>CM060690.1:107842034-110436728 GCA_030686995.1 Artemisia argyi | reverse complement strand
TTTGACAATGACTGCCTTGAACTCGAAGACTCAATATGTTCAAGGATAAGAGATTACATTTTTGGACAATTTTAGGAACAATATTGTTATTCCCTGTTTTATTTTAGCCTCTGATTTTCATAGCCTAATAAACAAATATCACACCACATTAGTGTTATTTGAACACTAATCTAACTCATTAGCCACCCAGCCCCCTGATTGCTTCATAAGTTTACTTCCCTAAAGACCTTACCACCACACCATCCTCTGAATCATTATACTTGCTATACTGATGTGTAGTGACAATCTAATTGAATAACACTCTATCAGAGGCTTGTATTGCTTTAATTCCACATTAAAACTTTATTCACACATGAAAATAACCTACTATCTTAGTCGTATCTATATAGACTTTTCTAACTTCGTACCGAATATGAAAGTATAAAATTATATACCTTGAGCTGCTAATTTAGCAATCACTATAAACGAAAACGTCAAAGGTAGTTAATGTGCCCATTTTGTCCCGTAACCCAGCCCACCAATTTTATCATCTCTACTTGATATTCCCAAACCTCAACCAAAAAAAGAAACTCAAAGAAAACATGACAAAGAGTAGTAAGTTTAGAATGTTACATTTCTTGGATTTTTATGAACAATTTCAACAACAGCCTCATCATTGAGTTGTTCCCGTAGGCCATCTGAAGCAAAGATTACGAACAGGTCTTCTTGCCTCAGCATGTGGGTCAATATTTATGGCTCTACTGACATGATAGCTCTTCTTAAGGGTATGGGAGATGCATACTACTGGAAGAGAATTTTTTTTATTAAACTCCTTTTGATACCTGATCACACAGACCTTGTAAGAGATACATAAAAGTACTTTATGTGGAGGGAACTTCACTTGTATACATTATATCTTTGTTGAATTGCCTTTGATAGTTTTTCTATAATCACAATAGAGGTGGCAATTTTGTGGGATGATTCAAGCTACTGTTTTATTTTTGTCGGGCTAAACAGGCAGAATTAAAAATACAACTAAAAATGGAATAGCAACAATCAAATGATAAAGTAACATAAAAGAAATGCAAGAAATTAATACCTGAATAATGCCTTTTAACCTCCTGACCCCATGGCTATACACTACAATATGTGCATCATCAGGATGAAGGGCCTTAACCTAATTTCTCACCTCTTCAACCCCAACATTATGGTCAGTTGACAATCGCTCTGCCATAACGGTTGATGAATTAGTCATCTTGCCACCAGATACTTGCCGACCAAGCACGGCCCTTGAATGTCTAAGATTTCCCACAAAAAGATTACCATTTGAGTCACACCCACGAGACAACATGAACCTACTGATACAATTTGAGGTCTATCCAGCCACGATTCTTTTACTAAATGTAGAAAACCTGTTTTAGTCGCATTAAATGCCTTGTGTATCACGTCTTTGAATACTTCACCATGTTCAGTAGCAAATTCTGAGATATTAATATGTGTAACATTGTTAATATAGGATGTTTCAACGTATTCAAGTGTAAAGGCAAAACTTACTACATATATAGTTAGTTATGTCTACATTCCACCAAGAATTATGTTGATTATGATTTAAGTAACCAAGCTTCTTAGTTGATAGTGTTCAAGTGTAAAGGCAAAAATTACTGCATAGTTAGTCATGTCTAATTTCACACCAAGTAGATCCGGATAACATCAGTTTAGTGTTTAGCATGCATATCTGTAAACAAATGTTGTGCATTAGATCACAACACACGTGCGTGTAAAAAAATGGTGTAATATCATGTATAAATAGAGTGTGTAATAAGTGATTGCCTTATTAGTTACTACTAAACAGATTTGACATACACGACGCAGGTCAATAACTCTTTTACGCTTATTAAATTTTATTCCGGATCCAGAAGCCTCCACATTTCCAAAGCATAATCTCTTTCAGCCAGCGTACAAACATAAACCTCAAAACGCTTTCGTCCTCTTGCCATCAGGTAGCTTCTAAGATCTTCCCATGCAGGTCTCAACATCACAAGAACACTTGTATCACGAATCTGTAATAATATTTTGATTTGAATGTTATATCACATAAATTAATAAGATTAAGATCATGTGTATCGAATAAAGGTAGACATGTACCGTAGGGTTGAGCTGAATGAATTGAACCGTTAACCTAAATTCAACAATCTGGAGACTTACTTGTCAGCACCTTTACAAAATAAGAAAATTTGAGCAGCTTCATCACGTACTATCACCGACATCCTCTTCGTAGAGCTACTGGATTCTAACAAATTGAACAACTTGTATTCTCTATAATTGGACATATATTTGTACAGTTAGCATGATAAACCAAAGATCATACAAATAAAGAATGGTCAGGAAAAGAAACAGACCTTTTGACCTCCACTGCAGATGAATCGATTTCTTTAACAAACATAGAAGACTGAGTTCTTTTATAAAATCGAGAACTGTGAGATATTAGAGCAACACTACAAAGACATGATGGTATTGGTAATTATCAAAAAACCTTATAGCTTGCTGATGTGGAAAGGAACACTACAAAGACATGATGGTAATTATCATGTCTTTGTGGAAGGCTTTTGACAGCGGGTGGAGATGAACCGTCTGGAAAGGAAGGTGGGATTTCAAGGTTTTTGATGGTTGGAGGTAAAGAGGGGTTGCCACTTGACATTGGATTAATAGCTTTAAACCCTCCAAGTACATAATGCAGGAAATGACATCCCTCGCCAAATGGACGTCCAGAAGTACTGCAGATCAAAATGGAAAGGAAAAGATGGTGTCAAAATTCAGAAAAAAAGAACCCTCAACAAATATTGAACAACAATGTTATCAGTCTTAAGCTGCTTATCACGAAAAAAAAACATAGAGAAACAAACTAAATCTATGTTATATGGTGTGAAACCAAATGATAGAGCCACCCTAGGATCCTGGGTAGCTTTGTACAGCCAGTAGGTGCTCTCTAACAGTTCCTGGCGCAGTGGAATGAAACCTTTCTGCCCTGATGAAAAAATATTTTTCTTTTATTACTTTATAAAACTTAACCCCGGAAAGGCTTTATCTTTAAAATTCGATTTAAGCCTTTAAAATATTTAACCTGCCCCTGACTCTAGGTAGTTCATGACAAGATCAAATGGTTACAATGAAGTTTGGCCGACTTGCCTCCAAATGATCATTTTAAGTTGTTATAATAACTCTCCCTTGTGACTCATCCAGCCACTCTTTGTAGTTGATAGAACTCGTTACAACTGTGGCACCATTGGCTCTTTGCATCCAGTCGTTAGACCTACAACATATAAAAGTCCAGTCTTGATCATCGCTATCTTAAGCAAGCATCACACCGATCTCTCTCAATATCAGGTCTTCATCAAATCCTACAGGTCAAACAATAACTCACAAAAAAAATAAGTGTATGTTATCATCATGAATAAGTAAAATCGTTATGCAAAAAATAATCAAATGAATGAGACTAATGTCGTGGCTTTTAGGAGGATTTCTGTGATTTAGTGAACGATAGATTAGGTTAACTAAAATTTGTTAGTATCTTAACGTTTACTATTCGGGTTTTTTGATGACGTTTTTCAGTGTTGCTTATCGATCTTCCACAAAGATGGTAAAAATGAGAAAAAAAAAATAGAAAAATTTAAATACCAGTTTGACCTATTACGGGTATGATATACCTGTTTGTTACAACCTGATCAAAGGCTACCCTGGCATAAGAAATTCTGATAGTGAGTGTTTAACTTATTTAGTATGCGAACTGCTACTTCGCGAGTGTTTGGAGTTGCAATTTGGGAAAATCTCTTGTATCATTAAATATCATTTCTATTAAAATGAATGTTTATAAGTTAACTTTGTACGTCAATTTCAGTCCTGTAACAGAATGCACCTATTATCATGTGCATCAATCCTACTGGACAATTTATGGGTGTATGTCAACTGTAAATGTGTAGCTTTAAGGGGTGTTTGGCTATGGCTGGAGCAACAGGCATTGGCCCATCCATAGGAACTGAAAATAAAATCTGGTCTACACCTAATCTGTGACAACCTCATGATGATCACTCTGGATCTGCATATTAAGTATATCAACGATGTGATTGTTATAAGGGAAACTGATAAAGTGCGTTGAAAGAAGCCAAAGTTTATATTCAGCTCATAAAACCTTATAAATAGTGCTATTCAAAGATTTACAATTTTACCTGAGCATTGATTAGGTATTCCCCGTATAGCTTGCTGATGCGGTCCAGCTGCTGCGGTTAAGTTCACTATAAGCTGTTGAACCATCTCAGACGCTCTTTTGATCTGGTCAAATGTACCCTCTAGCTCAATGTTTTTCAGGTTCAGGTCGGATTCATGGTCTTAAAAAAATATGCACTTTTTAAGATACTGTGTAATAAGGTTTTGTAATAAGTTTTAATAAACAGTTTTTTAGTGTCGAGAAGGTAATATTTACCTCTTGTGCAGCATTCAGGGCTTATTAGTCTAATGAATGTACTAATTATTAATGCTTGATATGGTTACCTTCACACATGTTCAACACAGCAACTCAAATGGGTAAAAAATGTATCAGCACGGTTTAGTCCAAATTGGAATTTAGTAACATACAATTTATAGAGAGAGAATTGAAATAGGACATACAATTTAGTCCAAACATGTATAAGCAAAACTCAGTAACATAGCAATCCTAAACTATCTATAAAACCATGTATCAGGAATTCAGTAACATAGCAATCATACAATGTTATAACCCTTTTAGTCATTTCATTGGTTTAAGCCCGCACACTATCAATATTATGAATGTGCTGTGAAAGTGTCAAAATAAATGGGTTAGTTTCTGCAACATCTGTATAAGAATAATTTTTGAACACATATTAAGCTATATAGAATGGACTATAAGGAATGCAAAATTAAAAAATTAAAAAATCTTATTCACCTTCAACTTTAACACAGCCTGATCTTGCAGACTCAATATCCATATATGGATAGCTTATTATAAAGTACGTGCTTATATGCTTAAAAAGATAAGATCGAAGTAAATGCTCATTCATTTTGCTGATGAAAATTTCAAAAGGGGTGTTTCAATCAACTTAATATAACCTGCTTATAAGATTTAAAAAAAGAACATAGCTTATTAACTGGTTATTTATTTGAAAGGGAGGTTTACAAAGTTTACACGAAGAAAGAAGACGAAAAACACTTTTATTTATGAGTACTAAAGATAAACAAAACCCGAGTGACTGTCATAATTAAATTGAAAAATCAGGCTAGCCTTCCTCACTTCTCGTCTGTGGAATACTTATTATTTTTTTTTTCTTTATCAGTTATCATGCCTTTTCTAAGGTGTTGCCTCGAGCACCCTAATTATCTAATATATCAAAGAGCATGAGCAGTTTTTACAAGAAATCAAAGACACTCACTATGTTATTAAGATATATTTAGACTTACTCATATATGTGTCGGGTTTGTCACCGGTTCATGATCTATGCAGGTTGGGTTAGTCATGTACCTGATGTTGATATTACAAAGAGAATTTTTATCCTTCGTGCAAATTAATTTCATAACGTGGTAAGAAGTGAGACACGAAACATAGTTAACTTACCTACCAAATGATAAAAACAGTCATCAGGATCTCTAAAATGCCCAATATTTTTCCTATAATACCTAAATTACGCCCACTCTTTAGCAAATCTCAATGCTCAAAACCACGAAAACCAACATTTACAACAAAGCCTTCACATAACGTTAGTATCAAGTGCCTTGCCACCATCCGCATCATGGCTACCGCCTGTAATTATAGAATGTCTTCACCTCATCTCGCCAATGGCAATTTCTACAAAAGTAATTTATAATTACCATATCATTAATGCAATTGGAAGCATCTGTGAGAACTGTGCCTGCATGATCCACATTGTATGTTTCAATTTCAGTAATAAATAGGATATTTGCTCCAAAAAAAGCTTCAAAAAAAATATCAATTAAAAGCTTCAGTTTTGGATTGAGAATAAGGAATTTAAGATTCAATTAAAACAAAAATTTATTCTTTATGGGAACTGCATTAAAAATTGAACAAACCTGGTTCAAGATAAGAAGGTTAAATATGCATATGCAATGTCGTTACTTGGACTTTTAATCATAATAGAAAAAATAAGAGTATTGCTTTATAACACATCTCTAGATACCAAAAATAAGAGTATTAAAGATCCAACCAAGAGTCCTCAGCCCCTTAGCTCTTGCAAGTAGCTCTTCTTTTTTCACAGTAGGATCTTGAAAAACCTTAGACACAAACATACCATTAATGCCTTCCATAGTAAAAATTCTCCATTCTCAACCCGTATAATAAAAAGAAGGAAAATATAGAATTTAATCATGACATGATAAATTAAGAAAAATATAAACATGAAAAATTACCTTAAATCAATACGGGGTATGTGGCAACCTGTAATGTTTTCTTGTAAACCTGTGATTAAGAAAACACAGAAATCGGTAAATAACTTGCATGCATAACTAAAGATCAAGACAAACCTGATACCTTGATTGTCGTTGTGTTCTAGGGTTGGAGAATGGATTTATTTTAGGGTCGAAGAATGTTACGTAGAAGAGATGGGATGAGTTGGGCTAGAATAATTTTAGGGAATGAATCTATAGATAAAATACCCAAATCATACTTACTTTATAATTTTCGGCTGAAATAATGTTAACAAAAAACTTGGTTGCTTCAGTGGTAAACGTTACACACTACAAACAGGAGATCATGAGTTCGAATCCATAATCCATACGCATGTTTTTTGCTAAAAAATAGCATACACGAAGAAATCTCTACAAATTAAATATGATGTGATGACATGGCTGAAATTGAATTACTGGGCATTGACTGGGCAATGAGGTGGCATATTCTTTAAATATGATGTGATGACATGGCTGATGACATGGCTAAAATTGAATTATTGGGCATTGACTGGGCAATGAGGTGGCATATTCTTCAAATGCCTCCTGTTTTATATATATATATATATATATATATATATATATATATATATATATATATATATATATAATATATATATATATATATATATATATATATATATATATGGGATATTATGATAAGGGTTCTTAAAATGAGAAGGGTAGAAAGGATTGTGGGAGTGACATGTGTCACTTTGCCACATCATCATGCCACATCATATGACATGTGTCACCCCCACCCCCACCCCTCTCGCGAAAAAAAAATCTTGGGAAAAAAAAAATTTCCCGCCAAAATTACTGCATCACGGTTATAAAGTTGCTGCATCATATTTATAACTGTGATGCAGTAACTTTTTATACTACATCACATTTATAAGGTTATTGCATCACATTTATGATGCAGTAACCGTGACGTAGTAAAATCATAACTATGATTCAGTAACAGTGAGGTAGGAAACGTGATGCAGTAACCGAGATGCAGTAAAATCATAAGTGTGATGCAGTAAAATCATAACTGTGATGCAGTAACCGTGATGCAGTAACAGTGAGGTAGGAAACGTGATGCAGTAAAATCATAAGTGTGATGCAGTAACCGTGATGCAGTAAATTTTGGCGGGAAAAAAATATTTTTGCCCAATTTTTTTTTTATTGGCGGGAATTTTTTTTTCGGGGGGTGGGGGGGGGGGGGGGTGGGGTGACACATGTCATATGATGCGGCATGGGGATGACACATATCACTCCCACAATCCTTTCTACCCTTCTCATTTTAAGCCGCTTCTCATTCTATCCCTACTATATATATATATATATATATATACTAGACATCAAAGCCCGCCTTAGGGGCGGGCATGACTTATAATGATAATTCGTATGGTTTTAGTTATTGTCAAATTATGGTTAATGATGTTGGTTATCATTCACTTATTTTTATTATTGTCAAAAAAGGCGGGTAAAAAAATGATCATGTATGAACTAAATCATTTCTATAAATACGTGATTTAAACACATATAATTAAGGTAAGTGAGTTTAAATAAGGTATATATTAATATCAAGTAAGTTCATATATTAAAATGTTTTTAATTATAGAAGTCTTATGCATCACCCTTTGGGTTGTAGTTAACAAAACCCATATAAAAATAAGTATTGTTGACCTGTTATGGAGTTCACCCATTTAGCCAGTTCTAATTATATATCACGTCTTACAGCTAACACAATTAAAACACGTCAGAAGTGGCTCTAACCTGTAGAACAGGTCGGTATACAGATGATGGTTACTCGCTTTGGTTCTCTTCAGGCCAAGGTAAATTTCAATAGTCCTAATATACAAAAACCAAGTTCAGTTACCTGTTGGGAAATCAGTTATGTATACATACACAACAACAGCTAGCTTGATGAAGTATAGGGCCTAGCGGTTGTATATATTTCAATTAGCACCCTCACTTTATAGTTACTCTCTTCTTTTTTCCAGTTTATATATTTCAGTTAACTGTATATTTCTTTCTTTTCTTGAAAATGCACAAACACATATTTTACAGTTAATCTCTTGAGCATCTCACTATGACTTATTGCCCAGTTTATAGTTTGTTTTTATATACTATCGTCCCTTGGTACGAAAAGCAAATCAAACCCCTTGAAGCATGAAATCGCCATGTCGTGAAGCTTCATTACTTTCATATTTTTTCGCTACCCTTCTTATACATTGTGTTGCTAATTTTAGTGAACTGTAGTAGCTTTTGTTACATAATCGATTCTTAAATAGTTAAGTTTTATCATAATGAAGTTGCTTGCTTAAAGTAAACTCATGATTTATCGGTACAAAAAAGAGCAGTTGAAAATTATAGATTAATGTTAACTCACCTATGGTCGATAGCCTCCTCTTTATGGCTACCATCCAAACTTGGCGAACTTTTTCGAATCCAAGGCACTTGCCAATAAGGGCCACTAACCTGCAACAATAATTTCTACAGCTTGCAATTATGTATTTAAATACATAAAGGGGTCAACTATACAAATACTACGAATATCAAAATTCTATGCAGTACACAAAATTAGTATAGTAGCACTACACCAAACATGCTTAAAATGTTGTTGGTGGCTACTTACAACCTCCTCGGTTCCAACTACCTACACAATTATGTATATAATAAACTCATTCCCAATTTATTTATAAATTCAAGCCAAGTATAAACTAAATATTATAAGTGTGTACCAAAGACCAGAAGAATTTTCTATTCTGCTAGTTCTGGGAAAAACATGTCACATAAACCTTTCACAAGTTTTTTGGATAACTATGGCCTGAATGAGAGCCAACAACCTTACAAAGACGAACTGATCAAGTGACTTTCTTTTAATCTTAATATAGGATTGGTATACAAATAACTATAGAGTGCAAGGGCCAAAAAGAATACATGATAACCTTAACAATACAGATGATGGATGAATGTAAAATTCTTGAGAGCTCTTGAGAGTCTTGTATGTCCCGTTATGACTGTATGGCTTCACAAATAACAAAATGACACAGAGTTGGCATCCACATGAATGGTTCAATAAGTGTGTGAATTATGTGAGTTTCTATGTAACTTATGATAATATGCAATTAACTCGCCTCTAAGCGACATGCATTTACGAAAAATCCAGCAGTCATTGCTTTTGTTAGAGCCTAAGAATCACATTAAATGAATGCATGAAGAGTAAAAATGACAATTATTGAAATAAGGTGATGAAAATTAAGAAGCGTCGTAATGACATACCTGCATATCATTTTCACATGATTTTATGGCTAACCCTAGTCGCTGTGCTACTCTTCTTAGTTGTTTCCTAAAGTAATTTACTTTTTTCTAGGAAAATAGAACAATTTACAAAAGATTAGAAAGAATCCCGAAGAAATAGTCTCTTAAGCAATCACTGTATGAGTGTTATAAATCATGAAGGTAACTAAGAGAGCAAGAACCACAACAGTTCTCTTAAGCCATTGAAAGCTTACCATTGCATTGTAATTGATAGAGTTTTGGTGACAACATTTTGATGATCTTTTGGACTGAAAAACCTCTTGTATACACTGAGAAGGTCACATGATCGCCCTTCAAGAATCAAAGAAATTTAAAACATATTCAGTATTAGTGGGAGAGAAGAGATAATAAAGAATACAGGCGTACAGAAGAACAATATGTAAATCAAATTATCGTATCATGCCAGTTTCTGAATTCAATACCAGAAAGTCGCCATTATAAGTTGGGAGAAAATATCACATTGTTTTTTCAGTATCTGGCATACTCAATTTCTACCGTCTCTAATATGCAGGCACCTGTAGCATCATTTGCTGGACAAATGGTTGTGTTTCACTTCTTGCGCTTTGATAACTCTTCTTAAATTAGTGTAGATAAGCGTTTAAAATAAACAATCCTAAACACACCTCAGGAAAATTGGTCATGAGTTCAGCTCAGACAAGCAATCCAGGAGTTTAAAGTGGGCCAGATATGGGCATTTTGAGAACATAATAAGGGAGTTTGTCAATGATTTACCAACTACAGCTGGTCCACAAGTATACCCAGTTCCGAGTGCAAGCAACGTTAATTTCTTGGTGATATATAGTACCCATATTTAACGTATCCATATTTTCCTGGAAAGAAAAACTTCTAAGGCCATTGATACTGATTTCACTCTAAGGTTGGTTTTGGTTTAGCGTGACATAGAATAATCGACCCTTAATGTTCCAATCAGAAAGGCAAGCTGATACCACGTTAGTAAAAGCAAAATCAGACTCGGGATAAGGTTCCATAACGACTTTTAGTAGCCTCTTTTGTATGTTCCAATCACTATCAATAAATTGACCCATTATGAAGATGTAACCGGTTGTATTGTTTGAGTTCCATAAGTCAAGTGTAAGGAAAATCCGACTCAACATTTGTGCAATCAAGTTCTCAATGGTTGACCTTTCGCTAAGATAAGTTGCCACACAGTCGCCTTGAAAAGTATTTAAGTCACTCATGTTGAACATAGGTTGAAGGTTTACCCAAGCCAAAAAGATCAAAATGTTATTACTAACCACAGTTGTTGTAGCTATCATCGTGTAGTCTTTCCATCTAAAAAATTGACCCGTTTCAACCCAAGCCATTTCACCATATTGACAATCAAAATTGACCCGTTTCAACCCCATTTTGACCCATTGCCATATTACCTGCTCATCTAGCCACATATATGAATAACATAGCTGGAAACTTGAAAAACAAACATAGCTTGTAGCCAATCCAAAATGTCTTCATCTTATTTCTTTCTTTCACATACCTCTGGATATCTCATAATTGATTGATATTTACTGTTAGGATCTAGTGGCAGTATATTATATGGAGCATACATATTGGTCTTATCAGCAACCTTATTGTGTGCTTACAAAATATATCCAAACGACCCACAAAAAGTTGCATTTACAAATATAATTAAGAGATAGTTTTATTTCTGAAACAAAGAGAGATATCCAACACTTACCTCTTCATTCACATCCACAAATTATGTGAGATTAACATCCTGTTAAACCTCAAACAGAATAGCAGCAGTTTGGTATGTTTTTGTAAGAGTCGTACTGATATTATAAGCAAATTCATGAAATCAGAAAAAGTAAATGAAATGCAAGTTAAAGAAAAATACTAATTGATATGAACAAAAGAAGACACTGAAGGAAGAGTATTGAGAGCAATTCCATACATTGAATACACCAGTACGAACATCCTCTTGAACAAACTTATGGTCTTTTTTTTTGGTACACTTTCTTCTAAAACCTTAACCTGCTTTCTATGTTTTAGAGAGCTGCTATTTGCATGCAGTTATGAATGTTGTTGCTCATGTACATGGTATATGCATGTCAATTAAAGAGAGTTGAAGCATAAACTTCAAAATTACAACAACTTTTTCGGGTTTTCCAAAGAAATGCTCATTCTGTGTTCTCATAAGTTTTCAATTCATATTCACATTTTCTTTGTTAATAATCACAACATGATACTGATAACTTCAATTACCTTTAATAATCAGAGTACAAATCTTTCAAGATCGAGACACCGTCAAAATGGGTAGGTTTGTTTTTTTGTCCAATACCTTACAATGGGGCATAGCATAACGCCTTGAAAATTCGACTCATTGGTTTTTATCTTCAAGTAAGATTCTGGATTGAAGGGCAAGAGATTCATGCAATTATTATTAGTGTCAAGACATAGGAATGAATATGAATACCTGATAATCATATGTTAAGAAGGATTATCATAAAACACACACATTATACTACATGGCGTGCAACAAATATTGGGTTGCGTAATAGCAGATGTTGCTTCAGCCATTGCTACTGGAGGTGGCTGAGGTGGGACCCATGAAGATAATTGAACAGGTGGCTCGCTGCTCCCACCAGGAATCCTGATTTGTCTGTCGCCTCTTTGAATAATTGACATAATATCATGTCAGCATTATAGCATTCAAGTACCATGCTAAGATAATGAATTATCTATTAAAATAATCTCGATAAAAGTAGTAGTTATAGTATTAATGACATATTATAAAGTATGTAGTAATGATAATGCATGTATACGCCATTTTATCAATGAAAAACAGAGTTAATAAGAAGCTACAATACAAAATTACCTTCACTTATTGAGTTGCCTTCCAGTGTCTTGTGACAGTGCAACACAAAAAATGAAGTAATCAACCTGCATAAAATAAGAAACTCTCATGTTTAACTAAACAAATTAGAATGGCTAATCTTTGTGAACTTTAACATGCACGAAAACAAATGAAGCCTAGAGAAGTCAAATCAGAAATCATTACCAAATGCCCAGTTTTCGAGGCATTTCAAGAGATCTTTTTGAATTGCAACAATAATCAACCCCTGGTTTCCAGGTTCTGGTATCAGCATAGCTGATCTTTTTCACTTCCTGAACAAATAATATCCCCTGATAACAACCCATATTGCCTGATCCATGTCACAGCCGCGATATTCACAGCTTTTTCAACTCACTCCCTTGATCTTTATGATACTCCCTGATAAATTTCTATCAGTCATCACATTTTAATGAACAATTTTACCACCAACTTTGTTATTATCTTAACCTGAGTTACTAATCCCCTTCAGTAGTTTCACTGCACCATTGATACACCCATTCTCTTTTCTCAGTCTCAGCATGAAACTCGACTGAACATACGCTGGTTCTTAACTCTTTACAGACCTATTTATTTCTTATTCAGGTTTAACCTGATAAGCCTCATTATCCCGTTTCATCAGAGACTTTTTTTTCAAGCTCAGCCCGTAACTGAGCTCTCCTGATTTTCTCTACACCCTGAGTCATATTCAGTGAGTCACAAGATATTCAGGCTCTGCCTTAAAACACACTGAAACATTCATTCCCTGATTTCCTGAAGCCCAATACTGACTCAATAAGTGGCTATGATAAACTTATCAATCCCTGATCCCTACCATCTGCTTAACTTCATCACACTGATAAAATTATAATCAAAACTCACTGATAAAATTTATCAGTTCACACTTTACAATCATTTCTCTCAACACAACCTTAAGCTCAGAACATGCTCAACCCTTAGAACCAAGATTTTATTTTTAACCAAAACACCGCCTTTCATACTGAATCTCACAGCTACTGTCACCGTCGAGGTATAAACACCGCGGTTGCTCCTGCTATTGAAAGTGTATGCCCAACCACTACCTTATGGATTTTGCAACACTTTTTACTACTATATTATTACTGTAAAAAATACATAAAATATAAATGCATTGTGTGAGTCCGAGATCATGTGAAGTCAAGTAAAGAAAAAGCCAGCAGACCAACCTATTTGTTCTGAGGTATTTTGGCCTTGTGTTTTGCTATAGCAACAACACGTGAGAACTCTACAATTGCGTCAACTAAACCATGTGAAGGAGTGTCGTTTACAGTCCATACTCTCCCTTGAGCAATCTCCTCTATTTTCTCCACCTGCATTACATAATAATACTTGATTGCAAAACTGTATTTTCTCCCTTCGTGAGCCTTATGGTTTGAGTGAAGTTAACCATACCATAATGGTATGACCCTTGGGGATTAGGCCTTGGTCCACTTGCTGTCAACTTTTGCCTGGTTAAAAAACAATCACAATGCATTTAAGGATCAAATTGTCAAAAGTACTATAACTACCAATCAAATCGCTAAATAAAAACATTAAACTAAATATGAAAATTCTTCAAAGGTTGCTTATCTGAAATTGCTTATTTGCTACAGACACAAGCTACCAGTAACTAAGTGCTTATTTACTATCATATAGACAGATAAGTACCATTATCAAAACGCTTAAAGCTGTTTATTTACTATCATATAGACAGATATGTACCATTATCAAAACGCTCAAAGCTGCGTATCTGCACCCGAGGATTCTGTACCAGTCGAAAAATAGGTTCCTTGGTCCTTGCTGATATAGTGTGGGAAACTGCAGTGGTTTGCAATTGTTCATAAAATCGTCAATAAGTTTTAAATGAGGTAGTTTTTCTTTATCTTATTCTACCCATTAGACGTCATTCATAACCCAAAACAACCAATTTTGTAAGTAAATACTTGCAAGTTACATCTCTAGACATGATAATAAAATATAAAGACTAACATGCAAGCAGATCTCAGAAGAAACATCTTGTTCGAAAACTCCAAGTGAAATAACCGGCATTGATGTAAGAAAAACATTGAATATTAACATATACCAATCATCATAAACCGACTGTCCAGAAAAACCCGTAAAAGCCTCGAAGTAGAAGAGCGTTAGGCCAAAAGCAATGTTCTTGTAGAAGAAATAGCAGATCTGTGTTGTAGCACATATATAGTCAGTTAATGGCTAGCAGTTTAACAAAGAATAAATTCTAAAATCTATGTCAGAATATATTGGTCTGTACCATTTGTGCGATTCTCTTATAGCACCAATGGCCATGTACCACGAGAAGTCTTTCAAGAAACCGAAACTGTGCTATGGCAAAGTTGCTAGCCATCATAGCCTGCATAAAACCGAGAAGTTGTGTAAGTAACAGAGACAAATAGAAATACGGTTGAAGCTCAACATACCAATGATAGATAAGTTGGTGTACTCCTACGTCATTAGAGCATACGTGAGCCAATTTCCAGAGCCAGTTGGTCGTTGCATCAATTGGAGGAGTCAGAACTTGTTTCAATGGGATATTGGAATCACTGGGAGGAAGGCTAAGCTCGATTGCAATTAGCTTTAAAGTTCACATCAGATACTGAAACAGTGTGGCGACATAATTTTAACCAAAGCCAGAAATATAGATTCTTGATAGTTACGTAGAGCGACATACTTTTTTCTTGATTACCACACAAAATCACCAGTCCACGATTATCTCCATGCATGTGTTAATAACATATTGAACATCAAGTATTCAGCCCACAAAAAGCTACATGGCATAGTATTCAAAGGCATGTATCTTTCTTCTAACTGAACATCAAACATAGCATGTTAGAAGAAGATGAAAGAAACAGTTGTACAGTTCTTTGTGGAACATAACTTTAAATTGTCAAACAGACCAAAATTCAAAATTTTAGCTAAAAAAAACTCTACGGGTCAAATGCTTGAGTGGCTGCACTTCCACAGAATGTGCAAATGGATCGTCATAATCATCGTTTCCAAGAGCCTCCCAAGTCACTTGTTCTGCCTCCTCGTCAAACTCATATGAGATACGAATTTTCTTTATACCGACATCTAAAGACAAGTGCATCGTAACCGGCATACACAATCATTAGGGTTTTTAGAAAAAATAGATACCTTCATATAAAGAAAGAAGATAACATAGTTTCATTAGGGTTTTGAGAAAAAAAAACATGTACCTTCAAACAAAGAAGATGAACAAAGAGTGCGAACATATTAGAATAAAGGTTACAACATATTTTCTGCAATCCCAGTGGTTTCTGCATAAAGAAAAATAACAAAAAAATAAATAAAAAATAACAAAGATTCATTAGGGCCATGAGAAAAAACCATATACCTTTAAACAAAAACAAAGAAGATGATCACAGTTTTTTTGAATTTAGTTTCTTGTAGCTATAGTTTTTTTTTAATCGACTTTTTTTTGGATGTAGGGTTTTGAGATTTTTTTTTCATACTACGTTTTTTTTTTTTTTTTTTTTTTTTTTTTTTTTTTTTTTTTTTTAGTTTGATAAATAATTAACCATTATTATCAGTATATTTTCCATATATAGCTGATACTTTTTTTAAAAAGCATAACATATTTGATTTTCATTGAATATCACAAATTGTGGCTTAGTCCACTGGTTGAGGTCTTTGTGTTTGTATTAATTGACCTTAGGTCGATTCCCACAAAAGACATTATTTTTTATAAAAAAAAACCGAATTTTATATAAAAAAGAAAAAAATCCGGATTTTATTAAAAATAGTGATGACTGGGCATTGACGTGGAAATGACTGGGCATTGACCATGAATATTTGGCAATGAGTGGGCATTGACCATGAATATGTGGCAAAAAATAGTCAAACGCCTCCAGTTATATATATATATATATATATATATATATATATATATATATATATATATATATATATATACACGAACTCACATACACATCATATATGGATATAAAAGTAGCTGAAACATGAAATATATTTAGATCTAACATAAAAGTGAAAGAAACCTATAAACTTGAAAGAACGGTCTTTGATGTGAAGGGTTTAAGTGGTGGTGGTCTTGTTCCTGTGTTTCCCGACAGTGGTGGGTCTCAGTTGGAGTAAGGATCTCAATGGAGGTAGATTTGGTGGTGTGCAGAAAATATGATATGAAAGAAAGAGGAGTGGTGGCGTGTTTTATGGTGGAGAGTTAAGCTGGTGGCGGGGGTACGTTGGTGGTAGGGTTATGTGGTGGTGCGGTTTGGCGGAGGCGTATCAGTTGGTGGTGATGGTATTAGCTAGTGGGTTTGTAAGTGTTGTTTTGTTTTACGCTCTGTTCTCAAGTTTTTTTTAAGGAATGGAAGGGGATAGGAAGGGAAATCAAAAATATGGGTGTTCTTAAATTTTTTTAAGAAGGAAGAGGAGGGGACGGGAAGGGGAGAGGAAGGGAAGGTATGGACTTTTTAGTGTAGATGTGTTCCGCCCAATTTTGGAGGGATTAGGAAGGGAAGAGGGTTACTAACATTTTGGGCTTGTATAAAATTACAATCATGCCCCCATCTATACTTGCACGTTCCATATGTTTGCAGATATACTCACATCAATTATACAAATTCACTAGAAATGAGATACACCACATATACAGCAAGATTGTACAAATTTAGTCTTAATCAAATGCCACTTCTAGCATATAGTTTATACTCCTTACAGCCCTTTACGTAAAAGGGATATTTAAAAAAGGGCAAGATGCCTCCTATTTAGAAAACGTGAGTAGTAGCAAGCCAAAATTTTTCATCCCATCCAAAGTTTTGTCGTGGTCAGTAGTAGCAGGCCAAAAGTTTTGTGAATTAAAGACCCAAATCTCCAAGCATGTATCTCAGTGCTTGTGTAGTTAATATTATATCTCTATTGGATGTGTTTATTGAACATGTATACCTTGTAGACATCATAGGTACTAAGAGCAGGTAATATATTTGTTGAAATATTAGTGGATAAAGATGTGAGCTATATAAAACAATTGTGTTCCTCACTTTGTTGAATCGTAAACTAATGGCTGGATAGTATTTCATATGACGAGTAAATTATGTTTTGAGGGTACATTTGTAATTTTGGTAGCTTCCCATCCTTTCCTTGCAACTAAAAAATTAAAACTCAAGAACACAAATAAAAATTACCACTTTCTTCACATTGTCATTCCTTACTTTGCCCTTCCTATCTCATGCCCTTCCATTCTTTAAAAATTACTAGAAGGGTACCCGCGCGTTGCAGCGGCGGGTACCCTGAAATTAAATTTTTCGGTGAACTATGCATTTTAGTTTATTATATTTTTTTGATAATAACTTTACGGATATCAAGAATTTCATTTAGCCCGAGCTCGTCCGAGCTCGAGTCTGTTGGGCCCGTTTGGCCTGCACCCGTTCGGGCTCAAGCCCATTTTGCCCGTTACCCGTTCGGGCTTGAATAATGTGCTTTATTATTTATATTAGTGACATTTAATGCTGGAATTGTATTTAATTTGGTTGTACAATATGCTTGATAATTTGTATTTCTTATGTAAGGGGTGTTTTAATAACTGTATTAATTGTATTTATTAATCAATTAATTAATTAATTACATTAAATAGCATTAATGTTTTTTTAATGTGTGCATTAAAGTGGTGTACACTATGCATCTTGTCTTGTAAGTTTGAAAATTATGTGCATTAAAGTGGTGTACACTATGCTTCTTTTCTTGTAAGTCTTAAAAAATTACAAGCATGTATGCATCTTTCCTATTAAAGAAATGTTTTTGGTCTTAAACATTTTAAGACTTCTAAATATAGATGTCCTAAATACATTATAAGGTAGTATAGATACTTGAGAACAGAGTGTTAGAGAGAGAAAAGAGAAAGGGAGATGAGGATAGGAATGTATGTGTGTGTTATGTTGTTTATATATGATTTAGGTTAGGAGTTTGAATCTTAAAATTTAGGCTTGGAGTGAGGCTCGGTTTTAGGCTGTGTATATCCATGCTTTATAAGAAAAAGTATAGATAAATAATAATTTTTATTTAAAATTTATTATAAAATATAATTATATAAATATTATTTCTCTCTCTTAAACGTATTTCAAATTTAAATCCAAATCCAAATCCTAATTTCTCTATCTTAAATAATAATTTTTTTGCGAAGCCTTCTTATAGATGCGTCGGCTCTCGGTCAATGAATCGGATCAGACTTGTTACGTGTAAAAAATGAATCGGGCCAGAAACCGGAAATAATCGGTCAATGAATCGGATCAGACTTGTTACCGGTTTAGACCTATTCGAAAAATGATGATAGGATTATGTAATAACATCCAAGTGTCACAAAAAAAACAACTAATTTAGGGTCCGTTTGGTTTGTAGATGGGTTTAGGATTAGGATTAGGATTTGGATTTGGATTTGGATTTGGATTTGAGGTAGGAGAGAGAGAATATATATTATAAAATAATTTAAACTATTAATAAATAAATAAATAAATAATTTTATGTATAATAACTAGAGAAAGGTGACCAATATGTGGTCCACATTTCATGTCAGAAAAAAATACAGAATCTCCTACCCCTTTGGTGGGTTTTGAAGATGCCCATGAATATGGGGTTTTGGTGAGCCCTATGAAATGCATCTTTCAATCCAAACAATTATTTTGAACTCAACCCCACGTTCTTTGACTAGTCTCCTCATACCGAATGTTTCCTTATGTGGGCATTGGATCCAACTTAAGGGGTGTTTTGGATTGCTTATTGAAAAATAGATTATGGGTTTTGAAAACGAATAATTAGAATTAGTTGTTTCAAAACGTGATTT
This sequence comes from Artemisia argyi, assembly GCA_030686995.1. Classification (NCBI taxonomy): domain Eukaryota; kingdom Viridiplantae; phylum Streptophyta; class Magnoliopsida; order Asterales; family Asteraceae; genus Artemisia; species Artemisia argyi. Next base: position 110,417,286 of record CM060690.1, on the reverse strand, counting down.
TAAATAAAGTATTCAGATTTGGTTATATTTTTTGATATCGCAATAGTTTTAGTATTTAGCAAATCAGATTATATATAACTTGACATGTAAAATGATCAAATTTGACATTTCTAGTATTTTGTTGATTTAATTTAACATGTACTAAAACTTTGTACTTTTATAACATCTGATGTTGTACGTAAAATAAATTCACTTTCATGAAAACATACAGTAAAGATATATTCGTTAAAAATTTACAAATTTACTCTTGTTCTTGGGCTAACTAGGAAATTTTAGTTTTTGTGAGCAGAGCCTCAAATACAATCTATAATTTTATTATAACACGAGGGTTGTCTCATTGATGTGGGTGGCCCAATGCAAAATTACGAATGAGGCCCCGTAAATGACGAAAGCTTAACTATTATAGCAAGTTCAAAATATAACATACTTAGATATGTATAAGTACTAGTGGTTATATACTAAATTAGTTGGCCCTCACATAATATTTAAAAATGCTATAAAAATTCAAGTTAGACATGTATAAATATACTTAGACATATATAAATAATTAAAATATCTATAATGTATTTATATTTTTGTGCATAAACTCGTGTTGTAGTACTTTGGGGTGTTTGGCTAAATTTATATGATAGACTTATTAGCTTATATATGTTAAACTTCTTGATGAAGCGAAAAGTGTACCGCTTTGGGTGGGGGGGGGGTCATTTAAGGCAAAAGTCGAGATTATTTGATCAAATATTGCCCTAAATCGTTCCTTTTGTCATTTTAGGTACTTTTGGAAGGAAATTTACAAAAGAAAGCATTTTGGACGTTTTTGGAGCAAAAAAGTGAAGAAAACCACAAAATCTCAAAATCATGCAGGAAGTTGTACATAACGGCGTCACAGGATGCTAGTAACGGCGTCAAGACTTGACAAAGAGGTGGATAAATCAATTACACGTGACGCGCAAGAGAGTTTTCTAAAGAGTTCGTGACGGCGTCACCCTTTAGGGTCGCCAAGGTCGTCAGTATAACACAAAGAGAGACGACCCAGAGTATGTAAAGAGTGACGGCGTCAGAAGTGGATCTAGGCAATACCAGCATTATTTTGGCGGCGAGTTGACAGTGTCAGACGTAACTCTTGACGCCGTCAGGATGCAAAATCTATATATAGTGTTCTAGTTTTCATTCATTATGTGTAACTTTGAAGGGAGAAAACCCTAGACGAATTTTACTGATACTTTGAGGGTTTCAAACCCTTGTTTCATCCATTCTTAATTGAAGATAAGTCTTTCATCAAATCATTCAATATGTCTATGTGTTGTTTGATTATATCTTACGCTTGTCTTCTCTTTAACATGCTAGGCTAGGTTTTCTTTGTGTTTGCTTAGATGTAATGAAACTTAGATATTGATTATTGGTTGGTTGTTTGTTTATAATTGTTGTGGATGAATGAATTCGATGTTAGGCTTAAGAAAACTAGCAGACTTCCAATTGGTAACTTGCTTGAACATCTTAAGAAACATGATCGGAGGTGTACTACGATATATTGGTTATATTTAATGCATAGGTAACTACTAATGAGGCCATATTAGGAGCTAGTAGTCAGCTCGACATAGGAAGAGGTAGAAGCTTATAGAGTTAGGGAAGATCGTACACGGCCCTATGAATGGTATTAAGGAATATAACCCGTCATCCATACAATTGTAACAAACTAATCAACTGGTAAAAGATAGTTGGGGAGTAGTGAAATCTAAGTAAACACATTTTCTCTCATTATTGTTTTCGCCATAATTAGTTTAATTTTATTTTATTTTATCTTGATTGCATCTTTAGTTATTTGGGTTAGTTGATTAGCAACTAATTCTAGCGAACACTATTCTTTGAGCTGAACGATCAATCCCCCGGTACTTGTCACTATACTATACTACAACGGTCAGGTACACTGCCTGGTAGGGATTGCAGGCTTCTCAAGATCCCTTGAGAGGTAAAACCTTTTGCGAGGGTGCAATTCCACGCATCAAGTTTTTGGCGCCGCAGCCCGGGGAATAGTTATTGTCTAGGTTAAAATTTCTTTTTATTAGGTCTACTTTCTAGATTCCTTTCTAGTAAAATTTTTATTTTATTTTTATAGGTTTCTTTAGTCTATCTTTTTCTTCGTTCCTTTGTTCGTAAACTATCTCGATGGATAACAATAGCATTGATCGTTTGATTCCTGTTATTCGTGTCTTTCGTCATAGGATCTTCCAGCAACCCGTCCCAATCCCTTTAGTGGAAAATGAGAACCCACCTAACCTCTCGCCTGGCCATCACTTTGACAATAATTCTGAGATGGAGGAGTCTGACCATGATAATGACCATAGGGCTAGTCCTTTTTACTATTCGGACTCCGATGAGGACCTAGTTGATGGTGATGTAATTAATGAGGATAGAATGGAAGATGAGATGAACCCTCTTAGGTATGTCGACCCTAGGACAAGAATTGAGAATGAGAGCTCATTTAATATGCAGTTTCCTTGTAAGATTGGATTTAGGAGCTTTGATGCCTACCTTAACTCGTCTTTACCAATGAACATAATCTCGCGTAGTGAATACAATAAAATTATGGTAAATGAGTTAGAATACAAAGGACATAATATTGTTGCTAGGGCAAAGACATTGCATGTGTTTGTAGGAAGCTTTGTTTATTTGGTTGAGTTTATGGTTATGGAGAATCTAGGATAATTTATCGATAGTAACTTAACCCAAATTGTGTTTGGGAAACCCTTCAAAAGGTTAACCAAACTAGATGAAAAACTTATGGAAGGGTTAATTACATTCTCGGACGGGGATCAAGATTTTATTTACCAAATGCCCCGTGCACATCCTAGGTTCAAGGATTTTTCTATTGAGAAATGTAACAGGTATCCACCTCTCGATATGCTAAGTGAGAATGATAAATGGAAAGGGCTTAAATATCCTCATGAAAAGAATTAAAGATATTATCGCGGATGTTTAGAGCTAAGTGATGACTATAAGAAAGATGAAGCAACAATTAGATGGCTCACACTCGGGTATGTGAGCATAAGCGACACAAGGTAGGATATGACCTTGAGTCTAGCTACAAGACTCGTAAATAAAGAAAAGCGCTTCTTGGGAGGCAACCCATGTTTTATTTGTTTGATTGTTTGTTTATTTGATTTTATTTGCTTCCGTATGCATGCTTTATTTTTATTGTTTGTGGATCATGTTTGATAATAATTTGTGAAAACGTTTTACCTTGTTGTTTGTCTTAACTTCATAAAAAGGTATCTCGCAAAAGATAAGTGTAAGGAAAATTTAAATTTGTTTTCTAAGAACGAAATTGAGCATGAACCACAACAATATTAAATGAACATGTATATTAGTATTTGTTTGAGTCAAATGCTTGTATCGAGTCATAATGATGTTTTGCAGGAATTCCAGGAATTAAGGCGTAAGTTTTTTCAGAAATTTTCCGGAAACTTACATGAGATTTCTGTCAGAACACTTTGACGGCGTCAGGATCATAACCTGATGGCGTCAGGTGTAAAAATCTGAAAAATTTTACGAGTTTTGTTTTTCTAATGGAATCTTAAAGTTTTTGTTAATTCTTTAGTTTTATAAACTCCAGGAAATCTGCAAACATTCATTCCACAAGCATTATATCCTTATATATATAGATTGCCGCCGATTTTACGCGAGGTTTGCCATGATTGTTTTCTCAGGTTTAACAGGTTATATTGGACAAAAGATGATTTATATTTGGAGGGAAGCTTTCAACGTTCATTTTCTTGGAGGAAGATTTAACCATGTTATCCATTTATCCACACCGAACGAATCAGGGAAGTATTTGGTTTCATTCTTTTACCTTCATTACTTTTACATCCTTTTTATTGAACATTGGGGACAATGTTCAGCATAAGTGTAAGGGGAGGGTAAATGAAGATACCTTAGAGAATACAATTACGCTTGAGTTTGTTTGTTCAATAGTAGGTGTGTAATAAAATTAAGAGAAATACTTGTTAGGGCAATTTTAGCGCCAAATTTAAATTTTTTTACAACATTTAGGAGTGAAGCTTTAGCTTTAATGAGCGTCTCATGGATAGGAGTTGTATGACTAGCAAAAATAACGTACCACTCAAAAAAAATTTTCCACCAAAATATGTGAGGTTCGCCTTTAGATTTGTTAGGAAAAACATTCATTATTAGTGCTTATGAGTATACCGGTAGCACTTAGATTCTAGAACTTGCGTTAGTGATGCATCCCGAGACAGCTAGTGAGACTACATTCGTGTAGTTAGGATTTACTACATGATAAGAGGCATTAGGATCACCCTTGTGTTAAACCCGTATCATAATTACTTGACCAATAAAGTCATAATTACTTGACTAGTAAAGTCAATTAATTTTCCCACACCTTTGCGTTGTACTCATTTTTAGTACATGATACCCCTAGTACACCCCTCCGAGCCTATCTTTTTCGTTTCTAACTTTAAGCATTTTACTTAAAGGAAAAATTTGTTTACAATCCACCCCAAATGTACACCCAAATCACCTTAGCCTTCCGTGTATGCACTCATCTTTAGTGCATTATTGTTACATGTTTAAACCCTTAGTTAATTGTCTAATTGATTACATGGTTGCTAAGTCGAGTCATATCTTGTACATATTGTTTTGGGACGATTAGGACTCATGGGTAAAGTACTATTGTTATGGAGTAATGGGGAAGAATATCATATATTACCCTCATATGTGCGTTAATCTTAAAAAGTACTCCAAGTGTTTTGATTATCTTGATTCGAGTCATTAGAATAGTTGATTGTAAAGTATGTAAAAGTTCAAGTTTAAAGGGAATGCAAATTTCCTATGATGTATTATTTTGGATGGTAGGGTAAAAGTGTATGCAAAAAAAAAAAAAAAAAAAAAAAAAAAAAAAACATACGGACTACCATCCCGTTTCCTTTTATGTTTATTTTATGTTTTTGTTAGTTTATGATTAGCTTAAGTCGAGTCGAGTCTTGGCTTAGCAACGCCACATTGTACATGTAATTGACCAAGATGATTAACTTGCCACCAGTAAATATTGCCTTTATCCAACAAAACTGTGTTTATCATATCCCTACACCTCACGTTATAACCCTTTAAAAAGACGTATTTGATAGTTTATCCTAGGTGCTTACGCCAAGTGGTGGAGGTTTGATCCTTTCCCAAGCTTATGGTAATCTATTTGCTATGACAGGTAGTGAGAGATATTTTCCATTTCCATATTATGATATATGCTTTATTACACCCCGAGAGATGTGAGTATCTAAACACTATTTGTGAGGTGCTAGTGTATAATTTCCGTGCTTGTTTTTGGTTGAAGTGGAACGATTATTTGTTGTAATTAATTTTATATTAGTGTTAAATGACCCATAACTTGCATTTTGATTAGAATAAAAGCGCATTTGCTTGAGGACAAGCAAATCCAAGTGTAAGGGTATTTGATGAAGCGAAAAGTGTATCGCTTTTAGGGGGTCATTTAAGGCCAAAGTCGCGATTATTTTATCAAATATTGCCCTAAATCGTTCCTTTTGTCATTTTAGGTACTTTTGGAATAAAATTTACAAAAGGAAGCATTTTGGACATTTTTGGAGTGAAAAAGTGAAGAAAACGACAAAATCTCAAAATCATGCTGGAAATTGTACATGATGGCATCACAGGATGCTAGTGATGGCGTCAAGACTTGACAAAGAGGTGGATAAATCAATTACACGTGACGCGACAGAGAGTTTTCTAAAGAGTTCGTGACGGCGTCACCCTTTAGGGTCACCAAGGTCGTCACGTATAACACAAAGAGAGACGGCCCAGAGTGTGTAAAGAGTGACGGCGTCAGAAGTGGATCTAGGCAATACGAGCATTGATTGAGCCTAAACGGTCAACTAAATTGACCAAGTGATTTGGTCAACAAAGTTAAACTGCCTAGAGTCAATGCTCCGTGGATAGTATAGTTTTCCCCCGGGTCGTTATGTCCCGACGAGATTGCAATGGTGTTTGAAAACGTTTTTAGGAATGAGTGGCACTGAGGACAGTAATCAAAGATGATTGGAAAGTGATTATACTACTGATTACTTGGTATTTGAACAATTGAAATAGTATGAACAATTACAGAAAAACAGATGTGATTACAAGTACACAAATGAGAAATCAGATTTGATTACAGACAGAGAAAAAGGTGAGATTTAGACAATTTTACAACTACAGGGGGTGCAAGTGAAAATTTTACAAACTTAATTTTAAAAGAAAATGAAATTAAAAAGAAAATTATTTTTTTGATTATTTTATTATTTAATATTAATTATTTAAATAAAACTATTTAACTATTTAATTAAAACTAATTAACTTAAAAACTTAATAATACAAATTTTAATTAGGAAATTGCAAAATTAATTTATAAAAATCTAAAATAACTTAAAAATAAAATTAAAAATTAAAATTATGTATTTTTGTCTTTTTGTGGATTTTTTTATTAATTAAATACTAATAATATTAATTAAACTTTTTAAACTATTTTAAATTACTAATAATACTATAAATGACTTAGAAAATTATAGAAAAATTTATAAATCTACTTAACCATCTCAGGAATCCTAAGAAATTATAAAAAGTTTCTAAAAATTATATTTAGACTATTTTACTAATTATTTACTTAATTATTAATTAATATCTAATTTAACTATAATTAAGAAAATTAAAAAAATGAACAGTAGTAATTAAGAAACTATTTTCTAAAAATACTAAATGATTTATAAAACCTGAGAAAAATATTAAAATCTACTGTTGTTAATTAAAAGTTGATAAAACTATTTAATTACTAATATTACTTAATTATTTAATTAAATTAATTTTAATTCTAATAATTACTAAATGAAAAGAGAAAAATCTAGGAAAATTACTGAAAATACTTTAAGGTAAAAGAAAATTAAGAAAAACATAAAAATGATGAAAAGCTTATTAATAAGCTGAAAAGAAAAATTAAAAAGATAAATCCTATTAAATAGAATCTATCACTATTTTTAAATTTGGTTTTTGTTGGTTTTTCTTATTGACAGATGATTGATTCGCCTCAAACAGTCAGATAATTATTGGTCAACCACTTGTGAATATTCAATTATAATAGTCAAACAGATGAGGCAAATGCTTCCATGAAATACAGTGTTTTCCCGGGTCGTAATGTCCCAACGAGGTTGTGATGGCATTAAAAACGAATCTGTGATCAGTGAATGTGAACAGGAAAGGTATAAAAGTGTGTGTATGTTTAAACTAGGGTTTTATAACTTAAAATAACTTAGGAAAACTAAATTAACGATTACGTGAAACCTAGATAACTAAAACGTATAAACGTACACCAATTTAAAATCAGACGCGACTGCGTACTGAGAAAAAGGTGAGTTTTAAGGAAAAATAAACTACAAGGGTTAAAAATGAAAATTCTATAAACTTAAACTTAAAATAAAATTAAACTAAAAATAAAACTATTTTTTAGATTATTATATTATTTATTATTTAAAATAAAAACTATTTAACTATTTAATTAAAACTAACTTAAATAAAAACTAAAAATAATAAACACTACAAATTAAACTAAAAATTTATAAAAATAATTTCTAAAACTTAAAATGAACTTGAAGAAAGTATAAAAAATAAAAATAAATGTTTTTGTCTTTTTATAAGCTTTTTATTAATTAAAAACTATTTATATTATTTATACTAATTAAACTATTTTAAATTACAAATAATACTAAATCAACTTAGAAAATTATGGAAAAATTTATAAATCTAATTAACCATCACAGGAATCCTAAAAAATTATAAAAACTTTATTTTATATATTTATAAACTAGTTTACTAATTATTATTCTATTTATTATTTAATTACTATTTAAATTATAAAAACTATTAAATGAACAGTATAAATCACAAGAAAATTTCTAAAATTATTTTATGACTTATAGAAGCTAGGAAAAATATAAAATATAGGTGTTAATATATAAAAAACTAATTATGCTATTTATAACTTACTTATTAATTAATTACTAATAAAACTATTATTAATTATAATAAATACTAAATTACAATATAAAAATCTGAGAAAATTATGAAAAATACTTTAATATATAAGGAAATTAATAAAAAAAAAAATACAGATTACTTAATAAAAATATAAAAATGAAAATTAAAATTAAATTGTATTAAATAGAAACTATCACTTATTTTTATGTTGTTTTTTTCTTGATTTTTCTTTTACAAAACTATATTATACATAAAAATAAATAACTTTTATGAAATCAAATATTTTACAACTCAAGAATAAGCTAAATATAAGCTATCAACCTTAACAGTTGACTTATGTTGACTGAGATGGAAAATAAGCTCAAATGAGCTTGTGTGGGACCCACTATGGATATTTCTGGTTCTAATAAGATATTTGGACTTGTCAAAACTTAAGTTGGTTAAATAAGCTCAGTAGAAAAGCTAATAAGCCCAATTAAGCTATTCCAAAATCTGTTTTGAACTCAGAATAGGGACAAACTTCAATGGCTAATCTAGGTGGGGTCCACTGGGTGTTAGGTCAAACTAGTAGTCAATCTAAGTTCCTTGGTAGGAGGGGGGTTGAGGGAAACTAATTTGGACAGGTGGGGCCCACTGAGGTGGTCACAAAACACCACCAAAGGTGGTGTTGTGACTGAGTCTGATCTGAGCAGGGCAATACCTTGCCCTGCAGTTGTCTTTGAGGGTGAGTGGGGCCCACACTAAAAATGCTAAAAATATAAGCTGTATGGGAACTTAAACTAGAGGTGGTAGACAACAATGGAAACAAATTTCAAGACCTAAAACCTTCTCCTAAATTCAAAAGAAATCAGGGAGTTTTGGGAAAAATCTGAGCTGAGCAAATTTGACTTTTTATCAAAGTTTTGCTATGTTGACTTATTTGAATTTCTAACACTTCCAACTGATTATTTAAGTTATATTAAACTATAATAGACCTAAATTAAGTTAAAGCTTAAAGATATAAGCTTAAGTGAGGGTCTGTGAAACTAAATGCTTTGACAGTTAACTGTCAAGGGGTTTAGTTTTGGATTTTGACTATTTGTGTTGAAATGACCAAACAAATGACTTACTTGGTGTTCTAAGGTACTGAGTGTAATATGAAAACAAATATTTAGTAATGAAACTCAATATATCACTCATAATAGACAATTCCAAACACCCCTTTATATGACAGATTCTACTATAACCTTTATATCTTAAACTACAACTGTTGAATTTAAGGTTAAAACAGATTAACCTTATGATAACTAAGCTAATTGGAACCAGATTACACAACAGAAACAAATAAAACTCATTAAGCTAAAAATAAGAACTTGCTTACAAATGTGATTCAGATGAGAGACAAGGAACCATGAACTGTGAACACCCTAACAACCTTCCACAAGGTTACTACTACCCAATCAATCCAGAATCACACCTTGCTCAGTCCTTCTTCCTCACTTCCCTCTATCTTTTTATTTTTTTCTTATTTATTTGATATTTTTCCTATTTTTTTTCTTTTATGAACTGAACAACAAAATAATGTTTTCTTAAGCTTATTAGAGCCTTGTCAGAGCTTAATATGAGCTTATGAATCAATTATAACAACAACTAACAACATATAATCCTTATGGTGATTTTGTGAGAATTTGAGAAATACCAAAAACTGAGATAACCAATGAAACTTGAAATTACTTGAAAATAAAGATTGCAATACATGAAATTACTGAGTACAAACTGTTTTTGATTGAAATTACAACTAAATATGAAGTTTATCTTACCTACGACTACAATTTAACTAAACCTACACTAATACATTATCTCTTCTGCCTTCTTTCCCTTTTTGTAGCCATTTCTGAGTAAGTGGGACCCACTGGGGTGTTTCCCACCAATTGTGGACCATTGATATAGTCCCAATCATCCAGGCCGTTTAAAAGCACTTTTTTGGCGCCAAAGTCCCTTTTGTCAGTTGTGGGTAACGTACGAGGGTTTTAGGGGTTTAATGAGGGTTTGGAATGTTGTGGAGGTGGAGGGGAGTGGATAGGATGAGTGGGGAGCAAGTTGAGGGTGAGGTGGATGGTGGTATCTGGTTTCAGTGGTGGTGGTATGGAGAAGGAGGGAAAAGGGTAGGCTGGGTGGTTTGGTTGACCGGGTTTGACCAAGGTGTGGACTGGGTTGTAACTGGGCTTAGGGATGGGCTTGTTGTTAGTGTAAGTTTGGATTTGGTTTTGGTAATAACATTTTGGATCCGTTTGGTTTATTTAGAAATTAATCACAAGGACCTAAAATGTAATTAATTGAAAGTTGAGGGCTGTTTGTGGCATATTTCCAAATTAATCACAAGGGTCATATTTGCCAATAATAAATAACCCAAGGACTAAAATTACATAATTTTCCATTTTTTTAAATATTAAAGGACCATTTATGTAATTTCCGGATTTTTGAGGGACTAAATATGTAATTTCCCAAAATATTATCAAAAGGTCCAGTTTTGTAAAAGTTGAATAGTATAGGGACCTTAAATGATAATTTTTCATTTATTGCAATTTAAAACACCCCGGGGACCATTTCTGCCAAACTTTTAAACTCCAGGGACCAAACATGTAATTTTACCAAACTTATCACCCAAGGACCATTCCTGCAAAAGATTATTAGTATAAGGACCAAAATTGCTTTTCTCAAAGTTTTTAACATCCCAGGGACCTTTTCTGTCAATTTCCAAAGTTGAGGGACTAAACTTGTAATTTTGTGAAACTTTGCACCAAAGAACTAAATATGTAACTTTATGATTAAAAAGGACCTTTGGTGACATTTTCATGTTTTTAGAATAACCAGGGACTAGTTTTGCCAATTTATGAAACTTGAGGGACTGAAACTGCCAATTATGCAAACTTTGTACATTTTTCATCTGTTTTTGCACATTTTGCATTTAAAACATATAAAACACATCTTTAAGATATTTAAAGTATTTTGATACATATTTGAGTGTTTTTGTATGTTTTGGCAGTTCAGATTGGTATAAAATGATGAGTATTTAGACACTCATCAATGATTATAAGCTAAAAATAAGTAACTTTTATGAAAACACTTTTGAAATAGCTTATTAATAAGCTATGTGCACCCCCTTGTGCTTAAAGTGGACTTATTAGCTTATTAGGACTTTGTGATTATTGAAAAAGCTGAGAAATGAACAACTAAGCATAAATAGATGATTGAAAACTTGAAATAAGCAATTTGGAACAAATAAGCACTCAGGAAAAGCTGTGGTAAACAAATAAGCACTTAACAAAACAACAGGCCAAAACAGGCCAAACAAAGGGATTTTGGACCTCTGTGGGGTCCACAGAAGTCAGGGGGGTCTAAACTGAACTTTGACCTTCTAAGTGGACCTGGTCAACTTTCAAATAAGCCAATAAGCTGGGCTTATTGCTTATTTTTTAGCACTGGGTTGTGCTTGGAACTTGTGGACAAACACTGAGTACTCAGTGTACTCAGTGATAATGGACAAGGTTTGAGCTGCTTGCAGCCCTACCAAATAAGCCAAAATTAAGCACTTAAGCTCAGAACCTTAAAGCTGGGCTTATGGGGTTTCCAAAAAGCTAAAAAGCTAGGGGTGGGGCCCACTAGTGAAGTAGCTATGGTCTATTGAAGTTGATGGTCAATACTGAGTGCTTAGTACACAAATCAAAATATGACAAACTTCAAAGGCTAATAAGCTAACCTAATAAGCACTGAGATCTAAATTTATGATTAATCCTAAAAGCACTACTGATGAGCTTTTTAGAAAGCTAAAAATCAAGACCTAAGGTTTTGGTTTGCACCCTGGTGGGGGGTTTGAAACTTTGACCAAAATCACAAGTACCCTGGTGCAAAAGGAAAAGTTGCCCTGCAGGCTTAAAGAAGCTATTGCACAAGCTTGTATAAAATTCACAAAAATAAGTTGATGGTAGGTTTTGAAAGATGAGCTGATAGACTATAACTTGCGAAAAGCTCAGGGTCTCAATCCAATCACAAAAATCAAAACAATTCTTCCTATTTTTGGTTTTCTGAGACAAGAGTATCTTTGACTTTTTGCAATTATGAACCTAGATCTGAATTTTATGACTGAAAATGGTTTAATAAGCTATGTTAAGACCAAATCAAGCTAAACCACTCACTTGTGAATGGAAATGGGGCATATGCCACTCTTTAACCAACACAGAGGATAAATTTGGCCTGTTACTAAGTGATTTTGACTTTTGATGAAACAAGACCAAGTTTTTGTGGTATTTTTGAGTTACTAGACCCTATGGTGACATGTATCAAGCAGCAACAACAACATAAACAACTTGGAACACAGAGTAATAGCTAAATCCAAACACTACTATTATAATGAGAATTCAAAGGAAACTAAGTGAACTAATACCACAACTTAATCTATGAACTACAAACTATTTAATAAGCTATATTAAAACAGAAAAAAACAATAATCAAGCACAAATAAGCACTAATGGTAAGAAACTCAATTTTAAATGAAATTTCTTACAATTTTGCACCACCAAGCTGTCTAACCAAGAACCAATGACCAAGGACCAACCTATAGGTCTTCCACAAGACCACTAACCCACGGCCATCCAAAATTTACTGTGCTCCAGCTTTCATCACCATTAAACCTTAACCTTTGACTTTCGTTGACTTTTTTGTATTTTTGAATTTTTTGATACTAGACTGAGTTTTAAGGTTTCTAATAGCTTTTATAAGCTTTCTGGGAACTTAAGTGTTCTAACTAAGTCCAGAGTAATAGCTATAAACTATCATTAAGCTTGTTAATACAAATATCGCCTAAAAACGTTATTTATATTTTACGATCTTCGCTAAGTTTTGTTAATGACAAATGTAAACTTTAGTTTCTAAGTAAAACATAATCTTAGTTTTAAAGACTTGCATAAACTAGACTTTTGCTACATTTTACATTTCATAAAACACAACACTTCTTATTTTCTAAAAATAGAATTGTCACATCACATTTATGGAAAGTTTTGTCATTATACATTTATGGAAAGAAATGTGTTTGACTTACTTAGATGTTGCTTGCAAGTTTAGTGTTTGACTTGATATTATGTGATGTGACATTGTTTGGTTTGCAAGAGTAATGAGATGTGACTTTGTTTGGTTTGCAAGATTTATTGCAAAACCAACTGCAAGCCCGGCGGTACCCTGGAGGTACACAGGCGGAACCCTTTTGAGGGGTCCGCCTGATCCGCCAGACCTGCAGAAGGTTTGGCTATAAATATTGAGCCACAAGTTGAATTTTGGCTCATCACTTGACATTATATTTTACATACACATTCATTCTTTCAACTAACCTCTTAACATTTCATATGTGAAGTTTCTTTTTGTAGCAAAGAGATTCACGAGCTTACTAAAAGTAACAAGTATTCAACACAACGTTGCAAGACTTGTTAGCTTTACATTGTGTAAACTTGAGTAGTTTACACTTCATTTGATTGTGTATTTTCAGTAGTGATCGGTTAGTATTTTAGTCCTCAAAATACAAAGTGTATAGGGAGTAGTTGTACCCTTGTAAAGAACTAACGGGAGTGGTTGTACCCATGGTAAAGAACTCGACATCTAGCTTTGTGTCGGTAAAAGTATAAGCGACGTGTAAGGTTTTCTCCGCCGGTGAAAGGAGCTTGTTGACTAGTGAAAGTAACTCTCGAGTTGGATACTCGGGGCGTGGACGTAGGGCAAGGAAAAAGAGTCATTGTAGCCGAACCATGATAAATACTCGTGTTGTGGTTTGATCGTTTCTTTCATCTACTTGCATGTTATATATTGTGTTTGTGTATATATCTTTGATCAAACGGAAAGTTTCAAAGCTAACTTAACAAGTTAAAAAGATTTTAATCAGTAAACTATTCAACCCCCCTTCTAGTTTTCCACAATTGGCATCAAGAGCTACGTTACTCAAGCTTTTAAAATATATTGTGTTTTAAAACTTGAAACGATCCATGGATTTTGAAAATTACAAAGAAGGGCAATCTATGCAAAGACCACCACTCTTTGAAGCAAATGGTTTTATATATTGGAAAAACCGTTTTGAAACTTACGTGAAATCTAAAGATATAGATTTGTGGTATATAATTATTGATGGTGATAACGTAGTTACTAACATCAAAGATGATGATCAAAAGAAATTAATTGGTAAAAATAATGAAGCTAAAATGATGCTTTACAACGCTTTGCCTAAGAAAGAATATGAAAGAGTCTTTTTGTGTAAAACCGCCAAAGATATTTGGCAATCTTTAATTGTCACTCATCAAGGAAACTCACAAGTTAAAGATAACAAAATTGATCTTCTTGTTCAACAATATGAACAATTTGTTATTTCCGAAGATGAGATTATTGATAATGCTTTTGCTAGGTTTAATACTATTATTACTTCACTTAAAGCACTTGACGAATCTTTTTGTAGTAAGAACTTTGTCAGGAAATTTCTTAGAGCACTCCATCCGAAGTGGAGAGCAAAAGTGACGGCAATTGAAGAATCCAAAGATCTTTCAAGCATGTCACTTGATGAGCTAATTGGAAACCTCAAAGTTCACGAAATGGTAATGGAAAAAGATTTGGAACTAGTTAGAGGCAAGAAAGAAAAAGTTAAGTCCATTGCCTTGAAAGCTAGAGTCCAATCAAGTGATGATGAAGAATCTACTTCGGATAGTGATGATGAGGAATATGCTATGGCCGTTAGAGACTTCAAGAAGTTCTTTCGTAGAAGAGGAAAGTTTGTAAGGCAACCTAAAGATGACAAGAAAACTTTCCGAAAAGATCGTGATGATAGGAAAGGAAAGGTTGAAAGAAAATGCTATAGGTGTGGAGACACAAGTCATCTTGTAGGAGAATGTCCAAAACCACCCAAGAGCAAACCTCAACAAGCTTTTGTGGGTGGTGCTTGGAGTGACTATGAAGGAGATGACGATGAGCCAAAGAATGACGATATTGCTCTCATGGCTCACAACTCAAATGTGGTGTGCCTCAAAGTTTGTTTGGAACTGGATGAATGAATTAAAGATAGCGGTTGTTCAAGGCACATGACGGGTAACAAAAGCCTCTTCATTTCTTATCACAAATGTGACGGAGGTAATGTTACGCTTGGTAGTAATGCTAAGAGCAAAATCATCGGAAAAGGTACAATCTCTCATGACTCCCTTTTTATTGATGATGTAGCTCATGTTGATAACTTAGGTTTTAATCTCCTTAGTATTATTCAACTTTGTCGTAATAAGTATAATGTTCTTTTTAGTGAAAACGGAAGTAAAATACTTAAAGATGGTATAACCATAGCCAAAGGTGTCCTTAAGAACAACGTATATGTCATGAAGATGGATCCAACATCTAGAGACAAGCTTTGTCTTACCTCATTAGATGAATCTTCAACTTTATGGCATAGACGTTTAGGACATGCTAACATGAGACTAATCCAAAACCTCTCTTCCAAAGACTTAGTTCGAAACCTACCTAAGTTGAAATATGACCAAAACTTTTGTGATGCTTGCAAAGTCGGTAAACAAGTCCATAATAGCCATAAGGCTAAAAACTTGGTTTCTACATCTAGGTGTCTAGAACTTTTGCATATGGATTTATTTGGTCCATCCGCTATACAAAGTTATGGAGGCAACTTCTACACTTTGGTCATAGTTGATTATTACTCAAGATATACTTGGACAAAATTTTGAAAAGTAAAAAATGAAGCTTTTGATAAATTTGAGATTCTAAGTAAGAAAATTCAAAATCAAGTAGGGTATAATATTGTGTCTATTAGAACGGATCACGGTCGTGAATTTGATAATGAATTTCAATTTGAAAACTTTTGTGATAATAATGGTATAACTCATAACTTTTCGGCTCCACGTACTCCTCAATCTAATGGTGTAGTAGAACGTAAAAACCGGACATTACAAGAGATGAGTAGAACAATGCTTAATGAACAAAACATTCCACAAAAGTTTTGGTGTAATGTTGTTGACACATCAACATACATTTTAAATCGAGTCTTAATTAGACCATTTTTGAATAAAACTCCTTATGAACTATATAAAGGTATAAAGCCTACATTAGGATACTTTAGAGTGTTTGGGAGTAAATGTTTCATTCTTAATACCAAGGATTATCTCACCAAATTTGACCCAAAGTCTTATGAAGGTGTATTTCTTGGATATTCACAAAATAGTAAAGCATACATTGTTTTGAACAAAGAAAC
Organism: Artemisia argyi; assembly: GCA_030686995.1. NCBI lineage: Eukaryota > Viridiplantae > Streptophyta > Magnoliopsida > Asterales > Asteraceae > Artemisia > Artemisia argyi. Next base: position 110,400,998 of record CM060690.1, on the reverse strand, counting down.
CTTAAGAGTCGAGGAATCGTTGAACGTAACATTTGACGAGAGTCCACCTCCCTCTAAGACATCACCTTTGGTAGATGATGACTTAGTTGAAAGCCAAGCAATAGAAAATCAAGAAATTTTAAGTGATGACAAAGAAGATGAACTATTTAACAAAGAACTTGTCAATGTCAAAGAATCTAAAAGTCATCCATTAGATGGTGTCATTGGCAACATTAACGAAAGAACACTAAGGTCAAAAGTTCAAAATGAAAGCAACTACTTTTGTTTCGTGTCAACCATTGAACCTAAAAATATTAATGAAGCCATTAAAGATGAGTCTTGGGTAATTGTAATGCAAGAAGAGTTAAACCAATTTGTTAGGAATGATGTATGGACATTAGTTCCTCAGCCAAAGAGTCAAACTATAATTGGAACAAAATGGGTATTTCGTAATAAAATGGATGAAAATGGAATTGTGTCTAGAAACAAAGCTAGGTTAGTTGCACAAGGATATAACCAACAAGAAGGCATTGACTACGATGAAACTTTTGCTCCGGTTGCTAGGCTCGAGTCAATTAGAATCTTACTTGCATATGCATGTGCACACAATTTTAAACTTTTTCAAATGGACGTCAAAAGTGCATTTCTAAACGGAGTCATTAATGAAGAAGTGTATGTTGCTCAACCACCGGGCTTCATCGATTTTGAAAAACCAAATCATGTTTACAAACTTAAAAAGGCTCTTTACGGACTTAAGCAAGCTCCAAAAGCATGGTATGATCGACTTAAAACATTCCTAGTTGACCATAAGTATACCATGGGCTTAGTTGATAATACTCTCTTCACTAAGAAGAAAGATTCACATATTATCATAGTCCAAATCTATGTTGATGACATTATATTCGGATCAACTTGTCAAGAATTATGTGTGGATTTCTCAAAAATCATGCATGATGAGTTTGAAATGAGTATGATGGGAGAACTCAACTTTTTCCTAGGACTCCAAATCAAACAACTAGAAGATGGTATCTTCTTTAACCAATCTAAATATATTAAGGACATGCTTAAGAAATTTGGACTAGAAGATTCGAAACCTATCAAAACTCCCATGTCCACGGAAACTAAACTCACCAAGGATGAGGAAAGTGAATCCGTAGATAGCACTAAATATAGAGGTATGATTGGTAGTCTACTTTACCTAACGGCTAGTAGACCCGACATCATGTTTAGTGTTTGTCTATTTGCTCGTTTTCAAGAAGATCCTAAAACTACCCATCTCGAAGCCGTTAAAAGGATTTTAATATATTAAGGGCACTACACATTTAGGTTTATGGTATCCCAAAGGAACGGGAATAGACACCATAGTGTATGCCGAATCGGATCATGCCGGTGACTATGTCGATAGAAAAAGCACAAGTGGTATTTGTACTTTTGTTGGACATTGTCTCACCTCATGGTTCTCTAAGAAGCAAATGGCTCTTGCTATCTCAACAACGGAAGCCGAGTACGTTTCGGCCGGAAAGGCATGTCAACAAGCTCTTTGGATGAAGCAAGCTCTTGTCGACTACGGAATTCAACTCAACGACATCACAATTCTTTGTGACAACAAAGGTGCCATTGATCTTAGCAAAAACCCGGTTCAACATGCTCGTACCAAACATATTGAAATCCGTCATCATTTCCTTCGTGACAACGTTCAAAAAGGAAATATCTCAATTGAGAAAGTTTCTTCCGAAGACAACATAGCCGACATTCTCACAAAACCCCTTAAACGTGAACCTTTTAACCTTCTTAGGCTAGGATTAGGACTCATGGAACCTACATTGTAGTTCTGGACATTAGAAAAAAATCACAAAAATCAAAACAAATCCATAACTCTTTTTCTCAGCAGGGTCGGCGGAACCCTCAGACACAACGGGCGGAACCCATTTCAGGGGTCCGCCGTATCCGTCGACCTGCAGAACCAAAATCTTTGTTTATATTAAACCAAACACCCATTATCTCATACCACCACTTCCAAACTGCTACTATTCACTTTACCATCCATCCACACCTACGAATTCTTGGTCCTCCAATCATTTACATTGCAAATCAATCATCACTGTAAGTATTCTAAACATGGTTACAATCCTGATCTGAGTCTATGAATTCTATTTCTTGCACAAAAACAAAAACTTGGGGTTATGCATTAACTTGAAAAACTCATGCACAAGAATTAGGTGTTTAATAAAACTAATCATGTTTCCCATAGTTAGGAATTGCATCTTTAATTAGTATAAACATTTTTGCTAAAACACCCCATGTCAAATCCTTCTAAAAATTTCTCACAAGTAGGACAAATATTTTTTCGTCTCACATTGAGAATACAAAATCAAAACGTTATGTTTAAAACATCACTTGCATAATGTCTCTTGAATGCTAAAGGGAATACATAACCAATATGTATTTTCGGGTACATTCAAACGAAGCTACATTGAACTAGGAGCGTTTGGGTTATCTTTTGTTTTATAACAAAACTTGCATAAAACGATTTTGAAGCATCAAAATGAGTCAAGATAACCGCACCTCCACATTGTTTTCATATAGGCACACACTAGAACATCCACATTATAATAGTGGTTTACATAAATTAAAATGTGAAATTTTGTTGTTCTAGGAATCATCATGCCTCCTCTAACCCACTACGACCACAAGGACACCATTAAGTACCTACCAAAACACCACAAAACCAAGGGCCTTACCCCAAACCAAGTAAAGGTTTTCAAAGCCCTAGAAAAACACTATGTCCATGAGGGTAGAACCATTGACCCGTCTTTCCTAGAAGGCACAAACCTTTACGCCGATTTTGCCATAATCTACTTTGAGTGTCTTTTGAATATCGACGAGCCTATTTGTCCTAGGTTCATTCTAGAGTTCTATGCATCCTCCGTCCTCTCCACGGATGATTATGGTCATATGTCTATCAACTTTAGGGTTAGCGGTCATCAATACTCCTTCACTCTTGAGGAGTTTGCTCAAATCCTAGGTGTCCCAAACCGTGGTGCTTGCCTCTATTCCGACTTGCACTCCCTCTCAACTCTTGACAACCTCCAAGACCGTATCCACCCTTATGACACACCCCTTGTCTCAAAAGACGTACTCCGTGACCACCTCTTTGTTAGGACCACCACCACTAGGAGAACCCGTTCGGGGAATGAGGTCGATAAGGACCCATATGGAATGGAAATGAACGAACTCAAGCCCCAATTCAAGAAATGGGAGGAAGTCCTTAGAGCCAATGTCATTAGCACAATAGGGAACCGTGACCATATCAACCTTTGCCTTTGCTACGTGCTCTACTCCTTGTCTAAACAATGCTTATGATGTATTTGTAGTTTGGTACAATGTTTGATACTATTTGGAACATGTTCCATCTAACTTTGATGCAGGTAGACAACTTTTAGCAAGTTGTCAAATTTTCAAACTTATAATATTTTCACTAAGTTTAGTGAATATTGCTAGCCCCGGTCAAAGTCATATGATATGAGTATTTACATGTTCATTTTTTGCATTTCCTAACCAGTTATGCATTATATTTTTGATTTTAGGAGTTTTTGAAAATTTTGAAAATCGTCTCGCGGGTAAAAAACGCGGACTGCCACTTTCTGAAGCACTAACGGATCTGGCGGTACCCAAAATTGGGTTCCGACAGTGCAATTTCTGGGAATTCCAGAAATGGCCCAACGGACCAAGCGGTACCCTCATATGGGTTCCGCCTGTGTATTCTGAAGGTGACGCCAACAGCCTGCAGAATTTTTGTTTTCATTTTCACCAATTCAACATCCAAACACCAAAATCCAATCCTTTTAGGTAGAAACCCATTTCTTGCAATGTGTTTAGCATAATAGGGTACTCCTTCTTCCATAAACTTAATCCAAACCAATTCCCGCCAAAATTCAAAATTTGCCATAACAACCTCAAGGACCCCTCACACATAAAGGAAGGAACCCTTTTAAGGGATCCTTGAAATCCCTGAAATTTATACTACCACAAATCCACCAAAACCACTAAGCATTTAGTGCAAAACTTATCTTCCCACTTCACCATTTTCATTGGATTGACTTCCATGATTTGACAACCCACAATTAGTTTTCCAAATCAATAGAAACCTCCATTTTTGTATGGACTAACATCAAATCCAAACACTCCTTTCCATAATCCTTCAACACTATAAATTAAGCCATCCTAAACACTATCAAATCACACCTTCTTCACCATAATTTCTGAAACTTACAAACCATTTTTCACCATGACTAAGTCAACAATCACCTCTCAACCATCAAGACCCATCCGGAAAACCGCCCGGATAAGTGTTAAACCACTATGGTCTAATCAACCCATTAACCTAACCTCCTCATCTTCGGATGAATTCACATCACCTATAAAAAATGAACACTTTTTGAACCTTGCATCTCCATCACCATCACCAAATGAACCCAATGAGCTCACTCCACCACCTACTAAATCACCCGTTGACCCAAGTCCACCAAGTGCTCCAACCCAACCATCCAAAACTTCATCACCATCACCATTACCCAAAATGGAACCTATGGAGTTATTTGGGTCTCCTCCCACATCACCACACCCTTTTGTCCAAGATCTTAATGATCTCCCACCAAGACCTTCACAACCACCACCTTTTTCACCAAAGTCAATTCTTGACCAAAATGAGCATTTTAACTACACCCAACCACCACAACAAGTATACCATCAACCCAAACCATTGTTGTTTCACCCCATCTACAATGACATCCATGGTCCTCTTTATGCAGAACCAAACTTTGAAAACCATGATCACCAAATTCCACCACATTCTCAAGCCCAAACCTTTGAATCCTTCTTTCCCTCATATGAGGATATCCAAAGCATGGTTGAGAACCACCTCCATCAAGCAATGGAATTTCAAACCACCTTGCTTGACTCAATACCAAACCCATCATCCACCCAAGAACCACAAACCAACCAACCCTCAAACCAAGAAACCAAAACCCACCCATTTCCACCCACTCATCCCCATGTTTGCTCAAATTGTGAGCAAATGGGTGCAAGCATCAAAACGTTGCTTCACCAACTCCAAGATGAAACCTGGTTTGCATTCCAACACGTCATAGAACGTTTGGATGCTCTTTCCCACCTAAACAAATCCTAGACAACCATTTGGAGGCCGTTTGCCCCAATTTAGGAAACTAGGCTTTTATTTTTCTTTCTTGGTTAATTTTTAAGTTTTTAAAAGTAGAAGAATATTACTATTTTATGTCCTTTGACTTTTCTAAGTCAAAATTTTACTTGGAATGTTATTTCTTTCTACTTACTTTCGTGCATTGTTGGTTGATCATTTGTATTGTGGTTGCAATGTGTGTGGTAACTACAAACTTAGCTATATATATATCACCAACTAACCATTTGTTTTGTAGGATCCAAAATCCATGTTTCCCTCCTTGGCACTCCTTTTAGGGGGAGTAACAAGCAAGGGGGAGCAAGTGTATTTTTTTTCCGATTCGCTACTCTACTTTTTGTTTCGACAAAAAGGGGGAGAAATATATTGAACCTTCAAAACTTAATATGATTTTCATCACTTAAGAAAAACAAGTTTAATATAAATTTTTTTTAAGTCTTAAAAACCAAGATTTTGTGAGTTACTTAAAAACAAAGTGTATGTTTTGTCATCAACAAAAAGGGGGAGATTGTTAATACAAATATCGCCTAAAAACATTATTTATATTTTACAATCTTCGCTAAGTTTTGTTAACGACAAAATGTAAACTTTAGTTTCTAAGTAAAACATAATCTTAGTTTTAAAGACTTACATAAACTAGAATTTTGCTACATTTTACATTTCATAAAACACAAACACTTTTTATTTCTTAAAATAGAATTGTCACATCACATTTATGGCAAATTTTGTCATTATACATTTATGGAAAGAAATATGTTTGACTTACTAAGATGTTGCTTGCAAGTTTAGTGTTTGACTTGATATTATGAGATGTGACATTGTTTGGTTTGCAAAGAGTAATGAGATGTAACCTTGTTTGGTTTGCAAGATTTATTGCAAAACCAACTGCAAGCCTGGCGGTACCTTGGGGTTACACGAGCGGAACCCTTTTGAGGGGTCCGCCTGATCCGCCAGACCTGCAGAAGGTTTTGCTATAAATACCAAGCCACAAGTTGAATTTTGGCTTATCACTTTACATCATATTTTACACACACATTCATTCTTTCATCTAACCTCTTAACATTTCATATGTGAAGTTTCTTTTTGTAGCAAAGAGATTCACAAGCTTACTAAAAGTAACAAGTATTCAACACAACGTTGCAAGACTTGTTAGCTTAGCATTGTGTAGATTTGTGTAGTTTACACTTCATTTGATTGTGTATTTTCAGTAGTGATCGGTTAGTATTTTAGTCCTCAAAATACAAAGTGTATCGGGAGTAGTTGTACCCTTGTAAAAGAAATAACGGGAGTGGTTGTACCCTTGGTAAAGAACTCGACATCTAGCTTTGTGTCGGTAAAAGTATAAGCGACGTGTAAGGTTTTCTCCGCCGGTGAAAGGAGCTTGTTGACTAGTGAAAGTAACTCTCGAGTTGGATACTCGGGGCGTGGACGTAGGGCAAGGAAAAAGAGTCCTTGTAGCCGAACCAAGATAAATACTCGTGTTGTGGTTTGATCGTTTCTTTCATCTACTTGCATGTTATATATTGTGTTTGTGTATATATCTTTGATCAAACGGAAAGTTTCAAAGCTAACTTAACAAGTTAAAAAGATTTTAATCGGTAAACTATTCAACCCCCCTTCTAGTTTTCCACAAAGCTGATGAAGCTTTTTGAAATAAAATGGAAATTGCATACACTAAGCTTTGAACTGAAACTTGATTTATATTATTGAAAAGAGTTTAAATTACACTGAAAACATGAAATACAACACTTGAAAGCTAAATCATACACTAAAAAGTTGAAAATTAATTATACGACATAAATTAAACTAAGTTATGATAATTAATCTTCCATGGTGCTTCTCTCCCTTTTATACTTTAGGAATAGGGTTCCTTGGACCCTTCTGATCATTTCCCACCTCTTTCCTAAGCTGTTGGATTACTGAGATGCCTCCAAAGCTCGCCATGTGTTTTGGCGGGAAAATTGGTTTTGATACCAATTGGGGTCTGTGGAGTGTGGGGGTGGGTTTGCATTAATTGTGGATGTTTTGTAGTGTCTAGAGATGGTGGAAGGGGCGGTGGAAGCAAGTGGTGATGAGGTGATGGGGGTTGATGTGATCTGCAAGTGGGGAGGTGAGTGTGAGAGGGAAGGGGAGGTGGCCAAACTGAGTTTGACCCCGGTGTATTATTTAGAACGGTCCTTATGGGTAGTGGGCTTAGGGGTTGGGCTTGGGGAAAGGGAGTGGGCTGGTTGTGTTTATTGTTTGGGTTGGATTTGGTGTTGGGGTGTTTAATATTAATAAGGTCCGTTTGGTTTGTAAATTAGCACAAGGACCAATTTTGTAATTTCCTGAATTTTAAAGGGCTGTGTTTGGCATTTGACTAAAGTACTCACAAGGGTGATTCTTGCCAAAGATGAATAGTACAAGGAACCTTGTTGATTTTTTCCATTTTCAAATTCCCCAGGGACTAAATCTGCCAAACTTGTAAACTTCGGGGACCAAACATGTAATTTCACCAAACTTTCCAACAAAGGACCATTCCTGCCATAGATGAGAAGTATAAGGACAAAAATTGATTTTCTCAAAGTTTTTATATCACAGGGACCATTTTTGTCAATTTTGCAAAGTTGAGGGACTAAACTTGTAATTTTGTGAAACTTTGCACCAAAGGACTAAATATGTAAATTGTGGTTCAAAAAGGAACTTTGGTGACTTTTTCATGTTTTAGAATAACCAGGGACTAGTTTTGACAACTTTTGAAAGATGAGGGACTGAAACTGCCAATTATGCAAACTTTGTTCATTTTTCATTTGTTTTTGATTATTTTGCATCTGAAACATATAAAACACATTCCTGGGATGTTTTCAGTATTATGATGCATATTTGAGTGTTTTTGGATGTTTTGGCAGCTCAGATTAGGTAAAAATGATGAGTATTTACACACTCATCAAGCATTATTTTGGCGGCAAGTTGTTGGCGTCAGACCTAACTCTTGACGCCGTCAGGATGCAAAATCTATATATAGTTTTCTAGTTTTCATTTATTGTGTTCAACTTTGAAGGGAGAAAACCCTAGACGAATTTTACTGATACTTTGAGGGTTTCAAACCTTTGTTTCATCCATTCTTAATTGAAGATAAGTCTTTCATCAAATCATTCAATATGTCTATGTGTTGTTTGATTATATCTTACGCTTGTCTTCTCTTTAACATGCTAGGCTAGGTTTTCTTTGTGTTTGCTTAGATGTAATGAAACTTAGATATTGATTATTGGTTGGTTGTTTGTTTATAATTGTTGTTGATGAATGAATTTGATGTTAGGCTTAAGAAAACTAGCAGACTTCCAATTGGTAACTTGCTTGAACGTATTAAGAAACATGATCGGAGGTGTACTATGATATATTGGTTATATTTAATGCATAGGTAACTACTAATGAGGCCATATTAGGAGCTAGTAGTCGGCTCGACATAGGAAGAGGTAGAAGCTTATAGAGTTAGGGAAGATCGTACACAGCCCTACGAATGGTATTAAGGAATATAACCCGTCATCCATGCAATTGTAACAAACTAATCAACCGGTAAAATATAGATAGGGAGTAGTGAAATCTAAGTAAACAAATTTTCTCTCATTATTGTTTTTGCCATAATTAGTTTAAGTTTATTTTATTTTATCTTGATTGCATCTTTAGTTATTTGGGTTAGTTGATTAGCAATTAATTCTGCCCACTCCTTCCAAAACCGAGATTTTACTTGCTTTCATTTAAAATATAAAAATACAAAAAGAATTATCCCTCATCTCTAGACCTAGTTTTAGTGAGTTTTAACCCTAGCGAACACTATTCTTTGAGTTGAACGGTCAGGTACACTGCCTGGTGGGGATTGCAAGCTTCTCAAGATCCCTTGAGAGGTAAAACCTTTTGCGATGGTGTAATTCCACGCATCACTTCTAAACTAAGTATTTGGTTAAGCTTATATGAATGGGTTTATGTGCTTATATTTGGGGATTTTGGTAAGCTCAAACTTTGTGCATTATTTGTGGAGGGGTGAGCTTACTTGACTTTATTATTTATGTATCACATTTTTTGTAAACTCGATATATATGAAATATGATATAAATTTATAAATATATAAATATTTTGTATTACTTTAAGTCACGACTTAAAAACATCGTGACTTCACCCTGACTCTTAAAATATGATGCTTGGCTATGCCGTCACGTCACGCAAAATGATATTTATAACATTACCTTTTAATATATTTTAGCCACTGAGCCTTATCATAAATCATAATTGGGCCTAGGGGTGTTCATCGGTTCGTTTCTCGGTTAATCGGTTTATTCAGTTAAAAATTTTTTTAGGTCATAACCGAAAACCGAACCGAACTGAAAATATCTATGACCAAACCGAACCGAAGTTCAGTTCGGTTATAGGTCAAAACCGAAAACCGAATTTTGTACTTGAATTACACTATTTATATATATATCTTTTTAATTTAATTATATATATTTTTGGCAAAAAAAAAATATTTCAAACATAAAAAGTGTTTTTTATATTAGTATAAAATTTTAATGGACATTTTTTATATAAAATAATATAAGAGTGAAGTTATTTTGCAAACCAAACAATGCTCACATACCAAGGGACACATCCCAAGCGTCCATCTAAAAAAAAGAATGGTGCAGATTAAAAAGGATTTTTGTTTTAAAAAAAACAAACAATTAAAAGCGGAAGGGTTATTTGGTAAAATTACCCTCCCAACTACCCACTCACCATCACACTCACACCCCGTCTCTTTCTCATTCTCATTCCCAGATTTAATTTTTCTCTCTCCAAAACATACACTAAAAACACACACAACATATACTTTTACAGAAATCAAAAGATACACACACACACATCAAAAATCATCCACAAATCGCATAAAAAAATTGAAGAAAAAGATGTCGGTGATGTTGTTGAAGAACAAATCTTAATGATTAAGCTTATAGATGAAGCTTAGAGTAAACAAAAAGAAGAAATACAAGCTTAACATCACTAATTCAGGTGTAAAACACATTATTTGCATATTTTATGTTATATATGCATAAATGGTGAAGGTTACTGTTTATATTGTTTGTGATACACATATTGTGATTTTTGTTCAAGTTATTGTGTTTATATAGTTTATAAAGAAGATATTTTGATGACCTTTTTTGTTATTTGATGATGTTATAGTGATAAGTAAGCTTTAGATCAAGTATGTTGATGTTTCTGAAGAAAATATGTTGATGATGACCTGTTAGTGAAAAATCATATATGATAAGTTGCCTGAAAAAATTGTAAAAATTTATGTACTGCATCATATATGATATAGGCTAGGTTTTAAGCATTTATACCATATCATATATGATAATGTGCTTGAAAATAAAATACAAGTAGTTCCTGATCTCCTGGTGAGTACTACAAAGTTAGTTTTGTGTACAATATCATATATGATAATCTGCTTGAAATCCAACTTTTTTAACACTATAATATATCATATATGATAATGTACTTGAAACTAAAATACAAGCAAGTCTATCATCTCCTGGTGAGTAATTAAAAGTTAGTTGTGTGTATGATATCATATTTGATAATCTGCTTGAAAGTTAACTTTTTTACCATTACAATATATCATATATGATTATGTGCTTGAAAATTAAATCAAATCTTCTTATTTGTGTAGAGAAGGCTGTTTTCAAGGCATCTTGAACATTACAAGAACCCAAAGGCCTAAGAAGCTCAATGAAAAAGCTCATGAATCTTCATTTCACGTTTAAAATGTATTCTTCGTTTTTTCTTGTAATCTCTATATGGAGTTTTGACATCTACGAACGATTTTGTAAACCATTGGTAACTTGTACAATGTCTTGCTAATATGGTTTAACTTTGTTGGTATTATGTCATGATGTTTATACTGAAATAAAGATGGCGAAGCATTTACAAATGTGATTTTCGATATTATGTCTATTTTGTTTAATTTTTATTGCACACATTCATAATTACTTGTAAATAAATGCATTAGAATAAGAAACATCAAGTATAATGGTTTGATAAATTAGCGATGATCATATTAAATCATATATGATTTTTGAAAAAAAATCACATATGATAATTTGTTACTAACTTGTAAAATACAAATATCACATGTGATATATAATAGATTCACATTCATGTAAGATCCAAATCAACCAAAATCAAGTAAATGAGAATTTCTAACAATTGTCCATATAAAAATCAAACATTAAACAATTAGATAAATTTATCATTGAACAAAAGCCTTCTTATTTTTGAAACAACTCTTCTTCTTTAACGAATTCTTCCTCTCCTTAAACAACGACTAACAAGCGGCTTTGCAACTCCAACAAGCTGCTCCATACCTTGTCGTTATTTAAAGTCAGTGTCATTATAGATTTATTGCACATATCTGTAAGAAAAAACAAAAAATTAAAATAATAAAAATAAATATAAGTTGTTTCATGACAAAGAGTAAAAAGTACATATGATATATCAAATAAAACAGAGTGTATGATATAGTATGTGATATTATATATGATACATCCAACAAAGTGAAATATCACACGTGATATCATATATGATATATCAAACAAAATAACCTCGATTATAAACACATTAACCCAAGCTAAAATCATATATGATATACTTCATACCAGCTTAGATCAGCTTATACCAGGAACTTAATTCAATCAAATGCTAAATAATAAGTTGTTAGGATCATAAAACTACCAAATAACACAACTTATTCACAGTAACTCTACTCTAATTCATAAGCTTATTTGTATAACTCTATTCTCCTCTAATTCACAAGCTTATTCACATGAATCAGCTAAAAATGATAAAATAACAAGATGTGATGAAAACAAGCTAATAAATTAGCTTATAATTCATCACAATAAACTCAAGTCACAATAATTAATAAGCTTATTCATAACTATCCTCTAACTTATAAGCTTATTCATACAAAATTTCATCTAATTCACCCGTTTATTCATACAACTCTCCTTTCCTCTAATTCATAAGCTTATTCACATGAATTAGCTAAAAAAAAAAAAAAAATACAGATCGAATGAATATAACAAGAAGAATATGAACCTGATGTTAACAAATTGAAAAACGAGATGATAAGATGATCGATTGATGAATCGAAGAAGATAAATTCGTATTGTTTGTGAAGATCGATTGAATCTGGATCTATTTGTGTTGTTTTATTTTTGTATTAATGGTGTAGAGAGAGAAAATAATGAGATGAAGAAAACACACAGGCGTGTGTGATTGAATGGAAAGTTTATTAGAAAATCTCCCAACATATATAATAGAGGATCATGCCACCTCACATATGCCACTTGGCATGAAAGAATTAGGTGGAAACCCCAAAAATTGCCACATGGCAACAAAGAAATACGTGGAAACCATTTAAATGCCACGCTGTCACTGTATAAATCAAATACACGCTCCTTTCACAAAAACACACACGCCTTCCCTCAAATCAACCGATCCCTAATTTTGTGCAATCACCATCAATGAACATCAATCAAATTCGATTCATCCTAAAATAAACATACCGATTTTAATTCAAAAACAACCCTCAATTCCTTATCTCAAATCAATTTATTTTGATTCCATGATTCAAATTAACCTAAAAAAATAGCCCCAAATCAATTTAGTTTGATTCATGATTCAAATCATTACTGATAACACATAATATTTTTATACAATCAATATTTGTTGAATCAAAACCCACACAAATAACACGCACAAAATCATCGAAGGTATCTGCTTCACATCATCATCAACAAAATCATAGGCGTTATTATGGTTTCAAAGGCTTTAAGTAAAACAACGATCCCTTAATTGACATTCAATCCCTTAATGATCGCAAAGTCCAGAGAAAAAGATTTATCACAAATCATTTAACTTCAATTTAAGGTAATTTTCTTATTTTCATTTTTTGTACCGATTAAATTTTATTAGATTAACTGATAAAGTTTCATGTCTGATGATTAGTTTTTTATACATTTATGTATTTTGATTATTGATTTTAATTGTGAAATCAACCATGAATCTGTATACTAAGTGTTTGATGAAAGTCCTCAATGAAATTTGTTTAAAAAACTTAAGCATTATAAAGTGAAAACAATCAATCATAGTTGCTACTTGCTCATGATTGATTGTCGTCGTTTTTAGATTATGTTTTTTTGTGTGATGAGATTGCCTACCAAGTTTTCGAGAAAGTCCGGAATGTTAACTTTATTGGCTAATGATTGTTTTCAGATGTAATTTTTTTGTAATAAAAAAACATTATATACTACCACAATTGTTTTATAATTTTTTATTTTGCATTTTGTACCTGGATATGGGTCGTGACAAAGGGAATTAATCTACAATATATGTGACTTTGGTATGTAATCATTCTAGATTTGTAGTCATTTTACATTGCACTATTAAAACTTATATCTATTAAGTTGGCATATATTGCTTTCAATGCAAGTTCCACAAATGATGGACAAAATGAAGTGTATTCCTAATGGGTTTGAGTAGAAATAGAGGTTATAGATTCACAAGGTGTTTAATGTATTTCCAGTATGCTCTGTCTAAAAATTTGTTGTTGGCATGACATGTAGGGGCTTGATAACTTGAATTTTTAACATTATAAATGTCTTTCATAATTTATTATATGAACAGCCTTTTAATTATTTGTAAACATGTTATATGCTACAAGAACATGGTTTTAAGATTTGATTTGGGTTGCTTGTGTGGTAAACATTTCGAAATGTTGCAAAATACAATAGCTATTGTTTTCACAGATTGACATAATGACAACACCTTTAGATAGTATATTGTTGATTGATTATTTGTGAGGAATTGAGATATTTTGCATCTATAATACATACATCTTTGTCGTCTGAAATTACTTGCTCCAAATGAATTATTTCAAGATTTGAGAGCATATGTTGACCGTTGTTAGTTATTACTTATTTGTCACGATATTACATGCATGAGAGTTCCAATTATTGTTTTCTAATGAGGTAATGAATTTACATGCATCTTGAAGTCATAGCACTATATGAACGAGGCAATGATTCTTCGTGTCATTTTATTATTAAATCTCAGCACTATATGGAAGGTAAGGTATGATCACATAGGTTATAAAAAATTGTGTCTGGCCTGCAAGAAAGAAAAACAATGGAAAGGTGATTGTTGTTTTAAGAGTTATATAATCTGAAATTGCTTTTCTATAATATAAAGTATGACATGATGTTAATAGTTGAAATATGTCTATTACAGTTCTATGACATTAGACCTGACAATATAGTATCTGGTAGAACAGTAATAGACGTATTTCAACTATTGACAATTTGCTTATCATCAGTCCCTGTAGAATTACAATGACTATAATGTAAATAAGCTATTAATCTTGCCATGACATAAAACCGTATTGCCATAGTTTTTTATGGCATTTTAAACAAATGTTTAAGTAGAGATCCAATAGATGTATTCATTCTAATATGTAACTGTCTTGATGAGTACATTTCTCCAATATAATTATGCATTTTATGATGTAAGTCTATTAATTAATGCATTTTTGTATGTTTTTAAATTTTTTAACTATATGTCCTTTTACAGAATCTAATGAATACACTAATGGTTCTTCAAGCAATGTTAATGACAACACAAAGAGTGCTTTAATCAATGCTAAAGGGAAGAATGTTTCATCTGCCAATGATTTGGAATTCACTACCTTGGATCAAATAGATCACATGCTTGATAATATAAAGATAAAGAGACGGTGTATTTCAGTCTGGTATAGCCATCTTGATGGGAAACCTAATCAAGCATACAACTTTGATAACATCTTTCATATTTTGGGGGTAGATTGAATTCAGGTTTGATCCATGTCTATTCTTTTCCACATTTATTGATCTTTTACAATTGAGGCTTATTCAATGGGAAAAACTTTAGGGTTTCATGAGAGCTTTTGGAGTTCAGGATCTACCAGCTGAATAAAAAATGTTGACAAAAGCACTCAAGGAAGCTCAAAGGAAAGTAGAGAACTACTTTTTTGATATCCGGAGGAAGCAGTTACTTGAGTATGATGAGGTTTCGAATAGCCAATGAGACAGTATCTATGCAGAGAGACGAAGAGATCTAGAATATGAAGATTTTCAATCTCTACTTATTGAATATTCTGAACTCATGATGGATGACATATTAGAGGTAAAAGAACTTATATAGCTTATAAGCCATAAATACAATCAGCACAAGCTCTTTAGATAAGTTAAGACAAACACCCCTAAATACGCTTACCTAATAGCCCTTGGGAATGTGAAGTCTAGAAACATAAGATATAAAGTTGTTTGGCTGACAATGTGATCGACTTTTATCCCTAAATATGTTAATTTTACTATTTTGAGCTAGCGTTGGAGTTGAAGTTGAGGGAGTGTTTGGGAAACACATTTTATTGTTTGCATTAATTAAGCTCATTTTATTTTTAAGTGAAATAAGCTGTTTGTGAAAAGCAAATAAGCATAGTTTGTGTAAGCATAAGCTATCATAATACGCAATTCCAAACACCCATGACTCCCTATTTATGCATAAGAGACATACGTCTCAACATGATCCTAAAGTTTTATACAGCCGAGCTCATCACTATATATTTTCTTTAGGACATTTCCTGACCTCATAGTTATTGTATCTTATTCAAGCGTTTTAAGATTTGTAGTGCAATCCGATTTAGGAGATTGATTTTGACTTAATGAAGGTATAAAACTTACTACTTTAATTGTATGTCTTATGCAAATTTAGATACCAGAAATGGCGGAAGTTGATGCTTGATATAGTTTGATGAGCTCGGGGATATCCCAGATTTGGATTACGACGATGCTATTTATATAAGAATGGTTGCAACTGAGCTAGCAGGTACATATATGTCTTAATGTATACCACCAATTAGTTCAGTTGTGATATTTTTGTGCTTTTAGTATATGCAATAATACTCTGGCAATTATTGTTTTTTTACTGGAAGGTCACGGGTCTAACAAAAGGAAAGAAGTAATCACCTTTGTCCTGCCAATTTTGTCAGCTGCACTACTTCTGTCTGTCTGCTGTAGTGCAATCATGTATAAAGAGAAAGAAAATTCTTTACATGAAAAAGCAAGGGACCATTGTATGTGGATTGCCTGTTGCCCAATATATTTTACATGTAGGTATTCAGTGACTTTTAACGAGAAGATTTCTCTTCATGAAAGTATATTCTTAGGCCATGGGACCATTGTATGTGGATTGCCTGTTGCCCAATATATTTTACTATGATCTAAACTAACCCATTAGTAAAAAAAATTATTAAAATTGTCACTCTTATGGCCTTTGAACCTTTAGCTTTGGGTTACTATTGTGTGATTGATGTGTTTTTCTCATGTAGGCGATTGACTTCCGTGACAAGGGCTCCGGTATGATCATCAAGAAAGACCAATTTCTAAAGAAGCAATGGTAAATTTCTTAGTCCCTATCCGACACCAACTATGTATCGTACAAAAATTAACTGAGAGCACAAAAGAGTATTTGATTTGAGATGTATATGAAATACTGAATTTTGACATTCAACAAGTTATTATTATCGTACCAAAATTAACTGAGAGCACAAAAGAGTATGTGGTCTTGATTTATTTGTGTCATGCACATATATTCCAATTCAAAAATTAAGTTATATCCATAGCATGTGGTCTTGATTTATTTGTGTCATAAATTCATGACGCTAGCCCGTCCATCGGACGGGTCATGCGACTAGTATCTATATATATTAGACAAAAATACCCTTCTAGTGTAAGGATGGAATTTAATCTCATCCATTGGATGAGATGAAGATGAAGGGTGGGGATTGATCTCTTGGTATGTAAACAAAGTTTGGTACTCAAATGATCTTAAATCATAATATAAATATATAAAAAAAAATATATTTACATAAATTCGGTTTTCAGTTCAGATAGTCAAACCCATATCTAAACCGAAAATCGAATTTTTAATTCGGTTTGGTTCAGTTTTGACAAATTCAGTTCGGTTATAAGTTCGGTTCGGTTTTTTTTTATTCGGTTCGGTTCCGAACCATCAATAACCATTTGGACCCTTTGATTTGGTTGTAGAATACTCGGGTCTAAGCCCAATCATGTCCACCTTATCTTCCAACAACAATGGCGTAATCTATCTATCTTGTACAACACACACACACACACTAAAAACACATTTTCACAGAGGGAGTGTTGGAACAATGGCAGCATCATTAGCACAGCAAATTGGTGGTCTAAGATACCCAACATCACCATTATCTATAACAAAGAAACAATGTTTTAATACCAATCATCAGAATGTGAAGAGAATGATAAAGGGTCAAGCTGCAAATATCTCAGTGATACAAACTCCACAAACAAAAGAAAGACAGAAATTAAAAGACTTGTTTGAAGAGGCTTATGAAAGATGTCGTACTTCTCCCTATGATGGTGTTGCTTTTACTGTTGCTGATTTTCATAGTGCTATTGAGAAGTTTGATTACAATTCTGAGATTGGTTCTAAGGTTTATATATTGTCTTTTTTTTTTTTTTTTTTTTTTTTTTTTTTTTTTTTTTTTTTTTTTTTTTTTTTTCTTTTTTGAATTTTGTAAGCATATGGTGGAAGTATACTATTAGCTTGTTACATGAAGCTTATAAGGGGCTTATATGTTATTTCGCACGGGTTGTTGCATTTATAGAATGTAAGAAAATTAGAGGGTGTTTTGGGATTGCTTGTCGTTTTCGCTTATGCTTGTAAAAATAACACTACTTATAAGCTGCTTAAAAATAAGGGGTGTTTGTTCAAGCTTACTTGTCGAGCTTATGGTTTATTTAATTACACATAAGTTCATGTTGATAAGCTCATAAGCCCAAAAAATTTGAGCTTATTAGCTTTTTTAAAAGTGTAATAACTCCATAAGCCCGAAAAATAAGCTTAAACATAGTGTTTGGTTTTTGCTTATTTCATAAACAATGGAATAACGGAGAACTGAAAATTTGTTGGCAATCACGAAGCAAATAATTTTTTTTTTTAAGGTTTTAGGCGATTTCATATAAAATAAGCGATATGAAATAAGCTTATGGAAAACTGCTTATCTGAGCAGATAAGCCATTTGGATGACACAATAACTCAAAACTTGCTTATATGTTTAAATATAAGTTGTGAAGCAGAAAAAGTAAGCAATCCCAAACACCCTCAAGAAAACTTTGTATATGCGGATTTTGAATATTGTACAGATTTGGTTAATCTGTAGCCAATTTTTGTACAATTTAACGAGCTGGTTGATAGTCTAAAATTTGTATCATGTTGAGATGATAACATGTTGTTTGGGTCAAAAGCTATAAGTCTTTTTTAGTAATTCTGATCAACTAGTTTCTCAGGGTACTTCATGTCAGTATGGAGGAGACATTACTTACGATTTTACGAATTTCTGTCAAGTTTATATACCCAATTTTGTTCGGTTTAGTGATTTTAGTTTCAAAGGAAATGTGAATTTAGGATAGACTCACAAATACACACCTCAATAGTATACCAAATTAGCGAGTTGTTTACTTTTTTTTCAAGATGGCATTGAAGAGTGTTTAAATGATCATGTTATGATGCAGGTCAAAGGAACCGTTTTCAACGTGGATGCCAATGGAGCATATATTGACATCACAGCAAAGTCTTCAGCATTCTTACCAGTTAGGGAGGCAAGCATTCACGCTATCAAACACGTAGAAGAAGCAGGCATAGTCCCTGGTATGCGTGATGAATTTGTTATTATTGGTGAAAATGAACATGATGATAGCTTAATTTTGAGTTCACGCCAAATTCAATATGATCTCGCGTGGGAGCGATGTAGGCAACTTCAAGCTGAAGATGTTGTTCTCAAGGGTAAAGTAAGTAATACTTGAAATAGGCATCATAATCTCATCTATTCAATCTACTCTTTGTTATTCATATATTCTCCAATGTAAATAATACATTTATTTCCGCATATCTGTGAAGGTTGTTGGTGCCAACAAAGGTGGAGTTGTGGCGATTGTTGAGGGACTTCGTGGATTCGTTCCTTTTTCACAAATTTCATCGGTTGGTTTTCTTAACTTGGATCATAAAAGTTTACTTTATAAATATAAGAAAGAATAATGCAAAGTGAGATGGTGGTAGACTTTTATTGTAGCACAAAGTTTAAGACCACGTATAAATTCGTAAACCAGTGTTTCATGTGGTCAAGCTAATCGATCTAGTTAACATGAATATTATTGAATATTTTTGTTACTCCCATACTTCTGTTGCATATTTCTGGTGATATTCAATAAAACTGAATTAACAAGTGTTGAATGATTAAGACATACTAATCATGCATTATATGAGTGCACGGATAAAACTGTGTTCCTGTAGTCACTCTTTAATTTTAACCAATGGATTTCTTTTTATTCACGTGTTGGAGTTGGTGGTGGCCAATTGGTTGGGTTGTGTAAAGGGTCGAACGTCAAAACCGGTAGTTGTTGTTGGAGGTTGGGTTATTAGTGTGCCAAATAACAGTTGTTTATGATTTCTCTTAACTCAACTACTCGTAATTATTTTGAAATAATGATTTAAGAGTACTTATGCAGTGAAATACACATGGTGCAACTTTTCAACACGTTCAGCCCGTTTCTTTATAGCAAATCTTTTTATTTTTTTAAAACCAATAGGACCCATTATAGACCAAACATAACATGAATCGACCCATTCATAAGAAATGGGTCGAAGCAGCCACCTCTAGTTGAATGAACCGTCCTTGTTATGTAGATGATACCTGTTTAATGCAACTTAATGTTTAATGTAAATTTCAGACTTCAAGTGCAGAAGAGCTTCTTGACCAGGAAATTCCATTAAAATTTGTAGAGGTAGATGAAGAACAATCAAGACTCATATTGAGTAACCGCAAGGCGAGGGCTGACAGCCAGGCTCAGCTCGGGATTGGGTCTGTTGTCACTGGTGTTGTTCAGAGCTTGAAACCATATGGTGCTTTTATTGATATTGGTGGAGTCAATGGGCTTCTCCATGTTAGTCAGATCAGTCATGATCGTGTCTCAGATATTGCAACAGTCCTTCAACCTGGTGATACTCTCAAGGTATGACTAGTTGCATTGTTGCTGGTGTTTGAATTTGCTTTTTGAAACTGATTGTGGGGGTGTTTGACATTGTGTTTTATAAGAGTAGTTTACAATGTGTTATTGAAACTTCAAGCAGCAAAAGCGTATCCCGGGACTACCTGTTACAACCATCTTGCTACAATGGTTTATCTGATTTTAAGAATGTACAATCACATAATTTTTTAAACTCGTTCCAACATCCCCTTGTTTGTTTATTTATGGTTGTGTTGAAGTGGGTAGAAGTCTCCAAGTTTGTAATGAGGTAAAATTTATTGTGTGTAGGTCATGGTATTGAGCCACGATCGTGAGAGAGGCCGAGTTAGTCTATCTACTAAGAAACTAGAGCCAACACCTGGGGACATGATTCGTAACCCCAAGCTAGTTTTTGAGAAGGTAACTTTTATTCTTCAGTAATGCAATTACCTTTTGTTTTAAATACTTTTCTCGTTCACATAATTCAGGGTGGGTTGTATATGGTTCCTTTTGGGTTGAAGCCACGACACTGAACTAGAGGAAATTTCAACCCACGATACTTTATGAATGACTAGTTGCAGGTTGTGCTATATCTAACGGGCCAAATGGGTTAAAAATAGCTAAAAAGAAACGAGAAACTGGTCAAATGGGCTAAAATTTGCCCAAAGGGCAGGTCATGTGGACTGAGTTAGGGGGTAAAATGGCCAACTTTAACAGATCGAGACGGCTAGGGTTGATGGGTTAACACTTATCTTCCAACTGTCTAAACGTTTTATTGATATATTGTGTTTCAAATTTGATTTCAAAATCTGTATATTTTCACTGTTTCAGTAGTTCTCTGATTTTTTTGAATACAATGACAGATTTAGGAGCTTTTATAGATTGAAAAATACAGTTTGTGCGACTTACGACTTGCTCAATCCATTTCTTATTAAAAGCAAATTTTTTTTACCAGTTTGACCCGTTAGAGTTATAGCTATACCCTGAAACAGTAGTATATGGGTTGAATTTGCTACCTCCCAAAAAGAAACTACTGCAAAAACTTAGTTATTTTCTTAACCTTGCCCTTCTTTTAAAAACATGCTTTAATGTAATGAAGTCCTTGCATCCATTTATACAGGCGGAGGAGATGGCTATGACTTTCAGGCAGAGAATTGCTCAAGCAGAAGCCATGGCTCGTGCCGACATGCTTAGATTTTCGCCTGAGGTATTATGACAATATAATCCTATTCAACATGTTCTAAAAACAATAGTAGTGCTTCTCAAATAATGCTAATCCAACTATACTTTTGCAGAGCGGATTGACTTTGAACTCAGACGGGACATTAGGTCCACTTGGCTCGGACTTGCCTGCAGAGGGTTTGGACCTGAACGAGATCCCATCGGCAGAAAGTTAATGAAAAAGTTTGCATATCTCTTTGTTGTTGTAGTTAAATGTAGACTGAATGATTATTCTGCTTCCATATATGGAGGCTACAAGGCGATTTCTCTTTTCTATCTTGTAAAGAAACATGTTTTGTTATTGAGATGATAATTTGTCCATTATACTCTCATCTTCGACCATGTGCACAGTGTCACACATGTACTAATGATTAATCTGTGTGGCATTCTTGTTAATGATATACATCTTTCAAAACATTCGGCCGTATAACAAATTATCTTTCTCCTCTCCATTGTATTATATTTTTTTTGAACGGCGAAATTTTATTAAACTAGCAAGGAGCTAGATAACAAAACAATTACATAGTAGAAGTAACAAGAGACGGATTTTGAAGCCACACGACTCAACTAAACAGCTTATAACCACATCTACTACTAATCCAAATAAATGTCATCAAAACAAAGTTATCAAAGATGTTTCCCCTCAGGCCTCAGCTGCACTACTCGAAAGACACAAGTGTTCCTATGGGCCCACACGTGCCACCAAAGCGAAAAAAACGAAGCCTCCAAAATAACCTTTTGCCATTCCAGCCATTGCTAAAACGAAAGCAACGCCTCAATCTCGCACCAACGACCAAACATCTCATCAACTTGCGAGACCAAGGAGCATTGAAAGAACAAGTGATTCGTATTTTCAGCTACTTCACCACAAATTGGGCATATGATTGACGTCACATCAAACCCACGAACATCCAGATTTATACGCGTCAGAAATTTATCTAACGAAATTCTCCACGCTAAAATATTTACCTTTTGAGGAATAACTTTGCACCATCGCATAGGCTCACCACCGGAGATCATTAACTTCTTAACTATATACGTGCGGCCACACCCAAGTGTGAATGGTCGTAAGTCGTCCAACGTCCATACCTATGAGACAATATAATCGAAGAGATAGCAGAACGCATCTCCATCATTTGCTCTTCCTCTATCCCTCCACGAGGCAATCTTCGATATGAACCCA
This sequence comes from Artemisia argyi, assembly GCA_030686995.1. Lineage (NCBI taxonomy): Eukaryota > Viridiplantae > Streptophyta > Magnoliopsida > Asterales > Asteraceae > Artemisia > Artemisia argyi. Next base: position 110,378,248 of record CM060690.1, on the reverse strand, counting down.
AACCATCTGTCTGTTGTAACTTTGTAGCTACCTTAATCTCTTTATTTAACTCCAAGGCAAAAATACATGGATATGTGTCTTTAAGAGTTTAATCACCAACCAATTTATCTAACCAAAAGTGAGTACGTTGTTCGTCACCAACCTTCTTTGACAAAGCTCTATTAAATCCACCCTTTCATCCTTAAAAGAAGATATAGATTTGACAATGATAACCCAAATTGAGTTTGGGTATGACTTCCAGAATGACTCCTTTAACATACCATCATTACCGTGAATAGCTCTAACCACCTGAGACCACATTGCATTCGATTGCATCCGAAATCTCCACACCCATTTAAATAAGAGTGCATGATTCAAAGCAAATATACTATTAACTCCTAACCCACTCTCTCGTTTATAAGCTAAAACCTTCTTCCAACTTATCCACATAGTCTTTTTTTCATCCGAATCTGCACCTATAAAAAACCGATTACGAATAGATTCAAGAAATTTTACAACACCTTATGGAGCTTGTAAATCGACATATAATACATTGGAAGCTATCCCAAAACTGATTCCAACAACGTAAGACGACCACCAACTGAGAGGGTTTTAATTTTTCAAGAGGATAGCTTGTTAGACACTTTGCTAATTACATCTCTCCATGATTTAATTCTAGACATGTTTTCACCAACCTTAACACCGAGATAAATAAATGGCATTTTTTCAGGCTTGCACCCCACATTTGACGCCATACACTCCACTTGATCAAATGGCACAACAATCCCTAACAATGTAGACTTATGAAAGTTGACATTCAAACCTGATGCCATGTAGAAACATTGAAGCAATCTCGCTATAGCAATTACATTATCATGCGACCATTTGCCAATAAAAATTGCATCGCGGCTGTGTTTTGGCAAGCCATTGGTGTTTTAATGTGTTGGTTGGAGTAAGGTTACAAAGTAGTGAAAAAGTAATAAGGAGAAGTATGTTGACGTAGCATTGAGGTAGTTCATGTTAATGCTAACCAAAGGATTACTTATTTTGTTCGTTATACTCCTACACTGTTGTTTGTTACTAAATGCTTTTATAAGAAAGTATGCAAGTTACACCTACATCCAATTATTAAAACTTGCCAATTATTCGAGCATAACTGCGATGATATGTGGTTTTTGAAAAAACTCAGTTGCGTCGAACTATGTGTGCGTATTACTTATTTTTATGTGTATCTATAGGTATGGTTTATATGCAACAATCGTTTGTTTTGTGTCCCCCTTTTTAAGTTTTCTAAACATGCTATTGTGTTTTGGTTTGTCGGTAGTTAAGCGGTGTTTGTTATGTGTGTAATTCAGATTTTGTGGTCCATTACTTGAATGGTTTAAGGGAATCATTATTTGCTTTTACTAAAAAAAATCTAGAACTTTTTCCTTAGCAAAGACACTGTCAGAATTGTTATTACATGTTTCAATTGTAATCGTGTAGCTAGAGATATTTGAAAAAAAATCACCGCTTTTCGAAATATTGTATCTTTTCATTTTTACAGGTTTCAATTAATTGGCAAACCTTTTTTTTTTTTTTTTTTTTTTACGTCTTAAAAAGACAAAACAAAATAAGATGTGAACCATATTTTAAAAACACTTATGTTTCTATACGATATATTTTATGTGTGAATGTTGTGTTTTTTAGTTGATCTCAGAAAAGTTATTTTGGTTTGAGTTATTAGAAAAAAGGTATTTTAATGCATGAGTGATTTGTATTTTGGTTTGAGTTATGAGAAAAAGGGTATTTTATGTACCAGTGACTAGTTATAATGCCTGCATACGCATTTTTTTTTTTTGAATAATATATTTTTATTTATTAAAAAACAAATAATTTAATATTTGTTTTGTTTTGTTTGAATTATGATTTTTAATTATAGTTTTTTTTATTATTAAAATAATCATTTAAAAGTTTAATTTTATTGTTAGTTGCTTCTTATTTATATTTTTTATTTTTATCAACTACTTGTAGTATATAAACAAAATGAATTTATAAATTTATAAATTAAAAAAATAATAATTCAATTATTACCTAATAAAAATAATTTGCTTTTTTTCAAAATACGAAAATCCCTGATTAAAATTTTGTTTTATTATTGTATATAAAAGATATGAGTGACTTGCGACGCTCACATTATAAACCGGCAGTTTGAGGCAGGCAGGCAGGGTCTAATTAATTTAACAAAGCCCACATAAAAAGACCGATTGTGACGACTTACTTTTGCACACATGATCGAAACGCTTTCCAGAACCAATTAAACAAAACAATTTCCTTTTCTTTCTTCCTCTCAAAGAAACCAAATTCCGCACAAACATATATAATAAACCCTTCCATCCCTCACTTCCAATTTCTTTCAATCTAGGGTTCCCCAAACCAATCAACCATAATAAGATTTTAATTTAAATAAATAAAATTAGGTCATCGATCGATATTAAGATTAGTTTAATTAATTTAATTAAGAATGTACTTTAGTGGCGATTACGCGAATAAGAAGCGTGTGGATTTAGGCGGTCGAAGTTCGAGAGAAAAAGATAGGAAGAAACTTCTCGAACAAGCTAAGTTAGAAAGGAATCAAAGGCAGTGGTTACGTCAGCAGAATTCTGCTGCTCTTGTTATTCAGGTACCTTTATTATTATTATTATTATTATTATTATTATTATTATTATTATTATTATTATTATTATTATTATTATTATTATTGCTACATTTATAATGTGGAATAGTTGATCATATGTAGTTTTGCCTTCTTTCGCGCATTAACTAGTGTTTGGCTAAGCGTTTATTGACCGTCTTTATTTAAAACTCTGTATATGATTATTAACCGGCGTTTATTGAGACGCTGAAAGTTCGTTATCGCTATACATTGTCATCCAATTGCTTAGAGATCTCCTAACTCTTATATCAAGTATCAAACCCAAATTACGTCCAATTCCTGCCAGGTGCAAACAACCTTGAAGTGGCCACGCCAACCTCCCGAAAAGGGTTAGTCTGTGTGGCAGTGGGTTCAAACCCCGTGGATTAGTCGGCCGAAACCATGCCATGGTTACCCAAAAAGCGCAAGTTGCGTCGCAGAATGGACTGAAAATTGTCAGCCCTTAAGTAGGGTAAAACTTGATAATTATCTAAGCATCCTACTTGCCGCTGGTTGCACATTGGTGGTATATTCAAATTGATAAGCCAAATGATCCGGGCCGTCTCTGAATTTTTGAAATATTTGAGGGCCCAAACAAAATTACATAATGAGGACTTTCGAGAAGGAATGTTACATATAAAGTGTCACCTTTATAAGCTATAATGCAATTAGTTATCTAAACGTTCAACATATTACTCATTTAAGATATTTTCTCATCTAAATACTTTTTTCTTCGTGAAAAATATGTGTACACATGCATATAATTGTTAACGGGACAAATTTTGGGGCCCTAAGCGGTCGCTCACCTTGCACCCTCTCAAAGACGGCTCTGCAAATGATAATTTCAAAATGGATAATATATGATGATTTAGTCTGGTTCCCAAGATGATTACCGTTTGTCCTCTAATCTACCACCAGCCCTTACGACTAGAAATCAAGAATGAATTTATTAATGCAATTTTTGAGGAAGTGGTATGTATGTAGCAACTTTCAAAAGGCTTAATTTAAAGTCTGTTGTCTAGGAGGATCTCTTTATGGTTTGACATAGGCTCCCTGGTTCGGTCTTCTTGTTTTTCTCAAGCTTTGAACTTTTTAGTGTTACTTTACTCCTATATAATGATATTAGGGATGAGCCTATTTTCATATCTACTTACTGGACAAGGAGCATTAGTTTTGTCTCCATCTTCCCTCTATCTCTAAATGTTAGTAATGGAGGGCCTCTTCTATCCCTTTTCTGTTTGATCCGCCAAATCTATGTGGAACAAACCTCATGGAACACAATATCTCATAATTATGTAGGCCTTTAGTTGTACTTTACCTCGTTCTTAGCGAGGTAACTACTTTTTCTTCTAGTGTAAGACTTTCTGCTATCCACTATTATTCTTTACCAATCTTATCATCAGAGTATAAAACTTGAAATTCTCACACACTATTTGAAGCAAACACTTCTCCTTATAGTCATGGATTCCCTATTTGCCTCTTGGTTTATTTGTTTTATGATTTGCGCTACTATTCTCTTATTTTTTGCCAATCTTATCATCAGAGTATGATTTGGTGTCAATTGGGTGAGCTTTTACGACCTCTCGAAAGTTGATTATTTATCTTTTATTGTTTTGTTTCTTATTATCTCTATTATTCTTATCAGTTTCATTCACATTCCTTTATTTTGTTTCATCTCGAGAACACACATGAAATAAAAGAATCTTTCTTTTGCTTTCTTCTTTTTCTTTTGTTATTTTCATTCTCTCTCCCAAAAACTCAGGAACATATTGTAACGTTGAGTATTGGCTATCATTGTTGGTCTCTAACTATGGCCGGAATAATCTTTCATGGATGTCACCTATCATACTTTACTCATATTACCTTTATAATTTGAATCACCGACATATAACCTGCATCAACTTACATCCTTACCCTTGAACTATGGGTATACGCTTAGTTAAATATAACGTGTCATCCTTTTAGAAGTTGCCAGCTTAAGTGATTATGGTTGCATTGCCACTAATGATTTTTTTGCTAAGATTTTATAATGTTAATAACGGGATTTATTATTGAACTGATTTATTTGTTTTATCTTTCACTTGCCTAGACATTACTATTATATTCCAGATGAAAGATTCTGAAATTTTCTGTTCATACCTTCTAAATAAGACTAATGCCTAATCTGTTTCTGCAGAAATGCTTTAGAGGAAGAAAGGTGGTAAAGGCGGAGCGTGGTAATGCACGAGAGCGGTTTTATGCCACTTATGGCAAACAGTGTCAAAAAGTAGACAGGTACTGTTCTAAACCAAAGTGCGTCTCTTAAAGGGCAAACTGAAAAATAGCTAGAAAGAGGTCAAACAGTCGAAACAAACTCTAAGTGGATTATTATTGAAAATATATATTTTTCACTGTCATCTTATTTATCACATAATTGTTTTGAATTAATCCAACCGACTGTTCTAAAAATTAGCCATGCTGATGTGTACTTAATCAGCCTAACCCGCCCATGTTGGCACTTCTTGTTTGGAGTTACCTTGGCCATCCACTCATTTGTACTTGTTGAAAACATTCAGGCAATGCTTTGGACCGGATTCGGATTTTCTTCGCGAGTTGCTATATTTTCTTAGTCCAAGGAATGTCTCCGATTTGTCCAACCTTGTGGAGACATGCCGTTTACTTTCACAATTTGCTAAAGACAGTGGTGTGTTTATCTGTCCTATGAAGGATCTCTCATATTCATTCATATGCACTTAATTTGGAGAACATTTTTTTTCGGTATTCACAATTATTTTCGCGTGGCAGGGGATATTTTGAACCTCTTTGGTGGCTCGGATTATTCATCTAAGCATGCTCTGGTGAACCACAGGGTGAAGAAACTTGCTTATGCCTGCATTCAGGCTGTACATCATAACAGGTGTGTTTCATGTTTGTTATATGTGATATATTATGTTCCATATGGATGTTCTTTATATTTATAGAGGTCATCCTTCTGATGTAGGTTATAGTTTTTAAAAACGGACTATATGGGCAATAGTTTCTTCTTTCTCATAGAATAATTTATTGTTTGTAACAGATATCAATTCAAGGATCAACTGTTATCGAAATCTTTGGAATCAGGTACATCAACAAATATCCTGCTGAAAGCAGCAGCATTGTTGCTTGATACCAAGCTTCCGTGGTCTTGTAATATAGTCAGCTATCTTATAAAGCAAAAAATATTCAAGATTTTCCGAGAGATTGTTATTACGGGAAAGGTATACCTTCAAACTTCCTTGCTCGTTTAGTCTTTGGCTCTTTGCTTGCCTTTCACTAGAGACGGGCCTGTTAGGTTGACCCACAAGGCCACACCCATCTTATTCCCTTCACTTTTATAATTAATACTGTATCAAATATGTTTAAAAAAGCTAAATCATTAGAGTACCAGTATAATTATTTTGATGAGAGTGTTGTAAGAGGTTGTAAGCATTTAAGTATACTTCAGTTTTCTTTTGACTTGTTCAACCCATTTTCATTTTTACCTGTAAGAATTAAGAAAGTAAAACTGATCTATGTAATTGGGTTAAATTTACCACGTTTAGTTTCTTTTGCTGCTTTTGTCTTTGTTGTTAGATTAGTTGTTCTTACATGTTCGTGGTTTTGTGTTGCAGGAGAGTTTAAACTCAGAAGGGCATGATGAAAAAGAATCTTTGATAGAGACGGTTATGGCAGTAGTTATTGCTCATACTGGTGAAGGACGTTGTGTTTGTGCAGATATCGACCTACAATGGAGTTTTGCCTCTCAAATTTTAACAATTCCTTTCACGTGGAAGATTTTTCCTTCCCTAAAAAAGGTAGTTTCATATTAAATAATTTGCTTCAGCTTCAGTTTCACACTTTTAAATCAGATTCAATTTGTGTTTGGGAACTGATTATATGATTTTGCCACTTGAAATCACGAGATCTTAATGCTTGGATATATTCTTCTTCTGATTATCTGATTTAGGTATTAAATAATCAGTTTTGGATGATCAATTCCTTACCAGTTGCAACAAAACTGTATATTTCAGAATAAACTAAATGACCTGTTTATCCATTCCTTTAAACTAATGCAAGTGACATTTACTCCCATTACGAGAAGAATGTCTTATTTTAGAAAAAATGTCCATTTTGGTAATATTAACTATTAAGTTTTTAGAATCTCCATGAAAATCAAATTTGATTATATGTTAACGTTACAACTTCAAGCAGTAGAAGCACATCCAAACACAATCCTCTACTGTGAATTTATTGCAGCCTTTATCTAATTGTTATCATCAAATATCACATAATCACTTTTATAACACATATTTAAACACTCACTCCATTATACACTTTTATGGAATTGCATGTTTGTACCCAACATGGATTCTGTTGTTCTTTCTGATTTTGTTTACTCATACCGAGATCTAATTGCAATTACTGTTTCTTTGCCAAGACTTATGTTTCACAGGGCTTATGTCAGCATTATCTTCATAAGATGGCGAGATGTACTCAAAGTCATGAAAAAGTATTACCTGTTGATATATCAAAGGAATTCCCTGGTTTTGCATGCCTTCTTGGTAATTTACTAGAAGCAGTTGCAGTTGCTTTGGCTCAGCCTTCGTGTCCATATGAAATGGTAAGGAAGTCTTACTATTCACTTACAAAGTGCAGTATACCTTTCTCTCTTTACTTGTCGTATTGTCTTTGCTTTTTATTAACCGTACTGTTTTTAAATGGTGTTTATACTGCTCAATTGCTAATTTTTTTCTAAATGAGCTTTGCTTATGTAACACTCTGTTCGCGAGTATAAAACGGAAAGAAGAGATGGAGAGGGAAAAAAGAGAGAAGTAAAAAGGAGAGGAATAAGAAATTATTATTTTTATCTTGTGTTCCGGAGTTGGAAAGAAAAGAGAAGGATGTAACAAAAAAAAACTTTAGAATCAACTTCATTAGGAGAGTAATTTTGATGTTATTTACTATCCTTTACTTTCCTCTCCCCTCCTAAATCTCAGGAACACAATTTTTTTTATTACCATCCCAAACTTTTCCCTTTCACTCCAGAAAATAAACTCGGGGACAGAGGGTAAAAGTATCTTTTGGGACGTGTATCGAGTATCTCTAATGACCTTGGAATGTCACCTAGCGGTTTGTTCTATGTGCTTCATATGCTGGTAATAAAAAATAATTAGTTTTAGACTGTTATAGAAATCCATCGTGTACTACTTATACTTGTTCAAGTACTGACTGACAATGTTTTTCTCCTCGCTAAAGCCATGTTCATTAAATATAAGAATGGAGAATGAACAACTTACTAGGCTCATATGAACAACTTACTAGGCAACTTACTAGGCTCATATGAACAACTTACTAGGCTCATTTGTGAACTCATTGCTTCGTGGTAAAAAATGTTATCATAATTTAGTAAACAAACAACTACATGATTGTACGAGGTGTGCAATTAACCAAAATAATTTAAATTGACAATAATGAACATATGAAAAAAATTTACTACTTGGTCGTTTTCACCTCCTTTATGTCAAGCCCTATTTTTCTTCAAGTTCACTTAATATTTTTCTTCGTGGTCTGATACTTAATTTGGTAGAATCTCATGTTATTTTTTTGAAAGAATAACAATTTGATTGAATTACAAAACCGTTTTACTTAGCAACCATCTAACCAGTTCAAATGGTAGGTTTTTCCAATGATGCTTAGCTTAACATCAATGATACAACATATCTTTTTTACTGATTTTTTTTTTTTTTTTATTACTTGTGGTAATAAAAAGGTTGCTATTTATGCACCCTTTACTTACCATATATACATATTTATGCACCCTTTAGTTACTTCTTGGTATACTACGTATTCTTATGGAAGTCCAAACTTATTATGATTACGGCAGTTGATTCTTATTGCTTATTGAGAACATTGATTACTTGTTTACAAAGTAAGTATAATGCTTTCCATCATTTTCTTTCCTTGTTCAGGCTGTAGACTTTGCTACTGTTGCAACATTATTGCTGGAGGAACTTCCCCCAATCCAAACATCAAATACCGTAAATAGAGAAGAAGGTATGTTTTCTGAATTCAGTTAGATACCTTTTGCAACTTTATTTCACTTTTCCTTTCTCCATGTTCCTTACCATCTATGTCACATGATTATTGAAATTTTGCTTTTGGTTTCAAAATGTCAATCTATTACAGATTCAGTAATGGGTGATGACGATATGGTTATTGATGATGGACCATCATCAGTACTTCTCAGTAAGGAATTGGAAATGCAGATCTCAAAAGCTATAGATCCACGCTTCCTTCTTCAACTGGTATGTTCTTAGGACATACAATACTAGATGAGGCAATCTCAAACCATATGATGCAAACAGGTCAATTAGGGCTGTATTTTGCTGTTGCCACAAGCAGGTAAAATAGTTTAAACGGGTAATGTAAGAACCTATGAAAATGTAAAGGTTGAAATTACGCAAATACAAAAACATTGCAAGTCCTTTTAATAAAAGGAGATTATATTCTTGTTTTGGCATCCTATTTAATTAATTTATTCTGCGTGATTTTAAGAAATGGAGTAAAAAGTGTTGACGGCTTGACAATTGACACGTGCAAAACTATTACTGGTTTTGAGTCTTTTGCATGAACCCTTGTTGACCTGTTACCCAACCTGCCCAATTTTGCCACATCTCACCATAAGTAGTGCATGAATTTATGTATCAACTAAGTCTTTCTAATTGCCAAACAGACAAATGTTCTTTTTGGAGGCTCTTCGCTTGTTACTGGTTCAAGCAAAGATAAAGTTAACGATAAGGAAGCAGCAGCTGTTGGCGCAGCTTGTTCTTTTCTTCATGTGACATTTACCATCTTGCCTCTTGAGCGTATCATGACAGTTTTAGCTTATAGAACTGAGTTAGTATCTGTTCTCTGGAATTTCATGAAGCGATGCCATGAGAATCAACATTGGTCTTGCTTGTCTACTGTATCATCCTATCTGCCGGCTGATGCATTTGGCTGGCTTCTGCCTTTGGCAGTTTTCTGCCCTGTTTACAAGTATGCATCTTCCTTTAGATTTTTACATTTGTGCTAGTTAACCTAATTTTTAAGCTCAAAATACCTATTTTTGAATATCAGGCACATGCTTATGATTGTTGACAATGAAGAGTTCTATGAGCAGGAAAAACCGTTGTCACTAAATGACATCAGATTATTAATTGTTATCCTGAGACAGGTACCCTTTGTTACCATTCGAATAGATCGAAGCAGGTTATGTTATATATCTCAAGGGTAAAACATGTCAATCTAAAATTTACGGTAAAAAGAAGTGGGTCAATATGGGGCAGGAAGTTGCTTCAAGTGTATTTTACTATTTTTAATGCATAAAATCTCTTTAATTGATTATTCATTGAACTGATTTATATGTAGTTACACTCTTTTTTTTTGACCCGATATGGTATCTATACTTTGTTTTGGTAGGCTACATTGTTAATATAGGCAGTGCGTTGCTTTTCCAAAAAAAATAAAAATAAATATAGGCGGTGCGTTACCAGCTGAAACAGGTTAAACTTGAAGAGTGTCATATATATTTTGTGAATTTATGTGCTCATTTGGAGTCAAAGTGCTTACATGGATTTAATATATATGGTTCTGGAAAATGCTAACAATTTACAAACACACCCAATTTACAAAATATTGTTTTAATTTTTGATTTTATTTCCAAATACACCCAAGCTTTAACTTGTTTGGGTATCTATGTGGCATTACTTGAAGATGTAGTAACCTGTGTGGATGTCACGTCAGCAATTTGACTTGTTCAAATTTACCGATGCAGCCCATCAATCGTAGTTATAAATACCAAATCGGACCAAATAAAGAATAATCACCAAAATCAATAAAAGCAAGCTTCTTTTATGGCATTAATCTTTAAAAGCTAAACAAAATAAAGAGTTACAGACAAAAAGTGTTTTAGGCCATCCCAACCTGTTTAATAATGCCAAAAAGATTATCCTTATTGACCTAAACCAATTCTGAATTATTCAAGCCACCAGTCCCACCCTTTTTGACATGTTTCCCAAATGTTATTCATGCAACTTATATGGTTTCTTGGCTCTTTGTGTAGGCTTTGTGGCAGATCCTTTGGTTAAATCCTGTGGCACCAATGAAGTTTACTACAAACGCTCTTTCCTTAAAGAAGTATCGTGTAGAATTTATTCAGTATAGGGTCAGCGTTGTGGCTTCAGAACTTCTTTCCCAGGTATTGCATTGCATTGCATTGCATTTTGTAATTTGACCGCAATTGTGAAAATTGTGAGGTAAATTATTCCCTATTTTAATTTGTGATTTATGAAATCAATAATTTCAGTTGCAAGATTGGAATAATAGAAGGCAGTTTGCACACCCAAGTAACTTCCATGCTGATGGTGTTAATGATCACTTCATTTCTCAGGTAATATCTGTATACTTATTTCACCAACTAATTATTGTAAATTCGAGAATCTGCTTTAAGGATAATATTCCTTTACAGGCTATGGTTGAGAACACAAGGGCATATGACATATTGAAACAAGCTCCCTTCTTGGTGCCATTTACAAGCAGAGTTAAAATATTCACCGTGAGTGTCAGATTATATTACACGAAAAGGCTAGCAGATCAAATTAGTCATATATGTTACTAACACACACTTCTGTATAACTCTGCAGTCACAGCTTGCTGCGATCAAGGATAGACCTGGGTCTCATTCCCTGTTTAACCGAAGCAGTTTTAAGATAAGACGAGACCGTATACTAGAAGATGCTTTTAATCAGTTGAGCACATTACCAGAGGAGGATCTCCGTGGAGTGGTATAATTATATAACATATGCTTTGAAGCTTAAAGTGTTGCTAATCAAATTGTTCCTTTAATCTATACTACATTATAAAGCATTTGAGACTTACTACAAAAGGAAGTCTTAAAATTTTAAGACAAAAAACATTACTATTAAAGGAAAAGTAGAAAATTAATGTAAAATATGAAAATTTAAGTCTAATTTAAACCATATGTAACCCCCCCTCCAATAATCATACATTTTAATGAAAGTGTTTATAAGAAAAACTCACTATTAACCATCAATTTAATGCTAATATTTGAGAAATAAAAGTGTTAACCATTTACACTATTAATAATTTAGACGTTCTACTTTTGAAAACCATATTTCTAATACTTTATACTATTTGGGACATGCTAGATAAAGAAATTTAAAATGAAAAACATTTGCTCGTCACAAAAATAGTCACTGGGTACCCGCCGCCGCATTGCGCGGGTACCCTTCTAGTTTGACTGATGGGTGGAAAGATGGTCGGGTTGGGAACTGGCCAAAAATGAGTTCAGTTTGGGTTGGATTGTTGAAGTGGGCCTCTTCTACTACTGGTTGAATCAGTATGAGTTGGATTTGTTTGACTCGCAAACGCTTATTGTTCATACTAACTCCTTTATAAACAATAACACCTAATTATACTCACTGAAACAATATTATCAGAATTTAAGCCTAAAATTGGAATTAACGATCTAGAGGGTGTATGCACTAAAAAGACTTTAGGTTACCTTCAACCGATTTGAGCATTGCCCTTTCAGGACTTTGTCATTCATTTTTAATCGGGTATTTAACCCCTCTGATCTGTTTTACACAACAAAATTGGACCCATTTGTTAATAAATGTGTTGAAGTTGTCATATCTGGTTTTGCTTTGATTATGTTATGGGCATTTAGTTATTTATTAACCTTCTCATGTAGATTCGGGTTACTTATGTCAATGAATATGGAGTGGAGGAGGCTGGTATTGATGGCGGTGGGATTTTTAAAGATTTTATGGAGAATATCACTCGAGCAGCGTTTGATATGCAGTACGGATTGTTCAAGGTTGTAAAATCTATATTACTGCTATAAAAGCATTATCACTTCGTATGTTGTTTACCAATTATTCTGACCTTTTAAAATACCATTTTTCTCACAGGAAAGCATTATTTTTAAATAGTTTGATTCAATAAAAAACGTGATTTTTGTGTTAATGTTTGTTTTTATATACATAGGAGACAATCGATCACCTGCTCTATCCTAATCCTGGATCAGGAATGATACACGAACAACATCTACAGTTCTTTCAGTTTCTTGGAATTATTCTGGGAAAGGTATGACAGTATGACTTGTATTTGCAAAAAGCTCTTATAGCACTGATGCCCATCATCTCTTGAAATGTCACCATAGTTTCTGAATCCTTATGATGTTTTTATTTTCCTTTTTGTGATGTTGTAGGCAATGTTTGAAGGGATTCTGGTTGATATACCATTTGCAACTTTTTTCTTGAGCAAACTAAAGCAAAAGTAAGTTTTGCTTGCTAGCTCTTACTTTTTTTAATAGCAAACTAAATGATAAGTAAGTATTCTAATTATACAATCTCCCATCAGGCACAACTATTTGAATGATTTGCCTTCTTTAGATCCAGAGTTATACCGCCACCTTATTTTTCTTAAGGTTTGTAGCTTTCTCTCTACCTCTGCATCTATATGTAATAACTCCATTTGATAACATGCTTTGTAGCTGTACACAATAATTCCATATTAGAAGACAGTTGTGATTTCCATATTAATTACAATATTTGACCTTTTCTGGGTATCATCTGCAGCGCTACGAGGGTGACCTGTCAGAGTTAGAGTTGTATTTTGTAATTGTTAATAATGAATATGGGGAGCAAACAGCTGAAGAACTTATACCAGGTGGAAAGAATATACGGGTTGTGAATGATAATGTTATCACATTTATTCATCTTGTTGCCAATCACCGACTTAATACTCAGGTTTTTGTTTTACCAAAATTTCTTTTTGAAGCTGTCATTTCTTCTTATGCTTCATAAACTTGCAATGTAATTCATCATCTGTTTCAGATACGTCAACAAAGTTCTCATTTCTTAAGGGGATTTCAGCAGCTTATACAGAAAGATTGGATCGATATGTTTAATGAGCATGAACTTCAGGTCTTGTGAAACTACACTTGTGCATTGTTTCAATTATTTTCTTTATAACTTTCAATCTTTTCGTTTCATTCAATAAGTAATAGTTGCTAATCTTTGTTTCCTTGGGCATCTCTTATGTATTCGTCATACCAATGACTCAACGTTTCTGTTTATTTTCACTTCTTTATGTGCAGCTTCTTATATCAGGATCAGTTGATAATTTCGATGTGGATGACCTTCGGTCAAACACAAATTATGCTGGTGGCTATCATCGTGTAAGTTGAAATTTAAGAGTAACACTTTTATGGACCATGGGATCATATTTTACACTTTTATGGATCCATATTTTATAGAAACCTAGTATAATTTTTTTCCCCCTGTCAAATGTTTGTCTCACTAATGCTACTGAACTACATACATGTTATTCATCTTTACAGGAGCATTATGTTATTGATATGTTTTGGGAGATCCTCAAGAGCTTTTCCTTGGAAGATCAACACAAGTTTTTGAAGTAAGTTTGGCTTCTTTGACATTTGTATTTTGATTTATTGATTCTTAATCAATTCGACACATAGCTTAATTATTGCTTACATGGTAACTAATAAGGGTTAATGACTTATTATCATATTTTTATGTTGTTTAGCTGCATGGGCGTCTTATATAGGCTCTCTTTTATAATCTTTAGCTATTATGTTAAATTAGATTTTACATGCTAGTCATGTAATTTTGTACTAGTTATAATACCTGGGCACGCACAGGGTTTTTAAAATTTCGTTTTGATTATGTATTATTATTGATTAAGAAATGAATCACTTAACATGTTTCAATTGGTTTTACTTGGTGGACTAAAAATACAAAATCATATGTATATATGTTATAATCTACCTATTATTTTAGGAGAATGTTTTTGGATTAAAAATTACATTTTATTATTCAAGCAAAATCACATGATGATACTTGACTTGCATGAGATATTGGTAATATATGCTTTTAGTTTTGCATAAGGGGTATAAAGTGTAAGGGGTTATTTGTGTTTTTTCTAAAGTTATTAAAAAACATGGAAACTTGTAATTTTACACTTAGCTCTACATAATTTATTTAAAATTCAACCACTAAAGTTTTATTAATTACTTCCTCTTTTTTTAAGTTTTTGTTTTTATAAATTTGACACTTATATTTTTATGCATTTTTTTTATTAACCAAATTTCTCCACCAAATTTATTAAGTTTGACCAAAATCAATTTAATTTTGACTTTCTATTGACCAATCATATTACTTGATTTTGCTTACGTGGCAAAATCGATTCTTTTCAATTAGAAGGGTTCTGCAAAATCACTCAGGAATATTGTAATTCTTTTATTATATAAAAGATGTTTCACATTTTCTATACCTCCCTTCACTTGATACCTATCAAGATAAATTTTCATATTCACTTGAAATCAACTTTAACTTGCTTCGTGTACTTCATTTTACTTCTTGAAATCCATGGTTTTACAAAATATCTTCTCAGGTTCGTGACTGGATGTTCAAGAGGACCTTTGCTAGGATTTAAGTATTTGGAACCTTTATTCTGCATACAACGGTATTATTCTTTCCTTCTACTACTATTTTCTGCATTGAAGTTGTGATGTAATCGTTCCTTTTATGTTTGTTGATTGTTGTATGTTTGGATACAGAGCTGCTGGTAGTGCCTCTGAAGAAGCTCTTGACCGGTTACCAACATCAGCTACTTGTATGAATTTGTTGAAGCTTCCTCCATATAGAAGGTTTGTCATTGTTCACTAATCTCATGCTTGCTCCATCCGTCCCATGAAAAATGTCCTCGGTACTATTTTGGTTTGTCAGAATATAAGTAAATCCAAATTTCAACCAATCAAAAGACTTAAAAAGAATATTATTTTATCATGGTGTTTGGTACCTTCCTAATCCATTAGCATCCATGCAAAGTGTCATTTGCTATTGAATATGATGTTATATAAACCCCCCCCTCCCCTCCTAAGATAATTATTTAACACTTGAACATTTTTCATGGTGGTGCAGTAAAGAGCAAATGGAGCAGAAGCTGTTGTATGCTATAAATGCCGAAGCGGGCTTTGATTTAAGTTAGCTTCATCCAACATGCTACACTGGCTAGCACAACAAGCATTTTAAGAATGAAGCGTGAGCATGCTAATGGACAATATTGTCCAAATGGAAGAAAAGACCCATAAGTTGCACGCTCGAAAGCATGGTGGATTTGTACATAATGTGGGTGCAACTGAAATGCATACCATTCGTTTGCCAAAAAAATAGACTGGAAAGTCATTTGAAAGTAGCCCAAGTTTGTATCATGCTGTTATATTTGGCAAAAAAGAGGCTTTGGTTTGTAGATAGATTGTTTTTCAATTTCTGAATCTGAGGTCCCAACCAATGGCTACTTGTAATAACATTTTTTTTTGTTGGCAATGGTGTAGTCCTGAGCTATTATTATGTTTACCACTTCCCCTTGTCCTTTTTATGGGTGTGTGTTTGATTGCTGAGTGAACTTCAGATTCTTCTAGTGCCTTACACGATAGTAACGAAGCCAAATGTGATATTAACCAACCTCCTAAGGACTTGGCTCATCTAGGTTTTGCATGTATCTTGTGAAATAGCTAAGGTCAAATGTGATATTAATCAACTTCTTAAGGAGACTAGTTGCTTATGGTAAGTAAATATATTTTCGAGAAATGTTATACGAAAAATTGTTACAGTGCAATATTAAAATATAATAACAAAATAAGTATTATTATACAAACATGTACTAATATGATGCTTGCGCAATGTGACGGCGAAATCAAATAGTTTAAGAGCAAGATCACGTGATGATTGAATTATTAACAGTTGTAGTTGTTTCATACTGTATAACATCAAAAAAATCATGCAATAATAGTACAAGAATTCAAATGTAAGATATTTATCATACATAATTTGCAAATTATTGAAAAAATTACAAATATCATTTATCATTCAATTAATTGCATTAAACTATGTTCGTATATTAAAAACATGAATTAAAAGGTTAAAAACATAATCACATTTTATTTTATTCTTATATTATTTTTTGTAAAACGTATTTACAAAAGGTGAATGCTACTACGTTGTAACTAATACAATTTTAAAATAAATAGGTTTTGTGGAAAACTAGAAGGGGTTGAATAGTTTACCGGTTTTAACTTGATTTTCTTTGAATACTTTTACGTGTAATCGACAATTAAGAATTATCAAATAATAAATAATATGCAAGGATAAAAGTAAGAAACGATCAAACCATAGCACGATTGTTTATCGTTGTTCGGCTACAAGGACTTTTTCCTTGCCCTACTCCACGCCCCGAGTATCCAACTCGAGAGTTTTCTTGCACTAGTCAACAAGCTCCTTTATCCGGCGGAGAAAACCGTACACGTCGCTTACACATTATTTCCGACACTAAGCTAGATGTCGAGTTCTTTAGCAAGGGTACAACCACTCCCGATAGTTCTTTTATAAGGGTACAACAACTCCCGATACTCTAAGTATTTTGAGGACTAAAATACTAACCGATCACTACAAATGGATACAATATAATGATTTATAAACTTTACTAGTTTACACTATGCTATGCTTGACAAGTCTTGCAACGTTGTGTTGAAGCTTGTAAGTTCGTGATCTTCTTGCTACAAAGAAAGACTCACAAATATGAAAGTGTAATGAGTTAGAAATGAATTATATGCAGTATATTATGATAGTGAGTGATGAGAAAAACTCAAAAAGTGGGTTGCTATTTATAGGCCAACATCCAGATCAACCCACGGATATGACGGAACCAATACTTTGGTTCCGTCCGTTGTCCCTGAGGGTTCCGCCAGAAGCCCTGACAGAATCCTGCACAAGATATTAGAAAATCTAACACAATATTCTCAAGATCTCACAAAGTCAACTTTGAGATCTTGAGTATGAATCTATACAAAATAAAACATGTTTCTTACACACATGTTTCCTTGAAGGGACATGTGTGATGCAAGTGATGATTTAAGTATACATTAGATTTCTAATTTTAGATATTCTTAAAAAGGAAAGTATACTTGTAAAAGGAGTTTATGTATAGACTCAAAAATGTTTGTTTGAGATGTTTAGCAAGTGAATGATTTACTAAAAGGAGTTTGCTTGCTTATATCCTAATATGACATACTATTTAAAAAACTTGCTAAATATACTTATAAGACATTTTTAATACATGTACTTAAACTAAAGTATACTTGATTAGAAATCACTTTGTGAAAACATGTAAATGTAGTTTGAGTGAAGTTAAGTAAAAGACTTTTAAACTATATTTACAATTTGCCAAAAATAAACTTTACCTTTTGTAGTTAACAAAACTAAGAAAGATCGTAAAATATAAATAAAATTTTTAGGCGATATTTGTATTAACAATCTCCCCCTTTTTGTTGACGACAAAATATAAATTTTATTTTTACGCAAATGGATAATTATAGATTTTGAGCCTTTTTAAAAATTATTTTTAACATGATTATTTCAACTTTTGAGTATGTCATTTTAAATGATGTATTAAAGTTGATTTGGTAAAATATATCCTATCTCCCCCTTTTTGTCGAAACAAAAAGAGGAGTGGCGAAGCGGAAATGTGTCAAGCCATATGCTCCCCCTAAATGGAGTGCCAAGAGAGGATACATGAATTTTGGTCCTACAAGAAAAAGGTTAGTTTGTTGTAGAGGTAAGTATGAGAACATAATACTAATTATTATATAAGAGAATAAGCATTCATCTCATGACAACAATTATCAAGTAATAAACAACCAAAAGAGAATGACCAACAAAATATAGAAGTAGAACCATTATATTTCAAGTAAAATTTAAACTTTGACTTAAAATAGTCAAACCTAAAGACTTGAAAAAGTCTACTATTGGAATTAAAAAAAATTTAAACCATACAAGGTGGAATCAAAATGACAACCACATCTATAAAAGGAAAGATGTAACAATTCGCATTTTCAGATTAATTTCTATTTCCGAAAATTTCACTATTCACTTTTACTATTCACTTCCCGAAATTTGATTTTTATTTCATATTCTCGTGTGATAAATCATTTCCATGGCAAAATAAAAGTTTGACACTCATCAGATCATTTTCGCGAAAGTTATTAAGGAACTACACGTTTTAGGGTAAAACGTCATTCAAAAATCCTACGCACAACGAAACTCGACCGCGTTAATTTTCCCCGCATCAGAAAAATGTTTGATACACTCATAATTTATTTGAGAATTAATCATGACTAAGAAAAATATGAACAAATAAACCATCGGCCGTGAGAAACAGAAATTTTCGTTTTTAAGCACTTTTACTTAGCCGTAACCTTAGCCTATACCTGCACCGCGTTTCTAAGACGATTTGAGTTTTCACATTTTTGGAAAAATTCAACATATTTTTTCCCTCCTCCTTTGACCAAAAATCATTCCTTGATTTTATCAATCATTCATTGATTTTTAGGCTTACGGTTTTATGTCTAAAAGACATTAAATGACAACTGACACTAGACTGAGCCCAGTATAGACATTATAAGTCATTTTAAATCATTATTATTCTATTAGAAAAGTAACATTTTACTTTTCTCAATTTTACACAATATTCGTACGTTTTACGTATTACGCTTTTTAGACCCGTGTTTCCAGTTTTAGCAGGGTTTGAGCAACCCAATGAAACTTACCACTCATTTTATATTTTATTATGGAGTATATTGACAAGTTTAGTCATTCTTTCAAGTTCCACATTTTTACGATACCCGATTTTACGTTTCGTGGCTTAACAACTTACGGTTAGCATTTTACGGAGTCAAAACTAACTACTTAAGTTAGATAATATCGCCAAGGACCAAGTCATCCCTCCTTATCCAAGGCAAACCGCCATAGGGGGGGGGGGGGATTCACCTCACACATGGCTTGATCTGATGCTTCTAACTCTAGGATGTGTACATGTGTTCACCTTGCTCTTCAAGGTTTGACTAGTCATGCATGTAACCTCCTCAATTCACTATAAAATACTCCCTCCTCTCCTCTTCTTTGTATGCCACACACACACACCAACACCCTTTCATTTGCTAAGTTTACTTCAAGTTATATTCAAGAAATCAAGTACTAAAACCCTAGCTTGGTTTTAGGTAATCAAAATACTTTCAAACCCTAGAAACTTTGGTGATTTCTCTTGAGTTTAGATCTACTCAAGTCACTTCAACTTTCATCATCTCTCTTTCAAGAATACAAGTGTAGAAAGATTGCTTGAAGTGAAGTAAAGTGAAGCATAAATCAATCAAAGTCCTTACCTTACATGTTACTTACCTTTCTTTGTTGAAAGCCGAAAGTTGTAAGCAAACCCTAACATACTTCTTGTTAAATATCATCTTCATGCTATTTATATTTCAATAATACTATATATTGTCTTGTTATTATGTTCATGATGTATAAAATTTGGTAAAACAAGTTATAGTAAATAAATGTTAATTTGTGTTAATTAAACAAAATAACTAGTGACTTTCATGGAGAAATTCGACCATAATGGTATAAGTATGATATTGGACAATTACATATTGTAGTAGAGGACTTAACAAGGAAACCATAGCAACTTGAACCACCTAAAATGAGTTTATGAGTAAAAAGTTATGACCATTTGAAGTTACCAAAACTTTACGGCAAAACTGCCTAAAAACATTCTGTATCAGAATTAAACACGCAAAAAGAGGCCCTTCTGGTCCGTTTCATGAAAAGTTTAAAACACGAAAGTTGTCCGGAATAACGTTTTCTTCAAAAACTCAAGCGCACGTATCCAGAAAACCAATAACGAATGAGATTTTCTTCAGTTTTTTAACAGCTATTTTATATACCAAAGTTACTATATAATAGTTATGGTTTAATAAGACCAAAAGGTCTAATGACCTAAAGCCAAGACCACAACCATGGCTAAAGCCAAGGTTGAGTCTCAAGACCATGGAACAATAACCAAAGGTCACGGAAAGGCCATGACTAATGACCATATAAACTTACCTAGGCGATAACATGATCTAAAGTTAGCGATAACTTAAACATGCAATTTGGATCTACTCCATCAAAATAACCATGAGACTCATTGTAATAAAAATCTTCATGTAAAAGTAAACTTTCCTAAGTTTATTCAAATATTGGACATATAACTTTTCGGGTTAAAACTTATATATATATATATATATATATATATATATTATCAAATACTACAATAGTAGGGAGCCTCATGTGAGGAGTTCATTAAGTAAGCCGTCGAGATGAGTTGTGGATTTACGAATTAAAGTGTCCTGGCTCCTCGAACGTTTACTACATGACTTCTGAATTATGTCGGCCCGAACGGTAGTAAGCGATATACAAACTATACATGTTTCATAAACCATTTTTGTTCAAAGACTTACACTATACTAAGTACTACATCATGAACTATATGCAAGACATATATAGGCAATTCTTCGTATTCTTAGACATTACTCCAAACCTAAGTCGCAACGTTCTATTATAGGCTGCTCTTAGAGACTTTCGCGATTCGACTACCACTTTCATTTCTCATTACATAAACTTAAGGTGAGTTCGTAGCCCCAATTTTCTCATTTACTTGTTTTAATTCTTTGGGGGAGATACATGCTCGACTACTTGATTTTACTTGTACAAATACTCCAAAACATTTATACTTGATTGCATTATACTTGATTGCGTTATACCTAAACTTGTAAGTCTCCTCGTGAGCATAATAAAGTCTCCTTTGATAACATATGCATTGGGTTTCCGGAGATGAAGTGGAGCCAATGATATTCTATCTTTGTGAGCAACATACCCATGTGAGGTCTCCGAAGATGAAGTAGAGCCTCATGACTAACTGTTTAAACTATTGTAATGAACTTATACATGTCTTAATCATACTATATTTTAGCAGTGGGTTGTAAACACACAGGTTGCAAGTGTTGTTATGGGCGAGACTTGCAACTGAGTGGATTCACAATGCCTTTGCTGTGTGAACATTCTTTAAAGTCTTTCAACTGTTTTAAAACAAACTCTATGAACTCACCAACCATTGTGTTGACACTTTTAGTGTAACACCCCCAAAATACCGCAGCGGAAGACTGTGTCATAGGGGTGCTACTTCATAATACAAAGTACAAGTTATAGAAAACGAACTCTAAATGAGACGTTTTGAAAAGTTACCATTCGATTAATGAATTCAAAGTTACAAACATGAGATTCCAAAGTATGATACATAAATGTATACAAATGTTTTGAATGGTAAATGATAAAAGCGTAAGTCTTCAGAATATGCAGCTTGACTCTAAGTTCCACGCACTAGCTATCGCCTTACTAACCTGAGATAACATGCTAAAGTGTCAACACAATGGTTGGTGAGTTCATAGAGTTTGTCTTAAAACAGTTGAAAAAGCCTCAAAAGAATGTTCACATAGCAAAGGCATTGTGAATCCACTCAGTTACAAGTCCCGCCATAAGAGACTTGTAACCTGTGTGTTCACAACCCACTGCTAACATATAGTATAATAAAGACATGTATAAGTTCATCAAGATAATTAAGCAATTAGTAGTGAGTCTCTACTTCATCTCCGAAGACCTCACTTTTATGATGTATCTAACATTCGCAAATGTTAGGATGTATCAAAGACAACTGGGAGCCACTTCCCAAAGAAAACTGGGAGCCACTTCCCAAAGATAAAAGTTTACTGGGAGCCACTTCCCAAAGATAAGACAGTCATGTATGTATGAAATCAAGTATAATGCAATCAAGTATAAGCCAATCAAGTATGAAACAATCAAGTATAAATGTTTTGAGTATTTGTACAAGTAAGCAAGTAGTTGTGCATGTATCCCCCCCAAAGAGTTAAAACAAGTATGAAAAAGTGGGGGCTATGACTCACCTTAAGCTTATGTAATGAGAAATGAAAGTGGTAGTCGAATCGCGAAAGTCTCTAAGAGCAGCCTATAATAGAACGTTGCCACTTAGGTTTGGAGTAACGTCTAAGAATACGACAAATTGCCTATATATGTCTTGCATAATGTTCATGATGTAGTACTTAGTATATAGTGTAAGTCTTTGAATATAAGTCGTTTATGAAACATGTATAGTTTGTACATCTCTTACTACCGTTCGGGCCGACATAATTCAGAAGTCATGGAGTAAACGTTCGAGGAGCCAGGACACTTTAATTCGTAAATCCACAACTCATCTCGACGGCTTACTTAATGAACTCCTCACATGAGGCTCCCTACTATTGTAGTATTTGATAACATATATATAAGTTTTTGATCTTTAAAAGTTATATGGTCTTTAGCCGTGGCTTTGCCGTGACCTTGGTCATTGTTACCATGGTCTTGAGACTCAACCTTGGCTTTAGCCATGGTTGTGGTCTTGGCTTTAGGTCATTAGACCTCTTGGTCTCATCTAATTATAATCATTATATAGTAACTTTGGTCTAAAAATGGGCTGTTAAGATTTTGAAGAAAATTATCACTCGGAAAGCGTTTTCAGGGCTCGAGCTTCTTTGTTCCTGAACGAAAACGTCGTTCCGGACAACTTTCGTGTTTTAACTTTTTGATGAATCGGACCAGAAGTGGGACTTTCAAAATCAAAATTTGATCAGAATGCTATTTAGGCAGTTTTGCCGTTTTGGTTTCGCTAACTTCAAATGGTCATAACTTTTGACTCGTGTACTCGTTTTGGGTGATTCAAATTGCTATGTTTTCCTTGTTAAGTCCTCTTTAACAGTAAGTAAGTGTCAAATATCAAAGTTATACTATTGTGGTCGTGGTTTTCCATAAAAATCACTAGTTTGCTTGTTTACTTGTCATAAGTTAACATATGTATACCAATACTTGTTTTATCCATTTTTAAACATCATGAATACAATAACAAGAACATATATAGCATGAAAGGAACACAAAGAGTATGAAAATGATAATTAAGCAAGAAAGTGTATAAGGGTTTCTTACAACTTTTGGCTTTCACTTAAGAAAGGAAGTCAAGTATAGAACTAGGACACTAAACCTAATCTTGTAAACCCTTCACCATAACTCTTGTAACCCTTGCTAGCCTTGATCTAACCCTTGTGAAAACCATTTAACTTCAGCCCTAGTAACCTTGTGTAGCTCCTAATTCAACCATGGAATCACCAAACAAACTTAAGAACTAGGTAGAGAATACTAAGACCTTGAACTTTGTAGTGTAACTTATAGTTTGAAGATCAAAGGATCATGGTGCTAGGGATTTGTTGTGTGGCGTTTTATTTATAAAGAAAGGATGGAATGAGCTCTCTATTTATAGCATGAAGAGGAGGTTAGGAAGGTGTCTAGGAAGGTTCATTGAGGAGGTTAGTTTTTAGGATATTTTTGCTAAACTTGGAGACAAAGTTGTAAATAAGTATTGATCTAATGGCTAAAGTCATGAGATCATGCCACAAGTGTGAATCCTCCCCCCCCTAAGTCGTCCATATAGAGATAAGGGTGACTAGATGAAAAAACTTGGTATTATCCTACTTATGTAGCTAGTTTTGGACCCGTAAATTGCTAACCGTAAGTTATTAAGCCACGAAACGTAAAACCGGGTATCCTAAAAATATGAAACTTATAAATATGGTTAAACATGTCAATATACTCCATAATAAAATATAAAATGAGTGGTAGGTTCTATTGGGTGCTAAAACCCTGCTAAAAACTGGAAACACGGGTCTAAAACGCGTAATTCGCGTAAAACGCTGAACTGGAAAACGTAAAATTCCGAAACTTTTGGAATTGTCCTAAAATGATAGAAAATCATATTTCTATTGTTTATAATGTTTTATGGATATATCGGGATGCAGGAAGGACGTTTAAACCTAAAAGTAAATCTCGGACACGGCTTTGTGATTTTTGCAGAAATGATCCGACGAGCGTCAAACTCTCGGATTATCGTTAAAATAGTTTAACTTACGAGAATATGAAATAAAAATTTTGGATATGAATAGTAAAAGTGAATAGTAAAAAGTGAATAGTAAAAAGTGAATAGTAAATTTTTCGGAATAAAAGTTAACCTGAAATTGCGAATTGTTACAGTCTCTACCCCTTAAGGAGAACTTCGTCCCGAAGTTCTGTTGATGTTAACTACTTACGGTGTGTCTAAGAGAATTCGGCATCTCTAATATAGTGGTGTTCACTCTGATTCGTCTAAGGTTCTGGTTAAGGAGTCGTATCGGCTACAATTAAGCCCACTTATTTATAACACATTACTTACATAAAGAAGCGTCCAAATTTATGTAAGTAAGGTCTCATAAACTTATGGTTCGGTGATTTACAATTTCTTTATTTAACTGAAGAGGCGTCCCAATCCATTTAAATAAGGAGATTCTAAATCATCCTACTTAAGAATTTCCGACACAAAATCCGCCTTCTGAGGCCGATAGTAAGATAATCAAGTCATCAAATCCCTAAAGCTAAGCAATAATATTATTTAACTCAAATCTTGTGTCTAATCAAACAAGAACTGTCACAAGATCAAGTTAACTAATTAGTTATTACTGAGCTCCATGTTTTTAATGACTCGACGAATCTCTGGGGCTCCTTATAATACTAAAGTCACATCATCTAACAGCGTGGAACTAAACCAACAACTACTAAGAAGCGTATGCGTATGTAGTGTGTGTAAGGCAAATAAAGAGGAATGTCCCAACGTATATAGCAGTTATAGTCTAGGCACTAAATGCAACCTAGTTCTCTATAACCAAGGCTCTGGTACCAATCTGTAACACCCCCAAAATACCGCAGCGGAAGACTGTGTCATAGGGGTGCTACTTCATAATACAAAGTACAAGTTATAGAAAACGAACTCTAAATGAGACGTTTTGAAAAGTTACCATTCGATTAATGAATTCAAAGTTACAAACATGAGATTCTAAAGTATGATACATAAATGTATACAAATGTTTTGAATGGTAAATGATAAAAGCGTAAGTCTTCAGAATATGCAGCTTGACTCTAAGTTCCACGCACTAGCTATCGCCTTACTAACCTGAGATAACATGCTAAAGTGTCAACACAATGGTTGGTGAGTTCATAGAGTTTGTCTTAAAACAGTTGAAAAAGCCTCAAAAGAATGTTCACATAGCAAAGGCATTGTGAATCCACTCAGTTACAAGTCCCGCCATAAGAGACTTGTAACCTGTGTGTTCACAACCCACTGCTAACATATAGTATAATAAAGACATGTATAAGTTCATCAAGATAATTAAGCAATTAGTAGTGAGTCTCTACTTCATCTCCGAAGACCTCACTTTTATGATGTATCCAACATTCGCAAATGTTAGGATGTATCAAAGACAACTGGGAGCCACTTCCCAAAGAAAACTGGGAGCCACTTCCCAAAGATAAAAGTTTACTGGGAGCCACTTCCCAAAGATAAGACAGTCATGTATGTATGAAATCAAGTATAATGCAATCAAGTATAAGCCAATCAAGTATGAAACAATCAAGTATAAATGTTTTGAGTATTTGTACAAGTAAGCAAGTAGTTGTGCATGTATCCCCCCCAAAGAGTTAAAACAAGTATGAAAAAGTGGGGGCTATGACTCACCTTAAGCTTATGTAATGAGAAATGAAAGTGGTAGTCGAATCGCGAAAGTCTCTAAGAGCAGCCTATAATAGAACGTTGCCACTTAGGTTTGGAGTAACGTCTAAGAATATGACGAATTGCCTATATATGTCTTGCATAATGTTCATGATGTAGTACTTAGTATATAGTGTAAGTCTTTGAATATAAGTCGTTTATGAAACATGTATAGTTTGTACATCTCTTACTACCGTTCGGGCCGACATAATTCAGAAGTCATGGAGTAAACGTTCGAGGAGCCAGGACACTTTAATTCGTAAATCCACAACTCATCTCGACGGCTTACTTAATGAACTCCTCACATGAGGCTCCCTACTATTGTAGTATTTGATAACATATATATAAGTTTTTGATCTTTAAAAGTTATATGGTCTTTAGCCGTGGCTTTGCCGTGACCTTGGTCATTGTTACCATGGTCTTGAGACTCAACCTTGGCTTTAGCCATGGTTGTGGTCTTGGCTTTAGGTCATTAGACCTCTTGGTCTCATCTAATTATAATCATTATATAGTAACTTTGGTCTAAAAATGGGCTGTTAAGATTTTGAAGAAAATTATCACTCGGAAAGCGTTTTCAGGGCTCGAGCTTCTTTGTTCCTGAACGAAAACGTCGTTCCGGACAACTTTCGTGTTTTAACTTTTTGATGAATCGGACCAGAAGTGGGACTTTCAAAATCAAAATTTGATCAGAATGCTATTTAGGCAGTTTTGCCGTTTTGGTTTCGCTAACTTCAAATGGTCATAACTTTTGACTCGTGTACTCGTTTTGGGTGATTCAAATTGCTATGTTTTCCTTGTTAAGTCCTCTTTAACAGTAAGTAAGTGTCAAATATCAAAGTTATACTATTGTGGTCGTGGTTTTCCATAAAAATCACTAGTTTGCTTGTTTACTTGTCATAAGTTAACATATGTATACCAATACTTGTTTTATCCATTTTTAAACATCATGAATACAATAACAAGAACATATATAGCATGAAAGGAACACAAAGAGTATGAAAATGATAATTAAGCAAGAAAGTGTATAAGGGTTTCTTACAACTTTTGGCTTTCACTTAAGAAAGGAAGTCAAGTATAGAACTAGGACACTAAACCTAATCTTGTAAACCCTTCACCATAACTCTTGTAACCCTTGCTAGCCTTGATCTAACCCTTGTGAAAACCATTTAACTTCAGCCCTAGTAACCTTGTGTAGCTCCTAATTCAACCATGGAATCACCAAACAAACTTAAGAACTAGGTAGAGAATACTAAGACCTTGAACTTTGTAGTGTAACTTATAGTTTGAAGATCAAAGGATCATGGTGCTAGGGATTTGTTGTGTGGCGTTTTATTTATAAAGAAAGGATGGAATGAGCTCTCTATTTATAGCATGAAGAGGAGGTTAGGAAGGTGTCTAGGAAGGTTCATTGAGGAGGTTAGTTTTTAGGATATTTTTGCTAAACTTGGAGACAAAGTTGTAAATAAGTATTGATCTAATGGCTAAAGTCATGAGATCATGCCACAAGTGTGAATCCTCCCCCCCCTAAGTCGTCCATATAGAGATAAGGGTGACTAGATGAAAAAACTTGGTATTATCCTACTTATGTAGCTAGTTTTGGACCCGTAAATTGCTAACCGTAAGTTATTAAGCCACGAAACGTAAAACCGGGTATCCTAAAAATATGAAACTTATAAATATGGTTAAACATGTCAATATACTCCATAATAAAATATAAAATGAGTGGTAGGTTCTATTGGGTGCTAAAACCCTGCTAAAAATTGGAAACACGGGTCTAAAACGCGTAATTCGCGTAAAACGCTGAACTGGAAAACGTAAAATTCCGAAAGTTTTGGAATTGTCCTAAAATGATAGAAAATCATATTTCTATTGTTTATAATGTTTTATGGATATATCGGGATGCAGGAAGGACGTTTAAACCTAAAAGTAAATCTCGGACACGGCTTTGTGATTTTTGCAGAAATGATCCGACGAGCGTCAAACTCTCGGATTATCGTTAAAATAGTTTAACTTACGAGAATATGAAATAAAAATTTTGGATATGAATAGTAAAAGTGAATAGTAAAAAGTGAATAGTAAAAAGTGAATAGTAAATTTTCGGGAATAAAAGTTAACCTGAAATTGCGAATTGTTACATTTAGCGTGTTTGTCTCAGGTCTGTAAGGTGATAGCTGTTGCATGGAGCATAGAGTCGCTTGGCATGTTTTGAAGATTTATGCTTTTATCATTACCATTCGATATGTTTTAAAACATTTATGTATTGTATTATGGAACTCATGTTTGTAACTCGGAATTTATTAATCGAATGGTAACTTTTCAAAACGTCTCATTTAGAAGTCGTTTTCTATATCTTGTACTTTGTATTATGAAGTAGCACCCCAATGACACAGTCTTCCGCTGCGATATTTCGGGGGTGTTACAGATTGGTACCAGAGCCTTGGTTATAGAGAACTAGGTTGCATATACTACCTAGACTATAACTGCTATAAACATTAAGACTCTCCTCTTTATTTTGCCTTACACACACTTCATGCGCTTATGCTTATTGCTAATTGTTTGTTTAAGAGAAACCCCAGACGATAGTCAAGTCATCAAAAATGTAGAGCTGAGTAATAATTATTTATTTAACTTGATCTTGTGACAGTTCTTGTTTGATAAGACATAAGATTAAGTTAAATAAAAGTTATTAGTTTTCTGTAGAGATTTGATGATTTGCGTTATACTTACTTTATATGATCCTAATACCTAGAAGAGATTCATATGTCCTAGTACGACACTCAAACCTTTCTACAAGCGCGACTAGTCCTTTTCATCATATCACCTTCTCCAGATACCCACACTATGTTACCCTTCACAACTTAAGAGCAAATGATAGAAAGTCTACCCAATTATGTAGTATCAATCGTTGAGATATGTGTGCCTGGTAATATGTACACGTGTGAAAGGAAGCTATTATAATTGTGGTGGCCAACATAATTATAAATGCGTCATGACTCACGTAGACATATGTGACCATGCTTACATTAATCAACGTTGACTCAGATTGACAAGATTTAAGACTTAGTAATCTAGGAATATCACCTCATGTCTGACGTCGACAAAATATCCTTCCTTGTAGATATCATGGCACCAAAGAGAGTAACTCGTAGCACTAGCCGAGGTGGTGCAACAGCAAGGGGTGGAAGAACTGGTGGACGTAGAGGTAGAGGAGCTGTTCACGACACTAGTAACCCTAGTAACGATGGTGAAAGAACTGGTGGACGTGGAGGTAGAGGAGATGCTCACGACACTAGTAACCCTAGTAACGATGGTGGAAATCCCGATTTCTCCACCATTATTGCCCAACAAGTACAAAACCTACTTCCCACTATAGTCACACAAGTTGGCAATCACATGAACAATTCGGGAAACCACGGAAGCATAAATGACACTACAAATGATGGAGGAAGGAATGGTAATAACAACAACAACAACAACAACAATAGGACTGGATGTACGTATAAGGAATTTACGTCATGCAAGCCAATGGTAAAGGAGGTGCATTGGCATATACACGATGGGTCGAGAAGATGAAGTCAGTGATCGACATCATTAACTGTGCAATCCACCAGAGAGTGAAATATTCTGCATGCTTGCTATCAGAGAAGGCATTGACATGGTGGAACACGCAGATTCAAGCAAGGAGTAGATGATGCGTAGGGATTGCACCAGGCTTTACCTCTCGAGGGATCTCGAGAAGCTTACAACCTCCACCAGGCAGTGTACCTGATCGTTGTAGTATAGTATAGTGACAAGTACCGGGGGATTGATCGTTCAGCTAGGAATAGTGTCGTTAGGATTGAAATTAATCTAATTAGGTCTAAAGGTGAAGGATGATTCTTTTTATGTTTTTATATTTTATGAAAAGCAAGTAAAAATCTCGGGTATTGGGAGACTGGGCGGAATTAGTTGCTAATCAACTAACCCAAATGCTACTAATTAAACTAATAAACAAGAAAATAAACTAAGGTTCTACAAGATAAGTGAAGCATGTCTACCTATGATATGTTACTCCTTGCTAGCTATCCAATTCTACCTATTGAATTGTTACACCTTGTTTTAATTGACGGGTTGTATTCCTTAATACCATTCATGGGGTGGCGTACTTACTTCCCCAATCCTATAAGCTCCTACTTCACTCCTATGTCGAGCCGGCTAAGAAGCTCTTAACATGGGATCACTAGAATTCGCTCATGCATTAAATACAACCATAAAAACCTAGTACACATTGGTTCATGTTTCTTAAGACGTTCAAGCATGTTACCCTATGGAAGTCTGCCAGTTTTCTTAAGCCTAACATTGATGAGACATTCAATCAAAACAAGAATCAATAGGAAACAAGAATTATAAACTAAACCAACTAGATCTATTGAAGTTGTCACGCCTTAATTGATGGAGATAGACACACACATCAACAAGCCCTCATTGATGGAGATAGACACAAACATCAACAAGAAATCAATGAGATCTAATCAATTATACAAGTTTCACACAATCATAAGTAGACACAAGGTGAATTAGCCAAGCATAATTAATAAAGAACAAGCAACAATAATGATAATTGAAGACATGAATTAAGATAGAATCATTAAACCATTACAAGATGTTTATGGAGTGATTGAAACCCTCTAAGTTGCTGGAAAAACACCCACCTAAACCTAGGAATCGACCTTAGGGTTTAGGGCTTACAAAAAGTGAGGTTATGATGTTATATTTATACGCTATTTTCTGCCCGGCCAGATCATGACGGCGTCAGCCAAACCTTGACGGTGTCATGAACAATATTTCTTCACCAAATCGTAGATCTTTTCGTCCCGATCGTTTTCTTTTTTGAATCGCTCAAATCCGAGTTCGTATGCAAAAGTTATGGCCAAAACGGTGTCAGCTACCGCGCGCGCAAGTTGTGACAATTTACACGTGACGGCCTACGTGACGCCTTCATGAAGTTTTTGGGCCGTCACCAACACACGTGATGGCCTAGGTGACGCCGTCAGGTACTGTTTCAGCAAGGAAAATTGAGACTTTGCCGTTTTCCTCACTTTTATGCTCCAAAAACGTCCAAAATGCTTCCTTTTCCAGAATTCACTCCCAAAGTACCTAAAATCACAAAAGGAACGATTTAGGGCAATATTTGATCAAATAAATTCAATTCCGGGCTTAAGTGACCTCTTAAAAATAGTTCATTTTTCGCCTCATCATATACCCTTACACTTGAGATTTGCTTGTCCTCAAGCAAATGCGCTTTTATTCTAATCAAAATACAAGTTAGGGGTCATTTAACACTAATATAAAAGTAATTACAACAAATAATTGTTCCACTAAAGACCAAAGACAAGCACGGAGGTCATACACTAGCACCTCACAAATAGTGTTTAGATACTCACATCTCTCGGGTGTAATAAAGTAATATCACAACATGGAAATGGAAAACATCTCTCACTACCTGTCATAGCAAAATAGATTACCATAGGCTTGGGAAATGATCAAACCTCCACCACATGGCGTAAGCACCTAGGATAAACTATCAAAGAGGCCTTTTAAAGGGTTGTAACGTTAGGTGTAGGGATATGGAATACACGGTTTTGTTGGATATAGGCAGTCTTTACTGGTGACGAGTTAACAATCTTGGTTAATTACATGTACAATATGGCGTTGCTAAGCCAAGACTAGACTCGACTTAGGCTAATAAATAAAAAATAACAAAAACATAAAATGTACATAGAATGAAAAGGGATGGTAGTCCGTATGTTTTTTTCTCTATTTTTTTATTATTATTTTTCAATTTTTTTTTTTTTTTTTTTTTTTTTTTTTTTTTTTTTTTTTTTTTTTCATACACTCTTACCCTACCATCCAAAATAATACATCATAGGGAATGAACATTCCCCTTACACTTGAATTTTTACATACTTTACAATAAACTAATCTAATGACTCGAATTAAGAAAATCAAAACACGTGGAGTACTTTTGAGATTAACGCACATATGGGGGTAATAAATGATGTTCTTCCCCATTACTCCATAAAATAAGTACTTTACCCATGAGTCCTAATCGTCCCAAAACAATATGTACAAGGATATGACTCGACTTAGCAACCATGTAATCAATTAGATAGTTAACTTAGGGTTTAACAAATAACAATAATGCACTAAAGATGAGTGCATACACGGAAGGCTAAGGCGATTTGGGTGTACATTTAAGTGGGGTGTAACAAATTCTTTCTTTAAGTAAGATGCTTAAAGTTAGAAACGAAAAGATAGGCTCGGAGGGGTGTACTAGGGGTTTCGTGTACTAAAAATGAGTACAACGTTAAGGGTGTGGGAAAAATTAGTTGACTTAACTAGCCAAGTAATATGACTTAAATGGTCAAGTAATTATTAAACGGGTTTAACACAAGGGTGATCCTAATGCCTCTTATCATGTAGTAAATCCTACTGCATGAATGTAGTCTCACTAGCAGTCTCGGGATGCATCACTAACGCAAGTTCTAGAATCTAAATGCTACCGGTACACTCATAAGCACTAATAGTAAATGCTTTTCCTATCAAATCTAAAGGCGAACCTCACATATTTGGGTGGAAATTTTTTCTGAATGGTACGGTTATGTGCTAGTCATACAATCTCCTATCCATGAGACGCTTGCTATGGCTAAAGTTTCACTCCTAAATGTTGTAAAAAATTTTAAATTTGGCGCTAAAATTGCACTAACAAGTATTTCTCATAGTTTTATTACACATCTACCATTAAACAAACAAATTCAAGCGAAAGTGTATTTGTAAGGTATCATCATTTTACCCTCCCCTTACACTTAAGATGAACATTGTCCCCAATGTTCAAGTAAAGAATGTAAAAGTGAAAAAAGTAAAAAGAATGAAATCAAATACTCCCCTGATTCGCTCAGTATGGATAATAAGGTGGCCAGGTTAAATCTTCCTCCAAGAAAATGAACAATCAAAGCTTCCCTTCTAGAAAAATAAATCATCTTCTTGTCATACATAACCTGTAAATCCTGAGAAAACAGACAAAGCAACCTCGCATAAAATCGGCGGCAATCTACATAAGTTACTAAATCCTAGAAAACAAAATAAGATATAATGCTTGTGGAATGAAGTTTGCAGATTTCCTGGAGATTATAAAACTTAATAATTCAGCAAAAACTTTAAGAATCCGTTAGAAAAACAAAACCGGTAAAATTTCCAGATTTTTACACGTGATGCCGTCAAGAGCAAGCTCACGACGCCGTCAGAAGTGACCTGTAGAAATTCTTATGTTAAGTTTCCAGAAAATTTCTGGAAAAACTTGGTCCTACTTCCTGGAAAATCCTGCAAAACTTCATTATGACTCGATACAAGCATTTGACTCTAACAAATACGAATATACATGTTCACTTAATATTGTGGAGAATCATGATTGGTTTGTTTCTTAAAAACATATTTGGGGTTTCCCCTTACACTTATCTTTTGCAAAAATACCTTTGGGTGAAGTTAAGACTAGGCCAAACAACAAATCAAAGTATTTCCACTTTTTAGTTTAGCAACATGATTTACCAACAATAAAAATAAAGCATGCATACGGAAGCAAATAACAAACAAACAAAATAAAATCACACAAAGCATGGGTTGCCTCCCAAGAAGCGCTTTTCTTTATTTACGAGTCTGGTAGCTAGACTCAAGGTCATGGGTTACTACGTGACCTCATCGTTGGTTTCACTCTCTAGGTCGTCTTCTAAGCCAGTTTTGTATTCCGGACCTAGTTGCAAGCATTCTTTGTAGAAACCAAGCATCCTATTTTTCACATACTCTACTCCTCTATGTCTATCCTCATCATTCCTATAATAAGCCGCTTGCTTGTGTTCCTTTTCTATATTAGAGAGAAGGCGGTATTGCTCAATTTTGTAAGGCATTTGGTAGGCAATCTCATCATTCTCTTCCTTGAATCTAACTATCCCTAAAGTCGGATCATAACTCATCCTAGTGGCCTCAACAAATGGTTTTCCGAATATTATTTGGCTTAGGCAATCATCTATCACCGGACGAGTGTCTTCCACTATCATAAAATCGATCTCATAAGTGAAATTACCTATAATCACATGCAATCCCTTCACTCTCCCTACAAAATTACTTATAAAATTCCTATTGGGCATCATCCTAAAATCAAGTTGTTTCTTCATTACCCAATTGTAATAAGTCCTAGTCATGATGTTTACAGGAGATCTAGGATCGATGTAAGCTTTCCATATATGCATATGCCCGATGTTGCATGGTATGTTGATGTTAGAGGGGTCTCCCATTTTGATAAGGGGTGTGCCAAAGATATATGGTCTCTCGGGACTATCGAATAAATCCTTATGGTATTCCCGTTCTTCCTTGGTGGGCAACTTATCAAAATACTTTTCTATAGTCTCTACCTCCTCTAATTCCTCTCCCTTTTTAACCTCAACTTCCCTACTTTCATCCCTAGTCTCGGTTTCTACTCCAACTTCATCCTTGTCACTTTCTTCTATTTCCTTATCTATTGGCTTAATGGTGACAACATTGACAAAGTGGACATGTTTGGATGATGAGGGGTCCTTAATCTGGATTCTGTTATTGGTGTCCCTAGTGTCCTTCCTAGGTGCGGTTAACGCTTGGTTGTTGAGGGCTTTCAACAAGTTGTCTATCTTGTTGGTCATCTCCGTTTGTTGTTGGTTGAATTCGGTTTCAAACCTAGCTATGCGAGCTTCTTGAGATGGAATGAACTTAGACATCAATCCTTCAAGATTGTTGGTACTACCATAGTTGTTAGAAGGATTTTTGTTGAAAGTACGGTTGGAGGGTGGACCGTTTGGTTGATAACGATTAGGCGGATTGGAAGAATTGGGTTGATTTTGTTTCCACCTAAGGTTTGGGTGATTTTTCCAAGAGGGGTTGTAGGAATCACCGTAAGGGTTTGGCTCAGGTTTGAAAGTGTACCACTTATCTCCCGCTTCG
The DNA here is from genome assembly GCA_030686995.1 of Artemisia argyi. Taxonomy (NCBI): domain Eukaryota; kingdom Viridiplantae; phylum Streptophyta; class Magnoliopsida; order Asterales; family Asteraceae; genus Artemisia; species Artemisia argyi. The sequence goes on along the minus strand of CM060690.1, from coordinate 110,342,958 downwards.
TCGGTACGCGAGGATGCGTAGTCCGCAAAAGCAGTTCCGGGGAGTTCCACACAATCACGAGTGTCATGGGGACCACTACATAATTCGCATGAAGAAGTGATTTTGTTCACTTGGCTTGAAGGCTTAGGATCTTCGTAGGATTTCATGAGAAACTTGACTTGGTCCTCAAGTTCCATGATCCTACGGTCGGGAGTGCTAGAGTTGTTCGAAGGCAAAGATATTGCCTTGACCGTTTTGTTCAAATCACGGGGATCATTCCAACTTTCGTTGTCATAGAGAGCAAGATCTTCTATGAGTTCCCATGATTGTTCCGCACTTAGATCACGTAGCTTACCACCGGCCGATTGGTCAATGCCTCACCTCGTGGAGAGATCGATATGGTCATAAAAGATTTGGACTTGGAGCCAAAGATCTATCCCATGATGAGGGACTTTTTGGAGTAAGTCCTTAAAACGAGTCCATGCTTCATAAAGAGATTTATTTTGACATTGTTGGAACATCAAGATGTCATTTCTAAGCTTAATAGTTCTCCCCGGTGGGAAAAATTGAGCAAGGAAACGAGTGGTGAGATCATCCCATGTGGTGATGGATCCCGTGGGTAAACGCTCAAGCCATTGACTAGCTTGATCCCGTAGAGAGAATTGGAATAGGCGTAATCGGGTTGTCTCTCTAGTTGCAACATCTAGGTCTATGTAGTCTACGATTTTTAGGAAGTCCTTAAGATGTTGATTTGGATCTTCGGAACGAAGTCCATGGAATGCACATCCGCTTTGCACCAACCGGATGGTGTCGGATCGCAAGGGGGTCACATTGGCTCCGGTGAGCTCAATGGTGTTTCGGTAGCCTTGGTGGCTAGGTCGGGAATACTCTCCTAAGGTTCGGGGCCTAAGAGGTTCTAGTGTTGGGTTTTGTTGTGGTGGGATGACGGGTTCAAAGATGTTCCCATCGTCCATGACATCGGGTGGTGAAAAGTTACGAACAAAAACACAAAGAAATAAGATAGACTAAAGAGGACCTAAAAATAAAAATAAAATCTTACTAGAAAGGAATCTAGCAAGTAGACCTAATAAAAAGAGATTCTAACCTAGACAATAACTATTCCCCGGCAACGGCGCCAAAAACTTGATGCGTAGGGATTGCACCAGGCTTTACCTCTCGAGGGATCTCGAGAAGCTTACAACCCCCACCAGGCAGTGTACCTGATCATTGTAGTATAGTATAGTGACAAGTACCGGGGGATTGATCGTTCAGCTAGGAATAGTGTCGTTAGGATTGAAATTAATCTAACTAGGTCTAAAGGTGAAGGATGATTCTTTTTATGTTTTTATATTTTATGAAAAGCAAGTAAAAATCTCGAGTATTGGGAGAGTGGGCGGAATTAGTTGCTAATCAACTAACCCAAATGCTACTAATTAAACTAATAAACAAGAAAATAAACTAAGGTTTTACAAGATAAGTGAAGCATGTCTACCTATGATATGTTACTCCTTGCTAGCTATCCAATTCTACCTATTGAATTGTTACGCCTTGTTTTAATTGACAAGTTGTATTCCTTAATACCATTCATGGGGTGGCGTATTTACTTCCCCAATCCTATAAGCTCCTACTTCACTCTTATGTCGAGCCGGCTAAGAAGCTCCTAACATGAGATCACTAGAATTCGCTCATGCATTAAATACAACCATAAAAACCTAGTACACATTGGTTCATGTTTCTTAAGACGTTCAAGCATGTTACCCTATGGAATTCTGCCAGTTTTCTTAAGCCTAACATTGATGAGACATTCAATCAAAACAAGAATCAATAGGAAACAAGAATTATAAACTAAACCAACTAGATCTATTGAAGTTGTCACGCCTTAATTGATGGAGATAGTCACACACATCAACAAGCCCTCATTGATGAAGATAGACACAAACATCAACAAGAAATCAATGAGATCTAATCAATTATACACAAGTTTCACACAATCATAAGTAGACACAAGTTGAATTAGCCAAGCATAATTAATAAAGAACAAGCAACAATAATGATAATTGAAGACATGAAGTAAGATAGAATAATTAAACCATTATAAGATGTTTATGGAGTGATTGAAACCCTTTAAGTTGCTAGAAAAACACCCACCTAAACCCAGGAATCGACCTTAGGGTTTAGGGCTTACAAAAAGTGAGGTTATGATGTTATATTTATACGCTATTTTCTGCCCGGCCCGATCATGATGGCGTCAGCCAAACCTTGACGGCGTCATGAACAATCTTTCTTCACCAAATCGTAGATCTTTTCGTCCCGATCGTTTTCTTTTTTGAATCGCTCAAATGCGAGTTCGTATGCAAAAGTTATGGCCAAAACTGTGTCAGCTACCGCGCGCGCAAGTTGTGACAATTTACACGTGACGGCCTACGTGACGCCTTCATGAAGTTTCTGGGCCGTCACCAACACACGTGATGGCCTTGGTGACGGCCTAGGTGACGCCGTCACTTACTGTTCCAGTAAGGAAAATTGAGACTTTGCCGTTTTCTTCACTTTTATGCTCCAAAAACGTCCAAAATGCTTCCTTTTTCAGAATTCACTCCCAAAGTACCTAAAATCACAAAAGGAATAATTTAGGGCAATATTTGATCAAATAAATTCAATTCCGGGCTTAAATGACCCCCTAAAAACGGTTCATTTTTTGCCTCATCTGTAGAGAAGCAGCTGTAGGCATGACATGGGACGACTTTAAGGGACTACTGAAGGAAGAGTACTGCCCGGATAATGAAATGCAAAAACTAGAGGACGAGTTTTGGCATCACTCTATGGTAGGGGCTGGTCATGGAACCTACACAGATCGGTTTCATGAACTAGCCAAACTAGTTCCTCATCTGGTTACCCCTGAATCCAAAAGGATTGAGAGGTACATCTATGGCCTTGTTCCTGAGATTCGTGGGACAGTGAAAACAACCGAACCTCCCACAATTCAAAGTGCAATACTGAGAGCAGGGACCCTAACAAATGAGATGGTTAGGAATGGAACTTTGAAGAATAGTGATAAAAGGAAGGGAGCAGGTGAATCGGGCAAGCAAATGGGTACAATGGTTGATAATAAGAGAGCAAGAGGATTTGCGGCAACAGTTTATGATCAGAAAAAGTATTAAGGCCCACATCCTAAGCGTAATAAATGTGCTTATCATCATCAGAGGTTTGAGCCTTGTCGAATGTGTACTAATTGCAATTAGAAGAGCCATTTTACAAATCAGTGTAAAGCAACGGCAAGGCGAGTAACACCGGTGAATGTGGGCAATATAAGAAACAACCAAAAGACATGCTATGAGTGCAACAGCCCAAACCACTTCCGAGATACTTGTCCTAAGTTAAATAGGGCACAGAGACAAGTGCAGGACAACCCAACTCTAGCAGTAATGCTTGAAGAAAATAACCCGAACCGTGGATACAATGTTAGTCCACCTCGGGGTCGAGTATACTATTTGGGTACTAAGGAAGCCCGCAATGCGTAACGGGTACGTACCTTATCCTACCATATTATTCTATTCTAGTTCAAAATCTAGCTTTATTATGCCGCTATTAAGATAAGAGACCTAGACACACTAAACTTCGGGACGAAGTTCCCTTAAGGGGTAGAGACTGTAACAATTCGCATTTTCAGATTAATTTCTATTTCCGAAAATTTTACTATTCACTTTTACTATTTACTTCCCGAAATTTAATTTTTATTTCATATTCTCGTGTGATAAATTATTTCCATGGCAAAATAAAAGTTTGACACTCATCAGATCATTTTCGCGAAAGTTATTAAGGAACTACACGTTTTAGGGTAAAACGTCATTCAAAAATCCTACACACAACGAAACTCGACCGCGTTAATTTTCCCCGCATCATAAAAATGTTTGATATACTCATGATTTATTTGAGAATTAATCATGACTAAGAAAAATATGACCAAATAAACCCTCGGCCGTGAGAAACAGGAATTTTCGTTTTTAAGCACTTTTACTTAGCCATAACCTTAGCCTATATCTGCACCGCGTTTCTAAGACGATTTGAGTTTTCACATTTTTGGAAAAAGTCAACATATTTTTCCCTCCTCCTTTGACCAAAAATCATTCCTTGATTTTATCAATCATGCCTTGATTTTTAGGCTTACGGTTTTATGTCCAAAAGACATTAAATGACAACTGACACTAGACTGAGCCCAGTCTGGACATTATAAGTCATTTTAAATCATTATTATTCTATTAGAAAAGTAACATTTTACTTTTCTCAATTTTACACAATATTCGTACGTTTTACGTATTACGCTTTTTAGACCCGTGTTTCCAGTTTTAGCAGGGTTTGAGCAACCCAATGAAACTTACCACTCATTTTATATTTTATTATGGAGTATATTGACAATTTTAGTCATTCTTTCAAGTTCCACATTTTTACGATACCCGATTTTACGTTTCGTGGCTTAACAACTTACGGTTAGCATTTTACGGAGTCAAAACTAACTACTTAAGTTAGATAATATCGCCAAGGACCAAGTCATCCCTCCTTATCCAAGGCAAACCGCCATAGGGGGGGGGGGGGATTCACCTCACACATGGCTTGATCTCATGCTTCTAACTCTACGATGTGTACATGTGTTCACCTTGCTCTCTAAGGTTTGACTAGTCATGCATGTAACTTCCTCAATTCACTATAAAATACTCCCTCCTCTCCTCTTCTTTGTATGCCACACACACACACCAACACCCTTTCATTTGCTAAGTTTACTTCAAGTTATATTCAAGAAATCAAGCACTAAAACCCTAGCTTGGTTTTAGGTAATCAAAATACTTCCAAACCCTAGAAACTTTGGTTATTTCTCTTGAGTTTAGATCTACTCAAGTCACCTCAACTTTCATCATCTCTCTTTCAAGAATAAAAGTGTAGAAAGATTGCTTGAAGTGAAGTAAAGTGTAGCATAAATCAATCAAAGTCCTTACCTTACATGTTACTTACCTTTCTTTGTTGAAAGCCGAAAGTTGTAAGCAAACCCTAACATACTTCTTGTTAAATATCATCTTCATGCTATTTATATTTCAGTCATACTATATATTGTCTTGTTATTATGTTCATGATGTATAAAATTTGGTAAAACAAGTTATAGTAAATAAATGTTAATTTATGTTAATTAAACAAAATAACTAGTGACTTTCATGGAGAAATTCGACCATAATGGTATAAGTATGATATTGGACAATTACCTATTGTAGTAGAGGACTTAACAAGGAAACCATAGCAACTTGAACCACCTAAAATGAGTTTATGAGTAAAAAGTTAAGACCATTTGAAGTTACCAAAACTTTACGGCAAAACTGCCTAAAAACCTTCTGTATCAGAATTAAACACGCAAAAAGAGGCCCTTCTGGTCCGTTTCATGAAAAGTTTAAAGCACAAAAGTTGTCCGGAATGACGTTTTCTTCAAAAACTCAGGTGCACGTATCCAGAAAACCAATAACGAATGAGATTTTCCTCAGTTTCTTAACAGCTATTTTATATACCAAAATTTCTCTATAATAGTTATGGTTTAATAAGACCAAAAGGTCTAATGACCTAAAGCCAAGACCACAACCATGGCTAAAGCCAAGGTTGAGTCTCAAGACCATGGAACAATAACCAAAGGTCACGGCAAGGCCAAGGCCATGACTAATGACCATATAAACTTACCTAGGCGATAACGTGATCTAGAGTTAGCAATAACTTAAACATGCAATTTGGATCTACTCCATCAAAATAACCATGAGACTCATTGTAATAACAATCTTCATGTAAAAGTAAACTTTCCTAAGTTTATTCAAATATTGGACATATAACTTTTCAGGTCAAAACTTATATATATATATATATATATATATATATATATATATATATATATATATATATATATATATATATATATATATATATATATATTATCAAATACTACAATAGTAGGGAGCCTCATGTGAGGTCATTAAGTAAGCCGTCGAGATGAGTTGTGGATTTACGAATTAAAGTGTCCTGGCTCCTCGAACGTTTACTACATGACTTCTGAATTATGTCGGCCCGAACGGTAGTAAGCGATATACAAACTATACATGTTTCATAAACCATTTTTGTTCAAAGACTTACACTATACTAAGTACTACATCATGAACTATATGCAAGACATATATAGGCAATTCTTCGTATTCTTAGACATTACTCCAAACCTAAGTCGCAACGTTCTATTATAGGCTGCTCTTAGAGACTTTCGCGATTCGACTACCACTTTCATTTCTCATTACATAAACTTAAGGTGAGTTCGTAGCCCCACTTTTCTCATTTACTTGTTTTAATTCTTTGGGGGAGATACATGCTCGACTACTTGCTTTTACTTGTACAAATACTCTAAAACATTTATACTTGATTGCATTATACTTGATTGCGTTATACTTGATTGCATTATACTTGATTGCGTTATACCTAAACTTGTAAGTCTCCTCGTGAGCATCATAAAGTCTCCTTTGATAACATATGCATTGGGTTTCCGGAGATGAAGTGGAGCCAATGATATTCTATCTTTGTGAGCAACATACCCATATGAGGTCTCCAGAGATGAAGTAGAGCCTCATGACTAATTGTTTAAACTATTGTGATGAACTTATACATGTCTTAATCATACTATATTTTAGCAGTGGGTTGTAAACACACAGGTTGCAAGTGTTGTTATGGGCGAGACTTGCAACTGAGTGGATTCACAATGCCTTTGCTGTGTGAACATTCTTTAAAGTCTTTTCAACTGTTTTAAAACAAACTCTATGAACTCACCAACCATTGTGTTGACACTTTTAGCGTGTTTGCCTCAGGTCTGTAAGGTGATAGCTGTTGCATGGAGCATAGAGTCGCTTGGCATGTTTTGAAGACTTATGCTTTTATCATTACCATTCGATATGTTTTAAAACACTTATGTATTGTATTATGGAACTCATGTTTGTAACTCGGAATTTATTAATCGAATGGTAACTTTTCAAAACGTCTCATTTAGAGGTCGTTTTCTATATCTTGTACTTTGTATTATGAAGTAGCACCCCAATGACACAGTCTTCCGCTGCGATATTTCGAGGGTGTTACAAAAGAGTCCTCGGTGAGATTCTACCATTATTTGATATTACTAATAAGGCTCTAAGCTTGAGGTAAGTGAGAGATGGCGTTAAGACGCTCCAAAATGTGGTTAAGGATAAACCGCATTTCATCTTGCTGCTCATGTACCAAGATGTTGCATCTCTCACTAATATGAGCGGTTCTTTCGCACATGATGCAATCATGGCGAAGAGGTGGTAGTTGTGGAACTTGGTTTGTTGTTGGTGGGTCATTGGTGGTGGATGAAACATTGGTTGTAGTGGGAGCAAAGGTGGATGGTTGAGAGGTGTTTTGGTTTCCTAAAATTGATGAATACATTGCGGTTTGGAAATCCATGGCTTGGGTGAGATGAGAATCAATCATGGGCTTGAAAGCATAGAGGCTTTCCAAGCGAGTGTTGAGTTCTTCATGAGTGTTTGGAGATTTGGTCCACAAAGATACTTCTATTTGCTCATAGGTAGGAAATATGGACTCAAAGTGGTTGGAAAAGTCTTGAGGTGGTTCTTGTTGTTGATCATGATGATGAAAGCTTGGTTCTCCATAAAGAGGACCGTGGATCTTTTTGTAAATGGGATGGAACAACAATGGTTGTGGTTGTGGATGATCTTGATCTTGAGGAAAGATGGAAGGTCTAGCATGCTTGTAAGCCAAACGCTCTATTAAAGATGGTTGATGAGGTTTTTCATCCAATGGTTCACTTGGTTGAAACCGTGGTTGTTGTTGAGTTTCCATTTGATCAATAGTGTCAAAAAGTGGCAATGGTGGTGGATTTGATGATCTTGGTGGTAGGTCTTCTAAACTTTTCATAAATGGATGTGGTGATGTTGGCGGTGTCTTGAAGAGTTCCATAGGTGTCAATTTTGGTGATTGAGGTGATGGAGTTTTTGAAGGTTGACTCGGTGACGAAGGTGGTGTTGGATCACTTGGTGTTATAGTTGGTGGAGGAGTGGTGATTATGTTAGCATTGCAAGGTTTTGGAGATGGTGTTGGAGTTGCAAGGTTTAGAAAGTTGGTATTATTGATGGGTGATGAAATGTTGAGGGATGAATCACTTGATGATGATGAGCTTAGTTGGATGGTTTTGTTGAAGCAACATGGTTTGACGCTAATTCTAGCGGTTCTCCTAATAGGTCTTGATGATTTGGATGAGGTGGTGGATTTTGTCGTTGCAAGACTTTGGTAGGATTAGAAGGTATAAGGTTGAGAGAAGTGATGGTGATGGTGTGAATTAGATGTGTGAATGTTGGTCAATTTATAGGAAGAACATGATATGGAAATTGGTGTTTGGATTTGATGTTGATCCATACATTTTTGGAGGTTCCTAATCATTTGGAAGAGTTCCAAGAAGTTTTCAAATCATTGGAAGTCAATCCAATGGAGTTGGATGGAGTGAAAGACTAAGTGGAGAAGTAAATGCTATGTGATCATGGAGGATACATGTTGTCAGGTTGTTCCACGGATTTGGAGGAACCAAAGGAAGGGTTCCTCCCTTGTATCAGAAAGGTTCCTTGGGTTAGTTTAGGCAAATTTGAAATTTTGGCGGGAATGATGATCCTATTGGTTAATGTGTGATAAGATAGCTCTAGAATTACTGATAAATACTAACTAGCATGTAGGAAGCAAGTTTGGAACCTAAGGATTGCTAGAAAAATTCAAGAAATTCAAAGATCAAAATTTTGCTGTAGGACTGGAGGAACCAAACGACAACACGGACGAAACCAAAAAATGGGTTCCGCCGTTTCCGTGGAAGCTCAGAATCGAGACAGAGTGGTTTTTACGGCTACGTGGTTTTTCCAAATTCCAAAATTTTTCTTAAAACTTAAGCAATCAATTTTTCTCGATAGAAGAAACAAAAATTGCATGTAGAAACATGCTTACCTATAGAGTTTGAGAGAGCGATACTAGCATTCAAAATTTTGGCCGAAAAGTGAAAATGGCATAGTACTAAATAGTTATCCCCTGCAAATGTTGTTAGTTCACACATAATCCACAGACATAATATCATTCTAAGACATCATTAAAACATAAAATAACATTGTTTTGACGACCAAATTGTTCAAATGCACCCTTGTGCCAAACACCCTCTAAACATCCTCACTTCTTGTTCACCTTCTTGTAGATCTTCCCAAGGTATCTCCCAAAGCATTTCCACATCCCTTTGGTTTGCTTGAACTCCTCCGGCTCATTCGGTATGGATGGAAGTTGTGAGAGGTATTCAAGAGGTGGGGGCCTAGAGTTTGGTAGATTGTCGTCTTCACTCATGGATGATGATGATGATGATGAGGTAGGAGGGTGAGGACATTTACCTTTGGCTTTGTAGACTCGTTCATCACTCAATGCCACAAAGGTGTGAGGAATAAGAGGATAATCTAGGCGATGACCTCTAGGAGTTGGAGGAATGGGTTCACAAATGTTGGTCCCTTTTACTTGGTTATCAGTAACTAAAAAGCTAATGTAACCAAGATATATGACTTTTAACACAGATGTATAATTGATTAACAATAAAGCAACGTAAAGATAAGAAACAATATTTTTCAACATTTAATTCTTTATTAGAAGTTAATAAAAAAGAATCGTACCCAAGTGTTTGCGGAATAACACTTGGGATTGAAACGACAAGTATGGTGTTGACTCCTCTCTAAACTCAAAACAATGTTTGAGTGACAACTGAGGTCACACTGAGCTATCTCAGGGACTATGTTGTTCTTTGGAGGAGTAAAAGTGGTTTGTGAATGCTTTGCATTAATTGCATAAACTTGTCAACATTTACTCCTCACTTATGTTGCCTATTTATACACAAGTATGAACAACTCTAATATACAATGGACTTAAACCTTCCTTAATAAAATCTTGATAGATTTTATTCTCTGGCAAAGGAACCTTCTTTGGGTTAAATCCAAAAGGTGCTTTCTGATGATAGACTGGATTTAACCATTTGGAGAAAGTTTGACCTTAAAGTGATAAAGCACTTTAGTGAACCAGTTCAAACTTTCCCGCCCAATCCCGCCAAATCTTCAGTCTTCAAGTCACCAGTCTTCAGTACCTTAATTGTTAGGAATACAAATATTCCTGTAAAAGACTCGGTCACCGAATTATTGTAATAGCATTAAGTTAGCTCGTAGTTAGTTTAGTTATTAGTTAGAATTAGTTTAAGTAACATCGTGGAAGAAGGACGGGTCTTTACCCACTGTATCCCTGATCCACAGCCAGGGTGTGGGCGTTTTTATTCTTTGTATAAATACCCCTCTCCTACTAAGGGAGAGGGTTGGACCTTCTCATTCTCTTAATCTAATATTCATAGTTTTCTCTCAAGGTTCCAATTTTCTTTCTTTCTCTTCTACTCTTTAATCCATACGCCACGCTACCACTAGTACTTCATGTTTGTGACTTAAATTAGTATCCTACAATTGGTATCAAGAGCCAAGGTTTCATCTTAGGGCCTTGGTGAATCATATTTGGTGTGGTTTTGTGTGGTTTGTGTGTTAGAAGAGTTTTTCTTGAAAACATCTTGGTTTGATCTATCTAGTGTTAGTTGACATGTTAGAGGTGTACTTTTATGTTCATTTGTGTTAGTATTACATTATTTCTCAGTTGGTTTAGTCATATCATACGTATTCTTTAAGTTTGGATTGTGTTTGGGGCGTTTTTCTTGTCTGCGGTTAGCTTTTCTGTTTTATTTCTTGGCTGCGGTTTGCTTGTTAGCGATTACTATTTTGGTATAAGGACAAAACGCAAGGATAGTGACTGGTTTGGACTTTTGTGAACTGCGATTTGCTTTTGCGGTTTGTGTTAGCGGTTAGTTGTTTGTGGTTTGCTCCTGCGGTTTACGTTTTCTGCATTTACTTCATTCTGCGGTTAACTCATCCTGCGGTTAACTCTGGTTTGCGTTTTGCTAAGGATAGTGATTACCTCTTTCTGCGGTTTTCTCATTGTAGCGTTCACCTTCAGATTGCGATTACCTCCAACTAGCGTTACCTCTTCTAGCGATTTGCTAAAGTTGCAGTTTGACCAAAGTTGACTTTTTACGTCAAAACTTTAAACGGCCATAACTTTTGAACCGTAACTCCGTTTTCAGCGAATTAGCTGTCAAAACGTCAGGAACAGGCTGAATATTGTGGGGTTTCACCATGAAGTCGTGAAACGAATTTTTCGAGGCCCAAATCACCTCCGGAGTGAAGTTATTGAGGTTTTAAGTTTTTAGACTAAATTTTCACCAGATTTTCGAGGCCAAACTTGCATCAACCGAACCAAGATCACAACTAAACAACATCAACTGATCTTCAAGTCCATCAAGTGATCATCAAGTTCATCTCTAGTCTTCGGTGTTTTACGGTTTCTTCTTGATTTTGTAAAATCCCGCGAAAGAATCTATTTCTCGGTTTAAATCATAGAAGTGTAAAATCCCGTGCACATCCACATCATGTCAAATTCTTCAGATTCAGTCATACCTGAGATACTCAAATTGTACGACATGATCGATCAAGGTTCTCTTTGCACAACCTGGATACTTGGTAGGGTACAATCGTGCATTCGCAACACTTTTTGGTCAAAATGTTGAGACCTTCACAGTCCAAATGACTCTATACTTAGATCAACTTCAACAACAACTTGAAAAGGGTGAAATTTCTGAAGGAAGATCTATGGCTGCATTATGTGTGATCAACAACCAACTCCAAGCGTTCATTGATTCACGATTCACTGAGGAGTATGATCATGAGAGTCAAATGATGAAAAAGGGCTTTGCCACTCACACGGGAATCGAGGTTGACGTGTTCAGAGTCACACTACTCCAACTCATGGGTAATGTGAAGGAGTGTATTATGGAAAGAGCACAGCACAAACTCAAGTATGAAGACAAGGTGAAGGCATGTCGAGTGCAATCAAGTGATGGTATTGTGGATTCGGGTAAAGCATCGGGTGTTGGAAGATTAGTCACTGATGACAGAGGATCAGAGACTGATAAGCTTGACTCTACCAACAGTTTAATCACTCTTGCTACACAGGATGTGGATGCATATATCAGACCGATGAAAGAACAAGCTTCATGTGCTAAGGTACTCAAACTGAATGACACGGTCGATAAACATGAGATTCCCAACAAAGTACAACTGACAAACGTTGTTGGCTCAAATATTGCTAATATGGGAAATAACGATATTTTCCCATGTGAACAATATGTGAAACACAATAAAGAGTCAGTTGTACCAAGTAGTGCATCTTCTGTTGTCGATAATGATTGTGATCTGCATGACAACACTGTTTATATCCCTGATGACACCCTAACCACTAGGATTAATATTCTTAAGGATTAAGTTAGTTTGCAAAATTTGAGCTAACTAAACGTGAACAGAAAATGGATTGGCAAATGCATGCATATATAATTGAACGTAACTTAAAGGAAGAAACATTGAAACAAGAGTTAAAATCTTTACAAAATCAACTTGATCAAACTGTCAAATGTGAACAGGAGATACAAAAGAGTATGATTACTCAAAAACTTGATTTTCAGGATAAGGAAACAAAACTCTTAAATGATTTTTCCAGACTTAAGACGTTAAAGAACAAGCTTGAAAACAAGTTGTACACACAAGGCCAAACCATTCAAACTGCTCAAATGATATAAAAGCATAGAAAGTTGTGTGATGAAAACAGTGAAAAGGATGTAGGTGAACCCAAATCTAATTGGCTTAGGAGCATTAGAGATGCCCAACCTGCATTATATGATGCAAATGTTATGCTTAAGCCTGGTCATGCCCCTCCTGATGTGCGATCCGATGATGAGACCAATGAGATAGAAGATAGAACTAGAGAGAAATTGGCTAAAAAATTAAAGGATCCCTGGTGCATTGCAAACAAAATTCTGTACAAATATGATTACTTTGAAGATAATCGATTAGCTCTTTTTGTCCCTCAAAAAAAGTTTACCCCAGAGCAAATATCTTGGAGTTTTGACTTTGAAAGAATGAAAGTAGAAAGAATTGTGGGTGAAACTCGTACCATGTTTAAGATAGCTAATCCAACGTTATACCCACTGAATACACCCAGGCATCTTGTCCCTGTAACTATCCCCATGCAAAATAATACTCTAATTGCTCCATATGTTCTTGGTCAATTATTCACTGATTTTGAAAAAACATGTAAAAAGAGAATTACGCCAACGGGTATTACTGAAGGGGAAAGGGGTTTTGAACAAACAAAGAGTTGTTATTTAAATGAGGTCATGCCATTCTTTAAACTTCTCAAGGAACATTTTGAGGGTCTTCAAAAAACTTTAAATAAAGATGTTGATAATATGAAAAAGGTGTTTAAAGAAGTGGAAAACGAGGGAAAACAAACTGCAACAGATCTTCAATATAGTGAAATAGCCAGGAAAAATGCTGTTATCATGAATAATACCTTGATTGCTAAATGTGTTGCTCAAGATGTATTCTATACTGCCACTGATTCTGCATCAACTGCTTGTCAATTTCATGAAATGTCTGTTGCTTTAAATGTTCTCCAGAATCGTGTTGTTGAGCTTGAGGGGGAGAATTTAAAATTGCGTGACAAAATTCAAAACGATGACCATGATAACATGGTCAGGAATTTGTCAAAACTAGAGGTTGATAATCTTAATTTGCAATTAAAGTGTCAACATTTAGAAGAAAGAATTAAAATCTCAAATGCCAAGACATCTTCGGATGCTCCTGAATTTGATGCATATTTTGAATTAGCCAAACGTGATAAAAAGATTCAAGATCACACTAACACGATTCGGAAATTGAGGGTTCAAATTGCCCAATTGAAGTCTTACAATTATGATGTGACTAACACCAATAACCTCAAGTCGATAGATTCTCAGAATTTTCAAAATAAAGACACCATTAACAAATTACAACATGATAATGTGTGGCTTCATGTTGAAATGTCTAATGCTAAACAACGTTACAAAGAGTTATTTGATTCAATCAAAATCACACGTGAGAAAAACGATGAAAAGATAACTTCTTTGCTTAAAGAGATTGAGAATCTAAAGACTCTGGTGAAAGGGAGAATGCCAATCATCACCAGTGATAATGTTGTTCAAAAGGTTTCTGCTTGTAAAAAGTACGCAATTGATGCTGTGAATATTCCTCTTCCCCTTAGGAATAATAATTTAGTTCATAGAGACTATCTTAAACATCTTAAGGAGTGCCTTGACTTGCTTCGTGGAACCATTGAAGAGGATAGGATAGCAAAACCACTTGATGATGCGATTGTAGGTGCCTGCTTTCTCACTAATAGATCTCAGGAACTCTTAGAATATGCTATTGGTACATGTCCTAAGATTGATAGCAAACAAGATAGGTCATCTGCATCATCCTCTAAGTCAACAAACAAGCATGTTACCTTTGCTGAACCTTTGGAAACTTCAGATCTTAACACATCAAAATATGTTCAGCAACTAGAAGTGAAAAAGACTAAGGTTCCCATCACTCCTTCTACAGGAGTTAATAGTGTCACTAATGCTAGAAAGTCAAAACCTAGGAGTAATATGAAGTATTATAGGACTTCTCTAGCTAAAAGTGTTCCTAAGCCGAAAGTAGAAGACCACATGAGGAACTATAAGTCTGAGTTGAACAAAAGGAACCATAATTCAAATCCTAATTCACTTTGCAAAACATGTAATAAATGCTTAATCTCGAGTAATCATGATAAATGTGTTGAGAAATTTCTGAAGGCGTTTAACAAAACCCCAGTTAAGAAAGTTTGGAGAGCTAAACAAATTAAGCAAGTTTGGAAAGCAACAGGAAAACTGTTTACCAATGTTGGTTATCAATGGAAGCCTACTAGAAGGAAATTCACTTTAGGAGAACAGTGCCCTTTGACTAGGATAACTAATTCTAAAGTAGTGCCTATTAAGGAATGGAAGCCAACTGGTAGAACTTTCCCTTTGGGGACCCAATGTCCTTTACCTAGGCCCATTGCATCTACTAGTGAAATTTCCACCATTGAAATGAATGCACCTAAGGTCTTAGTGGCTCTAGAACTTGCTTGCACTAACCAACTGGAACCCAACTCAAATTGGGGATCCGACACTCCGAATCTTCTGCTCTCGTCTATTTTCAAATGCAGGTCGTACATTTCGTTGTTTCGTATTTGGACTCAGGCTACTCAAAACATATGATTGGGGATCGCTCAGGGCTCGAGAACTTCGTGAATAAGGTTATCGGGATAGTTAGATTCGGTAACTATCATTTTGGGGTAATTATGGGTTATGGAGATTATGTTTCTAGTGACAGCTAATCTCCTGGGTATACTATGTGGAAGGACTTGGGCATAATCTGTTCTCTGTTGGTCAATATTTTGATTCCGATCTTGAAGTTGCCTTCAGAAAATACACATGCTTCGTCTGAGAATTGGATGGTATTGATCTTCTTAAAGACAATCATGGCACAAATCTATACACCTTTTCTATCAAAGACATGATGCGGTCCTCTCCTATTTGCCTTTTTCTCAAAGGCCTCAAAGAACAAATCGTGGCTATGGCAACAAAGTTTTAATCACTTGAACTTTGGTACCATCAATGATCTTGCTCGCAATGATCTTGTATGAGGTTTACCCAGATTAAAGTTCGAAAAAGAACATTTCATTCGGCTTGTCAACTGGGTAAACGAAAGAAGCATACTCACAAACCTAAAATTGTCCACACCAACATGGAAGTTCTTTACACCCTTCACATGGACCTAGGCAGACCAATGAGTGTAAAGAGTATAAATGGGAAGTAATATGTACTCGTTGTTGTCGATGAATACTCTCGGTTTACACGGGTAAAGTTTTTGAGAACCAAGGACGAAACTCCAGAAGCTATCATAAAACTCATCAAACAACTGCTAGTAAGACTCAATAAAACAGTCAGAATCATCCAGACAAACAATGGAATGGAGTTTATCAACAAACAACTCATTCAATTGTATAAATGTACTGGCTTCACCCATCAGAAAAGGGTTCCATGCACTCCTAAGTAGAATGGAGTTGTTGAAAGACGAAACTATTCTCTTATAGAAGCTGCACGAACCATGCTAATATTCTCCAAGGCACCGATGTTCCTATGGGCGGAAGCAATTGCTACAGCTTGTTACACCCAAAACTGATACTTGATACATACTCTTCACAACAAAACTCCATATGAGCTGATACATGGCAAGAAACCGGATATCTCCTTTCTATTTGTGTTTGGTGCTTTATACTACCCTACAAAATGACAGTTAAAGATCTAGGATTATTAAAAGGTAAAAGCTGATATTGGATTCTTCGTTGGTTATGCTCCAGATCGTAAGGGATACCGAATCTACAACAAACGCGATAAATCTTGGAAACCATTTACGTCACATTCGTTGAGCTGACTGAGCATATGGCTCATGTACACATCAATGCAAGACCCGCGTCTAAACTTTTGTCACCTGAACCATTCAGTTCAGATCTTGTACAACATCTCACTCCTGCAGTACCTTATGTACCAACTACAAATGAGATCTTGAAGATCTTGTTTGACCCAATGATTGTTGAATACTTTGAGACACCTACTGATGATACACTGACACCACTAGCTACCGCTGCTCTGG
The DNA here is from genome assembly GCA_030686995.1 of Artemisia argyi. Lineage (NCBI taxonomy): Eukaryota > Viridiplantae > Streptophyta > Magnoliopsida > Asterales > Asteraceae > Artemisia > Artemisia argyi. The sequence continues at coordinate 110,326,249 of CM060690.1, read as the reverse complement.
TTCTGTACAACTCAAATGGTCCATCAGTGTCTACTTGAATTGATCAAGATGCTCCATCTGTAAGTTATTCACCATCATCGTCAAATCTTCAATCTCCTTCAGTACATCAAGGCACTGCAGTCGACAATTTTTTTTGAAGTGAATTCATTTGCTTCTCTTGAAGATGCCCTGTTCAAGAACCTATTTGTTCCTGAATCTTCTTCTGAGACATCTTCTTCAAGGGATACAAACATGGCTTCTTCAGGTTCCTACCCTCAACCACATCAAAATATCAGAAAACGGACTGATGAACATCCGATTGACAACATTATTGGGAATCCTTCTCGACCGGTGTTCACACAAAGGCAACTTACCACCTTTGCCTTGTGGTGTTTTTATAATTTTGTACTATCCCCCAAAGATATCAAGACTGCTATTTCTTAAGACTGTTGGGTTAATGCGATGCATGTCGAAGTTCGTAAGGTTGATCGACTTGAAGTATGGGAATTGGTACTACCTCCAGATTATGAAATGATTATTGCTTTTAAGTGGATCTTCAAAGTGAAACTTGATAAGTATGATGTCGTTCTGAAAACACGGCAAGGCTTGTTGCTAAGGGATATCATCTAAAAGAAGGCATTGATTTTGAAGAATCTTTCACTCCAGTTGTTCGTATTGAAGCTATCAGAATAGTTTTCGCCAATGTGGCATGTCAGAACTGGACGGTCTATCAAATGGATGTGAAAATTTGCATTTCTAAATGGCGAGCTGAATGAAGTTGTTTATATTAGTCAACCTGAAGGATTTGTGGATCTTGATCGTCCGACCCATGTCTATTGTCTGAAAAGGGCTCTCTATGGTCTAAAGAAACCACCTAGGACATGGTTCGATGCACTGTCAATGTTTCTCCTGGCAATCGGATTCTCCAAAGGTGTAGTGGAATAAGTTGAGAAAGGGGTAGTGGAACTCTTACTTCGTGAGGACATAATTTCAGTTGGCAGATTTCTTCAAAAAAGTACTTCCGAGAGAACGGTTTCAATTCATTCCCCCGTGATTTGGAATGAAGTATCTTATGCCAGAATCTCTCAAAAGTCTTCAGGTAGAAAATGAGTTATTGGATTTTCCTCACATATCCTTTGTACATAGTATAAAACAAAAAGAAAATAGAAAAATATAAAACCTACAAAAACCATAAAAATCTGTAAAATCCTTAAAATCCAAAAATATTCTTCTCAAGACATGTCTCTTGTGTAATAAACATTATGTACGTTTCTAGAAATGTCATTCAATAATGACACGGAATCATACATATGCTTGAGCAAGAGTTTTTTGGTTTCAAATAAAGTTTTTCTCTAAAACATGTCGTTTCTCAAAATATTCTTAAAAACTATGGCTTGTAGTCATTTCAGGCTGCAACCCGGACTTCAAAATTATGGCTTGCTATTGCTTCAGATAGCAACCCATTTTTCAAAATGGGGAAAACACGTCGCCAAAAAGATGGTTGTTCCTTTACCGGGTGAAGTTCACCTAGGCATGGATTACTTTATATCCATGTTTCCTTGATCTAATGTACGCTTCAGTGCATTATTTCTTGATAAAGAAGAGAAATCTTCTTTTTATCGCCAAATACTTTCCCTTCTATGATTTTTCCGGTAAGTATTTGTGCAAAACTTGGTGGTACCATGAGATTTTGTTTGGAAATCAATTTGTACTCAAAATTTGATAAAATTTTCACTCAATCAATGACATCACTTATTTAATTTTTAACATCCGTCATTGATTGAGGGGGAGAGTGATTTCTCAAAATTTTATGTATCGTCAAAACTCTCCACACTTTGTACAAAAACCTTGCAACAAAACGATTTGTGATGGTTATGTGTCAAAATGAGAACATTTTCAAAGAGTTTTCGTTAAAACTTCAAATCTTTTGTAAACTCATCGAATCTGACACATAACAACCTCCCTCACAGATTGAGGGGGAGCAAGAAAAAGGTTCCTTTTATCAGAAAATATTAAAACTGACCGCATTTCTCTCCCAAAAACTTTCTAACTTATTTAAATCAATTGAGATCAAAAATCTTGAAAGATTTGAAATTTTTGATCGGGGGAGAGAATGTGATTTAAATATGAAATCTGATATCAAACGTGATCTTTTGGACTCAATAATAGGCTCCCACATATGTGCTAAACTCTTTCGTATATCGATGCACATATTAAGGGGGAGCAAAGGCGTTTGTAGAAGTAATACCAAAGACCGACCATTTATATTTATGCATGGAGTTATAAGGATGGTTAAGGTTAGGTATGAGTTCCCATGATCCACCAGAACCGGAAGGATCTTCCCAGGGACAATCCATAGATAGATTAGAAGTCCTTAGGAATGATTGAAAAAAGGAGAAAAGTGAGAAAGGGAAGAGTGCGGACTGAGATAGAGCTAGGACTGGAACAAACCCAACAAGGTTCTAGTGGTGAAGCCTCGGTAAGCACTGAAGGGGTTGAAGATTTAAAAAGAAATGAAATGAGAAAGGGTGAAAAGAAATAGCCCTCCATATATTCAACCTTAGGGCAGAAACCGGGTTCTATTCATAATCTACTGGTGGTTACTAATGTAACACCGGTATTGAAGACAAGACGTCATGGACCCAGTGACGCACTGCACTAAGCTTCCCAACCACTCAAGTTCTCTTAAAAGAGCTTGTTTCATTCTCACGGGGAACCCTGTGCAATGTATCGACCGCTCATTACGAGCTATATTGATACCTAAAACAGGAGACGCCTCCCCAGTCTCCAGGAGCGCATCAAAATGCACTATTGAGTCTAGAGCCATGAGATCATCCATAAATCTCAATAGGACACACTTCCAAATATTCTTATTGTTTCACACAATGTGGAAAATAAGATAAAATATTTAGAGTCCTACGCATTATCCTTGTGGTATTGCCAGAACATCCGAGTGATATGAAAATATTCACAATGACGATGGAAATCCTTCTAGAGCGAACATCTCTCAAGCTCTTGGTAGGTGACATGTGAGATCCATCTTGGATCAATGATCAAGTGACAACTGTAAAGCAACGATGGTGTGATTCAACATTGAATCAAACTTGTTCCAGGATATGAATTGCCGAATACTTTTGCAAAAACCTTTCAGTGTGCTCACCAACTCACTTTCGAGCACATTGATTGTGTACAATCTTTCAAACAAAAGTATTTTTGATGGAAATGTGATTCAAAGCTTAAAACTCTCGTCGTGTCTCAAAAATGTATTTATTTGACACGCGAGTGATTTCTATAAATCAATTTCTCATCAATCCGTGAATACCAATTCACCGATTCACTCTATCGTGCTGTCTGCTTTGAGACGTTCCGGTATGAGAACATGCTTAGTATGAAGATTCCTAAGTGGATTCTTAGGAAGATTCATTACGCTGGAAATTCCTGTCAAGGAGAGTCTTCTTTAAAAGAGACTCTACCTGATCACAGGTCGGTTTTTACAAAACCGGAGGGTAGTCTTTCCTCGCAGAACGAATGACAAAGTCATATTCGTTCTCTATCTTTATTGCTAACTGTTTTATTTCAGGGACACAAATAAAGATGGAGTTGATGGCTCCTATTTCCAGCTGAATCATGTCAATCCATACCTCATGCTCACACATCCTACTCACTATCAATGATGATAAGAGACTTACTACAACGAATGTTGAGAGACTACCAACAACGTTTCCGCAACTCTGATGAAAAGTCTCCTGATCCGCAACTCTGATGTATAGTCTCCTGATCCAGAAGGGTGTGAACATGACGGTCCTAAAGTCACTACATCACATGAAGGCGATACTACTATGGATGAGCTTGGAGATTTACGTTGTCTGATGATCTCAAAGAAGCTCAAAGATCACACATCTCAAATGAACTCAAATCACAAGTTCATTGCTTGAAGTACAAAGTGTGCTGTAAAGTGAAGAATCAGAACCTACGAGCTACTAGTATGTGTTAATTCACATACTTTTTTATGGCCAAATACCGACCCAAATAGACTACTTATACTAACAAATGCCAAAGAAATGTGTATTTTTATGTTTGTTAATATGCAGGTACGGATTTATCACAAAAAGACAAAAATCAAGCAAAAACCGAAAATACGGGCACGAGAGTGGGAAAAGGTCAAAAAGTCAAATCCAGAGATCCATAAGTCAACATTAGTCCTTCATGTATTCTAGATTGGTAGAATAAGTCCTTGGAAGTTACTTTGCAAAAGTGGCATTTTCAGTCCTTGAAGTTTTGGCAAATTATACAATTGGTCCCTGAATTTTATTATCACAAAATCTGAAATAATACACAAGACTTGGTCCAAGTTTGTAATCCAATTCATAATCCAAAAGCCAAAAGCCCAATTTCATCTCATTTACCCCAAGCCCAAGCCCAAGTCTACGGGTCAAGGTATTATATCATGGTCAAAAAGTCAAGTCATGGTCAATATCTAATAAAATAAAACAAACGCACCATTTCATCCCCAAATCCCTCCAAACCCAGAACTTATCCCATCCCATGAACCCTAGATATTGACTCATGGTCAATTGGTTCACACCACTTAAGTTGACCATGATTAGCTACTCATTAGAGCTTCCAGAAGCTATACTCACGTGCACAGTACATGTCAGAGAGAGTGTGTGAGCTATAATGGATACTTGGCAGAAGGTTATTGGAGAATGCACGTCATTACACTCATTGGATTCCGCTTCTAGATATGCTAACAAGTCAGAGAATGTTGCACACGAATGGGACAGATGGCAGGGTATGATTGGTTATGCCACGCATCGAAAAATCATCCAAGGGCTTACATGAGATCAAAGAAGCACAAGTATGATCAAAGGGCTGTGAATAGAGGAGAAGAAGCACACTGAGTTTTGTATTGCCAGCATGGATTCTCACCCCAACCCTTTCACTCCTCAGTTATAAATAGAACCTCATTTTAGTCATTAGGGTATGTAATTTTTAGTGTAAAGAAATGTTGTCGAATTTTCAGTAGAGTGTATTTAGTTTAGTAAATGTAATTTTCTTATGAGTTTTTAATTAAAGTTTTAGTTCACTTTCATAAATTTCAGCTTATTCATCATTTCTCATTGCTTATTTTGTTTTAATTCTGCTTTTATCTAGCTTATAATCAATTGTTATCAGCTTATTTTCTATTATTATCACTCAAACTTTAGTCATTTGCAGAAAAGAAAAAAAAAATAAAAAAAATAAAAAAAAATCAAAAAATTATAAAAAAATAAAAAAAATGTTTTAAAATGGTTGTGTTAGGTCTCTGATAAGCTGCATTTAGCTTATTAACAATATATACAAGCTTAATAGCTTGCTGTATATTTGTTCCATTTTCATTCAACAAAAGCTTTAGATCAGTCAATTGAAGGTGGTTGGATCCAGTGGTAGCTGTGGTGTTTGTTGGATAGATTGGATAGATTTGGATGGTCCTGCCTATCCTAGAGATAGGCAAGCTTAGTGAGTCCCCCTCTGTTCATGCTGAGGGGGAGTTAATTGGTAAAAACTGTTTCATCATTCTCTATTTGTAGTTTTTTATAGTATCTGATTTAGTTTATTAAGTGGATTTGATTACTGTTATATTGATTTGTAGTGGAATTGTTGTTTTAGATTCATAGTTCAGTTTGTGTAATCTTAGTTGTTTACTACTTGATTAGATCTGAGTAGAGTTTTGTAGTTGTATAGCTGTTACTGTTTCATTGAGATCTATTGCTGAGATTGTTGCTTAAGTTTGTGTCACTGAGTTTAATAGATCATAGATTCTAGTAGATTTATTGATTATGAGTTTGCATCCTTTGTAATGAGTGACTGAGTTGATGAAAATTTGTGATATATCATAACTGTTGGTTTAAGAATTTGATAATGAAGTTTTGATATTCATTTAGAGTTGTGAGTTTGATTTTAAAGTTTGGAAGGTGTTTTGTTAACTATTGCATTGAAATGAGCTTAAACTATGTTGATTCAGGAGTGTTTGGATCAGGAATTGATATTGAGTATTAATGGTTTGTAGGTGTTAGATTTAGTCTAATTTGCTCACATTAAGTCTAATAGGTACTCATCAGTCATAAATTAGGTAAGATAAATACTAAAAGTCAAAATCTGATCTCAAATGGATTTCTGTTTGCATATATGCTGATCTGATCCTGCATAGTTGTGATTCAATTGAATTCTGTGTTTGCTTAAAAATTTTTAGTGGTTAAACATCTTCATCACACATCTAGTGTAAGATCTAGGCTGCTAAAATTGGGATTGGTCAAACTTTGTAATCAATCAAATAGTCAAGATTAGCAGTAAAACTTGTCCTTCTGCCATCTATTTTCAGGTCTTTGTAGTGGTTCATTAGGGATTTGAATCTTAAGTTTCTTGTTTTTCTAAATAGCCAGTAGTTTAGAGAAGCTTTTGCCCCCATTTTCTTGTATTTTGGAACTTGGTAGAAGTGCTTATTGTACCTGTTTAAAAGCTAGATTGAGACAAAGTACTGTTTGAGTAATTAGCCCTGCATTTGTGCTTTTGGATCTTATAACTGAGTTTGATGGTATCTCTGAGTCTTATTTGAGTATTATTAGTGTTGTGCATCACTACTTTGCCTTTGGATCTATCTGTGCTTATCCAGCTTATAATTAAGCTTAACATTTGAGCTTATTGCTTAATTCTTGTGAATTTGTGGATTACTGTGCTATCATTGGTTCATATATTGCATTTCTGAGCTTGTTTCATCATCATTAGCCTGTGTTTAGGTTTTCATAAGAATTAATTCACAAGTGCTTATAAATAAGCACTTGTGATAAGCAGTTTCATTAGAAAAAAGCATTTTTACTGTTCATTTTGGTTTCAAAATTTTTTCTCCAAGTTGTTTTTAATATTTTTGATTTTCTGGAATTTTTCCAGATTTTTCCAAGCAGTTTAAGTATTTTTCTTAATTTTCTTTTGATTTTAATCATTTTTAAATAGTTTTTAATCAACAAAAATCCATAAAAATTCAGAAAAAGCTGTGAAAAATACAAAAATATTTTTAGAAATTCTTTTATAATATTTTAGAATTTTCAGGATTAAATTTTCATTTTTCCACTTTCTTTTTCTATTTTCTTCCATTTTTAATTCATTTAAAATTACAAAAATCAAAATAAATTCATAGAAATTAAAAGAAAAGTCAAAAAATAATTTTCTTTTTCTGAAAATTCATTTTAGTAGTTTAAGATTTTTAGAAAATAATTTTACATTTGTAGGATCATTTTTCGTTAAAAGTTACATTTTAATAAATGCGTTCGCACTTCCGTTTTTACGTTTTAGACTTTGGTGCATATCTAGCTTGTAATCTTTGCATATTTCATCATTGTTTGTTCATACTTGTATTACTTGATTGCTATTTTTTCTTTTACACTTCTCAATTCACGATTTTCACGAATCAATATTCTTGATTCCATTCACCTTCACTCGGATACGCCTCGGGTGATTCGTATTTCACGCGGATTATTTCGATTATATACTACTATACTATAATAGATTGATTTTCACACAATCAGCTACAAAGACTTAAGAATGCTTGAAGATCAAAGAGCTTAATTTCCAAGGTGACCTCGTTTAGGGGGAGATTGTTAGGAATACAAATATTCCTATAAAAGACTCGGTCACCTAATTATTGTAATAACATTAATTTAGCTCGTAGTTAGTTTAGTTATTATTTAGAATTAGTTTAAGTAACATCGTGGAAGAAGGACGAGTCTTTACCCACTGTATGCCTGATCCACAGCCCGGGTGTGGGCGTTTTTATTCTTTGTATAAATACTCCTCTCCCACCAAGGGAGAGGGTTGGACCTTCTCATTCTCTTAATCTAATATTCAAAGTTTTCTCTCAAGGTTCCAATTTTTCTTTCTTTCTCTTCTAATCTTTAATCCATACGCCACACTACCACTAGTACTTCATGTTTGTGACTTAATTTAGTATCCTACATTAATCGTTGTTGACGAGTCTTGGGGTTCAGTGAGTTATTGTCATCCTCACTGAACCCATCACATTCTTCTTAGCTTAGATGCCACTCACTGAGTTCCGCCTCACTGAATGGAGAACCTTTCTTCTTAGGCTCGGTCTAAGCATCCTGAAGATGAATCACTAAGTTACTGTTCACTCAGTGACTTGTTTATACTTAGGTGATTTTACGTTCAAATCCTTGTTAGAAGAAGATTGGGGAATTAAGTGACCCAACAATCTCCCCCTATTTGTACATACAAATAGCCTAAGTGTTTCTTGATTCAGTGTGAGTTGGCAGGGGTCTTCATCTCATACTGAATGTTGATGTAATTACAAGTAGGACACATAACTTAAAAAAACATCAAAGTTTATTAATAGCTATTACAATTCCTACAAATTACAAAAAAAAAAATAAAAAAAAAAAATAAATAAAAAAATAAAAAAAATAAAAGTGATAGTTGTTGCAGATTAGATATTCAGTTGATAGCCAAGTGCATCAAGCTTAGCCTTCTTTGATCTCAGGAGGTGTCTCTCAGGGTGCTCTTCAATCATAGCTTTAAGGTCCTGGAAGAACCTTACATTTTCAGCACACCTAACAGGAGAAGCAAGCATCAGGTACATCATCATCGCCTTAAACCATGCCCTGTCCATGTCTGACCATCTTTGGAAAGCAGGGTTTCCATACTCATCAGTAAAGCATAGACCTCTTTCAGGGACTTCAAACACCACATTGTTCATGAAGGTGATGCCTTCAGGAAGGGACCTATCACAATCCAACCTGGGACCTTGATCTCAGGCTCTAACTCAACTTGCTTCCTTTTCCTTTTGGAGACCTTTGGTGGAGCAGTCTCTGTTGTTGAAGCAGGAAGAAGGGATGGAATGTTCAGAGCTTCAGGCATTGCTTTCAGTCTATCATACCTTTCCTTCAGTGACTTGAGAAGGTTGGGTACCACAACATTGTTCTTCTTGGCAATGATGGGACGAAGCTCATCAAGTTCAGTGATGCCAAAGTCAGCAAACCTGAATGGTTTGTGGACGTCAATCACTCTTTTATCTGGTCCCCTGAAGACAGTGACCACTGCAGGATTGGTGTTGCGATGGATTTGAATGTCAGTGATGGTTTCAGGTTTCAGCCTTTCTTTCATCACCCAAGTATACCTTTCAATCATGGTCTTTCTTACTTGAGCGTCCTTCCTGAGCTTTGCTTCCCTTTCCCTTTTGAGAGCACTCATTTCTTCTTCCTGAGCCTTTTTAAAGGCTGCACCAGCTTGCTCAGTGGCTAGTGCCTCAGTATCCAATCCAATCTTTTCAGCCTCCTCATGAACAACCTTAATAAGAGCAGGCTTACTCATCCTCTCTTCTTCAGCCACCTTTTGTAGTATCTCAACTCTTTCGATGTGGGCTTGAATTTAAGCATTGGTGAGCAGATGTACAATTCCATTGATTTCAAACGGGACTCTGATGGGTTCATCAGGGTCATATCTGACTATGGTGGAGGCAGGCTTGAGCACTGATTCAGGTTCAGAGGTGGTAGCAATACTTTTTCCTCTGTCCTGTCTGAGAGTTGAGGAGACTGGTTCCTCTTGTGGTGGAACTTCTGTGATTGGAACGGTCTCAGTGACATGCTCCCCCTCAGTGTGAGAGGACTGTCCAGCTTCTTGTTCGTCATTATTAGGGGTTTCAGTAACATTCTCCTTCTCAACTGTTGCCGGAGCTGCAGTGATGGCAAGAGTTCGAGGTACTGACGCAGAAGTAGAGGCACCCTTGAAGGCTTGAAAGATCTCCGTCATCATAGACTTGATTTCCGCAGTATCCTGCCGAATGATAGATACTTTGGAATCAAAAGTAGCTTGAGCACTTTCAAGGGCTGTCATCCTGGAACCCATAGTCCATGCCAGAGAAGTAGACTTTTGGGACTGAGCTGCCACTGATTCTTCCAATGTTGTAATGGAAGATTTTAGAGACCCTGAACATTTGATCCCTTTAGCAAGCCAAGTAACTCAGTGAGGGTCACTGAGTTTACCTGATAAGTCTCAGATGTTTGAAGAAGCTTCCTGGTTAGCTCAAGATCATCTTTGACTGATTCTTGAACAGACTGAACCCCTGCATTCAGCTTGTTGAGAGATTCCAAAAACTGGTTCAGGTAGCTGACCATCTTTGTCATGGAGAAGTCAAGGGAGGAGTTTTGTTCCCTGACATCCTCATGAAATTCAGCAACACATTCTTTGAGATCACAGTAGTGAACCGCTTGTTCAATATGCATATCAAAAACTTCATCAGTGACCCCTCGGAACAAAGCATTGGTTGCCTTCTTGATGAATTTGGTAAAAACTTTCTCAGTGAGAGGAGCTTGATCATCATCTGAGGAATCTGATGCGGAGTTAGTTTCAGCAGCCTCAGTGTCAAAGGGTTGAGGAGACTGAGAGATTGGTTCAGGGACTGTCTCCTCAACCAGCATATCATCTCCAGCTTCAAAAATCTCCTCATCACTATGAAAGTCATCATCAGAGAACAGGGCTGCCTGAGCATCAGCCAGGGAGTGAATCTGCAACAAAAGGTTATCCGGCTCCTCTTCATAAGAATACTTGCCTTCGTTTTGGCCAGTTCTTGACCCCTCTACTCTAGTATACTGGGTTTTGTCTACCTGGTCCTTAGAGCCAGTTCCCAAGTTGTGGGCACCTCCAAAAGTGAGTGTTGTTTCCCTATCAGCGAGTTGTTTGTTTCTCTCTGAGTCTTGGGGATGAGTTTGTGTGCCCTCAGACAAAAGCTTTGATTTGCGAATGTCCTCATCAGGCACATGAGTGGTGATGCCCCCTTTCCAACAGGCTTGTTCTGGCCTGTCGAAGATTTAGGGGCGAAAACTCCCTGTTGCTTGGGTTGTGATTTACCTGAGCCTTTGGCAGGATGTGAGTGTTTATGGGCCCCCTTCTCAGTAGAGTAGTGCTACCCTACTGAGGATCTAGGACCTTTTTCTCCCTGAGACCCTGATTGTGATTTTTCAGAGTCTTTAACAGGATGTGATTGGTTATGGGCCCCCTTCTCAGTGGAGTAGTGCTGCCCCACCGAGGATATAGGACCCCTTGTTCCCTGAGAGCCTGGTTGTGATTTCCGAGAGCCTTTAGCAGGATGTGGAGGTTGGGTTGGTTCCAACTCCACTGACTTGTTTATGTCAATAGAGCCTTTGGGAACGGGTTCTCCCAAGGACACTAAGTGTGATGTCTCAGTGCCCTCCGTTGGCCTTTGTTTTGGGGCCAAAGATTGGCTTATGATCCTGAGGGTGTCTCAGTCAGGGTCTGTTGTTTTTGCCCCCTTTTGTCAGGCTTAGGGGCAGAGGTCCCAATGGCGAGTGACTTGGGTTGATCCACCTTCCTGGACCCCTGTCCCTTCTTCCTCTTCACCTTCTTGGTGGGAGAGGGAATTGGTGATATTATGTTGTCACCCTGGATAGCAGTTAGCATGTACGTGATCAGGGCGACAGGTGTTACCTCAGCTGGGTCACGAGAGTAATTTGCCTTATGTAAGACATCAGGTTCAAAGCCAACACTGCCAGGCTTGATATACTCGGACCCTAATAAGTTATTCAGGGCACAGGAAATGAATCTAGGGTAAGACATAAGTTTTTGCCTAGACTTCCCACCCAGTTTGGCTATGAGGTCCCTGAAGATAATTTCTCCAAGGTCAATTTTTATACCCTGTTGAGACTTAAGACCTTGATAGATCTTTGAGCACTCGTGGATCGTTAGTTATGTTAATGTAATCACTAACACACTAATAGATAATCTCTGTAACTTGTATTTTAAAGCGGAAACAAACACAAGTTTTAACAACTGTATACTAAGAACAATTGATCCTCTATGGATCTTTTCAATAACAATGAAAGTGTTTTCTAAAACCGTGTATTCAATACATAATTGTGTGTTCCTTTTATACACAAGGAACCCTAAACTGTTTCACAAGAAACGTATATTCTAAAAACTTCTAAAAGATATGCATTATCACTTCCTAATTAAACTCATGCATATCCTAACTAAAATACATAAAATACGGAATAACTATATCCGCAGGAACTAATAATGCTGAAACTAGACTTCAGCAGAAACACTTTGTCAGCAGAATCTGTCTCTTCAGCAGTATCCTTCAACAGTAACCATCAGTAGAATTCTTACTTAGCAGAATTCCCAACAATCCTCCCCTAATCTTGAATTTGACATGGTTAAGTTCAAGATTCTTGATAGATCTTTAAAATGACAAACCAAGAGGATTGAAATCGAACATCATCAACAAAGAATCATCATTAGCAGGATCTCTATGATCAGCAAATACTTGAAAACTCCATTATTTGCAGCAACAAATGACCAAATGTACATAAAAGCAAATTAGTTTCATACTATTCTCATCACATCCAGGTGTGTTAACGCCTGTGAGAGGTGAATCATTGAAAATAATGGATTTGATGTCTCTTTACCAATAGCCATCACTACTAGAGTAGCCAAATGTTTCAGTTCGAAAACTATGGTACACTGATGACCATATGATTTTTAGCAAATCATCAGCTTTAAACGGATTTGAGTTGTCTTTACCTGTAGCCATTTGCTCAGGACTAGTCAATTATTTGGTTGATTAAATCACCTTGGTCAATTGAATACCAAATATGGTTTTCCACTGCCTTTACCACAAGCCATATACATGTGGGCTAGCCAATTATTGGGAATCCATAAAGGAAAAATCCATGGTCAATTGACAACCATTCAACTCTCAGCTGTGAAGCGTGGGTGAGTTGAGTACCCAATAGTTTTTAGCAAACTATTACAGCTATCAACAGATTTGATGTGTCTTTACCAAAGCTGTACCCTTGGACTAGCCAACTTTTTGATGGAATAGTCAACATCAGGTAAGTTGATAACCAGAGAAGGTGTAGAAATAATCAACACCAAACCTGCATACAACATACACAATACTATACAAATCTGTTAGTTTTTTTTTTTTTTTTTTTTTTTTTTTTTTTTTTTTTTTTTTTTTTAAATAAATATATAACAAAATACCATACCAAATTAGTCCAAATAAGTTTCAATTCGAACATCATACTTAGTTTCCAATTCCTGCTTAACCAAAATAGTCCTCTTGATGGCTCTAATCAACTGTTCAGCCATATGCATATCATTCCCAATCATATCTAAAGGAACAGTGAGTTTAACATCCAGCAATTGGTTCATAACTCCCATTGTGATTGGATATGTCACATCTGCCCAACAATACAAGGTCTTGCCAGTAGTAGTGATGATCATATGAACATTAGGTAGAGGAAAGTATTTCCAAGTATCAACTACCCAATTCCTCTGTCCTTTCCACACATGAAAACCAGCACTAGTAAAAAGATGAGAATCACAAAGAACTTGTAAATCTCCTAGCAGAAACATACCAATCCCTTCAGGTTGATGAGTTTGATAATAAGTTACAACCCAGCCATAGAGAGAAATAATATCTTGCCTATCCACTATATGTAAAATTTGACTTAGAAAAGTAAACTCTTTGGTGGAACCATCCTGTCTGTGAAGAACATTGACTTGTCCTTGACCAGTTGGAGAGTCAACAAGTTCCCATTTGACTACTTTCTCCCAAACAACAGGATTGTCATCATCAGAATCAAAAGCAATAAAAGAACTATCCTTAGGTGATTCTCCCTTAGAAGCCTTTCTCTTCTTAGCAACAGTCTTCTTCCTAGTACCAGGAGTAGCAGGAGTAACAAGTGGAGGATCATCAATAGTCTCATCAGTGGGAGCTGGTTCTGAAGCATCAAGAGAGACACTCTTTGGATTTTCAGAAGGAATTGATTCTGAAGCTTTAGGAACATCTGCTGAAGCATCATGAGAGACATCCTTTTGATCTTCAGTAGATTCAGGGTGAGAAGCTTCAGTGGAAACAGACTCTGGAACAACATCTGAAGGTTCAGAAGGCTCCATATGAGTATCAGCTGCAATATCAGGAGATGGAGAAGGATCAGCATCAGTAGACTCATCCACCTGAGTTAACACTGAAGGAGAGTGAATTTTCTCCTGAGCACCAAATGAAGACTCAGTGGATTTTGTGGGCTGATCAGCAGAATCATCAAGCCTGATCCTCTTAGCAATAGGCCTATCCATAAGTCTGCCACGCTTCTCTAACACATCTATGACATTGATACCAGAGGAATGAAGATTAGAGATGATCTTGTCATAGTAGTAAGTGAGCTGAGTGTCTGAAAAGCCCCAAACTTTCTTCTGAGTCCATCCTGACCCAAACATAGAACACCCTTGATTCTTGACAAAATTCCTCATATATTTTTTAATCTCTCCTTTTGTCCAAGGTCTGTCCCTTAGCTCTTCAGCTTTTCTCTCTTCCTCTTCTTGTCTCTGTAACTTAACTCTATCAACCATCATTTTGGCAAAGTCAGTCTCATGATAATCAACTCCAAGTACAGATTTTGCCAAAGCAGGCTTAGCAGAGACTTGGGAAGCCAAATTTACCCATTGCTCAGCAGATAACCTCTTAGCAATTTCATCTAACTCTTTTTTCCTCTCAGCAGGTAGTGTATGAGTAAGTGAAGGACCCATTGCATCTAAATCAGCTTGTATCTTTCTAGCAAGATCCTCAGAAGCTTTCATATCCAATTCCCTCTTAGTCTTTGCAGCCTCCTCCTTAGCTTGTAATTGTGCTGCAAGCATTTCACTAAGCTTCTCATTAGCAAGTTCCTGCTTAGTTTTCTCTCTAGAAGGAATGGCTTGTATATCCACAACAGACTTTCCTTTATCTTGTTGAATGAGAATAGCTTCAGGAGGAACAAAAGACTGAGTAGAAGTATCCACTACTGGAGAACCATCAACATGTAAATATGCTGATTCATCAGCAGGAACTTCCTTTGGTATTGGATCAGCTGATATATGTTACCTTGTTAGATGAACCCACATATTCCTTTCTAGCAACAAAGAATGTATCTGCTGATTGAGAAGCATCAGCAGTGGTCATGTCAACAGGAGCATCACTGGGTGGTTCATTCTCCTGAAGATTAGCATCAGCATCTGGTAAAAGAGTATCATCATCACCAATCACTTTAGAAGATTCACCAGCTTTCTTGGCTAAGTACTGTCTTCTACTTCTTCTGGTGAAATGAAGTGTTGGTTTAGATTGTGGAACTTCAACAACTTTGGGAGAAGAAGCATGTGTCTGTCTAGCCACTTCAGCCAAGATTTCAAGGGAGTCCAAATTACCCTCCTTAGGCACTTCATCAGCATCAATTACTACTTTTCTTTTCTTCTGCTGAGTAAGTTGTGCCTCCAAATCCTGAACTTTACTTTTCAGCATCTCAATCTCACTACCAAGAGTAGACTTGGTATCATCAAGCTCTTTTTGAAGAGCATTAGTCTTTCTAATATACCTGTAATGAAAATCATGTACAGAAGTGAGAGTAACAGGGTCCTCTGCTCCACCAACAGATTGCTCAGTGGTAAAAGGAGCTTCATTGAACTTAGCAGGAGAAACAAACATATGTACAACATTAGGAGAGCCTTCATCAACTGGCTCTCTCACAGGACTAGGTGTAGGTAATCTAGTAATCTCAGGCTCAAGAGGAGTAGGTACCTGTGTACCAAGAGAGACTGAATTGTCTCTTCAACCTCAGGAGTTAGCTCAACAGGAGCAACCTGAGATGGTGAAGGAACAGGACTAGGTGACATAGGTAAAGGGGAAGGTGGAGGTTGGTCAGGAGAAACAGGCAAAGGTTCAGCAGTTGTAGCTGGCTCTCCCTCATTTACCACTGAAGGTTTACCATCAGCAGCAACACCAGAAGATGATGGATTACCATCATCAACAGCATTTGGAGAGGGCATATGTCCAGCAGCATCACCCTCAGCCACATCATCATTGCCATGTGGCAACATAACAGCTAACTGAGGGCGATGTTCCCCATTATAGTTAGTTTTCATTGAGGCAAACAACTTAGAACCAAGACTCTTAATGGGCACATGACTCCTGTCTTCAGTGGTTATGTCTAAAATTATTTGTAAAAACCTAGGGTACATTAAAAACTTATGATTTTGTTTCTCAACATTCTCTAGCATATTAGAAAAAATAAACTTTGAGAAATTAAAAGTTAACCCTTTAAAGAGAAAGACAATACCACAACCCGAATGGGCAGAGAACTGATCCCATCCACCACACTTATTGCTGATACATTGAAGCAACAAATGCACCAAATACCTCCACTTGGGGAAAAACTGATTCTTCAACCACTTAGTCGTGTCAGTGCTTTGATAACCTCTTCCCTCAATCCAGCAAGTATCTCTTCATTATTGGAGTGATAAACACCATTCTCATCATCCAACTGAAGCTTTGTCCTGATCAAACTTTCAGTCACCACATACTCATTACCATCAATCTCAACTACAATCTCTGTGTCAGATCTTTTCGCAGCAGATGCCCAAAACTGCTTCACCATTGATTCATATATCACATTAGGAGAATGTGTTAAGGCATAATGAATCTTTGAACGCTGCAGAAACTCCACCATTGAATCAAATTCTTCATGACCCTTAGCCTTTTTCAAAATAGCAAACTTGTTATTTGCTTGAATTCAAGTCGAGCCATTTGAATTATTTTGCGAGAGACGGTTATGAATTATGAAAAGAATGATGGGTTTAAATGGAGTGATGGGAGAATAATTTAGTTTAGGCAAAGATATGCAAAGTAGGTTATATTTGGAAGTTCCCCAATCGTGGTCAAAATTATCGGAACAAACTGTTGACCAAGTCTGACGTGTAAATCGGATCCTTCCAATTTCAAAATTACCCTTCAGATAAAATAGAAGTCAAATCTGCTGATGGATAGTCAATCAGCAGAAACCAAGCAAGAGTAAAAATATCTTTGGTGAATATCTTGATTTTTACTGTGCCACCCAACTCGCATTAATGATCATAAAGCCTAGACTTTGCCTATTTAATAACCCCCAAATCATACTTCACAGATATCAAATTAACCCCAAATCATCTCAAAACCCTAATTTCACAATTAATCCCAAATCATCACCAAATAATGTCTTCCAAACCCAAAATTATTGACCTAACCTCCTCCTCTTCTTCCTCTTCATCATTAGAGGATCTCTCACCATATCCATCTGAATTAGATGATTCAGATTATGCTCGAGAAATGGAAAGACGATGGAATGCTTTGAAGAAGGGGGAACCAAGCAATGCCCCCGTTCCTGTTGAGAGACAAAATGTCTCTCCCTTGATCTTTACTTCTGATGAAGACTCTTCAGAGGATGAAGATGAAGATCCATCATTTCTTCCTCCTTCCACACTAGAGAGATCCCAACCAAGGCCAAGGAAGAGAAATCCATCTCTTCCAACATCATGGGGTGTGTTGGGTCTTCCTGCTCCAGGATCTGGTTCATATTACCATGGACGCAGGGGAAAGGGCAAGAAGGTAGAGGTAGTGGGTAAAAGGAAAGGGAAAATGGTGTAGGTGATGATGGGATGTTGCCAAGGACCAAAGATATAAAACTCGGTTCTTGAGCATCTTCATCGTCGTTTTCATCAATCCATCCTTCCTTTTTCAGCTTCAGCTTCTTCATCATACTGGTTATTCATCAATCGGATTTTGTAATAGATGATAGGAGCTTGAATAATTAGGATAGACTTGTATAGGGTTGGATCTTGTAATTCCATTTGAAGTTGTTTATCAGCTGTAATTTGTTTTTAGAATAAATGAAAAATCATTTGCTAATTTTGATCTCTTTATTGCTTTAATCAGTAGAAATCAATCTCAGCATCCATTATACTTCAGAAGAAACAAATCTCAGCATCCACATTAAAATATCTTGGTGAAAATCAGCAACAACTTATAATGGCATCCTGCAAAATAGACACAGACTAGCAAACAAACCAAACAAGTTTACAATACATTAGTTGGTTAGTGTTAGCCAAACAATAATATACACAAATTATACAAAGTTTACAATCACAATCCTCCCCTGAGGCATATGCCTCCCCTCAAACTTTGCATTCAAGGGTTAAGCATACCAATATGGACCACTAAGTGTTGAAACCTAGGTCCATCAAAAGCTTTAGTTAACAGATCTGCCACATTATCATCTGTGTGAATTTTGACCACTTTAATTAAATGTTTTTCATAAGCATCCCTGATAAAGTGGTGCCTGATTTCAATATGTTTGGTTCTATTATGAAAAACTGGATTTTTAACAATGCAAATGGTACTTTGATTGTCTATAAAAATGGTGGTATTCATGAAATTATACCCATAATCCAGCAATTGATTCTGAATCCATAGATCCACAACAATTGGCAGCAGCAACATACTCTGCTTTAGTAGTAGAGGTAGCAACAATGGTCTGTTTCTTGCATTGCCAAGAAATCAGTCTTCTTCCAAGGAATTGGCAACCTCCAGTTGTGGATCTCCTATCCATATTGGCACCAGCATAGTCACTATCACTATATGCTTCCAGCTTAAAAGGAGATTCTTTTGGGTACCAAAGACCTAATTTGGGTTGGCCTTTCAGGTACTTGAAGATCTTTTTGACAACATTCAAGTGAGAGGTAAGTGGAGTGACTTGGTGCCTTGAACAAGCACTCACAACAAATGTAATATCTGGTCTAGAAGCAGTCAAATACATCAAAGAACCAATCATGGACCTGTACAAATGGACATTCACAGGAAGATCAGGTTCAAGATTGTTCTTTGGGTTGGGAGCTTCATAGGGAGTAGTGGCAGTCCTGACATTCTCCATATCAAACTTCTTCAACATATCTTTTACATACTTATCCTGACTGATAAAGATACCATCAGGTTTCTGCTGAACTTGTAACCCCAAAAAGAAGGTGAGCTCCCCCATGGCACTCATCTGAAATTCTCCCTTCATCAGCTCCTCAAACTCCCTACACCATTCTTCTTTTGTGGAACCAAATATGATGTCATCCACATAAACCTACACAAGAATGATATCCCTAGAGTCTTTCTTAAGGAAGAGAGTCATGTCAATGGCACCTCTTCTGTAACCATGCTTCAGCAGAAATGCAGAAAGCCTAGCATACCAAGCTCTTGGTGCCTGATGAAGTCCATAGAGAGCTTTGACAACCTTATACACATAATCAGGATGATCAGGGTCTTCAAATCCCTTGGGTTGAGTCACATAAACCTCCTCTTCAATCTCACCATACAGAAAAGCACCTTTGACATCCATCTGATATACCATAAAGCCCATATAAGATGCATAGGCTAAGAATATCCTGATTGCTTCAACTCTGGCCAATGGTGCAAAGACTTCATCATAGTCTATGCCTTCCTCTTTCCTAAACCCCTGAGCCACTAACCTTGCTTTGTTTTTCACCACAATACCCTTTGCATCTCTTTTATCCTTTAAAATCCATTTTGTTCCAATTGCATATTTACCATCAGGGAGAGGGACCAGTATCTAAACCTGCTGATTCTTAAATTGTAGCATCTCTTCTTGCATTGCTTCAAGCCAACTTTAATCAGCAAGTGCTTAAGGTACATTGGTTGGCTCTATCTGAGAAAGGAAGCAAGCAAACAGACAATGTTTGAAGTCTGTATGATTGTTCCTCTGTTGATTGTAGACATAGGAAAGAAAAGCAATTTCACCATATTTAGTGTTCTTCACAGTACTTCGAGTTCTAACAGGTGCTTGAGGATCTCCAATAATCTTTGATAGGGGATGAGCATTATTGATCCTTTTTGTTGCTGTGGGGTTGACATTAATTGTGGCATCAAGGTTGTTGACAGTGGGTCCAAACTCAGTATTATAGGAAGCTGAGTTAAAGAGACCAGGCTTGGGTTGATAATTACCTAGATCAGAAGGACTTGGAAATCTTGTAAATGGCTTCTTAAAGTCTGTAGACACTTCAGTAGAAATGGGAGATTGTGCAGCAGGACTATCAGCAGCTTTGATCTCATCAGCAGGAACAGGAGAGCCTTCAGCAGAACTGTCAGCATCATCCTTGTTTCCACTGACTGCTTGTGCTGATTGTTGAAGTAAGGCATCAGTCTCTTGTGAAAACTTTTCACTAAGTCTCTTAGCTTCCTGAGTAGCTGCATGTTCTTGCTTCTTGAGTCTAGCAAGATCCTCTACATAATGTAACTCATCTTCTTGTTCAGCAGCAAAATGATTACCTGCAAAATGGTTAGGTGGAAAAGAAGGTACAACAATGGTTTGTTCATCTTTCTCAGAGTCACTCTCTGAGTCATCATCCAGGGAACCTGCAGGGTTAGAACTTGTATCTTTGGTACCTGCATTTGGATTAGAAACATGTCTAGTGTACCCCAAGTAATCAGTCAAATAATCTAGGTCAAAATACCAAGAATGACCTTGTCCTTGAGCATTAGGCTGATCTTCTAGAAATCTTAGGTTAAGGGTTTCCTCTATCCTTTTGGCATTCAAATTATAAACCCTATAGGCCTTGCTATGAGCTGAATAACCCACAATGTATCCCTCATCAGCTTTCCCATCAAACTTTCCCAGTGTATCAGCAGTAATCAAAATGGTCACTTTGCAACCAAAAGGTTTAAGGTAATGAATATCTGGAACTTTCCCAGTGAGAAGTTCATAAGGTGTCTTGACATGAGGTCTAGTGATGGATACCCTGTTCAGGACATAGCAAGCAGTACTTACTGCTTCAGTCCAAAACATAGTGGGTAACTTAGAGTCTGCAAGCATGGATCTTGCTGCCTCTATTAAGGTCCTATTTTTCCTTTCAGCAACCCCATTTTGTTATGGGGTTCTTGGAGTGCTATAGTCCCTTTTTATCCCTTTAGACTTACAGAATTCTATGAATGCAACATTTTTGAATTCTGTCCCATTATTACACCTAATGCCTTTAACCTTTTTATTTAGCTGGTTTTCAACAAGGGTAATAAATTCTTTTAAAATAGGAGTTGTTTCATCTTTAGTTTTCAAAAAGAATACCCAGCAAAACCTGCTATAATCATCAGTGATAACCAGGCAGAAGTACTTATGATCAATACTTCTGATAGGAGTTGGACCAAAGAGATCCATGTGCAGCAACTGAAGAGGTTCTGAGATGGTGCTCACAGCTGTTATGGCTTTGTAAGAGGCTCAGTGTTGCTTTCCTTTATTACAAGCAACACAATTATGTTCATTGGTGAAGATTTTTGAAGGAAGTCCCTGAACAAGACCAAGTTTAGACAACTTGTTGATGGTCTTGTAGTTCACATGAGCCATTCTCCTATGCCATTTTGTAGACTCATCCTGGGAAGCTTTGGCCACCAAACATGTTAGATCACCTTCGGGCTTAACATCATTCAGATTGAATGTGTACAAGTTGAAGGTTCTAGGAACTCTTAGCAAAACAGTTGTATCTTCTAGAAGTTTGAAGTCCTTTGAGAGCACAAGGCATTCATCCTCAGAGAAGAAAACTTTATTCTTGGTGTTACAAATTTGTGATACAGAGAACATATTAAAGTGCTCAAGTTCCTTCACATAATAAACATTCTCAAAATCTAACAAAGGTGTTTTAATAGTGCCTTTCCCAGTGATTTTGCCATCTTCACCACCAAAAGTCATATTGCCTCCTCCTTCTATAGGCACAAAGTCATGCATTTTGTCCTTGTTCCTTGACATGCTTCTGGAACAACCACTATCTACTATACCTACTTCAGTACTCTCCAGGGGATGATCCTACAACAACAACAAAAATATATACAAGTTAGTACACAATGGAGACTCAAGTCATTGCTGACTTGAGCCTGCCTTGTGGATCATAAGAGATAGGCCATGTAGATGTTTTAGATCCACCATTGTTCTTGGGCCTGTATTGCAATTTAGGTCCCTTCTTTGTCCAAGAACAACCTGCTGAGGGCTTCACAGCAGTATCCCAATACCCTCCACCAACATACATACAGTCAAACTGTCTAGGCCAATAACCATTATAAAAGAAAGAACTAGTGGGTCGCACATAATGTCTAGAACCAGTTCTTCTCCATGAAGTGTGTTTTTTAGTAGAATTGTATTTCTGCTGATGTGGAACAAAAGATGGTATGTCATTAACATTCTTCCACATTTGCCTAGGTTTTCTTTGACTAACATATACACCCATTCTTTGCTCATGAAAAGTACAATCCTTAATCAAATGAAATTTACTTCCACACACAAAACATTTCTTCCTTTTAGAAGATTTATTCAAAGTGATTGATGTTCCATAACATGAAAAAGCATTCAAACCACAAACACTAACAGAATTGTTTTTAACAGAACTAGAAACATTGTTTTGCAAAGAATTAAATAACAAGTCTTCAGAAGAAACTGTCTTGGAATCAGCAGTAACTCTAACAGGCTTGTGGGGAGACTTGGGTGATTTCTTGGGTGTGGTCTTGGGAAGGTCTGACTTCTCACTTGAATCACAACTGGCATATGAAGTAGACCCTTGGTTAGAAGACTTGTTACTGTCACAACAAGAGACAAAGTCAGTTGATTTAGAAACAGGGTCTGGCAAGTCACTTGACTTTTTGCCATAAAGATGGTGTGATCCATCAAAGTCAACAGGTATGGACAGGTCTATAGGCATGTGTTCTCCTCTAATAGGTCCAGGTACAGCATTCAATCCCCCTTCCTTAACATATTTTACAGGTTTTTGAAATTCTAGGATAGGTTCAGGATCAAAAACACTGGATATATCAGGGTAAGTTAATTCCTCAGGATCTATATATTTATCATACCCTAATGCTTTTCTAGACCTAACAGATTGACTACTATCAATCAATTTATTTAAATGAGAGGCCCCTTCTTGCCACTTCATACGACCAGCCACTTCTTTATCTAACTTTACTTGTAATTCTTTTTTTTCTTTTTCTACATCAGATTTTTCTTTTTCAGTACGCCTTAAATCTATCTTTGCACATTCTAAATCACTTTCTAAAACTCTTATCTTTTCTTTATATTTAAGTTGATTCTTTTGAAACCAAACCTTCTGTTTTTCTAAAGTTTTTAAAGACTTTTTATAGGCCTCAACTTCTACATAACACTCATTGTATTTAGGTTTCAATTCATCATATTCTTGTTTAAGTTCATTATATCTTACACTACAGCCAAAAACACAATTGTGTACCTGAGAGATGCCC
The DNA here is from genome assembly GCA_030686995.1 of Artemisia argyi. Lineage (NCBI taxonomy): Eukaryota > Viridiplantae > Streptophyta > Magnoliopsida > Asterales > Asteraceae > Artemisia > Artemisia argyi. Next base: position 110,303,121 of record CM060690.1, on the reverse strand, counting down.
ATCAAGGAAACTTGCTCCTTCTTATCTTTTGTGGGGGAATATGCCAACATATTCACTTGTTCAGAAGTAGAAGCTTCCTCTTCAGGAGGTTCATGAACAGTCCAATCAATATGGCTATCCATAGTCACCAAAGCTTTGGAAGGTGCAGCTTTAGAAGTTCCTGATTCCAATAGATATGAGCCATATCTAACTTCATCACCAGACTTTCTCTCCTTGCATTCTCTTCAAAAGTGGCCCATCTGACCACAAGTGTAGCACTTAACCTTCCTTCTGTCAAATCTTGCTGCATCTCTTCCATTAAAACCAAACTTTCTCCCAGACTTATTCTCAAACCTTTTGATGTTCATAGAAATCATTGTTAACTGCCATTTCAAGTGCATCTCCTCCATCTCCAATGGATCCACATGTTCAAAATCCTCATAAGCTAGAAACTGCTGATGTTTATATTCAGCAACAAAAGAGTGAAGAATATCTTCCATTATATTATTGGATTTTGATTTAGGAGATGGTTTAGTATTGGTTTGAGAAGATGCTCCTGAGGTGTAAGAACTTGAGGCATGATGCACTGGATTGGATGTGGTGCTAACAAAGGCTGAGTGAGTGGATGGACGAATGGGACTTTTAACATCAGGCTCAAGAGGTTTAAGCTTGTTGTAAAGGTCATCAAAATAGATCATGTCCAATCCATCCTTTGTTTTGAGAGCAATGCTGACTTGCAACCAGGATGGTGGCAAAGATCTTAGAAACTTAGCATTACAGTCCTCATTATCCGGCCTAGCCTTCAACTGATTAAGTTGACTCAAGATCTTGTGGAACCTGTCATAACCTTTGTGGATTCCTTCTTCCTCAGATATCTGAAACTCTTGAAACTGTTGCTTCAGCATTGACTTCTTCATCCTTCTTGACTCCTCATTCCCACCAAATCTAGCCTTAATGGCCATCCAAATGTCCTTGGCATCTTCCATGAAGTGGAAGTCACCCATGTGATCATCTGGTATAGCCTAAAGGAGAATTGTTCTGACCTTATTCTCCCTCTGTACGACAAGAAATTCTCTAGCAATTTTGGGACCTACAATAGTCACAATCCCATCAGCATCTTTGACATGTCTCTTTAAGCTGTTGCCCTTACGAACAACTTCCCAAAGGCTCCAATCAATGTTTGTGATCCAGTTTTGCATCTTCATGTACCACAATTCATAATCCTCAGCATTCTTAAGGTATGGGAATTTGGCATTACTTTTTGAGAGATTGAGTTGTTGGAGAGAAGTGGTGTTTAGAATCTGAGTTGTATCAGCTTCATCATCTGATCCAGGCATTGTTTTTGATTGATAGGGTGTAAGATTGGTGTTTCTTAGTACCACAGAGACTCTCTCGAGGCTCTGATACCACTTGTTGAGACTTAAGACCTTGATAGATCTTTGAGCACTCGTGGATCGTTAGTTATGTTAATGTAATCACTAACGCACTAATAGATAATCTCTGTAACTTGTATTTTAAAGCGGAAACAAACACAAGTTTTAACAAATGTATACTAAGAACAATTAATCCTCTAAGGATCTTTTCAATAACAATGAAAGTGTTTTCTAAAACCGTGTATTCAATACATAATCGTGTGTTCCTTTTATACACAAGGAACCCTAAACCGTTTCACAAGAAACTTATATTCTAAAAACTTCTAAAAGATATGCATTATCACTTCCTAATTAAACTCATGCATATCCTAACTAAAATACATAAAATACGGAATAACTATATCCGCAGGAACTAATAATGCTGAAACTAGACTTCAGCAGAAACACTTTGTCAGCAAAATCTGTCTCTTCGGCAGTATCCTTCAACAGTAACCATCAGTAGAATTCTTACTTAGCAGAATTCCCAACATACCCTCAATGAGACAGTACACTATCATTGATTGAGTAGTGTTTAGTTGCTCAGTAGAGGTTTTATTCCCCCCAAGGACCTGAATTACAAATGTCATCAGGATCCTCCAGGGGGCAGGGAACCATGTTTTTATAATGGGGGCTTTGGACAGAAGGGCCCCTGGAGTCACATCAGGATGATGTTTATCATAGGGCCCAAGTTCCAAGAGGAGTTGCCTAACATCCTCTTTAGTGGGTTGGGCTGCAAAGGTCTCAGCATAGTCAAGGCCTGTGGCTTTGACAAAGGTCTTATAGTCAAGAGTGAGGAACTTTGTTCCATTCTTTGCTGAGAACTTTATTTTGGCCTCCTTTGGTGCATCAGGGTTTTCAACCACCGTTGTGCACCAGAATTCCCTCAAGTAGATGACTGAGGGGGTCTTTGTGAATGTGGTGGTGAGAAAATAGTTTTGGAGGAACTTCACCACATCCCTGTATTCAGGGAACCCTTAAGGGTAGGCAAAGTTACCCAACACATTATTTTTGGTGAGGTCTATGCTTTCCATTTGGAAATTCACATTGGGTGCGTATTTAATGACTTTAGAAGAAGCCATTTGAGAAATAATGGTCTGGTTTTAGAAAAAGGTTTGGATTAAAGAAGAAACACACAGAGTTTTGAAAGCAATTTGTTCTTAAATAAAAATTGCAAGAGTTTTGTTAAAAATTTTAAAGCGTGTGTGTGTTCTTCTTTGTGGGGGTATTTATAGGGTGTAAATTAGGGAAGTGATGTTGCGGATATCAAAGGGTTTTGTTATTAAACCAAAACGGTATAATAATGTGTGTTTGATATCCGCATTAATTATCACGATTCCCATTGCCCTATTTTCTCTCAACATGATGGGGTGAACAGTTGTGTGGCTCTGCAAAAAGACACTATTGCAGAGTGATATCATTACAACTATTTGTGTGTGAGGGAGCATTTAATGCTTAGTGGTATTTGGTGAGAAAGATGTGGGGGCCCAAGATGTGGATGCCAGTTGTGTAAGCGACATATATTCCTATATTTAATAGGAATGGGTTTGTTCAGGGACCTAGAAAATTTACATCAGGATGGAACATTTTTATATCAGTTGCCTAATTCTATGTCCAACATGCCCAATTCAGCTTTCAATCTTGTGAAAGTGGGTTCATCCAAGGGTTTGGTGAAGATATCAGCTAACTGATACTCAGTAGGGATGAAATGTAATTTAATTTCTCCATTCATGATATGGTCCCTGATGAAATGGTATCTGATGTCAATGTGTTTGGTTATTTGATGAAGCACTGGGCTATTTGAGATGGCTATGGCACTAGTGTTATCACAAAAGATGGGTACCATCTTGTACTGAATGCCATAGTCACTCATTTGGCTCTTCATCCAGAGTACATTTGCACAACATCCTACAGCAGCCATATATTCAGCTTCAGCTGAGGACATGGCCACTGACTGTCGTTTCTTTGTACTCCAACACACAAGTTTACCACCAAGAAATTGACAGGATCCTGAGGTACTTTTTCTGACCATTTTGTTTCCAGCATAGTCAGAGTCAGTGTACCCTTTGCGATCAAATCCTGAGCATTTTGGGTAATACAAACCAAGGTTTGATGTACCCTTCAGGTACCGAAAGATTCTCTTGACAGCAGTGAGATGGGACTCTTTTGGATCAGCCTAATATCTTGCACATAGACAGACTGAGAGTTGGATATCAGGCCTAGATGCAAGTAAGTACATCAGGGAGCCTATCATTCCCCTGTATTGGGTTTGGTTCACTGATTTGCCAGTGAGGTCAGGGCCAAGGTTGTTTGGAGGAATCATAGGAGTCTTTACTGAAGAGCAGTCAGTAAGCTCATACTTCTTCAGTAGGTTCCTCAGGTATTTTTCTTGACAAATGGATATTCCTCTGTCAGTTTGTTTGATTTGTAGTCCAAGAAAGTAAGTGAGTTCACCCATCATGCTCATTTCAAACTTTGTAGTTATCAGTTTTTCAAACTGTTTGCAAAGTTTGTAACTTGTTGAGCCAAAGATGATGTCATCAATATACACTTGAACTAGGATGACATCACTTTTTGTTCTATAGATGAACAGAGTTTTGTCAATCTTTCCTCTGACAAATTTTTTTTGGATCAGGAAGGCTGAAAGAGTTTCATACCATGCCCTGGGAGCTTGTTTCAGTCCATAAAGGGCCTTGTTAAGCTTGTAGACATGGTTAGGGTATTCACTACTTTCAAAACAAGGAGGTTGTTGCACATAGACATCTTCTTTGATGTTACCATTTAGGAATGCACTTTTGACATCCATTTGGTAAACTTTAAAGTTCATGTAGGTTTCATAGGCTAGGAAGATCCTGATGGCTGCCATCTAGCAACAGGTGCAAAGGTTTCCTCATAGTCTATACCTTCCTGTTGATTATATCCTTTGGCAACCAGTCTTGCTTTGTTTTTGATGACTGTGCCATTCTCATCGGTCTTGTTTTTAAAGACCCATTTCATACCAATGATTAAAACACCCTGGGGGCATTTAACAAGGGTAATGACATCATTTCTGTCAAATTGTTCCAATTCATCTCTCATGGCCTGAACCCAACTTTCATAATTCAGGGCTTCTTTGATATTTTTAGGCTCTATTTCAAAGAGATAGTCAGCATAACGACATATATTGGCTGAGGCTGCCTTGAGTTTTGCAGCCTTGCTTCTTGTGAGCATGCCTTCAGTGGGTTCACCAATGATATTCACAAGCTCAATAACTTTCGATCTAGTCCAGCTATCCTGAGGTCTAGGATAGGAATTTGAGCTTGTAGGAGCCTGATTGGGTTCAGACTCAGGAACATGAGGTGGCTCATCAATATGTACTTCAGTGACATTTATGGGAACAACTTGTTCTGAGGGTTCATGGACAATTTGTTCAGTGGTTGCAGTCTCATTGGAGACCTGCTGAACTTCAATGAACTCACTGACGGTCGGTTGGGGTAGGTTGTGAGGGATGATGTAGTAGGAGACATCAACATCATCTTGGTATTGGGTTGAGGGGTTGTTCTCAGGACGATACTCATCAGGGGATACCTTGATGAGTTATTGATGAGGCAAAAAATGATCCGTTGTTAGGGGGGTCATTTAAGCCCGAAATTGAATTTATTTGATCAAATATTGCCCTAAATCGTTCCTTTTTGTGATTTTAGGTACTTTTGGAGTGAATTCTGGAAAAGGAAGCATTTTGGACGTTTTTGGAGCATAAAAGTGAAGAAAACGGCAAAGTCTCAATTTTCCTTGCTGGGAACAGTACTTGATGGCGTCATCAAATTCTACATGACGGCGTCAAGAGTAAAACAAGAGGTGAAGTGGATAGAGTCCGTGACGATCCAAAGAGTTTTGTAATTTTCATTCATTAAAGAGAGGACAATTAGAGGGATAACTTGGAGAAACCCTAGCACAATTCTATCAGTTCTTTCAAGGGTTTTTACCCTTTGAAACCTTTCATGTTCAATTAAGATAAGTATCCTTTCAATTCATTCAATATGTCTATGTGTTGTTTGAATATATCTTACGCTTGTCTTGATTTTAACATGCTAGGATAGATCTCTTGTGTGTTTGCTTAGATGTAGTGAAACCTAGATGTTGATTATGGGTTGATTGCTTGTTTATAGTTGTTACGGATGAATGATTTCGATGTTAGGCTTAAGAAAACTGGCAGACTTCCATAGGGTAACTTTCTTGAATGTCTTAAGAGACATGAACCAATGCGTACTAGGTTTTTATGGTTGTATTTAATGCATGAGCGAATTCTAATGATCCCATGTTAGGAGCTTCTCGCAGGCTCGACATAGGAGTGAAGTAGGAGCTTATAGAGTTGGGGAAGTACGTACGCCACCCCACAAATGGTATTAAGGAATATAACTCGTCATCCACGCAACTGTAACAAACTATCAACCTGTAAGAGATATCTAGGGAGTAATGAAATCTAAGTAAACACAATTTTCCCATTTATTGTTCACACCACTAGTTTAATTAGCTTTATTTTCATTTTTGTTATTCTATTTTGATTGCATCTTAGTTATTGGGTTAGTTGACTAGCAACTAATTCTGCCCACTCTTCTAATACCCGAGATTTTTACTTGCTTTTCATAAAATATAAAAATACAAAAAGAATCATCCCTCACCTCTAGACCTAGTTTTTAGGCTTTTTAATCCTAGCGACACTATTCCTGAGTTGAATGATCAATCCCCCGGTACTTGTCACTATACTATAGTACAACGATCAGGTACACTGCCTGGTGGGGGTTGTAAGCTTCTCGAGATCCCTCGAGAGGTAAAGCCTGGTGCAATTCCCACGCATCAAGTTTTTGGCGCCGCTGCCGGTGGAATAGTTATTGTCTAGGTTAGAATTTCTTTTTATTAGGTCTACTTGCTAGATTCCTTTCTAGTATGATTTTATTTTTATTTTTTAGGTTTTCTTTAGTCTATCTTATTTCTTCGTGTCTTTGTTCATAATTTTTACCATCCGACATCATGGAAGGTGGTAACATCTTTGAACCCATCAACCCACCACAACAAAACCACCAACAAAACCCACCACTAGCAAACCAACCTCTTAGGCCCCGAACCCTAGGAGAGTATTCCCGTCCTAGCTACGAAGGCTATCGAAACACTATTGAGCTCACTCAAGGAGCCAATGTGTCCCCCTTGCGATCCGACACCATGGACTTCGTTTCGAAGATCCTAATCAACATCTCAAGGACTTCCTTAAAATCGTAGATTCTATAGACCTTGATGTCACAACTAGAGAGTCGACCCGATTACGCCTATTCCAATTCTCTCTACGTGATCAAGCTAGTCAATGGCTTGAACGTTCACCCGTGGGATCCATCACCTCATGGGATGATCTCTCCACTCGTTTCCTTGCTCAATTTTTCCCACCGGGGAAAACTGCGATGCTTAGAAATGATATCTTGATGTTCCAACAACATGAGGGTGAAACTTTCTACGAAGCATGGGCTCGTTTTAAGAGTCTACTCCAAAAAGTCCCTCATCATGGTATAAATCTTTGGTTATTAGTTCAAATCTTCTATGACCATGTCGACTATCACACCAAGCGTACCATCGATCGAGCCGCCGGAGGTAGATTGCGTGATAGGAACGCTGAGGAATCTTGGGAAATTATTGACGAACTTGCCGCCGATAATCAAGAATTATGGGAGTTTAATCACACTATAGAAGTGGCCATCAACGCAATCTTGACACCTGGAGGGACTAATCAAATCTCCGATGAACTCCTTTGCAAACTTGAGGCAAAAGTTGACTATTTTGAGGAAAGGCAAAAGAGACCTTTAAGTCCTAGACGGGCTGCTGTCAATTCTGTCTCGAAAATGACTCCAACGCCATTATCAGAGTAACCTTCTAGAGAGAATGTTGAGACCTTTCAAAATTATGCCCCACCTTATTCTCCTCCTGAATAACTTAGCCCGGAATTTGAAGCTCGAATGAGAGAATATATGGCAACCTATTCTGAGCGGCTTGCTAGATTCGAGGAAGCAGTTTATAAAGAAAAGGAGGAGATGTAAGAGAAAATGAAGGAGATGATGAGCCTAGTGGAGGAGTATGCAAACCAGAAAACCCCTGAAATGATGTTACTGAGGAAAGAAAGCGCCACCCCCACTACCCGGTTTGTTAATTCCATCACAATTGTTCACACGGATAATGAGAAAGTAGAAACCCCTAGTGAACAAACCATAGAAGAACCGCCAAAATCCCAATCCTTAAGTTACTACCTGAAACATGATATAAACGAAAACACCATAACAAATTGGATAAAGGGTGACGGGCGTAACCAATCCTCCAAACAGGGTTCAGAGAAGGAGGAAGAGGGGAAAGATGAGTATGATACATTACCTGGGGGACCGATATTTGAGAACCTACTGGTACAAAAAGTAGCTACTAAGAAGATGGCGTGTGGGAACTTTGAGATACCAGCCAGCATTGGGAATTTGCAATGTCTGAACGCTTTAGCCAACCAAGGAACGGAAGTAAATCTTATGCCCCTAACTATCTACACCCAACTAACATCAGAAATGCCAGCCGCCACTCGTGTTAGGCTATCCTTCGCTGGACACTCTTATGTGTACCCCCTGGGAATCGCAGAAGATGTGTTGGTCAATGTCGCAGGATTCATGTATCCCGTAGATTTCATGATCATCGATGATAAAGGAGGTAGATGCATGCCAATAATCCTTGGAGCACCATTCCTTACCACTGCAAGAGCTGTTATTAGGTATGAAAATAGGAAAATTGAGCTTAAATCAGGAAAAAGAAAGATTAGCTTTCCCATGACCCCGCGATATACGCAAGAAAGCTTGATGAGGAGAAAACTCAAAAACAACATTGACACATTGCCTATTCGTGTTTAGGAAAAGATTCTTGCATGGGAAGCGAGAATCAAAAGTTACAAAGAAACTAAACATGAAGGAAGCAAAAGCCGCAACAAAGTTCATGTCAATGTTGAACATAGTCAACCAACGGGGAATCTTGTACCATTCGCGAATGGAGACCTAGTACTCTTAAGACACTCAGAGATAACAATACCTCCCGATAAACCAAGTCCCTGGTGGTATGGGCCCTTCACAATTAAAGGCATAAGCCAAGATGGGATAGCTAACTTGAGCAGTAAGGGAGGAGGGGAGGTGACTGCGAGTATCGATCGATTGAAACACCACCGCCACGATAGTGAGGATCGTAATTATATGGGTTACATCATCTCGAGAGATGAGGTCACGTAATTACCCATGACCTTGAGTCTAGCTACAAGACTCGTAAATAAAGAAAAGCGCTTCTTGGGAGGCAACCCATGCTTTATGTGATTTTTATTTGATTGTTATTTGTTTCCGTATGCATGCTTTATTTTTATTGTTGGTAGATCATGTTTCAAAAATAAAATGGTGAAAATACTTTATTTTGTCGTTTGACTTCTTCTTAACTTCATCCAAAGGTATTTCGCAAAAGATAAGTGTAAAGGGAAACCCCAAATATGTTTTTAAGAAACAAAATTGATCATGATTCTCCACAATATTAAATGGACATGTATATTCGTATTTGTTAGAGTCAAATGCTTGTATCGAGTCATAATGATGTTTTGCAGGATTCTCCAGGAAGTAGGACATAAGTTTTCCAGAAATTTTCCGGAAACTTAACGTAAAGATTTCTGCAGGTCACTTCTGACGGCGTCAGGAATTAATTCCTGACGGCGTCATGTGTAAAATTTTGGAAATTTTGTTAGTTTTGTTTTTCTAACGGAGTCTTAAAGTTTTTGTTAATTCTTTAGTTTTATAAACTCCAGGAAATCTGCAAACATTCATTCCACAAGCATTATATCCCTTTAATTCCTAGAAAGCAATTTAAGATATATATGTTATTTTTCTAGGATTTGTTAGTATATATAGATTGCCGCCGATTTTACGCGAGGTTGCCTTCTTTGTTTTCTCAAGTTTAACAGGTTATGTATGACAAGATGATGATTTATATTCTGGAAGGGAAGCTTTGATTGTTCATTTTCTTGGAGGAAGATCTAACCTTGTTACCGCACTATCCACACCGAACAAACCAGGGGAGTATTTGATTTCATTCTTTTACCTATTTCACTTTTACATTCTTTAATTGAACATTGGGGACAATGTTCATCCTAAGTGTAAGGGGAGTGTTATCACCAAGAAACACCTTCGGGAGGTCGAGGTTGATCGAAATATATGAAAACCATGGTTGTTTTTAGAGAGAGAAAGTAGAGAGAGAAAGGTGGAGAAAAGGGTTTATATTAAATATGAAATGAAGTAAACTATACACACACTTTCCCACACCCCTCATGGAGAGTCATGAGGGGTATTTATAGGCTCATTACATCACATGTTTGCCTATATTACAATAATAGTCCCTAAAGTACTATTTGTATGATATCTAGTCTATTTCTTTATGTGTGACGTTATCTTTTATAAAATAGCAAGGCTAACAGGGAGGGTAAATGATGATACCTTATAGGATACACTTGCACTTGAGTTTGTTTGTTTGATGGTAGGTGTGTAATAAAACTATGAGAAATACTTGTTAGTGTAATTTTAGAGCCAAATTTAAATTTTTTTACAACATTTAGGAGTGAAACTTTAGCCTTAGTAAGCGTCTCATTGATAGGAGTAGTATGACTAGCACAAAACCGTACTATTCAGAAAAAATTTCCACCCAAATATGTGAGGTTCGCCTTTAGATTTGATAGGAAAAGCATTTATTATTAGTGCTTATGAGTGTACCGGTAGCATTTAGATTTTAGAACTTGCGTTAGTGATGCATCCCGCGACCGCTAGTGAGACTACATTTGTGTAGTAGGATTTACTACATGATAAGAGGTATTAGGATCACCCTTGTGTTAAACCCGTATCATAATTACTTGACTATTTAAGTCATATTACTTGGCTAGTAAAGTCAATTAATTTTTCCCACACCCTTTGCATTGTACTCATTTTTAGTACACGAAACCCCTAGTAAACCCCTCCGAGCCTATCTTTTCGTTTCTAACTTTAAGCATCTTACTTAAAGGAAGAATTTGTTACACCCCACTTAAATGTACACCCAAATCGCCTTAGCCTTCCGTGTATGCACTCATCTTTAGTGCATCATTGTTACATGTTTAAACCATTAGTTAATTATCTAATTGATTACATGGTTGCTAAGTCGAGTCATATCCTTGTACATATTGTTTTGGGACGATTGGGACTCATGGGTAAAGTACTTGTGGTATGCAGTAATGGGGAAGAACATCATATTATTACCCCCATATGTGCGTTTATCTTAAAATGTACTCCAAGTGTTTTGATTATCTTAATTCGAGTCATTAGATTAGTTTATTGTAAAGTGTGTAAAAATTCAAGTGTAAGGGGAATGTTCATTCCCTATGATGTATTATTTTGGATGGTAGGGTATGAGTGTATGCAAAAAAAAAAAAAAAAAAAAAAAAAAAAAAAAAAAAAAGAAAAAAAATCGAAAAAATTAAGAAAAAAAAGGAGGAAAGAGAAAAAACATAGGACTACCATCCCGTTTCATTCTATGTTTATTTTATGTCTTTCTTATTTTTGATTTATTAGCTTAAGTCGAGTCTAGTCTTGGCTTAGCAACGCCATATTGTACATGTAATTAACCAAGATGATTAACTCGCCACCAGTAAAGATTGCCTTTATCCAACAAAACCGTGTATTCCATATCCCTACACCTAACGTTATAACCCTTTGAAAGACCTCTTTTATAGTTTATCCTAGGTGCTTACGCCATGTGGTGGAGGTTTGATCCTTTCCCAAGCCTATGGTAATCTATTTTGCTATGACAGGTAGGGAGAGATGTTTTCCATTTCCATATTGTGATATATACTTTATTACACCCGAGAGATGTGAGTATCTAAACACTATTTGTGAGGTGCTAGTATATGACCTCTGTGCTTGTCTTTGGTCTTTAGTGGAACGATTATTTGTTGTAATTACTTTTATATTAGTGTTAAATGACCCCTAACTTGTATTTTGATTAGAATAAAAGCACATTTGCTTGAGGACAAGCAAATCTCAAGTGTAAGGGTATATGATGAGGCGAAAAATGATCCGTTTTTAGGGGGTCATTTAAGCCCGAAATTGAATTTATTTGATCAAATATTGCTGACTCCTCCCGAACTAACCAGTCAACCGGGTGCGGTCAATAGGTCAACCCAGGAGAAAGTGCAAGATAACCGGTGAAGAATAGTGTTTCCCCGGGTCGTTATGTCCCGACGAGGTGTGAATTGTAATCAAAACGGTTTCGTGATCGGGTGAATTTGGACAGGAAAAGGGTTTGTGTGTGATTAAGCTAAGGATTATACGAAGAAATAGCTTAAACAAGCTATATAAACAAGACTGGAAAGTTAGAAAACCCAGAAACGATTAAAACTTAAAACGCGTACGTTTACGTTTAAATAAAACGTAGATGTACGAAATAAAAAGTAAAAACTGAAATCTGAAAACCCCCAGGGGGTGAAAATGACTTTTTTACAAACTAAAAGGTAAAAGAAAATTTTTAGAAAATTAAAATAAATTTTAACACTAATTAATTATTTATTATTAATTAAATACTAATTAATACTTAATCTCCCAACATATACAATAGAGGATCATGCCAACTCACATATGCCACTTGGCAACCAAGAATTATGTGGAAACCAAAAAGTATGCCACCTTGTCACATGTAAAATAGCTGGCAACCAAAAGCACACTCATTCCACACTCCTTCCACAATTCAACCAAAACCCCCAAATCAAATCCCTGATTTCAAGCGACAAATCAATCTCATTCAATTTCAACCCATAAACATAGCTACATATTCGGTTTAAGTTTCTTTGTTTCAGTATCAAACCAACAGAAAATCCTTTTATTTTCATTCCTGATTCAAAATTAACCTAAAAATTATCCCCAAATCAATTTATTTTGATTTATTGTTCAAAATAATTATTGATAACCCTATCACTTCATTATACAATCATTATCTGCTGAATCAAAACCCACACAAATAACACGCATATTATCAGTAAAATCATATCGGAAAATTAACCAGAAATTTTGAGAATAGGCGTTTCATTATGGTTTCAAAGTCTAGATAAAAAGATTTATCACAAATCAACCAACTTCAATTAAAGGTAATTTTCTTATTTTTTTTTTCCGATTAAATTTTATTAAGTTGGGTTAGCCGATCAAGTTTCATGTATGATTATTAGTGTTTTTATGGATTTATTTATTAAGTTTCATATGTTTATTTTTTTGTTCCGATTAAATTTGTATAAACAGCCTTTTGATTATTTGTAAACATGTCATGCTACAAGAACATGGATTTAAGATTTGATTTTGGTTGCTCATGTGGTAAATGTTTTGAAATGTTTCTAAATACAATGGTCTATGATTAAAAAATGTTGTTGGGTCTCCTGAAAAAGGTATCAATGCTTTTAGGTTAATGACTGTTCAAAGGAACATGTGGAACTTTCCCCTTTTTCCTGGATGCTGACTACCAACTTTACAGATACAACGTCGTAGACCTGAATTGGGCCTGATTATTGCATCAGCTACTAGCGAAGCAAAATCAATGGATGAATTTTTTTCATGGCAAGTTCTCATATTATTATAACAAATTATATTAATGGTCAAGTATATATAACTGTTTATGTCCTAACATCACCTCGCTACTTCAAATTTGTATATTCATTAGGAAGAGGTGACCTCTATTGGAATGGGAATATCATAGACCATGACATGGCTTGTTAAACTAACAAGTTTTAATGTTTAGCAGGTGTGTTTACTGTTTTCAGAATTGATGCATGACTATGGTATTAATTTTGAATTTTTGATGATGATAGTCATCCAGTGAAGCCATTCCATTGCAGATACGGAAGTAGATACTGTGGGCAAACCAAATACATCAATGTAAGTAAACATTTCATTGTCGCTGCATATTCCTTGATAAAAATACAATTACAGTCCATGTTTTGAAGTGTTACACAAAGTGAATTCACTAATGGTTAGATTTTAGTCTAAATATCTATGTATTTAACTTTTCAAAATGGTAAATTAAATTTCAGGATACTCATCTTTTGAATTCACTAATGGTTAGATTTTAGTCTAAATGCCTATGTATTTAACACTTGCTACAATGCATAGTAACTCTAACTATTGTTACATTATCATGTTCATATTCTGAATTTGTAGTAGGTGATTACCTTAATCCTCACACAGTTTATTTATATAATTTGATATAAAAAAGTGTTATATTTGTGAACTTAATGTCTTTCCTATTCTACATGTTTTTTGGATATTTACTGCCATAACTTTTAATCCAGTATGATGAAGCACACGAATAAGTTGAAAGAGCAAAGAATTGTTTGTCAACTGAACTTGCTGCATTGGTTAGTCTTCTCTACTCTACTAGAGGAATTGCATGTCGATAGCACAGGTATGTTTAACATAAGTGGTTTACGGTATTGGGTATTGATATGAAGTACCATGGTTTTTCATGTACTTGATAGTACCAGATTTTAATATGTACATGTTGTCATACCTGAATTTGTGTTTTCAGGTTCACGATGATGTTGTTAGCACATAATAGAACCAAGCTAATATGTAACATGAATAAACAGCTCTCTGCCTTTTTTTCTGTATGCATTTAAAAATAATTACGCAACTTATGGTTCCACAACAATACCGATACGTTTAAATTTGTTAAACAAAAAAGACACAGAAATCCCGCAGCCGTTACAACATTAGTACAACCCACATTCTTACAGACGACATGCAGTTGAGGTATTCGGGTCAGATTCTTGACTATACACCCCTCCTCTTTGTTAGCTCATCACCCCGACAACATTACATACATCATGACCCATTCAATGCTTTTTCATTTAGCGAACACCACATATAGTATATCCAGTTACATTCTTTTTGCCTGTACATAATCTTAGAAAAGTTATATACGCTTCCAGAACCACGTAACAAAAACTTCTTTTGCTCATTTCACAGCCCACTCATACCCTGTGACAATACTATAAAAAACACCATCATTTAAGAATTTTTACAAGATATCATGTTTTTTAGAGCATCGTGCACATATGTAAAGTCCTTACAGGTGAGCCATCCTTTAGAAACATACTGGTAGAAGTCTATCTCTTGAAAATGTCAAGAAACTGTTCTTTCGTAGCAGATATATGCTATATACAAATTATTGGACCATTTCTCCTGTAGAATACAAAAACAGTAAAATGAAATTAATCCACTATTTAAATGTCATTCTATTAACAGGGAAAATGACAAAATACCCATTTTTTATACTTCACCAAATATTTATTCTATTCTAAGATTTATACTAATATTGTCTTTCTTATTTGTTTAAAACCATTACGATATAGAACAAAATTTCTTGAGGGTCAACCTGTTCCAACTCATTACCCATACTAAAAATGACCCGTTTTAACATATGACCCAACCTGCCCATCTTGCTACCTTGAATGATAGTGAGTGAAATTTTGATCATTGGACATTCAAGATGAATTGAATATGTAATATTTGCTATGATTATTCGTAGGTTAAAATCCGAAACATATGTCTCGAATTCTTGATCACATTCAGTCCCCAACCTCAATAAAGATCCAGTAAATATCAAAATGTTCGTGTGATTCCATTGACAAAAGTAAAGAAAGCTGATCCCATCACACTAGCCCTGACTTAGATGGTTTGCAGCTGCAACTTTTGGAAGATATAAGATCAGAATGCTAGCTGAACCAAAAAGAGCCCGTCAAGCCTCTCTCCCACTCATCGATTGGTTTGAAAAGGTAAATTAGAACTAAATTCCTCAGCTTCATCGTCTTGGTAATTAATAAGCTATGTAGTGACCTATACGTACGGTTTGTTAAAATTGCAGCTACAACTACATATGTAATTGTTCCTATTGCAAACATCCCTCCGCCATATGCTTTTACATCAATATCAGCTGTGCTCATGCTGAAGATAAGGTATGTACACACTGAATTTATTTTACGCATTTAACTATGAATTTCATGTCAAGTTACCATTGACAATTAGGGTCCCAATATAATTATTTAACATACATGTTTGATGTTCCCAAACACGAGCTAAAAAATCAACCCAAAAAACATTAGAAATAGCACCAGCCCATATACTCACTTTTGAAAAATTTGAGGAATAACTTATGTATATGCTCACTAGGGTATGTTTTTATTAAACTGAAAGGGTGTGTCAAAGTTCACTGATTCAGTATGATGGTGCATCTTTGTTGATTCTGAAGCAGAAATGAAAATAAGGGTGAGAAAATGTAACAATCATTAAGCACCTCAAAGTGTGATCATTGCACCTAAATCAGTTATGAAAGACATTTAAAACGTCGTCAATATATCTTTTATATAAATGGTGGCAGTATTAGCCGAACGCATTCTACAACTCAAGGCAAGTGAATTTGTTAGTTCCTATATGTCTGCGTTATCAACATGGTTTCTAAGTGGGATTAGTAGTTAATAGTCAACCGTATCATGTTAGTTATATTATAATAACATGTTCGGCACAAGCCTAAATGACTGCTCTATATCAAACATTTAAAGCTTCAGTTGATCACCCAACTCATGAGCCTATTACCAATACTACTGAGAGCAACGACGAACAGATGTATAGTTAGGAGGTAATATTTTTTGTTTCATGACGCTCTGAAAGAAAACTTGGTCACTTCTACTACTTATATGGCTGGCTATGTTTCAACATGGTTTCAATTAGAAAATCTGTTAGGCGCTCAAGAATGAGAAAGCAAGCACATCTAACAGCTCTTAGACAACAAGTATGTTTTTTTACCAACAATGTTGATTTACTTATCATCAAGTTTTCATGTGCTTAAGATACTTTACGTGCTTAAGTCATTGTTTTCATGATTTACATATATATTCTACTACTTAGTCTAAACATTGATGATTATGTTAATCTAATGTATATCATGTCCTCTTTACTGATGTAACTTCTTTACTGATGTAACTTTTAGATTGTGCCACCTTACATTTTTCGAGCAACTTCTAACTAAATGCTAACAACATGTAACAGAAAAGGAGTAAAAGGAAAAGTATCACCAACAAATGAGGTTGTTGGTATTTTAACATGCTTTATTGGAGGATGATCATGTTGAGAATGGGTTTGAAGCAACTACTACAAATAAGATATAGGATTGATCCAAATGTATGCTCTCAATATCCCCTGATTAAATTAGCACTCTTACTTTTTAATTTAGTTGTACAATTTGGACAAGTCACAGAGACGACCGGAACACACAGTAACTTGCTACAAACGAGTAAGTTCTATTTTAACTTCTTTAGTATGCAAAATATCAGCACGGAAGGTGAACCAAGGTCAGTATCGACTCATGTGCATCTAATAAAACCATTTGCTTGGTGCGGGTCTAACAAAATGGTACAAACCAACAAGATGGGTGGGTTTGGGGTAATGCCTCCGGGTTGAAACATGTTAAAAATAGTCAGTGATAAAAGAAAGTTGTATTGGGTTATCTATTTGGGCCATATTTCTATTTGGGTTGTTTTAATATTTACTTTAAAAGTGATATTTCTATTTGGGTCTGTTATAAACCTATGTTTTCATTCGCTGTAGGTCATGAAAAATGATATTCAAGTACCCGCGTTGGCAATTGTTTTTGAACGATTGGAGTCACATGGTGCACTTCCAGAGGTACATGACAACACAAGAACTACCGGAATTGTAACTGCTGAATGGATTTTGAATATTGGTGAAGGGAAAATCGGTGGGAAAAACGATGGTTATGCACAGGTTGAATTTCCTGAAGAGTTTCCTTTGTGGTTTTTTTTCGCAAATGACACTTTGACTATGACAATCTACATCTAGCATGGTCTCCAGAGTTATCTCCAAAATTTCATTTTTAGTATCTTTAGAATGGTTTTGTTTGAGTTTTACATGTTAGTATTGATTCCAATATTAAAAACATAATGTCTTAATCACGTTTTAATTTTATTTACGGTTTTTATCAGTTTGCATATCTATGTTTAAAATTTTAAAATGATAATATGCAATTAGACAATTTTGAAACGATATGTTTATCATTAACAAAATAAATATGTAACTTTAAACTTAAATGTATTTACCTAATAAGTAATAATATTATTAAATCTACATGATGCTAGCCCGTCCATCGGACGGGTCATGCGACTAGTTATTAATATTTAAACAACTTAAATATAATACAATATTATTTAAATACTAAAAAGGTGAAAATAAAATTCCTAAAATTATAAAATAACTAAAAATAAGTTTTAAAATTAAAAATAAGTATTTTTGTCTTTTTGTGGTTTTTTTATTAATTAATTACTAATTAAATACTAATTACCTAATTAAACTATTTTAAATTAAGAAAAATAGCAAATGAACAGTAAAAATTCTAATAAAATTTCTAAAATTATTTTATAACATATAAAAGCTATAAAAAATATAAAAACTAGGTTTTACTTAATAAAAACTAATTATGCTATTTAAAACTAATTATTAATTAATAATTAATAAAACTAAGATTAATTCTAATAAATACTAAATAGTAAAATAAAAATCTGAGAAAATTATTATAAATACTTTAATATAAGAGTAATTTAAGAAAAATATAAAATAGCTAAGTACTTAATAAAAATTTAAAAATGAAAAATAAAATTTAAATAAAATTAAATAGAAACTATCACTTAGAAATAAATTGGTTTTTTGGAATTTTTCTTTTGGAAACTTGTTACACTACTGAAAATAAGAAACTTTTACAAAAACAATTTTCTTGGAGCTTAAAAATAAGCAAAGCAAGTGCTTATTTGGTTGACAGTTGACTTTGGTCAACTGTCAAGGGAAAATGGTAATTTAAGCAGCTAGGGGGGCCCACAATGGTAAAATAAGCTTCCAATAAGTTTAAGGGACTAAAATAAGGTGGGAGGAACAAGTACAAGGCCTGGAATAAGCCAAATAAGCTGGATAAGCTAATCCAAAACCAAACACTGAACACAAATAAGGGACAAGGTTAATGGCAGCCTAGGGGGCCCACAAGGGTGAATGGGGGCACAAGCTTGGGTGCAATGTGGAGCCACCCACCTTGGGAGTTCAAAGAAGCAAGAGATGATCCATGGGACCCACTAGGGTAGGCTGCAGCCACCACCAAAGTGGTGGTGGTGGGCTGATGTGCTGTGCAGCAGGGGATGCACCTCCCCTGCAGGTGTGTTTGAGGGGCAATATGGTCCACACAAAAAAATCACAAAAATATAAAAAATGCAGGAAACTCAAGTTCAGCTGGTAGACATCAAGTTCTAAAAAGATCAAATCCTAAAACACTTCACAAAATTCTGTAAAAATCTTGCAAGAAATGGAAAAAACTGAAAACATGCAATTTTGACTTTTTCACTTGTGATGAACCTTTGACTAAAATGAACTTTGATTGCTTCTATCCTACTTTAAACATGATACTGAGATACAAATAAACTTAAATAAGCTGATTTAAACACTTTAGCAAAGATTGGATGTGATTAGGAACTCACAACTCCAACAGTGAACAGATTAAGCCATGTATGTGATGATTTTGACTTTTGATCACCAAGGGCCTGAATTTTAAGACTTATCTAACCTAATGAGACCTAATGCATATGAAATAAACTAAGTACAACAACTGAAACAACCAATTTCCCACAGAGGCTAGCAAAGCCAAACACCCCCTTATTTTGACTGTTTGAAAGATTTCCTAAGCAACTAAGCTTTTAAGTAACAAAGCTGAGATTCAAACTATTACTGAGCATGTATAAACATAAATAAACAACTATCAATAGTAGTAAACACATTTCATTTAGAAACATAAGTTATGCAAAATTATGAGCCAAATGCTTACTTGATATCAAATTCTGAGAGGGCGGTTGAGAATTAGAACCAAAATCACAACCTAATGTCCCCCATGGGATCCTACACCAAATCAAATACCAATCTTCCTACTGCTTCAAATCTGGAACTCACAAATTTTTATATTTTTCTTTTTCTGAGTATTTCTAGTTTGTATACTGAAATTGTTTTTTGATTGCTAAAATAAACTTATAAAAACTTATTAAAGATGATATTAGTCCACAAGATCCTTAAATAACAACTTGTACCAACAGTGAGGCAAACATAGGATTTCAAATAAAAATAGCCAAATTGAATATTAAACTGAAACTGATTGAAATTTATACTAAAATTTGATTAGGATACACTGAAATACTGATTACAAACTTTTGAAACAAAGAAATACACTTGAAATTAGAATTACACTAAAAACGGCATGCTTCTATTCTAATTAACTAATTCTACATTATCTAATAATGCTTCTTCTCTTTTTTCTTTCTTTTATACACCCTGGAAGGTTGGCTTGACTTTCCCACATGACTTGGAGCCGTAGGATTGCTTCAAATGATCATGGCCGTTCAAGCATAATTTTGGTGGGAACAGTGGGTAAGGCAGTTGGGGTTAACTTGGAGTAATATGAGGGAATTAATTAGGTTTTGGAATTATTGGTAGTAGGAGGGGACATGGAGTGGGGAGAGTGCAGAGTTGGTGAGGTTTAGGGGGGGGGGGTACACAATGTTGCAGGTTGCAAGTGGTGAGGGTGAGAGGTGGTCAACGAAGGGTTTGACCGGGGTGGTTTTAATATAAACGGGGAGTGGGCTTGGATTATGTTTGGGCTTTGGGGGTGTTGATGGATCAGGGTTAGGGGATGGGCTAAAGGGTGGATTTGGTTTGTTTTATGGGATAATAAAATAGGGTCCGTTTGGTTTAATATGCAAAACACCACAAGGACCAACTTTGTAATTAATGAAACTTGGGAGGGCTGAAAATGTTATTTTCACAGAGTTATAAAAAATCATACTTGTCAAGTTCCAAAAACCAAAGGACCATAATTTGTAATTTTCCAACAATCGAAATCCCGGGGTCCTTTTATATCAATATTTGAAAGTTCAGGGACCAAAACCGTAATTTCTCCAAACATTTTACCCAGGGACTAAAAATGGCTTTTGTGACTTTCAAGGGACCAAAAGTGATTTTTCCTTCAAAAATATCCCACCAGGGGCCAAATCTGCCAATTTCTGAAACTCCAGGGACTAAACTGTAAATTTCCAAAACTTCCCAAATTTTCACCAAAGGACTAAATATGACAACTTATGATTTCAAAATGACCTTTGGTGATAATTTTCTATATTTTGAATATCCAGGGACTAGTTTTGTAATTTTATGAAAGTTGGGGGACTGAAACTGCCAATTTTGCAAACTTTATACGTTTTTCATCTGTTTTTGCTCATTTTGCATCTAAAACATATAAAACACCATTTTGAAATATTTTCAGTATTTTGATGCATTTCTGAGTGTTTTCGTATGTTTTGCAGTTCAGATTAGACAAAAAATGATGAGTGTTTGAGCACTCATCAATCCCCCACACTAAACTATTGCTAGTCCCTAGCAATACTATTTTGAAAACTTGATGGATTTTAAACTCTTTACCAAAAGCCATTACTTCTGGAGTAGCCAGGTGTAAGAACTATGGCACACCTGATAACCGTGTGATTTCGAGCAAACCACCAGCTGTCAACGGATTTGATTAGTCTTTACTAGAAGCCGTTTGCTTCTGGACTAGCCAGCTCTTGATGGAATAGTCAACATCTTGGTGAGCTGATTACCAATTATGGATTTTCCACGGCCTTTACCACAAGCCATAATCTTGCGGGCTAGCCAACTCATTTGTTTTTGGGGAGTTGAGGAACCATACAATTTTGGGCAAATTGCAAGCCGTAAACGGATTTGAGTTGTCTTTACCAAGAGCCGTTTGCTCCTGGACTAGCCAATCCCTTTTGTTGATTAGACAAGGCGGACTGATTACCACAAAAATTTTGAAGCACCAGTGAAAATTTTTTAAAATTTTTTGAAATTTTGGCTAAAACGGGGGTATTATATAGTAAAATGTGATAAAATTCGCTAGAATAGCGAAATACCCCCCCCCCCACACTTAGCATGAATATTGTCCTCAATATTCAAAATCCCGGATATTAGGCCGACATTTTGAACGTAAAAGGGCAACATTACAAGCTAAGCGTGGAGAACACCATTTAGTTTTTCACTCTTGTAACCATAGCATGGGGGAGTCCCCCACACTTAGGGTGAAAACCCTATAAGCATGATGTGGAAGAAACAATCTCAATCGGACTTTCATTCAAGATGTTTGGACAAACATTTGAAGCACGTGAAAGTTCCACACCGATGAGATAAGTATCCGGCTCAAGATAATGATACATGAAAATGCCGGGATCAAAGATGGTATCCTCACTCCCGAAGGAGTGAAGAAGAGAAGAAGTCACCTTATAGGTGAAGAAAATGAAGAAAATCATGATAAAAATCATGAGTTGATCTTCTTCCTCAAGAGGAGGCTCAATAGCCTGAGTTTGGATTGCAAAGGGTAAGCTCGTAAACAACCCAGGAGGGTGGGTAGGAATTTGCAAATTCTCATAATTGAGCGCCTCTCCCCCCGGGCTATCAAACTCCGGAGGAGTCATGATATGATGAGTGAGTTCACCGGAGAACTCCTCATGAAGAGAATCATTCACAAGATGTGAATTTGTGAACTCATGTTCCGGAATAGACTCATCACAATCCTCGTCAAAGATTGGATTGTTAGAAATCATAGTGAATTCAGATTCGAATTCAAATAGAGGATTGGTGAGAGTCGTGTTGAATGTTTCGGGAACCAAGAGATTAATATTCTCTATTGGATTGTCGGGATAAGAAGTGAGTGACGGATCATGATATAGGAGACTTTCAATTTCTCCCAGATCGGCTTCGAAGTCAAGGAGACCATCATCACTTTCCAATGAAAGTGGATTGATGTGAGCAAGTTCATCAGCGAACTCCTCAAGAAGATGATTAGCATCAAAATGTGGAACTGACGCCTCAACATACTCGATGTCTCCATAAGATATACAATCATTGCTAAAATCTGAGAAAGTCTCAAATTGATCTTTAGGACACTCAATAGATGAAGGAATATCACATACATGATCCAAAGTTCCCTGTGACTCTCTCGGGATTGGGACAAGGATCTCAACACTAGACTTTATTAATTCGTCCGATTTCTTATCAGGAACAGTGCTAAGATGCTCATCCCCCATGATCAGAGAGTGAGTGTGAACTTCGGGAGTGATAGCAGTTGTTTGAGATGGAATCTCAACTGCTGGGATATCAACTGATGAACTTGATGGATCTTTATAGAATTGAAGGATATCAAGTGTATCCTCATCATCACTGTCATCAGGGATAAAACGGAATAAAGAGCTAGATCTGGCTGCTTTTTCTCTTGCAATGGATTCCCTCACGGATTTTTCATATGCATCTTAGGAATTTATTCTAGCAGCCTGCTCTTCAGCAAGCAGTTCTTCCATGGATTTTTGATGAGTATGTCTTTGGGCAAAGTCCTTAACTAAACCCTTAAGCTCATCAACGATTTTCATCAGATTTTACATTTCTGGAAGAAGTGCTTGATTCATATCGTGCTGTGGAGGTTGGGCGTAATAAGGTGTGTCAAAATTGTCACAAGGATATGGATTCCCCGTTTGACAATCTGAACTGAAATGTGGACCTCCACAGTAATCACAACAGTAAAACTGTTGAGTCTGGATTGGTGAATCATATGGGTATTGGTCATAACCAAAGTTCTGAGCATCACCGGAAAACTGTTCATAGACAAACGTGTTTCCGGCTTGACACTCAAATCCTTGGTGAGGACCACCACAAAACTCACACAGATATGTCAGTATCTCATGATGTGGTGGTTGGTAGGATGAATCAGATGTATCATGGTAAGGATAGGGAGCTTGGTTATAGACAGACCCATCTCCTGACTCTACCATGATACAACCGGGACAATTCCCGCCATTATGAGGACCACCACACCATTGACAACCGCAATGGTGTGGATACGACATGTGAAAGAATCAAAGGTTTACAGAGGGTAAGGAATGAAGAATCAAAGATGTGAGAGGATAAAGGTGAATATTTTTGGGTTTTTGGATAAACATTTTATACAAAGGAGATAGAAAATATTTTTGTGTTTTTGTGTTCGTTGAAAACTGAGTTTAAAAAGTTTTCGGGAATGGTTTTGTTTTGATAATAACAAAATATGAAAAAAGGATGGATAAATGTACAATGGAATAAATTCCAAAAACACTAATCAGAAAAACCGTTTAGAATAGCGCGCACACCTCCCCGGCAGCGGCGCCAAAATTTAACTCCTCCCGAACTAACCAGTCAACCGGGTGCGGTCAATAGGTCAACCCAGGAGAAAGTGCAAGATAACCGGTGAAGAATAGTGTTTCCCCGGGTCGTTATGTCCCGACGAGGTGTGAATTGTAATCAAAACGGTTTCGTGATCGGGTGAATTTGGACAGGAAAAGGGTTTGTGTGTGATTAAGCTAAGGATTATATGAAGAAATAGCTTAAACAAGCTATATAAACAAGACTGGAAAGTCAGAAAACCCAGAAACGATTAAAACTTAAAACGCGTACGTTTACGTTTAAATAAAACGTAGACGTACGAAATAAAGTAAAAACTGAAATCTGAAAACCCTCAGGGGGTGAAAATGACTTTTTTACAAACTAAAAGGTAAAAGAAAATTTTTAGAAAATTAAAATAAATTTTAACACTAATTAATTATTTATTAATAATTAAATATTAATTAATACTTAATTATTAATATTTAAACAACTTAAATATAATACAATATTATTTAAATACTAAAAAGGTGAAAATAAAATTCCTAAAATTATAAAATAACTAAAAATAAGTTTTAAAATTAAAAATAAGTATTTTTGTCTTTTTGTGGTTTTTCTATTAATTAATTACTAATTAAATACTAATTACCTAATTAAACTATTTTAAATTAAGAAAAATAGCAAATGAACAGTAAAAATTCTAATAAATTTCTAAAATTATTTTATAACATATAAAAGCTATAAAAAAATATAAAAACTAGGTTTTACTTAATAAAAACTAATTATGCTATTTAAAACTAATTATTAATTAATAATTAATAAAACTAAGATTAATTCTAATAAATACTAAATAGTAAAATAAAAATCTGAGAAAATTATTATAAATACTTTAATATAAGAGTAATTTAAGAAAAATATAAAATAGCTAAGTACTTAATAAAAATTTAAAAATGAAAAATAAAATTTAAATAAAATTAAATAGAAACTATCACTTAGAAATAAATTGGTTTTTTGGAATTTTTCTTTTGGAAACTTGTTACACTATTGAAAATAAGAAACTTTTACAAAAACAATTTTCTTGGAGCTTAAAAATAAGCAAAGCAAGTGCTTATTTGGTTGACAGTTGACTTTGGTCAACTATCAAGGAAAAATGGTAATTTAAGCAGCTAGGGGGGCCCACAATGGTAAAATAAGCTTCCAATAAGTTTAAGGGACTAAAATAAGGTGGGAGGAACAAGTACAAGGCCTGGAATAAGCCAAATAAGCTGGATAAGCTAATCCAAAACCAAACACTGAACACAGACAAGGGACAAGGTTAATGGCAGCCTAGGGGGCCCACTAGGGTGAATGGGGGCACAAGCTTGGGTGCAATGTGGAGCCACCCACCTTGGGAGTTCAAAGAAGCAAGAGATGATCCATGGGACCCACTAGGGTAGGCTGCAGCCACCACCAAAGTGGTGGTGGTGGGCTGATGTGCTGTGCAGCAGGGGATGCACCTCCCCTGCAGGTGTGTTTGAGGGGCAATATGGTCCACACAAAAAAATCACAAAAATATAAAAAATGCAGGAAACTCAAGTTCCGCTGGTAGACATCAAGTTCTAAAAAGATCAAATCCTAAAACACTTCACAAAATTCTGTAAAAATCTTGCAAGAAATGGAAAAAACTGAAAACATGCAATTTTGACTTTTTCACTTGTGATGAACCTTTGACTAAAATGAACTTTGATTGCTTCTATCCTACTTTAAACATGATACTGAGATACAAATAAACTTAAATAAGCTGATTTAAACACTTTAGCAAAGATTGGATGTGATTAGGAACTCACAACTCCAACAGTGAACAGATTAAGCCATGTATGTGATGATTTTGACTTTTGATAACCAAGGGCCTGAATTTTAAGACTTATCTAACCTAATGAGACCTAATGCATATGAAATAAACTAAGTACAACAACTGAAACAACCAATTTCCCACAGAGGCTAGCAAAGCCAAACACCCCCTTATTTTGACTGTTTGAAAGATTTCCTAAGCAACTAAGCTTTTAAGTAACAAAGCTGAGATTCAAACTATTACTGAGCATGTATAAACATAAATAAACAACTATCAATAGTAGTAAACACATTTCATTTAGAAACATAAGTTATGCAAAATTATAAGCCAAATGCTTACTTGATATCAAATTCTGAGAGGGCAGTTGAGAATTAGAACCAAAATCACAACCTAATGTCCCCCATGGGATCCTACACCAAATCAAATACCAATCTTCCTACTGCTTCAAATCTGGAACCCACAAATTTTTATATTTTTCTTTTTCTGAGTATTTCTAGTTTGTATACTGAAATTGATTTTTGATTGCTAAAATAAACTTATAAAAACTTATTAAAGATGATATTAGTCCACAAGATCCTTAAATAACAACTTGTACCAACAGTGAGGCAAACATAGGATTTCAAATAAAAATAGCCAAATTGAATATTAAACTGAAACTGATTGAAATTTATACTAAAATTTGATTAGGATACACTGAAATACTGATTACAAACTTTTGAAACAAAGAAATACACTTGAAATTAGAATTACACTAAAAACGACATGCTTCTATTCTAATTAACTAATTCTACATTATCTAATAATGCTTCTTCTCTTTTTTCTTTCTTTTATACACCCTGGAAGGTTGGCTTGACTTTCCCACATGACTTGGAGCCGTAGGATTGCTTCAAATGATCATGGCCGTTCAAGCATAATTTTGGCGGGAACAGTGGGTAAGGCAGTTGGGGTTAACTTGGAGTAATATGAGGGAATTAATTAGGTTTTGGAATTATTGGTAGTAGGAGGGGACATGGAGTGGGGAGAGTGCAGAGTTGGTGAGGTTTAGGGGGGGGGGTACACAATGTTGCAGGTTGCAAGTGGTGAGGGTGAGAGGTGGTCAACGAAGGGTTTGACCAGGGTGGTTTTAATATAAACGGGGAGTGGGCTTGGATTATGTTTGGGCTTTTGGGGTGTTGATGGATCAGGGTTAGGGGATGGGCTAAAGGGTGGATTTGGTTTGTTTTATGGGATAATAAAATAGGGTCCGTTTGGTTTAATATGCAAAACACCACAAGGACCAACTTTGTAATTAATGAAACTTGGGAGGGCTGAAAATGTTATTTTCACAGAGTTATAAAAAATCATACTTGTCAAGTTCCAAAAACCAAAGGACCATAATTTGTAATTTTCCAACAATCGAAATCCCGGGGTCCTTTTATATCAATATTTGAAAGTTCAGGGACCAAAACCGTAATTTCTCCAAACATTTTACCCAGGGACTAAAAATGGCTTTTGTGACTTTCAAGGGACCAAAAGTGATTTTTCCTTCAAAAATATCCCACCAGGGGCCAAATCTGCCAATTTCTGAAACTCCAGGGACTAAACTGTAAATTTCCAAAACTTCCCAAATTTTCACCAAAGGACTAAATATGACAACTTATGATTTCAAAATGACCTTTGGTGATAATTTTCTATATTTTGAATATCCAGGGACTAGTTTTGTAATTTTATGAAAGTTGGGGGACTGAAACTGCCAATTTTGCAAACTTTATACGTTTTTCATCTGTTTTTGCTCATTTTGCATCTAAAACATATAAAACACAATTTTGAAATATTTTCAGTATTTTGATGCATTTCTGAGTGTTTTCGTATGTTTTGCAGTTCAGATTAGACAAAAAATGATGAGTGTTTGAGCACTCATCAATTGCCCTAAATTGTTCCTTTTATGATTTTAGGTACTTTTGGAGTGAATTCTGAAAAAGGAAGCATTTTGGACGTTTTTGGAGCATAAAAGTGAAGAAAACAGCAAAGTCTCAATTTTCCTTGCTGGGAACAGTACCTGACGGCGTCACCAAATTCTACATGACGGCGTCAAAAGTAAAACAAGAGGTGAAGTGGATAGAGTCCATGACGGTCCAGAGAGTTTTACACTAAGGGGCATGACGGCGTCACCATAGGCCGTCATGGTCCCATTACACGTGACGGCCAAGAGATAATTTGCTCTTGACGGCGTCAGATCTGGATCTAGGCAATCCGATATTATTATGGGCGACGAGTTGACGGCGTCAGATTTCTCTTCTTGACGCCGTCACGTTGGAAAATCTATATATAGTTTTGTAATTTTCATTCATTAAAGAGATGACAATTAGAGGGATAACTTGGAGAAACCCTAGCACGATTTTATCAGTTCTTTCAAGGGTTTTTACCCTTTGAAACCTTTCATGTTCAATTAAGATAAGTATCCTTTCAATTCATTTAATATGTCTATGTGTTGTTTGAATATATCTTACACTTGTCTTGATTTTAACATGCTAGGCTAGATCTCTTGTGTGTTTGCTTAGATGTAGTGAAACCTAGATGTTAATTATGGGTTGATTGCTTGTTTATAGTTGTTACGGATGAATGATTTCAATGTTAGGCTTAAGAAAACTGCCAGACTTCCATAGGGTAACTTGCTTGAACGTCTTAAGAAACATGAACCAATGCGTACTAGGTTTTTATGGTTGTATTTAATGCCTGAGCGAATTCTAATGATCCCATGTTAGGAGCTTCTTGTAGGCTTGACATATGAGTGAAGTAGGAGCTTATAGAGTTGGGGAAGTACGTACGCCACCCCACGAATGGTATTAAGGAATATAACCCGTCATCCACGCAACTATAACAAACTATCAACCTGTAAGAGATATCTAGGGAGTAATGAAATCTAAGTAAACACAATTTTCACATTTATTGTTCACAACAGTAGTTTAATTAGCTTTATTTTCATTTTTGTTATTTTATTTTGATTGCATCTTAGTTATTGGGTTAGTTGACTAGCAACTAATTCCGCCACTCTTCCAATACCTGAGATTTTTACTTGCTTTTCATAAAATATAAAAATACGAAAAGAATCATCCCTCACCTCTAGACCTAGTTTTTAGGCTTTCAAATCCTTGCGACACTATTCCTACGTTGAACGATCAATCCCCCGGTACTTGTCACTATACTATACTACAACGATCAGGTACACTGCCTGGTGGGGGTTGTAAGCTTCTCGAGATTCCTCGAGAGATAAAGCCTGGTGCAATTCCCACGCATTAGTCATCAATACCAATTTCTTCAACTGAGGAATTTGAGAACCTGATGGATTCAGTGCTCTCATCAACAGTAATGTGATAAGTTTCCTCAGTTTGTTGTCTCCTTGTGTTTAATACCCTGAAGGCTTTGGAAACCAGATAATATCCCAGGAAGTATCCATCATCAGCTTTGGCATCAAACTTACCTAAGTGATCCTTGTGATTATGAATAAACACTGGACACCCAAATACATGAAAGTAGCTAATGTCAGGGATCCTTCCTTTGAATGTCTCATAAGGAGTCTTATTGTGCCTTTTCACAATAATTGACCTATTTTGAGTGTAGCAGGCTGTTTTTACTGCCTCAGTCCAAAAGTGTTTTGAGAGGACTAAGCCATTTAACATTGTCCTTGCTGCCTCAATGAGTGTTCTATTTCACCTTTCAGCTACTCCATTTTGTTCAGGAGTATAGGGAGAAGTGAAATTTTGAGAAATCCCTTTCTTATCACAGAAACACTCAAGGTCATGGTTTTTGAATTCAGTGCCATTGTCAGTTCTTATCTGTTTAACTTTGACATCATTTTGATTTTCAATGTTCCTGACAAATGACATGATTGTGGCAGCTGCTTGACTCTTTTTGGTCAGGAAGTAAACCCAAGTGTATCTTGAGTATTCATCCACTATGACCAGAGTATACTTCTCATGATGTATGGACATTGGACTGATTGGTCCAAAAAGGTCCATATGGAGAAGATGAAGGCAACTTTTGATAGGAAAGGTTTGTTTGGTTTTGAATGATGCCCTGTGGTGTTTTCCTTTTTCACAAGCATAACAAGGCTTGTCTTTGGTATACACCAGGGATGGAAGGCCCAGAACTTTGTTCTGTTTGGCCAGGTTGTTGATGCTCTTGAAGTTGAGATGAGATAGTCTCTTATGCTAGAGCCAGTTGATTGTCTCACTTGACTTTGAGAATCGACAAGTCCCATTTTGAGTTAGGGATGACATGTCTAGTACATAGACATCATCCCTCCTGAGGGCAATCAACACTACTTCCTTGTTGGCATTAAAGATGGTCCCTCTCTTGTCATCAAACTGAACTATGTATTTTGCATCACATAGTTGGGAAACACTTATCAGATTGTACTTGAGACCATTAACATAAGCTATTCTTGTAAAAACTATACCATTGCCGTTTACTGAACCATAACCTTTAGTGGGAGCTGATGAATTATCACCAAATACTACTTTGGGTCCCGGTTCTTCCACATATTTGTGCAGATAACTTTTCACACCAGTCATACTCCTAGAGCATCCACTGTCGAGGTGCCAAGTAGGATCCCTGATGTGTTTCTGCACAAACAGTAAACTGGGTTAGTTTTACATGTTGACCCACCTTCTAGTGGGCTTAGTCCTCAGGGACTTTTTGAATTTTACTAATGAATCATGGTCTGAAGTTGTGTGTACTAAGCTTCCACATGTTTTACATTTTGTGGAGGTTGATGCCTCAGTTGACTGAGAAATGTTAGTGTGGGTTTTCCTTCTGGACTGAATGATCTTGTCATGTCCCTTGGTTTCATGGGAGGGATCTCCACACATGTCACAACAATTTTTCATCATACAATCATCAGGAAGATGATCATTGAAACCATAGTGTGGACATGGCAAGTAAGGCTTAGCCTTCAGTCTCTGTTTGGAAGGTGAGGCATACTGATAGCCTTGAGTATTGTATAGACCTTGTGCTTTTAAAGAAGCAGTGTGAGAGATGTGATCACAAGTTCTGTGGTCCACTTATTTGCATATCATGCAGAACAAGACTCTGTAGCATTTATCAGTGCTGTGGTTAGGATAATTGCACAGCTCACATCTCACAGAAGGTCTAGGTGTGGTCTTTGGTTTGGAAGAACTTGAGGATACTGATGGTTTATTAAATTTTGAGTCAGAAGGTTTTTCAATGGACTCAATTTTCTCACTCAGCATCCTGACAAGTTCAGCAAGCTGATCAAATTTTGAATCAGTGCTTTCAGGTTTTACATCAGTAGGCACTGAAGGTGTGTGGTGTTCAGTGGGTGCAGGAGTAGGTCTCTTCAGAATAGTCTTTCCTAACCCTGATTTCTCCTTATGAGAATGGGGTTGATAGACTGATGGTGCAAGATCAGAATTGGGTTCAGCTCCCTGAAGTTGTTTCAGTGGAGGGAGTGGTGATTGAGAATCAGACTTAGACTCAGTGATGGACTCAGTAGGACTAAGTTCATCAGTGACTCCTAGCAGCTCCTTGATAGCCTGACTTTCAGGCTCTAGGATTCTTCCAGTGTTAAAGTTTAGCAGCTTAATGTCAGGATTGATTCTTTCAATCCAACCACTGGGTTTAGGAGCAAGTTCTTTGCTAGAGAGTATGTTGGCTGACAGAAAATTTGTTGAATGGATACTCTCCCCAGACTCTTCAGTGAGTTGATCTTCACCCATAGCAACCTTTTTGGTGCTGGGTGTGAGACTCAGTGTTTCATAAAGTTTGGGGTTTTTATGAGTCCATTTCCAAATAACAGCCTTTTCTTTCTTGTGTTCTTCCTGAAGAGTTTGATTTTGTTTTACAAGTTCAGAATTTTGAATTTGAAGTGTTACACTTTCAAGCTTAGCTTGTTTTAAAGCAAGTAGTTCATCTCTACATTGGTTTAATTCAAAACTCAGTTTGTTAAATTTAGAAAACAAATTAAGTCTTTGCTCTTCAACATACTTAAGATCAAAATTAATATAATCTAAGTAAGATTTCCAATCAGCATCATCATCGATAAAAAGTAGAATGTTTACCTTTCTCATTTTGATGTTAACCTATTCTCCATTTCTTGCATGACTCTTTCCTACAACAAGCTTGTTGTCATCTGATAGGGCCATCAGGGCACTGATATATAAACTTTTTCATTATCATCAGAGGACACTTCAACTTCATCCCAGTCAAAGGTTTCAGCAACAAGCCCTTTGTTCTTAGCCTGAGAAGGCTTTGGAGCCTGAGGTAGCTGAGTGACTGTTGTGGATGATTCAAGAAGGGCAAGTTTGGCTTTAGCCTTCCTGTATTTGGCTTCAAAATCAATTTGAGGGGGTTTTTCAAATCTTTGACTAGATTGAAGCAACTTGGGTTGAAACTTGCTAGGTCCTGAAAAAGAGTTATTTTTTGAAAATTTGTGTTGGAAGAAATCCAACAAACCGGTTTCTAGAGCGGAACCACGAATCAAGAACTACTCCAACAAGACCTCGGCAAAGGGTTATGATCCCTTAATGCCGAGTGGCACCAACACACACGAGATATTTTACACTCAAAAGTTTATTAAACGTGAGCAAGAAAAAGAAGATACAAATAAAACATCACCCCCTCATCCCTATTTATAGAGAATGAGGGGGGAGAAACCTAATCCTTGGTGAATAAGGATTCTACAATTGAGGAGGTTAGGAACTTTCCTAATACATGACTAACCTCCTTAAGTTTGAGCTAAAATACAATTAACCCCCTAAACTTATATCCTAACTATTACACACTAATATTCTAACAATTTCCACCTTAGTGGTAATAGTTAGCCTTCTCCGATACGCAGCAGCTTCAACCGGTGCTGGAACCTCGGACCGGGGACCGCCTTCGTCAAGGCACCAGTAGCAATACCCGCTACTTACCTTAGCTCAAATCCTAACTCTATAGAGAATCCCTTTAGCCATGTATCCTCCTTCAATTCTCTAGTAAGTGTCATATACTCCGCTTTAGTTGTTAACAAAGTCAACGTGTGCCACAACATAGCTTCCTAGCTCACTGCACATTCCTGTATCATAAACCCGTACATTGTGATTGATCTACCCATGATGTAGTCAGAATCCACAAAATCCTGTACGTCCATATGTAATCCACGATCAAACCTATCCAACATTCCCACATCCGTAGATGCTATGTCAGGTGTCATGCAGACAACTTGATACTTATGACTTCTAACTGCATATATACATGACTGTATCAACTCGCATTTTCGGATTACTATTCATTTTTACTATTCATAATTACTATTCACTTTTTACTATTCACTTTCACTATTCACTCCCGAAATTTTTATTTCATATTCTCGTAAGTTAAACTATTTTAATGATAATCCAAGAGTTTGACACTCGTCGGATCATTTCTGCAAAAAATCACAAAACCGTGTCCGAGATTTACTTTTAGGTTTAAACGTCATTCCAGCATCCCGATATGTCCATAAAACATTATAAACAATAGAAATATGATTTTCTCTCATTTTAGGACAATTCCAAAAGTTTTGGAATTTTACGTTTTCCAGTTCAGCGTTTTACGCGAATTACGTGTTTTAGACCCGCGTTTCCAGTTTTAACAGCGTTTAAGCAAACCGATAGAACATGTCACTCATTAAATATGCTAAGATAGGTTATATTAATAAGTTCTAGCATATTTATAAGTTTCATATTTTTAGGATACCCGATTTTAAGTTTCGTGACTTTACGACTTACAGTTAGCAATTAATGGGACCAAAACTCACTTCGTAAAAGCAAGATAACATCAAAACTTCACCTAGTCATCCAAGATAAGTGATGAGTGCTCAAACACTCATCATTTTTGGTCTAATCTGAACTGCAAAACATACAAAAACACTCAGTAATGCATCAAAATACTGAAAATATTTCAAAATTGTGTTTTATATGTTTTAGATGCAAAACGAGCAAAAACAAATGAAAAACGCACAAAGTTTGCAAAATTGGCAGTTTCAGTCCCCCAACTTTCAAAAAAATGACAAAACTAGTCCCTGGATATTCAAAATATGGAAAATTATCACCAAAGGTCCTTTTGAAATAATAAGTTGTCATATTTAGTCCTTTGGTGAAAAATTGGAAAAGTTTTGGAAATTTACAAATTCAATCCCTGGAGTTTCAAACTTTGGCAGATTTGGTACCTGGGAAATATTTTTGGATTGAAAAGTCAACAAAAGTCTTTGAAAAATAAAAAGTTGACAATTATGGTCCTTGGGTATAAAGTTTGGAGATTTTACAAGTATGGTCCCTGTACTTTCAGAATTGGCAGAAATAGTCCCTGGAGGTGTAATTTTGAAAAATCTCATTTTATGGTCCTTACACTATTCATATATGGCAGAAATAAAC
This sequence comes from Artemisia argyi, assembly GCA_030686995.1. Lineage (NCBI taxonomy): Eukaryota > Viridiplantae > Streptophyta > Magnoliopsida > Asterales > Asteraceae > Artemisia > Artemisia argyi. The sequence continues at coordinate 110,269,148 of CM060690.1, read as the reverse complement.
CTTGGACCAAGTTTGGGAAGTTACACAAATCAGCCCCACAAATTCAGGAATTTCATAAATGGTCCTTGTGTTTATTGTAAAAACAAACGGACCCTTTTATTATTTACCACCCTTAATTAACAAAACCCAACACCAAATCCAAACCCCATCACCCCCTGATCTACCATCCAGCCCAACTTCCATACCCTCAGCCCACACACCATCAGTCCACCACTCCAACCAAATCATTTTAAATAAAACAACGGTCAAACCTTCGTTGACCACCCTTCTCCCCCACTTGGCTAGTAACCTGCAAACACTGTGTACCCCCCCCCCCTAAACCTCACCAACTCTGCACTCACCCCACGCCTTGTCCCCTCTGCCTACCACTAACATCCAAACCCCTTAATTACCCAAAAACCCTAACAAGCAACCTCAACTACTTGTTTCTCTTTTCCCGCCAAAATTGAGGAGATAGCAAAGATTGGTCCAAAGGTCAAACTAGTAGCTGGGAAATGCAGTGGGACCCATGTTGGTGCTTATAAGTCAAGAAGAGAAGAAAAAGTCACCAGTAGAGAGTAGTATGAGTGTAATTTTTATCTTATGTCCATTTTCTTTTCAAATGTAATTTTTAGTTTAATATAATGTAGTAAGTAACTTCAAGAGTAGTTTTGAAACTCATTGTATCCTTAATCTCAGTTATTTCAGTAGATTTTAGTTTTTCACCATTGTACTTTGAAAATTCTCAAGTAGTTTTACATTGTTAAAAATTGTAGAAGTCTGCTTGTTTAAGTGTATTAAGCTCAGTTAAAGGTTTTTAAAAGTTTTTTAAAGTTGAATAAATGATTGTGGCTCAGTTGATCAAGAATCATGGAAAATAGTGCATAAATGGGAGATTCAGTTTATAGATGAATTGAAGAAGAGATTAAAAGTGATCTTGGATTTCAAAGGTTTAGGACCTCAGGGGAGGTATTAAGATCAGTTAGTAGTCTTTGGTTCATGTTTTCATTTGGATATCAGTTGTAAGTTCAAACCACTATTTTCTTGCATTTATTGTTTAAATACTCATTACTTGATAATATCTGTGTTTTTATGTTCCTGTTGCCTAGGTTAGTTGTTTTATTGCCTTGTTTCACTAGTTTGTTCATTAGATATAATGGTTGGTTAATTTTTCATCTTCACTGTCACATATAACTTGTAATGGACTGTTGAGTTTTTGTTGATTAAGTTGTTGAATCTGTGTTTCTTTTGTCTTAATTTATCATAACAAACACTTACAAATCAGTGGTATGAGTCAAATTTGTGAGTTCCCTTGAAAAACCATAACAGACCAAGATTTAAGGGGTGTTTGGATCAAGGCATTGTTATGTGTTCAGGCCTGTTAGTGTTGCCATTATTAGTTCAAATATGTTGCATTAGGTTTCATTAGCTCAACCAAGTCTTAAAATCCAGTGGTCATGTGACTGAAAGTCAAAATCCACCTTGAATCGTTCATATCTAGTGACTGTTGGATCAGTAGGATCTGTAATCACACATTTTAGCTCATTATTGAATAAGTTAACTAGTTTTAGTCTAATTGCTTCTTAATATATCAGTATAAGTCAGTAGTGTAGGGTTAAATCTTAAAATAGTCAACTATCCAAGTTTGTAGCAAAAGTCAAAATTGCATTTCTTAGGTTTCTCCAAAAGTTCAAGTATTTGTTTTGATTTTTGTGTATTGATTTGGGGTGTGAAATCTATTCCTAATTGTAGTCTAATAGCTCAACTTTGTGATCTTATAATTAGTTTATTTTTGCAATTTTTTCTGTGGGGTCCACCCCTGCTCAAAGTGAGCTGCAGGGCAGCTCATACCCCTGCTGCAGCAGACCCAATCCCATCAAGTGGTGGTTTTCCAGCCACCCTAGTGGTCCATAGCCTTTCCAATTTGGTTCTTTGAACTCCCCACATGGTAGGCTTTCAATATTGACCACTGGTTTGACCTTGAGCCCCCTAGGTCCCACCTAATTTGGCTGCTCAATTCTGTCCCCATTTTCAGTTTCAAAACAACTTTCCAAGTGCTTATTCATAGCTTATTGCTTAATATGTGGACCCCACTTGCATTTTCTAGCTTAAACATGTTCATCTAACTTATTTACATCTGTTTTAACCATTGTGGGCCCCACACAATGGCCATTTTAGCTCATTTTCCATTTTGGTCAACTGTGGTCAACTGTCTCACTAATAAGCTCTCCACAGCTTATTATTAAGTTCTAAAAAGTTTGTTTTTACAAAAGTTTGCTGTTTTTAGATGTAAAGTAGGTTTCTAAAATAAAAATCCAGAAAAAACAAAGTATTTTTAAGTGATAGTTTCTATTTAATTTTATTTAATTTTCATTTTCATTTTTATATTTTTATTAAGAACTTAGCTTTTTTATATTTTTCTTAATTTCCTCTTAAGTTAAAGTAGTTATAATAATTTTATCAGATTTTTATTTCATCATTTGGTATTTATTATATTTAATCTTAGTTTTATTAATTATTAATTAATAATTAGTTTAAAATAGCATAATTAGTTTTTATTAAGCAAAACCTAATTTTTATATTTTTTATAGCTTTTATATGTTATAAAATATTTTTAGAAATTTTATTAGAATTGTTACTGTTCATTTTCTATTTTTCTTAATTTAAAATAGTTTAATTAGTTAATTAGTAATTAATAAGTAATTAATTAATAGAAAAATCACAAAAAGACAAAAATACTTATTTTTATTTTTAAAACTTATTTTTAGTTATTTTATAATTTTAGAAATTTTATTTTCACCGTTATAGTATTTAATTAATATTATATTATATTTAAGTGTTTTAAATATTAATAATTAGTAATAATTAGTATTTAATTAATATTAAATAATTAATTAGTGTTAAAATTTATTTTCTTTTTCTAAAATTTTCTTTTACCTTTTATTTTGTAAAAAAGTCATTTCCACCCCCTGGGTGTTTTCAGATTTCCGTTTTCACTTTTTATTTTGTACGTCTACGTTTTATTTAAACGTAACGTACGCGTTTTTAGGTTTAAATCGTTTCTGGTTTTTCTTAGCTTCCCGTCTTATTCACATAGCTTGTTTAAGCTATTTCATTGTAGATTCCTTAGTTCAAATCATTCACAAACACCCTTTTCATCCAAATTCACCCGATCACGAAACCGTTTCATAACCATCACACCTCGTCGGGACATAACGACCCGGGGAAACCTTATACTTCCGCGGAGCATTGATCTAGGCTATTTGAATTTGTTGACCATTCCCTGGTCAATATAAGTTAGGTGGTTTAGTATCAATCAATTTTTGGCTTCGCTGCCGGGGAGGTGTGCGCGCTATTCGAAACGGTTTTCTGATTAGTGTTTTTGGAATTCATTCCATTGTAAATTTATCCATCTTTGTTCATATTTTTCTATAATATCCCAAAAATATTTTTCCTTACCCTCTATCCATTTGATTCTACCTTCTTACACCCCTCTCATGTATAATTCTAAATGACATCTCTCGATGACGATTTCCTTGAGCTATGGGCCTTTGAGAGCAAAATTGAGAAACTCATGGCCTTGTCAAAAATATCGAGATGTCGTAGTGATTATGATGGACCTTCGATTCCTATTCCCTCTCCGGTGAGGGAAATGAATCAAGAAACCGAGGTGACAAAGGACCCTGTACTTCCCTCTGACGATGGAAGTGCTAAATACGTCCAGCCTACGGTTGTCTAAGAACCTAAGCTCACAATTGCTCCTAAACCGTCAAGAATTGATCCTAACCTTTCACGGTTTACGGTCAAAAGTTTGTCAAGCATACGTGCTGAGCTTAGGGCAGAGACTGAAAAGAACGACTTACCTAACCTTCACATTTATCAAGAACCAAAACCCGAGACCATAACGGAAGTGGTGGAAATTGCTAGCTCTAAGAGCACACCACTTGTCCCACCTCCAGATTTTGTTCCTTGTGTCGGTTGTGGTGAGCCGCTTTTCGGTTTTCCATGTCGTTGGTGTACATGTGTGCAATGTGGTAATGATATTCAAAACGGGAGTTGTTTGTTTTGTGGGTCGAGTAATTCATTTGCTTATGATCCTAATCAAAACTCATTCAACGACTCTTCAAATTTTTTCGATTGCCCATCACATTCATACGAGCAAGAATCATATTACCCAAATTTCCATGATGCTTCGTATCAAAATACACCAAGCCTAACTCAACAGTTTTACTGTTGTGAGTACAGTGGAGGTCCTCACTTTAGCTCGGATTGTCAAACAAGGAATCCAATTCCTTGTAACAATTACGACTATTCGTTTTCAGACCCACCTCCACAGCACCAAATGATTCACACAACTCCTTCTGCTACTGACATTGTAATAGAGGTTCTTGAGATATTGAAAGAACTTAAGGAGTTGGGTACCACAACACTTCATAATGCACCCAGTGTTTCTTGTGTGAATTGTGGGGGTCCTCATGATGATTATCAATGTCAACCTTCTGGTTTTGACAAATCCCCACCCCCGCAATTTTCATTTACTCTTAATTCACATGAGAAATGCATGGCCAAAATATTGACAGAAGAGCAGGTTGCTAAAATTGATTCCATAGATGATTTTGAAAAAGCTGTTAGGGAATCATATGCAAAACAAAAAGCAGCCAAATCTAGCTCTTTGTTCCGTTTTATTCATGATGACGATGATGATGAGGATTCGATTCAAATAAAGGAATATTACAAAGATTCATCCAGTTCATCAGTTGAGATTCCTTCCGTGGAAGCACAGGGAGATAAGAGTATGCAAGAATTGCTAGCAGAAGAACACATGAAAAATATAGAATCTATGTGTGCTAGTCTTTCTTATCTCCCTCAGTCTGCTGTTATCACACCCGAAGTTCACACTCACTCTCTGATCATGGGGGATGAGCATCTTAGCACTGTTCCTAATAAGGAATCGGACGAATTAATAAAGTCTAGTGTTGAGATCCTTGTCCCAATCCCGAGAGAGTCACAGGGGACTTTTGACCATATGTGTGATATTCCTCCTCCTCTATTCTTCCCATCTAATCATGATGAGATGTTCTCCGATTCTACTGATGACAATTCGTTATCTTGTGAGGACATCGTTTATATGGAAGAATTACCTTCTGAGCTAGTCAGCTTAGAAGAAGAGAATGACGAGATTGACACTGAAATCAAGGATGAAGCACTTCGTGTAACATTATTGAATGTCGATCTCCTCATTTCTAAAATCGAGGCTTTCAAAATGAAACCTATTTCATCTCCTATCCCCATAAAGGATAGTGACATTGTCTTCGATGATCCTATTCCGGAGTTTGAAGCCTTTACCTTTGATCATATGGGAGAGAAGATTAGTGACAGTACCACTTCTCATTCTCAAATTTCTCTCCCCGATTTTGATTCATTCACCTTTGAGGAGTTCTCCGGTGAACTCACTCATATTATATCTCCACCGGAGTATGATAACTTCCACTTTGATCTAGACAAAGTTGATCTTTGTTTTCCGGAGGGAAATATTCTCAACCATGAGAATTTGATTGATATCAAAATCCCAACCCTCCCACCCATAATACGTCTAGATCATACGAGCTTTACTGATGAGATTCATGATACACCAATCATGAATTCTCTTTCCGATGATGATGAATCAATCTTGATTGTCATCAAGATCTTTCTTCCTTTCTTCACCTACATGGTGACTTCTCCTGTTCTTCATTCCTTCGGGAATGAAGACACTATATTTGATCCCGGCATTTTCATGTATCCTTATCTTGAGCCGGATACTTATCTCATCGGTGTGGAACTTTCACGTGCTTTAAATGTTTGTCCAAACATCTTGAATGAAAGTCCGATTGAGATTGTTTCTTCCACATCATGCTTCCCCAATGACAAATGAATTAGGGGTCTAGTCAAGCTAGCGACTCGGTAAACAAAAACAGTAGCAGGCATATAGGGTTTTCACCCTAAGTGTGGGGGAGTCCCCCATGCTATGGTTACAAGAGTGAAAAATAAAATGGTGTTTTCCACGCTTAGCTTGTAATGTTGCCCTTTTACGTTCAAAATGTCGGCATAATAGCCGGGATTTTGAATATTGAGGACAATATTCATGCTAAGTGTGGGGGGGGTATTCGCTATTCTAGCGAATTTTATCACATTTTACTATATAATACCCCCGTTTTTAGCCAAAATTTCAAAAATTTTAAAAAATTTTCACTGGTGCTTCAAAATTTTTGTGGTAATCAGTCCGCCTTGTCTAAGCGACAAAAGGGATTGGCTAGTCCAAGAGCAAACGGCTCTTGGTAAAGACATCTCAAATCCGTTTACGGCTTGCAATTTGCCCAAAATTGTGTGGTTCATCAACTCCCCGAAAACAAATGAGTTGGCTAGCCCGCAAGATTATGGCTTGTGGTAAAGGCCGTGGAAAATCCATAATTGGTAATCAGCTCACCAAGATGTTGACTATTCCAACAAGAGCTGGCTAGTCCAGAAGCAAACGGCTTTTGGTAAAGACTACTCAAATCCGTTGACAGCTGGTGGTTTGCTCAAAATCACACGGTTATCAGGTGTGCCACAGTTCTTACACCTGGCTACTCCAGAAGTGATGGCTTTTGGTAAAGAGTTTAAAACCCATCAAGTTTTCAAAACAGTATTGCTAGGGACTAGCAATAGTTTAGTGTGGGGGATTGATTAGTGCTCAAACACTCATCATTTTTGGTCTAATCTGAACTGCAAAACATACAAAAACACTCAGTAATGCATCAAAATACTAAAAATATTTCAAAATTGTGTTTTATATGTTTTAGATGCAAAATGAGCAAAAACAAATGAAAAACGCACAAAGTTTGCAAAATTGGCAGTTTCAGTCCCCCAACTTTCAAAAAAATGACAAAACTAGTCCCTGGATATTCAAAATATGGAAAATTATCACCAAAGGTCCTTTTGAAATCATAAGTTGTCATATTTAGTCCTTTGGTGAAAAATTGGAAAAGTTTTGGAAATTTACAAATTCAGTCCCTGGAGTTTCAAACTTTGGCAGATTTGGTCCCTGGGAAATATTTTTGGATTGAAAAGTCAACAAAAGTCTTTGAAAAATAAAAAGTTGACAATTATGGTCCTTGGGTATAAAGTTTGGAGATTTTACAAGTATGGTCCCTGTACTTTCAGAATTGGCAGAAATAGTCCCTGGAGGTGTAATTTTGAAAAATCTCATTTTATGGTCCTTACACTATTCATATATGGCAGAAATAAACCTTGGACCAAGTTTGGGAAGTTACACAAATCAGCCCCTCAAATTCAGGAATTTCATAAATGGTCCTTGTGTTTATTGTAAAAACAAACGGACCCTTTTATTATTTACCATCCTTAATTAACAAAACCCAACACCAAATCCAAACCCCATCACCCCCTGATCCACCATCCAGCCCAACTTCCATACCCTCAGCCCACACACCATCAGCCCACCACTCCAACCAAACCGTTTTAAATAAAACAACGGTCAAACCTTCGTTGACCACCCTTCTCCCCCACTTGGCTAGTAACCTGCAAACACTGTGTACCCCCCCCCCTAAACCTCACCAACTCTGCACTCACCCCACGCCTTGTCCCCTCTGCCTACCACTAACATCCAAACCCCTTAATTACCCAAAAACCCTAACAAGCAACCTCAACTACTTGTTTCTATTTTCCCGCCAAAATTGAGGAGATAGCAAAGATTGGTCCAAAGGTCAAACTAGTAGCTGGGAAATTCAGTGGGACCCATGTTGGTGCTTATAAGTCAAGAAGAGAAGAAAAAGTCACCAGTAGAGAGTAGTATGAGTGTAATTTTTATCTTATGTCCATTTTCTTTTCAAATGTAATTTTTAGTTTAATATAATGTAGTAAGTAACTTCAAGAGTAGTTTTGAAACTCATTGTATCCTTAATCTCAGTTATTTCAGTGGATTTTAGTTTTTCACCATTGTACTTTGAAAATTCTCAAGTAGTTTTACATTGTTAAAAATTGTAGAAGTCTGCTTGTTTAAGTGTATTAAGCTCAGTTAAAGGTTTTTAAAAGTTTTTTAAAGTTGAATAAATGATTGTGGCTCAGTTGATCAAGAATCATGGAAAATAGTGCATAAATGGGAGATTCAGTTTATAGATGAATTGAAGAAGAGATTAAAAGTGATCTTGGATTTCAAAGGTTTAGGACCTCAGGGGAGGTATTAAGATCAGTTAGTAGTCTTTGGTTCATGTTTTCATTTGGATATCAGTTGTAAGTTCAAACCACTATTTTCTTGCATTTATTGTTTAAATACTCATTACTTGATAATATCTGTGTTTTTATGTTCCTGTTGCCTAGGTTAGTTGTTTTATTGCCTTGTTTCACTAGTTTGTTCATTAGATATAATGGTTGCTTAATTTTTCATCTTCACTGTCACATATAACTTGTAATGGACTGTTGAGTTTTTGTTGATTAAGTTGTTGAATCTGTGTTTCTTTTGTCTTAATTTATCATAACAAACACTTACAAATCAGTGGTATGAGTCAAATTTGTGAGTTCCCTTGAAAAACCATAACAGACCAAGATTTAAGGGGTGTTTGGATCAAGGCATTGTTATGTGTTCAGGCCTGTTAGTGTTGTCATTATTAGTTTAAATATGTTGCATTAGGTTTCATTAGCTCAGCCAAGTCTTAAAATCCAGTGGTCATGTGACTGAAAGTCAAAATCCACCTTGAATCGTTCATATCTAGTGACTGAAAGTCTTAAAATCCAGTGGTCATGTGACTGAAAGTTTAAATATGATGAGATTGACACTCATTTAAACCACCTTCATGCCTTCAAACGTATGGTTGACTCTCAAATCAACCATATTATGGTTTTACAAACAACGTTACACTTATCTAGTGAAGGAACCAAAAACACCTCTCAACCATCCACATTTGCTCCTTCAAGTTCAAACCATCCACTACCAACAAATCAAACCTCTCTTCCACCAAACTTTCCCCGCCATGATTGCGGACATTGCGAAAGAACCGCTCACATTAGTGAAAGGTGTCGAACGGAAATTCGCGAGTTATCCGAAGAAATGAGGTTTATCCTAAACCACATTTTGGACCGTCTACAATCCTTGTCTCACCCACCTCAAGTTTAGAGTCTCTAAAATGAGTCAAAACTGTTTCTTTTGGAAAATGTTTTCCATTAAAACCAACAAACCAAGCTTAGAGCACCAACACCAAAACCAACAAACCAAAACCGTTTCACCTACACAACCTTCAAAATAAAGCCAGCTACACCCTTCAGCACACATTTTCATCCCTAAACAACCTTAGCCTTGTTTTTGGAAAATGTTTCTCATTAAGGAAAATGATGGTTTCCTTTTATAGATGTAGGATTTTATATTCTTAGTTTCTTTTTATTTTTAGAAGTAGGATGGTATCCACATCATTTCTTGTCATTGACTTTCTAAAAAGTCAAATTTTACATGAAATGAATTTTATCCTACCGTGAGATATGCCTTGTTTGTTGACCATTTAAGTATTGTGATTGCACTATACCTTGTTATGGTAACTTCCATATCTTGTGTTTTAGAAACTAACTCTTTTTTGTAGGATCATAATCCATGTTTCCCTTCCTTGATACTCCGTGTTAGGGGAGTAATATTCAAGGGGGAGCATGAGAATTGAACTAATCCGCTTCGCAAATCTTATTTGTGTTTAGACAACAAGAGATTTCATGACTAGTTCTACACTTGTCATATGAGGCAACTAACCTTTTCTTTGTAGGTTCAAAATCCATGTCTCCTATCTTGGCACTCCATTTAGGGGGAGTATTGTCCAAGGGGGAGCTCATGCATCATTCTGCTTCGCTACTCTTCTTTTTGTTTCGACAAAAAGGGGGAGAAGTTATATTAAACTTGTTTTCATCTCTTACTCTTGCATATCGTATCGCATCTTTTTCATAAAACAAGTTTTAATACAAACTTTATAAGACTTAACACTAAATCTTGTGGCTTACTTACAAATAAAGTTTATGTTTTATCATCAACAAAAAGGGGGAGATTGTTAATACAAATATTGCCTAAAAACGTTATTTATATTTTACGATCTTTGCTAAGTTTTGTTAATGACAAAATATGAACTTTAGTTTATAGTAACAACATCACTTTAGCTTTAAGTCTTGTATAACTAGGTTTACATTTCTTTTTTAAGCAAAACATTGTTTTTATTTCTTTATTTAGAATGTGTCATGTCACATCACATTTATGGTAAGTTTGTCAATATACATTTAAGGAAAGATTGTGTGTTTGACTAACCATAAGTCTTCTTGCACAAGTTTGTGTTTGACTAGTTTTTATTTGATGTGACTTTGGTTGGTTTGAATGATTTATTGCAAAACCAACTGCAAGCCTGGCGGAACCCTGGGGGTACACGGGCGGAACCCATCTGAGGGTTCTGCCGTATCCGCCAGACCTGCTGTTTGTTTTGCTATAAAGACTAAGCCAATTGTTAATTTTCACCCATCACTTTAGGACATATATTTCACATATTCTTTCAACTAACTCAATAAAATTTGACTTGTGTGATCCTCTTATGTAGCAAGGGAGTTCACAAGTTCATCCAAGAAGTTACAAGTTTCAACTCAAAAGTTGCAAGACTTGTTAGCTTTGTTATGTATATGCTTTGGTAGTTTATACTTCATTTGTATTGTGTGTAGAAGTGATCGGTTAGTATTTTAGGCCTCAAAATACAAAGTGTGACGGGAGTTGTTGTACCCTTGTAAAAGAACTAACGGGAGTGGTTGTACCCTTGTAAAAGAACTCGACATCTAGCTTAGTGTCGGTAAAAGTGTAAGCGACGACGGGAATGGTTGTACCCTTGTAAAAGAACTCGACATCTAGCTTAGTGTCGGTAAAAATGTAAGCGACGTTGTAAAGGTTTCTCCACCGGGAAAGGAGCTTGTTGATTAGTGCTTATAACTCTCGAGTTGGAAACTCGGGGCGTGGATGTAGGGCAAGGAAAAAGAGTCCTTGTAGCCGAACCATGATAAACAATCGTGTTGTGGTTTGATCGTTTCTTTCTTTATCTTTGCTTATTATATATTGTCTTTAGTTCGAATTGCTAACTACACGTAAAGCTTTTCAAAGAATCAAACAAGTAATTTGATTTTATATCTTTAAACAAACGTAAAGTTTTTATAAGATAATCAAGTTAAAAAGCGGTAAACTATTCAACCCCCCTTCTAGTTTTCTACACTTTACATCAAGGCAAAGCACTTAACTTGTTTGAACCAAGGTATTAGTTGAGATCGTCGAGGCGTGGAAAGTCACGAGATATGAAACTATGGATTCTCGACGTTGTGTTACTTGAACTTATAAGTAACCTATGATTTTCTCAACTCATAATCTTAATTGTCTAAACTTTCTCTTCTTGATGACAATTAGATTATTTTTTAATCTTCTTCTTAATCTCATTTCTACAAAAGACAAATACCACCAAATCTCCCACAATCCTTCCCAAATATCCCTCTCCAACATTCTCTTACAATATTCTCTTACACTTCTTACACAATGTGTACCTTGTGTCTTCCCTTACTCACATACAACCTTCACATACTCCCACACAATATTCTCTCAATCTACCAACTTCCCATACAATCTTTATACACATACTTATACACCTTGTGTACACACACTTGATTTCAAAATACACACACTACTCTCACAACCATCTCTTCTCTACACACACTAGCCAACTCACCATATCTTACCATATCCAACTCATATATTCTCTTACACAATCTCTTACACTCTTACATATTCCCTTACACACTCTTACACACTCTTCATCTCAACCATCCATCCTCTTACAACACATCTCAACCATTCACTCACCCTCCTCTCTATTTCATAACATGTGTTATAACAACCAACAAAACACCCATTACTATCATTCCCATTACAAATACCTATAGTAGGTATTTCCCAGGTAAATTTTTGCTTTTTATATACATTATTACTTGCATGACTCACTAGACCTACTCACGTATCTACACAAGCCAAATAACTCAACACTCACATCCTATAAACCCCAGGTATGTCAAGCATAAAATCATAACAACACCATAATAAGTAATTCACCAATCTAAAACACTAAACATAACACAAAACCCTAATAAACCCTAAACTAAAACTTAAGTAGGATTATGTGCTTATCTGAACCTATATGCTGAGTTTAACAAGTATAAATGTGTCCAAGGCTTAAGTATGAGTTTCCTTAGGAATATTAGGATATATTAGGACTATTAGGCTATAGAATAAACCCTTTAGAACTTAGATACAAACCCCCTAAGCCCTAAACCATAACTAGGTCATAGATAACTAGAATTAGGTCTAAACCCTCCCAAAACTTCCCCATAGGTCACTACCGCTTAGTATAAGCCTTTTAGAACTTAGGAATAGTTATTAGATAACCATAGGACACTAGTCTAGGCACTAAACCATATGATAAACACTAGTCTCTCACTACACACACTTAGGTCATTTAGGTTACAAAATTAGGTCAAACCCTCCCAAACCTTTCCCATAAGTTACCCTCACTTAGAATAAACTCATTAGGACTTAGGATTAGTCACTAAACACACTTAGGAACATAACTTAGGCACTAAAACTTTGGTTAAACCTTAAACACTTAATAAGTAGAAACTAGGTCTAAACTTAACTAAAACAAGTAAAACCTAAACATAAGCACCTCAAACACCTCAACCTAACACCCTAACACCTCTAAGCACACACACAAGTAGGTGCATCACCTAGTTGACTAATCCACCACTAATCCACCCTAAACCTCCACTAAACCACCCCTAATCCATCCCTAATCACCCTAAACCATACTTAACCCACCAAACAGCTTACAAGCACCTCTAAGCTACCAAGCAAGGTGGTGGATCACCTCCTTGTAAGCTACTTGTGACCCTTATACCCAAACCGCCTTCCACAGCTTCTCTACACCACAACCGGCCTAAGCTCAGCCCCCTAGCTACTCCTAGCTCATCCTCATCACCATATAGCCTCACCACATCACCCTCTAGCCTTTCTTGCTCACCCCTCCCCCTTCGTGACACCTAAACACCTCGCACCACCCCAAACCGCCTTACGGCGACTATAAATACCCTCCCCTCCCCTCATTTCTTCTTCACACCTCTCCCCCTCCTCTTTACCTCACATTTCTGTAGTACTAAGTCGTTAGAAGCCATAAGGAACGAGTAGCTAGGCCTTGGTCGTGTTGTGTTGTGGTTTGAAGTCGTACGGGCCCTAGAAAACCCTAACCTTAGTTTTCACCCACGTAAACCCCCTAGCCAAGTAAGTCTTACATTTAGTTAATTTAGCTTTAGTATAGTCTTAGGATAGATTTAGAATGCCTTAGATACCCTAGGAACCCTTGCATGAGCCTTGAACCCTTTTACTTGCTAGTTTAAGTTTTAAAACCCTAGATCGAGTCATATACTTGCATGCATGCTATAAGTCATTATTTTAGGTCATACACTAGTTATACATCACCTAGATAAGTTAAAATAAGTAAAACATAGGCTAGAAAACTTAATTACTAGATAAAATATAAGTTACATGCATATTAGGACTAGTTTTGCAAAACTTTACATGCATAAGGGTATACATCGTAAATTCCTGAAATTATAAAGTCTAGAGACTGTTTTTGACATTTCCGAGAAGTTATAAGTAGTAAGGACTAGTTTTGCATAATATTAAAACCCTAGGATAGATAAGAACATAACTATAAACTAAAAAGGAGTAAAAACGTAAATAATATAAAGTTAAAGGTCTAAAATGGTAAATATAGAAAACTTAGGAGTCTTAGGTTCGTTACATAAAATATAGAAGTCTAGGGACTACTTGTGTCAAGTATAGATTGTTATTAGTATAAGTAATATAAGTAATATAAATTTAGGGTAGAAAACATAAATATATAAACTATAAGGGTAAAAAGTGAAAATATCACATAAGTATAAAACCTAAATAAAGTTAGACGCATAACACAATACTAGGGAGCTTCATGCAAGGAGTACTATGTGGATATTTCGTTTTTGACGAGTTTGTTGGGTTTACGAATTAAAGTGCCCTGACTCCTCGAACGATTATTGCATATACTTCTGAGATATGATGGCCCGAACGGTGATATGATTATAACTAAACCTTAATAACAACATAACTCAATAATAGGGAGCTTTGTGTGAGGAGTATTAACTTCTGAATTATGATGGCGCGAACGGTTTTATGTTGATAACATAATACAATAGTAGGGAGCTTCATGTGAGGAGTCATATACTTCTGAATTACAATAGCCTGAACGGTGTTACGTTATATATAAAACATTAACAAACCTAAAAACAATAACTTGAGAAACATAAACATGATAACTAAAGCTTGACATACATACAAAACCAACAACACACTAGGATACGTGAGTAAGGCGGTCTAGTTCCTGAGTCACTATTTGCATCACTTAGATTACTCTACACCCAGGTGAGTTCTCATAGCCTCATACTATTTAAAATGCTTTCACTCTAAATGCTTTATAAACCATGTGAGGGGGATACATGCTAAATGCTTTACTTAAAACCGAATACAAGTCTTTTTCTTTGGTTGTTTGCACGAGTAAACTAACAGCCACCACTACATAACCAAAATTCATGAATCTAATTGTTTGGGACTTTTTACCCAAGCGAACGCGAATATAGTTGATAGATCTATTGGAGTTTGACAACTCCCATTGGTAGTAACACCCCACTAGGTGGTACCAATAAGTACTATATTTGAATCCACTCAAGGTATAACTTTGGCAAGTTATCCTTCCATCCCCTCATGTTGGGTCTGCAGCCACATGACCCGGATCATTAAGGTGTGATTCATGAGCTTAGTGCAACCTACTAAACTCCTGATAATTGTGCATGCATCACAATTATCACAAAACTTGCATTTTTCCCAGATGGGTGTAACAACTGAACCCAGGGAAATTGTATTCACTAACCCCTAAACCTATGATTCTTACTCAACACCTAGTGTTGACTTTTTAAGCATGTATTCTAGGTATATTACTTCTATGGATCCATGGCAGAAGGAGGTACTGAACTCGGAGGACTTTTCATGGTTATCATTCAAACACAACAAACCTAACTCTTAGATTTTTGGGACCTCATCAAAAATAAAAGTATATCTTTTATAATTAAAACTCTGATAATTATGAATGATAACTAAATTTCCAAAACGTCTCTTTTCGAGTCGTTTTCTATTACTGTATCTGTGATTCTATGAAGTAATACCCAAACACTTTATCCGCTGCAATCAGTGAAAAATGGGGGTGTTACATGTGTTTAATCCAAGTCTTCCATTTCAAACCAAAACCATCTCAACCATTGATTCACCCTTTCCCCCCAAGCAAAGCATATTCCTTTAGAATATCCCTTCTTAATCCAAACATAGGCTCCCTTTGATCCTAGCCATCTATTTCAAATAAACACATCTCAACCCTCCATATTCAACACATGGTAATTATTTGAAATTCAAAGGAGGCTCACATTGATCTCCACCATCCATTTCAAACAAAACCATCTCAACCCTCCATCTCATTCTTTCCCCCCAAGCAAAGGAATATACCTTTGGAATATTCTATCTCTAACCTAACCATGGTTACTTTCTAACCCAACCACACACACTCTTCCCTATGGAGGAATATCCCATGGCATATTCTCTTCTCTATTATGCCATGTGAGGAATACCATTTCTACCCTTACCAAATTACCCTTTCTACTCTTCTACCCTTGGTATTTAGTTTTCTTATAAACACTTCACAAAATGATTTTCTAATTGGCTATTTGAGTTGGTAAACCTTAGATTGATTAATGTTAAGGTTTAGTGTGAAGTACAATTGGGGGTTTAGCAAGGATAGGTATTTACAAGGACTAACACCCAAGTTTTGGGAAAACTTGAGACAGAGTCCTAGCGCGCTGCCCGTGCGTTGACGTGCGGGTGACGCGCCGGCCTCGGTAAATTTTTCCCAAGTTTGGGTCTTGGCCTATAAATACCCCCTTGCCTCTTGTATTCCTCACCCCTTGCCATTACTCTTTCTCTCTACATTCTTTCTTTCTAAACACTCTCAAATCTCTCTATCTCTAATCTTGTGTTCTTGATTCTCACTCTAACATCTTTGAAATAACACATCTCTTTGCAAGGGAAGAATCACAAGAACTTAATCCATTATTGTGATTGTGTCGAGGGTCTTCTTCCTTATGCCCTTTCTATTACAATCGAGTCTCTAGGTTAGGTTAGGGCTTGGTTGATTAAACAAACACTTATTCATTCATTCTAACTGTTTGTAAGGGAAGTCTTGTGTCTTGGTTACCAAGCCTAGATCATTATGGATCTAGTTGGGGTTTGATACTTCCAGTGGGAAGTCTTGGTAGTGGTCTTGGTGACCCTTAGGTAAAGTCGAATCGCGAGATTCTTTTGGGTGGTTTCCGAGGGTGGAATACCGTGGGAGTAACTCCTTCTTTGTGAGCATAGATATTGGCGAATATCGGTGGAGTGAATTGTAACGGTTTGTAGTCCACCGAAAGGATTATACTAGTGAATAGTATCGTGTCATGGATTCGCAACTGGACGTACGGATGGTATAAACCCCCATCCCAAACCAGTATATATCGTGGTGTTCTTTACTATCTTTATATACTTGTGATTGTGTTTGTGGTTGTTCCTACTTAGACCACTTGGTTGTCTTCGTGGCTTAAAGTTTTTAAACGTTCTAAAAAGCCGAAGAAACCGTATTCACCCCCCCCCCCCTCTACGGTTCTACAATATTATCAATGAAAAAAAAAACTCCTAAATGTGAGAAGATTTTTCAAAATTTTGACGTGGGGTGTTTGGTATAATGTGATAATGTCTTACAAGATGCAATTCCTAACTAATGGAAAACATAATTAGTTTGTTTATGACAAATTTACTTCATGCTTTCCTAAGTTGATGCATAACCCTAAGTTTTTAGTTTTTGTGCATAAATAGAATTTCCTAAACACAGATCAGGAGAGTAATTGTGTTCAGAATACTTACAATGATGATAGGAATGAAGAGTGGCTGAGCAAGAACCCTAATTTTCGTGTGAAAATGGATATGGAAGTGAATAGTAACTATTTTTGGTGAGTGGTATAGAGTATGGGACTTTTATGGTTTAATATATAAAAAGGAACCTGTGCAGGCTTTTGACGGATTGGACGGAACCAAACAGAGGGATCCGCCCTTTGTTTTTCTTGGTTCCGCCAGTCCTGCAGGTTTAAGAACAAGGATTTTTTGTTTTTAATTTCTACGATTTTATTTAACGTTTAAACTATGAAGTAGGTTCCATAAGTCCTAGTCCTAGTCTAAGAAGATTAAATGGTTCACGTTTAAGGGGTTTTGTAAGAATTCGGCAATGTTGTCTTCGAAGGATACTTTCTCGATGGAGATGTTTCCTTTTTGAACATTGTCACAAAGAAAATGATGAAGGATTTCTATATGTTTAGTACGAGCATGTTGGACTGGATTTTTACTCAGGTTGATGGCTCCTTTGTTGTCGCAAAGGATAGATATGTCTTTAGTCACAATTCCGTAGTCCACGAGCACTTGCTTCATCCAAAGAGCTTGTTGACATGCTTTTCCGGCCAATACGTATTCGGCTTCAGTTGTTGAGATTGCGAGGGCCGTTTGCTTCTTGGAGAACCATGAAGTGAGACAATGTCCAACAAAAGTACAAATACCACTTGTACTTTTTCTATCAACATAGTCACCGGCATGATCCGAGTCGGCATACACTATGGTTTCTACACCCGTTCCTTTGGGATACCATAATCCTAGATGTGTAGTGCCTTTGATGTACCTAAAAATCCTTTTTACGGCTTCAAGATGGACGGTTTTGGGATCTTCTTGAAAACGAGCACATAGACAAACGCTAAACATAATGTCGGGTCTACTAGCCGTGAGATAAAGTAGACTACCAATCATACCCCTATATTTAGTGTTATCTATGGATTCACTTTCCTCATCCTTTGTGAGTTTGGTTTCCGAGGACATAGGCGTTTTGATAGGTTTTGAATCTTCTAAACCAAATTTCTTAAGCATGTCTTTTATGTATTTAGATTGGTTAAAGAATATCCCATCTTCTAATTGTTTAATTTGAAGTCCTAAGAAAAAGTTGAGTTCTCCCATCATACTCATCTCAAACTCGTCATGCATGATTTTAGAGAAATCATCGCATAGCTCTTGACAAGTTGATCCGAATATTATGTCATCAACATAAATTTGAACTATGATAATGTGTGATTCTTTCTTCTTAGTGAAGAGAATGTTGTCAACTAGGCCCATGGTGTACTTATGGTCAACTAGGAAGGTTTTAAGTCGATCATACCATGCTTTTGGAGCTTGCTTAAGTCCGTATAAAGCCTTTTCAAGTTTGTAAACATGATTAGGTTTTCCAAAGTCGGTAAAGCCCGGTGGTTGAGCAACATAAACTTCTTCATTAACAAAACCATTTAAGAATGCACTTTTGACGTCCATTTGAAAAAGTTTAAAGTCATGTGCGCATGCATATGCAAGTAAGATTCTAATTGACTTGAGCCTAGCAACCAGAGCAAAAGCTTCATCGTAGTCAATGCCTTCTTGTTGATTATAACCTTGTGCTACTAGCCTAGCTTTGTTTATAGACACAACTCCGTTTTCATCCATTTTATTTCGAAAGACACATTTTGTTACAATTATAGTTTGATTCTTTGGTTGAGGAACTAGTGTCCAAACATCATTTCTAATAAATTGATTCAATTCTTCTTGCATAGCTATTACCCAAGATTCATCACTTATAGCTTCATTTATATCTTTAGGTTCAATGGTTGATATAAAACAAAAATAGTTACTTTCATTTTGAGCTTTTGATCTTAAGGTTCTTTCATTAAGTTTACCTATGACACTATCTAATGGATGACTTTTAGACTCTTTAACATTGATTATTTCTCTATTTAATAGTTCATCTTCCTTGTCGTTTTTTAAATCAATTTGATTAACAACTTGACTTTCAACTAATTCATCATCTACCAAAGGTGATGTCTTAGAGGGAGGTGGACTTTCGTCGAATGTTACGTTCAACGATTCCTCGACTCTTAATGTTTCTTTATTTAGAACAATATAAGCTTTGCTATTTTGTGAATATCCAAGGAATACACCTTCATAAGATTTTGGGTCAAATTTAGTGAGATAATCCTTGGTATTTAGTATAAAGCATTTACTCCCAAATACTTTAAAGTATCCTGATGTTGGCTTTTTACCTCTATATATTTCATATGGAGTTTTATCTAAAAATGGTCTAATTAGGACTCAGTTTAAGATATAAGTTGATGTGTCGACGGCATTACACCAAAACTTTGTGGATTATTTTGTTCGTTAAGCATTGTTCTACTCATCTCTTGAAGTGTCCGATTTTTACGTTCTACTACACCATTAGATTGAGGAGTGCGAGGAGTCGAGAAATTATGTGTTATACCATTTTTGTCACAAAATTCACCAAATTGTATTTCGTTATCAAATTCCCGACCATGATCCGTTCTAATAGACACAATGCAATTTCCTACTTGATTTTTAATTTTCTTACCAAGAATTTCAAATTGTTCGAAAGCTTCATTTTTACTTTTCAAAAATCTTGTCAATGTATAGCGTGAATAATCATCCACTATGACCAAAGTATAGAAGTTGCCTCCATAACTTTGAATAGCGGATGGACCGAACAACTCTATATGCAAAAGTTCTAGACACCTAGTTGTAGACACCATATTCTTAGCCTTATGGCTATTATGAACTTGTTTACCAATTTTGCAAGCATCACAAAAGTGTTGGTCGTATTTCAACTTGGGTAGGTTTCTAACTAATTCCTTAGAGGATAGGAATTGAATAAGTCTCATATTAGCGTGACCTAAGCGTCTATGCCAAAGAGTTGAGGACTCATCTAATGAGGTAAGGCAAAGTTTATCTCTAGATGTTTTATCAATTTTTATGACGTATACGTTGTTCTTAAGAACTCCTTTAGCTATTGTTATACCATCTTTAAGTATCTTACTTTTGTTTTCACTAAAGAGGACTTTATACTTTTTACGGCAAAGTTGGCTGATACTAAGAAGATTAAATCCTAAGTTGTCAACATGAGCAACATCATCAATAGATAGAGAGTCATGAGAGATAGTACCTTTTCCGATGATTTAACTTTTAAGCTTGCTACCAAAAGTAACGTTACCTCCGTCATAGACTTGATAGGTAGAGAAAAGACTTTTGTCCCCCGTCATGTGTCTTGAGCAACCACTATCATTGATCCATGCATTTGGTTCCAAACACACTTTTAAGCACACCTATTTTATAACAAGCATTCAAACATTTGGTCCCCAATATCTCATGGGTCCAATTTGGTTAATCATGCCATTACCTTGATTCATGTAAGGAAATGGTGGATATGGGTTCCAAGACATATAGTTTGGAACTTGATGATGTCTAGGTATGTTTTGACCTCAGCTATGTTGAAAGTAGGGTTGTATGTTATAGTTGCTCTTTGGAAAGGGGCGTTTGGATATAGGCGTTTTAGGTCTTGGTTGAGTAGTTCTAGTTCTAAATTCATTTTTAGCAAGTCCTACTACTATTTTAATGGCTGGTTTAAGTTTGGTTTCAGTTGAACTAGTGTTGGGCTTCTTTGTAACTTTAACAAATTCATTACGGTTAGTTACTGAAATGTTCTGTTCTGCAGCAGCCTTCACGAAACCAATGGGCTCAACTGGCGGAACCAAATTTTTGGTTCCGTCAGTTCCGTGGGTCATTGCTGCAGTTTTGTCATTTTCTTGTCCTTTTTCTCCTTGTTTCTTTAAACTACTTATTGATCCTGTTTTCATGAATCCTAACCCTGTTCTATCAAAGTGTGATTTTTGGAGTTTCATTATTTCATCCGCACAACAAATACTTTTATCAAACTTCTTAAACTTTGAGTTTTGTTTAATAAGATTATCTTGTGTGATTTTAAGCTTCTCAATTTCAAGTTTTCTTGACATGATTTGCAAGTTGTGTCAACATTTTTACTCTTTTCCAAACGTTTAGCTTTTTCTTTTAATTCATAAACTTCGTTTTCTAAAAATTCCTTTTTAGTCTTCAAAAATTTGTTTTTGTTTATGATTTTTAAGCTTAACTCACAAAATTTGTTGTATTGTTGTTCTAATGTGCCATCATCAATAGAAGAGTAAGATGAATCTGAATGTACCTCATTTGAGCTTTGAGCCATAAGAGCTATTTCGTCATTTGTCGGCTCTTCATCATCATTCTCACTATCACTCCAAGCACCACTCACAAAAGCACTTTGAGTTTTGCTTTTGGGTGGTTTTGGACATTCTCCTATTAAGTGACTTGTATCTCCGCATCTAAAACACTTTCTTTCATTCTTGACTTTCTTCATATCCTGATCTTTTCGTAAAGAGTTCTTTTCATCTTTAGGTTGCCTTACAAACTTTCCTCGTCTTCTAAAGAACTTCTTGAAGTCTCTAACTGCCATGGCATATTCTTCATCTTCACTATCCGAACTTGATTCCTTATCGTCACTTGATTCTATTCTAGCTTTTAAGGCAATAGATTTCACTTTTTCTTTCTTGCCTCTAACTATCTCCGAATCTTTTTCCATTACCATTTCGTGAACTTTGAGGTTTTCAATAAGCTTATCAAGTGCCATGCTTGAAAGATCCATAGATTCTTCAATAGCCGTTACTTTTGCTCTCCACTTAGGATGGAGTGCTCTAAGGAATTTTCTGACAAAATTCTTGCTACAAAAAGATTCATCAAGTGCTTTAAGTGAAGTAATAGTAGTGTTAAATCTAGCAAATGCACTATCAATAGTTTCATCTTCGGGAATAGAAAATTGTTCATATTGTTGGACAAGAAGATCAATTTTGTTATCCTTAACTTGTGAATTTCCTTGATGAGTAGTTATTAAAGATTGCCAAATTTCTTTAGCGGTTTTGTACATAAAAACTCTTTCGTACTCTTTCTTTGGTAAGGCATTATAAAGCATCATTTTTGCTTTATTATTTTTGGCAATTAGTTTCTTTTGATCATCACTATGTTTAGTAAGTGAACTATCCTCATCCTGACCACTTCCGGTAGCCTTATGATCACCTTCAATAATAATATACCATAGATCTATGTCCTTGATTTTACGTAAGTTTCAAAACGGTTTTTCCAATATATAAAACCATTTGGTTCAAATAGTGGTGGTCTTTGCATAGATTGCTCTTCTTTGAAGTTTTCAAAATCCATGGATCGTTCCAAGTTTTAAGATACAATATATTTTAAAATCTTGAGTAACGTAGCTCTTGATGCTAATTGTGGAAAACTAGAAGGGGGGTTGAATAGTTTACCGGTTTTAACTTGATTTTCTTTGAATACTTTTACGTGTAATTGACAATTAAGACTTATCAAACAATAAATAATATGCAAGAATAAAAGTAAGAAACGATCAAACCATAACACGATTGTTTATCGTTGTTCGGCTACAAGGACTTTTTCCTTGCCCTACTCCACGCCCCGAGTATCCAACTCGAGAGTTTTCTTGCACTAGTCAACAAGCTCCTTTATCCGGCGGAGAAAACCTTACACGTCACTTACACACTATTTTCGACACTAAGCTAGATGTCGAGTTCTTTCATAAGGGTACAACCACTCCCGATAGTTCTTTTACAAGGGTACAACAACTCCCGATACTCTAAGTATTTTGAGGACTAAAATACTAACCGATCACTACAAATGGATACAATACAATGATGTATAAACTTTACTAGTTTACACTATGCTATGCTTGACAAGTCTTGCAACGTTGTGTTGAAGCTTGTAAGTTCGTGATCTTCTTGCAACAAAGAAAGACTCACAAATATGAAAGTGTACTGAGTTAGAAATGAAGTATATGCAGTATATTATGATAGTGAGTGATGAGAAAAACTCAAAGAAAGGGTTGCTATTTATAGGCCAACATCCAGACCAACCCACGGATACGGTGGAACCCTGCACAAGATATTAGAAAATCTAACACAATATTCTCAAGATCTCACAAAGTGAATGATTTACTCAAAGGAGTTTGCTTGCTTATATCCTAATACGACATACTATTTAGAAAACTTGCTAAATATTCTTATAAGACATTTTTAACACATGTACTTAAACTAAAGTATACTTGATTAGAAATCACTTTGTGAAAACATGTAAATGTAGTTTGAGTGAAGTTAAGTAAAAGACTTTTAAACTATATTTACGATTTGCCAAAAATAAACTTTACCTTTTGTAGTTAACAAAACTAAGAAAAATCGTAAAATATAAATAACGTTTTTAGGCGATATTTGTATTAACAGGTTTGTTGGCTGAAAGTTTTAAAACTTTTTTTATTAGCAGGTTTGAAATACTTTACAGTATAATGTAGTAATAGAAGAATATCCGTGCAAAGAGACGGTGTATAGCGGTAAATAATTATACTTACGAAATCGTGATTTTGGTTTGACTCTTGATGCAAAACTTACGGGCTCAACATTTATTAGACCACCATTTGTTAACTAGTTTTGAAAACGTGTTTTAGAATTAAAAAGCCACTTTGTGTCAACTTGCCATTTTTATTATTAGATCATACTAAAAGAGTACTACCTCCATCTCAATTTATTTGTCCACTTTTAATTTTCAAAGTTTTTCTTTGTCAACTTTGACATTAAATATGTTTGTTTGTGTTATTTAATATTTGATGCAAAATATATGAATAGATCGAGTTTTAAGTGTATTTTTAATTTGTATAATTTTCATCAAGTATTATATAACACAAATAAGAATATTTACGGTCAAAGTTGACAAAGAAAGACTAAAAAAGTCAAAACTGGACAAATAAATTGGGACGGAGAGAGTACTAAACATATTCTTGACTTTTTCATTTATAAGTGTCATTATAAAAATGTTCTAATATTAAAAGACCAATCTAATTATGTAAATTCAAACCTTGTTATAATAACAAGGGGTAAAAATGTAAAATACGTATAGAACGTTAGTTAAAAATTATGATATTTAAGAGATTAAAAGATTTTATACATGATTTATAATTAGTTAAGATAGATAGCACTTAACCAGATGTCTCAATTATTTCTTCAATCGAGAAAGTAGCAAAATAATCCTTTTCCCAAATAGCCCATCGAAACTTAATTTTGTCATATGGGATAAGGTTATTTGGACCTCTCATTTTTACATGTAATACCCCCTTTCATTGTTTTTATTATTAATTTTTTTTTATATATACTTTTATAGTCTTTTTGATATTATAAAACTTTAAAACGGAAAACGCGAAACAGAAAATATAAAGTTTAACAAGTCAAAAGTATTAAACTGACAAAAAGTACGAAACATAAAAAACTGTGTTGTAATGTAAAAACGGAGTCGGGCTTGGAGGTTGTTGAAAGTACACTAACATCAGTAGGGGTGTCAAATGGGTTGATCCGGCCCGACCCGATCCGAACCCGATAAGGCCTTATAAAGTTGGGTTGATTCGGGTCCAACTTAGCTTATCGGGTTGACCCGATAAACCTGATAGCTTAATAAGGTCAGTTAGGGTTTAAATTGATTCGTTATCGGATTGATCCAATAAACCCGATAAACTATAATGACCAATTAACAAATCTATAAGAGCACTGGGTGCAAATGACGAACCACCCTTCGCCGTCCGATGTGGCATGGACAACGGCGAGCCGTTGCTCGCCGCCACACCGGAATAGCCTCGCCGTTGGCCAACTCCCCGTGGCCACGGCGAAGCAAACTTCTGACAATCTTGCAGGTTAACGTTTGGGTTTGTTTGTTTTATTTGTGATAAAAAGAGACATAACCGTTTATACACCAACGGTTGTGTTTGTTTGCTAATGCTCGATCCAAACACGGTTACTGACCCGGTTAGAGCCGAAGTAATTCGCAAGAGACAAGCACGAATAACTCAGAAATACCAAAATCTCGACCGCGAATATGACGAATAAAATGTTTTACTTTCCGTATTAGTATCGTATGTTTTTTTTTTCTCGTATCGTAGTTTTTTTTTTCCGTATTGTAACTTTTTATTTTATGAAATAAAATTAGTATGTTTTTTTTTTATTTTTAAGTATTTGTGAAATTAATTTAATTTATTTAAAGAAATGAATAAAAAAATAAGTGTGTAAGAGGTGAGGCCCTAATGGGGAAGTTGAGGTTTGTTGTTTGATGAAGAGGGGTTTGTTGTGGTTAGTTGAAGTTGAGGTATTTTGGTGATGTGACATGGTGGGGCCCGAATGGGGAGGCAAATGCTTGTTGTTGCACCCAGTGCTCTAAGAGCATCTACAATGGCACCAAGTCATAAAGACTTGGTGCATTTAATGTCATTAATGCTACACACATTTAATAACTAAAGCTTTTAGGAATGACTTAGAGTTCACCAAGTCTTTTTAAAAAGCTTTACAAAAAGCTTGTCATGCAATGCTAAAAATCATCCTCAAAAGCTTTTTGTAATAGTAAAAAGTTTTTACTTGTTTGAGCCATTGGAGATGCTCTAAGTTTTGAATGAACGCTCATTTATTGTAGTTCATCAGTTACAATTCTTGAACAAATAAATAAATTGCATCTTTAAATTTGATTCTAGTGTATTTACGTATTTGCACCAGTAGGGTAGTGGGTTATTTATTTATTACTATTATTTATCTTATTTTATGACTTAGTGTTACAAGAGGCAAAGTTTTGACATGACTACTGACCAAAATATACGGCCAAATGATTACTTGATATATTTTCGTTATATATTAGGCTCAAAGGAATATAGATGTCCTGTTGCTCTTCTTTCTAGATTAGTTTCATGTTTAACGGTATTTTAATGAATGAAGCAAATTGTAGGATGAGATTAATATGCAACCCTACACCCAACTCGATAACCCGTAATCCGATAGACCCGAACCCGATAGTTTATCGAGTTAAGTTGCAGGTTAGTTTTTATTTTTTCAAAACCCGATAGACAGGACCCGATAAGCACTAACCCGATTGACACCCCTACTCACATGTTTTTACACCATCATCTTTAGAGATTCAATTATCCAAAACCTCAATAGGCGATAAATGTTAAATGGTCGATGATATTTGGGCCTCTTTTCTTTTTAATATTTATGTCTACAAGTTGTAAAAATTTGAGCCTAATATGTCAAATATATATATGAGGCCCATTTTTTTTATAAAAATTAAGCAAAAATTAAATTAATAGGCCCAATAAAAATCTGGTTAGAAAGTTATTATGCATCTCAACGTTGACCTTTAGAATTCCACAACCACATTTATAGTTTCTACTTCTCTTTTGGCAGATCTCAACTCCTCAAGTTTCTACTATTACCAATTAATCCAACTTGAAATCTTGAATTCACTCTCATTATTGCTATTAGAATCATTTAATTCAATTCCACATTCTTTCTAATCAATTGCCGATCATCTACTGATTGTAACAAAAACTAAATAGGTAATAAGGTTCTTAAAAATTATTTAAGAATAATGTTAACCGTTCTGGTGACAGTTACTTTGGCAGAAATAAGTTTTTCAAAAGTAAAGCTAATTAATAATTATTTAAGATAAAAAATGTCAAATATTAAATGGATTTGCCCACTTATCGATTGAAAAATAATAATTGTACGATATTGATTTTAAAAAAATAATCAAAGTTTCGCATAAAAAGCAAAAAAAAAAATAAAATTTGCATGAACAATTTTTCGGGAAATAACGTTTATAAAAAGGCTTCATTTTAAAGTTTCGCTTGAAGCCTCCGCGAAGGTTAAGCTGCCATGCTAATAACACAACCATTGTCATATATATTATGGATGGGGTGTGAATGCAAAAGATTTTTGCCATCCTAGGGTGAGCTTCTGCTAAAGGAGATGATTTGCACACTTTTAAAATTGATTGAGACACTCAATTATACAAGCATATAAAACACACCGTAAATATTTTATAATTATGTAATGCACATAGTTGAGTGTCACAATCATTTTCAAAAGTGTGCAAATCAATTCCCTTCTACTAATGGTGTTACGATTTTTTTTTTTTTTTTTTTTTTTTTTAAGTACTGTATAAAATTCATTAAAGCATCAATATGTTGGAAAAAATGTACAATATCAAATGACAAATGACCTCATTAGGCGATGGTAATTGAAACCTGATCTATATATTTAAATAAAAATAACATGGAACGTTGGTGTTTCGATATGTTGAAGTCAGTTAAAATGTGAACACTATTTTAATGTGTGTGCTGTAACACACTAAGCTGGAACTGGAAGTAACTAATTTAATAGTCTTGAGCAACAAGACTAGTCAACCTAAATGACAAATTTGTTAAGCTATTGTATGAGAAACGGAAACCTAAGTCAACAATTGTATCCAATCAATGACTTAAACTGAGTGATAGGAATGTCTCAACGTTATGTTCACATTGAATACAAAAAAACAGTACATTGCGTTAATTTTGTCAACAGATTTGTCCTTGTAGTCATGTTGTGGTTTTTGGGCGTTTAGAAAACTTGAATTTTTTTGGGTATTGCAAATTGTGTAACCTAAAACACATGTCTAAATATATGTTTAATAAATAAATTACTTGTATAACTGTATCATGTATTTTTTTTCTCCAAATTTTACCAATTATTGTTTTAAATCAACCAATCAAATCATTAAATACATAAGTAGGCATGATTATTAAGCACAACAATTATTTTTCTTGCGTATTGTATAATTGAAACAAACTAACTAGGTACTAAGGGGTTGTCAATCTGTTAATCTGGAATATGTGTGATGATTTGTGAAGCCTTGTTTAGAGAGTTAGGTGAAGCACAACAGTAATAACTGTTATTTTGTTTGTCACTTTCGAATCACCTCAACAACTTCCCAATAACTAAAATACTACCCATAGCAATAATAACCAATAAGTGTTATTGGTGTTTGTGGGATATACCAAAAATAATACTAATAATAATAATAATAATAATAATAATAATAATAACTGACAAAATAAATAAATAAATAAAAGCAAATGGCACAATTTCACTGGCGAAGGACGAATGACTACCATGAGACGGTGATCTGGCTAGCCATTGGGGAAAAAATGGCAATGATGTGCCAATATACTCCTACACCTTGCTCTCTTAGTTCCCATTGTTTGCTAGATGATATGGCTAAGGACGAAACTTAGAAGGGACCGAGGGGGGCTGTGGCCCCTCCAATATTTTTGACCCTATGTATATTTTAATATAAAATTTTCAGTGTAATACATATCGGCCACCTTAAAATAAATATTTTTTAAGTTGGTCCCTCCATCAACAACGTTCAAGCTAGTTCCGTCCTTGAACAGATGTATCGGTTGGAGGTCAAGTCATTCGGGTTTAGAGAATTGTATGCATCTCACGAACTAGTTTGGACAAAATGTTTCACTGACATTCTCTAAGAGCATGCACAACCATAACACGAGTTAAATTTAACACAGTGACACGTCAGCGCCACATCTGCTTTAACTTTTTTACTTTAACTCGCAAAAAAACACCCACAATCATAACTCAACCTTAACTCAACATTTTGGGCCCCACTTTTATCATTTTTTTCCAATTATTTAAACAAAATACAAATTAAAATAAATTACATTTTTATTCAAACAAATAACTAAAAATAAAAATTATATTCACTAAAAAAAAAATCAATCTGTATAAACCCACAAGGACCAAACTGTAAATACAGAAAACCTTAAGGACTAAAAGAAGCAAAACAAATAAGCACACACAACCCTTCTTCTACCTCTCGACACACACACACACACACCTGCACATACATTGAAAACACACACACACACACACACACCCCTGCACATACATTGAAAACACACACACACACACACCCCAAAACACTCACTGAAAACACACACATGCACACACAAAAACCCATAAAAAAAAAAAAAAAAAAAAAAAAAAAAAAAAAAAAAACCCTTCACGCATCGTGAGTTGCTTCACCCAGCTTTAAGCTTTCACGTTAACGCGATCCGGCATTATGGTAACGTTGGTTTAACGCACGTTAAAGATTGTCCACGTAACGCAAGCGTTGCGTTATGATTGCTTATGCTCTAAAAAGAAATAGAAACAAAGCAAATACACTTGTTGATATGTTATAAGAGTAGAGACGTATACTTGCCAACCCCACCTTTAGTTGACCTATTTGAGTTTCTCGACACAAGCCAGAGCTCGTTGTTCCAATTTGTAGAGCTCATTTTTAATACGAAAGCCATAGTATGATGTGCTCCTCAATCGATAGTCACAATATAATAGTTTGATGTATTTAACATTGCGGTTTGATGTTTGTTTGCCTCTTTAAGAAGAGTGTACAACAAAATTGGTTAACTAGTCGAAACCAAATTTACATGATACAAATTAGGTTTTCATTCTCTATTTAGTGAGTTAATTATGTTAACGTTAAATATCACAATGCATTGTTTCCATAAAAACAAGAAAATGCTTACGTTGCATTTGTACGTGAGTTTTGCTAACAAGTGCCCACTGGGCATAATTTGGTGTGTAAAAAATACATTAAATAAACAGATAAATTACTATATTTGAATATAATTTTTACTTAAATAAACCAAAACATTCTTTTGATTTACAAGTTAATACGTGCCCATTGGCATATACGTTCGCAAAAACCTTACGTATATATGTAAAGACATCTTCATTCTTGTAAAGTCGTAGTTAAGCATCATAGATATCATTATTTTCTTCTTTTCTATCTTATCATTCTATTGTGACTTTGTTTCATGTAAACCCATATTGTAGAAAGTAGTAGTTTAAGTTTGACCATACAATATCATAAAAGGAAATTCAAAAGCTTGGACTTCGATACTCCGTATATAATAAGAGTTACATGTTTCATTAAATTGTGCCAATCTTTTTCTTGTTGCCCAAAAGAGGAATGTATTGACTTGGATTGGAGGTTTGACCAGAAGTCTGCAACTTGGAATAATGGAGTTGCCATGGAATTAGTTTTGAATTTGAATTTCTACATGTAATTAAATAGTTGTTAGAACTCCACTTATAATGTCAATTAGGTTTTGTAGCAAATCCAATTTCAGTTCTTGATTTCTTGATTGTTCTCAGGGTAGTGGCAGTCATGATTTCAGAATCATCCATACCTCCCAAATCCACCAATAATATCATTCCACCTCATTTCACCTCATCCATACCTTTTTCATACCTCCCAACCTCTTTTTAGTGGCAACCATGCCTTTTCCATACCTCCCAACGTTTTGCTTTTCAAAGATAGCATGCAACGGTCCATTTTTTGCATTGAATTTGGCATGCTTCCACGGCAATAATTGCCGCTGAGACCATACCGCTGGCCATGCCGGTGGACTGGCGGCGGTGTTCACCGCCGGCATGGTGATGCCGCCGGTGATGCCGCTGTCCATTGCCACCACTCTGTAGTTAAGGTAGACTTCTACTTATGAATATATATTATACTTTCACTACTTTTACCATGTATGGTTGACTATTTCTTAAATATGTAGTTATCTATAGTTACACTCTCAATTCTCAAATAACATCAAGATAATTTTTTTTTTTTTTTTTGTTTTTTTTTTTTTTTTTTAGAAAGGCAATATATTATTGAGACCCCGAAACGAAACAAATACAATACAAGGCGCCCCACCTCAATTAAATAAGATAATTAAAAGAGAGCGAGACCCAAACAAAAAGAAGAAAAAGATAGCACCTAACAAAGCAAAACTAGAAACTATCCCAAACATGCTTTTACACATAGATACATATGAAATCCAAATAGAGTATGACCAACTGTCACTTGTAAATCCCATGTCTTCTCATTTGACTAATAATAAAGCCATGATGATTTAAACCATTTAAACATTAAAGGTGTACTTATCAGACCATGAAGAGATGCTGCATAATCAACACCAAAGAAGTGACACACCACATTTTCACTCAAACCATGTTCCACTCATATTATTCCAATCAAGTGCTGAACCATACTCAGATAATTTTATTTTTATCAAAGGACTTGTGGTCTAGTGGGTGGGGCTTAACTTGTTAAGCGAGCCACAAGTGGGAGTAGTACCGGATGGGTGACCATCCGGGAAGTCCTCACTTGTGGTCCACTTGTGGACCATATGTTCCGGAGATATCAGGCAATGAAGAGGAGAACCTGTAAGCCATTAGCTGCGCAGGTTCGAATCCAAGCCGGCCCCGGTTTTCATCCGGCCGTTTCTCCAGCGAGTAATCTCGTGTGGAGGCGGTACGGTTTCCGGGCGAAAGCCGTTTAAATCCCCACTGCGCCAGCGTGGGCCCGGTTCAGACAACATAGTCTGGGTATGTGGTGGATGAGGGCGTCTGGGTATGTGGTGGATGAGGGCCTGCTATTTGGCAGGTGTGACTCTAAACCATATATGGAAAAAAGTCACCTTTAAAAAAAAAAAGATAATTTTATTTTTTGTACAGATATAGCTTTACTAATTATTTAATAGTTCCCACTTGACAGTGTCTTGTCACACAAGAAAAAATAAAAATAAAAAACTAAGTTTTTTACGTTGAAAGGTTGTCAATGGATTCATGTTGCACTTCTGTTAACTTTATTGAATATTACCATTTTTGACTTCATATATGGTATACCAAATACTTCTCTAAGTCATTTATCGTCATTAGAGAAAAGAAATATAGAGAATGTGATTGACTTAAAACAATGTCCACAACACGTTGTTTACTCAGAGTGAAAATTTGTGTCATCCCTTTTTGTTTCTAGTAAGTTGACAATATAGATCATCAGCCTAGTAATATGACGTTTTAATATTATCACAAGAGGTCGCATGTTCAAATTTTAGTATATAATCATCGTGGGGGTGACAAGATAAAATTCAGAAATGGTCATGAAGATACACCGATTAAAGGTACATTTGTGTTCAGAAAAATGGTTTGTAGGGATACTCAAAAAAAAAAAAAAAAAAAAAAAAAAAAAAAAAAAAAAAAAAGGCGTAATTAACGAATAACCTAAATAAATAATACTATGTCCATTTATCCATTTAAAGTTGTAAAGAATACTACATTATGAGAAACACACATGTAGTTTACAATAGTATAGTTTTTGCAATGCCATGGCAAAGCGTGGCTTCTAACAATTTTAGTACCAACGTCACACGACATAATTTACTTTAAAATAAATCTATACGTGTTCTATATATTTTTTTCTTTTACAACTTTTTTTCTAGTAAATTAGATATAATACTATAGTTATTAAAATAACTTGTACTTTTATTTTTATATTAATAATAGAGAGAATACTACTTATAATTCAAATTATTACATCAGTCACATGGCCGTTATGTGATTTTTGAAGGCCCTGTGCAAAAACAACAATGCACATCACGAACACGAAGCTTTATGCATATGTAAAATAAATGGTGCAAAAGTTGTTCTAGTCAATAATGTAAAAATTAGAGTCAAATGATCTAAATCTATCACATAAATAATATAGTAAACTCCATCCTTGTGGTTATCTCGTTTCGCACTATACATCGCTCTCGCGAAAGTTTCAATAGATTCATCCCTCTGTTAGTAAAGGTTAACTAATATACATCCCTTGGTTCAAATATGGACAAACTGTGCAAATTATTTCTCCGTTGTCTCCTAACGATATAGAAAACATTTACACTGTTAGTCCTATGGGTTAACGGTATTTGCACCGTTTGTCCCTTTTTTACGTTTTCGTCATTTTTTTACATTTTCGGCCGTTTTTTTAAGTTTTCGTCCGTCTTTTTATGTTTTCATCCGTTTTTTACGTAAACAACGGAGGAAAACATAAAAAACGGACGATAACGAATAAAAACAGACGAAAAGTAAAAAAAGAATGACAAAAACGTAAAAAAACGAAGGAAAACGTAAAAAAATGGAGGAAAACGTAAAAAAAATGGAGGAAAACTGAAATCAACAGACTAAAACGTAAAAAAATGGACGAAAACGTAAAAAAAGGACTAACGATGCAAATACAGTTAACCCAGAGGATTAACGGTGTAAATATTTTCTATCTCGTTAGTAGATAACGGAGAAATAATTTGCATCGTTTGCCCTTATTTTAATCGAGTGATGTATATTGGTTAACCTTTACTAACGGAGGGATGTATCTATTGAAACTTTTGCGAGAGTGATTTATTGTACGAAACGAGGTAAATCATAAAGATGTATTTTGGAGTTTACTCTAAATAATATGAACCACTTCTTAGGCCCTCTTTGACGACATATAAAAATATTCACCGATATCAAACGTCTTCGTGATGTTTTTGTAAAAAATTGGGTCAAAAGTGTCATTTTTTAAACCTTAAACACTAGCTTGGTTAAAAGTGGGAAAACTAGAAAATAAAAGGTGTAAACTGGAATAGCACAAATATATTATCTTTCTCACCCGCTTTTAGGCTGGGCACAATGGTTGGTCGACCATGTGGGTTGTTGTAGGTCCCTGGGGTCGGTCGGCTCAAAGCTCACGAACCCTTCGTGGTCTCGACGATTCATGCGTTGTGTTGTGTGTGTGTGTGTGTGTTTTATTAACTAATATGTATTTTTGTGGGGTTTTTTTTTTTTTTTTTTTTTTTTTTTTTTTTTTTTTTTTTTTGTAATGTAGGTTGTCTTACTGTGCCTAAAAAGTCATATGTAGATTATCGGAGAGAAAAAGTTGAAGTGATAGCAAAATTGTAAGTCGTTGTAGGTCACTAATGTGCGCAATCGTCACTCTCCCTGTATTAAGAAAAATTGAAACTCACTTAAACCAATAATTTTCTTCATACACTTTGTCTGAATCAAAACGTATCACATTATAATAAGTTTTATGCTAAAAACTTCATAAATTTGAGAGCCCTATGTTATCGACCATCCCGCACAATTCTAATCTGGCTCTGAACATCCATAATGATAGTTAAGAAAATATCTAAGAAACATAAAAAGCTACTCCCTCCGTCCTAAAATAAAAGTCCAATTTGACTTTTTGAATCGAACTTTGACTTTAAATATTTTTGTTTGTATTATATCATACTTGATGCAAAATATATAAATGGATAGTGTTTTATATGTATTTTCATTTGGTATAATTTTTATCAAGTGATATATAATACATACATAAATATTTACGGTCAAAGTTTGATTCAAAAAGTCAAACATGACTTATATTTTTGGACGGAAGTAGTATATCTTTTATTTAAAACGAGTGGGGGCACCCGCGCGTTGCTGCGAGAATGTTGTGTCTAATATAAAATCGAAATAAAACGATCGGGAAAAAAATTATTAAGGACTAAATTTGCAAAAGATCGCTAACGGGGGACTAACGATGTTATTTACAGCTAACCTGAGGGACCATTTTTGTAAATTCGTTAGGTACAAAATAATTATGGAAATAATATGTTTTTTTACGTAAAAAGTCCCTAAAATTCTCGACGTGTTTCATCGTTAGTCCCCAGCGTGTTGCATCGTTAGTCCCCAAAGGACCTATCTTGCAACGACAGTTTCACCTTAGGGACTATTTTGCAAGTGGCATTGTTTCATCCACTGTAGCTACAGTGTCAAACAGTAAGTGGTTCCCCATTTTAGTATATATAATAATATGATAAGTTTTTATTTCATGTACAGTGCGGGAAGAGGCCTAAGATATGGACATATTAATTATTTAATGCATGTACCGTTGGAGAAGATTATATGAGCTTGTAGATATAAATCCATACCGGGTGTTTCGAAAAAGGTTTATAACCTTTTAAAAGCTCTATGTTTCATTTCAATAATAGTGGGTTTTATAAATCATGCTTACATCTACAATACTATAAGATTCAGTCCTAAAATTAAATGTGTAGTTATGATGATAGAGGTTTTAGAGTTAGAAACAAGTTTTGGCCATTTAGTATTCATTGAGATAATCGAGTTTTGAATCCTTTAGTATTCGTCCAGATTAATTACTTGCGTAATTGCCAGCATGCAAAGAGACTATACAATTAATATGTAGTGTGTAATTGGCAAAGGAAGATGAATACCAACCATACTGGAACAGTTACGACATCAAAAGACTTTTTAATTAGTCCTTACATTTGCTTATTAATTGATCGGTAGCCTATAAATAACAACCCAATAGGCCTCCATTTACACCACCGTCAGTCGAGACCAAAACGAAAGATAAAAAAGAGAGGATTAACATAACTTCAAGAACAATCATAACCCGTGATACAACAATCGACAATCACAACCCCACTAGCAGAAACACCCCGAACCTGTGTCGAAGAAAAGCCGCAGAAAACACTATTGCAACCACTGCTCAGTCGAACAAAAAAGAAATCGAAAACCCACAAAATAACCCCGAACTAGTGTCGGAGAAAACCCGCAGAAAACACTATTGCAACCATTGCTCAGTCGAACAAAAAAGAAATCGAAGACCCACAAAATAAGTGGTTGTGTTTGTGATTCGTCTTTGAGGGTATGAAAAAGAAAATGATTGTGCATATTTATTGGGTTTATTGAAGGAAAAACAAAGAACCAAAGGTCCTGATCTCTTTCTCATATCTCGAATCTAAGGAAAAGAATAAGTGTAAAGTTCTTTGTTGGTGATTCGTAGGAAATCAGGAAACAAGATTGAGAATGGTGTTTTGTTTGTGATGGATATTTTAGATCTATAACTGCTTATGAACTAAAGAGATAGATGCAGGCGTGAGTATTGAGGGATTAGGTCACGAGATCAGGTTTTGCTTATCCCATGCTGGGCCGGGTGAATTGGGCTGTTAATAGGTCATATTTATGTCATGCCATCGACAATTGTAAACGCCTAGAAGAAAATGTACGTCTACAAATTAAAAGTAGCTTTTATTGCATTTTATATATGATAGCAAACGCATAAGCTTTTTGGATACCAAACTAAGGCAACTTGGCTACTTAAGAATTAGGTGAACAGAAACCAGATCCCCTGACTAAAAGGTTTATTGGTAGTTACACATGCACTCTATATATTGTATAGAGTGAAACTATACTAATTATGTTGTATATGAATAGCAAAATCTCTACGTAATATAAAATGAATGATGTTGATAGAAAACTACTATTAATGATTAAAAACAAAGTATTATCCATAGTATGACATTGATTATTTTTTCCACTAACAATGTCCAATCAATTTCATAATAAATTCAATTTATTGATTAATACTCCATAATAATGTTTTACGTTATTACCTTCTAAACTTATTAATTAATTCCCATAATGTTTTACATCTTAAACTTATCATTATTAAACGGCAATAAATGCATACGGTTAATGGTCAAATATAACTTCTTCAAACATTCGGGTAATAAGTAGTCATTAGTATTATTTACTTATTGAACCACTCTAAGCAAAATATAACTTACCATATGTTATAAGTGATTAATATTTTAGGTGGAGTAAACTAATAGTTACAATACCTTTAACAACTAATATTGAGATCAACAAACAATAACCAAATAAAGATATTTGTAAGCAAGATTGATTTAAATAGAAAGGTTTGAGTTTTTCTAAAAAATAATAAATTCAACCATAAGATGGAAAAGAAACATATGTTTCGATGGAGATAAATTTGATTCTATATTTCTGTAAAGCAAAATAAAAACTATGAAGACTTAAGACAATTAACTATCGCATTTTGAAGTTTTTGATTGAAAATAAAATGAGAGGCTATCATGATAGCTAGAAAACAAAAAAGATAAATAAAATTCAATGCACAAACATATATGTTGATTAATACTCGCAATTTCCACTAACAATTCGTTTACGGTAAATAATAGAGACAAACAAAAGGGCCTTTTAGTCAATAGTCACATTTGTCTTGAAATTTGTGTGTCAAATAGGTTCTCAAAGATTTTCATTATCAATATCACGCACAAACAAACAATAAAAAAGGAACTTACGATAGTAGAATATATTTCCAATGTATAAAGGTTTTTGTTACATGTGCATAAAAGTACATAGTTTTTTCGGGAGAAAACAAAGAGATTTGTTTACATAGGAAAAGTACATAATTGCAATGATTTAACAAAATCTCTATGTGAATGATTTTAATTAGTAAAATTCGTTTATGTATTGTATAGTATTTATGACACAAGTTGTAGAGTAAGTGGTTTTACGCTTTCACGAATAACCATATACAACATGCATCGCACGGGTATGAAAGATTCACAATTTAAAAGTAACGAAACATTATTTAAAAGGTATATAAGTCCCGATGCAAGTAAGAACGCAAACACAGTTATAAACTTAGCTAAGGCCCAATTCAAATAAAATAAACTCAAAACACAAAAAAGCGGTGCAATGCACGAGTCTGAACAATTAAGAATCAAGAAAGATCTCCCGCGGCAGCTTTAGTTATAGATTGTTTTATATTTGGAAATTTACACCAACATTATGCGATGAACACTTAGATATAAAGTTTGTGCGTAGCACGAGTTATGAATGCTTCAAAGTTTGGCAGTTATGATAAAACATGCCTCAAATACACAACGAATAACATTATCATACCAAAACATCTTAAGTACCAACAGCCTTCACCTCGTTTATAATCCGGTTCCTATAATTCACACGAATAAGAATTTCTAACACTTTTTCTTTTAAATCTACTTTCTTGGTCACGTGTACTATTCATTAGCGATTGTTTTGTCTGTCTTGCCTACTTAGCGGCCACTTGAATTAAAGGGTTTACATTTGCAAGTAGGAAACCCCGTGTAACATTAGAAGATAGTGTAAATTGTCGGAAGATTTGTACGAGAATAATGTGGCAGGTAACGAAGGAAAAAAAGAATGTAGTTTGCGACATAGTTGCGTGGACGGTTAATAGGTAGCAATAAGTTATAATGACTAATAATAGTTATATATATAGGACAAACTCATACCTGAGCTAAAAAGTAAAATGATAACCAAATTTAATGGCGATAAGGAATTTTGACAAGCCCATTTAGAAAATATAGAGACCAAAAAACCAAAACAATATCACCTATTTTTATAATAAGTAAATCAATACATAATTTGAGTTTTAAGCATAAGCAAAAGTTCAAACTTTTATCGAAAAACAAAACCGGTGCATTTAATGTGAAGTATATACAACATCGAGATGGAAGTGCAAGGCTTGCCAAATTGATCACATGATATTTGGTAATTAGTATAGAATTAAAAGTCGGTTATGGATTGAGATGAAGTTGAAAAGGTTGCAAGAATAATTGATTATTTAACCTAATGCAATATATATAGATATATGTATTATGTTAATGCATTTTCATATACAAGTAATTTATGTTTGTTTTCTATTGATGTAGCTCACATGTGCGAATTGATTCAAGAAAATGTGCCCGAGCATGTATGTAAAACAACATTTAAATGGTTAAATGTTACCTTTTAGTGTGATTAGTTTATGTAAGCATGCAACTTGAATAATGAATATAAAAGAAAAAGTACATAATTTTTGCTCGAACTCATTTGTAAATAATAAAAAAAAAGTTTAAGACATAATAGTGGAGTCCAAAGGTTTTAGGAATTATTAATAGTGTATTAATTAATATTCATTTGGTTAGCTATTTAGAATTGAGTTTATTGATAAAATTTATTAATATTAGTTAGACATCAATGTTAATTTTCAATGAAATTAGTTGTACAATAAAATGAGATGAAGCTAAAAAGGTTTGTAACGATTTTTATAAAGTTTATGTGTCATTATTATATATATATATATATATATATATATATATATATATATATATATATATATATATTATTACACAAACTTTAACTTACAAACTTAACAAAGAAAATATTTAACGCACATTAAACTATGACCAATTAGATAGACCCCGTGTGCTTCATATTACCATGCAAAAACCATTTAATGGACAAGTATTGTAGGGCTAAGTAATAGACCAAAAGAAACAAAGCCATTTTCTTATCATGCAAATCAGTAATAGACCAAAAGAAACAAAACCATAACAACTTAATAACCAAAAACCCATTTATAAAATACAACACCACAAAACCAAAACAACATCAAACATTTTTAAATTTTTATACAAGAAAGTTAAAACATTTCATACAACATACTAAACAATACTTAAGTATACACTCGCCAATATACATAAAGAATACACAATTAACAATTAGATTGTTAGCCCGTGCGTAGCACGGGTTATGCCTGCCTCGTGTTATAAAAGGTTATGATCTTGAACATAATCATAATTAAATGCAATTAAGTGATGTGAGAAAATTATAAAGCTGTTAAAGGTTTATGCATAGCGAACAAAAAGTTTATATCACCAAAAAGTTTATAGATTAATGATATAACATGACTTGACATAATTATAAAGCTTTATCAATATGAATGATTTAAAAGAAGAAAGTTTATAAAATCAGGAAAAAAATATACTCAAATTTAAAAATTTAATACGATATAATAGACTTGGAAACTTTTTAAAAGCTCTAACATTATAAATGCTCTTAAAATGTGTACATCCTGTTTTAAAATAAGTGTGCAGTTTGACTTTTTGTAGTTTTTTTTGTCCAATTTTGACTTTAAAATTTTTATTTGTTTTATACATAGTTGTCAGGATCCCGATCTTGATCTTAGGATATTACGATTTTACGATACTACAAAACAAAATCGATCCGGATCCTATGTAGGATCTTAGCACACTTGGATCAAAAGTGTAGATTGGCAGGGACACCTCAACCCTGTGTACCATAATTTAGCACACTTAAGATCTTATAAGATCCCGATCTTGACCATAGGATCTTAAGATCTACTTCGATCCGATCCTACTTTTCTCGGATAACAAACTAAAAACTGCAAAATTTTGGATTATTTTTTGCAGAATTTAAAAAATAACATGTTAATTTTCTTAAACATTTCATAATCATAATTTAGATTCATATGATTTTGTGTTTTGGTATGTAATAATTTGTAAATTTGTATAATATTACAAAAATTATTAAGAAAGTGATGTTATATTAGAATCTTAAGATCCCGATCCGATCTTACGATCACGATCTTGCAAAGAAAAAAACGATCATGAGTAGAATCCTGATCTTGAAAACCTTGGTTTTATATAATACTTGATAAAAATTATATTTAATGAAAAATACATTTAAAACTTTAGCCATTAATATATATCTTAAAATAATTATTATATAATACAATTAAAAATATTTAAGGTTAAAGATGAAAAACAAATATTCTAAAAAGTTTCTAATGGACGGACGTAGTATGTATTTAACACCATGGTAAAGTTGATATTCTTTTAAAGCTCCTATATATCAGTGCAATTGATTTGTATATCTATACTATTTATAAAGAGTAAATGGTCAAAAAGTCAAGAAGTGAAAAGTGAAAAACTTAAATTAATGTTTTGCCTAAATTACCTTTAATTAATGCATTTAACACTCTTTAATACCTCTCGTTTAAAACTTAATCAAAACTTAAATGAAAAGATGAAAACTTATATTACACAATTAATTTTTTCGTCAACTTAAAAACATGAAAAGTTAATTGAATAATTAATAAATGAAAACATAAAAATGCAATGTTTTGAAAACCGGGTTCGAAATCGACCCGGTCGAGTCACCGGGCACCGGGTCAACCCGGTTTTCAATTTATTATTATTTTATTTTTTTGACCGGGTCAACCGGTTCGACCACCGGGTTAACCCGGGTTTTTATTAATTTTTTTTGTAAAAATGAAACCCGGTCGGGTTTCGAGAACCGGGTTGACCCGGGTCACTCAAAACCCGGCGGGTAACACCGGTTAACCCAGTTTTAGAAACCCGGGTTGTTTTGACCCGTTTTTTTGGCCGGAACCGGTCGAACCAGTTAACTCGGCCGGGTCAACCCGGGTTATAAAACCTTGTAAAAATTTAAAATTGTTTTGTCAACTTACGAATGAATACACACGTATATAAAAATAAACTTTTAAATACTAGATGAGTAGTCGTACATAGAAACGGAATTTTATAGCGACTGATAGTTATAGTGATATTTTGGTTACACAAAACGTTACACAAACCACTTAACCAAAATATTATTATAATTAAATGCCGCTATAAAATCCCGTTGCTATGCACGGGTACTCATCTAGTCATTACAATTCATTTATCAGTACAACTGCTGGATATATCAGCACAATATATTCTTTTAAAGCTCTTGTATATCAGTACAATTGATTTATAGAATTTTTGTCATATTATTATGATAAATTATAACCGTCTCATTTGTAAGTATATAAATTATAAATTTATAACACACACAAACAATAGCATTGTGCGGTTGCCTCACTTGCACATTTTTATCGCCATCACTGTCAAACTTTGCAAAGCATTGTAAATTAAAAATATATAATGTCTTACATGTATTTCGTTGAAATGAATGTTTATAAACTATACTTATTTTATTTCATCTTATTTTATCTTACATCTTACATTAATATAAAGCATTTGAGATTTTTTCTTTATAGTAATCTTAAAAGAAATTAAGTTACAAAGAAGTACAATTTATGACATGAATTAAATATTATTGAAAAAATCACAAATTTGTAACATCTATCTTAATATTGATCGAGTAACATACTATATTATAAAGCATGAAGGCCTACTATTAATAAAAATACTCAAACTTAAGCAATACAACTTCTAAAGCTATAAGTACAACAACAAATGCTACTTATAGAAATCCACCTCATATTTAATTATAACATACAATTAATACTAACATTAAATACAATAAATAAATCATTATGTACACTAAATACAATTAATTAACTTGTCAATAAATACAATTAATGCACTTATTAAAACACCTCTTACATAAGAAATACAAATTATCAAGCATATTGTA
The DNA here is from genome assembly GCA_030686995.1 of Artemisia argyi. NCBI lineage: Eukaryota > Viridiplantae > Streptophyta > Magnoliopsida > Asterales > Asteraceae > Artemisia > Artemisia argyi. The sequence continues at coordinate 110,227,157 of CM060690.1, read as the reverse complement.
CAACCAACTTAAATACAATTCCTGCATTAAATGTTACTAATACAAATAATAAAGTATATTATACAAATATTCAAGCCCGAACGGGCAATGGGCCAAATGGGCTCGAGCCCGAACGGGCAATGGGCCAAATGGGCTCGAGCCCGAACGGGCACGGGTCAAACGGGTTCGAGCCCGAACGGACACGAGCTAAACGAAATTTTTGATATCCATAAATTTATTGTCAAAAAGAACATAATAAACTAAAATATGTTCACATATTGTACAAACCAAGCAAACTACTAAACAAAAAAAAAAAAATGAATAAAATAATACAAACTAAGCAAAATTTTATCAAACTTTTGCCATAAAAAACTAATCAGCAAAGCTATTTCCAAAAAATGTACAAATAAAATAAATTATTAGCCGAAAAAATTAAATTACATGGTGCCCGCAGCTGTATCACGCAGGGACCCGCTAGTTCATTTTATAAATATTTAATTATTTATGAGTCAAATTTATAATCAAGCTCATTGACTTAAGGTAGTGTTTGTTTATTAAGAGGCTCTGAATCTGAATTTGATTCGCACATCTGAATCTGAATCTGAGACGTAAATGTCTGAATCTGAATGTAATAATATTGTTTGTTTTTTTGTAAAAAAATATCTGAATGATATGAATATGATGCAATTTTATTCTTACTACACATTAACATTAAAAGACATTAAGAGGCAACAATACATCCCCTACACATCTTGTTGGTTAAGAGGTTTGAGTCTCTAACTGCCTCTGAACGAGAAGAAAAAAACAAACGCACTTAATGACCAAAATGTTTGACCACGTCTGAACGAGTTATTCTGAACAAGTTAGATTAAGAAACTGTTAAGAGACATTTTTTAAAAAACAAACACCACCTTACTCATACGCTTACTATCTTATATTTTGTAAGTAAATTTGTAGTTCTACATTATAAATTTGGTTATTGAATACTCATAGTCAAGTTCATACAACTTTTCAGATTTATAAAGCTGTACTAACGTAATCATATGCTAACTTAATTATGATACTTCAGTAATTTCTAAAAATACATATATCAAAAGCATATTTTACACCTATTTTTTTTTGAACGACGATATTATATTAAAAAATAAAACACTAGCAAGGAGCTAGCCCTACATCACAATAAGGTAAGGGTTTTTAAGCCACTCGTCCCGACTAAACGAGGTTTTACACCTATACCTACACCAAACAAAATGAACTAGACACCACATTATAAAAAAGAATCGCCTTCAAGGGAGCTTTGTCTTCAAACAGGAGCTTATTGCGATATGTCCAAACATGCCACCATAAAGCATAGAAAATACCTTCGAACATCAACTTAGCTTTAGTCCCAAGACGCAACGACACCATCCAAGATACCCATTCATCATACGAGTTACAATCCACATAATTAACATTCCACCAAACCGCAATCTTTCGAGCAATCTGACGAGCTAAATCACATTGAAAAAATAGGTGTTCTGAAGACTCAACCCCACGATCGCAACTAGGACACAAAATACAAGGAATATTAATACCTCTCCGAGATATATTAAGACGCGTTGGAAGATCATCCATCTTGATTTTCCAGGCAAGAACATTAACTTTTATGGGCACATACTTCACCCACCTAGTCTGAGAACAATTACTCAAAATCCGCTTCTCATCAATGACCCTCCGAATGGAAGCCACCGAAAACTCCCCCGAGCTCTCCAACGACCAAGTCCACCTATCCTCCATCGGAAGAAAGTTAACTGTGCTAACCCAGTCCAAAAGAGCATCATATAGCACTTGTTCCACACCACCCTAGCATTACGACAAAAAGAATAATCCATAGTAGCATCCCTCATCTTCTCGCGAACATTGACCTCCTTACAGTTCTCAAGCGCATACAACCGCGGAAACAATTGTTTGAAAGTTCCACCACCATGTCAGTTGTCATTCCAAAAAGACGCTATATTCCCATTACCTAGCTTTAAGCGCATAAAGTCCATCACATTCACACCTTGACTTTTCAAGACCCTTATCTCATTAATAATGGATGTCCAGCAAGTCCGAACCCTCGATATATTCATCGAGCCCACGCCTCCATCCTCCCCATAAATAGCCTTAATAACTTTCGCCCACAACGATGATCTCTGAGTAAAAAACTTCCAAACCCACTTGATCATTAAACCTCTATTCAAAGCAAAAAAGGCTAGACACACCAAGCCCCCCACGTTCTTTGTCCATCAAAACATTGTTCCAGTTGACCCATGTAGCTTTCTTACTGCCCACCTCATTCCCATTGAAAAGTTGGCTACGAATAGACTCCAACATTTTAATAACTCTTGATGGAACACGAAAAATGGACATATGAAAAATAGAAATTGAACCTAACACCGATTTCAATAACGTTAAGCATCCACCAATAGATAAAGCTTTCATTTTCCACTTCGACGATCGAGATTTTACCTTGTCAACAACCTCCTTCCAAGCATCAACCCGAGTCATCGAGCCCCCCACTTTAGTGCCTAGATACAAAAACGAACATTGAAGAATAAGGCAACCAAGCTTAGCAGCTGCCTGCTTCACTTTCTCACCCTCCACGTTAACCCCCAAGATCTTGCTTTTGCTCATATTAATATGAAGACCAGAAGCTCGGTAATAACACTCCAACACATGCACTAAAGTAGTAATATTATTGTCACTCCATTGCCCAACAAATACCGCATCATCCGCATAGAACATATGAGAAAGGATCAACGATTGACTTAACTTAATACCTGTGAACAAACCCGTATCCACCACCCGCTGAAATGATAGGTGTAAGCTCTCCATAATTAAAATAAACAAAAAAGGAGATAGCGGGTCACCTTGTTTCAAACCTTTAAAAAATTGGAACTCTTCGGTAGGACTACCGTTAAGAAGGATAGACCCTCTCGAAGACTTAAGGCATGCTTGAATCCAATCACACCATTTATTCCCAAAACCAAAATTTTTTTAGCACCTCATCCAAAAAATCCCATCTAACAGAATCATACGCCTTCTCAAAGTCCACTTTGAAAATAATCGAGTGTTTCTTCTTTTTTTTGCACCATTGTAAAATCTCATTCAAAATGAACGGACCATCTAAAATTTGCCTCTCCGCAATAAACGCTGATTGAACCTCACTCACAATATCCCCCAAAACTCCAATAAGCCGGTTTGTCAAAATTTTCGCAATGATCTTATAAATACTACCAGTAAGACATATTGGTCTAAAATCTTTAACCATATTAGCATCGGGGATTTTCGGAATCAGCGCAATGAATGAAGAATTACACCCCTTCGGAATATCCGCATTCGTAAAAAAATACATAACAGCCTCGAACACGTCATTTTGAATCGTCGACCAAAAATGCCAATAAAAATCAAAAGTGAACCCATATGGACCAGGTGATTTATCCGTACCACATTCCCAAACCGCCCTTTTTATCTCCTCTTTAGACACTACGCGTTCTAAATCCTCCTGTTTTTCAACGTCTAAATATCTCGAGTACTGCATATCAATAGTTGCTCGAACATCAATCGGTTTATCAAAATGATTACTAAAATGTCGAAGAAATTCCTGTTTAACATCAACCTGCTTATCCTTCCAAACACCATCAGCCAAAACACCCCGAATACTCTGTTGATGACGTTTTTTATTCAACATCCCATGAAAAAATCGAGAGTTCGTGTCCCCTTCAACAGCCCATTTGATCTTCGCCTTTTGCGCCATATCCATTGCATGAAGTTTGTCAATACATTGCAACTCATTAAGCACCTCCAGCATTTTATTACCACCGCTTCCGACCCATTCCCATTATCAATCTCATCATCCAACATACTAAGCTCCTTTTTATATCTCTCACACCGCCTCTTACGGTCATGTCTATTCATTCTAATCCACTCCCGAATTTTCAATTTAACAAATCTCAACTTACACATCATACTAGTCATTCCATTAGACACATCACCCGGAGCAATATTCTACATATCAACAACAAACTTATCAAACCCTTCCAATTCAATCCAATGATGAAAGAATCGAAATGGAATTGGCCCATAATCATTAGATGACTCACGGAGAATAATCAGACAATGATCAGAAAGATAACGATCCAATGTATTAGCATTAATATTGGGAATTAAGGTAAATAAATTTTCGGATATAAAAAATCTATCAAGCTTACTCATCTTCGTAGCCGACTTGTGACACCAAGTATACTTACTTCCCCTTAAAGAAACCTCCACAAGACCCGCATTTGCAATAAATGCATTAAATTCATTGGCACCATGAACGTTAAACACCGATCTGAACCTGTCAGATTTATACCGAACCTCATTGAAGTCGCCCATAACAACAACCTCCCCATCCCACTTACTAATCGTATGCACCAGATACTCCCACATTCTTCGTTTATCTCTATAATCATGAGGCCCATACACCACAACAATAAGAAGATCAACACCACTTTTAAGCCACAAACCCCGAATTATGACAAAAAAATCCGAGACAGTATACGAATATTTCCTAAACGAATTTGGATCCCACACACAAAGAATACCTCCTGAATAACCAACCGAATTACTATGAATATGATCAAACCCGTAATTTCCCGAACAACTCCTAACACACCGAATATCCATAGACTCCATTTTCGTTTCTTGAGTCGCCAAAAAATAAACTTTTTTAGAAATACACAACTCCCAAACCCAATCTTTTTTGGCCTTTTGGGATAGGCCTTGAATATTAAGAGGAGTTAACTACATAAATGGTCCCTGTGGTTTGCCGGGTTTTACGGGTTCAGTCCATTTTTTGATTTTGTTACGGGTTCAGTCACTGTGGTTTTGACATGTTACGGATCCAGTCCATTTTGCCCAAATCTGTTAGTTTTTCCTCTTAAGTCGAATAAAAAGACAAAAATACCCTCCTTTTCATCTTCTTTAATTTAGAGTTAACTACATAAATGGTCCCTGTGGTTTGTCGAGTTATACATTTTCATCCGTTTTATAAGTTTTCGTCCGTGTTTATACGTTTTATATGTTTTCTTAGGTTTTTAGACGTTTTCGTTCGTTTTTATTCGTTTTCGTTCGTTTTCTTAAGTTTTTATATGTTTTCTTACATTTTTATCCCGGTTTTATACGTTTTCTTCTGTTTTTATATGTTATCTTATGTTTTCGTAAGTTTTCGTTCAATTTTATACGTTTTTGTTCATTTTTATACGTTTTCTACGTTTTTTTTACGTTTTTATAGTTTTCATTCGTTTGTATACGTTTTCTTCCATTTTTATACGTTTTCATCCATTTTTATACGTTTTCGTCTACTTTTATACGTTTTTGTCTGTTTTATACGTTTGTATAAGTTTTCGTGCGTTTTTATACATTTTCGTCTGTTCTCAAACATTTTCATACGTTTTCGGCTGTTTTTACATGTTTTTGTCAATTCTTACACATTTTCGTCCGTTCTTATACGTATAAAAAATGGACGAAAACGTATAAAAACGTAAGAAAATGTAGAAAACCAGATGAGAACGTATAAAAATAGACGAAAACTTATGGAAACGTAAGAAAACATATAAAAACGTAAGAAACCGTTTAAAAATGGACGAAAACGTAGAAAACCAGATGAAAACGTATTAAAACGGACGAAAACTAGTGAAAACGTATAAAAATGAACGAAAAGGTATAAAAACGGATTAAAATGTAAAAAACGTACAATAATTTAAGAAAACAGACGAGAACTTATAAAAAATGTAAGAAAACATATAAAACGGATAAAAACATAAAAAAACGAATAAAAAACAGATGAAAACGCATAAAACATATAAAGCGGACGAAAACATATAAAAACGGATGAAAAATGTATAACCCTGCAAACCATAGGGACCATTTATGTAGTTAAAATAAATAAAAAGACAAATATACCCTTACTTTAAACGGTCAAACAAGGTCAAACTAACAGATTTGGGCAAAATGGACTGGATCCGTAACATGTCAAAACCACAGTGACTGAACCCGTAACAAAATCAAAAAATGGACTGAACCCGTAAAACCCGGTAAACCACAGGGACCATTTATGTAGTTAACTCTATTAAGAGATAAAAAATTCATCGATTAACCATCGACTCTCCATGCGATTCAATGATCTCGGACAAGTTATTACCACAACCCTCCATATTATATCCCATAGTTTGACCTACTTTGACAACTTCCTCCATTAAGCCCAAAAACGTCCCCCCCATACGTGGAGCCTTAGACTTTTTAAATCTCCCAGTGTTACCAGATTCAGATCCTACTTCCATGGAACCCTTATTGTTCCTATTTCCATCACTCCCATCATGTACCTCATCCTTATCACTCCCAACAATCTTCTCAGTGTTTGGTGTAAAGCCTGGGGGATACTTCAAACTTTGCTCTACATCAATATTACCGACATTAATTTCCTTGTCCTTCTTGTTAAGTAATGAGTAAATACCAAATGGATCCTCCGATAAATTCCCCTTCGGCCCAATCGAGTCATCAAATTCTGTTTCTGGGACCTCAGCCACATCACTAGTCTCACCCATACTTCCATTATCCTGATTCTTATAGTCACCTACCATTGACCTATCATCAATTTGATCCTCATCATCGGACTCCTCCAATAATTCGAGAACCCATCCTAGAACCTCTTTAGCCTTACCCCAAAACACCTTGCCACGAAATATCACCTTAAAGTTTTCAAAAATATTCAGTTGAAACTTAGTATAAAGACATAATCTTTTCAAATGAAAACAACATTCATCCTGATCATCGACGTCCAATAACTCCCCCCATTTAGCAGCCACCTTTTTGAAGGTATTTCTCGACCAAAATTTAAACGGAATCCCTTCAATCTCCAGCCAAATAATTCTACCCTCGGGATTGAAATCAACATCTGCTTGCTTAATCTCAGAAAACCACGTACTCACCCCAACATTATCACGAAAAGCATCTTTGGACTTAGAAGAATCAAATTCCAACAACACCCATAGTTCGCCCATATATCTCACCCTAATATCCACAAAACCTGCATTTGTTAGGGCCATCTTGAGGTTAGTTAAGGATGCAAATTCCTTCACCCTCCCCATCAACGAATTACTTAGATCTTTATCATTAAAACACTCATCATCCAAAACAATCGTTGGGTTATCAACACTTTCCCCCGTACCAGATTTATTAGACATGACCACATTGACAAAAGATTTACTACCATATATTCCCCCAGTATCCTTACGAGAATTCATAAAGACACCCCTACTAGGCTCATCATTCTTCTTCTCGGGAACCTTATTATTATTCAAAGGCCCTCTCTTAAAACGCGCAAGGTTAGCCTAAAGCATTAATCGATTAACCCAAATCGTACAAAGGTTACTCACCAATCGATCCACATTAAATACATTGATAAAATGAACAAAACCGAATCGTTTACCTTCTTTAGATTTCTTCACAGGAATAAATGAATCAACCACATGCCCATATTGTTTACAGGTATGAAACAAATCCTTGGCCGAAAAGGAATCTGGGAAATTCGTAACATAAATAGATGTAGAAATGCGATTCACATCATTCTCTTTAGATCGGTAACTACCCATGACAAATCTTCAATGGCAAAAGAAAACAAACGAAACTAAAGTGAATTGAACAGATTAATGAAAATGATTTTTGGATTGAAGGGAGATCTGTTTATTGAATAGTTTTTTTTAGGGATTATAAATGTCGAGATCCAGGAAGATGATGATCGCCATGGGTTTTGTTGACTTTTTCAAACTTTAGTATAGTGTTCTTTTCTCTACTTTAGACTTGTGTTACACCTATCTTACATATCCAATTTTTCCAATCTTTTACACCACCACAAAAAATAGTTAACAATCATCGAAAACTGTCATCCATCAGTACTAAATCTCAAAAAAATCAAAAACCATTTTAAACTATTTAGTTCTTGTTACTTTATGCATATACTATGCTATATTCTTTTAAGTCTAAAAATAATAATTTACAGGTGATCGAATTATCTAGTGCTTGAAAAGATAAGTATTTGATCGGTAAAAATTTTTATTATATGAGTATCTGTCAATGCACTAGTACTCATATAATATCATTATAAACTTCTATGCACTATGATGACTCTTTTTATAAACAACTTCACACTTTATAAATTTTTTCATGACACATTCTTGACGCCTTCGGCATGCAATATTTCTTATTCTTTTTTAAACTCTACCAAAGTACCAAGCATGCATTTTTTTTAATGTTTTGAATGTATTTGTATATACTTAAAACCTTTTATAAGCAAAAATTAAAACCGATTTAAAGGAGATATTTTCCGTGAGGCAAATTATATTTGCTTAAAACCCTTCAGTGAAGCACGGGTGGCAAAAATCCTCGTTACTTGTAAAGTGTTGGTTCAAATTAAGACTTGTTTCTAGTTGTTTAAAATTGAAATTCGAGTTGTTAACAACATGCATCTTGTCAACGGTATGGCTAATAAAAAAACATTACCATTAGAATTATGACTCACGATAACTGCTGTATTACTTGAAACTTAACATAACCATAAATAAAATAAAGAAAAAGAAGCAGAAAACTGCTTAAAATGTTAGTAAATCTCTCGTGATAGGCCGACCTTTTTGGATTGAAAAGAGGCAACAAAGTCCAATTTTGTGTGTGGATTTCTCTGTGTTTTTCTTTTCCTCTCTTATAATACTCGAGTTCACACATAATAAATTAGGGGTGAGCAATCCAGACCGAATCCTGAAATCCTGAAAAAACCATCATGAAACCAAGCTAAACCGTCCCAAAAGCGAGCTACTCGGGTCGGAACTCGGTTTTGGTTTTTCAGCTAATCGATTTTCGGGACTGTCGGGACGGGACAAAAACCGAAAAAACAAACTAATATACCGATTAAACCGACCGAACCGACCCCGACCAAATGGTTTTCGGGATTGTCGGGACTAGTCGGGTCGGGACTCGATTTTGGTTTTCCAGTTAATCAGTTTCGGGTCGGGACGGGTCGGTTCCGGCCCGATGCTCACCCTATAATATATTGAGTTAATTTTGAGAGTAGCCAGGTCGTCCAATGGGTTAACCTTTTATAGATATGAATTTTTTCCCCAAAATATACATGAGCTACTTTGTAATTGGGCTACTAACTTAATATCATGACATGTGTCTACTTTTAAAAGTACATAAAGTACAAGTGTGTAAGCTATGTGTAAGATTTGTCCCCTATGTGTACTTTGGGCTACTACTGTTCTGTTAGGGCGACTTATACTCGAGACGGCCTGAATTTTGTCATTTAGTGAAAAAAGTCAAACTTACAAAATTAATAAAATATTGATGCAGTACAGTTGTTCGACCTATCATTTGAGCGACTTGCATTTAATATGTTGGGCGACCAATTGGTAAACAAGTGTACTTTTTATTTTTTCCATTTCTAAAATGCAATGTATTATTAACAATTAATTAAATTGCAAACACATAGACACAACCACCAACCACCGTCCTTATAACCCACCACTGCAAACATCACCACCACCAACTGCATTTGAAGAAAAAGAAACTGTTAAAGAAGTGCTCTCTAAAACCCCACTACCACAACCACCACTGGAGACAGAAACCAACAATGTTGTTTTAAAAACTAAAAACAACCCAATAGATGAAATCCAAGAAAATGTTTCTGACGTGTCGAAAATGTTTAGTTACAGCAAAAGCTACTCTGCTGCTGCAACAACCACCAAGAAAGAAGGTAAAGAAGACGGTGAAGTCACCTAGAAGCTAAAAAATAATAGACCACCACCGCCGGCAAAAAGGGTGGTCAGAAAACAACCAGCGAGCGAGAGGACAACTACAAGGGCTCTCGTGAGGAGGCAAATGGCTGCTTCACCACGTCAAAATGGAAAAAGGGACCGGAGAGATGTGACGGTAAAGAGATCAAGGTCGCCGGCCGTGTGTGGTGAAATAGGTCAACATCGGAAAGTAGTGACGGGGGAGAGTCCGGTTGAGAGCTCTGGTGATGAGGTGGTTCCTGTGAATGATGAGAGAAGTACGGTGATGAGGTGGTTCCGGTGGTGATGAGGTGGTTGTGTATGTGTGCTTGAAATTTAATTAATTTACAACCACAATGTATTACTAAGTAGATATAAAATTAGGTGACTAAGCAGCTCCGAAGTTTGTCAGACTAAACTACCAAAACATTTAACATACGTTCTGCTACTATAATCCAAATGATAATAAATTATCAACAAGACAGATTATATAAGATGATTATCGCATATCAGCAAATGATCTAAGACATGTAGGAATTCTTGGAAAAAAAATACCACACACCAGTAGGTGCATATAATACAGAGAGCCAAAATTAACTAAAAATATAAAAGTACACTTTTCTATCAATAGGTCGCCCAACATATTAAATGTAAGTCGCCCAAATGACAAGTCAAACAACTGTACTGTATCAATATTTTATTAATTTTTTAAGTTTGACTTTTTTTCACTAAATGACAAAATTCTGGTCGCCCCGGGTACCCTCAACAGAACAGTAGTAGCCTAAAGTGCACCTAGGGGACAAGTATTACACATAGCTTACACACTTGTACTTTTAAAAGTGGACACGTGTTATGATATTAAGTTGGTAGCCCAATTACAAAGTAGCCCATGTCTATTTGCGAAAAAAAGATTCCTGTCCAGAAAATGTATATATGTGGGGCGACCAGGGCTTTTTGGAATTTTCTCTAATATATTTCTAAGCATACATTTAAATTAAATAAAGTTATCATGCAACATGTTTTTTCTTCGTTCATTTATTTGCAAAAGCTGCTAAAAATACTCACATAACACAGGAAGGCAACTTGATTGATAATACTGATGAGATTGTATAATTGCTAACACATTAGGTATTGATGATGTACCTTCTGTTTTTTAAACAAGCCTTATCATCATTCTGACACTTAGTTAAGCATTCTTATAAAGGGTGGTGACGTACTCAATGAAACGTACTTGTTCTAGAAATCTATGAAATGAAGAAGAAATTCCAATGGCAACAACTCACTAGGAATCTATAGAGAAAGAATCAAGATTCGCAATGATTTGTTATTTGATTATTATGTTTTTATGAAACGGTTACAAGAGATTTAGAGAAGAAATGAGGTTACAAATCTGAATATTGAATGATTACAAGTGAAATGAGTATTTAAACTAGTTTGGGCATTAACTAACTTTCCTGCCCAAACTCTATAACAGACTTATGAAATGTTTGACTTTTTGGTTTGACTATTTGACTTTGTTGACTTTCTAACATGAGCTTGTATCAACTCCATCCCTCTTGAAAACTTTCTTGTCCTCAAGAAACAACATAAAAACTTGAAAATCAAGTCAAGAAATCTGCATACACCTCCCAAGTTGATTCTTCCACATTTCTGTTGGACCACTAAACTAACACATACATGACTGGTCTGTTGTTCAACATGCCCGGTTTTATGGCTAAAATCTTCATAGGTTTGTAGGCCAATAGTCCATCTTCTTTGAGTTGTGGCAAATTGCCCATCTGTTGGTCTTTTCCATGGCATTTCTTAAGTTTTGAAATGTGGAACACTGCATGGATCAAACTGTGCCTTATTAACTTCAGCTTATAGGCTACTTCTCCAATCATTTCCTCAATATCAAAAGGACCATAATACTTGGAAGATAACTTTTGCTATTTTCCTTTTCTGACAGACATTTGCCTATGTGGTTGCAGCTTCAAATACACCCAAGTGCCAACATCAAACTGTCTATCAGTCATATGCTTATTAGCTTGACTTTGCATTATGTCTTGAGATCTCTTAATGTGAAATTTGATCATTCCAATAGCTTCTTGCATTGTCTGCAATGCCTATCCATTGACTCAACTCTACTTTCACCAGGTACATAGGGAATGTAGAATGGGGTGTTTGGCAATAGACAATTTCATAAGGTGTAGTGTTGATGGTTATGTAAAAGTTGGCATTGTACCAAAATTCAGCTTGTGGTAACCATTTGACCCACTCCTTTGGTTTCTTTCCACACAAACACCTGAAGTCACAAACCAAACACCTGTTTACTACCTCAGTCTGCCCATCAGTTTGAGGATGGTATGCAATTGAGAGCTTGAGCTTAACATTCAACTCAGAGAACAAGGCCTTCCAAAATTGACTTAGAAACACCTCATACCTGTTACTAACAATGGAGTCTGTTAGCCCATGAAGTCTGTACACACCATCAAGAAAAACTTGTGCTACTTTTCTTGCATTGAAAGGGTGATATAAAGCCATAAAATGAGCATATTTGCTCAGTCTATCTACAACCACCATGATGGCTGACTTTTCATGTGAAATAGGCAGTTTTTCTATGAAGTCCATAGATAACTCAGACCAAATCTTACCTGGAATGGGCAAAGGTTAAATCAATCTAGGGTAAGTGTTGGGTTTTGAGATGCTGCTGCCAAGGATATTCTAAGTATTGAAGATCCTACTGCTGATCATCCTACTGCTGCTACTGAAAGATACTGCTGGAATACTATTGCTGGACTACAAAGCTATGCTACTGCTATTAGTTGTATTCTACTTCTTATGTTATAAGAATGTATACGCGGTTAGATAATTATGGAATAGATATTGTGTATATCCTATATGAATAGAAGATAGTTATCTTGTACAGGACTCCCTAGACTATAAAAGGAGGTCCCAATGTTAGAATTATCTACGTATCATTTGTTAAGTCGATTCACTTCAAGGTTGTAAACCCTAGCATTGTTGAGTGATCGTATATTAATAATATATTGAAGTGTTGAAAGTTTACATCGTTCTTCTTAAGTTAAACTTTAATATTCCGCGTTATTGTTTAAGTTATAAGCTAAGTCAACTTCTATCAAGATAGTTTGCTCAACTGGGATCAACAGTAAGCACTGAGATCAGGCTTCTGCCTTTGACAAACATCATAATCTCTGGCCAACTGTTTCACCATCTTCATTAGCCCCTTCCAATAGAAAATTGCACTTATCTTCTTTGTAGTTACATAAACACCAGAATGACCACCAATTGCTTCATTATGATAGTGAGAAATCAACTGCTTCCTTAACTCATCATTAGCCCCCACCACTATCTTTCCCTTTCTCTTTAAGACCTCATCATCCTAATTATATTTGTGCCCTTATAAGTCCGGTCTTTCAATGATTGGATCAACAATTGAGCATCTACATCATATTTCCAGCTGTTCTTCACCTTGTCCCAAACACTACTTGCCACAGAAGAAATTGCCATTTGTAATAACTCAACTCCTTGATTAACTCTAGACAAGGCATCAGCTAACACATTTTCACTGCCCTTTTTATACAAAATTTCATAGTCAAATCCTAACAACTTTGGCAACCATTTCAATTGAAAAGGAGTTGTTAATTTATGATCCAATAGGTACTTAAGACTAAAATGGCCTGTCTTAATCTTGAAGTTCCTATCTAACAGATAACCCTACCACTTTTCTAATGCTGCCACCACTGCTAAAAACTCATTTTCATAGGTAGATAAAGACTGGTGCTTAGTAGAAAGGGTTTTACTCAGATATACCAAGGGATGACCATTCTGACATAACACTGCACCAATACTAGTTCTATTTGAATCAGTTTCAACCACAAACTCTTGAGTAAAGTCTGGTAACCCCAAGACTGGAGCTTCTGTCATAGCTTTTTTGAGCGGATTGAAGGCCAATTCTGCTGTCACAGACCACTTAAAAGAGTTATTCTTCAATAAAACTGTAAGTGCCTGACTTATACTAGCATAATTCTTAGTAAACCTTCTATAATAACCAGTTAAGCCCACGAAACCCCACAATTAGTTGATTGTAGTAGGAATTGGGCATTGCTGCATAACTTCAATCTTTCTAGGATCTGTAGCCAAACCTTTTGCAGAGATAATGTGACTCAGATATTCAACTTGTGGTACAACAAAGAAACACTTACCCCTCTTAGCAAACAAAGTGTTGTCTTGCATCACTTGCAAAATCTATGATAAATGGTCACAATGTTCCTTAACAGACTTGCTATATACCAGGATATCATCAAAGAATACCAATGCAAACTTTCTCAAAAAAGGTTTGAACACTGTATTCATCAAAGACTGGAATGTAGATGGTGCATTAGTGAGTCCAAAGGGCATAACAAGGAATTCATAATGCCCCTCGTGTGTTCTAAAGGCAGTTTTGCAGATGTCAGCTTCACTCATCCTAATTTGATGGTAACCAGACCTTAAATCCAACTTTGAAAACACTACAGCTCCATTTAATTCATCAATAAGCTCCTCAATCACTGGTATAGGAAATCTATCCTTCACAGTATACTTATTAAGTTGTATACTGTTGGTGAGGAAATGAGCTTTAGCTTGGCCTAATCACCCCTGATTTCAACAATTCCTTCACCATTTCTTCAATTGCATCCTTTTGGTTAGGAGGGTGTGTTGGACCCTTTTACTTGGTTAAAGTTAACTACAAAGTTAATCTAACCAAGTTCCATGATGTAGCGAAGGGTTGATTAATTATCAAAAGTAAATGAACGTAAGAGATAAGACACAAAGTTTTTCAACGTTTAATTCTTTATTAGAAATTAATCAAAAGAATTATACCCAAGTGTTTGCGGAACAACACTTGGGATTGAAATGACAAGTATGGTATACTCCTCACTAAACTTAAACTAAGTTTGAGTGACAACTAAGATCCAGCTGACCTATCTCAAGGATTGTGTTGTTCTTTGGGGAGAGTAAAGATTTGGTTTGTGAATGTCTAAGCATTAAGTGCACAAATGTAATCTTTACCTCTCCCACTTATTCTCTATTTATACACAAGGTGATTCTAACAGATCCCTAATAGACAAAGACTACAAGACAAGTTACATCAACCCACATTGGACAAAATACATAGGTATTTTGTCCCTGTTACAAATGACTATAAGTAGTAAAGCACAGGGATGCTTTCTGGTCTTCAGTGTTGACACATATCTTGGTTTTATACTCATTCAGGGAAAGTTGACCTTTGCATGATAAGGACCTTCCCTTATTCATTCAAACTTATCCCGCCTAATCCCGCCTTTACTTCAGTCTTCTTATCTTCAGTATTTGTTTACTCAATGTTCTTAGTTGGTGATGAGTCATGGGACTCAGTGAGTTATTGTCATCCCTCACTGAGTCCATCATCTTCTTCTTTGGCTCAGGTATCATTCACTGAGAACCGCCTCACTGAATGGTGAACTTTTCTTCATAGATTCGCCCTGAGCAACTTGAGGATGACTCACTGAACGACTATGCATTCAGTGACTTGTTTGGTATTCTCGGTTATCAAACACTTAGGATATTTTATGTTCGAATCCTAGATTAAGGAGTTTGGGTTTTAACATACCCAATAGTCTCCCCCTTTTTGGATATACAAATAGCCTGAGTGTTTCTAGGTTTAGTGAGAGATAGCAAAGGTATTATCTCTACAAACTGAATTACTAAGTAATGTTTAAGACACTGAATGTTTAACAAAACATCAATATTATTCATAGTTATTACAATCCTAAACAAAACAAAGTAAATAAAAGATAGTTGTTGTTTCAGATTTGCTCAGGCTTCAGAACTTTACACCCAAGGCTTCAAGTTTGGCTCTCTTTGAACTCAGTAGATGCTTGTCAGGATGATTTTGGATTTTGATCTTCAGGTCATGACAGAACCTTACATTAGGATCATTCTTGATGGGATTGGCCATAAGGAAGTATCCCATTATTGCTTTGATCCCTGCCAGATCAATATCAGCCCATCTTTGAAATGCTGGATCTCCATACTCATCAGTGAAGAAGAGACCTCTTTCAGGTTGCTCAATGACCCAATTGTTCACAAATGTAACTCCTTCAGGGAGGGCTCTGTTGCAGTCTAGGCCTGGAACACTGATTTCAGATTCAGTCTCTATCTTCTTTCTCTTCCTTTTAGAGGACTGAGCAGGAGGAGCCTGAATGACTGGCACTGATGCTGGAAGCAGTGAAGGAATGCCAAGTTCTTCATGCTTTTTGGCTAGTTGATCATACCTGATTCTGAGGGACTTAATCAGGTGTTTGATAACGACATTACTCTTTTTGGCAATGATGGGACCCAACTCATCTAATTCAGTGATCCCAAACTTAGAGAACTTGAAGGGATCATGAATCTCAAAGTGTCGTTTGTCTTGGCCTCTGAAGACACTGAGAACTGCTGGCTTGGTATTCTAGTAGATCTTTACATCAGTTATGAGTTCAGGGTTTAGCCTTTGTGTCATGACCTAGGTATATCTATCAATGTTTTGTTGCCTTGTTTCAGCAGATTTCTTCAGTCTGGCATCCCTCTTTGCCTTGAGAGCCATCAAGGCAGCATCCTGAGCTTTCTTAAAATTCTCACCACCTTCCCTGGCAGCAAGATCCTGAGGCTTCAACCCAATAGCCGTTGCTTCTTCATTAACCACCTCTATGAGAGTAGCTTTGCTTGCTTGTTCCTCTAAAGCTACTTTCTTCAGCCTTTCAACCTTATCCATATGAGCTTGGATTTCATCCTCAGTCATTAAATATGTTACACCATTCATCTGAAAGGGGACCCTGACAGGTGCATCAGGGTCCGGTCTTACGACTGAGGAAGCAGGTACCAGTGGTGCAGTGGGTTCAAACACTATAGTGAGAATGCCCTTGCCCTTGTCCGACTGGGTTGCTGAGTGAGTGGTTGTCTCAAGAGGCTGATAGGAGGAAATTAGAGTGGCTTCAACGATGTGCTTCCCCTCAGCCTGAGAGGAAGGATGTCCTCTTGAAGCAACATCCGCAGCTAATGGCTGACTGGTGGAAGGTTCAGGAACTCCGGTAGGTGGAGCTTCAGTGGATCTCTCCCCCTCAACTGTTGCCGCAACATTAGTGAGAGCAAGAGTTGGTGGAACCACTAAAGGAGAAGACCCTTTAAATTCCTGGTAGTGTTCTGTAAGCATGGTTTTGATGTCAGAGTTATCTTTCTGTATGGTAGATACCTTGGCATCAAGTGAAGCCTGAGTAGATTCAATGGCAGACATCCTTGGTCCAAGATTCCAGGCCAAGGAGTTGGAAGACTTAGCCCACGCAGCCAAGTTTTTATCCATGAGACTCAAAGATGAAACGATGGAAGACACTGAAGATTGAAGACCCTGAAGATTAGCAGACTTCAGCATATCTACCAGCTCAGTGAATTGGGTAGAGTTCTGCTGGTAGGTCTGAGCAGCCTGAAGTATTTTCCTGTTGATCTCGGGGTCATCTTTTACAGACTCTTGAATGGTGGACACGCTCTTGGTGATTTGTCTGAGGGAGTCATTGAACTTGTTGAGATGACCATTAAGAGCTGTCAGTGAGAATGAGACGTCAACCTGCTGTTCCAAGGTATTATCATGAAAAGCTTCAACAGATTCCTTGAGATTGAAGTAGTGAATGGCTTGCTCAGTGTGCATGTCGAACACATCATCAGTGATTCCTATGTAAATGATGTTACAGGCCTTGCTCAGAAATTTCATTAGCTTTCTTTCAGTGAGGGGCTTGGAATCATCATACTTGGCCAGTCTTTCAGGAGAGGAAGTCTCAGGTTCATCATCCTGAGATTTGGGTTCTTCCTCTTGTGGATCAAAGGGAGACTGATGGGATTGTTTAGTGGCATCATTCTCCATATCATTACCAGCTTCATAAAATTCTTCCTCACTGGATTTGCTCTCATCATCATCAGAGTCAAGTACAACCTAAAAAGTGGCCATTGAGTCTATCTGCAAAAAGGGGTTAGCTGGCTCCTCTTCATACAAAGACTTACCTTGGTTTTGGTCACTCCCTGACCCCTCTAATCCAGTAGACTAGGATTTGTCTCCTTGGTCCTTAGAGTCTGTTTGTGAGGTATGCGCATCTCCATGAGTGGGGGGTTGATGGTTCCGTATCAGTGGGTGGTTTCTGTCCCCCTGGGTAGTTGTCCCTAGTTGTTCCTTCATACACTGATGGGTTAGTGTCAGTGAAATCACCAGAAACATGTGAAATGTTAAGGCCCCCCGTTCCAACAGGCTGGTGCTTGCCTGTCAAAGATTTAGGGGCCGCTACTCCCTGGAACCCTGGTTGTGATGTACCAGAGATGTGAACGGGAACTGTGGAAGGCGCTCCCCTACTAGCGGGTTGTATGTTTCCCTCTAGATCTTTGGGAGCAGTTGTGTGGACCAAGGACCCTGACTGTGATTTGTTAGTGCACTTCGTTGTCCCTGAGGGTGGTGGAACCTGGCCATGGGTGGCAGTATCAGTCTTAGGTCTCCTTTTTAGCTTAGAAGCCTGTGTCCCTAAAGCCCCAGGGCCTTGTGCCTTTGTTTAGGTCTTTGGCACAGACTGAGACTTCCCTGTCCTCTTAGGAGGGGAAGGTGGGTACACTGAGTCCCTCCGGTTGTTTATGGCAACCATATGGGCCGTCAATTCAATGTTAGAGACTAAGGATGGGTCCTTTAAAAAATTTGAAGAACTCAGGACAGTTGGTAAAAGGCTTAAATGAACGTCCTGAGTGTAGTCACAACCCAGTAACCGTTGAAGAGCACATGAAATAAACCTAGGATACGACACATAGTGTAACCTAGTCTTATTCAGTAGCTTGGTTACAAGATCACCATAAATGATCTCTCCAATGTTAACAGTGACCCCTGTCATCAGGCAATAAGCCATCATCATCTGAACAGAGTTAATCTGCTCAGTGGATGAGTGGTTCCCACCGAGAACCTGAATCACAAAAGTGAACAGGATCTTCCATGCCATGGGAAAGGAGTTCTTGGTGACAGGGGTCTTGTCCAAATATTTTGGATCCAAAGCCATTTTTTCTATCCCTGATTTAACATTGTTTGGGTCAGGGTGTGCAACATAAATTCCATTGCTATAATCAAGTCCTGTTGCAGAGAAAAAGGTTTTGAAATCCAGGACAAATTTCCTTTTCCCATTTAAAACAGAGAAACTGATGAGAAATTCCTTGAGGGGCCTGAGTTCATTCTCATCAGTGGAGGGTGTCGGATCATAGGCCTGAGCAGTACCCCAAAACTACCTGAGGAAGTTGTGGTACTAGAAGTAGGGTGTGGAGGTGAAGGCGGTTTTCAAAGGGCAGTTACACAAAAACTTTATGATTTCCTTCTAGGCAGGGACATTGGTTGGGTAGTCAAAGTTGCCTACAATATTGTTGGTTTTGAATTGTACATCAGCCAGAGTCGATTTTGCCCATTGAGGTGCAAGCTCGATTCCTTGGTCATCTGCCATTTTTGGTCAAAAAGATTTTAAAATTTTAATGGCAGAGTATCGCTCACCAGAAGATCTACAAGTTGAGTCCAACTCGTTTTAAGTTCGTGAAATGAGTGATATTGTTATCAAGGAGATTGCAAACCGGAATAATTTCTTGTTGCAAATCTTCTTAACCAAGAAAGGATGATTTGAAAAAGCCTTTTTTTTGAAAAGATTACACACAGCTTTGCAATGAATAAATTTTTGCATAGTTTCTTTAAGAAATTTTTGTGTGTGTGTTTTGTGTGTTTTGAAAGGGGTATTTATAGAGGGTGAGGAATACCATTGGTTAGGGATTATGAAAATCAAAATGAATAACCAATTTGGGTTCCGCATTAAATGCCACCACTCTACTTTCCCGGGTTTTGCGCAACTATCGAGGTGAACAGTGCAAGGGGCCTGCACAAAGTACACTTTTACAGGCATGATGTCACAGAAATATCAAGAGATATTATTTGTGAGGGAAGGCAATTAATGCCTAGTGGGATATTGGTAATTAAGTAGGGGCTCAAGGTATGGATGCCAGTGAGGCAGAGACATATATTCCTATACTAAATAGGAAATTCAGTTACCAACCTTGGACATTTACTAACTAGATACTTAGGGCATTTAGTTATGCATTGAATTGCATCAGTAAATGTCATGAGCTCCCTGAATGAGAAATCATTCAGTGTGAATATTTTGGTTTGGGTATTCAGTGAGTCTTTCACTATGTGAAAAACTCCATGTGAATGGGTTTTTGGTATTGTTGAAGGGTTTTACTAAGGAAGGTTAGTTATCAGGGATAGGATAAAGAATATACACCATGTTAGGATATTTTAATCAGTGACCTGATTATCAATATCTAACATTCATAGTTCTGCTTTCAGTCTGGTGAAAGTAGGTTCATCCAAGGGTTTTGTGAAGATATCAGCTAACTGATACTCAGTGGGAATGAAGTGTAATTCAATATCACCTTTCATGATATGATCCCTGATGAAATGATATCTGATATCAATGTGTTTTGTTCTTTGATGAAGCACAGGGTTGTTTGAAATAGCTATTGCACTTGTGTTGTCACAAAAGATGGGCACCATTTTGTAATGAATACCATAGTCACTGAGCTGACTTTTCATCCATAACACATTTGCACAACAGCCTGCAGCAGCAACATATTCAGCTTCTGCTGAGGACATTGCAACAGATTGTTGCTTTTTAGCACTCCAACAGACTAACTTTCCTCCAAGAAATTGGCAGGAGCATGAAGTACTTTTTCTTTCCATGTTGCATCCTGCATAGTCTGAGTCTGAGTATCCTTTAATATGAAACCCTGAACATTTGGGATAATAAAGTCCAAGACTGGAAGTGCCTTTTAGATATCTTAGAATCCTTTTGACAGTACTGAGATGAGATTCTTTTGGGTCAGACTGATATCTTGCACACAAACAGATTGAGAATTGAATATCAGGCCCTGAGGTAAGAAGATACATCAGTGACCCAATCATACCTCTAAAAAGGGTAGGATTGACTGGTTTTCCAACAAGGTCACGACCTAGGTTGTTAGGAGGTACCATTGGTGTTTTCACTGAGGCACAGTCACTAGGTCATACTTTTTCAGTAAGTTCCTAGTGTACTTTTCTTGACTGATTGAAGTGCCTTTTTCAGTTTGTTTGATTTGTAGTCCAAGAAAGTAAGTGAGTTCACCCATCATACTCATTTCAAACTTCTTTGTCATCAGTTTTTCAAACTGTTTACAAAGTTTGTAGCTTGTTGAGCCAAATATGATGTCATCCACATACACTTGGACTAAAATCACATCCTCTTTTATCCTATAGGTGAACAATGTATTGTCAATTTTGCCTCTGAGAAACTTGTTTTGGATCAGGAAGGCTGAAAGAGTTTCATACCATGCCCTAGGTGCTTGTTTTAGTCCATAGAGGGCTTTGTTTAGCTTGTAGACATGGTTAGGAAATTCACTACTTTCAAAGCTAGGAGGTTGTTGCACATATACATCTTCTTTAATGTTACCATTCTGGAATGCATTTTTTATATCCATTTGGTAGACTTTAAAGTTCATGTACGTTGCATATGCAAGAAAGATCCTGATGGCTTCCATTCTAGCAACTGGTGCAAAGGTTTCCTCATAATCAATACCTTCTTGTTGATTATATCCTTTTGCAACAAGTCTTGCCTTATTTTTGGTAACCGTTCCAGACTCATCAGTCTTATTTTTAAAGACCCATTTCATTCCGATGACAAACACACCCTGAGGGCATTCAACTAGGGTCATGACATCATTTCTGTCAAACTATTCTAGTTCATCTCTCATGGCCTGAACCCAACTCTCATATTTAAAAGCTTCTTTAACATTTTTAAGCTCTATCTCTGAGAGAAAATCAACATAGAGACATAGATTGTCTGAGGCCGCTTTTAGTTTAGCAGCCATGCTCCTTGTAAACATGCCTTCAGTGGGTTCACCAATGATGTTAACAAGTTCTATTGATTTGGACTTAGTCCAGCTATCTTGAGGTCTTGGATTGGAGTAGGAACTTGTAGAAGCCTGATGTATAGGTGGGGTGGATTCAGATACAGGAGCCTGAGATTCCTCAAGATTGAGATTTTCAGTTACCTTAGTGTGATCAGCTTGAATTGTGGTATTCTGAACAATTGGTTCAGTAGTGGTAGTCTCATTGGAGACTTGTTGAGTTTCTATGAACTCACTGATGGTAGGTTGAGGTAAGTTGTGAGGATTGATGTAATATGAGACATCTGCATCAGCTTGGTATTGTGTTGAGAGGTTATTCTCAGGGTGATACTCATCAGGAGGATATCTTGATGAGTAATCAATACCAATTTCTTCCACTTAGGAATTAGAAATCCTGACAGCTTCAGTACTCTCATCAAATGTGACATGGAAGGTTTCCTCAGTCTGTTGTCTCCTTGTGGTGAACACCCTAAAGGCTTTTGAGACAAGGGAATACCCTAGAAAGTACCCATCATCAGCTTTTGCATCAAACTTTCCAAGATGATCCGTATGATTATGAATAAACACAAGACACCCAAACGCATAGAAATAGCTGATGTCAGGAATTATTCCTTTAAATAACTCATAGGGAGTTTTGCTATGTCTCTTAACGATAATAGACCTGTTTTGTGTATAACAGTCTGTTTTTACTGTCTCAGTCCAAAAGTGTTTGGAGAAAGCAGATCCATTAAGCATTGTTCTAGCAGCCTCAATAAGGGTTCTGTTCTTTCTTTCAGCAACCCCATTTTGTTCAGGGGTGTAAGGAGAGGAAAAGTTTTGATATATACCCTTCTCATCACAGAAACTCTCAAGGTCATTGTTTTTGAATTCAGTCCCATTATCAGTCCTGATTTGTTTGACCCTGATGTCATTTTGGTTTTCAATCTTCCTGATAAAGGACATGATTGTTTCAGCAGCCTGACTCTTTTTCGTTAGAAAATAGACCCAAGTGTATCTTGAGTATTCATCGACAATGACCAGAGTGTACTTCTCATGGTGGATTGACATTGGACTGATGGGTCCAAAAAGATCCATGTGAAGTAGGTGCAGGCAGCTGGTGATAGAGGAATTTTGTTTGGTTTTAAAGGATACCCTGTGGTGTTTAAGTTTTTCACAGGCAGGGCAGGGTTTATGCTTAGAGCACACAAGTGATGGTAAGCCAAGGACTTTGTTTTGTTTAGCCAGGTTATTTATGTTTTTGAAATTCAGATGTGAAAGTCTTTTATGCCAAAGCCAATTGAGGGTTTCAGTGGCTTTAGCAAAAAGGCATGTTCAATTCTGAGTGAGTGAGAACATATCCAAAACATAGACATCCTTCCTTATTGGTGCAATAAGAACAACTTCTTTGTTTGCATTGAAGATGGTACCTTGCTTATCATCAAACTGAACTATGTATTTAGCATCACATAGTTGACTGACACTGATCAAGTTATATTTAAGACCATTAACATAAGCTATTTTAGTAAAAACTATTCCACTACAGTTTACTGAACCATAACCTTCAGTGAGATAAGATGAGTTATCAGCAAATACCACCTTAGGTCCTGGTTCTTTTACATATTTGTGCAGATATTCCTTCATGCCAGTCATGCTTCATGAACATCCACAATCAAGATGCCAAACAGGATCTCTGGCATGTCTCTGCACAAATGTAACCTGAGTTAGTTTTTCTTGTGAACCCACTTTCTGGTAGGTTTGGCTTTAATGGCCTTTTTAAACTGAGAGATTGATCCATGATCAGTGGTGGTGTGAATATTGCTTCCACAGATTTTGCATCTGGGAGAAGAGGTAGTTTTTTGGGTTGGCTTGGTGATGCCTCTTCTGGACTGAATGACCTGTTCATGTCCTGAACTGTCATGAGTAGGGTCTCCACAGATATCACAACATGGATACATCAAATAGTCATCAGGGAGATGATCATTGAATCCACAGTGGATGCAAGGTGAAAAAGGTTTAGCTTTTTGCCTTATCTGTTTAGAGCCTGAGGCATAGTCAAGAGACTGAGCATTGTGGTAGGATACAATGCCTGATGAGACAGTGTAAGATAGATGATCAGAGTTCCTGTGATCTTCCTTTTTACATATCATGCAAAAAAGGATTCTATAACAGTCATCAGTGGTATGTGTGGTATAATTACACAATTCACATCTCAGTTTTGGTTTAGATGTGGCCTTAGATTTGGTGGAACTTGAGGAAGCTGGTTTAATTTCCTTTTCCAAAGGTTGAGGGTTTTTCTCAGATGATTCAATCTTTTCACTCAACTTCCTAACAAGTTCAGCCAACTGATCATATTTGGAATCAGGGCTGTAAGTGATAGCCTCATTTGAGACTGAGGTTGTAGAGTCATCATTGGGAACTGAGACTTCAGTGAGTGGTCTTTTCAAGATAGTTCTTCCTAAACCAGCCTTCTCTCTTGGAGAGTGTTAAGTATACACCAAGGGTGTTAGCTCAGAGCTAGGTTCAGCTCCCTGAAGAACTTTCAGTGGTTAGAGTGGATTCTGTGAGACAGGTTTAGACTCATTAATGGACTTAGGAGAACTAGATTCATCAGTGACCCCAAGCATATTTTTGATGGTCTGACTTTCAGGCTCCAATATTTTTCCAGTGTTAAAGTTTGGTAATTTGCTATATGGGTTGACTCTTTCAATCCAATCACTGGGTTTTGGTGCCATTTCCTCCATGTTAAAGGATATGCCTAAAGGCAGAAATGCCTTTTCACCATGATTCTCACTTGAGGACTCAGTGTTTTGATCTTCACCAATAATAAGTTTCTTATTGCTTAGTGTGAGACTCACTGAGTCAAAAACCCTAGGGTTTTTTTGAGTCCACTTATATATCACAGCCTTTTCTTTCTTAAGTTCATCCTGAAGAGCTTGATTTTGTTTTATTAGTTCAGTGTTTTGAAATTGAAGTGTAACAGCCTCAAGCTTTGCTTGTTTTAAAACAAGTAATTCATCTCTACACTTGTTTAACTCAAAAATTAACTTATTGAATTTTGAAAACAAATTTTGTCTTTGCTCTTCAACGAACTTAAGATCCACATTTAGGTAGTTTAAATAGGATTGCCAATCGGCATCATCATCCATAGACAACAAAATGTTTACCTTTTTCATGGTGATGTTGACCCATTCTCCATTTCTAGCATGACTTTTTCCAACAGCCAGCTTGTTATCATCTGAAAGTGCCATCAGTGCATTGACCCTTACTTCTTCATCAGAGGAGACATCTTCCTCGTCCCAGTCATAAGCTTCAGCAACAAGTACCTTGTTTTTGCCCTAGGCATGTTTAGCTTTAGCTTTTCTATACTTAGCTTCAAAGTCCTTTTGAATATTTGCATTTTGAAAATGTTGAGTGGACTGAAGCATTTTTGGTTGAAATTTGCTAGTTCCTGAAGAACTACTACCAGAAGGTTTGTATGATGGGTCTGAGGTTGTTTTTGAAAAACAGTCTTTAGCAAAGTGACCTCTTTTGCCACAGTTGAAACATTCAGTGGATTCATTAGCCTTAGCTTTTTGAAATTTGACTTGTTTCTTTTAATAAAACATTTTGAGTTTGCTAAAAGAGTTCTTTCTTGAAATTCAACTTGAAGATCATTGAGATACTCTTCACTGGTTCTCATGTAACAATTCGCATTTTCAGGTTACTATCCAATCCTGAATTTTTACTATTAATTTTACTATTCACTTTCACTATTCATTTCTGATATTTTTATTTCATATTCTCGTGAGATAAATTATTTCCATGATAAAATAAAAGTTTGACGCTCATCGGATCATTTTCGCAAAAGTTATTAAGAAACTATACATTTAGTTTAAACATCGTTTAAACACCCAGCGCATAACGAAAACCAACTACGCCAATTTTCCTCGCATCACATTAATGTTTAGTACACTCATGATCAATTAGGGAATTTGTGATAATTAAGTTAAAATGTTACCAAATAGACCCTGTGCCTTACAAAACAGAAATTTGTGTTTTAAGCACTTTTACTTATCCGCAACCTTAGCCTATACCTGCACCACATTTTATAAGACGTTTAGAAGCTTTCATATTTTTGGAAAAGTCAACATATTTTTCGCTCCTCCTTTGACCAGAAATCATTCCTTGATTTTATAAATCATTCCTCGATTTTAGGCTTACGGTTTTATGTCTAAAAGACATTAAATACCAACCAACACTAGACTGAGCCAAGTCTAGACATTATAGGCCATTTTAATTCATTATCATCGTATTAGAAAAGTTACATTTTACTTTTCTCAGTTTTACGCAACTTTTGTACGTTTTACATATTACGCGTTTTAAACCTACGTTTCCAGCGTTAACAGCATTTCCACGACCCATTAAACTTATCACTCATTTTTATAAGATAATAATGAGTATATTGATAAGTTTAATTATTTCTACAAGTTTCATATTTTTACGATACCCGGTTTTATGTTTCGTGACTTAACGGCTTACCATTAGCGATTATCGGGACTAAACTGACTCCGTAAAAGAAAGATATGATCAAAACTCATCTAGTCACTTATATGACTCATAAGGAACGACCAAGGTGTGCATCACCATGACATTGGTGGCTTGGTGAGAGCCATGGAAAGACTTATGGTCTAAACATTTCCAAGTAGTTGTCATGTGTTCCATTCTAAGCCATGTACTCTTGTGAACTAACCTCCTCTAGGACTTATAAAACCCCCTCCCCTCCTCCTTTGGTCGTTCACCACCATAAACAACACATACTATCTTCATTTGATCTTATACTTTAAGTATTATCTCAAGAATTCAAGCTACAAGTAAATTACATCCAAATCCTTGCAATCTTTGGTGATTCTTCTTGAATTTAAATCCATTCAAGTCACCTAAGATCTCAACACAAAGTCCTTCAAGAATACAAGAGCGTAGAAGGATTTCTAGAAGTGTGGAGAAATCGTTCAATCAAAGTCCTAATCCTTGTTCTTAACTTCCTTTCTTTAGAAAGCCAAAAGTTGTTAGAAACCCTAACACACTCTCTTGCTCAATATCATTTACATGCTTCTCATACTTCATTTATGCTATATATGGTCTTTATATTGTGTTCATGATGTATAAAAACCATTAAACCAAGTTAAAGGAACCATATGTTAGCTATATAGACATAAACAAGAAAACTAGTGACATATATTGTGAAATTCGACCAAAATAGTATAACCATGATATTGGAAACTTACATACTATTAAAGAGGAATTAAAAAGGAAATCATAGCAATTTGAATCATCAAAAACGAGTACACGAGTCAAAAGTTATCGCCAAAAGAAGTTAGCAAACCTAAAGACCCGAAACTGCCTAATGGCATTCTGTTTGAAATCCGTATTTTTTCGAGGCTCTTCTTGTCCATTTCATCAAAAAGTTAAAACACGAAAGTTGTCCGCAACAACGTTTTCATTCAAGGTCAAAGTAGCTTGAATCCTGAAAACGGATAACGTGTGATATTTTTCATCAAATTCTTAACAGCCCATTTTTAATACCCAAATGACCATGTATTTGTTATGGCTAAGTAAAACCAAGAGGTATAATGACCTTAAAGCCGAGACCACAGTCATGGATAAGGCCAAGGATGAGTCTCAAGACCATGGTAGCTATGACCAAAGTCACGGAAAAGCCACGGCTAAAGACCTTATGGCCTTCTAAGTCGAAAACATGAACTAAAGTATTAGTCGTAACATAATCAACCAATTTGGATCTACTCCATCCAATGACCATGAGACTTTACAAGTAATATCATATCCATTCTAGGCTTAATAAACTCATTAAAGATAACAATCTTCATTTAAAATAAAACTTCCCTAAGTTTATTCAACTATTCGGACGTGTAACTTTTAAGGATCAAAAACATATATTTTCTATCAAATACTTCAACACTAGGGAGCTTCATGTGAGGGGTTTCATTTGGGTAAATGGATCGACGAGTTGTTGTATATACTAAGTACTACATCATGAACAATATGCAAGATATATATAGGCACGTTTATGTTTTCTTAGACATTACTCCAACCTAAGTTGCAACAATTGTTCTAGGTTGCACGTAGAGGTTTTCCCGGCTTATCCAGCGATTTCATTACATCCTTAAAGATCATCCAACTCACGGTGAGTTCATAGCCCCACTTTCCATTACTTAATTGTTTTACAAACCCTTGGGGGGAATACATGCTATTTTAAACTGAACACAATGCTTTAAAATTGTATGCTATCTGATTGTTTTATTATTACTAAGTACCATCCTTGCCAATCCAAGACCCCTTATCATGAACCATTTAATCACTATTAGTAGTGAGCGCGAATATTGTGAATAGGCCTATTGGGATTAACGAATCCAATTTGTATTGACCAAATGCGTTCAAACAAATGCACTAATATTTGAGATTTAGGTATGACGGCAAAGTACCTACCGGGGTAACTCCACCGATTGATATTGGTACCCGTTAACGTGTTGGTTGCATGAGCTTAGTGAATAATAATAACTGTTTTGTTTTCCAACCATGAGTATGAGTCTAATTAACTTACACTACCAATATATTGTGTTCATCCGTTTAATAAACTCTATGAATTTCACTCAACCTTTGTGTTGACAGTTTAAGCATGTATTTCAGGTCCATGATGTTAGAGGCTAGCACAAAGAAGCACAAATCTTCAAAAGGGATATAAATTTTATTATCATTCGAAAACTCCTTTAATGTAAATTGTAAACATGGAACCATCTGGGATCTCATTTCGTAATCTCTGATATTTACATAATTTGAATGATAAGTCTTTTAAAATGACTCAATTAGAGTTCGTTTTCTATTGTTATAACTGTTCTGCCATGAAGTAACACCCAGTTTGAATTCCGCTGCGTATCACGAAATTGGGGGTGTTACATCTCACATCAACCTCATCATCGGAATCATCTTGAAAATCCTGCACAACACCATTAAAGTAGAAGGCAGTGGATATGGGTGAAACAGTCAGGGCCTTTTTGGTTTCTTGAGCCTTTTCAGGATATCGCCTTGCGATTAGGTTGTCTTCATAGACAAACTTCCTGTAAATTTAAGGGAGCTCAAGATTCTGAATGTGATTAGCATTCCTAAGACCCTGAGAGAAGTTTAACCACTTCTCAGGGAGACTGTTGACAAAACCAACATTAATTTCATGCTTAGACAGTACTACAGCATCATTTGAGAGCTCAATGAGCAAGGTTTTGTATCAGGTATAGGTCTGAGAGAGACTTTCAGATTCTTTGGCCCTGAAAGTGTTATACTCAAGTTTCAGGTCCATGAACCTGTTTTCCTTGGTATCTGAGGGACCTTCAAAGCTATAAACCAAGTCAAACCAGGTTTGTTTGGCTGTAGGACAGCTAATGACTGATTCCATTGTATCTTCAGGGAGACACGATATAATGATGCTTTTCAGGCGTTGGTCCTGATTGACCACCCTCCTCTCATCAGGAGTCCATTGTGCCTCAGGTTTAGGCAAACCTTGAGCAGTCTTAGGGACAAAGGGACCTTCATTGATGCATGTGATGTAGTATGGTTCCATACTAGTCAAGTAGCAAAGCATACACTTTTTCCACTTGCTAAATTTACCACCTTCTAGTTTAGGAGCTACAGCTAAATAGCCACCTCCCTTTTTATCAACTAGCTGGGGTACATCGCTATCAGCCATGGTGGGATCTTGATTTTAAAAACTTTGAGCACTCTTTTGTTTGAAAAGTTTTGAGAAGTTTTACAAATCAGACGCTCTGATACCACTTGTTGGACCCTTTTACTTGGTTAAAGTTAATTACAAAGTTAATCTTACCAAGTTCCATGATGTAGCGAAGTACTGTTTAATTATCAAAAGTAAATAAACGTAAAAGATAAGACACAAAGTTTTTCAACGTTTAATTCTTTATTAGAAATTAATCAAAAGAATGATACCCAAGTGTTTGCGAAACAACACTTGGGATTGAAATGACAAGTATGGTATACTCCTCACTAAACTCAAACTAAGTTTGAGTGACAACTAAGATCCATCTAAGCTATCTCAGGGATTGTGTTGTTCTTTGGAGAGAGTAAAGATTTGGTTTGTGAATGTCTAAGTATTAAGTGCACAAACGTAATCTTTACCTCTCCCACTTATTCTCTATTTATACACAAGGTGATTCTAATAGATCCCTAATAGACAAAGACTACAAGACAAGTTAGATCAGCCTACATTGGACAAAATACATAGGTATTTTGTCCCTGTTACAAATGACTATAAGTAGTAAAGCACAGAGATGCTTTCTGGTCTTCAGTGTTGACACATGTCTTGGTTTTATACTCATTCAGGGAAAGTTGACCTTTGCATGATAAGGACCTTCCCTTATTCATTCAAACTTATAATCCCGCCTTTACTTCAGTCTTCTTATCTTCAGTCTTTGTTCACTCAGTGTTCTTAGTTGGCGAGGAGTCATGGGACTTAGTGTGTTATTGTTATCCGTCACTGAGTCCATCATCTTCTTCTTTTGCTCATGTATCATTCACTGAGAACTGCCTCACTGAATGGTGAACCTTTCTTTATAGATTCGCCCTGAGCAACTTGAGGATGACTCACTGAACGACTATGCATTCAGTGACTTGTTTGGTGTTCTCGGTTATCAAACACTTGGGATATTTTATGTTCAAATCCTAGATTAAGGAGTTTGGGTTTTAACAGACCCAATAGGGTGTCTATATGACCTAACATTGATTGGAGGTGTGTTTCACATAAGGGGAATTTGATGATCATGGGTTCTCAGAGGTGGTAACTCAATGGGTACTTTAAATACACTTTCAAACATGGTCAATACCTTTTCTACTTCTTGATTAACCTCTTTTGTACCTTCCATCTGCCACAAATTCATGGGGTACACACACAATGCCATAGAGGACAATTTAGCCTATCTCATCAACCCCTCTTTGCTTACATTTCTCCATTGCATCTGTTGCATAGTTGAGTTTTGAGTACCTCTTAACACCATCCTTATACCATTATACATAAACTTCATGGTCAAATATTTGAAATTACATTGGATATTTCCCAAAGTAGCTAACCACTCGATCTCCAACACAATTTGACACCCACCAAGTGGTAACAACATTACATCATTACTAAAGATTGCACCCTGCAAACTCTACTGAAAGTTCTCACATTCATAATTGCTTAACATATTCTGACCATTGGCCATAGAAACTTGCAATGGTGAAGTACTCCTTAATTTGCGCCCAAATTCTTAGTTGTTTTAACATCTGAAAAATTATGAGTACGATAAGGATTTAAAAAGTGCGTTTTTAGGGGGTCATTTAGTCTATAAACTCGTACATATGTGATCAATTACTGCCTTAAATCGTTTCTTTTCACATTTTAGGTACTTGGGACGAGAAAGCTAGAAAACAACAAGTTTTTGGCTATTTTGGACGAAGAAACGAAGAAAACGACCAAGTCGCGAATTTGTCAGGAAAAGGGAACCTGACGGCGTCACAAGCTACAACGTGATGCCGTCACTTGCAATTGGAGATGATGATTTGATGTAAATTTTACAAGTAATGGTTCAAATAATTTACAAGGCTGGAGAGCTGACAGCGTCACAGTCCATGACGACATCAGGGATTACATAGCGACGGTGTCACAATAGTGACACAACTACAGAAGAAACCCTAATTGCGGCGGGCTGAAGGCGTCACAACCATAATGTGATGCCATCATAAGTTGATGCGTTATTTCATCCTGTTTTAAATTTATAAACTTGGAGATATTAAGACTAATACATACTTATGGACAGTGTACCCGATCATGTGAAGTATAGCCTTAGATAAATCCGAGTGTCGTCCCAAGAGCTGTTGTTCTTGCGAAATAAGGTAAAGACTAAAAGGGGTATGATTTATGGTAAAGGTAGTAAAATAAGAACAGAACATAATTAAACAGAATTAAGACTAAAGACAAGATAACTGAAAGGATAACATATTAAGATGTGAAAGTTAAGTAAAGTCCAAGTTCCCTTGTTCTATATAGTAGGTAAAAGACGACTAGACTCAGATGGTCAAATCGTCAGGTCCTATATACCAATATGCCCTATTCTGTAACATGTTGATTATAAGAGTTTGCTGGCAATACGCATTAGCAGAGTCAATAAGTGCCATGTTTAATAGACTTGCTTAGGTGAAACCCGGCCGGTCGGAACTTAGGTTTCCTCTAACTTCTGAAGCTTCTCTACCTGAGAAGTGCTCGTTCGTTGAAATTCGCACATGAGGGGTGAAAGTACTATGGCCAATTCCCATCATCCCTCACAACCCATGCGTCCAAGGTCCTATGGTCAATTCTCCCGGCTTCCTAGAAACTATCAAGCTTTAAAACTACTGAAACAAGAGAGTTTATAAACAAGCAAAGAAAACTTCTATATAGAGAAACATAGATAATAAACAAAACCTAATCTTAATTAACAATCTGAATTCATCCAATGATTAAATGTAAAACATAATAGGATTCAAACTTTAATTAGAATAGGATTGCTCCTAGCTAATGAAATGTTGTTCCTTCGGTCTTCTTGGATCTTCATTCTTCTTCTGGGTCGTTCTCCCCAAACCCTAGTGAAGGTTTGGGAAAGGGGAGATATCTCAATTGGTAAAATTTTTTCTGGTTTATATAGTGCCCATCCATACTAAGGCGTAGTCCTATTAACAACTACGTCATCGCCGTTGTTGTAACACCCCCATTTTTCACTGATCGCAGCGGATAAAGTGTTTGGGGTATTACTCATGGAAACAAAGACAAGATAATAGAAAATGACTCGAAAAGAGACATTTTTGAAAAAGATTGTTATCATTCATTTATTCATTAGAGTTTTTACAGTAAAATATGTACTTTAACCAAAAGAGAGGTCCCTAAGATACATTTTACGACACAAAATTGATGAATGATAACTATTCTGGACGTCCTCATGTCCAGTGGTTCTCCGTGCCAGGGTTCCTATAGTGCCTAATTACCTAAGATAACATGCTTAAAAGTCAACACGTATGTTGAGTGAGAGTCATAGGTTTAAAAAGTTAAAGTATAAATACAAGTTCCACAGAGTTCAGCTTAAACTCTATGTGTAGAAAAGTGTTAGTGTTAGAAAGAAGGTATATCGCACTAAGCTCATGAACCACACGTTAACAATCCGGGTCATGGGGTCTGCAGACCAAACCAAGAGGGGATGGGAAGGATAACTTGCCAAAGTTAAACCTTCAGTGGGTTCAAATATAGTACTTATTGGTACCACCTAGTGGGGTGTTAATACCAACGGGAGTTGTCAAAATCCAATAGATCTATCAACTTTATTCGCGTTCGCTTGGGTAAAACATCCCAAACGATTAGATTCATGAATTTTGGTTATGTAATGATGGTTGTCTGTTTACTCGTGCAATAACCAGAGCAACGACTTGTATTTGGTTTTAAAGCATGTATCCCCCTCACAGGGTTTGTAAAACATTTAGAAAGTATTTAAAAGGGTGTGAGGCTATGAAAACTCACCTGAGTCTCTAGCTAATTATAGTGGGGGTTTAGACAACTCATTTACGTATCCTGGGGTAGTGCGGGTGTGCGTATGTCAAGTCTTAGTCTAGGTTTTCTTAACTAATTACTATTAGGTTTTTATATATAACATAACACCGTTCAGGCCATTGTAATTCAGAAGTATATGACTCCTCACATGAAGCTCCCTACTATTCTATTATGTGATTAGCATAATACCATTCGGGCCATCATAATTCAGAAGTTAATACTCCTCACACAAAGCTCCCTATTAATGAGTTATGTTGTTATTAGGGTTTAGTTATCATATAACACCGTTTAGGCCATCATATCTCAGAAGTATATGCAATAATCGTTCGAGGAGTCAGGGCACTTTAATTCGTAAACCCAACAAACTCGTCAAAATGAAATATCCACATAGTACTCCTCGCATGAAGCTCCCTAGTATTGTGTTATACTTCTAACTCAAATAGGTTTTTATATTTTTATGAAAATAGTCCATTTTTACCCTTTATATATATATTTACGTTTTCTACCCTAAACTTATAAACTTATAACAAATAGGCATATAACTTTCTAACTAATGCATATTTAGTCCTTAAACTAACATATTTTAAGGAAATGACACATATAGTTCCTAGATTATACTAATTTCTATTATTTACTCTATTTACCCCTATATTATACTATTTGCAGTTTTAGTCCTTTTAGTTTTATATTTGTTTTAATAGTTTATTTTAAGGTTTAATATATTGCAAATCTAGTCCTTACACTAATATCTTCTAGGAAATGTCAAAAACAGTCCCTAGACTTTATAGTTTCAGGAATTTACAATATATACCCCTATGCATGTAATATTTTGCAAAACTAGTCCTAAATGCATGTAATTTATAATTTAGCATGGCAATCTAGTTTCTAAGCTTATAACTAACTCATATAAGTTCAGATAAGCCACATAATGCAAACTATATCAAGTAGATAAGCTATATAACACATAAGCATGCAATTTGACTTAAAACTAGGGCTACTAAAGGAAACATGCATGCAATGGCTATCCTAGGGTTTCTAAGGTATCTAAATTCTATCTAAGTTCTATTCTAAGCATACTAGACATAAAATAAAGGTTACCTAGGTTAGGGGAGGGCTTATGAGGGTTTTCTAGGGCTCGTACGATTTCAAACCACAACACAACACGACCAAGGCCTTGCTACTTGTTTCCTACTGCTTCTAAAGACTTAGTAGTACAAAAATGTGAGGTAGAGAGGAGGGGGAGAGGTGTGAAGAAGAAATGAGGAGAGGAGGGGGTATTTATAGGTCGCGTATAGGCGGTTTGGGTAAAAATGGGGTGTAGGTGTCACGAGGGAGGAGGGGGGAGTAAGCAGAGCTATGGGGGCTGGTGGCAGGTCTAGGAGGTGACGAGGATGAGCTATGGTAGATAGGGGGCTGAGCTCTAGGCCGGTTGTGGTGGTGGGAAGCCGTGGAAGGCGGTTTGAGCAAATGAGGTGTCAAGGAGGTGCCTCACCTACTTGCTTGGGTGCTTAGAGGTGCTAGGGTGCTATCTTAGTTATATTAAGGTGCTAGGTTGGTTGCTTGTTCATATTAAGGTGTTTAAGTAACATAATTTAGGTGTTTAGGTCAAATTTTAATCTAGTTGTTTTATAAATGTTTAGGGTTTTATCTATGTTTTAGTGTTTTATTTAAGGTCCTAATGATTTTTAGTAACTATTAGTAACTTATACTAAGTGATGGTAGCTTATGGTAAAGATTTAACCTAGTTTTGACCTAGTTTCGGGAAGTTATGACCTAATCAAGGTTTTGTGCTTATATGAATTGTACCTAAGTTTCTAGGGGTTGTATTATGTCCTAAGGGTTCTAATATATACTAAGGTAACTATTTTAAATTATATCTAGGTCCTAAGCACTTTGCATGTAAGTTCAGATAAGCAGTTAGGGTTTTAAAACTAACCGGAAACACATAGGTGCATTTTGGGTTTTCTAGCAAGTATAGGGTATTATAGTACTAGTTTTCTTAGTGAAAATATGTTTATTACCTTGACTTGACATAGTGGGATGTTTACATTAAGTAAACATAGTAGAGGTTGGCATAGGTGGATATGTGAGCTTGTCTAAGGGTTAGTTAGGTTATAATGATATATTAAAGCAAAAATTTAACTCGGGAAAATCCTATAGGCATTTCTAATACTAGTGTGCCCTAATAAGGGCCTAAGTTAAGTTAATAAGGCATTTCTAATCCTAGGGTGCTAGTGAGGGCCTAAGCTAACTTAATAAGGCATTTCTAACCTAAGGGGAAGTTAGTGGTTTGTGACAGTCTCCCATCCTGAAGGAAAATTTTGTCCCGAGATTTAACTATGGTTAGTATGTGATGGTGTGAATAGATGGGGATATTTAGCACGGATTTGATCCTCTCATTCCTAAGTATACTCTGTTCCTCTTTGGGAGTCCCAGCGTACCTTAACGATAGGAATCCGGTGATGTTTTAGATTTTTGACCTCTCGGTCCATAATTTCCGCTGGTTCTTCAGTGAAATTGAGCTTATCATCCAATTGAAGCTCGTTAATAGGAACAACTAGTGACTCGTCCGATAAACACTTCTTAAGATTTGATACGTGAAACGTGTCGTGTATATTACTTAGTTCCTCCGGTAATTCAAGTCGGTATGCCACTGGACCAATTCGTTCTAAAACCTTAAAAGGTTCAATGTATCTCGGACTAAGCTTTCCTTGCTTTCCGAAATGAAAGACACCTTTCCTAGGTGAAACTTTCAACATAACCCTATCTCCGACTTGAAATTCTAAAGGCTTACGTCTTATATTGGCATAACTCTTTTGCCGATCTCTTGCAGCTTGTAAGTGTTGGGAACATACTTTTGTATTTAGTCAAGTCTCGGTCATTACATTTTGTAATAGGTTGCTTAAGTAATATTTATGTTTATGTTTTTGATCATGGGCAAGTTGTATAAGCCCATAAGGCTTGAGAAGCCCACGTTAGATACATGAAAGGGACTAGGGAATGTTGCCCTAGCTTCCCTCCTATAAATACAAGGCTTATGTTGCCTTAAACTTTGTTGGTTATTTTGATATCTTAATGAAACTATTGTTCTTTCACTTTTCATAAATCTTGTAATCAACCAATCCTTATATCTATCTCATTCTTTACTTGTGTAACATCAATATGGGCACCTAACAAGTGGTATCATTCGCCTAATAGAGATTGAAGTGTTATTTCTTAGTGTTAACGTGGGGTTTAAGGGTGTTCTTTCTTTATATTTTCGCTTTTTCTTTGTTTCTTTCACTCAAATCTTGAAGCTTGGATAAGTTTTAAAATTGATATAGTGATTAGAAGCTTAGATTTTGCATAAAGTTTTGATCTTTTTAAGATTTTAGTACTTTTACCCTTAGTTTATTGAGTTTTGTAGCTTCTTTGATATTAGAAAACTAGTTTTTGGTAGCTAAATCTTTCATATTTAGTGTTTTCTAAGTGTTGGGGAAGTTATTTGGTCAATAGAACCTTATTTCTAAGCATTTTTCTTCAAAAAGTAGTGATTTTTACATGTTTCTGGTCATTCAATGCGTAAGATTTTGGACTAGTACAACTTTATAGATGTCAACAGTACTTTTTGGTCATTCTACGCGTGAGTTTTGCCAAAAACCCCATTCCTACGCATAAGAGTGAAGTCTACGCATAAGTTTTAGCCAAAAACCTCATTCCTACGCATAAGATCCATTCCTACGCTTAAGATGCCAGTTTACGCAGAAGTTGAAATCTTAC
Organism: Artemisia argyi; assembly: GCA_030686995.1. NCBI lineage: Eukaryota > Viridiplantae > Streptophyta > Magnoliopsida > Asterales > Asteraceae > Artemisia > Artemisia argyi. The sequence continues at coordinate 110,190,005 of CM060690.1, read as the reverse complement.
ACATAAGATTTAATCTTACGCGTAAGTTACAGATCTACTTTTAAGCTTCATCAACTGTCTTCTCTAAGTGCTACGGTGACTCAGTACTTCCCTAGCTTGGATAAGTTAGTGGAATACTTCGACAACGGATATCTTTCAAGCTTGGACAAGTTTGAAAGATTTGTTTGGTCTTTGAACCTTACGCATAACTTAATTCTTACGCATAAGCTTAAACTTATGCGTAAAGGAATATCTTACGCATAAACTTACTGTTTACGCATAAAATCAACCTTTACGCATAACTTTTAAGTCTACGCATAAGTTTAGTATTACGCGTAAGATTCTCAACTTTGCCAAAGGATTTTGATCTTAACCAAAGGAACTTATATTTCAATCTTCTACAAGATCCTACATTACACAAGTGTTCTAATATGTCTCAACCACCACATTACTACTTCTCTCATCCTCAGCAACAGCAACATCAGCAGTTTCAGCCAAAACAACAATATCTCATGATGCAACAACATCAACTCATTCCTCAACAACAACCATATCCAATGTCACAACAACCCAATCAGTATTCGTTCAAACAACCTCACTGGTTTGATCGGATGTGTGAAGTTATTACAACTCAACAATCCAGACATGAGGTAGGATCACTTAAAACACCTCCAATGCTAACACCTGGGAACTATGTTCAGTGGTCAAGTCGATTCTTTCGATTCCTTGAACTTAAGAAACCCCATGGGAAATACTTGAAACAAGTGATACTTGAAGGACCATTTGAGTGGCCAACTAGACTTGAAAGTGGTGATCCATCTGCTGATCCTCCTCGGGCTCCTGTAGAAAAACCCGTTCCAGAATCTCAACTCACAGAAGATCCGAAACTACATCGTGAAGCTGATGAATATGCAACGGCCTATATACTCAAGGAATACCAAATCCAATTTATCGAAGTGTTGATGCTCAGAAAACGGCTAAAGCTATGTGGGAACATGTTCATCTCCTAATGGAAGGCACTCAATTGAACAAACATGATATGGAATCCGAACTATACATGGAATACACTAACATCTCAATTGAACCAGGGGAGTCACTTGAATCCTATTATCATCGTTTCACTAATGTGGTAAATGATTTAGAACGCCACAAAATCACAGTACCGAGGATCGCAGTGAACTCCAAATTCGTCGGTAGTCTTGGTCCGGATTGGCAAAAGTATGTGACATTCGTTCATCAAACCAAAAATCTTCATGATGCACCGTATGGCTTGTTGTATGATTTTCTGAAACACCATGAACCTGAAGTGGAGAAAGATCGTGCTCTTCGAAGAGGTTACTTACCACCACCAACACCAAATTCTTTGGCACTCGTAGCTCAATCTCAGTATACTCCACCTCCAATGTCAAATCATGCTTATGTTCAAGAATAGAATTACTTCAGCAACCCACAACCTACAACTCTAAATCAGATGATCCCATATGATTCTTCATAGCAATCTAATCAACCTGTTCCCTATGAAAACAGTAAGTCAATGTACTACTCTAATTCTAATGACGATGAAGATGATGACTTCAATACGTTGAATCAAGGACTTGCTCTCATTGCTCGTGCCTTCAGCAAATTCTCAAACAAGACAAACAACCGTCTTCGCTCTTCATCAAACACTAGGAATCAAGGTATCATTCAAGATGGGAGGGTTGAGATACAAAATTGAAATTATGGACGATCAGGTGGTTATTCGGGAAATAATGGAAATAAACAAAGGTTCAACAACAATGGAGGGTTCAGAAACAACTCTGGTGCTACTCAGAAATGGAATGACAGTGTTGCAACTGGGAACTCTAACTCTGGGAATGCAGTATGGTGCTACAACTGCAATGAGAAAGGTCATATTGCAACAGCATGTCCAAAACCAAGAACTCGGGGCAGTAAGTTTCACAAGTAGGCATTACTCATGGCTCTCAAAGATGAAGAGGAAGGACATTTAACTGAGCAGGAGAACAGCTTCATGGAAAATGCGTACAACAATGATGACATGGAAGATTTGGAAGCAAATGCAGTTGTGATGCTTATGGCCAACATGCAGGAACTTTAGATGAATGATTCAGGCCCAGTGTATGACACTGATGGCTTGTCTCAGGTGGTGCAGATTGTTCTCTGGATTGTTGATAGCGGATGCACCCGACATATGACAGGCAATCTCAAAATGTTAGTCAACTTTGTTTCAAAGTTTATCGGAACTGTCAGATTCGGGAATGATCATTAAGCTCTAATTATGGGATACGGTGACTATGTCAGTGGGAACATTGAAATCAGTCATGTATATTATGTGGAAGGCCTAGGTCACAACCTCTTTTCAGTCGGTCAATTTTGTGATGGAGATCTAGAAGTAGCATTTCGTGAGAAAACTTGTTTCGTTCGTGACTTACAAGGAAATGATCTTATGTCTGGCTCACGTGGTTCAAATCTTTATACTATATCGATGTCTGACATGATTGCAACATCTCTGATATGTCTTCTCTCCAAAGCAGAATCAACTAAATCTTGGTTATGGCATAAACGTCTTTCACACTTGAATTTCAAAACTATGACTGAACTTGCTCGTCATAAACTTGTTGATGGTTTTCCAAGATTCCGTTTTACCAAAGATCACTTATGTTCGGCCTGTGAACAAGGAAAAAGTACTCGAGCTCATTTTCCTTCAAAAACCGAGCACAGTACGAATATTGTTTTACAATTGCTTCATATGGATTTGTGTGGCCCGATGCGTGTTCAAAGTATCAACGGTAAAGGCTACATACTTGTAATTGTTGATGATTACTCCAGATAGCCTTCGGTTTATTTTCTTCGAAGTAAAGATCAAGCTCCTTCAATGATTATCACCTTTCTTACTAAAATTCAAGTTCAGTTACGCAACACGGTCCAAATGGTCAGAACTGACAATGGTACAGAATTTAAGAATCAGACTCTTCGGTCATATTTTGAGAAAGTGGGAATTGAACATCAAACATCTATTGCATGAAGCCCAGAACAAAATGGAGTCGTTGAAAGACGCAACAGGACGTTAGTGGAAGCTGCAAGAACCGTGTTGATAAATGCTCAATTACCAGATTACTTATGGGCGGAAGCTGTTTCAACTGCATGTTACACCCAAAACCGTTGCATGATCACAAAACGCCATCGCAAAACACCTTATCAACTTGTTCACAAAAGGAAACCAAACATCGATTAGTTTCATGTATTTGGAGCACTTTGTTATCCGAAAAATGATCGTGATGATTTAGGTAAACTTAAAGCAAAGGCTGACATCGGAGTGTTCGTAGGATATTGTGAAAATTCCAAAGGCTTTCGGATATGGAATCGTCGTACAAGAGAAATTCAAGAAACTATTCATGCTAATTTTGATGAACTCACACAAATGGCTTCTGAGCAAAACAGCTTAGGACCCAAATCCAACCGTCTTAACTTTCCGGACTCTTCGGCTGAACCATTGCCTCTCAACCGCAAAGAATAGGAAACCCTGTTTGCTCCACTGTTTGATGATACAATTGTATACCGTTCTTCTGAGGTCTCACCAATTTCTGCTGCACAACCTGAAAATACTCAAGTACCTGACTCACCTCAACAAACAACATCAACTGTTGAGAAAGACGGTCCTCCAATTGCATCTCTCATAACAGCAGAACAAACCGCTTCCAACTCATGACAATCAACTGAAGATCCTACACAACAATCAGTTCCACAACCCGCAGAGTATGATCCAAATGCGTTCTTTAACCCATTTGCACCGGCTCCAACATTTCATGAAATAGCTGAGTTGTCCACACGCAATTTGGATCCTGCTAACATGCGAGATAACTATCAACTACACCCTTCGACATACAAATGGACTCGAGATCATCCCTTAGTTCAAATTATTGGCCATCCAGATGAACCAATCATGACAAGACAACGGCTTCACACAGATGGTGAAACTTGCATCTATGCACTCATAGTTTGTCAAGAAGAACCAAAGAACATTAAAGAAGCAATGACTTGTGACAACTGGATTGAATCTATGCAAGAGGAATTCCAGCAATTCAAAAGATTAGAAGTCTGGGAATTAGTTGAAAGACCTGACGGAGTCTTTGTCATTGGGCTAAAATGGATTTGGAAAAACAAACTGGATGCAGAGGGCACTGTCGTACGTAACAAATCACGCTTGGTAGCTAAAGGATACTTCCAAGAAGAAGGAATTGATTTTGAAGAATCTTTTGCTCCAGTTGCTAGACTTGAAGCTGTTCGGATCTTTCTGGTATATGCTGCTCATAGGAACATGGTTGTTTATCAAATGGATGTGAAAACGGCATTTCTGAATGGTGAACTCCGTGAAGTGGTCTATGTCAGCCAACCAGAAGGCTTCGTTGATCCTGAGCGTCCCAATCACGTTTATCGACTCAAAAAGGCTCTATACGGACTCAAGCAAGCCCTAAGGGCGTAGTATGACAAACTATCTGCTTTCTTGCTGGCCAATAAGTTTTCTAAAGGTTCAGTGGATCCAACGTTATTTACAAAAACATACAGGGTGGACTTACTAATTGTTCAAATATATGTCGATGACATTATTTTTGCTTCAACAAATAGAAGTTACTCAAATGATTTTGCAAATTTAATGAAAGAAAATTTTGAAATGTCCATGATGGGTGAACTTTCGTTCTTTTTAGGACTGCAAGTTCATCAATCACCCCGTGGAATTTTTCTAAATCAGTCCAAATATGCTTTAGAAATTTTAAAGAAACATGGAATGATGAGTTGTGATACTTATAATACACCAATGGCCTATTCCACAAAACTAGATGCTGATCTACATGGGACTCTGGTTGACCCCACCAAATACCGAAGTATTATTGGATCACTCATGTATCTCACAGCTAGTACACCTAATATAGTATTTGCTGTCTACATGTGTTCTCGTTATCAGTCCAAACCAACTGAAAGTCACTTCAATGAGGCTAAAAGAATCCTTCGATACATAAAGGGAACCATTAACTTGGGTATCTGGTATCCGAAGGATTCTGGTTTTGAACTAATTGCTTTTTCAGACGTTGACCATGCAGGATGTTTAGACACACGCAAAAGTACATTTGGTGGATTACAGTTTCTCGGAGATAAACTTGTGTCTTGGCAATCTAAGAAGCAGGACTGCACATCACTGTCATCAACAGAATCTGAATACGTAGCTATGTCTGCTTGTTGTGCTCAAGTCATTTGGATGATATCACAACTTAAGGACTACGGCCACCTATTCAATAAGATTCCGATCTACTGTGACTCCAAAAGTGCCATTGCCATTTCCTGCAACACCGTTCATCATTGCAAATCCAAACACATTGATCTCCGATATCATTTCATCAAGGAGCATGTCGAAAAGGGTACAATTGAATTATATTTTGTGGGAACTGAATACCAGTTGGCAGACTTACTCACTAAATCATTACCTACAACAAGGTTTGCTGATCTAGTCCACCAAATTGGTATGCGATGTTTGACTCCAGAAGATCTGGAAAATTTTTTAAAACACAAGTGATTGTCAAACATCAAAACTATCTTTGTAAATATTTTTTGCAAAAACAAAATACAAAAATATAAAACCAACAAAAACACAAAAAGATTTTATCTTTTCTATTTTTTTCACTTTTCTTTCAAAAAAAAAAAAATGCAAGTACAAACCTCTCTTTTCAATACTTTATTTTTTACAAATTTCTAAAAATATTTCAAAAACAAGTGTTGAGGGGGAGTTATAGTAATTTTAAAATTTTCAAAACGTTTACTTCGTACTTGCATTTTACCAAAAATATTTTCTATTTATAAAATTAAATGTGTTGTTTAAAAGGTTTTTCGGGTTACTCTCCTTGACTATTGAAACAAATTTTCAAATTACAATAGCATTGCTCTAAGGTCAAGGGGAAGCAAATTTATCCAGATTGTTCTTTTATGATACATGGTGTAACTAACTTAAGTGATATTGGTAGTTAAAGGTGTACATTGTTTGAGAATATTGTGAGGTTAAGGGACCATATGTGACACAAAGTGAAACTAGTATTAACTTTTAGTCAAAACATTTGACCCTCCACAATTAACTGCACCTGCAAAAACAGATATTCACATTTACTACTCTCACCAAACTAATCAATGACTCACAATCAACCTGCTAATCCAATCGTTGTTCTTCAAATCTGTAAGTGCCAAAATGTTTTGATCATGTTTCTAAACAAGGGTTTTTAATTTCATCTTAATCCAATGGCTTGTTTATCTTTAATCGTTAAAATAGGCTTTAGGGTTTGCGTAAAATTAGACCCAGTAATTTGAAGTATTTATGATTGAAATGGTTGATGGGATTTGTTCCTAGGGTAATACTTAACATATTATTGAACTCAAATCATGCCCAGAAACAACAATTGATCAAAATCAGTATTAGGGTTCATCGTATGAATTGGGTGTTTTTGATTTCTGATGTTATGTGATAATTAAATGCTTAGGATTATGTTTATAAGTGTTTATGATCATATCTTAGTACTTTAATTATTCCAGAAACATGTTTTGAATTTGAATTGATGTGTTTAGGGTCGTGCGTCACTAGCAGTTATGAACTTGAGTTTGTGTGGATAAAAAGTGTTATAATTTGGTCTAAATGTTCCTTAGTATGTATTGGACACTTGCCACACTTCATTTCCTACCCAGTATCATTGTTATGAAAGTTATGATTTGGTGTTCTTGCGTTCTTACGCATAAGTTTGCTTTGTGCACATCTACGCATAAGATTTTTTGTGATAAAAGCATTTGAGATGTATTTGGATAAAGTATTGATCAGTGGTTGTGTTTAAATCTTTTAGGAATCAAAGAAACATAAATATTGAAGGTGATTTTTCAATCAGATTCGTTCCAACGCAAAAGATGAATCATCTTACGCGTAAGATTCGACCCCTTTGAAAAACTTTTCTTGGATAAGACAATGTTTATGCAAAAGAGTATTTCTTATGCATAAGTTTTTTTCTTACGCTTAAGTACTTATCTTACGCATAAGTCAAAACTTACGCATAAGGTTCAAACCTTTGCATAAGCTCAAATCTTACGCAAAAGATTTATTTCTACGCATAAGACTTGGCCTACACAAAAGTTGAATCTTACGCGTAAGATATAAGTTAAGCGTAGATTCTGATCTTACGCCTAATATAATTCCTTACGCATAAGAAATGTTATGCGTAGGATTTCCATATCTTACGCGTAACATTGGCTGATTCCTTGAAATTTGTCTAAGTGTTGTAAATTTTCAAATGTATAAACTCTTGTATTTGTTAATACATATTGTGCCTTGATTGTGATCAAATTCTATTAAGTTTTAACATCTTAAATACAAGTTTAACATATCACAACATTTTGAACTCAAACACCCACTCATCAATCCTATTATGCATAAACCAGTAAAGTAATATATGAGCTAACAAATTATATTATTGCAATGTCTGTGTTTATGTATGATCAATTCAGATGGCCTAACAAGAAAACATTCCACAAGAACCAGGACCTGAACCAAAGCTCACTTGGGAAGAAACTTTTCTCGAAAATTACACCAGAGAGATTGGAAAGAACAACTTAAGGGTCAACTTCAACAAAATCACATGCAATGAATCCTCTTGCATTGTCGCTGTGGATGCTTTAGTCTATCACCCGTACAAAATCCTGCTCACCAAAACAGCATCAGTGGCTTGCTTCTACATTCACCAATTTTGGCACACAATTCAACTGGACCTTGGCGAAGAATCTTTCACATGTATGCTTCATAAGAGACAAGTCACTGTGGACAAAGATACTCTTTGTGGCGTTCTTGGTTTGCCCGAACTTGGTCCAGATGAACAATACCACCCAGTTCCTAATGAAGAAGAGTTAATTGCGTGGTTACGGGATATAGGATACGATGAGTCAGAAGAGGTAGTGACTAGACACTCAAAGGTCAACACAAGATTTTCTCTACAACCATGGAGAACTCTGTACATCCTAATTGCCAAGTCTTTATCTGGCAGAGATACTGGTCACGAACACCCCAAACTACAACATTTAAAACTCTTCTGGGCTATGGCAAATGTCAAACTGGTGGACTTTGCTAGTATTATCTAGGAAGATATTGTGTGGCACATACAACACAAGTCTGTAAAGATTCCATTTGTTCGCTTCACCAAGCTACTCATACAAAGCTTCCTTCATGAATATGACGACATTCCTCAAAGACTAGATGATGATGACAAGAACACATTCAAAAATGAGTCCACTCTCAAGCAGATCAAGAGACTTGATACCAGTACCCGTAAGCAAGGAATGAAACTTCCCGCATGTCTTTTGAATGAAAAAGTAAAGAAATGCAAGAACTACAAGTATTACGTTCAAGCTCTCAAGGAAGAGAAAGTAGGGTTCTTAGACGAAGTCCCTCTACCTTCGTTTATGCAGAAAAAGGGAAAGAAAGGTAGCAAGTCTGGCAGCTCTGAAAGCTCTACCAAATCTGCTCAAAAGCCTCACAAGAGATCACTTAAGATCAGAATACCAGTCAAGAAACCTATTCCTGAACCAGTTCCTGAACCCACACCACCATCTTCTCCAAAACCATCTGAATCAGAAACCGAATCCGATAGTGGTCCAGTTTATAGGGAAGCTTATAACAAACAGGATGAAGATCTTGAAGATCTAGACATGACTATAGAAGATTGGGACAGAAGCATCGATGAATTTGTTGAAGAAGTAGAAAAACAAACTACATTCATCCAAAGACCATTAACCGAAGAAGATGCTAAGTTGGAAGAAGAACGGTTAAGGGGTGAAAAGTTGAAGGAACCCATAACTGAAAAACAAGAAAGACAAGAAGAGGCTCACACAAACCTTGGTCTGTCTGTGGAAGAAGAGAATGAAAGAGCTCTCAAGTTAGGACTCCTCCACAGCAAAATCGACTCCTTCCAAGCTGAAAGAGCTCTCAAGGCGGATCAAGCAGTATTCCTGAGGCAGGAGGATCTAGCAGTATTCCTGAGTCCACTCCAGTTGCTCAAACTCAGGAAACAGGTACCAATGCTGAAATGATCGTCTACTAATCTCCCACAGTATCACCTGAAGACGTAGAAATGCAAAATGCTTCAGAAAGGGGAGACGATGATGAGGAGGACCATATGGATACTGATTTTCCACACCTAATGACCGTGGAAGAGATGGAGACAAGAGAAAAGGCTCAAGAGGAAGAGCTCAAAAGAAAACAAGAAGCTGAAGAGGCGAGGCTTGAGGAAGTAGAACAAGCCAAACTGGAAGAAGCAATAAGAATGGAAGAAAGCAGGAAAGCTGAAGAGGCGGCAAAACTTGCCGAAGAATTAAGGCTTCAAGAAGAAACCAAGAAAAGAAAGGTAGAAGAAGCCAGACTAGCAGAAGAATTAAGGCTAAAGGCAGAAGGTAATAAATTGGCAGAAGAGCAGAGATTAAGGGCTGAATAGCGAAAGTTACAGAAAAGAAAGAAGACCCCAAGGATAAACCCGAATCACCAAAAGGAGATGATAAGGAAACCTCCATCCACATTGAATCTTCTCAATCATCACGTCCAGCATCACAACCTACACATGACGAATCAATCAAGAAACCTTCAAGAATTGAAGCCTCAGCTGCATCAAAGTTAACAAAGAAGGCAGTAAAGAGAGTTCGTGTAAAGAAGAAAAGCAAATTAGAAAATCAAGTTGAATCACTAGCAAGTCAAGTTGCTGAATTGACAAAGCAAATGACAAATGTTCAGGAAATGCATGAAAAGGTAGACACCTTCTTAGCTAAAGATTTACAAGAAGATATGGAAGCTACATTGGTTGCTCAAGCAAATCAATACATGGAACAACACTTAGTTGCAGAATTGAAAGAGTTGTTAAAGCCGATGAAGGATGAACTTACAAAGATTGCTGAACAAGCTGTCAAGAAAGTGATCAGAACTACTTCTTTCACTCTCCAAGCTGACAAAACACCTCTACCACAACAAGAAATGACAGTGAATGAATTAGAGGCTCAACTCTTCAACATGTTGGCAAGTAAAACCACCATGACACCTAAAGATATTAAAGTATGGGAAGCTTTACAAGCCAAGATGTCCAAAGAATCATGCAGCACTGAGGCCGATAAATTGAAACGTCAAAGAGCTGATGAAGACAAGGATCCTAACTCTCAGGCAAAGAAGCAAAAGCAAGCCGAAGGACCCTCATCTCAACACAAACAACCTGTCATACCTCCGACAACTACAATGTCAACTCAACAACCTAAGGCATCCGGTTCAGGTCCAAAAGCCCAAGATCACTTCGAGTACACCGGCAGAGAAGATTTCCCTCAGCCTGATGAAATACCAGAACCATCATCAACAAAGAAGAAAGAAAGGAAATGAAAACAACATCAGCACAAACCGGACACCTCTTCGAAAAGCAACGAACCTAAGAAATCCAAAAATATTCTCAACTGGCTGGACGAAGATAAAACGGCTAAGTACTCTTGGTTTGATGAAATGGTCAAAGCTCAACCACCCCTTGCAGAAAATCAATCACTACAAGATGGCCGAACCATGGAATATGCACAACTTCTACAAAGGGACTACGGTTTAAAGGAAATGAGCAAGAAAGAGCTGAGAAGGGTAAAGAATGCTGCATTCAACCTCTGGAAAGACCGCTCTGCCAACTCTGTTGAACTCGAGTATCACCTGGAAAACATTGCCCGAGCAATGTCAAACGACATTGACTGGCTAAACCCTGAGTCCAACATAGATTACTACTCAAAGAACAAACGACCTTATTACACCGATTGGACCAAACCTCTACCCCTGGTTGGAAAGCCTAAGCAAGAGAGAATTCCTTACAAATTCTTCTTCAACAATGACTTGGAATTTCTACAACACGGTAGCAAGATAGAGACGAAGTATGCCACATCACTCACCTTCTCAATCCCTGCAGCTAGATACCTCAACAACGCCATAGAAGAAGAAGCTTCAGACTTATTCGTGGACAAAGTTGTTGCCTACGACCGGAATGCACTCTACGGGATTCACCATTGGCCAGAAAACCGGGCACAGTATTATCGAAGCAGCAGACTTAATCAAACAATGGGAAATGTGATGAGTGAGTTGAAGATTGTCTCCATTCAGTTTATCTTTATAGTCACTCACTTTAGGTACTCCTTTCTCAACAAGATCGTGCTCAAAAGACTCGATGAACAAGAGTACGATTGCTCCTTAATGACATCGAAGATATGTATCTACTCAAAGTCCAAGGAAAGCTGTGTAACGTACCTAAAGATATGCAGCTTGCTTTTATCACAGCTCTTCTCATCTTCATGCGACACATCGTCATCAAAGAACGAGTAGAAGATCTTCAACTAGGAGTGGAAAGTTACCAAAAGAAGTTGAATCTCATGAAACCGAACCTTTACAACGTCCCCAACCTTCAACATGAATCTCAATACACCTTGATCAAGCAGCCAGCATTTGGTTTCACCTACCGCAATGTCAACCGATGCAACTACTTCATGGCATGTGATGAAATCCACAAGTTCTGTGATGAAACACTGAAGTTTGTCAGAGATGGAATCAAAGGCCGACTTGATGACGTTGCACTGTACAAATCGATAAGGTGGAATACCGATGAGGCCAGACAAGCTTGTAGATTCATCCCAAGGATTGAGAACCGGTTAAAGCGTAGGGATCAGATAAGGAGATTTGAAAGCTATGTGGGAGATAGACTAGGATTTCCAGTGTTGACGTTTCAGAGACTCGAATGGTAGAAGTTTGTAAGATCTTGATTTGATTTGTCAATACTTATATTCATTATGGTTTGTGCACACATTACAGTGTATAACCCGAACTTGTAAAGAAAGGACCCTGAGGTATGCATCAGTGCCTCAATCCTAATATAAGGAGCGAAGGCTTCTTACTTTTGAGTAGAATTAATCAAATGTTTTTATGATTTTCATAATTCTGCTCAAAAGGACAAGTATTTCACCTCAATAAGATCTAATCACTTGTTGAGGGGGAGCACTTGTCAAACAAAACTACTTTGTTCTTATAAATGAAAAGTTCTTGGTGAATCTCCCCATAAGACTCACAAAGGCATATTTTAATCTAAAATGATTATCAAAAACATCATTTCATATGCTATTTTTGAGGGGGAGAAAATGTAAAAGTGATTAAAATATAAGTGGTCAAAAAGCCAAAAGTTGCATCTTGTGCGAGCTAGACTCAGAATTGACCCAGGAATTGATGAAAAATGAAAGTTAGTAATCTCAAAAAGACTTATCCTCGACGGGTAATAACATCAAGTTAGTTATTAGAGCTAGTTGTCACCTAAAAGCTGACAATGGAACTCTCTAACTAACCACGTAAGCGTGTCTCGAAAAGGATTTGTCTAAGAAGAAATGTACCGTTTCGAGAAACTTTCTGTGGACTTGACCAGGCCGGGTAATAACTTCAAGCTAGTCTAACTAGTGATGTAAGCGTGTCTCGAATCGGTCTTGTTCACTGAAAGTGGATCAATTCAAATAATGTTTGCTCCTCCCGCATGTGCAAATTTATTAATTACTTATGAGCACATGTGAAGGGGGAGCCCTTCAAAAGTGAACACAAAACAGTCGTCATGGACCCAGTGACGCAATGCACTAAACGTTCTTAACCACTCAAGTTCTTTTAAAAGAGCTTGTTTCATTCTCACGGGGAACCAGTGTAATCTATCGACTTATCTCTTAGAGATGGTTGATATTGAAGCAGGAGACCCATCCCTAGTCTCCGCATGGGAAACCTAAGTGTGCACTTATCGAGTCTAGAGCCATGAGATACATCAAAGATCTCTTAGGAACACTTAGTATTCCTACAACTGGTGTTCTACATCAATGGACACCAGTTGTAAATTATCGAGTCCTTCGCAGATCTTAGCAATCTGCCAAGAACATTTATGAGAGAATTACTAAAGTATTTCTCAATGATTGAACGGAAATTCCTGCCAGGGTCAACATCAAATAGCCCTGACAGCAGGTCACTTCGGTAACCCTTCACGGGTTGCGCTTAGTGTTCGCGGTGGTTCTTTAGCGGTCTACATTCGTGGAGTGATCCCCAGCGACTCACCCAGTCATTGAGTTACTTAGTAGGTCTCGTAAGCTCCTTCAGGGTATCTGACATGGGAACGGCCTTGATAAGGATTAGAAGGGATCTTCACACTATGCTGTTGACGAGCTCTAATTCCTTATCTGTAAGTACCGGTTGATTATTGCTAACTATTTACCTGCAGGTACTTATCACCTCCATGATGGTAGATTCCAGCATGCTCATGCATACATCTTGAAGTCAAAGAAAGCTCCCCCAAAGATCTAAGCACCACAAAGTTCAAAGACAGATTCTACACCAATAAGAAGAATCTACAAAGTTTAAAGACTAAGATCAATATGAATGAAAAGGAACTTCGTGCACTTGAAAGACAAAGTCCAAAGATGTATGAGCATGTTGGAATGGCAGACAACCACCACAGACACAAAAGTGACAAACGGCAGACAACTTCATAACACAATCACTACATTATCACCAAAGAACGAAGACTAAGAGCAAAGCACATTATTCTTACAACATTTTTAAAGACGTCAAAAGTTATACAAGTTAAAAGTCAAAGACAAAGATGAAGACGTCCAGCAACCGTGATGACCGACCCTAAGGGGGAGATTGTTGGGAACATACTTTTGTATTTAGTCAAGTCTCGGTCACTACATTTTGTAATAGGTTGCTTAAGTAATGTTTATGTTTATGTTTTTTTATCATGTTCAAGTTGTATAAGCCCATAAGGCTTGAGAAGCCCACGTTAGATACATGAAAGGGACTAGGGAATGTTGCCCTAGCTTCCCTCCTATAAATACAAGGCTTATGTTGCCTTAAACTTTGTTGGTTATTTTGATATCTTAATGAAACTATTGTTCTTTCACTTTTCATAAATCTTGTAATCAACCAATCCGTATATCTATCTCATTCTTTACTTGTGTAACATCAATATGGGCACCTAACAGTAAGCGTTGTTGGATTTGAACTATTTTCTCATTTGTCTCATGGATTATCTCCGGACCCGTGAGTTGTACTTCTCCAACTTCAGCCCAGCAGACCGGAGATCTACACTTTCTCCCATAAAGTGCCTCATACGGTGCTGCTTTTATGCTAGCGTCATAACTATTGTTATACGAGAATTCTACTAATGGCAAGTGTTTCTCCCATCCTTTTCCAAAATCTATCACACATGCTCGAAGCATATCTTCGAGTGTTTGGATAGTTCTATCACTTTGACCATCGGTTTGCGGATGATATGCCGTACTCATGTCTATCTGAGTACCTAAGGCCTTTTGCATAGATGTCCAAAATCTTAATGTGAAATGAGAATCACGATCCGATATGATAGATATTGGCACTCCATGTTGGGAAACTATTTCCTTGAGGTACAACCTAGCAAGGGTTTCCAGATCATCTGTTTCTCGTATAGGAATAAAGTGTGCTGATTTTGTAAGGCGATCAACTATTACCCAAATAGCATCATGCCCGTTGAATGTTCTAGGTAGTTTAGTGAAAAAATCCATCTTAATCCTTTCCCACTTCCAAATGGGAATCTCAGGCTGTTCCAATAAACCAGACGGCTTTTGGCATTCAACCTTTACTCTAGAACATGTTAAACACCTGCCCACATATTTGGCAATGGATGCCTTCATGTCAGGCCACCAATAGTGTTTCTTCAAATCCTGATACATCTTGTCAGATCCTGGGTGAATGGAGTACTTAGATTTATGGGACTCGTGCATTATTACGTTCCTTAAGTTACCATGATAAGGTAACCATTTTCGACCCTTAATACAACGAGTTCCGTCTGAACTTATCTCAAAAGCCTTATCCATCCCTCGTAAATTCTCAAGTTTACGATCCTTCATTTTGAGGGCTTCATTCTGGGCTTTGAGTATTTGAGAAGGTAGATTCGAATGAAGAGACATTACTAACGACCTAACTCTAAGTGGTTTTATTCGTTCCTTTCGGCTCAAAGCATCTGCTACTATGTTAGCTTTGCGAGGATGATAACGAATCTCACAATTGTAATCAGCAACCAGTTCTACCCATTTACGTTGTCTCATGTTCAACTCTTTTTGATCAAGAATATGCTGTAGGCTTTTGTGATCAGTGAAAACCGTACACTTAGTGCCATACAGATAATGTCTCCATATTCTTAGAGCAAACACTACTGCTCCTAATTCTAGATCATGTGTAGTGTAGTTTTCCTCATGTGTCGTGAGTTGTCGTGATGCATAAGCGATTACTTTATCCTTTTGCATTAACACAGCTCCAAGACCTCTTCGAGAAGCATCACAGTAAATGACAAAATTATTGTTCCCCTCTGGTAATGCTAAGATCGGAGCTTCACACAACTTTCTCTTCAAAAGTTGGAAAGCTATCTCTTGATCTTTTCCCCAGTCAAACTTCCTGTTTTTATGGGTTAGCTCTGTCAAAGGTTTAGCTATTTTTGAAAATCCCTCAATAAACCTTCGATAGTAGGCCGCAAGTCCTAAGAATTGTTGTATCTCAGTAGGATTCTTAGGTTGCGACCAATCCTTAACGGCTTTGATTTTTGTTGGATCGACACGAAGTCCTTGTTTATCTATCATGTGTCCAAGAAATTGCACAACACTAATCCAGAATTCACACTTAGAGAACTTTGCATAAAGTTTCTCCGTCTTAAGCCGTTCTAGGATTATTCTCAAGTGTTTAGCATACTCTTCCTCATTACGTGAGTAGATAAGGATATCATCTATGAACACTATAACAAATTTATCCAAGTATGGTTTACACACCCGATTCACGAGGTCCATGAAAACTGCTGGTGCGTTTGTCAAACCAAATGGCATAACTTGAAATTCATAGTGCCCATATCTTGTTCTGAAAGCGGTCTTAGGGATATCTTCTTCCCTCACTCTCAGTTGATGATAGCCTGATCGTAAGTCGATTTTTGAGTATACGCTCGAACCTTGTAGTTGATCAAATAGGTTATCAATCAGGGGTAATGGGTATCGATTTTTGATAGTAAGTTTGTTTAATCCACGATAATCGATACACATCCTCATAGATCCGTCTTTATTCTTTACGAATAGGACAGGAGCTCCCCAGGGTGATGTACTTGGACGTATAAAACCTCGATCGGTTAATTCCTGGAGTTGTTCAGAGAGTTCCTTCATCTCTGAAGGGGCTAACCTATAAGGTGCTTGGGCTATAGGTGTTGCTCCGGGAATTAAGTCGATTTGAAATTCAATTTAACGAATCGGAGGTAAGCCAGGTAAATCCTTAGGAAAAACTTCTGGGTATTCCCTAACTACAGGGATCTCCTCCAGTCATTTTTCGTCTGGCTTAGTCTCTGTTACTTGAACCACAAAAACTTGACAACCTCGTGACATGCATCGTTTTGCTTTGATACATGAAATGAAGTTAAGTCTAGTTCTACTTTGATCTCCTCGGATAGTTAAAGTCTCACCGTTGATAGGTACATGGATGATTTTCTCGTCACAAAAGAATCTTTGCTTGACTCTTGGACAACCAATCCATTCCCACAACAACGTCAAAACTACCGAGCCTAATGGGTATGAGATCGATCTCAAAGTGGTGGTTAAGTAATGTTAGGGTACAACCCTTAATGACCGTGTTAGTACTAACTAAGTTTCCGTCAGCCATTTCTATCTCATAATAATTATCTAAAGCTATGGGTTTAATCCTAAGTCTAGAGGCTAAGGATATAGATACGAAACTTCTATCTGCTCCAGAATCAAATAATATTTTAACTAAATGATGATTTAAACGAAACTTACTCGTGACTACGCTTGGATCTTGTGGATCATTCCTATCCCTCAACATGTATGCTCTACCCTGGGCACCATCAGTATTTTTCTTCGGGCATTTATACATATAATGACCCTTTTTTCTACAAGTATGACAAATGACTGTTGCTGGTGGTGGATTTCCTCCAGTAACTAGTCTTTTGTTCTTGCAATCCTTTGGGTAACGGCCCACCTTGTTACATATGTTAAATTTAATGACACAAGGCCCTGTGTGATGCCAGCTGCATCTCCTACACAGAGGGGCACTTCCAGCATACCCACTTTTCTTATTTAAAGTGGTGGCATAAGCTCTTGCATTATCTTGCCTTGGGTGAGGATAGGGATTTTTATGATTACCTCTGGTGTTATTACGGTTGTTACCGAAAGCTCTCCCATCGTGGAACTTTCGCTTATTATCGTAGGGCACTGGCACGGGGTTGTGCTTTGTTACTTGGTCCATTAACCTTAAGGTTATGTTAATGTCCTCCTCTAACGTTTGAGGTTTAGAGGCTGTAACATTCCCTTCGATACTCCGGGGCAAACCTCCGATGAAAACTTCTATCGTCTTTTCAACAGTTGGTACCATTGTAGGACACAAAGTAGCCAACTCTTGAAATCTCCTAATATAAGTTTTAACATCGTTCCCCTTCATAGTCAAGTTGTAAAATTCATCCTCCATTTTCTTGACTTCTGTCCAAGGGCAATATTTCTTAATCGTAAGTTTCTTAAACTCAACCCAAGATAACTTATATGCCTCTTCTATTCCTATTGGTTGGGCATACGAATTCCACCAAGATAACGCTTCCTCAGTAAGCGTTCCCATTGCAAACTTAACCCTACAATCCTCTGTACAATTACTTTGGGAAAACACCGATTCACATCTCTCAAACCAATGAATAATCCTATGGCCCCTTCTCTCCCTTTGAAATTGAAGGGCTGACAGCTTATAAATTCCTTGTAGTTACTATTCTTCACTACAGGGATTTCAGGGTTTCTAGCCATGTTTTCATCCCTAGCTCCTAGTGCTGCAGTTACACTGTCAGTCACTAGTCGCTGGATATCTTCCTGAGTCATGGCGGGAGTAGTGGGAGTGACAGGTGGAGTAGTTCTTGTACGTGCTATTCTAAAGGTAAGATATGGTAAGAATTTTGTTATAGTTTATGTTTTAATTGCTGAAAGCATTTTTCTGATACCGGATGGGTTTTGAAAAGGGCAAGTTCCTAGCAAGAATCGTTGCGGTTCACCGAAAATAGTTTACCCCTCCGTCTAAAGGCATAGTGATTCTAAGGGATTACTATTCCTAGGTATGTCTACTTGTTTTAATTTTTCCTATTTGTTTTAGTTTTTAAGTCCTAAGGCAATCTAGTGTGTTCTAAGGCAATGGGGAATCCTAATACGGGATACGAATTTTATGAATTTTTTATTTTTTATTATTTTATTTATTTTTTATTTTTTTCAATGAAAACCTTGCAAGTACCCGTTTAACTAAGTTATCTACCTATATTATCTAAACCTATAACCTTATTTTTTCTCTAGGCTACTCTTGAGATCTTGAATGGTTTCCAAGAGTTTGTCTATGTCAGACCTATGATTATCCCTAAGATCCTCGATAATCATTTCGATGGTGGAAAGTGTAACATGTGCGGTACTTACTTCGTCAGAGTGTCCTTCATATTTTGTTTGTAACCTAAAGACTTGATTACGAGTTTTCTCTAATTCATTTTCTATCCTATTTTTACCTATTCCTAATTCCCAAATCCTTATTTCTACTTCTTCCATTCTTTCTAAAGATAGTTTATCTAGATGACTAAGTATTTCATCTATTTGTTCATCATGCCTTTCTAAAGGTGTTTTATACGAACTACTACCTATGTTAAACCTAGGGGGAGGTGATGGTGGTATAAAACGTATTTTCTTAAGGGGAGTTGAATCTATTTCGGGAACATAACGATCTTGACTAGTATAGTGGGGTTTAGGTGGGGTAGGGGTTATAGTAGGTACAGTAGGAATGTTTCCACCATATGCATGCATATACCCATTATATGCTTGCATATAGGGGTCATTCGGGGAAAGTTCTAATCCTAGGTTAGTTAAGATATTCTGGGCTAATTCTTCTGGAGAATTAGAACCAGTAGATGAGTGAGTAGGAGTAGCCGGAGCATACTCATAACCATCGGATGAAGTATCCGTCTCATCGGTATCCAACACGATGATAGGATTGTTAAAGGATGACATATCTAACTGTAATTCCCGAAGGAATATCTAAGAATAATTCTAACCTAAATAAGCATTTTAAATGCAATTCTAATAGTGGGGATTCTATTCTAAGGGCAATGGTGAGATATCTAATCCTAAAGGCAATTCGGGGGTTCTAATCTAAAGGCAAGTTAGTCTAAGGGCAAGTTAGTTCTAAAGGCAAGCTAGGGATTCTAACCTAAAGGCAGTTGGGGATTCTAATCTAAAGGCAGTTGGGGATTCTAACCTAAAGGTAGTTGGGGATTTTAATTTAAAGGCAGTTGGGGATTCTAACCTAAGGTAGTTGGGGATTCTAATCTAAAGGCAGTTGGGGATTCTACTGGCACGGAGGACCTTTTTGAAAAAGTGGTTATAGTTTTAGGAAAATCCTTTTGTTCTATATAACCAAGGCTCTGATGCCAATCTGTAACACCCCCATTTTTCACTGATCGCAGCGGATAAAGTGTTTGGGGTATTACTCAAGGAAACAAAGACAAGATAATAGAAAATGACTCGAAAAGAGACGTTTTTGAAAAAGATTGTTATCATTCATTTATTCATCAGAGTTTTTACAGTAAAAGATGTACTTTTACCAAAAGAGAGGTCCCTAAAATACGTTTTACGACACAAAATTGATGAATGATAACTATTCTGGACGTCCTCATGTCCAGTGGTTCTCCGTGCTAGGGTTCCAATACTGCCTAATTACCTAAGATAACATGCTTAAAAGTCAACACGTATGTTGAGTGAGTGTCATAGGTTTTAAAAGTTAAAGTATAAATACAAGTTCCACAGAGTTCAGCTTAAACTCTATGTGTGGAAAAGTGTTAGTGTTAGAAAGAAGGTATATTGCACTAAGCTCATGAACCACACGTTAACAATCCGGGTCATGGGGTCTGCAGACCAAACCATGAGGGGATGGGAAGGATAACTTGCCAAAGTTAAACCTTCAGTGGGTTCAAATATAGTACTTATTGGTACCACCTAGTGGGGTGTTAATACCAACGGGAGTTGTCAAACTCCAATAGATCTATCAACTATATTCGCGTTCGCTTGGGTAAAGCATCCCAAACGACTAGATTCATGAATTTTGGTTATGTAATGATGGCTGTTAGTTTACTCGTGCAATAACCAGAGCAAAGACTTGTATTTGGTTTGAAAGCATGTATCCCCCTCACAAGGTTTGTAAAACATTCAGAAAGCATTTAAAAGGGTGTGAGGCTATGAAAACTCACCCGAGTCTCTAGCTAATTATAGTAGGGGTTTAGACAACTCATTCACGTATCCTGGGGTAGTGCAGGTGTGTGTATGTCAAGTCTTAGTCTATGTTTTCTTAACTAATTACTATTAGGTTTTTTATATATAACATAACACCGTTCGGGCCATTGTAATTCAGAAGTACATGACTCCTCACATGAAGCTCCCTACTATTGTATTATGTGATCAGCATAATTCCGTTCGGGCCATCATAATTCAGAAGTTAATACTCCTCACACAAAGCTCCCTATTAATGAGTTATGTTGTTATTTGGGTTTAGTCATCATATAACACCGTTCAGGCCATCATATCTCAGAAGTATATGCAATAACCGTTCGAGGAGTCAGGGCACTTTAATTCGTAAACCCAACAAACTCATCAAAACGAAATATCCACATAGTACTCCTCGCATGAAGCTCCCTAGTATTGTGTTATACTTCTAACTCAAATAGGTTTTTATATTTTTATGAAAATAGTCCATTTTTACCCTTTATATATATATATATATATATATATATATATATATATATATATATATATATATATATATATATATAACAGGAGGCATTTGAAGAATATGTCACCTCATTGCCCAGTAATTGCCCAGTAATTCATAATCAGCCATGTCATCACATTATTATAATCAGCCAGTCATTATTTTTTTTTTTAATTTTATTTTAAAAAAAATTGGTTTTAAATCCTTAATTGAAAGTGTCATTGGCAGGATTCGAACCATGAATTTGTTAGTTTAGTGATAAGGATCTTTACCACTAGACCAACTTAATTTTTGATATATATCTTCAAAACAATAAATATAATGTTCAAGAGAATATTAATAGACCAAAATTTATTCCATCGCATTATATTTTTCCCAAAACCCTAATATCACTCATTCATCTCAATATCTCACAAACATACACGATATTCATTCTCTAAGCTATTTTTTTCTAATGATCATCGATTTTTTTTTTCTAATGCTCATCTACTGACTAGGTAAGATCTTTCTATGGTTTTCTGCTTTTATCTCTAAAAAAAATAAAGATTCTTGAACTCATAATATTTTGCGGATGCCTGTTTTCTTTTGTTTCTTTTGTGTTTGTTATAGGTTGACACTAAATTGTCAAGTGCAAGTAATTTTTTTTTTATCTTTTTATATATTTTAGCCAAAGTAGTTGTTTCTTTATTCCTTTTGTGTGTTTGCAGGTACATGAGCGTTTTGTTTTGGAGCAGCGTACCATCATTCAAAGATGGATTGTAAGGTTTTTTTTTTTTTTTTTTTTTTTTTTTTTTTTTTTTTTTTTTTTTTTTTGAAAGTACGTTCTCATGCTCTATTTTTAGGAATACCATGTATACTTATTTTTGACAATGTTCTTGGTTATGGAGCCACTACAAGGTTGATGTTTAGGAAGGGCAAGGGTGAATGTCGTTTTTGGAAAGTGTTTAATGCACCAAATCTCGCAAAGTCTAAATACGTCTTTATCATTACCAAGTTAACCAATGAAACTACAAATGTTTTAGACCCGTTTCCAGGTATTTGATCAAGTTTTTTTCTTTTTACATTTGTCACCATTTATACTCTTTTAAAAATACCATATTTCAAAAACACATTTAAGTTTGTTTTTGTTTCAATGATCTTGTCTAGCTATTGTCACTCGTGATGGTGTAGCTGGATTATATAGGGGTTTTGAAACTAGTGCTTTTAGTACCTCACCAAACAGCATGTATGCTTACAACCCATTGGTTTATTTGCAAATGTATACTATTTATCACGATTGGTGATGGAATACTTATTCGTGATCTTGCAGCATTAAGCTAACTACCTAGACGCTATGAAGCAACTGATCTCAGCAAGTGAGATAGAGTTCTAAAGAATTATGGAAGAAAACTGAACAAAAGCATGGCACCAATGCTTCAGCTCATATGTATACCTGTGCTAATCTTGATACAAAAAATGGTATGAATTTTATAACCCATATTGTTCTATATTACTTGAATTTCTGTGACCCTTTTTTCGCAACTCATATTCCTTTGCAACATTAGCTAACACCATGTATAAATCATCAAATGTTATGGGGAATGTGGGTATTTAATACTCTATGAGATGTGAAGCATCTGAATATTCACTTAACACCAGGTAGATACCATAAAATATCAAAGACTGAAATTGTTGAACTGTTATATTCACAAACAAACATGTGGACCCTGATGCTACATATGTTTGCATCATGTTAGATCTTTTGACTGAGGTTACTTTAGTTCATGGTTGATTATTGGCTTTTTGAAGAGTGAGATAGCACTCTATTTGCTATATTTTGAAGCTATCATCACTTCTGTTTGTAAGTCCTATTCGATTTGTGTTTAACGCTTGATAATGAATCACAGGAAGCAAATGATGCAAGTAATACTAAAATCTACTTTTTGTAGTATCAAAATGATTCGAGTCAAAGGTATGCAAACTGATTCTTTGTTTGTTTATTAGGTAAAAAAGGAGAGCAAGAAGAATGAATTTGAATTGAACAAATTGAATGCTCTATATCAACGCCAAACACAAGTAACTTCTAATGTACTTTTGTATCTGAGCTGATTTTGGACCTACATATGGATCATGAAAAGAAAACTCAGTGGTATGCGTGTGTATGAACTCGCATCCTGTAGTTAAGTTCATTAATTGAGTGTTAATACAATAATGATTTATCTCTTACATATTCAGCCTTGCAAAACTAAAAGAGGAGTTAAGCTATCTGAAACCACTTGAAAGGTCTGCTTCTCAAGGATCCAGACAAAAGCTGCCATATGATAATGGGGGTTCTATTATTCATGACAGTATTATTCTTTTAGAGGATAATGTGGTATTCTTGCAAATATTTTTGTATCTATAGTTGTACAATGCATTAGATTGTGGTATTGATATCCCAATGTTTATATTACGTTCAAAACCTATTAAAAATGTTTTGAGAAATGATTGGGAGACCTAAATTCATGCCTAATTTTGTACCTAATAGTATGTGGCATTAGCTCATTAAAAGTGACAATTTTTAGAAAAACATAAGTTTGATATGAAGTCATTAATCTTGAATTTCATATTTTAAATAAAGACTAAATGGACCATATTTTACCACCTTTCTAATTCTACATGTTCATGCTATCATGAACAAATGGATGTCTGCAATGGTCAGTATTTTTTTTTCAATTTTTTATGGTAATTGCTATTTATGTATGTGATTAGGTGACGAAACCACTGTTGGAAACATCAAGGAAAGCTTATCTAGCAGGAGTATCTGCATCAAGCTAGACCTTTGTTTCTTTTCTCACGGATTTCCTCCCAAATTATGAAAAGAAAGACTCGAATTGAGCCTGAGATTGAGAAGGAAGCATGAAAGTTGCTTTGTGGCTCGATTGTGGATTATTGTGTAACTCCAGTTGGAACACTTGCGGCAGCTAATCCAATTGATAAGTTGTCGTTGAACTATGATCAGGTGTTTATTCGTGATTTTGCTTCAGAATCTTCAATTGCAGGTAATATGCGTCCCACTTTTTGCTTATTCTTTTGTTTAGATTTTGTATAATTCTTTGCCGAAATGGAAAGTTAACTAATATAAATGAGCTTAAGTCTACTAAATCTGATACACTAAATGAGAGTGTAAAATAACCTTAACAAGTGTGAGTGACCTAAACCTGTATATATAAATAAGCTATTCAACAATTGATTATAGCGAGCAAAGAGAGGAGGTACATAGAGTATGTAATAAGCCATAGAGAATGGACCCAACCAGCTACAAAAATTCAGATGTGACAACAAATTTGCGGGAGACGTTACTTTATTTGCAAAGGTCACACAATGTTTTTGTTCCACTATTTCAAGTAATATAGAAATTCGTAGTTGGGTTTCTTTGCTTTCAAGCTATTTTATTGGTTATCCCTCTCAAGGTAAAAAGAAGTGGTTGACCATCTCGAAAAAATCCATGTCGTCCATCCGATCTCACTTACAATGATAACATATGAATCAAAAAATCACAATACTGATATATGTGGTATAAATGGTGGTACTAAATTGATATTAAGATGAACCTTGGATTTAGTTAAAAAGTCAAAATTATACTTTCATCTTTTTTACCTACAACTGAAGTACTAATGCAACTTGGTTGTTCACTTGCCGGCATTTCCTAAGAAATATTCATGGCTCTCCGAGGCAAAAAAAAAGAGCACTAATGAATGTTATTCCTAACATATGTGCAATTTGATTAACTTTTTTCTTATTGCAGCTTGCCATTTTCATATCGACAAGCTTTTGTATAATCATTCGCCCTGCAACCCATGCATATAATTCTATGGTACTATTATTCTCCAAATGTGAACTCAACCTGTGAGCCTCAACAGTGAGGTTATCATGGTAATATATTCATTAATATTTGCTTCTGGTATTCGACGGGGAGATAGGTTTAGTTTGACCATGCTACATTTTTATAGTCGTGGTCTTACAAATTTCATAAAAATTAATAGTAATTTATATGTTTGGCCCAATATTGATCCAATATAAAAATCTTTGTTTATTTTAATTGACCCGTTTTCATCTAACATATGGTTTGGTTAGCTTTTAATTAACATGATATCTGTTCAAAGGAAATGGTATGACATGATACTGATTTTATATGTATAGTGGTGTATGAAAAATCTTTCAGATGTTGTACCCTGATCAGCACAAAGTTCGACGGCAAGGGTGAGGCGAAGGAAGATAAGTGATAAGACACAAGAGATCAGGAAGCTAATTCCCAGTGATAAAAATATGAGTACAGCCGAATGTGCATTTTGGGGCCCCCTATTTTATCTACCTTAAAGTCCTTTATGGATTTCAAATCAGGAATATAAATTTTTGTTGTATGCATGATACATACAAATATAGTAATATACGGAGTTATGGACTTTAGAGATGTCGTGTTTGATAAAAAAAACGACCTCCAAGGTTTGCCTAATGTAACTGATTCATGTATGCAATACTAACAATAGCATTATAATGCAATGAACAGCTTGTGCGTAGCAATAGCTGGAGGTCCATGTCATCACAAGCTGATGAAGAGGTGCATCAGTTAGCCCATCTACAGAAGCATCTAGGGAATATAGTTTCTCTGTTCGCCAACTATGTGGAAGGCGAAGGCGAAGATTCACTGGTTTGTCTTCTTACTCTACAAATGTGGCAAAGTTATTATATTATAGATATAATTTTTTAAGGCCTCTCAATGTATGCACCAAATGGTACACCAAATTTGGTGTTGCTCTTACTGATCCTGCTGGTGCAAGTCATCCTGCTGGTGCAAGGAAATTTGTCATAGCTCAAGGACTACAGAAGTTTGTTGATCTACGTCGCAAGATTGGGGCGCTGAAGGATGATGATCATGTACTCACTTTGAGAAGCCATGGGCTCACCAAATCTAAGCACAACAAAAAAATCAAGGGTTTTGAGTTTTTTTTACAATCAATCACGCGACGCATTTGTCATCAGGTATGCTATTCATTGCACCAAAACTTCAAATAAATAATTTGTAACCCTTTTGAGTATTTTACTTCCATAATTTTGCATTGTTATATGTGAAATGGTTCTTCACAAGACTAAGACTTATGCTGTTGCATTGAGTAGTATTTATTTTAGTGTCAAGAAGTTGTATTGTAGAGCGTAAACTTTATATTTCTGATTTTATTTGGCTATCTGGTATGGCTAGGGATTGTCCTAGGTATGCTTCATGTGAACAAGACATTTACATTATGAACACTTTTATATTAAGTAATATTGAAATGAATGTTAAGTTTTGATAATATTAGTTTTTGTAATTTGCAGTTCTTACGAAGGTATTTTACGAATATGGGAACTAACGTATGATACTAAGGCAAAGAAGGTTGTTTCCTTCGATGGGGTTTATAAGGGATCGATACCTGAGGATTTTGCTATCAATCCGGTGGATGACAATATTTTATTAGTGTATGGGGATAAGGAAACACTCAGAGTCGTGTCTCTTACCGGGGAAGAAAAGGTACAAGTCTTTGAAGACTAAGTATTACTTGCTCATTAAAAAGTAGTATAATGCTCAAAGTTTTTATATCATTCTTGACAAAGATAAAAGTATTAGGAATCAGTACGTAAACTTGAGTGATGACAAACGGTATTATAAGAGTGACAACTTTCTGCTTTTTTGTATCCATAATTTAAAAGTCTACTAACTGGTTATTCGATGTACAAATTTAAAGCCTAAAAAGAACAATTAACACAAAATTATTTATGATACAATCAAGTATCTCAAAAATGATTTTCTTGATGAAGAGGTTTGATTCATTGATTTTTTAAATATATTTAACACCCGTGTATGTTTTCAAACAAGTTTATACTAATTCTTATGCATGAATCAACTCAAATTGGTGTTCTTAAACATATTACCTTACTTCCATCAATCATCCATGCATGCACCACTTTTTCATACACAAAACGCATAAATATTTCATGCAGATTTAGCATACGCATGTTATCTGTTTTTTTTAATAATTATTGTTTATTAAAATGTAGGTTATCTTCATTTACAATACTATTTACTGTACTAGATAAATAAGCTACTTTTTACGTATCGGTTATTGAACATTATAAATATCATCCTTAAAATAAACGCTATCAGGAATCCTAAGTTGATTTCTTTTTTATGATGTTGACGGTGTAATCATGTACCAGTTACGTACTATCATGTTTGGAAATTTAATTTGAGTTTTTTTTTTCTTTTTTTTTTTTTTTCTTTTTTTTTTAATATATATATAACCAGTTTAAAGAAAGAATTTGTTTAAATTTTAACTTCCTAAGCTACTTCCTGTTAAAATATCTCTTTTGTATGACACTTGAATAGTGGACTCTAAAAAATCAAATGCGATGAAAATTGGTTTATGCTCTAATGACCTAACTGTACAAGGTGTGCCACAATTAATAAGTTCGTACTTTTATTTATAAATTTTTTTAAACGTAAACTAATAACATAACAAAATAAAATGAAATCGATGTCGATAAAATAATTTCGGTAAAGTGACACCATCAAAATTATAATTACAAGTCATGCCCGCCCATCGGGCGGGCTTAGACATCTAGTATATATATATATATATATATATATATATATATATATATATATATATATATATATATATATATATATATATATATATATATATATATATATATATATATATATTTACGTTTTCTACCCTAAACTTATAAACTTATAACAAATAGGCATATAACTTTCTAACTAATGCACATTTAGTCCTTAAACTAACCTATTTTAAGGAAATGACACATATAGTTCCTAGATTATACTAGTTTCTATTATTTACTCTATTTACCCCTATATTCATACTATTCGCAGTTTTAGTCCTTTTAGTTTTATATTTGTTTTAATAGTTTATTTTAATGTTTAATATATTGCAAATCTAGTCCTTACACTAATATCTTCTAGTGTCAAAAACAGTCCCTAGACTTTATAGTTTCAGGAATTTACAATATATACCCCTATGCATGTAATATTTTGCAAAACTAGTCCTAAATGCATGTAATTTATAATTTAGCATGGCAATCTAGTTTCTAAGCTTATAACTAACTCATATAAGTTCAAATAAGACACATAATGAAAATTATATCAAGTAGATAAACTATATAACACATAAGCATGCAATTCGACTTAAAACTAGGGCTACAAAAGGAAACATGCATGCAATAGCTATCGTAGGGTTTCTAAGGTATCTAAAGTCTATCTAAGTTCTATTCTAAGCATACTAGACAAAAAATAAAGGTTACCTAGGTTAGGGGAGGGCTTATGAGGGTTTTCGAGGGTTCTTACGACTTAAAACCACAACACAACACGACCAAGCCCTTGCTACTTGTTTCCTACTACTTCTAAAGACTTAGTACTATAGAAATGTGTGGTAGAGAGGAGGGGGAGAGGTGTGAATAAGAAATGAGGAGAGGAGGGGGTATTTATAGGTCGCGTATAGGCGGTTTGGGTAAAAATGGAGTGTAGGTATCACGAGGGAGGAGGAGGGAGTAAGCAAAGCTATGGGGGCTGGTGGCAGGTCTGGGAGGTGACAAGGATGAGCTATGGTAGCTAGCGGGCTGAGCTCTAGGCCGGCTGTGGTGGTGGGAAGCCGTGGGGCGGTTTTAGCAAAGGAGGTGATAAGGAGGTACATCACCTACTTGCTTGGGTGCTTAGAGGTGCTAGGGTGCTAGATTAGTTATATTAAGGTGCTAGGTTGGTTGCTTGTTCATATTAAGGTGTTTAAGTAATATAATTTAGGTGTTTAGGTCAAATTTTAATCTAATTTTGTTTTATAAGTGTTTATGGTTTTATCTATGTTTTAGTGTTATATTTAAGGTCCTAGTGATGTTTAGTAACTATTAGTAGCTTATACTAAGTGATGGTAGCTTATGGTAAAGATTTAACCTAGTTTTGACCTAGTTTCGGGAAGTTATGACCTAATTAAGGTTTTGTGCTTATATGACTTGTACCTAAGTTTCTAGGGGTTGTACTATGTCCTAAGGGTTCTAATATATCCTAAGGTAACTATTTTAACTTATATCTAAGTCCTAAGCACTTTGCATGTAAGTTCAGATAAGCAGTTAGGGTTTTAAAACTAACCGGAAACACATAGGTGCATTTAGGGTTTTCTAGCAAGTATAGGGTATTATAGTACTAGTTTTCTTAGTGAAAATATGTTTATTAACTTGACTAGACATACTGGGGTGTTTACATAAAGTAAACATAGTAGTGGTTGGCATAGGTGGATACGTGAGCTTGTCTAAGGGTTAGTTAGGTTATAATGATATATTAAAGCAAAAAATTTAACTCGAGAAAATCCTATAGGCATTTCTAATCCTAGTGTGCTCTAATAAGGGCCTAAGTTAAGTTAATAAGGCATTTCTAATCCTAGGGTGCTAGTGAGGGCCTAAGCTAAGTTAATAAGGCATTTCTAACCTAAGGGGAAGTTAGTGGTTTGTGACATTTGTACTTGTCCACTACGCCGTAGCTTGATGAATTGCTACGGTTGTAGAACTCTCGTTAACACATCTACGCCGTAGCTTGTTTGTGTGCTATGGCGTAGCTTCCATTATGTGGAAATTCTTCAAGGCTTATAACAAGCTACATCGTAGCTCCAATGACAAGCTAGGTCGTAGTTTCGTGTCTTCATACTTCCAATTGTGAGTAAAACAAATTCTTAAGCTGGATAAATCCAAATATTCATCAAAACCATTCATTTGCTCTTCTCTTTGTCTTGAAAGGAAATATAAAGAAATAAGAGCATAATAGAAGGTAATTAAACATAATATAATATCATAACGGGGGAAATTGACACTAAAAGTATCAGGACAATTTGGTGTTATCAAATATCCCCCCACTTAAACTCCACTTGTCCTCGAGTAGACCATATTAATTGTGAAAAAGTATCTTCCTTATAACTTAGAAGATAGCAATTTAAAATGGTTACAAATGCTAGAACAAATTTAAGCCAAACACCTCACAAAACGAAGGATAAAAATACTCTCGTACTCTCCCTATTCTAAGTGTTAAATTTCGGGCTGCTTTCTCTCTTACGCACAATCATAGCATGTATTCTATCATAAGCTTGGCATTTACACAAAACTGCACCACTAGAGCTAATGTAAAGACAATATTGGGTGAATGATGTTAGGTCTTAAGGGTGTGATGTCATTACTATCATGCTACGGCGAGGGCGACAAAGACCATTGATACATGACCAAAACACCGGGCAAGACACCAATGACTGCTCAAATTCCTCACCTAAGTATGATTCAGGACAATAGGGTAGGATAAGATATGGGATAATTTAATTGGTGTAAAAGAAAAACTAAAACAAGTAATCTTATCTTTCAACAGAGTTGTCACCAATTGCCTTTTGTCCATAAAATCCAAGCTACGAATCAACGAACCTATTGATATAAATAATGCATAAAAACGTTATTAATATTTCTCGATATCCCTACATATTGACGATCACAAAATGTAAAATCATTAAACGTAAAATCCTTACGTAAACAAGTATTTAGTTACAAATATCATTCCATCCAACTAAATCACTTAAGGTATTAATAAACAAATGTCTAATACATTTTATGATCAAAGGGGTTTTTATTTAGGCACTACAAATTTTATAAACTGTTATAAACATTTTATATATTTTAGAAAAAACACTTTTGGTAATTAAAGGAAAATGTTTAATTCATAATAAATATATCAATTCAAAATTTTTAACCAAAATCAGTTAGATTTTCACCAAATAAACTTTCACCAGAAAAAGACAAAGAATCTGGCCGTTACAGGATGTCGGCCCCTTAATTATTGGGCGGCCCCTTTAATAATTAAGGGGGCCGACCACCATTTAAGGGGGCCGGCACGCTCCTGTGGCCAGATTCATTTACCTATAAATACTGGTTAATTTCTGCAATTTTTCCTCACCTTTTACGCTAAAATTTTCTGTCCCAATCCTTTCCAAACATCTTTCTAAATCCTTTGATCATAAGATTATAAGTCTTTGTTTCAAGTGATTCATTCCCTTACCACTCAAAGTGCAAGAGAAGAATACTCCTTGAATATCAAATCAAGAACTATTGTATATTAGTTTTGTAGATTGTGTAAATCACTTGTAAAGTTGTGTTGTGCTTGTAATAAATAGATTTAGGTGGGTTAGTATTCAAGTTAAGTAGAAGTAGTGTTGTGAAGAAGAAGTAGTGAAGTAGTGTGAAGGTGTGAAGTAGTAGTGGTGTGTACAAGTTGTGTAGAAGTTATGACACTGGTTCTAGCTATCATTAGAACTCGACATTATGCTCGGTGTCGTTAAACGGTGTAAGCAAAGGCGTGTAAGGTTTCTCCGCCACAAGGGATTTTTTGACATAGTGAAGAAAACTCTCGAGTAAGAGACTCAAGGAGTGGAGTAGAACGAAGAGGAGCTTTGTAGCCGAACCACTATAATCCTTGCATTGTGGTTTGATCTTTCTAACCCTATCTTTTCATTACTTTCATATAAACATTATATTTGCTTAGTTTGTTATATAGAATTGTTCATATAGTGCAAGTGTTGAAATTTACATAAACTAGAATCGAAGTTTTTTGAAAACAAAGTTTTTATAATTTAAAAGGACGTAAAACTATTCAATCCCCCTTCTAGTTTTCCACAATTGGCATCAGAGCTACATTAAACAAGATTTTTAAAATAAATTGTATTTTAAAACTTGAAACGATCTATAGAATCTGAAAAATATTTAGAAGGGAAATCTATGCAAAGACCACCACTATTTGAAAGTGATGGATTTCTTTATTGGAAAAATCGATTCGAAACTTATGTGAACTCGAAGGATCTAGATCTTTGACATGTTATTACTAACGGTGATTTTCCTCCTATACAAACTAATCCCGAAACTAAAAGAGATGAAATTGTACACTTTGAAAAACAAAACGATGATTTGAAAAAGAAACTTGCTAAAAATAATGAGGCTAAAATGGTGATTTACAATACGTTACCACGCAAAGAATATGAAAGAATTTTTATGTGTAAAACCGCAAAGGAAATTTGGAATTCTTTACTAATCACTCACCAAGTTAATAGTCAAGTCAAAGATAATAAAATAGATCTTCTTATACAACAATATGAACAATTTACGATTCCGGAAGAGGACTCAGTAGATAATGCTTTTGCTAGATTTAACACAATCATCACAAGTTTAAAAGCACTTGATGAGAATTTTTCTAGCAAGAATTTTGTAAGGAAATTTCTTAGGGCTCTCCATCCGAAGTGGCGTGCTAAGGTGACGGCTATTGAGGAGTCAACGGATTTATCAATTCTACAACTTGACGAGTTAATTGGAAACTTGAAAGTGTATGAAGTGATAATAAAGAAAGACTCCGAAATGGTCAAAGGAAAAAGGGAGCAAAGAAAATCAATTGCGTTGAAAGCTAAAAAGGACTCTACTGACGAAGAATGCTCAACCTCCGAATGCGACGATGAAGAGTATGCTATGGCCGTAAGAGACTTCAAGAAATTCTTTAAAAGACGAGGAAGATACGTTAGACAACCATATGATAAAAGAAAAACATCCCAAAGAAACAAGGACGACAAGAATAGCAAGAATGAAAGAAAGTGCTTCAAGTGTGGAGATCCAAATTATCTTATTAGAGAATGTCTGAAATTGTCAAAAAGTCAAAACCACAAGGCCTTTGTAGGAGAAGCATGGAGCGATAGTGACAATGATGAAAAAGAGAAAACAAGAGAAGAAAAGTGTCTCATGGCAAAGGCATCCGATGAGGTACGTTCCGAAACCGAATACTATAGTGATGATAATTTATCTTTAGATGAAAAAGACTTAGATAGCGAATATAGTAGATTATGTAAACTAGGACAAAAAGTCATGGCTAAAAATAAACTACTAAAACACACTAACAACCAATTAAAAGATGAAATTCTTGAATTAAAAATTAAACTACACAACTTAGAAAAAGGTGAAGAAAGTCTTATGGAATGTAAAAGGTGTCTAGTTGTTAAAAATGAGAATGAACAACTTAAGGAAGAAATTACTAGACTTGAGAAATTTGAAAATAGTCGTCAATCACTTAGGAAATTAATTAGTACTCAACGAATATCCGGAGATAAAACCGGCTTAGAATATACACCCAAGTCAAACACATAACATGTTCGGACCAAACAACTTCGGTCACATGAGACAATGGGGACCAACGAGATGAATTCGTCATACTTCGGCAAACTTGGTTATCTATCCGCTTCCACAAGATCATGCCATCATTTTTTTGAAGACATTGAAGAAAGCCTATTGAAGACAAAATGGTACACATTTCTTTTAATTTCCTTGTCAAGATTGCATGCTTAGTTTAGCATCTAGATTCTATATGTTGAGATTGGTTTTATAATATATTATAGTTATTATACACACACACACACATACACACACACAGACACACACACACACACACACACACACACACACACACACACACACACACACATATATATATATATATATACACACACACATATACATACTTATACATATACTTAATATCCTATATGGACTTATAACCTAGAAAAATCATTAGTTGATTTTCTAGATATTAAAGAAATTGTTCGTTTACGAACCTTTTATTTTCCCCCTCTTTTGCCCTCTTGAACTATAACGTTCAACATGAGAATCTTCGATGATCACTAAACTCATGTTGATGTAGAGAAATGAGTTGATCAATCTATGGATGAAACAAACTTCCGTCGTCATTTGCACTTGTCTCCCTCTCGTATTCTCGTCTTACAAATCCATACCATCTTTGTTACACACACACACACACACACACACACACACACACACACACACACACACACACATATATATATATATATATATATATATATATATATATATATATACTCTCCTTAGTTCCCTCGTCTACTTGACGGCTTGATTAATTTTATCTAAAGTTATCAAGAAAATTTTAATTGACGAAACGTCAAATAAAAGTGTCAAGTAATTCTTTTCGTGCGAATATTCTCCAACGTATTTTTGATAAAATATTAATCTAATATATATATATATATATATATATATATATACTAGTTTCAAAGCCCGCCCGATGGGCGGGCATGACTTGTAATTCTTCTTTGGGTAGTATTAGGTGACGGAAATTAAAGCGTATATAAAATTCTATTATTTTTATAATATGATTATTGTTATGACTTATGAATATCTTTGGCTTATACAAAGCTTTTTAAAAGAATAGTACCAATGTTTGTCAATTTTTTCTATAGCGAAAGGTGTGGAGTTTGATGGACTCCTTGGACCGTTTTGAGCACTAGGGTTTAACAATAACAATGAGAATAACATGCAGCGGAATAAAACAAATCAAAGTTATGGACACAAAGGTTTTTCCCAATCACCTCTAATTATTATTTGAGCAGAATAACAACGTGTTACCTAACTGTAACAAGGATAGACATCTCAGATCTTAGAGGATACGAACAACACAAACTAGTTCTAGGCATTTACAAGACATATGTCCTAGAACACACACACACACACCTTTCTGTAAATTACATTATGGAAGACTCATGAAAACCTATACCCTATGTCTCTTTATATAGAGAGATATTAGGGTTTACAAAGAGATAAGGATAAAACTAAAATACAGAATATTATCAAAATCGTTTCTTCATAATAGAATATTTCTTGTATCTTTATTCTTTGTAGCTTTCTCTCTTTGTCATCTTTAGCCCTTCTTGTTTCATTCATTTATTTATTTTGTCACATCAAATCAAGAATCCCAACAATCTTCCCCTATTTGATGATGACAAAACAAAGTCGTGTACGAACTTCCCTAGAGAAGTTAAGATGTAAACATCTTCCTGAATGAAACAAGTATTGTCTTCCCCTTAATCCATGCCATGCCACTCCAAAAACTCTTCCCCTTTTTGTTATCAACAAATAGGGAATGTATGCAAAACTTCCCCTCGAGTGGTGCATGTAGATGGTTAAACATTTAATCAATAAGCTTCCTCTGAAACTAATATGTTTACCATCTTCTTGAATCTTCAATTCTGTAGGCTCTCTGTAATGATCACTGATGAAGAAAACAAAATATAACGAACTTGATGAAGAAGTAGAATAACCCAAACTTGTGTCTTATGTCTTGTACTAACCACGTGACTCCAAACTTATACCCAAAACTGAATATATAAGTAGACCTCAATCTCTTGACAAAATCCTCATCTTCAATGAGATACTGAGCACAATAACGTAACTCCTTCAAGTGATAGTTAACCAGGTCTTCGTCCATCCTCCCCTTGACCTATGAAAACTAGATTTGACAAGTTTTCGTCACCACCGTATAAAACAAACAAGTTATCTTCAAAGTGTAACACCCACTTTGAGATATGATAAGAACACAAACTTGTGAAACTCAACTACAACATCAAATAAATGATAATCAATCTTCTTCGTAATCAATTAATCTAATAAGAACGAGCATTTAATCTTTTAAAAACATAAACCAAAATCTTCCTGTGTGTGAACCAATCTGTGTGTGTAAAACCATCTAACATATGCACTTCCCCTTACTGCTCTTAAATCATCAAAACACAGTAGTAGAATAAATAACACAGCAGCAGAATTAATTCCCAAGCAGCAGTGTCTAGCAGCAGAATACAACAACAGTAGAATCATAAAGCTAGCAGTAGAGTGAACTTCGTAGCAGCAGAGTGATTTATCTCTAGCAGCAGAATGAATTTGAGCAGCAGAATGAAGATAATACTAGCAGTAGCATAGCAGTATAGCGATCAAAGTTCATAACAATATTAGGGTTTAGTGAATAACGCGACTTTTACAAACAAAATTATAGTCGTATTTTTTTTAAGTATAAAGACAACACTTCAAAGTGTCGCGAAAACCCTAAAATCACCAAAAATCGCTTATACACCTTCACAATTGCTTTCTTTCATGAGTTTTCAATACCAAACAATGTATAACCAACTTCTATGATGAATTTATTCAATAGAAACCGAAATCAAAGAAGTTAATATAAAGAAAACCCTAAAATTCGAATTACAAACCCATTCTCTGCAGCAGTTTTCGATACACCAGAACTTCCACATAAAAGCTCAGATTGAAGATCCCTCTGGTGGAAATCTTCCTTGATATATAGAGAAGCTCCAGTAAAAATTTCAGTCCAATCCAACGGTTAACGAAGGAGATATCGCCGTTTGAAAACTGACCTGCAAAAAGTTACGAAAATTAAAACCAAATTCGATTTTCTTCTTCATTCTTCGACTAAAAACCTTGTGAATCCCTAGGTAACGAGCTCCCCAATTTCTGATACCAATTGTGGAGTTTGATGGACTCCTTGGACAGTTTTGAGCACTAGGGTTTAACAATAACAATGAGAATAACATGCAGCGGAATAAAACAAATCAAAGTTATTGACACAAAGGTTTTTCCCAATCACCTCTAATTATTATTTGATCAGAATAACAACGTGTTACCTAACTGTAACAAGGATCTAAGACATCTCAGATCTTAGAGGATACGAACAACACAAACTAGTTCTAGGCATTTACAAGACATATGCCCTAGAACACACACACACCTTTCTGTAAATTACATTATGGAAGACTCATGAAAACCTATACCCTATGTCTCTTTATATAGAGAGATATTAGGGTTTACAAAGAGATAAGGATAAAACTAAAATACAGAATATTATCAAAATCGTTTCTTCATAATAGAATATTTCTTGTATCTTTATTCTTTGTAGCTTTCTCTCTTTGTCATCTTTAGCCCATCTTGTTTCATTCATTTATTTATTTTGTCACATCAAATCAAGAATCCCAACAAAAGGTTGGTAAATAATTGTAGGCATTCATGACTTATAAATATTGTTGACATATTTTTCTTAAGCGAAAGAAGGGGCGGGCTAGACTTTAATTTCCTTGATAAAAATAAGTAAACATATCTAACTTTTTATTGAATGCATTAAAAACAACAAAAAAAACTTAATGAAAATCAATGAACATTAACATGTATAGAACAATTAAAATATACAAAGTTATTTGTAACAACTTGGGATAAAACTTGAGGGAGTAGTTTCCATTTTCATTTGCTTTCTGCGGTTGGTATTTGGTTTCTTTGCATAAGGTACAAATATTCTACCCTTTCTCAGTAAGGGTTCTGATCTCATGACTTTCAATCCTTTGACTTTGATTCGTTTGCTTTGATATGATTCATTTGATATGAGCCTTTGCTATGACCCCTCTGATATGATTCGTTGATCCATTTGATATTATCATTTGATATGATTCTGTTGCTATCCATTCTGTTATGATTATCTGGCTACTATCTCGTTAACATGAGATTTTGTTGATATTATTGAGATGCTATGATTGCTTTGTTTATGGATAGCTCTGTTCGGACATGTATGATTCTTATGCCCGAGTTTTATTCTACTCATGGAGGTACCATGGGCGTGTCATCGAGGCACCGACGGCATGACACTATCTGGGGCGGTGTGATTAGTCCCCGGCGTTCCCTTCTGTTATTATATGATTATATGATTATGTGCACTTATGGCCACTCTGTTATATATATGCATAGTCTCGTACTTGTATATGTATTCTATTTCAGGGAGCGTATGGATGCATCCTAGGTATATGTTTGATGTGATATGATATGATTTGACTTAGTGACTGGCTGTACGTGCTTTGTACCCCTTTCACTTCTGGTACTTACAGGTCTCCCCTTTATGTACACCCTATGAATTGACGAATATGTGATTATGTGATTTGAGATCTATTCAAGTGTCTCGGGTAGGTCGGCTCGTGGCTTTCCTATGTTCTTTGTGTCTATTCAAGTGTCTCGGGTAGACAAGCCTTTGTTGATACGTGCTCTATAATTCTGATTATATTCTAATTATGCTTACATTCGATATCTCTATTATGCTTCATTCATTGGACTTGTGATACATTATGCTTATTCGTATGATCCTTCTCCTTTCATTTGCTTATTACTACTGCTTTGCATATATATATATATATCTGTTCACTGGGCTTTTTGTGCTCAGCCGTGTTTTCTTTTCCATGCGGCAGGTAATAAGCGGGAATCTGGACTCGAGTGTTGAGAGTAGGAGCATAGCGGACCTACCCTATTTAGTTTCCCCATTGTTTGGATGATCATGGAACTTATGTTGGATTATTTACTTCATTTTATTTCCTTTAGACTTGTGTTGGATTTCGTAATGTTTAAGTCTTGATGTTCATGACTTATGCTATTTATGAAGTCTTCCGCTTGCATATTATTCTTTGTCTGTTCTGATATGTTCTGATATGTCACCATAATGTGATACTTTAGCCCTTCTCGGGTTGGGGTGTTACACGGGCGAAACCCATCTGAGGGTTCCGCCATATCCGCCAGACCTGCTGAAGGTTTGACTATAAATACCAAGCCATTTGTTTGAATTTTGGCTTTATCACTTCTCATTACATTTCCCACACATACATTCATATCATTCATCTAACCCCTTAACATTTCATTTTGATGTGAAGTTTCTTTTGTAGCAAAGAAGTTCACAAGTTCATATGAAGTTTGAAGTATCCAACACAACGTTGCAAGACTTGTTAGCTTAGCATCGTGTAGACTTTGTGTAGTTTACACTTCATTTGATTGTGTGTTTTCAGTTGTGATCGGTTAGTATTTTAGGCCTTAAAATACATAGTGTGACGGGAGTTATTGTACCCTTGTAAAAGAACTAACGGGAGTGGTTGTACCATTGTAAAAGAACTTGACATCTAGCTTAGTGTCGGTAATCGTGTAAGCGACGTGTAAGGTTTTCTCCGCCGGTGAAAGGAGCTTGTTGACTAGTGAAAGAAACTCTCAAGTTGGATACTCGGGGTGTGGACGTAGGGCAAGGAAAAAGGGTCCTTGTATCCGAACCACGATAAATACTCGTGTTGTGGTTTGATCGTTTCTTTCTTTATACTTGCATGTTATTTATTGTCTTTGTGTTCATATCTTTGATTAAACGGAAAGTTTCAAAAGATAATTAAACGAAAAACCGGTAAAACTATTCAACCCCACTTCTAGTTTTCCACAATTGGCATCAAGAGCTACGTTACTCAAGCTTTTAAAATATATTGTGTTTTAAAACTTGAAACGATCCATGGATTTTGAAAATTACAAAGAAGGGCAATCTATGCAAAGACCACCACTTTTTGAAGTTAATGGTTTTATATATTGGAAAAACCGATTTGAAACTTACGTGAAATCTAAAGATATAGATTTATGGTATATAATCATTGATGGTGATAATATAGTTACAAATAGTAAAGACGAAGATCAAAAGAAAATAATTGCTAAAAATAATGAAGCTAAAATGATGCTTTACAATGCTTTGCCTAAGAAAGAATATGAAAGAGTCTTTATGTGTAAAACCGCCAAAGAAATTTAGCAATCTTTAATAGTCACTCATCAAGGAAACTCACAAGTTAAGGATAACAAAATTGATCTTCTTGTTCAACAATATGAACAATATGCTATTCCCGAAGATGAGATTATTGATAGTGCATTTGCCAGGTTTAACACTATTATTACTTCACTTAAAGCACTTGATGAATCTTTTTGTTGCAAGAATTTTGTCAGGAAATTCCTTAGAGCACTCCATCCGAAGTAGAAAGCAAAAGTGACGGCAATTGAAGAATCCAAGGATCTTTCAAGCATGTCACTTGATGAGCTAATTGGAAACCTCAAAGTTCATGAAATGGTAATGGAAAAAGATTCGGAAATAGTTAAAGGCAAGAAAGAAAGGGTTAAGTCCATTGCCTTGAAAGCTAGAGTCCAATCAAGTGATGATGAAGAATCTAGCTCGGATAGTGATGATGAAGAATATGCCATGGCCGTTAGAGACTTCAAGAAGTTCTTTCATAGACGAGGGAAGTTTGTAAGGCAACCTAAAGATGACAAGAAAACCTTCCGAAAAGATCGTGATGATAGGAAAGGAAAGGTTGAAAGGAAATGCTTTAGGTGTGGAGACACAAGTCATCTCATAGGAGAATGTACAAAACCACCCAAAAGCAAGTCTCAACAAGCTTTTGTGGGTGGTGGTTGGAGTGACTATGAAGAAGATGACGATGAGCCGAAGAATGATGAAATTGCTCTCATGGCTCACGACTCAAATGAGGTACTCTCCGACTCATCTTACTCTTCTATTGATGATGACACCTTACAAAAAGAATATAACAAACTTTGTGAATTAAGCTTAAAAATCATAAACAAAAATAAATTTTTGAATACTAAAAAGGAGTTTTTAGAAAATGAAGTTTATGAGTTTAAAGAAAAAGCTAAGAGATTAGAAAAGAGTAAAGGTATTGACACATCGTGCAAATCTTGTGAAGAGCATAAACTCGAAATTGAGAAACTTCAAATTACTCAAGATGATCTAATAAAACAAATCACAAAGTTTAAGAAGTTCGATAAAAGTATTCCTTGTGCGGATGAAATTATGAAACTTCAAAAGTCACCATTTGATAAAACA
Organism: Artemisia argyi; assembly: GCA_030686995.1. Lineage (NCBI taxonomy): Eukaryota > Viridiplantae > Streptophyta > Magnoliopsida > Asterales > Asteraceae > Artemisia > Artemisia argyi. The sequence goes on along the minus strand of CM060690.1, from coordinate 110,149,524 downwards.
GGACTAGGTTTCATGAAACTAGAAACTTCGAAGAGTCAAACGAAACAAGAAAAAAAGCACAAGAAACTAACAAAAATGCTACAGCAGCCCGCGGAACAGACGGAACCCAAAATAGGGTTCCGCCCGTTGAATCCAAAGGTTCCGCCGGGTCTGCAGCAGCAGTGACAACTTCCACGTTGGATCGTTCAAAATTTGTTAAATTCACATATAAAAATGAAAAAAAACATGCTATTAAAACTGGAGTAGGACTTAGTAAAAACGAATTTAGAACTAGAACTACCCAACCGAGACCTAAGACTCCAATTCCCAAACGCCCCTTTCTAAAGAGTAACTACAACACATGACCAAACTACCAACATGTTTGGAACCAAAACACTCCTGGACATTACCAAACTCCAAATTACATGTCATGGAACCCTTATGTTCTATTTTCATACTTGGATCAAGTTAATGGTATGCTTAACCAAAACGGACCCATGAGAAATTTGAAAAACCTAATCATGTTTACAAACTTAAAAAGGCTCTTTACGGACTTAAGCAAGCTCCAAAAGTATGGTATGATCGACTTAAAACCTTCCTAGTTGACCATAAGTATACCATGGGCTTAGTTGATAATACTCTCTTCACTAAGAAGAAAGATTCACATATTATCATAGTCCAAATCTATGTTGATGACATTATATTCGGATCAACTTGTCAAGAATTAGGCGTAGATTTCTCAAAAATCATGCATGACGAGTTTGAAATGAGTATGATGGAAGAACTCAACTTTTTCCTAGGACTCCAAATTAAACAAATAGAAGGTGGTATCTTCTTTAACCAATCTAAATATATTAAGGACATGCTTAAGAAATTTAGATTAGAAAATTCGAAACCAATCAAAACGCCCATGTCCACGGAAACAAAACTCGCCAAGGATGAGGAAAGTGAATCCGTAGATAGCACTAAATATAGAGGTATGATTGGAAGTCTACTTTACCTAACGGCTAGTAGACCCGACATTATGTTTAGTGTTTGTCTATGTGCTCGTTTTCAAGAAGATCCTAAGACAACTCATCTCGAAGCCGTTAAAAGGATTTATAGATATATTAAGGGCACTACACATTTAGGTTTATGGTATCCCAAAGGAAGGGGAATAGACACCATAGTGTATGCCGACTCGACCATGCCGGTGACTATGTTGATAGAAAAAGCACAAGTGGTATTTGTACTTTTGTTGGACATTGTCTCACCTCATGGTTCTCTAAGAAGCAAACGGCTCTCGCTATCTCAACAATGGAAGCCGAATACGTTTCGGCCGGAAAGGCATGTCAACAAGCTCTTTGGATGAAGCAAGCTCTTGTCGACTACAGAATTCAACTTAATGGCATCACCATTCTTTGTGACAACAAAGGAGCCATTGATCTTAGCAAAAATCCAGTTCAACATGCTCTTACCAAACATATTGAAATCCGTCATCATTTCCTTCGTGATAACGTTCAAAAAGGAAACATCTCAATTGAGAAAGTTTCTTCCGAAGACAACATAGCCGACATTCTCACAAAACCTCTTAAATGAGAACCTTTTAACCTTCTTAGGCTAGGCTTAGGACTCATGGAACCTACATTGTAGTTCTAGACATTAGACAAAAATCACAAAAATCAAAACAAATCAATAAGTCTTTTTCTCAGCAGAGTTGGCGGAACCCTCAGCCATAACGGGCGGAACCCTCTTTTTGGTTCCGCCGTATCCGCCGACCTGCAGAACCTTTTTCTTAGTTTATATTAAACCAAACACCCATTATCTCATACCACCACTTCCAAACTGCTACTATTCATCAACAACTACGAATTTTTGATCCTTCCTTCATTCACATTGCTCATCAATCATCATCGTAAGTATTCTAAACATGATTACACTCCTGATCTGAGTCTAGGAATTCTATTTTTGCACAAAAACAAAAACTTGGGGTTATGCATTAACTTGAGAAACCCATACATGAAATTAGGTGTTTAACAAAACTAATCATGTTTCCTATAGTTAGGAATTGCATTATTATAAGTTATTAACATGTTTTCTAAAACACCCCATGTCAAATTCTTGCAAAAATTTCTCACAAATAGGACAAATATTTTTTCGTCTCACATTGTAAATACAAAATCAAAACATTATGTTAAAAAACATCACTTGCATAATGTCTCTTGAATGCTAAAGGGAATACATAACCAATATATACTTTCGGGTACATTCAAACGAAGCTACCTTGAACTAGGAGCACTTGGGTTATCTTTTGTTGTATAACTAAACTTGCATTCTAAAACGTTTTGAGCATCAAAATGAGTCAAGATAACCGCACCTCCACATTGTTTTCATATAGGCACACACTAGAACATCCACATTACAATAGTCGTTTACTTAGACTAAAATGTGAAATTTTGTTTTTCTAGGAATCATCATGCCTCCTCTAACCCATTACGACCACAAGGACACCATTAAGTACCTACCCAAACACCACAAAACAGAAGGTCTTACTCCAACTCAAATTGATGTTTTCAAAGCCCTCGAAAAGCGTTATGTCCACGAAGGTAGAACCATTGACCCATCCTTCATAGAAGGTACAAACCTACCTAATGAACTTGCAACCATCAACTTTGATTGTCTTTTAGAAATCAATGAGCCTATTTGTCCTAGCTTTATTTTAGAGTTCTATGCATCCGTCACTCTCTCCACGAATGAGTATGGTCGCATGTCTATTAACTTTAGGGCTAGTAGTCATGAATACTCTTTCACTCTTGAGGAATTTGCTCAAATCCTAGGTGTCCTAAACCATGGTACTTGCATCTACTCCGACAAGCATTCCCTCTCAACTCTTGACACACTCATTGACCGAATCCATCCCTATGATACCCCTCTTGTGTCCAAGGATGAACTCCGTGACCAAATCTTCATTAGGACCACCAACACTAGGAGAACCCGAACCGGAAATGAGGTCAACAAGGACCCATATGGTATGGAACTCAATGAACTCAAACCCCAATTCAAGAAATGGGAGGAACTACTTAGAGCCAATGTCATTAGCACCATAGGAAACCGGGATCATATCAATGTTTGCCTTTGCTACATGCTCTACTCCTTGTCTGTTAGGCAACCCTTCAACCTTGCCTACTACATGGCCAAGAGAATGGCCGACATTCCCGTGCAAGGCACAATGGCTATGCCGTATGGAATGCTCTTGACCCGTCTCTTTAGGTTCATCTCTCACATTCCACCAAATCCTAGAGGTCTTCGCCTAGACTACTCTCTCATTCCACACACTTTTGTCCCACTAAGTGATAAGAGAGTCTACAAAGCCCAAGGAAAACGTCCTCATCCTCCTACCTCCTCATCATCATCCTTAATGAATGAAGATGAAACTTTGCCCAACTCTAGGCTCCCGCCTCTAGAATACCTTTCCCAACTTCCGAATATTCCAAATGAGTCGGCAGAGTTCAAGCAAACTAAGGGGATGTTCAAAAATCTCGGGAGATTCCATGGAAAGCTCAAGAAGAAGATTGGCCGTCAATGAGAGCGGCTGTGTAGGAGTGATTGGCACAAGGTGCTATTTGAACAAATTTGGTTGTTTAAACAATGTTTGTCATGAATTTGTTTGTTGGTAGGATATTTGGCACTATTTGGAACATGTATTAACTAACTATGATGCAGGACGACAACATTTGGCATGTTGTCAAATTTTCATGTTTATGAAAATTTCACTAAGTATAGTGAAATTCGCTAGCCCCCGGTCAAAGTCCAATGGTATGCATGTTTACATGTCCAATTTTTTTCATTTCCTAACCAGATATGAATTATATTTTTGTTTTTAAGAGTTTTCAAAAAATTTGAAAATCGTCTCGCGGGTTAAAAATGTGGACTGCCTTGTTTTTCAGCATTGGCGGAACTAGCGGCACCCTAAAATGGGTTTAGCCAGTGTATTTTTCTGGAATTCCAGAATTGGCCCAACGGATCAGAAGGAACCCTCAGGAGGGTTCCGCCTGTGTAGTCCCAGGGTTCCGCCAGTAGACCTGCAAATTTTTTTTTCTTTCTCGACATTTCAACTTCCACTCAACACAAATCATCCTTTTTAGATAGAAATTCATTCCCTACTATTTGTTAAGCACATTAGGGTCTTTCTCATCCTCTAGAACGCATAGAAAACCATTTCCCGCCAAATTTCAAACTTAACTATAACCACCTCAAGGAACCTTCACACATAAAGGAAGGAACCCTTCCAAAGGTTCCTTGCAATCCGTGAAACATATACCTTCACCCAATTTGCCAAAACCACTAAGCATTTAGTGCAAATCTTTGTCTTATATTTTCACCATTTTCATTGGATTGACTTCCAATGATTTGACAACCCGCATTAATCTTCCAAATCATTAGCAACCTCCATTTTTGTATGGTTAAACATCAAATCCAAACACTCCTTCCCATACTTCTTCACCCCTATAAATTTAACCATTTTAGAACACCCTCAAATCACACCATCACCATCACAATCTCTGATTCTAAACCTCTAATCAACCTTTTCAACAATGACAAAGTCAACAATAACCTCTCAACCATCTCTACCCGTTCGGAGAACCGCACGCATAAGTGTCAAACCACTTTGGTCCAACCACACAATCAACTTAAGTTCCTCATGTTCAGATGAATTCTCCTCACCCATCAAAAATGAACATTTTCTAAACCTTGCATCTCCATCTCCATCACCCAAAGAACCCAATGAGCTCACCACTCCACCACCAACAAAATCACCCATTGACCCTACTCCACCAAGTGCTCCAACCCAACCATCCAAAACTCCATCACCAACACTACCACCTAAACTAGAACCAATGGAGTTATTTGGGTCTCCTCCAACATCACCACATCCTTTTGTACAAGATCTCAATGATCTTCCACCAAGATCAACAAATCCACCACCTTTGACAAATCAAAACCCAAGGCCATTGCTTGACCAAAATGAGCCTTTTGTCCACAACCAACCACCACAACAAGAGTACCACCACCCAAAACCATTGTTGTTTCACCCTATTTTCAAAGACATCCATGGTCCTCTATATGGAGAACCTAACTTTGAACAAAATGATCACCCAACACCATCACATTCCCAATCACAATTCATTGAGTCTCTCTTTCCTTCCTATGAGGAAATTCAAAGTATGGTCGAAAATCACCTCCATCAAGCAATGGAATTTCAAACGACCTTGCTTGACTCCATACCAAACCCATCCTCCACTCAAGAAACCAACACCAACCCACCACCACCACCATCATCGAATGACCCGTTTCCACCCACTCATCACCATGTTTGCTCATATGTGAGTAAATGCTCAAAATAGGTGAAAGCATCAAGATGTTGCTTCACCAATTTCAAGATGAAACCCCACTTTGCTATACAACATATCATAGAGCATTTGGATGCTCTCTCCCACCCAAACCAATCCTAGACCAACTTTGGAGGCCTTTTGCCCCATTTAGGAGATGTGTTGAATGACTTCTACTTATAGAAGTAGGATTTTCTTTGTTTTCTTTTTCGTAGTTATTCTTTTATCTTTTATTTTTAGAAGTAGGAGGGTATCTTTCATTTCTTGTCTTTTGACTTTTCTAAAGTCAAATTTTACTTGAAATGACATCTTTTTCTACTATCTTATTTGCATTGTTGGTTGATCATATATGACTTGTGATTGTGGTTGCTTATATTGTCATATAGCGTGGTAACTACAAGCTTGATTACGTGTCATTATCACCAACTAACCATTTTTTTGTAGGTTCAAAATCCATGTTTCCCATCTTGGCACTCCTTTTAGGGGGAGTATCGACCAAGGGGGAGCACGTGCATAGTTCCGCTTCGCTACTCTTCTTTTTGTTTCGACAAAAAGGGGGAGAATGATATATAAACTTATAAACTTAAAATGATTTTCATCACTTAAGTAAAACAAGTTTAATATAACATTTTTTTTAAGTCTTAAACACTAAAATTTTGTGAGTTACTTAAAAACAAAGTTTATGTTTTGTCATCAACAAAAAGGGGGAGATTGTTAATAAAAATATCGCCTAAAAACGTGATTTATATTTTACAATCTTTGCTTAGTTTTGTTAACGACAAAGTGTAAACTTTAGTTTCTAGTAAAACATAATTTTAGTTTAAAGACTTGCATAATTAGACATTTGCTACATTTACATTTCATATAAAACACAACACTTTTTATATTTCTTAAAATAGAAAAATGTTAACATCACATCATGAATTTATGGTAAGTTTGTGTGTTTGACTTACCATAAAATCTTACACATTTTTGGAAGCATTCTAATTTGATTCAATGTGTGTTTGACTAGAAATAAGTTGATGTGACCTTGGTTGGTTTGGAAAGATTTATTGCAAAACCATCTGTCAGCCTGGCGGAACCCTGGAGGTACACGGGCGGAACCCATCTGAGGGTTCCGCCGTATCCGCCAGACCTACTGAAGGTTTTGCTATAAATACCAAGCCATTTGTTTGAATTTTGGCTTTATCACTTCTCATTACATTTCACACACATACATTCATATCATTCATCTAACCCCTTAACATTTCATTTTGATGTGAAGTTTCTTTTGTAGCAAAGAAGTTCACAAGTTCATATAAAGTTACAAGTATCCAACACAACGTTGCAAGACTTGTTAGCTTAGCATCGTGTAGACTTTGTGTAGTTTACACTTCATTTGATTGTTGTTTTCAGTTGTGATCGGTTAGTATTTTAGGCCTTAAAATACATAGTGTGACGGGAGTTGTTGTACCCTTGTAAAAGAACTAACGGGAGTGGTTGTACCCTTGTAAAAGAACTCGACATCTAGCTTAGTGTCGGTAATCGTGTAAGCGACGTGTAAGGTTTTCTCCGCCGTTGAAAGGTAATTGTTGACTAGTGAAAGAAACTCTCGAGTTGGATACTCGCGGCGTGGACGTAGGGCAAGGAAAAAGAGTCCTTGTAGCCGAACCACGATAAATACTCGTGTTGTGGTTTGATCGTTTCTTTCTTTATACTTGCATGTTATTTATTGTCTTTGTGTTCATATCTTTGATTAAACGGAAAGTTTCAAAAGATAATTAAACGAAAAACCGGTAAAACTATTCAACCCCCTTCTAGTTTTCCACAGTTATCTTGATGAAATATGCATAGAAAGTATATATGTAGGCAACTAAGCATATAATATTGTTTCATGCAAAGACAATAATGTGAATGAACAAATAAGCAAGTCATGTATTCTAAGGCAACAAATAAAGTATAAGGCAACTTAGTGAGGGAGAAACTAATGATGGAACAAATGTGACCAAGTGATACTTGACATTTTTCTAGTGTGTGCCTACATGCAACAAATGTGGAGATGCGATTGCTTCGACTCCTAATGCAAAGAAATACATGTATCCTAAGAAGCAATCCAAAAACTCCTTGATTCAATTTGCTTAGTCCATGATTTCCAAGGATATATATTGGATTATATATTTTGACACTTCATGTGAACTTTTATGCATGATTTTAGAAAAACGTTTTTTACCATTATTCAACAATGAGTTTTCCTAAACGTGAGAATGATTTCAAAATGAATTGAGGTTTTCTTTTAAGAATATGTTGGATCGATACACTCTGACCAAACTACTTTGTAGCTTGTAAGGTTTTAACAATCTTGAATAACTCAAAACAATTAATATTGAAACAATGATATTACTTTGTAAAGTATGCGGAATCTACTTACACAAAGCTAAGAAGAACTTTGTTAATATTAAAACAACTCTTAAACCTGCCTCTCTAATTACAGGTTTACTAACAATCCCTAACTTTCTCTAAAATCATTTTATAACACTCTAAGACTCTTAGAAAACTTCTTATGACTTCGTTCCTCTAATACCATCATAAGGCTCCTTATATAGATAACCTTGATCAGCATGTTGACTATTGAGCAGTACTTTGACATAGCAGTACTTTGACTTCATATTCCAACAATCCTCCCCTAACTTGAACTCCACTTACTTGATTTCAAGTTTCTTTACTTTCTTGAATCTTCAAAATCTTTATCATTCAGGAAAATTGTTTCTTTATCTCTTTTGAATCATGTATGTCAAAGTGCTCTTGATCATCATCTTTTCAGCAACTCAGCAAAATTTTGACAAAGTGTACATCAAATCTTTTAAAGTTTCATACTGTTCTCATCACTTCCAGATGTGTTAACTTCTGTGAGAGGTGAATCATTGAACTTTTAATGGATTTTGATATCTCTTTACCAAAGCCATTAACTCTGGAGTAGCCAATGTTTAGGTTAGAACAACCATGGTACATTGATAACCATATGATTTTTAGCAAATCATCAGCTATCAACGGATTTGAGTAGTCTTTACCAATAGCCGTTTGCTTTTGGACTAGTTAGTTCTTTGATCTCAACCATGGTGAACTAATTACCATAAATGGTTTTTCCACAGCCTTTACCACAAGCCATTTTCTTATGGGCTAGTCAACTCTTCACTTTTACAGAAATGGTGAGTTGAATACCATACAATTTTTAGTAAATTGTCAACTAAAAACGGATTTGATTATCACATCAGAGTCGTACCCTCAAGATGAGTCAAACTCTTTCTTGTCTATTAAACATGGTGAGTTGATTACCATTTGTTGTGCAGTACAAGTACTAAAACCATGTTTTTCTTTTCAAATCCTTTTATTGACTTCATCTTTAAACATCAAAAACTTTAATCTTTATTTTACAAAGGACTTATACTAGTTTTATGCAGCAAGCAGTACTTTGATAAAGTACTGTTTGTCTTGCAGTACTTTGAGAAAAATACTTATTATTCAAAACAAATCATACTAGTACTTTGCAATATTATTCTTCTGATTTAGTCCACCTGATAAATAGCTTAATCACCATGAAAGCTACTTCAGTTTCATCTTCAAGCTCCATTCCATGATCCAACATCCTGAGCATAAGTTCTCTTATCAGAGGATATCTTCTTTCAGCAAGCATGTGAATCATGGTACCATCTTCCATCTCAAGTGAATGAACTCCTGATGACTCAAAGAATCTCCATCTTGTTATTTCCTAATTTTCTTGATCATTCCACAAAGTATCAACACTTGTTTCTTCTGTTTCCCAGATGGTTATCAAATCTCCAAGTAAGATTAATCCCACTCCTGTTGCTTCAATATTCTCATAGTATATCTGCACTTGCAAGTATAAGTTGTATAAATCTTCTCTATCAATTAAATGAAGAACATCCCATAACATATTAAACACTGTGAAGCTTTCATCTTCTCTGTTGAACATAAGATAATTCCCTTCTTTTGATTCAACCACAGAGAATGAGATAATCTTTGATTTCTTTCCAGAGTCTTCTATTTTCTTGTTCTCAAAATCAACCACTCTGAAATAATTCTTCAGTTCATCAATTGTGTCTTCATGTATCATTTTAAGTCTCTTTGACAATTGATCATCTTGAACTGCTTTCTTCCTTTTCAACTTTCTTTTCTCAGCCTGTTCTTTCCTTATATCTTCTAACTTCTTTTCCTTATCAACATCCATGGGTACAAAACTTTCTAAATCTTTCTAAATAGACTCTTGTACTTCATCCCATAGAGCTTTCACTTCTGGATATCTTAATTTTTGTAGATTCTTGAATCCTCTTCCTTTCAAGAAACTAATCATCCAATTTCTTTCTTGAGCAATAGTCATAGGCTTTCTTGTCACAGCAACTGACTTCTTTACTTCTTCCAAGTACTCTGCATCATACACAGCTTGTTGTTGTCTAGCAATTTCTTCATTCTTTGCTACCTCTATTTCTCTCAACTGTGCAAGAGTAAACTTCTTCTTTTTCTTCTTAATCTTCTTTTGCTTCATGATCCCTTTACCTTTGTCTTTGGGATCTAATTCTTCAGATTCAGTAGAAGATTCTGAAACTTGTTGTGCAAGCTCAAAAATATGTATAACTCCTGAAGGTCTATACAAATTGAGCATAATCTGAGCTATAGTCTCATCATCACTTGCTGTATGCTCCTTGACTTCTTCTTGTTGTATAGAATTCGAAGGACCAGCTTCATCTTCAAAATCCTTTGTAGAAGGTCCAGCTATAGAGATTCCAATTCCATCAATATCCATAGCAGCAGTACCTTGCACATCAGTACCTTGCAGACCAGTACTTTCATCAACAGTACTTTGAACATCAGTACTTTGATTGTGAGTGCTTTGAATATTTTGTTCTTCAGCATCTTGCTTAACAGCTTCTTCTTGTACAATATTCTCATCCTCTTCAATCTTTTTCTCTGGCACAAAGTTCAAAGGTTCTGCTGGATAGTGCCAAAGATGAGCATCTTCTGAATATTGAACCCCAGCATCATCTTCATTCAAATTATCATCTTGATTCCTCCCCAATTTGAAAGATGATGACTTCTTATGCCTCTTCTTGGACTTAGAAGCTTTCTTGGCTGATTTAGACTTTTTCTTTTGAGATTGTTTCTTTTCTTTCACATAAAGCCTAAAATTCTGTACAAGAGGCCACACAAACCTCTTTAGCCTTCTGAACTTGTTTCTTAACCTTTTAATTTTTGCAGTCTGATTAACCATATCTTTCTTCATCCTCCATAACTCTCTAGTTAAAGCATAATTATCCAAAGGACCCTCAATTCCCTCATCTCCTCCAGGTGTTTGAAACCCACCTGTGGAAGTATAATCATTGGGAGAAGGTACTAGATTATGCTCTGAAGTAGCACCTTGTAGAGAAGTACTTTGTGGAGAAGTACCTTCAGCAGAAATAGGTTTTTCCCTAGAAACAGAGACTGAGGGAGTTCTTTCAATTAAGTCATCAGGCTGTGGTGAAGCAATTGGTGGTGTAGGTGTATGTACTGATGCAGAATGCTCAGAATGATCAGATTGGTCAGCATTATCAGAATTAGCAGAACCACTAGCATTATCAACATCATCCCTAACAGCATGTGCTACCTCTAACATATAAGAATTAAGAGGTGTATTGTTACCCGAAAAATTAACTCCCTTGTGAGACATAAAGGTAAACACCTTTGGTGGCATGCTAATAGTAGGTACATAATCCTGAGGTTTGGGTATCCCATCAAGTGGATTCTCTAAGATAAGTTGAACAAATCTAGGATACATCAGTAAAGGTGATCCAGCCTTAATATGGGCAATCATACCATCAAGGATCATATAAGAAAAGTTGAATGGCTGATTTGTAACTAGTCCAACTAATGCAGAAGCTATAGCATGTCCAAATTGATCCCAAGCAGTACTTTTTGGACTTAAGCAATGAAGTAAACACGAATAAGATACTTCCAATGAGGACTTACCATTGCTTTCTAAAAAGTAATCATGTTCAAAGGATCTTCATACCCAATATCTCTCAGTGAATCCCAAACTTCTTGTTTAGCAAAGAAAACAGAGCCTCCCTCATCATCAAATAACAAAACTTCCCTGATTGTTGCCTCAGTAACACGGATGGCTCTCCCAGCAACTGTAGCATGAATAACATCCTCTCCATCTTCTATCTCAGCCCTAGCCGTGGGAAAACGCCTGTATCCAAGGTCCAATAATCTCTGGGTTGACTAAGAGTGAGTAATTGATGGTGGTTCCAGTGAGAAAATCAATGATTCCATGAAAGTCAAAGTTCCTCTGTGTTTTCTCAAGGTTTGCAATCATGTTGTGTTTGGTGATGGTGGGTCGGTGTGTCATTGCAATTATGATTTGAAAAGAAGAATGGTAATTGTTGATGAACTTGGTGGATTTGATGAATGAGAGTCGTAAATGAATACGGGTGTATGAATATGAAAAAGATATGAGTAAAAAGGGATAATATACAAAAAATCACGGTGAATTAATTATTTTACCGTTATTTTTGGAAGTTATCTTCCCCATATCTTTCGAAAGTTTTTTACCCGCATTTTTGACCGTTGGAACAGTATCCTGACACGTCGGCGTACCCTTCAGAACACTAAGCAGTACGTTCCATATAACATGGAGCAGTACTTTCAGTTGTAAAATAAAGCAGTACGTTGGACAAAGTACTTTCCAATCAGAATATCTTTAGTGTTGACTGTTTGACCAAAATATCTTTGAAAGTCAACCCGAGATAATTAATACCTTTCCAAATTAATGCCCAAAGCTACCAAGGCAAGTAGAATTCAATGAACTTCATTAATTACCCTTATAACTTTTCTTGCCTATAAAAGTAACTCTTCACCAACACATCTCTTTCATCAACACGTGCAAGATAGTCACAAAAACCCTAGTGAACAACATGAGTCACTTCCCATTGGTGTACATCTCTTCTGATTCAGATGGCTCCACAGACTCAGAGATCATCTACTATTCTGACTCTGACTTTGATGATGATGCAGGATGGAGTGGGTACTTTCCTCTTGATGTATCAACTTCTACCATCACAGATGCAGCAAGCACTACCAATCCAAAACCCAAGAAGAAAGTGTCTGTCCCTGCTCCCGGTTCATCTCTGGCAAATGAACTTCCACATTCCTTGACCAAGGAAGCAAGCTTCTTTTGATGACAAAAGAAAGACTGCTCAAAAGGGAAAGCAGAGTTATCAGGGTAAAGGAAAAAGTCCAGTGGAGTAGGGTGTGTTGGGTAGGATAGCTAGGTTTGGTGTAGGATTCTTGTGGTAGTTCTCTGTGTTTCCTGGTTGTATCTTTGTCGTGGTTGTCTGTATCTCTTGGAAGAATGTAACCCTTTAATAATAATGAAGAAAAATCTTATTTGTTGAATGATACATGTAGCCTCCCCTTAACTAATGACTAACTACTAATGCCTCCCCTCAATAATAGCTTAATTATTAATCATACCAATACTCACAACTAAAAAGGTAAATCTTGAAACATCAAAGCCCTTTGTGAGTAGATCTGCTACATTATCATCTGTATGGACTTTAACCACATTGATAAGCCTATGCTCATAGCAATCTCTGATAAAATGATGTCTGATTTTAATGTGCTTTGTTTTGGAATGATAGACTGGATTCTTCACAATACAAATAGTACTCTCATTATCAATGTTGATAGGAGTATTCTTGAAATTAAATCCATAATCCAAAAGCTGATTTTGCAACCAAAGTACTTGTGCACAACAACTTGCAGCAGCTACATACTCTGCTTTTGTGGAAGATGTTGCTGCAATTGTTTGCTTTTTGCATTGCCATGAGACTAATCTACTTCCAAGATACTGACACCCTCCAGTTGTAGATCTTCTGTCATAGTTATCACCAGCATAATGACTATCTGAAAAGGCTTATAGATGAAAAGGAGACTCCCTAGGATACCACAATCCTAGCTTAGGTTGTTGCCAAAGGTACCTAAAGATCCTTTTGACAGCATTCAAATGTGATACTTTGGGGTGAACTTGATGTCTTGCACATAAATACACAGCAAAAGTAATGTCAGACCTAGATGCAGTTAAGTACATGAGACATCCAATCATAGACCTATATAATTTGACATCAACATCTTCTCCTTCTTCATCTTTTCCCAAAGGCTTGTTGGGATCAACAAGTGTGGATGCTGGCTAGACAGTAGTGAAGTTAAATCTCTTAAGAATATCTGCAACATACTTATCTTGACTTATAAATATTCCACTGCTTGATTGTTGCACTTGAAGTCCCAAGAAGAATGTTAATTCTCCCATTGAACTCATCTGAAATTCATTTTGCATAAGATCTTCAAATTCCTTCACCATAGATTGCTTAGTAGCACCAAAAATAATATCATGTACATAAACTTGGACAAGCATGATATCCTTCTTATCTCTTTTGATAAACAAAGTCTTGTCAATAGCACCTCTCCTGTAACCATGTTGCAATAGAAAATTTGAGAGTCTTTGATACCATGCTCTTGGGGCTTGATGAAGGTCATATAGAGCCTTGATAACCTTGTAAACTTTGTTTGGATGGGCAGGATCTTCAAAACCAGGAGGTTGTTTAACATAAACTTCCTCTGTGATAGTGCTATATAAAAAAGTACTTTTAACATCCATCTGATATACAGGAAATCCCATATAAGATGCAAAAGCCAAAAATAGCCTTATGGCTTCAATCCTTGCCACAGGAGCAAATACTTCATCATAGTCTACTCCTTCTTCTTGTCTATATCCTTGAGCTACTAACCTTGCTTTAATCTTGATGACATTCCCTCTTTCATCTCTTTTCACTCTGAAAACCCATTTTGTTCCAAGTAACCTTTTACCATTAGGTAAATCACATAGTACCCATACTTCTTGAAGTTTAAACTGTAAGATTTCTTCTTGCATAGCTTCAACCCAACTTTCCTTAGCTAATGCTTGTTTTATTGTCTTAGGTTCTTCTTGAGACAGAAAGCAAGCAAATAAACACAATTTTTGATCCTTATGATTCACCTTGTTCTGTTTGTAAATAAAGCTAAGTAAAGAAGTATGTTGTTGAGACATATTCTTATCTTTAGTTCTTGTAAGTACTCCTGAATTGGAAGGTCCAATTATCTTACTAACAAGATGATCTTTGTGAATTCTTAGAGTAGGAGTTGGTGATACTTCAAGATTATCTTCCAAATTTGTGAGGTCAGGGTCTACAGTAGAATCTGAGAAAATGCCTTCTTGTTCCAACTCATCATCAGTATCTTCTAAGGCAGGCATGAACGATCATGTAAATCATCAGCATTCTTCCAATTTGAAGTATCTAAAATTTTAGAAGTACTTTCAAATGGATCAGCAGTACTTTGGGGCAAAGTACTGTTAGTGCCTTTAGCCTTCTTCCTTTCTGCTTCATAAGCTCTCCTTTGATCATCTTCATAGGATTTTGCAATTGTTTCTTAAAGGAGCATCCTATTAAGTTCATCTTGGATAGCTTGGTCTTCATCAGATACTGCAGTCTTTGGTGGAACAGTACTTTGTGGATCAACAGTACCTTGAGGTACAGCAGTACTTTTCTTCTCATCATTGGGTGCTTCATTAGAATCATCTTCAGATCTTATATTAACTCCATGAACAATGTATTGTATCTCTTCTTCATTATGAACAACTTGATTTACTTCCCTTACAGGTACATAGTTCATAGATGAAGACATTAAATCAATATCAAACATCCAATCAGGACCTTTTCCTTTTTGATTTTCTTGTTCTTCTAGAAATTCAACATGAAGACATTCTTGAACCTTCTTGGTAGCCCTGTTGTATACTCTGAATCCTTTGCTATTTGTACAATAACCTAATAAGTATCCTTCTTCTGATTTACCGTCAAATTTTCCCAAATTATCAGCAATGTTTAAAATAGTTAGGGGACATCCAAAAGGTTTCATAAACTTTATGTTTGGCTTCTTTCCCATGAGTAACTCATAAGGTGTCTTCATCTGAGGTTTTGTCACTGACACTCTATTTAGCACATAACATGCAGCACTTACAGCTTCAGCCCAAAATGGAACAGGTAATTGGGAGTCTGCAAGCATTGTCCTTGCTGCTTCTATCAAAGTTCTGTTCTTCCTTTCTGCAACACCATTTTGCTGAGGAGTTCTAGCAATACTAAATTCTCTTTCAATTCCTTTCTTAGCACAAAAGTCATCCATAAGCTGATTCTTGAATTCAGTCCCATTATCACATCTAATGCCTCTAACCTTGAGTCACAACTGATTTTCAAGTGCTATTACAAGATCATGAATAGCATCAAAAGTTTCATCTTTGAATCCCAAGAAAAAGACCTAGCTAAATCTGCTACAATCATCTGTTATAACCAAACAGTACTTCTTGTATAAGCTAACAACTGAAACAGGTCCAAACAAATCCATATGCAGCAAGTCCAAAGGTTCCCTAATAGTTCTTTCTTCTATCTTCTTACATGAAGCCTTGTGTTGTTTACCCTTCTTGCAAGCCAAACATGAATGATCAAGTTTGAATGTTTTTGAAGGTAAACCTCTAACTAAATTTCCTTTGACCAGCTTATTTATGTTTTTGAAATTAACATGCCCTAGTCTTCTGTGCCATAGATGTGCTTCCTCCATTGTTGCCCTTGCAATCAAGCATATTGCTCTTTCAGCAGAATTGATGTTCTTCAAATCAATGCTATACACATCATTGGTTCTTGGTGCTCTCAACATCACAAACTTTTCATCTTCTAATCTAAACTCAGGGGAGAGAATAAGACATTTTGTGTCAAGAAACAACACAGGGTACTTCTTGTCATAGATCTGAGAGACTGACAAAAAGTTGAATTTAAGCTCCTTCACAGATCTGACATTCTCAAAATCAATAGATCCTGCCGTAATGGTTCCTTTGCCAGTGATTCTCCCTCCACCAGGATCATTCCCAAATGCAACTCTTCCTCCAAAATAAGCTTTAAAATCTTACAAGAGCTCCTTTTCTCCTGTCATACTTCCAGAGCAACCACTATCCACAATAAGATGATCTTTAAGCTCCTCTGCTGGGTTGCCCTGCATAAAAATGGAAAGGGTTAGTTTCTTTTAGGAACCCAAGCCATTTCTGACTTGTGTTCCCCTTGTGGAGTAACATACTCAAATTCTTTGAGCATGTAATCACCACTGTTTTTGAAAATACTATCAAGAACTACTGTTTTTTATTCCAAAATTTGTGTTGAATTGTTATTAACAACCCCTTTTTCACCCTTATTATCTGAAAGTACTTTGTCAGTCTCAGCAGTACTTTCTTTCTTAACCCACTTAGATGTTACTTTTGGTGTTGGGCTCTGTGTTTTAGCAGCTTTCCTTTGGTTGTAAGGCCTTCTAGGTTTGTAAGAATTGAATCTCTTAGGTCTTACACTTGAATTTTTGCTAGCAGTACCTTGATTAGGAAACTTTCTAACATTACTTTGAGAAAGTACTGCCCGACCAGTGTTTTGTGAAGGTACTGTGGGTTTGGTGAATGGTCTTTTCTAATGAGGGTACCTATGATCTTTTGAGAAATTACTATGGTTAACCCTATTTGTGTAATTCCAAACTGGTTTATTCTCCCTTGGTTTATTCTCTCTGTGCTTATGGGTTGTAGATGTGGTCTTTGGGTATTTGCTTAAGTATTTTAAGTGATAATCACAGTCCTTGATCAAATGATGAGGAATATAACATACAAAGCATGACTTTGGACCCATCATCCCAAATCTATTCCCAAAAGGTTTTCTATGATAAGCAGTATTTTGAAAAGAGTTTCTTGTAGGTACTGTTGAATGATCAGCAGTACTTTGAGAAGTTTTTGGAAGAACTGCTTGTTTTGAAAAAACCTTTTCACATTCAGAAACCTTATTATCAACCCTAGGTGCTTCAACAGATTCTCCTAAAAACTCAGAATTTTTTGACCTTTAAGCTTTTTCCTAAATGCTAGGTTATCTACCCCATAACAAGAGACATCTGTCCTAGGTGGTTGAAAACTGCCTGGGGGTGGAGGAACTTCATTGTAACTTTTGTTTTTCTTAAACTCCGGAGGTGTTGATCTAGGTGATTCCTCATCACTAGATGTGTTTCCTTCTAAACTTATGAATTCTTCATCACTAGTTGAGGTTTCCTGAGAAAGATTTAATTCTTGGTTCCTAGATGAAAGTACTTCTGAATCATAACCTTGGCCAGTTTTAATGTTTGCTGTTCTCTGTTTTTCAACAAAACTAACATGTGACAGACCTGATTCTTTCCAAACAGCAAGTTTTTCTAGCAATTTATCTCTTTCTTTAGTTACCTTTTCTAATTCAGAAACTTAACATCCTAGCTTCCACTCACTTAGCTTTAATTGATAATCTTGTTGTTCATATTTTTCAGCCCAAGCTACTTCATTATTCTCATGTATGATTATCTTAGCTTCCATGGATTCTAAAGTCAATTGGTAACCAACTATCTCAGCCCTAGCCCTTCTATAGTTATCTCTTTCTGTTTCATATTCTTTAAGCAACTTTTTATAAGAGTTACTACGTTTGGAACATACCTTAGAGATAGTGGTTGAACTTGGTGAAGTAGCCATCATAACAAGCTGCACAGTTTCTTCTTCACATTCCATGCTCCAATCAAAGCTTCCTAGACCATCTCTTGACTCCATGGCTTCATATCCAGGTTCCTCATCAAAAGTTGTGCTCCAATCAACCTCTTCTAGTGCAACCATAGAATAGGTTACTGGTTCATCATCAAATTCTTTACTCCAATCAACTTCTGATAGGTCTTCTTGAGCAACCAAGGCTTATGACTTCGGCTCAGCAATAGGGACTTCTTTTCTTTCAACCTTGGGTTTAGGTTGTTCAATCATTCTGTTTGCTTGATACTTTTCAAACTTGCATTCCCATGCAAATTGACCAATCCTTTGACAGTTAAAGCATTCAATCATGGACTTGTCAAATGCTATACATTGCTTAGCCTTGAAATCAATACCGCTTCCTGTCTTGTTCATAAACTTCTTGATCCTTGCAGCAATCATGCCAACCTGCCATCTTATGTCAATTTCTTCCATAGCATCAACATCAATTTGCAAAAGATATTCTTGATAAGTAACAGGTAGAGTAGCTTGTTGAGTAAAGAATGAACACAGAACATCATCTGAATTAGGGATATGTGATGCAGTGGTAGAGATTAAAGTTGTACATGGATTCTGTGTTTCTACAACAGTACATTGGACAAGATGAGTAGTACTTTTAGTGGAAGTACTGCTTCTGTTTTCAGAGGAGATAAAAGCAATGTTGTGAGAACTTGAACCTTTATTACCCTTCATCTCATGCTCATACACCTTCAGATTATTGTAAAGATCTTCAAAGTCCATAGTGTCCAATCTAGGTTGTCCTCTTATCATTGTAGCAACCACATGCCATGCAGAAGGCAAACTCCTTAAGAACTTCAAATTAGCATCTTCAACTGTTGCCTCAGCTCCATATAACTCTAACATGCTGAGTAGATTTTGATATCCATCATAAGCAGAGTTAAGACTTTCTCTTTCACCAACAGTGAATATTTTAAACTGCTACTTCAACAGGTTCCTGTGCATCTTTTTGGAACCATCATTCCCTCTAAATCTTGTTTTAATAGCAGCCCATAGTTGTTTTGCATCATTGGCATCATGAAACTTCAATAAGTGCCCATCAGGAATAGCAGAGAGCAGTATGTTGAGAGCCTTGTCTTGATTTCTTTTGGTAGTAGCTGGTATGGATGCCTTAGGTGGTGTTGGTTGTCCAGGTATCTCCATTGGTTCTTCAATTTGCATGTTACCATTGACAATCACATCCCATAGTGCATGGTTTGTGATGGCAATGTACTGCCTCATCTTCATGGCCCATAAATCATATTCTCCCTTCTTGACAATAGGAATTCTGACTGTAGTGATGGATGGAGCAGGTGCAACATCTGTCGACATCTTTAAGGGTTTTGTTGTAGAATCGGTTTAATATGTTTTCTTCTTAATCAGAGTTTCCAACACAAGCTTTGATACTACTTGTTGGATCGATACACTCTGACCAAACTACTTTGTAGCTTGTAAGGTTTTAACAATCTTGAATAACTCGAATCAGTTAATATTTAAACAATGATATTACTTTGTAAAGTATGCGGAATCTACTAACACAAAGCTAAGAAGAACTTTGTTAATATTAAAACAACTCTTAAACCTGCCTCTCTAATTACAGGTTCACTAACAATCCCTAACTTTCTCTAAAATCGTTTTATAACACTCTAAGACTCTTAGAAAACTACTTATGACTTCGTTCCTCTAATACCATCATAAGGCTCCTTATATAGATAACCTTAAGTCGGTTTATATTATCTACTTGAACGACAAGTAATTATCCCTAACTAATTATAGAATATTCATACAATATTACATAAGAATCCTTTAATCAATATTGTACTTAAGTCCTTGTTCTTTGAAGTACTTTGAATAATCTTCAATTAGTAGCAGTACTTTGACCTTGATCAGCATGTTGACTATTGAGCAGTACTTTGACATAGCAGTACGTTGACTTCATATCCCAACAGAATATATATGCAAAACAAAATATCTCAATTCCTGATTTTTGTGCAAAACAGAATCCTAGACTCAGACTTGAGAAGAAAGAAAAGAAAATTTTTATGCTCAGATGGCCGGCCCCCTTAAAGTGAGGCCGGTCCCCTTAATTTTAAGGGGGCCGCCCTTATACATTTAAAGGGTCCGCCCATCTGACAAAATTTTTTTTTTCAAGAACATGAAATTTCATAAATAAACTTTTAATCTATTTGTTCCATCATTCCTAATCCTACACGCAAGTGGTTAAATAATTCACGCTTAAGGGGCTTAGTGAATATATCAGCTATGTTATCTTCCGAGGCTACCTTTTCAATTGTTATATATCCCTTTTGTATGTTATCCCTAAGAAAGTGATGTCGTATTTTTATATGTTTAGTCCTAGAGTATTGAACGGGATTCTTACTTAAATCTATGGCTCCTTTATTATCACACATTATAGGAATGTTTTCTAACCTAACGCCATAGTCTACGAGAGCTTGTTTCATCCATAGTGCTTGTTGACATGCCTTTCCAGCGCTTACATATTTAGCTTCAGTGGTTTGCTTCTTGGAAAACCAAGACGTTAGGCAACATCCCATAAACGTGCAAATACCACTAGTGCTTTTTTGATCCACGTAGTCTCCCGCATGATCTGAATCCGCATAGACAATAGTTTCTATGCCGGATCCCTTAGGATACCTTAATCCTAAGTGTATAGTGCCTTTAATGTATCGGAAGACACGCTTAACCGCTTCTAGGGGAGAGGTTTTGGGATCCTCTTGAAAGCGGGCACAAAGGTAAACACTAAACATGATGTCAGGTTTACTTGCCGTTAAGTATAGTAAACTACCTATCATTCCTCTATACTTAGTGTTATCTCAGGACTCACCTTCTTCATCTCTTGTGAGTTTCACTTCCGTAGACATAGGTGTCCTAAGGGGTTTTAAGTCTTCTAGGCCAAATTTCTTAAGTATTTCCTTAATGTATTTTGATTGGTTAAAAAATATTCCATCTTTTAATTGTTTATTTGTAATCCTAGGAAGAAGTTTAGTTCACCCATCATGCTCATCTCAAACTCATCATGCATGATTTTGGCAAATTCATCACACATATCCTGACAAGTCGATCAAAATACAATGTCATCGACATATATTTGAACAATGATGATATTTGGGTCACTTCTTTTAGTGAAGAGAGTGTTATCTACCATTCCCATGGAATAATTATGCTCAACTAGGAAAGCTTTAAGTCTATCATACCAAGCCTTTGGAGCTTGCTTAAGACCATATAAAGCTTTCTTTAGTTTGTGAACATAATCAGGTTTTGCGAAGTCAATGAATCCGGAGGTTGTGCCACATAAACTTCCTCGTTGATAAAACCGCTGAGGAATGCACTCTTCACATCCATTTGGTATAACTTGAAATCTAGGGCGCAGGCATAAGCTTAAAGGATTCTAATGGATTCTAATCTAGCTACAGGAGCATAGGTTTCGTCATAATCAATTCCATCTTGTTGATTATAACCTTGGGCAACTAATCTAGCTTTATTCCTAGTTACTATTCCATTTTCATCTAATTGATTCCTAAATACCCACTTAGTTCCTAACTAGTTCCCAAACATCATTTGTTTTGAATTGATTTAATTCTTCTTGCATAGCCATAATCCAACTTTCATCCTTTAAGGCTTCATTTATATTCTTAGGCTCTATTGTTGACACAAATCAAAAGAAGTTATTTGTATCTTGAGCTTGTGATCTAAGTGTTCTTTGATTTAGGTGACCTATAATGTTATCTAAAGGATTCTAATGGATTCTAATCTAGCTACAGGTGCATACTTCAAGATCATTACCTAAGGGTTTAGTTTTACTAACCTCAATAGCTTCTTCCTCTATAACATCATCATCTTCTAAGGGTAATGTTTTAGGTAGTGGAGGAGTTTCATCAAAGGTTACATTTAGGGATTCTTCTACTTTCATGGTATGTTTATTAAGAATTATATATGCCTTACTATTTTGTGAATATCCTAGAAAAACTCCTTCGTAAGCCTTAGGGTCGAACTTAGTGAGATAGTCTTTTGTATTAAGGATGAAGCATTTACTTCTGAATACTCTAAAGTAGCCTATATTAGGTTTTCTACCTCTTAATAATTCATATGGAGTTTTTCCTAAGATTCGTCTAATAGAAACTCTATTAAGTATATATGTTGATGTATCTACGGCGTGACACCAAATTTTTTATGGGATAGATTGTTCATTTAACATAGTTCTACTCATTTCTTGTAGAGACCTATTTTTTCTTTCTACTACCCCATTTGATTGCGGAGTACGTAGAGCGGAAAAGTTGTGAGATATTCCATTTTTATCACAAAATTTTCCGAATTGTACTTCATTATCAAATTCCCTACCATGGTCCGTCCTAATTGAGACTATAAAGCATCCTAACTTATTTTGTATCATTTTACTAAGTATCTCAAATTTTTCAAAGGCTTCGGTTTTATCACTTAAGAACCTAGTCCACGTGTATCGTGAATAATCATCTACTATAACTAAGGTGTAACGATTCCCACCGTAGCTCCGCACAGCGGACGGACCAAAAAGATCCATATGAAGTAGTTCTAAGCATCTAGTTGTGGATAACATATTTTTAGCTTTGTGACTAGCATGTGCTTGTTTTCCAATTTTACAAGCATCACAAAAGTGTTGATCATATCTTAGGCTAGGCAAGTTTCTAACTAGTTCCTTAGAGGCTAAAGATTGTATTTGTTGCATGTTTGCGTGACCTAATCTCCTATGCCACAAAGTGGAGTTTTCATCTATAGTAGCTAGGCATATCTTATCTTCCGGTTTGTCTCCTAATTTCATAACATATATACCTCCTTTCCTAATTCTTCTACCTATAACTTTCTTATCCTTAATTATTTCACTATCTTTGTCGGTAAAGGTAACCGTACACTTATTATCACATATTTGGCCTATACTAAGCAAGTTATAAGTTAGATTATCTACATGCTCGACATTTTCAATAGTTAGAGAGTCTTGAGAGATCGTACCTTTGCCTATGATTTTTCCACGACGATCACTACCAAAAACAACGTTACCTCCGTTATATGCCTTATATGTAGAAAATAGCTTGCGATTCCCCGTCATGTGTCTTGAGCATCCACTATCCTTTATCCATTCGTCAGGCTCCAAATCTACTCCTAGACATATTTCATTAGGTGCTTGAGCCGTGAAACATTTGTGCTTCATTGTTTCGTCTTCATCACTAGATATTCTTCTTCGGGTGGTTTTCCTTTTGTCTTGTGCTTTTAGTCGCTTCTTAATAATGTTCTTGAATTCTTTAACGACCTTTGCATATTCTTCATCTTCACTTTCGGAACTATAATAATCATCATTATTATGTTTGATTGTTGACTTTGTACACCCTTCTTGTTTGCTCTTGGTATGACTCATGGGGTTTTCGCCATTATTACCTACACATGCAAAGTTTGAACTAGTAGCACTTGTACTCATTTCAACTAAATACTTATCTACTATACTTTCATTTTCAACAATTTTATATATAGAATTTTCTTTGGCTTGACATTTCTCTTGATGAAAATTTAAAAGACTTTTCCACATATCATTTGCCGTTTGACAAAAAAATATTCTTTCATATTCAATATTTGGTAAAGCTTTGTATATAATCATTTTAGCAATATCATTTTTATCAAGCAGTACTTTGAAATAATTATCTTGTTTTTCAGAAGTGGTTTTTGTTGATTGAAAATTACCAATTGAAATGACATGCTAAAGATCATAATCTATTAATTTCATATAACTATCGAATCGATTTTTCCATTCAAGAAAACTTGTATGTTCAAAATATGGTGGTTTAAATGTCATGTTTCCTTCTAAATATTTTTCTGATTCCATAGATCGATTTCAAGTTTTAAAATATAGTTTATTTTAAAAATCTTGTTTAACGTAGCTCTAATGCCAATTGTGGAAAACTAAAAGGGGGGTTGAATAGTTTTACGTCAATTTTATTTTATAAAATCTTTGTTTGCAAAATCTTTGATTCTCGTTTTATGTGAGATCAATATATAACACTTATAGTTACTAATATCTACGTAAGTAAACAACAACAATATAAGTAAATAAGTAAAGAGATAGAGATGGAAAGATCGCACCACAAGACAAAGGATTTATAGTGGTTCGGCTACGAAGCACCTCTTCGCCCTACTCCACTCCCCGAGCACCTCACTCAAGAGTTTTCTTCACTATGTCAACAAGCTCCCTTATGGCGGAGAAAACCTTACACAACTTTTGCTTACACCAATTAACGACACTAAGCTAGATATCGAGTCCTAATAGTAGCTAGAACCAATCTCACATCACTACATACCTTCTTCACAACTTATACACACCACTACTACTACACAACTTTACACAACTTCACTACTTCTATTTCACAACACTACTTCTTCTTCTTCCTAACACAACTACTTCTATTCATAACTACTCACACACCTAGATCTATCTATTACACAACTTATACACCTTTACAATATTCACAGGCCTACAATACTTCTTAACAAGATGTTGGAGGAGTATTCTTCTCTTGCACTTTGAATGATGAAGGATTGGATCACTTGAAACAAGAACTAATATGTTTCTGATCAAAGGATTTAGGAAGATGTTTTGAGAGAATTAGAACAGAAAGTTTTAGTGTAAAAGGTGAGAAAAAAGTTCAGATTTGAACCAGTATTTATAGGCAAAAGATTCTGACAGAGGAGCGTATGTCGGCCCCCTTAATTGTGTGCCGGCCCCCTTAAAATTATGGGAGCCGCCTCTTATAATTAAGGGGGCCGCCCACTGTAATGGCCTGAATTTTTTGTCCTTTCTGGGAAAGTTTATTTGGTGAAAATTTAACTGAATATAGTTAAAAATTAGAATTCATTTATTTATTATGAAATAAACATTTTCCTTTAATTACCAAAAGTGTTTTTCTTAAATATAAAAATGATTATACCATTTTATATAATTTGTAATAAGTAAATAAACCTTCCTTTGATCATAAAATGTATTAGGCACTTGTCTATTCATACCTTAAGTGAATTAGATGGATATAATGATATTTTGTCACTAAATACTTCTTTACGTAATGATTTTACGTTTAATGATTTTACATTTTGTGATCGTCAAAACATAGGGATATCGAGAAGTATTGATAACATTTTTACGCATTATTTATATCAACAAGTACCCAAGCTAGATTGGGTGATCAAGGGTGACAAGTTTTTGATGAATGATGATAAAAGTGGTGAAGTTGGCTTTGAGGAAGAAGATGGTTTAGATGAAGAGTAAGATTTTCCATTGGTGGATGGTGTGTTGATAGGTGCACTTGGTGCTTGAGGAGAAGATGATGGAGACTTTGGAGAAGGAGTGGTATCATAGAGAGTAAGATCAATGAAATTGGTTTGTGGTGGAATGATTTTGAGCTTAGGCATTTTGTTTGGTTGTTGTGGATTAAATGAGGTTTTGAGCTTTTTGCTTGTGGCTGGCAAAGAAGTGGAAGATGATGCCATTATGGTGGGTGAAGAAGAAATGGAAGATGGTTATGATGAGGTTGAAGAAGAGAATGAGAGTTTAAATAATCAAGCTTGGTTAAAAGTTTAGGCAAAGCATGCATTAGGAAGATTTTTAACACATAAAATTGTTTACCTAAACATGGTAAGGTGGTAATAATCATGCAATAGGTTTAGGATTGCAGAAAGGAAAAAAACAATGCATAGATCCGTGATCCCAGGTGACGGTCTATTAAATGTTGGACGGTACTTTATCACTAAGGTACCGCCAGGTCGATAAACGACCGCCGGTAGTGAGTTTCCAGATTTTTACCTAGTTTTTCATTTCTGCAACCTATATACACAACTCATTCCTATATATCACATAACTGCATAAACATAAGTTTGACTTCAAAATATGTCTTACAAGAACTAATTTGACCAATATCATCATCCACATACAAACATAAGCCATAATCAAGCATGTCTAATGATCATAATAAGTTCACACAAAGACGATAAACATAGATGTTCCAAATACATAAACCAAGATACTCCAAATGACATTTATTTCTTTTTCTTCCTCAAGAGTTTCTTGATTGACTTCAATCCTTTCCTTTGCTCATCCCGTATTTGAGTCAGAAGGGTGATGACAGACGGGTCTTTTGAGTTGAGGTTATGAGGGATTTGAGGAAGGGCATTTGTGAAAGTTTAGACAGGAGAGGAGGCACTAGCATTGGAACTACAAATGTGTTCATCATCATCTATGTGATGAGAGGATGAAGGACTAGAGGATGACTCGGGAAACAAGGTCCTTTTAGAACCAGAATCAGACCTAGTTTTTTGCTCAATGTGATTTGTGAGTGGAAACATGACACGATCATGGATGTGATAATCTTCCGAATTAAGTTCGGGAAATTCATCCATGATATGATTAAAAGGTCAAGTCAATAGCATGCCATAGGGAAAGTTTAACTTTAGCTTTTTAATGACAAACTCCATTATCCTAGCAATATAGAAAGCTAAATTGTATGGTGTCGATGTGATAACACAATGGAGCATATAACGGAGAAAGCGAGAAGATGATCCCAATTGCCACCAAGACAAAAGGCGTTTTCACGAATGATCTCCTCAAAAGATTTAAGGTGATCGACCACTTCTTTAGTAAAAATTTGATTTTCATCAACAAGAATTTTCTTTCCTTTGTGGGTTCGGGAAAGAGGTGATGACCTTGGTTTTTGAACAAGAGATTTTATTTCACTAGGAGTGGGGGCAATGGCAGAGTATTTTCCACATTTGGGGGTACATGTTGCAAGAGCATTATGGCTTCATTCATCAGTGAATGAGCAATCCCCAACGGTGGATACTCCAAGAATACGACCAAATTCAGGAAGAGAGTAGGATAAACACTTTTCTTTGAAGACAAACTGAACGTACAACTCAAACTCGGAATCGGTTCTTAGACTAAACTGACTATAGAACTCAAGTATAAAGCGGGGAACAATTAGTTCATTTATTTTGTAAAGACAATCAAGTTTAGCAAGACTTAGCATGGTCTCAAGGTAATTGAAGTCCTCAAAGTCAGGATAGACAACACGACCGTCATGAATACAACGTTTTTCAATACTTTGGAAATTATAGGAAAGAGGTGGAGAGTATTTAGTGGATAGGATGGGTATGTAGTCGCGTGTCTTTTGGTGATCAATACCATTTGGTTTAGGCATGTTTTTCCTATATAAGAAAAATAAAAAGAAATCGTCATCAAGTTAACTAGCCTATCATTTTTGTACTAATCCCAACCCCCCCCCCCCCCCAAGTTTCATATCACCTTTTAATTTTGAAATTCCTGATCCATTTCGTTGCATGGTTATGAAAACGTTTTTGACATGTATTAACAATGCACGACTACGTTTTTGTTATGTACTTAAACAAGATTAACAATAACAAATTCGAATTGGGGATGATCTCATTTATGATCCATTTTCAAAATCCATGAATTAGATTAATTAATCGTTAATACAAGAGTTGTTAGTGATACATTGTTGAGATTTAGTTTCAATTGGTGTTAATTTGACAAAGAAATGAGGATCTCCAATTTTTTATTTTATGATCATATAAACCCTAATATTCTACTTGCCAATCAGTTAGACGAAATTAAAGAAATTGACTTGCACTTGAGTGACTAGTATGTACTAGTGATTGATGATCACGAATTAAAAGACTTTGAAACGGTTTGATTATAGATTAGTGAGGATTTAGGGTGTAAGGCTAGTTTTTCGCCACTGCTGTAGCAAGGAGAAGTGTTTGGGTTAGTTTATGTTAAATTGACAGCAAAACGGGGTTTTGTGTGAAATTAAATGACAGTCCTTTATCGATATGGGACCGCCAGTCGATAAAGGACCGCCGGCAGTAAGGGTGCCAGATTTCTTGGTTTTTGGCTGATTTTTGAAAATACTAAGAATTTTACTTTTCCACTTAAGTATTCTGGTTAGTGTCTTTTGAAAACATGTTTACTTAACAACCTAAGGTTCTAAACACTAAAGAGACTCAATACGCACAAGTAGGTCAAGGAGTGGGTATTGTGTAGAATCGAGACAAGAGAGGTAGAAATGACTCGAGACACGCTGAATCGCAATAGAGGTAGAATCGAAATAGAAGAAAAAGAGAGAATTATGAATACGATGAGATTCAAGAATGAGACTTACATCGAAGAGGCTTGATGAGTCTCGTATTATACATATTTATGCCCCAATATTATGTAAATTATATAGTAAAATAACCATATTTATAGGACTTTTGGTACTTAATGTATGAATGAATATGCAGGACTAAGGATTGAAGGAAAGACGCAAGAAGTACAACAAATGAATGACTTTGATGAACTTAAGATAATTATACATAGTTTTGACAAAAGCACGCCAGACTTATTGAGAAAACGCGCTGCTTACGGGCACCTTTGGTCAACTATACAACCACAAGTCAATCAGTGAAGTACGCCGGTTATATGTTACATGAGCGCCGGTTACATAAGGAGAAGCCCGCCGGTTTTACACCAGTTATGCGACGTACTTCTCATGGCAGTTATATTTCTACATTAATGAGCCACATCAATGATGAGCCCCACCAGTTGCTTGTCATAACTCTCCAGGGACGAATTAGGTTTGCTTGTGCACTATAAATAGGAGCTCAAATCGCAGTTCTATACACACCTCAATCAAGAAACATCTCTTGATCATAAAGAAGCAGTTTAGTAGTGGTTTTGCACCAAAGACCACTAGCTAAGGAGTTGAAGTAAGAAGTGACTTTGGGAGAGCAATATTGGAACGTCCAATACTTGTAACTTCGGTATAACTTTGTTCTAATGATGATAATACTTGTTTACTATGTTATGAATATGGAGTAGTACCTTTTATGTTTTTTTAAGGCACTTCTGCCATGAGTTGAATTTAGGGTTTGTATCAAGGTTGTCAAGATCACGATCCCGCGCAGGATCGTTTTTGTCTTTGCAAGATCGAGATTGTAAGATCGGATCGCGATCCTACGATCCTACCAATTTGTCATATTTTGTAAACAAATGATATACAAGTCAAACTATTTTACATTTCTACTGAACGTCAAAGGTAAGGTCATATAATATCCTCTTGAAAATGATAAAGTTCAAATTTCAAACACCAAAGTAATAGTAAAACACAAAAAAGTCGAGTTTCAATCGTTACATTAACGATTTAGTGCAATAATATTACATAACATAGGTCCTAAATGTCTCAAAACATATGAGCCATCAACATTATTTCAAGAAGACAAACGTTTCATAAGTGGCAGTCCAAAACATATCATTTGATTAGTTTAATCACAGTGAAGTAAAGTAAATTAAACTATTGAACACTTTTTAGACTATAATCTATTTAGAAAAGTAGAAAACTATGTATAAACTATAATCTATTTAGAAAATGAAACAATAGTGGTTTACTCATTAGACATTAGTAACACACATGTTTGTTTTGTTTTTTTTTTTTTTACCTAAGCAAGTGGGATGGACTTAAAAGATTAAAAAGAAAAAAAAGGAACTCGGATCGCATGTCGATCTTACGATCTTACGTGCGATCCTATGATCCTACTTACGATCCCACTTCAGATATGATCCTACCACGATACTACACGGTTTTGACTGGTGTCCATGTAAGAACGTACGATCTTACGTGTAAATTCGCGAGTTTGACAGTCTTGGTTTGTATCATGAATACTGAATCTATTATATATGCATTTGATATGTCATTGTTTAGTCTCTTATCATTTGTCTTGATTAATCATTATGATTGCTTAAAGCTCGAAAGATGCAATTTTATTGATTACATTATGAATCGTCTGTCTATAACAAGTCATTGCTATGCTTGTGAGAATTGGATAGTAAAACAAATGTTAACCTTGACTATGACACGTTTAAGGACTAGTCTCATGTCTAATGATTTGACTAGAGGAAATGCATACTTAGTACTTCATACTTGGATGACACTTTATGCACTTTTTGTATCTAGAATCAAAGGCCAAAAGGAGATTCTTTTACACAAAGTAGATATACTAGTTTACATGATTATCCATCATGCTTTACTTCTATGCCTTGTCCATGTATCCTTTATGATACCTATGCTTGTTTATCTCATGTGCTCAGCCTTGGAAAAACATATCTTTAAATCAATTTGTCAAAAAATCTCAACAATCTTAAATCCAACAAAAAATGGTTTTAGTGATAAGTGACAATCATTGGAATCTACTTTTGTTACTCATAGCTAACATAAGAAATCATTGCCTCTCTTGGAACGACCTGGTCTTGCCTAAAAACCTTTACTATAAACGGGGGTTATACTTTTACCCATGTGTTTTGTGTATTAAGGGATCAGTAGAACTAGCCTTATAAATTTAAAGCTTTCAAAACACATCAAGGCTAGAATTCAATCACGTAACTGCCAAGAGGAGTCATAAACGAGAAGTAGAGAAAGGATATAGAGAGCGACAAAAGTGTGCATCATCTATAGTGATTGATTGATGCAAAATTTGATTTTAATAATGGTTGTAGTAAGACCATTATTTTCCAAATATTTTGCTTGAATCCAAGGAATGATAAGCATTTTAGACAAAATGTCTAATTGTAAAGAAACATATAGCAACAATTGGCACATAGATACTATCTAGCATGCAATCAAGTAACAAGCAATCACATAGTCAGGTAAGCATATAGCAAATAGTCATATAGCAAGCATGATAGTCAAGGTTGTAAGAAAACGTACCTTGGCTGCTAGCTATCCTTAATTGCACATTACCATGGAATGTGTTTTCATGATGCAAGACTCAATAATGACTAGGAAGCCTTTACATTCATTGCAAGATCATGGATGCAAGCATATGTCTTCAAGAAGATTCCTTTATATATATCTAAGGACATAACTAACAAGCAAGCATGGAACCCAATTTCTCATGGGTCCGAGATGGTTACTCCAAAACATCCATTGCATTTATATGCACATTGTGAGGATGTTGCCAATGGATAAAAATGTTTCATTACATTTTATTCCAATTACTTAGATGATTATCACAAGTGATGATCATTGTTTCTAACATCTTTTAATTTTCAAAACAATCAATTTTATATTTATTCAAGTGGTCTAACGAATTTTACTTGTCTTGGCTTGCTAGTTGAGCACTCATACGAATCATAGCCTAAGCCTGTTCTATCTCCAAATGTCTTTTGGCTACTTAGCGAATTTTCAAGAGACCTAGAACTCTCTTTGAATTTAGCAAGTATATTAGCCATTTTATTAGCTTTCCTAATCTCATTTTTATAATCATGACATACCTTATATTCTAGATTAATTTCTATAACACTTTCATGTCTAGACATTTTATCTTCTAAGATAACTTCTTTTTCAAGATTGCTTTCATATGATCTCAATGTTTCATTCCTCGAAAATGATTTTCTACTTATGTTTCATAGATCATTAAATTCATTTTCTATTTTTGAAAACTCTAGGATGAATGGATCATAACAAAAATGTTCAATTTTAGAGTGTACCTCATTTGAAGAATCAACCTTTTGATTAGTTACATATTCAAGGCACATGTTGTCTGCTCCATCGGTATCACTCCAAGACTCGTAGATTAGTGAACTATCTAGGTTGCTTATATGATCCTTGTCGGCGACATTACCTACATCAAAAACATTTGAACTAGTAGTATGTGCATCTACTTCAACTAAATGTTTTTCTAATGACTTATTTTCATCATCTTTGGCTTGAACATTTCCTTGATGAAAGTTTAAAATATTTTTTCACATGTCATTTGCCGTTTGACATAAAATTATTCTATCATATTCAATTTTTGGCAAAGCTCAATAAATCAATATTTTTGCTTCAATATTTTTGCAAAACTTTCTTATGAAATTTTGATTGTCAAAATTTGCTTTCACTGGTTGAAAATAACCAACTGAAATGACATGCCAAAGATCATGATCTATTCATTTCACATAATTTTCAAATTTCATTTTTCCATTCGATAAAAATTTTCATTTTTGAAAAATGGTGGTTCATTCAAAGAAACCCTTTCTATATTTCTGGTGGGTTTTGAGATTCTACTGCTCAGAAATTAACTAAGTGTCAAACTGCTGCTAATATGAATCTGCTGCTAAAGATAATGATTCTGCTGCTAGTGTAATCAAACTGCTGCTATGTGAAAGTAATGTTGGATAGTCTGCTGCTGAAGAGATAGAATTGTATACACGAGTGGATAATTATAGAATAGATTGTATGTATATATTATACGTTTAGAATATTCTTATCTTGTGTAGAAAGTAATTGTAAACCTAATAGGACTCCTTGGCCTATAAAAGGAGGTGCCTAGGGTTAGAGTAGGTACGTATTATTTTGTTTTCGTTTACACTTCAAGGTTGTAATACCCTAGCATTGTCGAGTACTCGTATTATTAATATATTGAAGTGTTAATAGTGATTAAACTGTTCTTCTTAAGTTAAGCTTTAATATTCCGCGTTATAGCTTAAGTGATTATTCAAGTCAACTTCTATAAAGATTGTTTGCTCAACTGGGATCAACAAGTGGTATCAGAGCTTGTGATCTAGAAGTTGTAATCAAGAAGAATTTGTTCCTTACAAGTTTACTGTTCCTAATCAATTGCTGAAGATGGGTGACGACACACACATGGTGACTGTTTCAAAGGTTCCCATGCTCAATCTTAGAGAGTATGAGCTATGGAAGATGAGAATCAGACAGTACATTCGCATGATTGACTTCAACATGTGGAATGTGATCGTGAATGGTGGCTCTTTACCACAAAAATGTCCTGATGGGAAAGAGATACCTATCAAGTCTGCTGAAGAAAACTCAGTAAGGAAGATGGAGATCAAGGCACATAGTATTCTCTTGATGGGAATACCGAATGAATTTCAATTGGACTTTGATAGCTGTGAGACTGCAAAAGCCTTGATGTATGCTGTGGAATTCAGATTTGGAGGGAATGATGCTACTAAGAAGTCATGGAAAACTATGTTGAAGCATCAGTTTGAGAACTTTTCTACTGCAAGTGGAGAAAAGATTGATGGTACTTACAATAGGCTTAATCAACTTGTTAGTCACTTAAAGCTTGTTGGTTATGTGGTTCCTCAAGAAGATGTAAATCTCAAGTTTCTTAGAAGTGTTGCACCTGAATGGAGTATGCATACAGTTGTTTGGAGGAATAAGCCTGACTTTGAAACTATGAAGTTAGAAAGCCTCTGCAACAATTTGAAAGTGTATGAACCAAAGTTGACTTCTTTAACTACTTCATCTTCTGGTACTCAAAATCTTGCATTTGTATCTTCAAAGTCTAAAGGATCTCAAGAATCCTACTCTACTACTTATGGGGTATCTGCTGCTACATCAGATGGATCTGCTGCTAGTTCTAATGATAATAATTCCATCAGTGATGCTGCCATATGTGCATTCTTGGCTGATCTGACAACCA
This sequence comes from Artemisia argyi, assembly GCA_030686995.1. Classification (NCBI taxonomy): domain Eukaryota; kingdom Viridiplantae; phylum Streptophyta; class Magnoliopsida; order Asterales; family Asteraceae; genus Artemisia; species Artemisia argyi. The sequence goes on along the minus strand of CM060690.1, from coordinate 110,115,987 downwards.
ACATGAGGTCTCAGGTTCTCAATCAAGATATGAATCATATTTTCATGTGCAGGGTAATCTACAGGATGAGCTAAAGGATATTGTTATAATTGATAGTGGATGCTCTGGACACATGACAGGTGATGAGTCTCAACTGGAAGACTTTGAGCCTCTTGAAAGTGGTTATGTTGCTTTTAGGAATGATCCAAAAAGTGGAAAGATTATTGGCAAAGGAACATTAAAAACAAGGAATTTGGACATTGAGAAGGTGTTTCTTATGAAAGGGCTTAAGTTTAAAATCTTTAGTGTCTCACAAATGTGTGACAAAAAGAACTTTATTCTTTTTACAAACACTGAATGTATGATCCTTTCTCCTGATTTTCAGTTGCCAGATGATAACTTTGTGCTATTGAAAGTCCCTAGAACTAAAAATATATACAGTGACCATATTAAGAACATTGTCCCAAAAGAGCTATAACTTGTCTTATTGCAAAGGCCACTATTGATGAGTCCAAATTATGGCATAGAAGACTTGGACATCTGAACTTCAAGACTATGAACATGTTTGTAAAAGGAAATCTTGTGAGAGGGATGCCTACAAAGATGTTTGAAAATTGTGAAACTTGTGTTGCATGTCAAAATGGTAAACAGCACAGAGTTGCATTCAAGTCCAAGACTGTGAACACAATTACTAAGCCCCTACATTTACTTCACATGGATTTATTTGGGCCTGTTTTTGTGAATAGTTTGAACGAGAAGTCATATTACCTAGTTGTCACAGATGACTTTAGTAGGTTTACTTGGGTGTTCTTTCTAGCTACTAAAGATGAAACTCCAGAGATACTCAAGGCATTCATAACTAGAGTTGAAAACCTGCACAACCACAAGGTGAAAATAATCAGATGTGACAATGGAACAGAGTTCAAGAATAGTGTGATGAATCAATTATGTGAGGGAAAGGGTAATCTAAGACAATATAGTGTTGCAAGAACTCCACAACAGAATGTGTTGCAGAGAGAAGAAACAAGACGCTGATTGAGGCTTCAAGAACAATGTTATCTGATTCTAAATTACCTATACCTTTTTGGGCTGAAGCTGTAAACACTGCATGTTTTGTGCAAAACAGAAGCAAGGTAGTTAAGCCTCACAACAAGACTCCATATGAGTTATTTCATGGAAAGAAACGAATGATTGATTTTCTCAAACCATTTAGATGTCCTGTTACTATTTTGAACACTAAGGATTAGTTGGGCAAGTTTGAAGAAAAAGCAGATGAAGGATACTGTGTTGGTTACTCTGTGAATGGTAAAGCTTTCAGGGTGTACAATAAGAGAACCAAACATGTAGAGGAGAATTTTCATATCATGTTTAGTGAGAACACATCTAATGCTGAAGGGAAAGGACCAGAATGGTTGTTTAATATTGATATTCTTACAAAGACTATGAATTATGAGCCAGTTATTGCAAGAGTAGACACTAACAAACCTCAAGAAGAATTTGTTGTGGTTGAGAAATTAAAAATTGGTCCAACTTTACTACCCTTTCAGAATTCACAAGAAGATGTTGTACTCAAGAAAAAACTAAGGAAACAGAAGAAGGCGTTGAGATACCTGTTGATGTTGAAAAGGTAACAAATGAAGCACCTAAAGTGGTTGAAGATGTCTCTCCAACAAGGCCAGAAGACTCTACTGCTGACTCAGAAGACTCTACTGCTAGGCCAAAAGAACCAACTACTGCTTCAATCAATTCTGCTGCCAAGCCAATTGACTCTACTTCTTCACCAAAGTTTCCATCTATGGACATTCAGGGTAGTTCTTTTGCTGATCTAAACTATCCTGATGATCCAAATATGCCTCCTCCAGAGAATATTTACTATGATATAGATGATGAGGCTCTTGATGGTAAATTGTTTGGAGCAGATGCTGACATTAATAACATGGAACTCAATGTTCCTGTTAGTCCTACTACTACCACAAGAGTTCATAAGAATCATCCCAAAGATCAAATTCTCAGTGATCCAACATCATCTGTTCAAACAAGAAGAATGACTAAAGAGCTTAAATATCTACAACATCAAAGTTTCTTTGCAAGATCTCTTCATCATAGAAACATTCAAAAAGATCTGCAAAATTGCTTGTTTTCCTGTTTTCTATCTCAAATTGAACCCAAATATACTTATAAATCCTTACAAGAGCCAAGCTGGGTGAAAGCAATGCAAGATGAGCTTCTGCAATTCAAACTACAAGAAGTATGGACCTTGGTTGATTTGCCAAATGGGCAAAGGGTGATTGGAACAAAATGGGTTTTCAGATGCAAGAGATTTGAAAGAGGCATAGTCATTAGAAACAAGGCAAGGTTAGTTGCACAAGGATACGCTCAACAAGAAGGCATTGACTATGATGAAGTATTTGCACCTGTGGCAAGGATAGAGGCCATTAGATTATTTCTGGCTTATGCTTCATATAAAGACTTTGTGGTGTATCAAATGGATGTCAAAGGTGCTTTTCTATATTGGACAATCACAGAAGAAGTTTATGTGTCTCAACCACCTGGTTTTGAAGACCCTGACCATCCTGATAAAGTTTACAAGGTGAATTGAGCAATGTATGGTTTACATCAAGCTGCTAGAGCTTGGTATGATACCTTGTCAACATATTTGTTAGACTCTGGGTTTAGTAGAGGAAAGATTGACAAGACTTTGTTTCTCAAAAGACACAAGGACGATATTTTGCTGGTACAAATCTATGTTGGTGACATTATCTTTGGTTCTACAAACAAAGCTATGTGTGTTGAGTTTGAGAAGCTTATGAAGGATAAGTTTGCTATGAGTTCAATGGGGGAACTCACCTTCTTCTTGGGTCTGCAAGTTATACAAAAGGAAGATGGCATAATTATCAGTCAGGATAAGTATGTTAATGACATTTTGAAGAAGTTTGGATTTGAAGATGCTAAGCCTGCAAAGACAACCATGGAATCCGATAAACCATTGTTAAAGGACGAAAAAGGATAAGAAGTAGATGTTCACTTGTACAGATCAATGATTGGTTCATTGATTTATCTTACAACTTCAAGGCCTGATATTGTGTTTTTTGTATGTGCCTGTGCAAGATTTCAAGTATGTCCCAAAGAATCACATCTCAATGCTGCGAAGAGAATTTTTAGGTATCTGAGGCGTCAACCTAAATTGGGCCTCTGGCATCCTAAGGATTCACCTTTTGATTTGGTAGCATACTCAGATAGTGACTATGCTGGAGCTTGCTTGGATAGAAAGTCTACAACAGGAGGTTGTCAATTTCTTGGAAACAGATTGGTGTCTTGGCAAAGCAAGAAACAAACAGTGGTGGCAAATTCTACAACTGAAGCTGAGTATGTGGCTGCTTCAAGTTGTTGTGGTCAAGTGCTTTGGATGCAAAATCAACTACTGGATTATGGGTACAATTTCATGAACACCAAGATTCATATTGATAACAACAGCACACTTTGCATTATTAAAAACACTGTTTTTCATTCTAAAACAAAACATGTTGAGATAAGACATCACTTTATAAGGGATTGTTATGAAAAGAAGTTAATTCAAATTGTCAAGATTTATACTGATAACAATGTTGCTGATCTACTCACAAAACATTTTGATGTGGGGAGGTTTCAATTTTTAATTGCTAACATTGGTATGATCAATCTTTGAAAAACTTATCTCCTTATGCTTTTGTAAAGTTTTGTAAAAGTGATTGTGCTGCTGTTTAAGTTGTTTCTATTGCTTATTATGAAGTATTTTGCTAGTTGGATTTTACTCTGCTGCTACATGTTATTCAACTGCTGAGTATCGCTAGTACATATGCAACATGTGTTTGTGTGTTTTGTGGTTTTTGGACTAACATTTTGCAGGATAAGTTCAAATTGATGATTGTTGCTGTTTATACACAAATCTTAAGAAACAAAGAACAGAACAAGAGTCATTCATTCATTTGATAAAGCCAAAAGATTACAAACACATTTGTCAACCACAAATGACTACCCAAGATTACAAGAGATTGCTACATCAACAGAATACAACAAAAGACAACTATCAAAGCCTACATCAATGTCTAGGACATGGAAGACCTATAACCACTTCTCTTGTCTTTGGCAGAGGAGGGTTTGACCTTCTTGTTCTGGGTGGTGGCCTTGGTCTTGATGATTGAGGTCCTTCAGGAGTTGCAGGAGGATTGTTCTGTGGTTCATCCTCGTCTGATGATGTGCAAAGAAAGGGTGAAACAAGTTCTCTTGGAGGTGGTTGGATTGGGATCCAGGGATTGGGATCCTCTGATGATTCTGATGAAGATGGAGACTTGGGGGACATCACACCTTTACCCCTTGATGAGCTTGGAGTTTGATTAAGGTTCAAGAGATCCTTGAACATAGGAAGATCATGTTTCCTCTTCCTTGCTTGTTCCTTAGTCCTACATCCGTCATGAGGAGGACGGAATGGTGGAACATATGGGGGAAGTGGTGTGGAATCATCTGATGAAGAATCAGATGAGGTGTTGATAATTTCGGGAGTGGATTTCATTTTGATTGTGTTTTGATTTGAAGGATTGATGATTTTGGAAGATATTAGGGTTTGTGCGTGATGAATTAGGGAAAGATTAGTTCCCTTTTTATAATGATCAAGAAGTATACCGGGCATTAAATGATGAGGATCTTTTGACTTTTTGACCAAGAATTACTTATGACTAGTCAACTCTGCTGCTGGCCAAATCAACTCTGCTGCTAGTTGCATTATTCTGCTGCTAGTTCTGCTGGTATCAAGGTTCTGCTGCTTTGTTTGAAAGTGTGAGGGCGGTTGTGTAACTTCTCCAAACATGTTTAAAACCTAATTGAATCCCACAATTAGTTTCTACGCGCTCCAAATTGAAGTTCTCTCAAACCCTAACACTCTATTATTCTTTAAGTCAAAAATCCCCAATTCTCAAAACCCTAATTCATGGAATCAACACGTACCTAAGCAGAAAGTCACAATAATGTTGCCTTATTAGATGAGGAGATGGTCCCTGAAGGTTTCACATACATGGTTAAATTCTTGAATGCTACTTCTCTTAGGTAAGCATTAACTGTGAATCCTACTATATATATTTCCTACATCAAACAGTTTTGGCTTACTGCAAAAGTCAAAACTAGGAATGGGGAAAAACATATTAAGGCCATGGTAGATGGTCAACAAGTGCTTGTCACTGAATCTTCTATAAGAGAACTTATTCTCTTAGATGATGAAATAGAGACTAAGTGTCTTGCCAACTCTTCCATTTTTGAGGGTTTAACTGATTTGGGATATGAGGGCCAACATTCTGGTTTCAAATTTCAAAAAGGGCTTCTCTGTTCTCAATATAAATTTTTGGTTCATAATCTTCTTCATTGTTTGAGTTCTAAAACTTCTGGGTGGAATGAGTTCAGTGCTACCATAGCATCTGCTATGATATGCCTGAGTAAAGGAGACCCATTTAATTTTTCAAACATGATTTTGGAAGGGATTGCAAAAAGCATCAAAGAGTCTGGTTCTTATTTACTATATCCAAGATTTATACAACTCTTTGTGGAAAACCAAATTTCAAAAGTAAGAACACATAAAGCCACTTATGTATCTCCTAAGTTGGTTCCAAAAATGTTTACTTTCTTACTTAAAAATGGAAGAGGATTTTCAGGCACACTTATATCTCTTACACCTTATATGGTGCAACTTGTGCAAAATATTCAGGGTGAAGGATCAGGAACTCCCACTGATTCCCATCACACACCTAATTTTACTGCATTTGTCACAATAGCTAAAATACTCTACACCCGTAGGAAAGCCACAACGAACATTGAGCAACCTCAGGCTAGTGTTAGGATGTCTGTACCAGATGAGGTTGTCCTAGGTGATGGAGGGGACATGTTGGTAAGGGCTGTCACTGCTGCTACTAGCTTAGCAGTAGAGCAGGACATTGATAACATAAGTAAGACCCAAACCAAGGCAACATCTAGTGAGGAGGGTTCTGATGAATCTGATTCCAATGATGGTAACCCTAGCCAAATGGCAAATACAGGATGCTCAGATGATCAAACTAGGTTTGATGATGAGTTTAAGTCCCAAGATTCACCTCTCGGACTAGGTTACACAGGTCGAAGTGATGAGGACAGATCAGTGACTAATGAATTGATGGATGATACTGTACAACATGACAATGTCAATGATTCACCTCTCAGACCAGGTCACACAGGTCGAAGTGATGAGACTAGTATGAAACTTATTAAGAAATTGATGGCTACTTGTACCAACCTGGAGCTTAAGTGTGATAATTTGGAGGATAAAATTCTTGGTCTTCAAACAATTTCTGATGCTCAAGCTAAAAAGATCAGAAAGTTACAGAGGAAGATAAAGAATTTAAGAAAATCAAGATCTTCAACCTCCTTCAAACGATTGAAGAAAGTGGGCACATCTCAGGTGGTTAGTTCTCCTACACACTCTGTTCCATTGGAAGAGGATGCTTCCAAACAGGGGAGGAATGAAGAGCAGAATGTAGCAATGGGTTCAGGGGAGGCAAATTTGAAGAGGGTTGATGGTGCTCAAGATGTAGATATTGGTATGGTTTCAGGGGAGGTTCAAATAATTGATGATATGGAGGTGGAAAGTCCTCAAGATATGGATGGTTTTGTGGTTACAGATAAGCAGGGGAATGAAGTTGTTATGGAAGAATTAGTTTGTGTTCAAGAAAATGTGGTGGAGAAACTCAAGACTTTGGGGCCTGAGCAATTAGTAAAGGCAACAGGGTTGATGGGTGAAGCTTTGAAAACTCTGGGTGATTCTGTAGCTAACAATATGGATACTGCTGCTATTACTGACAACACAAGTGACTCTGCTATTGCTCATAACTCTACTGCTCAGGATTCTGCTGATCCTGCTGCTAGTGAGAAACTCAATTCTGCTGATGCACAAGGTTCTACTATTGGATCTAGTGACAAAGTTGCTGCTGAGGCAATGGTATTGTTAAGTAAGAAGACAACAGATGTTCTACCCAAATCACAATCTCAACCAACAACACAACTAAGTCAATCACAATCACAACAACCAATATCCACAATAACATCTCCATTACCAAGAATACCTCAAAAAGGAGTAGTAATCAGAGAACCTACTGCTTCTAGAAAACATTCAAGTTCAATTTCATCATCTACTGATAAGGGAAAGGGAAAGGTGATTAAAGAACAAATGATAATGTTTAAAGGGATAGATTACTCTCTAATTCCTTTTCATTATTGGCCTAAAGAGTTACAAATTGAGCATGATGCAGCTTTTGCAAGAAAGGAACAAGAACAAATTGATATTGAAGATCAACAAATGCTGCAACAAGAAAAAGAAAGGGTTGATAAGGAAACTGAAGATTTTAAGAGGTATGAGGAATGTGTTAATGAGAAGATAAGAATGGATGCTGATATTGAATTATCCAAGCTGGTTAAAATTGAAGAACAAGAGACTCCAGAATTTGATGTTAAAGCTTGGATGCAAGAATTCACAGCAAAGAAAAAGAAAGAAGCTGCTGCTGAAAGAAGGAAGAAGAAAATTCTCAGGGGACCAACTCCACTTCAACAAAGAAGAGAGCATGAGAGATACCTTAATAATATGAAGGGATGGAGATTGGTATAATTGAAACACAAGTCATATCAAGAGGTGTTTAATTTGTATCAACAAGCTAAAAGGGAAATGGATACCTTCTATCCTATGGGTTGTGCAGAAGATGAAGAACATATTGCTCAAATGAATAATAAGTTGGTACCTGAAAAAGTTATTGAGGCAGAGCAAGTAAAAGAGATAGACGAAAAAATGTTGGTCACAAGACCTTTGCTAGGAAGAAGAAAAAGATCATTGATGAAAGCAGTAGTGACTTGGAAAAGGCAGAGGAAGTTGTAGAAGAAAAGGAGCAAGAGAAAACTCTGGCTAGTTGGCCTGAACTAGAAGAACCAGAGGTTATCAAGGTAAAGCCTTTAGCTGCAAAACATCATATCATCTCATATACTTTTAAGATAAGAGGTGGAAGTGAAGGATATTGGGAATTCATGTGATCAAATCATGAAGTTCAAGGTTTTATAGGACTTTCACAGATGTTTGATAAGATGGATAAGGATGATGTGATTGCTATATGGAGATTATATAAAGAGAAGTATGATGGAAAGCAAATGAATACTGCTCTTGATATAAATCTTGCATTTGAAAGTATAATGTATCGCAGCTTGAGGATTATGTTTGACCCTCAGCCAGATGATAGTGAATGGAAAGAATTTGGATTCAGCAAGGTACATAAATGGTATTTATATCAATCTTGTTGGGTTCATGAGTTAAGAGTTGGTGCAGTCACTCTATTTTTTTTTATTGAGAAGGATTATCCTACTTTGAATAAGTGTAAGGAAGTACTTAGACAGTTGATTAGACCTGGATTTCTCAAGTGTCAACAACATTATGTGTCTGATCACCAAGCTTACAAATTGACATAAAAGTATGAAAAGATTTTGGATCCAACTATCAGAAAAAGCTTTCAAAGAGATCAAAAGATGTAAGTGTTTGGAAGCATCCTCCTGGTGGTAAATCAAGCTTTGAAAAACTTAATTATTTAGAAGTAAATATTAAGTTTAGGGGAGGATTGTTGGGTTTTGAGATTCTGCTGCTCAGAAATTAACTAAGTGTCAAACTGCTGCTAAGGATAATGATTCTGCTGCTAGTGTAATCAAACTGCTGCTATGTGAAAGTACTGCTGGATAGTCTGCTGCTGAAAAGATAGAATTGTATACACGAGTGGATAATTATAGAATATATTGTGTGTATATCTTATACATTTAGAATATTCTTATCTTGTGTAGAAAGTAATTGTAAACCTAATAGGACTCCTCGGCCTATAAAAGGAGGTGCCTAGGATTAGACTAGGTACGTATTATTTTGTTTTCGTTTACACTTCAAGGTTTTAAAACCCTAGCATTGTCGAGTGCTCATATTATTAATATATTGAAGTGTTGATAGTGATTAAACTATTCTTCTTAAGTTAAGCTTTAATATTACGCGTTATAGCTTAAGTGTTTATTCAAGTCAACTTCTATAAAGATCGTTTGCTCAACTGGGATCAACAATTTCTTTCGGAATCCATAGATTGATTGAAGCTTTAAAGTACAATATACTTTAAATATCTTAAGTGATGTGGCTCTGGTACCAATTGTAGAAACTAGAAGGGGGGGGGGAGGGTTGAATAGTTTCACCGGTTTCTTATTTACTTATAAAAGTGTTTCACCATTTGAAGGTCCGGTTAAAATTTCTTTTACAAACTTGGTGAATTTTACTAGTTGTGTGATATCTTCTAAACTAGTGATGAATTTAAGATGCAAGTAAAGTAAAGAGTAAAGAAAGAGCACAACCAAAGAGACACCGAGATTTATAGTGGTTCTGCACGAAGCTCACTCTTCGTCCTACTCCACTCCTCGAGTACCACACTCGAGAGTTATCAATCACTATATCAACACACTCCTTCAAGCGGAGCAATCCGTACACAAGCTTACACCAAGTTTACCGACACTAAGCGGAATGTCGAGTTCTAATCGCAGCTAGAACCAATCTACTCCAAAGCCCACGTGGCCACACGAACAAGCACTCTTGTCCCTCTTGTCCCTCTTGTCCCACTTAGATTGACACACGAACGAGCACTCCCGTTCACTTGAATCTTCACCCGATTCAAGTCTTCACACACGGACTTCACTAAATCCAAATCTTCACACTAGAACTCCACTAAGTCCTAGCCTTCACATAACACCACACAAACTATTACAAGTACTAATCTAGATACAACACTTCTCAGGCTTACACGTTGTCCATTTCAAGCCTAACCTCGACTCATACACAAGTCGGATCTACTAATATACAAGATTAGAATTTAGAGAAAGAAGAGAATTGTGACACTTGTTACGTTTGTGTGTGGACTCTTACAACATCTCGAATCTTCACTACTTCGAGAGTTCTTCTCTTGCACTTTGATGTAGAGGAGGTGGAAATCACTTATAAACATTTACCGACATGTTCTAGTGATCAAAGAAGTCGGAAAGGAAGAATATAATGTTTTTGTGCAAAAGGGATCTTTTTACTGAGAAGGAAAAGTCAGTATTTCTACACGTTAGGAGAGGGGATGACGGTCCCTTAAACATGCGACGGTCCTTTATCACTAAGGGACCGTCCATCTATTTACGGGACCGTCCCAACAGACGCTCCTCTTTTTGTCCTGACGTGGTGAAAGTCCACCTGGTGAAGTTTTCTGTCGGTTTTAGGCGGGAAAACTAGATGTTATGCTTTTGAATTTTGAATATATGATTTTAATAAAACATTTATTTAAAAACACAAAAATACATTATGTTTTATGTTTTGTCATACATAAAAATGTAAGTTTTGAAGAAAATAAAATCTTTGATCATTTTACTAATGTCGGTATAATGATTATCAAAACATGTAGAGACCGAATAATGTAAACAACGTTTTTGACATTATTTGTATTAGCAAAGATGGAAAGGAAGCTAAAAGCTGTATCTTATTTTAGAGTTTGCGATGGCACACGACTTAGTGGTGGCAAACTCTTTTTTCAAGAAGAGAGATGTTCACTTGATCACCTTCCAGAGTGGGGGTGACAACACCCAGATTGACTATCTGCTGGTGAGAAGAAGTGATCTTAGAGCATGTAGGGACTGCAGGGTGTTTTCGGGCGAGGCATACTCATCCCAACACAAATTGTTAGCTTTGGATACACTCTTCGTTAGGCAACAAACTAGGAGAGTAGTGACTTTGCCAAGGATCCTATGGAAGAATCTGAAAGGCGAGGCGGCTGAGGCATTTAGAGTGAAAGCCTCGGAGGGACTTTCTACTTAGTCGGAGGACCAACTGCTAGAGACGCGGACCAGATGTGGAACTCTATGGCCGAAATCATTAAGGACGCGGCAAACGATTCCCTTGATGTGACTAGCGGGGCAGTGAGGACCTAGACGCATAGCAGGGAATCTTGGTGGTTTAGTGAGGATGTGCAATCCAAAGTAGCAGCGAAACAATCTAGGATCAGAGAGCTTCTTTTGTGCCGATAGGGCCACCAAGCCGACATCACAGCCGCATAAGAGAGGTACAAAGTATCTAAAAGAGAAGCGAAAAAGGCTGCAGCGCAAGCGAAGGACAAGGCGTACGAGGATTTGTATAAGAAATTAGACTCCAAAGAAGGGGATAATTATATATTTAAAATTGCTAAAGCCCGAGAGAGAAGAAGGAAGGATTTAGGGAACGTAAAATATATCACGGATGAAGGTGGAAGGACCATTGTGAATGAAGAGGATATTAGGAAAAGATGGGGAGAGGATTTCTCCTTTCTTTTCAACGTAGGAGGTACCAAAGGAAGTGGGGAAGAAGAGAACCATAGCCAATGACCAGAGCGTTACTATTCAAGGATTAGCTAACCAGAAATTAAGACTGCACTACAGAAGATGGGAAGAAACAAAGTAGTAGGGCCGGACCAAATCCCCATAGAAGCTTGGAGGTGCTTGGGTGATGAGGGGGTAGAATGGCTAACTTGCCTCTTCAACAAGATCTTCTTCGGCGCTAAGATGCCAGAAGAATGGAGACGCAACAAAGTAATCCCCATCTACAAGAACAAGGGGGTGTGCAAGTGTGTAGCAATTATAGGGGCATTAAGCTTCTTAGCCACACCATGAAGCTTTAGGAGATAGTTATTGAGAGAAGGTTGAGAAGGGAAACGAGGGTGGCGGAGAACCAATTTGGTTTTATGCCAGGTAGATCATCGATTGAGGCTATTCACCTGCTCAGAAGTCTCATGGAGAAGAATATAGAAAGACAAAAGGACCTGCATATGGCATTCCTCGACCTTGAAAAGGCATATGATAGTGTACCATGCGAGTTGATTTGGAGAACTGTTATCGAGAAAGGAACCCCAAGGAGATACGTGAGGGTCATTAAAGATATGTATGAGGGGGCTAAGACCTGTGTACGGTCCACAGTGGGGATCTCAAAGTTTTTCCTTGTAGAATTTGGGCTACACCAACGATCTGCCATTTGTCCTTATCTCTTCGCCTTGATTCTAGATGAGTTAGCTCAAGGGATACATGAGGGCATCCCGTGGAGCATGATTTTTGCTGACGACATTGTGTTGGTGGCAGAATCGGCGGAAGGGTTAAATAACAAACTTGAGTACTGGAGGGAAGCTCTGGAAGATAATGGTCTTCGAGTGAGTAGAGAGAAAACCGAATACCTGAGATGTGAGTTTGGGAGGATCGAGACAGGCCACCACAAAGATATTGATATTCTTTTAGGTGACCAGATCCTACCACCCAAGGAGTCTTTTAGATATCTGGGATCGATGATCCATAAATCAGGGAGGATAGATGAGGACGTAACCCACCGGATTAGAGCATATTGGACAAAATAGAGAGCGGTATCGGGAGTCCTTTGTGACAGGAATGTTCCCTTAAAGTTAAAGGGAAAATTTTGTAAAGTGGCGATTAGACTGGCTATGTTGTACGGGTGGGAGTGTTGGCCCATCTCCAAGGCCCTTGCTAACAGGGTAGAGGTAGCAGAACTGAGAATGCTAAGTTGGACTTGTGGTAAATCTTTGCTTGACATGATCCTCAACGGAGTTTTCAGAGCAAAACTCGAAGTCGAGAATATTAGCTCGAAGATGAGAGAAGGAAGGTTGAGGTGGTTCGGTCATATCAGGAGGAGGCCACAATCAGCGCCAGTAAGAAGGGTAGAGGCGCTAGTAGTAGAGGGTGTGAGAAGGTGGGGTAGACCCAAACTTAGGTGGTAGGATAGAGTTAAGCTCGACATGAAGGAGCTTCTCTTGACCGAGGACATGACCTCAAATAGGAAGGCGTGGTGAGATAGAATTATGATCTGCGGGTAGCCCTGGCTAGGTGCTTAGTGGGTTTAGGTTTAGGTTGCCTACTTTTCTTGACCTTTGCATTTTTGGTTATTAGTGCCTCGTTTTTTGTGTTGCCTTAGCTTTAGGCCCCGTACGTGCGGTGCTTTGCTTTGCATAATTTTGCTCCCTTAGGCTTGCCTGCTTTTCTTGGTGCTTTGGCTTTTGTTTGCGTTTGAGCTCTGCTTTTTGCTCCTTTGCTTGTGCTTTTGCCTGTGCCCCCTTGCATGCGCCTTTTCTAAGTTGCTTGCTTTTCTTGACCTTTGCGTTTTTGGTTTTTAGTGCCTCGTTTTAAGTGTTGCCTTAGCTTTAGGCCCCATACGATGCTTTCCTTTGCTCCCTTAGGCTTGCCTGCTTTTCTTGGTGCTTTGGCTTTTGTTTGCGTTTGGGCTCTGCTTTGTGCTCCTTTGTTTGTGCTTTTGCCTGTGCCCCCTTGCTTTTGAGGTCTCCTTGTTTGTTTCCCTAGTTTGTTTGCTTGTTTTGCCTGCTTTCTTTTGCTCGTTTTTGCATGTTGCTTACTGCTTTTTCTGCCCTATCTGCTCTCTCTCCATTTCCTCTCACCCACACATCTGCACTTGCCGGAGGTCTCATTGGAAGTAGTCTCTCTACTCCCGGGTTTATCCTGAAGTAGGGGTAGGATTTGTCTACATTATACCTCCCCCATACCCTGTCCCGACGGGATTGAGTTTGTAATTTGCAATCTTACGGGTTTACATAACTTTTTCAAAAGTTAGCTCATATTTTATAACAACCTGTTGTTCAGAAAGATGAGGGTTAAGGCTGCCCACAGTAAGGCAACCCAATCCTTCAATTTTTCTCTGCCACGTCAGTTTTCTCTCTTCAGCGACCTGCAGGTGATTTGATGCCCCAGTAAGGGCGACGGTATAAAACATTTAAGATACTAAATGTTTGGATTAAAAAGCAAAGTAAACATGCAATACTAGTCGGTCATGATCTCGACTTAGGTCGCCTTTTTTTTTGCCTCAACTCGGTCACGACCGAGTAGCCACACAAGGGCCGACCGATTAGGATTGGGTCGACTGAGTCGGTCCCCTCTCCTTCTGTGGGCAGCCTAAGCTCATGATAAATTGATGTGTTCAAAAGGTTTTCATTAACATTTCATCAGATGCGTTTAAATAAAACTATTTTAGCTGGAACTTTAATTTGTTACGAAGCAGGCTTTTGATTTTTTAAAACTAAAAATCCTTTATAAACACGGTCTGAAGGAGATTAACTTGGATTATTAGTATCTTACGTAGCACATTATTAGTATCTTACGTAGTACATTACTATAAAATATTTGAGACCTTAATTTTATAATAATACTAAAAAGTTTAAGCTACGCGTTTACTATTTATGACAATCATGATATTGTTAAAACTCGACAAATTTGTAAGATTCATTTTAATACAGATTAGTATTCAATTTTATAACTATCAAATAAATCAAGAGAAAAATTCATAATTATGTTAATTGAATTACTCATAAGATCACTATCATATAATTTATCTTTAGCATATTTGTACTCTTATATTATAAACTAAACGAGTACCCGTGCATAGCAACGGGATTTTATAGTGACAAGATAGTTTATGGATAAAAAAAAGTTTATAGGTTATAAATGAAAACTAATAAAAGTTTGAAGATTTGATAATTAAACATAATGTTTTGAAACCCGGTTCGACCCGGGTGGTTCAACCGGTTGAACCGTTCCGGTCGAAAAATTGGTCGATTTTGTTTGCAACACGGGTGGTTCAACCGGTTGAACCGTTCTGTGCAAAAAATTGGTCGATTTAAACCGGGGCAACTTGCTAGGTTGGGTCGAAAACGGGTCAAATTAAACCGGTTCAACCCATCGGGTTTGAAGCGTTCAGGGTTAACCCGGTTTGTGATTTGTATTAATTGTTTTAATTGGTTATATTTTAATTTGGTAGATATGTTTTTAATTAGTTGTACAACGTGGATAAATCATTCTACTTTTAAGTAATGGGGTGTTTTAATAAGAGTATTAATTACATTTCATAATTTCCTTTAATAAGATTTTTCAACATTTCACATTACTTGACTTTTCACTTTTCCACTTTTACCATTTTTCCTTTATATGTAGTATAGATAGGGTTAAGGCTACATATTACCATCGAACTTATCATTTTTTACCATTGTAGGTAACAAATTTTTTTTACCGAAGTTACCAACCAATATAAGTATTTTGTCAAATAATAGGTAATTTTCACATAAACTAACGGCCGTTAGTCTTGTATACTCTTATGTTTTTTGCATCGTTAGTCCTTTATACTAACGGTCGTTAGTAATTTTGACCACCACTTCCATCGCCGCCACCACCAGCACCACCACCCAACTCCACCACCACCAACCGCCACCCACCGCCGCCACAATCACCCATCACCGCCACCACCCACCGCCACCACCGCTACCACCATCCATCGTCGCCACCACCACCCACCGCTGCTACCCACCACCATCACCACCACCCACCACCACCACCACCCACCGCCGCCACCACCCCACCACCTCCACCCACCACCACCACCTCCACCCGCCACCACTACCACGGTGGTAGTGGTGGGTGGTGTTGGTGGCGATGGGTGGTGGTGGTAGGTGGTGGCGGAGGCGGTCAGTAGTGGCGGGTGGTGGTGGGTGGTGGTGGTGGTGGTGGGTGGTGGCGGGGGTGGGGGCGGTGGTGGGCGGTGGTGGGTCGAAGTGGTTGGTTGTGGCGCTAGTGCTGGGTGGCGGCGATGGAGGTGGTGGTGGTGGTGGTGGTGAAAATTACAAATGGCCGTTATTATAAAGGACTAACGATGCAAAGAATACAAGGGTATAAAGGACTAACGACTGTTAGTTTATGTGCACATAAACTAACGGCCGTTAGTCTTTTACACCCTTGTGTTCTTTGCATCGTTAGTCTTTTATATAAACGGCTATTAGTAATTTTCACCACCACCTCCCACCACCACCACCACCACCGGCACCACCCACTACCAACACCACCCACCGCCACCACAACCACCACATCTAATCGCCACCACCGCCACCAACGTCCACCATCGCCACCCACCACAACCACTATGTCACACACCCAAAATACCTGAATGGCAGCGGAATGGAATATCTGGGGTGACTGTCATAGCACCACAGTTACAGTTATATTGAACGACCTAAAGTGTCGTTTTGAAAATACATCGTTTGATTCATTCAAAATATTCAGAGTTATAAAACATAGGTCCCAAAAGTCTTGAAAAGTTTAAGTAAATAAGTTTAGTACAATCAAACGATAGTTCATAAGTGCATGAAAATCCAAATTGAGACGCGTCATCCTTGATACTCAATGAAATGACTCCATGCATGTCATGAGGCATATGTCTTAGTTACCTGAAAATACATTGCGAAAACGGTCAACAATAATGTTGGTGAATAATCATAGGTTTGTAAGTTAAATCGTATGTACATAAGCCACAAGTATAAAGTAAACCGACAAAAATGTCAAAATGCTACATTGGCTCTTAAGCTCATGACCCCGAAGCTAGACGTTACATGGCCCCAAATGAGTGTTTACCAGACACTCTAATATATTAGACATGTTATGCATTCGTACCCGTTGGAGCAACCCAAACACGAATGGAGGAGTCACCCTCAATAGATCTATTCACTCACTCTCGCTTGTAGATTAATTAACGGTCCATGATAATAAAGGGGACTTGTCATGACGTGGTAATAAAGCAACTTAAGCAATGTAAGGAATTTAATACTTTGGCATGTACAGAAAAATAAGTAATGCAATGTATTCTCCCCCGTAGGATTTGAAATCAAATATGTAATTGAAAACGGGGCTATGAAAACTCACCTTAAGTGATAGTACGATGAGATGAAATGATCGGGACAACAAGGCATGAACACTAGCCGCAACCTAAATGAATGAATATGATCTACTTTAGATCATGAAATGATGTAATGAATATTCATGCACATGATACCTATACCACTCGTAACTTGAAAATACTTGTTATCGTCAAAGTAGGTAATTTTCATACTTAGGAAAAATAAGTCCAATTGGAAGTATAGAAACTTGTCGTAATATATCGTATATAGAATGTTAGTGTTATGTTCCTCGTTTTGAAAACCTTAAGATAGCGTCTAGTAGTCGCATAAATAAACCTTGGGTCGTACGTACTTCATTAGTTAAAAATAAAATCCTTGGATAAGAAATCTAGAAAATATATCATTTAGTACGTAGTTATATTATTTCTAGTAGTGACTAAATATATATATATATAGTTTTGACGATTTTAAAACGTGTATAACTTGGTCGTTTCAAGCTCATTTTCCTCGTTCTTTATATCCACGGATTCGTCTTAGTATGTATTAATATATTTTCGATTGCTCGGCTCCTCTAGGTTATGTATAACGCCTCTATTTGTCCGCCGAAAATCGTCCAACAGCAAGTAATTTTGCAGAAAAATAGTTTTCGTTAATTAACTTGCAAAAATCATAACTCCTTCGTTATAAGCTCGTTTTAATCTGTTCTTTCGCCCACGGCTTCGTTTTTGAAAGTATTTTCTAAATCTTTGGTCAAAAATTACCCATTACCTACTGAGTTTACCACGTTTTAAAAATATGGACAGTAGGTATATGTATTGTTTCAAAAACCATTTCTAGGGTTCCAATCTAGTTCTAACTTCAACCAAACCACTTTCAATCACCACAAAACTAATCTAATCCTACCATACACCTTCTTAGGGTGTCATGGGTTCCTAAACATCATAAATCAAGTGGATCTAACAAGGATCTAACTATAATCTATTTCTATGGCTCAAAAGTTAGATGTGTTTAAAATGGAGCGGTATAAATAACATATGCATGTAGATCTAGTATATATATCATATGAATCTTGTAAAAACTTGGTAAAATCATAAAGATAAGTTTCATACACTTACTTGAAAGATTAATGAGATTTTGAGGATGAAAACCTATGTAAACCTTGAGTTTGTATTTCAAAACCCTAAAAGGAGTACAAACTACACTTGATAATTTACTTGATCTTGGAAAATAAAAGTTTTTGCTTGTTTTTCTTGTTTAGGCCGAGCACAAGAAGAGAGAAAAAGAGAGATAATTTGCTTGCTTTAGATCTTGTAATGATATGAAAAAGAAGTGTTTTTGTATATATATATTATATATATTGAATCAATTATTTGGTACATTAATGCTATGGTAAAATTTTCAAGTTATGTAAGAAATGGGGATGGGGGGGGGGGGGCATCTAGTGAAAGAAATAAGGAAAAGTGGTATTTTGTGTAAGAGTTAGTAGGTATTCGGTAGTATTATGGATATATTAATAGTTTTAGGGAATACCGGGTACCGAGTTAATTAAAAATAAATTTTAACGGAATTAACCGGGACATAATAAAGTCGTAAAAATTATAAAAATATGTTGGGTATAAATATTGAGTGTTTAGATAATTATTATTTAGTTTCTACGAAAACCGTTGTAATTTTAGTAAACTTACGATAATAATTAAATAAATTTCCAAAACACCGGGTAAATTAATATTATAATTTTTATATTATTAAAATGAATATAAAAATATATTGGGATCATAGTCAGGAGTGTCAGACGTGTTAGTCACATTATTGATCGCGTGTTAATGTTTATTTAGAAATAAATATACGTAAAATTCAATTATACCAAAAGTACTAATTTAAATATCCTACGAGTGGAATAGTATGCAAGTGCCATAATGATGATATGCAGACTATTTCTAGTCCGTATGAAGTGTCCCAATGATAATGCATGAATTCGCTCCTGAACAAATACGGTTACGCGAATTTGAATACCCGTAAACTAAATTTACGATGAAATGAGTAATGCACATGAATAGTGGGTTTCTCTCGGAATGAATAGTGTCATGTGAATAGTGAAAATTTGGAATGTTTCTCGGAATATCAAACTGACCTAAAAAATGATGAATAGTAAAATGATGAATAGTGATCGATGAATAGTAATTGGTGAATAGTAATATGTTGAGGTTTGGAAAAATGACCTGAAATTGTGGGGTGTGATAGTCGCCCACCCAAAAAGGAATTCAGTCCCTGAATTCAGCTAGTGTTGGTCTCGGAAATTGGCTTGGTGAAAAGTTGTGGATACTTTAGTCGCATTTGGTCTTCTCGTTCCCAGGTAAACTCGGGTCCTCTTCGAGAATTCCAGCGAACTTTCACGATCGGAATTCGACTCTGCTTCAACTGTTTGACCTCGCGGTCCATAATTTCAACTGGTTCTTCCAAAAGTTAAGCTTGTCATCGAGTTGTATTTCTTCTATTGGTATAACGGAAGACTCGTCCGAAAGACATTTCTTGAGGTTCGAGACATGAAACGTGTTGTGTACGTTATTGAGTTCTGACGGAAGTTCAAGTTTGTAAGCTACCGAACCAATCCTTTCCAGTATCTTAAATGGACCAATGTATCTCGGGTTCAACTTCCCACGTTTTCCAGATCGTATCATGCCCTTCCAAGGCGACACTTTCAACATGACTTTGTCTCCGACCTGAAATTCCAATGGTTTGCATCGAACATCTGCGTAGCTTTTCTGTCGACTTCTAGCAGTTTCGAGTCTCTCTCGAATCTGAATTATCTTTTCTGTTGTTTCTTGAACCATCTCCAGGCCAGTACATTGTACATCACCGACTTCGGCCCAACAAACTGGAGATCGACACTTACGACCATAAAGTGCCTCGAATGGTGTTGCTTTAATGCTCGAATGGTAACTGTTGTTATAGGAAAACTCGATCAACGGCAAATGGTTAGCCCAACCATTTCCAAAGTCAATCACACATGCCCTAAGCATGTCCTCAAGTGTCTGAATAGTTCTCTCGCTCTGACCATCGGTCTGAGGATGGTAAGCAGTGCTCATGTCTAACTTTGATCCAAAAGAATCTTGTAATGACCGCCAAAAGTTTGAAGTAAAACGACTATCTCTGTCGGAAATGATAGAAACTGGTGCACCGTGTCTTGAGACTATTTCCTTGACATAAAGTCTAGCAAGTTGTTCCATGGAATAAGTCTCTCTAATGGGTATGAAATGAGCTGATTTGGTAAGACGATCAACAATTACCCAAATAGCATCGTAGCCTCCTAACGTCTTGGGATGTTTAGTGACAAAGTCCATTGTAATATATTCCCACTTCCATTGTGGAATCTCTGGTTGTTGAAGTAATCCTGACGGTTTCTGGTACTCGGCTTTCACTTTAGCACAAGTAAGGCATTTGTTGACATACGTAGCTATTTCTGCTTTCATGTTCGGCCACCAATAAAGCTTTTTGAGATCCTGATACATCTTATCAGAACCAGGATGAATAGAGTACTTCGACTTGTGTGATTCATGCATAATCAATTCTCGTATCCCACCATAGAGTGGTATCCAACTTCGGTCCTTGAAGCATAACACTCCATCTGATCTCTTTACAAAGCCATTTTTGTTTTCTGACATACCATAAAGTTTCTCATGTGGTCGATTTTCTTCTTTGAGAGCCTCAATCTGAGCTTCTAAAATTTTTTATGGTAATGGCGAAATGATTGTCATTCCCAATGACCTAACTCTCAAAGGTTTGAGTCGTTCTTTTCGGCTAAGTGCGTCTGCTACTACATTCACTTTTCCCAGGTGATATCGGATTTCACAATCGTAATCACTCAACAATTCTAGCCAACGATGTTGTCTCATATTGAGTTCCTTCTGATCAAGTATATGCTGTAAGCTCTTGTGGTCGGTAAAAATTACACACTTGGTACCATAAAGGTAGTGTCTCCAAATCTTGAGTGCAAAAACTATCGCACCCAACTCCAAATCATGTGTAGTGTAATTCTTCTCGTGTGTCTTAAGCTGTCTAGATGCATAAGGTATCACCTTCTCGTTTTGCATTAGCACAGCTCCAAGTCCTTGATGCGAAGCATCACAATATACCACAAAGTTCTCAATACCTTCGGGTAGTGACAAAATCGGTGCGCTACAAAGCTTCTGTTTCAATAACTGAAATGCGGACTCTTGTTTCTCTCCCCACTCGTACTTTTGATTCTTTTGTGTCAGCTTAGTCAACGACCTCGCTATCTTAGAAAACCCTTCAATTAAACTTCTGTAATATCCGGCAAGTCCTAGGAATTGACGAATTTCCGTAGGAGACTTGGGCGTAGCCCAATCCTTAACTGCCTCGATCTTTGCTGGGTCGACTTGTAATCCCTGGCTATCAATGACATGGCCAAGAAATTGAACTCTTCGTATCCAAAAATCACACTTTGAAAATTTGGCATACAATTGCTCCTTCTTGAGTAGTTCCAGGATTGTTCTGAGATGTTCTTCGTGCTCTTCCTTACTCTTGGAATAAATCTAGATATCGTCAATGAATACGATCACAAACTTATCAAGATACGGTTTGCACACCCTATTCATGAGATCCATAAATACCGCAGGTGCGTTGGTTAATCCGAAAGGCATTACTTGAAACTCATAATGACCATAACGTGTTCTAAAGGCCGTCTTCGGGATATCCTCTTCCCGAACTCTAAGTTGATGGTAACCGGATCTTAAATCAATCTTGGAATAAAAACTGGAACCTTGTAACTAGTCGAACAAGTCGTCGATTCTGGGGAGTGGATAACGGTTCTTCACCGTTAACTTGTTCAACTCACGGTAGTCGATGCACATTCTGAAAGTTCCATCCTTCTTCTTCACAAACAAAACTGGCGCTCCCCAAGGCGAGGAACTCGGTCTAATGAATCCTTTGTCCAAAAGTTCTTGTAATTGATTTGACAATTCCTGCATTTCCGAAGGTGCAAGTCTATATGGTGCTCGCGCAATTGGTGCAGCTCCTGGCACTAATTCAATTTGAAACTCAACTTGGTGTGTAGGCGGAAGTCCTGGCAATTCTTCCGGAAAAACTTCTAGAAATTCCTTAATAATTGGCACCTCTTCAAGTCGTTTCTCATCCGACTTCTTCTCCGTGATGTGAGCCAAGAATGCATAACAACCCTTCTTTATGTACTTCTCGGTTTTAATGCATGATATAATACTGAGTCGAGTTCCACTTCGCTCTCCACGAATAACCAAAGTTTCACCGTTATAAGGAAGGTGAACAACTTTCTCATCACAAATAATTCTCGCTCGATGTCAGGATAACCAATCCATACCGATAACAACGTCGAAACTTCCAAGTTCTACGGGCATGAGGTCTATATTGAATGGATGATTTAGGAAATTTATAGTGCAACCACGGACAATGGTGTTGGTGTTAACTAAAGACCCATCGGCTAGTTCAACGATATAGGAAATGTCTAATGGGGTTGGTTCTATGTTAAGTAATGGTGAAAATGCAATAGAAACAAAACTTCTATCCGCTCCTGAATCAAATAAAATGGATGCATAACGATTACTAGTGAGGAACGTACCCGCAACAACATTCGGGTCCTCTTTGACATCTTCTCCTCCCATAACATAAGCTCTTCCTCGAGCCATTCCACCTTGATTTCTAGCTCCTTGATTCTTCTTCTATGGGCACTCATTCCTAAAGTGTCCAATTTCTCCACAGCCAAAACATGTTACTGGTGGTTTCTGATTGTCACCCAATTTTAGAAGTTTGCAATCTTTGGTGTGGTGACCAATCTTCTTGCAGTTGCCACATAGATCTGGGCAACGTCCTGGGTTATGATGTTTCTGACACCTTTCACACTTGGGTAGATTACCCTCATATCCTTTCCTTTCGGTTGGCCCTGCAGCATAGGCCCTTGCCACTTCTTGCCTCTTAGGTGGTGGCTGAATAGCATTTCCACCTTGGTTGTAGTCAAACCTCCTCTTGTTGTTGTTGTTACTGTTTGGGTTGTTGTTTCGGTTATTGGGATAGTTGCGGTTTCGATTGTTGTTATAGTTGTTGTTGTTTCGAGTGTTGTTGTAGTTGGTGTTGTTTGAACGGTTATTGTTGTTGACAGCAGATTTTCCTTTTACCACTTGGACCATGAGTTTCTGAGTTATTCGGATAGCCTCTTCCATTGTTTGAGGATCAAAAGAAATCACATCCCCTCGAATACTTTCAGGCAATCCACCAATGAAGTTTTCCATCTTTTTCTCATCGTCGGGAACCATAGTTGGACATAGTACAGCCAACTCTTGAAACCTCCTGATGTAGGTCTCGATGTCATCGCCTTTAGTTACCTGCTCATAGAACTCTGTTTCCAACTTTTGCACCTAAGTACGAGGGCAAAACTTCTTTGTCATCAATTTCTTGAATTGATCCCAAGTGAGCTTGTAAGCATTTTCCATACCAATCGGCTGAGCATAAGAATTCCACCAAGACATAGCTTCATCAAGAAGCATACCTGTAGCAAATTTTACCTTGCTGACGTCCGGGCAACCGCACATGAGGAATACATTCTCATTCTTTTCAAACCAGCGGATCAAAGCAACCGTTCCTTCAGTGCCCTTAAACTTGATAGGATCACTAATCTTGAAATCCTTCCAAGTACATTCACGCCTATTATTGGGTGGTTCAACCGTCCCTGTATTAGATGTAGTTTCAGCAGCCCTTGCAGCAACCTCAGTTCTCTCAACTTCTAGAGCTTCTGCTATACTATCCCTGACCAACTTGCGGATAGCGGCTTGAGTCATAGCGGGTGTTTCTGGTGCAGCCTTTCCTTTCCTTGGTGCCATACTTCTGATCAATCACAATGGAAACAACCATGAGAAAAATCATAATAGAAATAGTCATCGTACCAAAGGTATACACCCACAACATGTATATATACAACCACAACGAGTATAAACACAACCACGACATGTACGAGTACAACCACAACCTGTATAAATACAACCACGACATGAATAAATACAACCACAACCTGTATAATTACAACCACAACCTGTATAAATACAACCACGACATGTATAAATACAACCACAACTAGTATAAATACGATAACAATAAAGAGCAACCACGAAACATCATAAATATAATCACAACACATGAATCTAATACATGAAAATTTCGGCCTACATGGACCGATATAATATATAGCACAACATTTCCAACATAGTAGAGTCATGCTTGATATATTTGTTTGTACAACAACCAAAAGGCTACAAGTTCTTGAACTATGTCCCACACCTCGGGACTAGGAAAATAGTAAAAGCTAATACAATACCAGTCTATGTCTAGGCTCCTCCAGGTGCTCTAGATGGTCCAGGTGCTCTAGGTCCTCCAGGTCCTCTCCTAACGTGGCGAATCTCACGATCCATCGCAACAACAATCTCCTCCAAGTGCTCCACTCCAAGCTGAAGGGCAGCCTCCCTGGTCTCTGCAGCTGTCATCCTCTCCTGAGCTACTGCCAACTGGTGTGCCTGCTCTCCCTGAGTCTCCTGTGTCATCTGGGCTCTATCCCGTATCTCAGGTAGCTTAACCCTAAGCTGGTCAATCAGCTCCTGGTGCTCCTCCTGTCGTGCCTCCAATCCATGATAAGACACGTCAATGCTAACCCTGCCTAAGATCAACCCCTCAACCTGCTCCTCGACCTCCTCAAGTCGAGTAGTGATAATCTCATCTACCCTAAAACCCAACCTATCAACCTGCTCCTATTAAGCATCCAAAGTACGTGCTGTAGGACCTCTAGCAGTAGCTGCTCTCGAACTCTCACCTATATGGTATACTGGTGGTGGTGGAAGATCAAAAGTCTCAGTAGTAGGTGAAGCTGGGGTAGTAAACCTTGCACGCTTCCTGAGCGGCAAAAGTGAAGTAGATATGGAAGTAGTAGTGGGTATAGCTGGTGGTGTAGGTAATGTAGGAATAGTAGGGATCCTAAAAGTAGAGGTAGCAGGGCGAACACTCTTCTTAGCACCTAGAGTTGTCTTACTGCGGGGAAACATAAGTCTTGGTTCTGAGGGAATAGAAGTAGCAGGGGATGATATATCAGTAAGTACACGGGTAACATCAAGTGGTGCAATGGGAGAGATATGAGGAGTAGGAGCAGTCTCTTCCTCCTCAAAAGGCTCGGTATCCTCACCTGATGCCAAAAGTGGCAACACAGGTACTGGAGGAATGGGTGGTGGTGAAAAAGCAGTGGAAGACAAAGAGCCCTCAACATCAGAGTCTGAGACAGAGTAAAGTATGACAATGTTCGTGTCTGAAGACATATCTCTGTGATAATCAAGGTGAAATAAAAATAAATAACTCGCGTAATGGAATCACCTAAAAATAAATAATTATGCACTTATGATGAAATGATTATATGCTATGATGATGTAGTTATAGTCTAGGGTCCATGATGCATCCTAGTTCGCTATAACCTTAGCTCTGATGCCAATCTGTCACACCCCCAAAATACCTGAATGGCAGCGGAATGGAATACCTGGGGTGACTGTCATAGCACCACAGTTACAGTTATACTGAACGACCTAAAGTGTCGTTTTGAAAATACATCGTTTGATTCATTCAAAATATTCAGAGTTATAAAACATAGGTCCCAAAAGTCTTGAAAAGTTTAAGTAAATAAGTTTAGTACAATCAAACGATAGTTCATAAGTGCATGAAAATCCAAAATGAGACTGATGAGGCGAAAAATGAACCACTTTTAATGGGTCATTTAAGCCCGGAATTGAATTTATTTGATCGAATATTGCCCTAAATCGTTCCTTTTGTGATTTTAGGTACTTTGGGAGAGAAATCTGGAAAAGGAAGCAATTCGGACGATTTTGGAGCATAAAAGTGAAGAAAACGCCAAAGACTTAATTTTCCTTGCTGGGAACAGTAGGTGACGGCGTCCAGAAGGAAATTCTGACGGCGTCAAGAGTAAATTTCATGACGGCCCAGTACAGAATTGAAGGCGTCACGAGGTAGAGCGTCAAGAGTAAAATACGTGACGGCCTGGAAAATGTTATAACGTGATGGCGTCAAAAGTAGATCAGGGCAGTCCGAGAATTCTTTTGGCGGCGAGATGACGGCGTCACCAATTTGGTCTTGACGCCGTCAGCCTCAATTTCCTATATATAGTTTTCTAATTTTCATTCATAAAAAGAGAGAAGTTTTGGAGAAACCCTAAGGCCGAACTTAGTACGAATTTTACAGGTTTTTCAAGGGTTCTCAGCCCTTGAACCCTTTCATATGTAATTGAGATAAGTATTCTTTTAATTCAATCAATATGTCTATGTGTTGGTTGTCTATATCTTGTTCTTGTCTTAATTCCATCATGCTAGGCTAGATCTATCTTGTGTTTGCTTGGATCTAATGAAACCTAGATGTTAATTATGTGTTGATTACTTGTTTATGGTTGTATTGGATGAATGATTTCGATGTTAGGCTTAAGAAAACTGGCAGATCTCCAAATGGTAACATGCTTGAAAGTCTTAGGAAACATGAACTGACGTTCAGTAGGTTTTATTGGTTGTATTTAATGCATGAGTAAATTATAATGATCCCATGTTAGGAGCTTCTTAGCCGGCTCGACATAGGAGTGAAGTAGGCACTCATAGGATTGGGGAATTAAGTGCGCCACCCCATGAATGGTATTAAGGAATACAATCCGTTATCCACGCAACTATAACAAGTAATTAACGTGTAAAAGATATCTAGGGAGTAGTGAAATCTAAGTAAACACAACTTCTCCATTTATTGCTCACAACCTTAGTTAATTTAGTTTATTTTCATTTCTAGTATTTTATTTTGATTGCATCTTTAGTATTGGGTTAGTTGATTAGCAACTAATTCCGCCCAAATCCTTCAAACCCCGAGATTTTTACTTGCTTTCTAAAAAATATAAAAATACAAAAATAATCATCCCTCATCTTTAGAACTAGTATTTAGGTTTTCTAATCCTAGCGACACTATTCCTAGATGAACGATCAATCCCCCGGTACTTGTCACTATACTATACTACAACGATCAGGTACACTGCCTGGTGGGGGTTGTAAGCTTCTCAAGATCCCTCGAGAGGTAAAGCCTAGTGCGATTCCCACGTATCAAGTTTTTGGCGTCGCAGCCTGGGGAATAGTTATTGTCTAGGTTAGAATCTCCTTTTATTAGGTCTACTTGCTAGATTCCTTTCTAGTAAGATTTTATTTTTATTTTTAGGTTTTCTTTAGTCTATCTTATTTCTTTGTGTTTTTGTTCGTAACTCTTCACCACCCGACATCATGGACGATGGGAACATCTTTGAACCCATCATCCCACCACAACAAAACCCACCACTAGAACCTCTTAGGCCCCGAACCTTAGGAGAGTATTCCCGACCTAGCCACCAAGGCTACCGAAACACCATTGAGCTCACCGGAGCCAATGTGACCCCCTTGCGATCCGACACCATCCGGTTGGTACAAAGCAGATGTGCATTCCATGGACTTCGTTCTGAAGATCCAAACCAACATCTTAAGGACTTCCTTAAAATCGTAGACTCCATAGACTTAGATGTTGAAACTAGAGAGACAACCCGATTACGCCTATTCCAATTCTCTCTACGGGATCAAGCTAGTCAATGGCTTGAGCGTTTACCCGCGGGATCCATCACCACATGGGATGATCTCACCACTCGTTTCCTTGCTCAATTTTTCCCACCGGGGAGAACTACTAAGCTTAGAAATGACATCTTGATGTTCCAACAACGTCAAAATGAATCTCTTTATGAAGCATGGACTCGTTTCAAGGACTTACTCCAAAAAGTCCCTCACCATGGCATAGATCTTTGGCTCCAAGTCCAAATCTTTTATGACCATATCGATCTCTCCACGAGGCGAGCCATTGACCAATCGGCCGGTGGTAAGCTATGTGATCTAAGTGCGGAACAATCATGGGAACTCATAGAAGATCTTGCTCTCTATGACAACGAAAGTTGGAATGATCCCCGTGATTTGAACAAAACGGTCAAGGCAATATCTTTGCCTTCGAACAACTCTAGCACTCCCGACCGTAGGATCATGGAACTTGAGGACCAAGTCAATTTTCTCATGAAATCTTACGAAGCTCCTAAGCCTTCAAGCCAAGTGAACAAAATCACTTCTTCATGCGAATTATGTAGTGGTCCCCACGAAACTCGTGATTGTGTGGAACTCCCCGGAACAGCTTTTGCGGACTACGCATCCACGCGTACCGACGAAGCGGGAGATAAGTGGTACACTTTCAAGCCCGAGCCAAACCCTTACGGTGATTCATACAACCCCTCTTGGAAAAATCACCCAAACCTTAGGTGGAAACAAAGTCAACCCAATTCTTCCAATCCGCCTAATCGTTACCAACCAAACGGTCCACCCTCCAACCGTACTTTCAACAACAATCCTTCTAACAATTATGGTAGTACCAACAATCTTGAAGGATTGATGTCTAAGTTCATGGCATCTCAAGAAGCTCGCATAGCTAGGTTTGAAACCGAATTCAACCAACAACAAACGGAGATGACCAACAAGATTGACAACTTGTTGAAAGCCCTCAACAACCAAGCGTTAACTACACCTAGGAAGGACACTAGGGACACCAATAACGGAATCCAAATTAAGGACCCCTCATCATCTAAACATGTCCACTTTGTCAATGTTGTCACCATTAAGCCAATAGATAAGGAGATAGAAGAAAATGACAAGGATGAAGTTGGAGTAGAAACCGAGACTAGGGATGCAAGTAGGGAAGTTGAGGTTAATAAGGGAGAAGAATTAGAGGAAGTAGAAACTATAGAAGAATACTTTGATAAGATGCCCACCAAGGAAGAACGGGAATACCATAAGGATTTATTCGATAGTCCCGAGAGACCATATATCCTTGGCACACCCCTTATCAAAATGGGAGACCCCTCTAACATTAACATACCATGCAATATTGGGCACATGCATATATGGAAAGCTTATATCGATCCTAGATCTCCTATTAACATCATGACTAGGACTTATTACAATTAGGTGATGAAGAAACAACTTGATTTTAGGATGATGCCCAATAGGAATTTGATAAGTAATTTTGTAGGAAGAGTGAAGGGATTGCATGTGATTATAGGTAATCTCACCTATGAGATCGATTTTATGATAGAGGAAGACACTCGTCCGGTGATTGATGATTGCCTAAGCCAAGTAATCTTTGGAAAACCATTTGTTGAGGCCACTAGGATGAGTTATGACCCGACTCTAGGGATAGTTAGATTCAAGGAAGAAAATGATGAGGTTGCCTATCAAATGCCCTACAAAATTGAGCAATACCGCCTCCTCTCTAATATAGAAAAAGAACACAAGCAAGTGGCTTATTATAGGAATGAGGAGGATAGATGTAGAGGAGTAGAGTATGTGAAGAGTAGGATGCTTGGTTTCTACAAAGAATGCTTGCAACTAGGTCTGGAATATAAAACTGGTTTAGAAGACGACCTAGGGAGTGGAACCAACGATGAGGTCACGTAGTAACCCATGACCTTGAGTCTAGCTACAAGACTCGTAAATAAAGAAAAGCGCTTCTTGGGAGGCAACCCATGTTTTGTGTGATTTTATTTTGTTTGTTTGTTATTTGCTTCCGTATGCATGCTTTATTTTTATTGTTGGTAGATCATGTTTCTCAATTAAATTGTGGAAATACTTTACTTTGTTGTTTTGGCCTAGTCTTAACTCCACCTAAAAGTATTTTTGCAAAAGATAAGTGTAAGGGGAAACCCCAAATATGTTTTCAAGAAACAAACCGATCATGATTCTCCACAATATTAAATGAACATGTATATTCGTATTTGTTATAGTCAAATGCTTGTATTGAGTCAAAATGAAGTTTTGCAGGATTTTCCAGGAAGTAGGACCAAGTTTTTCCAGAAATTTTCCGGAAACTTAACATAAGAATTTCTGCAGGTCACTTCTGACGGCGTCACGAGTTAACTCTTGACGGCGTCACGTGTAAAAATCTGGAAATTTTACCGGTTTTGTTTTTCTAACGGAGTCTTATGGTTTTTGTGAATTATTAAGTTTTATAATCTCCAGGAAATCTGCAAACTTCATTCCACAAGCATTATATCTTATTTTGTTTTCTAGGATTTAGTAACTTATATAGGTTGCCGCCGATTTTATGCGAGGTTGTCTTGTCTATTTTCTCAGGATTCACAGGTTATGTATGACAAGAAGATGATTTATATTCTGGAAGGGAAGCTTTGATTGTTCATTTTCTTGGAGGAAGATTTAACCTGGCCACCTTATTATCCATACCGAGCGAATCAGGGGAGTATTTGATTTCATTCATTTTACTTTTTCACTTTTACATTCTTTACTTGAACATTGGGGACAATGTTCATCTTAAGTGTAAGGGGAGGGTAAAATGATGATACCTTACATGTACACTTTCGCTTGAGTTTGTTTTGTTTAATGGTAGATGTGTAATAAAACTATGAGAAATACTTGTTAGTGCAATTTTAGCGCCAAATTTAAATTTTTTTACAACATTTAGGAGTGAAACTTTAGCCATAGCAAGCGTCTCATGGATAGGAGATTGTATGACTAGCACAAAACCGTATATTCAGAAAAATTTTCCACCCAAATATGTGAGGTTCGCCTTTAGATTTGATAGGAAAAGCATTTACTATTAGTGCTTATGAGTGTACCGGTAGCATTTAGATTCTAGAACTTGCGTTAGTGATGCATCCCGAAACCACTAGTGAGACTACATTCGTGTAGTAGGATTTACTACATGATAAGAGGCATTAGGATCACCCTTGTGTTAAACCCGTATCATAATTACTTGACAATTTAAGTCATAATGCTTGGCTAGTTAAGTCAACTAATTTTTCCCACGCCCTTAGCGTTGTACTCATTTTTAGTACACGAAACCCCTAGTACACCCCTCCGAGCCTATCTTTTCGTTTCTAACTTTAAGCATTTTACTTAAAGGAAGAATTTGTTACACCCCACTTAAATGTACACCCAAATCGCCTTAGCCTTCCGTGTATGCGCTCATTCTTAGTGCATTATTGTTATTTGTTAAACCCTAAGTTAACTATCTAATTGATTACATGGTTGCTAAGTCGAGTCATATCCTTGTACATATTGTTTTGGGACGATTGGTACTCATGGGTAAGTACTTATTTTATGGAGTAATGGGGAAGAACACCATATTATTACCCCCATATGTACGTTAATCTTAAAAGTACTCCAAGTGTTTTGATTTGCTTAATTCGATTCATTAGATTAGTTTATTGTAAAGTATGTAAAAATTCAAGTGTAAGGGAAATGTTCATTCCCTATGATGTATTATTTTGGATGGTAGGGTAAGAGTGTATGCAAAAAAAAAAAAAAAAAAAAAAAAAAAAAAAAAAAAAAGAAAAAAAACGAAAAATCAAGGAAAAGGAAAAAAAATAGAAAAATAAAAAAATAAAAAATAAAAAAAATAAAAAAAATAAAAAATAAAAAAAGAAAAAAACATACGGACTACCATCCCTTTTTATTCTATGTTTATTTTATGTTTTTGTTATTTTTCATTTATTAGCTTAAGTTGAGTCTAGTCTTGGCTTAGCAACGCCATATTGTACATGTAATTAACCAAGATTGTTAACTCGCCACCAGTAAAAACTTCCTTTATCCAACAAAACCGTGTATTTCATATCCTTACACCTAACGTTACAACCCTTTAAAATACCTCTTTGATAGTTTATCCTAGGTGCTTACGCCATGTGGTGGAGGTTTGATCCTTTCCCAAGCCTATGGTAATCTATTTTGCTATGACAGGTAGTGAGAGATATCTTCCGTTTCCATATTGTAATTTATACTTTATTACACCCAAGAGATGTGAGTATCTAAACACCATTTGTGAGGTGCTAGTGTATGACCTCCGTGCTTGTCTTTGGTCTTTAGTGGAACGATTATTTGTTGTAATTACTTTTATATTAGTGTTAAATGACCCCTAACTTGTATTTTGATTAGAATAAAAGCGCATTTGCTTGAGGACAAGCAAATCTCAAGTGTAAGGGTATATGATGAGGCGAAAAATGAACTACTTTTAGGGGGTCATTTAAGCCCGGAATTAAATTTATTTGATCAAATATTGCCCTAAATCGTTCCTTTTGTGATTTTAGGTACTTTGGGAGAGAAACCTGGAAAAGGAAGCAATTCGGACGTTTTTGGAGCATAAAAGTGAAGAAAACGCCAAAGACTTAATTTTCCTTGCTGGGAACAGTAGGTGACAGCGTCAAGAAGGAAATTCTGACGGCGTCAAGAGTAATTTTCAAGACGGCCCAGTACAGAATGGAAGGCGTCACGAGGTAGAGCGTCAAGAGTAAAATACGTGCGGCCTGGAAAATGTTATAACGTGACGGCGTCAAAAGTAGATCAAGGCAGTCCGAGAATTCTTTTGACGGCGAGATGACGGCGTCACCAATTTGGTCTTGACGCCGTCAGCCTCAATTTCATATATATATAGTTTTCTAATTTTCATTCATAAAAAGAGAGAAGTTTTGGAGAAACCCTAAGGTCGAACTTAGTACGAATTTTACAGGTTTTTCAAGGGTTCTCAGCCCTTGAACCCTGTCATGTGTAATTGAGATAAGTATTCTTTTAATTCAATCAATATGTCTATGTGTTGGTTGTCTATATCTTGTTCTTGTCTTAATTCCATCATGCTAGGCTAGATCTATCTTGTGTTTGCTTGGATCTAATGAAACCTAGATGTTAATTATGTGTTGATTACTTGTTTATGGTTGTATTGGATGAATGATTTCGATGTTAGGCTTAAGAAAACTGGCAGATCTCCAAATGGTAACATGCTTGAAAGTCTTAGGAAACATGAACTGACGTGCACTAGGTTTTATTGGTTGTATTTAATGCATGAGTAAATTCTAATGATCCCATGTTAGGAGCTTCTTAGCCGGCTCGACATAGGAGTGAAGTAGGCACTCATAGGATTGGGGAATTAAGTGCACCACCCCATGAATGGTATTAAGGAATACAATCCGTCATCCACGCAACTATAACAAGTAATTAACGTGTAAAAGATATCTAGGGAGTAGTGAAATCTAAGTAAACACAACTTCTCCATTTATTGCTCACAACCTTACTTAATTTAGTTTACTTTCATTTCCAGTATTTTATTTTGATTGCATCTTTAGTATTGGGTTAGTTGATTAGCAACTAATTCCGCCCAAATTCTTCAAACCCCGAGATTTTTACTTGCTTTCTAAAAAATATAAAAATACAAAAATAATCATCCCTCATCTTTAGAACTAGTATTTAGGTTTTCTAATCCTAGCGACACTATTCCTAGCTGAACGATCAATCCCCCGGTACTTGTCACTATACTATACTACAACGATCAGGTACACTGCCTGGTGGGGGTTGTAAGCTTCTCAAGATCCCCCGAGAGGTAAAGCCTGGTGCGATTCCCACGTATCAGAGACGCGTCATCCTTGATACTCAAGGAAATGACTCCATGCATGTCATGAGGCATATGTCTTAGTTACCTGAAAATACATTGCAAAAACGGTCAACAATAATGTTGGTGATTAATCATAGGTTTGTAAGTTAAATCGTATGTACATAAGCCACAAGTATAAAGTAAATCGACAAAAATGTCAAAATGCTACATTGGCTCTTAAGCTCATGACCCCGAAGCTAGACGTTACTTTGCCCCAAATGAGTGTTTACCAGACACTCTAATATATTAGACATGAAATGCATTCGTACCCATTGGAGCAACCCAAACACGAATGGAGGATTCACCCTCAATAGATCTATTCACTCACTCTCGCTTGTAGATTAATTAACGGTCCATGATAATAAAGGGGACTTGTCATGACGTGGTAATAAGGCAACTTAAGCAATGTAAGGAATTTAATACTTTGGCATGTACAGAAAAATAAGTAATGCAATGTATTCTCCCCCGTGGGATTTGAAATCAAATATGTAATTTAAAACGGGGCTATGAAAACTCACCTTAAGTGATAGTACGATGAGATGAAATGATCGGGACAACAAGGCACGAACACTAGACGCAACCTAAATGAATGAATATGATCTACTTTAGATCATGAAATGATGAATATTCATGCACATGATACCTATACCACTCGTAACTTGAAAATACTTGTTATCATCAAAGTAGGTAATTTCCATACTAAGGAAAAATAAGTCCAATTAGAAGTATAGAAACTTGTCGTAATATATCGTATATAAAATGTTAGTGTTATGTTCCTCGTTTTGAAAACCTTAAGATAGCATCTAGTAGTCGCATAAATAAACCTTGGGTCGTACGTACTTAGTTAGTTAAAAATAAAATCCTTGAATAAGAAATCTAGAAAATATATCATTTAGTACGTAGTTATATTATTTCTAGTAGTGACTAAATATATATATAGTTTTGACGATTTTAAAACGTGTATAACTTGGTCGTTTTAAGTTCATTTTCCTCGTTCTTTATATCCACGGATTCGTCTTAGTATGTATTAACATATTTTCTATAGCTCGGCTCCTCTAGGTTACGTCGAACGGCTCTATTTGTCCGTCAAAAATCGTCCAACAGGATGTAATTTTTCAGAAAAATAGTTTTCGTCAATTAACTTGCAAAAATCATAACTCCTTCGTTATAAGCTCGTTTTAATCCGTTCTTTCGCCAACGGCTTCGTTTTTGAAAGTATTTTCTAAATCTTTGGTCAAAAATTACCCTTCACCTACTGAGTTTCCCACGTTTTAAATATATGGACAGTAGGTATATGTATTGTTTCAAAAACCATTTCTAGGGTTCCAATCTAGTTCTAACTTCAACCATACCACTTTCAATCACCACAAAACTAGTCTAATCCTACCTTACACCTTCTTAGGGTGTCATGGGTTCCTAAACATCATAAATCAAGTGGATCTAACAAGGATCTAACTATAATCTATTTCTATGGCTCAAAAGTTTGATGTGTTTAAAATGGAGTGGTATAAATAACATATGCATGTAGATCTAGTATATATATCATATGAATCTTGTAAAAACTTGGTAAAATCATAAAGATAAGTTTCACACACTTACTTGAAAGATTAATGAGATTTTGAGGATGAAAACCTATGTAAACCTTGAGTTTGTATTTCAAAACCCTAAAAGGAGTAAAAACTACACTTGATAATTTACTTGATCTTGGAAAATAAATGTTTTTGCTTGTTTTTCTTGTTTAGGCCGAGCACAAGAAGAGAGAAAAAGAGAGATAGTTTGCTTGCTTTAGCTCTTGTAATGATATGGAAAAGAAGCGTTTTTGTATATATATTATATATATTGAATCAATTATTTGGTACATTAATGCTATGGTAAAATTTTCAAGTTATGTAAGAAATGGGGATGGGTGGGGGGGGGGGGGCATCTAGTGAAAGAAATAAGGAAAAGTGGTATTTTGTGTAAGAGTTAGTAGGTATTTGGTAGTATTATGTATATATTAATAGTTTTAGGGAATACCAGGTACCGAGTTAATTAAAAATAAATTTTAACGGAATTAACCGGGACATAATAAAATCGTAAAAATTGTAAAAATATGTTGGGAATAAATATTGAGTGTTTAGATAATTATTATTTAGTTTCTACGAAAACCGTCGTAATTTTAGTAAACTTACGATACTAATTAAATAAATTTCCAAAACACCGGGTAAATTAATATTATAATTTTTATATTATTAAAATAAATATAAAAATATATTGGGATCATAGTCGGGAGTGTCGGACGTGTTAGTCACATTATTGATCGCGTGTTAACGTTTATTTAGAAATAAATATACGTAAAAGTCAATTATATCAAAAGTACTAATTTAAATATCCTACGAGTGGAATAGTATGCAAGTGCCATAATGATGATATGCAGACTATTTCTAGTTTGTATGAAGTGTCCCAATGATAATGCATGAATTCGCTCCTGAACCAATACGGTTACGCGAATTTGAATACCCGTAAACTAAATTTACGATGAAATGAGTAATGCACATGAATAGTGGTTTTCTCTCAGAAATGAATAGTTTCATGTGAATAGTGAAATTTTTGAATGTTTCTCGGAATATTAAACTGACCTCAAAAATGATGAATAGTAAAATGATGAATAGTGATCGATGAATAGTAATTGGTGAATAGTAATATGTTGAGGTTTGGAAAAATGACCTGAAATTGTGGGGTGTGATAGTCGCCCACCCAAAAAGGAATTCAGTCCCTGAATTCAGCTAGTGTTGGTCTCAGAAATTGGCTTGGTGAAAAGTTGTGGATACTTTAGTCGCATTTGGTCTTCTCATTCCCAAGTAAACTCGGGTCCTCTTCGAGAATTCCAGCGAACTTTCACCATCGGAATTTGACTCTGCTTCAACTGTTTGACCTCGCGGTCCATAATTTCAACTGGTTCTTCCACAAAGTTAAGCTTGTCATCGAGTTGTATTTCTTCTATTGGTATAACGGAAGACTCG
Source organism: Artemisia argyi (assembly GCA_030686995.1). NCBI lineage: Eukaryota > Viridiplantae > Streptophyta > Magnoliopsida > Asterales > Asteraceae > Artemisia > Artemisia argyi. The sequence goes on along the minus strand of CM060690.1, from coordinate 110,079,668 downwards.
TCCGAAAGACATTTCTTGAGGTTCGAGACATGAAACGTGTTGTGTACGTTGTTGGGTTCTGACGGATGTTCAAGTTTGTAAGCTACCGGACCAATCCTTTCCAGTATCTTAAATGGACCAATGTATCTCGGTTTCAACTTCCCGCGTTTTCCAAATCGTATCACGCCCTTCCAAGGCGACACTTTCAACATGACTTTGTCTCCGACCTGAAATTCCAATGGTTTGCGTCGAACATCTGCGTAGCTTTTCTGTCGACTTCTAGCAGTTTCGAGTCTCTCTCGAATCTGAATTATCTTTTCTGTTGTTTCTTGAACCATCTCCGGGCCAGTACATTGTACATCACCGACTTCGGCCCAACAAACTGGAGATCGACACTTACGACCATAAAGTGCCTCGAATGGTGATGCTTTAATGCTCGAATGGTAACTGTTGTTATAGGAAAACTCGATCAACGGCAAATGGTTAGCCCAACCATTTACAAAGTCAATCACACATGCCCTAAGCATGTCCTCAAGTGTTTGAATAGTTCTCTCGCTCTGACCATCGGTCTGAGGATGGTAAGCAGTGCTCATGTCTAACTTGGATCCAAAAGAATCTTGTAATGACCGTCAAAAGTTTGAAGTAAAACGACTATCTCTGTCAGAAATGATGGAAACTGGTGCACCGTGTCTTGAGACTATTTCCTTGACATAAAGTCTAGCAAGTTGTTCCATGGAATAAGTCTCTTTAATGGGTATGAAATGAGCTGATTTGGTAAGATGATCAACAATTACCCAAATAGCATCGTAGCCTCCTGACGTCTTGGGAAGTTTAGTAACAAAGTCCATTGTAATATGTTCCCACTTTCATTGTGAAATCTTTGGTTGTTGAAGTAATCCTGACGGTTTCTGGTACTCGGCTTTCACTTTAGCACAAGTAAGGCATTTGCTGATGTACTTAGCTATTTTTGCTTTCATTTTCGGCCACCAATAAAGCTTTTTGAGATCCTGATACATCTTATCAGAACCGGGATGAATAGAGTACTTCGACTTGTGTGATTCATGCATAATCAATTCTCGTATCCCACCATAGAGTGGTATCCAACTTCGGTCCTTGAAGCATAACACTCCATCTGATCTCTTTACATAGCCATTTTTGTTTTCTGGCATACCATAAAGTTTCTCATGTGGTCGATTTTCTTCTTTGAGAGCCTCAATCTGAGCTTCTAAAATTTTTGATGGTAATGGCGAAATGATTGTCATTCCCAATGACCTAACTCTCAAAGGTTTGAGTCGTTCTTTTCGGCTAAGTGCGTCTGCTACTACATTCGCTTTTCCCGGGTGATATCGGATTTAACAATCGTAATCACTCAACAATTCCAGCCAACGACGTTGTCTCATATTGAGTTCCTTCTGATCAAGTATATGCTGTAAGCTCTTGTGGTCGGTAAAAATTACACACTTGGTACGATAAAGGTAGTGTCTCCAAATCTTGAGTGCAAAAACTATCGCACCCAACTCCAAATCGTGTGTAGTGTAATTCTTCTCGTGTGTCTTAAGCTGTCTTGATGCATAAGCTATCACCTTCTCGTTTTGCATTAGCACAGCTCCAAGTCCTTGATGCGAAGCATCGCAATATACCACAAAGTTCTCAATACCTTCGGGTAGTGACAAAATCGGTGCGCTACAAAGCTTCTGTTTCAATAACTGAAATGCGGACTCTTGTTTCTCTCCCCACTCGTACTTTTGATTTTGTTATGTCAGCTTAGTCAACGACTTCGCTAACTTAGAAAACCCTTCAATAAACCTTCTGTAATATCCGGCAAGTCCTAGGAATTGACGAATTTCCATAGGAGACTTGGGCGTAGCCCAATCCTTAACTGCCTCGATCTTTGCTGGGTCGACTTGTAATTCCTGGCTATCAATGACATGGCCAAGAAATTGAACTCTTCGTATCCAAAAATCACACTTTGAAAATTTGGCATACAATTGCTCCTTCTTGAGTAGTTCCAGGATTGTTCTGAGATGTTCTTCGTGCTCTTCCTTACTCTTGGAATAAATCAAGATATAGTCAATGAATACGATCAAAAACTTATCAAGATACGGTTTGCACACCCTATTCATGAGATCCATAAATACCGCAGGTGCGTTGGTTAATCCGAAAGGCATTACTTGAAACTCATAATGACCATAACGTGTTCTAAAGGCCGTCTTCGGGATATCCTCTTCCCGAACTCTAAGTTGATGGTAACCGGATCTTAAATCAATCTTGGAATAAAAACTGGAACCTTGTAACTGGTCGAACAAGTCGTCGATTCTGGGGAGTGGATAACGGTTCTTCACCGTTAACTTGTTCAACTCACGGTAGTCGATGCACATTCTGAAAGTTCCATCCTTCTTCTTCACAAACAAAACCGGCGCTCCCCAAGGCGAGGAACTCGGTCTAATGAATCCTTTGTAAAAAAGTTCTTGTAATTGATTTGACAATTCCTGCATTTCCGAAGGTGCAAGTCTATATGGTGCTCGCGCAATTGGTGCAGCTCCTGGCACTAATTCAATTTGAAACGCAACTTGGCGTGTAGGTGGAAGTCCTGGCAATTCTTCCGAAAAAACTTCTGGAAATTCCTTAACAATTGGCACCTCTTCAAGTCGTTTCTCATCCGACTTCTTCTCCGTGATGTGAACCAAGAATGCATAACAACCCTTCTTTATGTACTTCTCGGTTTTAATGCCCGATATAATACTGAGTCGAGTTCCACTTCGCTCTCCACGAACAACCAAAGTTTCACCGTTATAAGGAAGGTGAACAACTTTCTCATCACAAATAATTCTCGCTCGATGTCGGGATAACCAATCCATACCGATAACAACGTCGAAACTTCCAAGTTCTACGGGCATGAGGTCTATATTGAATGGATGATTTAGGAAATTTATAGTGCAACCACGGACAATGGTGTTGGTGTTAACTAAAGACCCATCGGCTAGTTCAACGATATAGGAAATGTCTAATGGGGTTGGTTCTATGTTAAGTAAAGGTGAAAATGCAATAGAAACAAAACTTCAATCGATTCCTGAATCAAATAAAATGGATGCATAACGATTATTAACGAGGAACGTACCCGCAACAACATTCGGGTCCTCTTTGACATCTTCTCTTCCCGTAACATAAGCTCTTCCTCGAGCCATTCCACCTTGATTTCCAGCTCCTTGATTCTTCTTTTGTGGGCACTCATTCCTAAAGTGTCCAATTTCTCCACAGCCAAAACATGTTACTGGTGGTTTCTGATTGTCACCCAATTTTGGAAGTTTGCAATCTTTGGTGTAGTGACCAATCTTCTTGCAGTTGCCACATAGATCTGGGCAACGTCCTGGGTTATGATGTTTCTGACACCTTTCACACTTGGGTAGATTACCCTCATATCCTTTCCTTTCGGTTGGCCCTGCAGCATAGGACCTTGCCACTTCTTGCCTCTTAGGTGGTGGCTGAATAGCATTTCCACCTTGGTTATAGTCAAACCTCCTCTTCTTGTTGTTGTTATTGTTTGGGTTGTTGTTTCGGTTAATGGGATAGTTGCGGTATCGCTTGTTGTTATAGTTGTTGTTGTTTCGAGTGTTGTTGTAGTTGGTGTTGTTTGAACGGTTATTGTTGTTGACAGCAGATTTTCCTTTTACCACTTGGACCATGAGTTTCTGAGTTATTCGGATAGCCTCTTCCATTGTTTGAGGATCAAAAGAAATCACATCCCCTCGAATACTTTCAGGCAGTCCACCAATGAAGTTTTCCATCTTTTTCTCATCGTCGGGAACCATAGTTGGACATAGTACAGCCAACTCTTGAAACCTCCTGATGTAGGTCTCGATGTCATCGCCTTTAGTTACCAGCTCATAGAACTCTGTTTCCAACTTTTGCACCTCAGTACGAGGGCAAAACTTCTTTGTCATCAATTTCTTGAATTGATCCCAAGTGAGCTTGTAAGCATTTTCCATACCAATCGGCTGAGCATAAGAATTCCACCAAGACATAGCTTCATCAAGAAGCATACCTGTAGCAAATTTTACCTTGCTGACGTCCCGGCAACCGCACACGAGGAATACATTCTCAGTCTTTTCAAACCAGCGGATCAAAGCAACCGCTCCTTCAGTGCCCTTAAACTTGATAGGATCACTAATCTTGAAATCCTTCCAAGTACATTCACGCCTATTATTGGGTGGTTCAACCGTCCCTGTATTAGATGCAGTTTTAGCAGCCCTTGCAGCAACCTCAGTTTTCTCAACTTCTAGAGCTTCTGCTATACTATACCTGACCAACTTGCGGATAGCGGCTTGAGTCATAGCGGGTGTTTCTGGTGCAGCCTTTCCTTTCCTTGGTGCCATACTTCTGATAAATCACAATGGAAACAACCATGAGAAAAATCATAATAGAAATAGTCATCGTACCAAAGGTATACACCCACAACATGTATATATACAACCACAACGAGTATAAACACAACCACGACATGTACGAGTACAACCACAACCTGTATAAATACAACCACGAAATGTATAAATACAACCACAACCTGTATAAATACAACCACAACCTGTATAAATAAAACCACGACATGTATAAATACAACCACAACCTGTATAAATACGATAACAATAAAGAGCAACCACGAAACATCATAAATATAATCACAACACATGAATATAATACATGAAAATTTCGGCCTACATGGACCGATATAATATATAGCACAACATTTCCAACATAGTAGAGTCATACTTGATATATTTGTTTGTACAACAACCAAAAGGCTACAAGTTCTTGAACTATGTCCCACACCTCAGGACTAGGAAAATAATAAAAGCTAATACAATACCAGTCTATGTCTAGGCTCCTCCAGGTGCTCTAGATGGTCCAGGTCCTCTCCTAAGGCGGCGAATCTCACGATCCATCGCAACAACAATCTCCTCCAAGTGCTCCACTCGAAGCTGGAGGGCAGCCTCCCTGGTCTCTGCAGCTGTCATCCTCTCCTGAGCTACTGCCAACTGGTGTGCCTACTCTCCCTGAGTCTCCTGTGTCATCTGGGCTCTATCCCGTATCTCAGGTAGCTCATCCCTAAGCTGATCAATCAGCTCCTGGTGCTCCTCCTGCCGTGCCTCCAATCCATGATAAGACACGTCAATGCTAACCCTGCCTAAGGTCAACCCCTCAACCTGCTCCTCGACCTCCTCAAGTCGAGTAGTGATAATCTCATCTGCCCTAAAACCCAACCTATCAACCTGCTCCTGCTGAGCATCCAAAGTACGTGCTGTAGGACCTCTAGCAGCAGCTGCTCTCGAACTCTCACCTATATGGTATACTGGTGGTGGTGGAAGATCAGAAGTCTCAGTATTAGGTGAAGCTGGGGTAGTAAACCTTGCACGCTTCCTGAGCGGCAAAAGTGAAGTAGATATGGAAGTAGTAGTGGGTATAGCTGGTGGTGTAGGCAATGTAGGAATAGTAGGGATCCTAAAAGTAGAGGTAGCAGGGCGAACACTCTTCTTAGCACCTAGAGTTGTCTTACTGCAGGGAAACATAAGTCTTGGTTCTGAGGGAATAGAAGTAGCAGGGGATGATATATCAGTAAGTACACGGGTAACATCAAGTGGTGCAATGGGAGAGATATGAGGAGTAGGAGCAGTCTCTTCCTCCTCAAAAGGCTCGGTATCCTCACCTGATGCCAAAAGTGGCAACACAGGTACTGGAGGAATGGGTGGTGGTGAAAAAGCAGTGGAAGACAAAGAGCCCTCAACATCAGAGTCTGAGACAGAGTAAAGTATGACAATGTTCGGGTCTGAAGACATATCTCTGTGATAATCAAGGTGAAATAAAAATAAATAACTCGCGTAATGGAATCACCTAAAAATAAATAATTATGCACTTATGATGAAATGATGATATGATATGATGATGTGGTTATAGTCCAGGGTCCATGATGCATCCTAGTTCGCTTTAACCTTAGCTCTAATGCCAATCTGTCACCCCCCAAAATACCTGAAAGGCAGCGGAATGGAATACCTGGGGTGACTGTCATAGCACCACAATTACAGTTATATTGAACGACCTAAAGTGTCGTTTTGAAAATACATCATTTGATTCATTCAAAATATTCAGATTTATAAAACATAGGTCCCAAAAGTCTTGAAAACTTTAAGTAAATAAGTTTAGTACAATCAAACGATAGTTCATAAGTGCATGAAAATCCAAAATGAGATGCGTCATCCTTGATACTCAATGAAATGACTCCATGCATGTCATGAGGCATATGTCTTAGTTACCTGAAAATACATTGCGAAAACGATCAACAATAATGTTGGTGAATAATCATAGGTTTGTAAGTTAAATCGTATGTACATAAGCCACAAGTATAAAGTAAACCGACAAAAATGTCAAAATGCTACATTGGCTCTTAAGCTCATGACCCCTAAGCTAGACGTTACTTGGCCCCAAATGAGTGTTTACCAGACACTCTAATATATTAGACATGAAATGCATTCGTACCCGTTGGAGCAACCCAAACATGAATGGAGGAGTCACCCTCAATAGATCTATTCACTCACTCTCGCTTGTAGATTAATTAACGGTCCATGATAATAAAGGGGACTTGTCATGACGTGGTAATAAGGCAACTTAAGCAATGTAAGGAATTTAATACTTTGGCATGTACAGAAAAATAAGTAATGCAATGTATTCTCCCCCGTGGGATTTGAAATCAAATATGTAATTGAAAACGGGGCTATGAAAACTCACCTTAAGTGATAGTACGATGAGATGAAATGATCGGGACAACAAGGCACGAACACTAGACGCAACCTAAATGAATGAATATGATCTACTTTAGATCATGAAATGATGTAATGAATATTCATGCACATGATACCTATACCACTCGTAACTTGAAAATACTTGTTATTGTCAAAGTAGGTAATTTCCATACTTAGGAAAAATAAGTCCAATTAGAAGTATAGAAACTTGTCGTAATATATCGTATATAAAATGTTAGTGTTATGTTCCTCGTTTTGAAAACCTTTAGATAGCGTCTAGTAGTCGCATAAATAAACCTTGGGTCGTACGTACTTCGTTAGTTAAAAATAAAATCCATGAATAAGAAATCTAGAAAATATATCATTTAGTACGTAGTTATATTATTTCTAGTAGTGACTAAATATATATATAGTTTTGACGATTTTAAAACGTGTATAACTTGGTCGTTTTAAGATCATTTTACTCGTTCTTTATATCCACGGATTCGTCTTAGTATGTATTAATATATTTTCTATAGCTCGGCTCCTCTATGTTACGTCTAACGCCTCTATTTGTCCGTCGAAAATCGTCCAACAGCATGTAATTTTTCAGAAAAATAGTTTTCGTCAATTAACTTGCAAAAATCATAACTCCTTCGTTATAAGCTCATTTTAATCCGTTCTTTCGCCCACGGCTTCGTTTTTGAAAGTATTTTCTAAATTTTTGGTCAAAAATTACCCATCACCTACTGAGTTTCCCACGTTTTAAAAATATGGACAGTAGGTATATCATATATGTATTGTTTCAAAAACCATTTCTAGGGTTCCAATCTAGTTCTAACTTCAACCAAACCACTTTCAATCACCACAAAACTAGTCTAATCCTACCATAAACCTTCTTAGGGTGTCATGGGTTCCTAAACATCATAAATCAAGTGGATCTAACAAGGATCTAACTATAATCTATTTCTATGGCTCAAAAGTTAGATGTGTTTAAAATGGAGTGGTATAAATAACATATGCATGTAGATCTAGTATATATATCATATGAATCTTGTAAAAACTTGGTAAAATCATAAAGATAAGTTTCATACACTTACTTGAAAGATTAATGAGATTTTTAGGATGAAAACCTATGTAAACCTTGAGTTTGTATTTCAAAACCCTAAAAGGAGTACAAACTACACTTGATAATTTACTTGATCTTGGAAAATAAATGTTTTTGCTTGTTTTTCTTGTTTAGGCCGAGCACAAGAAGAGAGATAGTTTGCTTGCTTTAGATCTTGTAATGATATGAAAAAGAAGTGTTTTTGTATATATATTATATATATTGAATCAATTATTTGGTACAATAATGCTATGGTAAAATTTTCAAGTTATGTAAGAAATGGGGATGGGGGGGGGGGGGGGGGGCGGCATCTAGTGAAAGAAATAAGGAAAAGTGGTATTTTGTGTAAGAGTAAGTAGGTATTTGGTAGTATTATGTATATATTAATAGTTTTAGGGAATACCGGGTACCGAGTTAATTAAAAATAAATTTTAACAGAATTAACCGGGACATAATAAAGTCGTAAAAATTATAAAATTATGTTGGGTATAAATATTGAGTGTTTAGATAATTATTATTTAGTTTCTACGAAAACCGTTGTAATTTTAGTAAACTTACGATAATAATTAAATAAATTTCCAAAACACCAGGTAAATTAATATTATAAATTTTATATTATTAAAATGAATATAAAAATATATTGGGATCATAGTCGGGAGTGTCGGACGTGTTAGTCACATTATTGATCGCGTGTTAACGTTTATTTAGAAATAAATATACGTAAAAGTCAATTATACCAAAAGTACTAATTTAAATATCCTACGAGTGGAATAGTATGCAAGTGCCATAATGATGATATGCAGACTATTTCTAGTCCGTATGAAGTGTCCCAATGATAATGCATGAATTCGCTCCTGAACCAATACGGTTACGCGAATTTGAATACCCGTAAACTAAATTTACGATGAAATGAGCAATGCACATGAATAGTGGTTTTCTCTCGGAAATGAATAGTGTCATGTGAATAGTGAAATTTTTGAATGTTTCTCGGAATATCAAACTGACCTAAAAAATGATGAATAGTTATCGATGAATAGTAATTGGTGAATAGTAATATGTTGAGGTTTGGAAAAATGACCTGAAATTGTGGGGTGTGATACACTACCACCACCACCTACCGCCACTGCCACCACCACCACCAATCGCCCCCACCGCCACCCACATCCATCGTCGCCACCCACCACAACCACCATCACCACCACCCGTCACCAGCCATCGCCACCACCCACCACCACCACCCATCGCCATCACCGCCACCACCACCAACCTTCACCGCCACTACCTGCCACAACTACTACCACCTCCATTGCCACCACCCACCGCCACTCACCATACATATAGTGGTGGCGACGATGGGTGGTGGGTGGTGGCGATGGTGGTGGTAGTGGTGGCGGTGGTGGTGGGTGGCGGCGGTGAGAGGTGGCGGTGAAAATTATTAACGGCCGTTAGTATAAATGACTAACGATGCAAGGAACATAAGGGAATAAAGGACAAACAGTTGTTAGTTTATGTGAGAATTGGTAACATTTGGACAAAATACTTATTTTGGTTGGTAAATTAGACAATAAAAAAGTAAGTTAGCTACAATGGTAAAAAAATGATAAATTGGTTAGTAATTTGTGGCTTTAGCCCAGTAAAAAATGATAAGTTCATTGGTAATATGTGGCTTTAACCTTTATAAATTTGATATTTGAATTATAATAATCATGGTCGTATAACTTTTCTGACTTATAAATTTGTACTAAGATATTTTTACGTTAACTTAATTATGATACCCCATATAGTATTTAAAAAAAATACATTTATTAAAATTAAAAGTAAAATAAAAAGCTATTATCTTTCTCTCAACATATGTGAAAATCACATTTTTCACCACTTTTATATATCCAATTTTCTCAATCTTTTAGATCTTCAAAAAAAAAATAGTTGAGAATCACCGAAAAGTGTCATCCACAAGTACCAAAACTCAAGAAAATAAAAATACCTTTTAAACTATATGGTTCCTACCGCTTTGCTTGGGTACTATGCTATTTCCCTAAGTCTGAAAATGATCATTGAAATGTGATCAAATTATTTGGTGCTTGTAATCATAAAGATTTGCTCGCCTAAAAATTTAATTTCACGGGTACTCACCACCGCAATACATGAATACCCGTCTAATTAACTTGTATATGTTTTTATTACTCAACCTTCTAAATTGCCCAGCTTCAACATAAAAAATAATACTAACAAACTACTATAAAACTATGTGAAAAAAAGAAAAAAAAAAGAAAAAAATGAAAAAAAAAAAAAGAAAAAAAAAATGTTATTGTATTTTGTTTGAGAGGTGATATGCACACCATAAAATTAAAATAATGTGCACATAGTATAACATCACATACGCATGATTGTGATGTGCAAATCACATTCTATTTTGTTTATAAAACTAGTGAAAGAAAAGTTATTTATTAATTTGACCCTTTTAAAATTAGTCACTAATACTTCAGCTCTCCTAAAAGAATAATTATCGAGGAACACTAATATCATATAGTATCAAATGGGCGCAGTTTCAATATTTGAAGCTTCCATTGTTGACAAGCAACGTCAGTCAACTACAAGATGTTAATTTAGACTTTAAATACTAGTATATTATAAATATAAAGGCTTTGCAGCCTCTAATACAAAAGTTTAGTGGATTATTTTGCTATCTACATAACAAAAACTTTTTGCATACCAACAAATTAAGAGCATTGCTATATCTTCCTATTTAATCTTCCAACTTATCTTTTTGCCAATTATACCAACATGTGTTATGCACTAATTCTTTCTCTTAATTTAGATAATTGATTTCTACACTTATTAGGCTAGTGCCGGTGGTTGAACCTGAGGAGGTTTGAGACCCTTCCTCACGCTTTAGCCTTAATGGAGAGGAAGAAAATGGCGTGCGAGGACCATCAAACTAGGCAACCATAGGTGAGAAGCTCATTTTATAAGAATTCCAATGCAAATTGTGCCCTCTTAATATTTTTAATTATTAATTATTTGGTTTGTGAGAGTGATTGGGGGTGAAAGTGAGAGGAAGTGAGAGGAGAGATAAATCTGATGTGATGCCGAAGTGTAAGGTGAACTGATTTACTGTTAGGAGTAATCTTACAATCATAAATGTAAGAAAATAAATAGGAACAAATAGTAAGAAAAATTATTATTTTTCATAAATAAATAACAAACACAATCATAAAAGAAAGAAAACAAGTAGGAACAAAGAGTAAGAAAAATTATTATTTTTCATAAATAAATAACAAACACAATTTTTTCAAAAACTAATATATCTTAAACCATATTAAGCAAAAAATTTATTGCGATGACCGTTTAAATATCTGTCTATATCCGGGCATTGTGATGTACCTTGGACAAGCTTTTTTTCCCCATTATTATAAAGTTTTTTCCGTCTTTCTTTTCTTTTTTCTTTCGTTGTTGAAACTTAATTGAGAATTTACATATAATGCAACACTAATTTGGATATTCAAATATTTAAACATGTAAAAAAATGAACATAATTTTTTCTACAAAATTTGAAATGTTTCACTGTTTTTTATTTTGAAAACTAGACATTTATAGCTCTCTAACCATTAAGAACACAATATATTTCAAATTATAGATTAGTGCAATTAATTCGTAGTAGAATAAAACACATGTGATATTTACCATGTAATATTTACCACATATGATTATAGAAGTTTATAAATAATTTATTATAATCTATAATTCAAATAAAGTGTGTGATATATAGCTGAAAAGCTATGAATGCGTTTATTTGATTGCAAAAAAAAATGGTTAAAGTCTTTGATTTATATACAAATACTTATTACAATTTTAGTGCAATGATTTATTGTTTGGACTACCATATTAGTGTTAAATCCCATGTGACATGCCACACGAATTTCAATTTTGAAAAAAAAAAAGTAAAAAATAAAAAAGAGGAATAATTCTTCGAAAGTATGTAGAAGGAAAGGAAGGGATCCATGTAGCTGCTGCTCCCACCCCTCGTTTATTATCATAAATAAACTTATTTCATGACAAAGTTTTGTTCTTAAGTCGCAACTTGCAACTAGTTATATATTGTGAGTTTACAACTTTTGAACTTGGTGATTGTCGTATTCAGATTTAAGTCTTCGTTGTTGGAAATTAGAAAACTAATTTCTTATTATAACTATAAAACTTTTGAAATAGGATGTTATCCTTATATTAATATAAAAAGGTTGCTTAAGGATATGAATATCTAAGTTCATAACTTATAACTAGAATACTAATTTCATACTGTATTATACAAAAGATTTTCAAAAAGTGAAAAAAAAGGTTGAAATAACTTAATTGGACCAACATAAGTGCACAATTTCGCTTACATTGTAAAATTAAGTATTCCTATCGGTCAATAAAAGTTAAAAGTGACTTCAATCTTGTCAAACTCATCTAAACTCTATCAAACATCGAACTTGCAAACATATTCACTAAGCATTCAGTTCGTTCTCAGTAAATAAAAATAATAATACTTCGATACATAAACCTTTTTTTTTTTTTTTTTTTTTGGAACAAAGAGACTTAAACTTCTAACGGGGCGTATAATAGCACAAATGCATCTGCAAAATACTCCCTCCGTATCAAAATAATTGTCACCCGACAAAAAATACACAATTTAAGAAAAGTGCATTTATTACAATTTTTTTTTCTTACTTTTTAACAAAATGACAGTTTTACGCTTAGCTAATTAATTAAGTTATTCTTTAAAGTTTGTAATAATATTTTCAATTAAGGGTAATATAATAAACTCGATTAAAATTTCTAATCTATATTTAGTAGTGGATAATTAAAATGAAATAACTAAAAAAAGAAACGTGAACAATTAATTTGGACGGAGAGAGTAACAAACATGAAGTTTTTCAGCATTCTAGAAAGTGTTGTAAAGTGTACTATGCCTCCGTATCCATATTCATAAAATTTCTTTGACTGTTATTAAAATATCTTTAGTTGCAACAAATTTACAAGGACAGTATATATCAAAAGAAGTGTCAAGAGCACAAATTTGACTTCGATTGCATTGAGTTTTGAAACTCAAATTTAGTGGATAATCATTTTATTAAACAATAATGCTACTACAATAATGGCTACAACTTATATTTTAATACTAGACTTAAAGGTTATCAATATATTACAGTAATCTTTTTCATAGAAAGCACTAGTGTTAAGTTAAGCATAATAATGAATACGTGAGTTATTTTAAATACTAAGGGGTGGGCAATCATGTCACACCATAATTCACATTGATGTAAATTTAAAAAATCAAATGTTGCTAACACATTTCATGATTCACCATACCTCACTCTCATTTTTTAGTGGCAATCATGATGCAAGTTTAAGTGTATATTAAAAGGGATTTTTTTTTTTTTTTTTTTTTTTTTTTTTTTTTTTTTTTTTTTTTGAGAATAGCCTCAAACGGATCCCCGATTTAATGCTCCAACGTTCGACTTTTATGAGGAAACAACCATGCCGAATCGGTAATCCATACCGAAATGCATGCCGATTTGTTCATGCCGAGGCAGTGATGCCGCTCGGCATTTGATGCCGAACCCTCATACCGAATAGATTGCCACCCCCTAAGGGGGTGTTTCTTTTTCTCTTAGCTAAGGGAATGGGTCCACACAAAGTATTTAATATTGTTTTTTTATTTATTTATTATTATTATTATTATTATTATTATTATTATTATTTTTATGTAGAGTCCACATTTTTACACAAGCACCTCTATATCCCAGACATATAAATATGATCTCACCTCATTAAGAGACTCATATAGAACGTGAGACCCACATGGCCTTAGCTAAGGGAAAAAAAAAAAAACAAAAAAAACCCCTTTTGTTCTATATTAAAGACAAATTTCAACCATGCATCAAGTTTGATCTAATGGTGAAGATTAACCTAAGATTTAATATGAAAACCTAAGTCTATGTTTTTTGTTTTGTTTTTTTTTTTTTTAATCTTTCTTATTTAATAACTTTTTTTTTTCCTAATTCGCGTTTTTTTCGCCCTTTTTTTTGTTTTTTTCTTTTTCATACGTTTTCATACATATTCGTTCATCTTCATACGTTTTCGTCTATTTTCGCCCGTTTTCATACGTTTTCGTCTGTTTTCATACGTTTTCGTCCGTTTTCATACATATTCGTCCATTTTCTTACTTTTGCGTCCGTTTTCGTCCATTTTTATACGTCTTCTTCCGTTTTTATACGTTTTCATCTGTTTTCGTCTGTTTTCTTACGTTTTCATCCGTTTTCATACGTTTTCGTTCGTTTTTATGCGTTTTTGTCCATTTTTATACGTTTCCGTCCGTTTTTATACATTTCCATCCGTTTTATACATTTCCATCCGTTTTCATACGTTTTCATCTATTTTCGTCCATTTTCATACGTTTTTGTTCGTTTTCTTACGTTTTTGTCCGTTTTCTTACGTTTTTGTCTTTTTTCATACGATTTCGTCTGCTTTTTACGTTTTTGTCCGTTTTCAGATGTTGTCATCTGTTTTCCTACATATTCATCCGTTTTCTTAAGTTTTCGTCCATTTTAGTCCGTTTTTTAAATGTTTTCGGCTATTTTCAGACATTTTCATACGTTTTCGAATATCACAAGTGATATTTTGTGATAGTCAAAATATCGCAAGTGATATTCTGAATATCGCAAGTGATATTCTGAATATCGCAAGTGGTATTCTGAATATCAAAAATGATTTTCAACTAAAGTTTTATAACATGAAAATCACTTGTAATATTCAGAATATCACAAGTGATATTCAGAAAATCACAAGTGATATTCAGAAAATCACAACTGATTTTCGAATAATGTTTTGTAACATGAAAATTACAAGTGATATTCAGAATATCACAAGTGATTTTCACATTTTTTTTTAAATTCACGTTTTTTTTTCACTTTCTTAATTTTTCGTCCGTATTCATACGTTTTTGTTCGTTATCATACGTTTTCATACGTTTTTTAATATTACAATTGATATTCTTAATATCATAAGTGATATTCTGAATATCAATTCTGAATCACGAACGAATATGTATGAAAACGTAAAAACACGTCGGAAAACGAACGAAAATGTATGAAAAATGGAAAAAAAAAGGACGAAAACGTATAAAAACTGCCGAAAATGTATAAAAACTGCTGAAAATGTATGAAAACGACCAAAAACGTCTGAAAATGGACAAAAGCGTATGAAAACGGACGAAAACGTATATAAACAAATAAAAATATACAAAAACAAACGAAAAAGTATAATAATGGACGAAAACGTCTGAAAATGGACCAAAACGTATAAAAATGTACGAAAACGTAAAAAAACGGACGAAAACGTATGAAAACGAACCAAAACGTCTGAAAACGTATAAAAACTGTCGAAAACTTATGAAAATGGACGAAAACGTTGAAAACGGACAAAAATGTATAAAAACGGATGAAAACGCGCAAAAACGTTTGAAAACGGACAAAATCTTACAAAACGGACGAAGCGGTATGAAAACGGACGAAAGCTTATAAAAAAGGACAAAAACATCTCAAAACAGATGAAAATGTCTAACAATGGACGAAAACTTAAAAAATGGACGAAAACGTATGAAAACGGATATAAACATAGGAAAACGGACAGAAACGGACGAAAACGTAATAAAGTGAAAAAAGCGCAAATTAAAAAGAAGGAAAGAAAAAAAAAAACCTGAATTAAAAAAAATCATTTAGAGAAAAACATGAATTAAAAAAAAAGACAAAAAAAAGTTAAAAAAGGTGAATAAATAAGAATGACAAAAAAAACAAAAAAACAAAAAAAACAAAAAAAAAAACAAAAAACAAAAAAAACAAAAAAAAAAACAAAAAACAAAAAAAAGACTGGACTTATGTTTCCATATTAACTCTTAGGTTAATCCCCACCATTATATCAAACTAGATGGATGGTAGGTATTTGTCCCTCAGTATGCAACAAAAACTTAGTCCATAAATGAACTTTTCTCTAATAATTAAATGTTGAAATAAATGGTTGCATGTGTAACTTAATATTCATTTCATGTACTATTAGCCGGGCGTGCGTTGTGACATTGAGTATCCGTGTAACTAAATTTTCTCATGAGCAATCGTTTTTCGGCTATTCATTTTTCGTGACAATAAATTATCGATAGTGTTGCTAAAAAATTATGATGATGAATATATTAAAAAAAGTATGTATTTATAATTGCATTATGTAAAATAACTTTATAAATACTCTTTAATTATCGATATTTTGCCCTTTGCTTGGTTATGAGTTACGAGAGTGTTATCGATGGTTGGAGATGACGAAAAGTTGTAGCGACATTGACGGTAAATCCCCGTGTACGTTGAGCTTATAGATATAATAAGTGTTTGGTTATATTTTCTACAAATGTGGAATGATATTTGTAGAACCGTAGGGGGGGGGGGGTGAATACGGTTTCTTCGGCTTTTAAGACGTTTAAAAACATTAAGCCTCAAAGAAAACAAAGTAGTTGTAAAATCAATCCAAACAACCACAAACACAACCAAAGTATATAAAGCGAGTAAAGAGAGACACCATGATATATACTGGTTCGGGATGGGGGGTTTATACCATCCATACGTTCAGTTGCGAATCTATGACACCGATACTATTCCACTAGTATAATCCTTTCGGTGGACTACAAACCGTTACAATTCACTTCTCCGATATTCACCAATATCAATGCTCACAAAGAAGGAGTTACTCCCACGGTATTCCGCACCTCGGAAACTACCCAAAAGAATCTCTTGATTCGACTTACACTATTGATACGTGGGAATCGCACCAGACTTTACCTCTCGAGGGATCTCGAGAAGCTTACAACCCCCACCAGGCAGTGTACCTGGTCGTTGTAGTATAGTATAATGACAAGTACCGGGGGATTGATCGTTCAACTCAGGAATAGTGTCGCTAGGATTAGAAAGCCTAAGAACTAGGTCTAGAGGTGAGGGATGATTCTTTTTATATTTTTATATTTTTTATAAAAGCAAATAAAATCTCGGGTTTTGGAAGAGTGGGCGGAATTAGTTGCTAGCCAACTAACCCAGTTTACTACAAATGCAATCAAAAATAAAATAACAAAAATGAAAATAAAGCTAATTTAAATAGTGTGGTGTGAACAATAATAGGGAGAGTTGTGTTTACTTAGGTTTCATTACCCCCTAGATATCTTTTACAGGTTGATAGTTTGTTACAATTTCATGGATGACGGGTCGTATTCCTTAATACTAGTCGTAGGGCCGTGTACAATATTCCCTAACTCTATAGGATCCTACTTCACTCCTATGTCGAGCCGTTAGAAGCTCCTAACATGGGATCATTAGAATTCTCCTACGCATTAAATACAACCAAAGATCATAGTACACCTCTGATCATGTTTCTTAAGACGTTCAAGCATGTTACCAATGGAAGTCTGCCAGTTTTCTTAAGCCTAACATCGAATACAATCATCCATAACAACTATAAACAAACAATCAACCCATAATTAACATCTAGGTTTCACTACATCTAAGCAAACACACAAGAGATCTAGCCAAGCATGTTAAATTGAAGACAAGTGTAAGATATATTCAAGCAACACATAGACATATTGATTGAATTGAAAGAGTACTTATCTCAATTGAACATGAAAGGTTTCAAAGGGTAAAAACCCTTGAAAAAGCTGTGAAAATCGGACTAGGGTTTATCTCCAAAGTTACACCCCAAAAGTTACTCTAATGAATGAAAATTGCAAAACTATATATAGATTTTACAGGGTGACGGCGTCAAGAAGAAAATTCTGACGCCGTCAACTCGCTGCCCATAATGAAATCGGATTGCCTAGAGCCACTTTTGACGCCGTCATGTGCAATTCTACTCTGGGCCGTCACTAACAATTGAACCATGACGGCCTATAGTGACGACGTCATCTCCATAGTGCAAAACTCTTCTGGATCGTCACGGACTTTATCCACTTCCACCTTTTGTATTACTCTTGACGCTATCATTAAGAAACTTGTTGCACCGTCAGGTACTGTTCCCAGCAAGGAAAATTAAGACTTTGCCGTTTTCTTCACTTTTATGCTCCAAAAACGTCCAAAATGCTTCCTTTTCCAGAATTCACTCCAAAAGTACCTAAAATGACAAAAGGAACGATTTAGGACAATATTTGATCAAATAAATTCGAATTCGGGCTAAAATGACCCCCTAAAAATGGTTCATTTTTGCCTCATCAATTACCCTTACACTTGAGATTTGCTTGTCCTCAAGCAAATGCGCTTTTATTCTAATCAAAATAAAAGTTAGGGGTCATTTAACACTAATATAAAAGTAATTACAACAAATAATCGTTCCACTAAAGACAAAAGACAAGCACGGAGGTCATATACTAGCACCTCACAAATAGTGTTTAGATACTCACATCTCTCGGGTGTAATAATGTCTATATCACAATATGGAAATGGAAAACATCTCTCACTACCTGTCATAGCAAAATAGATTACCATAGGCTTGGGAAAAGATCAAACCTCCACCACTTGGCGTAAGCACCTAGGATAAACTATCAAAGAGGTCTTTTAAAGGGTTATAACGTTAGGTGTAGGGATATGGAATACACGGTTTTGTTGGATAGAGGTAATCTTTACTGGTGGCGAGTTAATCATCTTGGTTAATTACATGTGCAATATGGCGTTCCCCATTACTCCATAACATAAGTACTTTACCCATGAGTCCCAATCATCCCAAAACAATATGTACAGGATATGACTCGACTTAGCAACCATGTAATCAATTAGATAATTAACTAAGGGTTTAAACAAATAACAATAATGCACTAAAGATGAGTGCATACACGGAAGGCTAAGGCGATTTGGGTGTACATTTAAGTGGGTTGTAACAAATTCTTCCTTTAAGTAAGATGCTTAAAGTTAGAAACGAAAAGATAGGCTCGGAGGGGTGTACTAGGGGTTTCGTGTACTAAAAATGAGTACAACGCTAAGGTGTGGGAAAAATTAGTTGACTTTACTAGCCAAGTAATATGAATTAAATGGTCAAGTAATTATGATACGGGTTTAACACAAGGGTGATCCTGATGCCTCTTATCATGTAGTAAATCCTACTACACGAATGTAGTCTCACTAGCGGTCTCGGGATGCATCACTAACGCAAGTTCTAGAATCTAAATGCTACCGGTACACTCATAAGCACTAATAGTAAATGCTTTTCCTATCAAATCTAAAGGCGAACCTCAAATATTTGGGTGAAAATTTTTTTGAATAGTACAGTTTTGTGCTAGTCATACGACTCCTATCCATGAGACGCTTGCTAAGGCTAAAGTTTCACTCCTAAATGTTGTAAAAAATTTTAAATTTGGTGCTAGAATTACACTAACAAGTATTTCTCTTAGTTTTATTACACACCTACCATCAAACAAACAAACTCAAGTGCAATTGTATCCTATAAGGTATCATCATTTACCCTCCCCTTACACTTAGGTTGAACATTGTCCCCAATGTTCAATTAAAGAATGTAAAAGTAAAACAGGTAAAAGAATGAAAGCAAATACTCCCCTGATTCGTTCGGTGTGGATAGTGTGGTAACAAGGTTAGATCTTCCTCCAAGAAAATGAACAATCAAAGCTTCCCTTCCAGAAAAATAAATCATCTTCTTGTCATATGTAACCTGTTAAACCTGAGAAAACAAACAAGGCAACCTCGCGTAAAATCGGCGGCAATCCATATATACTAACAAATCCTAGAAAGCAAATTAAGATATAATGCTTGTGGAATGAATGTTTGCAGATTTCCTGGAGTTTATAAAACTAAATAATTAACAAAAACTTTAAGACTCCGTTAGAAAAACAAAACTCGCAAAATTTCCAGAATTTTACACATTACGCCATCAAGAATTAATTCCTGACGCCGTCAGAAGTGACCTGCAGAAATCTTTACGTTAAGTTTCTGGAAAATTTCTGGAAAAACTTACGTCCTACTTCCTGGAAAACCCTGCAAAACATCATTATGACTCGATACAAGAATTTGACTCTAACAAATACTAATACACATGTCCATTTAATATTGTGGAGAATCATGACCAATTTCGTTCTTAAAAAACAAATTTGGGGTTTCCCCTTACACTTATCTTTTGCGAAATACCTTTGTATGAAGTTAAGATGAAGTTAAGCAACAAAATAAAGCATTTTCACAATTTAGTTTTGAAACATGATCTACCAACAATAAAATAAAGTATGCATACGGAAACAAATAACAATCAAACAATTAAAAATCACACAAAACATGGGTTGCCTCCCAAGAAGTGCTTTTCTTTATTTACGAGTCTTGTAGCTAGACTCAAGGTCATGGGAAATTACATGATATGGGTGAGCTCCTCGTTGAGGACATCTTTGGGATCAAACTTGGGTTTCAATTTCCTATCGGTTTTCTTTGGACGGTATGACCTTTCAAACTTTTCTCCATCCGGATCATATAAAATCATCTTCATATACCATGATCCGTCACCTTCCTAAGGTGGCTTGTCCCACCTCCATTTACACTTATCCCCCTATCTCTTCCACTTGTTCATCTCTATGTTAATAGGCATTACGCATAGGAATTCAATCATTTTCCTAAAGACTAAGGGATCCTCAAAAGGGTCTAGCTCCTCATCTCTAGCTATGAGTTGTTCCACCGAATGTGTTTTATCGATGAAGTCTTTTTCTAGATAGAATGGGCGTTGAGGTCCTATAAAGTTTGTTTCTATCGAAGGTCTATATCTAGACGGTCTCCTATTCATTTCTACCCAATGCGGTGTCGGTTCATATTCACAATCGTAGCTATGCTTCCTAACATCATAAACTGACCAAGTATCACCCTCTCCTACCGCTATCTTAGACTCCTTACAATCTATCATGGCACTAGCGGTTGCTAAAAATCCTCTTCCTACTAACAAGGGGCATGTAGTATCACTAACCATATCTAGGACGTGAAAATCCGCTAAAATAGTTAACTTTCCTACGTGAACCACTACATCTATGATCATTCCAACCGGATGGGCAATACTTCCATCCACTAGACCAATTAGTACTTCCTTCTCTTCTAATTTTCCTAGCTTAAGAGTGGTAAAAAGGGACAAGGGACTCAAGTTGAGTCTTGATCCTAAATTGGCTAGTGTGTCGAAAGCTTCGGATTTCCCTATCTTACAAGGCAAAACAAATATACCCGGGTCATCAAGCTTCTTAGGCAACTTGTTTTGAACGAAGGCGGTCCCATTTTTACCCAACTTAAATTTCTCATATTTTTCTAGTAGGGCACTATAGTAGGGAGCACGGGCTAAGACATCAATGACGGGGCGTTCAAGGTGGAGTTCCTTGAATTCATCGTTAAGGTCTTGTGTAGGAGGTGTTTCAACTATGTTATTGACCGGTTTGACATCAGATGTTTTATTCAATTGGTCCTTTTGAGGAATTTGGGTTTGCTTGAAACACATGCTCATTGATTTGACCGAGTAGTATTGTGGACAAGAAGTAGGTGACGAAACCGATGATATGGAGTTAACGTTTAGTTTCGGATTCTTGACCGTGTCACTTAGGAGTGCTCCCATTTCTCGATCATTGAGAACTTTCAACAATGTGTCTATTTTGGTGGTCATCTCGCTTTGCTTTTGTTTGAAATCGGCTTCAGACTTAGATATGCGAGCTTCTTGAGATGCCATAAACTTGGACATCAACCCTTCAAGATTATTAGTACAACCATAGTTGTTGGAAGGATTGTTGTTGAAAGTACAGTTAGATGGTGGACCGTTTGGTTGGTAACAATTAGGTGGACTGGACGAATTGTTTTGGTTTTGTTTCCACCTAAGGTTCGGGTGATTTTTCCAAGAAGGGTTGTAGGAATCACCGTAAGGGTTTGGCTCGGGTTTGAAAGTGTACCACCTTTCTCCCGCTTCGTCGGTACGCGAGGATGCGTAGTCCGCAAAAGCTTGTTCGGGGAGTTCCACGCAATCACGAGTGTCATGGGGACCACTACATAATTCGCATGAAGAAGTGATTTTGTTCACTTGGCTTGAAGGCTTAGGAGCTTCGTAAGATTTCATGAGAAACTTGACTTGGTCTTCAAGTTCCATGATCCTACGGTCGGGAGTGCTAGAATTGTTGGAATGCAAGGATATTGCCTTGACCGTTTTGTTCAAATCACGGGGATCATTCCAACTTTCGTTGTCATAGAGAGCAAGATCTTCTATGAGTTCCCATGATTCTTCTGCACTTAGATCACATAGCTTGCCACCGGCCGATTGGTCAATGGTTCACCTTGCGGAGAGATCGATATGGTCATAGAAGATTTGGACTTGGAGCCAAAGATCTATGCCATGATGAGGGACTTTTTGGAGTAAGTCCTTGAAACGAGTCCATGCTTCATATAGAGTTTCACCTTGACGTTGTTGGAACATCAAAATGTCATTTCTAAGCTTGGTAGTTCTCCCCGGTGGAAAAACTTGACCAAGGAGATGAGTGGTGAGATCATCCCATGAGGTGATGGATCTTGCGGGTAGACGTTCAAGCCATTGACTAGCTTGATCACGTAGAGAGAATTGGAATAGGCGTAATCGGGTCGACTTTCTAGTTGTAACATCAAGGTCTATAGAATGTACGATTTTAAGGAAATCCTTGAGATGTTGATTAGGATCTTCGGAACGAAGTCCATGAAATGTACATCCGATTTGCACCAACCAGATGGTGTCGGATCACAAGGGGGACACATTGGCTCCTTGAGTGAGCTCAATAGTGTTTTGATAGCCTTGGTGGCTAGGACGGGAATACTCTCCTAAGGTTCGGGGCCTAAAAGGTTGGTTTGCTAGTGGTGGGTTTTGTGGGTAGTTTTGTTGTGGTGGGTTGATGGGTTCAAAGATGTTACCACCTTCCATGATGTCGGACGGTAAAGGTTACGAACAAAGACACGAAGAAATAAGATAGACTAAAGAAAACCTAAAAATAAAAATAAAATCTTACTAGAAAGGAATCTAGCAAGTAGACCTAATAAAAAGAAATCCTAACCTAGACAATAACTATTCCCCGGCAGCGACGCCAAAAACTTGATACGTGGGAATCGCACCAGGCTTTACCTCTCGAGGGATCTCGAGAAGCTTACAACCCCCACCAGGCAGTGTACCTGATCGTTGTAGTATAGTATAGTGACAAGTACCGGGGGATTGATCGTCCAACTCACAAATAGTGTCGCTAGGATTAGAAAGCCTAAGAACTAGGTCTAGAGGTGAGGGATGATTCTTTTTGTATTTTTATATTTTTTTATAAAAGCAAATAAAATCTCGGGTTTTGGAAGAGTGGGTGGAATTAGTTGCTATCCAACTAACCCAATTTATTACAAATGCAATCAAAAATAAAATAACAAAAATGAAAATAAAGCTAATTTAACTAGTGTGGTGTGAACAATAATAGGGAGAGTTGTGTTTACTTAGGTTTGATTACTCCCTAGATATCTTTTACAGGTTGATAGTTTGTTACAATTGCATGGATGACGGGTCGTATTCTTTAATACTAGTCGTAGGGCCGTGTACAATATTCCCTAACTCTATAGGATCCTACTTCACTCCTATGTTAAGCTGTTAGAAGCTCCTAACATGGGATCATTAGAATTCTCCTACGCATTAAATACGACCAAAAATTATAGTACACATCTGATCAAGTTTCTTAAGACGTTCAAGCATGTTACCAATGGAAGTCTGCCAGTTTTCTTAAGCCTAACATCGAATAAAATCATCCGTAACAACTATAAACAAACAATCAATCCATAATTAACATCTAGGTGTCACTACATCTAAGCAAACACACAAGAGATCTAGCCAAGCATGTTAAATTGAAGACAAGTGTAAGATATATTCAAGCAACACATAGACATATTGATTGAATTGAAAGAGTACTTATCTCAATTGAACGTGAAAGGTTTCAAAGGGTAAAAACCCTTGAAAAAGCCATGAAAATTGGACTAGGGTTTATCTCCAAAGTTACACCCTAAAAGTTACTCTAATTAATGAAAATTGCAAAACTACATATAGATTTTACAGGGTGACGGCGTCAAGAAGAAAATTCTGACGCCGTCAACTCGCCGCCCATAATAAAATCGGATTGCCTAGATCCACTTTTGACGCCGTCAGGTGCAATTCTACTCTGGGCCGTCACTAACAATTGAACCATGACGGCCTATGGTGACACCGTCATCTCCATAGTGCAAAACTCTTTTGGATCGTCACAGACTTTATCCACTTCCACCTCTTGTATTACTCTTGACGCCGTCATTAAGAAACTTATGACGCCGTCAGGTACTGTTCCCAGCAAGGAAAATTAAAACTTTGCCGTTTTCTTCTATTTTATGCTCCAAAAACGTCCAAAATGCTTCCTTTTCCAGAATTCACTCCAAAAGTACCTAAAATGACAAGAGGAACGATTTAGGGCAATATTTGATCAAATAAATTCAAATCCGGGCTAAAATGACCCCCTAAAAACGGTTCATTTTTCGCCTCATCAACTATGGGTCACCAAGACCACTACCAACAAAAACTTCCCACCGGAAGTATCAAACCACAAATAGATCCCCAATGATCTAGGCTTGGTAACAAAGACACAAGACTTCCTTTACAACCAATTTGAATGAATATAAGTTCTTTGAACCAAGCCATAACCTAACCTAGTGACTCGATTCTAATAGAAAGGGTACAGAGAAGAAGACCCTTGACACAATCACAAGAGTGGACTAGGTTCTTGTGATTCTTCCCTTGCAAGAATATGTGTTCTTTCAAAGATGATAAGAGAGAAAGATTAAGAACACAAGATGTGTAGTAGACTTAGAGGGTAGAGAGAAAGAGATTAAAGAAAGAAATTAGAGAGAAGGAATGTTTTTCAAGGGGTGAGGAATACAAGAGCCAAGGGTGGATATTTATATGCCAAAATCCCAAAGTGGGAAAAATAATTCCAAGACTGGCGCGTCACTGGCGCGTCGACGCGCGGATGACGTGCCAGAATTCCTGATCTATTTTTCTTGGGATTTTAGTCTTTTAAATATCCAACCTTGCTAAACCCCCAATTGTACTTCACACATTGAACTTGATATTTTTTCATCCTCAAGGTCAACCAACTCAAATAGCCATTTATAAAAATCATATGTGAAGTAAAAGAATGTTTAAGGTGTAAACCAATTATCAAAGAGAGAAAGATAGAATGGATAATTGGGTAGGGGTAGTTTAGGTATTCCTCACATGGAATAGAAAGGAGAGAAAGAATATGCAATGGGATATTCCTTTGCTTGGAAAGGATATGTATGAGAGAAGTTGGGTTAGAACATGTTGGGACCAAAGTTTATGATCCCAACACGTAAATGGAACGACATTATTAGGATTACATTAGTTATCCACTTTAGCCAAAACACAAGGACTTGTTATGTAATATTGCAATAGTTAGTTGTGTTAGGCTATATAAGCCCTCCTAGACTTCACTAGGAGGGTGAGACTAGTGTGTGTAACTTTACCTTTATTTTCAATAAAACACATAGTATTTTCCCTTCTCTCTCTACTCTCTCTCTCTAACAATGGAAGATTTATTCTTTCATCTTCCCCGACCTCCCGAATCACAATATTCAATCATAACTACGATCCAATAAGTGGCATCAGAGCTATGGTTATTAGTTTTGGTTGATTTTCGTGATGTTTATCTTGTCAAAAGTGTATTTTTTTTGTTGTACGAATCTGATTTAGCTGTTATTATCACATCTTTTATTGGTCAAAAGTTAATGAAGAGCTACTGTCATATGTGTTAATTTATGCTGGTTCGTACATGTTTATACATTTCTTAAAGTGTCCGTACACTTTTTGATGCAGATCGTACAAGTTTTAGAAGCGTGTTCAGATTTGGGCTAATATTTTATCAAATACTCATGGGTATCTGTTAACAGTTTCTTTCAACTTCTGTTGTATCTTTTCCCTGTTGAAGTCTTATGGTCAAAAAGGTCATAAAGTGGTCGGAAAACAAGTCAGAAAAAAAATATTAGCCGGAAAAGAGGGTCGGAAAGTACGCCGGAAAGTGGTCAAAGGGTCAAAACCCTTTTTTTACGCGCAACTTCAATTTTCTACGCATAACTTGGACAAGTTATGCGTAAGGTACATCTTGGGCGTAAAAACCTAACTTTACGCGTATTACTTACGCAAAAGTTTATGGGTTACGCAAAAGACTAATTTTACGCGTAAAGCATGTCTACGCGTTAAATTTCTACGCGTAAGTTTTTTTTTCTACAAGTTTACGCATAAAGTTTAGGCGTAAAGTATCGAAATGAAAAAGTTAAAAGATAAACAGAAAAGATGAAGACAGCTTGACGAATGACCATCACCAAATACTACATCTATAAACCTAATACCCAAGACTCGCTTGACTTCAGTTTGAACCATCATCAGTCAACATGAATCGACATCGAGACTTCATCAACAGCCATGACCAAGAACAAAGTCCAAAACCATAACTAATCCTAATCGTAACAACTACTTTCTATTGCCTACCCATCACCACGTCTAAAACAACATCATATCTACTAATCCCATCTCATCTACAACCATCAAAGACTTGAAATTAAAATGAAAAAGACTTTTCTCAGATTTTTTCTACATTAATTTCAAATCTTTATAAGATCTCGAATGGTAAAACCTAAACCATCATCGATTTTTTTTGTATAAACCTTTAATATTCGAAATTAAAGGAAGAATTATAACAATTATGTTATCATTCTCCTTCGTTTCGATCGCAACAACGTGAACAAGAACACAACGACCCTACCTGAGACCCTCCAAAGGATCATGAAGCTTCCCTTTAAATGCTATCTTGATTCGACATGAGCTGAACAGATGTATAGGTCACGGTATGGTTGAGTTTGAGTTTGTGATGTTCGTTTGAGTATTGTATTGATGGGTTTAAGATTAGAATCGATGTAATGTGTTGGAGATGAATTGATAGATCGGTTTGAAGATGATTGTAGATTAGGTGAGAAAGAATAGAAAAGATGGGGGCGGAGAAAAATGTTACAAGTGTATTTAGGTTTAGGTCAATGGCTTTATTTATATTTACCGTGTATTAAAAAAATAAAAAGAGAGGTGGAATGGGTATTATTTTTTGAGATTGGATCGGGTTGGAGATTATCTTGGGCCCAGAAATGACGTGTGCTATGAATCATGAATTTCAAATGTCTTGGGCTGAATTTATTTCTTGGATCGCAATTGTATCTAACAAAAATATTAACCTGAGTCCGAAAATTAGTAAAAGGATACGGATACGTTTTTTGACAAGATCGGGAAACCATTATCAAAGTTCGTTTACACCGTCAAAAGGCTAGATTTGGACATTTAATCATAAGATGTGACTACGGCGTTAATTCTTTATTATTTATTTGAGATTGAAGTGGAATTTCACGGGTGTGTGTACTTAGTATTTTGAAGATATCGGGGTTGGTTGGATGCATGATTCTTCGAGATCCTTGTTCGAGCTTTTATCCGTACGAATGACAGAGACTTGAGTTGTCTAGTTATACCTGATGTAAGGAGTTACGTTGTTGTGCTCACAGAGTATAGCTATCACTTTAAAGGAGTTACGTTGTAGTGCTCAAGTGTCACCAAAAGATGTGGATAATTCAAGAGACGTTCATATACATTTAAGGAAGGTTGGATGGGTATATGATTTCCTACCATTATTGATATTCTCAGTATTGGTTCTTAGTCAGACAATAGTGCAAGTTTAAGTCACAAGTTCGGGTTATTTTACTTCACTCTCAAGTTCATATATTGAATTTTCTCCATCAGTAGTCACTACAAAGAGCCGACAGAATGATAATGGGGTCGGTAAAGAGTTAGTTGAGAGGAGTATTAATGAGTAGAGTTGTTTGTCAGCAGTTGATTCTCACGGGCTATTTACGATACTTCACACGTATTCGGTTAGTTGGACATATGGGGTTACGCTGCCTCCGTTTTCCATCGTAAACATAGTGTGTATGCTTCCGATTCTGCGAAGACATCGTGGGGGAAGATAGAGAGGGTGTTCTTTGCTTTCTTTGACTTTTCTTGACTTCTTTGCGAAAACACTCATTTTCCACGATGATCTGCATTTAGGGGGAAGAAATGTGCACATCGAGGATGCATAATTGACTCACGTGATCGAGTTTACAATTTCATTACTACCGGAAGACCTCCGCAGAGATGATCAGTGGTTCAGTTTTGTGATTTTGGTGTAATTATTTCGACTCTCGCGGGTTGTGAAGTGTGAAGTAGCCTGCACATGTGAGAAGATCTTGCTGATTTCTTGCATGTTACCCCCGAACGGAGCTTCCGCATTGAGCATAACCGTGATTAAGTAACTAGTCGGATTTGCTTGGTGTGGTTTACTGTGTCATCTACAAATTCCGCTGCGTACTCAAAACTTCAAAAGTTAGAAGACTTATTTACTACATCAAAGTTTCGAATCTGCTGAAGACGGTTGTCAGTTTGGGGGGAAGCTGATTCAGAAACTTCGCCAAAAAGAAGTGTACGAAGAAGCCGCTAAAGACATGCAGCATGAATTGGGGGGAAGTTAATCCATTTCATGCATATTACATCATTTTCCTACAAGTGAAGAAAAAGTTCTCAAGCCGAGGTACAAGATGATGACAATGAGCGTCAACTGTTGCCATCCTCAGTAATTTGAAGAGCTTATGAAGACCTTTCTTTATTCTTATTTGTCCTTGTAGGAAATGTTGTAAGTAATCCCTTATGTCGCCCCATTGGGGGAAGATTGTTGGGACCAAAGTTTATGATCCCAACACGTAAATGGAACGACATTATTGGGATTACATTAGTTATCCACTTTAGCCAAAACACAAGGACTTGTTATGTAATATTGCAATAGTTAGTTGTGTTAGGCTATATATGCCCTCCTAGACTTCACTAGGAGGGTGAGACTAGTGTGTGTAACTTTACCTTTATTTTCAATAAAACACATAGTATTTTCCCTTCTCTCTCTACTCTCTCTCTCTAACAATGGAAGATTTATTCTTTCATCTTCCCCGACCTCCCGAATCACAATATTCAATCATAACTACGATCCAATAGAACAAACCATGGTTGGGTTAGAAGAGAACGCATGGTTGAGTTGAGAAGAGAATATACCAAAGGAATATGCTTTCCTTGGTGAGAAAGGGTGGATGTTGGAGAGGGTTAAAAGTTAACCATGGTTGAATAAGAAAGGTAACCATGGTTGGGTGAATAGAGAATATCCAAGGGAATATTCCATCCTTGGGGAAAAGAGTGAGATGAATGGTTGAGATGAGTTGGTTTGAATTGAATGGCTAGGATCAAAGGGAGCCTATGTTGAGATTAATTGCCATGTGATGAAATGGAGAGGAGAGGATGAGTTGTGTGTGGGTTGGCATGTAAGGGATGTAAGAGATTGTGTAAGAAGAGAATATTGTGTAAGAGATGAAGATACGGGTGAGATTGTGATGAGTTGGATTGGATGTGATGGATCGGAGCCTATGCTTGAGAATTCAAATAATTCACCATGTGTGGAATTTTGAGAGGAGGAAGAGATAAGGCGTGAGTTGTCAATGAGTTGTGTTGTGTAAGGGATAGAGGATTGTGTATAGGATTGTGTAAGAGATAAGATATGGATTGGATTATGAGAGTTGGCTAAGTGTGTAGGAGAAGCTTGTGAGTTACCCCATGTGGTGAAAATGGAAGAAGTGTATTGGAGAAGATTTGTGAGATATACCACATGAGGGGAGAATGAAAAGAAGTTTGTTGAGAAAACTTTGAGGAATACCCTTTGTGGTGAGAATGAAGAAAGTGTGTTGAAGAAGGTTTATGGTTTGTAGAAAAGGTTTATTTGTGTATGGAGAAAATGAAGTTATGGTGGCCTCTCATTGGTTGGAAGAGAATGTTGGGAGAGAATATTTTGGAGATATGATGTGGGAATGTAGGAGACAAATAGTACATGAAAGTACAAAGGGTGTAAGAGAATAAAAAGATAATGTTGGTGATAAGATTTGGGAAGATTTGAAGTGGTGATTATGGATAATCAAAGAAGTGTTTAAAAGATAATCATGTTGTCATTAAGAAAGAAAGAAGTTGACAAACATGATTACGGTTTTAAGAAGATGATTTAGAAAAATCAAAGGTTACTTATAATTTCAAGTAACTCAATGTTGAGAATCCATAATCTCATAACTCGTGACTTTCCACGACTTGACGTATTCAACTAACACCTTGGTTCAAACAAGTTAAGTGCTTTGCCTCGATTGTAAAGCATATCCCATGCGGGAAAGGATGCGCTTACGCAAAGTGACCTTTGACTTAGTTCGACCAATAAGGGAGTAAACCCGTTACGTGATAAGAGAAGACGTAAGCACGGGATATGAGCATATAAATACTTTCACTTGATGTTACGTGAATATATAGCTTCCTAGGTTTAGAAAATCCTTGGCTAGAGGCGTTTGATAAAATATTTGAGTTGGTGTTTTGACAAAAATGAGAGCTTGCAATTTTAAATCCCTCTAAGTGTAAAACTCATTTCGAGTGTTCCTAATAAGGCACTTATCATATTCATACCTGAATTGAAAGATCCACATTTGTCGGGTAAGGGGAAAGCCGACTTTCAAAATTCGTCCCGAACCATACAGTAGCCTGGCGCGTTACCCACGCGTCGACGCGTGGGTGACGTGCCAGGAACAGATATGGAAGTCGGGGAATTTTGGCTAACGTTTGTTATTTTATGTGTTTTGATGGTTTATTTGTTATCATTAAAACACAAGGAGATCTTGATAATGTTGCCTCAACAATCTCCCCTTTTTGATGATGACAAATAAAAATCGAAAGCAAATAAAATTACAAAACTTAGCGAAGACAAAGCGCGCCTTTGGTGTAGCTTACGACTTTACCTTTGCCTTGTGACCTTTGCCTTGTAATTTGGTGAAGCAATTATCTTTATCTTGAATTGGCTTCACTCTTGCTTGACTTGACCTTTGCTTTGTGACTTTTGCCTTGTAATTTTGTGAAGCCATTATCTTTATCTTGAATTGGCTTCACTCTTACTTTCTTTCTCCCCCCTTTGTCGAATAAAAAAGGTGGGACTTCCAATCAAGCCAGGTTTCAAAATTGTGCCTGTGGGATAATAGGTAGCTTGTACATGCACCCGAACATGCTCTCCCTTAATCATAGCTCCCCCTAGATCGTTGCTCCCCCTTATTCCAAGGCGGGGATCCATGGGTTAAGAGCCTCACCTTTGTTGTGGTCTAGCTACATAAATCACAACATGCAACAAACAAACAATCCTCTCATGTAGAAGTCCAAAATGGATTAGGTTACCATTTGGATACTTACAACATGGGTTAGTCCACAACAATACATCATAACTTACGCATATCATACATATTCCACACATTATAAACCAAATCATGATTAACACATACATAACTTCATCGCATGGTTGTTCATAGAGCGGATTAATCAAGCAAGCATAAACATATCATTTACACAAGTGAGCATAGCACGTATTCAAATTTGAGCACATAGTTTCACATATAAACAATCTCAAGGGTGCAAAGCAAGAGCTAAGTACAAGTTACTACCTTGTAACAAGTCAAGGCATAAGTAGATACCTAAGTGAGTGAATGACATTGTGAATTACCTTCCCCTTAGATTAATACAACCTCTCAAGGTTAACATCATGTCTTTCACATAATTTCTTAGCACATAATTTAGCCAAATTTTAAGAGTTTGGTAAATATCAAGCAAGCATTATTTTTAACAAATATGTAAAGAATTAGCATGTTAGCAATATGCATAAAATCAACTAGCATCACAGCAATTAGGCATTTAAAACATATTACTCATGCAAACACGTTTAATCACAAAGACAAGAGAGAAAATAACCACATATCGTCCACCTTATCATTAATTGGACTTTACTACAAGTAAGCATTATGTCTAAGTATTTCCATTTTATGATATACTATCTTGCTCATAAAACCGATTAATTATGCAAACAAATTGAACACAAACAAGTGATTGTCATGACAAGTAGGCATATAATCGAATAGCATTAAGGCATTTTCTACATGTACACATAGGTTTTATATTACCATTTAATCATTACGGCATGTACGCACATAATCACATATCATCAAACTCAAAAAGCAATTAATCATGGCAAGTAGACGTGTGAGCAACTTTTATTTATCACTTTCACGATTAATCACATATTCATTATGCACATATTGTTAGCAACATAATCATTCTTTCTATCTATTTGTATATGTTCCTTGAGATTTCCACTTAGGTGTTTACATATACATATTAAGCAAGTAAGCAAACTACACATGATGTTATGTAACAATTTACTTAATCTAACAAATGTATTCGTGTATGCATATCAATTAAATTTACAGGCAGTTTACATGTAAATTTTATTCATATTCATTTAGAAGGATTGTTTAAATTTGAGTTACTCCACTATTTGAGTTTTTAACAAACAATCATGTGTGGACAATAATCAATAGTATTCATGTCTACGCATATTTATTTAACCTTACATATTATATTAGATCTCATGGGTTAAGTTTACCATTTAATTTCCTAGACATGTGATTCGATCAATTAGGTATGTCACACTTAAGATGAGCATGTATCCAAGACATGAGAATTTTAAACGCATAAATATTTTCCCAAAGCACATAACATGCAAGTTTAGTCTCATTTTATGTTAATCGCCTTTAAGTGTCTAAGCTCTAATAAACTTCAAGTTATGACAAAATAAGCTACCTAGCATCAACCAAGTTCACATAGCATTTATTTTTAACAACTATCATGTAAAGTACTTAAGGATTCATAGGAATAATAGAAGACTTAGCTTGATTTTAATGGATGTTTATTGTTTTACGACCACGAGATGAAGATCCACCATTGATGCTTTGTCTACCGATGACCTTTCCTCGAAGGTTACTAATGCACACCATTATACCCCTTGTATGAAATAAACAATCTTCTACAACCGATTATGTGTTTTAACTCAACCATTTCGATTGTCAAATAGACCGATTCAAGTCTATACCTATCAAACATAAAACTCAAAAACGTGGTCCCCAATGTTTGTTGGGTCCATTTTGGTTAGCATAAAACATTCCCAAGTTGAACATTCTTGGGTCATGAAGCAAGACATTTAGTGTTTCAAGAGCATAGCTTGAAAACATAGACCAAAGGTTGTTTATAAAGTCATTTTGGTTTTGAAAACTTGGTCCAAAGTTTTGATGGTTGTGTGGTCTAAAAAATCTTTGGTTTGGGTAGGAGTTGTCTCTCCTTTGGTATGAGTTATATTGCCGATGTGAAGACCTTTGCTTGTTGTAGAAATTTCTCCTTGAAGATGATTGATTATTTTGAAAAGCATGTTTTTGGTTATATGACGGTTTCATATTTGGTGTGGGTAAGATAGGTCTATGGTCGACTCGAGCTTGTGTATATCCAACTCCATTACGTGAAATCGGGTTGTAAAGTTGTTTTGGGGTTTCACTTCTTGTAATGGGTGCTTGAGTACCTCGAGTATTTATAAAAGGAGTTTGAGGAGCAATTGGTTTAATAAAATGTTTCGACGAAATTTGACTTTTCCTTAGAGTCCTGGCGCTCTGCCGGCGCGTCGACGCGTCATCCAGCGCGTTAGGCTCGGAAACTTTAGGAATTTCGTTTTTGCTTGCTTTTACAAATACAATAGGTTTTTTTAGACTCTCGGAAGTTGTTTTCTCATTTTTCAAAAATCCAAGACCTTCCTTATCTTGGGAAACTTTTTGATAACTCAACATATCGTTTAAATCATTGCTACTCTTTTTAAATTTTGTAAAACTCAATGACTTTTATTGAAGTTCGGACACTTCTTCACTCAAAGAGGTAACCTTAAGTGTGAGATCTTTACAACCTTTGCATGGTTCAACTTTCTCTTGAAGAGTGACAAGTCTCTTTACTTCAACTTCAAGTTCATTGTTTTTATGTAGTAGTTTAGAAATTTCCTTTTCATGAGAACGTTTTTCTTTAAGGGTTAATTTTCTAAACACATGTTCATAATTTTTGCGTAGTTCCTCATTCTCCTTTTGCAAATCATGAATGTTTAAATCAATTTTTGAAATAGAAGAGTTTTAAGATACCATTTGAGTTTCAAACGCCATGAGACATGTTGCGTTCCTTTCCGAATGATCCCCGTCTTCACTATCACTCCAAGCTCCAACGACAAATGCCCTATTTTCCTTGGGCTTTGGACATTCACTTATAAAGTGATTCTTGTCTCCAAAATTGTAGCACTCACGTACGCGCCTTGAGCTTTCACCACCTTTACTATTATAGCCAAGATCTCTTCCAACCTTTCTACCATCACTATCACCTTGTTTAGCAAACCGATTACCACGCCTAAAGTTACCTTCTCGTCTAAAGAACTTCTTAAGGTTCCTTGCCACAAGGTTGACCTCTTCATCATCTTCATCACTTTCTTCATCACTATCATCAGTAGTTTGTTCCCTAATGACTTTAGCTTTAAGGGCTAGTGACTTAACCTCTTTCTTCTTTTCTTTAGAAACGACCTTGTCGTTTTCTAAAATCATTTCATACACTTTGAGGTTGCCGATTAGCTCATCAAGAGGAAGTTCCACTAAGTTTTTGGCTTCTTCAATAGCCGTCACCTTTGGCCTCCACTTCACCGGGAGAGCTCAAAGAAACTTTCTCACATGGTTCTTATTGTAAAAGCTAGGATCTAGAGCCGTAAGGCTTGTGATAATAGCATTGAACCGCATGTAACCTTTGTCAATGGTTTCTTCATCCGAGATCGAAAACTTCTCATATTGTTGGATGAGCAAGTCGATCTTGCAATCTTTGACTTGTGAGTTCCCTTGATAGGTGATGATGAGTGTGTGCCAAATCTCCTTGGCGGTCTTGAAAATGTGGACTCTCTCAAACTCCCTTCGAGGTAGAGCATTGTAGATCAACATTTTGGTTTCATCATTCTTGCCAAGCTTCCTTCTTTCATCATCTTTTAGATCCGACTTGGGCTTTTCAACCATCAACTTGGTTTCCGGATCGATCATCATGAAGACAAAGTCTCCATTTTGAATAACCTCCCACAAGTCAAGATCTTTGGACCTCACATAGGTCTCAAACTAGGTTTTCCAAAAGCAAACCCTTCGGTTACTAGCAAAGGTGGTCTTTGCATAGAACACCCCTCTGCGTAATTCTCTTGAGCCATGGATCTATACTCGACTTTACCAAAAATCTTAGTTAGGGTTTTAGATTTGTTGGTAAAGAAATTTTTGACTTAAAACGACTTCTCAGGAAGTTTTTAACACCAAAAAACTTGAGTATCCCGCTCTGATACCAATTGTAGAACCGTAGAGGGGGGGGGGGTGAATACGGTTTCTTCGGCTTTTAAGAAGTTTAAAAACTTTAAGCCTCAAAGAAAACCAAGTAGTTGTAAAATCAATCCAAACAACCACAAACACAACCAAAGTATATAAAGCGAGTAAAGAGAGACACCAAGATATATACTGGTTTGGGATGGGGGGTTTATACCATCCGTACGTCTAGTTGCGAATCCATGACACCGATACTATTCCACTAGTATAATCCTTTCGGTGGACTACCAACCGTTACAATTCACTCCATTGATATTCACCAATATCGATGCTCACAAAGAAGGAGTTACTCCCACGGTATTCCGCACCTCGGAAACCACCCTAAAGAAACTCGTGATTCGACTTACACTATAGGTCACCAAGACCACTACCAACCAAAACTTCCCACCAAAAGTATCAAACCCCAATTAGATCCCTAATGATCTAGGCTTGGTCACCAAGACACAAGACTTCCCTTACAACCAATTTGAATGAATATAAGTTTCTTTAAACCAAGCCCTAACCTAACCTAGTGACTCGATTCTAATAGAAAGGGTATAAAGAAGAAGACCCTCAACACAATCACAAGAGTGGATTAGGTTCTTGTGATTCTTCCCTTGCAAGAATATGTGTTCTTTAAAAGATGATAAGAGAGAAAGATTAAGAACACAAGATGTGTAGTAGACTTAGAGGGTAGAGAGAAAGAGATTAGAGAAAGAAATTAGAGAGAAAGAATGTTTTTTCAAGGGGTGAGGAATACAAGAGCCAAGGGTGGATATTTATAGGCCAAAATCCCAAAGTGGAAAAATAATTCCGAGACTGGCGCGTCGACGCGCGGGTGATGTGCCAGAATTCCTGAACTATTTTCTTGGGATTTTAGTCTTTTAAATATCCAACCTTGCTAAACCCCCAATTGTAATTCACACATTGAACTTGACATTTTTTCATCCTCAAGGTCAACCAACTCAAATAGCCATTTATAAAAATCATTTGTGAAGTAAAAGAATGTTTAAGGTGTAAACCAATTATCAAAGAGAGAAAGATAGAAGGCATAATTGGGTAGGGTTAGTTTAGGTATTCCTCACATGGCATAGAAAGGAGAGACAGAATATGCCATAGGATATTCCTTTGCTTGGAAAGGAAATGTATGAGAGAATTTGGGTTAGAACAAACCATGGTTGGGTTAGAAAAGAATGCATGGCAGAGTTGAGAAGAGAATATACCAAAGGAATATGCTTTCCTTGGTGAGAAAGGGTGGATGTTGGAGAGGGTTAAAAGTTAACCATGGTTGAATAAGAAAGGTAACCATGGTTGGGTGAATAGAGAATA
Organism: Artemisia argyi; assembly: GCA_030686995.1. Taxonomy (NCBI): domain Eukaryota; kingdom Viridiplantae; phylum Streptophyta; class Magnoliopsida; order Asterales; family Asteraceae; genus Artemisia; species Artemisia argyi. The sequence goes on along the minus strand of CM060690.1, from coordinate 110,043,003 downwards.
TCCAAGGGAATATTCCATCCTTGGGAAAAAGAGTGAGATGAATGGTTGAGATGAGTTGGATTGAATTGAATGGCTAGGATCAAAGGGAGCCTATGTTGAGATTAATTGCCATGTGATGAAATAGAGAGGAGAGGATGAGTTATGTGTGAGTTGGCATGTAAGGGATGTAAGAGATTGTGTAAGAGATGAAGATATGGGTGAGATTGTGGTGAGTTGGATTGGAGCCTATGCTTGAGAATTCAAATAATTCACCATGTGTGGAATTTAGAGAGGAGGAAGAGATAAGGTGTGAGTTGTCAATGAGTTGTGTTGTGTAAGGGATAGAAGATTGTTTATGGGATTGTGTAAGAGATAATATATGGATTGGATTATGCGGGTTGGCTAAGTGTGTAGGAGAAGCTTGTGAGGTACTCCATGTGGTGAAAATGGAATAAGTGTATTGGAGAAGATTTGTGAGATGTACCACATGAGGGGAGAATGAAAAGAAGTTTGTTGAGAAAACTTTGAGGAATACCCTTTGTGGTGAGAATGAAGAAAGTGTGTTGAAGAAGGTTTATGGTTGTAGAAAAGGTTTATTTGTGTATGGAGAAAATGAAGTTATGGTGGCCTCTCATTGGGTGGAAGAGAATGTTGGGAGAGAATATTTTGGAGATATGATGTGGGAATGTAGGAGGCAAATAGTACATGAAAGTACAAAGGGTGTAAGAGAATAAAAAGATAATGTTGGTGATAAGATTTGGGAAGATTTGAAGTGGTGATTAAGGATAATCAAAGAAGTGTTTAAAAGATAATCATGTTGTCATTAAGAAAGAAAGAAGTTGACAAACATGAATATGGTTTTAAGATGATGATTTAGATAAATCAAAGGTTACTTATAATTTCAAGTAACTCAACGTCGAGAATCCAGAATCTCATAACTCGTGACTTTCCACGACTCGACGTATTCAACTAACACCTTGGTGCAAACAAGTTAAGTGATTTGCCTTGATTGTAAAGCATATCCCATGCGGGAAAGGATGCTCTTACGCAAAGTGACCTTTGACTTAGTTCGACCAATAAGGGAGTAAACCCGTTACGTGATTAGAGAAGACGTAAGCACGGGATATGAGCATATAATTACTTTCACTTGATGTTACATGAAATATATAAGCTCTCTAGGTTTAGAAAATCCTTGGCTAGAGGCGTTTGATAAAATATTTGAGTTGGCGTTTTCGCAAAAACGAGAGCTTGCAATTTTAATTCCCTCTAAGTCTAAAACTCGTTTCGAGTGTTCCTAATGAAGCACTTATCATATTTATACCTAAATTGAAAGATCCACATTTGTCCGGTAAAGGGAAAGCCGACTTTCAAAATTCATCCCGAACCATACAGTAGCCTGGCGCGTTACCCACGCGTCGACGCGTGGGTGGCGCACCAGGAACAGATATGGAAGTCGGGGAATTTTGGCTAACGTTTGTTATTTTATGTGTTTCGATGGTTTATTTGTCATCATTAAAACACAAGGAGATCTTGATGATGTTGCCTCAACAATATTTATGGGTTTAATATTTCTTTTTGTGTTGGGAAATTAACAAATCCAAACCAACTAGCTTCATATCTCATCCAATTGGTGGGCTAGCTTCATAATATTACTTGACAAATTATAAGTTGACGTACATAAATAATGAATAACGAAAAATAAATTGAAAAAAAAAGTGTTCATGTAATTTTTGTAAAAAGAACAATGAAAAGTGTGAGAAAAAAAATGGATTAGTATAGCATAAATACATTGTTCATGTAATATAATTACGTCTATAGCTATAAATTTATATAGATTTAAGTTCATTTGAGGACAAAACTTATTTTACATACAAAGAGATTAATCTCCACCCTCCATCTTTATTTGATCAAATGGATGAGATTAATCTCAACAATTTAAAAAATCCACTTTCATCATTTTTTTTTAAATATTAATATCTTATAAACCGTTAATCGTTAAACGAAAAAATATACCGTTACTACGAGCATTTAATTATCTTTCTCTAGATAGGCACTTTAATATATACTTTCGACAAAATATTTTTTCGTTTATTTAAGTTTTTTTTTTCGACACTGAAATTTGCATGAAAAAATCATATGTGATTTAACACTAATATCATATGTGATATTACATATCACATGTGATATTACGATATTACATATCACATGTGATATTACATATCATATGTGATTTAACACTAATATCACATGTAATATTACATATCATATATGATTTAACACTAATATCACATGTGATATTTTCTTGCAAATTTCAGTAACGAAAAAAAAAAACGATTATTTTTTGGTCGAAAGTATATCAAAATGACCGTCTATAGAAAGATAATTAAATACTCGTCGCGACGGTGTAATTATTTTCGCTTAATGATTACTGGTTAAGAGATATTTAAATTATCAAAAATAGATGAAATATTAAAATGCTTTTATCTCCACCATTGATTTTTTAGATGAATGGTGAAGATGAGTCCTTTGTTATGTGGGAAAAGTTTGATAAACTATCATTAAAAAAGTAGTCTGGAACCATGGGAAAACAGCTCAGAAAATGTGTTCCAGAAGGTTGAATGGATTAAAGCTTGAATCACTTTAAAATATTAGCACGAAATTTTCCTTGTTTGTTTGTTTTTGTTTTTTTTTCCTTGTGCAATAGATTGTAATTTAAGAAGTCGCTAATAATCTCTTTCAAAAAATGGTTATTTCAACAGTTAACTTTAATGCCTTGAACTATAAGAGCACTCGGTGTGATCACTTTTGTGTTGCGTTAAGGCTTAATGCAAGGTGCGTTGAAGCCAAGTTACCACACCGTCCCTTTGCGTTAAAGTGCTCCACAGGTCATATGGGCATAGAGAACACAGCTCAGGCCAAATCAAGAAAAAACTCCTTTCAGACTAGCATACGGTATGGAGGCCATGATATCATTTGAAACAGAACCATAATATATCATAAGATCCGAGGAAAACTTTAGTGAACGAGAAAAAAGAAGAGAAATATCCTCAATCGAAGAAGCCATCTATGCACAAAAGATAGAAAGGTACAACCATAGCAGAGATAGACCCCCAATGTTCATACTAGGAGAATATGTTCTCCAAACAAGCAACACAAAAGGACAGGGATATCCAAAGCCAATTTAGCAGGGGCCCTACATCATAGCCAAAGCCTGGGGTAACAACACCTACATGCTCACAACAATGCTTGGAGATATCATTAACAGAACATGGAACAGTTCCAGCCTCTGTAAGTTTTATGTGTGACACTTACTGTTTTTTACAACGCTTTAAAATAATGTATCGCATCCTTCTCACTAAGGAAAGAAACATTAATGGTACGTGTCTTAGTGTTCATTTTCTAAAATGATGTAATCCTCCCTACCCAATTATTGATCACAACATATTTCCAAAAAATCTCTTGTTTCGTTTTTTATGACAAAGATTTGTTCAGCTAAGTTGTTTATAACTTTCAATGTTGAAGGGATGATTATTAGACAAACAACAAAGTCTAAGTTATCAAAACAAACATCCAGCAAACTTCACATTAACTTTCCTAAAGGTCTTAATGGTATCCAAATGCCTTTCGAACCTTAAGGGCAAAGATGGAGTGGGTCGCAACCCTCTGTCAGCAGTCAAAATTAAGTAATTGCAATACTTAGTGCAGAATTTACACAGAATAAAGTTACCAAACACTTGCAAGCTTTAGGTTGTAAAATACAAAAAGCGTTGAAAGACGTAAGAGAAGGTATAAAAGCAAAAGGCATTTCCCACAAACGATAAAAAAAAGTCGAAACTCATAATGTAGTTAAGACAAAAGCATTCAAGACAAGGTCTTTGAAGCATAGAACACATGATTATTAAAAAAGGGGTACATACCACCCCGGGGCTAACAAACCCACCAACATAACAGTCTTCAAGAATTGTTTGGAGATGGAGGTTCAGCTTGCAAAGCAGGGGAAAAAGACTGCACAAAATGAGTTTTCCTACTAGGGGAGGGAGGCTAAATTTTTCGAGTCTTTTTAGACATAAGGTCCTCCAAAGTAGCCAAAGGATCCTTCAATGCTTCGCTAAGGAAGGAATACCCCGCAGTGGCATAAATATTTCCACCCTCTTCGTACTCTTTCTCAATAGAAGGGCTATAATAAGACACCTCCGAGAGAACAACAGGTTTGCCCAAATTTGCAGCCTTCTCTAAAGCTAAGCACTTACCATGCAATATGGCGGCATTCACTAGGTTCCCAACCAGCACCCTTACCTCATCACTATGATATAATTCCGTAGAAATATACGAACAACTTTGGAAACCACATCGGCGCTATCCCTCCGTAAATTATCACAGTGAAGGCTCAAAGCACCTACCTCCTCCTGTAGCTTGAAATTTTGGCATTTGAGCCTAGACTGCTCGACCTCCAAACCTGAACATTTGCGTTCAAGGGCTGCGACAATGTTCTCATAACCTACCAACTTCGCTTCCAAAGTGTTAGCCTATAACTCTCTAATTGACTATTCTTAAGCTGACCTTCAAAGCTTTGAATCTTTGCTCGAAGATCCTGGACGAAGGGATTCTTAAAATCCCTACAGCTTCCTTACACTTGAGCTCTAGCTGTGCATACTCAAGATCCCTAGTTTTCTTCTTAGCCAAGATAACATCCGTCTTTCCCCTAACATCCTTTACTGTACGAACCAAATCCCAACACTAGTACAAAAATGGCCTTTCGTCACACATGGTCGATTTTGAACGGTCACACGGTAACATTTTTACGTGACTAAATGTACTAGAATAAAATAAACAGCCACACTTGATCCGACTTGTGTGACCATTTCGTAAAATATATGTCACACATTTGTGTATATATGTGACCAGAGGGTAACTGGTAAATATATGTCACACAATTGAAAAGTGTGACCAAAATAGATATATGGTCACATGAGGTAATTGTTTATGTGGCTAAATTATATAGTCAAGTTTGTCACACATTATTTAAATGTGACTGCTATTCTTTGCTGAATATTTAGCCACATAGCGTTTGAAATGTGTGACAACTGAAAAAAGTAAGTTTGAAGTGTTAGTCACGATATGCATTTAATAGTGACAAATATATGTCACACACTTGACGAGTGTGACCAAATGTCATATATGGTCACACTAAACCATAGAAACATGATTAAGTGTAACGAAAATTTGATACATATGGTCACGTAAGTTAATATGTGTGTCTAAAGTTTAGTGTGTGTTTGTTTGCCAAATCCTAATGTGTATAGCCACACTTAATTAAAGCACGATCATGTGACTATAGGCTTTATAAAAAAACATTAAAAAAAAATAGTCACATTGTAACTATAGGCTTTACAATAGTCACACCATATCAAAAATGTGTATCTAAATGATGTTTATGGCCACATTATCAGGGTATTATATGTGACCAATACATTCAAAATAGTCACATTGTGAAATATTCATGTGACTATTATTTATAGCAAAATGAGAAGTCAGTTATCATTAACATTGATATATATTAGTTACATTGAGTTTTTGGCTCTTTCATACATTTCGAAGACCTCATCATCTGAGTATCGCTTTAATTTGAACAAGCTTCCAACCCTTCATACTGTTTAGATAGCACTCATAGTACTTCCTCTTTTGCTAAACTGTTAGATGACTGAGCACTTTTCTCTTCTTTCTTTGATTGAGATAAAATTTCTTCCTTTCAGCTTCATAATTCCTTTTCCATTCATTTTTTTGTTCTTGAGTGTACTCTTGCATTTCTTCTTTTATTTGTTTCATCAGTGCAATATCAGCATCCCCTTTAATCCTTTCTTCATCCCAAGAATCCAGGAGTGCTTTTGTTTTGGCCTCAGCTTCAGCATGTTTCCTTCTTTGTTCAAGTACCATCTGATTCTCCTCTGCAAATGAAGCAGCCAATTTTCTTGCAGCAGCTTCATCTACTTCAAGTTGCTTGTGCTTGGGCCAGTACGCAAAAGGAAGATCTTTTAAAGGATCATGCTTAGGCTCTTCAACCATAATACTGATGAGGCGAAAAATGAACCACTTTTAGGGGGTCATTTAAGCCCGGAATTGAATTTATTTGATCAAATATTACCCTAAATCGTTCATTTTGTGATTTTAGGTACTTTGGGAGTGAAATCTGGAAAAGGAAGCAATTCGGACGTTTTTGGAGCATAAAAGTGAAGAAAACGCCAAAGACTTAATTTTCCATGCTGAGAACAGTGTTTGACGGCGTCAAGAGGAAGTATTTGACGGCGTCAAGAGTAAAGTCCATGACGACCCAGTACAAACCTGAAGGCGTCACATGAAGAGCGTCAAGAGTTAAAGTCATGACGGCCTGCATAAGGAGTACACATGACGGCGTCAGACCCAGATCTAGGCAGTCCGAGGAACTATTTGGCGGCGAGATGACGGCATCACGCATTTGTTCTTGACGCCGTCACCCTCTAAAATCTATATATAGTTTTCTAATTTTCATTCATTAGAAGGGACAAGTTTGGAGAAACCCTAAGGCCGAACCTTATACGTATTTTACAGCTTTTTCAAGGGTTTTCAGCCCTTGAACTCTTACATGTGTAATTAAGATAAGTATTATCTTAATTCAATCAATATGTCTATGTGTTGGTTGTCTATATCTTGCGCTTGTCTTAATTTCACCATGTTAGGCTAGATCTATCTTGTGTTTGCTTAGATCTAATGAAACCTAGATGTTAATTATGTGTTGATTACTTGTTTATGGTTGTATTGGATGAATGATTTCAATGTTAGGCTTAAGAAAACTGGCAGATCTCCAATTGGTAACATGCTTGAACGTCTTAGGAAACATGAACCGATGTGTACTAGGTTTTATTGGTTGTATTTAATGCATGAGTAAATTCTAATGATCCCATGTTAGGAGCTTCTTAGCCGGCTCGACATAGGAGTGAAGTAGGCACTCATAGGATTGGGGAGTTAAGTACGCCACCCCATGAATGGTATTAAGGAATACAATCCGTCATCCACGCAACTATAACAAGTAATTAACGTGTAAAAGATATCTAGGGAGTAGTGAAATCTAAGTAAACACATTTCTCCCACTTATTGCTCACAACTTTAGTTTAATATAGTTTTATTTTCATTTTAATATTTTATTTTGATTGCATCTTAGTATTGGGTTAGTTGACTAGCAACTAATTCCGCCCAAATCCTTCAACCCGAGATTTTTAATTTGCTTTCTAAAAAATAAAAAAATACAAAAAGAATCATCCCTCATCTTTAGACTTAATCTTTAGGTTTTCTAATCCTAGCGACACTATTCCTAGCTGAACGATCAATCCCCCGGTACATGTCATTATACTATACTACATCGATCAGGTACACTGCCTGGTGGGGGTTGTAAGCTTCTCAAGATCCCTTGAGAGGTAAAACCTGGTGCAAACCCCACACATCAAATACCTTTGCCTTTGCCCTTATAACTTGGCTCTTGTACACTCTTCTTGATTTGTTGAGTTGGTTCTCTAATCACCACACCTTTGACAGGTACGCTTGGTTGTTGTGGTGGTGGTTGTGATTGTTCTGTTGGTAGTGGTGATTGTGGCACTGCTTGTTTAAATTGTGTCTTCAATAGAATCATTGCTTCGGCCAAAGTTTCATCATTATCACTAGCAACAGGAACATTTTCCTCAGCAGTAGTATCCTCTTTGGCCATTTCTTCACTTGCACCAGCAGTAGAATCTCCCATGCCTTTGATTGCTGCTTCCATAACAACCTCATTACCTTGATTATCAGCAACCACATACTCATCATCATTCTCACCAGAATCCACATCCATATCCACACCAATGTCATCACCAGCAGCAGCACTATCAAAATTTTCCATAGCTTCCCCTGAATCCTTGGTTTCATTCCTCCCCTGTTTGGGATCATCCTCCCCCAAACTTATGCTTTCAGATGAACTAATCCTTTGTCTTGTGCCCACTTTTTTCAGTCTTTTGAATGACCTAGTTCTTGACCCCTTCTGACCTCCCAATTGCTTAACCCTCAGCTTCAAACCTGTAATTACATCCCCCTGAGTATTTGTGATTTGTTGTAGGCCAAGAACCTGTACTTTAAGTTTGGTATATTTAACCATCAATTCTTTAACAAGTTCCATCTCTTCCTCACCACTTTTATCCTCATCTCTTGCATTGTCTCCCTTGGTTTCTTGGCACCTGCGGTTTCCTTCACCTGAATCAGTTCCATTGGAACTTGATTCATTATAAGTCTTGAACCTTCACCCTTTTTATGTTGACCTAGTTCCAACATTGCTTGAAACAATGGTCTAACTATGACAGGAAAGTCCTTAACCTTTCTCTTCATGTTAGAAAAGACCTTTTTAATATGAGAGTGAACAGGATAAACCTTGTCGTGAAGTTTCTTATTTGTAAACTGTTTGTCCATAAGAAGTTTCAAAAATCTTGGATATAAGTAATGTTGGTTTGAAGAATTATCCAAGGCTTTAACCACATGATCAAAAATTAATTTTGAAAAATTGAATTTTTCTTTATTTTTTGCCAAACATATAAGGGCAGAAGCCATGTTACTACTAAACTCATTCCAACCAGTAGTCTTTGGGCTAAGACACTGTAACAAAGTGTGAATTAAGAATTTCCACTGTGGGGGAAAGCCACGTTTATTAAATTTCAAAGAATCATTTTTTCTTACATACCCCATCTCTTGAAGGTTTTCAAAAATTGTGGAGTCTGGAAGATTCTCAATTCCATTAACATCTCCAAGATGAAGAACTTCTCTAACGGATGCCTCTGTAACAATAATCTTCTTCCCATCCACATGGGCATGAATCTGTACTTCCTAATCAGTAGTTTTGACCTTTGCAGTAGCTCAAAACTATTTGATGTTCGAAACATATAGAGTAGGGTTAACTGTTAATGCATACCTAATATGAGTAGCATTGAGAAAATCAACAACTTCAGTGAACTCTTCATTCTCCTTGGTGGGCTTTTGCAAGAATGCAATCATGTTATGCTGGTTGGCAAAAGACAGAGTCGACATTGTGAAATTTTAAAATTTGTGTAGGGTTTTGCTGGGAATTGCAATTAATTAATAATATCAAGTAGTGGTTTTATGTTTGATAGAGTTTTGATCGGATAAAAACATTTGTGCGAAATTGTGAATGATTGAAGTGTACAAACCCTTAACCGTTCATATTTCTAAAACAGTACCCTGCATTCTCAAAAATAGCAGAACAACCCTTAGCCGGACTAAGTAAGGCTTAGCAGCAATAAAATATGCCTAGCGACACTAAGTCAGTTTCCACTCGAAACAACTTATTTTTCAGGACTCCAGCACTTTTCTCAGCTTATCCTGCAAAATATTGGTCCCAAAAACACAAAACCTAACTCATTACCCGAATCACAATAATCACATCATCAATTACACTTAGCAATACTATTTATAACTAGCAACATTAACACATCATTTCTGGATTTTAACAATTTGACATACTGCTTTTATCCAAGAAACCAAACACACCTTTGACAGTTTCACATCACAAGCAACCATACAAGGTCTCAAAGTTTCCATTGATACTTTTTAAAAGATACAACCATTCATAAAAGCTGCAAACATAAATATAATTAATTATCCTACCTAAATACTAAAGATACTAAAAACATAAAAACATCATCATTAATGTTGGGATCATACTTTAGTATTTAGTCAAGTCTCGGTCATTACATTTTGTAATAGGTTGCTTAAGTATTAATTCTTATTACTGTTTAAGTTAATGGGCAACATGTAAAAGCCCAAGAGGCCTTAAAAGCCCACGTTAAAAGGATAAGGGAGGAAGGGTGTGTTGCCCTAGCTCCTCCCTTATAAATAGTAAGCTTATGTTACATTTTATTTTGTTGGTTATTAGATTACCTTAAGGAAACTCTTGCACTTTTATCTTTCTTATTATCTTATAATCAACCAAGTCTATTTCTCATCTCATTTCTCTTTATATCATACTTGTGTTTACTAAATGGTGACCTAACAAGTGGTATCATTCGCCTACTAGAAGTTTGAAGTGTATTTCTTTTGGTTACGTGGGGATTTGGTGCTTATTCTTCATCTTTTTGCATTTTTCTTTGTTTCTTTCACTCAAATCTTGAAGCTTGGATAAGTTTCAAGGTTGATATAGTGATTTGAAGCTTAGTTGTTGCATAAAGTTGTGATTTTTAAGGTTTTTTTAGGTTTTATAGCTTCTTTGATATTGGAAAACTAGTTTTTGGTAGTTACATCTCATAAAGTTAAGGTTTTCTAAGTATTGGTGAAGTTATTTGATCAAAAGTACCTTATTTTTAAGCATTTTCTCTTCAAAAAGTCATTATTTAAGGTGAACAGTACGTTTTACGCGTAAAGTGGTCGGAAAAGTACTATTTCCAGCTGTCTAAAGTGTTTTTTGGTCGGTTTACGCATAAAATAAGCCTAAACCCTTTTCTTACGCGTAATATTTGCCAAAACCCTGATCCTACGCGTAAAGTGCTCCTTTACGCCTTAAATCCTACGCATAAGTTGTATTCTACGCGTAAGTCAGAGTTACGCGTAACTTGCCAGAGTTTACGCGTAAGCTTCAACAACGATCTTCTTCTTGTGCTACGGTGACTCAGTACTTCCCTAGCTTGGATAAGTTAGTGGAATACTTCGACTACGGATATCTTTCAAGCTTGGATAAGTTTGAAAGATTTGTTTGGTTGTTTCAACCTTACGCATAAGTCTAAACTTACGCATAAGCATAAGCTTACGCGTAAAGAGGAAACTTACGCATAAACTAGAAAGTTTACGCATAAACCTACTCTTTACGCATAACTTAAAGTTTACGCGTAAGATTAAGTTACGCGTAAGATTTAAACTTACCCCAAGGATTTTGCTACTTTCACAAAGGAACGTACATTTCAATCTTCTACAAAGATCCATTTCTACACAAGTGTTCTAGGATGTCTCAACCACCTAATCACTACTTCCCTCACTCTTATCCTCAGCAACAACAACCTCAGCAGTATCAGCAACAACAACCTCAGCAGTATCAGCAACAACAATACCTTCCGCACATAATGAATCAACAACCTCCTAAATACAATCCACAACAACATTACCTGATGATGCAGCAACAGCTCATTCCTCAACAACAACTATATCAAGTGCCACAACAAAACACTCAGTTTTCCTCCAAACAACCTCACTGGTTTGACAGAATGTGTGAAGTTATTACAACTCAACAATCCCGACATGAGGCAGGATCACTTGAAACACCTCCAATGCTAACACCTGGTAACTATGTGCAATGGTCAAGTCGATTCCTACGCTTTCTTGAACTAAAGAAACCTCATGGGCACTTCTTAAAGCAAGTGATACTTGAAGGACCATTTGAGTGGCCAACAAGATTTGAAGCTGGTGATCCTAATGCTGATCCTCCACGTCCTCCTGGTGATAGACCCCTTCCAGAAACTGCACTCACTGAAGAACAGAAACTACATCGTGAAGCTGATCAGTATGCAATGGCTTATATACTTCAAGGTATACCCAATCCGATCTATCGCAGTGTCGATGCTCAGAAAACAGCCAAAGCTATGTGGGAACACGTTCATCTCCTCATGGAAGGCACTCAATTGAATAAAGATGACATGGAATCCAAGCTTTACATGGAATACACTGACATCACAATTGAACCTGGAGAGTCACTTGAATCCTACTATCATCGTTTCACAAATGTTGTCAATGATCTGGAACGTCACAAAATCATTGTACCAAGGATCGCTGTGAACTCCAAATTTGTTGGTAGTCTTGGCCCTGATTGGCATAAATATGTGACATTTGTTCGTCAAACGAAGAATCTTCATGATGCTCCATATGGCTTGTTGTATGACTTTCTGAAACACCATGAACCTGAAGTGGAAAAAGATCGAGCTCTACGAGGAGGTTACACACCCACAACAACACCAAATTCTTTGGCTCTCGTAGCTCAATCTCCCTATGCTTCACCACCACTGTCAAATCATGCATATGTTCAAGAGCAGAACTACTTCAGTTATCCACAATCTTCCACCTCGAACCAAATGGTCTCTTATGATTCATCTCCACAAGATACTTCTACTCAACTTGTTCCGTCAAACAACAATGATGCTGTGTACTACTCCAACTGCAATGATGATGACGATGATGACTTTAATACGTTGAATCAGGGACTTGCTCTTATTGCTCATGCTTTCAGCAAATTCTCCAACAAAACGAACAACCGTCAACGTTCATCTTCAAATACCAGGAATCAAGCTGTTGTAAATGATGGAAGAGTGGAAATTCAAAATCGTAACTATGGTAGATCTGGTTCAGGAAGTTCTTCAGGAAGTTATGGGAATGGTCAGAGGTTTGGTAACAATGCAGGGTTCAGGAACAACTCAGTATCTTCTCAACAAAGGTCTGATTCAGTTGCTACAAGGAACTCAAACTCAGGGAATGCAGTTTGGTGCTACAATTGTAATGAACAAGGTCATATTGCTACAGCATGTCCCAAACCAAGAACTCGGGGTAGCAAGTTTCACAAGCAGGCATTACTCATGGCTCTTCAAGATGAAAAAGATGGACATTTCCCTGAACAGGACAACAACTTCATGGCAAATGTGAACAACGATGATGACATGGAAGATCTGGAAGCCAATGCTGCTGTGATGCTTATGGCTAACATGCAGGAACTTAAGCTCAATGATTCAGGTCCAGTGTATGACACTGACGGCTTGTCTCAGGTACATGACTTCAATGAATGCTTTATTAATGAAATAGTCTCACCTTCTGCTTATGAATCAGATATGGCGCAAGTTGTTCCATCTAAATCATCTTCATCATCTCATACAGATGAACAAATAAACACAGTTGTCATATTCGATGATGACACAGTTGTTTCATTTGATGATCCTATTGAGAATGATAAACATGATCATTTCGAACAACATGAACCATCATTTGATCCAGACCCTGATCTCATATTGTTATCAAAACAACTGGATGCTCAACAATTGCAAATAATAAAATGCAACGAGAAAAACAAAGTTTTGAAAGAACAAAATGCGTCACTTGCAAGAGATATTGAATGTTATAAAATTCAACTTTCTAATCAGGAAGACAAGATTAAACATGCAAAAAGTTTTGAAAAAGCTTTTCACGATTCCTACAACAAAGAACAAGATCTTCAACGCAAAATGCAAGATTTAATCGAGTCAAACGGAAAATTGATTTCAAAACTCGAAAGTGAAAAGAGTGAATTGAAAAAGCAAGTCGAACGTCTTCAAACAGAACTTTCAAAAACAGAAACAGAATTGTCAAGTTGTCAAAAAGATTTTTGTGAACATAAAATACGAAAAAGGAAGTATATAGATAACTTACTCGGTGATATTGTTGATCTTGAAAAACAATTGAAAGAATTTCGGAACATTGTTTACAAACACGGGAACTCTGTCACTACAATTCAGAAATTTACTTTAAAACCGAGACCCGGTACTGGATTTGCACTTGGCGATTACAATTCAATGTTTCTTCACAATGCATTCAAAGATGTTCCAAAAATTTACAGTATGGACTATTTGCTTGATAATACGATTGTGCGTGCTGTTGTTTTTGATACTGAGGAAGAAGAAGAACATGAAGACGAGAGTCGATCAAAAATGAGTAATGTTGAATATTGCACACCCTATGACTATTCAAAAAATCCAGTCAAGTTCGTTACTCAAAAGGATTTACCTGAGAAATCATGGTTTATCGAAGAGTCGTATGTTTCATCTCACAATGAGGCCCCTGTCCAAACTGTAGCACAAGTAAATGGTCCTTTACCATCATCCGGTGAACTTACACGTTTACCAAAATGTCGTGTCTTAAATTATTTCAAAACTTTTATGGAAGACATTGATATTTTGGAGGAAACAATTGAACGCAATTCTGAAATAAAAATTGAAACTTTTCAATCCGCTTACGAGCGAGAAAAGAGAGATATTTTTCAAAAACAAATGAAACCAATTGTTCAACACCTCCGTCTCTGTGCTACACGTTGGGATCAGGAACTTCAAAAGGAGGTCAAAAATATGATAAACGTTTTTGATACTGCTGAAAATGAGATTTTGGTTCAAAAGTTACAAACTAAAGTTTTCAAAAATGATGCTGATCGACTCTTGGAACAAGTTCTCTGTGCTGATATTTTGTTTGTTATCATGAATGATCTCTATAAATCTGGTACTTCTATGCTTAAGCATGATCATTGTGTTGATAATAACTTGTTGAATGAGGAAATTGAGACACTGAAACATGAGAATGATAATCTGAGGAAAAAGAATGATGATGTGACAAAACAGTTTTCAAAACAAATCAGTCTACTCAATCAAAGGCTTGAATGGTGTCAAGCTAAAAGTCTTGAAAGGGAATTGAAGTTTCAAAGTCACAATGTTTCAAACTCTTGTCAACTTTGCAAAAACAATGAGTCTTTAAAAGGTTTGTGTCTCAAATACGAGAAAGAAATTGCGAAGTTAAAAATTGAAAATGACGAATTTCTACAAAACCACATAGACATCAAATATTGCAATGGTATACTTGAGTCAAACATTCAGGATAAGAATCACATCATCATTGAGTTAAAAGAGAAAATAAAGATACTTGAAAAAGGAAAGATGGTTGACACCAAGGTGATAGCACCAGGAATGTATAAATTAGACATAACTGATAAAGGAAAGGTTGTTCAAAATACTAATGTTGCAAACTCCACTTCTACAGGACTAGTCTCCCCTACTAGCGTTAGCAGACCCAAGCGAAACAGTAAAAAGAAGAATAGGCTCTGGCAACGTAAGAGAGGACAACTAGAAGCTCAAGAAGTAGAAGACCAACTTAGGAATTTGAATAAAACTCATGTTGCATCAGATTTAGATTCTAATCTGGCAAATTGTAATCAAAATCTAAATGTAACGAATGATGAACCTTTGAATATTTTGAATATTAATGCATCTTGTGTGTTTTGTTGTAAAAGCGTTTCATCTGGTGATCATACTAAATGTATAGCTAATTCTCTACTTCATCGTCATAAGAAACGTAGGACACGCATTCCTTCTAGGCCCACTACTGCCTCTAAGTCTATTTTAGGAAAGCCGCCTTCTACGGTTTCTAGTGAAGTTGATGTTACCCCCATAGGTGCAGAGAACAAGTCTAGGAATCAGCCAAACACTAGTGAATACACCATTAAGAAAGCTCGAACTAGTTGGAATTGGCAACGTTGGTTACAACACAAACCTGCTTTTAAATGGATTCCTAAATTATTG
The DNA here is from genome assembly GCA_030686995.1 of Artemisia argyi. Taxonomy (NCBI): domain Eukaryota; kingdom Viridiplantae; phylum Streptophyta; class Magnoliopsida; order Asterales; family Asteraceae; genus Artemisia; species Artemisia argyi. The sequence goes on along the minus strand of CM060690.1, from coordinate 110,027,668 downwards.
AATACTTGTGCTTCTAACCAACTGGAACCCGCAGTTTCTTTGGGTTCGACCCTTACTTCTGTTCCATCCGTGTCCTCCTCTTGTGATGCAGGTGGTGCAGATTGTTCTCTGGATTGTTGATAGCGGATGCACCCGACATATGACAGGCAATCTCAAACTGTTACACAACTTTGTCTCAAAGTTCATAGGTACTGTCAGATTCGGGAATGATCATTACGCTTTAATCATGGGGTATGGTGACTTTATCAGTGGAAACATCGAAATAAGCCGTGTTTATTATGTGGAAGGCCTTGGACACAACCTTTTCTCTGTTGGTCAATTCTGTGATGGGGATCTAGAAGTTGCATTTCGTGAGAAAACTTGCTTTGTTCGTGACTTACAAGGAAACGATCTTATGTCTGGCTCCCGTGGCTCCAATCTTTATACAATTTCAATGTCAGATATGATTGCAACATCTCCGATATGTCTTCTCTCCAAAGCAGAATCAACTAAATCTTGGTTATGGCACAAACGTCTTTCACACTTGAATTTCAAAACTATGACTGACCTTGCTCGTTATAAACTTGTTGAGGGATTTCCAAGATTCCGTTTCACCAAAGATCACTTATGTCCAGCCTGTGAACAAGGTAAAAGTACTCGTGCTCATTTCCCTTCTAAACCTGAGCACAGTACGAATCATGTTCTACAACTGCTTCATATGGATTTGTGTGGACTAATGCGTGTTCAAAGTATCAACGGTAAACGCTACATACTAGTAATCGTCGATGATTTTTCCAGATGGACTTGGGTTTATTTTCTACGAAGTAAAGATCAGGCTCCTTCTATGATCATCACCTTTCTCACTAAAATTCAAGTTCAGTTACGCAACACGGTCCGAATAGTCAGAACTGACAATGGAACTGAATTCAAGAATCAGACACTTAGGTCTTATTATGAGAAAGTGGGAATTGAACATCAAACATCTATTCCTAGAAGCCCAGAACAGAATGGAGTTGTTGAAAGACGCAACAGGACGTTAGTGGAAGCTGCTAGAACTATGTTGATTAATGCTCAATTACCTGATTACTTGTGGGCAGAAGCTGTTTCAACCGCATGCTATACTCAAAACCGTTGTATGATCACAAAACGTCATCGCAAAACACCATATCAAATTGTTCACAAAAGGAAACCGAACATCGATTACTTTCATGTTTTTGGAGCACTCTGCTATCCGAAAAATGATCGTGATGATTTAGGTAAACTTAAAGCAAAGGCTGACATCGGAGTGTTCATTGGATATTGTGAGAATTCTAAAGGTTTTCGGATTTGGAATCGTCGTACTCGTGAAATTCAAGAAACCATTCATGCTAATTTTGATGAGCTCACACAAATGGCTTCTGAGCAACACAGCTTAGGACCCGAATTTAACCGTCTTAACCCTCCGGCATCTTCGGCTGAACCATTGCCACTCAACCGCAAAGAATTGGAAACCTTGTTTGCTCCACTGTTTGATGACACAATTGAATACCGTCCTACTGAGGTCCCACCAAATTCCGCTGCTCAACCTGACAATATTCATGTACCAGACTCACCTCAACAAACTTCAACAACTGTTGAGAGAGACGGTCCTCCAATTGCTTCACCATCTACAGTAGAACAAATTGTTTCTAACTCCCGCCACTCAGCTGAAGATCCAACACCACTATCAGTTCCACAATCCGCAGAGCATGATCCTGATGCGTTCTTCAATCCGTTTGCACCAGCTACTACAGTTCCTGATATAGCTGAGTCGTCAACACGCAACTTGGATCCTGCCAACATGCGAGATACATATCAACTACACCCTTCAACACACAAATGGACCCGAGACCATCCTCTAGTTCATATTATTGGCCATCCAGATGCACCAGTTATGACAAGACAACGACTTCACACAGATGGAGAAACTTGCATCTACGCACTCACAGTTTGTCATGAAGAACCCAAGAACATTAAAGATGCTATGACTTATGACAACTGGATTGAATCTATGCAAGAGGAATTTCAGCAATTCATACGATTAGAAGTCTGGGAATTAGTTGAAAGACCTGACGGAGTCTTTGTCATTGGGTTAAAATGGATATGGAAGAATAAGCTTGATGCTGAAGGAACTGTCATCCGGAACAAATCACGTCTGGTAGCAAAAGGATACTCTCAACTGGAAGGTCTAGATTTTGCTGAATCCTTTGCTCCAGTGGCTCGACATGAAGCTGTTCGGATCTTTTTGGCCTATGCTGCACACCGGAACATGGTAGTCTTCCAAATGGATGTCAAAACAGCATTTCTTAACGGAGATCTCCGTGAAGAAGTTTATGTCAGCCAACCTGAAGGCTTCGTTGATCCTGAGCGTCCTAATCACGTCTACCGACTCAAAAAGGCTCTCTACGGACTCAAGCAGGCCCCACGGGCGTGGTATGACAAACTGTCCAATTTCTTACTGGCCAATAAGTTTTCTAAAGGATCGGTGGATCTCACACTGTTTACTAAAACCTACGGGGAGGACTTACTTGTTGTTCAAATATATGTCGATGACATCATTTTTGCCTCAACAAAAAGAAGTTTCTCTAATGATTTTGCAAAATTAATGAAAGATAATTTTGAAATGTCCATGATGGGTGAACTTTCGTTCTTTTTAGGACTACAAGTTCATCAATCACCCCGTGGAATTTTTGTAAATCAATCAAAATATGCTCTTGAAATTTTAAAGAAATATGGAATGATGTCTTGTGATACCTATAATACACCAATGGGCTATACCACAAAACTAGATGCTGATTTACATGGGACTCCAGTTGACCCTACCAAATACCGAAGTATGATTGGGTGCCTCATGTATCTCACAGCTAGTAGACCTGATATAGTATTTGCTGTCTACATGTGCTCCCGCTATCAGTCCAGACCAACTGAAAAACACCTCAGTGAGGTCAAAAGAATCCTTCGATACATAAAGGGAACAATTAACTTGGGGATCTGGTATCCGAAGGATTCTGGATTTGAACTAATTGCTTTTTCAGATGCTGACCATGCAGGATGTTTAGACACACGCAAAAGTACATCTGGTGGATTACAATTTCTCGGAGACAAACTTGTGTCATGGCAATCTAAGAAGCAGGACTGCACTTCACTGTCATCTACAGAATCTGAATACGTAGCCATGTCCGCTTGTTGTGCTCAAGTCATCTGGATGAGATCACAACTCAAGGATTATGGCTACCTGTTCAACAGGATTCCTATCTACTGTGACTCAAAGAGTGCAATTGCTATCTCCTGCAACACTGTGCATCATTGCAAATCCAAACACATCGATCTCCGATATCATTTCATCAAAGAGCATGTGGAAAGGGGTACAGTTGAACTTTATTTTGTTGGAACTGAGTACCAATTGGCGGACTTACTTACCAAATCCTTGGCACCATCCAGGTTTGCTAGTTTAGTTCACCAAATTGGTATGCGATGTTTGACTCCAGAGGATCTGGAAAAGTTTTTAAAACACAAGTGATTGTCAAACATCAAAACTATCTTTGTAAATATTTTTTTCTCTAAAACATAATACAAAAAAAAATATTTCTTAAAAAAAAAAAAAAAAAAAAAAAAAAAAAAAAAATGCAAGTATAAAACTCTTTCAACACTATTTTTTTCTAAAAAGTCTTCAATCATTTAAAATTAGTGTTGAGGGGGAGGAAAAGTAACATTTTTTTAATTTCTAAAAAATTATTTTACCTTTTATACTTGCATTTTACCAAAAACATTTACATTTTAAATAAATAAATTTTTTCTTAGTGTTGATTCAAAAGGATATCGGGTTACTCTCCTTGATCAAAACCAGTTAATTTTACCATGATTCCAAGGTCGAGGGGGAGTATGACAAGTTGTTCTTTTCATATCGTGGTGTTGACTAACAAATGTTACATGTGAATAAGTATGTTAGTATTCAAAATAAATGTTAGTCAAGGTTAAGGGGCTAAATGTGTCAACACATGAAACTTGTATTAACCACGGTCAAAACTACCATTGACCCTTCACATTTACTGTTTCTGCAAACACATTTAAGTTTCACCAACCATATCCTACGACTCACAATCATTCTATTGATCTAATCCACCATTCTTGAATCTGTAAGTGTTAACTTGTTTTGATTATGATTGCTAACAAGGGTTTTTAATTTTATTCCAATCCAACGGCTCAATTTTTCACAATCGATTAAATTGCTTTTGGAAGTTATGCGTAAAATCAAACCCAGATTTAAGTGTTGTTTTGATTAAATTGATAGATGGGAAATGGTCATTAGATGTTAATAAGCATGTTTCTTAACTCCAATCACTCCCAGAAACACTAATCGATCATGTTTGAGATTAGGGTTCATGCGTATGAATTGGGGGTTCTTGAGTTTGATCATTAGGATGGTAATTAGTGATGGGGATAGTGTTTGTGTATGCCTAGGATCATGTGAATATAGGTTAATTGGATTTTAAACATGTTTTGTTCTTGAATCTAAGGTTTAGGGTTCGTATGTCACTAGCAGATCCTATCTTGTGATTTTGTGGATGTTTTGTGTTTATATTTGATACATATGATCCTTATGATGTTAATATTATTTGCCCCATGTTAATTTCTACCCAGAAACATTTTTGATTAATGATGTGATTGAGTGTTCATGCGTGTTTACGCGTTAAGTGTTATTAGGCATGTTTATATGTTAAAATGTATGATATAAGTGTATTGGATTGATGTTTGATCAGTGGTAATGTTTGTGCACTTTCAGGAAACTCATAACTCAAATTACAAAAGGTGAATTTCTGGATATGACGATTTTACGCGTTAAATGTTCATCCTACGCGTAAGATTGAATCTTACGCGTAACATTCGACACGTGGACAAATTGTGTCTTGGATAAGACACAGTTTACGCATAAAATTGTTTTTACGCATAAGTTCTGATCTTACGCATAAGTCATTACCTACGCATAAGTTACAATTTACGCCTAAGGGAAATCCTACGCGTAATTTCATTTTTTTACGCATAAGACCTATCTTACGCATAAAATTGATCTTACGCGTAAGTTTCATTTTACGCGTAAAGTTCTAACTTACGCGTAGATTTCGCACTTACGCCTTATTTCTTAACTTACGCTTAAGTCAGGTTACGCGTAAAACAACTACTTACGCGTAAACTTGTCAAAATTCCAAATTTTTTCTAAGTGTTGGAAATTTCCAATGTGTAACTTGTCGTAAATGATAATCTTTGGTTGGAATTGAATTGTTTTATGTTTCTAACAAATAAAATAACTCAAGTTTGTCACATAACATAAGTTTTAACACACACAAACCCCCACTGATCATCGTCAAAACATAATAATCTATGTGAACACATGCTTAATGAATACTAATACTAACATCATCAACAATTGCCATGCTTGTGTGTTTATGATCAATTCAGATGGCAGAACACAATGACATCCCATACGGACCAGAACCTGAACCCATTCGTGCATGGGAAGACACATTTCCTGAAAACTACTCCAGGAAGATTGGAAAGAACAACCTAAGAGTCAACTTCAACAAACTCACATGCAATGAGTCTTCTTGCCTTGTTGCTGTTGATGCTCTCATCTATCACCCGTGCAAAGTTCTTCTCACCAAATCTGCTGCAGTGGCATGCTTCTACATACATCAGTTTTGGCACACAATCCACCTGGACCTCCTGGAAGAGTCCTTTACTTGTATGCTTCACATGAGACAAGTCACGGTCGACAAGGATCTTCTCCGTAGTGCTCTTGGACTTCCCGAACTTGAACCGAATGAAGAGTATGACCAAGTTCCCACTGAAGAAGAATTGATAGAATGGCTGAGAGATATTGGGTATGATGAGTCTGAAGGGGTCATTACTAGTCACTCTAGGGTCAATATCAGATTTCTTCCACAGCCTTGGAGAACTCTCTACATCATAATTGCCAAGTCACTATCCGGCAGAGACACAGGCCATGAACACCCTAAGCTCCAACATCTCAGGCTGTTCTGGGCTATTGCTAATGTCAAGAAGGTTGATTATGCCAGCATTATCTGGGAAGATATTGTGTGGCACATACACCGCAAGACAACCAATATTCCTTTCGTCCGTTTCACCAAACTTCTTATTGCAAGCTTCCTCCATGAATATGATGACATTCCTCAAAGATTGAATGATGAGTTTCAGCACACATACAAGAATGAGGACACACTGAAGGTCATCAAGAGAATGGATACAAGTACAAGGAAACAGGGAAAGAAACTTCCAGATAGCCTCTTAACTGACAAAGTCAAGGATGGTAATAACTACAAGTACTACCTACAAGCTATTGAAGCAGAGAAAGTTGGGTTCTTGGACGAAGCTGCTCTACCTTCATACATACAGAAGAAAGGTAAGAAAGGTAGCAAATCTGGCAGCTCAGAAAGTTCTACCAAATCCAAACCCAAGAAAAAGCCATCATCCAAGATCAGAATTCCTGCAAAGAAACTTACTGCTGAACCTGGCTGGTTTCCCTCACCTCCACTTTCTCCAAAACCTGCTGACTCTGAACAAACCGAATCCGACGAAGGTCCTATTTACAGTGAAGCCTATGCCAATATCACCAAGAAAGTCAATCTTGATGAAATTGACGATAAGGATTTGACGTTCGAAGATTGGGATAATATTATTGACGAATCTGCTGATTATGCTGAATCCCCCTCACACCTCTATCAACGTCCACTCACCAAAGCTCAAACAATTTTGGGAGAAGAAAGGATTAGAAGAAAAAAGATGAAGGAACCAGTTACAGCTGTACAAGAGCCTGAAGGCCTTTCAGTCGAAGAAGAAAATGAACGGGCTCTCAACCTCGGTCTCCTTCACAGCCGAATTGACACATTCAATGCTGATCAACCTCCACCTCCAGTGTTCTCCCAGACCACCGAAGCTGGCGGGTCTAGCAGCATTCCTGAGCCTACCACAGGAATCTCCTCAGACTTAGTTGTTTATGATAATCCCTCAGTGTCTCCCACCGACATTGAAATGACTATGGAAGAGGAAGAAGAGGAAGATCCTATGGATACCGATGCTCCAAGACTTATGTCTATGGAAGAAATGGAGCGTCGAGAAAGAGCTCAGGAAGAGGAACTGAAAAGAAAACAAGAAGCTGAAGAGGCCAGACTTGAAGAGATTGCTCAAGCTAAACTGGAAGAATCAATCAGAATGGAAGAGAGTAGGAGAGCAGAAGAGGCAGCCAAACTGGCCGAAGAAAAGTCTAAGAAGGAAGAAGAAGCCAGGCTGGCTGAAGAACTAAGGCTTAAAGCCGAAGCTGATAAGCTGGCTGAAGAAAAACTTAAGAAAGACGAAAAAGCCAGGGTTGCTGAAGAACTAAGACAAAAAGCTGAAGCTGATAAACTGGCAGAAGAACTTAGGGTGAAAGAAGCAACAACCAAAGATAAGAAAGTTGTACAACCCGAACTACAGAAAGGAGATGTCAAAGACACAACCACCATTATTGAATCATCACAGTCATCACCTCCTGCATCTGAATCAACACATGGCAAATCAATCAAGAAACCGAGCTCCAAAGCCTCTGCTGCATCCAAACTACTCAAGTCTGCTTTCAAAAGAGTGCATGATAAGAAGATAAGCAAACTAGAAGATCAGGTTGCTAAACTTGCAACCCAGGTTGCTGAACTATCTAAGCTGAACACGAACGTCAAAGAGCTACAAGATAAGGTTGACATTTTCCTAGCTAAAGACGTAACAGAGAACTTGGAAGCCGCACTAGCAGCTCAAGCACAGGAATACATGGCACAACACTTAGTGGCTGAGCTGAAAGATCTACTGGCACCAATGAGAGACGAACTCACCAAGTTCGCTGAGCAAGCAGTAAAGAAAGTTATCCGATCAACAACCTTCACTCTTCGTGCCGACAAGTCTACTGCTCCTCTACCAGGACTTTCTCTGGATGACTTGGAAGCTCAACTCCTAGAAAAGCTTGCAAACAAGTTCACCTTGACTCCTGAAGAAGCAAAAGTCCTGGAAGCACTGAAAGACAAAATGAACAAAGAGTCTTGTAGCACAGAGGCCGATAAGCTAAAACGTCAAAGAGATGATGAAGACAGGGATCCTAATTCTCAGGCAAAGAAACAGAAACCAGCCGAAGGACCCTCATCACAGTACAAATCACCGGTAATCCCTCCTACCACAACAACTTCCTCACAACAACCGAAAGCATCAAGTTCTGCTCCCAAGGCACACGACCATTTCGTATACACCGGTGGTGACGACATACCTCAACCCGATGAAGTTCCAGAACCGTCTCCTAAGAAGAAGAAGAAAGATAAGAAAGGAAAGCATCATCAACCCACACCAGACACCTCATCAAAAGGCACCGAACCAAAGAAACCCAAAACCGTCCTTAACTGGCTAGACCAAGACAATAGTGCCGAATACTCCTGGTTTGAGAAGATGATCAGTTCGCAACCACCACTGGAAGACAATCATGAACCTCAAGATGGTCGAACAGTGGAATATGCTCAAATGATTCAGCAAAAGTTTAAAATGAAAAAGATGAATAAGAAAGAGCTGCGAAGAATCAAAAATGATGCTTTCAATCTTCTGAAAGATCGGTCTGCTAACTCAATCGAGCTTGAATACCATCTGGAAAATATTGCTCGAGCTATGTCAAGCAATATTGACTGGATCAACCCTGAATCATATGTCGATCCAGTCACAAAGAAAACCGCACCTTACATTACTGATTGGTCCAAACCACTACCGATGATTGGGAAGCCTAAGGAACCTAAGATCCCGTACAAGTTCTTCTACAACACAGACTTGGAATTCCTGACACTTGGCAGCAAGATCGAGAAGAAGTATGTCACCTCACTCGCCTTTCTCCCTGCAGCTCGATATCTCAACAATGCCATCGAAGAAGAAGCTTCAGCATTATTCGTCGACAAAATTGTTGAATATGACCGAGATGCACTTTATGGTATTCATCATTGGCCAACCAACCGGGCACAGTACTATCGAAGCAGCAGACTTAATCAGACGATGGGTGATGTAGAAAGTGATCTGAAGATAGTCTCCATTCAATTCATCTCGACTGTCACGTTCTTTGGGTACCCCTTCCTCAGCAAAATCACACTGAAAAGGCTTGATGAAAAGGAGTACGATATTTCCGAGTCTGACTTTCCACGACTACGTCTCAACGACATTGAAGACATGTACCTGCTAAAAGTTCAAGGAAAACTCTGTGGCTTGCCCAAAGACATACAGCTTGCCTTTATCCAAGCTCTTCTCATCTACATCAGGCAGATTGTCATAAGAGAAAGAGTTGAAGATCTTCAGTTAGGAGTGGAAAGTTACCAGAAGAAGCTCAATCTCACTAAACCAAACCTGTTTGACATCCCCGACCTTCAACGTCTACCTCAATACTCCTTGATCAGACGACCATTTGGGTTCACCTACCGAAGTATTAACGGTCGCAACTGCTTTATGGGATATGAAGAAATTCATAAGTTCTGTGATGAAACTCTCAAGTTCGTCAGAGATGGAATCAAAGGCAGAATCAATGATATTGAACTGGGTAAATCCAAAAAGTGGAACACAAATGACGCCCGGGATGCTCGCAGATTCATCTTCAGGATTGAAAACAGATTGAGGAGCAGGGATCAGTTTCGGAGGTTGGAGAGTTATGTTGGAGGCAGATCCAAATTTCCGGTGCTGACATTTCAGAGGCCTGATTGGTAAATCATTGTAAGCATTTGATTTGATTTGTCAATAATTTACTTCATAATGGTTTGTGCACGCATATCAGTGTACAACCCGTACTTGTAAAGAAAGGACCCTGAGGTACGCATCAGTGCCTCAATCCTAATATAAGGAGCGAAGGCTTCTTACTTTTGAGTAGAATTAATCAAACATTTATGATTTTTTCATAATTCTGCTCAAAAGGACAAGTATTTCACCTCAATAAGACCTAATCACTTGTTGAGGGGGAGCACTTGTCAAAACAAAATACTTTGCTCAAAATCAAAAAAGTTCTTGGAGAATCTCCCCGTAAGACTCAAAAGGCATATTTTAATCTAAAAGATTATCAAAAACATCATCTTATATGCTATTTTTGAGGGGGAGAAAATGAAAAAGTGATTAAAATATACGAAGTCAATGCTTAAAAGTTGTACCATGTGCGAGCTAGACTCAGTTTTAACCCAGGAATTGACGAGGCAATAAATGTTAGTAATATCGAAAAGACTTATCCTCGACGGGTAATAACATCAAGTTAGATATTAGAGCTAGTTGTCACCTAAAAGCTGACAATGTATCTCTTTATCTAACCACGTAAGCGTGTCTCGAAAAGGATTAGTCTTAGTAGAAATGTACCGTCTCGAGAAACTTTCTGTGGACTTGACCAGGCCGGGTAATAACTTCAAGCTAGTTTAACTAGTGATGTAAGCGTGTCTCGAATCGGTCCTGTTCACAGAAAGTGAATCAATTCAAAAGTGATTGCTCCTCCCGCATGTGCAAATTTATTAAATACTTATGAGCACATGTGCAGGGGGAGCCCTTCAAAAGTGTACGCAAAACTCTCAAAGTGTTAACCAAAATATTTGATTATCACCAACACTTTGAGAGATTTTTCTATCAAAGGTTTCTTGGCTACTGTCGGAGTTATAAGGTGATTAAGATAGGAATAACCGTCCTATGATCCGCCAGAGCCGGAGGGATCTACCCAAGGACATCCCCCATAGTTAGTATTAGAAGTCCTTAGGTATGATACGTAAAAGGAGAAATGAATGAAAGGGAAAGAAGGAGTTGAAGAATTAAAAAGAAAAGTAAAGTAAAGGGTGAAAAGAAATAGCCCTCCTTATGTTCAACCTTAGGGCAGACACCGGGTTCAATACGTATGCTACTGGCTGTTGCAAAAGACAACACCGGTATTGAAGATTAAGTCGTCATGGACCCAGTGACGCAATGCACTAAACCTTCTTAACCACTCAAGTTCTCTTAAAAGGACTTGTTTCATTCTCACGGGGATCCCGCGTAATCTATCGACCTATCTCTTAGAGACGGTTGATGTTGAAGCAGGAGACACCTCCCCAGTCTCCGCATAGGAAACCTAGGTGTGCACTTATAGAGTCTAGAGCCTTGAGATACATCAAAGATCTCTTAGGAACACTTAGTATTTCTACACCTGGTGTTCTACATCAATGGGCATCAGTTGTAAACTATCGAGTCCTTCGCAGATCTTAGCAATCTGCCGAGAACGTTTATGAGAGGATTACATAAGTATTTCTCAATGATTAAACAGAAATCCTGCCAGGGTCAACATCAAACAGCCCTGACAGCAGGTCACTTCGGTAACCCCACAAGGGTTACGCTTAGTGTTTGCGGTGGTTCCATTACGGTCTACAGTCGTGGAGTGATCCCCAGCGACTCACCCAGTCATTGAGCTACTCAGTAGGTCTCGTAAGCTCCTTCGGGATCATACTTTAGTATTTAGTCAAGTCTCGGTCATTACATTTTGTAATAGGTTGCTTAAGTATTAATTCTTATTACTGTTTAAGTTAATGGGCAACATGTAAAAGCCCAAGAGGCCTTAAAAGCCCACGTTAAAAGGATAAGGGAGGAAGGGTGTGTTGCCCTAGCTCCTCCCTTATAAATAGTAAGCTTATGTTACATTTTATTTTGTTGGTTATTAGATTACCTTAAGGAAACTCTTGCACTTTTATCTTTCTTATTATCTTATAATCAACCAAGTCTATTTCTCATCTCATTTCTCTTTATATCATACTTGTGTTTACTAAATGGTGACCTAACAATTAAAAACTGCTTCACTCCATTTCACACCAACTTGTTAAAACCGGAGCGCTCTACTCCCTGCGTTGCATCCTTTTCCTTTCCAGGAGATATTGAAACTTAATTTCAAGATCGGTAATCCTGTTTTCCAGATTTAACGGGTCTGCAACTGCAAACCCATTTTGTTGACCCCCTTGATTTTGATGCTCCACCACATTTTGATGCTCCATCATATTTTGCTGCTGATCCTCTTCATTTTGCTGCTCTACCACATTTTGCTGCGCATCCTCTTCATTTTGTTGCTCCACCACATTTTGCTGCGCATCCTGTTGATCCTCCTCATCCTCTTCATCTTCTTCCTCCACCTCCACATCATTCTGTCCCCAATGCTCATCCCAGTAAAAGTCTTGTCTATGCAGCCATTTCAAAATTATTGACCTCATCCACGTATCTACCTGCCTATACGACCCATATTCGTAAACGGGATCATACCCGAAATGATTAAACACTGCGTCCCATAGCAAACTGTTGTTTAATACCCACTCGTACTCTTCTGCATCATTTTGAATGTTACCATTTGCTGCCATTGTTAAAGTTTTCTTTGAAAGTGATATATGTGTTTATGTGTGTTATTTGGTATATATACAATAGAGAGGTATAAATAGGCTGGAGAGGTATATGAACGGTTCCCAAGACTTTTGGCGGGAAAAGGGATCGACCAAAGGCGCCTAAATCATACTGTGAATTGAAGATATTTTAAAACTGTTCCTAAAGATAAGGAATTGAGTGTGGTACGCAAAAGTCTCCACTTTCCTTTTACCAAGTCTTGACTTACCAAGTACAATGAGTTGATGCAATAACTACTTGTATCTCTTGCTTTATGAATAATAAACTTCCAAACTCAATATTTCCAACAATGATTTGGGATCGGGTTTTGACCTGAGTGAATAAATGTTTGACCGTGACTCGAAGAAAACTTATGTTATGTTTCTTTGTTAATCAAGTTATCGACTACTATATGATGAAGTTATCTTTTTGTTGATTAATTATGTTATGTTGCTTTTTTGACTATGTTATGATGCTTTGTTAAAAGTCAAACAAAGATTGTCAAACTTGATTGTCATTTGCAAAAGTCAAAGAGTCTCCAAGTGAATTTGGGCAATTCCGGGTAATTACTATCAAAAGATAACTAATAGCCAATCATGATTGTCACTTTGGGTAATTTTTGGTAGTTTTGTGCCTGTACATTCATTTGCATAAGGTCAAACAGGATAGTCAAATTGTGCCATTTTGGGTAATTACTGCCAAAAGATATTGAGTAGCCAAAAGATCAAGATCAGTTAAATTTACAAGCAAACACTTAACCATTCACCATAAAGATGGGGTACATGAGCCACTACAAACCTCACAATCTAGCCATAAACACTATACTACTTCAGTGCAAGTACCAAAGAAACCACAACTGCAAAAACATAAAGTGTTGACTTCCAAACACTGACTTTCTTTAAGGCATTTGTCAACTCTGCCTCCAATTCTTCAATCCTTCTTTGACGATTAACTTCAATTTGAACCTCACGCCTTTGATTGGGATTTAGGTTGCTATCACCAGTACAAAAATGGCCTTTCATCACACATGGTCGATTTTGAACGGTCACACGGTAACATTTTTGCGTGACTAAATGTACCAGAATAAAATAAACAGCCACACTTGATCCGACTTGTGTGACCATTTCGGAATTCTATTGTCACATATTTGTGTATTTATGTGACTAGAGGGTAACTGGTAAATATTTTTTGATCATTTAGTCACTTCTAATTTGGGACGTGTGACAGATACAAATCAGCTTTAAACATTAGTCACACTACAGATATACATATGTGACAAATATATGTCACACAATTGAAGAGTGTGACCAAAATAGATATATGGTCACATGAAGTAATTATGTATGTGGCTAAATTATGTAGTCAAGTTTGTCACACATTATTTAAACTTGACTGCTATTCTTTGCTAAATATTTAGCCACATATGAATTTGAAATGTGTGACAACTTAAAAGTAATTTTGAAGCGTTAGTCACGATATGCATTTAAAAGTGACAAATATATGTCACACACTTGAAGAGTGTGACCAAATGTCATATATGGTCACACGAAACCATAGAAACATGATTAAGTGTAACGAAAATTCGATACATATGGTCACGTAAGTTAATATGTGCGTCAAAATTTTAGTGTGTGTTTGCTTGCCACAACCTAATGTGTATAGTAACATTTAATTGTAGCATGATCATGTGACTATAGGCTTTACAATAGTCACACCATATCACAAATGTGTATCTAAATTATGTTTATTGCCACATTATAAGGGTATTATATGTGACCAATACATTCAAAATAGTCACATTGTGATATTTATGTGACTATTATTTATATCAAAATGTGAACTCGGTTATCATTAACCTTGATATTAGTCACATTGAGTGTTTGTGTGACTAAATTCTAGATGTTATATATGGTTACATGAAGTATTTATTTAGGTGTCTAAATCATAGTCATATTTTGTCATACATTATTTAAGTGTAGTGATTCGGTGAAAAATCAAGTTATAGTATAGTATAGATAGTAAGCTCAAAGAAATCCGCAAAGAAATACGGATAACCCGAGGTCGTATTCCGTGTGAAGGGTGAATGGAATTCCGAATTATCGATTCGGAAAACGTGTCGTGAAAAGTGGTACAAAGTGATATTGATGAGATTACGCTAATGATATAGCAAATAAGGCACAATCAATCACTTAAACACGTATAGCAAATAAGGTAACTAGAAACGTCACGTAAATCGAAACCGTACGCGAAAACATAAAATAAACGCTGACGCGCGAAATAAAATGCGACTTTTAAGCTACGCTAATCCTACGAACTTGGAAATAATTTCTAAAAATCAAAAATGATAAAAGAAAATTTTGAGAAAAAGAAAAATATTTTTTTGACTTTTTAATAATTTTTTATGAATTAAAAACTATTTAAACTATTTAAAAATTAAAAGAAAATGTAAATAAAGTGAGAAAAATACAAAATTACTTTCTAAAATTCTAAAACAACTAAAAATAATTTTCTAATATTTTTTTTGGACTTTTCTGGACTTTTTAGATTTTTTTTTGTATTTTTTTGGAATTAAAAAGTAATTAAAAAGTGATTAAAATTGAAAATTAATTAAGAAAAATAGCAAACGGACTCAGAAAAATATGAAAATTTCAGGGAAATTCTAAAATAATAAAATAAGCTTGAGAAAAAATTTTGAAACAAAAATAAGCTAGGAAAGTGCTTAAAATCTTGAAAACAGCTGATTTGGAGTGCTTATTAATAAGCACTCCTGACCAAAATGACCTGAAACTTTTCACAGATGATATTTGAACTTATTAAGCTTGTTGGAACAATTGAGAATCAATTTGAAGCACAGAAACACAGATATGAGCACAATGAGTCCAGATAAGCAATATTGAATAAGCTATAAGCTGAAACAGTTAAAGCAAAGGCCAAAAAGCACTTGCAATAGTAACTTCAGGTACAAATAAGCTCAAATGACCAATCAAATCAAACTTATGAAGGCTAGAACAAAATTGCAGCCCTATATGAGATTCAGTTACTAGTTCCAAACACACCAATTGATAAGCTGCTTAAACAGTACAAATAAGCTAATGAGTGTGAGCTTTTGGGTGTTATCTAACCACTAGCAACCAGTAATCACAAAACTACTCAGAAACTAGATCCTCTTAATACCTTCAAATCACCCTAGTTACTTGGTATGTTCTGAGTGCACAGGGCAAATGATTGCTGAGACAGTCAACTTAAGCAAGCTTTTCTAATAAGCTAAAAAAATCCAATCCACAAAATTCTTTGTGATACTTGTAAACCTACTATCAGACTTTGCAAAACAGCTTTTAAAAAATATTTTGGACCAAATATGAGTGCTGTGCACTTGTTTGAAAAACTTACCAAAACAGGTAGCTCAAAACCTTTTGACTTTTATGATGAACTCAAACCTTGACCAAATTGATTTTTTTGAATCTAATTAACTAATTACTAAAGTTATATTAAGCTATCTACTGATTCAATAAGGCTACTAGTAACTACAATACACTTAAATGAAAGCTTATCTAACCTAAATCTACTAAGTATCAACTGTTATGAAAATATGAAATGGAAATTGACTTTTAAAGCTTAACCTATTGTTTTTATACTACAACTACTACTATTAGACCTATATTAATATGTTAGAACCAAATGAAACCCCTGAATACTACTTGACACTAGCAAACAGTACCTAGCCAAACACTCCTTAAAAACCTGTCAACAATAGAAAGTACCACAGATTCTACCAATACTTGATCCAAATCACAACTAATAAACACAAAATGATTCAGGAACTATGAATCAATGAAAAACACAGATCTCAGAAACAATATTACTCAGAAAATGGGTCCACAAGTGTGAGACAGAAATGAAGCTAATATGAGTTTCAATCAACAATCTACTATCAACCAACAAAACAGATGAACAACTATCATTTATCACACTAATATAACAATCAAACAGTAACTATTAATCAATAATAAGCAATAACACAGATCTAACTACTATAAGCCAAAAGATGAAACAGAATTGAAATTTGATGGAACTTACAAACTCAAATCCCCCTCAGCATGAAAAGAGGGGGTTCACTAAGCTTGCCTGTCTTTTGACAGGCCAAGTGGACTCCTTCTTGGCTGCCTTATAATCCAATAAGCTCAGCTTATAAATAAGCTAATAGTACAGTTGACTTTTTGACTTTTTAGAGGATTGAGTTTGGTGCCAAAATAAGCTTCACAAAAGCTATACAAAGCTGATATGAAACTGTATAAACAATAAGAAAGCTTATTGAAGCTTGTGGAAATAAGAACTTGATACTTTTTTTTATTTTCTGATTTTCTATTTTTTTTTTCTTTTTCTTTTTATGTAAACTTGAAAATGCAATGAGTAAATAAATTGAAAAGTAAAGCTGAATTTAAAGATCAATTAGTAAATAAGAACAATAAGTAAATAAGCAATAAGCTGATAATAAAAGTAAACTAAAATTAAGACAAGTAAATAATAAAACTAAATTTAAATTTTCATTAATAAAAGGAATTCATTACAAAAGTAAAATAAGCAGCATAACAATACAAAAATAAGGCACACCTAGTTTACATGATATGAGGGGGTATATATAGGAGCTGAGGTGAGGTCTTGGATGTTGCCAGGTCACCTATCCGTGTGATAGTGTGTTTGTTTGGTCCCTTTTCAGCCCTTAGATTCAATTCTAGATGCTTCCCATCATTTCTGACCCTTGATTGATTGATTGATGTGATGTCCATCCTCCGTGTGTGAGCTTATTGGTACACGCGTCCCCTGACATGTGCCTGTCACTCCTGACACGTGCACGGCCTTCTAGAAGGTCTCAATGATTAGTAATTAAAGTGGTACGAGGTAATTTGGACGGGGTAAAAAGTTAGGGTTCTTGGGTACAGTGTTTTTCTGGGTTAAAAGGTGAAAAGGGGCGCGGGGTTTTTTAAATGGTATTAAATGAAGGGTTGGGTCGGGTTATTAGGAGTAGGCCGGGTATTATTAGTATTGGTGGGCTTTTAGGGGATGGGCTGATGGGGTGATAAGGTGAGATGGGCTAAGGTTTATTAGGATCCGGTTATGGACTATTGGTTTAATACTTAATATATCACAAGGACTAAAGGTGTACAATTCAGAAATTTAGGGACTGAATCTGACTTTTGCTCAAAGTATCTTCCAAGGGTATTTTATTGTCAATCTCTGAATCATGAAGGACCAATGTGGCTGTTTCTTTGAGGGATCATTTTTGCCAAATACTGAAAGTGATGGACTAAAACTGCCAATTCTTCAAACTTTTGCCCAGGGACCAAATATGTAACAAGATGAATCTCTGAGGATTTCAATTGACATTTTGAGCTTTCCTTTGTCATTTTGCTTCCCCGGCTCCGGCTTTTGACCTTTTTCCATTCTCGTGCTCGTTTTTGTCTGTTTTGCTTTGTTTTCGTTCATTTTTCTCATATCCGTACCTGCACATACACAAATACAAAAACATACATTCTCTTGGCATTTAAGGTTAGTATTTGGTATTATTGGTCTGAAATTGGGTCTAAAAAGTATGTGTGAATAAGCACACATCAAAATCCCCCAGACTAAGGTATTGCCGTGCCCTCACGCAATGTCATCACCTCACGCTTAAAAGATAAATAATTTTCAAAACCTCTCTTTACTGACGTTGTAAAGTAGCAATGATGTTCAAAAGAGATAGTAAAATCATTTATTCTCAAAAACGCCCCGTTTTCCGATTTTCATGAATAACAACTACTACTACTCTTTTTGTGCTTTTTCATTTTTATATAGGTGACGGTTTGCTTTGACTTTCATTATCAATTCTTATCTGTCGATAACTTTCAGGGTCTACGAGTAGAAACACTTCTCACAGAGAAGAGACCATACGGATAAAAATCGTCATCCTTGATTTTTCACAAGCTCCCAAACTAAGCGTAAAATCGAAATCATTGTTTATCAGAAGTTAGATGCTAACACTGCCCACAAAAGTTACTTGTGTATTACCTCTTGTCCCCAGGTCCTATATTTTGTATCTCAGGATTTTATTTTGTTGAGAAATGAATTGCTTCATATTTTTCTCGTTTTGATATTTGTTAGTCCGATAAGAGCACAAAATTTGAACGCTAAGTAGTTTCCAAACTTTCCCTCGAAAATCCCTGCATACAGAAATCGGGTCCACATGAAGGTCTCTGATTTAACACGATTTGTGGAGGCTCCCTTTTTATTTACGACCGAGACATACCATGATTGATACCCGAAACGGAAGCTTTTTATTAGGGAAACCCCCGGAGTCGAAGCTTGGCATTTTTTTATAATCATAAGCACTTTAATAATACTTTTGTCCTTAGTCCTTTATTTCTTTTACAATCAACGGTTTATGAGCCGTCAAGATGTAAGAGCTTTATGATGACTTTGGATTTCTATCCGCTGCTTTTTGTAGCTTTGGATTCCTCTGCCTTTTTATTTGGCTTTGGACTATTATTATTGATATTCATAACTATATGCCAAACCCCGAGTCCTACGGCCTTTACTAAGATCACAACATCGGCAGCGAACCGGCAAGATGCAATAGTCTATTTCACCGTAACACTGGCAGTACCTCAATGTGTACCAAACCCCCGTATGCAGAGATTTTGTTGGGAACGAGAAAAAACTAAGTATTGCCCAAACCGTATACCCTTAATTAATCCTAGACATCTATATTTATATATTGGTGTGCAAGCTGGTGGGAACAAGGAGGCCACAAGTACCTCTCGTGGGTTTTTTAAATCCCAGTAATGCGATCCGTGTATAGCACGAAACTTCTAAATAAACTTTATCATTCCTCGATCTCCGCAAATTTAAAATCCCAAATAATGAGATCCGCGGATGCTTAGCCATAATCTTTTGATTATATTGGTTAAGGGAAACAAGCTAGGGCTCAACACGCCCGGTCAAGTCGGAACATTTATTTCTACTCTCGCCGGTAGGAAAGTCAAAACAAGGTGTCAAAACTTATTATTCATATCATATTTCTTTTTTTCATTTTTTTTTTTTTTTTTTTTTTTTTTTTTTTTTTGATTATAAAGTGGTGACAAAAATTAAAATTTTTGGTGGAAAACGGAGTTGCGTAAGTTAACAGCTCAGACGATGGTACAGGTCAAATCGAATCGAAGATTCACCCCCCCAAACTAAAGTGAAACATTGTCCTCAATGTTTAAAGGGTACGGGTAATCCTACGTAAAATCTAAGGCCGTTTATTAAGTATGCCAAGAGATAAACGTTAGTCGATAAGATTTTGGATATGGTGAATTTCCGAAAGAGCATCGAAGGATGAGACTCGAGTGGAGAGAACGACAAACCACGAGCACGAGAGTCCTCAAACTTCGGGGAAATTCCTGAACATTCATAAACAACAACCACGAAAACACGAGTTTGGAAAGGGTCGCCCCCCTCACGTCACACTTATTAGAAATAAGAAAATAAAGAAGATGAAAAGGATAAGCATGGGGTGCCTCCCACGAAGCGCTTGTTTTTGATTACCGAGTCACATGAGCTTGACTCGATCCCCGAATTACTTCGTCCTTGGGGAGAGCAAAATAATCTCCATCGGGCTTTCATTTAAAATATTTTGAAAAACATAAGAGTTAGTTGAAAGTTCCATCCCGAAGAGATAACCACTGGTATTTTAATTTTGAAAACGTTTAGAAATGATACCCGGATCTAATACAACATCCTCACTTCCCACGGAGTGAAGGATAAGAGAAATCACACCAATCGTGACAAACGTTAAGAAGGTCATGATAACCATCTTGAAAAACTCATTATTATCAAAAGAAAACTTCATAATTGTGGAATTATGAATCTTATCATTCAAACTCATTTTAAAATCTTTTCCGGGTGGGAGGGTTGGGAAAAACTTTTCTTTAAAATTCTCATTCTTAAGAACTCCACCCGGATCATGATCAACTTCAAGATCAAAACTGAAACTTTCATATTCCGGATTAGAAAACTTTTCAATTTTACATTCAATTTTATCAAAGCAAAATGACTCATATTCCGGAAAAGAGATAAAAGCATGAGAAGTGGTACTGCCACGACTCGTCTCTTCCGAGTGATTGAAATGAAAAGCTTCAAACGTCGGATCATAAAAATCAGGACGATAAGTGGGATTGCCACTTATTTTCTCAGTCGTATCAAAGAAGAAACTCTCAAAGTCGGGTAAACATTCCTCGAGCTCGGGCTCAAGAGGATTATCAATTATAAGCTCAATCTTCGTCTTAACTTTATCCGGAGGGATTGACGGTTCATCATTCAACAAATTGTTAAGAAAAATAGTATCTCCCTCCGAATCAAAGTAAGAATCGTCAATCTCAGAAAACGGAATCGTATCAATAGCAATAAATTCATCGACCTCTTCCCAAAAAGAATCATGTTCCTTAGTCAGAGGAAATGATGGGGAAGAGTCGGAGACGAACGTTTTCACAAAATCATCAAAGGAATAATCACAAACATCAATGCTTTTGACGGAAAACTTCTTTGATTTCGAAGCATCGGCTTTGAAAATCATTATGTCATCGTCATGTCGTAAAGTGAGAGTATCCTCAAAATGATCTACTAGGGCTTTAGCGGTACGTAAAAACGGTCGCCCTAGTATAAGAGGAACTCTTGGATCGGGTTCAAAATTAACAACGACAAAGTCGGCCGGAAAAGTACACGAGTTCACTTGAACAAAAACATCTTCCGCTATTCCAACCGGATGAGTAATCGAACGATTAGCAAGCTCTAACGTCATTCGGGTCGGTTTAAGTTCCCCCATCCCAAGTTGTTTATAGATTGACAAAGGCATAAGGTTAATGCTTGCACCTGAATCGGCCAGGGCTTTGCAAACCTCTTGATCTTTCAACGAACAAGGAATGAGAAACTTTCCCGAATCTCCAAGCTTCTCGGGAAGCTTCTTGAGAAGAATAGCGGAGCATTGAACATTTATCGGTGTTTCGGCTAATTCGAGCAATTTCTCTTTGTTACTTATTAGATTTTTAAACGTTGAGGCAAATTTCGGCATGTAAACAAGAGCATCCATGAAACTGATATCAAAGTGCAACTTTTGAAAAATATCGAGAAACTTTTCCATTTGTTTTTTAGACTTTGCACGGAGCTCTTCATCATTAAATCGTGACGGATATGGCAATTTAGACTTGTATTTCACATTATTTTCAAAAACAACCTTTTCTTTATCTTTCGACGTTTGGACAACCGGAGGTTGGACGTTTTCAGCACTTCCATTGTTAGTAGGAGGTACCGGGTCCTTTGTCACCTCGGTCTCACGGTCCACTACCTTTGGTGGAAGAGAAGAAGAGGTAGTCGGAACCGTGGGTTCATATAAAGTACCACTGCGAGTCGTAATCGCCTTAATCTCGCCCCTCGGGTTTGGAATCGTATTACTTGGAAGAGTACCAGATGTCGACGCTTGATTCATTTGCATAAAACTACTCATAATTTGCTTCAGCTCATTTGTTTGTCGAGTAATAGATGTGTCGATCTCTTTCTTAAATTCAACCCTCAAGTTATTGATTTGATTTTGCATTGCTCGTATGCTAACATCGTTCGTTTTCATATAATTAGCAAGCTCAGGAGAAGGTTGTACTTGTTGTGGTGGTTGATAAACTTGTTGGGGTGGAGGGACTTGAAAATTTTGAGTTTGATTGAAATTGGTTCCACGGTTTTGATTGTAACCTTGGTTTTGATTACCTTGGTTATTTTGAGGATAACGGTTTTGATGATTTTGCACGGGTGGAAACCCAGGTGGAGTTGTTTGGTTAGCACGAAAATCTTGGTTTTGATTGTAGTTTACGGCTGCTACGTTAGCATTATAAACTTGGCCATCGGTGGCTTGACAATCATAATATGGATGCGGTCCACCACAAATCACACATTTTTCATTAACGGCTTTAACGGGCTCGGGTTTCTGGTTCTGCGACTTAAACTCTTTCATCATACAACGGATAGCGTCGGTAAGTTCGGCCAATTCCGATGATTGGACCGACGAAGGTGAAGGAGGAGTAAAAGAAGTCACTTTCGAAACATTCGGTTTGTTACGAGAAGTCGGAACCTTTGATTTGTTCTCGATAATCGTCAAAATATCCCTAGGCGTACGATTCAAGATATTTCCACCGGCGGCTGCGTTTAAAGAATCTTGATCGTTTTGCGTCAAAGCGTTATAAAACGTGTCGATTTGGTGTAACTCGGAGAAACCATGGTGAGGACATTTTCGAAGAAGATCCTTAAAGCGTTCCCAAGCCTCACCAAAGTTCTCATCAAAACGTTGTTGAAAATTAGTTATATCATTCTTAAGGTTAGTCGTTTTGGACGGCGGAAAGAAATGATTAACAAATTTCGAGACGAGTTCTTCCCATGTGTGAATTGATCGAGGGGGTTCTTTTTCGAGCCAAATCCGGGCTGAACCCTCGAGTGAAAATGGGAACAACATCAATTTGATAGCATCGTGAGGGACATCCTTAAATTTCAAAGTCGAAGTTAGCTTATTAAACCATCGGATGTGTGCGTGAGGATCGTCCCTCTCAAAACCGTGAAATTGTTTTGACGTGACAAGTTGAATCAATCCAGTTTTAAGTTCAAAATTATCGGAAAGGATTGGTGGTAAAACAATTGCATCCCCGTATCCCTCGGTGGGACACTGGAGCAATTCTTGCATAGTACGTTGATCGTAAACCGGTTGTGGTCCCATCGGCGGGATCACATTGTTTTGGACACCACCCATCGGCGGGGGTCCCAAGTGTTGTTCGTTCGGGTTCATTTCCTCCGTATTAGGAAATAGAACTCGGTGTGTGTGACGAAACAAACTTTCCGGATTTGAAAGTGGTGAAACAAGTCGTTTAGACGTAGATCGTGTGTTCATACACCACAAAAATCAAATTTTTGAAAAATAAAAGGAAAATCAAATTTGAAAAGGAAAATATTTTTGTATTTTTGTTTTTATAAAGCAAAATTTAAAAACTTATACTTTTGTTTTCTTTTTCTAACGTTACGTTAATTGTAAAACGTTTCCCTTAATCTACTCGCGACGGAACGGGAGAGAAGAATGGATCTCTCTTCAGCTTGCAATTTAATGTCAAAGCTTCCGTATTTTCCGCTTATTCGGTCGTAGAATCAAAGTAATCCGTCTAGCAACTAATTTCACGCGTAGTTATATTGGGAGACTTATTTGGTTTACAACGCCCTTTCTTTCGATCGGGACGAGGCTGTAACTTTATTATTTTTTTTTTGGTATTTTTGTGAAAACACTTTAGGAAAAGTGTTTTTGATTTTTCGATATTTATATAATATATATAAAATAGAGGAAGGCTTATCAAAACACAATTTTTCAAAAACGAATATTCAAAAATTCACTTCAACCTTCCCCGGCAACGGCGCCAAAATTGATTCGGTGAAAAATCAAGTTATAGTATAGTATAGATAGTAAGCTCAAAGAAATCCGCAAAGAAATACGGATAACCCGAGGTCGTATTCCGTGTGAAGGGTGAATGGAATTCCGAATTATCGATTCGGAAAACGTGTCGTGAAAAGTGGTACAAAGTGATATTGATGAGATTACGCTAATGATATAGCAAATAAGGCACAATCAATCACTTAAACACGTATAGCAAATAAGGTAACTAGAAACGTCACGTAAATCGAAACCGTACGCGAAAACGTAAAATAAACGCTGACGCGCGAAATAAAATGCGACTTTTAAGCTACGCTAATCCTACGAACTTGGAAATAATTTCTAAAAATCAAAAATGATAAAAGAAAATTTTGAGAAAAAGAAAAATATTTTTTTGACTTTTTAATAATTTTTTATGAATTAAAAACTATTTAAACTATTTAAAAATTAAAAGAAAATGTAAATAAAGTGAGAAAAATACAAAATTACTTTCTAAAATTCTAAAACAACTAAAAATAATTTTCTAATATTTTTTTTGGACTTTTCTGGACTTTTTAGATTTTTTTTTTGTATTTTTTTGGAATTAAAAAGTAATTAAAAAGTGATTAAAATTGAAAATTAATTAAGAAAAATAGCAAACGGACTCAGAAAAATATGAAAATTTCAGGGAAATTCTAAAATAATAAAATAAGCTTGAGAAAAAATTTTGAAACAAAAATAAGCTAGGAAAGTGCTTAAAATCTTGAAAACAGCTGATTTGGAGTGCTTATTAATAAGCACTCCTGACCAAAATGACCTGAAACTTTTCACAGATGATATTTGAACTTATTAAGCTTGTTGGAACAATTGAGAATCAATTTGAAGCACAGAAACACAGATATGAGCACAATGAGTCCAAATAAGCAATATTGAATAAGCTATAAGCTGAAACAGTTAAAGCAAAGGCCAAAAAGCACTTGCAATAGTAACTTCAGGTACAAATAAGCTCAAATGACCAATCAAATCAAACTTATGAAGGCTAGAACAAAATTGCAGCCCTATATGAGATTCAGTTACTAGTTCCAAACACACCAATTGATAAGCTGCTTAAACAGTACAAATAAGCTAATGAGTGTGAGCTTTTGGGTGTTATCTAACCACTAGCAACCAGTAATCACAAAACTACTCAGAAACTAGATCCTCTTAATACCTTCAAATCACCCTAGTTACTTGGTATGTTCTGAGTGCACAGGGCAATTGATTGCTGAGACAGTCAACTTAAGCAAGCTTTTCTAATAAGCTAAAAAAATCCAATCCACAAAATTCTTTGTGATACTTGTAAACCTACTATCAGACTTTGCAAAACAGCTTTTAAAAAATATTTTGGACCAAATATGAGTGCTGTGCACTTGTTTGAAAAACTTACCAAAACAGGTAGCTCAAAACCTTTTGACTTTTATGATGAACTCAAACCTTGACCAAATTGATTTTTTTGAATCTAATTAACTAATTACTAAAGTTATATTAAGCTATCTACTGATTCAATAAGGCTACTAGTAACTACAATACACTTAAATGAAAGCTTATCTAACCTAAATCTACTAAGTATCAACTGTTATGAAAATATGAAATGGAAATTGACTTTTAAAGCTTAACCTATTGTTTTTATACTACAACTACTACTATTAGACCTATATTAATATGTTAGAACCAAATGAAACCCCTGAATACTACTTGACACTAGCAAACAGTACCTAGCCAAACACTCCTTAAAAACCTGTCAACAATAGAAAGTACCACAGATTCTACCAATACTTGATCCAAATCACAACTAATAAACACAAAATGATTCAGGAACTATGAATCAATGAAAAACACAGATCTCAGAAACAATATTACTCAGAAAATGGGTCCACAAGTGTGAGACAGAAATGAAGCTAATATGAGTTTCAATCAACAATCTACTATCAACCAACAAAACAGATGAACAACTATCATTTATCACACTAATATAACAATCAAACAGTAACTATTAATCAATAATAAGCAATAACACAGATCTAACTACTATAAGCCAAAAGATGAAACAGAATTGAAATTTGATGGAACTTACAAACTCAAATCCCCCTCAGCATGAAAAGAGGGGGTTCACTAAGCTTGTCTGTCTTTTGACAGGCCAAGTGGACTCCTTCTTGGCTGCCTTATAATCCAATAAGCTCAGCTTATAAATAAGCTAATAGTATAGTTGACTTTTTGACTTTTTAGAGGATTGAGTTTGGTGCCAAAATAAGCTTCACAAAAGCTATACAAAGCTGATATGAAACTGTATAAACAATAAGAAAGCTTATTGAAGCTTGTGGAAATAAGAACTTGATACTTTTTTTTATTTTCTGATTTTCTATTTTTTTTTTCTTTTTCTTTTTATGTAAACTTGAAAATGCAATGAGTAAATAAATTGAAAAGTAAAGCTGAATTTAAAGATCAATTAGTAAATAAGAACAATAAGTAAATAAGCAATAAGCTGATAATAAAAGTAAACTAAAATTAAGACAAGTAAATAATAAAACTGAATTTAAATTTTCATTAATAAAAGGAATTCATTACAAAAGTAAAATAAGCAGCATAACAATACAAAAATAAGGCACACCTAGTTTACATGATATGAGGGGGTATATATAGGAGCTGAGGTGAGGTCTTGGATGTTGCCAGGTCACCTATCCGTGTGATAGTGTGTTTGTTTGGTCCCTTTTCAGCCCTTAGATTCAATTCTAGATGCTTCCCATCATTTCTGACCCTTGATTGATTGATTGATGTGATGTCCATCCTCCGTGTGTGAGCTTATTGGTACACGCGTCCCCTGACATGTGTCTGTCACTCCTGACACGTGCACGGCCTTCTAGAAGGTCTCAATGATTAGTAATTAAAGTGGTACGAGGTAATTTGGACGGGGTAAAAAGTTAGGGTTCTTGGGTACAGTGTTTTTCTGGGTTAAAAGGTGAAAAGGGGCGCGGGGTTTTTTAAATGGTATTAAATGAAGGGTTGGGTCGGGTTATTAGGAGTAGGCCGGGTATTATTAGTATTGGTGGGCTTTTAGGGGATGGGCTGATGGGGTGATAAGGTGAGATGGGCTAAGGTTTATTAGGATCCGGTTATGGACTATTGGTTTAATACTTAATATATCACAAGGACTAAAGGTGTACAATTCAGAAATTTAGGGACTGAATCTGACTTTTGCTCAAAGTATCTTCCAAGGGTATTTTATTGTCAATCTCTGAATCATGAAGGACCAATGTGGCTGTTTCTTTGAGGGATCATTTTTGCCAAATACTGAAAGTGAGGGACTAAAACTGCCAATTCTTCAAACTTTTGCCCAGGGACCAAATATGTAACAAGATGAATCTCTGAGGATTTCAATTGACATTTTGAGTTTTCCTTTGTCATTTTGCTTCCCCGGCTCCGGCTTTTGACCTTTTTCCATTCTCGTGCTCGTTTTTGTCTGTTTTGCTTTGTTTTCGTTCATTTTTCTCATATCCGTACCTGCACATACACAAATACAAAAACATACATTCTCTTGGCATTTAAGGTTAGTATTTGGTATTATTGGTCTGAAATTGGGTCTAAAAAGTATGTGTGAATAAGCACACATCATGTAGTCACAATTCGATACATATAGTCACACATTTCGGATAACTTATGTAATTTTGAGGGGTTAGATATGGATTTTATAGTCTCTCTAGTTTGAGTCTAATTTGATATTAACTGCTTGAATTGAGTTCAGACTATTAGTCGATCATCACTCTTCATTTGCCCCATTACAATGCTACTAGTTATACTTAGAACTGCTAAGTATAATTAGATGTTGTGATCATTGTGCATATGATATGGCTTGTGTTTTCTTTGTTTCTAGACTAACATTTTTGCAGCAAAGGCAAAGAAAAAGCTATTTGGAATGGAATTTGGGTGAATGCTAGTAACTCAGAACTTAATGCTGCTTGGCATAACTTAATGCTGCTAGGCATAAATTAATGTTGCTAGGCATAATTCTAGACTAACATAATTTTTTTGATTATAACAATATGTATATGATAATTTTTTTCATCTTTTTTTGATTTAATGAAGTAAGAAAGTTAAAATTCATAGAATAATAAACCAAAAAAAAAAAAAATAAATAAAAAAAAAAACCAATCCCATAACAAATTAAAAGTAAATTAAAAATTGTTCATACATAAAAAGATTAACAATTAAATTTTTGAGATTTCTCCTGATCAAAAGGCAAATGTACATTATCGTAGTTAATGGCATCCTCTTCGTCACTCAAAAATCCAACATCAGCCGCATCCTCTTTCACTGAACCAACCCGCGGCTTTGATTGCTTGTATTCCGCCTCATCTTTGGCAATTTGACGCAAACTTGCTTTGCGTGCTGCCTCCTTTCTTCCAGAGCTTCACGACTCATACCACTCGTTAATGTTAAACACTTTCTCTTCCTTACCTGCATAAAATAAAGATTTTTCGATAAATACTATACAGTAAGAGAATCAAATATGTATATCAAATTAAACCTTATATATACATGGTTACATTAGTTTGAACTGTTTTTTTATTGAACATATATGACATAAATTCCTTTTGAACTTTCTCCTTCAAAACGTGGTTTCCTGAAATCAAATAAGCATAAGATGATAAATTTATAGAAGTTGCATCATGAAATGTGGTTTGAATGTTTACGTGTACAAAAGTTTACTTACTTTGAGCGCTTCTTCTTGAATGAAACGGACCTTGTTCTTTTCTTGTTTCCAGCCATTTTCTTATAAGATTAATTGTTTAAAAAATGTTTGTTGAATGCTAAGTGCGTGGCCTTAAAAAGGGATACATATAATAACATCAAAACGCCTATATGGTAGTCTTAGCTAGTAGGGAATTTTGAAAGTCTAAACATTAAAGATTATTGCAATTTACCAAATTGAACGTCACATTAGCATGTGAAACGCACTAATTACTCGTGCCTAATTGTAATCATTTTAATTTTACACATTAAATGCGCGCTCCTAAACATTATATAATTTTATTTTTAAACTTTAAATGGTAATAAGCATTGTTAGTGTTTTCAAATGTTAGAAAATATAGTAAGAATAAACATAATGGTATTAATCTAGTTATTAGTTGTGTAAAATTTGTGTTTGTGACAGTGTTTACTTCCTGAATTGGCAAACTTACTTCAACACTGTTATGACCTGATTAATAAAGAGATCCAATACCTTTGTTTTGATGTTACTTGGTTGATAGATGAAATAAGAATTTAGATTTTGTTGAGAAAGAAATCAAGAATAAGGTGAGAAGCATGATGGTACAACAAGGGAACAAGCAAAAGGATTACATAAAGTCAAATAAAATTGAGGTATAATAAACTCATTATAAAATTGACTTCATAAAGTCAAATAAAGTATAGTGTAAAAGTTATAATTAATTAAATGTTTGTAATAATCTTTTAAAACTATAGTGTAAAAGTTATAATCTAATTACAAATTCTTGTATTTACAAACGAAATAAAGTTAAAACATCAAGTTAAATGAAACCATGAAGAGTTATAGTAACTCAGAATTTAATGCTGCTTGGCATAACTTAATGCTGCTAGGCATAAATTACTGTAAACTGGTGTAACTGTAAAAAAGTAATTGTAAACCGTTGTGACACTTTGTAAACCGTTGTGACACTTAAATGTTGTGACATCTAGACTCTTGTGTGCCTATAAATACAAAGGAAACATTGTTGATATTTATAAAGGCATTCAAAATGCCTTTGTATAATTTTCATTGAATTAACCCTGATGTAAGATGATATTAATCATTATTATGTTATTTCTTTGAAGTTTAATGTTTTTGTGTTCAAAGAAAACTTATCTTATGTTTCTTTGTTAATCAAGTTATCGATTACTATATGATCAAGTTATCTTTTTGTTGATTAATTATGTTATGTTGCTTTGTTGACTATGTTATGATGCTTTGTTAAAAGTCAAACAAAGATTGTCAAACTTGATTGTCATTTACAAAAGTCAAAGAGTCGAAGTGAATTTAGGCAATTCCGGGTTTGGATTAGAATTTGGGTGAATGCTAGTAACTCAGAACTTAATGCTGCTTGGCATAACTTAATGCTGCTATGGATAAAAACAAAATGCCACAAAAATTAACCGATTCATATTCAGTTCATTAATGAAAAAATTGAGCAATGACAACATGTTTATTCATAAAGTCAAATAAAGTAGTACAAAAGGATTACACATGTTTATTCAAATTACTTCCTAACTCAACTAATACATTTTATTTTTACCCTTCCCTTTTGAAAAAACTTTAGGCATTTTTGGTTCCCATGGTTTTATACCCTTGTCTTCACAAGTCTTATCATTGGGTAGGCCTAGCACCTGAACCTCTCATCAAAAGGCTCTTTGGCAGTCTTTTTTGGAGTTTTAACCTTCCTAGCATCTTCCTTTTTTGTGCCTGATCCAGAATATCCCTTTGGAAAGTAGTTTGCCCATGTATTTGGAAGACCTTCAGAACTGCTTGATATGTGAAATGAACTTGAGTCACTGCTGTCAATGTATGATTTCTGCAAAAAAATAAAAAAAATATATTAAAATTAAAAAAAAATATAGTGTAAATGAAATAAAAGATAATGTTGCAATTTAGGGTGTATTTGAAACAACCTTTGTTCTTGGAACTCCAATCGCCACATTACTTGGTGTATGGTTGGTTTTAGATCATAAAAAAGAATGGAATGCAATAAACCAACATATGTAACCCTTCTAAGTTCCCGATACAGCTCCTTTTATCGTTTCAACTCCCTTTGAGCAAAGGACTACACCAGCCGCATTGCTATATTGTTGAAAAAACAAAAGGAACTGTATGGGAACTCAGAATGGAAAGGAATGTTGAAACCAACATACGTAACCCTTCTAAGTTCCCGCTACAGCTCCTTTTGTCATTTCAACTCCCTTTGAGCAAAAGACTGCACCAGCCGCATTGCTAGATTGTTGAAAAAATAAAAGGAACTGTATGGGAACTGAGAATAGAAAGGTATGTTGAAATTCCAGACTCATTTAGATCATAAAAAAGAATGGAATGTAAACAGAGTGATACAAACAATCTAGAAATGTTAAGTAAAGAATAGAGTCTAAGTAACATCACTCTTCTTGAATGCTATGATGAAGGAGTGTAGCCTGTCATGAACAATACACACTATACATCATCGCATTGAAGACGTCTTAATGATCAGGCCAGATCTATCTAAGGTTGCAGAAAGGTTCCATTGTTTTGTTTTTTGGACACCGTCTACTTCCATTTGTGGCGTTGATCTTGATCACAAGCTTTGGCTCTTTCAAGAATGTATCTTCATTGTCGGGACAAAAGTTTTAATCAAGGTACATTATTGAAAGAGCCAAAGCTTGTGATCACGATCAACGCCACAAATGGAAGTAGAGGTTTTCCAAATTAAGCAATGGAACCTTCTACAATGCTAGATAGATCTGCCCTAATTATTGAGCTTTAAGTTATTAGAAAACAGATTCTTACTATCGTTTATATTGCTCCCTTAGATGTGACGAACATACATATTAATTATGTAGATTTTATGATATTAGAGAGCTAATCGTGCATGAATGAAATCATATTAAATTTATATTAACAATGCAATGAACTACCATCCTTTCTACCCTAGCCAACAACAACATATTATTCAGCCTTGAATCGCTAACCTACCAACATGCTGGAATACGAAGACACTAAACTCAAGCATCGAACCTACAAATTATACTTGATAATTGTTTCTGTATTTTGACAAAGAGCAAAGATGAATCAGCAATGGATGAACAACACCAAAACAAGTCTATGTTCATACTTGAAAGTGGTGTCTGTTCACCCATCATTGATACTTCTTCCATCTTTGATACTTGGGTGTTTTAGCCTTAATATTCGCAAAACAAATGCAACATAATTCTTATACCAGATAGTCAACCTAAGCCTAAGATAAATAAGCTAATCCAAGCAAATCTTAATATCTCTTTTGCTCTAATTATTCGCAAAAACAATACAGCATGTTCTTCCTAATTCTATCAATACAAATGCAACATACTTCTTATAACAGATAGTCAACCTAAGCCTAAGAATAAATAGCTCTAAGGGGGTATTTGGATTATATTAGTTTATGATCTTATCAGCTTTTTGAGATTTGGGGATGCCAATAAGCCTATATTATTTTAAGTGGATAAGCTAATAAGCCAACAAACAGTGAGCTTATTAACTTTCCCAAAACTCAATAAGCCGATAACCACACAAAATAAGCTAATCCCTACACACCTTAATATCTCTTTTGCTCTAATTATTCACAAAAACAACACAACATAAATCTAATACATAAAGTAACAAGTCTCTAACAAATGTAAGACAAAACTGAGAATAAATGATCAAAACCCTAGATCCGTTTACTTGGTCAATTGTAACCGAGTGAGTTTGATAACTGTGAGAGAGAAAGAAAGGATTATGTGAAAGTGTGTGAAGCCTATATGATAAGCTTTGTGTATAACATATATTATAAGTTTAAAAGTGAAGTGTGTTTGATACTCTTTGTATATATTATAAGTTTAAAATATAAGTTTAAAAATTATTAAAAGTATAAAATCTAAAAGTAAAAAGTAGTAAAAGTTTTAAAACTAATACAGTAAGTATTAAAGCTACATTTGTATTTTAGGGCATGCTTGGTAGGGGTGTTCACGGGGCAGTTCGGTTCGATTTCGGTTTCTTCGGTTTTGGGTTTTTTTTGGTTTCGGATTGAGCGGTTTCTCGGTTTCTCGGGTTTTTTGAACACCCCTAATGCCTGGTAGGGGGTTATAGGTGTGAATTGAAGAATGGGAAAGGTAATGAAAAAATATGCTTGGTAAAGCATAATGCAATGACCCATTACCCAATCATGGGGAATGGATCATTACCCAATATTTTGTGGGGATTGATTTTCTTTACCTTTCCCTTTCCCGACCATTATCTTACACTTTCCCTTTCCCATGTTAATTACCCATTGTCGCTCACCAGTAATGTATTGGTCGATAAGATGACACTATAAGCCACTATAACAATGCACATGGCCCATTACCCATGTTAATTACCCATTGTCGATCACAAGGAATGTATTGGTCGATAACATGACACGTACTATAAGCCACTACAATCCAATGCACATGACCCATTACCCATATTAATTACCAATTGTCAACAGTCATGGATGTGTCGTAACATGACACTCTAAGCAACTATAACCCAATGCATATGACCCATATGATGTCAAATACCCATATTAATGAATGTGAGCAGTGATAACCTAATGCACATGACCCATGACCCATGTGAATTAGCCATTATCACTGGTCATGCATGGGTTGCACCGGCTTGGTAGGCTTATACCGTTTGTCACAGACACTAAGAAACAAGCCACCATCACCCTCTTGATCATGTTATTCAGGATCGAGAAAGTTTGAACTCGGCTTGAGCTTGACTCGAAAAGGTCTATTTATCTGTAAAGATGTGTTTTCTTTCACAAATTAAAATTGAAATATAACCTAAGAATTGAATTCGGTTCGACTTCGGCTCGAAAAGCTTGATGTATTCATAAATAACTATTTACACTTAGTACACTTACATATTAAAAAAAAAACATATTTTATATCACTTACAAGCTCGAGAACGCAACAATAACTCGAATCCAACTTACATAAGGTTGAGCTCAACTCATTAAATATTTGGAGCTCACCTTTTTCCCCAAAATTTCAATCTGTGGCTCAAGATATATCCCGCCCCTTTTTTCCCCAAAATTTCAATCTCTAGCCCAAGATCCCACCCCTTTTTCACCCAAAATCAAAACACTAATTAACACTAGTCAGATATATCTTCTCTCTATTATTTATCTCTTCTCCTTCTCTCTAGAACCGACTCAACCACCACCGCCACACTTCACCGCCGTATCTCGCCGTCGTTCCACCAATCATCGCTCCTCCACGCCATCACCATCATCAAGACAAGGGAGGCAATGGGTGTGATTTTGTTTGCATCGGTTGTTTGGTTGGAGATAACCACCACATCCACCATCGTCACAGTCAAGCCTCCATCACACTCTCGATCATGTTATCCGGGATCGAGAAAGTTTGAACTCAGCTTGAGCTTGACTCGAAAAGCTCAATTTATCTGTAAAGATGTGTTTTCTGACATAAATTAAAATTGAAATATAATATAACCTAAAAATTGAATTCGGTTCGACTTCAGCTCGAAAACCTTGATACATTCATAAATACATATTTACACTTAGTACACTTAAAAAAAGAAAAAAAAACATATCTTATATTACTTACAAGCTCGAGAACTCAACAATAACTCGAGTCGAACTTATATAAGATTGAGCTCAACTTATTAAATATTTCGAGCTCATTTGATAGGCTTTCAATCTCCAAAATTTTAATCAGGCACTCAAGATCCGCCCCTAATTTTCCCCCAAAAATTTCAATCTCCCGCTCAAGATCCCGCCCCCTTTTCCCCAAAATCATAACACTAACATTTAAACTAGTCAAATCTATCTTCTATCTATTCATCTATTCTCCTTCTCTCTAGAACCGACTAACACCACTGCCAAACTTCACTGCCTTATCTCGCCGTGGTTCCACCAACCATCGCTCCTCCACGCCATCACCATCATCAAGACAAAGGAACTGTGTGGGAGAGTTTGTTTGCTTTGGTTGTTTGGTTCGAGATAACCACCACATCCACCACCATCACCCTCATCTCACCTATCCTACTCTGTTCATGGGTATGCTCAAACACATATTTAATTTATATTTTCTTAAATGCGTTATCGAATATAAAACGATTTATATTGATTTTTGTGGATTAAAACTAGCCTAAAACATGTTTTTGATTATAAATTCGTGTGGTGGTAATCGTTGCAGGTAGACTTATTAAGACGAAATAGTTTTCCTGTTTATTTGAATGGAGACAATCGACGTGTTCTAAGAGGCCACTGTTTTGCTCGTAAAGGGAGTCTCGATTGGTTTCCACTCCGGGAGGATGTTGCTGAACAGTTGGAGTTTGCTTATCGCAGTCACGTAAGTGATCTATCAAAAGATTAACATAACATTTGTTATATAGGAAATTAACTCAAATATAGTTGCTTTTTCTCAAACTGTTTCGTTTGTACTAGATGTGAGTGATTTGCTTGCTTGGTAATGTGTTTGACATTTATTCGTTCCAGGTAATTTGGCACGGCATAACACTTCAACTATATGGATTATTTGTTTCCCGAGTTGATATGCAAGGGTCTACCCCGGTATGTTGGTTTTTGATGCTAAACTTATATTTGGGACATCTAATTTTGTCATCTTTTATGTTAGCATTAAGCACATTACTTGTTTCTTGCAGGGGCTACATCCTGTTTTCACGGGTGAGGATGATACATGGGATGCCTAGCTAAAAATTCCCTCATCTGGATTTTCTGGTACACTTCATTTTCGGGGGACTAGAATTAAATTGAGGCGTTGGTATACTCCATCTCAATCACCAAAAGCCAACCCATATACTACCTCCATCCCTAAATAAGTGTCCACTATTGACTTTTTAAGTCTTCTCTTTTTAACTTTGACCGTAAATTATTTTATTTGTGTTATGTAATACTTGATACAAAATATATGAACGAATTTGGTCTTAAATGTATTTTCATTGGTATAATTTTCATCAAGTATTACATAACACGAATGAAATAATTCAAAGTCAAAGTTGGAACAAAAAGACTTTGAAAGTCAATAGTGGACATTTATTTAGGGACGGAGGGAGTATATTTTTAGGGTTTCATGGTTGGCAGATCTTATATTATATTATGCAGCATTATTAGTGCCTTGGTTTCTTACAGTTCATAGCATCTGTTTATAGGATGACTTGCTTTTCAGCAGATAGACTAAGAAATGGACGATTATTATTCACACGTAAAACTAATGGCGTAGTGTATTGTGGATCAAAGGAAGGGAAAACAAAGACGGAGAATCTCCAGATGCTGAGATTAGTTCATTGGCAGATAAACTTGTAAATTTTACTTCAAATTCTATTATCATGCTTATATACCTGCAGCATTGACTGTGTACTAGCTTACTAACTTTTAATACCAACATTTCCAATATTTTTTTTGCAGAAAGAAGCTGATGAAAAGATCAAGTAAGGAACCTTGAATGTTGATACTCGCAATGATGCAATTATATATAAATTTGGTTCATTTATATACATTCGAGTTTTATTCAATTTGAAATACAATTGTGCATATATTTGCTACATTTTTATACATTCTGTTTTATATATATACTAGCAGTTGTAACTCTGCTCCAGCAGTACGAACGTAGTACTAGCAGTACTAACGTAGTACTAGCAGTATTAACATTATTGTCATTCTTTGTTTAATTCGATGTGTGACTAAATATTACAAAATGCCACACAAACTAAACATTCATGTGACCATTGGATGAACATTAGTCACACAAAACACACATGTCTGCACTTTAAACATCATATGGTCACACATATTAACACTTTTGGCCACTGTTTGCTTAATTGTATGTGACTAAATATCCAAAACAAAGATGCTTTGTGTGACTAAATATCACAAAAGGCCACACAAACATAAAATTAATGTGGCCATTGGATGATCAATAGTCACACAAAATACACATTTCTTCCTTTTAAACAGCATATGGTCACACTTATTAACACTTTTGGCCACTTGATGCTTAATTGTATGTGACTAAATACCAAAAAAAAAGATGCTTTGTGTAACTAAACATTACAAAAGGCCACACAAACATAAAATTAATGTGGCCATTGGATGATCAATAGTCACACAAAATACACATTTCTTCACTTTAAACAGCATATGGTCACACTTATTAACACTTTTGGCCACTTGATGCTTAATTGTATGTGACTAAATACCCAAAACAAAGATGCTTTGTGTGACTACATATTACAAAAGGTAACACAAACTAAAAATTCATGTGACCGTGGGATGAACAATAGTCACACAAAATACATATTTGTTCACTTTAAAGAGCATATGGTCACACTTATTAACACTTTTGGCCACTTTTTTTAAAATTGTATGTGACTAACTCAAAAAAAAAAACAACACCCATTGTGTGACTAAATCATCACAAACGTCATGTTTATTGTATATGCATGTGGCCGCAGGACGGGAAATAGTCACAAAAAATAAACATTTACTAGAAAGAATCATCTCAAATGTCACATATATTATATATTTATGTGGCCAAAGGTTGAAAAATAGTTACTCTCAAAAAACATTCGCGTGACTATAAAGTGTTTACGGTCACTGATAATGACTAATCCAACAAAACTTGTGCCTTATTTGTCACACATATTCGGGGTTTTGGTCACTCTTTTTCGACAGAAAAGGCCACGAACTCAACAATGTGACCATATGCCACCTACGGTGGCGGGACCTATGGTGAAACACAACGAAAAAAACGTGTGTGACTATATGCATATCGTCACACATTTTTGGCGTGACCAATACAACGTTTTGTACCAGTGTATACATCTCAAACAAATGCATCTTGTACCAATCACATTCCTCCTCTGGATCGTACCAATCAAATTTTTCACATTTCTTCGTACCCGATTTCTAAAATAAAAAAAATGTAGTATATTAAACATTAAACTTAATAATCTTTAACTAAACGTATCTGATAACTTACCCATCGATTTTGGCTGCAAATGAAACGTTGAGCAGGGTTGGATGGTGTCCAAGATGTTACCACCATTGTTGGCCTGTCACATTTGCAGTGATCATTACAAAGATAAGACGACATGAGTTAGTTTGATTTTGATTTGGGATTTGTTATGATTTTTTAGAGTGTTTTAAATTAGGGTTTATGTGAAAGGGAATTGATTTGCACACTTTATAAATTGATTGAGACACTCCATCTGTGCATTAAATACTTGTACAGTATTAAACACTCTGCTTCAACCGCTTGTACATTGAGTGTGCAAATAACTTTTTTGAATGTGCAAATCATTAGCCATATGTATAACAGAAGATCAAAAATTGACAGCCATTAATCCTTATTCGGGTCAATCGGGCCGACCCCGTACCCCAGTTAGCCAAATATTTTCAACCCGATACGGGACCCTATTTAGTATTTGGGTTACTCGGGTTGACCCAAATTACACGAATAAAAAGGAGGAGGACGTACAGAAATGAAAAAATCGTACAAAATGTACGAAAACGTAATAAACGTTTCATAACGTTTTAATACAGAGGAAAACATTCATAAAAGCTTAGAACATATGAAAAAGAGCAAAAATTGCCGAAAACATTCAAAATGGATGAAATCGGTCGAAAAGGGTCGCAATCGGTCGTAGTCGGTCTAAAACGGTCTAAATCCGTTGAAATTTGTCGAAAATTATCAACGTCGGTCGAAAACTAGCGACATCGATCAAAATCGATTGAAAACGGTCAAAAAGGGACGAAAAACATTACAAACGGATGAAAACGTAAAACAAATACAAAACGTATAAAAAGTGGTATATTATTTGTTTTAGTTTACAAAATCCAATGCACATGACCCATGTTCATTACCCATTGTCGATCACCAATCATGTATTGGTCGACAATATATATGACATGTCACTACAACCCAATATTAATGCACATGACCCGTTACCCATGTTAATTACCCAATGATCAACAGTCATGGATGTGACCAGTGATAACCTAATGCATATGACCCATATGATGTCAAATACCCATTATTGAATGTGACCGGTGATAACCTAATGCATATGACCCGTGACCCATGTGAATTAGCCATTATCACCGGTCATGCATGGGTTGCACCGGCTTGGTAGGTGTATAGTATAGTTATATATAGTGTGAATTTAATGTTATATGAATTGTATTTGAAGTTATTAAAGGCGGTCATGCATGGGTTACACCAGCTTGGTAGGTGTATACCGTTTGTCACAGACACTAATAAGAAGCAAGTATGCAAGGACCCCCCGATCATGTTATCCGGGATCGAGAAAGTTTGAACTCGGTTTGAGCTTGATCACTCGAAAAGCTCGGTTTATTTGTAAAGGTATGTTGTCTTACACAAATTAAAATTGAAATATAATCTAATAACCGAATTCGGTTCACCTTCGGCTCGAAAATCTCGATACCAAGGTTTTGAAGATCGGGATTCTACTTAGGATCGATTTTGTCTTTGCAAGATTGAGATCGTAAGATCAGATCGGGATCTTAAGATCCTACCATAATGCATTTTCTAGGTATCCTATGTAATATTATACAAATTTATAAATTATTATATACATAAACACAAAATTAAATTATATAAATGTTTCATAGAAATGTTGTCCAAGATTATGGTTATGAAATGTATAAGAAGATTATAACATGTTGTTTTTTCAATTTAACAAAACACAATTAATAAATTTGTAGTTTTTTAGTTTGCTAGTTCGAGAAAAGTAAGATCAGATCGGATTAGATCCTAAGATCCTATGGTCAGGATCGGGTTCCTATATGATCTTAAGCTTTCAAAGATCCTACATAAGATCCGGATCTTTATTGCTTTCCAGTATCGTAAAATCGTAAGATCCTAAGATAATGATCGGGATCCTGACAACCATACTCGATACATTTATAATTAACATATGCTATATCACTTGCAAGCTCAAAAACTCAACAATAACTCGAGTCGAACTTTTATAAGGTTGAGCTCAACTCATTAAACATTTAACTTCATTTGATAGGCTTGAGCTTGAGCTCAAAGCTCGATAGGAATCAGCTCGAACGAACTCTAGTTACTCAACAAAAGCTCAAATCATTTTACTGATATGATCTTGAGCTTTTCACGAGCGGCTCGGCTCATTTCCGCCTCTTATAAAAGAAAAAAATTAAGATACTTGACGTGTTAAATTTATATGTAATATTTTACATGTCCCATCACTTAATTGCCTAAAATAAAATTTCCCTTTTAACTTTTCCAAAGAGCCCGCCTAAATTTTTTCCCCAAATTTAAATTGCCCCTCCACTTAATTTCATTGAACCCACCAATGTTTTTCAATACTCCATCCCAAATATATATCCTCCAAAACTAGATCTGGTCTTCTTCTATCTCCTCAACACTCTCCTCAACACTCTCCTCACCAACGCCACAACTCACACCACCACAACACTCGCACCAAGACCACCGCTAAGGCCCGATCCAATGACATGTTTGGCGGTCCAGTCCGGCTTGATCGGTAAATTTTACTTTTTCTCTCAATGATAAGTACCGACATAGCATCTTCTAGAACATCAGTCTCTCTCAAAACACACACACACACACAGTGTGCGCAAGTCTGGTGATGATAGGACAGACGTATGAACAATACGAGAGATTTACAAGGTCATCTGGTAAGGTTTTCAATATAAACTTATGATATTTCATGTCTAAAATCTTACCATGTCTTTTTAATTCTCTCATGTAGCATAAATGTTTCGATTCCTGGATTTGGGGTCTCAATTACAATGGCGGTGATGGTTGCGATTGATAATATACGAAGGTGGCGGTATTCAGCTCACTATTACAAATAAAAGGTGCAGAATCGATTGTAAGAAAGCCAAAAATCGGAAAAAGACCAAGATCTGACTATCAAAAAATATAGCTGTTTCTAATCAAGTAATCACGTTGGTCAATTTGATTTTTCAGCTTATCTTTTCCATTTTTAGTTGGGTGGTTGGGACAAAGTTACTTGTACCTTTGTAAACCATTCCTAGCGTTTAATCTATACCTTATTTTACATAATCAGGGCTATCAGATTTGGACTCAAAACGACAATAAAGGTTACTTTGAGATCAAGAAGGTCCACCCGGGTCAGTATAATTTATATGCTTGGGTTCCTGGGTTCCTGGGTACATCGGTAATTATATGATTGGGTTCCTGTTTCTAATCAAGTAGTCACGTTGGTCTATTTGATTTTTTCAGCTTATCTTTTCCATTCTTAATTCATTTGTATTCTTTACAGCACCTTACAATTTTGTTTCATATGCTCATAGTTAGAGGTGGCAAAATAGCTAGGCAGGTTAGGTAATAGTTCAAAACTTCAAAATTTGGTAGGGTGGGAGTCAGGTTGGATTGGCACAATGGTGATACACTTATACGTCCAAAGACTCCGAACTTTGTGATTTTGTTTTTAAATAGTTAATGTCAAATATATACAACTCTTTAAATATACATTAGATATAGTAAGTTTTATACCATATAAAATCTACTTCAGATGAAAATACATTGGATCTGGAAAAAGTAAGAGCACAGGTAATTGATCTTTTTTTTTTATGCGTTTTGCCCTCTTTTACTTTCACTTTATTCAAGGAAAATACCATAGACCTTGTTTGTGAAGATAGTTGAACCAGTGGCGCATCAAGTGACTCAAAACCACCAAAGCAGATAGTTGAATAAGTGGCGAATCAAGCGACTGAAAACCACCAAAATAGCATATAGTTGAACTAGTGGTGCCTAACAAACTAGATGCACATGACAAAAGACAAGGCAATAGTGTCTCTATGTCAAATGTCAAGAAATAGATGCACCCATCAAAAATATATATAACCACATACTTTTTAGAGAGGAAGGTTTTCTAGCATCTAATCAAGAACTTTATTCCGGTATGCTCATCTAGTTCTGTCATGTTGTGTGCTTTGACATGTTCTAGTTCTGCTTTCATCCTGATGTGGTTATTGTTGATATGCAGCAGCCTACATTTTCAAGGCTTTTATATCCCGATGATGAGATTAGATCAATGGGAGAAAAACTTGTAAGTTTAACTGCAAATTTTATTATTATGTTCATTGTTTTGGATTAAAAGTTTTCATGATGTTGTTTGAATTACTGCTGCTCATGTTTGTGTTAATATTGCTTAGATGGATTTAGTGCTGCTCATGAACTTCAAAGAAAATGTGCCAAGTATTTACTACTGCTAGTACAAAAGTTACTACTGCAAGTGACAGTTGGTACTGCTTAGAGATCAAGACCGCTCGAAGTTGCTAGCTAGTTGCTTCTGGAAAAGATTATAGATACTTAATTAGGAAACTATTATAAGCCGACTAGGACTCCTTGGTGTATAAAAGGATGGCCAATTTTATATTTGGTTCAGCTATATACATTCCAATTTTATTGTATTTGAATTTGTTTTGATATATATTGATCTTATAAATGTGACTAAAAGATGCACATAGTCACACTTTTGGTCATTGTTTTCTTAATTCGTTGTGTGACTAAATATTACAAAAGGCCACACAAACATAAAATTCATGTGGCCATTGGATGATCAATAGTCACACAAAATACACATTTGTTCACTTTAAACAGCATATGGTCACACCTATTGACACTTTTAGCCATTGTTTGCGTAATTGTATGTGACTAAATACCCAAAACAAATATGCTTTGTGTGACTAAATATTACAAAGGCCACGCAAACATAAACTTCGTGTGGCCAATGGATGATCAATAGTCACACAAAATGCACATTTCTTCATTTTAAACAGCATATGGTCACACTTATTAACGATTTTGGCCACTGTTTGCTCAATTGTATGTGACTAAATACCCAAAACAAATACGCTTTGTGTGACTAAATATTACAAAAGGCCACGTAAACATAAACTTCATGTGGCCAATGGATGATCAATAGTCACACAAAATGCACATTTCTTCATTTTAAACAGCATATGGTCACACTTATTAACGATTTTGGCCACAGTTTGCTTAATTGTATTTAACTAAATACCCAAAAGAAATATGCTTTGTGTGACTAAATATTACAAAAGGCCACGCAAACATAAACTTCATGTGGCCATTGGATGATCAATACTCACAAAATTACACATTTCTTCACTTTAAACAGCATATGGTCACAGTTATTAACACTTTTGGCCACTGTTTGCTTAATGATATGTGACTAAATACCCAAAACAAACATGCTTTGAGTGACTAAATATTACAAAAGGCCACGCAAACGTAAAGTTCATGTGGCCATTGGATTATCAATAGTCACACAAAACACAAATTTCTTCACTTTAAACAGCATATGGTCACACTTATTAACACTTTTGGCCACTTTGTGTTAAATTGTATGTGAGTAACTCAAAAAAAACAACACCCATTGTGTGACTAAATCATCACAAACGTCACATTTATTGTATATTCATGTGGCCACAAGACTGAAAATAGTCACACAAAATACACATTTACTTGAATATATCATCTCAAATGTCACATATATTATATATTTATGTGGCCAATGATTGAAAAATAGTTACTCTCAAAAAACATTCGCGTGACTATAAAGTGTTTACGGTAACTGATAATGACTAATCCAACAAAACTTGTGCCTAATTTGTCACACATATTCGGAGTTTTGGTTACTCCTTTTCGATGGAAAAGGCCACGAACTCAACAATGTGACCATTTGCCACCTACGGTGGTGGGACCTATGGTGACACACAACGAAAAAAGTGTGTGTGACTATATGCATATCGTCACACATTTTTGGCGTGACCAATACAACTTTTTATACTAGTGTGAGTATGAGTGTTCAGATGATTATCCAACACCACTTGTCTAGTATAGCTTTTGTCATGAAGATCACAGAGCTCATCAAGGGACAAGTTGTCAAAATATCCCCTCAAACTTGCAGGGGTCACTTGCTCAATCAACGAATAACAAGCCAGAGAATTAGGCAACTCCTTGGTATTCGCAAGACCTAAAAAAGAAGGAAAAAAAATTTCTCAAGAACAAAAACATAAGAAAGTAAGAATAGAAACAGAAGGTCACCTACCATGAATGTCATCATCAGGAACCACATAAAAAACCTTATCATGAGCATCCTTCTATTTAACTACCCTTGAAGGAGGAACAGGAGCAATACCTTTCCTCTTGGGAGTAACCTTCGCAACCCTCGCAGTGGTTCCTTTTCTGCTACGAACTTTGTCCGCAATACCAGAGGAC
The DNA here is from genome assembly GCA_030686995.1 of Artemisia argyi. Taxonomy (NCBI): domain Eukaryota; kingdom Viridiplantae; phylum Streptophyta; class Magnoliopsida; order Asterales; family Asteraceae; genus Artemisia; species Artemisia argyi. The sequence goes on along the minus strand of CM060690.1, from coordinate 109,983,726 downwards.
CCTACGATAATCACATCATCACCTTTGGAGGGAGGATCAATAGAATCGGCGACATTCCCAATTATTTGAGTATCCGCTTCCCTCCTAACTTGCTCACAAGATTTTGTCACAGCAAGTAGTACAATAGACATAATATCTACGTCATTGTTGTTCACATACGCAGAAGGAGAACCAGCCCCAAAGGTATCTTGATCAAGTTTCCTCGTCACAAAGCTAATATCTTTACTAGTCACGACAACGACAAAGTTCCGAAAAGCCATCCCTGCGCAAAAGAAAAGAAAAATATAAATATCAGTAGATAAGACACTTATTATAAAAAAAATGCGATCTACATACTTTGTCCAGCATGCATAATTTTAGGCATTAACGGTGACCCTTCCTAATGATCAACAACACCAGCATATACAACACCGGTTCAGGGAAAGTCTGTACATTCACAGGATGGCGAGCAAGATGCTTGGACAGATGTTCCCTCCGCACTTGGTAGGGAAGATGATCATTGAAGCGCTTCTTGTCAAATTTAAACTCCTCATTTAACAATGCAGGGTATTGAGCAGGTACTATACTATTTTGGATATAGAGGAATTTCCCTTTTCAAACCCTTATGTTAGTAAACGGTTTTAGCACCAACTCCGGAATATCAGACTCACCCCTTTTAGCTAATGTAAGCTAATCCCCACCCGGGTAAAGATTCAAAAAACCCTTAAGTACGTTAAGAGTAGGATCATAGCCATAAGCCTTACACATTACATTATAGGTGGTCAATGTGGCCAGCCCAAAAGGGTTAAACCTCGAAATATGAACCTTATCGTATTGAAGCAATTCGTAAAACAAAGGGTGGAGCGGTATCCTCAAGTTAGACAAAGAAAAAGCATGTGTATAGAACCCTATGTAACCTTCAGGAGCATCATAAATATTTTGAGTATTGGTGGGAAGTTTGATGTTAAAATTTTTGGGAATAGGATAGCGATCAAGGAAATCTTGCAAACCTTCAGTAGAAGGGGTGGATGTCTATTGCTTAATAATACGTGTCACATCCATACCTGGCGAACGGTAGAGATAGGAGTAAAGGAAAGAGAAGGAAAAAACAATACCTTATTGCTCGAAATAGTTAAGCGGAAGAGAGGAGATTAGGGTAAAAATTCTTTCGAGTAAAAAGTAAAAGTGATTTTGAGTTTGAGAAGAGTGACAGTTATATACACAAAATTACCAACCTACGTTAACCGTTCGAGTATTCAAATTTAAATTCAAAATCGAATAAGACAAGTTCCGAGAATCAAGCCATTATACGCGCTATCCTAAGTAACTAGTAATGAAACACATTTAATGCACAATCAGTTTTAATAATTTCCTTTCTCTCAAAATCATAAGTAGGGGTGGAAAATGGATTAGATGGAGTCGAAAGCAATACACCCTTGTACGTGTCTATCACTTTGGACTGGGGGCTTGATGATGTACCCTCTGAATAGGCCGAAGGACACCCCTTCGAGCCTGCACGGAACCTTCCTTTCGAAGGTCCAATACGACTTCCTAATACCTTCAATGGAGTCAAACCATTCCTCCGAGGTATGGTTACCATTTGGGAATTTGCCAACCGAAGGCCTAAGCCCTTCGGGTAAGGATAACAAAGGTACGTGTTGGGTAACTGAATTCCCCAATCTTCCTCTAACAAGTATTTAAACATAAAATCACCTAAGTGTTTAATATCCGTAAACAAGTCACTGAGTGAACAGTAACTCAGTGAGTCATCTTCAGGATGCTTAGAACGAGCCTATGAAGAAAGGTTCACCATTCAGTAAGGCAAAACTCAGCGAGTGGCATCTAAGCCAAGAAGAAGGTGATGGGATCAGTGAGGATGACAATAACTCACTGAAGACTGATGACTTGAAGACTAAAGATTTGGCAGGACTGGGCGGGAAAGTTTGAACTGGTTCACTAAAGTGCTTTATCACTTTAAGGTCAAAGTTTCCCCAAATGGCTAAATCCAGTCTGTCATCAGAAAGCACCTTTTGGACTTAACCCAGAGAAGGTTCCCTTGGTAGAGAATAAAATCTATCGAGATTTTATTAAGGAATTCTTATGTCCATTGAGTATTATAGTTGTTCATACTTGTGTATAAATAGGTAACATAAGTGAGGAGTAAAAGTTGACAAGTTTGTACATTCAATGCTAAGCATTCACAAACCACTTTTACTCCTCCAAAGAACAACACTGTCCCTGAGATAGCTCAGTGAGACCTATAGTTGTCGCTCAAACTTTGTTTGAGTTTAGTGAGGACTTTATACCATACTTGTCGTTTCAATCCCAAGTGTTATTCCGCAAACACTTGGGTATAATTCTTTGATTAACTTCTAATAATAATTAAACGTTGAAAATTACTCTTCTCTCATTACATTTATCTTTGTTGTTAATCTTTTATACATCTGTGTTAAAAGCCATATATCTTTGTTAGTTTAACTCTTAGTTACTATTAACCAAGTAAAAGGGACCAACAAGTGGTATCAGAGCCTCTGGTTTGTAAAACTTTTCTAAATCTATTTTCAAAACTAAAAGAGTGCTCAAAAGTTTTTAAAATGAAGATCCCACCATGGCTGACTCAGATGTTCCCCAACTTGTCGACAAAAAGGGTGGAGGTTATTCAGCAACTGCCCCTCGACTTGAAGTTGGAAAATTTAACAAGTGGAAGAAGCGCATGCTCTGCTACTTGACTGGGATGGAACCATATTACATTAATTTAATTAATGATGGTCCATATGTCCCAACAACTGCTCAAGGTTTAGTCAAACCTGAAGCTCAGTGGACCCCAGATGAAAGGAGGGTGGTCAATCAAGACCAACGCCTGAAAAGCATCATTATATCATGTCTTCATAACGATATAATGGAATTAGTGATTAACTGTCCTACTGCCAAGCAGACCTGGACTAACCTGGTTCATAGCTATGAAGGGCCTTCTAATACCAAGGAGAATAGAATCATGGACCTGAAGCTTGAATACAATACCTTCAGGGCCAAAGATTTTGAAAGTCTCTCAGAGACTTATACTCGGTATAAGACCCTCCTGAATGAGCTGACCAATGATGGTGTAATTCTGTCAAAGCATGAAATCAATGTTGGCTTTGTCAACAGTCTCCCAAAGAAGTGGTTAAACTTCTCTCAGGGGTTGAGAAATGCTAACCATATCCAGAACCTTGAGCTCTCTACAATTTATGGTTAGTTTGTCTATAAAGACAACTTAATCACCAAGAGATACCCTGGTAAAGCTCAAGAGACCCAAAAGGCCTTGACAATTTCACCCATATCAACTACTTTCTACTCCAATGGTGTTGTGCAAGATTTCCAAGATGAGTCTGATGATGAGGTTGATCAAAGAACTAGTGAGGAGTACCTAAATGATTTACAAATTGAATTTCATGACAGGGCACTCCTTGCAAACTCAAGAAGGTTCTTTAAAAGAAACAAAAAATTTTCTAACTCAAAAGCAAATGACAACTCTGAGTGTTTTAAATGTGGTAAAAAGGGTCATTTTGCAAAAGATTGTTTCTCAAAAACAACCTCTGAACCATCTTACAAATTTTCAGGAAACAACTCTTTTTCAGGAACATGCAAGTTTCAACCTAAGATGCTTCAATCTAGTCAGTCTTTTCAAAATAAAATGGAAAAAGCTCCTCAAACAGATTTTGAAGCCAAATACAGGAAGGCTAAGGCCAAACTTGCTCTTCTTGAGTCACCTTCCACAGTCAGTCAGTTACCTCAGGCTCCGAAACCTTTTCAGGCAAAGAACAAGGGGCTTGTAGCTGAAACATTTGACTGGCATGAGATTGAAGTTTCCTCTGCTGATGAGGAAGAAGTTCACATCAGTGCCCTGATGGCTCTCTCAGAGGATAACAAGCTTGCTGTTGGAAAAGGTCATGCCAGGAATGGTGAATGGGTGACCATCACAATGAGAAAGGTAAACATCTTACTTTCTATGGATGATGATGCTGATTAGAAATCTTACTTAGATTATATTGATGTTGATCTTAAGTATGTTGAAGAGCAAAGACTTAGCTTGTTTTCTAAATTTAACAAACTGAGTTTTGCATTAAATCAATATAGAGATGAACTACTTGCTTTAAAACAAGCTAAGCTTGAAAGTGTAACACTTCAAATTCAAAATTCTGAACTTGTAAAATAAAATCAAGCTGTTCAAGAAGAACTTAAGAATGAGAAGGCTGTAATTTAGAAATGGACTCAGAAGAACCCCAAACTTTTTGACACGCTTAGTCTCACACCCAGCACCAAAAAGGCTGCCCTGGGTGAAGATCAACTCACTGAAATGTCTGGGGAGAGTAACCATTCAACAGCCTTTATGTCAGTAAACATACTCTCTAGCAAAGAACTTGCTCCTAAACCCAGTGATTGGATTGAAAGAGTCAATCCTGACAGTAAACTGCCAAACTTTAACACTAGAAGAATCCAGTCATACTGAGTACATCACTGAGTCTAAGTTAGATCCACAATCACTACTCCCTCCACTGAAACAACTTCAGGGAGCAGCACCTAGTTTAGACCTTGCACCACTAGTTTATCAGCCTCACTCTCCTAAAGAGAAAACAAATCCAGGAATAACCATCTTGAAGAGACCTACCTCAGTACCTTCTGAAAACCACACACCTTCAGTATCTACTAAAGTGAAACCTGATAACACTGATTCAAAAGTTGATCAGCTAGCTGAACTTGTCAGGATGCTAAGTGAAAAAATTGAGTCCACTGAAAAACCCTCTGGCTCAAAATCAAAACAACCATCAGCATCCTCAAGTTCCTCCAAACCAGAAGCCTCATCCAGACCTTCAGTGAGATATGAGATGTGCAATTATCCAAATCACACAACTGATAAATGCTACAGAGTCCTATTTTGCATGATATGCAAACAAGAGAACCACAGAACTTGTGATCACATCTCTCACACTGCATCTTCAAAGGCACAAGGTTTTTACAAAACACAAGGCTATCAATATGCCTCATCTTCCAAACATAGACTGAAGGCTAAGCCTTACTTGCCATGTCCTCACTGTGGTTTCAACAACCATCTTCCCGATGATTGTATGATGAAAACCTGCTGTGACATCTGTAGAGATCTCTCACATGAAACCAAGGGGCATGACGAAATCATTAAGTCAAGAAGAAAAACCCTAACAAACACTTCTCAGTCTACTGAATCTTCAACTACCACAAAGTGTAAAACATGTGGTAGCTCAGTACCTCAACTTCAAATCATGACTCATTAGCTAAGTTCAAAAAGTCTTTGAAGACTAAGCCCACTAGGAGGTGGGGTAACAAGAAAAACTAACCCAGTTTACTATTTGTGCAAAAACACATCAGGGATCCTACTTGGCACCTCGACAGTGGGGAGTATGACTGGTGTGAAGAGTTACCTGCGCAAATATGTAGAAGAACCAGGACCCAAGGTAGTATTTGTTGATAACTCATCAGCTCCCACTGAAGGTTATGGTTCAGTAAACTGCAATGGTATAGTTTTTACAAGAATAGCTTATGTCAATGGTCTCAAGTACAATCTGATAAGTGTGAGTCAACTATGTGATGCAAAATACATAATTCAGTTTGATGACAAGAGAGGGACCATCTTTAATGCCAACAAGGAAGTAGTGTTGATTTCCCCCAGGAGGGAAGATGTTTATGTCCTAGACATGTCATCCTTTACTCAAAATGAGAGTTGTCTATTCATAAAGGCAAGTGAGACAATCAACTGGCTTTGGCATAAGAGACTCTCTCATCTCAATTTCAAGAGCATCAACAACCTGGCCAAACAGAACAAAGTTCTAGGCTTTCCATCCCTGGTGTATACCTAAGACAAGCCTTGTTCTGCTTATGAAAAAGGAAAACACCACATGGCATCCTTCATAACAAAACAATCATTCTCTATCAAAAGCTGCCTGCACCTTCTCCATATGGACTTGTTTGGACCTATCAGTCCCATGTCCATTCATCATGAGAAGTATACTCTGGTCATTGTGGATGAATACTCAAGATACACTTAGGTTTACTTCCTGACCAAAAAGAGTCAGGCAGTTAACACAATCATGTCATTTGTCAGGAACATTGAAAATCAAAATGATGTCAAAGTTAAACAAATTAGAACTGACAATGGCACTGAATTGAAAAACCATGACCTTGAGTGTTTCTGTGATGAGAAAGGGATTTCTCATAATTTCACTTCTCCCTAAACTCCTAAACAAAATGGAGTAGCTGAAAGGAGAAATAGAACACTCATTGAGGCAGCAAGGATAATGTTAAATGGCTCAGTCCTCTCAAAACACTTTTGGACTGAGGCAGTCAAAACAACCTGCTACACTCAAAATAGGTCAATCATTGTGAAAAGGCACAATAAGACTCCTTATAAGATATTCAAAGGAAGGATCCCTGACATTAGCTACGTCCATGTATTTGGGTGTCTTGTAATTATTCATAATTACAAGGATCACTTGGGTAAATTTGATACCAAAGCTGATGATGGATACTTCCTGGGATATTCTCTGGTTTCCAAAGCCTTCAGGGTGTTAAACACAAGGACACAACAAAATGAGGAAACTTATCACATAACTGTTGATGAGAGCACTGAATCCATCAGGTTCTCCAGTTCCTTAGTTGAAGAAATTTGTAGTGATGATTCTTCAAGGTATCCTCCTGATCAGTATCTCCCTGAGAATTACCCTTCAACTCAATACCAAGCTGATGCTGATGTCTCTTACTACATCATCCCTCACAATCTACCCCAACCAACAATCAGTGAGTTCATTGAAACTCAATAAGTCTCAAATGAGACAGCAACCACTGAAATAATTGTTCAGGAATCCTCAGAACAAACTGTTCCCACTAATGTCACTGAAGTACATAATCTTGAGTTACCTCAGGTTCTTGTAACTGAACCCACTCCTCAAGTAAATCAAGCTTCTACAAGCTCTAACTACTATCCTAGACCTCAGGATAGTTGGACCAGATCAAAAGTTATTGAGCTTGTGAACATTATTGGTGAGCCCACTGAAGGCATGCTTACCAGAAGCATGGCTACTAAACTAAAGGCAGCCTAAGCCAATATATGTCTTTATGCTGAGTATCTCTCTGAAATAGAGCCTAAAAATATCAAAGAAGCCCAGACATATGATAGTTGGGTTCAGGCCATGAGAGATGAACTGGAACAGTTTGACAGAAATGATGTCATGACCCTTTTTGAAAGCCCAAATGGTGTTTTGGTCATTGGTATGAAATGGGTCTTCAAAAACAAGACTGATGAGAATGACACAGTCGTCAAAAACAAAGCAAGACTTGTTGCCAAAAGATATAACCAACAGGAAGGTATAGACTATGAGGAAACCTTTGCACATGTTGTTAGAATGGAAGCCATCAGGATCTTCTTAGCCTATGCAACCTACATGAACTTTAAAGTTTACCAAATGAATGTCAAAAGTGCCTTCCTGAATGGTAACATCAAAGAAGATGTCTATGTGCAGCAACCTCCTGGTTTTGAAAGTAGTGAATTTCCTAACCATGTCTACAAGCTTAACAAGGCCCTTTATGGACTGAAACAAGCTCCTAGGGCATGGTATGAAACACTTTTAGCCTTCCTGATCTAAAACAAATTTGTCAGAGGAAAGATTGACAACACTCTGTTGATCTATAGAACAAAAAGTGATGTCATCCTGGTTCAAGTGTATGTTGATGACATCATCTTTGGCTCAACAAGTTAAAAACATTGCAAACAGTTTGAAAAATTGATGACCACAAAGTTTGAAATAAGCATGATGGGTGAACTCACATACTTTCATGGACTACAAATCAAACAAAATGACAGAGGAATATCCATTCGTCAAGAGAAATACCTGAGGAACCTACTGAAGAAGTATGAGCTCACTGACTGCTTTTCAGTAAAGACTCCCATGGTTCCTCCAAACAACCTTGGCCCTGACCTCACTGGCAAATCAGTGAACAAAACCCAATACAGGGGAATGATAGGCTCCCTGATGTACGTACTTGCCTCAAGGCCTGATATCCAATTCTCAGTCTGTCTGTGTGCCAGATATCAGGCTGATCCAAAAGAGTCTCATCTCACTGCAGTCAAGAGAATCATCATGTACCTGAAGGGTACTACAAACCTTGGTTTGTATTACCCAAAATGATCAGGATTGATCTCAAAGGATACACTGACTCTGACTATGCAGGATGTAATATGTATACAAAAAGTACTTCAGGATCCTGCCAATTCCTTGGTGGTAAACTTGTGTGTTGGAGTACAAAGAAACAACAGTCAGTGGCCATGTCCTCAGCTGATGCTGAATATGTGGCTGCTGTAGGGTGTTGTGCAAATGTACTCCGGATGAAGAGCCAACTGACTGACTATGGCATTCAGTATAAGATGGTACCCATCTTTTGTGATAACACAAGTGCCATAGCCATCTCCAACAACCCAGTACTTCATCAAGGAACCAAACACATTGACATCAGATACCATTTCATCAGGGACTATATTATGAATGGAGAAATTGAATTACATTTCATCCCCACTGAATATCAGTTAGCTGATATCTTTACCAAACCCATGGATGAACCCACTTTGACCAGACTGAAAGCTGAATTGGGCATGTTGGACATAGAATCAGGCAGCTGATCTAAAATGCTCCATCCTGATGTAAATTCTCTAGGTCCCTGAACAAACCCATTCCTGAATGATAAATCATTCATGGGGCTCAAGATGTCAAATGGCATTGAATACCCTAACTAAATGCTCTATGTACTTAGTTAGTAAATGTCCCAAGTAGGTAACTGATTCCTATTAAATATAGGAATATATGTCGCTTACACAACCGACATCCACATCTTGGGCCCCCACACCTACCTCACCAATACCACTGAGCATTAAATTCTCTCTCACACACAAATAGTTGTGATGATATCACTCTGCAAAAGCGTCTTTTGCAGAGCCACATAACTGTTCATCCCATCATGTTGCGAGAAAGATGGGGTAATGGGAATCGTGCTATTTAATGCTGATATCAAACATACTTTATTACAACACTTTGAATTAATATCAAAACGTTTGATATCCGCAACAGCAAAACCCTAATCTATTCCCTATAAATACCCCCACAAAGAAAATACACACACACTTTCAAAACTCTTGCAAAATTATTTCAAGAAAAAATCTGTTTGTTCAAACTGTGTGTGTTTCTTCTTTGATACTAATTTTTTCTCAAAACCAGACCTTTCTCAACACAATGGCTTCTTCTAAAGTGGATTTCCAAATGGAAAGCGTTGACCTAACCAAGTGTGGTGGGAAACTTTTCCTACCCTCAAGGGTTCCCTGAATACAGGGATGTGGTGAAGTTTCTACAAAACTGTTTCCTCACCACCACATTCACAAAAACCCCTCCAGTCATCAATCATGACTATTTGAGGGAATTTTGATGCACAGCGGTGGTTGAAAACCCTGATACACCAAAGGAGGCCACTATAAGATTCTCAGTAAAGAATGGAACTAAGTTCCTAACTCTTGACTACAAGACCTTTGTCAAAGCCACTGGCCTTGACTATGCTGAGACCTTCACTGCTCAACCCACTAAAGAGGATGTGAAGGCAATTTTGCTGGAACTTGGGCCCTATGACAAAAATCACCCTAAGGTGACACCAGGGGCCCTCCTATCAAAAGCCCCAATCATCAAAACCTGGTTTTCAGCCCCTTGGAGGATTCTGATGACCTTTGTCATTCAGGTCCTTGGAGGAAATAAATCCTCCAGTGAGCAATTGAACACTACTCAAGAAATGATAGTGTATTGTCTCATAGAGGGTAAAAAGATTGACCTTGAAGAAATTATCTTCAGGGACCTCATAGCAAAGTTGGGTGGGAAATCTAGGAAAAAACTCATGTCATACCCTAGATTCATTTCCTGCGCCCTGCAAGACTTGCTGGGGTCCAAATATGTTAAGCCTGATGCGGTAGGATTTGAGCCTGATGTCTTATACAAGGCTAATTATTCTCGTGACCCTATTGAGGTTACAACTGTCGCGCTAACAACGTATACGCTTACTGCTATCCAGGGTGACAACAAAATCTCACCAATTCCCTCTCCCACGAAGAAGGTGAAGAGGAAGAAGGGACAGGGGTCCAAGAAGGTGGCTCAACCCAAGTCACTCGCCACTGAGACCTCTGCCCCCAAGCCTGACAAAAGGAGGCAACAACAATAGACCCTGACTGCTGACACCCTCAGGATCATAACCTAATCTTTGGCCCCAAAACAAAGGCCAACGGAGGGCACTGAGACATCACACTTAGTGTCCTCGGGCGAACCCATTCCCATTGGCTCTGCTGACATAAACAAGTCAATGGAGTTAGAATCAACCCAACCTCCACATCCTGCTAAAGGCTATGGAAAATCACAACCAGAGTCTCAGGGAGCAAGGGGTACTATATCCTCGGTGGGGCATCACTACTCCACTGAGAAGGGGACCCACACCACTTCACATCCTGCTAAAGGCTTGGGTAAATCACAACCCAAGCATCAGGGAGTTACCGCCCCTAAATCTTCGGTAGGCCAGCGCAAGCCTGTTGGGAAGGGGGGCAAAACCACTCGGGTGCCTGATGAGGACATTCGCAGAACAAAGATTTTGTCTGAGGGCACAAAAACTCATCTCAAAGACTCAGAGGGCCTCTTACAACCCGCTGATAGGGACACAACATTCATGACTTCTAAGGATGACACTGAGAAACATCCATCAGTGTCTGAAGGGGTCACGGGGGACAAAGATTCAGAGGGAAAAAGACCACCCGTTGATATAGAACCCATAACCACTCACGGAGGTGCCCACAACTTGGGAACTGGCTCTAAGGACCAGGTAGATAAAACCCAGTCTACTGGATTAGAGGGGTCAAGACCTGGCCAAAACGAAGGCAAGTCTTCCTATGAAGAGGAGCCGGATAACCTTGCTTTGCTGATTCAGTCCATGGCTGATGCTCAGACAACCTTATTCTCAGATGATGACTTCCACAGTGATTTTTGAAGCCAGAGATGATATGATAGTTAAGGAGGCAGTCCTTGAACAAATCCCTCAGTCTCCTCAGTCTCCTCAACCCTCTGACACTGAAGCTACTGAACCTCACTCCGAGTCAGAATATTCAGATGATGATCAAGTTCCTCTCACTACGAAGGTTTTTACCAAGTTCATCAAGAAGGCCACCAATGCCTTGTTCAGGGGGGTCACTGATGAAGTGTTTGACATGCACACTGAGCAGACGGTTCATTACTTTAACCTTAAAGATGCTGTTGAAGATTTTAATGAGGATGTCAGGGAGCAAAACACCTCAGTCTCCTTCTCACTGACACAGATGGTCTCCCACCTTAACAAGTTCCTTGAATCCCTACAAGAACTGAATACAGGGGTTCAGTCCATTCAAGAATCAGTTAAGGATGATCCTGAACTCACTAAGAAGTTCCTTCAGGCATCAGAGACCTATCAGCTCAACTCAGTGCATCTCACTGAGCTACTCACCCAAATGAAGTCCTTCAATCTTCAGGCTCTCAGTAACTCTGTGGAGGCTGTCAAAACCTCCCTTGCTGCCTTGGACATCTCAGTGGCGGCTCAGTCTCAAAAGTCAGCCTCCATTGCTTGGGGTTTTGGTTCTCGTCTGACAGCAATGGAGAATGCTCAGGCATCCCTAGAAGCCAAAGTCTAAACTTTTCAGAAGGACACCTCAGACATCAAGTCCATGATGACTGAGAACTACCAGGCCTTCAAGGGTTCTTCCACCTCTGCATCAGTTACCCCTACTCTTGCCATCACTACAACTCAGGCAACAGTTGAGGGGGAGAATGTCACTGATGCCCCTCACACTGAAGACCAAAATGAAGCTAAGCCCTCTCACACTGAGGGGGAGCATGTCAACAAGGCTACTCCCATCTCGTTTGTTCAAACACAAGATGAACCAGCCTCCTCATCTCATCAGCAGGATAGAGGCAAAAGCATTGCTACAACACCTGAACCAGTAACAGTGCTGAAGCCTGCCTCCACTATTGTCAGACAGGACCCTGATGAACCAATCAGAGTTCCATTTGAAATCGATGGGGTAATCCATCTCCTCACTGGTGATGAAATTCAGGCCTACATGGAGACAGATGAAGTATTGAAAAAGGTGGCTGAGGAAGAGAAAATGAGCAAACCCGCACTCATAAAAGTTGTTCATGAAGAGGCGGAGAAGATTGGGTTAGACACTGAGGCATTGGCCACTGAGCAAGCTGGAGCTGCCTTCAAAAAGGCTCAGGAGGAAGAGATGAGCGCCCTGAAAAGGCAAAGAGAAGAAAAGCTCAGGAAGGATGCTCATATCAGGAAGACCAGGATTGAAAGGTACACTTGGGTAATGAAAGAAAGACTCAAACCTGAAACCATCACTGACATCAAAATTCATCGCAACACCAAGCCTACAATAGTCACAGTCTTCAGAGGGCAAGACCAAAGAGTGATGGACATCCATGATCCATTCAGGTTCACTGACTTTGGCATCTCTGAGTTGGATGAACTCGGACCAATCATCTCTAAGAAGACAAATGTGGTGGTTCCTAGTCTCCTGAAATCACTATAGCTCAGGTATGAAAGATTGATGGAAATGCCTGAAGCTCTTGGCATTCTCTCCTTGCTTCCAGCTCCCTCTACTCAACCTGCTCCACCAAAGGTCACCAAAAGGAAGAGGAAGCAAATTGAGTTAGAGCCTGAGATAAAGGTCACAGGATTGGATTATGACAGGTCTTTTCCTGAAGGAATCATCTTTATGGACAATGTAGTGTTTGAAGTCCTTGAAAGAGGTCTGTGCTTTACTGATGAGTACGGAAACCCTGCTTTCTAAAGATGGTTAGACATTGACAGGGCAGGGATTAAGGCGATGCTCATGTACCTGATGTTGGATTCTCCTGTTAGGTGTGCTGAAAACGTAAGGTTCTACCAGGACCATAGAGCTAAGAATGAGGAGCACCCTGAGAAACACCTCCTGAGAACCAAGAAAGCAAAGCTTTAGGCACTTGGCTTTCAACTGAATATCTGAATCTGCAACCAACTATCTTTTTTTGTGTTTGTATTATCAGTAGGAATTGTAATAACTATTAATAAACTTTGATGTTCTTTTAAGTTATGTGTCCTATTATAATTACATCAACACTCAGTGAGAGATGAAGACCCCTGACAACTCACACTGAATCATGAAACACTTAGGCTATTTGTATGTCCAAATAGGGGGAGATTGCTGGGTCACTGAATTCCCTAATCTTCCTCTAACAAGGATTTGAACATAAAATCACGTAAGTATTTAATATATGTAAACAAGTCACTGAGTGAACAGTAACTCAGTTAGTAATCTTCAGGATGCTGAGAACGAGCCTATGAAGAAAGGTTCACCATTCAGTGAGGCAGAACTCAGCGAGTGGCATCTAAGCCAAGAAGAAGGTGATGGGTTCAGTGAGGATGACAATAACTCACTGAACCCCCAAGACTCCTCAACAACGATTAAGGTACTGAACGCTGACGACTTAAAGACTGAAGATTTGGCAGGACTAGGCAGGAAAGTTTGAACTGGTTCACTAAAGTGCTTTATCACTTTAAGGTCAAAGTTTCCCCAAATGGCTAAGTCCAATCTGTCATCAGAAAGCACCTTTTGGACTTAACCCAAAGAAGGTTCCCTTGGCAGAGAATAAAATCTATCAAGATTTTATTAAGGAAGTCTTATGTCCATTGAGTATTATAGTTGTTCATACTTGTGTATAAATAGGTAACGTAAGTGAGGAGTAAAAGTTGACAAGTTTGCGCATTTAATGCTAAGCATTCAAAAACCACTTTTACTCCTTCAAAGAACAACATTGTCCTGAGATAGCTCAGTGACACCTATAGTTGTCACTCAAACTTTGTTTGAGTTTAGTGAGGAGTTCATACCATACTTGTCGTTTCAATCCCAAGTGTTATTCCGCAAACACTTGGGTATAATTCTTTGATTAACTTCTAATAAGAATTAAACGTTAAAAATTACTCTTTTCTCTTTACGTTTATCTTTGTTAATCTTTTATACATCTATGTTAAAAGTCATATATCTTGGTTAGTTTAACTCTCTAGTTACTATTAACCAAGTAAAAGGGACCAACAGTACGAGAAGGAGAAGGCCTTCGACATCTCCCTTGAGCTTTCCCACCAAGAGGAGATTCATGACCAAGGCTACAATCATGGGACTCCCCCATGTACGCCCCAAGTCTCATCTATGATCATGGGAATTCCCCATGTACGCCCTAAACTTTAGCTATCATCCCCATGATACTCGCCTAAACCCTAGCAGTCACTTTAAATCATGGAACGCCTTCTTGATTTTCATAGATTGAGCATGGAAATCTCCAAGGCCTATTTTCCTCTCCTATAAATAGCTTGGACGAGTCATTGAGTATGGTACATTCACTAAACACACACATATCCTCTCAAACATATTTAATTACCATCACAAATACTCTTTCTCATGCCGGAGGTGATTCGCAGGGCCAACTCCCTGCGCAAACATTAACTTAGTGTCTTTGTATTTCTTATTTCAGGTTATGAACAAGCTTGGCGCATCCTCACAAACCATGATTCCTTCAATCCTCATCGTAAGGCCTGGTGGTACAATTTATTGTATAATCAGACAGTGCCTCCAAATCTTAAGTGCAAAAACCACAGCTCCTAACTCCAAATTATGTGTGGTAAAGTTCTCCTCATGAGTCTTAAGTTATCGGGAAGCATATGCCATGACCTTCCCTCGTTGCATCAAAACTGCTTTGAACCCTTGGTGTAATGCATCGCAATAGACCACAAAATCTTCAGCTCCATTAGGTAACACTAAAATCAATGCATTAAAAAGCTTCTCATTTAGGGCTTGGAATGCTTCTTCTTTGTCCTTTCCCTTTCCAAACTTCTTGTCTTTTTGAGTTAACGTGGTTAATGGTTTAGCTATCTTGGAGAATCCTTCGATGAATCTCTTATAACATCCAGCCAGTCCTAGAAATTGACGAATCTCTATGGCGTTAGTAGGTGTTGGCCAGTTCTCAATAGCTTCGATCTTTGCGGGATCCACGTGTAACCCCTTACTGTCAATTACATGCCCCAGGAATTGTACCTTGCGAATCCAAAACTCATACTTCGAGATCTTTGCGTGCAATTTCCACTCCTTGAGTAGCTTCAAGATTGTCTCCAAATGCTGCTTGTGTTCCTCTTCACTCTTGGAGTAGATCAAAATGTCGTCGATGAAGACTATAACAAACTTGTCCAGATATGGTTTGCACACTCGGTTCATGAGATCCATGAATACAGCAGGTGCGTTTGTCAAACCAAAGAGCATCACTTGAAACTCATAATGGCCATATCAAGTTCTGAACGTTGTCTTGGGAATATCCTCTTCCTGGACTAGGAGTTGATGATAACCTGACTGCAAGTCTATCTTGGAGTAGTAACCGGATCCTTGTAACTGGTCGAATAAGTCATCGATTCTCTGTTGCGAGTATCAGTTATTCACTGTTAGCTTATTTAGTTCATGATAGTCAATACACATCCTAAATGACCCATCCTTCTTCTTAACGAATAAGACCGGTGCTCCACAGGGCGAGGAACTTGGTCAAATAAACCCTTTGTTTAACAACTCTTGCAGTTGGTTAGACACTTTTTGCATCTGTGTTGGTGCTAACCGATACGGTGCACGTGCTATGGGTGCAGCTCCCAACACTAACTCGATTTGAAATTTCACTTGTCGAACTGGTGGGCGCCCAGGTAGATCCTCGGAAAATACTTAAGGAAAATCAAGCACAATTGGAACATCTTCAAGTCACTCCTCTCCCAACTTCTTCTCAACTACCTGTTCAAGGAATGCGTGACATCCCTTCTCGATGTATTTCATAGTCTTGATACAAGATATGATGTTCAAACGGGTTCCACTTCGGTCACTACGGATAATCAGAGTTTCACTGTCGAGAGTAACATGAATAGCTCAATCACTACAAATAATACTCGATTGATGCTTGGACAACCAATCCATACCCATCACTACGTCGAAGCTTCCTAGTTCAATAGGCATGAGGCTGATACTAAATGGATGATCTTGAAGGTCTAGGGTACAATCTCGGATTATGGTGCAAGTGTTAACTACATTGCCATTAGCTAGCTCAATGCTATAACTAGAGTCTAGAGTGGTTGGTGGGATATTAATTAGGGGTGAAACCGTAGAGGATATAAAACTCATGTCAGCAACGGAATCGAATAACACTTTAACACGATGATTGTTGAGTAGAAATGTACCGGTAACCACATTCGGATCTTGATGTTGGTCTCCATTTCCAATCACATATGCTCCCCCAAGAGCGCCTTCAGCTCTCTGACGGTTGTTCTTTAGGCAATGACTCTTGTAGTGACCACGCTCCCCACATCCAAAACAAGTCACCACAGGCTGTAAGTTACTCCCTGTAGCTACAACCTTGTTCTTACAATGCTTAGCAATATGCCAACCTTCTGAAAATTCTAACACTTAGCTGTGCATGATCCAATGTGATGCTGCTTACACTTATCGCAGAACGGGTGATTCCTAGCATACTATTAAACTTGTTCTGGTGCAGCCACATAAGCCTTAACAGTCTCTTGTCTTCTATTCTGATGGTGGTGATGGTTATTGTTACGGTACTGGTTGTTGTTGTTGTTGTTGTTGTTGCGGTTGTTAAAGTTGTTGTAGTTGTTTTTCCTTATGTTATCGTTCCACTTTCTCTTGTGGTCAGTGTTGTTGTTTCTCTGAACAACACCATGCTTGATCACTTGATCCAGGAATCGCTGAGCTGCCCGAATAGTCTCATCTAAGGTCTGAGCGTTGAATGGCGTCACATTTCCTTCAATACTAGCTGGTAGTCCCCCAATGAACTTCTCCAATGGTGACTCATTATCTGGAACCATATAAGCATAGAAAACTCTCAATTCTTGAAACCGACGCACATAAGTAGTAAGTTCAATTCCCTTCATAGCTAAATAGTAAAACTCTGTGTCCAACCTCTTCATATCGCTGCGAGTACGATTGATGTGTGCTATGTGTCAGTGTAGTATAGAGTATTTTTGCATAATCAAGTTTTAAATTTATATTTAGCCGACTTATTACTAACACACACACTTAACGAGCAGTGTACCTGATCCATATGTATATAGTGGTAAGTAGAATGTCGAACACTAAGAATGGAACGTAATATCTAGTTGATTTAATCAGTATTTTAATATCTAAGTTAGTTTTACAACCTAATCTAATAAAATGGGGGTTTAGCCTGAGAGACTAATACTGATTTAATTAAACAATAAAAGTAAAACTAATGAGAACAAATTAGTGAATAGCAATCACGTACACATATAGATAATAGAAACACGTAGGAAGACTTGTCCTTATAATTAAGTAGCTTGTCACCTGTTTTATTGCTAGTTTTATATGATGAGTATCGTAATCTAATCTATCTCATTGGATCCTAATATCGGCGAGTAAACTCTTAATGATAACTTATGTTTATCCTACCTTCTAGACACTAGATAAGTAGGTGAGGAATAGGTATGGTAGCCCAGAAGACTCAACTAAACACAGAGTTTATCAATGCACAAATACAAGTCACCAAAAACATCATCATATAAACTTTAATCGATAGGAAAGTAATTTTAAGGGGAGCAGTATGATGGCCACAAGCCCATCAATCCGGATGTATTAATGCTTACTAATCTAACAAACAAAACTACTTAATGAATTATACACACTGAACCCCCAAGACTCCTCAACAACGATTAAGGTACTGAAGACTGATGACTTGAAGACTGAAGATTTGGCAGGACTAGGCAGGAAAGTTTGAACTGGTTCACTAAAGTGCTTTATCACTTTAAGGTCAAAGTTTCCCTAAATGGCTAAATCTAGTCTGTCATCAGAAAGCACCTTTTGGACTTAACCCAAAGAAGGTTCCCTTGGCAGAGAATAAAATCTATCAAGATTTTATTAAGAAAGTCCTATGTCCATTGAGTATTATAGTTGTTCATACTTGTGTATAAATAGGTAACATAAGTAAGGAGTAAAAGTTGTCAAGTTTGTGCACTTAATGCTAAGCATTTACAAACCACTTTTACTCCTCCAAAGAACAACACTGTCCCAGAGATAGCTCAGTGATGAGTGCTCAAACACTCATCATTTTTGTCATATTTAAACTGCCAAAACATACAAAAACAAGCAAAAAGTTATCAAAATACTTAAATTATCCCAGGGATTGTGTTTTATGTGTTTTAAATGCAAAATGAGCAAAAACAAATGAAAATGATCAAAGTTTGCAATATTTGCAGTTTCAGTCCCCCGTGTTTCAAAACTTGTCAAAAATAGTCCCTATGCATTTATTTTGAAAGGAAAAGTCAACCCAAGTCTTTTGAAAGTCAAATATCACAAAATGTAACACTTGGGTCATAAGTTTCCAAATTTACAGTTTGGGTCCCTGTACTTTCAAAAATGGCAAATTAAGTCCTTGGGAATTTTAAAAAATGGAAAAATACAAAAATGGTTTTTGGAATATTGGTACTTGGCATTTTTGATCCTTGGTAGCAATTTGAGAAATTTACAGATTCCACCCCTCATCTTTGGTGAAATTGCAAAAATGGTCCTTGTGATACAAATAACCAAACCGGACCCTTTTTATTATCAAATCCAAAACCAAACCAAATCCAATACCCCAAAACCACCCCAAGCCCAAAACCATCCAAAGCCCATCACCCACCAGGCCCACTCTCCCTTTTTATATTAAAACGCAGGGTCAAACACCCCTTTGACCATCTTCCCTCCCAACACCCCAACACAAAACCAGGGAGAGCTTGTCTCTCCCACATGCTTCCCCCCTCCTCCATTAGCCCCCCACAATTAATGTTCCCACCAAACAAACCAACCGCCACCACCACCACAATAAATGCTCCCACCAGAACCACTAAAATTGGGTGCGTTTCATTTTGGCGGGAAAATTGCAATCAAGGGCTCAGGTGCATCAAATCCTAATTGAATGGATGGGATTTGGTCAAGAGTCAATGGAGAGACCACTGGGATATAAAAAAATCAAAAAGAAGCCATGTGAAGAGAGATAGGACCTAATTTTGGATCGATATATATATATATATATATATATGTATGCTCATATGAGCCCTAGTTTAGTGTGTAGTATGTAATTTAGTGATTGTAACATCTCTTTTATCTTTTGTACTCTGTTTTCAGTTAATGTAATTCAATGTTTCAAGTTTAATATCATTTTAGTTTTCAAGTCTCAAGTGTGAATTTTAAGATTGTTGTTTACATTTCATCAAGTGTTCTAAAGTTTTAGTATAGTTTCATAAGCTCAAATAAAAAGTTTTTAAAAGTTGTATAAGCTTCTGTTTCAATCAAAAACAAGTTTTTAGCAAAATAGCAAAAATATCAGAAAAATAAAAATAAAATAAAAAATTGTGAAAGGAAAGAAGACAAGCATGGAGCATGGTGAATTTAGGATGGCCATGGGTTAGTGGCTCTGTGGAGGGCCTATAGGATTGTACTTGGTTCATGGTTCATTGAAAGTTGCTTGGAAGGCTTTGTAAGAATTTTATTTTGATTTTTACCATTCTAGTGTAAAAGTAATATTAGTGGTTTATTTGTGTCTATTTTTTCTGTTTATTGCTTAGTAGATAATCTGTTATCATTAATTTGTGGTTTGGAATCATTGGTACCAAGTTTACATGTTAACAGTGTTTTAAAGGTGTGTTTGGATTTAACTGTGTGGATCACCTTGGTGGTTCTCCGTATTTGTTGCTTGTTTACTTAGCTCACTTATGGCCTAAATACACCAAGTCAAGCATAAAAGAAGTCACTTGTTAACAAAAGGTCAAAATCTCATGAAAAATGGCTTAAATCATTGTCTGTGAAGGATTTGGTGGATTACAAGCTTCATTTTAAGTCAAAAGTTGTTAACTTTGCTTAATTCAGTCCTTTTACACCTTATTTAACAACATTTAGTCATTAAATCCAGGTTTAAAGTTCATTTAAGTCAATAATCAAGTTTTCATAAAAAAGTCAAAAATACTCTTAGACAGAAATCCATTTCTTGGATGATTTTTCTAGAATTTTGAGTTTTGAATTAGACCTTGAAATTTGTTGTGGTGATAGTGTATCAGATGGTCTACAAGGACCCATAGTTGGCTTATTTTTGTGATTTTTTCACAAGTTTGTGCATAAGCTCAAAGTGAGATGCAGGGGAAGCACCTCCCCTGTGCACTGGACTCAGTCTCACTCACCCAACTTGAGTGGACCCCACAGGCCTATTTAGTGGACCCCAGTACCTGCTTTTTGGCTTAATAGAAAGCCAATAAGCTAGGCTTTAAGACCATTAGCCTATTTGGTAGATTAGAACCCATTTGGTAGGGCTGCATGTTCTCTCTTGTTTGGTCCTTGTCTGACCAAAGCTGAGTTATCAGCTTTTGTACCCATCTTTCAACCCTCCCCCTGACCTCATCTCTGGGACCCAGAGAGTGTGACCTAGCTTTTTAGATAGCTTATTACCTCAGATTTTTGGCTTATTACTTTATTTGGACTTCTAGAGTCCCTAGTGGACCACACAAGCCTCAAAAGTTGACCCCTTGAACCTGTTGTGCACTGTTTGGTGTGTGGATTGCTTATAGCTTATCTTGTGCTTATTTCTTGTGCTTATTTGCTCAGTTTGGCTTGCTTTGAGTAGTTGCACATCTGTTTATAGCTTATTTGTGTTTTAAATACCATTTGGTAGCTTTTGCTAATCAATCAAAGTCCTAATAAGCTTTAAAAGCTCAACTGCCTTCAAATAAGCTCATCAAATTGCTTATTTTTGAGTTCCATTCAAACTCCCTTCACAAAAGTTTTTTAAAAACATCCATTAAGCAAGTTTGAAACAGAAAAGTACCAAAAAGCTCAATTTGTTGGAAGTGATAGCTTCCATTTAAACCAATTGGCTTATTACCTCAGCTTATTTATAAGCTAATTCCATTTTTATAATTTTCCTAGGCTTCTGGTATATAAAAATAATTTTTGTAATTTTCTCAGATTTTTCTTGCATCATTTAGTATTTTTCTTTATTTAAATTAGTTTTTAAAAAATATTAAATAGTTAATAATTAATATTAATTAATTAGAAAATCAGAAAAATATAAATTAAATTTTAAAAATAGTTTTTAGATATTTTTAATTTTTCCAAATTTTATTTTCAAGTTTCTAGTGTAATTTAATAATTAATTAGAATTTTGGTTAATTTAAATAATTAAAAAGTAATTAATAATTAGTTAATAATTAGTAATAATTAATTAAAAAGTCTTAAAAATATATTTTCAGTTCTAAAATTAGTTTTATAGTATTTTAGATTTTTCCAAGTTTAAATTTTAATTTTTTAGGTTAATTTCATAATTATTTGTATTTTAGGTTAATTTAGTTAATTAAAATTAAATAGGAAATTAGTATTTAATTAATAGTAATTATAAAAATAGTGTAAAAAGTAATTTTAATTTTCCAAAAATTTTCTTTAATCATTAGGTTTGTAAAAATATCATTTTTATACCAGTAGCATTGTCAGATCACCTCACTCACTTTTATTTTACGTACGTTTGTTCCCGTTTTCAGCAAACGTACGATTTTTTAGGTTTTAGTTAACTTCTTCTCAATCTAAATTCCAGTAATTAATCACATAGCTTTCCTAAGCTATTTCTGTTCATAATTTCCAAATAATTCTCATAACCACCCTTTTCTGTGAATAATCACCCGATCACAAACACGCTCGGATACATTTCACACCTCGTCAGGGTATAACGACCTGGTGATTTCCTATATTACCCGGAGATTGACTCTAGGCTATTTGACTTTGTTGACCATTTCTTGGTCAATATAAGTTGACGGTTTAGGGCAAATCAAAATTTGGCGCCGCTGCCAGGGAGGTGTGCGCGTTTCTGCAGCGTCTTTTGAGATTAGTGTTATCTCACCATCATCACTGTACAAATACCACCACTTCTGTAAATTTTGAAATCAAAACACAAAACAAGTCATTAACACTTTTCCTAAAGTGTTAAAACACAAAAAAAAAAAAAAAAAAAAAAAAAAAAAATTAAAAACAACAAAGCAGATCGTAACGTTTTCTAAATTGGTTTTCTTTTAAGGTGATTCTTAAAGAGAAACGATTTTAGATTACGAGACGATACCAAAAATATTGACCAAAAGTTTTTCACCCATACACAAAAAGACAAAAACATCTGTCTTTTCATGTGAATAATAATCATACATAAAAATAAACCGTTGCAAACCAAGACAGAACACCTACCAACTGGGGGTGTGGACATAATAAGTTCCCAAACCAAATATTTAAAACTTGCCTTTGTATCCCTGTGAGTGGTGTACCTTTCTTAAAGAAGCCACTTGCTTGTGATTATTGGTTTAAGTTCACTGTGGATTTGCCTTGATTTTGTTTTGATTGGTTTTTATCCCTAGTGCATGCGCACTCGTTCTTCAAGGTCCACTAGCCCATTACGTGAGCTTGTCAGGAAACCTCGAAGACCTCGTAGACGTTCTGCACCAACAGTCGGATCTGAGATCCGTACTGTTGCCACACCCACTGTCACCATGGCGGAAGACCGGCCCATGTGTGAGCTTCTCCAAGTACCCATCGAGGGTTACGGAGATGCCATTGTTGTTCCAGCCATCATGGCTGATAATTTCGAGCTCAAAACCGGGTTACTCAATCTTGTAACCTCAAGTCAATTCTACGGTTTTGAGAGGGACGATCCTCATGCTCACATTCGATGGTTCAATAAAATCACATCGACCATCAAGTACAAGAATGTCCCTTGTAAAGCAATCAAACTTCTTCTCTTCCCATTCTCACTGGAGGGACAAGCCCGGATTTGGCTTGAAAAACAACCTCCTAGATCTATTGAGACATGGGAAGATCTAGTGAAAAAATTTGTGAATGAATTCTTCCCACCTTCCAAGACCACGAGTCTTAAGAACGAAATCACCAAGTTCACTCAGAAATATGATGAATCTTTTTGTGAAGCGTGGGATCATTTCAAAGAATTACTTCGCAAGTGTCCACATCATGGTTTCTCAGAGTTGATGCAACTCGATACTTTCTACAATGGCGTGAGCCAAGCTGATCAGGATTCTCTCAATGCCTCTGAGGGAGGTAATTTCTTGAGTAGGACCACAAAAGAAGCTTTACAGATCATAAAAAACAAGTCCAAGGTCCGCTCTACGCGAAGCAAACCGATTATTTCTCAAATCAATGCGGGTCCTTCCACTTCATCTTCTGTGGGTCAATCTAGCACGGATGCTAAGCTTGACAAGCTCACTGAAGCGATCCAAGCTTTGGTTCTCGCCCAAACAAAGAAAGTTTCATTTCCACAACATCCTCCACCTGCTGAGGTTAAAAAAGTGGAAGTCTGTGTGACTTGTGGTGGGCTGCATGCCTTCTACAATTGCACAGCTACTGATGGTACTCCATATGAAGCTCATGCTGTTGTCGGGTCCCAAAATCAAGGAGGCAATCAATACCGCCCTCCTATGGACCCGAACTATCGTCCTCACCATTATCCTGGACCTCCCGGTTTTAATCAAAACCCAAATGTCCAAAACCGTGGCCAAAATCAAAATAGAGTGAACCAAGGTTTTCAAAACCAAGGTAACTTCAATCAGGGTCACGGTTTCCAAAATCAAAACCAAGGTTTCCAAAATCAAGGTTTCCAACACCAAAATCAAGGAAACTTTAACCGGAACCAAGGTCAGGGTAATTTCAATCCCGGGAATTTTCATGGAAACAACCACCAGAATCAAGGGAATTTCCATCATCAAAACCAAGGAAATTTCCACCAAGGTCCTAATCCGAACAATCGAGCTCAAAATCTTCCTAATCCGAATCAAGCCATTGTTCCAACTGAGCCTTCATCTGATGATTTGTTAAAGCAATTCATGAAGTCCCAAGAAGAGTTGAACAAGTTTCTGGTCAGCCAGATTTCTGATATCAAGAAGTCTTTAAATGATCGACCCTCAGGCTCAGGTACTACTTTACCGAGCAACACGATCGCTAACCCGAGGGGCGATGCTAAGGCGATCACAACACAAAGTGGTGCTTCATATGATGAACCCGCGATTCCTACTACCTCTTTTTCCTCTCCTCCAAAGGTAGTGGAACGTGAACTTGAGGTAACAAAGGACAAGGTGCAAACTCCTAGCCCACGAAGTACAGCACACGTCCAACCTCAGGTTATTCCAGAAACCAGATGTAAGCCTGGAGTTGTCTTTGAACCACCAGAAACTCCAGTGGACAAATCCAAAACTTCTATTCCTTATCCATCACGTCTAAATGAACAAAAGCTCCGCGAAAAGGCTAGTCACCAAATGGATAAATTTTTCCAAATCTTCCAAGATTTGCACTTTGACATTATCTTCGCAGACGCTATTCTCTTGATGCCCAAGTTTGCATCAACAATCAAAAATCTATTAAGTAATAAGGAAAAACTCTTCGAGATGGCAAGAACTCCTCTAAATGAGCACTGCTCAGCAGTTCTCTTGAAAAAGCTTCCTGAAAAGCTTGGAGCCCCCGGGAAATTTCTCATTCCCTGTACTTTCCCGGGTATGGTTGAATGCTTCGCCTTAGCCGATCTAGGTGCTAGCATTAACCTGATGCCATATTCTGTGTGGAAGAAACTCTCTCTTCCCAAACTTACTCCCACGTGCATGACTTTAGAGCTTGCCGATCGTTCGATTTCTCATCCTCTTGGCATTGCCGAGGATGTATTCGTTAAAGTAGGAAAGTTCCATTTTCCAGCAGATTTTGTGATTGTCGACTTTGATGCCGATTCTAGGGTCCCTCTCATTCTTGGAAGGGAATTCCTTAGAACTGGGCGCGCTCTTATCGATGTATTTGAGCATGAGATCACATTACGTGTTGGAATGGAAGCCATCACCTTCAACCTAAATCAAACTTCGAGATACTCCTCCAATTATGACTGTGAATCGGTGAACCAAATAGATGTCATCGATGTTGCTACTGAGGAGTATGCTCAAGAGATTTTAGGTTTCTTTGATGATTCTTCGAGTGAAAACCTCACTCAATCTTCTCATCCCATCATTTCCAATTCTTCTCCTTCCCTCACTCTGTTTGAGGGAAGTGACTTCATCCTAGAAGAAATTCAGGCCTTTCTCAAAAGTGATTCGATTCCCGATGGAATCGATAACCAAGAGATTGACCCCGAGAGGGATATTCTCCTGCTTGAGAAGTTATTAAACGAAGATCCCTCTCCTCTTCCTGTTCTACCACAAACACTTCATAAAGAGGAAGTCAAAAATGTTGAGAAAACTGATGACTTCCCTGAGGTTGAACTTAAGGACTTGCCGCCTCATCTTGAATATGCATTTCTAGAGGGTGATGATAAATTATCCGTCATAATTGCTAAAGACTTAAGTGTTGAGGAAAAGGCTGCTCTCATAAAAGTTTTGAAGTCACATAAACAAGCAATTGCTTGGCGACTCTCCGACATTAAGGGCATTGACCCTGAATTTTGTACCCATAAGATTTTAATGGAGGATGACTTCAAACCAGCAGTCCAACAACAAAGAAGGGTGAATCCAAAAATTCATGAGGTAATCAAACAAGAAGTTTTAAAACTTCTTGATGCCGGATTGATTTACCCTATCTCGGACAGTCCTTGGGTTAGCCCAATTCATTGTGTTCCAAAAAAGGGTGGCATCACTGTTGTCACAAACGAGGAAAATGAGTTGATTCCAACTCGTTTGGTTATGGGTTGGCGTGTCTGCATTGACTATCACAAGTTAAATGATGCTACCCGTAAAGACCATTTTCCTCTGCCCTTTATGGATCAGATGCTCGAGAGATTAGCGAGGAATGAGTACTATTGCTTTCTCGATGGTTTCTCGGGTTACTTTCAGATTCCCATTGATCCGCAAGATCAGGAAAAGACCACTTTCACGTGCCCCTATGGAACTTTTGCGTATAAACGTATGCCATTTGGTTTATGTAATGCTCCGGGCATGTTTCAAAGACGTATGATGGCCATATTTTCCGATATGATCGGGAAAACTATGGAGGTCTTTATGGACGATTTTTCGGTCATTGGGGATTCGTTCCAATCATGTCTCTCCCATTTAGACAGCATGCTAAAATGTTGTGAAGACACAAAGTTATGTATAAATTGGGAGAAGAGCCACTTTATGGTCAAAGAGGGCATTGTCCTTGGCCATAAAATTTTAAAGAATGGGATTGAGGTTGACAGAGCCAAAGTGGACGTCATTGCAAAATTACCTCATCCCACAACCGTAAAAGGTGTTAGGAGCTTTTTGGGTCATGCCGGTTTCTATCGTAGGTTTATTCAAGATTTTTCTAAAATCGCCCGGCCTATGACCTATCTCCTCGAGAAGGATGCTCCTTTTATCTTCTCCCCCGAGTGCATCAAAGCTTTTGAAACAATAAAGAAAAAGCTGACCGAGGCACCGATTCTTGTTGCCCCCGATTGGGACTTGCCCTTCGAGCTCATGTGTGATGCTAGTGATTATGCGATAGGGGCAGTCTTGGGGCAACGTAAAACAAAACATTTTCAGCCTATACTCTATGCCAGTAAAACTATGACCGAGGCTCAAAGTCATTACACCAACACTGAAAAAGAATTATTAGTTGTGGTGTATGCTTTTGAAAAATTCCGGCCATACTTAATATTGACCAAGAGCATAGTGTATACGGATCACTCGGCTTTGAAGTACCTCTTTGCAAAACAAGATGCAAAGCCGAGGCTACTCCGTTGGGTTCTCCTCCTGTAAGAATTTGATATCATTATTCGTGATCAAAAAGGAGCCGAGAACCTAGCTGCTGATCATCTCTCCCGTCTTGAAAACCCTCACCAAGATGCTTTCGAGAAAAAGGAAATAAACGAAACATTTCCTCTCGAAACCCTTAATGTGGTTTCATTTCGTGGAGACTCGATTACCCCATGGTTTGCCAATTTCGCAAATTACCATGCGGGTAACTTTGTTGTGAAAGGGATGTCGTCCCAACAAAAAAATAAATTCTTCAAAGATGTAAAACATTACTTCTGGGACGACCCCTATCTTTTCAAAATTTGCGCGGATCAAGTCATCCGGCGGTGTGTGTATGGTCAGGAAGCGACTGAAATTTTAAAGGCTTGCCATGCTGGTCCCACGGGGGGGGGGGGGGGGGGGACCACCACAATCCCAACTACACCGCCAAAAAGGTGTTTGATTCCGGCTTTTATTGGCCCACAATCTACAAGGATGCCCAAGAATTTGTCAAATCCTGTGACGCTTGTAAATGTCACGGGAACATTTCACAAAAGAATGAAATGCCTCAGAATGCAATTCAAGTTTGTGAAATTTTTGACGTTTGGGGCATCGACTTTATGGGGCCATTTCCATCTTCACATGGCAACAAATACATAATCGTGGCTGTTGATTACTTGTCAAAATGGGTTGAAGCGAAAGCTTTACCCACAAATGATGCCCGAGTAGTTGTGAAATTCTTAAAAGCTCTTTTTGCCCGATTTGGAACTCCATGTGCTATTATTAGTGATCGTGGTACGTACTTCTGTAATGACAAATTCGACAAAGTCATGCAAAAGTACGGTGTTACTCACCGTCTTTCTACAGCGTACCACCCTCAGACAAGTGGACAAGTCGAAGTTTCCAATCGGGGCATTAAAAGAATTTTAGAAAGAACCGTAGGTGAAAATTGTGCATCGTGGTCGGATAAATTAGATGATGCACTTTGGGCTTTCCGTACGGCTTACAAAACACCCATCAGGTGTACGCCTTACAAACTTGTGTACGGGAAAGTGTGCCATCCTCCGATCGAGCTTGAGCACAAAGCCTATTGGGCTCTCAAGCATGCCAATTTTGACCTCAAAACTGCGGGTGATCATAGAAAAGTTCAACTGAATGAATTAAATGAACTACGTGATCAAGCTTACGAGAACTCTTTGATCTATAAAGAAAAGACAAAGAAGATTCATGACTCCAAAATCAAGAACCGCGTTTTTAACGTTGGTGATCGAGTCCTTCTTTTCAACTCTAGACTCAAGATCTTCTCAGGAAAGCTAAAAACCCGGTGGACTGGTCCATTCACTATCGCAAATGTTTATCCTTATGGCACCGTCGAATTATCTCAAAATGATGGTCCTAATTTCAAAGTGAATGGACATCGGTTGAAACATTACTTCGGAGAGGACATACCATCCATGGTTGTCCCGGATCTCCAAACTTTCCCCAAGGACATTTGAATTCGGGGATCGAGTCAAGCTAGCGACTCGATGAACAAAAACAATAGCACAATACGGGTTTTCACCCGTATCTCTGATTTCTTTCTACTTTCTACCATCTTAGTGTGGGGGAATGGCCAACCCCCCGCTGTTTGAAAATGTATATATGTATATAAGTTCCAAAAAAAAAATGTGTGTATATGTAGAAATAAAGTGAAATATGGTGTTTCCACAGTTAGATTCGAATATTGGCTTCTTCCGTTCAAAGAGTCGGCATAATAACCGGGACTTTGAATATTGAGGACAATATTCATTTCTAAGTGTGGGGGGGAAATTCTAGCGAATTTTATCACAATATATCTTCTAGTACCTCGTTTTTGGCCAAAAATTTTCAGTTCATTTTATCACAATATATCTTCTAGTACCCCCGTTTTTTGCCAAAAATTTTCAAAAATTTTTCACTTTATTTCAAAATTTTTGTGGTTATCAGTCTGCCATGTCTAACCGACAAAGGGATTGGCTAATCCAGGGGCAAACGGCTCTTGGTAAAGATAACTCGAATCCGTTGACGGCTTGCAATTTGCCCAAAATTGTATGGTATCTCAGCTCGCCATATCCTAAAAAGTGAATGAGTTGGCTAGCCCGCAAGATTATGGCTTGTGGTAAAGGCAGTGGAAAAACCATAATTGGTAATCAGCTCACCAAGATGTCGACTGTGTCCATCAAGAGTTGGCTAGTCCAGGAGCAAACGGCTCTTGGTAAAGACAAATCAAAACCGTTGAAAGCTGGTGGTTTGCTAAAAATCACATGGTTATCAAGTGGACCATAGTTCTTACTTGAATCGAAACACTTGGCTACTCCAGAAGTGATGGCTTTTGGTAAAGAGATTTCAAATCCATCAAGTTTTCTAAAAAGATTGCTAGGGACTAGCAATAGTTTAGTGTGGGGGATTGATGAGTGCTCAAACACAAATCATTTTTGTCGTATTTAAATTGCCAAAACATACAAAAACAATCAAAAAGTTATCAAAATACTTAAATTATCCCAGGGATTGTGTTTTATGTGTTTTGAATGCAAAATGAGCAAAAACAAATGAAAAATGATCAAAGTTTGCAATATTGGCAGTTTCAGTCCCCCGTGTTTCAAAACTTGTCAAAAATAGTCCCTATGCATTTATTTTGAAAGGAAAAGTCAACCCAAGTCTTTTGAAAGTCAAATATGACAAAATATAACACTTGGGTCGTAAGTTTCCAAATTTACAGTTTAGGTCCCTGTACTTTCAAAAATGGCAAATTAAGTCCCTAGGAATTTTGAAAAATGGAAAAATACAAAAATGGTTCTTGGAATATTGGTACTTGGCATTTTTGGTCCTTGGTAGCAATTTGAGAAATTTACAGATTCAACCCCTCATGTTTGGTGAAATTGCAAAAATGGTCCTTGTGATACAAATAACCAAACCGGACCCTTTTTATTATCAAATCCAAAACCAAACCAAATCCAATACCCCAAAACCACCCCAAGCCCAAAACCATCCAAAGCCCATCACCCACCAGGCCCACTATCCCTTTTTATATTAAAACGCAGGGTCAAACACCCCTTTGACCATCTTCCCTCCCAACACCCCAACGCAAAACCAGGGAGAGCTTGTCTCTCCCACATGCTTCCCCCCTCCTCCATTAGCCCCGCACAATTAATGTTCTCACCAAACAAACTAACCCCCACCACCACCACAATAAATGCTCCCACCAGAACCACTAAAATTGGGTGCATTTCATTTTGGCAGGAAAATTGCAATCAAGGGCTCAGGTGAATCAAAGCCTAATTGAATGGATGGGATTTGGTCAAGAGTCAATGGAGAGACCACTGGGATATAAAAAAATCAAAAAGAAGCCATGTGAAAAGAGATAGGACCTAATTTTGGATCGATATATATATATATATATATATATATATATATATATATATATATATATATATATATATATATATATATATATATATATATATATATATATATATGCTCATATGAGCCATAGTTTAGTGTGTAGTATGTAATTTAGTGATTGTAACATCTCTTTTATCTTTTGTACTCTGTTTTCAGTTAATGTAATTCAAGGTTTCAAGTTTAATATCATTTTAGTTTTCAAGTCTCAAGTGTGAATTTTAAGATTGTTGTTTACATTTCATCAAGTGTTCTAAAGTTTTAGTATAGTTTCATAAGCTCAAATAACAAGTTTTCAGAAGCTGTATAAGCTTCTGTTTCAATCAAAAACAAGTTTTTAGAAAAATAGCAAAAATATCAGAAAAATAAAAATAAAATAAAAAATTGTGAAAGGAAAGAAGACAAGCATGGAGCATGGTGAATTTGGGATGGCCATGGGTTAGTGGCTCTGTGGAGGGCCTATAGGATTGTACTTGGTTCATGGTTCATTGAAAGTTGCTTGGAAGGGTTTGTAAGAATTTTATTTTGATTTTTACCATTCTAGTGTAAAACTATTATTAGTGGTTTATTTGTGTCTATTTTGTCTGTTTATTGCTTAGTAGATAATCTGTGATCAATAATTTGTGGTTTGGAATCATTGGTACCAAGTTTACATGTTAACTGTGTTTTAAAGGTGTGTTTGGATTTAACTGTGTGGATCACCTTGGTGGTTCTCAGTATTTGTTGCTTGTTTACTTAGCTCACTTATGGCCTAAATACACCAAGTCAAGCATAAAATAAGTCACTTGTTAAAAAAAAGTCAAAATCTCATGAAAAATGGCTTAAATCATTGTCCGTGAAGGATTTGGTGGATCCCAAGCTTCATTTTAAGTCAAAAGTTGTTAACTTTGCTTAATTCAGTCCTTTTACACCTTATTTAACAACATTTAGTCATTAAATCCAGGTTTAAAGTTCATTTAAGTCAAAAATCAAGTTTTCATAAAAAAAGTCAAAAATACTCTTAGACAGAAATCCATTTCTTGGATGATTTTTCTAGAATTTTGAGTTTTGAACTAGACCTTGAAATTTGTTGTGGTGATAGTGTATCAACTGGTCTACAAGGACCCATAGTTGGCTTATTTTTGTGATTTTTTCACAAGCTTGTGCACAAGCTCAAAGTGAGCTGCAGGGGAAGCACCTCCCCTGTGCACTGGACTCAGTCTCACTCACCCAACTTGAGTGGACCCCATAGGCGTATTTAGTGGACCCCAGTACCTGCTTTTCGGCTTAATAGAAAGCCAATAAGCTAGGCTTTAAGACCATTAGCTTATTTGGTAGATTAGAACCCATTTGGTAGGGCTGCATGTTCCCTCTTGTTTGTCCCTTGTCTAACCAAAGCGGAGTTATCAGCTTTTGTACACATCTTTCTACCCTCCCCCTGACCTCATCTGTGCGACCCAGAGAGTGTGACCTAGCTTTTTAGATAGCTTATTACATCAGCTTTTTGGCTTATTACTTTGTTTGGACTTCCAGAGTCCCAAGTGGACCCCACAAGCCTCAAAAGTTGACCCTCTGAACCTGTTGTGCAGTGTTTGGTGTGTGGATTGCTTATAGCTTATCTTGTGCTTATTTCTTGTGCTTATTTGCTCAGTTTGGCTTGCTTTGAGTAGTTGCACATCTGTTTATAGCTTATTTGTGTTTTGACATTCGCTAGCTTTACGCAAATTTTAACTTTTAAACCCTTTTACCCAAAAAAAAAATACAATTTGGTAGCTTTTGCTAATCAATCAAAGTCCTAATAAGCTTTAAAACCTCAACTGCCTTCAAATAAGCTCGTCAAATTGCTTATTTTTTAGTTCCATTTAAACTCCCTTCACAAAAGTTGTTTAAAAACATCCATTAAGCAAGTTTGAAACAGAAAAGTACCAAAAAGCTCAATTTGTTGGAAGTGATAGCTTCCATTTAAGCCAATTAGTTTATTACCTCAGCTTATTTATAAGCTAATTCCATTTTTATAATTTTCCTAGGCTTCTGGTATATAAAAATAATTTTTGTAATTTTCTCAGATTTTTCATGCATCATTTAGTATTTTTCTTAATTTAAATTAGTTTTTAATAAATATTAAATAGTTAATAATTAATATTAATTAATTAGAAAATCAGAAAAATATGAATTAAATTTTAAAATTAGTTTTTAGATATTTTTAATTTTTCCAAATTTTATTTTCAAGTTTCTAGTGTAATTTAATAATTAATTTGAATTTTGGTTAATTTAAATAATTAAAAAGTAATTAATAATTAGTTAATAATTAGTAATAATTAATTAAAAAGTCTTAAAAATATATTTTCAGTTCTAAAATTAGTTTTATAGTATTTTAGATTTTTCCAAGTTTAAATTTTAATTTTCTAGGTTAATTTCATAATTATTTGTATTTTAGGTTAATTTAGTTAATTAAAATTAAATAGGAAATTAGTATTTAATTAATAGTAATTATAAAATTAGTGTAAAAATTAATTTTAATTTTCCAAAAATTTTCTTTAATCATTAGGTTTGTAAAAATATCATTTTTATACCAGTAGCCTTGTCAGATCACCTCACTCACTTTTATTTTACATACGTTTGTTCCCGTTTTCAGCAAACGTACGGTTTTTTAGGTTTTAGTTAACTTCTTCTCAATCTAAATTCCAGTAATTAATCACATAGCTTTCCTAAGCTATTTCTGTTCATAATTTCCAAATAATTCTCATAACCACCCTTTTCTGTGAATAATCACCCGATCACAAACGCGCTCGGATACATTTCACACCTCGTCGGGGTATAACGACCTGGTGATTTCCTATATTACCCGGAGATTGACTCTAGGCTATTTGGCTTTGTTGACCATTTCTTGGTCAATATAAGTTGACGGTTTAGGGCAAATCACTCAGTGAGACCTATAGTTGTCACTCAAACTTTGTTTGAGTTTAGTGATGAGTTCATACCATACTTGTCGTTTCAATCCCAAGTGTTATTCCGCAAACATATTCCACAAATACTTGGGTATAATTCTTTGATTAACTTCTAATAAGAATTAAATGTTAAAAATTACTCTTTTCTCTTTACGTTTATCTTTGTTGTTAATCTTTTATACATCTGTGTTAAAAGTCATATATCTTGGTTAGTTTAACTCTCTAGTTACTATTAACCAAGTAAAAGGGACCAACAGTACGAGAAGGAGAAGGCCTTCGACATCTCCCTTGAGCTTTCCCACAAAGAGGAGATTCATGACCAAGGCTACAATCATGGGACTCCCCCATGTACACCCCAAGTCTCATCTATGATCATGGGAATTCCCCATGTACGCCCTAAACTTTAGCTATCATCCCCATGATACGCGCCTAAACCCTAGCAGTCACTTTAAATCATGGAATACCTTCTTGATTTTCGTAGATTGAGCATGGAAATCTCCAAGGCCTATTTTCCTCTCCTATAAATAGCTTGGACGACTCATTAAGTATGGTACATTCACTAAACACACACATATCCTCTCAAACATATTTATTTACCATCACAAATACTCTTTCTCATGCCGGATGTGATTCGCAAGGCCAACTCCCTGTGCAAACACTTAACTTAGTGTCTTTGTATTTCTTATTTCAGGTTATCAACAAGCTTGGCGCATCCTCACAAACCATGTTTCCTTCAATCATCATCGTAAGGCCTGGTGGTACAATTTATTGTACAATCAGATAGTGCCTCCAAATTTTAAGTGCAAAAACCACAGCTCCTAACTCCAAATTGTGTGTGGTAAAGTTCTCCTCATGAGTCTTAAGTTATCGGGAAGCATAAGCCATGACCTTCCCTCGTTGCATCAAAACTGCTTTGAACCCTTGGTGTAATGCATCGCAATAGACCGCAAAATCTTAAGCTCCATTAGGTAACACTAAAATTGATGCATTAAAAAGCTTCTGCTTTAGGGCTGGAAAAGCTTCTTCTTTGTCCTTCCCCTTTCCAAACTTCTTGTCTTTTTGAGTTAACGTGGTTAATGGTTTAGCTATCATGGAGAATCCTTCGATGAATCTCCTATAATATCTAGCTAGTCCTAGAAATTGACGAATCTCTATGGCGTTTGTGGGTGTTGGCCAATTCTCAATAGCTTCGATCTTTGCGGGATCCACGTGTAACCCCTTACTGTCAATTACATGCCCCAGGAATTGTACCTTGCGAATCCAAAACTCATACTTCGAGAACTTTGCGTGCAATTTCCACTCCTTTAGTAGCTTCAAGATTGTCTCCAGATGCTGCTTGTGTTCCTCTTCACTCTTGGAGTAGATCAAAATGTCGTCGATGAAGACTATAACAAACTTGTCCAGATATGGTTTGCACACTCGGTTCATGAGATCCATGAATACAGCAGATGCGTTTGTCAAACCAAAGGGCATCACTTGAAACTTATAATGGCCATATCAAGTTCTGAACGTTGTCTTGGGAATATCCTCTTCCTGGACTAGGAGTTGATAATAACCTGACTGCAAGTCTATCTTGGAGTAGTAACCGGATCCTTGTAACTGGTCGAATAAGTTGTCGATTCTCTATTGCTGGTATCAGTTATTCACTGTTAACTTATTTAGTTCATGATAGTCAATACACATCCTAAATGACCCATCCTTCTTCTTAACGAATAAGACCGGTGCTCCCAGGGCGAGGAACTTGGTCGAATAAACCCTTTGTCCAATAACTCTTGCAGTTGGTTAGACAGTTCTTGCATCTGTGTTGGTGCTAACCGATACGATGCACGTGCTATGGGTGCAGCTCCCAACACTAACTCGATTTGAAATTTCACTTGTCGAACTGGTGGGCGCCCAGGTAGATCCTCGGAAAATACTTAAGGAAAATCAAGCACAACTGGAACATCTTCAAGTCACTCCTCTCCCGACTTCTTCTCAGCTACCTGTTCAAGGAATGCGTGACATCCTGTCTCAATGTATTTCATAGTCTTGATACAAGATATGATGTTCAAACGGGTTCCACTTCAGTCACCACGGATAATCAGAGTTTCGTTGTCGAGAGTAACATGAACAGCTCAATCACTACAAATAATACTCGCTTGATGCTTGGACAACCAATCCATACCCATCACTACGTCGAAGCTTCCTAGTTCAATAGGCATGAGGCTGATACTAAATGGATGATCTTGAAGGTCTAGGGTACAATCTCGGATTATGGTGCAAGTGTTAACTACATTGCCATTAGCTAGCTCAATGCTATAACTAGAGTCTAGAGTGGTTGGTGGGATATTAAGTAGGGGTGAAACCGTAGAGGATATAAAACTCATGTCAGCAACGGAATCGAATAACACTTTAACACGATGATTGTTGAGTAGAAATGTACCGGTAACCACATTCGGATCTTGATGTTGGTCTCCATTTCCCATCACATATGCTCTCCCAAGAGCGCCTTCAGCTCTCTGACGGTTGTTCTTTAGGCAATGACTCTTGTAGTGACCACGCTCTCCACATCCAAAACAAGTCACCACAGGCTGTAAGTTACTCCCTGTAGCTACAACCTTGTTCTTACAATGCTTAGCAATATGCCAACCTTCTGAAAATTCTAACACTTAGCTGTGCACGATCCAATGTGATGCTGCTTACACTAATCGCAAAACGGGTGATTCCCAGCATACCCTTAAACTTGTTCTGGTGCAGCCACATAAGCCTTAACAGTCTCTTGGCTTCTATTCTGATGGTGGTGATGGTTATTGTTACGGTACTGGTTGTTTTTGTTGTTGTTGTTGTTGTTGCGGTTGTTAAAGTTGTTGTAGTTGTTTTTCCTTATGCTATCATTCCACTTTCTCTTGTGGTCAGTGTTGTTGTTTCTCTGAACAACACCATGCTTGATCACTTGATCCAGGAATCGCTGAGCTGCCCGAATAGTCTCATCTAAGGTCTGAGCGTTGAATGGCGTTACATTTCCTTCAATACTAGCTGGTAGTCCCCCAATGAACTTCTCCAATGGTGACTCAATATCTGGAACCATATAAGCATAGAAAACTCTCAATTCTTGAAACCGACGCACATAAGTAGTTAGTTCAATTCCCTTCATAGCTAAATAGTAAAACTCTGTGTCCAACCTCTTCATATCGCTGCGAGTGCGATTGATGCGTACTATGTGTCAGTGTAGTATAGAGTATTTTTGCATAATCAAGTTTTAAATTTATATTTAGCCGACTTATTACTAACACACACACTTAACGAGCAGTGCACCCGATCCATATGTATATAGTGGTAAGTAGAGTATCGAACACTAAGACTGGAACGTAATATCTAGTTGATTTAATCAGTATTTTAATATCTAAGTTAGTTTTACAACCTAATCTAATAAAATGGGGGTTTAGCCTGAGAGACTATTACTGATTTAATTAAACAATAAAAGTAAAACTAATGAGAACAAATTAGTGAATAGCAATCACGTACACATATAGATAATAGAAACACGTAGGAAGACCTGTCCTTATAATTAAGTAGCTTGTCACTTGTTTTATTGCTAGTTTTATATGATGAGTATCGTAATCTAATCTATCTCGTTGGATCCTAAATATCGGCGAGTAAACTCTTAATGATTACTTATGTTTATCCTACCTTCTAGACACTAGATAAGTAGGCGAGGAAAAGGTATGGTAGCCCAGAAGACTCAACTAAACACAGAGTTTATCAATGCACAAATACAAGTCACCAAAAACATCATCATGGAAACTTTAATCGATGGGAAAGTAATTTTAAGGGGAGCAGTATGATGGCCACAAGCCCATCAATCTTGTTGTATTAATGCTTACTAATCTAATAAACAAAACTACTTAATGATTATACACATGCAGGACCTTCTTACGGTTCTAAGATCTTCGTTTGGGGTGTGTCTTGTGATGCTTCTTCGACTGAATTTGTCTCCTTAGGGTTTCTTTTCACACCTCAAACTCGTATCTGTCATGGGGTATTTATAGTTTCTGTCTGAGGGATCAATGCAGCGCATGTTGATGATAGATGCGGCGCATCTACTTAACTTCGCGTGGGGTCCAAGATTATTATATTCTGGAATATTCGTACACCACCTTTAGATGCGGCGTAACTTGTTTCTCTATGTGGCGCATGTCCTTTAACGTCTTGGATAGTATCTGGTGAAGTCTTTAGCTGATACACCGCATGTTGTAAATGAGATGCGGCGTATTTGTAGTAGAACAAGTTGATTATCCTTCGTTAACCAAAGTTTCATATACGGCGCATGTTGTAATTAGATGCGGCGCATTCTTCAAAGTCAGGCAATGGTCTTCAAATTCATCTAAGTATGATGTTGCGGCGTATCTGTTGAGAGTGATACGGCGCATCTCTTGAATTTCAATAGACTTTTCAAATCTTGATCATTTAGCTCCATAATTCGTCCAATATCATTAACTTTCACCAATTGCTTGTTTTTACCTGAGAATCACTAAAGTAAACATTAAAGCACCAATTCTCATAAAAAACAATATAAAACAAATCAATTAAATAGGATAAATGATGCTAATAAAATGTACATATTTGATCTCATCAAATATCCCCCCACTTGAACTTTACTTGTCCTTAAGTAAACCTTTAGATTAAACATAATGAAAATGTATCCTTATTTAAACACTTATTCATTTTATCATAATTGCACGGCCAAACACTTAACCAATTTGAAACAAAATACATTTTTAATAAAAGCAAATCTAATCGTTTAACTGTCCGGACGTGACGAATATTCTATCATATGCTTGACAAGGATACACGTCTCCCCCACTAATGGTAAGGAGTAATAAGTCTAAAGTGGTAAAAATGGTTTTTTTGGTTCATGGGTTAAACCTAGATTTGCTTGAACATCTCCTGCATAAACTTAGTAGATCGCTGGCGCGAGTCCTCGACGCTTTAACTAACTGATGCTCACTATTATGCTTCATGGATCGCTGGTGCGAGTCCTTGATCTTTCAAATGATGGATGGTCACTAATGTGTTCCTTGGATCACTGGCGTGTTATTTTCGTAACGGATGGTCACCAAGTTGCAAACCAGATCGCTGGCGCATCATTTAATCAATCTTAAACTCGGATGGTCACCAATTCACACACCAGATCGCTAGCACGTTAGCTAATTAATCTAATACTCGGATGGTCACTACCTTATTCATACATTTAATATTCTTACTTGGCCGTCATCATATCTGGATGCTCGAAAGCTAACAACGAATATAACAATACGGTTGGGTATGGATAACATTTAGGGTATAAATTAGTGTAAAATAAAAAATACATAACAAGAAACAAATAGATTAAGTCCTAAGTGTGGTTAGAATACTTCCCTACCATCCCATGAGTAAGACTCATATCATTGAATAACTCACGCTTTGACTCTTTTGTAACTCACGCTTTATGTAGACACG
This sequence comes from Artemisia argyi, assembly GCA_030686995.1. Lineage (NCBI taxonomy): Eukaryota > Viridiplantae > Streptophyta > Magnoliopsida > Asterales > Asteraceae > Artemisia > Artemisia argyi. The sequence continues at coordinate 109,945,039 of CM060690.1, read as the reverse complement.
AATTATAATTAATAAGATCTTAGACAAAGAATAAACAGTCCTTAGTTGGCGTTCCCATAACGTCCAACTCCCTTTCAATCCATAAATATAATACAACAATATTGGCGATATCAACCTCCTAATACAAAACTTTACATCGTTGGTTTAAACAAACAACCAACTTTTTCTTTCTTTTTCTTTTCTCATTTTTTTGATTTTTTTTAATAAGATAACTAATGGTGTAAAATTACACCACAATACCATCACAATAATTCTGGATAATTTTTTATTACTTTTCAGACTTTCAGACATAATGTAATAGTAAAAGTAGTGAACACACGAAAAACTGACTAAAAATATACAATATGTACTTTCACTCCAATTGCATTGTGCAATTTCCTGACCTAACTAAAGATAATGAATTTACGTACACGAACACGTGTAACGCAAGGAATCACACTTTGCCTAAGCAACTAGCCACGGACTTAAATCTACAGGGTAGGCTAAGGTATAAGGTGTAACAAAACATAATAACAAGGTGTATAAATCCTAAAGGAATGGCTCTACGAGTTTTTCTAGGGGTATCTTACTCTAAAAATGAGAGTAACAAAGGGTTTATACGGGGGTTAACTAACCAGTGAAGTTAGTTAATATCACATAACATATAAAGGCTTTTTGGTGTAATCCTAAAATTTTACCAATTTAGACAAGTCACTCCAATTATAAAAATAATACTTATTATGGTGGTCTCGAATAGTATACAAGTCAAGTTCTAAAGTTTACAAGTCACCGGCACACTCATAGATTTGTGAATTTTGAAATCACAATTTTAGAAAATAAAGTCTTGTGTGCAGCTATGCAACTTAGATTAAACAAAAACATGTTATTTTTTTTTAATTTTGATATATTAATCGCAAATTAAAGCATAATCTTGAAAAATAAGGACAAGTAAGAGTTAAGTAAGAGTTTTAATTCTCCATCCCCCCCCCCCCCACTTAAGTTAAACAACGTCCCCGTTGTTTATTAAAATTAAAAACAGGAAATTAAAAAGAATTTGAACGAAAAACTCCCCTGATATTTGCTCGGTTTGATCCTCCATTATGCATTTGCGAGAAATAAATATAAATACCACCAATTATGCACCTGAGTTTAAGAAGATCGATACTTGTACAAAATCCGTTAGTGGTTAGAAAATAAAAATAACAATAAAACCTGTAAATCATCAGGTCAGTCGATGCACCACATCTTATTGAAGAAGATGCGTCGTATCGAGCCTGTAATTGGTACTGGTAAGAAAGATTAGATGCGTCGCATCCTTAACCAGGGATGCGCCGTATTTAATAAACTGACAGAAGGTTCATAGCTCAGAAAATAAAATGCAAAAAAACAAAAATAGATATGACCTGTGCAGTAGATACGCCTCATCTGTTGATGGTGATGCGCCACATCTGCTACAGGTCTGACAGACTCGACATCAAAAAACAGTAAAGATAAATCCGGGTTGTCTCCCGGTAAGCACTTTTCTTTATTCCAGAGTCTTCAAGTTTGACTCACGTTCAGCTTCTATTTTATTCCCGGAGATCTTCAATCTCCATCTTTTTCTTAATTCCATTATCAAGGAACCAAACATTATGTTCACAAAATCAGAACATCTTTGACACTAATCCACCTCTAGTAGTTATTCCATTCAAGTCGTGCCTTTGGAACAAAACTTCCTTAATCACCATCGACAATTGGTGCACCTCAATCGTCCATTCTCTAATCATATTGTTTTGTTCTTTCAGCAACAGTTTATCGATGAAAGTTTCCTTCTTATGATGTTCCTTATCACATTCGTGGGCGAACTTAGATACAATCTCATCGATTGTAAGTTTGATCCTTGGACCTCCGAACCAGCTTGGGAAAATATCAACCATGATTCCTGAAAAACAAATAGGCTTCAAAGTAAAAATTTTCTCAGAGACAGGAAAGATGATTAGAATTTTCTCCGTTCGGGATAAATAAAAGTTTGCTGATATTTGCAGGTGATGCGCCGTATAATAAAAATAGGATGCGTCGTATCTTATTACGTTAAAGATTAAATCAGTCTTTTATTCAGAAAAATGATACGTCGTATCTATGAAAACAGATGCGTCATATCTCAGTTTAATATACTCGAAAAATTGTTTTTCATAAATAAATAGATACGCCACAACTGTCGAAACAGATGCGTCGTATCTCGTTAGGGTTTTGAAATTTTTCTGATTAAAAATAGAATACGTCGTATCTAGGGGATAGATGCGCCGTACTTCGAATTTTAAGTTAATGCTGTATATAAAAATAAAAAACGCAATGCGCCGTATCAGATAAATCAGATGTGCGGCATTATTTAGATCAGCAAAATACAAAAGAGAACAATAATACAGAAAATAAAAAGAAAATAAAACAAAAAATACAGAAAATAAAATAAACAAAACAAACAAACAAGAAAATTAAATATGCAAAATATACAATGAATGCAATCTAAAGTAATAAACAACAAAGTTAGTGGTAGAATCTAATTAAAATACTAATCAAATAAACAGATATTAACAAGTCATTCACCGGCAGCGGCGCCAAAAACTTGATGCGTGATATGTGTCAGTGTAGTATAGAGTATTTTTGCATAATCAAGTTTTAAATTTATAGTTAGCTGACTTATTACTAATACACACATTTAACGAGTAGTGTACCTGATCAATGCGTATATAGTGGTAAGTAGAGTGTCGAACACTAAGAATGGAACGTAATATCTAGTTGATTTAATCAGTATTTTAATATCTAAGTTAGTTTTACAACCTAATCTAATAAAACGGGGGTTTAGCCTGAGAGACTAACACATATTTAATTAAACAATAAAAGTAAAATTAATGAGAACAAATCAGTGAATAGCAATCACGTACACAGATAGATAATAGAAACACGTAAGAAGACCTGTCCTTATAATTAAGTAGCTTGTCACTTGTTTTATTGCTAGTTTTATATGATGAATATCGTAATCTAATCTGTCTCGTTGGATCCTAATATCGGCGAGTAAACTCTTAATGATTACTTATGTTTATTCTACCTTCTAGACACTAGATAAGTAGGCGAGGAACAGGTATGGTAGCCTAGAAGACTCAACTAAACACAGAGGTTATCAATGCACAAATACAAGTCACCAAAAACATCATCATATAAACTTTAATCGATGGGCATCAATTTTAAAGGGTGCAGTATGGTGGCCACAAGCCCATCAATCCTGATGGATTAAAGCTTACTAATAAAATAAACAAAATTACTTAATGAATTATACACATGCAGGACCTTCTTACGGCTCTAAGATCTTCGTTTGGGGCGTGTCTTGTGATGCATCTTCGACTGAATTCGTCTCCTTAGGGTTTTTTTTCACACCTCAAACTCGTATCTTTCATGGGGTATTTATAGTTTTTATCTGAGGGATCGATGCGTCGCATGTTGATGATAGATGCGGCGCATCTACTTAACTTCTCGTGGGGTCCAAGATTATTATATTCTGGAATATTCGTACACTGCCTTTAGATGCATCGTAACTTTTTCTCTATGCGATGTATGTCCTTTAACGTCTTGGATTGTATCTGGTGAAGTCTTTAGCTGATACGCCGCATGTTGTAAATGTGATGCAGTGTATTTGGAGTAGAACAAGTTGATTATCCTTCGTTGGCCAAAGTTTCATATGCAGCACATGTTATAATTAGATGAGGCGCATTCTTCAAAGTCAGGCAATGGTCTTCGAATTCATCTAAATATGATGTTGCGGCGTATCTATTGAGAGTGATACGGCACATCTCTTGAATTTCAGTAGACTTTTCAAATCTTGATCATTTAGCTCCATAATTCGTCCAATATCATTAACTTTCACCAATTGCTTGTTTTTACCTGAGAATCTCTAAACTAAACATTAAAGCACCAATTCTCATATAAAACAAGTCAATTAAATAGGATAAATGATGCTAATAAAATTTACTTACTTGATCTCATCAGCGATAGTTTTTAACCATTTCCTTCATAAACTCTTCCCACAAGGTATTATACGCATTTTCCATTCCCATATCTTGAGCATAATAAATCGACCAGGACAAGGCATGCTCCACAAGAGTACCCGTCACATGCTTCACCTTGCAATCCTTAGAACAATTACTCCTTAGAAATACCGACTCCATCTTCTCAAACAATTAAGTTAAATCAACAACTCCTTCAGTTCCGTAAAAGGTAGTGGGCTTGCAATTCATAAAGTCTTTATAGGTACAGAAACGATTCTGATTGGCCACGCACATCCCTGCATGTCCACCAATAAGATTACCAATTCCCGCACGCTCTGGAAGTGCCGCGGCGATACCGTGATCAACCAATTTCTGAATCTCAGCTGGTGTCATTCTCCTAGGCGGCATAATACTATCAATCATTACAAGTGTATAACACAGTCAGTATTTGATCAATGTAACAGAATCATAACACAAAGTAAATAATACAAGGGTACATCATAATACAGTATACGTTCAACATCATAAATAGTACATCACCAAAATACATCATAGATTCAATACTTGTTATAAGTCTTACAAGATATATAACGCGCTTACAAGTTTCTTATCAAAATCTACTAACTGATACAAACTAGTTTAGTAAGTACAAGGCAAACAACCACTATGACATTAAACAACCATAATAAAGATGATCACTACTCTCTTACTGACGGTCTCTTCCGTATGTAGCCAAGACATCCACACTATCAACAAAATGAAATCACGCCATCCTGTCATAGTACGCCTGCCACTGCATCGCATGAATCTCGTCCCTCAACTCCTGAATGCTACTCTGGTAATGGCAGTTATCAATATCAGTGAAAATAGGTCATCCCTCTAACTCCATCAGTGCCTTCTCGATCACTGACATCTTCTTCTCCAATGCTGTCAAACACTCCTGAGCCTCTGTCACAGTATGCTCTGTCGAACTCAATCTCTCTGCATAACCATACAACCCAAGATAAAAATCATCCATAGCTCCTTGACCTCTTTTGATCTGCTTCTTCAACTCCAAAACCTCAGTCTATCGCGCACTCAAACGTCATGACATCAACATGTAATGATATCTTGATACAAATGACTCAACTTGGCCCTAAGCTCCGATGGTGATACTTGCGGCACTGCCGAAGACTCACCAATCTCCAATGTAGATGGTGGCTCAGATGTCACCTCGGTAGCAAGTGTATGTCCTAATGCGTCTGATGTATCAGACTCATATATGACGTTTGACACTGCTGGTGAGGAAGGCAAAGGGAGAGCCTCCTATTCCTCCTCGTCATTATCATCCTCCTCATCATCATCCATCTCATCATGATCCTCCATCTCATCATCATGGTATGGTGCATCAACAGGATCCATATCCTCCTCTTGACTGTGTGGAACGGGTGTGGGGTCTAAGGGTGCATCTGGTAACTGGTCGGGAGGGACGGGTGCAGACATGATACTCTACAAGGAGTATCGGAAAAATAAATATAAAGTTTCCCAGCCAATGTTTGTAAAAATAGTTTTATGTAAAGTAAGATAGAAGTGGAAAAGTTTACGAGAATGCAAACATAAAAGTTTAAGTAAAATGATAAAAGAGCAAAGTGACATAGAGGGCTGATGGCTATCAATTATGCAAATGTTTTGACACAAAAATGTTTATGGTAAAGAAAATATGACCTCGTTCTCTATAAATCTGTCTCTGATACCATTCTATAACACCCCCAACTCAGAATATGGCAGCGGAACATAGTTCGGGGTATTACTCACGGGTAAGACCGTAACATTCATAGAAAACGACCTCATAATGAGTCGTTTTAGCAAAACATATCTTTCTAATTATATAAATAAAAATTAGAGTTTAAAGGGTTCTTAAACAACATATGCAACGGAAATAAATGACATAGTTCAAAAAGGGTTTTTCGAATGATTAGAGATAGTAAAAAGTAGATAGATAGTAAAAGTCGATAGCCATCAATAATCTTCATGCCACTCTTGGTGCCAGTATACTATGTATCTATTACCTGAGATAAAACTTGCTTAAAAAGTCAACACAAAGGTTGAGTGAAATCCATAGGTTTGAAATAAATAGATGAACACAAGATTTTTCAGTGTCTAGAAGACATAAGATAACCATTGCTAAGCTCATGACACTCAAAGCATTAACCGAAATCAATAACATTGATGTAATCACAATAATAACAATAATATTCCACAAATTTACCCCCAAGTAGGTAGCTTGCCAACTTTCCTAGGTAACTCAAATATAGTACATCACATGTTGTCGTCCTTGGTTAACATGGCGTGTGGTCATTCCTATAGGCCTATAAACTATATTCACACTCACTCGAAAGTGATTAATGGTTCATGATCGAGGGACTTGCTTTTGGCAAAGGCAGAACTTAGCATTATCATCTTAGTTAGGAAAGCATACGTTTAAATAATTGCTTTCATAAAAAGTAAGTAGCATGTATTTCGCCTATGGGTTTATAAATAGTTTAAAAGTAAAAATGGGCTATGGATCACACCTTAGTAGTAGAGAAATAAGATATCACAAATGATCAGATGGTACAACATGACAAGTGAAATTCAACACAACCTAATGAGTAAATGGTATGTTTCAGAAATAGACCTCAAAGTGGTTTATAAAATAATACTCGTATTTGAAATGAAAAGATTTAGTTTCAATGGTGCTTGAAAGAAATAAATGTTTAAGACTCATGTGGATATGAGAAAGTTAAAATAATAAAAGTCAGCAAACACAGATGAATACGTAGAAAAGGATAAAGAAAGAAAGAAGAAATAAGAATAAGAAAGAAATAATAAAATAAGAAAATGAGAAGAAAACATCAATAGGTTGTTTTGGTGTTTTACCCATTTCCCAAATAGTTGATAAAATGTCATGATTTAGAAGGAAAGCGTATAAGTTTCGAAAAGGTTTTAGGATAGTAATAGTTATAAACGATTAAGTTATAAAAGGTTTTATCGAAATTTGTACATGATTCGTCCATTTAATAAGCATTTTGCAAGTCGTTACGACTCTTGAATAATATAAGTATTATCGTCACATTTAACAAATTAAAAAAATATAATTAGACACTATCATTCGCATGTATATTAGTTGTAAAGTTCATCGACCATTTTGTGTATATTCGGGTCCAAATATGTTAAGGTCTTACGAGTCTAACATACTCTTCCGTCTCAAGTACAAAAGTCGTCCATAAGGTCCATTGGCTAATACCGTAAATCGAATAACTTCCAATCTCATCCAAGCATAGGTTATTACAATATCCAAGTCCAAGTCAAATCAAATCCCAAGTTATCCAAATATTTATCCGAAACACCATATTGACAAACAAATAAATAAATAAGTGACGAAAAATAAAATAAAAGACAACTAATCAAAAAAGTTGACTCGAGATTTTCTAACCTCGAGTACGACATGGCCGAGACTCCCGTGAGTCTCGACTAAACACGACTCGACCACTAATCTAAGACTAAACCTACGGCTATAACTAGTCTTAAACCAAAACCATTTACAAATCCAACTCGAGACTTAAAACCAGACAAACAATCCTTGCCGTGACTCCCCGTGAGTCACGGATCGATCCATCCGAGCTTGTAGGCTCTCGGCTAAACCTAAACACAACCGAATCCAAACTTGACTCAAACCAAACCATTAAATCGTTGTCGTGACTCCCATGAGTCACAGATAAATTAAGCCGAGCCGTTGTGGCTTTCGGCTAGACACGACCCAATCCAAATCCTTACCAAGTCCAACACAAGCAAAACCGAAACCCTATGCCGTGACTTAGCTTGAGTCACGGCTTGACTCGATATGAGTCGGGTGACTCTTGGCCCATATAATCCCAAACCGAAACCAAACGAAATCCAAAACAAACAAAACCCGGCCAATCCTAAGTTATGCCGTAACTCACCTTGAGTCACGGCTCAACAATATGTTAGCCGAAGCTCTTGACCGAATACAAACCAACACCAAATCCATCTAAAATCTAAAACCAAGCTACAACACAAACAAAGAAAAGATTAGTCAAGAGAAATAAATCAAAAAGGAACAAGAAACACCCCGAGTCAACTCGACTCGTGAGTTGACTCAGTGAGTCACGCAACTCGAACCGAGTCTGAAAGAATCGATGGTAAATATTTTAGATCCACACGATTTTAATAAAACAAAAAGGTTTTAAGAAGTTTTTATTAATAAAACTCGATTTTATGAAATTTTAGGGTTAAGGTTTAGGATTAAAATGAAAATAAAGGAGAACGGGGCGAGTGAATATACCAACGAGAGAGAAAAGGTGGTGGTGGTGAAGCGGCGTGGTGGTGGTGTACGGTGGTGGTGGCGGTGTTGCTCGGACATGAACCAAACGGACTCCAAAAGCTTCCAAACACTCCAGAAACAAAGTAGGGGTCTTGATCTATGATTGAGGTAAATTTTGGAGGTGGCCGGAAAAGTTTACGGTGGCCGGTAGGGTTCCTGCGAAGGGAGGTGAGGGTGCTGGTGTATGTGTGTTATTATGAGGAGAGAGAGAAAAATGAGGGGTTTTATATCAAGGGGAGGGGCCAAATCCAGACAAAAGAAAGAAGGGGGCGCTGGTGCAAAAAGGGGGTGGAGGTGCAAAAAGGGCTAAACTTTTGAAATAAATATTGGCGGGACCCATTAAAAGTTTCAAATGAACATGAAAATTTAAGAAACTTGTGCCATTGTTTCCAAAATAAATTTTCTAGTAAAACTAAGTATAAACACGTATAACTTTCTCGAAGTTAATTTTTTTTGCAAAATTGATTCGTTTCGTGCTTTCTAGGTTGTGACGGCTCAATAAAGGGATAACGCTCATGTTTCTCAAGATATCTCGTGTTTCTCAAGCTCAAATAGTTCAAGAAAAAGTTTTTAAACACTAAGGGGTGCAAAAGTAAAGAGAATAAACATTTTGCTAGGGAAAGTAAGTTTGAAAATTTCACCAGGTGTTACAGCACCTACATCAAATTTGGAAATCCGTCCCAGATGTTAGTTTTACCAGCTGAGGTTGAGAAAAGGTGAGGGTGCTTATGCTTGAACTCGTCTTCACGCCCCCAGGTGAACTCGAGTCCTCTCTTGGAATTCCAACGGACCTTCACAACAGTAATACGACTCTGCTTCAACTGCTTAACTTCACGGTCTATGATTTCGATTGGTTCCTCAATAAAGTTTAACTGCTCGTCATTTTGGATTTCGTCGAGTCGGATTACGGCTGACTCATCAGATAAGCGCTTCTTCAGATTTGACACGTGGAACGTAGGGTGTACTTTGTAGTAAACTAGAAGGGGGGTTGAATAGTTTTACCGATTTATTTTTCTTTATTAAGAAAGTTTCTTTGAAAACTTTGATTCAATTCTTTTGTGAAATCAATCAACACCAATATGAACACTAAACCATATTATCTAATATAAACAATAAATGTAAAGAGATGAGATGGAAAGATTAAATCAAGACAAAGAGATTTATAGTGGTTGGGTCATGAAGCTCCTCTTCGCCCTACTCCACTCCCCGAGTACCCAACTCGAGAGTTCTAAGCACTATGTCAACAAAGCTCCCTTCAGGTGGAGAAAACCATACAATGTCGCTTATCACAATTTCCGACACTAAGCTAAATGTCGAGTACTAATCTAGCTAGTACCAATCTCATACATGATCCATGCGATCCTAACTTCTCTCATAATCTACCCAGTCCTTACTTATCAAACGATCTACCCGATCCGTACTTATCACACGATCTATCTGATCCTTACTTGTCACACGATCTACGAACCTCACACTCTCCTCCCGATCTACTTGATCAACTCTCTAACATACAAGCTACAAGAGATCTCCAAGATCTCAACAAGATCACAATAATCACCACAAGATAACTAAACAAGACCATGACACTTGATGTATATCAAGATACAATCAAGTAAACTAACAAGTAATGCAAGTGCACTACACAAAGAGTTTAACACCTTGTATCTTCTTGATACTTTGTGTTCTTCTCTTGACGAGTAGAGGAATGAAGGTGATCTTTGGTTGGATGAAAGGATCACTCTTTAAAAAAAACTAACTAATGATCAAAGGAATGTAAGTGTGAAAGGAGGACAAAACATAGAAAGTTTTGTGTGAAAAAGGATGCCCAAAATCTGTGAAGTGGACAGGTATTTATAGGCAGGGAAAATTTGAGTGTTTCAGAAGGACGGTACCACTAAATGTATCACGGAACCACTAAATTTAGTGGTACCATGCCAAACAAGGACGCTCCATTTTTTGTGTTTAGTTGTGAAATTTTATTTTGGGAAATTTGGAGCTGATTTGGGGGGGGGGGGGGATAGCTATTATGATTTTTAAACTAATTTTTCCAATTAAAACATTTCTTTATAATTCAAAAATAATTTGTAAAGTGTATTTTTTAGAAAATGTTTTGTCACATTAAAAATGTTAAGTTTGAAACACAAATTCACTTCTTTGATCATTTGTCGAGTTGTAAATTTTTTTGTTCTTACCTAGAGTGACTTATGTAGAAACGGGATATTTCGACTAAAAACTTGTTTACGTTAATTTTGACGTAAAATATTTTTACATTTTGTTATCATCAAAACATAGAGTTATCGAAAGATATAAATAACCTTTTTAGAATATTATTTGCAACAACAATCTCCCCCTTTTTGATGATGACAAAACTTAAACTCATTATAAGTAAAAACTTAATTTTAGCAAGTTTTTAGTATGAGTTAATATCCCATTTCTCCCCCTTTTTGTAGAAGCAAAAATATCGTAAAAGCACCCCCTTCATGTATACTCCCCCTCGTTTGGAGGTACACCAAGGAATCGAGCAATGGTACTTGCTATAAAACAAGGTTATATGACACATATACAATATCTAACATATAGCAATCAAGACAAATATCCAACCAGAAGCTAATAAAGGCCTAAATAGCCAAAAATCATAAAAGATAATACATCCATTCAATAAGCCCATGCATTCATTAGAAAAAGGGATCCTAAACCAAAAGGGATCCTAATCATATATTTTAGAAAACTAAACATGAGTATGTTTAGTTGAATGGGCTATTCGGTGGTGGGGAGGGTGACATGATTGGAGGTTGTGGGGGTGTCAAGAGATGTTCAACATAGGAGAACATTAAGTGTAGCTCATCTCTCAAAGTGAAGAAGAGCTTACGGTTGTGAAGATAACATAGGTAATTTGTCCTATGTATATCAACCGGATGAAGTTGGATAGGTGGGCCCATGATTGGTGATGGAGGTGGTGGTAAGTATGTTGGTGATTGAGTTTGCGTAGCAAAATCCAATGGGGTAAAAGGTGAAAATGTGTAATCCATGGATAATGGTATGGTATTAAAAGAGGAAGATGATGAATATGTGGTTCTAGTAGATGATGTTTTGAAAGGAGCACTTGGTGGAGATGGTGATTTAGGGTTGCTTTAGCAAGGTGGTGTTGTGACTTCATTATCTTGGGTGAGATCAACAAAGAGAAATTTGGATGGTGGCCTAATGGTGATCCAAGGATTCTTGGAGATACGGGTTGTGGATTCTTGTGTGGAAGACATGGTGAATTAGGAGTATGAAGATGAAGGTGAAGTGCAAGAAATACTTGCAATGGTGAAGCCTTATATAGGGCAAGAGTAGTGTGATTTGAATTAAAGTTGATGAGGATGTCATATGGTAGTGTTGCGTGCGTATACTATAACACACACTAACGAGCAGTGTACCTGATCAATGTAACGTAGTTGGTAAGTAGAGTGTCGATCACTAAGAGTGGACGTTAACTCCTAGAATGTCTATCAATATTTTAATTCCTAAGTTAGTTTTACAATTCAATCTAACACGAGGGGGTTTCAGTCGTAGAGACTGGCACGATTTGAGTTGATTAATAAAATAATAAGACTATTGAGATAGAATACAACAAATGGCGAACACGTACACAGATAGATCACAGATACAGATAAGAGGCCTGACTAATGATTAAGTAGCTTGTCACTTGTTTTATTGCTAGTTTTATATGATTAGTGTCGTAAACTATAATCTCTTGTTGGTATCTTGATTATAGGCGAGTAAACTCTTAATGATTAATTATGTCTATTCTATTTAACCTTTTTTAAAGGCTTACACTAACATATAATGCTAGTGAAGAAGATGTGGGAGGGGTATTGCAGCCCAAGCAAGCCACAAATAGACACAACGGTTATCAAAGCAAGTATAACAAGAACCAAATAAACATCAAATAAACTTTAATCGATGAGAAAGCAATTTTAAGGGGAGCAATATGGCGATCACAAGCCCATCAATCCTGATGGATAAAAGTGCACTAATACAATAAAACAAAACTACTTAATAGAATTAAAACACAAGCAGGACCTTCTTTCTGCTCTTGAAATCTTTAATTGAGTGTGTCTTGTGTTGCCTCTTCATTGCTATTCTTTTCCTTAGGGTTTCTTTAACTCTTGCATCTTTTTAACACACGAAATTCAGCTGTATCTTGGGGTATTTATAGTTTCTATCAGAGGGTGCGATTGTTGATGCGGCGCATTGACTTAGCTTCGTGTGGGGTCCAAGATTATTATATTCTGGAATATTCGTACATCGTCTTCAGATGCGGCATAACTTGGATCTTATATGCGGCGCATGTACTTCAGTATCTTGGATCATCTTTGGTGAAGTCTTGAGAGTGATGCACCGTATATATGAAATATAATGTAGCGTATCTGGAGTAGAACAAGTTGGTTCTTCTTCGTTGACCAAGGTTTCATATGCGGCGCATGCATGGAATAATTACATGCGGCGCATTCTTCAAAGTCAGACAATGGTCTTCAATATCATCTAAGTATAGTCATACGGCATATCTGTCTACAATGATACAGCGTATGTCCTTCAGTTCAGTAGACTTTTTTTCATCTTGATCATTTAGCTCCATATTTCGTCCAAAATCACTAACTTTCACCAAATGCTTGTTTTTACATTAGAATTACTAAAGTAAATGATTAAGTACCAATTCTCATAGATATTAATATAAAACAAGCAAAATATATAGGACAAATGATGTAACACCCCAACCCGATAAGGGTAGAAGTATTACATTACAGTAACATATCAGAACAAACACAAGCATATGATTCATACATACAACGAAATTCAGGGTTACAAATGAAAATCTGAAACTACAAGGTTACAAAACAATAAATACTATGTCTAATAAAGTGAAACTTCATCTAATCGTCTCTAGTCCAAAGCATAGTCTTCTAAGTCCAGTCATACTCTCTTCCCATAACCCAACTTCCTACTAAAACCTGCCGCAGGAAAAGGAAATGCGGCTGAGCTTAAAAAGCTCAGTGAACATATATATAAACAAAGTAATGATAATGAAACAGAACAAAAGTATAGTGCATTGGGAATATCATAAGGAATTAAACAAAAGAGAATAATAGAAAGAAAAGAATAGGATAGTCATCCACCACGAGCCCAAAACTCAAAGTCATATCTCAAAGTCATAAGTCTTCAATGTCATAATCTCACAATCAGAGGGGATACCTCTCAGGCAACCAGATAATATGAGGGGTGTCCTCATGTATCATAAAGTGGAGTGATCAGCTCCCAGAAGTTGTGAAAGGCGTGTATTGCACACAGCACCAGTCACCTCAAAGTCAACTCAAAGTCATAGTTAAATCCACTAAGCATACATATCTAGGATTGCAATCCATACGCCCCTTACTCAAAGTCAATCTCAAAGTCATATACTCAAAGTCATAATGGCCATAATAGTAATCATAAAAGGGACGGCGTGAGAAATCACTCACCCACACATGAGTCATGCCAGCGGTGCATCACAGACATGCCTATGGTACCTCCATAGGTAGGGAAACATAAATGGCTCGGGTATCAAACTAAGAGTCAGGTCTCAAAGTCATACAAAAGGTCATATAGCAAAGGTTTATCTCAAGGTCATGTCTCAAGGTCATCTCAAAATCATAATATCAGAAGTCATATCAATGGTTCAGAATATCCAAGGTTCATTCCCAAAGGTTCATTTCAAAAGATTCGTTATTAAGTTTCGTAAGTTCAAAATAAAATGTGAAAGAGTTAAGAGAAAATAGATTTAAAACTTTAATAGTCATTTACCCATTTCATCTCAAAGATCTCCCTCTTTAAACATTCTTCATAAAAGCCAATTAATCCTTCCTTTAAAATGGTTTCATTTCAAAATCATAGAGTGTCATTTCAAAACAGTTTCTTTCCATAACATCAAGTTATATTTTCCAAAAGGTCTTCATATCAAATTATCATAAAAGATGAACCAGAGATATCGGATATACCAAGGGTCAGAAGTCATAGTAGTGGTAAAAGGAACGGATCACGAGTCATGAGAAACCTTACTGAAAGGTTAGAATATCTGTACCTCAATCGCCATCGAAATCATAACATACGTAAGCATATGGAAACACTCCTTCTTCAACGAATCTACACGAATTAATGATCGTCTTATTATTAATAACTTATTCAATTCAGATTTCTCATTTTAGTCGGCTTTCCAGTTTTAGTAACTTTCCATTTAAAGTGACTTTCCACTTTTAGCAGGTTTCCATAAATAGTAAGTTTCCACTTTTAAAAAGTTTCCATAATTAGAAAGTTGAGTCATTATTAATGGAATCAAAGTATCTTTTAACATATTTACACATTTGGTCCTTAGGGTTTCATAACTTTGCATTTTATACCCTTTACTTTCCAAAGTTACACTTTAAACCTTTTAGTATTCAAAGTTACACATTAAACCCTTAACTTATCCATTTTACATAATGAGCACTCATTTTATTAAGTTATTCGAATGAATCCTCAAATATTCATAATTTACACTTTAAATCCCTCAAGTTATAAAAGTTACATATTTAACCCTTTAATTTATAATTTCAACTTTTAATTATTACTAATTACATATTATGCCATTAAATTATCAAAATGACACATAACTCCCTGAATATATTAAATTACTCAAAACAGCTCCAAGTTTCTGAAAATTACATGTTTAGTCCCTCTCTTTTAATTATTTTCAAAACAAACCCTAATTAGGTTTAAAATACATTTTAATCCATTTAAATGCAAAACTTACACTTAGCACCCTCATTATATATTTTATTCGAATATTATACAGCTCAAATAAAGTTCCAGAATTAACCCTTAAGTTTTAAAGTTTACAAAACTCACCCAAAACATTTACATACAAATCGTATAAACCAAAAACAAAGAAAATAGAAACCCTAATCCTTCTAATCAATTCTCAATCATCATCTCATCATTAATATCATTAATTAACACCATTTCCAGCCCTAAACCAAAACCCTAGGGCACACGACTTTTATTTTCTTTTTCTCTTTATACGATTTAATCGAAACAAAATAATTACGAAACATAATGTTTTAGGCCATGATAATTCTTCCAACATTTTTACAGATCATATTACATTATAACAAGTGTAAATAAATTGTATTTGGAATTCTTATGGATCGCATGGTGTATTTTACGATTTACACATGTTTTTAGGGTTTTATTTACGAATATGATATAGAGCATGCATGGATCGAACCAACCATTTTATTTGATGTTTATAGGATGTAAGGGACCTGAGAAAAATACCAAACCAAGGCTTGAACGTGTGGAGGGGGCTGTACGAATTGTTGTCTACGCGTATAGGCCAAATGATCCAAAAATCACCACGACTTCACCAATGATCTTCAAACCTTGAAACCAATTTTCGTGGGTCTTATATGATGTAAGTATCACAGGAAAAATAAGAAACGAATTTTGTGGAGGTCGAATGAATCAAAAACGAATTACCTTGTTTATAGGGCTCGACAAAAGGAAAAATGTGCCACGATCGAACCAAGCTTCAACAATTCAAAAGGGTATTTTTCTTGGCTTCTTAGGATGATGATAGATCACAGAAAATTGCTTAGAAATTATGGGGTGGTCGAATGGAGGCTATGAGAATTGTTGTGTGTGTTTATTTTGGGGCGGCAATTAGGGTTTAGGGGGAAAAGGTATGGATTGACTTTCTAAGTGATAAATGCCGATCCTAGGGGAGGGCTTGGGCCAAAAGTTTCGGCCATTAAGTTGAGAAATTCATTTGGTGATTACTTTCCATGTTTAAAAGGATTTAAACCATTTTTAAATCAAAATAACATTAATTAAATATCATTCGGCCCTTTAGGGGTATTTTGGTAATTTCACAACTTGTATAAATGTTAAATGAAATTGTTAAAATTATTTGGATACATAACTTGTGCATTATTAGAAATTTGGGATTTATTTGGAGACTTTATAAGCTTTTAATTAAATTTTAAATATGTAGGGGCATTTTAGTCATTTCCCATGCTTTTAGATTTTAGGTGTTACAAATGATGACAATAATATGTACGTATTTGATGTCTTGAAATATCCCCCACTTGAACGTTACTTGTCCCCAAGTAAACAAGTAAACCTTAGATAAAACTTATAAAAGTGTATCCTAAAAGATATTAGGATGTGTTTTTATAATTAAGCACTTATTCGTTTTATCATAATTGTACAACCAAACACTTAACGAACTAGAAATAAAATATATCTCTCAATCTCTCAACTAATCTAATTCGCTCAATTGGTCGGTCATGACGAATATTCTATCATAGGGTTGACAAGTATACACATCTCCCTCACTAAAGCTAAGGAGTAACGAGTCTAAAGTGGTAAAAAGGGTTGATATGGATTAGGGTTAAACCTAGCTTCATTCAAACATCTCATGCATAAATTTAGTAGATTGCTAGCGCGAGTCCTTGATGCCTCAAACAACGAATATAATAATACGGTTGGGTATGGATAACATTTAGGATAGAAATTGGTGTAAAATAAAAAAATATAAACAAACAAATAGATTAAGTCCTAATGTGTGGTTAATCACTTTTCCAACCATCTCATGAATAAGACTCATATCATTGAATAACTCACACTTTAAAACTTGTAACACACGCTTTAGGTAGACACTGATGAGTGTGTAAATACTCATCATTTTTGTACCCATTTCGACTACCAAAACGACCAAAAATACCAAAAATGACCATATATTGTTACAAATATCCTTGGAAAGTGTTTTTGTGTATTTCAGGTACAAATGGATTGAAAACAAGGCAAATATGAGCAAAATGGAGCTTGGATGGGAAAACGGAGCTAAATGGAGCATTACCGGATCGACTCGTCACGTTTTTGAAGAAAACTACAAAAAGCCATAGACAGAAGTCAATCCCAGGAATGTGACATTGGGGGAGCATGGAAAACCAAACCAAAACCCCAAATTACCCTTTACACCCCTTTATCCAAGACCAAATGACCAAATTACCCTCAACCCAACACCAAAATACCCTTATTACCCTTTTCACCCTAAAAAGTTAAAATCAACATCATTTTAAATACCTAAAACCATTTTTCAAAATGAAAACCCAAAACATTTTGTCAAAAACTTTTTGTTAAGTATTTTGTAAAAACCTTTTTATTAGTACTATTATTATTATTATTATTATTATTATTATTATTATTATTATTATTATTATTATTATTATTATTATTATTATTATTATTATTATTATTATTATTAAAAAACTACAAAAATATCTTTTTTACAAAATCAATTTTACTAAAATTACTTTTACTAATTTCACACCTAATAACTAAAATCATTTAATCCTAATACTAATCCTAACCCACTAAACCTTAATCCAATCCACTCCCTGTACCCAAAACAAAGTAACCCAACCCACACCCCTGAGTAATAAGCCAGGGTCAAACAAGTCAACCCCAATCCCCTGCTCTCATTTCTTCCTGCTAAACAGCCACCATCACCACTTGCCCACGACCCCCAACTTGTCCTACAATCCCCTGCTCCATCCAAGCTACTCCAAGACAACAACAATTAATGCTTCCCCTTCCTGGCAAGTTACCAGACCCAAGTTGGAACCCTAGTGGCAATCCAAGTTGTAAATTTTGGCACCAAAATTCTCAATTAAGGGTTGTGATGATTTCAAGGCCATCCAAAGGTTGAAATTAAAGCAAGAAGCACAGCAAGAGGAACCCTAGATAGCTTAGTATAAATACAGAAGCATTGTAGCCATTGGGAGGCAGTTAAGTTAGAAAGTTAGTTTTACTCTTAATTTTAGTAAAATTTTCAATTATGTAGTAATTATTTTAAAGTTGTAAGCAATTTTCAAGATTAATTCAAGTCTTAATTTCAGTTTGAATTTTTCTCTTATTGTTTTTAGCTTTATAAAATCTGATTTAATTAGAAGCTCATGGGCTCACAATACTAACTAATAGCTTCTGTGAGCTTTTGGCTTGTTTATTTTCAAGTTTCCAAAGTACTTTTCTGTTTTTAAATCTAAAAAAAAAAGGATCAAAAATCAAAATTACCTTGCCATATTTGGAAAGCATTAGAAGTTGCCATAATGGATTGGCAAGATGGACTGTACCTAGCTTGTTGTAAAACAGGCTAGGAGCTTGTAGCTGCCCCTTGTGGGAGCCCTTGTTTAGCTAGGGCCTCAAGTGAGAAATTTTTTATTTTTTTGCTTATTTTTACTATTTTATTTAATTTACTGTAGAATTGCTTATTGAGTGCTTGTCTTTGCTTATTTTAGTTACTTATTGCTTATTAGATATGGTCTTAGTGTAATTCTAGTAGTTGTGCAAGTGTTTCTTACATTTCTCATTTGACTGTCCTTAGTAGCCTAGTATTGCTTATTTGCGATTGCTTATTGCACACTGCTTATTTTCAGTCCTACATTGCTTCTTATATCATAACACAACTTATTTGATACCTTTCTTTCATGGTTCAAGCTTACAACACTCAATTGTTTTGAAAAACCATGACAGTGAAGACATAAAGGGGTGTTTGGGATAGTGCTACCTTTTGTACCAAAAACCAATTATGACCAAAGAGTCAAGTTCATTTAACTTTAGTCAACCATTCTTAGTTGTTTGGAGTCAAAAGATTGTAAGTTCCAAAGTTTTTTTTAGCATTTGAGCAAGTTTTCCATTTTTCTTTTAGTTAACCGTTACAAAAATATAAGTTAGATTTAGATTTAAGTTCAAGTAGTTGTTATTTCAAAATAGGATATATAAAACTTGTTGCAACTCTGCTCTAGGACTTTGTTTGGTCAGACACAACCAAACCCACTCATTACAAAAATTGACCCATTCATAAAAGTGCCCAACAGCCATCTGTCTTTTAATTTTCATTTCCACAAATTTTCACCAAACCTTGTGAAATTCTGGAATTCATTAATTTTGAAGCTTGTCTAATTAGTAATATTTTTATTTCATTTTTTAGATTTTTTTTGGTTGGCTTAGGATGGGCCGTAATGATCAGACTGTCCCGAAAAAGCATATGTGTTTTTTAATTTTCATTTTCTCATATCTTAACCAAATCTGATAAAATTTTGGGATAATGTACTCTGATAGCTTTTTGAATTAGTGGTATTTTTATTTTTATTTTTAGATTTTTTTAATAGGTCTTAAGCCCCCTTTTAGGGCTGCAAAAGTCATAATTCCAAAAAAGTGTCAAATCAAAATTAGTTTTTGAATTTTCATATGTTTGTTAGTAGGTGTTAGGTTATAAAACTTTGCATGCTTATTATCCAGTAGGTAATCTAGTTGGCTTAATTTTTGTGAATTTTTATTTGAGCTTATTCAAGCTTTTGAGTAGGAAAGCCCCTTTGGCTGTTTGAGAGATTGTTTATCAGTTTTAGCTTATTTTGTTTCTTTTGCTTCTTGTTTGATCTTTTGTTAATTTTAGCTTAGATTTGGGATAATTAGGGTAGGATTAAGTTTTTCTAGCTTAGTGATAGCTTATGCAAGTTTTCCTGAGCTTAAGAGCTCATAAGCAAATAAGATGTTTGTTTGCTTAAGTGTTTTGTGTTAGGAATTATTAAAAGTTCCTACTGACGAATACTGCTGACGGGTTCCTGCTGATGACTTCTGCTAAAGCTTTAGTGTTTCTGCTTATGAGCTGGTTCCTGCTGACAGAAAGATCTTGCTGATATGGAATATCCGTAGGATATGCTTAGTTTATTTTAGAAAGAGATATAGAATATCTTTTATAGTTTTAGTTTATACATTACTTGTAAGAAAAGTTTAGGGTTCCTTGTAGTATAAAAGGAACACACGGATACATGTTTTCATATACGATTATCAATCTTTAGTGATTAATAAAAGATCTATAGACGATCAAAGTATTATTAGTTTATTGTGTTATTATTACTTGTGTTTAATTCCGCATAGACATAAGTATACAGAGATTTTCCATATAGTATTGCTTTTGATTACATTAGCAGTCTATCGATCCATTGGATCAAAGATATATCAAGGAGTAGATCCTACAAGTGGTATCAGAGCCACAGGAGAGTCTCTGTAAACAAAGAACAACTTTTCTTCAACACTCCCTCACCCTAATACAATGGATGATGCAACATCAGATGCTATACAGGTCAATCAACCAAAAAACACTCTCACACAACAAATTCAGCAGGTTACTCTCACCAGCAGCAATGCAAAGTTCCCATATCTCAAGACAGATGAGTACGAGATATGGGCCATGAAGATGCAGAACTGGATAACTAACAGCGATTTTAATCTCTGGAATGTGATCCTGAATGGCAATATTAAGAAGAAGACTGGAAAAGACCCTGATGGTAATATTACCATCTTTCCTCCTGTTATTGCTGAAGAAGTTATTGCTGTCCAAAGAGAGAATAAGGCAAGAACTATCTTGCTTCAAGCTGTACGAGATGATCATATGGGAGATTTCTACTATCTTGATGATGCCAAGGATATCTGGTTGGCCATTAAAGCAAGGTTTGGGGGCAACGATGAGTCCAAGAGAATGAGAAAGTCCATGCTTAAGCAGGAGTTTCAAGAATTCAAGATCTTAGAGGAGGAAGGCTTACACAAGGGGTATGATAGATTTCAGAAGATCTTGAGTCAGCTGAATCAGCTGAAAGCCAAGCCTGACAATGAGGACTGTAATTCCAAGTTTTTAAGAGCTTTACCAACTTCTTGGTCCCAAGTCAGTATTGCACTTAAAACTAAAGGTGGACTTGACTATCTCTCTTTTGATGATCTCTATAACAGCACTCGACTTATTCATCAACTCCTTCAAACTCTGCATTTGTAAGCACTAGTGTCACATGTTGCTGGTCCAAGTTCTTTCTCAACATCATCTTCTTACACCTCTACTGGACCAAAGAATCATCCACAATCTTGTGGTGTGTTAGAGGATACACGTCATTCGTTTGTTGCTAAATATGAATAACAGCAGCAATTGGCCTATGAAGATTTAAGCAAGTTGACAAGTTGGATCTGGAAGAGATGGATATAAAGTGGCAGATGGCTATGCTTACTGTTAAAGTTAGAAGGTTTGAGAAGAAAGCTGGTAGAAAAATCAATTTCAAAGGAAGGGATCCAGCTAGATTTGATAGGAGGAAGGTCAAGTGTTACTAATGTGGTGAGACAGGTCATTTTTCTAGAGAGTGTGTTGCAAAGAAGACTAAAGACAACACAAGATATTCAACATACAAGCAGAAGGAGTTGGAATCTGGCAACTCAAGATATTCAACTATGGATTCTTGTGTTGATTGGAAGGAGCATAAGACTGATGATGCTGAAAGTAGTGCTTCTAATCTCTACTCATGCCTGGCAGGTTGTGATACTGAAAATGAGAATGAAGAATTTGATTTCATGGGCATCTCGTCTCAGGTACCTAATTGTGTTTTTGGTTGTGATAAAAAATATGCTGCACATAAAGATTCTTATGATGAATTAGAACTAAAATATAAAGAATGTTATATTCAGGCCCAAGCTTATAAGGAAGCAGTTAGAACATTAGAGCAACAAAAGGTTTGGTTTCAAAAGAATCAATTAGCATATGAAGAGAAAATTAGGGTGTTAAAAAGAGACTTAGAGAATACTAGTAATATGTTGAAGTTTTCTGAAAAAGAAAAAGCAAAAGTTGATTTAGAAAAACAAGAATTGCAGGATAAGTTTGATAAAGAAGTTTCAGGTCGTATGAAGTGGCAAGAAGGGCCTAAAGGTCTTGATAGAATACTTGATAGTTGGCAGTCCACTAGGTCTAGAAGAGCATTAGGGTATGGAAACTATATAGGGCCAGATGACGTCTATGACCCTAATGAACCTAGTGTTTTTTACCCTGAACCACCTTTGCAATTTCAAACTCCTGTAAAGTTTGTTAAAGAAGGAGAAATGCACACTGTTTCTCCCACCATTACAGGAACCTTTATGCCAACCTCACCACACTGGCACCTAGTTGAATCACAAATGGAAACTAGCAATAGGTCTACTGACTTCCATAACTCTAGCAGTGTCTCTAGCAATAAATCTAATAATTTTGTTTTTTGTTCTTTCAGTGACAAGACCTCAGAGACCAATACCACTAGCTTTGCTAGTTGTGATTCCAGTGTCAAGTCAGACTCACCCAAGCCCTCACCCAAGTCTTCTTGCAAGTCTGTTGACTTCTCTCCTAGAGTTGCTGCTGATGAATTCACTTCAAAGACCGCTTTTCTTGAAGACTTATCTTTTACTTCTCTAAAAAACAGTTCTTTTCAGTCTTTGTAAAACAATTCAGTTTCTAGTAATGGTTTGAATGATTTGGTGTGTAATAAGACATCTTTTGTTTTGAATAAATCTTCTAGAAAGAAGAAATGTTTTGTTTGTGGTAGTAAATTTCATCTTATTAAAGATTGTGACTTTCATGAGAAGAGAATGGGTATTTGTGCTGAACGAAAGAGACCTAGACCATCTGTGCCACAGGCAACACACACCACCAGCAGACCCAAATCAGTTCCTGATGATAAGCCAGTTTCTGCTGGTGGGTCTGTTTCTGCTGGTAGGACTTTTTCCGCTAGCTGGAAAAGACTTGTTGCTAGACCATCTTTTAGACATTATAATACTTATTTTTCCGCTAGCTGGAAAAGACATGTTGCTAGACCATCAGTTCCTGCTTATAATACATTGTTAATGTTTTATATATATAACATAACACCGTTTAGGCCATTGTAATTCAGAAGTATATGACTCCTCACATGAAGCTCCCTACTATTGTATTATGTTTTCAACATAATACCGTTCGGGCCATCATAATTCAGAAGTTAATACTCCTCACACAAAGCTCCCTATTATTGAGTTATGTTGTTATTAGGGTTTAGTTATATTCATATCACCGTTCGGGCCATCATATCTCAGAAGTATATGCAATAATCGTTCGAGGAGTCAGGGCACTTTAATTCGTAAACCCAACAAAGTCGTCAAAAACGAAATATCCACATTGTGTTATGCTTCTAACTTTATTTAGGTTTTATACTTATGTGATATTTTCACTTTTTACCCTTAGAGTTTATATATTTACGTTTTCTACCCTAAATTTATATTACTTATATTACTTATACTAATAACTATCTATACTTGACACAACTAGTCCCTAGACTTCTATATTTTATGTAACAAACCTAAGAATCCTAAGTTTTCTATATTTACCATTTTAGACCTTTAACTTTATATTATTTACGTTTTTAGTCCTTTTTAGTTTATACTTATGTTATTATGATTATCTATCCTAGGGTTTTAATATTATGCAAAACTAGTCCTTACTACTTATAACTTCTAAGAAATTTCAAAAATAGTCCCTAGACTTTATAATTTCAGGAATTTACGATGTATACCCTTATGCATGTAAAGTTTTGCAAAACTAGTCCTAATATGCATGTAACTTATATTTTATCTAGTAATTAAGTTTTCTAGCCTATGTTTTACCTATTTTAACTTATCTAGGTTATGTATAACTAGTGTATGACCTAAAATACTGACTTATAGCATGCATGCAAGTATATGACTCGATCTAGGGTTTTAAAACTTAAACTAGCAAGTAAAAGGCTTCAAGGCTCATGCAAGGGTTCCTAGGGTATCTAAGGCATTCTAAATCTATCCTAAGACTATACTAAAGCTAAATTACCTAAATGTAAGACTTACTTGTCTAGGGGGTTTACGTGGGTGAAAACTGAGGTTAGGATTTTCTAGGGCTCGTACGACTTTAAACCACAACAAAACACGACCAAGGCCTAGCTACTCGTTCCTTATGGCTTATAACGACTTTGTACAGAAATGTGAGGTAGAGAGGAGGGGGAGAGTTGTGAAGAAGAAATGAGGGGAGGGGAGGGTATTTATAGCCGCGGTAAGGTGGTTTGGGGTGGTGCGAGGTGTTTAGGTGTCACGAAGGGGGAGGGGGAGTAAGAAAGGCTAGAGGGTGATGTGGTGAGGCTATATGGTGATGAAGAAAAGCTAGGAGTAGCTAGGGGGCTGAGCTTAGGTCGGTTGTGGTGTAGAGAAGCTGTGGGAGGCGGTTTGGGTATAAGGGAGACAAGTAGCTTACAAGGAGGTCATCCACCACCTTGCTTGGTAGCTTGGAGGTGCTTGTAAGCTTCTTGGTGGGTTAAGTATGGTTTAGGGTTATTAGGGATGGATTAGGGGTGGTTTAGTAGAGGTTTAGGGTGGATTAGTGATGGATTAGTGGTGGATTAGTCAAGTAGGTGATGCACCTACTTGTGTATGTGCTTAGAGGTGTTAGGGAGTTAGGGTGTTAGGTTGAGGTGCTTGAGGTGTTAGGGTATTAGCTTGAGGTGTTTGAGGTGCTTATGTTTAGGTTTTACTTGTTTTAGTTAAGTTTAGACCTAGTTTCTACTTATTAAGTGTTTAAGGTTTTACCTAAGGTTTAGTGCCTAAGTTAAGTTCCTAAGTGTGTTTAGTAACTAATCCTAAGTCCTAATGGGTTTATTCTAAGTGAGGGTAACTTATGGGAAAGGTTTGGGAGGGTTTGACCTAATTTTGTAACCTAAATGACCTAAGTGTGTGTAGTGAGAGACTAGGGTTTATCCTATGGTTTAGTGCCTAGACTAGTGTCCTATGGGTATCTAATAAGTATTCCTAAGTTCTAAAAGGCTTATACTAAGTGGTAGTGACCCATGGGGAAGTTTTGGAAGGGTTTAGACCTAATTCTAGTTATCTATGACCTAGTTATGGTTTAGGGCTTAGGGGGTTTGTATCTAAGTTCTAAAGGGTTTATTCTATAGCCTAATAGTCCTAATATATCCTAATATTCCTAAGGAAACTCATACTTAAGCCTTGGACACATTTATACTAGTTAAACTAAGCATATAGGTTCAGATAAGCACATAATCCAACTTAAGTTTTAGTTTAGGGTTTATTAGGGTTTTGTGTTATGTTTAGTGTTTTAGATTGGTGAATTACTTATTATGGTGTTGTTATGATTTTATGCTTGACATACCTGGGGTTTATAGGATGTGAGTGTTGAGTTATTTGGCTTGTGTAGATACATGAGCAGGTCTAGTGAGTCATGCAAGTAATAGTGTATATAAAAAGCAAAAATTTACCTGGGAAATACGTATTATAGGTATTTGTAATGGGAATAATAGTAATGGGTTTTTTGTGGGTTGTTATAGTCCTACCCCCTTAGAGAAAATCTCGTCCCGAGATTTTGACGATTATAGGAATAGGGGAGAGAATAAGTCGAGAAAGTAGAGAAAGAAGAGGATTATCGAGGCAAATGATGTGAAAAGTAAGAAGATTTTTTGTGGGTTGTTATAGTCTTACCCCCTTAGGTTTTTATATCTCATTATTTTCAAATAAAGCGTCCCAATATTTGAAAACAAGAGCGTATAAATTCTTAACCTATTTGACTTCTAACTTTCTCATTAAAATGTAGGAATATCCTAGTTCATTTTAAGAGGATAGTCATCATAAATCATCCTTAAGTAGTATCGGTGGAAAATGAAGAGAGTTTTACCATATTTAAGGATATATGGTAAGGGAATATTTTAGAGACAAGTTTCAACTGATATGAAAACTAGTTCTCATCTCAGTGAAGACAAGTTCTAGATACGGTAGAGGAATATTCTAGTCAAGGTAGAGACAAGTTCTAGTCATGATAGAGACAAGTTCTAGTCATGATAGAGACTAGTTCTAGTCATAATAGAGAAAAGTTCTAAAGTTCTCCGGTTTAGCAACTTGTCACATGGTAGATTCCCATGTTAAGACTAGAATGACGGACGTAGAAGATCTCATTTTCACAATTTCTTGCAAAGCGAGATTTAATACCATAGTCGAACATAATGAGGATTAAAGTTCGAAGTAGATATTCTTACAAGTTCTAACTAATAGAAACTTGCGTTACGACGAGAAATGCAAGTTATAGGTAATAGAACATTGCAGGATGAGGTAGGGAGAGAATATAGAGAGAAGAAAATAGAGTGTAAAATGACGGAGAATTAAAAAAAATTGAAGGGAAATGGAGTGAAGGATTTATGGGAGTGGAGTGGAGTGAGAAAGGAAAAAGGATGAAATGGTAAAGTAGGGGAAATGGAAAAGGAAAAGGAGTTTGGAGTGGGTGGAGTGGGGAAAAGTATAGGAGTGGGGAAAATGGAAAAGTATGGTTTTAATTTGTGGAGTGAGGAAAAAGGCGGGAAAATGGGATTTTAAATGGAAGAGTAGGAGGAAGTGGAAGGAAAGGATTTAAACGGTAGAAAGAGAGAATGGAAAAGATGAGATTAAACGGAAGAGTAAGAGTATAGGATACGTGAAGGAGAATATCCTAATGGAGTTTTAGATTTACTAGATTTCTTCCAAGAGTTTTGTTTTCCCCCTAAGGTTCTTCTAGTTTTTCCTAACTAATCCTAATTTCTAAGGGTGAGGTGTTTGGTTCCATTGAGGTAGAGGGTTCTAAAGAGGGATTAGGTTTAAGTGTTTTCTTTCCTAAGGGTTGACTAGGTATATCCTTATTTTTACGAGTTGTTTCAGGTTTTCTCTTTTGTTTTAGGTTGTCTATTATTACCATTATTACTATTATTATGAGTATTACTATTCCTAGGGTTTTGAAACCAGCTAGGGCACTATCCATAGTATCTCCTAAGTGAAATTTCGTAATGGGTATTCTAAAAATTGTCAAATCCTAAGGTATAATCTAAAATCCTCAAGTGTATAGGTATGGTTATCCTAAGGGCTAGGTATGGGTAATCTATGACCTAAATCTACTTATTCCTTTAGGGTAAGTGTGTCTATCCTAGACTAGGGGTCTAAAGGCTTAGGGTGTGGGTTATCTAATCCTAAGTTTTTCCTAATCTATATTCTAATTCTAATGTTTTCCTATTAAGTCTTATCCTATGTCTATTGGGGTAGGGGTTTTGGTTTCTAATCCTAACGGTCTAAGGTTTTTTAATCCTAAGTTTATGTTTTCTAGGGTTATCCTAATGTTATATCTATCCTTAAGTATGGAAATCCTAACTAAGGTTTTGGGGTTTACTAAAGGGATTGGGGAAAACTAGTGATGCGTGGGAATTGCACCAGGCTTTACCTCTCGAGGGATCTCGAGAAGCTTACAACCCCCACCAGGCAGTGTACCTGATCGTTGTAGTATAGTATAGTGACAAGTACCAGGGGATTGATCGTTCAACTCAGGAATAGTGTCGCTAGGATTAGAAAGCCTCAAAACTAGGTCTAGAGGTGAGGGATGATTCTTTTTGTATTTTTACATGTTTATAAAAGCAATTAAAATATCGGGTTTTCGAAGGAGTGGGTGGAATTAGTTGTTGATCAACTAACCCAATAACTAAGATGCAATCAAAATAAAATAACAAAAATGTAAATAAAGCTAATTAAACTAGTGGTGTGAACAATAATGGGAAAATTGTGTTTACTTAGATTTCATTACTCCCTAGATATCTTTTACAGGTTGATAGTTTGTTACAATTGCGTGGATGACGGGTTATATTCCTTAATACCATTCGTAGGGTGGCGTACGTACTTCCCCAACTCTATAAGCTCCTACTTCACTACTATGTCTAGCCAACAAGAAGCTCCTAACATGGGATCATTAGAATTCGCTCATGCATTAAATACAACCATAAAAACCTAGTACGCATTGGTTCATGTTTCTTAAGACGTTCAAGCATGTTACCCTATGGAAGTCTGCCAGTTTTCTTAAGCCTAACATCGAAATCATTCATCCGTAACAACTATAAACAAGCAATCAACCCATAATCAACATCTAGGTTTCACTACATTTAAGCAAACACACAAGAGATCTAGCCTAGCATGTTAAAATCAAGACAAGCGTAAGATATATTCAAACAACACATAGACATATTGAATGAATTGAAAGGATACTTATCTTAATTGAACATGAAAGGTTTCAAAGGGTAAAAACCCTTGAAAGTACAGTAAAAATCGTGCTAGGGTTTCTCCAAGTTATCCCTCCACTTGTCCTCTCTTAATGAATGAAAATTACAAAACTATATATAGATTTTCCATCGTGACGGCATCAAGAAGAAATGTCTGACGCTGTAAACTAGCCGCCCATAGTAATATCGGATTGCCTAGATCCAGATCTGACGCCGTCAAGTGCAAAATTTCTCTGGGCCGTCACATGCAATGGGACCATGACAGCCTATGGTGACGCCGTCATGCCCCTAGTATAAAAACTCTCTGGATCGTCACGGACTCTATCCACTTCATTTCTTGTTTTACTCTTGACGCCATCATGTAGAATCTTGTGACACCGTCAGGTACTGTTCCCAGCAAGGAAAATTAAGACTTTGCCGTTTTCTTCACTTTTATGCTCCAAAAACGTCCAAAATGCTTCCTTTTCCAGAATTCACTCCAAAAGTACCTAAAATCACAAAAGGAACGATTTAGGGCAATATTTGATCAAATAAATTCAATTTCGGGCTTAAATGACCCCCTAAAAACGGATCATTTTTCGCCTCATCATATACCCTTACACTTGAGATTTGTTTGTCCTCAAGCAAATACGCTTTTATTCTAATCAAAATACAAGTTAGGGGTCATTTTACACTGATATAAAAGTAATTACAACAAATAATCGTTCCACTAAAGACCAAAGATAAGCACGGAGGCCATACACTAGCACCTCACAAATAGTGTTTAGATACTCACATCTCTCGGGTGTAATAAAGTATATATCACAATAAGGAAATGGAAAACATCGCTTACTACCTGTCATAGCAAAATAGATTACCATAGGCTTGGGAAAGGATCAAACCTCCACCACTTGGCATAAGCACCTAGGATAAACTATCAAAGAGGTCTTTTTAAAGGGTTATAAGGTTAGGTGTAGGGATATGGAATACACGGTTTTGTTAGATAAAGGCAATCTTTACTGGTGGCGAGTTAATCTTGGTTAATTACATGTACAATATGGCGTTGCTAAGCCAAGACTAGACTCAACTTAAGCTAATAAATCAAATATAACAAAAACATAAAATAAACATAGAATGAAATGGGATGGTAGTCCGTATATATATATATATATATATATATATATATATATATATATATATATATATATATATATATATATATATATATATATATATATATATATTTTTTGCATACACTCTTACCTTACGATCCAAAATAATACATCATAGGGAATGAACATTCCCCTTACACTTGAATTTTTACATACTTTACAATAAACTAATCTAATGACTCGAATCAAGATAATCAAAACACTTGGAGTACTTTTAAGATTAATGCACATATGGGGGTAATAATATGATGTTCTTCCCCATTACTCCATAACATTAGTACTTTACCCATGAGTCCCAATCGTTCCAAAACAATATGTACAAGAATATGACTCGACTTAGCAACCATGTAATCAATTAGATAATTAACTAAGGGTTTAAACATGTAACAATAATGCACTAAAGATGAGTGCATACACGGAAGGCTAAGGCGATTTGGGTGTACATTTAAGTGGGTTGTAACAAATTCTTCCTTTAAGTAAGATGCTTAAAGTTAGAAACGAAAAGATAGGCTCAGAGGGGTGTACTACGGGTTTCATGTACTAAAAATGAGTACAACACTAATGGTGTGGGAAAAATTAGTTGACTTTACTAGCCAAGTAATATGACTTAAATGGTCAAGAAATTATGATACGGGTTTAACACAAGGGTGATCCTAATGCCTCTTATCATGTAGTAAATCCTACTACACGAATGTAGTCTCACTAGCGGTCTCGGGAAGCATCACTAACAAAAGTTCTAGAATCTAAATGCTACCGGTACACTCATAAGCACTAATAGTAAATGCTTTTCCTATCAAATCTAAAGGCGAACCTCACATATTTTGGTGGAAAATTTTTCTGAATAGTACGGTCTTGTGCTAGTCATACAATCTCCTATCCATGAGACGCTTGCTATGGCTAAAGTTGCACTCCTAAATGTTGTAAAAAAATTTAAATTTGGCACTAAAATTACACTAAAAAGTATTTCTCATAGTTTTATTACACACCTACCATCAAATAAACAAACTCAAGTGTAATCGTATCCTATAAGGTATCATCATTTACCCTCCCCTTACACTTAGGATGAACATTGTCACCAATGTTCAATTAAAGAATGTAAAAGTAAAACAGGTAAAAGAATGAAATCAAATACTCCCCTGGTTCGTTCGGTGTGGATAGTGCGGTAACAAGGTTAGATCTTCTTCCAAGAAAATGAACAATCAAAGCTTCCCTTCCAGAATATAAATCATCTTCTTGTCATACATAACCTGTTAAACCTGAGAAAACAAACAAGCCAACCTCGCATAAAATCGGTGGCAATCTATATATACTAACAAGTCCTAGAAAACAATGTAAGATAAAATGCTTGTGGAATGAATGTTTGCAGATTTCCTGGAGTTTATAAAACTAAAGAATTAACAAAAACTTTAAGACTTCCTTAGAAAAACAAAACTAGCAAAATTTCCAGAATTTTACACATGACGCCGTCAAGAGTAAACTCATGACGCCGTCAGAAGTGACCTGCAGAAATCTTTACGTTATGTTTCCGGAAAATTTCTGGAAAAAACTTATGTCTTACTTCCTGGAAAATCCTGCAAAACATCATTATGACTCGATACAAGTATTTGACTCTAACAAATACGAATATACATATCCATTTAATATTGTGGGAAATCATGATCGATTTTGTTTCTTAAAAACATATTGGGGTTTCCCCTTACACTTATCTTTTGCGAAATACCCTTGGATGAAGTTAAGACGAAGTCAAACGACAAAATAAAGTATTTTCACCATTTTATTTTTGAAACATGATCTACCAGCAATAAAAATAAAGCATGCATACGGAAACAAATAACAATCAAACAAATAAAAATCACACAAAGCATGGGTTGCCTCCCAAGAAGCGCTTTTCTTTATTTACGAGTCTTGTAGCTAGACTCAAGGTCATGGGCAATTACGTGACCTCATCTCTCGAGATGATGTACCCCATATAATTACGATTCTCACTATCGTGGCGGTGGTGTTTCAATCGATCGACACTCGCAGTCACCTCCCCTCCTCCTTTACTGCTCAAGTTAGCTATCCCATCTTGGCCTATGCCTTCAATTGTGATGGGCCCATACCACCAGGGACTTGGTTTATCGGGAGGTATTGTTATCTCCGAGTGTCTTAAGAATACTATGTCTCCTTTCTTGAATGGTACATGATTCCCCATTGGTGGACTATATTCAAAATTGACATGAACTTTGTTGCAGCCTTTGCTTCCTTCATGTTTAGTCTCTTTATAACTTTTGATTCTCGCTTCCCATGCAAGAATATTTTCCTGAACACGAATAGGCGATGTGTCAATGTTGTTTTTGTGCTTTCTCTTCATCAACTTTATTGCGCACATCGCGGGGTCATGGGCAAGCTAATCTTTCTTTTTCCTGACTTAAGCTCAATTTTCCTATTTTCATACCTAATAACAGCTCTCGCGGTGGTAAGGAATGGTGCTCCAAGGATTATTGGCATGCATCCACCTCCTTTATCATCGATGATCATGAAATCAACGGGATACATGAATCCTACGACATTGACAAGCACATCTTCTGCGATCCCCAGGGGGTACACATAAGAGTATCCCACGAAGGATAGCCTAACACGGGTGGTGGTTGGCATTTCTGATGTTAGTTGGGTGTAGATAGTTAAGGGCATAAGATTTACTTCCGATCCTTGGTCGGCGAAAGCGTTCAGACATTGCAAATTTCCAATGCTGGCTGGTATCTCAAAGTTCCCATACGCCATCTGCTTAGTAGCTACTTTTTGTACAAGTAGTTTCTCAAATACCGGTCCCCCAGGTAATGTATCATACTCATCTTCCTCCTCTTTCTCCTTCTCTGAAACCTATTTGGAGGATTGGTTACGTCCGTCACCCTTTATCCAATTTGTTATGGTGTTTTCGTTTATATCATGTTTCAGGTAGTAACTTAAGGCTTGGGATTTTGACGGTTCTTCTATGGTTTGTTCACTAGGGGTTTCTATTTCTTCATTATCCGTGTGGACAATTGTGATGGAATTAACAAACCGGGTAGTGGGGGTGACGCTTTCTTTCCTCAGTACCAGCATTTTAGGGGTTTTCTGGTTTGCATACTCCTCCACTAGGCTCATCATCTCCTTCATTTTCTCTTGCATCTCCTCCTTTTGTTTATAAACTGCTTCCTCGAATCTAGCAAGCCGGTCAGAATGGGTTGCCATATATTCTCTCATTCGAGCTTCAAATTCTGGGCTATGTTTTTCAGGAGGAGAATAAGGTGGGGCATAATTTTGAAAAGTCTCAACATTCTCTCTAGAGGGTGACTCTGATAATGGCGTTGAAGTCATTTTCGAAACAGAATTGACAGCAGCCCGTCTAGGACTTAAAGGTCTCTTTTGCCTTTCCTCGAAATAGTCAACTTTTGCCTCAAGTTTGCAAAGGAGTTCATCGGAGATTTGATTAGTCTCTTCATGTGTCGAGATTGCGTTGATGGCCGCTTCTATAGTGTGATTAAACTCCCATAATTCTTGATTATCGGTGGCAAGTTCGTCAATAATTTCCCAAGATTCCTCGGCGTTCCTATCACGCAATCTACCTCCGGCGGCTCGATCGATGGTACGTTTTGTGTGATAGTCGACATGGTCATAGAAGATTTGAACTAATAACCAAAGATTTATACCATGATGAGGGACTTTTTGGAGCAGATCCTTGAAACGAGCCCATGCTTCGTAGAAAGTTTCACCTTGATGTTGTTGGAACATCAAGATATCATTTCTAAGCATCGCAGTTTTCCCTAGTGGGAAAAATTGAGTAAGGAAATGAGTGGTGAGATCATCCCATGAGGTGATGGATCCTGCGGGTAAACGTTCAAGCCATTGACTAGCTTGATCAAGTAGAGAGAATTGAAATAGGCGTAATCAGGTTGACTCTCTAGTTGTAACATCAAGGTCTATAGAATCTACGATTTTAAGGAAGTCCTTGAGATGTTGGTTAGGATCTTCGGAACGAAGTCCATGGAATGCACATCGCTTTGCACCAACCGGATGGTGTCAGATCACAAGGGGGACACATTGGCTCCTTGGGTGAGCTCAATAGTATTTCGATAGCCTTGGTGGCTAGGACGGGAATACTCTCCTAGGGTTTGGGGCTTAAGAGGTTGGTTTGCTACTGGTGGGTTTTGTGGGTGGTTTTGTTGTGGTGGGTTGATGGGTTCAAAGATGTTACCACCTTCCATGATGTCGGATGGTAAAGATTACGAACAAAGACAAGAAGAAATAGATAGACTAAAGAAAACCTAAAAATAAAATAAAACATTACTAGAAAGGAATCTAGCAAGTAGACCTAATAAAAAAGAAATTCTAACCTAGACAATAACTATTCCCCGGGCTGCGGCGCCAAAAACTTGATGCGTGGGAATTGCACCAGGCTTTACCTCTCAAGGGATCTCGAGAAGCTTACAACCCCCACCAGGCAGTGTACCTGATCGTTGTAGTATAGTATAGTGACAAGTACCGGGGGATTGATCGTTCAACTCAGGAATAGTGTCGCTAAGATTAGAAAGCCTCAAAACTAGGTCTAGAGGTGAGGGTTGATTCTTTTTGTATTTTTATATTTTTATAAAAGCAATAAAAATCTCGGGTTTTGGAAGGAGTAGGCGGAATTAGTTGCTAATCAACTAACCCAATAACTAAGATGCAATCAAAATAAAATAACAAAAATGTAAATAAAGCTAATTAAACTAGTGGAGTGAACAATAATGGGAAAATTGTGTTTACTTAGATTTCATCACTCCCTAGATATCTTTTACAGGTTGATAGTTTGTTACAATTGCGTGGATGACGGGTTATATTCCTTAATACCATTCGTGGGGTGGCGTACGTACTTCCCCAACTCTATAAGCTCCTACTTCACTCCTATGTCGAGCCTGCAAGAAGCTGCTAACATGGGGTCATTAGAATTCGCTCATGCATTAAATACAACCATAAAAACCTAGTACGCATTGGTTCATGTTTCTTAAGACATTCAAGCATGTTACCCTATAGAAATCTGCTAGTTTTCTTAAGCCTAACATCGAAATCATTCATCCGTAACAACTATAAACAAGCAATCAACCCATAATCAACATCTAGGTTTCACTACATCTAAGCAAACACACAAGAGATCTAGCCTAGCATGTTAAAATCAAGACAAGCGTAAGATATATTCAAACAACACATAGACATATTGAATGAATTGAAAGGATACTTATCTTAATTGAACATGAAAGGTTTCAACGGGTAAAAACCCTTGAAAGTACAGTAATAATCGTGCTAGGGTTTCTCCAAGTTATCCCTCCACTTGTCCTCTCTTAATGAATGAAAATTACAAAACTATATATAGATTTTCCATCGTGATGGCGTCAAGAAGAAATTTCTGACGCCGTCAAGAAGAAATGTCTGACGGCGTCAACTCGCCGCCCATAGTAATATCGGATTGCCTAGATCCAGATCTGACGCCGTCAAGTGCAAAATTTCTCTGGGTCGTCACATGCACTGGGACCATGACGACCTATGGTGACGCCGTCATGCCCCTAGTGTAAAAACTCTTTGTATCGTCACGGACTCTATCCACTTCAGGTACTGTTCCCAGCATGTAGAATCTTATGACGCCGTCATGTAGAATCTTGTGACGCCTTCAGGTACTGTTCCCAGCAAGGAAAATTAAGACTTTGCCGTTTTCTTCACTTTTATGCTCCAAAAACGTCCAAAATGCTTCCTTTTCCAGAATTCACTCCAAAAGTACCTAAAATCACAAACGGAACGATTTAGGGCAATATTTGATCAAATAAATTCAATTCCGGGCTTAAATGACCCACTAAAAATGGATCATTTTTCGCCTCATCAACTAGCTCGGGTATCATAGTAATCTTGGGGAATAAAGAGTAGGAATATGCTTATATATGAGGATCATATATTTGCATATGGAATAGTTAGGGGTAGATCTTTAACTAGAACGAAGATAGCTTAAGAAAGCTACGGAAAGAAGTGAAGGTTTAGAAATCAGAGGAGAAAGAATTCAGATCTCTTTGGTGAAGAATGAGGATTCTCACCATCGGTAAGGGGAAAAAGAGTTGAAAAGGGTTAGAGTAAGAGAAATTTAAATCAGTTTAGAGATTCTATATACCTAAGACATCGGGGTGGGTTTCCTAAGATTCTAAGGGTAAGGGTTAAGGGTAGGTTATAGGTTTTCCTAAGGGTGTCCTAAGGTGAAAGGTAGTCCTAAGTCTAGTTATCTAATCTATCCTAATTGAGTGGTACTAGGTAGTTTCTAAATCCTAATTTGTTTTATTTATTTTCTATTCTACTTATCCTATAGGCACTAACTATTCTAAGGCATATCTTCTAGGGTTATTTATCTACTTAGGGTTTTCTAAAGTTTCCTAATTTCCTAATTCCATGAGTTAGTGTTTTCTAAGTTTTCCTCATCATTATCTATTATCTTTTCTAAAGTTCAAATCCTAAAGCGGGCAAAAGCTATTTTATAGTGATGTTTCATTTGGTTTTTCTGTATTTTAGCTATTTTAAAATGGTTTTCTTGTAAATTTTTTCTTAAACTACTATAGTCAGGTTGATTATCTAAGTTATTATTATTATTATGACTTTTTTCTATCTTCTCAAGGAGATCAAGAAAATTTTTATCTAAGTTATTTAAAATCTCCTCTAATTGGTTTTCCTCATCTTCTAGAGTCAACCTAGAGGTTTTTTCTCCAATTTCATCTTTCCAAAATGGAATGGGAGGGTTTATTAAGTAAGGGGTAAGGTTTAAGGTATAGGGTTGCCTAAGGTCAAATCTAGGGGTATAGGTGGGGATAGGGTGTTTAGGTATACATGGTTCTCTCAGGAGAAAGAAACCATGGGGTTCTGTTTCATGGGTAGGAAAAAGTGGATGAATAATAGGGTTTAGGGGAGGTAGGGGTGATGTCTTAGCATAGAAATCTCTCATGTGTTTTAAATGAGGGTTATCTGAAGAAGGGGTATATCCTAAGGGTGAAGGTTTATTATAACAACCCACAAACACCCATTACTATCATTCCCATTACAAATACCTATAGTAGGTATTTCATAGGCAAATTTTTGCTTTTCATATACATTATTACTTGCATGACTCACTAGACCTGCTCACGTATCTACACAAGCCAAATAACTCAATACTCACATCCTATAAACCCCATGTATGTCAAGCATAAAATCATAACAATACCATAATAAGTAATTCACCAATCTAAAACACTAAACATAACACAAAACCCTAATAAACCCTAAACTAAAACTTAAGTAGGATTATGTGCTTATCTGAACCTATATACTTAGTTTAACTAGTATAAAAGTGTCCAAGGCTTAAGTATGAGTTTCCTTAGGAGTATTAGGATATATTAGGACTATTAGGCTATAGAATAAACCCTTTAGAACTTAGATACAAACCCCCTAAACCCTAAACCATAACTAGGTCATAGATAACTAGAATTAGGTCTAAACCCTCCCAAAACTTTCCCATAGGTCACAACCACTTAGTATAAGCCTTTTAGAACTTAGGAATAGTTATTAGATACCCATAGGACACTAGTCTAGGCACAAAACCATAGGATAAACCCTAATCTCTCACTAAACCCACTTAGGTCATTTAGGTTACAAAACTAGGTCAAACCTTCCCAAACCTTTCCCATAAGTTACCCTCACTTAGAATAAACCCTTTAGGTCTTAGGATTAGTCATTAGACACACTTAAGAACTTAAATGAGGCACTAAACCTTAGGTAAAACCTTAAACACTTAATAAGTAGAAACTAGGTCTAAACTTAACTAAAACAAGTAAAACCTAAACATAAGCACCTAAAACACCTCAACCTAACACCCTAACACCTCAAGCACCTCAACCTAACAACTTAACACCTCTAAGCACACACAAAAGTAGGTGCATCACCTACTTGCATATACTTATGAGATATGATGGCCCGAACGGTGATATGATTATAACTAAACCCTAATAACAACATAACTCAATAATAGGGAGCTTTGTGTGAGGATTATTAACTTCTGAATTATGATGGCCCGAACGGTATTATGTTGATAACATAATACAATAGTAGGGAGCTTCATGTGAGGAGTCATATACTTCTGAATTACAATGACATGAACGGTGTTATGTTATATATAAAACATTAACGAACCTAAAAACAATAACTCGAGAAACATAAACATGATAACTAAAGCTTGACGTACATACAAAACCAAAAACACACTAGGATACGTGAGTAAGGCGGTCTAGTTCCCGAGTCACTATTTGCATCACTTAGATTACTCTACACCCAGGTGAGTTTCGTAGCCTCACATATTTTTAAATACCGTGAGTTTTCGTAGCCTCACATCTTTTTAAAACTTTCATTTTAAATGCTTTACAAACCCTGTGAGGGGGATACATGCTAAATGCTTTACTTAAAACCGAATACAAGTCTTTCTCTTTGGTTGTTTGCACGAGTAAACTAACTGCCACCACTACATAACCAAAATTCATGAATCTAATCCTTTGGGTCGTTTTACCCAAGCGAACGCGAATATAGTTGATAGATCTATTGGAGTTTGACAACTCCCGTTGGTATTAACACCCCACTAGGTGGTACCAATAAGTACTATATTTGAATCCACTCAAAGTATAACTTTGGCAAGTTATCCTTCCATCCCCTCATGTTGGGTCTGCAGCCCACATGACCCGGATCGTTAAGGTGTGATTCATGAGCTTAGTGCAACCTACTAAACTCCTGATAATTGTGCATGCATCACAATTATCACAAAACTTGCATTTTCCCAAATGGGTGTAATAACTGAACCCAGGGAACTTGTATTCACTAACCCCTAAACCTATGATTCTCACTCAACACCTAGTGTTGACTTTTTAAGCATGTATTCTAGGTATACTACTTCTATGGATCCATGGCAGAAGGAGGTACTGAACTCGAAGGACTTTTCATGGTTATCATTCAAACACAACCAACCTAACTCTTAGATTTTTGGGACTTCATCAAAAATAAAAGTATATCTTTTATAATTAAAACTCTGATAATTATGAATGATAACTAAATTTCCAAAACGTCTCTTTTCAAGTCGTTTTCTATTACTGTATCTGTGATTCTATGAAGTAATACCCCAAACACTTTATCCGTTGCGATCAGTGAAAAATGGGGGTGTTACATTTATCTAAACTATTCCTAGATTCTTCTAAGCTATAGGGTTTAGGGGAATAATCTAGTACATTCGGAGAGGAAAGATCATTCTCCGGATGTGGACTAGATGAGATAGGGGTAGAGTAGAGGGGAGTAGACATAACTATATAATAAAGAAAAATAAATCATTTAGCAGTTAAGCAGGCAATTATTATACTTACCTTAGCACATATGGTTATGGAGGATGGCAGAGGTACTGAGGACTTTCTCAGGTTTAGGAAAAATAGTTGTAGTTTAGGTTTTGTCCTTATTCTCTAAAACTGAAGCTCTTATGCCAATCTGTAACACCCCCATTTTTCACTGATCGCAGCGGCTAAAGTGTTTGGGGTATTACTTCATAGAATCACAAATACTGTAATAGAAAACGACTCAAAAAGAGACGTTTTGGAAATTTAGTTATCATTCATAATTATCAGAGTTTTAATTATAAAAGATATACTTTTATTTTTGATGAGGTCCCAAAAATCTAAGAGTTAGGTTGGTTGTGTTTGAATGATAACCATGAAAAGTCCTCCGAGTTCAGTACCTCCTTCTGCCATGGATCCATAGAAGTAATATACCTAGAATACATGCTTAAAAAGTCAAC
Source organism: Artemisia argyi (assembly GCA_030686995.1). Lineage (NCBI taxonomy): Eukaryota > Viridiplantae > Streptophyta > Magnoliopsida > Asterales > Asteraceae > Artemisia > Artemisia argyi. The sequence continues at coordinate 109,905,719 of CM060690.1, read as the reverse complement.
ACTAGGTGTTGAGTGAGAATCATAGGTTTAGGGGTTAGTGAATACAAGTTCCCTGGGTTCAGTTGTTACACCCATCTGAGAAAATGCAAGTTTTATGATAATTGTGATGTAGGCACAATTATCAGGAGTATAGTAGGTTGCCCTAAGCTCATGAATCACACCTTAACAATCCGAGTCATGTGGGCTGCAGACCGAACATGAGGGGATGGAAGGATACCTTGCCAAAGTTATACCTTGAGTGCATTCAAATATAGTACTTATTGGTACCACCTAGTGGGGTGTTAATACCAACGGGAGTTGTCAAACTCCAATAGATCTAGCAACTATATTCGCGTTCGCTTGGGTAAAACGTCCCAAACGATTAGATTCATGAATTTTGGTTATGTAGTGGTGGCTGTTAGTTTACTCGTGCAAACAACCAAAGTAAAAGACTTGTATTCGGTTCTAAGTAAAGCATTTAGCATGTATCCCCCTCACAGGGTTTATAAAGCATTTAGAGTGAAAGCATTTTAATATGTATGAGGCTAAGAGAACTCACCCGGGTGTAGAGTAATCTAAGTGATGCAAATAGTGACTCGGGAACTATATCGCCTTACTCACGTATCCTAGTGTGTTGTTGGTTTTGTATGTATGTCAAGCTTTAGTTATCATGTTTATGTGTCTCAAGTTATTGCTTTTAGGTTTGTTAATGTTTTATATATATAACATAACACTGTTCAGGCCATTGTAATTCAGAAGTATATGACTCCTCACATGAAGCTCCCTACTATTGTATTATGTTATCGACATAATACCGTTCGGGCCATCATACTTCAGAAGTTAATACTCCTCACACAAAGCTCCCTATTATTGAGTTATGTTGTTATTAGGGTTTAGTTATAATCATATCACCGTTCGGGCCATCATATCTCAGAAGTATATGCAATAATCGTTCGAGGAGTCAGGGCACTTTAATTCGTAAACCCAACAAACTCGTCAAAAATGAAATATCCACATAGTACTCCTTGCATGAAGCTCCCTAGTATTGTGTTATGCGTCTAACTTTATTTAGGTTTTATACTTATGTGATATTTTCACTTTTTATCCTTATAGTTTATATATTTATGTTTTCTACCCTAAATTTATATTACTTATATTACTTATATTAATAACAATCTATACTTGACACAAGTAGTCCCTAGACTTCTATATTTTATGTAACGAACCTAAGACTCCTAAGTTTTCTATATTTACCATTTTAGACCTTTAACTTTATATTATTTACGTTTTTACTCCTTTTTAGTTTATAGTTATGTTCTTATCTATCCTAGGGTTTTAATATTATGCAAAACTAGTCCTTACTACTTATAACTTCTAGGAAATGTCAAAAACAGTCTCTAGACTTTATAATTTCAGGAATTTACGATGTATACCCTTATGCATGTAAAGTTTTGCAAAACTAGTCCTAATATGCATGTAACTTATATTTTATCTAGTAATTAAGTTTTCTAGCCTATGTTTTACTTATTTTAACTTATCTAGGTGATGTATAACTAGTGTATGACCTAAAATAATGACTTTTAGCATGCATGCAAGTATATGACTCGATCTAGGGTTTTAAAACTTAAACTAGCAAGTAAAAGGGTTCAAGGCTCATGCAAGGGTTTCTAGGGTATCTAAGGCATTCTAAATATATCCTAAGACTATACTAAAGCTAAATTAACTAAATGTAAGACTTACTTGGCTAGGGGGGTTACCGTGGGTGAAAACTAAGGTTAGGGTTTTCTAGGGCTTGTACGACTTCAAACCACAACACAACACGACCAAGGACTAGCTACTCAATCCTTATGGCTTCTGACGACTTAGTACTACAAAAATGTGAGGTAGAGAGGAGGGGAGAAGTGTGAAGAAGAAATGAGGGGAAGGGAGGGTATTTATAGAGCCGGTAAGGTGGTTTGGGGTGGTACGAGGTATTTAGGTGTCACGGAGGGGGAGGGGTGAGCAAGCAAGGCTAGAGGATGATGTGGTGAGGCTATATGGTGATGAGGACGAGCTAGGAGTAGCTAGGGGGCTGAGCTTAGGCCGGTTGTGGTGTAGAGAAGCCGTGGGAGGCGGTTTGGGTATAAGGGTGACAAGTAGCTTACAAGGAGGTGATCCACCACCTTTCTTGGTAGCGTGGAGGTGCTTGTAAGCTGCTTGGTGGGTTAAGTATGGTTTAGGGTGATTAGGGATGGATTAGGGGTGGTTTAGTGGAGGTTTAGGGTGGATTAGTGATGGATTAGTGGTGGATTAGTCAAGTAGGTTATGCACCTACTTGTGTGTGTGCTTAGAGGTGTTAGGGTGTTAGGTTGAGGTGCTTGAGGTGTTAGGGTGTTAGGTTGAGGTGTTTGAGGTGCTTATGTTTAGGTTTTACTTGTTTTAGTTAAGTTTAGACCTAGTTTCTACTTATTAAGTGTTTAAGCTTTACCTAAGGTTTAGTTCCTAAGTTAAGTTCCTAAGTGTGTTTAGTGACTAATCCTAAGTCCTAATGGGTTTATTCTAAGTGAGGGTAATCTATGGGAAAGGTTTGGGAGGGTTTGACCTAATTTTGTAACCTAAATGACCTATGTGTCTGTAGTGAGAGACTAGGGTTTATCATATGGTTTAGTGCCTAGAATAGTGTGCTATAGGTATCTAATAACTATTCCTAAGTTCTAAAAGGCTTTTACTAACTGGTAGCGACCTATGGGGAAGTTTTGGGTGGGTTTAGACCTAATTCTAGTTATCTATGACCTAGTTATGGTTTAGTGCTTAGGGGGTTTGTATCTAAGTTCTAAAGGGGTATATTCTATAGCCTAATAGTCCTAATATATCCTAATATTCCTAAGGAAACTAATAATTAAGCCTTGGACACATTTATACTAGTTAAACTAAGCATATAGGTTTAGATAAGCACATAATCCTACTTAAGTTTTAGTTTAGAGTTTATTAGGGTTTTGTGTTATGTTTAGTGTTTTAGATTAGTGAATTACTTATTATGGTGTTGTTATGATTTTATGCTTGACATACCTGGGCTTTATAGGATGTGAGTATTGAGTTATTTGGCTTGAGTAGATAAGTGAGTAGGTCTAGTGAGTCATCCAAGTAATAATGTATATAAAAAGCAAAAATGTACCTGGGAAATACCTACTATAGGTATTTGTAATGGGAATGATAGTAATGGGCGTTTTGTGGTTTGTTATAATGTCGCGCATTAACTAAGTAGATGTGGTGCATCCACTTAACTTCTCGTGGGGTCCAAGATTAATATATTCTGGAATATTTATACACCGTCTTCAGATGCGGCGTATCTTGAAACTTTATGCTGCGCATGTCCTTTAGCATCTTGGATTGTCTTTGTTGAAATCTTGATAGTGATACGGCGCATGTTGATAAAGAGATGCGGCTTATCTAGAGAAGAACAAGTTGGTTCTTCTTCGTTGAACAAGGTTTCATATGCGGCGCATGCTTTAAAGTCAGGCAATGGTCTTCGAATTCATCTATTCAGTAGACGTTTTCCATCTTGATTATTTATCTCCATATTTCGTCCAAAATCGCCAAGTTTCACCAATTGCTTGTTTTTACCTGAGAATTACTAAAGTAAACGATTAAGCACTGATTCTCATATATAATATAATAAAACAAGTTAATTAAATAGGACAAATAACGATAATATAATGTACTTATTTGATATCATCATCGTACGCGAGGTTCGAAAACCTAGAGTCAACTTTTTACGATTAGTTTTCTTTTATTTTATTTTTCATCACTTGTTTATCTATTTGTTTTCAATATGGTGTTTCGGATAAATATTTGGATAACCTGGGATTTGATTTGGACTTGGACTTGGATATTGTAATAACCTATGCTTGGATGTGATTGGACGTTATTGGATTTACGGTATTAGCCGATGGACCTTATGGACGATTGTGGTACTTGAGAAGGAAAAGTATGTTAGACTCATAAGAGCTTAACATATTTGGACCCGAACATACACAAAATGGTCGATAAACTGGACAACTAATATACACGCAAATGATAATGTCTAATTATATATATTTAATTTGAAAAGTGTGACGATAAAACTTATATTATTCAACAGTCTTAACGACTTGGAAATGCTTATCAAATGGACGCATCATGTGCAAATTTAGATAAAACCTTTTATAACTTAATCGTTTATAACTATTTACTATCGTAAAACTTTTTCGAAACTTATACGCTTTCCTTCTAAATCATGACGTTTTATCAACTATTTAGGAAATGTGTAAAACACCGAAGCAACCTATTGATATTTTCTTCTCGTTTTCTTATTTTATTCTTTATTTCTTATTGTTATTTCTTCTTTCTTTTTATATCCTTTTCAACGTATTTATCTGTGTTTGCCGACTTTTATTATTTTAACTTTCGCATATCCACACGAGTCTTAAACATTTATTTATTTCAAACGCCATTGAAACGAAATATTTCCATTTCAAATACAAGTATTGTATTATAAACTACTTTGAGGATTATTTCTGAAACATGCCATTTACTCATTAGGTTGTGCTGAAGTTCACTTGCCTTGCTGTACCATCTGATCATTTGTGATATCTTGCTTCTCTACTACTAAGGTGTGATCCATAGCCCCATTTTTACTTTTAAACTGTTTTATAAACCCATGGGGGAGATACATGCTACTTACTTTTTATGAACATAATTGTTTAAACGTATGCTTTCCTGACTATGATGATAATGCTCAGTACCGCCTTTGCCAAAAGCAAGTCTCTCGATCATGAACCATTAATCACTTTTAAGTGAGCGTGAATATAGTTTATAGGCCAATAGGAATGACCACCCACCATGTAGACCAAGGACGACAACATGTGATGTACTATATTTGAGTTACCTATGTAAGTTGGCAAGCTACCTGCTTGGGGGCAAATTTGTGGAATATTATTGTTATTGTTGTGATTACATCAATGCTATTGGTTCCGGTTAACGCTTTGAGTGTCATGATCTTTGCAATGGTTACGACACTTTACCCTATATTTGTATTTGTTACTTATATCTTCCAGACTCTGAAAAATGTTGTATTCAACTATTTATTTCAAACCTATGGATTTCACTTAACCTTTGTATTGACTTTCTAAGCATGTTTTATCTTAGGTAATTGATGCATACTATACTGGCACTAGGATTGGCATGAAAATTATCAATGGCTATTGTCTTTTACTATCTATCTAGTTTTTACTATCTCTTATCATTCGAAAAACCCTTTTTGAACTATGTCTTTTATTTCCGTTGTGTGCATTGTTTGAGAACCTTTTGAACTCTAATGTTTATTTATATAATTTGAATGATATGTTTTGCTAAAACGACTCATTGTGTGGTCATTCTCTATGAACGTGACTGTCTTCCCCGTGAGTAATACCCCGAACTATGTTCCGTTGCCATATTCCGAGTTTGGGGTGTTACATAATGTGCCTGAATTTTAAGTGATCATCACAGATATATGCACCGACATCAACTCTCAGGCCTCATCACTAAAATCTTTGGCATGGTCCACTGGCACAAGGCTCTCAAAGATTGAAGCTAACTAAACATCAATGGCCTATGACATCTCCTCCCTGAAAACTGATGTTTCAGAGATAAAGACTCCACTTACTGACATGTTCACGTACCTTAAGTCTTCAGTCTCTACTGCTCCTACATCAGTTCCATCATCTAAAGATACTACAACTGTTGGGGGGAGAAAGCATCAGAGCATGCTAACTCAGATCCTGTTAAAGAGTCTATTGTATCACCATTTATTGATAGCCTTGAGCACATCCCAAATACAACAACTACACTAGTTGTTTATTAAGAACCCTCCTCAGCACCTAAGGGTGAGAAACTATAGGATTACATTATTGTTGTCATCACTTTTCAGTCCATCCATATCATTGATCCATCATCTAAATAAGAAAAAGGTGACTAAGGCAAAAAGATGATGTATGGTATGGATGAAGCAAAAGCTGTTGAGATGGTTAAAACATCACTTCCTTACTCTAAGGCAAAACCTAAAGAACCAACATTCACAGTCGCTGAAGGTCCTTCATCCTCAACAACTCATGCTGAATCTTCTTCTGGCCCTGAACTTATTCCATTTCAACTTGACTCTAGGGAATGGATCAGTGCAATAGCTGAAGAAATCAATCATATTTGTGAAATCCAAGAGAAGCGAAAAACTTGAATTAGCGTTAAGACATTAAATTATGAGGGTTACTACTGAAGAAGCTCAAATCTCTGAATAACCCATTACAACTGCTTAAGAATTCATGAAAATTAAACTCGTTTAAACTGACTATTGCACAAGAAAGATCCAAACCCAAGGCTGAGAAGAAGAAAAGGATTCAGGAAGAGTACAACTGAAAAGATTGCCTTCATTAGTGTAACTATCATCCCAGAACTAAGCCTCTCAGTGTAACTATCATCAGGGAAATCACGATACAAACTATGAAACTACCAGAGATTTCAAATGGAACATGTTTGGGGTTAAGAAATGGGATATGATGCTTCCAATCCTGAAAAAGAAGAGTGGTAAAAAGGTAGCTGAGTCACTCAAAACTCTTGGGAAAAGAGATAAAGAGGTAAGGAATGTTGAAAAGTTTTTGGAGATTGACTCAAGAAAGCCACTAAAGCGTCAGGATCCAACCAAACATCCTTTTTGCAAAAGAAAAGAAAAAGTCCAATTGGATTTGAGCCTTAACAAATCAGTTTTGGTCTTCACTGCAGTAGGACTCTTCCTAGGGGAGTCAAATTTAGAGATGGTGTGGTTATAGAAAAACATAAACACATAATCTTCTTTATAGATGCCTTCGACGAGTATGCTTGATAAGTCCTATATTTTCGAATACTTGTCACATGTTATTTGCTCATATTATACATATTTATATATGAATTGATACTTAATTAATTTAGTTTTTCTCTTTCAGTAATTTTGGAGCAATGTTGTCAAAGGAACGGATTAAAGACATGATTTGGAGCTATTTTATATGCAAGCTGTAAAAGAGCATACCGAGTAAGAAACTCTGGCCTTACGCCATATTCGTACCTGGAAGATTTCACCAATTCTTGGTAGATATTGAAGAATACGACGTATTTAACTCTGGAAAATCGCCATAATTAGAAGCTCTACAGTCAAGGCCCAAGTCAACCATTGAAGGATTACGGTGTATGAAACTCTGGCCATAGGCCGTAATGAAGATCTTATCCCCTGTCCAAGTATATCTAAGATTTGAAGGTTTCGGCGTAGCGCATCTCTAGTTTACGCCATATTTTAAAAGATACGCAAAACATGCTTGGAATATGCTTTCTTCATCAGCAATCAAGATATCTAGATTAATGCCATATTCCCTTATGATTATGCCGTAATCTCACCCTAACAGAAGACTATAAACACAAGCCCTAAACGGGAGTTTTTGATATTTTTCACTCATCACTTTCAACCATAGCAGAATTTTACCATTCCAAGGCCCCAAGATTAGTCCCAAGAGCTTGGATAACAAGGAGAGAAGGTCTCGTATCATCAAATTAGGCTTAATCATTCGGTTTGCATATCTATTTCATTATGATTTGTGTATCATTTGAATTATCCATTTGTGGGTGTTGGCCATGTTTATGAATATTCTATGATAGTTATTTTTGTTTGTTTAGATCTATTGTCTTGAATTGTTTAGTTTATGTGTCTATAGTTTCAATACTCATTTATTTGTTTGAGTAGTTTAAGTCTAGTATATCATGGACCAAATGGGCATTGGAAGTATATTATAAGAATGTTTAAGTAGGGGCTTACCTTTCTTTCATGGACCAAATGGGGAATTGGTAAGGTATCACATGGACCAACTGGAAACCACTGATAAATCATGTAGAGTAGATGGCACAACTTTGTAGAATACTAATTAAGTTGGAAACATGAGTACTTGAGGTTTGTGTGTGGCGTTGGAATTAAAGAAAGAGAAGGAGAGTGGAACCTTGAGAGAAAATGATAATATTAGATTGAGGTTAAGTGAAGGTCCAACCCTCTCCACATGTGGAGAGGGGTATTTATACTTACAACATAAACGCCCACACCCGGGCTGTGGATCAGGCATACAGTGGGTGAAGACCCGTCCTTCTTCCATGGTGTTACTTATCCTAATACTAATTAACTAATATATAAACTAACTACGAGCTAACTAAATGCTATTACAATGATCAGGTGACCGAGACTTTTACAGGAATATTTGTATTCCTAACAATCTCCCCCTAAGCGAGGTCACCTTTGAAATTAAGCTCTTTGGTCTTTAAGCATTCTTTAGTCTGTAGCTCGTAGGATCTGATTCTTCACTTTTCTTCACACTTTGTACTTCAAGCGAGCGAACTTGTGATTTGAATTCCTTTGAGATATGTAATCTTTAAGCTTCCTTTGAGATCATCAGCCAAAGTAAATCTCCAAGCTCATCCATATTTGTATTGCCTTCATGTGATGTAGTGACTAAGGACCATCATGCTCACACCCTTCTGTATCTGGAGACGTTGCATTAGAGTTGTAGATCAGGAGACTTTTTCATCAGAGTTGCGGAAACGTTGTTGGTAGTCTCTCAACATTTTTTGTAGCAAGTCTCTCATCTTCATTGATAGTGTGGAGGATGTGTGAGCATGAGGTATGGATTGACCCGATTCAGCTAGAAATGGGAGCCATCAACGCCATCTTTATATGTGTCCCTGAAATAAAATAGTTAGCAATAAAGATAAAGAACGAATATGGCTTTGTCATTCGTTCTGCGAGGACAGACTACCCTCCGGTTTTGTGAAAACCGACCTGTGATCAGGTAGAGTCTCTTTTAAAGAAGACTCTCCTTGACAGGAATTTCCGGCTTGTAGTAATGAATTTTCCAAAGAATCCACTTTGGAATCTTCGTACTAAGCATGTTCTCATACCGGAACATCTCAAAGCAGACAGCACGATAGAGTGAATCGGTGAATAGATATTCACGGATTGATGAGAAATTGATTAATAGAAATCACTCGCGTGTCATATGATAAACATTTTTAGTCACGACGAGAGTTTTATACTTTGATTCACATTTCCATAAAAAATACTTTCGTTTGAAAGATTATACACAATCAATGTGCTCGAAAATTAGTTTGTGAGCACATTGAAAGGTTTTAGTAAAAGTATCCGTCAATCCATATCCTGGAACAAGTTTGATTCAATGTTGAATCGCACCATTGTTGCTTTCCAGTTGTCACTTGATCATTGATCCAAGATGGATCTCACATGTCACCTACCAAAAGCTTGAGAGATGTTCGCTCTAGAAGGATTTCCATCTTCATCGTGGATATTTTCATATCACTCGGATGTTCTGGCAATACCACAAGGATAATGCGTAGGACTCTAAATATTTTATCTTACTTTCCACATTGTGTGAAACAATAAGCATATTGGAAGTGTGTCCTACTGAGATTTATGGATGATCTCTTTGGCTCTAGACTCAATAGTGTGTTTTGATCTGCTCCTGGAGACTGGGGAGGCGTCTCCTGTTTAGGTATCAACATAGCTCGCAATGAGCGGTCGATACATTGCACAGGGTTCCCCGTGAGAATGAAACAAGCTCTTTTAAGAGAACTTGAGTGGTTGGAAAGTTTAGTGTAGTGCGTCACTGGGTCCATGACGTCTTGTCTTCAATACCGGTCTTACCTTAGTAACCGCCAGTACATTATGAATTGAACCCGGTTTCTGCCCTAAGGTTGAATATTTGGAGGGCTATTTCTTTTCACCCTTTCTCATTTCACTTCTTTTTAGTATTAGTTAATTAGTATTCGGATAAGTAACACCGTGGAAGAAGAACGGGTCTTCACCCACTGTATGCCTGATCCACAGCCCGGGTGTGGGCGTTATGTTGTAAGTATAAATACCCCTCTCTACATGTGGAGAGGGTTGGACCTTCACTTAACCTCAATCTAATATTATCATTTTCTCTCAAGGTTCCACTCTCCCTCTCTTTCTTTAATTCCAACGCCACACACAAACCTCAAGTAATCATGTTTCCAACTTAATTAGTATTCTACAATTGGTATCAGAGCCAGGTTTAGGTGATGCAAAACCATAGGAAACTAAGTGATGAATTTAGTGAACAGGATGCCTCTAAGCCCAAAGCAAGATGCCTTAGAATTGGTTTAGGTGCACAACCTTCATTATATGATGCAAACACTATGCTTGAACCTAACCATGCCCCTCCTGATATGAGATCCTATGACGACATTAATGAGGCAGAGGATAGAACTAGGGTAAAACTTGATGAACGATTAAAGGATCCTAAATGCATTGCTAAGAATATTGTGTTTTACTATGATTATGCGAATGACAATCACTCTGCCATTTTTGTTCCTCAAAAGAGAATTCTTCCTGACAAAGTGTTTTGGAATATAGACATTGAGAAAATGCAAGCTGAAAGAGTTGTAGGTAACACACGCACTATCTTTAGAATTGTTGACCCAACCATTTACCCCCTGAACACACCCAGGCACCTCGTACCATTTACTCTTCCCACACAGCGTAACACTCTAATTGGGTTGTATGTTCTAGGTCAATTGTTTAATGACTTTGAGAAAACCTGTAAATTAAGAATTACACCTACAGGGATTACAGAAGGGGAAAGGGGTTTTGAGCAAACAAAACAGTGTTACCTAACTGAAGTTATGCCATTTTTTAAACTTCTCAAAGAACATTTTGAGGGCCTTAAAAACACCATTAATGATGATGTGACTCAAATGAAAAAGGTTTTTAATGAAGTGGAAAGTGAGGGTAACCAATTAGCTATTGATCTCAAATACAGTGAAATTGACAAGAAAAACATTCTCATTATGAATGAAAATTTGATTGCAAATTGCATTGCAAAAGATGTGTTTTATACTGTTACCGACTCAGCATTATCTGGTCGACAATTTCATGAAATGTCGGTTACTTTGAATGTCTTCCAGAATCGTGTAATTGAGCTTGAGGGGGAGAATTACAAACTTACTGAAAAAATTCAAAACGACGACCATGATAACATGGTCAGGAATTTCTCAAAACTAGAAGTTCATAAACTGAACCTACAATTAAAATATCAACATCTAGAAGAGAGCATAAAAATATCAAATGCCAAGACATCTTCGGATGCTCCTGAGTTTGACACATGTTTTGAATTAGCCAAAAAGGATGAAGTAATTCAAGCTCACTCAAACACGATTCGGAAATTGAAGGTCCAAATTGCACAATTAAAATCGAACAAAAGCGATGTGACCAATACCAATTACCAGAAGTCGATAGATTCTCAAAACTTTCAGAAACAGGGCATTATCAATAAATTACAACATGAAAATGAGTGGCTTCGTGCTGAAATGTCAAACGCTAAACAACGTTACAAAGAATTGTTTGAGTCTATTAAAATAACACGTGACCAAAACGATGAAAGAGTTACTTCTTTGTTAAATGAAATTGAGAATCTAAAGACTATGGTGAAGGGTAAAATGCCCGTCGTTTCATGTGATCATGCAATTTCGAATGTACATGCTTGTAAGAAATATGCGTGCGATGCTGTGAATGTCTCTCTTCCCCTTAGGAACAATAAGTTAGTTCATAACAATTATCTTAGAAATCTTAAGGATTGTCTGGCCATACTTAGGGAAACCATTGAAGAAAACCACATGATGATGTTATTATTGGTGCTTGCTTCCTCACTAATAGAGCCCAGGAATTATTAGAATATGCTAAAGGATCATGCCCCAAGAATGATAACAAGTCGGATAGGTCATCTGCGTCACACCCTAACAGTGGCAACAAACATGTTACATTTGATTATCCCCAAACCATGTCACAATCCACCATCATGATCACCGGTAAACAAGTAGCAACTAATCATACTAATGTTCCCGTCATTGCTTCTACAGGAGTAAAAGGTGTATCTAATGCTAGCAAGTCACAGGTGCAATACAAAGAATGATAGGACTTTGCTGGCTAAGAGTACACTTATGAAGGAAGTAGAAGAATCATCTAGGAACAATAAAGTTATGCTTAATGAAAGGAATCGAGTTGATTCAAACATTTGTGTTAACAATGATGTAATTAATTCGAATTCTGGTGCTATTTGTAAGACTTGTAACAAATGCTTATTTTATGGTAATCATGATGCTTGAGTTGTGTCATTTCTAAAATCCACTATGAAATCTCCAGTTATGAATGTCTCAAGTGTTAAACGGGTAAAACAAGTATGGAATAAAACAGGAAAAGTGTTCACTAATGTTGGTTATCAATGGAGACCTACTGGAAGGAGATTCACTCTAAGGGAAAAGTGCCCAATGACTAGGATCACTAACTCCAAAGTTGTGCCTATTAAGAAATGGAGACCTACTGGTAGACTGTTCCCAATAGAAGCACTTCGTACCACTCCTAGATCTAGTGCATCAAAATGTGAAAAATCCAGTGAGATATCTGTAACATATGATAATCCAATATTTGTGTGTGCTAACCAAACGGACCCCAACTGTTAGTGGGGCTCCAGCTTTTTCAGTTATCCACCATTGTCTGGTTTCAAATGCAGGTCGTACAAATCGTCCTTTGGTATTTGGACTCAGGCTGCTCAAAACATATGACTGGAGATCGACGCGGCTCAAGAATTTCGTGGAAAAGTTTATTGGTACGGTTAGATTTGTTTGACCATTTTGGATCTATAATGGGTTATGGTGATTACGTCTTTGGAGACAGTGTGATATCCAGAGTTTACTACGTGGAAGGACTTGGGCACAATCTATTTTCTGTGGGTCAATTCTGTGATTCAGATCTTGAAGTTGCTTTCAGAAAGCACACCTGTTTTGTTAGAGAATTAGATGGTGTTGATCTTCTCAAGGGGAGTCGGGGCACTAATATTTATACCGTCTCTATCGAAGACATGCTACGGTCCTCTCCTATTTGCCTTCTCTCTAAAGCCTCCAAGAACAAATCATGGTTGTGGCATCGTCGTTTAAACCATTTGAACTTCGGTACCATCAATGAACTTACACGTAAGGATCTTGTTCGAGGCTTGCCCAGACTGAAGTATGAAAAAGACCATTTGTGTTCCGCATGTCAAATGGGCAAGAGCAAAAAGCACACCCATAAACCCAAGACTGTCAATTCTATCATGAAAGTTCTACATACTCTTTACATGGATCTCAGTGGACCAATGAGGATTCAAAGTATTAATGGAAAGAAATATGTGCTTGTTATTGTTGATGATTACTCTCGATTCACGAGGGTAAAGTTTCCGCGATCTAAAGACGAAACTCCGGAAACCATCATCAAACTCATCAGGATGTTACAAGTTCATCTCAACAAAACAGTTAGATTCATTCGTACTGATAATGGAACGGAGTTTTTGAATAAACAACTTACTCAATTTTATGAAGGTGTCGGAATTAGTCATCAAAAGAGCATTCCACGTACTCCTCAACAAAATAGAGTCGTTGAAAGACGGAATCGCACTTTAGTTGAAGCAGCAAGGACTATGCTCATCTTCTCCAAAGCTCCTATGTTTCTTTGGACTGAGGTAATTGCAACTGCATGCTACACACAGAACCGATCCTTGATACATCCTCTCCACTGCAAGACTCCGTATGAACTGGTTCATGGCAGAAAACCAGACCTTTCATTTCTTCTAGTATTTGGTGCACTGTGCTATCCAACTAATGACAGTGAAGACCTTGGGAAGCTCAAGGCCAAGGCCGACATTGGTTTCTTCGTTAGATATGCTCCAAAGCGAAAGGGGTACCGAATCTACAACAAACATACTAGAGACATAATGGAAACAATCCACGTTACTTTCGATGAGCTGACTGAGCAATCTGTTCCTGGACAATCAAGTTCTGGACCCGTACCTAATCTGTTGTCTCCTGGACCTATAAGCTCCAGGCTTGTACAGAATCCCACTCCTGCCACTCCTCTTGTACCACCTACAAGTGAAGATTGGAAGCAACTGTTTGACCCTATGTTTGATGAATTCTTTGAACCTCAACATGTGGATGCTCCGGAAGCTGCAGTGGCACAACAAATTGCTGAGGTAGCTAACGTCCCAGTTAATAATGATGGGCCATCCACTTCATTGTCATGGGATCCTGAAGCCCCTACCATCAGTCACTCAGTTACCACTTCTAATGACCAACCTTCATTTGTACAACGAGTAGCAACTGTGGATAATTTGTCTGAAGTAAATCCTTTCGCTCCACCTGATAATGAGCCATTTGTCAACCCCATGAACACCTTAGGAAATGGACAAATGATCACCCAATAGACAACATTATTGGAAACCCTTTGCGTCTGGTATCTACCCGTAAGCAACTTGCAACCGACGCATTGTGGTGCTTCTTCAATTCTATCCTCTATAAAGTTGAACCAAAAGACTTCAAGGATGCAATGTCTAAACACTCATGGTTCACTGCAATGGTGGACGAGATTCATGAGTTTGACCGACTGGATGTGTGGGAATTGGTACCACCTCCCGATTGTGCTATGATCATTGCTCTTAAATGGATATTTAAAGTTAAACTTGATGAGCATGGTGATGTATTGAAGAACAAGGCTAGGCTTGTGGCAAAAGGATACCGTCAAGAAGAAGGTATAGACTTTGAAGAATCCTTCGCACCTGTTGCTAGAATTGAAACCATACGAATATTCCTCACAAATGCTGCAAGTCAGAATATGGTGGTTTATCAAATGGATGTCAAGACTGCATTCTTAAATGGCGATCTTAAAGAGGTGGTGTATGTAAGCCAACCCGAAGGTTTTGTGGATCCAGAACGACCTAATCATGTGTATCGTTTGAAGAAGGCTCTCTAGGGGCTTAAGCAAGCGCCTAGGGCGTGGTACGACACCTTGTCTAAATTCCTTCTTGCTAACAAATTTTCCAAAGGCGCTGTTGATCCTACACTCTTTACCAAAAAAACGGGCAAAAACCTTCTTCATGTACAAATCTATGTTGATGACATCATATTTGCCTCCTCTGATCCCAAAGAGTGTGATCGTTTCTCCCAAGAGATGAGTTCTGAATTCCAGATGTCTATGATGGAACAAATGTCCTTCTTTCTAGGATTGCAAATATCTCAAAATCCCAATGGCATCTTCATCAATCAATCCAAGTATGCCAATGGAATCTTGAAGAAATTTGGATTCGACTCCTGTGATTCAGTTGATACTCCTATGATTGAAAGATCAAAACTAGATGAAGATGATGTGGGAATCCCGGTCGAACAAACCATGTATCGAAGCATGATTGGCTCCTTAATGTATCTTACCGCTAGCAGACCAGATCTTCTATTCGCAGTTTGCATGTGTGCTAGGTATCAATCCAAACCCACCAAGAAACATCTGGAAGCTGTCAAGAGAGTCTTTTGGTACCTTAAAGGAACAATCCACATGGGCCTTTGGTACCCTAAGGAAACTTCTATGGCTTTCACAGCATACTCTGATGCTGACCATGCGGGATGTCAAGACACTCGTCGCAGTACATCTGGGGGTGCTCAGTTTTTGGGTAATAAGCTAGTCAGTTGGTCGTCAAAGAAACAAATGAGTACATCTATCTCCTCCACAAAAGCTGAATACATTGCCATGTCCTCGTGCTGTGCTCAGATCTTATGGATGCGATCTCAACTTCAGACTATGGCTTCATATGCAACAAGATTCCCATGTACTGTGACAACAAAAGGGCAATTGCACTCTGCTGCAACAATGTCCAGCATTCAAGGACTAAGCACATTGACATTCGACATCACTTCATCAGGGAGCAAGTTGAGAAAGGAATTGTGGAACTTTACTTCGTGAGGACTGAGTTCCAGCTAGCTGATATCTTCACCAAAGCACTTCCTAGGGACCGATTTCATTTCATCCTCCCACGCCTTGGTATGAAGAGTCTCACGCCTGAGGATCTCATTAGTCTTCAGGAAGATCAGGAGGAGTAAAGGGGTTGCTTCACATATCCTTTGTACATAATATTAACACAAAAAGAAAATAGAAAAATATAAAACCTATAAACAAACCATAAAAATCTGAAAAATCATAAAAATCCAAAAATATTCTTCTCTCGACATGTCTCTTGTGTAATCAATATTATGTACGTTTCTAGAAATGTCATTCAATAATGACACGGAATCATACATATGCTTGAGCAAGAGTTTTTCGGTTTCAAATAAAGTTTTTTTCTAAAACATGTCGTTCCTCAAAATATTCTTCAAAAATTATGGCTTGCAGGCATTTCAGGCTGTAACCCGGTCTTAAAATTATGGCTTGCAGTCATTTCAGGCTGTAACCCGGACTTAAAAAAAATTATGGCTTGCTATTACTTCAGATAGCAACCCGGTTTTCAAAATGAGGAAAACACGTCGCCATAAAGATGGTTGTTCCTAGCAAAGGGTGCCGTTCATCCGAGCGTGAATTACTTTATATTCATGCACCCTCGATCTAATGTACGTTTCAGTGCATTATTTCTTGACAAAGAAGAGAAGTCTTCTTTTTATCGCCAAATACTTTCCCTTCTATGATTTTTCCGGAAAGTATTTGTGCAAAACTTGGTAGTACCATGAGATTTTGATTGAAAATCAATTTATACTCAAAATTTTGACAAAATTTATCACTCAATCAATGACATCACTTATTTAAGCTTAAACATCCGTCATTGATTGAGGGGGAGAGTGATTTTTCTCAAAATTTTACGTATCATCAAAACTCTCCATACTTTGTACAAAAACCTGGCAACAATATACTTTGTGATGGTTATGTGTCAGAATGAGAAATTTTTAAAGTGTTTTCGTTAAAAAAAACTTCGAATCGTTTGTAAACTCTTCAAATCTGACACATAACAACCTCCCTCACAAATTGAGGGGGAGCATGAAAAAGGTTCCTCTTTTATCAGAAAACATTAAAACTGACCGCATTTCTCTCCCAAAAGCTTTCTAACTTATTTAAATCAATTGAGATCAAAAATCTCGAATGATTTGAAATTTTTGATCGGGGGAGAGAATGTGATTTAAATATGAAATCTGATAATCAAAAGTGATCTTTTGTACTCAATAATAGGCTCCCGCATATGTGCTAAACACTTTCGAATATCGATGCACATATTGAGGGGGAGCAAAAGGCGTTTGTGGAAGTAATACCTAAGACCGACCACTTATCTTTATGCATGGAGTTATAAGGACGGTTAAGGTTAGGTATAAGTTCCCATGATCCACCAGAACCGGAAGGATCTTCCCAGGGACAATCCATAGATAGATTAGAAGTCCTTAGGAATGATTGGAAAAAAGGAGAAAAGTGAGAAAAGGAAGAGTGCGGACTGAGATAGAGCTAGGACTGGAACAAACCCAACAAGGTTCTAGTGGTGAAGTCTCGGTAAGCACTGAAGGGGTTGAAGAATTAAAAAGAAGTGAAATGAGAAAGGGTGAAAAGAACCTTGAGAGAAAATGATAATATTATATTGAGGTTAAGTGAAGGTCCAACCCTCTCCACATGTGGAGAGGGGTATTTATACTTACAACATAAACGCCCACACCCGGGCTGTGGATCAAGCATACAATGGGTGAAGACCCGTCCTTCTTCCACGGTGTTACTTATCCTAATACTAATTAACTAATATATAAACTAACTACGAACTAACTAAATGCTATTACAATGATCGGGTGACCGAGACTTTTACAGGAATATTTGTATTCCTAACAAACTTAATGCATGTTTGTAGTCCAATAGGTGCATAGACCAAATTGCCTAGTAGATTACATGTATAGTGGCTAGATACATGGATAAAGTGGTGTAGTCTAAGTTATATAGGAGTGTGGGGGTATTGTCTGGACCAAGGAGATATTCCTTACATATCTTGACGTCACCAGTACTTTACAATTAGATCATTGCACTGATAAACGGATAACTAGAATGGAATAGGATTAACATGGCTAGCACTGCTTTCTCTCATTGATCACCACTTTAGTATAATTTAGTCTGTGGAAATCATAGAGGGGGGGTGAATACGTTTTCCTTTTTAAAATCTTAAAACATTTTATATCAAATTATCGATTAAGTTAAACTCAACATGAGAAGTGTGAATAATACATCTAAGCCCATTAGACCATATCATATAATTATACATCCTATCACAATATTAACTTCTATCTATAACACAATAAAAATCAAAACAATATAAGCAACAACTAAGACACATATGCAAGGATAGATATAAAGCGATAAATTCGAGAATAAATAAAAAGAGATAAGAGAAAGGAAATGCACACCCGACATGATGATTTATAGTGTTTCGGCTACAAGGACACCTTCCTTGCCCTACTCCACTCCCCGAGTCACCTACTCAAGAGTTCACAACACTACTCAACAAGCCCCCTTTAGGCGAAGAAAACCATACACACTTTTGCTTACACCGCTTTAACGACACAAAGCTAAATGTCGACTTCTAATCGTAGCTAGAACCAATCTCACGACACGACTTCGATCACTACACAACTTCTACTCACGACTTCTTCACACCACTACTTCTTCGTAACTACATGACTTCTTCACACCACTACTTCTTCACAACTACACGACTTCATCATGCTACTACTTCTTCACAACTACACGACTTCATCATGATACTACTTATTCTCACCTCTTTTTACACACCTATTGACTCACTACTAAGTAAGATCATCTTGATCTATTTATTACATATTCTTACATGACTCACAACTTCACATCAACACTAACTAGACTCTAGTACTTCTTTGGCTTGATGATAGAAAGTATTCTTCTCTTGCACTTGTGGAATTAAGCATGAATCACTTGGAAACAAAAGTTTATGATTACATGATCAAAGGATTTAGAAAGAGGTTTAAGTTGGATTTGGACAGAAAGTTTTGAGTGCAAAAGGTTTGAAAAAAGGGTTGGAATGGTCCAGTATTTATAGGCAAAATTTAGAGCTGGAGGAGCGTGAGCAGTCCCCTTAATTGTGGCCAGCCCCCTTAATAATTAAGGGGACCGCCTAGTAACTTTAAGGGGACCACCCAAAAAAAAAATTTCCAGAATTTTGTCCTGTTGTGCGGAAGGTTTTTCCTCAGAATTCTAGCCATTTTTTGGGTAAAAATTTGATTTCAAAAGATTTATTTTGAATAAAACATTTCTTATAAATACAAAAACGTTTTGTATAAGTTTAAAAATGTTTGTTCCATTTTATAAAAAAATGTAAGGTTTGTAAAAATAAAAATTCTTTTGATCATTTAACATTCAACAAAATAAAGTTTGTTTGTTCATACCTTTAGTGATTCATTGTTGGATGCAAACTTATTTGTTATTGAAGCATACTTGAGATGTCGAGAGATGTTTTCGTATGAATGAATAGATGATTTGTGATCATGAGTAACTTAAGCACTTTACGTTATGTGTTATAACTTACATCTTTGTCATCATCAAAACATGAAGAGGATGTTAAGATTAAATATCGTAATATTTATGCCAACAATCTCCCCTTTTTTGATGATGACAAACTATGTAAACTATAACTCATAGTAAAATGTATAAGTTACTTGAAATTACTTGTTTTCCCTTCTTCTCCCCCTTTTGTCGAAGCAAAAAGGTGGACTCCTAGATGAGACTTCTACTACACTTCAACCCTTGAAGTAAAAAAGGCAAGCTTGCATCATCGTAAGTGAAGCCTTGATCCTATCAACCACTAAAACATTGACATCCTTTGAAATTCACTCTAGTGAATCCATGGATCAAATAAGTAGCAAACTTTTATCCTGTATAAAGAGTTAGTTTTGTGCAACAAAATTATATAGATAGGGATGAAATACACATAGCCAATGCTCCCCCGTGGTGTATGCTCCCCCTTCGTGTATACTCCCCCTTGTTTGGGGCAACAAGAAATCAAGAAATAAAAGAGTGCTATAAGGCAAAGTTAGTAGAAAAGTTGCACAAATACAAAATGATGATGATAGATATATGCATGACAATAACCGGGGAACAAGATATGGACGTCTATGGTATATGGACTAAAAATATGACACATGCAATTATTGTTTTAAAAACAGCAGCCTAAATCTCCCAAAAAAAATTACCATGACCAATGCTTAAGACATGACAATGTTTAGGACCTAATGCAAAGATTCCACCGACTTATGCAAAAGAAAAATGAAGATGAGAATGGTACGTTCTTTTAAAAACGTAGAAGAATGAAGAAGGATGAGCGTGAATGGAAAAGGAAGGTGATGACAAAAGGTTGACAAATATGGTTTAGAATAATATATCATTTGATAAAGACGGATGATTGGGAATCATGGAATTTTATAGGTGTTTTGTTGGTTGACGACCGAAGGTGGATATGTGAGATGAAGTGGTAGTAATTGTTTGCTTATTTTGGTAACTTGCAAACACTTGAAGCTTGAATGTCTTCTTTATGTTCTTCATTTTCTAGAAAGTGGAAATAAAGGGTACGACATTATGGTGACTCAACAACACTTGACGCATTTCATAAAGAAACTCACTTGAATTTTGACTACATAGGCAAACATGTTTATGAGTGTATGGAGATGACGGTTGCCCTTTGATTCAAAGAGCGACATAAGGATGAACATGGGTTTAGGTATCATGAGAGATGGTTTGACCTTCATGGATTAAGTTTTAGTGGTGATGACACACTTAGTAGAATGTAGGGAATGGTTACATGGTTGAATCTTCTTGGGAAGATGACTAGGTGGAGATGACTAGGTAGTGTTATTGGTGAAGATGGGAAATGAGCATCAAGTGGAGATGACTAGGCGGAAGCGAAAGAGTGATGTTCAAGGAAGGAATTTCTTGGGTAGGAGGTGGTGCTGATACTTATGGTAGTGGAGACAAGTGTGAGTTAAGATATCTATTGATTGATGGAGATTAAGATATGGTGGAGGGTGTTTTAGATGGTGCATTAGGTGCACTAGGAGATGAAATTTGAGGTTGAGGTGATCGAGTTTTGGTGTTATCTCGTGTTAAATCAATGAGGAATGGTTTAGGAGATATGATATTGATTCTTGGTTTCTTTGAGGGCATGGAAATGGTAGATAACTAGAGATTGGTAGTACAAAGGATGACTCGGTTTTTCATTTTACTTTGGTGGTTTGAGGATGTACTAAAACTATTTATCACTGACAAGAGTGACGAAAGGTTATGAGGTTTGAGTGTAAGGTAGAAGGATATATGTGAGTGAGTGTGTCTTCCCTTCCCATTAAATTCGTGCTTATCCAGACATAAAGTGTAACATGAATAAGGAAGTGGGTATGCATGGAGACTCTAGGACACTTAAGACAATTTTGAGACTATTATGACCTATCGGATTGTGATACTAAGGTTCTTATGAAATAAGGGTATAAATTTTAAGGACAAGAAAAATATACCTAGATGGATGTAACATATAGAATTAAGCACGTAAAAGCATTTAAGCATGTATTATATATATATCCTAAAGTATATCATATCAAAATAGTTTGAGAAAGACAAAAACTTTTATAATAAACATGCATTCAATAACCAAGGAAATAATTACGGAGGCATATAATCAAATCACATAGGAGCAAGTAAAAATCTTGAAATTTCATATATTCGAGATGCCATAAATCTAGGAATGAAAAACTCTAATGAAAAACAAAGCTCATAAAAGTAAACTAGCGTTAGGTGTATTTAGTGTGGAAAACTAGAAGGGGGGTTGAATGGTTTTCCCCTTTTTTTTCGTTTTATGAAAAATCTTCAATTAGAGTTTATTATGAAAACAATATATAATCAATATGATTAATTATATATGTGTACTTTTGAGTTTGTTTTCAAAACTTAGTTTTATGAATAAAGCATTGGTTGATCTTTAAGTTAATATGTTTTCCTTTTGAAATCTTAAAACGTTTTGTATCAAATCATCTATTAAGTTAAACTCAATATGAAGAGTGTGAATAATAATGTAGTCGATCATATTATATAATTATGCACATCTTCACAATATTAACTTGCAACTATAACACAATCAATCATCATGACAATATAAGCAACACCTAACACATATATGCAAGCATAGATATAAAGCGATAAATGCAAGAGTAAATGTAAAGAGATAAGATAAAGAAGATGCAAACCGGACACGATGATTTATAGTGGTTCAGCTACAAGGACACCTTCCTTGCCCTACTCCACTCCCCGAGTACCACACTCGAGAGTTTTCTTCACTACACAACAAGCTCCCTTTTGGCGGAGAAAACCTTACACAACTTTTGCTTACACCACTTAACGACACTAAGCTAAATGTCGAGTTCTAATAGTAGCTAGAACCAATCTCACACCACAACACACCTTCTTCACAACACTACTACTACACAACTTATCACACCTTCACAACACACCTATTTCTTCACGGCTTCACGACTTCTTCATGGCTTCACAACTTCACGACTTCTTCACTACTTCACAACTTCTTCTATACTCCACTACATACTCACACATCTATTACTTCACACCTACATAACTTCTCCACACTACTACTTCTTCACACTACTTCTTACTCACTACTAAGTAAGATCATCTTGATCTACTTATTACATATACAAAGCTCACAACTTTACATAAGCACTAACTACATCTTTGGTTTTATGATGGGGAGGATTCTTCTCTTGCACTTTGAGATATGAGAGCTTGGATCACTTGAAACAAAGATTAACAATCTTATGATCAAAGGGTTTTAAAAGGATGTTTAGAGAGAATTAGATCTGAAAATATTTGTGCAAAGAGGTGAGAAAAATTCCAGGTTTGAGGTGGTATTTATAGGGAAAAATTTCTGACAAAATCTGACAGGGAGCGTGGCCGGTCCCCTTAATTGTGTGCCGGTCCCCTTAATTATTAAGGGGACCGCCTAGTATAATTAAGGGGGCCGCCTAAGAAAAAAATATTTTTTCTTCAGATTTTTTGTCTTTTTGTGGGGGAGGTTTTTCCTGAAGAATGTGGCCGTTTTTTGGGTAGAAATTTGAATTCAAAATGTTTATTTTAAATAAAACATTTCTTATAAATACAAAAATGTTTTGTATAAGTTTAGAAATGTTTGTCCCATTTTAATAAAATGTAAGGTTTGTAAAAATAAAAATTCCTTTGATCATAAAATGCATTAGACACTTTGTTTATTCATACCTTAAGTGATATGGATGCTAAAGCAAATATTTACGACTAAATACTTATTTACGTCATAATTTGTAGTTCAATGAGTTTACGTTTTGTGATTATCAAAATATAGAGATATCGATATATGTTAATAATGTTTTTAGACATTATTTATATCAACAATCTCCCCCTTTTTGATGATTACAAAACCTAAACTCATTAAGTCTAAAAATTAATTTTTAGACAAGTACTTAGTGAGTTTATATTCACTTCTCCCCCTTTTTGTAAAATCAAAAAGGTTATGCCGTCTAGCTTCATAAATGAAGTTAGACGGGGATGAAAGCTCCCCCTTGATGTGTGCTCCCCCTCGTTCGATGGCACAAAGGGATCGAGAAATGGAATGCTCGCAAGAAAAATATTAGAAGCACAAGCATATATAGAAGAATAACAAGCATAGCAAACAAATATTAAGGATACATAACAATTAATTCAAAGTGATTATGTTAAAAGATCTTAATTTGCCAAAGAGAGCCATTGGACTTGCTTGTAACAAAAGGTTGGTTGATTCGTATTTGAAAGTGAAAATCATAAGCATGTAGTATGCTTAGATGGTTGATGATTGAGTGTTTGGAATGAAGATGGTTGAGTAGGGTAAGGTTGTTAGATTAATGGAGGTATATGTTTGGGTCTTGAATGTTGGAGAGTTTGGTGGTGGAGAGTTTGTAGCGGAAGAGGTTGATTAAGGTTTTGGATGTTGTTCAAGTGAGGGTATTGGATATGATCTAGTGAGAAGATATTCAATCCAAGTGAAGTGTTCATTGAATGCAATGGTTTTTAGGAGAAAGATGCAACAAGGTCAATTGTTTACATGCTTCTCAAGTTGATTTAAGTTGTGTGGTGATGAGGGTGATCTAGATGAAGGTGGATCCAAATTTTGTTTAGCAAGATGTAAGGCTAAAAGAGCACTAAGCTCATGGGCTTCTTTTAGCGCCTCAACGAACTTCAAGTGTTCGGAGGAAGGTGATGGTGGTGGAGCATGATAATAGTCTTAGGTGAGGGTTTGAACATGCAACATAGGAATGGTATGTGAAGTTGTAGGATGTGGTGGTGATACTCTTGGTGGTGTAGACATGTTTGAGCTTGGGTAATCATGAAAACATGATATGGGTGGAAGAGATGCTTCATGAGTAGATGGTGTTTTTGTTGAATGAGTATCACGTAAAGTGTTGGTAATGAGGTTGGGATTATTGTTTTGGGATTGTGCATGCTCATCATAAGAACAAGCATTAGTGGAAGCACGAATGGATGATATGTTGTTAAATGGATCATTTGTGTGAGAGTGAGGTTTAGGTGTTGGTTGATTATGAACAACATCACTTGAGTTGTGAAAAGATTATGAGGTTTGAGTGTAATGTAGAAGAATATGGGTGAGTAAAGGTTTTTGATATGTAATGTTGAAGACATAGGAGGAATTTGGTGTTGGATGTTTGACAACATCATTTGGTTTGACGGGCTTTTAGTGGAAGTTAGGCTTACTTCTCCAAACGGTTTGGTGGTTTTGGTTTAATGGGAGAGGTCATGAAGAGATGAGAATAGATTGAGAGGAATGAGAGTGTTTATAATGTAGGATTGGTGGGATTAAGGATGTATAGATTTTGATAGAGGGTTTGGGATAAAATAGGTTTATGAATTTTGGGAAGTGTAGGATGAAATGGGCTAAAAAGTAGGAAAAGGAAACAACACCTTCGACAATCAGATGGCCGGTCCCCTTAATTGGAGGCCGGTCCCCTTAATAATTAAGGGGGCCGCCTTATGATTTAAGGGGGCCGCCCATCTGGTCATTCCCAGATTGCCAGAAAAGGGTTTTTGGTAGTGAATTGCAGAAAGGTTGTGTTTTTGGTTTCAAACAAGTCCAACTCTTTGAGGCAATTAAGCATATACTAATTATGTAGGCAATTATGTAGCCAAAGCATGTTAGTCAAAGAGATTAAGTAAACAAGCAATTTCATCTAGCATGCAAACATACTCATCAAGCAAGTAAAATATAAGTGCTAGGAAACAATAAGCAACATCAAGTATTTCATAACTGCATAACTAGGAGGATTAATCCTAATGTGTATCAATGTGCAATAAGTGGGTAGTTATGATAACATGGATTTCAAGACTTGTTACAAACAAAGTCTTAATGAACAAACCATGGTCCTCTTGATTTGATTTAGTTCACTTATAAGTGTCATTTATATAAATATAAATGACAAATATGAGATCACCATGCATGATTTTTAATAGAGACGTTTTTAGCATTATTCAACAATGTTTGAAAGTAAGTTTTCACTTAGATGTGAGAGTTATTTGAATAAAATAGATTGGGTTTTCACTTCAAAATGTGTGAATGAACGGTAAAGAATATTTTCCCAATCTTTAGTTTTGATCAAAACAAAATTGTTGATATTGATAGTGAAAATATGTTATTTAAAACTATTTTCAAAAATGTGAGGTTTTTGCATATTTTTAGAGATATTAGATTTTTGACAACAAATATCATAAATCAAATATTTAAAAAAATGTTTATTAAAGATCTCATGCTCAAGAGGATTGGTTAAGCCTATTATTATCTCATGCTATCGTTTCTATATATCCTATGATCCTAAAGGAAATGAAGACGATAATTTATATGTTAGATGCGAGAGTGTTGAATGGGGTATAACCTAACATCTATAGTTCTTTTGTTTTCGCATGCTTGTCTAACTTAATGCCATAAATCTAGGAATGAAAGAATCTAATGAGAAGCAAAGTTCATAAGAGTAAACTAGCGTTAGGTATATATAGGAAGAGCAATTTAATCAAGTTGGAGAAGGAGTATGAGACTATTACTAGTGGTGCTCAATTCAGGCTAAACACGACCATTTTTACGGGTTACACACACCCAACTTCTCACATAGAAGCAATTCAACCGTTAGGTTAAATTGAATTTCTAGTCAATAGATTCTCTAGTAGTCATTCTCTTTTTAGAAGAAATCGAGTTCCTAAATTTACCTATCGAAGATTACCAAATATGAAGTTTGCTTGATTCACTAATACTTGGCTTAATGTGACTCAAACATCATGTTTTTATGAAGGTAAATCTAGATGATATATTTTATTCACGATCCTAATAGAGACGTGTTGAATGTTTAGATAAGAGTAAACAAAAAAAAAAAATTTAATCCTTTCTTCATGATTTACCGGTTGTTTGGTTTTGATGACATACTACTTGATTTAATAACTGTGCTAGACTTAAGAGTGCACCTTAGCATCTCTTGTGAAATGAATCTCATTAAGATTATTTATCTTGAATGAGTTTGTGATTCTCAAATGATATCAAAACTAGACATTAATATATTTTTAAACAAATATCATTTTCTATGATTTTTGCCAATGTTATATATCATACTTTAACAAGTATTTGAAAAAATAAATTTTACTTGTTTATCGATTGTAACAAGTTATTTTTCAATTCTAATAACTTATATTATTTAAAAAAAAATGTAGTGCATTATCTTGTAACACAACCATTCATGCTACAAAGAAAATGAAATACAAAGAATATATAGTGTGTATTATTCTTAAATATGTATTTTATCTTGAGGTGATAATTTTAAGTAGTGTGAGCAAAGTTTACATATGTTGTTAGTTTGCTCATGTTTGGTTTTTCGGATATGACACATTTATCCATTGCATTGCAATGTAAATTGCTTGAATATTTCAGACGAAACATCCAAGTCGTCAATCCTACTTCATTGTATATTTTATTAATGTGTTTAAAATGTTATTCTAATATTTGGAACACAATTATTGGACAAGTAGATTCAATATGACATTATCAACACAAGTGTGAGTTATGATCCAATGCATACTCTTTTCATCTACAAAGGATGTAACTATTTTCATATCAATCTAGTGTGATTGAGTATGTAGATTCAAGACTATATCTTTTGTTGTAATTTGATATAATCTTGAAGCTAAACAAATAGCAATTCAATTTCTTGTCCATACTCAAAAACACGTCAATTAGATTTGATGAATATATCAACCATAATTTGAATAGTGAATTGATATAATATCAAAATCTTTCTTGACCCTCAAAAACACTCATTTGAAATAAATAGACATTTTGATAGTGTGTTCCATTAATCCTAAGATTATTTAAGAGTGAATGATTGAAAGTTGACTTATTATTTCATGATTGTTATATGTTTTGTTTTTGTGAAAGACTCTTCATTTTTATTTATTATGAACACACTTAGATTTTGAAAATACTTTTTCTTTTATATAACTATTAATGTTTTATAATGATTCAATTTCTCTTATTAAACATCTTAAGGTAAAACAAGCTAATTTGTAGAAAATATTTAAGTGTGTTGTGAAGAATAGATTAAATTGTTTGAAATGTTTAGGTGACTAGATTGAACTCATTTACAAGATGTTTGAGTAACATTAAGCCATCTATACCTATATGCAATGCAAGCATATTATAACAATCCTAACGCAAGAAATCTAGCATAAGATCTAGTTAAGTATAAATCGGAAAACTAGCTATAAACTAATAGGGCACATATGCATAGATATACACATAGCTAAACTTCTAATAGCAACAATCATTTAATATATTCAATTAAGAAAATAAAATCACAAAGAAGTTCACATAACACATAAAACACTTGTCGTCGTTTTGTGTATTATATACACCAATGTTTACTTAGCTCGAATTTATTTGAAAATAAAATAGTTTCCTTCCCATTCTATAATTTAATTAAGATCAATATTTTGAAAACATAAATACTTAATTTTTCAAAAGTATATCAACTAGGAATGCCCGACTCGAAGGAAAAGGTAAAACAAAAGTTTTACGTTAAAACGAAACACAAATTTTTGACCACCGTATAGTATTTTGACTTTCTTAGTTATTTAAGTTTGTAATGGTTACTTTTAAGTATTTTTAAATGAAAGTAGACTCAATTACCTTTAAAACGCCGGGTGGCACGACTTCTACGGAGTTACGGTTAATTTTATATGATTTTTCAAAGTTTTCGAAAAACTGTCGAACAGACAGGCGGACCCCTTAAATAATTAAGGGGACCGACCAGTATTTAAGGGGGCCGCCCAGACAATTAAGAGGGCCGCCCATCTGGTACTCAAAATTTCATTTTTTTGTAAAAAATTGTTTTCTGACCTTTCGAAAAAGTGTGTAACTTACTGATTTTGATACCGAACAAATAACACTTGTTTTAAACATAATCTTATCTCGAGCTAGTATAATTAGTGTATATAGTATCAAAACTAATACAAGTTAATCAACAAAAACACTTTTCATATTTAATCCTCCTTAATGAGTAATTTGATAACATGGATCGTACTCAATTTTTAAAACCATTTGTTTTGAAAATTTGAGCGACGTGGCTCTAGTACCAATTGTGGAAAACTAGAAGGGGGGGTTGAATGGTTTTCCCCTTTTTTTCGTTTTATGAAAAATCTTCAATTAGAGTTTATTATGAAAACAATATATAATCAATATGATTAATTATATATGTGTACTTTTGAGTTTGTTTTCAAAACTTAGTTTTATGAATAAAGCATTGGTTGATCTTTAAGTTAATATGTTTTCCTTTTGAAATCTTAAAACGTTTTATATCAAATCATCTATTAAGTTAAACTCAATATGAAGAGTGTGAATAATAATGTAGTCGATCATATTATATAATTATGCGCATCTTCACAATATTAACTTGCAACTATAACACAATCAATCATCATGACAATATAAGCAACACCTAACACATATATGCAAGCATAGATATAAAGCGATAAATGCAAGAGTAAATGTAAAGAGATAAGATAAAGAAGATGCAAACCGGACACGATGATTTATAGTGGTTCGGCTATAAGGACACCTTCCTTCCCCTACTCCACTCCCCGAGTACCACACTCGAGAGTTTTCTTCACTACACAACAAGCTCCCTTTTGGCGGAGAAAACCTTACACAACTTTTGCTTACACCATTTAACGACACTAAGCTAAATGTCGAGTTCTAATAGTAGCTAGAACCAATCTCACACCACAACACACCTTCTTCACAACACTACTACTACACAACTTATCACACCTTCACAACACACCTATTTCTTCACGGCTTCACGACTTCTTCATGGCTTCACAACTTCACGACTTCTTCACTACTTCACAACTTCTTCTATACTCCACTACATACTCACACATCTATTACTTCACACCTACATAACTTCTCCACACTACTACTTCTTCACACTACTTCTTACTCACTACTAAGTAAGATCATCTTGATCTACTTATTACATATACAAAGCTCACAACTTTACATAAGCACTAACTACATCTTTGGTTTTATGATGGGGAGGATTCTTCTCTTGCACTTTGAGATATGAGAGCTTGGATCACTTGAAACAAAGATTAACAATCTTATGATCAAAGGGTTTTAAAAGGATGTTTAGAGAGAATTAGATCTGAAAATATTTGTGCAAAGAGGTGAGAAAAATTCCAGGTTTGAGGTGGTATTTATAGGGAAAAATTTCTGACAAAATCTGACAGGGAGCGTGGCCGGTCCCCTTAATTGTGTGCCGGTCCCCTTAATTATTAAGGGGACCGCCTAGTATAATTAAGGGGGCCGCCTAAGAAAAAAATATTTTTTCTTCAGATTTTTTGTCTTTTTGTGGGGGAGGTTTTTCCTGAAGAATGTGGCCGTTTTTTGGGTAGAAATTTGAATTCAAAATGTTTATTTTGAATAAAACATTTCTTATAAATACAAAAATGTTTTGTATAAGTTTAGAAATGTTTGTCCCATTTTAATAAAATGTAAGGTTTGTAAAAATAAAAATTCCTTTGATCATAAAATGCATTAGACACTTTGTTTATTCATACCTTAAGTGATATGGATGCTAAAGCAAATATTTACGACTAAATACTTGTTTACGTCATAATTTTTAGTTCAATGAGTTTACGTTTTGTGATTATCAAAATATAGATATATCGATATATGTTAATAATGTTTTTAGACATTATTTATATCAACATTTAGGAAGAACAAGTTAATCAAGTTGGAGAATGAGTAAGAGACTATTACTAGTGGTGCTCAATTCAGGCTAAACACGACCATTTTACGAGTTACACACACCCAACTACTAACATAGAAGCAATTCTACCGTTAGTTTAAATTGAATTTCTAGTCAATAGATTCTCCAGTAGTCATTATCTTTTTAGTAGAAATTGAGTTCCTAAATTTACCGATCGAAGAGTATCAAATATGAAGTTTGCTTGGTTCACTAATACTTGGCTTAATACGACTCAAATATAATATTTTTATGATGGTAAATCTAGATGATATATTTTACTTACTATCCCAATAAAGATGTGTTGAATGTTTAGACAAGAGTAAGCAAAGTGTTTTAATCTTTTGTTCATGATTTACCGATTGTTTGGTTTTGATGGCATATTACTTGAATAAATAAATGTGTTTGATTTAAGAATTCTCCTTAGCATATCTTGTGAAATGAATCTCATTAAGATTATTTATCTTAAATGAGTTTGTGATTCTCAAATGATATTAAAACTAGACATTTTTATATTCTTAAACAATTATTATTTTCTATGATTTTTGCCAATGTTATATACAATAATTTAACTAGTATTTGAAAAAATGAATTTTACTTGTTTATGCATTGTGACAAGTTATTTTTCAATTCTAATAACTTGTAACAAAACTATTCATGCTACAAAGAAAATGAAATACATAGAATATATAGTGTGTATTATTCTTAAATGGGTATTTTAGCTTGGACTTGTTAGTTTGCTCATGTTTGGTTTTTCAGATATGACACATTTATCCATTGCATTGCAATGTAAATTGCTTGAATATTTCGGATGAAACATCGAAGTCGTCAATCCTTACTTCATTGTATTTTTTTATGCATGTATTAAACATGTTACACTAATATTTGGAACACAACTATTGGACAAGTAGACTAAATATAACATTATCAACACAAGTGTGAGTTATGATCTAATGCATATTCTTTTCATCTCCAAAGGATGTAAATATTTTCATATCAATCTAGTGTGATTGAGTATGTATGTTCAAGACTATATGTTTTGTTGTAATTTGATATAATCTTGAAACTAAACAAATAATAATCCAATATCTTAAACATACTCAAAAACATGTCAATTAGATTTGATAGATATATCAACCATAATTTTAATAATGAATTAATATAATATCAATATCTTTCTTGACCCTCTCGAACACTCATTTAAAATAAATAGACATTTTAATAGTGTGTTCCATTTATCTTAAGATTATTTATGGGTGAGGTTAATGAATGATTGAAAGTTAACTTATTGCTTCATGATTGTCATATATTTTAGTTATGTGAAAAACTATTTATTGTTACGTATAATGAACACACTCAGATTTTGAAATTACTTTTTTTTATATAACTACTAATGTTTTAAAATGATTCATTTTCTCATGTTTAAAAAACCTAAGGTAAAACAGGGTAATTTGTTGAAAATATTTTAGCATGATGTTGAGAATATATTAAATCGTTTGAAATATTTAGGTGACTAGATTTAACTTATTTACAAGATGTTTAAGTAACATTAAGCCATCTATACCTATATGCATTGCAAGAATAATTATACAAACTTAATGCAAAAAATCTAGCATAAGATCTAGTTAGGCATAAACGGACAATTAGCTACAAACTAATAGAGTACATGGAACATATGCTTAGAAATACAATTAGCTAAAATTCAAATAACAACAATCATATAATATACTCTATTAACAAAGACACAAAGAAGTTCACCTAATCATATAGCATAACACATAAAAGCACTTGTCGTTGTTTTGTATATATTATACAACAATGTTTACTTAGCTCAATTTTATTTGAAAACAAAATAGTTTCCTCCCTATTTTATATATTAATCAAGATCAATATTTTGAAAATATAAATACTTAATTTTTCAAAGATATACCAACTAGGAATGCCCGACTCGAAGGAAATGGTAAAATACAAGTTTTACGTCAAAACAAAACATAAATTTTTGACCACCGTGTAGTATTTTGACTTTTTGACTTATTTAAGTTTGTAATGGTTACTTTTAAGTATTTTTATATAAAAGTCGACTCAATTACCTTTAAAACGCCGGGTGGCCCGACTTCTACAAAGTTATGGTTAATTTTATATGATTTTTCAAAGTTTCTGAAAAACTGCGAACAGATAGGCGGCCCATATATTTAAGGGGACCACTCATATATTTAAGGGAACCTCCCAGTATTTAAGGGGGCCGCCCATATATTTAAGGGAACCTCCCAGTATTTAAGGGGGGCGCCCATATATTTAAGGGGACCACCCATCTGATACTCAAAATTGCATTTTTTGTAAAAAAAAATTGTTTTCTAACTTTGAGGAAAGGTCGAACATATAACACTTATTTTAATGTCGAACATATAACACTTATTTTAAGCATAATCTTATCTCGAGCTAGTATAATTAGTATATATAACATCAAAACTAATACAAGTTAATCAACAAAACACTTTTCACATTTAATCCTCCTTAATGGGTAATTTGATACATGGATCGTACTCAATTTTTAAAACCATTTGTTTTGAAAATTAGAGCGACGTGGCTCCTGATACCAATAGTGGAAATCGTAGAGGGTGGGGGTGAATACGTTTTCCTTTTTAAAATCTTAAGACGTTTTGTATCAAGTTATCGATTAAGTTAAACTCAATATGAGAAGTTTGAATAATACATCTAAGTCCATTAGACCATATCATATAATTATACACCTATCACAATATTAACTTCTATCTATAACACATTCAAAATCAAAACAATATAAGCAACAACTAAGACACATATGCAAGGATAGATATAAAGCGATAGATGCTAGAATAAATGAAAAGAGATCAAAGAAAAGAAATGCAAACCGGACACGATGATATATAGTGGTTCGGCTACAAGGACGCCTTCATTGCCATACTTCACTCCTCGAGTCACCTACTCGAGAGTTCACAACACTACTCAACAAGCTCCCTTTAGGCGGAGAAAACCGTACACACTTTTGCTTACACCGCTTTGACGACACAAAGCTAAATGTCAAGTTCTAATTGTAGCTTGAACCAATCTCGCGACACGGCTTCGATCACTACACAACTTCTACACACGACTTCTTTACACCACTACTTCTTTACAACTACAAGACTTCTTCACACCACTACTTCTTCACAACTACACGACTTCATCATGCTACTAGTTCTTCACAACTACACGACTTCATCATGCTACTACTTCTTCTCACATCTTCTTACACACACATTGACTCACTACTAAGTAAGATCATCTTGATCTACTTATTACATATTCTTACATGACTCACAACTTCACATCAACACTAACTAGACTTTAATACTTCTTTGACTGGATGATAAGAAGTATCTTCTCTTGCACTTGTGTAATTAAGCTTGAATCACTTGAAAACAAAACTTTATGATTACATGATCAAAGTATTTAGAAAGAGGTTTAAGATAGATTTGGATAGAAAGTTTTGAGTGCAAAAGGTTGGGAAAAAGGGTTGGAATGGTCCAGTATTTATAGGCGAAATTTAGAGATGTAGGAGCGTGGGCGGTCCCCTTAATTGTGATCGGCCCCTTAATAATTAAGGGGACCGCCTAGTAACTTTAAGGGGACCACCCAAAAAAATTTTTCCAGAATTTTGTCCTTTTGTGGGGAAGGTTTTTCCTGAGAATTCTAGCCATTTTTTGGGTAAAAATTTGAATTCAAAATATTTATTTTGAATAAAATATTTCTTATAAATACCAAAACATTTTGTATTAGTTTAAAAATGTTTGTCCCATTTTATTAAAAAAAAATGTAAGGTTTGTTAAAATTAAAATTCCTTTGAGCATTCAACAAAATAAAGTTTGTTTGTTCATACCTTTAGTGATTAATTGTTGGATGCAAACTTATTTATTGTTGAAGCATACTTGAGACGTTGAGAGATGTTGTCTTATGAATGCATAGATGATTTGTGATCACAAATAACTTAAGCACTTTACGTTATGTGTTATAACTTACATCTTTGTCATCATCAAAACATGAAAAGGATGTTTAGATTAAATATCGTAATATTTATGCCAACATAATCTAGTTTATATTTTATGCTTTCTAGTAGTTAATTAATCAAATTAATCAAAACCTACCTTTAAACTTGTAAAATACACTAGATAGGACTAAGCATATTATTCCCGAGATCGACCTCGTACTTACCCCACTGGCTACTTCTAATTGGGTACACTGCCCGTGAAAGTGTGTTTTTAAGGTATAAGTCTGGTAAAATATAAGTATTAAAACTTTAATATAAAAATACCTACAACAAAACACACATCAATGCTTTTCAGAGGGTCTCGGACATTAAGATTTTGGACACTCAGACCTTATTCTTCTACGATATCACGGCTATTACAAACAGAACCCCTGAAGGAGATAGGTTTACTGAGATACTTGCCAGAATGATTTCAAATAGAGGATAGGCATGTGCTCCATGAAAGAAGGCTAAACTGAAGCTGATGAAAATGGAAGTTGTAGATGAATAAATAGATAGATATTGTAATGTCCTTTTGTAATATATAACTCTGAATAATATCTATCTTTTAAGTCTTAGTATTAATCCAATATTTATTTTTATTCAGTAGTAAAAAGAAGTTATTTTACTCACTTATACTGAAAAACACTTAGGCTATTTTATTTGATCCAAATAGGTGGAGATTGTTGGGCAAATTTAGTGCCTATTGGTCCCTTGTATAAAATTGAGTGAATAATAATCTAAGTGTAAAACAAATCTCTAAATAAGAAAGCATTCTGGGAGTCGTCTTCAAGAAGTTCTACAGAGTCTCATGTAAAGACTCATCACAACATGAGACGGTTCTCAAAGACAAAAGATAAAAGCCAGGATTAAGATGATGGAGTCAGTTTGTGATGACAATAACTCATTGACTCCTTGAAGATTTTCTCAATAAACTGAATACATTCTTATGACTTACACATTTTGGTAGGACGTTTAAGTCACTGATACATGGGTGGGAAACATATTGGAAAAATAAGTGCAAAGTACTTATCAAAATTCAAATATATACTATAATTAGTAAAAAGCTACCAACAGTTGTCAGCATTATTCTTTAAAGTATGTCTGGTAGTATACTATGAATAGAAGTATTGTACTAACAAGTAAATACTTCACCCATCCCTTTTACCTTATGTGTATGCACATTGGTATTCGTCTATAAATAGGATGTTGTAATGGAATAATTTGTATCTCTTGTATTAAAACTTAGGGAAAATGGCAGGAAAATGCATCATACTTGTCACTTTTTGTCATTTTATGTAGCGTCTTTTTTTTTTTTTTTTTTTTTTTTTAATTTGGCACTAACCTTTTTGAATCGTGTCATTGTGTGTACCCACCTTTTTAAATCGTGCTATTGTGTGTAACACTTTCAAGTACAATGACAAAAAGTGACAAGTACGATGCCTTTTCCTGTCATTTTCCCTAAAATTTATGTAACACTTTCAAGAGCTTAAATTACTCCTTTAAAATAAAAGTAAATCCCATATCATAAATCTTTGGGTTTAGCATAGTTTTACTTAAACACTAACTTTAGTGTATGTTTGAGTTTAGTGAGTAAATCATCACACTGTTGGAAAATTTAGTGCACTTGTGGGATTTGTTCACACCTGGTAATGGGCTTGGAGGTACGGAGTGTACACCCATCAGGTCCCTGAACACCCTGACTCATATAGTGGTTGTGTAGGATACTGCTGATGGTTCCTACTGAGTACAGGTTCCTGCTGATGGTTCCTGCTACCAGTGTCAGGATCCTGCTGATGCAGAGTTTCTGCTGATAGAGTGTTATATGTAACTGATTTGACCTATTCAAATGACAGTTACATCTGCACTCATCATCACGTTTAATTGGTCATGTAACCACCAATACCTATAATTATGGAGGCTAATTAAGTGGGATTAATGGGCCGTTAATCACTCTTAATTCCATTGACTAAGGATGAGTAATCTTGCCTATATATAGGAAGATCAAATCATGCATGGGAGATACACAGAAAACACACAACTCTTAAACACGAAGGGTTATTGATTTGTGCCTAAATCACTAACAACATTTGGTCTTATCCCAAGTAGATATTCGTGATACCCAGGCATTAGGGTCGAATAGTTTACTTTGGAAAGTGATAACACGATTCCAAGTGATATCCGGTAACCTTAATTGGTACGTAGCTAGGTCTTTGATTATCTCTACCCTGATCTGGGCGAATTACCACCAACAATCAAAGTAAACTATTTTGTGATAATCAATGGCTGCTGCTATGAGGCATATGGCTGCTAACTTTTCCAAATTGGATAAGTTTGAAAGTGTTGATTTCAGAAGATGGCAAAAGAAGATGCACTTCTTGCTTTCAAGCATGAATGTGGTGTATGTTCTTAGTACTGCCATTCCTGAGGATCATGGGGATGATGTTACTGTGGAACAGATAAGGAAAATAAGTAAATGGGAGAATGATGACTATGTATGCAGAGGTTTGATTCTCAATGGTATGTCTGATTCTCTCTTTGACATTTATCAGAACGTTGAATCTTCCAAAGAACTTTGGGATTCCTTGGATGCCAAATATATGGCTGAGGATGCTTCAAGTAAGAAGTTTCTTGTAAGTAATTTCACAAATTACAAAATGACTGATTCAAGACCAGTCATGGAACAATACAATGAACTTCTTGGAATACTTGGAAGGTTTACACAACATAAAATGAACATGGATGAGGCTATTTCAGTCTCTTGTATCATTGACAAACTCCCTCCTTCTTGGAAATATTTCAAGCATGCCTTGAAACATAAGAAGGAAGAACTGACACTTGTTCAGTTGGGTAGTCATTTGCGTATTGAGGATTCCCTCAGGGCGCAGGATAATGACAAGCCAAAGAGTAGCATTGCTACTGGTGCACATGTTGTCAATATGGTGGAACATAACAATTCCACCAAATACAATGACAACAAAGGCAAACGTAAACATCAGGACAACACAAGGGCTGATCCTAACAAGAAGGCAACACCTACTTGTTGGAAATGTGGCAAATCTGGTCACATTAAAAGGGATTGCAAAGGTGTTAAGGTTGGTGGTAAAACCAATGGTTCAGGCACTAGTGGTTCAGGGAGTGGTGGTTCTGCCAACTCACTGAAAGGTCAGAATATGTTTAATGAATCTCTTCAGGTTTATTATGTTACATATGTATCTGAATCTAACTATGTGCAGGATGATGATGTTGCGTGGTGGGTTGACTCTGGAGCAACTGTTCATGTGTGCAAAGATAGAAGATGGTTCAAGACTTACGAGTCACTGAATGATGGTTCTATTCTTCACATGGGAAATGAGTCAACAGCTTTGGTGCATGGTCGTGGTTGTGTAGATCTTAGTTTTAGTTCTGGAAAGATTGTAACTTTGTTTAATGTTATTCATGTTCCTGATATAAGGAAAAACTTGGTTTCAAGTAGTGTTTTGAATAATCATGGATATAAACAAGTTATTGAATCTGATAAATTTATTTTGTCTAAACATGGTGTGTTTATTGGTTTTGGATATTTGTGTAATCAAATGTTCAGGCTTAATGTTGTCACTGACATTGTTAATTCAGCATTTTTATCAACCTCTAAACTGAATGACTCTACCCTGTGGCATGCTAGACTTGGCCATATACATTTTAAAAGGATGCAAGATATGTCTAAGGATGGGTTAATCCCAACATTTGACATGGACACTGAAAAGTGTAAAATTTGCATGTTGACCAAAATTACTAAGAAACCCTTTCAGGGTGTAAAACGTGAGACTGAGCTCTTGGAGCTTATACACAGTGACCTGTGTGATTTGCATGCCACTCCCTCTTTGGGGAACAAGAAGTACTTTGTGACATTTATTGATGATGCTTCGAGGTTTTGTTATGTCTATCTATTACATACCAAGGATGAAGCATTAGATAAATTCAAAGTATTTAAAACAGAAGTTGAATTACAACTTGGGCCCCTGATCAAAAGATTCAGGACTGATAGGGGAGGTGAGTACATGGATACTCTGTATTTTCAGTCTGTTGGTATAATCCATGAAACGACTTCTCCCTATACTCCTCAACAAAATGGTATCTCTGAAAGAAAGAACAGGGTACTGAAGGAGATGGTTAATTCCATGTTGTCCTACTCAGGACTGAGTCAAGGGTTCTGGGGTAAAGCTATGTTAACAGCTTGCTATTTATTAAATAGGGTTCCAAATAAAAGGAACAAAGTTACCCCTTATGAACTCTGGACTAAAAAGAAACCCAACCTGAATTATCTCAGGGTTTGGGGTTGTAGGGCAGTTGTAAGACTCCCTGATCCAAAGTTAAAAACTCTAGGTGAAAGAGGCATTGAATGCATCTTTGTTGGATATGCTGAGCATTCCAAGGCTTATAGGTTCTATGTTATTGAACCTAATGAATATGTTTCAATTAACTCAATAATTGAATCAAGGGATGCACCATTTGATGAGAATAGATTCTCATCAGTCCCTAGACCAAGTCAGAGGATTCCAAATGGACCTGATGACATTGGTGTATCAGAGGTCCCTGATGAGGTATCATCTCAGGCCCCTGATGATGTTGTGGTTCAACAACCTGAACTTGAGCTCAGGAAGAGCAAAAGGGTCAGGACTCCAAAGTCATTTGGACCTGAGTTTCAATTATACTTGATTGAAGGCACAAGGAGTGAGGTCTCTGACCAATACTCCTATTGCTTCATTGTTGAGGATGATCCCAAAACATTTGAAGAAGCAATGAAGTCCCAGGATGTTGCTTTCTGGAAAGAAGCAATAAATGATGAGATTGACTCCATCATGGGCAACAACACTTGGGTGTTGGTTGATCTACCACCAGGTTGCAAACCTCTTGGTTGCAAATGGATTTTCAAAGGGAAAATGAAGGTAGATGGAACTATTGAAAAGTTCAAGGCTAGATTAGTCATTCAGGGCTTTAAACAAAAGTCAGGGATAGACTACTTTGATACTTATGCCCCTGTGGCACGTATCAGTACCATCAGGCTGCTGATTGCTTTGGCATCAATTCACAATCTGATTATTCATCAGATGGATGTGAAGACAGCTTTCTTGAATGGTGAATTGGATGAAGAGGTTTATATGAACCAACCTCAGGGCTTCATCATGCCTGGCAATGAAAACAAGGTGTGCAAACTGATTAAGTCTTTATATGGACTGAAACAGGCACCTAAGCAATGGCATCAAAAATTTGATGAAGTGGTTTTGTCTAATGGTTATGTTCTTAACCAGGCTGACAAATGTGTATATAGCAAATTTGATGAATCTGGTAAAGGAGTCATCATTTGTCTATATGTTGATGACATGTTGATCTTTGGCACTGACCAAAATCAAGTTGACCTGACAAAGGAATTTTTGTCATCAACGTTCCCCATGAAGGACATGGGGGAGGCAGATGTTATCCTTGGTATAAGGATTAAACATGAAAGCAATGGTATATCAATTTCTCAGTCTCATTACATTAAGAAGGTACTGAAGAAATTTAATTGCTTTGATTGTACTCCAGTGAGTACTCCCATGGATACCACTGAGAAGCTTATGCTGAACAATGGCAAAGCTGTATCTCAACTTGAGTATTCCAGGGTGATTGGCTGCCTGATGTATGCCATGACTTGTACAAGGCCTGACATTGCTTTTGCTGTGGGTAAACTGAGCAGGTATACTAGTAATCCTAGTGCTCAGCACTGGCAAGCAATTCAGAGGGTACTGAAGTATTTGAAGAGAACTATGGACTATAGTCTCTCATATACTGGTTTTCCTTCAGTGTTGGAAGGATACACTGATGCAAGTTGGATCAGTAACACTGAAGACAATTCGTCTACCAGTGGCTGGGTATTCCTACTTGGTGGAGGTGCAATTTCTTGGGCATCCAAGAAGCAAACTTGTATCACCAGTTCAACAATGGAATCTGAATTTGTGGCTCTAGCAGCTGCTGGTAAAGAAGCTGAATGGTTGAGAAACTTGCTTCTTGAGATTCCATTGTGGCCTAAACCTATAGCACCTATTTCTATCCGGTGTGATAGTGCTGCTACATTGGCAAAGGCTTATAGCCAGATGTACAATGGGAAGTCTAGACACTTAGGTGTCAGGCATAGCATGATTTGTGAGCTTATCATGAATGAGGTGGTATCTATAGAGTTTGTAAGATCTCAACAGAACTTAGCTGATCACTTGACGAAGGGTCTGGCTAGAGACTTGGTTATAAAGTCTGCTAAAGGGATGGGTTTAAAGTCCAACTTGGTCACTGAATGCTAGGACACCCAACTCCCTCCTGAGGAAACTTGGGAGCTGAGTTCAATGTGGAAAGCTGAACATTCAGTGTACTGAAGCACATGTTTTACAAACATCCCAAGGTTTGTGCTTGGAACCTGCTGGAAAGGAGGATGAAGTCACTTCTTCTTAATGGTTAATTTTCTTTGAAAAAGTGCTTGGCAGGAGCATGAATAAAGAGGAACCACCTATGTGAATGTAGAAGCTTTGCCGCTTCAGGAAGCTATGGACTTTTAGCTTTTACAACATTTATAAATTGGATATGGACACATGGCTTGTATAGTGTCAGGAGTGTTTAAGTGTTGGAAAACTTGTGTGTATTTTATCTTCAGGTATTCAAACGGGTTGAAGGGTTCAATTCTTAGAACACCCTGATTCTCGAATATTTGAATGTGTAATTTACTAAGATGGAAATTCAATCCTCAGGATATTTTCGTTTATGCACTTGTTTTGTATTATGGTTATTTTCATGCAAAGGTAGTGAACTAAATTTGGGGAGGATTGTTGGAAAATTTAGTGCACTTGTGGGATTTGTTCACACCTGGTAATGGGCTTGGAGGTACGGAGTGTACATCAATCAGGTCCCTGAACACCCTGACTCATATAGTGGTTGTGCAGGATACTGCTGATGGTTCCTACTGAGTACAGGTTCCTGCTGATGGTTCCTGCTACCAGTGTCAGGATCCTGCTGATGCAGAGTTTCTGCTGATAGAGTGTTATATGTAACTGATTTGACCTATTCAAATGACAGTTACATCTGCACTCATGATCACGTTTAATTGGTCATGTAACCACCAATACCTATAATTATGGAGGCTAATTAAGTGGAATTAATGGGCCGTTAATCACTCTTAATTCCATTGACTAGGGATGAGTAATCTTGCCTATATATAGGAAGATCAAATCATGCATGGGAGATACACAGAAAACACACAACTCTTAAACACGAAGGGTTATTGATTTGTGCCTAAATCACTAACAACATTTGGTCTTATCCCAAGTAGATATTCGTGATACCCAGACATTAGGGTCGAATAGTTTACTTTGGAAAGTGATAACACGATTCCAAGTGATATCCGGTAACCTTAATTGGTACGTAGCTAGGTCTTTGATTATCTCTACCC
The DNA here is from genome assembly GCA_030686995.1 of Artemisia argyi. NCBI lineage: Eukaryota > Viridiplantae > Streptophyta > Magnoliopsida > Asterales > Asteraceae > Artemisia > Artemisia argyi. Next base: position 109,863,942 of record CM060690.1, on the reverse strand, counting down.
TGATCTGGGCGAATTACCACCAACACACACATTGTCATTCAATCTAGATTGTTATTCTGTAAACAATTTAGTATAAATTATTTGATACATTTTAAATAAGAGTTTAAACTTTGAAAAGTAATTTGTGTTTTTATCATACATATATATAAAGAATTAGTGTAAACTAATAGTGGTAGGCATGTTACTTAGTTAGACTACTTCTCAATAGTTTTGTAATCAAGTAAACGGGAACACCAATTACATGTAGCATAAATTTGTTGTATTTCCATATGTTTTATAATTATTTCACGTGTTTGATTTTCATTACAAGAAAATTATTTAATTAATCCAAGGCCAAATGTTCTAAGCAAAGATATTAACTGAGATAAAATATTCAGTTATGTAGGCCTAGTTTTTGTTTAAGTTAATATATGTAGGTGAGTGTGCTATGTCTTTATTGAACCTTATGTCCCCTACAATGAACTTATAAGCCCCAGCACACCATGCTTTTATTTTGTTCTTGTTGAGTTCATATTGGACACTTACAAAAAACTGTCTCTTTGTTTCTTCTTTTTGTGATCGTCATTGAACTTATAAATGCGTAACTAATTAACTAATACACAATCAGTGTTTTCTTTTGTTCAGCTTAGGTTAGTAACAGACAGAAAAAGCACAGACGCGTTTATATATGAATATATAAAAGAACGACGTAATGCATATGTGCCAGCTCGGTACACAAGCATAATCGTCATTTGTTATCCAAAAATGATTTCTTTTTTAAAATTATTTATATCAATGTAAAAGGTTAAATAAACCATATATATAAAAAGGTATATGATGCATGTAAGTGAACCATATCCGTTATTTCTTCATGTTGCAACTTATCAATACCACATTTAAATCCACATAGTTACAAACAACAAAAGAAAACAACGCAGTTATCAACTTATAATTCTTTTACTAATATAATTGTGAAATGTGAAAATCGTATTTTAATATTATTATATAGTATTTGCTTATAGCAGTTAACTTTTGACTAATTTATTTCTAAATTTAAGTTAGAGAAAAATTCAAAATATATCTCTGTAGTTTGACATTTGCTTGCTTTACATTATTTTTCTTTTTTTGGCTCAAAAATCATCCTTGTGGTTTTAAAGTTGGCACAAAACCATCCCTCCGTTAGTAATATCAGTTAATGAGGACTAATGATGCAAATTATTTTCCGTTATCTCCTAACAAGAGTTAAAATATTTCCATTGTTAGTCCTCATTGAGTTAAAATATTTGTATCGTTAGTCCTCATTAACTATAGAGTTAAAATATTTGCATCGTTAGTCCTAATTGACTATAGAGTTAAAATATTTGCATCGTTAGTCCTTATTGAGTTAAAATATTTGCATCGTTAGTCCTCATTGTGTTAAAATATTTGCATCGTCAATTTTTATCCGTTTTCGTCCGTTTTTCTCATGTTTTTATCAGTTTTCATCCGTCTATATACGTTTTCACCCATTTTTCTCATGTTTTTATCTGTTTCTTCCTTTTTTTCTCACGTTTTTATGAGTTAAAATGTTTCTGAATCGATTTTAATTCACGATTTTGACCCGTTTCTGGTCCGAATCATCAAAAGTGTGAAACACAAAAGTTGTTTGAAATAATGTCTTACATCAAGACACGCAAGATTTTAACCTGAAATTGCATCTCCACCACCACCACCAACCACCTCCACCCATCACCACCAACCACCGCCTCCACCACCGCCGCCACCACCACCACCACCACCGCCGCTGCCGCCGCCACCACCACCACCACTTATAATATTCGTTCAGTGTATGGTGGTGGTGGTGGCGGTGGGTGGTCGTGAGTGTTGGTAGCGGTGGTGGGTGGAGGTGGTGGGCGGTGGCGGTGGTGGGTGGTGATGGTGGGCGGCGGCGGTGGTGGGTAGGGATGGTTAGAGGTTGGTGGTGGTGGCGATTGGTGGTGGGTGGTTGTGGCGATGGGTGATGGCGGCGGCGGTGTTGGTGGCGACGGTGGGTGGTGGTGGGTGGAGGTGGTGGGTGGTGATGGGTGGCAGTGGTGGTGGTGGCGGTGGTGGGTGGTGGTGGAGTTGGTGGATGCTGGTGGGTGGTGGTGGGTAGTGGTGGTGGCGGCGGTGGGTGGCAGTGGGTGGTCGTGGCGGTGGTGGGTGGTGGTGGGTGGCGGTGGTGGGTAGTGGTGGTGGCGGTGGGGGGTGGCGGTGGTAGCGGTGATGGTGGTGGGTGTTGGTGGGTGGTGGTGGGTGGTGGTGGTAGGTGGTGGCAATGATAACGATGCAAATATTTTAACTCAATGAGGACTAACGATGCAAATATTTTAACTCAATGAGGACTAACAATGCAAATATTTTAACTCAATAAGGACTAACGATGCAAATATTTTAACTCTAAAGTCAATGAGGACTAACGATGCAAATATTTTAACTCTTGTTAGGAGATAATGGAAAATAATTTGCATCGTTAGTCCTCATTAACTGTTATTAGTAACGGATGGATGGTTTTGTGCCAACTATAAAACCATAGGGATGATTTTTGAGCCACAAAAAGAAAAATGATGTAAAGCGAGCAAAGGCCAAACTACATGGATGTATTTTTGACTTTTCTCTTTAAGTTAATTTACAGCCATCCTAGCTTATTAATATAATCTAGACAAAATTACACGAATGGTCCCTGTAGTTTACACGGATTGCAAGTTTAGTCCCTAAGTCAAAATAAGTACACCAGACATCCCTAATTTTGAAACTTGTCACCCGTTTAGTCCCTAATTTGGATGGGCCCTTAGTTTATCCGTTAAGTTATTTGCACCGTTAGTCCGTCGTTAATATTTTTTGCACCGTTAGTCCTTATTTTCTAAAAAAGTCCTCATTTTTTGCACCGTTAGTCCCTCCGTTAATGTTTTGCACTGTTGTCAATTTTTTTACGTATTCATCTATTTTTACGTTCTCGTCCATTTTTTTAACGTTTTTGTCAATTTTTTACGTTTTTGTCAATCGTTTTAGGTTTTCGTCCATTTTTTACGTTCTCGTCCGTTCTTTTAACGTTTTAGTTCATTGTTTTACGTTTTTGTCAATGTTTTTACATTTTCGTCAAGTTTTTTACGTTCTCATCCATTTTTAACGTTTTCGTCCGCTTTTTTACATTTTCGTCTGTTTTCTTATGTTTTTAAACTTTTTCGTCCATTTTTTACAAGAGTTTATAAGTTTATAAGTTATGAATTTGGTAAAAAAAATGGCTTAAGTTTTGGTAGTAGACAGCCTTTGTTTTGCATTTTCTGGTTAAAATCTCATGTGTCTTGATGTAAAACATCATTCCAGACAACTTTCGTGTTTTACACTTTTGATGATTCAGAGCAGAAAGGGGTCAAAATCGTGATTTAAAATTGACACAGAAACATTTTTCTCAAATGTCAAATTTTCTTTTAGTGTACTTACCTAATCACAAAAAAATGAGCGAAAACGTAAAAAAAGCCGAAAACAGATAAAAATATAAGAAAACAGATAAAAACGTAAAAAAAGGACGAAAACGTAATAAAACGGATAAATATAAGAAAACATACTAATACGTAAAAAAGCGGACAAAAACTTAAAAAGATGGACGAGAATGTTAAAAAACGGACGAGAACGTAAAAAATGGACGAAAACGTAAAAAGATTGACAAAAACATAAAAAAATGGGACGAAAACGTTAAAAAACGGACGAGAACGTTAAAAAATGAAAAAAAACGTAAAAAGATTGATAACGGTACAAAATATTAATGGAGGGACTAACGGTGCAAAAAATGAGGAATTTTTTAAAAAATGAGGACAAACGGTGCAAAAAATATTAACAAATAACTAACGGTGCAAATAACTTAACGGATAAACTAACGGCCCATCCAAATTAGGGACTAAAAGGGTGACAGGTTTCAAAATTAAGGATGTGTGGTGTACTTATTTTGACTTAAGGACTAAACATGCAATCCGTGTAAATCACAGGGACCATCTGTGTAATTTTGTCTATAATCTAATCACTAAAGTAGACTAAACACCAAACTAATGGTGTCAATCGTATAGGGAACAAGTTGAACACTAAATAATTTTAAAAGCCTACACAACGAACAGAGTAATATTACCTATTTATCTAAAAGAAGATCTATAAAAAACCACGTAAAGAAAATAAATTATAAAATATACTAGAATTGTTTTAATTAATAAGTTGTTTCAAAATCTATTACCATCTTTCGTATGTTACAATAAGAAAAATGAACTAGTACCATCATTCTTTACCACTACTAGTTTTCAGCCGGCCGATGAATGTTTAGATTTTTCCTTTGGCATCAAGGTACTAGTTAACTCGTAAGAAAGCTGTGGCACCGACTATTTCTTAACATATCTATTTAGAGCTTTATACTGGGTTAAGCACGCCACAGATCATGCAGGATGAACGTGCCATGAAGCACCTTGGACACAGATTATCAATACTTTTCGCGTCCACGATGATCATTGTGGCGCATATTTAGTTGGTCCTTGCATTGTAGCATGAACTTGTACCATTATAATTGTACTGTATGTTATTTGCCCATTTTTAATGTGTTTTAAAAAAGTAAAATATGTTAACTTTGGGGTAGGGGTAGGGGTAGGGGTAGGGCTAGGGCTAGGGCTAGGGCTAGGGCTGTAAACAAACCGGACGAAAACGAACGGAGCCCTGTTCATGTTCATTCATTTAATTTCAACAGGATAAATAAACGAACACGGACGTTTAAACGGACGAATTTTCTTGTCCATTTTCGTTTATTAAAAAAATGAATTGTTCATGTTCGTTTATGTTCGTTCATTAAGACACTAAACGAATATAAACGATCGAACATAAATGAAAATAGACAAACAAACTTAAACTTTATTGAATTCTTCATAATATATTGTTTTATAAGTGTTGCTTTGTTTGAACAAACCAATTTTTTAAATTATAAAATTAAAATATATGATATGTGAATATAAACAGATAAATAAACATAAACGAACTTTAACGAACGCCTAATCGGACGTTCACGAACATAAATGAACGAACGAGACTTTTGTTCATGTTCGTTTACTTAACTAAACGAACGTAAAATATTGTTCATGTTCATTCATTTAATAAACGAACGAACATAAACGAACTTTTTACCAAACATTTCATGAAATGTTCACTGAACGTTCAGTTCGTTTACAGCTTTAGATAGGGCATACGAAAGACAGCAAGGTCTCTTGTATTACTTCGAAGAATGTCCTCTTACATTATACTACGTACATATATATAGTTCTATTCAATTAGTAACTGCTTGTTTATTGGTAGTAAAATAGCATTAATTAATCGCAATTAGTGGCAGCAGCGTAATCTAATTGAGATCGAGGGGGGCAGTCTATGGATAAAGAAATGTCGCTCCATGCATGGTCCCATGTTAAAGTTTCTAGTCTGGGAAGAATTGTAATTACAAGTGTTTGGGTAAAGATTTCTAGGGTTTCAAATAAGCTGAGTCCTAGCTTACCGTCGAAGCTCGAGCAAGAGCTCCACTCGTTAAAGTTTTTAAAGCACTAGGTCACTTCTTTTCGAGCCATTTTTATTTTTAACTCGAGCTTGACCGATGACATATGCTTAGCTCGGGGTCTGCTCATGATCTTCTCATTTCTATGGCGGGTATTAACGAACTAAAGTTATCCTCGTTATGGGAAATTTTCAGATTTAAATACTGAAATCTCACCTACATTACAAAGCATTTGGAAATTTCCCAACATGAAGGTTTTTAAAATATTAAGCTTACACATTTACTTATTGATGACGTATAGTACGGATAACAGGCTTACTGCGAATGGACTATCTCGAATAAACCGGGCTCCGACCCTACAAGCAAAACGGGCTCCGGCCCAACAAGCGAACTGGGCTCCGGCTCAGCAAGCCAATAAAGCCAGACATGGCTAAAGCCCATGCCACGAGCATGGCACCATTCGGACAAACAAAGGATGCAAACGAGTGGCACTTCCGAAGTACGCTCGCGGACCGGCTCCCGGTCTGGAAAACCATTCACGTCCGCAACCATCGATTAAGCTGTGGATCCTTTCCCGACAAGGGTCCCACCTCGGCCACTATAGCAATATGCGAAATATCAGGGAACCCAAATATTCCCGCTACCTATAAAAGGAAACCTCAACTCAAACTCTCGAGGTATGATTTTCTCACTCATCCCAATACACTCATATTTCTCTGACAACATGAGTACTTACTCTCACGTCGTATCTTAATCGTGGGGTTCGTCACGGTAAGGCTAACGGTTTACTCTCATTTGTGCAGAGATCAAGCATTCACTTGCATTAGTGCAGAACTTACTTCACAAGGTGTCCACAAAGGGTAGCCCAAGGCATCACTGAGCCCAATCCTAACCCGCCACACTTTTTGCACTAACAAGTTGGCGCCATCCGTGGGACCGATGCACGACTGCGTTCTCAAAAAATACTCACCATGAGCCAGCAAGTAAACACCGACACACCCGCACCCACGTCCGCTGTGCGAAACACGGGCGCAAAAGATAAAGAAACGGTATTGGGAGGCAACGGCGTACCTACACCTAGCGCAGATCTCCAAGATTACAGAGAAAGGAATTATGACCGGATAATGTCGATCATGGCTGAGAAATATCATCAAAAACGGAAGCAACAAAAGCTCACCGAAGTGAAAGCTCGCCTTGCCTTTGAAGAAGCATCACAACAATCTGAATCCAGGACGCCTCGCCAAAAGAAATACCTCAGGAATAAAATCGAATCCAAGCGCCCCCGGAGCGCGTCCGTGACTCCTGACTCACGAGGTCGCAGGTCAAAATCCCCAAGGGGAAGGGATTCAGAAAGGAAAAATGTGTTCGAAAGGTTGGAAAACGGAATGTTCTACAAACTTGTAAGCAAGGAGGGAAGTATGCCCGCATACTCGCACCACTCCTGACACCAGTCTCATCGTGATGACAAAGGAAGGGAAGACAGCCACTACCAGAGTTTCCGCTCCCGTGATTCCGAGAGGCATCATAGCCGTGGATCACCCCCTCGAGGCAAGGACGACCTGGAAGTCCGACGTTACCGGAGGGGGAGGTCGAGGTCCAGGAGGCATAAATCCAATGTTGAAGATGATGACCTGGCGCAGCCCTGGTCATGCCGGGACTCTGGTCCGTTCACCCCCCGCATCCGCCACTTCGACATGCCAAAAAGGACCCTCATGCCAGCTCAGGTCAAAACGTATGACGGAAGCGAAGATCCGGAAGACCACCTAAAGATCTTCCAATCCGCGGCAAAGGTGGAACATTGGGCCATGCCGGTCTGGTGCCATATGTTCAATTCTACACTAATTGGCTCTGCCAAGGTGCGGTTTGACGACCTCCCACCAGATACAATAAATAGCTACGATGAGCTAAAGAAAGCGTTCCTAGCAGATTTCTTCCAACAGAAGAAGTACATTAAGGACCCCGTGGAACTACATAACATAAAGCAAGGGGAAGGTGAATCCACAGAAGACTTCATTGAGAGGTTTAAGAAGGAATGCAAAAATGTCAAGGGAGCCCCAGAAGTGCTAAAAATTTCAGGATTCATGCACGGGATAAATAACCCTAAGCTAATCAAACGCCTGCATGACAACATCCCAAAATCTGTTGATGAGAGGATGAAAGCAACCATGTCCTTCCTCCGGGGAGAAGTGGCGGCTGGAAACCAAGAACGAAGAAAACCATCCTTATTATGGGGGCAACCTGATGGGAACCAGAAGCAAAATTTTTGAAAAGGGGGATTTAAAGGCTTACAAAAATCTGACAGGAGACAAGACCGATTCACCCTCCTCTCTAAATCCACGAAAGAAATTCTGGCCCTAGAAAAAGCAAAAATCAAACCCCCACCTCCGATGATGACCCCGGTCGAAAAAAGGAACGTTAGCAAATTCTGCGACTTCCACGGAGAGGTGGGGCATGGAACGGATGAGTGTCTGCACCTAAAAAGACAGATAGAAGACCTAATCAGAAGCGGGTAGCTGTCATACCTGATTAAAGAGCTAAAGCAAAATAATGGAAAAGACCAACAAAAGACGGCAAAGAAAGGAGAAATGTCATCAAAAGACAAATCACAGACAATCTTGATGATACAAACATAGCAAAAATTAGCTAAACAAAAAATAACACAAAGCTTCTCTCCCGATCCAGAAATATCCTTCCTACCGCTGAGGAAGGACGAGGGGAATGAAGGCCCAATGATCATAGAGGCAGAAATTTGAGGCCACTGTGTGCACCGCATATACATGGATGGGGGCTCAGCTTCCAAAATATTGTACGAGCACTGCTTTAATAGGCTCCGACCTAAGATAAGACGTATGATGGTCCCGGCCGTAACACCTCTTATCGGATTCGGTGGTAGCGTCATTTGGCCAATAAGGCAGATAACACTCTTGGTAAAAATAGGCAATGAAGAGCATGCCACTTTCGCATGGATGAAATTCTTTGTGGTAAGGTCACACTCACCCTACAACGGAATTATAGAACGACCGGGGGTACGGAAAATATAAGCGGTGCCGTCAACGGCGCATGGCGTGCTGAAATTCCCAGTTGAGGGAGGAGTACTCACACTGCGGAGCAGCAAAATCATTCCGCTCGAATGTGCTATGGTTTCCAAACCAACATAATAGACCCCGAGGCCGATCCTGCATCGGAAGAAAAAATCGAAGTCGTAATTCACCCGGAACACCCGGACCAAGCAGTAGCAATAGGCTCTACCCTCACAAAGGAAGGCCTAGCAAAACTATGTGAATTACTTCGAAAGAACCTAGACGTGTTCACCTGGTGTCCGGCAGACATGACAGGAGTCCCACGGCATGTAGCAGAGCATCGCCTCAATGTCCGGGAAGGATATACCCCAGTAAGGCAAAAGAAGCGAGGCCAGGCCCCAGAAAGGAATAACGCCATATGGGAGGAAGTGGAAAAGCTTTTTCGAAGCAGGCATTATGAAGGAAGTCCACTACCACAGTTGGCTAGCAAATCCAATGATGGTCAAGAAACATGATGATAGCTGGAGGATGTGCGTCGACTTTAAAGATCTAAACAAAGCATGCCCGCATGACTGTTATCTGCTCCCGGAAATAGACTGGAAAGTAGAGTCTCTTTGCGGATATCACTTCAAATGCTTCCTATATGCATACAAAGGCTACCATCAAATACAAATGGCTGACAAGGATGAGGAGAAAAACAACGTTCATAACCAATGAAGGCATATTCTGCTACTCCAAGATGCTGTTTGGCCTAAAGAACGTTGGAGCAACATACCAGCGGTTGGTAGACAAAGCCTTCTACAAACAAATTGGGAAAAATCTTGAGGTATATGTAGATGACTTGGAGATAAAAAGCGGTACGGAAGATGAAATCATCAGAGATGTGGAAGAAACGTTCCGAACGTTAAAAAACATAAATATGAAATCGAACCCCAAGAATTGTACTTTCCGAGTGGAAGAAGGGACATTTTTGGGCTATATCATCAGTACCAAAGGAATAAAGGCCTGCCCAGATAAGACAGAGGCGGTTACTAACCTCCCATCTCCCAAGTGTTTAAAAGAGGTACAAAAACTAAATGGAAAGCTAGCCAGCCTGAACTGGTTCCTTTCAAAGTCAGCGAAAAAATCACTACCTTTCTTCAAGACACTCAAGAAGTGCACAAAGAAAAGTGACTTTCACTAGATGAAAGAGGCGGAGGAAGCTTTCCAGCAAATGAAAAAAGTAATAGCCAACCTTCTGACATTAACAATACCAATGGAGGGGGAAGAATTAATCGATTACCTAGCGCCTGCAAAGGAAGCGGTAAGCGCGATGCTAATGACGGAAAGGGGGAAAAACAAATGCCAATCTACTTTGTAAGTCGCGCCTTGAAAGGCTCGGAGATCAACTACACACCAATGGAAAAACTGGTGTTAGCCTTGGTGCATGTCACCAGGCACTTAAAAAGATACTTCCAGGCACACACTGTGGTGGTTATTATGGACCAACAAATAAAGCGGGTCCTATCCAAACTAGAGGTGGCAGGAAGATTACAAAAATGGAGCATCGAACTAGGCGGCTATGACATACACTACCGACTACGAGTCTCGGTCAAAGGAAAAATCTTAGCAGATTTCATACTGGAATAATCAGAAGATGACTCTGGAGGTGAACCAATGGAAGAAGAAAAGCTGCTGGAGCCCTGGAAATTGTTCACGGATGGGTCGTCATGCGAGGATGGTTTTGGGGCGGGGTTGGTACTCATCAGCCCAGAAGGAGCGGAATTCACCTATGCCAAAAGATTCACATTCAAAGAAAGCAACAACGCATCGAAATATGAGGCTCTCCTAGCCGGGCTAAGAATAGCGGAAAAATGGCCGTTGAAAATTTGCAAGCATACATCAACTCTCGACTCGTAGCAAACCAAATCAACGGGTCTTATGTCGCAAAAGAAGCTGAAATGATTCAATACTTAGAAAAGGCAAGGGAACTTATAAGTAGCTTCAGGATGTTTTCAATTCTGCAAATACCAAGAAGCGAAAACAAAAAAGTCGATGCTTTGACTAAAATAGCATCCACCACCTTCGCACACCTAAGTAAGCAAGTGCTGGTGGAGGAGCTAGACAAAAAATCTATAAAAGAAATGTAAGTGTTAGCCATAGTCGAAGAAGAAGGAGATACCTGGATGACTCCGATCAACGAATATCTAACAAAAGACTTGCTACCAGTGGAGCAAAAGAAAGCTAGCGCGGTCAAAAGGAAATCGCAGCGCTTCGCTGTCATAAAAGAAATCTTATATAAAAAGTCCTTCCTGGGACCATGGCTGCGTTGTGTCGGACCACACCAAGCAGAATACGTGTTACGGTAAATCCACGAAGGATCCTGCGGCATGAACGCTGGAACAAGATTATTAGTGGCAAAGGCTTTAAGAACAGGGTACTACTAGACAACAATGCATAAGGACGCAAGAAGGATAATCCTCGCATGCCAAGATTGTCAAGTTCACAAACCTATCCCACGAAACCCGCAGCAAAACCTAACACCAATCACCTTCCCATGTCCATTTTATAAATGGGGCATTGACATAGCCGGACCCTTTCCGGAGGGACCGGGCAAGGTGAAATTCCTAATAGTAGCAATCGACTACTTTACAAAGTGGATATATGCAAAATCTGTCGCAACCTTAGCAGGGCAGCAGGTAAAGAAATTTGTATGGGAAAACATTGTTTGCAGATTCGGGCTCCTCGAAGTAATCATATGTGACAATGGAAAGCAATTCTGCGATAACCCATTCTAAGACTGGTGTGAAAAACTGCACATTCAGCAATGCTTTGCTTCACTCAAACACCCACAAGCGAACGGCCAAGTTGATGCATGTGGATTGTAATACACAAGTTTTACTTCTCAAGGGATCTTGAGAAGCTTACAATCCCCGCCAGGCAAGTGTACCTGACCGATGTAGTATAGTGTAGTGGTACGTACCGGGGGATTGATCGTTCTCCACAGGGAATAGTGTTCGTTAGGATTGAAAATGATCTAAACTAGGTCTAGGGGTGAGGGATGATTCTTTTTGTATTTTTATATTTTTTTGGAAAGCAAGTAAAATTCTCAGGTTTTGGAAGAGTGGGTGGAATTAGTGGCTAGTGAACTAACCCAAATACTACAAATGCAAATAAAATAAAATAACTAAAAATAAATGTGAGAGACTTCTAATATGGAGACAAACGTGTTTACTTAGGTTTCACTACTCCCTAGTTATCTTTTACTAATTGATAGGTTTGTTACAATTGCGTAGATGCCGGGTTGTATTCCTTAATACCATTCGTGGGGGTGTGTACATTCTTCCCCAACTCTATAAGCTCTTATCTCCTCCTAAGACGACACGTTAAGTGCCCAATCCTAGGGATTATAAACAGTGGGTCATGCATTAAATACAACCAAATAACCGCAGTACATATCCGATTCATGTTTCCTAAGACATTCAAGCATGTTACCATATAGGAGATTAGCCAGTTTTCTTAAGCCTAACATAGATAAACATCCACCCACACCAATTAATAATAAATCGATCAATAAATAATCAATAACTAGGTTTCATTAGACCTAAGCAAACACAAACAAACCTAGCCTAGCATGTTAAAAGAAAGACAAGCGTAAGATAGAATCAAACAACACATAGACATATTGAGTTATTGATAGATTACTTATCTTCAATTAATCATGGAAGAAAAGAGCCTTTGAAACCTCAAAATAGCTGCAAAAGTCGACTAGGGTTCGTACCTAAGTTCCTACGAAAAGTCCTCTCTTAATGAATGAAAAATAGAAGAGTATATACAGATTTTACAACTTGATGACGTCACCTTTTAGGATGTGACGTCGTCATCTCACCGTATTAGGGTTCCCTGATTGCCTAGATCCACTCTTGACGCCGTCAGGTTGGAGAATGTTCTGGGCCGTCACTCTTTGACTTAAAACGTGACCACCTTGGTGAAATAACACGTGCCGCCGTCACATGTAAATGCCTCAAGATCTTTTTGGCCCGTCAAGTGCAAAGTAAATATCCACCTCTTTATCAACAAGTGACAGCGTCACCTTGTAACATTTGACGCCGTCAGGTATTGTTCCAGCTTGAATTCTTGACTTTGTTGTTTTCTTCACTTTTATGCTCCAAAAACGTCCAAAATGCTATGTTTTCCAGAATTCCTCTCAAAAGTACCTAAAATGACAAAAGGAATGATTTAAGGCAATATTTGATCATATAATCACGATTTAGGGCTTAAATGACCCCTTAAAAGCGTAACACTTTTCGTCTCATCACAAGTCAAAAGAGCCAACAGGAGCCTAGGGGAGTGAATTAAGGCACGTTTAGGTTAAGGTAACAGAAACTGGATAGAAGAGCTACCACATGTCCTATGGGCACACCGAACAATGATCAAAACCAGCAACGGAGACACTCTGTTCACCCTAACATACAGAATGGAGGCGGTCATCCCGGCTGAGATAAGAGTGCCCACATGGAGAATAACAGAAATGGACGCAGCTCAGAATAACGAAGACCTGGAAATCAATATCGACATGCTCGATGAATGAATAAAACAGGCAGCCATCCGCGAAGCAAAAAGCAAAGCGAAGATGAAAAAATATTACAACTCTAGAGTCCGAAACAATAGCTTCTAACCAGGGGACCTAGTGTATCGGAATAACGATGCAAGCCACACAAGGATACTGGAAAATTAGGACCCAAATGGGAAGGACCATACGTGGTCACGGAAGCATTGGGAAAAGGAGCATACAGTTTGAATTACAAAAATGGTACTACACTACCACGAACGTGGAACATATGTAACCTCAAAAGGTGCTACATAAATCAGTTGTAGGAGCACCACCCATGCGGATCCTGCAGTGGTCATCTATCCTTTTTTAATACCACTTTACTTATTGTACTTGTCTTTTTTAACTTTAAATGTAAGGTGAGGATTAGCTACCCTCACCAGTTTGCTTTAATAAAATGTCCGCCTTTTTTAACTCGCAAACTTAATAATAAATGTGAATAAGACGCGCACACATCTGGGTACATCCCACAAACGTTATTCCGTATAACTAAAAGGGTGCGGAACCTCATCACTAAACCGAAAGTACGTAAGAGGTATTGCAAGCCCAGTACGGGAGAATAACCAACAAGTATTCACAAAGACTATCAAACAAGCGTACCCGTACGACTTTAAACATAGCAAAAATATCATGATAAGTAAGATCGTAATTACGACAAATACAAAGACGTACAAAGCAACATACACATTATTCAAAAAGTACGCATAATAAATAGCCAAGCATGGTTACAACAGAAACTAAAAAAGACTCCTACGCTAAAGAAGTAGCAACTTCTTCCTCAGCGGAAGAAGCAACAGGAGCACTAGAGGGACCATCCCTAGAAAAATCATTAGCATCCGTGCTAACTGCACAATGAGTCTTCGACAATACAGGAGCAGGGGAACAAAAAGACACGGAAGCCGTGGCCTCAGGAATACCAGTGTCACCGCCCGAAATAACAGCCGCATCAACAGACATAGGAATAGGTGTTGTTTCAAGAAAAGGGGCGACACAAATAAAGAGTGCATCCTTAGCAGCAGCAATACTCTTCTTAATCTTAGCAATGTCCCTATTACATTTTTCCAGAGCATTCAATAAAGGCTCAGCGCCTACAGGCGCACTGTCATCAGGATGCCATATGGGAATGTAAAGATGCTCCAAATCAGGTTGTAAACAAGCAACATCAAGAATATCAGCCAAAGGACCATCAAGACGGAGAAGGCCCATGATATCCCCAGTACGAGCATCCTTATAAGCCACCAAAGCAGAAAAAAGAGGAAACTCAAAATCACGGACAGCCTGCAGAGCGGACTGGTAGTCCACCTCCGCCGAGGGATAATAGCCAGCGATCCCAGAAAGGTCCGCACCTAACTTGCTATACGCAAGACCGGCCACAAGTCCATCCTGTACACCAATGATAATGGCGGAACGTATGACCTTCCCAGACGCAACAACAAAATTCGGAGAATTTAAACACTTAACAACAGCAAGCCATATACCATTAGTCAACAACCAGAAAGGGTCAGCCGCAGCAGAAAGGAGGCGAGGATGAAATGCCTCATGAACATCTAAAGACAACTTCTCTAAGTGGACTTCCAAAGCAGCCACCCTATTAGCAAGGGCACCTACCTTATCATCCTGGATTTTCATAAACTCCTCTACCAAATTGTTAAAAGACAACGAGAGCCTCTCTCGGGAAACAAGCACGTGATCATGAGAAGAAGAAGAAGAAGGCTGAAGCTCCACAACCTTTGCCTCAAAAGAATCACATTCTTTTTGAAGCACCAAATTCTGCTCCAATAAGGATCTTTCTGAAGATTCCAATATAGAAACACGGTCACGAAGTTTAATCGCTTCTGCAACCTCGGCATCGGCCAAAGAAAGTATGGCTTTCAGCTCTCTAATCTCCTCATCCTTAGCCTCTAGCAGATGACACTGTTTGGCGCAGAGATTAGAGAAATTGACATTCTCCTGCAGAAGATCCTCCTCACTTCGGCTCCTAACACCGCTCCATGAGCTGTAGCAATGTTAAACCTAGAGTACAACAGATCATTACTCAAGCTACGAACAGTAGCAGACATACGTGGCGGACAACCTGGTCAATTAAACTACGACATTCCAACGGACCAGATAAACAAGAATCGTTAGTCACGTCCCACTAAGGGACATAAATACTATACGGATCATCAGCACCAACATAATCCGGATAACAGGAATCGTTGCTACAAGTAGCTCCCACGTCATATGTCACCAGGCCACGGTCGAGAGGAGATGACTCCTCTGTTACTCCCCCTTCAAAACGGTAACAACAACTGAAGAAGAGGTACCATTAGTCGTCACAGATAGTGTGCTAGGCTTAATAAATGAGCCTACTTTCAGATTGAAAACAGGAACACTGGACTGAACAACGGATACAGAAATCGGTGAGATATTAACACTTGCCTCAGAACCAATAAAACTACCATCCTCCTTGAACCTCTTGGCAGAAATAGGGGAATCGACAAAAGACACTTTCCATACCTTCTCCTCTGACCCTAACACCGACGGTAACTTCAAAGGCTCAATAGTCTCGTTGGTAGGAAGAAGCGCAAAAAGATCGGGAACATCAAGAACCATGTCCATCGCCGTTAGAATCCAAGATTTATCATAGAAAATCCAAAAAAGGAAGTGAAGTTCAGATATAAAACACGAGAGGAAGGCAAAAAGGAAATTCGGTTTAACAAGACTAATTATTTATACACTTTGGCACTTAGCCCAAGGAAAGAGTAAAATAAAAGATGAACGATTTAAAAACGGTCCACCTTCCCCCACGATCTCAACCACCAACCAAAGGCACAGACCATGGACAAGCTATGAGCTTAGAGGCGGACAGGATAGCAAAAATAGTCTAGAAGTACTCACAGCACGCTAAACAAAGAACACGTGCAATGAACACACTAGACTGGGGGGGACTTGATGACGTATTGTTAGCATTAAAAATATGTAATAGAAAAGTGATGGTCATTCTCAACTTATTAACTTTGTAAAGTGTCATAGAATAGGAAATAGAATAGTCAATGGGCGTTTGGATTGGGCTAAGCTAATAGGTTAGAAGTTATGTATAAGCTAGTCCATTTATCAAAGATGTAAACCAAGTCCAATCCATCTTATAAGTGGCCCATAGGAAAGCCCATTAGGGCATATGATGCTTACTATATAAACACCTCAAAGGCTTATTTGAGGTGTGTGCTGGTGTGTGTAAGTGTTTATGCCTCTTATCAATAAAGCTTCTTTTTCATCTCTTTCTCTCTTATATTAACGCCACATATCATCATATCAAGTCACCAATCCTACGCTTAAGTTTTAGATTTAAGGCATAAAACCCTTGTTTTACGCAAAAGTCTAGTTTCCTACGCCAAAATTTCAAGTCTTATGCCTAAGTTGAGTTTCTTACGCATAAGATTTTACGCAAAAGTTTGGAGTCTACGCATAAGATTGAATTTTATGTATAACTCACAATTTTACGCAAAAGTTCTTACGCATAAGTTTCTTCAATGATCAAAGGTTACTCAGTACTTCCCTAGCTTGGACAAGTTAGTGGAATACTTCGACACGGGATATCTTTCAAGCTTGGACAAGTTTGAGAGATTTGTTTGGTTCTTTAACCTTACGCATAAACAATTTCTTACGCCTAAGCCAAAACTTACGCATAAAGTAAAAGTTTACGCCTAAATTTTCAGTTTACGCATAACTTCTCTTTACGCCTAACTTTTTGTTTACGCATAAGTTATCTGTTACGCGTAAGATTCAAGTTAACCATAAGATCAATGTCTACGCATAAGATCAAGGTTTACGCATAAGAACAGATCATCAGAATTGACTTTTGCTGCTTAGAATTTGACTTTTGACGACAAAACTTCAAACGGCCATAACTTTTGAACCGTAACTCCGTTTTCGACGAATTAGCTGTCAAAACGACCGGAACAGGCTGAATATAGTGAGGTTTCACCCTAAAGTCGTGTAACAAATTTTTCGAGGACCAAATCACCTCTGGAGTGATGTTTTTTGAGGTTTTAAAGTTTTAGACCAAATTTTCACTACAACAACTTGCATCAACTTACATCAAACACAACTCCTACTTCGTAGAATCGATCCAAGATCAAATTTATCATTCATCAATGGCAACTCAGCAAGATATTCATGCAGCCGGTGCAGAAAACTGACCTCCCATGCTGTCAAAGGGTGGTTACTCACAGTGGGCTAGTCGTATGATGCGCTGTCTTAAGAGCAAACCAAATGGAAAACTTCTTATCAAATCTATTTTGGAAGGACCATTCAAACCAAGACAAGTACTAGACCCTGGTGATCCAAATGGAACCCCCCAATTCAACCATACTATAGAGATGAGAATGAGACTGAGTACACTGAAGAAGACAGACAACAGATTGCAGTTGATGATCAAGCATTTCATCTAGTTGTTCTTGGTCTGCCTGAAACAACATATGCTACTGTTGATAGTGAAGGAAGTGCTCATGTAGTCTGGGAAAGATTCAAGAGGTTAATGTATGGGACAGACATCGGGAAACAGGAAATGGAAACACAATTGGTAAAAGAACTACACAAGTTTACTTCAATTCCTGGTGAATCCATAGAGTCGTACTACCTCAGGTGCTGTAAGATCATGAATGACTTATCAAGACACAACCTCAGTCAGACGAACATCGCTAACAACACCAATTTTCTAAATGAGTTATAACCTGAATGGGGAAGATACGTCACTGTTGTTTATCAGACAAAGAACTTGCATGAGGTTACTTATGATCAGTTGTACGACTTCTTAAAGCAGAATCAAGTTAAGGCTAATGAAGTAAGGGCTGAATTACTTGCTAAAAAGCATGATCCTCTAGCATTAATTGCTAATACACCAACACCTCTAGCAGTGAACACACAACAACAACCATCATCATCTTCCACTCACAACTACATGCAACCAACATACATTCAACAACCAACACCTGTCTACCGACAACAATTCTACCCACAACAACAACATGTTATTCCACAACAACAATACCCACAATTCCAAGAACCAGAATTCACTGACAATGATGAAGCTACTACAACCTTGACACAAGCGTTTGCTTTTCTGACAAAGGCATTCTAAGGACATTATTCTACACCAACTAATAACAACCAAAGGATTTCATCGAACACTCGCAACAAGTAGATTGCTCAGCCGAGTTTCAATATGGGCAATGGAGGCCAAATGGTTGGAGTTATGGGAATCAACAAAGATATGCTACTGGATTTCACATGGGTAATCAGAATATGCAGAATCAATTGGGTCAATTGGGTCAGTATGTAGGGAATCAGTTCGGTCAGTATGCAGGGAATCAGATAGGTCAGTTTGTTAGAAATCAGAGGGGTCAGAATGTTGGTAATCAGGCAACGGGTAATCAGATTAGGAATGTGGCAGCTCTAGTTGTTGGGAATTATGGAAATGTGAATCAGGGTAATCCGGTAAAGTGTTTCAACTTCCAGGGTGTAGGTCATATGGCAAGGAACTGTCCTACTAAGCCGAACAAGAAAGATCCAGAGTATTTGAAGAAAGCATTGTTGTTGGCACAAAAAGAGAAGGTAGGGTTTCAGTTGAATGCAGAGGAAAATGTGTTGATATAAATAATGCGTAAAAACGTTATTAATATTTTTCGATATCCCTATGTTTTGACGATCAAAAAATATAAAATAATTAAACGTAAAATCATTACGTAAATAAGTATTTAGTGACAAAATATCATTATATCCAACTAATTCACTTAAGGTATAAATAAACAAGTGCCTAATACATTTTATGATCAAAGGAAGGTTTATTTACTAATTACAAATTATATAAAATGGTATAAACATTTTATATATTTAAGAAAAACACTTTTGGTAATTAAAGGAAAATGTTTATTTCATAATAAATATATGAATTCAAATTTTTAACCAAATTCAGTTAAATTTTCACCAAATAAACTTTTCCCAGAAAAGACAAAGAAATCAGGCCGTCACAGTGGGCGGCCCCCTTAATTTTAAGGGGGCCAGCACACAATTTAGGGGGCCGGCATACGCTCTTGTGTCAGAATTCTTTGCCTATAAATACTGGTTCAAATCTGAATTTTCTCCTCAACCTTTGGCACTAAAACCTTCTGTTCCAATTCTCTCAAATCATCTTCCTAAAACCGTTGATCATAAACATATTAGTTCTTGTTTTCAAGTGATACTATCCATCCTCATTCAAAGTGCAAGAGAAGAATACTTCTCCAACATCTTGTTTAGAAGTATTGAAGAGTTGTGTATTGAGAGGATCACTTGATTTGATCACACACTATGAGGTGTTGGACCTTTGTAATGTGTAAATATGATATTTTGAGTGAATATGATTAAGTATGCTGAATCTGCTTAACCACACTTAGAATGTTTATTGGAAATGGAACTGTGATGCTTGAGTTTATTTAACAAAGAACAATGAAAGTATTTCACCAAAACGATTCAATATTATTCAGAATAATACGAGTGATCTTCACTATCACTGGGGTTACAAAGACCTTGAATCTTGTGTTTTGTTCTATTGTTTTTCTCTATGTATATCTCTACATACATACATCACATTCTGCACTTATGACATATCAAAGATCTTCCTTTTATAGTCCAAGGAAAGATCTTTTACAATCTATATGACTCATCTTAAATACTAGCTTATGACTAATCTTCATTCTAGCTAGATAATGACTTATCATGTCAGTCATTAAGATACAACATGTATCTAGGATTACAACTCACTTGGAGTGTTCAATTTGATGACTACAACAAAGATATTATCTTGTATATGAATCAGTAGAATAAGTCGTACTTATCTACACAGCAGCTGTATGAGTCATAGCATCAGCAGAATCTATCAGCAGAAACACTATCAGTAGAAACCTTCTTCAGCAGAATCCATCAGTGGAAACGTGCTTTGTGCTTTATCAGCAGAAACATACTTGATGTATTTCCTTAAGCCTTTATGCTGATTCTTCTGATTATTTAATTCCCAACATGTATATTGTTAGGTGTTGTATAAATTATTTGTAAAAGTGTAGAAGGTGTGTAATTGATAGATCTAGGTGGGTTAGTAGTCGTGAATAGAAGTATTGAAGAAATAGTTATGTTGTGAAGAAGAAGTTGTGAAGGTGTGAGAAGTAGTGTAGTTGTAGTGGTGTGTATAAGTTGTGAAGAAGGTGTGTAGTGGTGTGAGATTGGTTCTAGCTACTATTAGGACTCGACATTTAGCTTACTTTCGTTAATCGGTGTAAGCAAAAGTTGTGTAAGGTTTCTCCGCCAAAAGGGAGCTCGTTGTGTTAGTGAAGAAAACTCTCGAGTAGGAGACTCGAGGAGTGGAGTAGGGCAAGGAAGGAGACCATGTAGCCGAACCACTATAAATCCGCCGTGTCTTGGCTTGATCTTTCCATCTCTTGTTGATTATCCTATTTACATCTTTATTGTTTACATACTCGTATATATTTGCATCTAGTTATAGCTTATGATATTGTGCTAAAATTAATTTCACACAAAGTTCAAACAAAAGGTTCATTCACAAAATAAAGTTTTTATAAATAACCTAAAAAAGATACAATATATATATATATACACATATGCTAGTGAAATTGATCATTTATATTGAGTAGATTTTTACAATAAATCTTGTATTAAAGATTTTGAAAACAAAGTTTTGAAATAAAAATTGACGTAAAACTATTCAACCCCCCCCCCTTCTAGTTTTCCACAAAATTATTTTATGGCTCTTATGGATCACATGGAAGAACGAGAGGATACCGATGCGAACTGCATCTTCATGGCAAATTTTCAGGAAGCTAAGTGTGACACGGATTCTGACACACTTCCTGTTTATGAAACCAGTGCACCATTTAAGGTATCAAACATCAATACATGCCACAATCATGATATATTTGATATGTCTCCTCATGGGGAACAACATTCTGAGTAGCTAGCACCCACTTATGATATATAATTGGATACGACAAGTAGTAGCAATACTCCATCAGCAACTCCAGATATGAATCATAATGGAGGCTCCGTTTCACAGCATGCTGAGAATGATGAGGAAACACGTGCTCTATTTGAATCATTATTAAACAATTGTGGTATTGAAATTGAGAAAGTTAAAAAGGTCAATCGTGAAGCTAAGGCCGCGAATGAGAAATTGACCACTGAGCTTGAGAGATACAAGGAAATTGCAAAAAGTTTTTAAATTGACAAAAAAACGCGAGTCAGAATTTGAAATTGATTATAAGACTTGTTAAAGATAGGGAATTGCAAAACAAATTTGATACTCTTGAAATTAGTTCAACAAAAACCATTAATTCTTTAAAACAAGAAATTTCTAATTTAACAAACCAACTTTCAAAACAAAAATCAGCTTACACCAATCTTGAAAAAGAAAGTGTGGAAAACTAGAAGGGGGGGTTGAATAGTTTTACGTCCTTTTAAATTTATTTTCAAAATCTTTTGGAGCTTATAAAAACTTTCGATTCGATCTTACGTGAGTTCAAGTGTCAAAAAATACAAGCAAGTCTAATCTAATAATGAAAGTATTGAAATAAAATGAAGAAAAGATAGAGTTGGAAAGATCAAACCACAACACGCGAATTTATAGTGGTTCGGCTACAAGGACACCTTCCTTGCCCTACTCCACTCCCCGAGTACCACACTCGAGAGTTTTCTTCACTATGTCAACAAACTCCTTATGGCGGAGAAACCTTGCACACCTTGGCTTACACCTATTAACGACACTAAGCTAAATGTTGAGTTCTAAACTTAGCTAGAACCAATCTCACAACTTCTTCAAGACTTCACACCTTCTTCACACCTTCACAACTTCTTAAAGATAGCTTCACACATTTTCTTCTTGTTTACTTCACACCTTCTTCTATGTACAACTAAATCAAAACAACTACACTACCTTACAACACACCTAGTATCTACAATCAAGTAATTCACACAACAATTTTCAAGTATCTAGCACTACTACAAGATGAAACTAACTAATCACAACACTACTACAATTGTATGGATGTTGAGGAGTGTTCTTCTTTTTGCACTTGAGTGGATGAAGCTTTGGATCACTTGGAAATAAAGACTTATGAGTTATATGATCAAAGGATTTTTAAGATAGAAATGGAGATTAGATCAGAAGGTTTTGAGTGCAAAAAGGTGAGGAAAATTTGTGAAATGAATCAGTATTTAAAGGGGAACAAAATACTGTTCTGGAACATGGCTGGTCCCCTTAATTAGGGGCCGGTCCCCTTAATGATTAAGGGGGCCGCCTTATGAATTAAGGGGGCCGCCCCCTCCAGAACGTTGGAGTATTTTGTCCTCTTGTGGGGAAGGTTTTTCTGGATAAAATTTTCCATTTTTGGTTAGAAATTTGAAATCATATATTAATAATGATTTGAACATATTCTTTTAATTCCAAAAACAATTTTGTAAAAGATTTAAAATGTTTAAGACATTTTATAAGAGTTCTAGTGATTAGAAAAATTTCCTTTGATCATGTAATGCATAAGTTGCTTAGTTTATGCATACCTTAAGTGATATAAGTTGTTAAAGTAAATATTTGTTATTAAATACTTGTTTACGTCATAATCTTGACTTAATTTAGTTTACATTTTGTGATTATCAAAACATAGAGTTATTGAGAAATATTAATAATGTTTTTAAACATTATTTATATCAACAGAAAGGGATGAGTTGAAAAAGGACTTTGCAAAGAAAGAAGATAAACTTTTGGATGAAATCATAGAGTCAGAACACAAGATTGCAAAACTAGAAGACTTAGTGGTTAAGTCGGGTCAGTCAAGTCAAACAATGAATATGATTGCTAATCAAACTAATCTAATTTACCATACGAAACATAAAATGGCTCTTGGTAACAAAACTCCTTGCAATCTCAAGAAAGCTCAGGAAGAACAGAATGTTTTGTATAATGGTAATGTGATTTACACTAAACATGATCCTCCTATTGTTCGTGATTATGTGGATACAATGGAACTTGTCGAAGAGAGCATAACTAAAATGAAACAAAAGAATTTGAAACCAATCGATTACAACAAACTGAACAAACTTTCTGGAATTACTTTTGTTCCAAAAAAAGAACCATCAGTGTTTTCCATAAAACGACCATTCTCAAAACTAATTTCTAAACCAGTACTTGCTTCCAAATCGCTTTCAAACATGGAACAGATGTCTTCAAACAACACTTTTAACACAAGTGCTGCAAGGGGATATCATGATGACATTAAAACCAGAATTGGGCAACTTAAAACGACTGTTGAATCTAAAATGAGACTTAATGAGATCAATTGGAATTCCACGGTTCAGTTACAGCTAAGAAAGATTCTTGAAAATGAATTTGCTCCTCAAATTAATTACATTCATGCTCGTGTAATTCATTTTGAAAATGCTTTTTTAACTGAGACAGCTAACTTTGTCAAGGACCACAAATCTTGATAAAGAAGGCTAATGAATCTTTTGAGCAAATCAATGTTTTGGAAAACCTAAATGATTCTCTCTTCGAAGCCGTTATGACTACTGATATTATGTCCATTATTTTGCAAACATATTCTGTTCATGATGATGAAATACTGCGAGCTGAGACCTCCAAAATTGATTCAAATATGAAAATGCTCTTATAAAACTTGAAAAAGAAAATGTGTCATATGTTAAACAACTTGATCGAAAAAGCGAAGAATGCAAATATGACAAACTGTCGTATGAACGTGCCTTCAAGAACATGAAAGAGCAAAATGTTCTTTTGAGGGCTCAGCTTCAAAGTCAAAAAGGGAAGGGTGTGTATATTAAGTTTGCAAAACCGTCGACCTCGGATAAACCAAATACCTCAAAAATGGTTGTTAAACCAAAAATGTCGATTTCTCAATCTGTTCCAAAAGTCGATGTGAAAAATGATTTGACAAAACCAGTCACTCTAACAACCTTGCGCAAGCAAAATGAAAATGAAAAGATTATTGATAAAGGAAAAGCGGTTGTCGAAACACCAAAAGTGATAGCACCTGGCCTTTATAGGATTAGTCCCACTATTGCGTCTGCCTCCACATCTAAAACATATGGAACAAACGACAAAAGCGTAAAAGATAATCCTAAAGAGTCTAGAAATGCTAAATCAACTTCAAAGGACAACAATATAAATCCTAATGCGTGTGCCTTACCTTCTACATGTTAGCCTCGCTTTTTTATAAAGATAACGTCATACAAGTACAAGGACTACTATTGTCAAGTAGGCAAACATGTAGTGTTAGCAGCTTATAAATACCCCTCATGGCTCTCCATGAGGGGTGTGGGAAAGTATGTAAGCTTCACTTCATTTGTCATATTAATAAAACACATAGTTTCTCCACCTTTCTCTCTCTACTTTCTCTCTCTAGAAATAACCATGGTTTTCACATATTTCGATCAACCTCGACCTCCGGAACGTGTTTCTATGGTCATAACAAGTGGCATCAGAGCTAACCGGGGGCGAATAGTGGTGTTTTTGGGTGAAAATCTCGGATCCGTTACGGTTCATCGGTGTATTACCGAATTCGGGCTTTATCGAGTTAAGGCTTTATCGAGTTAAGGGCTTATCGAGTTAGGTGTTACCGAGTTAGGTTGTTTATCGAGTTAGCTTATCCAGTAAGGGTGTTGGTTTTATCAAGTTAGGCACTTCTTATCGAGTTATCGAGTTTGGGAGTTACTTATCGAGTTAGGGTAAGGCTTACTGAATTAGACTGCTATCGAATTACACTAACCTTATCGAGTAAGGAAGCTGGATATCAAGTAAGGAAAAATTCTATCGAGTTAGGTTTTCTTTGCCGAGTTACATACATTTTGCCGAGTAAGGCTGGTTCACCCTTATCGTTTATCGAGTAAGGATATCACTTGGATTTACCTAAACGAAACTCTGCCAAAATTGCTCTAGGTTATCGAGTTAGGAAGAAGCTATCGAGTTATACACATCTTATCGAGTAAGCAAAAAAAAATAAAAAAAATGGTGGGAAAATTTGAGTAATTTTATTTTTGAGAGGAGACTAAACGTTCAATTTTTACGTGAAATTCAAATTTTGGTATAACATTGAAAATTTTGGCCCGAAATTCAAATTTTTAGGCCAAAAATTCAAATTTTTTTGGTAAAATTTGGCGTAAAAATTTTTAAAACTCAAATTTTTCTGGTAACCTTAGCATTGCATTTCTTAGTGATTTCCAAATTATGGGCGAGAAAAGTTTCATATTCTATTTTTGGAGGGAAAATGCAAAATCACTAAGATCAACGAGATAGAAATTCATACTTAAAAGATCCTGATCAAGAATCACAATCAAATGACAACAGCTAGTATCGGATTTTTGTGACTACGGAGTTTTGGTACGATATTGCTTATTTGGGTTTAAAGTTCATTTCACGGGCATGTGTACTTATTTATCTCAAAGTCTAGGGGTGGATGGATGCATGACTTTCGGAGATACTTGTTTGGGCAAACACTGGCAGAGATAGTGATTAAGACTTGGATTATCTAGTTATACCCGATGTAAGGAGTTACATTGTAGTACTCACGGGTTATAGCTATCACTTTAAGGAGTTACATTGTAGTACTCAGTGTCACATGAAGTTTTGGAGATTTCAAGAGGTGGATATTTCATATACTGTTTGTTGGTTTTGGTATATGGCATTACCTATGCTTAAAGGAGTTACGTTGTAGTGCTCAGTATAGGTCCTTAGTCACACTATCGTACAAGATTAAGTCACATATCTAAGGGATGTTTACTTCACTCTCAGATTGGTTATATCGTGTTCTCTCCATACAGTGGTCATTTACTAGCTGGTTTTTGAAGAGGTCGCTCATAGGTTGAAGAGAAGAGATGAGATTGTAGAAAAAGAGAGTCATATCTTAGCGACATATACTCACAGAATGTGCTTCGAAGAGCTGTTATGGCTTCTAAATAGCATCAAGTACAAGGTGATTATACGGCATGTACACTACATTAAGATGATTTCGATACCTCGCAACCATCAGGAGGGAGAAGAACATGCCAAAAGAAGTAGTGTTTCATCTTCAGTGATTGGATTGACCGAGAGACTTGTACTTAACACCGTGAATAGAGAAGTAGTGTGTGTATATAAGGGCTTATCACCAACTTGGATGCAATGTTATGTGAGTTATGTTGTTATGCTGCTACCCGAAGGACAACCATGTTCCTACACTTTTGAATCTACTTTATCCGCTGCGAGATGAAAGAGAGTTGTCGGTTCAGGAGGGAGCAGGAAAAAGAATAAAGGCTCACTAGTTAGGAGTGAGTAATAACCTAACTAGACCATTACAGTTGAAGTTCAGAGCTACAAAGACTTTTGCCGTCAGTGTCAAAGATCATACGCCGAGATCGTCGGAAGAGAGAACTTCAAGGCTGCCTCAGTATCTAGACTATAGAGACTCTGCGCTTCAACAACGTCAACATAGTTTACTATTGTTGTAATTTACATTGTTTATGTATTTAGAGGTCTCATTGTAACCATTCACGTGTGACGATATCTTGGAGGGAGATTGTTAGCCTCGCTTTTTTATAAAGGTAACATCACACAAGTGAATTGGACTAGATTAGAAACTACAACGACTACTATTGTCAAGTAGGCAAACATGTAGTGTTAGGAGCCTATAAATAACCCTCATGACTCTCCATGAGGGGTGTGGGAAAGTGTGTAAGCTTCACTTCATTTGTCATATTAAAAAAACACATAGTTTCTCCACCTTTCTCTCTCTACTTTCTCTCTCTAGAAATAACCATGGTTTTCACATATTTTGATCAACCTCGACCTCCGGAACGTGTTTCTATGGTCATAACACTACAGGATTAGACAACACCTCTAGGAGCAGCAGACTAAAGCCTAGGAGCAATACAAGGAACAATAGAGTCTCGCCTGCCTCTAAGAGTAGTTGCAAGAATAAAGTTGAAGAAGTAGAAGAACACCCTAGGAATTTATCGCTTTGTAATAAGAGACATATTTCATCTGAATATAATGTCAAAAGTACTGTTTCTAATGCATGTAATGATTTTGTTTGTTTAATATGCAAGAAATGTTTAATTAATGATGTTCATGATGATTGTGTTTCTAAGAATGAGAATGTTACGCCTGAACAGAAGAATGTTCCAACAGGAACTAGTGCTGGATCTTGATCTGAAAAAAGATTAGTTGCACACTTTAGGTCTACCACTAGTAGTCGAATGCCTGGGAACTATCTTAAGTATTGTATGTGGATACCAACGGGTAGGGAGTTCATAATCCAGGATGGCAAAATAAAAGTTGTTCAAAATAAACAACTAGCAACCTTTGATGAGTGTGATTTGGATTTTACCCCTAACCCCATGGAACCTAATTCAAAACGGTTTCCAAATACAAAATCTTCTGTTCTTGGCAGGTTATCGAAATATGTCTTTGGATCGCGACTCGGGTTGCTCCAAGTACATGACCGGGAACTTAAAGCTACTGATCAATTTCGTTTGGAAATTCATGGGAACTGTACGATTTGGAAATGATCATGTAGCAGCTATTCTGGGTTATGGAGACCTTCAGTTCCAGAATTTCTTGATCACTCGAGTTTACTACGTCGAAGGGTTGGGACACAACTTGTTTTCAGTTGGGCAGTTTTGTGATGCAGATTTAGAGGTTGCATTCAGGAGAAACACAGTTTTTGTTAGAAATTTGGTTGGCGATGATCTCTTAACTTGAAATCGCGGAACCAACCTATATGCTATCGACATCAATCAAATGGCCTCTTTATCACCAATTTGTCTTATGACAAGAGCAACCAAAACAAAGTCCTGGCTGTGGCATAGAAGATTATCCCATCTCAATTTCGACACCATTAACAAATTAGCCAAAGACAACATCGTCACCGGACTCCCTAAGTTCAAGTACACCAAAGAACACCTATGTCCATCATGCAAACAAGGAAAAAGTAAACGAGCATCATATAAACCTAAAACCGTACCTAGTTCGGAAGCACGGTTACATATGTTGCACATGGACTTATGTGGCCCAATGAGAATTGAAAGTATTAATGGTAAGAAGTATATTCTTGTTATTGTTGATGACTATTCAAGATATACATGGGTTAAGTTTCTGAGGTCAAAAGACGAAGCACCAGGCATCATCATCACCTTTCTGAAGCGTATCCAAGTTCTACTTTAAGCTCTAGTAAGGATTGTAAGAACAGATAATGGCACAGAATTTACAAATCAGGAGTTAAGAACTTATTTTGAAGATGCTGGAATCACACACCAAACATCAGTTGTTAGAACTCCACAGCAGAATGGGTTAGTTGAAAGAAGAAATTGAACACTTATGGAAGCTGCTCGCACAATGCTGATATATTCTAGTGCACTACTATTCTTATGGGTTGATGCTGTTGCCACTGCTTGTTTCACTCAGAACCAATCCTTAATCCATCCAAGATTCAATAAAACCCCAAATGAGCTAGTGAACAACCGTAAACCTGACATCTCTTACCTCCACGTATTTGGCGCTTTGTGCTATCCGAAGAATGACAGAGAAGATCTAGGAAAGTTGAAAGCTAAGGGTGATACTGGAATCTTCATCGGATACTCAGAAAACTCGATGGCATTCAGGGTGTATAATAGAAGAACGAAAAGGATAATGGAGACGATGAATGTGAAGTTTGACGAGATTTCACAAATGGCTTCTGAGAGACTCGCTCTAGAACCCGCGCTTAATCTGATGGCTTCTAATCAAAACGGATTAGGACCCGCACCAAACCCGCATACTTCTGGACAAATTAGTTCAGGACACGTACCTCAAGGAGCTCAATCAACAAACATCGAAAAACCTTCAGAACAAGAACTGGAAAATTTCTAAAAGTTAATGTTTGATGAATACTATGGTGGAACTTCGAAAAATGCATCTCAACAACATTCCGCTGCACCCGCTCAAAACCATCAACCACCAACACCACCACAAGATGCATCTACAAAAATCGAAGCTGAAGCACCAACTCCCTCCGCATCATCAACATCTACTCCAGCAACTCCAGTTATTGAAATTGTTCTACCAAGAGTTGATGAGCAAAATCAAACCACAAATTTTCAAGAAGAACCAACAAATAATTCAAACAATGTTGCATTAGAAGAAGAAGAAGTATTTGGAAACCCGTTTGCAACAGACTCTGCTGAATCTTCTTCAAGGTTACAAGAACCATCTAACATACATACGTTAAACCCAAGGTACCCTTTTACACTCCAGTGGACGAAAGACCATCCAATTGAACAAGTTATTGGTGAACCTTCAAGGCCAGTTCAGACGAGACGACAACTTGCCACAGATCCCAAATTGTGCATCTACATTTGCTCAATATGTCTGAAAGAACCAAAAAACATTCAGGAAGCCATGGCAGAAGAAGCTTGGATAGAAGTGATGCAGGAAGAAATTCGTCAATACGACTTACATGATAGTTGGGAACTTGTTGAACGACCACTTGACAAACTTGTCATTGATCTCAAATGGTTGTGGAAGAACAAAAAGGACGAAGAAATGACTGTAATTTGCAACAAAGCTCGTCTCATGGCTAAAGGATATGCACAGGAAGAAGGGATAGACTTCGAGGAATCATTCGCGCCAGTAGCTAAACTTGAAGCAGTCCGGATTTTCTTAGCATATGCAACTCACAAAAACATCTCAGTCTATCAGATAGACATTAAGATAGCCTTTTTGAATGGAACTCTGAAAGAAGAAGTGTATGTGAGTCAGCCAGAAGGATTTGTTGATAAGGAACATCCAGACTACGTCTACAAGCTTAAGAAAGCCATTTATGGTTTAAAACAAGCTCCAAGAGCCTGGTTTGACAAACTATCATCTTTCCTTATCCAAAACAATTTCACCAAAGGAACTGTCGATTTTACCTTGTTTACAAGAAAATACAAAGATGACATTTTGATTGTTCAGATTTACGTGGACGGCATTATCTTTGGGTCCACTAATCTGAATCATTCAAAACATTTCGCAAATCTCATGAAAAGCAAATTTGAAATGTCCATGATGGGGGAACTTAAATTCTTTCTTGGTTTACAAATACATCAATCCCCTCGTGGTATTTTTATTAATCAAGCTAAATATACAATTGAGATTTTGAAAAAACATTGTATGGAAAATTGTGACTCTGTTGGTACATCAATGGTCACTTCACCCAAAATCGGTGCTGATTTATTTGGGAAACCCATCGATCTGAAGAAATATCGGAGCATGATTGGTTCTCTCATGTGCCTTACTGCTGGTCGACCTGGTATTCATTTTGTTGTTTGCTTATTAGCACGGTTTCAGGCAAAGCCTACCGAACGTCACCTCCAAGAGGTCAAACGGATCTTTCGGTACCTACGAAGAACCATTAACATGGGACTTTGGTATCTGAAGGATTCAGAGTTTAAACTAATAGCCTTTTTAGATGTCGACCACGCAGGTGATCAAGATACAGCAAAAAGTACATCAGGTGGAGCATAATTTTTGGTTGAAAAGCTAGTAGGCTGGTCGTCACGAAAGCAAGATTGTACTGCGCTATCAATCGCCTAAGCCGAGTATGTGTCTCTATCTGCGTGTTGTGCCCAAGTTCTATGGATGAGGACTCAACTCACAAATTATGGCTTTACTTTCGATGAAATACCTTGTATTGTGACTCAAAAAGTGCCATAGCCATTTACTCCCCTTTACCCAAAAAGAAAAGTGCCATAGCCATCTCGTGTAATCCTGTACAACATTTAAAGACTAAGAATATTAGAGTCCGCTACCATTTCATCAAAGAGCACGTCGAAGAAGGTACTTTTGAATTATTGTTCGTTAAGACTGATTACCAACTCGCCGATCTATTTACTAAAGCCCTTCCAAAAGAAAGGTTTAACGATTTAGTTCGACGAATTGGCATGCGAAACCTAACTCCTGAGGAGCTAGAACATCTTCTCGAATCTTCTTGAAAAATGTTTTCAAAATCACTTCGCTGTAAATATTTAAAAAAAAAATACAAAATTTGAAAAACCAACAAAAACAAAATACAAAAATATAAAATTTTCAAAAAATACAAAAACAATATAAAATCAAAAAGATCCACTAAATATTCTTCTAAAAAAAATCCAAAAACAATATAGGAGAGTCTCGTATAAATCAATATTCTGTACGTTTTTAGAAATGTCATTCAACAATGATACAGACATGTACAGATGCTTGAACAAGAGTTCTTTAAAATGTTTTTCTAAAATGTGTCGTTTCTCAAAAGTTTCTTCACAATGGCTTTCGTATACTTCAGTACGAAACCCGTATCTAAATGACGCGCGGGTGACGCGCCGGCCTCGGTAAAATTTCCTAAGTTTGGGTTCTTGGCCTATAAATACCACCCTTGCCTCTTGTATTCCTCGCCCCTTACCATTAGTCTTTCTCTCTATATTCTTTCTCTTTAAACACTCTAAAATCTCTCTATCTCTAATCTCTATCTTGTGTTCTTGAATTTCACATTAACATCTTTGAAAGAACACATCTCCTTGCAAGGGAAGAATCACAAGAACCTAATCCACTCTTGTGATTGTGTCGAGGGTCTTCTTATCTATACCTTTTCTACTAGAATCGAGTCACTAGGTTAGGTTAGGGCTTGATTAAACAAACACTTATTCATTCATTCAATTGTTTGTAAGGGAAGTCTTGTGTCTTGGTGACCAAGCCTAGATCATTGGGGATCTAGTTGGGGTTTGATACTTCTGGTGGGAAGTCTTGGTAGTGATCTTTGTGATCCTTAGGAGAAGTCGAATCGTGAGATTCTTTTGGGTGGTTTCCAAGGGCGAAATACCATGGGAGTAACTCCTTCTTTGTGAGCATCGATATTGGTGAATATCGATGGAGTTAATTGTAACGGTTTGTAGTCCACCGAAAGGATTATACTAGTGAATAGTATCAGAGTCGCGGATTCGCAACTAGACATATGGATGGTATAAACCCCCCATCCCAAACCAGTATATATCGTTGTGTTTTTTACTTGCTTTATATACTTTGGTTGTGTTAGTAGTTATTGGATTATTGTACAACCACTTGGTGTTCTCTTTGGCTTAAAGTTTTTAAACATCTAAAAAGTCAAAGAAACCGTATTCACCCCCCCCCCCCTCTACGGTTCTACAATTGGTATCAGAGCGGTATACTCAAGTTTTTGAGCATTAAAGCATTCCCGAGAAGTCATTTTAAGTCAAAAACTTCTTTTCAAAAAAATCTAAAATCCTAACTAAGATTTTTGGTAAAGTAGAGTATAGATCCATGGCTCAAGAGAACTATGTTGAGGGGTGTTCTATGCAAAGACCACCTTTGCTAGAAACCGATGGGTTTTATTTTTGGAAAACCCGATTTGAGGCCAATATTAGGTCTAAAGATCTTGATTTGTGGGAAATCATCCAAAATGGCAACTTTGAGTTCATGGTGAAAGACTCAGTGAT
Source organism: Artemisia argyi (assembly GCA_030686995.1). NCBI lineage: Eukaryota > Viridiplantae > Streptophyta > Magnoliopsida > Asterales > Asteraceae > Artemisia > Artemisia argyi. The sequence goes on along the minus strand of CM060690.1, from coordinate 109,831,301 downwards.
TCGCCTCAAACAGTCAACTAAGTTTACCAGGTGATGGTCAACCAAGTCAAACGTCTAAGGCAAATGCTTCCGAGGAATACAGTGTTTTCCCGGGTCGTAAGTCCCAACGAGGTGTGCGATGTGATATTATAAACGAATCTGTGATTAGTGAATCTGAACAGGGAATGGTATAAAAGTGTGTGTGTGTAAACTAGGGTTTTAAAACTTAAAATAACTTAGGTAAGCTAATGGAATGATTACGTGAAAGCTAAGTATTTAAAACGTACACCAATTTAAAATCAGACGCGACTGCGTACTGAGAAAAAGGTGAGTTATAAGAAAAATAAACTACAAGGGTTAAAAATGAAAATATTATAAACTTAAACTTAAAATAAAATTAAAATGAAAAGAAAACTATTTTTTAGATTATTATATTATTTATTATTAATTATTTAATTAAAAACTTATTTAACTATTTAATTAGAAAATTATAAATACTACAAATTAAACTAAAAACTTATAAAAATATTTTCTAAACCTAAAATAGAACTTGAAGAAAGTATAAAAAATAAAAATAAATATTTTTGTCTTTTTATGAATTTCTTATTAATTAAAAACTATTTATATTATTTATACTAATTAAACTATTTTAAATTACAAATAATATTAAACTAACTTAGAAAATTATGAAAATTTTTATATAACTAATTAACCATCATAGGAATCCTAAAAAATTATAAAAACTTTATTTTATATATTTTTAAACTAGTAAACTAATTATTATTCTATTTATTATTTAATTACTATTTAAACTATTAAATTATGAAAACTATTAAATGAACAGTATAAATCACAAGAAAATTTATAAAATTATCTTATGACTTATAGAAGCTAGGAAAAATATAAAATATAGGTATTACTATATAAAAACTAATTATGCTAATTAAAACTTATTTATTAATTAATTACTAATAAAACTATTTTTAAATCTAATAAATATCAAATGACAATATAAAAATCTAAGAAAATTATTTAAATTACTTTAACCTATTAGGAAATTAATAAAAATATAAAAACATAACTTACTTAATAAAAATGTAAAAATGAAAATTAAAATTAAATTGTATTAAATAGAAACTATCACTTATTTTTATGTTGTCTTTTCTTGATTTTTCTTTTACAAAACTAAATTATATATAAATATAAGCAACTTTTGTGAAAACAACTAATATACAACTTATTAATAAGCTCTGTGGAAAGCAATAAGCTCCACAATTGACTTTGGTTGACTAAATTGGTAAATAAGCTCAAATGAGCTTATGTGGGGCCCACCTGGGTGTTTTCTGGTTCTAATAAGTTTGATGGACTTGTCAAAGCTTAATTTAACTAAATAAGCTCAGTAGATAAGCTAAAAAATCAAAATAAGCTAATCCAAAACTCCAAAGCAACACAGAATGGGGACAAAGTTTATGGGCTTATTTAGGTGGGGTCCACAGTGATTCAAGTCAAACCAAAAGTCAAACCTAATAGTCTGGTAGGAGGGGGGTTGGGAAAAACTAATTAGGACAGGTGGGGTCCACTGGGTTGGTCACAAAACACCACCCAAGGTGGTGGTGTGGCCTGGTTATCTGCTGTGCAGGGCAAGGGTGTTCCCTGCAAGTTACTTTGGACAGGGATGGGGCCCACAACAAAAATCTTAAAAATAAAACACAGATGGGATATTGAAGTTGAAGTGGTAGAGAACAATTCCACAAAATTTCAAAGCCTAGATTTCAATAGACAAATCTAAACAAATCCTACAATTTTGATAAAAATCTGAAAATGGAGATGTTGACTTATTATGAAACTAAACTAGGTTTGACTTTGGTGAATTTCTAAGCTATCCTACTGATTAATTAAGTTATGATAAGCTATAATAGACATAAAATAAGCTAGATGATAAAGTTTTAAGCCAAATGGGTGACAATGGCACTCACAGATCCACTCAGTGGACTGATGAGTGATTTTGTTGTGAGATTTGACTTTCTAGCTTGTTACTACCTAGGACTTGATTGATTAGGTGTTATAGAGGTTTGAATATGATGAAAACATGCAAAACACTCAATGTCACTTACTGAGATACCCAATGCAGACAAAACCAAACACCCCTATTGTTGGCAGTTTCACTAAATTAATAAGCTAGACACTAATCTAAACCTTAAACTTATTTGATTACTATATAATAAGATAAAATAAACTCAAATAGGACCAAACAAACAGATTATAAGCTTTCTTACACTAAAAAGCAAAACTTAAGAATTTGAACTTACAATTGAATCCAACTGAGATGTAAGTGAACCAAAGAACCAAATCATACCCTAGTGTCCCCCATAGGACTCTAAACCATGAACAATCCAAATTCCACACCTTGCTCAGTTCAAATCTTCCTAAACCACTAATTTTTTATTTATTTTGGAATTTCTTGATTTTTCATGAATTTTTGGCTTTATATTCTAAACAGATTCTGAGGATATCTAAAAGCTTTTGTAAGCTTTGTCAGAGCTTATTTTAGCTTATGAGATTCAATAACAACAACAAATAACAACATACAAGCTTATGGTGATTTTTGAGAAATTGAGAAAAATGGCATAAACTGAAAATGTAATTGAAACTTGAAATTTATTGTCAAAACTAGTTAAGATTATACTGAATTGAAGATTACAAGTACTTTAATTGAAAGGAACAACTGAATAAAGAAATTACACTACTACGATTATAAATTACACTAAGCCTAATCTAATAATTTTACTCTTCTGCTTCTTTTCCTTTATGTAACCCTTTTCTGAGCTTGTGGGACCCACTGGGTGCTTTCCCACCACATCTTAGCCATTGATCAGGTCAAAGCAATCCTGGCCTTTCAAAACTGCTTTTCGCGCCAAAAGTCATGGGGGGGTCAGATTATGCGTGGAGAGGTAGTAGGGGTTTTGGAGGGTTGTGTGAGGTGGAGGATGAGGTGGTGAGAGTGGGGAGCAAGTTAAGGGTGAGGTGGATGGTGGTATCTGGTTTCAGTAATGGTGGTGGTATGGTTTGGGAGGGAAGGGAAAACGGGGGTGGTTTTGGTTTTGTGTTGTTGACCGAGGGTTTACCAAGGGTGGGATTGGGCTTATTAAACTTGGGCTTGGCAGATTGGACTAGGATAATGGGTGGGTTTATAGTTTTAGTGGATTGGGTAATATTTTGGGTTAAGTAATTAAGGATCCGGTTTGGTTTATTAGTTGGAAAATCACAAGGACCAAAAATGTAATTAGGGAAAAGTTGAGGGTTTGAAATGGTATTTTCCCAAATTAATCATAAGGGTTTAAATTGTCACATGTGAATAGTACAAGGGTACTTTTTGATATTTTTCAATTTTTTAATACCCGGGGACTAAAACTGACAATTCTTCAAACTTGAGGGACCAATTTGTAATTTCTCCAAACTTTTCACATAAGGACCAAACCTGCAAAAGATTATTAGTAAAAGGACCAAAATTGCTTTTCTCAAAGTTTTTACATCCCAGGGACCATTTCTGTCAATTTCCAAAGTACAGGGACTAAACTTGTAATTTTGTGAAACTTTGCACCAAAGGACTAAATATGTAACTTTATGATTAAAAAGGACCTTTGATGACATTTTCATGTTTTTAGAATAACCAGGGACTAGTTTTGACAATTTATGAAACTTGAGGGACTGAAACTGCCAATTATGCAAACTTTGTACGTTTTTAATCTGTTTTTGCATATTTTGCATTTGAAACATATAAAACACACCTCTAAGATATTTTAAGTGTTTTGATACATATTTGAGTGTTTTTGTATGTTTTGGCAGCTCAGATAGGTATAAAATGATGAGTATTTAGACACTCATCAATCCCCCACACTAAACTATTGCTAGTCCCTAGCAATCTATTTGAGAAAAACTTAATGGATTTTATCTCTTTACCAAAAGCCATCACTTCTGGAGTAGCCAGGTGTAAGAACTGTGGCACACCTGATAACCGTGTGATTTTGAGCAAACCACCAGCTGTCAACGGATTTGATTAGTCTTTACCAAAAGCCGTTTGCTTCTGGACTAGCCAACTCTTGATGGAATAGTCAACATCTTGGTGAGCTGATTACCAATTATGGTTTTTCACTGCCTTTACCACAAGCCATAATCTTGCGGGCTAGCCAACTCATTAGCTTTTTAGGATAATGGGGAGTTGAGGAACCATACAATTTTTTGGCAAATTGCAAGCCATAAACGGGTTTGAGTTATCTTTACCAAGAACCGTTTGCTCCTGAATTAGCCAATCCTGTTGTGGGTTAGACATGGAGGATTGATACCATTTATTGCGTTCTAAGTGAGAAAAAATTTTAAAATTTTGGCTAAAATGGGGGTTCTTGATGGAACATGTGTTTAAATTCGTTAGACGAATCTCCCCCCACACTTAGAACTGAATATTGTCCTCAATATTCAAAATACCGGGTGTTAAACCGAACTTAGAACGTAAAAGGAAAACATTCTATAGCTTTTATTTAAAATGTATATACATACAATTTATTTTTTTAGATAAAACTTCTTAAATAGAAGCTATCACTATATGTACATTTTTATATATATATATATATATATATATATATATATATATATATATATAACATGTGGGGCATCTCCCCCACACTAGGGTGTTACACACGGGTGAAAACCTATGTACATGCTAATGTTTTTGATTACCGAGTCACTAGCTTGACTCGACCCCGAATTCATTTGTCCATGGGGAAGTAAGTGGAAGAGACAATCTCAATCGGACTTTCATTCAAGATGTTCGGATAAACATTTGAAGCACGTGAAAGTTCCACACCGATGAAATAAGTAACCGGCTCATAATTTATAAATGAGAATGCCGGGGTCAAAGATAATGTCCTCACTCCCGAAAGAGTGAAGAACAGGATAGGGAACAGAATATATGAAGAAAAGGAAGAAAATCATGATAAAAATCATGACTAACTCTTCTTCCTCAATAGGAGAATTCATTGTTTCATGAACCTCCTCATTTAAGCTCGGTTGATCAAGACATATTATGGGTATATCTAGATCAAAATAGAAAGTATCATACTCCGGTAGAGATATGATATGAGTGAGTTCACAGGAGAACTCCTCAAAGGTGAATGATTCGTATTCGGGATTGATTTGAGTGAGTTCATTGGGGAACTCCTCAATAGTAAATGATTCATAAACGGGAAGAGAATTATAAGAATGAGAAGTGGTGATACCACTTATCTTCTCTCCCGTTTGATCAAAATGGAACGTTTGCAATTCAGGAATAGAATCGTTGATCAAAATCTCACTATCCTTGACGGGGATAGGAGATGAAATAGGCTTTTCATTAAAAGCCTCGATTCTAGAAATGAGAAGATTAGCATTTAATAATGTAAGACGAAGAGATTCGTCTTGGATGATTTCTTCCTCATTCTCTTCTTCTGAGTTGACAAGCTCAGAAGGTAATTCCCCTACATAACTTATGTCTCCACAAGATAAAGAAGAGTTCTCATCAGAATCAGAGAACATCTCAGTATGATTATTTGGAAAGACAAGAGGGGTAGGAATATCACACATATGTTCAAGAATTCCCTGTGACTCACTTGGGATTGGGACAAGGTTCTCAACACTAGACTTTATGAATTCGTCCGATTCCTTTGCAGGAACAGTGTCAAGATGCTCGTCCCCCATGTTCAGAGAGTGAGTGGAAACCTCGGGTGTGATAACATCATACTTAGGGAGATGAGAAGGACTAGCAGTAATGGAGTCTACAAGTTCCATTATTTCTACTGCTGGTGATTCAGTTATATTCTTTTCTCCCTGTATATGCATGGAAGGAGTCTCAACTGATGAACATGATGAGGTATCATCACATTCATCATCCTCATCGAGAAAAACAGCATTTTGAAATTTGGTACGTGTTCTAGCTGCTTGTTCTAAGACTAGTAATTCTTCCATGCTTCTTTCGTCTCTAGCAGCATGTTTTTCAGCAAGTAACTCCGTGATAGATTTATCACGAGAATATTGAGTGAGTGGAGACTGTGGGGGTGTGGATGTGTCAAAACCGGAAGGTTGACATTTTTCATCATTATGAGGACCCCCACAATATACACAAGAAGAACTTTGTGCATTGTGAGATGACATATTAGCCAGCTCCTCCTTAAGATCTTTGAGTTTCTCAAGAACCTCTAGACAAGGGTCTTGCTGGATGTGAGGAGTTGCTTGGTTTATTTGGCACTGTGGAGGTGGGTCTTGAAACGAATAGTCATAATTGTTACAAGGAAATAGATTCCTTGTTTGACAATCATAGCTAAAGTGTGGACCTCCACAGTACTCACAACAGTTGAACTGATGTGGTTGTGAGTCGTATGTGTTTAAGTCATAATTGTTATTAGGAACCTGTTCATAGACAAACTGATTCCTAGTTTGACAATCAGAACTGTAGTGTGAACCACCACAATACTCACAACAGTTAGACTGTTGAGTCTGGCTTGGTGTATTTTGATACGAAGCATCATTGATATTTGGATAATATGATTCTTGCTCGTATGAATGTGATGGGTAGTTTAAAAAATTTGAGGAGTCGTTGAATGAGTTTTGATTAGGATCATAAGCAAATGAATTACTCGATCCACAAAACAAACAACTCCCATTTTGAATATCATTACCACATTGTATACATGTACACCAACGACATGGAAAACCGAAAAGAGGCTCACCACAACCGACACAAGGAACAAAATCTGGAGGTGGGACAAGTGGTGTGCTCTTAGAGCTAGGAATTTCCACCACTTCCGTTATGGTCTCGGGTTTTGGTTCTTGATAAACGTGAAGATCAGGTAAGTCGTTCTTTTCAGTCACTACCCTAAGCTCTGTACGTTTGTTTGACAAACTTTTAACCGTAAACCGTGAAAGATCAGGATTGATTCTTGAAGGTTTAGGAGCATTTGTGAGCTCAGGTTTTTGGACAACCGTGGTTTGGACGTATTTAGCACCTCCATCGTCAGATGAAAGTACAAGGTCCTTTGTCACCTCGGTTTCATGATCTCTTTCCCTCACCGGAGAGGGAATAGGAATCGAAGGTCCATCATAATCAACATAACATCTCGACATTTTTGACAAGGCCATAAGTTTTTCAACTTCAATTTTACAGGCCCTTTGTTTAAAGAAATCGTCATCGAGAGATGCCATTAGGATTAATTATGGGACAAGTAGAAGAATGTAGAATCAAAGGGTTTTGGGGATGAGAAATGAAGAATCAAATAGGTAGGGGTGTAAAGGTGAATATTTTTGTGTTTTGTTTTATAAAAATATGGATAAAAGATGGTAAATATACAATGGATGTATATCCAAACTCACAAATACGCAAAATCGTTTAGAACAAGCGCACAACCTCCCCGGCAGCGGCGCCAATTTTTGATTCGCCTCAAACAGTCAACTAAGTTTACCAGGTGATGGTCAACCAAGTCAAACGTCTAAGGCAAATGCTTCCGAGGAATACAGTGTTTTCCCGGGTCGTAAGTCCCAACGAGGTGTGCGATGTGATATTATAAACGAATCTGTGATTAGTGAATCTGAACAGGGAATGGTATAAAAGTGTGTGTGTGTAAACTAGGGTTTTAAAACTTAAAATAACTTAGGTAAGCTAATGGAATGATTACGTGAAAGCTAAGTATTTAAAACGTACACCAATTTAAAATCAGACGCGACTGCGTACTGAGAAAAAGGTGAGTTATAAGAAAAATAAACTACAAGGGTTAAAAATGAAAATATTATAAACTTAAACTTAAAATAAAATTAAAATGAAAAGAAAACTATTTTTTAGATTATTATATTATTTATTATTAATTATTTAATTAAAAACTTATTTAACTATTTAATTAGAAAATTATAAATACTACAAATTAAACTAAAAACTTATAAAAATATTTTCTAAACCTAAAATAGAACTTGAAGAAAGTATAAAAAATAAAAATAAATATTTTTGTCTTTTTATGAATTTCTTATTAATTAAAAACTATTTATATTATTTATACTAATTAAACTATTTTAAATTACAAATAATATTAAACTAACTTAGAAAATTATGAAAATTTTTATATAACTAATTAACCATCATAGGAATCCTAAAAAATTATAAAAACTTTATTTTATATATTTTTAAACTAGTAAACTAATTATTATTCTATTTATTATTTAATTACTATTTAAACTATTAAATTATGAAAACTATTAAATGAACAGTATAAATCACAAGAAAATTTATAAAATTATCTTATGACTTATAGAAGCTAGGAAAAATATAAAATATAGGTATTACTATATAAAAACTAATTATGCTAATTAAAACTTATTTATTAATTAATTACTAATAAAACTATTTTTAAATCTAATAAATATCAAATGACAATATAAAAATCTAAGAAAATTATTTAAATTACTTTAACCTATTAGGAAATTAATAAAAATATAAAAACATAACTTACTTAATAAAAATGTAAAAATGAAAATTAAAATTAAATTGTATTAAATAGAAACTATCACTTATTTTTATGTTGTCTTTTCTTGATTTTTCTTTTACAAAACTAAATTATATATAAATATAAGCAACTTTTGTGAAAACAACTAATATACAACTTATTAATAAGCTCTGTGGAAAGCAATAAGCTCCACAATTGACTTTGGTTGACTAAATTGGTAAATAAGCTCAAATGAGCTTATGTGGGGCCCACCTGGGTGTTTTCTGGTTCTAATAAGTTTGATGGACTTGTCAAAGCTTAATTTAACTAAATAAGCTCAGTAGATAAGCTAAAAAATCAAAATAAGCTAATCCAAAACTCCAAAGCAACACAGAATGGGGACAAAGTTTATGGGCTTATTTAGGTGGGGTCCACAGTGATTCAAGTCAAACCAAAAGTCAAACCTAATAGTCTGGTAGGAGGGGGGTTGGGAAAAACTAATTAGGACAGGTGGGGTCCACTGGGTTGGTCACAAAACACCACCCAAGGTGGTGGTGTGGCCTGGTTATCTGCTGTGCAGGGCAAGGGTGTTCCCTGCAAGTTACTTTGGACAGGGATGGGGCCCACAACAAAAATCTTAAAAATAAAACACAGATGGGATATTGAAGTTGAAGTGGTAGAGAACAATTCCACAAAATTTCAAAGCCTAGATTTCAATAGACAAATCTAAACAAATCCTACAATTTTGATAAAAATCTGAAAATGGAGATGTTGACTTATTATGAAACTAAACTAGGTTTGACTTTGGTGAATTTCTAAGCTATCCTACTGATTAATTAAGTTATGATAAGCTATAATAGACATAAAATAAGCTAGATGATAAAGTTTTAAGCCAAATGGGTGACAATGGCACTCACAGATCCACTCAGTGGACTGATGAGTGATTTTGTTGTGAGATTTGACTTTCTAGCTTGTTACTACCTAGGACTTGATTGATTAGGTGTTATAGAGGTTTGAATATGATGAAAACATGCAAAACACTCAATGTCACTTACTGAGATACCCAATGCAGACAAAACCAAACACCCCTATTGTTGGCAGTTTCACTAAATTAATAAGCTAGACACTAATCTAAACCTTAAACTTATTTGATTACTATATAATAAGATAAAATAAACTCAAATAGGACCAAACAAACAGATTATAAGCTTTCTTACACTAAAAAGCAAAACTTAAGAATTTGAACTTACAATTGAATCCAACTGAGATGTAAGTGAACCAAAGAACCAAATCATACCCTAGTGTCCCCCATAGGACTCTAAACCATGAACAATCCAAATTCCACACCTTGCTCAGTTCAAATCTTCCTAAACCACTAATTTTTTATTTATTTTGGAATTTCTTGATTTTTCATGAATTTTTGGCTTTATATTCTAAACAGATTCTGAGGATATCTAAAAGCTTTTGTAAGCTTTGTCAGAGCTTATTTTAGCTTATGAGATTCAATAACAACAACAAATAACAACATACAAGCTTATGGTGATTTTTGAGAAATTGAGAAAAATGGCATAAACTGAAAATGTAATTGAAACTTGAAATTTATTGTCAAAACTAGTTAAGATTATACTGAATTGAAGATTACAAGTACTTTAATTGAAAGGAACAACTGAATAAAGAAATTACACTACTACGATTATAAATTACACTAAGCCTAATCTAATAATTTTACTCTTCTGCTTCTTTTCCTTTATGTAACCCTTTTCTGAGCTTGTGGGACCCACTGGGTGCTTTCCCACCACATCTTAGCCATTGATCAGGTCAAAGCAATCCTGGCCTTTCAAAACTGCTTTTCGCGCCAAAAGTCATGGGGGGGTCAGATTATGCGTGGAGAGGTAGTAGGGGTTTTGGAGGGTTGTGTGAGGTGGAGGATGAGGTGGTGAGAGTGGGGAGCAAGTTAAGGGTGAGGTGGATGGTGGTATCTGGTTTCAGTAATGGTGGTGGTATGGTTTGGGAGGGAAGGGAAAACGGGGGTGGTTTTGGTTTTGTGTTGTTGACCGAGGGTTTACCAAGGGTGGGATTGGGCTTATTAAACTTGGGCTTGGCAGATTGGACTAGGATAATGGGTGGGTTTATAGTTTTAGTGGATTGGGTAATATTTTGGGTTAAGTAATTAAGGATCCGGTTTGGTTTATTAGTTGGAAAATCACAAGGACCAAAAATGTAATTAGGGAAAAGTTGAGGGTTTGAAATGGTATTTTCCCAAATTAATCATAAGGGTTTAAATTGTCACATGTGAATAGTACAAGGGTACTTTTTGATATTTTTCAATTTTTTAATACCCGGGGACTAAAACTGACAATTCTTCAAACTTGAGGGACCAATTTGTAATTTCTCCAAACTTTTCACATAAGGACCAAACCTGCAAAAGATTATTAGTAAAAGGACCAAAATTGCTTTTCTCAAAGTTTTTACATCCCAGGGACCATTTCTGTCAATTTCCAAAGTACAGGGACTAAACTTGTAATTTTGTGAAACTTTGCACCAAAGGACTAAATATGTAACTTTATGATTAAAAAGGACCTTTGATGACATTTTCATGTTTTTAGAATAACCAGGGACTAGTTTTGACAATTTATGAAACTTGAGGGACTGAAACTGCCAATTATGCAAACTTTGTACGTTTTTAATCTGTTTTTGCATATTTTGCATTTGAAACATATAAAACACACCTCTAAGATATTTTAAGTGTTTTGATACATATTTGAGTGTTTTTGTATGTTTTGGCAGCTCAGATAGGTATAAAATGATGAGTATTTAGACACTCATCACTCAGAAACAAAGTTGTTGGTGAAAAAGCCACATTTAGATCTTAATGATGATGAGAGGAGAAAGCTTGGTAAGAATGATGAAGCCAAGATGTTGATCTATAATGCTCTACCTCGAAGGGAGTTCGAGAGGGTTCATGTTTGCAAGACCGCCAAGGAAATTTGGCACTATCTCATCATCACTCATCAAGGCAACTCTCAAGTGAAAGATTGCAAGATCGACTTGCTCATACAACAATATGAGAAGTTTACGGTCTCAGATGAAGAAACCATTGATAATGGTTACACAAGGTTCAATCCTATTATCACTAGCCTCACGGCTTTAGATCCTAGCTTCTATAACAAGAACCATGTGAGGAGGTTTCTTCGAGCACTTCCAATAAAGTCGAGGCCAAAGGTGACGGCCATAGAAGAAGCCAAGAATTTGGCGGAACTACCTCTTGACGAGCTTATTAGGAATCTCAAAGTCTATAAGATGATTCTTGAGAACGACAAGGCAAGTACCAAAGACAAGAAGGAGAAGGTTAAGTCTTTGGCTCTTAAAGCTAAGGTCACTAGTACTCAAGCTAGTGATGATAGTGATAGTCAAGATGATAGCAATGAAGAAGATGATATGGATGACGAAGAATACAATCTCATGGCTAAGAACTTTCGGAGGTTCTTTAGGAAAGGTGGTAACTTTGGTAGAAGAAATCGGTTTGGAAACCGAGATAATGGTGGAAGGAACAACTTTGGGGGAAACCGAAGTAGTGACAACAAGGTTGGTGAAAGCTCAAGACGCACCCAAGGATGTTACAATTGTGGAGAGAAGGGGCACTTCATCAATGAATGCCCTAAGCCTAGAGTGAACATGGCATTCGTTGGAGGTGCGTGGAGTGATAGTGAAGATGAAGACCAACCAACAAATGACGCTACATGTCTTATGGCTCAAGAAAAATTTGAGGTATCTCTAAACTCTTCTTCTTCTAATAACTTAGATATTATCAATTTACAAAAGAAGAATGAGGAACTAGTTAAGTTTAATGATGATTTTAGAAAAACTTTTGAAAAAGTCATTGAAGAAAAACGTCTTCTTGAATAAGAACGCATTAAGTCTAATGAAAGATTTTATGAACTTGAAAAAGAAATAAAGACACTAAGGAATTGCAAAGAGATGGTTGAACCATGTAAAAGATGTGAGAAACTCACACTTGAGGTTGACTCTTTGAATGACAAAGTTTCTAAACTTCAAAAGGAGTCGTTAAGCTTTTCAAAATATAAAAAGAGCACAAATGATTTAGAAGAAATAATAAGACGTCAAAAGGTTTCTCAAGATAAGGGAGGTCTTGGATTTTTTAAACAAGGAACAACCACTCCCATAAGCCTAACAAAACCAATAACATTTGTAAAGGCTAAAGGAAACGAGGCCCAAAAAATCCCCGAATCTGACGTGCTGGCTGACGCGTCAACGCGCCAGGCCTTTGAGGAAAATTGGATCTTCATCAAACAATGTCATTAAACCAATTACTCCTCAAGATCCTCTTGCAAGTACTCGAGGTAATCAAGCTCCCATTACAAGAAGAGAAAACCCAAAACAATTTTCTAACTCAAGCACTCGAAATGGACTTGGATACTCACAACCTCGAGTAAATCATAAACCACTTTTGCCTACACCCAATATGAGATCTTCTACCTCATACAACCAAAGACCATCTTTTCAAAATAACCAAAGAAGAAGTTTCTCTAACTATGGTCAAAAGTCTTCTCAATACCAATATAACAATTACCAAAGGAGAGACAACTCCTATCCAAACCAAAACTTCTTTAGACCTCAAGGATATCATAACTGTAGACCAAGTTATCAAATTCAAAATGACTATCAAAACAATCCTTGGTCCACTTTTTCTAAATTTGGTATTGAGAAATTATGTGTCTTGCTTCAAGACCCAAGAATGTTTAACTTGGGCACTTTAAATGCTAACCAAAATGGACCCAAGAAACAATGGGTACCAAAAGCATGAGTTATATTTTTGTTGTAGGTTTGTCTCAAAAGTGATCTACAACCGGATGAGTGGGTAGTGGATAGTGGTTGCACTAAACACATGACCGGGAATAGAAGATTGTTCACATCATACACGGCGTATAATGGCAATCAAGTCATTTTTGGAAGCAAGCTTAACAACAAAATTGTCGGCAAAGGTAATGTCCTTCATGACTCCATAGAAATCTCCAATGTTGAGCATGTTAGGGGTCTAAGTTTCAATTTGATTAGTGTGAGTCAATTAAGTGATGATGATTGTGAGGTTAAATTTACTAAGGTAGATTGCACTATTAGTAAAAATGGTGTTGTGTTAGCAAAAGGTCATAGGAGAAATAACTTGTATACATGCAAGTTTGGTGATAACTCTAAGCAACACATATGTCTTACGTCCATGGTGGACAACTCAATGCTTTGGCATAGGAGGTTAGGTCACGCCAATATGAGGTTAGTTCAAAACCTAACTTCTAACGAGCTAGTACGGAATTTACCAAAGTTGAGCTTTGAAAGGCATTATTATGACACATATCTAGGGAAGGACAAACCAATAATAGGAATAAAAAGGAAGTGACAACTAATAGGGTTTTAGAGTTGATTCATTTAAATTTGTATGGTCCATCTCCGATCCAAAGTTATGGAGGAAACTTCTACACTTTAATGATTGTAGATGATTATTCAAATTACACCTGGATTTTATTCTTAGAAAACAAGGATGGAGTCTTGAACAAATTCAAAATTTTAAGAAAGAAACTTGAAAACCTACTTGATTGTTCAATTGTCTCAATTAAAACCAATCATAGTAGTGAATTTGATAAAATGCAATTTGGAACCTTTTGTGAACAACATGAAATATCTTGTAACTTATCGGGCCCGTTCACTTCTCAATCACTTGAGATTGTTGGAAGAACACATCGTAAGTTAAGAAAGATGAGTCGTGCAATGCTTAACGAGCAATCCATCCCACAAAAGTTTTGGTGTCATGCCCTAGATACCACATGTTATATCTTTAATAGAGTTCATATAAGAAAGGTCATTAATAAAACTCCATATGAAATACTTAGAAATAGGAAGCCTTCTAATTGCTCAAATTAGTTATTGTATAGTTTTTCTCAAAGGAATTGCTAAGAAATAAGCAAAACCCGAGGTCGTAGTCCGTGTGAAGGTGTGAATGGAATTTCGAATTCCCGGTTCGTGTAAAGTGTCGTGAAAGTGGGAAAAAGTGATTTCAATAAGATTTACACTAATGAATATGAAAATGAAGCACAAGTAACCAATTAAGCAAGCAATTCAAATAAGGAAACCTAAACGTAATGTAGAATAAAAAACGTGAGCTTAAACGTAAATAAAACGTAAACACGCAAAATAAAAAGTGAATTTTAAGCTATACTACTCCTACGGGTTAGAAAATAATTTTCCTAAGTTAAAAAGGATAAAAGAAAATTTTAAGAAAAAGAAAAATATTTTTTTGACTTTTTATTTAATTTTTATGAATTAAAAACTAAATTAACTAATTAAAAATTAAAAGAAAATAGAAATCAAGTGAGAAAAATACAAAATTAATCTTGAAAATTCTAAAATAACTAAAAACTAATTTTAAAACTGAAAATATTTTTTTTTTTGGCTTTTTGTGTAATTTTTATGAATTAAAAACTATTTAAACTAATTAAAATTCTAATAAAATTCAAATTAAATGAGAAAAATGCAAAATTAATTTCTAAAAATCTAAAATAAATGAAAACTATTTTCTAAAATATTTTTATAATTTTTTAGGCTTTTTCTGATTTTTTTGGAATTTTTGGTATATAAAAAGTATTTAAAATTGAATAAAAACTAAAATTTAATAAGAAAAATAGCAAATAAATTCAGAAAAATCTAAAATATTATTCTAAATCTAAGAGAAATTTAAAAAGTGAAAAATAAGCTAAGGAAATGCTGATTACTATGAAACTGCTTATTAGGAAGTGCTTATTGATAAGCACTATTTGACCAAATTGTCTGAAACTTTGACCAAGTGTATTTTTGACTCAAATGAACTTAAATGAACTGAGATAAAGCCAAAATGAATCACAGAAACACATAAATGGGCAAAATCAATTTAAATAACAAATTTGGAATAAGAAATAAGCAAACAGCAGAAGCTAATGGCAAAAACTTAATGAGAAAAGCAACTATAGGAACAAAGGAACTGATATGAACAACAAATCTCAAATTTCAAGCACTAAAACACATTTGCAGGCCTAAAACTGAAATCAGACCCTTGTTCAATCCCTAAACTTTGATAACTCAAATAAGTAGTGTAAATAAGCTGTTAAGGGTGAGCTTATGGGGGCAAACACTTCACTGTCCTACTGAGATGACAAAATCACCTAATGATTTGACTTTAAAACTGAAATTCTAACCTCAAAGATTCCTAAGTTTGATGGAACCTGATGGTGCAGGGGAGAAGTGGTTCAAACAGGCCACTTGGATCTCACTTCTTAATAAGCAAATAAGTTTGAAAATGAAAATTTCTTATTGTTTCAGTTACTCAGGCCACCAAAGAACATAAATCAACAAGCAAAATATATTTCCAATCAATTCTATAGCCTACAAGTGATCTACAAGTTCTGTCCAACTCTGAGTTCAAAACTATTTTGACTTTTTGATTTAGGAATTACTTTGACTAAATAGAAATAAGATCTATTCTAACTGCTTAATACTGATGAAATAAGCTACTAGATACCTAAATTAAGCTTATATAAACTACTAATGCAACTACTCTAATGATTATCTAACCTAAATTCACAAATATCTAACTGTATTTAAAATTTAAAAGCTAAATTGACTTTAACTGAAATAAACTACTGATTTTATGTTATATGTGATCAATATTAACCTAAGATGACATTTCTATTCTACTATTAACCTCTGCAACACAAGTAATCCTAGTCAATCCTACTATCCCAAACACCCTTATATGTAACTGTCTCAATATTCCAGTGCGGCAACTAAGTTTATAAACAATCCAATCCACCAATTTAGCTCTAAAAATTGTCTAACAAGCTAAAATCCACACAGAAACACAAGAAACAAGCACAAGCTCAAACTGAAACACAGAATCAATTGTATGACAGATTATGAAACAGAATACTCAGATGAAATATCAAACTACTATAATAAGCTATAAACTACTAAAGTAAAACTAATTATAGATTACGCTACTCACTAGAAACAGAAATCTGCAACAAAATTAAGAACTACACTACTGCAACTAATTATGCTATTTAGAGAATATTGAAATGAGAAACTTACAAGCCAAATCCCCCTTAGCATGAACAGAGGGTTCACTTAGCTAGCCCGTCTTTGGACAGGCCAAGAGCTCCTACTTGACTGTGAAACTCCCCTTCTGAATCAGCTTAAGCTTAATGAGAGCTTTTGTTGACTTTGTTTGACTTTGTGAATTTTTTGAATTATAAATGTAATTAAGCTACTATTAAGCTCAAACCAGTTATGCAGAACTGAAATAAGCTTATGTGAATTGAGAAAAAGCTAATTGAAGCTGAGATTAACAAAGGAAAACATATTTTTGGTTTTTTTTATTGATTTTCTGATTTTTTTTATTATTTTTTTTTGAGGTTTATTTAAGTGAGAGAATTGAAACAGATTATACTTATGAAATAAGGAGTTTACAATAATCTAAATACTTGAAGTAAATAAACAATAAGCTAAACAACAATATTAAGGTAAACTTGAAACAGAAATTTGAAAATAAAACAACTGAATTTATGTTAATTTGGAACTCAATACAATACTTAAAAGAAGGAAATTACAATAAACTAAATTTTGAAACAGAGAAAAATACTAAAACAACTACACACCGGCTATTAATGAGTGAGGGGTATATATAGGTAATGAGCTGAGGATGCTAGGGTTTGTAAGAAGGTCCTGGAAGCTTTCAGGTGTGCTTTCTCTCTTTCAATCTCCATCCTTGGATTTGGCTTCAATCATACGCGTGATTTTGGTCCCTTGGATCATGTGCCCTCACACGGATTGCCAACGTGGCATTCCGTGTGTTTCTGACCCCTCTAAAACATGCGCAGCCTTCTAGAATACCCCAATCATTGGGTAATTTTGAGGAGGTGGAGTAATTTTGAGTATTGTAGATTTAGGGTTCATCAGTGAACAGTAATTCTGGATTTGGGTTAAAATTGGGGTCGGGAAAGATTTGGGGTTTTCATTATTATAGTTAACCGGGTAGAAGTGGGTTGACCTGGGTGGGTTTGGTTTGATCGGGTTAGCAGGGAAGGGTGTTGGGCTTACTTTATTTTTGGGATTAGTGGCTTTGGGGTTATTGTTGGTTTGGATCCGGTTTGTAGTTTTAGGAGTAGTATTATTTGACAAGGGCCAATGTTGTATTTTCTGAAATCTCAGGGACCAAAGCTGTCAAATCTCAATAGTATTTTTCCAAGGGCTTTTCTTGACTCTTTCAATATCTTGGAGGTTGACTTTTACTTTTGTTCAATAATTTCATCAAAGGACCATTTTTTGTAATTACCTCTTGTTCCCAATTCCTAAGTTCTGTCTCAAGATTTTATTTTTTGTGAGAAATGAATTTCTTCATATTTTCTCGTTATGATATTTATTAGTCTGATAAGAGCACAAAATTTGAATGCTAAGTAGTTTCCAAACTTTCCCTCGAAAACCCCTGCATGCAGAAATCGGGTCCACATGGAGGTCTCTGATTTAACACTATTTTGAGGGCCCCCTTTTTATTTATGACCGAAACATCCCATGCCTGAGACCCGAGATGGAAGCTTTTTACTAGGAAACCCTCGGAGTCGAAGCTTGGAATTTTGCATAATCATAAGCACTTTAATAATATTTGGTCCTTAGTCCTTTATTTCAATTACAACAACGGTTGTGAGCCGTCAAGATGCAAGAGCTTTATTATGACCTTGGATTTATTTTCGCTGCTTTTTATAGCTTTGGATTCCTCTGCCTTATTTTTGGCTTTGGATTATTATTATTGATATTCATAATCATTTGCCAAACCCCGAGTCCCACGGCCTTTACTAAGATCACAACATCGGCTGCGAACCGGCAAGTTGCAATGGTCTATTTCACTGTAACACTGGCAGTACCCCTATGTGTACCAAACCCCCATTTGCAGAGATTTTCTTGGGAACGAGAAAAAACTAAGTATTACCCAAACCGTATACCCTTAATTAAACCTAGAGATCTGTTATTATTGGTGTGCAATCTTGTGGGAACAAGGAGGCCACAAGTACCTTTCGTGGGCTCTAAAGAGATCCAACTACTCCACGTTTAGCACCAAACTTCTAAATAAACTCTATCATTCCTCGATCCCCGCAAATTTAAAATCCCAAGTAATGAGATCCGCGGATGCTTAGCCGATAATCTTTTGATTATATTGGTTAAGGGAGACGAGCTAGGGCTCAACACGCCCGGTCAAGTCGGAACATTTATTTCTACTCTCGCCAGTAGGAAAGTCAAAACAAGGTGTCTAATCTTATTATAATACCATATATTTCATTCATTTTTTTTTTTTTTTTTTTTTTTTTTTTTTTTTTTTTTTTTTTGCAATAAAAAGGTGACAAATTTTTTTTAAATTTTGGTGGAAAAACGGAGTTGCGCAAGTTAACAGCTCAGACGAATGTGCCAGGTCAAATCAAATCGAAGATTCACCCCCCCCCCCCCTCAGACTAAAGTGAAACATTGTCCTCAATGTTTTAAGGGCATGGGTACTCTTATGTAATATCTAAGGCCGTTTATTAAATATGCCAAGAGATAAATGTTAGTCGATAAGATTTTGGATATGGTGAATTTCTAAAAGAGCAGCGAAGAATGAGACTCGAGTGGAGAGAACGACAAACACGAGTACGAGAGTCCTCAATCTTCGGGGAAATTCCTGGACATTCTCAAACAACCACGAAAACACGGGTTTGGAAAGGGTCTCCCCCCTCACGTCACGTTACTTAAAAATAGAAAATAAAGAAGATGAAAATGGATAAGCATGGGGTGCCTCCCACGAAGCGCTTGTTTTTATTTACCGAGTCACATGAGCTTGACTCGATCCCTGAATTTAATTTTCCTTGGGGAAAGTTTGGAGATCCGGGACAACCATGGGTGGTATGTCCCCTCTGAAATAGTGTTTGAGACGATGACCATTCACCTTAAAGTTGGGACCATTGGCTTGAGATAACTCGACGGTTCCATAAGGGAAAACTTGGGTGATGGTGAATGGTCCAGACCAACGGATTTTTAACTTGGCCGAGAATATCTTCAATCGCGAATTGAAAAGAAGGACTCGATCACCAACATTAAAAACGCGATCTTTAATCATAGCATCATGAATCCTCTTTGTTTTCTCTTTGTAGATCAAAGAATTCTCATAGGCCTGATCACGAAGCTCAGTTAATTCATTCAATTGAACTTTATGATGATCACCCGCGGTTTTGAGATCAAAATTAGCGTGTTTCAAGGCCCAGTAGGCCTTGTCCTCAAGTTCAAAAGGCAAATGGCAGGCCTTCCCGTAAACCAGCTTGTAAGGAGTGCACCCAATGGGTGTTTTGTAAGCGGTCTGGAAAGCCCATAATGCGTCATCTAACTTATAAGCCCATGAAGCACGATGTTCTCCTACGGTCCTTTCTAAGATATGTTTCAAACCACGATTGGACACCTCAACTTGACCACTCGTCTGTGGATGATATGTAGTAGAAAGACGATGTGTGACACCATATTTGAGTATAACTTTAGCGAATTGGCCATTATAGAAATGGGTCCTATGATCACTTATAATAGCACGAGGTGCACCAAATCGGGCGAAGAGATTTTTAAGAAATTTCACAACAACTCGGGCGGCATTGGTGGGGAGTGCTTTTGCTTCAACCCATTTTGATAAGTAATCGACGGCAACGAGTATATATTGGTTTCCTATGGAAGACGGGAATGGTCCCATGAAATCGATACCCCAGACGTCAAAAATTTCATAGACTTGGATAGCATTTTGAGGCATCTCGTCTCTCTGAGAAATTTTTCCTTGACGCTGGCAAGAATCACATGATTTCACCAATTCATGGGCATCCCGGTAAATCGTCGGCCAGTAGAAGCCGGAATCTAAAACTTTCTTAGTGGTGAAGTTGGCACCATGATGTTCCCCCGTGGGTCCATTGTGGCATGCCATGAGAATTTCAGCGGCTTCTTTGCCGTGAACGCACCGCCGGATCACTTGATCCGCACAGATTTTGAACAAATAGGGGTCGTCCCATAAATAATGTTTAACATCTTTGAAGAATTTCTTCTTTTGTTGGAACGACATCCCTTTTCTTATAAAATTCCCCGCATGGTAATTCGCAAAGTCGGCGAACCAGGGGGTAATAGGATCACTGTGTGATAAACTCCCAAGTGTCTCGAGAGGAAATGTTTCGGTAATTTCTTTTTTCTCGAAATCACTTTGATGGGGATTCTCTAAACGTGAAAGGTGATCAGCAGCAAGGTTCTCAGCTCCCCTTTTGTCTCGAATTTCAACATCGAATTCTTGAAGGAGTAGAAATCACCGCATCAATCTTGGCTTAGCATCTTGCTTCGCCATTAAATACTTAAGAGTCGAATGATCCGTATACACTATGCTTTTCTTTAAAAGCAAATAAGGTCGAAAATTTTCAAAAGCACAAATGACGGCTAACATTTCTTTTTCAGTAGTCGTATAATGGTATTGAGCATCGATCAGTGTTTTACTAGCATAGTGTATCGGTTGAAAGTATTTTGACTTACGTTGCCCCAGAACTGCACCAATAGAATAATGGCTCACATCGCACATTAGCTCGAAAGGAAAGTCCTAATCGGGGGCAACTAAGATAGGAGCCTCCGTTAACTTCTTCTTTAGAATATTAAATGCTTCAATGCACTCATTTGAGAAGATAAACGGAGCATCCTTTTCAAGTAAATGGGTCAGGGGCCTTGCTATTTTGGAAAAATCTTGGATAAAATGTCGGTAAAAGCCGGCATGATCGACAAAACTTCTAATTCCTTTTACAGTGGTGGGATGAGGTAACTTAGCAATTTACATTGACTTTAGCTCTATCGACCTCAATCCCGAATTTTGAAATCTTATGGCCGAGGACAATGCCCTCTTTAACCATGAAATGGCACTTCCCCCAATTTAGAACCAAGTTGATATCTTCAAACTGTTTCAGCATTCTTTCTAAATGGGAGAGGCATGAAGTGAAAGTATCTCCATAAACCGAGAAATCATCCATGAAAACTTCCATGGTTTTCTCAATCATATCGGAGAATATGGACATCATGCACCTCTGGAACGTGCCTGGAGCATTGCATAAGCCGAAAGGCATATGTCGGTAAGCAAACGTTCCATAAGGGCAAGTGAAAGTGGTCTTTTCCTGGTCTGGAGGGTCAATCAGAATTTGAAAATAACCAGAAAAACCATCGAGAAAACAATAGAACTCATTTCCCGCTAAACGTTCGAGCATTTGTTCCATAAATGGGAGCGGGAAATAGTCCTTATGAGTAGCATCATTCAATTTTCGATAATCAATACATACTCTCCATCCGGTAACATGACGTGCCGGAATTAATTCATTATCTTCATTAGTCACTACGGTCATTCCACCTTTCTTCAGAACACAGTGGACCGGGCTAACCCATGAGCTATCCGAGATTGGATAAATCATTCTGGCATCGAGAAGTTTGATAACTTCCTTTTTGATAACCTCATGAATTTTCGGGTTAACCCGTCGTTGTTGTTGGACGGAAGGTTTGTAACTGTTTTCAATCAAAATCTTGTGGGAACAAAAACGAGGGTCGATACCCTTGATATCGGAAATTTGCCAAGCGATGGCACTTTTATGCTTCTTGAGCACATCTAAGAGACGAGTCTTCTCCTCATCTTTAAGGTTTTTAGAAATTATATCGGGCAGTTTATCGGTTCCTTCTAAAAAAGTGTATTCAAGATGAGGAGGTAAATCCTTGAGCTCGGGCTCCAGAGGATTCTCAGTAGACGGGTTAACTTCTTTAACATCGGCCATTTTAAGGTCCATCGGAGGGAGAGACGGAGTTGGGTCTTCATTCAATAATTTTTCAATCAAAAGAACATCTTTCTCCGGATCGCAAACGGAATGATCAATTTCCGGTGAAATCGAATCATAGAAAGAAAGGCCTCGATCTCTTCCAAGATGAAATCACTTCCCTTAAACGGAGTAAGGGAAGGGGAAGGATCGGAAACAATTGGTTCAGAAGAAGGAGTGAGATTGCCACTCGAAGCATTTTCAGTAAAACCGAGAAGTTCTTGAGAATACTCCTCCATAGCTTCGTCGATAATATCAACTCGGTTCACGGAAAATTTGTCATAATCGGAGGAGTATCTCGCGGTTTGATCTAAATTAAATGTTACGTCTTCGGTACCAACGCGTAGGGTAATTTCTTCATCGTAAACATCAATTAACGCACGGCCAGTCCTTAGGAAACCTCTCCCGAGAATGAGAGGTACCCGTGGATCAGCATCAAAATTAACAATGACCAAATCGGCAGGCAAATGGAATTTTCCCACATTTACGAAGACATCCTCGGCTATTCCCACCGGGCGGGAAGTAGTTCGGTCGGCAAGCTCGAGGGTCATGCAAGTCGGAGTCAAATCGGGTAAAGACAACTTTTTCCAAATGGATAACGGCATTAGGTTAATGCTAGCACCAAGATCGGCCAAGGCGAAGCATTGAACTATACCCGGAAAACTGCAAGGAATGAGAAATCGACCGGGGTCTTCAAGCTTTGCGGGAAGCTTTTTGAGGATAACCGCCGAGCAATTCTCATTCATCTAGGTTTTTGACATTTCAATTAATTTTTCTTTGTTACTCAAAAGACCTTTTAACACTGAAGCAAACTTTGGCATCAAAAGTATAGCATCTGCAAGACTAATATCAAAATGCAATTCTTGAAAGATCTGATAAAACTTTTCCATCTAGTTTTTATCTTTCTCACGGTGCTTTTGTTCATTTAAGCGTGACGGATAAGGCAATTTTGTTTTGACGGGAATTTCTTTCTCAGCTTCGTAAACGACTTTATCTTTTCCTGTTGACGTTTGGACCACCGGAGGTTGGATGTTTTCGGTCCCTCCATTATCAATAGGAATTCCCGTATCCGTTGTCACCTCGGTTTCCCGGGCAACTACCTTGGCAGAAAGAGAAGAAGAGGTAGTCGGAGCCGTTGGTCCATCATATGAAACACCACTCCTAGTCGTGATCGCTTTAGCATCACCCTTCGGGTTAGCGATCGTGTTGCTTGGAAGAGTACCCGAGCCCGAGGGTCGATCATTTAAAGACTTCTTAATTTCAGTGATTTCCTTAGTCAGTAATTCCTGATTTTTCATTAAATTCTGATTTTGTAGCATCAATTGTTTAATCAATTCATCCAAAGGTGACTGATTTTGATACACAACTGGATTTTGAAAATTTTGTCCACGGTTATTGTTGTTGAAACCTTGGTTTTGAAAATTTTGATTTCCATGATTGTAATCCCCATGATTAGCATTTTGAAAATTCCCATAATTTCCTTGAAAATTCCCTTGATTCGGGCCCTGATTGTAATTCCCCCGATTTTGATGAAAACCTTGATTTTGATTTTGAACACCATTGTTCATCCAGTTTTGATTTTGATTTTGGTTAAATTGATTGTTTCGGTTTTGCACGTTATGATTCACTTGATTGACTTGATTCGGTTGATTGAAGCCGGGTGGTCCAAGATAATCCCGCGGGTAAACGTTCAAGCCATTGGCTAGCTTGATCACGTAGAGAGAATTGGAATAGGCGTAATCAGGTTGACTCTCTAGTTGTAACATCAAGGTCTATAGAATATACGATTTTAAGGAAGTCATTGAGATGTTGGTTTGGATCTTCGGAACGAAGTCCATGGAATGCACATCCGCTTTGCACCAACCGGATGGTGTCGGATTGCAAGGGGGTCACATTGGCTCCGGTGAGCTCAATGGTGTTTCGATAGCCTTGGTGGCTAGGTCGGGAATACTCTCCTAAGGTTCGGGGCCTAAGAGGTTCTAGTGGTGGGTTTTGTTGTGGTGGGATGACGGGTTCAAAGATGTTCCCATCGTCCATGATGTCGGGCGGTGAAGAGTTACGAACAAAAAGACGAAGAAATAAGATAGACTAAAGAGAACCTAAAAAATAAAAATAAAATCTTACTAGAAAGGAATCTAGCAAGTAGACCTAATAAAAAGAGATTCTAACCTAGACAATAACTATTCCCCGGGCTGCGGCACCAAAAACTTGATGCGTAGGGATTGCACCAGGCTTTACCTCTCGAGGGATCTCGAGAAGCTTACAATCCCCACCAGGCAGTGTACCTGATCGATGTAGTATAGTATAATGACAAGTACCGGGGGATTGATCGTTCAGCTAGGAATAGTGTCGCTAGGATTAGAAAACCTAAAGACTAGGTCTATAGATGAGGGATGATTCTTTTTGTATTTTTATATTTTTATGAAAACAAGTAAAATTCTCGGGTTTTAAGGAATTTGGCGGAATTAGTTGCTAATCAACTAACTCAATACTAAGATGCAATCAAAATAAAATACTAAAAATGAAAATAAACTAAATTATACTAAAG
Source organism: Artemisia argyi (assembly GCA_030686995.1). NCBI lineage: Eukaryota > Viridiplantae > Streptophyta > Magnoliopsida > Asterales > Asteraceae > Artemisia > Artemisia argyi. Next base: position 109,806,351 of record CM060690.1, on the reverse strand, counting down.
TTGTGAGCAATATGTGGGAGAATTGTGTTTACTTAGATTTCACTACTCCCTAGATATCTTTTACACGTTAATTACTTGTTATAGTTGGGTGGATGACGGATTGTATTCCTTAATACCATTCATGGGGTGGCGAACTTACTTCCCCAATCCTGTGAGCGTCTACTTCACTCCTATGTCGAGCCGGCTAAGAAGCTCCTAACATGGGATCACTAGAATTTGCTCATGCATTAAATACAACCAATAAAACCTAGTACACATCGGTTCATGTTTCCTAAGACGTTCAAGCATGTTACACAATGGAGATCTGCCCGTTTTCTTAAGCCTAACATTGAAATCATTCATCCATTACAACCATAAACAAGTAATCAACACATAATTAACATCTAGGTTTCATTAGATCCAAGCAAACACAAGATAGATCTAGCCTAGCATGTTAAAATCAAGACAAGCACAAGATATAATCAACCAACACATAGACATATTGATTGAATTAAGAGAAGACTTATCTCAACAGAACATGAAAGGATTCAATGGGTGAAAACCCTTGAAAACACTGTAAAATATGACCTAGGGTTTACAAAGTTCGGCCCTAGTTTCTCCACACAAGTTCCTCTTTTATGAATGAAAAATAGAAAACTATATATAGATTTTGATAGGTGACGGCGTCAAGAACAAAAGTCTGACGTCGTCATCTCGCCGCCAAATAGTTTCTCGGACTACCTAGATTTGGGTCTGACGCCGTCATGTGTTTCCCTTGTGCAGGCCGTCACCAATTTAACTCTTGACGCCCTTGTTGTGACGCCGTCAGGTTTGCACTGGGTCGTCATGGTTTTTACTCTTGACGCCGTCAGGATCTTCCTCTTGACGCCGTCAGGTACTGTTCTCAGCATGGAAAATTAAGTCTTTGGCGTTTTCTTCACTTTTATGCTCCAAAAACGTCCGAATTGCTTCCTTTTCCAGAATTCACTCCCAAAGTATCTAAAATCACAAAAGGAACGATTTAGGGCAATATTTGATCAAATAAATTCAATTCCGGGCTTAAATGAACCCCTAAAAGTGGTTCATTTTTTGCCTCATCATTCATTTCCTCCGTTGTTGGGAAAAGAACTCGGTGTGTGTGACGAAACAAACTTTCCGGATTCGAAAGTGGAGTAGTAAGACGTTTAGAAGATGAACGGGTGTTCATACACCACAAAAATCACAAATTTAAAAAATAAAAGGAAAATCAGAATGGAAAAGGAAAATCTTTTTGTATTTTTTATTTGGAATTATTTTTGGCTTTTTTAATATATTGGAAAACAAAATTCAAAAACTTAAAACTTTTATTCTCTTTTTTCAAACGTTACGTTAATCGTAACCGTTTCCTCCAAAACTACTCGCAACGGAACGGGAGAGAAAAGTGATTCTCTCTTCAGCTTGCAATTTAAAGTAATCTGATTAACAACTAATTTCACGCAATCTTATTTTGGTATGCTTATTTGGTTTACAACGCCCCCTCTTCCACGAGGGAGTCGAGGCTATAACTTTCTTTTTATATTTTTGAAAACACATTAGGAAAAGTGTTTTTGATTTTTCAATTTTTATATTTTTATAGAAAATATTCACAAGATAGAGGAAGGTTTCCAAAACACGATTCGAAAACGAAAATCAAAAATTCACTTCAACCTTCCCCGGCAGCGTCGCCAAAATTTTGATTTGCCCAAATTAGTTATAGTATAGTTTTTCTCAAAGGAATTGCTAAGAAATAAGCAAAACCCAAGGTCGTAGTCCGTGTGAAGGTGTGAATGGAATTTCAGATTCCCGGTTCGTGTAAAGTGTCGTGAAAGTGGGAAAAAGTGATTTCAATGAGATTTACACTAATGAATATGAAAGTGAAGCACAGGTAACCAATTAAGCAAGCAATTCAAATAAGGAAACCTAAAACGTAACGTAGAATCAAAAACGTTAGCTTAAACGTAAATAAAACGTAAACGCGCAAAATAAAAAGTAAATTTTAAGCTTTACTAATCCTATGGGTTTGAAAATAATTTTCCTAATTTAAAAATGATAAAAGAAAATTTTTAAGAAAAAGAAAAATATGTTTTTGGCTTTTTATTTAATTTTTATGAATTAAAAACTAATTTAACTAATTAAAAATTAAAAAAAATAGAAATCAAGTGAGAAAAATACAAAATTAATCTTGAAAATTCTAAAATAACTAAAAGCTATTTTTTTTTTTTTTTTTTTTTTTTGGCTTTTGTGTAATTTTCATGAATTAAAACCTATTTAAACTAATTAAAATTCAAATAAAATTGAAATTAAATGAGAAAAATGCAAAATTAATTTCTAAAAATCTAAAATAAATGAAAACTATTTTCTAAAATATTTTTGGAATTTTTTATGCTTTTTCTGAATTTTTTGGAATTTTTGGTATTTAAAAAGTATTTAAAATTGAATAAAAACTAAAATTTAATAAGAAAAATAGCAAATAAATTCAGAAAAATCTGAAACATTCAGGAAATGTCTAAAATATTATTCAAAATCTAAGAAAAATTTAAAAAGTGAAAAATAAGCTAAGGAAATGCTTATTACTTTGAAACTACTTATTAGGAAGTGCTTATTGATACGCACTTTTTGACCAAATTGTCTGAAACTTTGACCAAGTGTATTTTTGACTCAAATGAACTTAAATGAACTGAGATAAAGCCAAAATGACTCACAGAAACACAAAAATGGGCAAAATCAGTTAAATAGCAAATTTGGAATAAGCAATAAGTAAACAGCAGAAGCTAATGGCAAAAACTTAATGAGAAAAGCAACTATAGGAACAAAGGAACTGATATGAACAACAAATCTCAAATTTCAAGCACTAAAACACACTTGCAGGCCTAAAACTGAAATCAGACCCTTGTTCAATCCCTAAACTTTGATAAGTCAAATAAGTAGTGTAAATAAGCTGTTAACGGTGAGCTTATGGGGGCAAACACTTCACTGTCTTACTGAGATGATAAAATCACCTAATGATTTGACTATAAAACCTAAATTCTAACCTCAAAGATGCCTAGAAGTTTGATGGAACCTGATGGTGCAGGGGAGAAGTGGTTCAAACAGGCCACTTGGATCTCACTTCTTAATAAGCAAATAAGTTTGAAAATGAAATTTTCTTATTGTTTCAGTTACTCAGGCCACCAAAGAACATTAATCAACAAGCAAAATGTATTTCCAATCAATTCTACAGCCTACAAGTGATCTACAAGTTCTGACCAACTCTGAGTTCAAAACTATTTTGACTTTTTGATTTAGGGTTTACTTTGACTAAATTGAACTAAGATCTATACTAACTGCTTAATACTGATGAAATAAGCTACTAGATACCTAAATTAAGCTTATATAAACTACTAATGCAACTACTCTAATGATTATCTAACCTAAATACACTAATCTCTAACTGTATTGAAAATTTAAAAGCTAAATTGACTTTAATTGAAATGAACTACTGATTTTATGTTATATGTGATCAATATTAACCTAAGATGACATTTCTATTCTACTCTTAACCTCTGCAACACAAGTAATCCTAGTCAATCCTACTATCCCAAACACCCTTATATGTAACTGTCTCAATATTCCAATGCAGCAACTAAGTTTATAAACAATTCAATCCACCAATTTAGTTCTAAAAATTATCCAACAAGCTAAAATCGACACAGAAACATAAGAAACAAGCACAAGCTCAAACTGAAACACAGAATCAATTGTATGACAGATTATGAAACAAAATACTCAAATGAAATATCAAACTACTATGATAAGCTATAAACTACTAAAGTAAAACTAATTATAGATTACACTACTCACTAGAAACAGAAATCAGCAACAAAATCAAGAACTACACTACTGCAACTAATTATGCTATTTAAAGAATATTGAAATGAGAAACTTACAAGTCAAATCCCCCTCAGCATGAACAGAGGGGGTTCACTTAGCTTGCCTGTCTTTGGACAGGCCAAGAGCTCCTACTTGACTGTCAAACTCCCGTTCTGAATCAGCTTAAGCTTAATGAGAGCTTTTGTTGACTTTGTTTGACTTTGTGAATTTTTTGAATTATAAATGTATTTAAGCTACTATTAAGCTCACAACAATTATGCAGAACTGAAATAAGCTTATGTGAATTGAGAAAAAGCTAATTGAAGCTGAGATTAACAAAGGAAAACATATTTTTGGTTTTTTTTTATTGATTTTCTGATTTTTTTTTTAATATTTTTGAGGTTTATTTAAATGAGAGAATTGAAACTGATTATACTTATGAAATAAGGAGTTTACAATAATCTAAATACTGGAAGTAAATATACAATAAGCTAAACAACAATATTAAGGTAAACTTGAAACAGAAATTTGAAAATAAAACAACTGAATTTATATTAATTTGGAACTCAATACAATACTTGAAAGAAGGAAATTACGATAAACTAAATTTTGAAACAGAGAAAAATACTAAAACAACTACACACCAGTTATGAATGAGTGAGGGGTATATATAGGTGATGTGCTGAGGATGCTAGGGTTTGTAAGAAGGTCCTGGAAGCTTTCAGGTGTGCTTTCTCTCTTTCAATCTCCATCCTTGGATTTGGCTTCAATCATACGCGTGATTTTGGTCCCTTGGATCAGTTAGTGTAATTTAGTAGATTGCTTGATTTTATATTCTAGTAGCTTAATATAGCATTAGTCTAGCTTATTACAACCAGTTAAGGTAGAATTAAGTTGTAGAAATTAGATAAAGTCAACTAGTGTAGGACTTTAATAAGTCAACTGTTGCATTGGGCATTTGTTTATGGACTACTGAGTTTGGAAGAAATTAGAGTAGTTAAGATTTGAATTTCAGTAGGGATTTAGTAGTTATATAATCTCAGTAGAGTAGTGAAGCATTTGCCCCCTTAATTTCTTAAATTTGAGCATATTAGGACTGCTTTTTGTGGACTGCTTATTAGGTATTTGAGCATTGATTTCTGTTTTGAGCTTGTGATTGAGTATTTTTGATATATCTGTGTTCCTTTAAGTGTATAATTGTGCTCCACATTGTTCTTAGCTTCTGGTTTCAACTGTTGCTTATCAGCTTATTGTATTTGCTATTAGCTTAACTGCTTATTGCTTGTACATCTGCATCTGTGCTTATATCTATGATTTCTGAGCATCATTCTCCTTATTTTGGCATATTTAATCTGTGTTGAGAGTTTGATTAAGTTTTTGTGGCAAGTGCTTATAAATAAGCACTTGCCATAAGCTGTTTTGCTAAAAATAAGCACTTCTGCTCAACATTTTCATTCCAAAATTTTTCTGCAAGCTCATTATAATATTCTAGATTTTCTGCAAATTTTTCATAATTTTCTGAGTTGATTTGATATTTTTCCTAATTTTTCTTTATTTTTAATCATTTTTAACTCATTTTTAAATAACAAAAATCCAATAAAAATCAGAAAAAGCTTTAAAAAATACAAAAATATTTTTAGAAATTCTTTTATAATATTTTAGAATTTTTAGAATTAAATTTTCATTTTTCCACTTTATTTTTCTATTTTTCTTTATTTTTAATTCATTTTTAATTCCAAAAATTAGGAAATAAATAATAGAAAATAAATAAAAACTAAAAAAAATATTTTTTTTCTTAAAATTCTTTTTATTAGTTTAAGAGTTTTAGAAAATTGTTTTACATTTGTAGGATCATTTTTAGAATAAAAGTCGCGTTTTATTTCATACGTTACATTTAATAATTGCGTTTGCATTTCCGTTTTCACATTTTTTATTTTGTGCATATATAGCTTGTACCTTGTGCATATTTCACTATTTCATTTCATATTTTGATTTTACAATTACTTTTCACTTTACACTTTTCACTACACGATTCCCAATTCGATTATTCGATATTCCATTTGAACCTTTGTTGGGAGAACGACTCGGGAAATACTTTCACAAGTATTTCTTCGGAAAATTAATATATAATATAATTTGACACGCATCAAGTACCTAGGGTTGGGTTATAACACAAGCCAAGTGAAACACAAGCTGCAAGTGAAAGCCGCAAATAACAAACAACAAAGAAACAACAAATATCTTAGGCTGCCGATATGTCTCAATCACCATTTTACACACAACAGGTAATCACCATTTTACACATTAATAAGACATTGAGATAATATTAGGCTCAGATTATAAGTTGTTTTACATAAGCAAGTTAAATCATATATGGCTGCAACATCGAAAGTTGAAAAAATAAGTTTTTTTTCCATCCAGTCGGAAATGCCACGCCAAAATCATGTTTTTTTTTAAATCATCATTGCCTTATCTTAGTTTTTTTTTTTTCTTTCTTTTTTTTTTTTTTTTAAAAAAAAAGTTTCAAATCTGCTTAAAATAACAAACTGTTTATCAAGCATATAAGCAGTTTGTTATTTTCAGATTCATAAGCAGTTTTATCACCAAACCCTCTACATAATAGAGAGGGTTAAACTAAAAACCTTCCCACCGTCAATATAACCCAACCCGTAAAGTATATAAGAACGGGGTAGGCCATAAGTACATAAGCAGTTTGCCAAGAAACCATAATCATAGAGCCTGTGGACTAGGTAGGCCAGAGCAGGTATTCATACCACTCAAATGTGTCAGATCAAGGTGTTAACCTACCCATAGCCACAGGTATTCCTCACAAACTGCTTAAACATAAGCAGTAAAACTTACACATCACATAAGAACCTCAAACACTTAAGAACACATAACCACCAACCAGAGAACCACCAACACTTAATCACCCACCACACAACCACCAACACATAATCACCAACCACAAAACCACCAACAATTAATCACCCACCACAGAACCCTAACTTTTAAAAAATTTGGGTTTCTTAAAAAAAAATCCAGATCTGATAAATTAACATACACATCTTTCAATTAATCCAACAATCACCACAGATATCAAGCTAATTTTAAAAACCCCCCAAATTTTTCGAAACCCTAATTTTGAAAAAAAAATAGATCTATCACAGAACATCACAATACACATAATCACCAACCACATAACCACCAACAATTAATCACCCACCATAGAACCCTAACTTTTAAAAAATTAGAGTTTCTTAAAAAAAATCTAGATCTAATAAATTAACATACACATCTTTCAATTAACCCAACAATCACCACAGATATCAAGCTAATTTTAAAAGGGAGATGATTTGTGCACCTTTTCTTTTTGGTTATACACCACTAAATAACACCAGTAATGCACACAGTACAACAACACTATGCATAATTTAGTGGTAGATGGCAAATAAAAATGGTGTACAAATCACATCCCATTTTAAAAACCCCCAAATTTTTCAAAACCCTAATTTTTTTAATAAAAAATAGATCTATCACAGAACATCACAAAACACATAATCACCAACCACAAAACCACCAACAATTAATCACCCACCACAGAACCCTAACTTTTAAAAAATTAGGGTTTCTTAAAAAAATCTAGATCTAATAAATTAACGTACACATCTTTCAATTAACCCAACAATCACCACAGATATCAAGCTTATTTTAAAAACCCCCAAATATTTTTTGAAACCCTAATTTAAAAAAAAAAATAGATCTATCACAGAACATCACAATACACATAATAACACATAATCACCAACCACAGAACCACCAACAATTAATCACCCACCACAGAACCCTAACTTTTAAAAAATTAGGGTTTCTTAAAAAAAATCTAGATCTAATAAATTAACATACACATCTTTCAATTAACCAAACAATCACCACAGATATCAAGCTAATTTAAAAAAACCCCAAATATTTTTCAAAACCCTAATTTTAAAACAAAAACTAGATCTATCACAGAACACCACAATACACATAATAACACATAATCACCAACCACAGAACCACCAACAATTAATCAGCCACCACAGAACTCCAATTCAAGTCATTTACTCGCATTTGAGGGATTCAGAGTATACATGGTACCTGAGGGTAAATGAGCATACCAACAAGCTTGAGGAGCTATTTTTTATGCACCCCACATCGTATGCTCTATGGTGTACATTCCCTGAAGTCATGCTGATGGACTCCACGTACAATACCACGATGTTTAAATTGCCGTTGTTGGAAATTGTTGGAGTAACTTCAACAAATAAAACATTTTCAATGGCGTATAGTGATTGGCTCCAAACGGTCAACTAAATTGACCAGGTGAATGGTCAACAAAGTCAAACTGCCTAGAGTCAATCTCCGTGGAAGTATAGGGTTTCCCCGGGTTGTTATGTCCCAGCGAGGTGTGATGGTAATCAAAACGGGTTTGTGATCGGGTGAATTTGGACAGGTAAAGGTATAAAAGGGTTTGAATGATTACACTAAGGAAATACGAATGAAAATGATTTAAACAAACTATATTAACAATAACGTGAAACCTAGTTAACCTGAAACGTAATCTAAAAATTTAAAATCAGAGTTTGCTTATAAATAAGAAGAAAAATAAGCCAAAAGGGCTTAAATAGAAGCTATCACTATTTTTATTTTTGGTTTTTCTTTATTTTACAAACTACTTTTACTAGCGTAATCTAAATTTAAAAAACGTAAAAGTTATTTAAATAAAACGCGAGTGCGCAAAATAAAAAGTGAAATTTATGCAACGCAGACCCTATGGACATGAAAATTATATTTTTACGAACCTAATGATAAAAGAAAATTTTAGAAAAAAGAAAATTATTTTTTTGACTTTTTAATTATTTATTATTAATTAAAAACTAATTATAAACTAATTATACTAATTTAAATTATAGAAAATATAAGATGAATAGTGAAAAATGTAAAACTTTTTCTAAAAAATACTTACTAGTACCAGAAACTTAAGAAAAATATCAAAGTGGTGAAAAGCTTATAAATAAGCTGGAAAATAAGCAGAAAAGCTTATATAAGCTTAATAGACTAAGAACTAGTATAAATAAAACAAAGGAAAACATAAACATTAAGAACTGCCTAGCCCAGATGGTGCACCCCGTTGGTTTGGTTTTGACCAGTCAACCCAAGAGGTCCAGGGTTCAAACCCCACCTGTGGCACTTTTCCTTTTTTATTTTTCTTTTTGCTTTTCTTTTACAAAAACACTAAGCAAGGATTAACAAGCTATTTTTGTGATGAAAACTTTTTTTGAAAACCTAAAACAAGCTTATTACAAGCTTATGAATTCCACAGTTCACATTAATAAGCTAAAAGAGAATTTTAAGATGAAAAAGCTAATCAACAAACTACATAGCTGAACCTAAGGTAAAATAAGATGGAAACTAGTGAGATGAGTTCAAAATAAACTAGAACAACGAAGAAAGCTCACTGAATAAGTTGGGAATCCCAAATAAGCAACTCAAAATGCCACAGACCAATAAGCAGGCCTGCAGGCAACATGAAGGGTGATTTGGGCCCACCAAATAAGCTCAGGGGTGTAAGGAAAAGCTTCCACCAATGAGTTGGCTAGGAGAGCTTCTCAAAATGCCCAGGAGCTTGAGCTTATCACCACAGACAAGCTCGCTAAGAGCTTGTGAAATGGGCTAGTCCACACTGATGACTCAGTGTGGATAGGCTCAGAGAGGGCTAGCATTAAGCACAAGTGATAAGCTAACAGAGGGGAATTAAGCACTTTCTTTAGAAGACTAAACAATAAGCTTACTAAGATACCAAAAAACTAAGGCTGAGCTTTTCAGATGAAGTGGGTATGAGCTTTTGAAAGAGGGCTTGTGAAACAAACATGGTGCAGGGGAGATGACTCCCCCTACAGGCTACTTTGAAGGGTTGTGGGGCCCACCAAGAAATTCATAAAAATAAAATAAAATTAGAAATGAAAACACAAGCTGGGTGACTACAAGTTGTGAAAATCTCAAACCCTGAATCTAAACACAGAAATCACAGAAAATCACCCAAGATTGGGATTTCTGACTTACTTATGCAATTTGACTTTTTATTTTTCATGAAACTTTGATTTATTCAAAATTTAAAAGCTCCTAGATGACTGAGATTATGGTAATAAGCAATATTATAACTGAAACAAACTTACTTAAACAACTTATGAAGACACTTGATGTGATTATACAACAATTGACCTAACAGTGGATTAACATATAGGATTTTCAAGTGAAATTAACTTTTGCTACATAAACCACCAATATGAAGCAAATATAAACCTGCACTATCCTAAAGGAAACTAGATATGCAGGGTAGATACCAAACTACCAACTAGAACATCCAAATTAAAGAAAATCCAAACACCCCTGTTAATGGCAGTTTTCACTGTCACTTGTTGATTTAAGACATGATATTCATTATTGTTGATCAAACTAAGGTGTGAAACAATAGTAAAGTGCAAATGGGCAGTAATACACTACTTTGAACAACAAATACCAAGAAACACAGACCTAGCTAATTATTTGTAGGATGAGACAGTTACATTACCAATATAAGCTTAAGCAATAAAACAAGCTCACAGTTACTCAACTACAATTAAACTATGATCAATCAGAAGCAAATGAACAATAATTAACAAAACAAAACAGCTCTTAACCTACTACTGATAAAACTCAGATTTAAACTAGAAATTGTGCAATGAAACTTACAAATTTCAACCCCCTAACTGAAATAGGGTGACTCCCAACCCAAGCCTATCTTTAGATAGACTTAATCCAATCTACAACAGCCCTGATCTAGTGCTGATTAAACAAAATGCCATTAACCTGCTCTATTGACTTTTGTTGACCAAGAGTTACTAAATCCACTTAAGTAGAAACAAGCAGTCAAACTCACTACCATCTGTTATTAAACTTGAATGAGCTTAAGAGGGAAGTGGATGAAGGCTTGGAACATATTTAAAAACAGAAATTGCTTGAAAATTAATGGGTAGAATTTTAAAGGAAAACTTCTACTTTTATTAAAACTTGAATTGAGTACACAGCTTTTGAAATACAACAATAGAGATTAGGATACACTAAGAAACATGGAATTACAACTTGAAAAGATCAACTATACTAATTTGACATTTTTTAATTTAAACTAAGAACTATACTACACTACTTATGCTAACTGCCTCTCTGCTATCTTTTTTCCTTCTCTTATAAGCTTCAGACATGGGTTTTAGACATTTCCCGCTTCACTTTAGGACCCTTGGATGAGCTCTCTTCAATCTTGGCTCTTTATTACTCTTTTGGCGGGAAAAGGAAGTTTGACTGATAACTTGGCAGGGGTGTATTTTGGACACAAATGTTTGGAGGGATAAAGGTGTAGGGCTAGGGGTGGAGTGTTTCAGTGTTGGCAGAGGAGGGGGTGATGATGGTGTTTGCAGGGTTGGTTTGGAGGGTAGCAGGTAGTGGAGAGGTGAGGTGGAAGGGGTGGTGGTCAAAGGGTGACGTTTGACCCGTTTTATTATTAAAACGAAAATGGGATTGGGCTTTTTTTAAATTTGGGCCAGGTTGTTTGGTGGATCAGAGATTGGTGTTTGGATTGGAAGTTATTAGTGAAAAATGGATGGCCCATTTGGTTTGTAGAGTTATTAAGCCCAAGGACCACTTTTGCACAAGCTGAAAATTCAGGGACCATTCATGTCATTTTTCCAATCCTTCAAATAAAGACCATTCTTGCCTTATTTCAATTCCACAAAGATAATTTTCCAAAATTTAAATTTCCCGAGGACTTATTTTGCCAAATTGAAAGTATAGGGACCAAATATGTAATTTTCTCAAACTTTTCACCCAAGGACTAATTTTGATAATTTTTTACTTTTAAAAACCTTGGGTTGACTTTTCTTTCATTTTAAATCTTCAGGGACTAGTTTTATCAATTTATGAAACTTAAGGGACTGAAACTGCCAATTATGCAAACTTTGTTCGTTTTTCATTTGTTTTTAAACATTTTGCATCTAAAACGTATAAAACACAGTTTTGGAATAATTTCTGTATTTTGATGCATTTCTGAGTGTTTTTGGATGTTTTGGCAGTTTAGATACGATAAAAATGATGAGTATTTACACACTCATCAATCCCCCACACTAAACTATTGTTAGTCCCTAGCAATCTTTTGAGAAAATTTTATGGATTTGAATCTCTTTACCAAAAGCCATCACTTCTGGAGTAGCCAAATGTATCAGTTCAAGTAAGAACTATGGTCCACTTGATAACCATGTGATTTTGAGCAAATCACCAGCTGTCAACGGATTTGATTTGTCTTTACCAAAAGCCGTTTGCTTCTGGACTAGCCAACTCTTGATGGAATAGTCAACATCTTGGTGAGCTGATTACCAATTATGGTTTTTCCACTCCCTTTACCACAAGCCATAATCTTGCAGGCTAGCCAACTCTTTCACTTTTTAGGATATGGCGAGTTGATATACCATACAATTTTGGGCAAATTGCAAGCCGTCAACGGATTTGATATATCTTTACCAAGAGCCGTTTGCTCCTGGATTACCCAATCCTTTTGTCGTTTAGACATGGCGGACTGATAACCACAAAAAATTTTGAACTCAAGTGAAAAAAAAAATTAAATTTTTGCCAAAAACGGGGGTACTAGATGGTAAAATGTGATAAAATTCGCTAGAATTTCCCCCCCACACTTAGAATTGAATATTGTCCGCAATATTCAAAGTCCCGGCTGTTATGCCGACTCTTTGAACGTAAAAGGGCAACATTACAAGCTAAATGTGGAAACATAATTTTGTTTTTCACTTTATTTGTAATCATAGTAGGGGTAATTCCCCCACACTTAGGGTGAAAACCCTATAAGCATGCTACTGTTTTTGTTTACCGAGTCGCTAGCTTGACTCGACCCCGAATTCATTGGTTCTTGGGGAAGCATGATGTGGAAGAAACAATCTCAATCGGACTTTTATTCAAGATGCTTGGACAAACATTTGAAGCACGTGAAAGTTTCACACCGATGAGATATACAGTCCCTGGCTCAAAAGAATGATACATGGAAATGCCGGGGTCAAAGATAATATCTTCATTCCCGAAGGAGTGAAGAACAGGAGAAGCAACGGGATAGGTGAAGACGAGAATGAAAGTCATGATAAACATCTAGACTAACTCATCATCATCCTCAGGAAAATTCATAGATTCATCATCATGAATTTCATCATTTAAGCTCATGTGATCAAGACATATCCCGGGTGTGTCTAGATCAAAGTAGAAGTTATCATACTCCGGTGGAGATATGATATGAGTGAGTTCACAGGAGAACTCCTCGAATGTGAATGAATTATATTCTGGATTGGTGTGCGTGAGTTCACAGGAGAACTCATCGAAGGTAAATGATTCATAATCGGGGAGAGAATTATGAGAATGAGAAGTGGTACTGCCACTAATCTTCTCTCCCATATGATCAAAAGTAAAGGCTTCAAACTCCGGAATAGGATCATCGGAGAAAATGTCACTATCCTTAATGGGGATAGGAGATGAAATAGGTTTCTCTTTGAAAGCCTCGATTTTAGAAATGAGGAGATCGACATTCAATAATGTTGCACGAAGTGCTTCATCTTTGATTTCAGTGTCAATCTCATCATTCTCTTCTTCTAAGCTAACTAGCTGAGAAGGTAATTCTTCCACATAACTGATGTCTCCACAAGATAATGAATCGTCATCATTAGAATCGGAGAACATCTCAACATCAGCATTCGGGAAGACAAGAGGAGGAGGAATATCACACATATGATCAAGAATTCCCTGTGACTCTCTTGGGATTGGGACAAGGTTCTTAACACTAGACTTTATGAATTTGTCTGATTCCTTTTCAGGAATAGTGTCAAGATGCTCGTCCCCCATGCTTAGAGAGTGAGTGGGAACCTCGGGTGTGATAACAACAGACTGAGGGAGTTTAGAAGTACTAGCAGTTATGGAATCTTCAAGTTCCATTTGATCAACGGCTAGTGACTTCGTCACTTTATTTTCTCCCTGATTTTCCATAGAAGGAATCACAACTGACGAGTCTGATGAGTCTTTTTGAATAATAACAATGTTATCTCCATCATCATCACTGTCATCATCGTCATCATATAGAGCAGCATAGCGAAGATTGGCACGTATTTTAGCTGCTCTTTGCTCAGCAAGTAATTCTTCCATGCTCATTTCGTTTCTAGCATCTCGTTCTTCAGCAAGTAATTCTGCCATTGATTTCTCACGAGAATCTTGAAACGATGTAGTAACCAACCCCTACTTAAATTCTTTCAATGTTTCAAGAACCTTTAGACAAAGGTCTTGCTGAGTTTCATGAGGGGTTGCTTGAATCAATTGGTACTGTAGAGGTTGGTCTTTAAATGAATAGTCATAATTGTTACAAGAAAATGGATTCCTTGTTTGACAATCCGAGATGAAGTGAGGACCTCCACAGTATTCACAACAGTAAAACTGATGTGGCTGTGAGTCGTATGTGCTAGAGTCATAATTGTTATCATGAAACTGCTCATAAGCAAGCGTGTTGCCTGATTGACAATCAGAACTGTAGTGTGGGCTACCACAGTACTCACAACAATTAAACTGTTGAGTCTGGTTTGGTGAATTGTATGGATAATGGTCGTAACCAAAATTTTGACTATTTTGACAATCAAAACCTTGGTGAGGACCTCCACAATATTCACACGAAAAGTTTGGTGTATTTCGATACGAAGCACCATTGTGATTTGGATAATATGATTCTTGCTCGTATGAATGTGATGGGTAATTGGAAAAATTTGAAGAGTCGTTGAATGAGTTCTGATTAGGATCATAAGCAAATGAATTCCTCGAACCACAAAACAAACAACTTCCATCTCGAATATCATTACCACATTGTTCACATATACACCAACGACATGGTAAACCAAAAAGCGGCTCACCACAACCAACACAAGGAATAAAATCCGGAGGTGGGACAAGTGGTGTGCTCTGAGAGCTAGGAATTTCCACCACTTCCGTTATAGTCTCGGGTTTTTGTTCTTGATGAACGTGAAGATTAGGTAAGTTGTTCTTTTCAGTCACTGCCCTAAGCTCTGTACGTTTGCTTGACGACCTTATAACCTTATATCGTGAAAGGTCAGGATTGATTCTTGAAGGTTTAGGAGCAATTGTGAGCTTAGATTTTTGGACAACCGTAGGTTGGACGTATTTAGCACTTCCATCGTCAGAGGGAAGTACAGGGTCCTTTGTCACCCCGGTTTCTTGTTCCATTTCCCTCACCGGAGAGGGAATAGGAATCGATGGTCCATCATAATCAACACGACATCTCGACATTTTTGACAAGGCCTGAATTTTTTCAATTTTGCTCTTAAAGGCCCTTTGTTCAAAGAAATCGTCATCGAGAGATGCCATTAGAATCAATTACAGGACAAGTGGAAGAAGTTAGAATCTAAAGGATAGAGGGTAAAGGGATGAAGAATCAAAAAGGTAGGAGGGTAAAGATGGATATTTTTGGGATTTTTGATAAACATTTTATAAGAAAGAAAATCTTTTTGTGTTTTTGTGTTCATTGAAAACTAATTTTAAAAAGTTTTCGGGAACTGTTTTGTTTTTATAATAAGAAAATATGAACAAAGGATGGTAAATATACAATGAGTGTATATCCAGATTCACTAATCTGTAAAACCGTTTAGAATACGCGCACGACCTCCCCGGCAGCGGCGCCAAAATTTGATTGGCTTCAAACGGTCAACTAAATTGACCAAGTGAATGGTCAACAAAGTCAAACTGCCTAGAGTCAATCTCCGTGGAAGTATAGGGTTTCCCCGGGTCGTTATGTCCCAGCGAGGTGTGATGGTAATCAAAACGGGTTTGTGATCGAGTGAATTTGGACAGGAAAAGGTATAAAAGGGTTTGAATGATTACACTAAGGAAATACGAATGAAAATGATTTAAACAAACTATATTAACAATAACGTGAAACCTAGTTAACCTGAAACATAATCTAAAAATTTAAAATCAGAGTTTGCTTATAAATAAGCAGAAAAATAAGCCAAAAGGGCTTAAATAGAAGCTATCACTTTTTTTATTTTTTGGTTTTTCTTTATTTTACAAACTACTTTTACTAACGTAATAGAAATTTAAAAAACGCAAAATTTATTTAAATAAAACGCGAGTGCGCAAAATAAAAAGTGAAATTTATGCTACGGAGACCCTACGGACATGAAAATTATATTTTTACTAACCTAATGATAAAAGAAAATTTTAGAAAAAATAAAATTATCTTTTTCACTTTTTAATAATTTATTATTAATTAAAAATTAATTATAAACTAATTATACTAATTTAAATTATAGAAAATATAAGATGAATAGTGAAAAATGTAAAACTTTTTCTAAAAATACTTACTAGTACCAGAAACTTAAGAAAAATATCAAAGTGGTGAAAAGCTAATAAATAAGCTGGAAAATAAGCAGAAAAGCTTATATAAGCTTAATAGACTAAGAACTAGTATAAATAAAACAAAGGAAAACATAAACATTAAGAACTGCCTAGCCCAGATGGTGCACCCCTTTGGTTTGGTTTTGACCAGTCAACCCAAGAGGTCCAGGGTTCAAACCCCACCTGTGGCACTTTTCCTTTTTTATTTTTCTTTTTGCTTTTCTTTTACAAAAACACTAAGCAAGGATTATCAAGCTATTTTTGTGAAGAAACCTTTTTTTGAAAACCTAAAACAAGTTTATTACAAACTTATGAATTCCACAATTCACATTAATAAGCTAAAAGAGAATTTTAAGATGAAAAAGCTAATCAACAAACTACATAGCTGAACCTAAGGTAAAATAAGATGGAAACTAGTGAGATGAGTTCAAAATAAACTAGAACAACGAAGAAAGCTCACTGAATAAGTTGGGAATCCCAAATAAGCAACTCAAAATGCCACAGACCAATAAGCAGGCCTGCAGGTAACTTGAAGGGTGATTTGGGCCCACCAAATAAGCTCAGGGGTGTATGGAAAAGCTTCCATCAATGAGTTGGCTAGGAGAGCTTCTCAAAATGCCCATGAGCTTGAGCTTATCACCACAGACAAGCTCTCTAAGAGCTCAGTGAGGGCTAGCATTAAGCACAAGTGATAAGCTAACAGAGGGGAATTAAGAACTTTCTTCAGAAGACTAAACAATAAGCTTACTAAGATACCAAAAAACTAAGGCTGAGCTTTTCAGATGAAGTGGGTATGAGCTTTTGAAAGAGGGCTTGTGAAACTGTAATGGTGCAGGGGAGATGACTCCCCCTGCAGGCTACTTTGAAGGGTTGTGGGTCCCACCAAGAAATTTATGAAAATAAAATAAAATTAGAAATGAAAACACAAGCTGGGAGACTACAAGTTGTGAAAATCTCAAACCCTGAATCTAAACACAGAAATCACAGAAAATCACCCAAGATTGGGATTTCTGACTTACTTATGCAATTTGACTTTTTATTTTTCTTGAAACTTTGACTTATTTGAAATTTAAAAGCTCCTAGATGACTGAGATTATGGTAATAAGCAATATTATAACTGAAACAAACTTACTTAAACAACTTATGAAGACACTTGATGTGATTATACAACAATTGACCTAACAGTGGATTAACATATTGGATTTTCAAGTGAAATTGACTTTTGCTACATAAACCACCAATATGAAGCAAATATAAACCTGTATTATCCTAAAGGAAACTAGATATGCAGGGTAGATACCAAACTACCAACTAGAACATCCAAATTAAAGAAAATCCAAACACCCCTGTTAATGGCAGTTTTCACTGTCACTTGTTGATTTAAGACATGATATTCATTATTGTTGATGAAACTAAGGTGTGAAACAATAGTAAAGTGCAAATGGGCAGTAATACACTACTTTGAACCACAAATACCAAGAAACACAGACCTAGCTAATTATTTGTAGGATGAAACAGTTACATTACCAATCTAAGCTTAAGCAATCAAACAAGCTCACAGTTACTCAACTACAATTAAACTATGATCAATCAGAAGCAAATGAACAATAATTAACAAAACAAAACAGCTCTTAACCTACTACTTATAAAACTCAGATTTAAACTAGAAATTATGCAATGAAACTTACAAATTTCAACCCCCTAACTGAAATAGGGTGACTCCCAACCCAAGCCTATCTTTAGATAGACTTAATCCAATCTACAACAGCCTTGATCCAGTGCTGATTAAACCAAATGCCATTAACCTGCTCTGTTGACTTTTGTTGACCATGAGTTGCTAAATCCACTTAAGTAGAAACAAGCAGTCAAACTCACTACCATCTGTTATTAAACTTGAATGAGCTTAAGAGGGAAGTGGATGAAGGCTTGGAACATATTTAAAAACAAAAATTGCTTGAAAATTAATGGGTAGAATTTTAAAGGAAAACTTCTACTTTTATTAAAACTTGAATTGAGTACACAGCTTTTGAAATACAACAATAGAGATTAGGATACACTAAGAAACATGGAATTACAACTTGAAAAGATCAACTATACTAATTTGACATTTTTTAATTTAAACTAAGAACTATACTACACTACTTATGCTAACTGCCTCTCTGCTATCTTTTTTCCTTCTCTTATAAGCTTCAGACATGGGTTTTGGACATTTCCCACTTCACTTTGGGATCCTTGGATGAGCTCTCTTCAATCTTGGCCCTTTATTACTCTTTTGGCGGGAAAAGGAAGTTTGACTGATAACTTGGCAGGTGTGTATTTTGGACACAAATGTTTGGAGGGATAAGGGTGTAGGGCTAGGGGTGGAGTGTTTCAGTGTTGGCAGAGGAGGGGGTGATGATGGTGTTTGCAGGGTTGGTTTGGAGGGTAGCAGGTAGTGGAGAGGTGAGGTGGAAGGGGTGGTGGTCGAAGGGTGATGTTTGACCCGTTTTATTATTAAAACGAAAATGGGATTGGGCTTTTTTTAAATTTGGGCCAGGTTGTTTGGTGGATCGGAGATTGGTGTTTGGATTGGAAGTTATTAGTGAAAAATGGATGGCCCATTTGGTTTGTAGAGTTATTAAGCCCAAGGACATCTTTTGCACAAGCTGAAAATTCAGGGACCATTCATGTCATTTTTCCAATCCTTTAAATAAGGACCCTTGTTGCCTTATTTCAATTCCACAAAGATAATTTTCCAAAATTTAAATTTCCCGGGGACTTGTTTTGCCAAATTGAAAAGTATAGGGACCAAATATTTAATTTTCTCAAACTTTTCACCCAAGGACTAATTTTGATAATTTTTTACTTTTAAAAACCTTGGGTTGACTTTTCTTTCATTTTAAATCTTCAGGGACTAGTTTTGTCAATTTATGAAACTTGAGGGACTGAAACTACCAATTATGCAAACTTTGTTTGTTTTTCATTAGTTTTTAAACATTTTGCATCTAAAACGTATAAAACACAGTTTTGGAATAATTTCTGTATTTTGATGCATTTCTGAGTGTTTTTGGATGTTTTGGCAGTTCAGATACGATAAAAATGATGAGTATTTACACACTCATCATATAGCTTTTTATCCAGTGAACAAGGGCATAATTTTAGATGGGTATTGAACGTGTGAAGCAAGTGATAGACGAAAGATATTACCCACGTGTTATCGTCACTGACAGAGATTTAGCGTTGGTTGGGGCAATAAGAGAAGAATTTCCTGACGCTCACAAATTACTCAGTCGATGGCATATAGAGCAAAATCTGCCTAAGTATTGCAGAAATAAATTCACTGATGGGTTAAATGAGTATGAGTTCGTTAAACACCGATGGGATTGGATGGTTAAAGCACCGACATTCGAATCGGTCAAGCGACATTATCAACGCCTACAATAGCTATTGGTCAACCATCCGGGTACTTAATTATTAATTAATTGTTTATAGTTATTTAATAAATAAGCACCCGAATGACCTTTTATTAATTCATTATTTTTTTCAAATGTCGCTACGTATCTAGATAATTGGCTACAAGATTACTCAATGATGTTTGTCTCGTATATTACCGACCGATATTGCTCCTACGGCCAGACAACAACGTGCAGAGTTGAGGCTCACCACGCATTGTTGAAATTATATTTGGACGGCACACAGTCCAAATTAGACAGGTTGTTGATGTCAATCGATAAGATTCTCATTTCGCAAGAAAATGCGATAAAAGAGAGTTTCAATAGATGCATCAACGAGAAACTAAATAAGTGTAATATACCACTATTTCAAGAATTGTGGTATAAAGTTTCCAAACATGCTTTCAACTTCATGCACAAAGAACTCCACCTGTCGATCACCCGAGGAGAATGTAGCCATAAGTTGCGGGCAAATTTCGGACTACCATACTTTCACGAGATGCAAATCTATGTATATCATGGTAAGTATATTAAATTTATAACTATCAAGTTTTTTTCCACATTAACATCAGTAATTTATACAAGTCACTTTAATTGAATTCAGGATGCACCATTCCACTGGAATGAATTGATATTTATGATGATGATGATACTTCGTTTAACGATGGTGTGCGACAATTCAAGAATATTTTAGCAAATCAACATCGTATGTCAAGAAAAATATGTTAACGAAGTTGAGAGAGATATTCCAGCCTGAATCTGTTGACACACGTGAACCAGCTATTCAAAAAAATACCCGTGGACGTCCGAGCGCAAAGGACAAAAAGGGCAAGGCTACACAAGTCCGGGACTTAAATGAAGTCCCTGACTTGGATGAAGTACCAATCGTAGATCACCGAAGAAGTACAAATTCAAGATCTACAAAAGTCCCGAACTTGCGGAAAGAGCCTCCAAGACATAGCTCTTACGCGGGTGATAGTCTACGCCACTGATTATATGCTGGAGATAATGTGAGCAATGATTTTATTGAGCATATTCCACATATTTTCCGTCCATACGTAATAAGCATACATAATGTGCTGGGTGATGGAGATTGTGGGTTTCGGTGCGTTGCCCACAATCTTGCTCAAAACAAAAATAGGTGGGCCGAAGTTAGACATATGTTATTGCAAGAGTTAGATTATCATAGGCAAACTTACATAAGTATGTGGCAGCAACATGACTTTGACCTACTATGGTATACAATAGACTGGTTCAATGGAGGTGCACCTATCGGTCGCTGGATGGTGATGCCAATCACGGGGCTGGTTATCACTTCAATGATTCACCGACCTGTTGTATTTATATCCCAGCAAGGTTGGAACGCATGTTTTCCGCTTTTTACCGGGCCAAACTTATCACAAGGAACCGACCCCCTTGTGATTGCTCGTATGGGGGACATAGACTATGCTCACTACATTTTACCGACGCTAGACAGAGATTCTTCACTTCCCCATATCCACCCACAATGGAGGTATTTCAGAGAGCCAGTTGCAGCCGAATGGGAAACTTTGTATCAACATCGACTAATGGATCATTGATTTATGTTGTAAATAATTATACCGACAAACCATTGTAAATGATTACTGATTTATGTTGTAAATAATAGAGATACCGATAAAACATAGTAAATCATATGTAAAAGTTATTTGTATTTGTAAAAATGTAATTTTTGTATTTGTAAAAGTTGTTAAATACAAAAGTTGTAGCATAATGTGGTGGATGATCAAAATCAGGTGGTGCAGCAGCAAAACGTGGTGGAGCAGCAGCAAAACATGGTGGAGCATCAGAATAACGTGGTGGAGCGGCAACAAAACGTGGTGGAGCAGCAACAAAACATGGTGGAGAAGTGAGTCTACCAGGTTATCGAGCCGCAGGAATTGTTGAATTCCGTAAGCAGGATTACGGCTTTTGAAATTTTCTATGAATAATTGAAAGAAAGGAAGGATGGGACGGAAAGGGATGCGAACAGGGAAGAGAGCTCTGGTTCGAACCGGTTGGGGTGAAAGTTTTTAATGATTATGGTGTTTGTAAGGTTTTAGTATGTTTGTAATCTGGTTTTTATCTGATGTATGGAATGGTTGCTACATTTTACTCCTTGATTGTAGCAGTACTTTCTTTAAATAATATGTTAACGTTGTCGTTTAATTAATAATAACAGTTATTGTTGCAGTTATTTAATGTGGTAATATTTAACGTGCTATTATACAAACAAAATAATTATACAATATATTATACATATACAAACAAAATAACAGTCCCGGACTTGAATGAAGTACCAACCGTATATTCCCATCGACTAAACTTGTTGTAAATGATTACTGATTTATATTTTAAATAATTATACCGACAAAACATTGTAAATGATTATTGATTTATGTTATAAAATATGTTGTTTGAGAAACCTTTGAACTCAAATGTTCATTTATGTAATTCGAATGATTTTTTTTTTATTATTATTGCAAAAAATAATTTGTTTAAATTCTTTGGTCAGGTGGAACGCAACAATCCTTTCTTTTGTCGATGTGAGAGAGGATTCATTATAGAACGGCAATCCTGGAAACCAGCTACTCGTGGGCAACTGTATTATGCATGTCCTGATTCAGTGGTAAATAATCATACGTTTGCTTAGTTATGTAAATATGTAAATAATTTGTTTGTTTTATAATTTTCTTAACATATAATAGCCAGGTACAGATAACTATGGGTGTCGATACTTCATGTGGAAAGATGAATTTGAAAGGAGGTACTTTAATCAGGCCTTTTCTTCCGCGTAGTGCTCAAACTGCGTTGCGAAAGATAATAAGATTGACGAGCTTGAAGCAAGAAACAAGCTGTTGATGACAAGAATTAAGACGCTGGAGATGGAGTTAGAATTGGCAAGGAATCCTGCCGATCACGCTTGTCAGTCGGGTGCAAGGCTCCATGATCTTTTAAATGAAATGAATAATCTTCATATGTCGTAGATGTTGTTGTTTTTAAATAATATGTTAACGTTGTCGTTTAATTTAATAATAACAGTTGTTATTGCAGTTATTTAATGTGATAATATTTAACGTGCTATTATACAAACAAAATAATTATACAAAACAATGTACATATACAAAACATTACACAATACTTTCTATTAAATAAAAAAAAAGTACAAAACGACAAAAAGGTTGAAAAGTCAAATAAAAAAACAAAAAAAAACAAAGCAAAACAAAAGTACCTTCGAGTTACTAGAGAGAGTTTAACTAAAAAATTAGTCACCGTCAATATAACCCTACCCAAAACTAAAATCTTGATACAATGCCTCTCAAACACTGGGATCAAGACTCAACACTTATTGATTTAACTTATCACTCAGCAGTCAGCAATGATGGACTACACAATAATATTTGGAGGGTTGAAATAAATGTAGAGAGAATTGCATATATACTCATTAAAACCAAAAAACTTGCATATTTTCTCAAAATAAAAGTTTTTAATGTATGATTTATAATACAAGTTAAGCATGTTTTGGGTATATATATATATATATATATATATATGCGCAAATATATAAATTTTAGTGGGTATATATGCAATTGCCCTACAGATGATGTATGGTTACAATTTTATGACTCAATGGGTGTAAGTGTAAATTACTCGAGTGAGTAAACAAAAAGACTGATGATTACACTTGATGAAGTGACAACCTATTTGAAAGTGTTCTTTTGTTATATATAGAACGAGTGTGATTCAACCGCACGTTGCGGCGAAGAAAATAACGTTATTTTTGTAAATTCCAAATTTTCTCACCTATTCTTTCTATTATCTCCTAAAAAACTAAAGAATATGAATTGGTTTTGTTTTCTTTCTCACTTCTTTTATTAAAAGTTAAGAACGCAATGTACATGATTCTAGAATGAGGTGGATGCATCCCTGTTAAACTCTATTCCAAATATCAAAACTATTTTCTTCATATTTTGAAGTGTTATTCCATTTAACTTAGCATAAGTTGATATGGCACATAAGTTAGTAGGTTAGTATACAAGTATACAACAACTTTTATGTTGATTTTAATGAACTTTGTATAGCTTAACGCGTGTCATTGCTTAATAAAATCAAGGCTTGTCGCTCCCATGCGCGTTTCTTAAAATTTATATATGAAAATTGAATCTACGCTTAAGCTTGTGACTAAATTAACATAATAATCGTATACTTATAATTGAAAAAAAAAAAAATTGTCGAAAAAAAAAAAAAAAAAAAAAAAAAAAAAAACTACTATGATAGCTGCTCCCAGTTTTAGGAGAAGAAAAGTCATATATGAAGAAGCATGGTCTTGATCCTTAGTTGCTCATAGGTGCCATTGAACCTGGCCCAATGCACATCAATTTATTGAATAAAAAGCTCTTGACCTCTCATGTATTTCTGTCAAATCTATCCATCCTATCAATCACATCTATATCCATCGCTATTTACATTTTCCTCACAACAGTAGTCACGTATCCATTACTGTATGTATTTATTAGTTATTGCTACCCACTATAAGAGAAATTGCAAAAATCGTCCTTGTGGTTTGGCCAAATTATATTTTTGACAAAAATACACTGTTGGTTCTCTAAACTTTTCAGAAAACATCATCATGGACCCTAAGTTTTGAAAAACATCTCCGTGTGTCCCTCTTCAAGTTTTTTGAGGCCGATTGCATCCCTTGACCCGTTTTTCGTTAGTCAACGTCTGTTATTTTCCCCCATGTGCCTTACACATAAGGGCAAAATGGTCATTTCATCGATTTGGTTAATTATTTTGGTGTTACAACCTTAGGAATGAACGGTGTATTTAATCAAAAAGTTATACCATTACTACCACCACCCGCTCTTTCTCTATTCCTGCTTCTCTCTCTAAATTTCTGCTTCTTTCTCTAAACTTATCATCAACACCATTTCCAATCTTATTCATCCACTCCACTAAAAAAACGTAAACTCTTCATCTTCATACCCACACACAATATCAATACCCACAAATTTAACAATTCTAGTATGATAAATAGTATTGTGCAAATTAAATTAAATTTATTGCAACACTCTGTAACGATAAAAGGCAAGTATATTACATTGAATTTGATTATCTGGTTGCGACACAATACAAGAATCAAATTTAACAATTATAGTATGATAAATAGTATTGTGCAAATTAAACTAAAAGTTTGGCAACGAATATACAGAAGTACAGGTGAATATATGCATAACACATCATATATGTTATTCTCTAAGCCAGATGCAATGTCTGCCTTACACCCAGACTCTCCAGTGGTGAAAGTATATGACTGAACCAAAAATCGGTCAATTTCAGGGCCTCCAGAGATTCTCATATGCTCAAGGGTGGAAGTAGACACAATTGGTGGGTAGAGAAATTGAAATAATCCATCACAACGGTCCTTATAACCCCCTATCAAAGGCTGATGGAGGAGTAGGAGGGAACTTTACTAAACTTTTAGTACAGCCGTTTCCACTCCAGGGGCAAATGACTTTGCGTCCTTCATCAAGCTGATTCGCTAATTCCTCTCCGACATTTTCACCTATTAAAAGCACGTGAAAGTATAGATTATGAAAAGTATACCACGTTATTATATTTATAATCTGAAAAAGAGCACAAACTTAGATGTCGTTTGTTTTTTCAGAGCTTTTACCTCTTCATCTACAAACCATGTCTGCAGAAGAAGAGGTGCATATAAGCTGCTCATCTACAAGAAGAAGACCGTTTGTTTTTGTGCTACTGAAGTACTTCTTTATTTCTTTCTTTTTTTCACTAGTATTTTTCGCGCTATTAAAATACTTTTTTTTTCCTTTCTTTTTTCTTTTTCACTACAGTAAAAACTCTATAAATTAATATTCAATAAATTAATAACCTCGATAAATTTAATAATTTGTCCAGTCCCAACTTGGGACCAGTACAAATTTAGACCTCAATCGATTAAATAATAAGATAATAATTTTTTTGAAACCTCAGTGTATATATATTGGTCCCAACGAAACTATAAATTAATAATTACTAAAAAAATTCACAATATACATGTGATAATTTATTTTTCATGTCTAATTAGTATACATTGTAATTTATTTTCATATCTAGCTAGTATACACTGTAACTTGTATATATTGGAACTTGTTTTTCTATTTTATTTTTCATCTATAACTAGTATACATTGTAATTTATTTTTCATCCCTAACTAGTATACATTGAAACTTGTTTTTTAATTTATTTTTCATCTCAAACTAGTATAAATTGTAAATAATACATATTAGACTTGAAAATTAAAAAGCCATGCGTAAAACCTCTTTAAATTAATAAATTATTAATTTATTGATATAACACTATTAATTTATAGAGGTTTTACTGTAGTTTTTTTTACGTTTTCGTCCGTTTTTTTACGTTTTAGTACGCTTTTATGTTTTTTTTTACGTTTTCGACTTTTATTTTACGTTTTTTTTCTGTTTATTTACGATCTCGTCTGTTTTTTTACGTTTTCTTATGTTTTTTTACGTTTTCGTCCATTTTTTACGTTTTGGTACATTTTTTTTTACATTTTCGACCGTTTTTTATGTTTGTCTTTTTTAAAATTTCGCCTATTTTTTTTTGCATTTTCATTTGTTTTAACGTTTTCGACCGCTTTTTTACGTTTTCGTCTGTTTTTATACGTTTTTGTCTATTTTTTTACGTATTCATCCATTATTTTAACGTTTTTTACGTTTTCGACCTTTTTTACTTTTATATCAGTTTTTTTAGGTTTTCATCCGGTTTTTTATGTTTTCGTCTGTTCTTTACATATAGACCTTTTTTACATTTTCGTCTGTTTTTTACGTTCTTGTCTGTTTTTTTACGTTTTCATCCGTTTTCATATGATTTTGTCTGTTTGTACGTTTTTTACGTTATTGTACGTTTTGTTACCTAAGAAATCGTAAGAAGGTCAAAAACATAAAAAAAAAACAGACGAAAACGTAATTAAATACAAAAATGTGAAAAAGATATAAGAAAAAGTAAAAATCGGTTGAAAACGTAAAAAAACAGATAAAAACATAAAAAAAAGCAAAAAAAAACCGTAAAAAGAGGTCGAAAACGTAAAAAAACAGACAAGAACAGATGAAAATAAAAAAAATACAAAAACGTAAAAATAACGGACTAAAACGGACTAAAACGAATGAAAACGTAAAAAAAATAAGGCGAAAACGTAAAAGAACAGGTGAAAACGTAAAAAAAACGGATGAAAACGTAAAAAAAATGGTAAAAACATAAAAAAAGGGCGAAAACGTTAAAAAATGACAAAAACGGGTGAAAACGTAAAAAAACAGGCGACAAAGTAAAAAAACGGGCGAAAACGTAAAAAAACAGACGAAAACTTAAAAAAATGGGAGAAAACGTAAAAAAACAGACGAAAACGCAAAAAAACGGACGAAAACGTAAAAAAACGGGCGAAAACGTAAAAAACGGACGAAAACATAAAAAAAACGAGCGAAAATGTAAAAAAACAGACGAAAACGTAAAATTCGGTCGAAAACGTAAAAAACTGTTTAAAACGTAAAAAAACGGACGAAAACGTTAAAAAACGGACGAAAACGTAAAAAAATGGCGAAAACGTAAAAAACAGACGAAAACGTAAAAATTCGGTCGAAAGTAAAAAACTGTCGAAAACGTAAAATAACAAACGAAAACGTATAAAAACGGATATTGATAAAGAGATGTAAGGTTTGTGAAAGAAGAGGCAAGAAGTGAAAGAAGATGTAAGAAGTGAAAGATAATGTCTGAAATTTAGAAGAGGAAAGAAGTGAAAAGAAGCACTTATGTCTACAAAAAAACAAACAAAAACCTCTGCCCTCCTGCAGACAAAAGAAGTGAAAAGAGGAAAAAAGTGCTTATTGTGAAAAAACAAACGACACCTTATTGTCGCTAGAACTTCATAAAAAGAGTGATGAAGCTACAACATCACTAGATATGTCATCTAACCATTTATAGAAAAATAACCCATAAGGTATATCAGAGTGTGGCATTTGACAAAAAGAAGTGAATCTGAACTTAGGCCAAAGTACAGGAAACTTCACCTTCTATAGAAGGTCTTGAATCTGGTGCAACATATTTGAAGGTGGCACCACAAGACTCGCATTCAATCTTTATCCACATCCACATTTATCCAGCCTCTTCTTGCACAACAGAGCTGATAAAAAATATAAATACTTTGATAGATGAACCTAACTTGCAAGTTAAAACACATGAACATATTGTGTATGCTTATCCAAATATTCCATTCTTTCTATTTTATTACCTATATACATTATACCACCAATAAGCAAACAACCCATTAAATAATGAAACAAGGATTTTAGTAACAAATTCTTATGATTATTTTTATAAAATTTCAAACAGCAATTTTGCACCCTATAACGACAAAATTTTGGTTTTTATAGTCAACGCATTCATATAGTTCCCTTGAACATAATTTAACTTCTCTAACTCAACTATTAAAATATACGGAGTAAGATTGGATCAATCACTTTTGCAACAATCAGCTATTTTATTTGGTATCATCGCCTTAACACAACCTACAATCCCACACTACCAACAACTTAGCATCTAGCTAGTTTAAGCTTAATTTTGGGCTTATGAGCTTATCTAGCAGTTCATTTTTCATAAGCCATTTTTTTTTTAATATATATATATATATATATATATATATATATATATATATATATATATATATATATATATATATATATATATATGCAAAAGGAGCTTATTCTGAATTAAACATGGAAAAGAAGCACTTGAGCATAATATAAGCCGAGAAAAATAGGGTTGTGTAAAATAAGTCGAACACTCGAACAAAATAAGCTCATAGCTTGTGTTTAGCGATGAGCTTTTTGGAATGTTTTAGCATTAAGAATATAATGTTTATTTTGCAATTAGCATCTAACTTATGGATGTTGTTTAAATGCTCCAATTTGAAACGCTAATAAAAGAAGCATTTAGCATTTAGCTTTTACGTCAATATACACACTTTATAATTACAGCAACAACCATATTACCAAAAAAATTTATACAACAAACAACTAGTGCTAACCACCAAATTTGCCAAACATAGATATAAACCATAAAATAAGCTCAAACAACGACGACCATATTCAAACCCTTTCCTAATCCACATTTATCAATCGACGCTTTAAACTCCCCAATTTGACACAGCAATTAATCACAATCGACGCTTTAATGTCTCTAATTTGGCACAAGAATTAATATGTCCCCAAACAATCTAATCACTTGGATTCACATCCCCAAATTGAACTGTTGAGGCAACATAATCAAGATCTCTTTATGTTTTAATGATGACAAATAAACCATCAAAACACATAAATAACAAACGTTAGCCAAAATTCCCAGGAGCTCATATCTGCTCATGGCTCGCTGCCCACGCGTCAACGCATGGGTGACGCGCCAGGCCACTGTATGGCTCCTGGGCGAATTTTGAAAGTCGGCTTTCCCCTTAACCGAAAAATGTGGATCTCTCAATATAGGTATGAATATGTTATTTATGTGTTTTGATGACAAATAAACCATCAAAACACATAAATAACAAACGTTAGCCAAAATTTCCAGAAGCTCATATCTGCTCATGGCTCGCTGCCCGTGCGTCAACGCATGGGTGACGCGCCAGGCTACTGTATGGCTCCTGGGCGAACTTTGAAAGTCGGCTTTCCCCTTAACCGAAAAATGTGGATCTCTCAATATAGGTATGAATATGTTATGTGCTTCATTGAGAACACTCGAAATGAGTTTTGAGACTTGAGAGATCCTACTTTTAAAACACCCATTTACGGGAAAACACTAACTCATGTTTTATAACTATCGCCTCTAGCCAAGGCTTTTCTAAACTTAGGGAGCTTGTATATTTCACGTGACATCGTGTTTTAGCATCCATATGCTCATATCCCGTGCTTACGTCTTCTCTAGTTAAGTAACGGGTTTACTCCCTTATTGGTCAAACTAAGTCAAAGGTCACTTTGCGTAAACGCATCCTTTCCCACTTGGGTTATGCTTTACATCAAGGCAAAGCACTTAACTTGTTTGAACCAAGGTATTAGTTGAGAACGTCGAGTCGTGGAAAGTCACGAGATATAAACCTATGGATTCTCGACGTTGTGTTACTTGAACTTATAAGTAACCTATGATTTTCTCAACTTATAATCTTAATTGTCTAAACCTTTTCTTCTTAATGACAATTAGATTATGTCTTAATCTTCTCTTAATCTTATTCTTACAAAAGACAAATCCAATCATATCCAAATCAAATATTCTCTTACACAATCTCTTACACTCTTACATATTCCCTTACACACTCTTCATCTCAACCATCCGTTCCCTTACAACACATCTCAACCCTCCATATTCCCTACATGCCAATTGTTTGAATTCCAAAGGATGATCCTTTGATCCTAGCCATTGAATTCAAACTAAACACATCTCAACCTTCCATCCAATCTCTTCTCTATACCATCA
Organism: Artemisia argyi; assembly: GCA_030686995.1. Taxonomy (NCBI): domain Eukaryota; kingdom Viridiplantae; phylum Streptophyta; class Magnoliopsida; order Asterales; family Asteraceae; genus Artemisia; species Artemisia argyi. The sequence goes on along the minus strand of CM060690.1, from coordinate 109,776,004 downwards.
CATGTGTTTAATCCAAGCCATCCATTTCAAACCAAAACCATCTCAACCATTGATTCACCCTTTCCCCCCAAGCAAAGCATATTCCCTTGGAATATCCCTTCTCAATCCAAAACCTAGGCTCCTTTGATCTTAGCTATCTATTTCAAATCAACACATCTCAACCCTTCATTTCTCCCACATGCCAAATAATTTGAAAACCAAGGGAGGCTCCCTTTGATCCTAGCCATCCAATTTAAACCATCTCATCTCAACCCTCCATCTCATTCTTCCCCCCAAGCAATGGAATATACCTTGGCATATTCTTTCTCTCTTTTCTATGCCATGTGAGGAATAACACTTCTTCTGCTTCCAAATTACCCTATCTACACTTTATACCCTTGATAATTTGTTTTCTCTTTAAACACTTCACAAATGATTTTCATATTGGCTATTTGAGTTTGTAAACCTTAGAATGATTAATGTTAAGGTTTAGTGAGAAGTACAATTGGGGGTTTAGCAAGGATAGGTATTTATAAGATCCAAACACCCAACACTTGTGAAAGTTTACAGAAGTTTGGGTTCTTGGCCTATAAATACCACCCTTGCCTCTTGTATTCCTCACCCCTTGCCATTATTCTTTCTCTCTAAACACTCTCAAATCTTTCTATCTCTAATCTTGTGTTCTTAATTCTCATACTAACATCTTTGAAAGAACACATATCTTTGCAAGGGAAGAATCACAAGAACCTAATCCATTCTTGTGATTGTGTCGAGGGTCTTCTTCCTGATACCCTTTCTACTAGAATCGAGTCATTAGGTTAGGTTAGGGCTTGATTGAACAAACACTCATTCATTCTATAATTTGTAAGGAAAGTCTTGTGTCTTGGTGACCAAGCCTAGATCATTGGGGATCTAGTTGGGGTTTAATACTTCCGGTGGGAAGTCTTGGTAGTGAACTTTGTGATCCTTAGGTGAAGTCGAATCGCGAGATTCTTTTGGGTGGTTTCCTAGGGCGGAATACCATTGGGGAGTAACTCATTCTTTGTGAGCATCGATATTGGTGAATATCGGTGGAGTGAATTGTAACGGTTTGTAGTCCACTGAAAGGATTATACTAGTGGAATAGTATAGGTGTCGTGGATTCGCAACTAGACGTACGGATGATATAAACCCCCCATCCCGAACCAGTATATATCGTGGTGTCTCTCTTTATTCGCTTTATATACTTTGGTTGTGTTTGTGGTTGTTTGGATAGATTATACAACCACTCGGTTTTCTTTGAGGCTTAAAGTTTTTAAACGTCTTAAAAGCCGAAGAAACCGTATTCACCCCCCCCCCCCTCTACGGTTCTACAATTGGTATCAGAGCGGTGTACTCAAGTTTTTGAGCGTTAAAGCCTTCCCGAGAAGTCGTTTTAAGTCAAAAACTTCTTTCCCAAAAATCTAAAATCCTAACTAAGATTTTTGGTAATGTAGAGTATAGATCCATGGCTCAAGAGAACTATGTTGAGGGGTGTTCTATGCAGAGACCACCTTTGCTAGAGACCAATGGGTTTTGTTTTTGGAAAACCCGGTTTGAGACCTATGTTAGGTCAAAAGATCTTGATTTATGGGAAATTATTCAAAATGGCAACTTTGTGTTCATGGTGGAAGACCCCGAAACAAAGTTGTTAGTGGAAAAGCCCAACTCGGATCTAAAAGATGATGAGAGGAGAAAGCTTGGTAAGAATGACGAAGCCAAGATGTTAATCTACAATGCTCTACCTCGAAGGGAGTTCGAGAGAGTTCATATATGCAAGACCGCCAAGGAGATTTGGCATTCACTCATCATCACACATCAAGGTAACTCACAAGTCAAAGATTGCAAGATCGACTTACTCATCCAACAATATGAGAAGTTTGCAATCTCGGATGAAGAGACTGGTTCAATCGTTTTAGTATAGGTTTATTTTTTGAAGAAATGCTTAGGAAAGTATTTCCCCGGGTCGTGTCCCAACGAATGTGTGAATGGAATTTTGAATTCCCGATTCGTGAAACGTGTCGTGAAAGTGGGAAAAAGTGATTTTAATGACATTACACTAATGAATATGAAATTGAAGCACAATTAATCAATTACGCACGTAATTCAAGTAAACAAACTTAAAACGTAACGTAGAATCAAAACCGTGAGCTTAAACGTGAAATAAACGTTAACGCGCGAAACAAAACGTGAAATTTAAGCTATACTACTCCTACGGACTTGAAAATAATTTTCCTAAGTTAAAAATGATAAAAGAAAATTTTGAGAAAAAGAAAAATATTTTTTTAACTTTTTACTTAATTTTTATGAATTAAAAACTAATTTATCTAATTAAAAATTAAAAGAAAATGGAAATAAATTGAGAAAAATGCAAAATAAATTTTGAAAATTCTAAAATAACTAAAAATTAATTTTAAAACTGAAAACTAAATTTTTTTGGCTTTTGTGTAATTTTTGTGAATTAAAAACTATTAAATCTAATTAAAAAGTAATAAAAATTCAAATAAAATTGAAAATAAATGGGAAAATTGCAAAATTAATTTCTAAAAATAAAAAATAAATGAAAACTAATTTCTAAAATATTTTTGGATTTTTTAGGCTTTTTCTGATTTTTTTGGAGTTTTTGGTAATTTAAAAAGTATTAAGAATTGAATAAAAATAGAAATTAAATAAGAAAAATAGCAAATTAAGTCAGAAAAATATGAAAAATTCAGGGAAATTCTAAATTGTTATTCTAAAGCTAAAAAATTTTAAAAAGTTGAAAAAAAGCTATGGAAATGCTGAATGGCATAAAAACATCTTATATGAGTGCTTATTAATAAGCAATTTTTGACCAAACTTGACAAAACTTTGACCAAGTGAATTTTTGACTAAATAAAGCTTAATGGAATAGAATTTAGATCAAAATGAACTCAGAAACACAGATAAGGATCAAATCAATAGCAATAAGCACTAATGAGATAAGCAAGCACTAAGCAGAATAAGAAAATGGCAAAAGCTTAATGGTCAAAGCAACTACTAGCACCAAGGAACTATAATGGATCACAATAATCAGATTTGAACCACTAAAACAAAATTGCAGGCCTGAAATATAAGACAGACCCTATGCTTGAACTACACAACTTAATTAAGCAATTAAGCTCTCCAAATAAGTTCAGAATAGTAAGCTTATGGGGGCAAAAACTTGCTTAACCTACTGAGATCTCAAATTTCCCAAAAGATTTCACTTAAAAACCTACAGGCTATCTAAACTTGTTACCCAAAATTTTGACAAAATCTGTCGTGCAAGGGAGTATTTGGCTCAAACATACAATTCCAAGTCACTTTTTCAATAAGCAAATGATTTCCAAATCAAAATTTTCTTTCTGATATTGATGAAAAGGCTGCTAAAGTTTTCAAATCCACTTTTCAAAATAATTTCCAATTAGTATTGATCTCTAAAAATTATCTCAAAGTATAGACCAAAAAACTGAGCTCCACTTTGTTTTGACTTTTTGGATTGACAGAAATTTTGACTCAAATGAATTTAAATCTGCTCCAATTGATTGCCTAAGTTGTAATAAGCTAAAATTAATCTAGATTAAGCTCTCTAATGTAAATATGCAACTACTTGTATGATTATGCAACCTATAATTCTAACAGATAAGCAAGTATGAAGAATCAAAAGTGATTTTGATTTTTTATTAAATGAACAACTGTATTTATGCTAGACTAAACCTTAATGCAACCTAAGTATGATATCTAAACCAACACTACCCTCTGAATCAATGAAAATACCAGCAAATCACAATGATCCAAACACTCCTTTATGTGACAGATAAGACTTACATATAACAGCTACTCCTCAAATCAATCCCAATCACCAAATCAATATTAACGATGATAAAAAATGCTCAAATCAACTCAGAAATAAGGGTATAAACCACAGAAACACAGATCTAATAGACAATGAAACAGAAAATGATCAAATGATGATAAAACTAATGATAGTATGCTCAATCAAACTACAATTAAGACTGAATATGATGCAACTACTGCTAATGATCAGAAATAAACAACAAAGAACAGATCTAAACTACTACTACTTTATGCAATTCAAATAGGAATTAAAAATGGAACTTACAAATCCAATTCCCCTTCAGCTCAACAGAGGGGGATTCACTAAGCTTGCCTGTCTTTTGACAGGCCAAATGGTCTCCTTATTGGCAGCCTTTAACTCCACAATAAGCTGAGCTTATATGACTAAGCTTACAATTGACCTTGTTGACTTTTTGTGAATTTGGAAATTTAAAAACAGAACAAGCTCATAGTAGACTAGGAAGTTTATATAAGCTTGTTTCAAATACAATAAAGCTTATTGAAGCTTAATTAAAACTATTTTGATCTACATATATTTTTTTTATTATTTTATTTTTTTTTTTATTTTCAGTATAAGATTAAAATAGAAGCCTAAAATAGAAATTAATATAAACTGAACAAGTACTGAATTAACTAACAGAAAGGAATAACAAACTTAAACTAAAATAAGTATAAAGACAATAAGCTAAAAAATAAAAGTTGAGTTATATTAATAATGATAACTTGAGTACAAAGCTGGAATTGAAAATTACAATAAAACTAAACTCAGAAATATATTAAAATCTACTTAGAAACTACACATGATATCTGTGAATGAGTGGGGTATTTATACTTGAAGCAGGGAGGTGCTAGGTGTGTCCAGCTAATCAATCCATGCCTCTTTGTGTTTCTTCAAGTGAATATATTCCCTTAGATCACCTTCCAGATGATTCCCATCAATCTCGTCCCTTGGATTCAATCAATACCCAATCATGTGCACGCAATACCACACGGATCGTTGACATGGTAGGCCTGCCATGTCAGGAGTGGTTCTAGAAGCAAGCAATTAGACCAAAACACCCTTAATTGCTGTCAATTTCGGTTTTACATGCATGAATAGTAACTAGGGTTCATCCCTTTTTCTGGGTAAACTAATTTGGGGGCGGGTAATTTTTTTTGGGGATTATATTTGTTTGGGGTGTTGACCGGGTCATTTGATCGGGTAAAGTGGAGCAGGCCGGGTAATAAGGTAGGGGTGTTGGGCTTTGGTTTTGCTTTTGGGCTTTGTGGGATTTTCTTGGACTGATTGTATTGTGGATCCGGTTGTGTATTAATATTAAACAAGGACCAATGTTGTAATTCACAAAACAATAGGGACCAATTCTGTATATTTCCAAGACTTTCTTCCAAGGGCTATTCTTGACAATTCTTGAAAGTTGACGAGTAGACTTTGACTTTTCTTTAAAATTTCTTCAAAGGACCACTTTTGTAATATTTGGAATTTGAGGGACTAAAGTTGCCAATCTTCCAAACTTTTCCCAAGGACTAATCTTGCAACTTTATGAATCTCTAAGGACTTCCTTTGATATTTTGAGCTTCCTTTTATCATTTTGCTTCCCCGGCTCCGGCTTTTGACCTTTTTCCAATCTCGTGCTCGTTTTTGTCGGTTTTGGCTTTGTTTTTGTCCATTTTTCACATATCCGTACCTGCACATACACAAATAAAAAAACACACATTCTCTTGGCATATTTGGTTAGTATTTGGTGTATTTGGTCTGATTTAAGGCCTAAAAAGGATGTGTGAATAAGCACACATCAAAATCCCCCAGACTAAGGTATTGTCGTGTCCTCACGCAATGTCATCACCTCACGCTCAAGAGATAAATAATTTCAAGACGTCTTTTTACTGACGTTGTAAAGTAGCAATGATGTTCAAAAGAGATATCAAAATCATTTATTCTCAAAAACGCTCCGTTTTCCGATTTTCATGAATAACAACTACTACTACTTTTTTGTACTTTTTCATTTTTATATATGTGACGGTTTGTTTTGACTTTCATTATCAATTCATATCTGTTGATAACTTTCAAGGTCTACGAGTAGAAACACTTCTCACAGAGAAGAGACCATACGGATAAAAATCGTCATCCTTGATTTTTCACAAGTCCCCCAAACTAAGCGTAAAATCGAAATCATTGTTTATCCACAAGTTAGATGCTAACACTACCCACAAAAGTTACTTGTGTAATTACCTCTTGTTCCCAGTTCCTAAGTTTTGTATCTCAAGATTTTAATTTGTGAGAAATGAATTGCTTCATATTTTCTCGTTTTGATAGTTGTTAGTCCGATAAGAGCACAAAATTTGAACGCTAAGTAGTTTCCAAACTTTCCCTCGAAAACCCCTGCATACAGAAATTGGGTCTACATGAAGGTCTCTGATTTAACACGATTGGGGGGGGGGGGGGGGGGGGGCGCTTTTTATTTACAGCCGAAACATCCCATGTTTGAGACTCGAAACGGAAGCTTTTTATTAGGGAAACCCCCGGAGTCGAAGCTTGGCATTTTTGCATAATTATAAGCACTTTAATAATATTTGGTCCTTAGTCCTTTATTTCAATTACAACAACGGTTTAAGAGCCGCCAATATGTAAGAGCTTTATTTACCTTGGATTTATATCCGCTGCTTTTTATAGCTTTGGATTCCTCTGCCTTTTTATTGGCTTTGGATTATTTTGATATTCATAATCATATGCCAAACCCCGAGTCCTACGGCCTTTACTAAGATCACAACATCGGCTGCGAACCGGCAAGATGCAATAGTCTATTTCACCGTAGCGCTGGCAGTACCCCTATGTGTACCAAACCCCCATATGCAGAGATTTTGTTGGGAACGAGAAAAAACTAAGTATTGCCCAAACCCCATACACTTAATTAATCCTAGAGATCTATTATTATTGGTGTGCAATCTTGTGGGAACAAGAAGGCCACAAGTACCTTTCGTGGGCTCTAAAGAGATCCAACTACTCCACGTTTAGCACGAAACTTCTAAATAAACTCTATCATTCCTCGATCTCCAAATTTAAAATCCCAAATAATGAGATCCGCGTATGCTTAGCCGATAATCTTTTGATTATATTGGTTAAGGGAGACAAGCTAGGGCTCAACACGCCCGGTCAAGTCGAAACATTTATTTCTACTCTCGCCGGTAGGAAAGTCAAAACAAGGTGTCAAATCTTATTATTATACCATATATCATATCAAATTTTTTCCTTTTTTTTTTGCAATAAAAAGGTGACAAAAAATTTAAATTTTGGTGGAAAAACAGAGTTGCGTAAGTTAACAGCTCAGACGAAGGTGTCAGGTCAAATCGAATCGAAGATTCACCCCCCTCCCCCAGACTAAAGTGAAACATTGTCCTCAATGTTTTAAGGGTACGGGTAATCCTACGTAATATCTAAGGCCGTTTATTAAGGATGCCAAGAGATAAACGTTAGTCGATAAGATTTTGGATATGTTAAATTTCCGAAAGAGCAGTGAAGGATGAGACTCGAGTGGAGAGAATGACAAATCACGAGCACGAGAGTCCTCAAACTTCGGGGAAATTCCTGAACATTCACAAACAACCACGAAAACACGAGTTTGGAAAGGGTTGCCCCCCTCTCGTCACGTTACTTAAGAAAATAGAAAATAAAGAAAATGAAAATGAATAAGCATGGGGTGCCTCCCACGAAGCGCTTGTTTTTTATAACCGACTCACATGAGCTTGACTCGATCCCCGAATTAATTCGTCCTTGGGGAGAGCAGATGGAAAAGATAATCTTCATCAGGCTTTCATTCAAAATATTTGGATAACCTATGAATTATGAGAAAGTTCCACCTCGATGAGATAACCGCTGGTATTCTAATAGTGAAAACTATTAGAACGATACCAGGGTCAAAAATAGTGTCCTCACTCCCAACGGAGTGACGGAGAAGAGAAATCACACCAAATGTGATAAATGGAAAGAACGTCATGATTACAATCATGAACAATTCATCATCATAAAAAGGAGACTTCATAATTGTGGAATTATGAATCTCAACATTAAAGCTCATTTGAAAAACTTTCCCGGGTGGGAGGGTTGGGATAAAATTTTCATAAAAACTCTCATTTTTAAGAATGCCACCCGGGTCATGATCATTTTCAAGATCAAAAGAGAAATTTTCATACTCTGGATAAGAAAGTTCACCAGAAAACTTTTCAAACTCACAATCAATCTTATCAAAACAAAACGAATCATACTCCGAAAGAGAGATAAGAGCAAGAGAAGTGGTACTGCCACTACTCGTTTCTTCCGTATGATCGATATCAAATTGCCACTAATCTCCTCAGTCGTATCAAATGAAAAACATGCATAATCGGGTAAAAATTCCTCGAGCTCGGGCTCCAGAGGATCGTCAATCGTAAGCTCAATCTTCTTCTTAACTTTATCCGGAGGGATTAACGGTTCATCGTTCAACAAATTTTCAAGAAAAATAGTTTCTCCCTCCGAATCTGTTGGGAATTCTGCTAAGTAAGAATTCTGCTGACGGTTACTGTTGAAGAGCTGGTTCCTGCTGAAGCAGTGTATCTGCTGAAGACTAGTTTTAGCATTATTAGTTTCTGTGGAAATAGATATTAAATATTTTATGTATTATAGTTAGGATATGCATGAGTTTATTTAGGAAGTGATAATGCATATCTTTTACAGCTTTTAGAATATACGTTTCTTGTGAAATGGTTTAGGGTTCCTTGTGTATAAAAGGAACACACGATTATGTATTGAGTACACGTTTTAGAAAATACTTTCAAGATTATTAAAAGATCCATAGAGGATCAAGTGTTCTTAGTATTCAATTTTTTGTACTTGTGTTTATTTCCGCTCTATAATACAAGTTACAGAGATTTTCTTTTAGTGTGTTAACGATTACATTAACATAACTAACGATCCACGAGTGCTCAAAGATCTATCAAGGTCTAAGGTCTAACAAGTGGTATTAGAGCCTCGGGAGAGTCTCTGTGATACTAAGAAACATCAATCTTACACCCTCTCATTCATAAACAACCAAAAACAATGCCTGGAACAGATGATGAATCTGATGCAACTCAGAACCAAAACACCACTTCTCCCCAACAACTCACTCTCTCAAACAGTATTGCCAAATTCCCATACCTTAAGAATGGAGAGGAGTATGAATTGTGGTCCATGAAGATGCAAAACTGGATCACAAATATTGACTGGAATCTTTGGGAAGTTGTCCGTAAGGGTAACAGCTTGAAGAAACATGTCAAAGATGCTGATGGAGTGGTTACCATTGTGGGTCCTAAAACTGCTGAAGAAGTTCTAGCAATGCAGAGGGAGACTAAAGTCAGAACAATTCTCCTTCAGGCTATACCAGATGACCACATAGGTGACTTCCACTTTATGGAAGATGCCAAGGACATTTGGATGGCCATCAAGGCTAGATTTGGTGGGAATGATGAGTCAAGAAGGATGAAGAAATCAATGCTGAATCAACAGTTTCAAGAGTTTCAGATATCTAAGGAAGAAGGAATTCATAAGGGCTATGACAGGTTCCACAAGATCTTGAGTCAACTTAATCAGCTGAAGGCTAGACAAGATAATGAGGACTGCAATGCTATGTTCCTAAGATCTTTGCCACCATCTTGGTTGCAAGTAAGTATTGCTCTCAAAACTAAAGGTTGATTGGACATGATCTCTTTTGATGACCTCTACAACAAACTTAAATCTCTTGAGCCTGATGTTAGAAGTCCCATTCGTCCATCCACTCACTCAGCCTTTGTTAGCACCACATCCAATCAGGTGCATCATGCCTCAAGCTCTTACACCTCAGCATCTTCTTCTCATACCCACACTAAACCAACTCCTCAATCAAAATCCAGTAATATAATGGAAGAGGTTCTTCACACTTTTGTTGCTGAATATGAACATCAGCAGTATCTAGCTTATGAGGATTTTGAACAGTTGGATCCCTTGGATATGGAAGAGATAAATTTGAAGTGGCAGTTGGCAATGATCTCAGTGAACATCAAGAGGTTTGAAAATAAGTCTGGGAGAAAGTTTGGCTTCAAGGGAAGAGATCCTGCTAGATTTGACAGAAGGAAGGTCAAGTGCTTTACTTGTGGTCAGGTGGGTCACTTCTCAAGGGAATGCAAAGATAGGAAGACTGGTGATGAGGTTAGATATACTACCTATCAGCAGAATCAAAAGGAAGCTGGAACCTCTAAAGCTGGAACTTCCAAAGCTTTGGTCACTGTGGATGAACATATCAACTGGACTGCTCATGAGCCTGCTGTAGAAGAAGTTTCTAGTTCTGAGCAGATGAATATGCTGGCATACTGCCCTACAGAGGATAAGAATGATCAAGTTTCCTTAATGGGCATCTCTCAGGTACATAACTGTGTTTTTGGCTGTAGTGTAAGATACAATGAACTTAAACAAGAATATGATGAATTGAAACCTAAATATAATGAATGTTATGTAGAAGTTGAGGCCTATAAAAAGGCTTTAAAAACTTTAGAACGACAAAAGGTATGGTTTCAAAAGAATCAGCTTAAATATGAAGAAAATATAAGAGTGTTAGAAAGTGATTTAGAATGTGCTAAGATTGATTCAAGGCGTACTGAAAAAGAAAAAGTTGATGTTGTTTCAGAAAATCTAGTGCTGAAAGAGAAACTAGATGAAGAGGTAGCTAGACATAAACAATGGTTAATATCAGGTGATAATCTAGCTAGTGTACTTTATGGTAGTCAGGCTGTGAACTCTGGAATAGGTTTAGGATTTAAAAAATATGTTGGTTTAGAAGCTAGGAATGACCTAGGTAAATCAACACCAGCAGGATTATCTAACTATGTAATAGAAGGCAAATTACATGTTGTACCTGGACCTATTAGAGGAGAACACATGCCCACAGACCTGTCCATAACTGTTGACTTTGATGGATCACACCATCTTTATGGCAAAAAGTCAATTGACTTGCCAGACCCTGATTCTAAATCTACTGACTTTGTCTCTTGTTGTGACAGTGACAAGTCTTCTGACCAAGGGTCTACTGCATATACCAGTTGTGATTCAAGTGAAAAGTCAGACCTTCCCAAGACCATACCCAAGACATCACCCAAGACTCCCCACAAGCCTGTTAGAGTTACTGCTGATACCAAGACAGTTTCTTCTGAATACTTGTTATTTAATTCTTTGCAAAACAATGTTTCTAGTTCTGTTAATGTTTGTGGTTTAAATTCTTTTTCATGTTATGGAACATCTTTCACTTTGAATAAATCTTCTTAAAAGAAGAAATGTTTTGTGTGTGGAAGTAAATTTCATTTTATTAAGGATTGTACTTTTCATGAGCAAAGAATGGGTGTATGTGCTAGTCAAAGAAAACCTAGGCAAATGTGGAAAAATGTTAATGATATACCATCTTTTGTTCCACATCAGCAGAAACACATGCAATTCTGCTGAAAAACATTCTTCATGGAGAAGAACTGGTACTAGACCTTATGCGCGACCCACTAGTTCTTACTTTCATAATGGCTATTGGCCTAGACATTTTGACACTATGTATGTTGGTGGAGGGTATTGGGATACTGCTGTTAAGTCCTCAGCAGGTTGTTCTTGGACAAAGAAGGGACCTAATTTTCAATACAGGCCCAAGAACAATGGTGGATCTAATACATCTACATGGCCTAACTTTTATGATCCACAAGGCAGGCTCAAGTCAGCAATGACTTGAGTCTCCCAAGTGTACTAATTTTTGTATATTATTTTGTTGTTGTTGTAGGATCATCCCCTAAAGAGTACTGAAGTAGGCATAGTAGATAGTGGTTGTTCCAAAAGCATGTCAGGGAACAAGGATAAGATGCATGACTTTGTACCTATAGAAGGAGGAGGCAATGTGACTTTTGGTGGAGGAGATGGCAAAATAACAAGAATGGGCACTATTAAAACACCTCTGTTGGATTTTGAGAATGTATATTATGTGAAGGAACTTCAGCACTTCAATCTGTTCTCTGTATCACAAATCTGTGACACCAAGAATAAAGTTTTCTTCTCTGAGGATGAATGTCTTGTGCTCTCAAAGGACTTCAAACTTCCAGAAGATACAACCATTTTGCTAAGAGTTCCTAGAACCTTCAATTTGTACACATTCAATCTGAATGATGTCCAACCTGAAGGTGATCTAACATGTTTGGTGGCCAAAGCTTCCCTGGATGAATCTACAAGATGGCATAGGAGGATGGCTCATGTGAACTTCAAGACCATTAACAAGCTTTCCAAACTTGGTCTGGTTCAGGGACTTCCTTCAAAAGTCTTCACCAATGAACATAATTGTGTTGCATGCAACAAAGGAAAGCAACACAGAGCCTCATACAAAGCCATAACAGATGTAAGCACCATTTCAGAACCTCTTCAGTTGCTGCACATGGATCTCTTTGGTCCAACTACTATCAGAAGTATTGATCATAAGTACTTCTACCTGGTTATCACTGATGATTATATCAGGTTTTGCTGGGTATTCTTTTTGAAAACTAAAGATGAAACAACTCCTATTTTAAAAGAATTCATTTCCCTGATTGAAAACCAGCTAAATAAAAAGGTTAAAGGCATTAGGTGTGACAATGGGACAGAGTTCAAAAATGTAATATTAATAGAACTTTGTAAGTCTAAAGGGATAAAAAGGGACTACAGCACTCCAAGGACCCCACAACAAAATGGGGTTGCTGAAAGGAAGAATAGGACCCTAATAAAGGCAGCAAGATCCATGCTTGCAGACTCTAACTTACCCACTATGTTCTGGACTGAAGCAGTAAGCACTGCTTGTTATGTTTTGAACAGGGTATCCATCACTAGACCTCATGTCAAGACACCTTATGAACTTCTAACTGGGAAAGTTCCTGATATTCATTACCTTAAACCTTTTGGTTGTAAAGTAACCATTTTGATTACTACTGATACACTGGGAAAGTTTGATGGGAAAGCTGATGAGGGATATATTGTGGGTTATTCAGCTCATAACAAGGCCTATAGGGTGTACAATTTAAATGCTAAAAGGATAGAGGAGACCCTTAACCTAAGATTCCTAGAAGATCAGCCTAATGTTCAAGGACAAGGTCATACTTGGTATTTTGACCTAGATTACTTAACTGATCACTTGGGTTATACTAGACATCTTTCTAACCAATTTGCAAGTCCAAAAGAGTCTCCTTCTAATCCTGCAGGTTCCCTGGATGATGACTCAGAGAGTGACTTTGAGAAAGATGAACAAACCATTGTTGTACCTTCTTTTCCCCCTAACCATTTTGCAGGTGATCATTCTGCTGATGAGCATGAAGATGAGTCACATTATGCAGAGGATCTTGATAGACTCAAGAAGCAAGAACATGCAGCCACTCAGGAAGCTAAGAGGCTCAGTGAAAAGTTTGCTAAAGAGACTGAGGCTTTACTCCAATAATCAGCACAAGCAGTCAGTGGAAACCAGGATGCTGCTGACAGTCCTACTAAAGGCTCTCCTGTTCCTTCTAATGTGATCAAAACTGCTGATAGTCCTGCTGCACAATCTCCCATTTCTACTGAAGTGTCTATAGACTTTGGGAAACCTTTTACAAGATTTCCAAGTCCTTCTGATCTTGGCAATTACCAACCCAAAGCTGGCATCTTCAACTCCGCTTCCTATGACAGTGAGTTTGGACCCACTGTGAACAACCTTGACACCACCATCAATGTCAATCCCACAGCAACAAAGAGGATCAATATTGCTCATCCCCTATCAAAGGTTATTGGAGATCCTCAAGCACCTGTTTGAACTAGAAGTACTGTGAAGAATACTAAATATGGTGAAGTTGCTTTCATTTCCTATGTCTACAATCAACAAAGGGACAATCATACAGACTTTAAACATTATCTGTTTGCTTGCTTCCTTTCTCAAATCGAGCCAACCAGTGTTCCTCAAGCACTTTCTAATTCAAGTTGGCTTGAAGCAATGCAAGAAGAGATGCTGCAATTTAAGAATCAGCAGGTTTGGATACTGGTCCCTCTTCCTGATGGTAAATTTGCAATTGGGACAAAATGGATTTTGAAGAATAAAAGAGATGCAAGGGGTATTGTGGTGAAAAACAAAGCAAGGTTAGTGGCTCAGGGATTCAGGCAAGAGGAAGGCATAGACTATGATGAAGTCATTGCACCAGTGGCAATAGTTGAAGCAATCAGGATATTCTTGGCCTATGCATCTTATATGGGTTTTATGGTATATCAGATGGATGTAAAAGGTGCTTTTCTGTATGATGAGATTGAAGAGGAAGTTTATGTGACTCAACCCAGGGGTTTTGAAGACCCAGATCATCCTGATTATGTTTATAAGGTTGTTAAAGCTCTCTATGGACTACATCAGGCACCAAGAGCTTGGTATGCTAGGCTTTCTGCATTTCTACTAAAGCATGGTTACAGAAGAGGTGCCATTGACAAGACTCTCTTTCTTAAGAAAGACTCTAGGGATATCATTCTAGTGCAAGTTTATGTGGATGACATCATATTTGGTTCCACTAAAGAAGAATGGTGTAGGGAGTTTGAGGACTTGATGAAGGGAGAGTTTCAGATGAGTGTCATGGGGGAGCTCACTTTCTTTTTGAAATTACAAGTTCAGCAGAAACCTGATGGTATCTTTGTCAGTCAGGATAAGTATGTAAGGGATATGTTGAAGAAATTTGATATGGAAAATGTCAGAACTGCCACTACACCCTATGAAGCTCCCAAACCAAAGAACAATCTTGAACCTGATCTTCCTGTGAATGTCCATTTGTATAGGTCCATGATTGGTTCTTTGATGTATTTGACTGCTTCTAGACCTGACATTACATTTGCTGTGAGTGCTTGTTCTAGACACCAGGTCACTCCACTTACTTCTCACTTGAATGCTATAAAAAAGATCTTCAAGTACCTGAAAGGCCAACCCAAATTAGGTCTTTGGTACCCAAAAGAATCTCCTTTTAAGTTGGAGGCATATAGTGATAGTGACTATGCTGATGCCAATATGGATAGGAGATCCACAACTGGAGGTTGCCAATTTCATGGAAGAAGATTGATTTCTTGGCAATGCAAGAAACAGACCATTGTTGCTACCTCTACTACTGAAGCAGAGTATGTTGCTGCTGCCAATTGTTGTGGACAGGTTCTACGGATTCAGAATCAATTGCTGGATTATGGGTTTAATTTCATGAATACCACCATTTTTATTGACAATCAAAGTACCATTTGCATTGTTAAAAATCCAGTTTTTCATAATAGAACCAAACATATTGAAATCAGGCACCACTTTATCAGGGATGCATATGAAAAACATTTGATTAAAGTGGTTAAAATTCACACAGATGATAATGTGGCAGATCTGTTAACTAAAGCTTTTGATGGACCTAGGTTTCAACACTTAGTGGTCCATATTGGTATGCTTAACCCTTGACTGCAAAGTTTGAGGGGAGGCATATGCCTCAGGGGAGGATTGTCACTGTAAACTTTGTATAATTTATGTAGATTATTGTTTGGCTAACACTAACAAACTAATGTTTCTGTAAGATTTGTTTGTCTTGTTTGTTATTCTGTGTCTGTTTTGTAGAATGTCCGTATGTGAAGTTGCTGATCTTTATTTGAAATACACCAAGAGTTGTCTCAAAGGGAATATGGTCATGTATGCTGAGTATTGTTTCTACTGAAGAGTCAATTATGCTGAGATTCATTGCTTCTACTGAAATGAAATTCATAAATTGACAAATAAGAAAAGTTGTTCATTCATTCAAGAAACAATTTACAGCTTACAATCAACTTCGAAGTGGAATACAAAGATCATTCCTATGCTAAGTCTATCAAATCAATACTAAGCTTCTATCATCTATTACAAAAGGGCTGGTGGATATGCATGACCAGTATGATGAAGAAGCTGAAGGTGAAAATGGAAAGAAGAGAATGATGATGATGACGACGAAGATGCTCAAGAACCTAGTTTTACATCTTTGGTCCTTGGCAACATCTCATCATCAACTACTCCACTTTCCTTTTCCCCTTACCCACCACCTCTGCCTTCTTGCCCTTTCCCTTGTGTCCATGGTATGAAGCACCAGATCCTGGAGCAGGAAGACCCAACACCACACCCCGTGATGTTGGAAGAGATGGATTACTCTTCCTTGGCCTTGGTTGGGATCTCTCTAGTGTGGAAGGAGGAAGAAATGATGGATCTTCGTCTTCATCATCTGAAGAGTCTTCATTAGAAGTAAAGATGAAGGGAGAGACATATTGTCTCTCAGCAGAAATGGGGGCATTGCTTGGTTCCCCCTCTCCAATGTATTCCATCATCTCTCCATCTCTCTAGTATAATCCGAATCAGCTAAATCAGAAGGATAAGGTGGAAGATCCTCTGATGATGAAGAGGAGGAAGTGGATGAGGTTAGGTCGATGATTTATGGTTTGGAAGACATGATTTGGTGAAGAATTGAGGTCAATTGAGAAATTAGGGTTTTGATATGAATTGGGGGTAATTGATATCTGTAAAAGTGTGATTTGGGGGTTATTAAATAGGAGAAGTCAAGGCTTTATGATAATTAATGCGAGTTGGGTGGCACAGTAAAATCAAGATATTTACTGAAGATATTTTTACTCTTGAGTGGTTTCTATTGATTGACCATTCATCAGCAGATTGACCTTTGTTTCTGCTGAAGGGTAATTTTGAAATTGGATGGATCCACTTTACACGTCAGATATGGTCAACGATTTCTTCCGATATTTTTTGACCACGATTGGGGAACTTCCATATATAACCTACTTTGCATATCTTCGCCAAAACTAAATTATTCTCCCATCACTCCATTTAAACCCATCATTCATTTGCATAATTCATAACCGTTTCTCACAAATCATTCAAATGGCAAGACTTCAATTCAAGAAAGATCATAACAAGTTTGTTGTTCTGAAAAAGACTAAAGGACATGAACTGTATGATTCGATGGTGGAGTTTTTACAGCGATCAGAATTCATTATGCTCTAACACATTCTACAAAATGTGATATATGAATCGATGGTGAAGCAATTTTGGGCATCTGCTAAGAAAAGATCTGACACAGAGATTGTGGCTACGATTGATGGAACTGATTATGTGGTGACTGAAAGTTTGATAAGGACAAAGCTTCAGCTGGATGATGAGAATGGAGTTTTTCACTCCAACACTGAAGAAATTCTTGCTAGGCTGAGGGAAGCTGGTTACCAAAGCACTGACACGACTAAGTGGCTGAAGAATCAGTTCTGTCCTAAGTGGAGGTTTTTGGTGCATTTACTGCTCCAATGTATCATCAATAAGTCTGGTGGCTGGGATCAGTTCTCTACCCAATTGGGTTGTGGTATTGTCTGTCTTTCTAAAGGGTTAACTTATAATTTCTCAAAGTTTATTTTTGCTAATATGCTAGAAAATATTGAGAAACAAAGTCATAAGTTTTTAATGTACCCTAGGTTTCTACAAATTATTTTAGACATAACCACTGAAGACAGAATTCATGTACCCATTAAGAGTCTTGGTTCTAAGTTATTTGCCTCTATGCAAACTAACTATGTTGGGGAACATCGCCCTCTGTTAGCTGCTATGTTGCCACATGGCAATGATGATGCAGTTGAGGGTGATGCAACTGGTAATATACCCTCTCCAAATGCTGCTGATGATGGTAATCCATCATCTTCTGGTGTTGCTGCTGATGGTAATCCTTCAGTGGTAAATGAGGGAGAGCCATCTACAACTGCTGAACCATTGCCTGTTTCTTCTGACCAGCCTCCACCTTCTCCTTTACCTCTGTCACCTAGTCCTATTCCATCATCTTCTCAGGTTGCTCCTGATGAGCTTATGACTGAGGTTGAAGAGACAATTCAGTCTCTTGGTACCCAAGTACCTACACCTCTTGAGCCTGAGATTACTAGACTACCCACTCCTAGTCCTGTAAGAGAGCCATATGATGCAGGCTCTCCCAATGTTGTACATATGTCTAATTCTCTTGTTAGGTTCAATGAAGCTCCCATGACCAATGAACAATTTGTTGGTGGAGCAGAGGACCCTATTACTCTCAACTTTGTACATGATTTGCTTTGCAGGTATATCAAAAGGACTGATGATCTTCAAAAGGAGCTTGCAGATACCAAATCTACTCTTGGTGGTGAGATTGAAATGCTGAAAATCAAAGTTCAAGATTTGGAAGCACAACTTGATCAGCAGAAGAAAAGAAAGATTGTGACAGATGCTGATGAAGTGCCTAAGGAGGGAAATTTGGACAACCTTGAGATCTTGGCTGAAGTTGCTAGACAGACTCATGCTTCCACTCCCAAAGTAGCTGAATTTTCAAAACCTAAGAAGACAATTCAGTTCAGCAGAAGAAGTAGAAGACAGTATTTGGCAAGGAAAGCTGCTGAATCTTCTAAGGTGTCTAGTGGTGATGAGATTCTTATGCCAGATGTTGGTGATACTCTCCAAGAGGATGAACCAACTAGTGACATTGCTACTGAAAAGACTACTGATGAGGCTCATGCATCAGTAGCTACATTTTTTGTAGCTGGTAAAGAGTATATGGATTCACCTACAACTGATCCAGCTGTTCCTGAGCAAGTTTCTCATGAAGACAACAATGCAACTCTTAATGCTACAGGATCTGCTGATAATCTTCCTGAATTTGATGTTCAAGATATTCCTGCTGATCCTATGGAAGAGGTAGTCATTCCTAATGATGATTTTGTTGAAGTTGCTGAAGTATGTACTGATGATCTCATCTCAGAAAAGGAAAGACTTGAGCAAGAAAGACTTTGGAAAGAATGGGAAGATTATAAGAAGAGTACAGACTTGGCAAAGGAAGAGCAAGCCAAATATGATTTAGAATATCAATCTGCAACAAAGAGATATATTTCTACCTTGCCTATTGAAAGACAGAGAGAATTGGATGCTGTTATTCCAAATTTTGATGAATCAGACTGGCAGCATATTGGAGAACAAGTGATTGCTACTCCTGGTTTAGCTGCAGAAATTCTTGGAAATGATGTGAATAAAGAGGACTGGGTTTCTGGAATAGTTAAGAAGATGAAACTAAGAAAGAAAGAAGAAGATGAGAGAATTTCCAAAGCAAAAAGGGATAAACCAATGACTCAAGCACAGCAAAGAGATTGTATGAGAACTTATGTGAAAAGTCAAAGCAGTGCACTATATAATAATGCTTGGACTAGGAAACAAGTTTGGGCTCTTTCAGATGAACAGTTGGTTCTTATGTATAATAGAATCAAGTCTAGATGTGAAAAGGATGGAATGAGTGCTCCTAAGCTTGTTCCTACCATTCTTGCTGATGATGCAGAACCATCCTCTCAGAAAGTCCAAATTGATGAAGCTGCTTCTACTAGTGTGCCTGCTAGGTCTCCATCATTTTCTGCTGATGCTGGTTCTATTATGGATGTGGATGTTCCTGTTGTTGATCAAGTATCTTTATCTGATACTTCTGCTGATGTGACAACTATTGTTGCTTCATCTGTTGTTAATAAAGGTAAAGCCAAAGTTGTAGCAGAAGCTCTTCCTTCTAGAAACAGAACCAGAAAACAAATGGAGGAGGAGAGGTTGGGTGAAGAGGCTGCAAAAGGGTTAGATGATGATCAACAAGCTGAAATGACAAGATTTCATGAGCTTAAAGAGAGATAAGTCGAGCTTGTAGCTGCTAGGGCTAAACAGATAAGGAAGGCCATGGATGAACAATATGAATCTGCTGCACCTGCCTTTACTCAGGATTCTACTGATGAACACTTGGATATTTCATCAGTGGAAACTAATGCTGCAGAAGATATATCTACTGAAGATGTAGCTCCTGAGGAATCTTCTTTACCACATGATGCTATTTATATTCCTGGAAGAAGGGCCAAGAGAATGGCAAGAGTGAGAACTTCACATTCAGCACAAAGACTAGTAGATGTTAATGCTCCTGATGCTTTCTTTATCAAAGAAGGATCCCCTGATGATTGGCCAGAGGGTGTTGGAGATGTTTTGGTTCATTGAAAATTATCTAAGAATGGTCAGATCAACACCATTTATAGACTTGATAAAACTTCTCTGTCATTCACCTTTCTACAAGAAATACTACATCTTGTGGATCATCAGGACTTGGTCACTCTCAATGATTTAGTTCAAAAGTATTATGCTACTCATACTCCTACGGGTGCAGGCTTGTATCTATTGGGAGATCTCAGAGTGCTTATGGATTCTTCTACTCCCACTGGTGCTGGTTATGATGTGTGGAAAAACAATCAGAGGTGGAAAGTTCAGAGTTGGAAGTTTTATCCTATGCCCTATGTTCATGTTTTGGAAACTACAACTGGAGTCAGGGCTCTCATGGTTCTTAGGAAAAGGTATCCTCTGACAGTAGCTCTCATGGAGAAAATGCTTCAACAGAAGTTGGAGATTCCTCCTGATCCAGTTGGGAATGCTAGGTTGTTTGCTGAATCTTTGGTTAAATTGTTCAAACTCAGGATCAGGACTTCCAGAGCTGCTTCTACTTGATGGTATTAGTTGTATATTTCTTTATTTCTTGTTATTTTTATTTAAAAAAAAAAAAAAAAAAAAAAAAAAAAACTAACAGATTTGTATAGTATTGTGTATGTTGTATGCAGGTTATGGTATTGGTTCATATCACACCTTTTCTGGTTATCAACTTACCTGATGTTGACTATTCCATCAAAAAGTTGGCTAGTCCAAAGGGTACAACTTTGGTAAAGACATGTCAAATCTATTAATAGCTGTAATAGTTTGCTAAAAACTATTGGGTACTCAACTCACCCATGCTTAACAGCTGAGAGTTGGATGGTTGTCAATTGACCATGGATTTTTCCTTAATGGATTCCCAATAATTGGCTAGCCCACAAGTGTATGGCTTGTGGTAAAGGCAGTGGAAAAACCATATTTGGTATTCAATTTACCAAGGTGATTAAATCAACCAAATAATTGACTAGTCCTGAGCAAACGGCTACAGGTAAAGACAACTCAAATCCGTTTATAGCTGATGATTTGCTAAAAATCATATGGTCATCAGTGTACCATAGTTTTCGAACTTAAACATTTGGCTACTCCAGTAGTGATGGCTATTGGTAAAGAGACATCAAATCCATTATTTTCAATGATTCACCTCTCACAGGAGATTACACACTTGGATGTGATGAGAATAGTATGAAACTAATCTGTTTTGATGTACATTTGGTCATTTGTTGCTGCAAAGAATGGAGTTTTCAAGTTTGTGCTGATCATAGAGATCATACTGATGATGATTCTTTGCTGATGATGTTCGACTTCACTCCTCTTGGTTTGTAACTTTAAAGATCTATAAAAAATCTTGAACTTAACCATGTCAAATTCAAGATTAGCGGAGGATTGTTAGGAATTCTGCTAAGTAAGAATTCTGCGGATGGTTACTGCTGAATGATACTGCTGAAGAGCTGGTTCCTGCTGAAGCAGTGTATCTGCTGAAGACTAGTTTGAGCATTATTAGTTTCTGCGGAAATAGATATTCCGTATTTTATGTAATATAGTTAGGATATGCATGAGTTTATTTAGGAAGTGATAATGCATATCTTTTACAGTTTTTAGAATATACGTTTCTTGTGAAACGGTTTAGGGTTCCTTGTGTATAAAAGGAACACACGATTATGTATTGAGTACACGTTTTAGAAAATACTTTCAGTATTATTAAAAGATCCATAGAGGATCAAGTGTTCTTAGTATTCAATTGTTTATACTTGTGTTTGTTTGCGCTTTAGAATACAAGTTACAGAGATTTTCTTTTAGTGTGTTAACGATTACATTAACATAACTAACGATCCACGAGTGCTCAAAGATCTATCAAGGTCTAAGGTCTAACAGAATCAAAGTAAGATTCATCAATCTCAGAAAAAGGAATCGTATCAATAGCAAGGAATTCATCGACCTCTTCCCAAAAAGAATCATATTCCTCATTCGGAGGAAAAGACAGGGAAGAGTCGGAGACGATTGGTTTCAAAAAATCATCGAAGGAGTAATCAATAGCATTTATGCTCTTAACGATATATTTCTTATATTTTGAAGCATCGCCGCGAAAAATTATTATATCATCGTCATGTCGCAAAGTCAGAGTATCCTCAAAATGGTCGACTAGGGCTTTTGCGGTCCGCAAAAATGGTCTCCCTAATATAAGAGGAACTCTCGGATTGGCCTCATAATCAACAACAACAAAGTCGGCTGGGAAAGTACATGAATTAACTTGAACAAATACATATTCAGCAATTCCGACCGGGTGAGTAATTGAACGATTAGCGAGCTCTAAAGTCATACGAGTCGGTTTAAGTTCTCCCATTCCCAGTTGTTTATAGATTGACAAAGGCATAAGGTTAATGCTTGCACCTGAATCGGCCAGGGCATTGCAAACCTCTTGATCTTTTAACGAACAAGGAATGAGAAACTTTCCCGAATCTCCAAGCTTCTCGGGAAGCTTTTTGAGAAGAATAGTGGAGCATTGAGCATTAATCGATGTTTTAGCTAATTCAAGAAATTTTTCTTTGTTACTTATAAGATTTTTATACGTTGAAGCAAACTTTGGCATGTAAACGAGAGCATCCATGAAACTGATGTCGAAATGTAATTTTTGAAATATATCAAGAAACTTTTCCATTTGTCTCTTAGATTTCTTACGGAGCTCTTCATCATTGAACCTTGACGGATATGGCAGTTTTGATTTGTATTTAACATTCTTTTCAAAAATGACTTTTTCATTTTCTTTAGACGTTTAGACAACCGGAGGTTGGACGTTTTCAATGCCTTCGTTATTAGTAGGAGGAACCGGGTCCTTTGTCGCCTTGGTCTCACAGTCCACTACCTTAGGAGGAGGAGAAGAAGAGGTAGTCGGAGCCGTGGGTTCATATAAAACACCACTACGTGTCGTAATCGCCTTGACCTCGCCCCTCGAGTTTGCGATCGTGTTCTTTGGAAGAGTACCCGAACCCGAGGGTCGATCATTTAAAGACTTCTTCAATTCAGTCATTTGATTAATTAGCATTTAATTCATTTCCTCTTGACTTTTCATAAACTGCTTAAGTAACTCATCCGAGGACGACTGATTTTGATTTACAACGGGGTTTTGAAAATTTTGTCCACGGTTATTGTTATTGAAACTTTGATTTTGATTTTCATGATTGTAATTCCCATGATTAGCATTTTGAAAATTTCCATAATTTCCTTGAAAATTCCCTTGATTCGGGCCTTGATTATAATTCCCCCGATTTTGATGAAAACCTTGATTTTGATTTTGAAAACCATTGTTCATTCGGTTTTGATTTTGATTTCGGTTAAATTGATTGTTTCGATTTTGCATTTTATGATTCACTTGATTGAATTGATTGACTTGATTTGGTTGATTGAAACCGGGTGGTCCAATATAATTGTTCGAACGGTAGCTAAGAAGATTTCGATCCCCCTGTGGTTGGTATCCGTTACCGCCCATATTGTAGGTTCCCAAAGTAGCATACACATTCTCGTGAGTGAAGCCACCGGAGGCTGGGCACTCAAAATGCGAATGAGGACCACCACAAGTCTCACAAACATGATTAACCATATTGACTTGATGGTTTTTGACTTGATTTTGATTCTGAGTCGTTTGATGCATTCGTAAAATAGCCGTAGACAAATCATCAAGTTTCTTAGTAATTGCGGCTATTTCAGAATTAGACGTAGAAGAATTGTGAGCAGCGGTTGCTCTTGTTGACTCATTCCTCTCGGCTGGGGAATCCCAGTAATTGTAATGAGCAGTCATATTCTCAATAAGTTCATAACAATCTTCAGGACGTCGTTTCATAAAAGTTCCACCAGCAGCTGCATTGATCGTGTCCCGATGTCGCAAAGTCAAACCATTGTAAAACGTATCGATTATCGTAACAAGAAGCATATTATGGTTTGGACACCGATCAATAGCAACCTTATAGCGTTCCCAAGCTTCGAATAAAGATTCGTCGGGAAGCTGACGGAAATTGCTAATGTCGTTTTGGAGTTTCGTCACCATCGATGGTGAAAAAGATTTCGCCAAGGGAAACCATTTCTTTGAAGGTATGAATCGAGTTCTTCGGAAGACGATCAAAGCCAAGCGGTGGCATGTTGCGTCAAAGAATAAGGGAAGAGAGAAAGACGAAGGGTGTCATCGGAGACACCATGTTGTTTCATACTTTGGGTGACGGTTAAAAATTTGTCAAAATGCTTGTTGGCATCGTCACCCGGTAAACCGTGAAATTGGCATGAATTTTGGACTTGTTGAATCATGTGATGCTTCAGTCCAAAATCCGTAACCTCGATATTGAGAGGGGCAATCGGACCGCCTATACCGTGCATTGTCGGTTGGCACAACTCCTCCATCGTTCGGAGATCGGGAGCTAGCGCATTTTGAACAACACCCACCGGAGGGTGTTGATTGTTGTGGTTATTTTGTTCCATTTCCGCAACGTTTGGGAAACGAACTTTGTGTGTGTGACGAATCAAACTTTCTGGGTTCAAAAGTGGAGAAATAAGACGTTTAGAAGATGAACGGGTGTTCATACACCACAAAAATCACAAATTTGAAAAATAAAAAGGGAAAATCGAAATGGAAAAAGGAAAATCTTTTTGTATTTCTATATTTTTAGAAAACAAAATTCAAAAACTTAAACTTTTGTTCTCTTTTTTCAAACGTTACGTTAATCGTAACCGTTTCCTTCAAATCTACTCACGACGGAACGGGAGAGAAGAGTGTTTCTCTCTTCAGCTTGCAATTTAATGTCAAAGCTCACCGTATTTTCCGCTTATTTGGTTGTAGAATTTAAAGTAATCCGATTAGCAACTAATTTCACGCGTTCTTATATTGTGAAGCTTATTTGGTTTACAACGCCTCCCCCCCTTCCACGGGAGAGTCGAGGCAGTAACTTTCTTTTTGGTATTTTTGAAAACACTTTAGGAAAAGTGTTTTTGATTTTTCAATTTTTTTTTTTTTTTGGTTTTTATAGAAAATATATACAAGGAAGGTTTTCAAAACACAATTTCGAAAAACGAAAATCAAAAATTCACTTCAACCTTCCCCGGCAGCGGCGCCAAAATTGTGGTTCAATCATTTTAGTATAGGTTTATTTTTCCGAAGAAATGCTTAGGAAAGTATTTCCCCGGGTCGTGTCCCAATGAAGGTGTGAATGAATTTTGAATTCCCGATTCGTGAAATGTGTCCTGAAAGTGGAAAAAAGTGATTTTAATGAGATTACACTAATGAATATGAAATTGAAGCACAATTAATCAATTACGCACGTAATTCAAGTAAACAAACTTAAAACGTAACGTAGAATCAAAACCGTGAGCTTAAACGTGAAATAAACGTTAACGCGCGAAACAAAACATGAAATTTAAGCTATACTACTCCTACAGACTTGAAAATAATTTTCCTAAGTTAAAAATGATAAAAGAAAATTTTTAGAAAAAGAAAAATATTTTTTTGACTTTTTATTTAATTTTTATGAATTAGAAACTAATTTATCTAATTAAAAATTAAAAGAAAATGGAAATAAATTGAGAAAAATGCAAAATAAATTTTGAAAAATCCAAAATAACTAAAAAGTAATTTTAAAACTGAAAACTAATTTTTTTTTTGCTTTTTGTGTAATTTTTGTGAATCAAAAACTATTAAATCTAATTAAAACGTAATAAAAATTCAAATAAAATTGAAAATAAATGGGAAAATTGCAAAATTAATTTCTAAAAATCAAAAATAAATGAAAACTAATTTCTGAAATATTTTTGGATTTTTTAGGATTTTTCTGATTTTTTTGGAGTTTTCGGTAATTTAAAAAGTATTAAAAATTGAATAAAAATGGAAATTAAAAAAGAAAAATAGCAAATTAAGTCAGAAAAATATGAAAAATTCAGGAAAATTCTAAATTATTATTCTAAAGCTAAGAAAAATTTAAAAAGTTGAAAATAAGCTATGGAAATGCTGAATGGCTTAAAAACAGCTTATATGAGTGCTTATTAATAAAAAAAATTTGACCAAACTTGACAAAACTTTGACCAAGTGAATTTTTGACTAAATAAAGCTTTATGGAACAGAATTTAGATCAAAATGAACTCAGAAACACAGATAAGGATCAAATCAATAGCAATAACCACTAATGAGATAAGCAAGCACTAAGCAGAATAAGAAAATGGCAAAAGCTTAATGGTCAAAGCAACTACTAGTACCAGGGAACTATAATGAATCACAATAATCAGATTTGAACCACTAAAACAAAATTGCATGCCTGAAATATAAGACAGACCCTATGCTTGAACTACACAACTTAATTAAGCAATTAAGCTCTCCAAATAAGTTCAGAACAGTAAGCTTATGGGGGCAAAAGCTTGCTTAACCTACTGAGATCTCAAATTTCCCAAAAGATTTTACTTAAAAACCTACTGGCTATCTAAACTTGTTACCCAAAATTTTGACAAAATCTGTCGTGCAGGGGAGAATTTGGCTCAAACAGACAATTCCAAGTCACCTTTTCAATAAGCAAATGATTTCCAAATCAAAATTTTCTTTCTGATATTGATGAAAAGGCTGCTAAAGTTTTCAAATCCACTTTTCAAAATAATTTCCAATTAGTATTGATCTCTAAAAATTATCTCAAAGTATAGACCAAAAAACTGAGCTCCACTTTGTTTCGACTTTTTGGATTGACAGAAATTTTGACTCAAATGAATTTAAATCTACTCCAATTGATTACCTACGTTGTAATAAGCTAAAATTAAACTAGATTAAGCTCTCTAATGTAAATATGCAACTACATGTATGATTATGCAACCTATAATTCTAACAGATAAGCAAGTATGAAGAATCAAAAGTGATTTTGACTTTTTATTAAATGAACAACTGTATTTATGCTAGACTAAACCTTAATGCAACCTAAGTATGATATCTAAACCAACACTACCCTCTTAATCAATGAAAATACCAGCAAATCACAATGATCCAAACACCCCTTTATGTGACAGATAAGACTTATATATAACAGCTACTCCTCAAATCAATCCCAATCACCAAATCAATATTAACAATGATCAAAAATGCTCAAATCAACTCAGAAATAAGGGTATAAACCACAGAACTCAACAGAAACACAGATCTAATAGACAATGAAACAGAAAATGATCAAATGATGCTAAAACTAATGATATTATGCTGAATCAAACTACAATTAAGACTGAATATGATGCAACTACTACTAATGATCAGAAAAAAACAACAAAGAACAGATCTAAACTACTACTACCTTATGCAATTCAAATAGGAATTAAAAATGGAACTTACAAATCCAATTCCCCCTCAGCTCAACAGAGGGGGATTCACTAAGCTTGCCTGTCTTTTGACAGGCCAAATGGTCTCCTTATTGGCTGCCTTTAACTCCACAATAAGCTGAGCTTATATGAATAAGCTCACAGTTGACCTTGTTGACTTTTTGTGAATTTGGAAATTTAAAAACAGAACAAGATCACAGTAGACTAGGAAGTTTATATAAACTTGTTTCAAACACAATAAAGCTTATTGAAGCTTAATTAAAACTATTTTGATATATATATATATATATATATATATATATATATATATATATATATATATATATATATATATATATATATATATATATATATATATATTTTTTTTTTTTTTTTTTCAGTATAAGATTGAAATAGAAGCTTAAAACAGAAATTAATATAAACTAAACAAGAACAGAATTAACTAACAGAAAGGAATAACAAACTTAAACTAAAATAAGTATAAAGACAATAAGCTGAAAAATAAAAGTTGAGTTATATTAATAATGAAAACTTGAGTACAAAGCTGGAATTGAAAATTACAATAAAATTAAATTCAAAAATATATTAAAACCTACTTAGAAACTACACATGATATCTGTGAATGAGTAGGGTATTTATACTTGAAGCAGGGAGGTGCTAGGTGTGTCCAGCTCATCAATCCATGCCTCTTTGTGTTTCTTCAAGTGAATATATTCCCTTAGATCACCTTCCAGACGATTCCCATCAATCTCGTCCCTTGGATTCAATCATTACCCAATCATGTGCACGTAATACCACACGGATCGCTGACATGGCAGGCCTGCCATGTCAGGAGTGGTTCTAGAAGCAAGCAATTAGACCAAAACACCCTTAATTGCTGTCAATTTCGGTTTTACATGCGTGAATAGTAACTAGGGTTCATCCATTTTTCTGGGTAAACTAATTTGGGGGCGGGTAATTATTTTTGGGGATTATATTTGTTTGGGGTGTTGACCGGGTCATTTGACCGGGTAATAAGGTAGGGGTGTTGGGCTTTGGTTTTGCTTTTGGGCTATGTGGGATTTTCTTGGACTGATTGTATTGTGGATCCGGTTGTGTATTAATATAAAACAAGGACCAATGTTGTAATTCACAAAACAATAGGGACCAATTCTGTATATTTCCAAGACTTAATTGCAAGGGCTATTCTTGACAATTCTTGAAAGTTGAGGAGTAGACTTTGACTTTTCTTTAAAATTTCTTCAAATGACCACTTTTGTAATTATTTGGAATTTGAGGGACTAAAGTTACCAATCTTCCAAACTTTTCCCAGGGACTAATCTTGCAACTTTATGAATCTCTAAGGACTTCCTTTGATATTTTGAGCTTCCTTTTATCATTTTGCTTCCCCGGCTCTGGCTTTTGACCTTTTTCCAATCTCGTGCTCGTTTTTGTCGGTTTTGGCTTTGTTTTTGTCCATTTTTCACATATCTGTACCTGCACATTCACAAATATAAAAACACACATTCTCTTGGTATATTTGGTTTATATTTGGTGTATTTGGCCTGATTTAAGGCCTAAAAAGGATGTGTGAATAAGCACACATCAGAGACCATTGACAATGGTTACACACAGTTCAATGTTATTATCACAAGCCATACGGCTCTAGATCTTAGCTTTTACAATAAGAACCATGAGAGAAAGTTTCTTCGAGCTCTTCCGGTTAAGTGGAGGCCAAAGGTGACGGCTATTGAAGAAGCCAAAAACTTGGCGGAACTTCCTCTTGACGAGCTAATCGGCAATCTCAAGGTGTATGAAATGATTTTAGAAAACGACAAGGTTATTTCTAAAGAGAAGATGAAAGAGGTTAAGTCACTAGCCCTCAAAGCTAAAGTCACTAGGGAACAAACTAGTGATGATAATGATGAAGGAAGTGATGAAGATGACGAAGAGTACAACTTGATGGCTAAGAACTTTAGGAAGTTCCTTAGAAGAGGCGGCAACTTTAGGCGCAGTAATAGAGTTGGAAACCAACGGAATGATGGAAGAAACAACTTTGGTGGAAGTCGAGGTGGTGACAACAAAGTTGGTGAGAGCTCTAGATGCACACAAGGATGCTACAATTGCGGAGAGAGGGGTCACTTCATAAATGAATGCCCTAAGCCTAGAATGAACAAGGCATTTGTTGGAGGAGCGTGGAGTGATAGAGAAGATGAAGATCAATCAACACTGGAAGCTGCTTGTCTCATGGCTCAAGAAAAACTTGAGGTACCCCTAAACTCTTCTTCCTTTAATAATGTAGATATCAATGATTTTCAAGAGGAGAATGAGAATTTTAGAAAAACACTTGAGAAAATTCTTAATGAAAAATGCATCATTGAACAAGAACATAGTAAACTCAATAAGAAAGTTTATGAACTTGAAAAGGAAGTAAAGAAACTAAATCATTGTAAAGAGGTAATTGAACCATGTAAAAGTTGTGACTCACTCACACTTGAGGTTGACTCTTTAAAAGATAAAGTATCTAAACTTCAAAAGGAGTCTCTAAGATTTTCAAAATTTAAGAAAAGTACAAATGATTTAGAAGAAATTATTGGTAGTCAAAAGAGGTCCCAAGATAAGGAAGGTATTGGATTTTCAAAACAAGGAGAAATCACTTCCATAAGCCTGACAAAACCAATAACATTTGTAAAGACTAAAGAAAATGAGATTCAAAAATTTTCCAAGGGTGACGCGCTGCACGACGCGTCAACGCGCCAGAAGCGCGCCAGTCCTCTGAGGGAAATTGGAGAATCGTCTAAAACTTTTATCAAACCAATTACTCCTCAAGCTCCTCTTGCAAACACTCGAGGTAACCAAGTTTGCGGTACAAAAAGAGACAACCCAAAACAACTTTACAATTCAAGCTATCATAATGGTCGTGGTTATACATAACCTCGAGTTAATACTAGACCACTTTTGCCTACACCTAATATTAGACCTACTAATCCATATAACCAAAGATCTTCACTCCAAAATTATCAAAAAAGGAACTTTTATCAAAGGACATATCACTACCATCAAAGGAGAGACAACTCCTACCCAAACCAAACCTTCTTTAGACCTCAAGGATATAATAGCTATAGATCAAGTTGTGAAAGTCAAAATAATTTTCAAAATAATCCTTGGTCCGCCTTTTCAAGTTTTGGTATTGAGAAATTGTGTGTCTTACTTCAAGATCCAAGAATGTTCAACTTGGGTAACTCATATGCTAACCAAAATGGACCCAAGAAGCAATGGGTACCAAAAGTATGAGTTGTATTTTTATTGTAGGTTTATCTCAAAAGTGATCTACAACCGGATGAGTGGATAGTGGATAGTGGTTGCACTAAACACATGACCGGGAATAGAAGCTTGTTCACATCATACCCGGCATATAATGGGAATCATGTCACTTTTGGGAGCGAATTTAAGGGCAAAATTTTCGGCAAAGGTAATGTCCTTCATGTCTCCATTGTAATTACCAACGTTGAGCATGTTAGACGCCTAAACTTTAATTTGATTAGTGTAAGTCAACTTAGTAATGATGATTGTGAGGTAAAATTTACTAAAGTAGATTGTTCTATTAGTAAAAATGGTGTTGTACTAGCTAAAGGACGTAGGCGAAACAACTTGTACACCTTTTAATCACAGATTATTTGTAACAATATATGCATTTCAAACATGGTAAATAACCCAACGCCTCGGCTTAGGAAGTTAGGTCTTGCCGACAAGCTAGTAAGCAATTTACCATTGTTGAGTTTTGAAAGGCATTATTGTGATACATGTCTAGGGAGTCAAGGACAAACTAATAATAGGAATAAAAGGGAGTGACAACTAATAGTGTTTTAGAGTTGATTCATTTAGATTTGTATGGTCCATCTCCAATCCAAAGTTATGGAGGAAACTTCTACACTTTAATGATTGTAGACGATTATTCAAATTACACTTGGATTTTATTCTTAGAAAACAAGGATGGAGTCTTGAATAAATTCAACATTTTAAGAACGAAACTTGAAAACCTACTAGATTGTTCAAATTGTCTCAATTAAAACAAATCATAGTAGTGAATTTGATAAAATGCAATTTGGAACCTTTTGTGAACAACATGGAATATCTTACAACTTATCGGGCCTGTTCACTTCTCAATCGCTTGAGATTGTTGAAAGAACACATCGTAAGTTAAGAAAGATGAGTCGTGCAATGCTTGATGAGCAATCCATCCCACAAACGTTTTGGTGTCATGCCCTAGATACCGCATGTTATATCTTTAATAGAGTTCATATAAGAAAGGTCATTAATAAAACTTGAATAAAAGGACTCTTAGATCACAAAACAAACAAGATTAGGTTTTTGGCATGACATTTTTCAAGTGTCCAAATTGCTTTGGGATAGGTTTTAATGTTAAAACATTCATCTTAGGAGAACAATCTTTAAGTCAAAGTAAAATGTCTATGTGTTGTTTGCAAGCCTTTTAGGTGCTATTAGAGTTTATGTGTTTACATGATTAAGGCTTATATGGAGGCATGGATGGAAGTCTAATAAATGTCTTCCAATAGGAAAGATATGTATCAACTCATTATTCAAACTATGATTGATAATATCCAAGATTCTACATGTCTATACAATGTGCATTGAACAAGAAAATTTGACACAACGTAGCTTGCTTAATCTCGATAATATTGATTTTGTCATAGCATCCAAAATTAGATATGATATTCATCACAACTCACACTTGTGTTGAAGATTTTGCATCTAGTTCTTCTTGTTCACCTTACGAGACAAATACATGTTGCATGCCTAAATTTAAGTAAATAATGCTTCATTGCTTAAAAAATTTTGATGCATAGTTTAATAAATTGTGGTGCATGCTTGAGAAATAATGGTAGGTAGCATATGTATTTTGTCTACATATCACAACTTAAGATCAACTAAAATACTCATTGTTCTTTGAATAATTCTTCCCATGACCATGTGATCTTAGTACATTTACCTTTCCTATATATTCTCTTCCTCTTGATCTTCACAACTTGTACACCCAATGAGGAATCTTAGTACTAATTGCCTTAATACCTGTTGGATAATAGGAGTCATCACCCATATCTAAACCTCACTCTACTATTATTTAAGGATTAGAGAACTTGACTAAGCATTACACCTAAAATCTCAATCTAAGTTAAAAATGCATAACCAACCACTTTCTCCGAACAATGTTCTTGACAAATTCATCCTCCAAAGTAGTGACACTAATTCATTGAGTGGAAAAAATGATAGTGAAGAAATTGTTAACAACAATGTTGTCCCTCAAGCTCCAACTAAGAGTGATGGGATGGGAAATGGGTGGTTTATGCAAAACAATCAACAACAATATCCTAGGATCAACCTTGAAAAACTAGGGATGGCAATGGGTGAGAAAAACCCCACAACCCGCGGGTACCCGTCATAAATGGGTGGGTGAATGCGTCAATTTTCACCCACGGGTGGGTCGTGGGTGAAAATCTTTACCCATCCGTGGGTGGCGGGTGGGTGACGGGTTAGGCATACCCATCGCGGGTAAACCCATGACACCCATTTAAAATACCCATGGGTATACCCGTCAAGATACCCGTAGGTGTACCCAAAAACCCATGTTAAAATTAATTATACTAATTAAAATATTTATGATGTTACAGGTATACATTTAACAGTTACCACCAAGTCTCAAAAAAACACATTAATCTAAAAGTTTGTTTGAGTTTCAAGACTAAAAAGATAGTTTGAAAGATCAAATAATCAAAGTTGTATTTGGCAAATTGATTGGTATCTTATTACGCAGTTTCATAGTTAGTTTTTATATCATCGTTTTGTAATTTTGTTGCATAACACTAACCCATGGGTTTACCCATGGGCAAAAAATACCCGCGGGTAAGGGCATGGGTAGAAATTTGTACCCATTGGTGGGTGACGGGTGGGTGATGGGTGAGAAAAAAACTACGTAGGCGGGTGACGGGTTAGAGGTACCCGTGCCCATTACCCACGGGTGCCATCCCTATGAAAAACTAATGCAAGATGATGTTTGGAGCAATCCACGAAATGTTCAAGTCACATCACCCCCATCTAGGGGTATTGGTGATGAAGAAGTTTGGGAAAAGATAAGGAAGCCCTTAAGCCCAAAACTTCGTGAAGGCAACCACGCAATTTGTTGTGAAAACACAATTGACATGCTTAATGCTATTAAGGATCATAGAGAAGAAACCCGTAAAATGCTCAAATCTCTTCATGACGGAGTTAAAATGCTTCAAGCATTGGCCTCAAACATAACATGCATTGTGCATCAAGAAAGGGGTGTTGACACTTGTGAGGACAATCTTGTAGATCACAAGAAATAGTTTCCTTATATCGTGTATTGCTTAAGTGTGTTTGGTAGATGCTTTGTGCATATTTTGTATTCCTTGGATATCATGGTACCATGATATAGTTGTAACTCTAGCTTTCAAGCTTTATAATAATAATCAATGCACTTTCCTAAATCTTGTCATGCTCAACAAATGGTTATTGGAGTCATATTTGGACAAATATATATATTGTGGACTAACCCATGTTGCAAGTCTACAGATGGTAACCTAACCCATTTTTGGAACTTTCACATGTAAGGATTTCTTGTTTGTTGCATGTTGTGATTTCTATGTGTAGCTAGGCCACCGTAAAGGTGAGGCTCTTAACCCATAGATCCCCGCCTTGAAACAAGGGGGAGTAACGATCTAGGGGGAGCTATGTTCAAGGGGAGCACATTCGGGTGCACATACAAGCTAGCTCATTTATCCCACAGGCCCAAGTTCGAAACCTGGCTTGATTGGAAGTCCTGCCTTTTTGATTCGACAAAAGGGGGAGAAATAAAGCAAGAGTGTGAAGACCATTCAAGAAATGATAAAAGCTTCACCAAATTACAAGGCAAAGGTCAAGATGCAAGCTTTTTGTAATTTCATTTGCTTTCGGTTTTTATTTGTCATCATCAAAAAGGGGGAGATTGTTGAGGCAACATGATCAAGATCTCTTTATGCTTTAACGATGACAAATAAACCATCTAAACATATAAAATAACAAACGTTAGCCAAAATTCCCTGGAGCTCAAATCTGCTCCTGGCGCGCTGCCCGCGAGTCAACGCGTGGGTGACGCACCAGGCCACTGTATGGCTCCCGGGCGAATTTTGAAAGTCGGCTTTCCCCTTACCCGACAAATGTGGATCTCTCAATACAGGTATGAATATGTTATGTGCTTAAGTGAGAAAACTCGAAACGAGTTTTGAGACTTGAGAGATCCTACTTTTAAAACACCCATTTACGGGAAAACACTAACTCATGTTTTATAACTATCGCCTCTAGCCAAGGCTTTTCTAAACTTATGGAGCTTGTATATTTCACATGACATCGTGTTGTAGCATCCATATGCTCATATCCCGTGCTTATGTCTTCTCTAATTACGTAACGGGTTTACTCCCTTATTGGTCAAACTAAGTCGAAGGTCACATTGCGTAAATGCATCCTTTCCTACTTGAGTTATGCTTTACATCAAGGCAAAGCACTTAACTTGTTTGAACCAAGGTATTACTTGAGAACGTCGAGTCGTGGAAAGTCACGAGATATGAACCTATGGATTCTCGACGTTGTGTTACTTGAACTTATAAATAAACTATGATTTTCTCAACTTATAATTTTAATTGTCTAAATCTTTTCTTCTTAATGACAATTAGATTATGTCTTAATCTTATTCTTACAAAAGACAAATCCAATCATATCCAAATCAAATATTCTCTTACACAATATCTTACACTCCTACATATTCCCTTAGACACTCTTCATCTCAACCATCCATTCCCTTACAACACATCTCAACCCTCCGCATTCCCCACATGCCAATTGTTTGAATTCCAATGGATGATCATTTGATCCTAGCCATTGAATTCAAACTAAACACATCTCAACCATCCATCCAATCTCTTCTCTATACCATCACATGTGTTTAATCCAAGCCATCCATTTCAAACCAAAACCATCTCAACCATTGATTCACCCTTTCCCCCCAAGCAAAGCATATTCCCTTGGAATATCCCTTCTCAATCCAAACCTAGGCTCCTTTGATCTTAGCCATCTATTTCAAATCAACACATCTCAACCCTTCATTTCTCCCACATGCCAAATAATTTGAAAACCAAGGGAGGCTCCCTTTGATTCTAGCCATCCAATTCAAACCATCTCATCTCAACCCTCCATCTCATTCTTCCCCCCAAGCAATGGAATATACCTTGGCATATTCTTTCTCTCTTTTCTATTCCATGTGAGGAGTAACACTTCTACCCCTTCCAAATTACCCTATCTACACTTTATACCCTTGGTAATTCATTTTCTCTTTAAACACTTCACAAATGATTTTCACATTGGCTATTTGAGTTGGTAAAACTTAGAATGATTAATGTTAAGGTTTAGTGTGAAGTACAATTGGGGGTTTAGCAAGGATAGGTATTTATAAGATCCAAACACCCAACACTTGGGAAAGTTTACATATGCCTGGCGCGCTGCCCGCACGCTGACGCGCGGGTGACGCGCCGGCCTCGGTAAAATTTCCCAAGTTTGGGTTCTTGGCCTATAAATACCACCCTTGCCTCTTGTATTCCTCACCCCTTGCCATTATTCTTTCTCTCTAGATTCTTTCTCTCTAAACACTCTCAAATCTTTCTATCTCTAATCTTGTGTTCTTGATTTTCATACTAACATCTTTGAAAGAACACATATCTTTCCAAGGGAAGAATCACAAGAACCTAATCCATTCTTGTGATTGTGTCGAGGGTCTTCTTCCTTATACCCTTTCTACTAGAATCGAGTCACTAGGTCAGGTTAGGGCTTGATTGAACAAACACTCGTTCATTCTATTATTTGTAAGGGAAGTCTTGTGTCTTGGTGACCAAGGCTAGATCATTGGGAATCTAGTTGGGGTTTGATACTTCTGGTGGGAAATCTTGGTAGTGATCTTTGTGATCCTTAGGTGAAGTCGAATTGTGAGACTCTTTTGGGTGGTTTCCGAGGGCGGAATACCATTGGGGAGTAACTCCTTCTTTGTAAGCATCGATATTAGTTAATATCGGTGGAGTGAATTGTAACAGTTTGTAGTCCACCGAAAGGATTATACTAGTGGAATAGTATAGGTGTCATGGATTCGCAACTCGATGTACGAATGGTATAAACCCCCCATCCCGAACCAGTATATATTGTGGTGTCTCTCTTTATTCGCTTTATATACTTTGGTTGTGTTTGTGGTTGTTTGGATTGATTATACAACCACTCGGTTTTCTTTGAGGCTAAAGTTTTTAAACGTCTTAAAAGCCGAAAAAACCGTATTCACCCCCCCCCCCCCTCTACGGTTCTACATGAACTATTCAATAAACAATTTGATCGAATCTAACAATAACTAAATTCGAAATTAATGTAAAATTGAAGTCACTAACACCGATTAAAAAAACTAAAACAATATTGTATATGTTAAAACAATAGCTTCAATATACAAAACATAACAATTTGAGCTGATACAAATAAAAAAAAAAACTAAATTAACAATTATGATTCATTTAATTAGGATATGAGCTTATTAACAGCGTTGATTGTGTGAATTGAAAAAATTAGGGTCAGGTTATGACTATACCAAGTGGTAGCGGCGGTGGTGGTAGGTGGCGGAGGAGCTGCTGATAAGCTTATTCCGTCTTCTCTCATTTAATTTAATTAATTGAGTTGAATGTTTTTGATGATTTTGTGACTGTTATGATGATGATGTATACACTCTCACTCACTCACTCACTGTTTGTTTGTTTGTGTTCATTGTTGTTTGGTTGTTGGATTTAGTTATTTTTTTATATTTATAAGTGTTAGGGTTAGGGTTGGGTCGGTAGTGTTTGGGGATGTGAGGGTGGATGTTGGTTATTTGGGATCAAGTACCAGTTGGAGCACTAGATCGATCGGACATCATTGTCAGCAGTGGCGGTGTTGTTGTGGTCGTCAGTGATCTGAGTAATATGGGGAAGAAGACGTATGTTTATCTCTGTAAGGGAAATGGATGATTTTTGGTTTGGATGAAATGAAGAAAATGGTAATGGATGACATTATATATGGGCAAAATAGTCATTTAACAGGAATAACGGGATTTTATGAGATATAACGGAGTGTTGACTAAAGAGAAACGGGTCGAAGGATGCAATCGGCATCAAAAAACTTAAGGAGGGACGCACGGAGACGGTTTTTTTTTAAACTTAGGGTCCATGGTGATGTTTTCTGGAAAGTTTAGGGACCAACGGTGTATTTTTTTTCTATATTTTTTTGTACGTATAGTTCAAAAAGTACAAGCGGCCTCCTTGTAGGGAAACCTTGGGTCCGATTTCATTCTTGGTCAAACTGAAATGACTAAAATACTTCTCTGTTCCTTTTTTTCTTCCTCTTTTGATTATTATTATTGTTTTTAAATTGAATAACAAAATCTAAACTTCTAATTTATCATCTTCCATCCATAGTTTATAAAGCCTAAATTATTCATCATCATCATCAACAACCATCATAATCATTATCTTGTTCAACCCATCATCACCCATAACCACCACACTACCACAACCCTATTTAATTTTAGGGTTTGGTTTGTGTAGATCTTAAGGTTTTAGGATTGGATCTCATTTTGTTTTATTTAAAGTGGTGGTTGTTGATTTTGAAAGTGAATGTTTGTCCTAAATAATGTCGGTTTTATAAAACAATTTAAGTAACAACATACAATGTAGCTTTTATCGATACAAATCAAAGAATTACAAAGTGTTATGTGGAAAACACTTAATTGAGTGACAGTGTATAACTCAGTTCTCTGAACAAGCAAACTTAGAATACTAAGTTTGCAAGTGAACTCTATGCGATACTTGATGTAAGTTTAACACGAGAGTAAATGCACTTTAATAAATTCAACAATTAGAATTTGAAGCGGCAAGCATTTACTCTCGACCAACATTCCTTTATATACTATATATGATGGAGTTGCTAGTAGGGTTTGGTAAATATGTGTCAAGTATATCATGGATGAGGTACAATAAAATTCATCTTCCATTTATTGCATCTATTCTAGGAAACCCACTAAGCTTGCTTTAGTGAACAGTTCACTGCTTTTCACCAACTCTTATCTTGTTTGACTTTTCACCAAATACACTTTATCCTGCTCGATTGTAACTTTGAAAGTCCCGCCTAAACCTCAAGGACTAAGACCTAAGCTCTGTTAGTAGTCAGAGAGCTGAGAGGTTCATCAGGGTATTGTCAACATGTGATGAACCCTTATCCATCAGCATGAGTTCCTTCAACATGCTATCTGACCAACATCAACTAATGAGCATGTCTTCAAGTATTCTTCGACTTCTTTTACGATGTTTATGAACTTTGCTAAGGTTGCTCATCGATTTCATTATAAGCGAGTCTTCTTGAGATGCTCTCAGATTCATTATCAGAGAGTCTTCTTTACATAGACTAATTTACGTTCAAATCGTTGTCAGAAACTATTGGACATTGAATTGACCCATCAATCTTCTCCTAGTTGGATATGAATTATGCTAAGTCTAAATTATTGCAAGTGAGCAAAACAACTTCTTCTTACACATAATTGATAGAGACTGAATAACAAAACGATAATTTTATTAGGAAGTTATGTTCGCATAAATATTACGATATTTAATCTATACATTCTCTTCATGTTTTGATGATGACAAAGAAGTAAGTTACAACACATAACATAAAGTGCTTAAGTTACTCGGATCACAAATCATCTATGCATTCATACGTCAACATCTCTCGACGTCTCAAGTATGCTTCAACAATCACAAAAGGTATGTACAAACAAACTTTAAATTTGTTGAATGATCAAAGGAACTTTTATTAAACCATTGGATTTTTTATAAAATGTTACAAACATTTTATATGTTTTACAAAACATTTTTGGTAAATAAAGGAAAATGTTTAATTCATAATAAATATTTGAATTCAAATTTTTAGCCCAAAAATGGTAAAAGTATTCTAGAAAAACCTTCCCCAGTAAAAGACAAACCTGAGGAACGTTAGGGACTGGGTGGTCCTCTTAAAGTTTAAGGGGACCGACCAAACTTTAAGGGGACCGGTACGCTCCTCAGCTCCTTAGTCTGTCTATAAATACTTGACTATTCCCCACATATTTTTCACCTCTTTGCACATAGTTTTCTCAGATCTAAAATTCTCTTTCAAATCTTTTTCCTTGATCATTTAACTTAATTTAAGTTTTTTTTTTTAAATATGATCCAATCATCCATCCATTTAGGTGCAAGAGAAGAACTTTTGTTATCGTCAAGATACGAAGTTATGTAATTCATTCGTGACATGTTTTACATTCACAATGTATAGATCGAGTCTATGTATTTCAAACTTGTGTAATAGTTAGATCATGGTGATCCTTGTAAGTAGTGTAAGATTGGTGTGTCCACTTAAGTGTGATTGGCGTGATGTGATCAAGAAGGCGTGAAGTAGTATCGTGGCATGCATTAGTTGAGTCGTGATAGAAGTTGTGTAGTGATCGAAGTCGTGTTGTGATTCAAGTCATGAAGATTATTATAGTTGTGATGGTGTTGAAGTCGTGAAGTCATGCTAAGTTTTGATAGATTGGTTCTAGCTAAGATTAGAACTCGACATCTAGCTTTGTGTCAGAAAATGATGTAAGCAAAAGTCGTGTACCATTTTCACCGCCTAAAGGGAGCTTTTTTAGTAGTGTTGTGAACTCTCGAGTTGGGTACTCGGGGAGTGGAGTAGGGCGAAGAGGCGCTTCGTAACCGAACCACTATAAATCACCGTGTCCGGTTTGCATTTCCTTTCTCTTATCTCTTTTCATTTATTCTCGCACTTATCGCTTTATATTTATTCTTGGAAATGTTTGTTAATTGTTACTTATACTGTTTTGATGTTGATTGTGTTATGGATAGAAGTTAATATGGTGACTGTGTGTATAATTATATGATATGGTCTAATGATTTAGATGTATTATTCAGACTTCTAATATTGAGTTTAACTTAATCGATAATTTGATACAAAATATTTTAAGATTTTAAAAGGAAAACGTATTCACCCCCTCCCCCTCTACGATTTCCACAATTGGTACCAGAGCCATGTCGCTCTAATTTTCAAAACAATTGGTTTTAAAAATTGAGTACAATCCATGTATCAAATTACCCATTAAGGAGGATTGAATATGAAAAGTGTATTGTTGATTAACTTGTATTAGTTTTGATGTTATGTACACTAATTACACTAGCTCGAGATAAGATTATGCTTAAAATAAGTTTTATATGTTCGGTATCAAATTCAGAAAGTTTCACACATTTCCCTAAAGTCAGAAAACAATTTTTTTACAAAAAATGCAATTCTTAGTACCAGGTGGGCGGTCCCTTTAAATATATGGGTGGCCCCCTTAAATCCTGGGCGGTCCCCTTAAATATTTAAGAGATCCGCCTGTCTGTTCGACAGTTTTTTCAAAAACTTTGAAAAATTATATAAAATTAACCGTAACTCTATAAAAGTCGTGCCACCCGACATTTTAAAGGTAATTGAGTCTGATTTAATTTAAAAATACTTACAAATAATCATTAGAAACTTAAATAAGTCAGAAAGTCAAATTGCTACACGGTGGTCAAAAATTTGTGTTTCATTTTAACGTAAAACTTGTATTTTACCTTTTCCTTCGAGTCGGGCATTCCTAGTTGGTATATCTGTGAAAAATTAAGTATTATGTTTTCAAAATATTGATCTTGATTAAATTATAAAATGGGGAGGAAACTATTTTATTTT
The DNA here is from genome assembly GCA_030686995.1 of Artemisia argyi. Lineage (NCBI taxonomy): Eukaryota > Viridiplantae > Streptophyta > Magnoliopsida > Asterales > Asteraceae > Artemisia > Artemisia argyi. The sequence goes on along the minus strand of CM060690.1, from coordinate 109,734,929 downwards.
CAAATAAAATCAAGCTAAGTAAACATTGTTGTATATAATACACAAGACGACGACAAGTGCTTTTATGTGCTATGCTATATGATTATGTGAACTTCTTTTTATCTTAATTTTGTTAATAGAAAATATTAAATGATCGTTGCTATTTGAAATTTACCTAATTGCATTGCATATAGGCATAGATGGCTTAATGTTACACAAACATCTTGTAAATGAGTTAAATCTAGTCACCTAAATATTTCAAACTATTTAATCTATTCTCAACAACACACTTAAATATTTTCAACAAATTACCTTGTTTTACCTTAGGTTTTTCAAACAAGAGAAAATGGATCATTTTAATACATTAGTAGTTATATAAAAGAAAAAGTATTTTCAAAATTTAAGTGTGTTCGTTGTGCGTAACGATAAATAGTCTTTCACATAAACAATTGTATTTTCTTTTCTTTTTAATTAGTTTAATTCAAGTTATTATTAGTTTTGGATTAGTTGACTAGCAACTAATTCCGTCCACTCATCTAACACTCGATATTTTTACTGTTTTCATTAAATTATAAAAATACAAAAAGAATCATCCCTCACCTCTTGACCTATCTCGTCATACACCTTGACCTAACGACACTATTCCCCTTGAGAACGATCAATCCCCTGGATTTACCTATACTATAGTACAACGATCAGGTACACTTCCTAGAGGATTGTAAAACTTCGTTTCAAGGTCTTGCAAATGTCGCATCGAAGAGAATCATTTAACAGTTGTGGGAGTTTTTCTTCTAAGGTTGTATTAATGATTGAAGACAACTTGGAAGTGAGAGTATCATTGATCATAGTTGGAAGTTTGTCATCTAAGATAACTACCACCATATTTGCAACCTTATCTTCCAAGAATGCATCAACAATCTTAGGAATTGTCTTAAATTCTTTAGTGAGACTCTCAAGCTGAATTCATGTCTACTTAACTTCCTTATGCAATGGATCAGTCCATAGCCTTGTGAACTTGGGAAGAGTAGCTGAGCTCACTTGCTTAGCAGCTAGTTCCTGAACATTAGGCATCATGGGCATGTGTACAGGTTCTTGAATGATTGGGATAATAGGCTCTGAAGATTCATGTATCACGAACTCTCAAGTTTTAAGGAATGTTTCATGTTCAGGGAATGGATCATCTCTTGTTGATGAATCAAGAGCATAGATCTTCTCATTCTCTCCATTTTTTTGCAAGTTTGTCATCTTCTTCTAAGACTCCATCCAAGGTTTTGAACACCTAATTTACCACTTCTTCATCAGCCTCTGAGTAATACGCATATTCATCCTCTGGCATTTGCTCAATCTCAAGGTCTGACTCAATTACTAGCATCTATGTATTTGTATGTGAAAATAGTGACAAGGGATTAGTTTCAACAATTAACTCCTCTCCAACAGCCTGGTTTTGATCTTCCTGGTCCTTATAGCTAAAAAGTAAAATTATAATGTAGGGTGAAGTTTGTGAATGTTTAGTGTCCTTCTCATCAGTCAGTTATAACCATCTTACTAAGTCATAAGGATCCTATCGGTGTCCCTCTGAAAAAAGATGTGATTTTCAAATTTCATCATTGGAATCATTTGATATAAATTAGGCTTATATGTTCCTCTCATCAGAGAGTGTGTAACTCTCTTTGAGTCATAAGAATCTTTTAAGTTTTCCTCATGCAAAGGTTGTTATTTAAGAATGCCATCTTTGGAAGGTTTTGGTGAGCTATTTTCATTGTCTCTCTCCTTAACAGCATGAGAATTTCCTACTAATTAATTGTGATATTTTCGTTGTTCCAAGGACGCTGAGTTTGATTTGTTAGTGACTTCTGATGGACCTAGTGATTTAAGTTATTGAGTACCATCAGGGTCTGATTTAGGTTTAGAGTCCCAAATGGTCGGGCTCTCAGACCCAAGCTGTTTTTTGGCATGGATCAGGCTAAGAATGGTATAGTCAAGTTTGGGTGTTAAGCCCTAAACCATCTTTCCCTAGTGTTGATTCAGAGTGAAAAGATAATAACTTAAGAGTTGACTATGAGATACTTGGTGGTCTTTACATCCTGACCTGGTTCCTTAACATTGTTACCACCAGATTCTTCAGTCTCCATATCAGCTACCTCGTGAGTAGCTGATGTCTCCCAATGACAACCAGTCTCATCACGCATTGATAATTGATGTGTCACATCTTGAGGTTCCTTCATCCTTTTGTTCTTCATCAGGTACAGTGTGTTTATAGGATGAGGCTTACCTTTCTGAGGGAGTTGGTGTTTTAGGTTTCTCGACTTTTTTTTTATTTCATATTTCTTTTTGGGTTTAGGAGAACTTGATTGAGACTCTGAAGCTATCTTCTTGGTTTTGAGTTTCCTTTTTGACTTAGCTCTCTTGCTAAATACCAAAGGCTCAACCAACTCACTTTCATACCCACCTTTAACCCTAGCCACTTGACACATATGAGTGTTCAAAGGCGCCTCATTTTTCTTTGGATGGCTGTTATAGCTCTGAGTACCTATCTGAGCTCCCTTGAAGGTAGTATACTTGGAGTTTTTGAAATCTTTACCCAGAAAATGTTCTATCATCAATGTTATAAACCTAGCATACCAAATGTTTTGTGTTCTTGGGTTTTCATTGAGTTTTTTACAAAGGTCATCAAAAGCGAGTTTGTAGTTTTGGTTTTTACCCCAAATCAGTCCATATGCCATTATTTGCTAAGCGTTGTTTAGTTGTTCATGTGACTCTTGTTTACCCGCAATCCCCTGACAATATGGGCCATTAACAATCTCGAAGTTGGAGAGAAAAAACTTTAATTTGACTGGGGATGACCATATCAAATCAGAAGGGGAAGATTTATCATCCTTAGGCTCATCCTAATCACGTAAGCCTAAGGTAGTTAAGCTACCTTTGGCAGTGTCAAGAGAAGGGTTTACTTCAAGGTAAGGACCTTTATATTCAAGTCTAGTGACTTTGGGAAAGTCATCTAGACCGAAAGAAATTGTTTTGGAACCCCTAAGAAATTAAAAATGATTTTGCCTAGTGTTTATCAACAACAGCAGTATACCATAATACCCTAAGGTATTCGTAGTAATATACGGATGGAGTTATTTAAAAAGCAGTTGCAATATCACATTTTTGCAAAAACTGGATTGTTGGTTCGTAAAAAGTGTGTTTATGTTCCAACCTTGCAACATAGTTACATGAACTAAACTTGCAGTCAGTGATTTTAAAATCTACATTTTCAGTCTTTTTCAAGCCTGTTTTTGTAGAAGATGATGATTCAGAAGCCATTTTAAAAAATTAAGTTTAAAAACGTTAGCTTCTTTGAGTATGTGAACAAGATTTTGAGAGGAAAAGGTTTGTGTGTGAGAGAAAAGTGAACTATGAAAAGAGGTTTTAGGGTTTTCTTATGAAAGTAGTTGAAAGGTTTGGCCCACTTGTGGGATTCAAAGCAAAAAATACCTTTAATAATTGATTTGATTTTGAAATCCGCATTAAATGCCTGCCCTGCGCTGATTACAGATTTAGTTACAGGTACCTTAGCATCCATTTGGGGGTTGGGGAGCGAAGAGCAAACCACTCTTCGATCTCCCGGTGAGTTGGATGGGAAGAGACATAAGGGGTTTTCTATGAAGCATTTGAATTGCCCCTTTCTTTTGGAATAGTTTAAAGTCCTCTTCTTAAGGGATTTTACGTGGGGACCCACAACCGTACATGCATATAATTGTGTTCCTCAACCCAAGAAAGTTGATAGCTTTTTTAGGGAGGATTCCCTTTAACAGTGGAATGTATGTTCAATAGTAACTATGTTTGCATTTACTTACTCATTTATTATAAAAAAATATTTTCAGAGAATTTGCTTTGGTTTTGATTTATCAGGGACCACTTGATCTGTATTTAACATACCAAGCTCAACTACCAGTTTAGTAAAACTAGTCTTAGCTAGAGGTTTCATAGAAATGGTAGCGAGCTGGCAGTCAGTTGGTATGAAATGAAGTTTAATATCACCTTCCATGATGTGGTCTATGATGAAGTGGTACCTGATGTTAATATGCTTGGACCTTGAATAAAGAACTGGATTGTTCAAGATGGCAATGACGCTGGTGTTGTCACAGAAGATAGGTACTTGGTCATAGTAGATCTCAAAATCAACCAACTGACTTTTCATCCAGAGTAACTGTGCACAACATCGAGCCACTGTTACATACACAGCTTCAGCTGATGACATAGCCATAGAGTTTTGTTTCTTTTCACTCCAGCATACTAACTTTACCCCATGTATTTGACATCCCCTGATGTACTCTTCTTGTTTAAGTTGCAACCTGCATAATCAAAGTTTGAGTATGCCTTGAGATTAAAACTTGAACCTTTGGGATACCAAAGCCATGGACTTGGAGTTCCTTTAAGGTACCTGAATATTCTCTTAGCAACAACCAAGTAGGATTCCTTGGGGTCAGATTGGTACCTTACACATAGACATGTAGAGAATTGTTTATCTGGACGACTAGCTATTTGATAGATCAAGGATCCAATCATGCCTTTGTATTGAGTCTCATTTACAGATTTCCTTGATTTATCAAGGCCCAAATTACTTAGGGGAAACATTGGACATTTCACTCATGCACAATCAGAGAGGTCATATTTCTTTAACAAATATCTAACATATTTTTCTTGATAAATTGAAATTCCTTTGGAATTTTATTTGATTTGAAAACATAGAAAGTAAGTTAATTATCTCATCATACTCATATTATATTTCTTGGTCATCGGCTTTGCAAAACATTTACAAAGATCTATGTTTGTTGACCCAAAAATAATATCATCCACATATATCGGAACAATTATGACATCACCATTTAATTTGTAGATAAACAAGGTATTGTCAATTGTACCCCTGGTAATACTTATGTTGAACAAGGAATTTTGAAAAAATTTCATACCATGCCCTTGGTGCCTATTTCAGACCATAGAGGATTTGGTTAGCCTGCAAACATGATTTGGAAACTCATTGTTTTCAAACCCAGGTGGTTGTTGTACATAGACTTCTTCAAAGATCTTCCCATTCAAAAAAGCATTCTTGACATCCATTTGAAAAACCTTGAAGTCTTTGTAGGCAACATAAGCAAGGAAGATCATGATTGCTTTCAGTCTTAGAACAGAAGCGAAGGTCTCATCATTGTCAATGCCTTCTTCATGCATATACCCCTAATCTACCAGCCTAGCCTTATTTTGTATAACCACCCAATCTTCATCCATCTTGTTTCTGAAAATCCATTTGGTTCCAATAATGGTTTTACCATAAGGGACTAGAACCAATACCCATACTCTATTCCTTTCAAATTGATTTAGCTCTACTTGCATGGTTCTTACCCATCCTTCTTCTTTAATTATTTCAGAGAGAAAATCAGCATATAAGCATTCACTTGCTGAGGTAGTTTCACTATCTCTAATTCTATTTCTTGTAGTTGCACCAGTTGATGGTTCTCCTAAAATGTTGACCAATTGAATATGTTTGTCTCTTGACCATTTGTCTTGGGGAACAAGAGTACTAGAAATGGATTGATTTTCAGGTTTTGCTGGAATTGGAATTAAATAAGGGACATGTTCATCTTCATTTTGTTCATCAGAGGGAGATGCATCATGTTCATGTTGTTCAAGTGGGGATTAGTGGTTGGTTGATCAAGTATTGGTGTATTAGTGATTATGGTTTTAGGGGTGTTGACTATCTCTGATTCATGTGAATCTGGTTTCTGATTGATGGTGGACAGAAGATCATAGGCTGGAATATAATTTAAAATTCACTATATTCAGGGTGTGTTATGGTAAGGTTTCTTGAAGGTGTGTATTTATCTTCTGGCTACGATCTGAATTCATTGAAGTTGATGTCGTCAGCTTTAGACCTTGAGTATCTGAAAACTTCATCACAATCAATGAAGGTTACATGGAAGGTTTTCTCCATCTCCTGTCTTTTGATATTTAACACCCTGGATGCCTTGGATACAACAGAGTAACTGATGACATCAAATAGTCCTGATATTTAAGTGTCAATTTCCCCCTAATATGCTCGTTATTTGTACTTATTATTAGGAAATATATACTTTGATTTCATTACATTTTGTATTCAGGTTACAAACGAGCATAAGAGCTAAAGAGACGCAGAAATTTGAAAGAACTCGCAAAAGATACACACTATAGTATGCTGAAGAAAGCTATGGCGTAACTTACACTCTCCATTACGCCGTAGCAAGGAATTCAAGTATGAAGACCAAAGTTAACTCGGACCAAGAACTATGGCGTAACCAGATTACCAAGCTACGCCGTAACTATTTAATGACTTAGAAGAATTCCTGATGATGAAGGCTACGTCGTAACCATTATGTGACGTTACGGCGTAGCAGTAACACCAAAAGTGGTCTTAGATCCAGAACTAAGTTATGGCGTAGCCCACTTGAAGACTACGACGTATGTGAAACCCTAAAAAGAGTTACGGCGTAACCAACTACATAAACTACGACATAAACCATGGCTATTGGATACGATGGTTTAACGATTACACTAGGTACGGCGTAACCAATTCTAGAGTTACGTCGTAGCAGTTACGGGCCTATAAATACAACCCTAATTTCTGCATTTGAGACAACTCCTACACCACCAAAAAGCAGAGAACGAAGGAGGGTTCTACCAAGGTATTCCACCACAGCATATGGAGCGTTTCCAAGGGAGAGATCACGCCACAAACACCATAAGTTTTAGCTATCATTGTGTTAATTACATTATCGAATTATGTCTTCATATTTTATGCAAAACATTGATTCGGCTGTACTTCACAACATGATCGGCAAAGCACCTTTGGTGCTAGCCTAGTTATGAGTCTTATATTATTATGATTATGTTTTCGTACTATTCCATAATGCTTCTAGTATGTGCATGCTTAGTTTATCGTTAGATTCTCTAGTTGCGATACTTTTGAAGAACCGGTTGTACCCGGTGCACTAGGGAAATAGACCAAACGAACCTAGTGTAGTTGGGTTGTAAGGGAAATGGGAAAGCAGACCGCAAGTGCTAGTCATTGACCTTGTGTGCAAATTGACCATAGGACCACCCTCCGGGTCAGATAAACTTAAGCAGTTAGAGGTATGGTCTAAGATCCGAAAGGTCGGGCCATACGAAGATAAGTCTAGCATGTAGTGGTACTTAACGACTCAAACTAGTCTACCGTATATCGGTTTACTCATAGAGGTAGCGCCTTTGATTCCCGGCAGGATTCTAGGGAGATAGGCTAGGGAACTAGACCAAATGAACCTAGTTATATATGTTCGCCCTTCTTGTTGCATTCGAATAGTTTTATAGAACACATAGCCATGTTAATATAGGATGATTAGCTAGGCTAGTACACTTTCTCTCTATTGCTCACAACTTTATTTAATTTTCTATCATTTAATTTTCAGCATTTTTTGTTTAATTATTCAATTCAACTCTCAACCAGTTTAAAACGTGACACCTAAACTTAGGTAAAATCCACCTCACATAGCTCTTGGGACGACCTCAGTTTTTCCATTTACTAGTCTACACGCGACCGGATACACTGTCCGTTAGTGCATTAGGGTAGACCATAAGGTAATCGAGACTATTAGAAATTTAAGACCTGGTCAGTAAAACCTACATCAGTAACCCAGAAAGAATCCATCACCAGCTTTTGCATCAAACATTTCCAAATGATATTTGTGATTGTGAACGAAGAGTAGACATCCAAATACATGAAAGTAGCTGACATCAGGGGCTCTTCCATGAAATACTTCATAAGCTATCTTCGTGTATCTTTCGATAGTGATTGATCTGTTCTATATGAAGCACAGTGTTAACAGCTTATCCCCAAAACTGCTTTAGTAAAGTGGAGCCATTAATCATTGTTCTAGCTACTTCAATCAGAGTTTTGTTTTTTCTCTCAGCTACACCAGTTTGCTTAGGTGTATAAGGAGAAGATAATTTTGGTGAGATTTCTTTTTCATCACAAAAGCTTTCAATTTATGAGATTTCTTCTTCATCACCAAAGATTTCAAGTGGGTGATTTTTGAACTCATTTCTATTATCACTTCTTAGCTCCTTTACTTTCACATCATTCATAGTTTCCATCTTTGTGATTAGTGACATGATGCATTCAGCTACTTCACTTTTCTTTTTATGACAAAACACCCATGTATACCTTGAGTACTCGTCTACTATAACAAGAGTGTATTTGTTGTGATTGATAGTTTAAGGGGTTACATGTCCAAACAAGTCCATATGAAGTAAGTGAAGGCATTTGTTTATTGATAATGATTTCTTGTATCTGAATGAAGCTCTGTTATGCTTTCCCTTCTCACATGCTGAAAAAGGTTTATCTTTTGAATAGGTGAGAGATGGTAAACCAGCAGCCAAGTTGTGTTTAGCTAAGGTGTTGATGTGTTTGAAGTTGAGATGTGACAGTATCTTATGCCATAGCCAAATTACACTGCTTGATTATTTGGCAAAGAAGTAGGTTTTGGTGTCTAGTCAAGGTAATGACATTATTAAACATGTACATCTCTGACTCTGGGAGCAATTAGTACAACTTCATCCTTTTGATTGAAAATGGTTCCTTGTTTCTTAGTTAATAACATCTTGAAATTTACATCACACAGCTGGTTGATGCTAATGAGGTTGTGTTTGAGACCATTTACATAAGCTACCTTGGTGAAACTATTCCGTTACAGCTTATTGTACCATATCCTTGTGTTTACCCTATAAAGTTATCTCAAAACACTATTACTTTAGGACCTTGTTTCTATGTATATTTGTACAAATATTTTTTAACCCCTGTCATGTGCCTAGAACAACCACTATCTAGGTACCATAAAGATCTTTTCATATCTCCCTGCAGAGATAAGTAAACTAATTAGTTTCCTTTGTGAAGCCACTTTTTGATGGGTTCTTATGATTTCTGAATAACGATCTCTGATTTCCTTATCTAAGGAATGTTCTGAGTGGGAGCTTATTTGATATAAAAGATGGCCTCATGTTCATAGCTCCTATAAATTTGACAGTACTTTCAAGGTTTAAAAACATTTAGTGTTTCAATGATTTTTCTTGAGGTACTGACATGTGGAACTTGTGATATAAATGGTTAAGGTTTCTCATCATGATTGCATAGTGAGGATGTTCCTTGGTCATATCATCTGTCCCATTACATATCTTACACATTAGATTGATGTAACAGTCCTCAAGGTGATTCTTATATCCACATTGAACGCAAGGAGAAAATTTAATTCTTTATTTGTGAAGGTGGAACAAATAGACAGAAGCTTCATTTGTTTTTTCAACCTCTAAAATTCTTTGACTAAGGTCAAAAGAGTTTGCTCAGGGATAGCAATGACCTTTTCAAGTTCAGGTGTTGGTTTGTCAGAAACTGTAAAGTTTGATAAGTCAAAAACTGTAAAACACAAAAATACGGAGCATAAAATCATTTAAAAAATCGTTTTAGCCTGTTAATAAAATGGATAAAACTGTCGAAAAAATTATGATACATAAAATATAAAGTTTGACAAGTCAAAAGATAGTAAAAGACAAAAGATACGTAACGAAAAAAAACATTAAAAATTGTCTTGTCCTGTCAATAAAGTGTGTAAAAGAGGGTAGAAGTTGTATAGGGGATTTCAATAACACTACCCCTATTTTATGTTAATTATGACATTACATACGACTGCTAGTTAAACATACAACTAGTCCTTAAGGATGGTGGTAAGAGTGATCGCGTTCCTCACCACTAACTCAGCGCATTATTAGCTTCTCTCTCCTGAACCAACATCACTACCAACATAGTGAAATAACACAACAAATGTTACAACCCAAATATGTCTCACTTAAACACAAATATACCTCACAAAAACCAAAATCAATCACACTCACAGAACTACACCTCCCGCTACTTAGTCTTGGCAACGATCGAGTTCTCCCCAAATAGTACCAACGACGCGTTAATCTGAGGTGATGGTAATAAAGTTGTACTTGTTGATGGAGTGCGGCATAGTAAAAGTGTTGGGATATGTGAATCATAACAATAATATAAACACATAAACATCAAAGAGTACGCAGCGGAAATAGATCAAATACAAGTAATTAAATTAACCGAATATAAAATGATGCGTACCTTTGTGATTTCTAGCAAGAATAGAAATCAATGAAACAAAAACTATAAACCCTAATAGGATTTAAATGGGATCGACTATAAGGAAGTCGAGTGGGCAATCACCTTGTTAGCAAAATTATGCTAACACTTCGTTCTCGAACACACGTACTAATAGCGTTTCAATTAGAAAAGCTAGGTTCTTAATTCACGAGCAAGCACTACTAATGAGCCTTAGATGATCACAAGGGATCGACTATAGCTCAAAGAAAGAGAGATGAGAAAGTGAATTGGCTTGCTAATGAACCAAGGGATGGGAAGAATGAATACAAGAGGCCATGTATTTATACTATCTCAAACTTGAAGCAAAAGGCAATCCCAATCCATGTGGGATTGTGATTTCGGCCAAACATTATCTCATAAGGATATTCCAGAACCTTCTTGCCTTACAATTTCATCTCTAGTCCTTTAACTTTCGTCTAACGGTCGTTAGGTATCGTTAAGCGCTTATTTCGTGAATTTAATAATTATTCCTCACTAAAACAATAATTATTAATTAATTGAAACTTATACGTAAAGTGTGCAATCCCGAAGTCTCAAGTTCGAGTCCGGACATATTCATTAATTATATCCGTTAAAAACTAACAAAAAGGATGTGTGTATTACCACTAGTCTAACCACATCTTAAAATCAACTTACACAGTTTCTTAATATCCGATTGTACCCTTATGGGATTTCTTTAAAAATTAAACTTACATACACAGTGAAATTACACGTTTTCATAGTTACACATGCACGACACATTTAGTTGGGACATTAATCTCACTCGGATACTGCTAGGCCAAAGGGCCGGCCAGCCTATAGAGTTACGTGAGTTGATCAACATCATATGATGAGAGTGTTATGTATGCAGCCATGACGTAGTTGAGCGGAAGGGGTTTAATTTTGAATATCGTGGGTATAAGAATATAACAATCCCACGTTTTCCTAATAGTGTTATTACCTATTATTGTTTGACCAATTGATGGAGATGTGATCGACATGAATACAATCTTTGAATTTAGGGTGATTATTCAAGATCCATACAGCAATTTGTGGAATAACTATGTGTATAAAGCAAGTGGAAGTATGGTCCCCTCCTCACAACTCACAAGTGTCATAGAGTAAAGCATTTGGCTTCTAGTTATCACCAAAAATGGTAAACTTTTTCTATGGTTTATTTTGGCTTCTAGTTAACACTAATCTTCAACAGCTTAGTTAATAATTTACCACAATCATTAAAGCCTTGACGTGTTTTGGATAATAAGTGAGCGTATAAAATAATCGAAAATGACTTGCTTTTAAAACGATATGGAATACGGAACGATTATTCATAAAGTGGATAAAACTAATTAACCTAATGAAAGAAGAGTATATATATTTGACCAACAAAATCACAACCACCAACTTCTTTGATGATATTGTGGTGGATTGCAACAACTAAGGAGCCCTACTTAAGTGTTCTAAACGAAATAAGCTAGGTTTCTTGGATAGGATTTTGTTAAGTCATAATGTGGGACATATTTGTGTCAGCACGACCACATAACTAATTCGTAATATGACACCGTTTTCTTTATTTTTCCCAAAGATTTGATACTTGACGGTTGACGCAATGCATACATGCATGTACTTACCTTAGGAGTATCTGCATAGGATAACTGAATGATTCATACTCATCAAGGAGAACTTATTCATGTATCTCCCTATGATCAATTTAAAAAGAGAAAGTCTTACTGATTAAACTTCAGAGACTTGAGCATATGTTGTTAACAACAACTTTAGAATTAAAATCAAAGATCTAAACTATTATGAGACATTATCAAATAGTTATACAGTCTCAAAACATTAGTGATAAAGTATCGCTTCCTGCTGCATAAATTTTCAAATTAAACCGGAATCCACGTCACTAAAACCAGATTATTTAAGACGAAGCCTCGTTTTTGTTTTCTAGTTAAGAAACATCTACCTTTTTGGACTTTGGTAATCAAATTATGGGAGACTGACCCACGGCAACAACCCCTATAAACCGACCGCATAGCTAGCATGTAACCTTTCCGTCTCAAGAAGACAAAAATCACGGACCAATCAAATAAAATATTCTTTTACTAATTTTTTTTATTACTTAAAATAAAAAAATAAATAATTATTTTAAGACATCCGAAATAAAAAAAATATGAATTATAATTTTAAGACGGAAAAGTAAGTGCCAGCATGTATAAGGTAAATCGCATAACATTATAATTGAAATAAGATAGGAAAAGAATGTAACAGTGGCCGCCGCATTATGCTACACCTCTATCGCCATTTGGATAGAGAAGTCATTCCCTAGTTTGACTCCTCTAATATTTTTCTCTCAATCGGTGTCTTTTTTGTGTCAGTTGTGCACTTTCAACTTCACATCAGTAGTTTGAAAACTGACACACATGAATGACACACTCCTGCTAATGGTGGTGTGTCTCTTTCTGTGTCACTACACAAATATAACCTATAAAACACTCACACAAAACACATATGGCCCCCGCACCTCTCGTCCCTTGCTCGTCCCCACACCAAAGAGATCCAAACCAACCCACCACCGACGAGGTGGCACCATTGGTGTCACAATTAACTTCTTTTTATTCCGTCAAAATCATGTAGTAAATTTAATATTTTTCAATGGTTTTGCAACAGAATGTTAAAAATTAATTTATAACAAATTGTTTTTGTTCTCTGTTGCAAATCCGTTGTAAATTTGCAATAGATTTTGCAACGCCATATACTCAGTAAAGATAAAATAAAATAATTTTACTTTTTGTTGTTATTCTGTTACAAAATTCTAAAAATTTACAACGGTATTGCAACGGAAAATTAAAACCAACGTGCGTCGGTTTGTAAACCGACGCAAACGTTGGCACTGGTCTAAGGCGTGGAAAGGGAGCCTCTCTAGAAAATCATGCTTTCGTTCCTTTTATTTCAAATAGTATCTCATAAGGCGGCCAAAACAATAAAACAGTACTTCAAAGTTAATCATCATTATTATGAAAGGTATTATCAACAGCTTCCAAGCTAACAAAATGTGTAAAGCATCAAGAACCAAGAACCTTACACGTAGAATAATGTCTACATCAATCTTTTGTCGTTGGTTTGAACTATTTGATGGTGATTTGGAATTGGAGGGTCCCAAATTTGTCAATAACTCGATCGAACAATCAAATCAAATATCATTAATTTAACTATCTTACTCAATTACAAGCCTTAGTGGACCTCACAGGCTCACATCTATATAACTTCCCACTTTTGGATTATATTTTGTACTAACGTGCCTATTGTTTAGGGATTTTCTAATACTCCCCCGTTCAAAATTTATAATCCCTTTTTCTATTTTGGGTTGTTTCAAAATTATTCTCTCCACTTTCAAATTTGGTTGCGAAAAATATAGCAAGTTTATCATATTGTACCTAATGTTTCTAAAAATTACAAACACCATTCAATAATTTAATTAATTACATAAGGGTAAAAGTGACATTTTAAAAAAATGTAAGAGAGAGAGTGCAGTAATGATTATATTTTCTTAAACTGTGTGTTTTTTGTCAAGAACAATAATTTTGAGACGGTGGGAGTATGTGTTTATATTAATTGAAAATAATAAAGGTTTTTTTTTTTTTTTGTTTTTTTTTTTTTTTTTTTTGGGGAGTAGAAGGTTATGTGTAATTAATATACGTTTTTAGTAAATCATATCCAGCGTCTTTAAAAAATGGCTAAAAGTCGCGGAATTGATTTTTATAGCTTACTAGAATACGGTTTACATATAAAGTATACACCACGTGACATAAACTATGAAAATGTAGATCATGTAACTAAACCGGATCGTTTGTATAAACACTTTTTAAGCACATAATCACATTTCACATGCTTGATATTTTTAAAAAATTCATGAATTTCATTCATGTATCGATTTAGTCATGCATCTATATCCCAATCAATGTTGCAAAAATCGTGAATCGGTCCCGAGGCGGTCGAGGGCCGTGTAGCGATTTTTGGCCGATTAATCGCCGATTCCAAGATCCAAAGCCGATTAATCGGCCGATTACCTTGTAATTCGCTCCAAGGTCCAAGGCCGTTCAGCTTGTAATCGCCGATTAATCGGCCTTGTAGGCCAATTTTTGTAACACTGATCCCAATCCTATACAATTTAACTGAATCAACATACATACAAACATTAACGCACACGTATAAAACACCATTTTTTAAAATCATTATAACTTATTAAATACATATCCATGAATGCTTTAGTATCCATAACCCAAACGTGATAATTTCAACCAGTTAAGGTCAACTTGGATTGCATCTTCGTAATAACGAGATATTGGGCAGGTTTGAGGCGGGCGGCGATCCTCACACTCAAACCGATTAGCAAACCACGTCTCAAACTCGCCCCGATCTCCATTGGAGATCTTATCAGGTGCCTTATTGGGGCGAAATGCTCCGTCAACCCGCTCAGATCCCTGTTGGGGTTATTATCAAGGCGCCTTTTTGGGCTCAACGCTTCACCAAATGTACATTGTTCCCCGTTTATTATTATTTTACACCAAAATTTAGCAATATGATTATATGCAATAACGTGAAAAATGAAAACTCACTAATAATATACTAAATACTAGCTTGAATAAGTTTTCAACAAATTAAACAAAAATACTGACACCTAATAACCCAAACGTGATAATTTATTAAATACATATCCATGAATGTTTTCGTATCCATAACCCAAACGTGATAATTTCAACCGGTTAAGGTCAACTTGGTTTGCATCTTCAATAACGAGATATTGGGCACCCCCCCCCCCCCCCAACACACACACAACTTTGTCACACAGTGTAACTTTTACTGAGTTTCATGTAATAAATTTTACTTTTTACATTTTGGCCCTCTATTTCATGCAATTTTCATTTCTGGCCCTCCCAGAAAAATGTTCTAGCTTCGCCCTTGCCTGAACCGGATAAAAATCCCACATAATGCCTAAAACCCGCCTGTTAATCCAGTAAGCATGCCCCGCCTTGCCTCAAAAACTTCTGATTTCTAGTTTCTTTATTGGGTACGCCGGTATGGGTTTTTTGCCATCCTAGTAAATGAGTAACGATAGAAAAAAATACGAAAGGAGAATATCACATAAACTAATTTAAAGAAATAATTTCTTCGAGAAATTGAACAAGTTGCAGATTTAGAAACCAACAGGGTTACGTATACTTAAATGACATTGGCAACCATTAGAACCAACCATTAATTATGGGGAACACTGCTCCATTCTTTAAGCTTTAATCTTTTACTTTAATGCCTTAAGCGTGCGCGTAATAGAACATATATAAAAGTATAAAACTCCTTTTATCTACTTTATAAAAATCATCATGTATGCAATTTATATCGTTTTGAAACATCAAACTCTCAGAAAAAATATACTTCCCGATTATCTCAAAATTAATGTCTACTTTAAAAATACATATAATCATAGTAACGTAAAATAATTCATTTGTTGACAGATAAAATGGCATCTTTACAGATTATAAACGTTTTCTAACATTGCTCTTAAGTGCATATTAAACTATGTCTATTAAACACACATTTTTTATTTATACCCAAAAAGCATTCAATTTTTATTAAATTTACTCATAAATTACCATAAATAAATGTAATTTTGAATTTAATAGACTCAGCTTTACTTTTATATAAACTCAAATGTGCGGAGCATAAATCCCATAATATAAAAGTAGATAATTTTTTTTAGACAACGCAAAACAAAAATATGATACTTAAATTAAGAGAGAGTATCATAATTTTCTTCTTTTTTTCTTTAAAAAAAAAAAAAAAAAAAAAAAAAAAAAAAAAAAAAAAAAAAAAAAAAAAAAACAGGTGTAATAAATTTTAAGAAGTCCCGGGGAGGTATGATCCAAAATCACTTGTACTCTATCCGTGGGTTGTCCTAAAATAAATGTGTTATATATTTTCATGAAACTCACACATAGACCTAAACAAAATAGAAAATTAAAATTTCTTGCCATTGCATTAGATGATCAGATCGAGTACTACACATATAGAATCCGACTAAAGCGCTAAAATACTGCAAGCTCAAATTTTACACACCGACTTGTTACTAGCTATTCATGACCATTGAATCCACAATGGACGACAGGATTTGCTCCTATGAACTATCTCTTATTAGCAAACATTTCCTTAGTGGTTTGAGATCAATTAGCGTCAACTAAACTTACGATAAGAAGTCACTAATAATCACTTTTCATCTGTGTTGGACTAGATTTAATTCAAGTAGAAAAATCTAAATATGTATACTTGTGCATATATCACTATCATATGCTCGATATACACCACATGAGTATAAACGAATTCTAATGACTGTATTCCAACTAGAAAAGCTTTCAAACCTTGGAACTAAGGAATATAATTTAGGAAATAGAAGTGGAAAGATGCAGAAAGTTATGCCAAATGTACATCAACATCATAAATGGATATACATGATCGCTTAGACGTTCATGAAAAATAGATCCATTTTCCTTTGAAATAAACTACTCCGTAATGGAACAAGTTAACTTCTTATGTATAGTGATCGATGTAGTAAAAGGATTTTTTCTTTCATTCTTGTTTACTGTACTGGGATGCTTCTATATCCATCTTACATCCGAATCTTGAAAAAGTGAGGGCAAAGTTCTTTCAAATCAACATCTAATCTTAACAATGCTAGTCAAGGAATCTTGAAATTATTGTGATTTATGCTATAACTGATCAACCCTTTCATTGATTCGTTTGCTTGTCTTATACAGTATTATTATAGTAATCAGATTAGGGCTCAAATTCGACTCTCGAAGTATGCTATAGTTAGCGAACCAGGAGCAATCTCTCTCTATGGTCGGGTACGGGGTGTTACAGTCTGCAGTCTCTCTATATTCAATCCAATGTCTTTCTTCTTTAAACTTTTATATAATAAAATATTGCATTTTAAAAAAACAAATTCAGATTTAGTAATAATTTTATAAAAAAAAAAGATTATTTTCTTATTAGGTAATATTTTATATTTATCCATAATACAAGTAGAAGATAAATACAAAAAATATAAATAAGATATTAAAAAAAAAGATTATTTATTTTATATTTATCCACAACACAAGTATAAGATAAATACAAAAAATATAGATAAGATGCAATTAACAATAGGATTAAAATTTTTAAATAATTATTTCAAAAAATTTTAAAAAAAGGGCAATTTCATATCTCCCCTCCTTTTAATTGAAAATTTCATATATACCCAAACATGCATTAAAAGTATTGTACATTATGCATTCAATACTTGCATTTTGGGTATATATGAAATTAATAATGAAAGTAGGGTGATATATGAAATTAATCCTAAAAAAAAATCCGCGCTTGCGAGGGCATTGTAACTAGTAGGTAATAATGACAAAGTCATCACAAAAACTAATTCTGCAATATTATGGACTACAATATATAATCTATTTAATATTTTTTTATAAATAAAGGGGAGGTAGACTGTGGTAGATGTTTTTGACTTTTGACTTGATAAGAGTTTAAGTCTTTGAAGAAAAGAATATTGGGTAGTGGTAGGACACTTGTTAAATTGAACTAGTTCTACGCTATTTTGCTTTGCTTTTTAAATTTTACCTCCCTAGTTCCCCTTTAGGGAGTAAGGAAACTTACTTTCCATGAATAACTAGGTAAACCCACGAATCATGAACCCATATTTTTAACTTTAATCAACTTTGTGACCTGTTGATAAAACTAAAACACTGAATCAAGTTTTACTAAGTTTACCCGACATATTAATTATTTTATTTAATAGTCAACTACAACCACAATATCATATGACCGGCAATATCTCCTCACACACACCTCATTTCTTACTAGAAATTACACTATCTTCACTGCCATATCATTCAAATCATAATGACACCCGTTTCATCCATTTTCCTGTACACCATATTCCAACTGGTACAAAATTGATGATGTTGTGAATTGTGATGCAGTTGTGAAGTGGGGGTCACATGCTCAAGAAATCGGACCAATTTCGCTCGACGATTTCTATACTACGACATTGATGTGTAAAATCTCATTTTATAGTTATAAACCGAATCCAATTGAGACTTACCAACACTCTCGGATAGTGTACCTCACTTCTAGTATAGACTCGGTAAAACCTGGTCGTTCGCTGGAGCGAGTGAAATTAACTATATTTAAAAATAAATAGTAAAATAGTAAAAAAAAAAAAAAAAAAAAAAAAAAAAAAAAAAAAAAAAACCAAAGATGAGAATACGTAAATATTGAGATTGAAAATAAAAATAAAATTAATAGACAAAACGCGTGCTCGCCTTGCTAATCATCTAACCTATCAATGACATGAATGTGTGTACAATGTTCACCTAGCAATGTCCCGGTGAGTCTTTTGTAGTGTAGGTGTAATACGAGTCGATAGTCCCAGCACACTTCGTCTAAAAACCATCTATCTCGTTGGTCGAAGGGAAACTAGTTAATGTCTAAGCATAAGAGCCTCAACTAACTTATATTGACATTGTTTTTGTGTGATTTCATTTTCCTATTGGTGTTTGGTTGTGCAATTATGATAAAAAAAACGAATGAGTGCTTTAAACTATAAAAATAAATCCTAGATTACGTTAAGGATACATTTTCATAAGTTTAAATCTAAGGTTTACTTGAGAACAAGTAAAGTTCAAGTGGCGGGATATTGATGACATCAAATAAGTACATTTTATTGGCATCATTTATCCTATATTATTGACTTGTTTTATATTATTGTATATGAGAATTGATACTTAATCGTTTACTTTTGTAATTCTCAGTTATAAACAAGCACTTGGTGAAAGTTAGCTATTTTGGACGTAAAATGGAGCAAAATGGATGAAGCTGGAAAAGTCTACTGAATCGAAGGAAGATACGCTGTATCATTCTAGACAGATACGCCGTACATGAAGACTTAGACGAATCAGAAGACCATTTCCTGACTTTGAAGCATGCGTCGTATGGAAACATATCATACGCCGCATATAAAACCTTGATCAACACGAAAAACCAACTTATTCTACTCTAGATACGCCGCATGCCGTTCCAGATATGCGGCGTATCAATCTCAAGACTTCACCAGATAATCCAAGATTCATTAGAACATGTGCTGTATGAAGATTGAACGTACGCTGCATCTAAAGGCGGTGTACGAATATTCCTGAATATTATAATCATGGACCCAACGTGAAGTTACCTCGATGCGCCGTATCAACTTAGTTGATACGCCGTATCGAACCTACAGACAGAAACTATAAATACCACATTCGACAGCCAAATTCAATATACATCACAAAGGCGAAAACCAGATGATTTGGCAGCACAAGACACACCTCAAGGACGAATTCAGAGCAGTAGGAAGGTCCTGCTAGTATTCTAATTCATAGGATAACTCGATTAATTATATTAGCAATTTGTTAATGATTGAGTTAGTGTCTTTTTCACTATTTTTGGGTAAAATATTTTCCAGCTGTTATAAAGAGTATTTGATTTTTATTTGGTTTCTTTATGTATGTGCTTTGATTGCATATTAGGATCTATCGCGCCTTGTCAACGTAGGCTCGCGCAATTACTTCATTAGCATTATTATAGTTAATGTAAGCCTATAAAAGGGATAGATAATACATAGACCTAGTAATCATTAAGAGTTTACTCGCCTGTAACTAAGACTCCATTGAGAGAGAACAGATTTTAGAACTCATCTTATACATCTAAGCAATTAAACGTGTGACAAGTTATCCCACTATCGGCCAGGCCTCTTATCTGTATTTATTTTCTATCTAGGTACGTGTGTGCCATTCATTCCCTTGTTTAATTTAGTTAATTAGATTGTTTTATTTACTTAATCCACTCAATCGTGCCAGTCTCTCAGGCTGAAAACCCCCTTGTGTTAGATCAGGTTATTAGAACTAACTTAGGATTAAAATAATGATAGATATCTAAGGCGTTAACGTTCCACTCTTAGTATTCGACACTCTACTTACCAACTAGCTACATTGATCGGGTACACTGCTCATTAGTGTGTGTTATAGGATAAGTCGACTAAATATAAATTTAAAACTTGATAGATATAATCTATTCTACAACGATATACACACGCATCAGAGGGCACTTTAGGAACAATTATCCCTAGAACAGTGGTCAGCAAGTCAGAGGTGCTCGCAGCAAATCATATGTGATGGGCAACTGGAAACCACAACAAGATCCAAATGTGGTTATTGGTACATTTTGCCTCAACAAGTGTCATACGGCGGGGTGTTATCATTGGTCCTAAACGGTCAACTAAGTTTACCAGGTGATGGTCAGCCAAGTCAAACGTCAAAAACCAACTAACCAATGAGTTTAGGGAATCCCCGGGTCGTTATGTCCCGACAAGGCGTGCAATTGTATTTGTGAACGTTTTAAATGATCGGGTGATTAATCAGGAAGGTTAGGAATTTGATTATTATGATTACACTACGAGATTATGATGGAAAATAACTTAGAAACACTTTATTAACAATTACTGATTATCAGATTACCTAAAAACGTGATTTAACCTAAAAACGCGCGTTTGAGTTTAAAATAAACGCGAATGCGCAAATTAAAAAGTGAAACGGGAGTAAACAAAATCCTACGAATGTGAAAATTATAGTTTTACAATCCTAAGGTTATAAGAAAATTTTTGAAAAATTAAAATTATTTTTACAACTATTTAATTAATTGCTATTAATTAATTACTAATTATTAATTACTTTTTAATTAACTAAATTATCCTAAATTACAAATAATTATGAAATTTAACTAGAAAAATGAAAATTAAATTTAGAAAAATCTAAAATATTATAAAATTAATTTTAAGACAGAAAAACTATTTTTCCTACTTTTTAATTAATTATTACTAATTAAAACTAATTATTTAATTAATTTAAATTAAATTAAATTATAAAAAATACTAAATGACCAAGGAAAAATCTGAAAAAATTACTAAAAATCTATTATGAGTACAGAAGCCTAGGAAAAATTAAAAATTAGATGTTGCTTATAAATAAGCAGAAAATAAGCCAAAAGAGCTTAAATAGAAGCTATCACTTTTAGTATTTTTGGATTTTCTTAATTTTTCTTTTACACAACTAATAAACTACTGAAAAGAGACATCTTTTGTAAAGGGGCTTGTCTTGGAGCTTATTAATAAGTTGTGTGCAATCTCACTTTCTTAACAGTGCTTATTACAAGTTTTTGAAGTACAAAAAGCTATCAGACAAGCTACTAGCTGAGAAGCATGAACAATTTAAGCTACTAACACTTAAGTGTACAGGAAATAAGCTGAATAATGCAAGAAAATGGGCAGAACTAGTCACAATAAGCTAATAAGCTGTTACACCTCTTACAGAACCAAACAGGCCCTCAGGGGCAACAAGCAGGCCTAATTGAGCTATACAAATAAGCTGAGAAGCCTGAAAAAGGCTTGGAACTCACAAGCTAAGCTAGTGAGCTGGTCAAAAAATCCACGGCCAAGTGAGTAGCTCAAGACATGAGCTTGTGGGGGCCTTGGGAAGATTGGGTCACAAACTGAGTAATCAGTTTTGGTTCTGGGATCAGGTCACAAAAGTGGTCAAACAAGCAAGGGTAAAATAAGCCAAGCTGTGAAATAAGCTCAGAACTCAAAAGCTTAACTCACCAGCTTTCTAAAAATCCAAACAACAGTCAGTGTGTCCTACTAATGAATAAGCAAGAGGGCTGAGAAGATGGGTGTTTGGTCAGACCATGTGGAGCAGGGCATGTCCTTGCCCTGCATGGTACTTTAAGCCCACAAATAAGCACTCAAAAAAAATTAGAAAAATAAGATGATGGTGGGTTTCAGCAATTGAGGTGGGTCACTACAACTTGTGTAAGTTTCAAGTCCTAGTTCTCAACACAAAATTTACATTAATTCTTGGGATATTAGTAATTCTGCCTACATGTGTCAATTTGACTTTCTATTTTTACCACCACAGTTGACTTTTGTGACTTATAATCCTACTAAACTGAATACTTATGACCTTAAGAGCTTAAATGGAACTTAAATTGGCAGTGATAACAACTAATGAGCTAAGTGACAGGATTTGGTAACCATAAACCCTCACAGTTAACTAGATATTGAGATAGGTCTAAGATTTTGACTTTTTACTAAAAACCTACCAAGTTTATGTTTTAACTAACCTATATCTGACCTAAGAGGGATGTTAAAACAGATTCCAATCAATACAATTACCCTAATCCTACTCTAAAAGCTTAATCCAAACACCCCTTTGAGGTCTGTTCTGATGGTTTTACACAGCAAATCAAGGGTCTGAACAAACAAACTGTAATACTAACTCATAATAAGCTAAAATACACATAATTTTGCAGAAACAAACTTCAAATAACTACTACAACTAATAATTCAGATTATGCAAAAAAAATTGAAGGAAGTCTTACAATTTGAACCATGTCACAGAACCAATGAGAACTAGAACCCAATCTAAAACCCTATGCTCCCATGAGCTCTAAACCACTTCTGTCCATGCTTCCCTTTTCTGTATCAGCAATCTACAACTCATTTTTGATCTTTTTCTCTTCTATTTTTTTTCTTTTTCTTATTTCATCTTCTGTTTTTGTCTTTCTTTTTTTTTGTTTATTTACTAAGAACAAATGTGATTTTATAAAACCATAAAACAACAATTACAACTTTGAGCAAGATTTAAAGAAATTAAGAAACTGAGAATAATGAACTTGTATTTTAAGGAAACTAAAATACTTGAATTGATGCTGAAAAGTTTTACAAACTAAGTATTGAAAACTAAAAATTACATAAGAAATCTACTTTGCTGAATTATCAAATTACATAAGGAAAACTACATGCCACACAGGCTTACAATGATATACCATATGTTAGGAATACGAATATTCAGATAAAGACTCGGTCACCCCAAGTATTGCTAAGCATTACGTAGCTCGTAGAATTATCCTTATTATAGTTAGTACGTAGTTTATTAGTAGTTAAATATATAAATAGTATTCGTAGAGTGGGTCGGGTCTTTACCCTCTGTCAGCTCACTCTACAGCTCGTTTTATGGAGCACCAAGTATTGTAGTATATATACCCTCTCCCACCCAAGGGAGAGGGTTGGAACTTCTCACACTTTCAATCTAATACATTTCTATTTCTCTCACTAGAAGTCTCCCACATCTCTTTCTCTCTCTAAACTTCTTACACTATTTCGATCCATAAATCACAATACCATACGTGTTTAAGATTATGAGTACTTTACAATTGGTATCAAGAGCCATGGTTTCATCCTAGGATTGTTAGTGCTCGAATTTGTAGCTTGGTGTTGTGTTTCTTATATGGTTCGAAAGTTTTAGTGAGCCTTCTTCTCCATTTGATCTCGTATGGTGTTTATCTTGGTGTTTTGGTTGTACTTTCTTTGTTAGAAAGGTTATAGACATCTTGTGTAGCTATTGGTTTAGTCATATCATCATTGTTGTGGAAGAAAAAGGCAATTCGTGGAGTGTTTCTAAGTAGCGAGTTGGTCATTTCAAAGTAGAGAGTTGGCAGGTTTTTGTTAGCGTGTTGACAATAGAGTTTTGGCGGTTTGCTATTTTTGGGTATAAAGCCAAATCGCTAGATAGTGACAGTTTTGTCCTATTATTGTAGCGAGTTGACAGACCAACGACTTGATCTTTTCTAGCGAGTTTTGGAGTTTAGCGAGTTGGTTATTGGCAGCGGGTTGTGATCTGTGTAGCGTGTTGTTTGCTTTAGCGAGTTGGTGGAGTTAGCGATTTGTCTGTTTAGCGAGTTGATCATTGGGTAGCGAGTTGTGACCATTTCAGCGAGTTGATTGATTTAGCGAGTTGGCACTTTGCGAGTTGGTTTTTAGCGAGTTGGCTTTTTGTGAGGTGGTGTTTAGCGAGTTGGATCTAGCGAGTTGCTTGTTTAGCGATTTGCTTATTTTGCAGTTTGACCTAAGTTGACTATTTTACGTCAAAACTTCAAACGGCCATAACTTTTGAACCGTAACTCCGTTTTCAGCGAATTAGTTGTCAAAACGTACGGAACAGGCTGAATATTGTGAGGTTTCACCACGAAGTCGTGAAACAAATTTTTCGAGGCCCAAATCACCTCCGGAGTGAAGTTATTGAGGTTTTAAGTTTTTAGACCAAATTTTCACCAAAATTTCGAGGCCCAAATTGCATCAACCGAACCTAATCACACTGCTGGTTGATTACTCACTGCTAGGTGATCAAGCTGTTGTGATTTGATAATACGCTGCAAGTTGAATAGTTCTGTGATTCGAGAATTGTTACGATTTGAGTTGTTGCAACTTGTCCAATTACAATCTGACGTTGCAAGTTGATTCCTGCAATTTGACTAATTGTGATTTGACTTGGTGTGATTTGACTCGTTGTGACTTGACTTAGATAACTTACTGTACCTTGCAAGGTTTATCATCTCATACTTAATCACTTAAGTACTCAGCATCATTTCACGGTTTCTTTTGTTGATTTTATAAAATCCCGCGAAAGATTCGATTTCTCGGTTTAAATCACAAGAGTTGTAAAATCCCGTGCACGTCTACGTCATGTCGAATTCTTCAAATTCAGTCACACCTGAGATACTCAAATCTGCAGCAACGGAATCATCGTGCTCGAATTCTCAAGAGAATGAACGTCATCAGCCAATTAAATTGCCCGATAATGCAAAGGATTGTTGCATTGAATGTTTTCGATCACTCCACTCACATCTCAAGGTTCTCTTTGCAAAACCTGGATACTTGGGAGGTTTCAATCGTGCATTCGCAACACTTTTTGGTCAAAATGTTGAGACCTTCACAGTCAAAATGACTCTACACTTAGATCAACTTCAACAACAACTAGAAACAGGTGAATTTTCTGAAGGTAGTTCTATGGCTGCATTCTGTGTGATCAACAACCAACTCCAAGCATTCATTGATTCACGATTCACTGAGGAGTATGATCATGAGAGTCAAATGACGAAAAAGAGCTTTGCTACTCATACGGGAATTGAAGTTGACGTTTTCAGAGTCACACTACTCCAACTCATGGGTAATGTGAATGAGTACATTATGAAAAGAGCACAACACAAACTCAAGCATGAAGACAAGGTGAAGGCATGTCGGGAGCAATCAAGTGATAACATTGTGGATTCAGGTAAAGCATCAGATGCTGGGTCAGTTGTCACCGAAGGCTGAGGATCAGAGACTGATAAGCTTGACACAACGAACAGTTCAATGACTCCTACACGTGATGTGGATGCATATATCAGACCGGAAAAAGAACATGTGTCATGTGCTAAGGTACTCGAACTGTGTAACGTGGTTGATAAACAAAAGATTCCTAACAAAGTACAACCGACAAACGATGTCGATTCAGATGTTGTTGACATGGGAAATAGCAATGTTGACCCATGTGAACAACATATGAAACACAATGAAGTGTCTGTTGTACAATGTAGTGCATCTTCTATTTTAAATGATGATTGTGTGTTGCATGAGAACACCGCCTATAACCCTGATGACTCCTTGACCACTAGATTTAATATCCTTAAGGATCAGGTGGCAATGTATGAACAACGTGCTAGATTTGAACTCACTGGACGTGAGCAGAACATGGAATGGCAAATGCGTGCATACATATCTGAAAATAATCTTAAGCGAGAAACATTGAAAAAGGAGTTACAGTCTTTGCAAAAACAACTGGATCAAACTGTTAAACAAAAACAAGAGATTCAGAAAGGCTTAAACACACTCAAACATGATTTCAATGAAAAGGAAACAAAACTCCTAAATGATTTCTCTAGTCTTAAAATCCTAAAAAATAAACTTGAGGATAAGTTATACACGCAAGGCCAAACCATTCAAACTGCTCAAATGATGCATAAACATAGGAAGTTGAGTGATGATCATAGTGAGAAGGATTCTACTAAGCCAAAAACCAATATCCTTAGAAGCGGTATAGGTGCACAACCGGCATTATATGATGCTAACATTATGCTTGAGCCTAATCATGCCCCACCTGATGCTACATCTGATGATGAGGGCAATGAGATAGAAGATAGAACCAGAGAAAAACTTGCTGAGAAATTAAGGGATCCCCAGTGCATAGCTAATAAAATCTTGTACAATTATGATTACTCTGAAGATAATCAATTAGCTATCTTAGTCCCACAAAAGAAATTTACTCCAGAGCAAGTCTTCTGGAACATTGACATGGAAAAGATGCAAGCAGAAAGAATAGTGGGAAAAACACGTACAATTTTTCGGATAGCTGGCCCAACCATTTATCCCCTGCGCACACCCCAGCATCTAGTACCATATACCCTTCCCACACAGTGTAATACCCTAATTGCGTTATATGTCCTTGGTCAATTATTCACTGATTTTGATAAAACATGTAAAAAGAGAATAATACCAACGGGTATTACTGAAGGGGAAAGAGGTTTTGAGCAAACAAAACAATGTTACCTAACTGAAGTCATGCCATTTTTCAATCTTCTCAAAGAACATTTTGAGGGCCTTAAAAATACCATTAATGAGGATGTGACTCAAATGAAAAAGGTTTTTAAAGATGTGGAAAATGAGGGTAAACAATTGGCAATTGATCTTAAATACAGTGAAGTTGCGAGAAAAAATATTCTCATCATGAATGAGAATTTGATTACTAAATGTGTTGCTAAGGACGTATTTTATACTGCTACTGATTCTACGTTATCTGCCTGCCAATTTCATGAGATGTCCATTGCATTGACCGCTCTCCAGAATCGTGTTGTTGAGCTTGAGGGGGAGAATTTAAAATTGCGTGAGAAAATTCAGAACGATGACCATGATAACATGGTCAGACATTTGTCAAAACTAGAGGTTGATAATCTTAATTTGCAATTAAAGTATCAACATCTAGAAGAAAGAACCAAAATCTCAAATGCCAAGACATCTTCGGATGCTCCTGAATTTGATACATGTTTTGAATTAGCCAAACGGGATGAAAAAATTCAAGCTCACACGAACACGATTCGAAACCTGAGGGACCAAATTGCCCAATTGAAGTCAAACAAGAGTGATGTGATTAGCACCCAAAAACCACAGTCTATAGATTCTCAGAATTTTCGATTTCATGATACCATTAATAAATTGCAACATGAAAATGATTGGTTTCGTGCTGAAAATTCAAAAGTTAAACAACATTACAAAGAGTTATATGATTCAATTAAGATCACACGTGATATAAACAATGAAAATATAGCTTCTTTGCTTAAAGAGATTGAGAATCTAAAGACTCAGGTGAATGCCAATCATCACTTGTGATAATGTTGTTCAAAAGGTTTCTGCTTGTAAGAAGTATGCTTGTGATGCTGTGTATATTCCACTTCCCCTTAGGAATAATAAGTTAGTTCATAGTGACTATCTTAAACATCTTAAGGAGTGCCTTGATTTGCTTCGTGAAATCATTGAAGAGGATAGGATAGCAAAACCACTTGATGATGCTATTGTAGGTGCCTGCTTTCTCACTAATAGATCTCAGGAACTCTTAGAATATGCTATTGGTACATGTCCTAAAATTGATAGCAAGCGAGATAGGTATACTGCATCATCATCTATGACTAAGAACAAGCATGTTACCTTTGAGGTACCCTTGGAAACTTCAGATCCCAACACATCAAAACATGCTCAGCAACCGGAAGTGAAAAAGACTAAAATTCTCATTAGTCCGTCTACAGGAGTAAATAGTAACACTAAAGCTGGAGAGTCTAAACCAAGGAGAAATATAAGGAATTATAGGACTTCACCTGCTAAAAGTGTTCCTAAAACGAAAGTAGACGACCACATGAGGAACATTAAGTTCAACTTGAGCAAAATGAGTCATAATTCAAAACCTAATTCACGTTGCAAAACATGTAATGAATGCATAATTTCTAGTAATCATGATAAATGTGTTGAGAAATTTCTGAAGTCGTTTAACAAAACCCCAGTTAAGAAAGTTTGGAGAGCTAAACAAAGTAAGCAAATTTGGAAAGCAACAGGTAAACTGTTTGCCAATGTTGGTTATCAATGGAAGCCCACAGGAAGGAAATTCACTTTAGGAGAACAGTGCCCTTTAACTAGGATAACCAACTGGTAGAACTTTCCCTTTGGAGACCCAATGTCCTTTAAATAGGCCCATGGCATCTACTAGTGAAGTTTCCACCATTGAAACGAATGCTCCTAAGGTCTTAGTAGCTCCAGAACTTGTTTGCACTAACCAACTGGAACCCAACTCAAATTGGGGATCCGACGCTCCAAATTTTCTGCTCTCGTCTGTTTCCAAATGCAGGTCGTACATTTCGTCCTTTGATATTTGGACTCAGGCTGCTCTAAACCTATGATTGGGAATCGCTCAGGGCTCGAGAATTTCGTGAATAAGTTTATCGGGATAGTTAGATTCGGGAACTATCATTTTGGGTTAATTATGGGTTATGGAGATTATGTTTCTGGTGACAGCTAATTTCGTGAGTATACTACATGGAAGGACTTGGGCATGATCTGTTCTCTTTTGGTCAATATTTTGATTCCGATCTTGATGTTGCCTTCAGAAAACACACATGCTTCGTATCAGAATTGGATGATATTGATCTTATTAAAGACAGAATGGCACAAATCTATACACCTCTTCTATCTAATACATGATGCGGTCCTCTCCAATTTGCCTTCTCTCAAAGGCCTCAAAGAACAAATCATGGCTATGGCAACAAAGTTTTAATCACTTGAACTTTGGTACCATCAATGATCTTGCTCACAATGATCTTGTATGAGGTCTACCCAGATTAAAGTTCGAAAAAGAACTTCTTCATTTGGCTTGTCAACTGGGTAAACGAAAGAAGCATACTCACAAACCTAAAATTGTCAACACCAACATGGATGTTCTTTACACCCTTCACATGGACCCAGGCAGACTAATGAGTGTGAAGAGTATAAATGGGAAGTAATATGTACTCGCTGTTATCGACGAATACTCTCGGTTTACATGGATAAAGTTTTTGAGAACCAAGGACGTGACTCCAGAAGTTATCATAAAACTCATCAAACAACTGCTAGTAAGACTCACAAAACCAACGGAATCATCCGGTCAAACGATGGAACGGAGTTTATCATCAAACTACTCGTTCAATTTTACGAAAGTATTGGCATCACCCATCAGTAAAGTATCCCATGCACTCCTCAGTAGAATGGAATTGTTGAAAGACAAAACTGTTCTCTTGTAGAAGCTGCACGAACCATGCTAATATTCTCCAACGCACCGATGTTTCTATGGGCGGAAGCAATTGCTACAGCTTGTTACACCCAAAACCAATACTTGATACATACTCTTCACAACAAAACTCCAAATGAGCTGATTCATGATAGTAAAGAATACAGAGTCTACAACAATCGAACCCGATAAATCTTGTTAACCATTCACGTCACATTCTTTGAGCTGACTGAGCAAATGGCTCCTGTACACATTAGTGCAGGACCCGCGTCTCAACTTTTGTCCCCTGAACCAATCAGTTCAGGCCTTGTACAGTATTCCACGCCTGCAGTACTTTATGTACCTCCTAGATGTGAGCATTTGAAGATCTTATTTGAACCGATGTTTGTTGAATAATTTGAGACACCTACTGATGATACACCGACACCACCAGCTGCCGCTGCTCCGGTTCTGTACAACTCAAATGGTCCATCAGTGTCTACTTGAATTTATCAAGATGCTCCATCTGCTAGTTATTCACCATCATCGTTAAATCTTCAATCTCCTTCTGTACATCAAGGCACTGCAGTCGACTATTCTTTTGAAGTAAATTCATTTACTCCTCTTGAGTATGCTCTGTTCAAGAACCTATTTGCTCCTGAATCTTCTTCTGAGACACCTTCGTCAAGGGATGCAAACATGACTTCTTCAGGTTCCTACCCTCAACCACATCAAAAACTCAGAAAACGGACCGAAGATCATCCGATTGATAACATTGTCGGGGATCTTTCTCGACCGGTGTTCACACGAAGACAACTTACCACCTTTGCCTTGTGGTGCTTTTAGAATTCCGTACCTTCCAAAGTTGAACCCAAAGATGTCAAAACTGCTATCTCTAAAGACTGTTGGGTTAATGTGATGCATGAAGAAGTTAGCATGTTCGATCGACTTGAAGTATGGGAATTGGTACTATCTCCAGACTGTGCCATGATTATTGCTCTAAATGGATTCTTCAAAGGTGTGGTGGATTAAGTTGAGAAAGGGCAGTGGTACTTTTCCTTTGTGAGGATAGAATTTCAGCTGGCGAATTCGTTCACAAAAGCACTTCTGAGAGAACGGTTTCAATTCATTCTCTCATGATTTGGATTGAAGTGTCCTTCGCCAGTATCTCTCAAACGTACTCAGGAAGAAAATGAGGAGAAATGGTTTTGCTTCACATATCCTTGTATATATCTTATACCATAAAGAAAATAGAAAAATATAAAACCTATAAAACCCATAAAAATCAGAAATATCATAAAAAATCCAAAAATATTCTTCTCACGACATGTCTTTTGTATAATCAATATTATGTACGTTTCTAGAAATGTCATTCAATAATGACACGGAAACATACATATGCTTGAGCAAGAGTTTTTCGGTTTCAAATAAAAAAACATGTCGTTTCTCAAAATATTCTTCAAAATTATGGCTTGTAGTCATTTCAGGCTACAACCCGGACTTCATAACTATGGATTGCTATTACTTCAGATAGCAACCCGCTCCTCAAAATGGGGAAAGCATGTCGCTAAAAAGATGGCTGTTCCTTTCACTGGGTGATGTTCACCCGGGCACGGATTACTTTATATCTGTGTTTCATCGACTTGATGTACGTATCAGTGCATTATTTCTTGTTTAAGAAGAGAAATCTTTTTTTTCCATAACAAATAATTTTCTTTCTATGATTCTTCGGAAAATTATTTATGTGATACATGGTGGTAACGTGTTGCTTGTAAATCAATCAGTCTTAGATACTTCATAAAATTTGTCACTCAATTAATGACAATGGGTCATCAATTGAGGGGGAGAGTGATTTCTAATTTTGTATCATCAAACAGATTTCTTGGTTGTCTCATAATTGTTAGAAAAGGTTTTGTAGTTAATGGGGTATTAGTTGAAGAGGAACTTACTAAGCTTTATCTTAAATGGACAAATGTGTTAGTTGTTAGAAAGTTTAGGGCATTATGTGCTATTTGCGTATAGTTTCCTAGCTTTATGTAACTAGAATCTTTATGTAACTAGAAGGTACATTTGTCTCACGTTGGTATCCTCGCTTAATCCCCTAAATACGTTAAAATCTATAATCTTAATGATGTTAGAAAACCATTGTGTTTGATGCTCTTGTTCTCTCCTCTGGCATTCGTATAATCTGATTGATTGTGTTTCGTTTGCTGTTTGCTGATAATTGTTTGATTGTTGTTGATTATGTGTTCGTGTTCTCAGGATTTGCTTAGGTATGTAGCTACAGGGTTAGAATCTTTTTCCTAAGCTCCTGATTTGAATGTTGGAAATATGTGTGAATTGCCATGTTAGTGATTGTTGTTTATGTTTGATAGAAACTTGCAATGAATGTTCATGATTGCTAGTTTCTCTTCATGCTAGATAGCATTTTGATGAGTAGCTTGAATGTTCTTTGATCATGATATGAATATGGTATTATGAGTAGGCTAGCTGCTACGTGGTAGCAATTAATTAAGAGTGAATCTGCATGTATGCATATCTTTGTTGATACTCTTATGCAGATTCCATGGCTGATGTGATTGTGCCTGCTCCTGCTCTAACCATTTGATCAGATGTTCAAACTTCATTGACTGGCTTTGATTTCACCACAACAACAACATCGGTAGCAGCAACGACAACAACTCTTTCACCACCACCACCAGTTATCTTGTGCGTCATAAGTAGTGTGGTATCAAATGTTATGTGTCAGTACATGATTTTTATTTCATGAGTTTCTCGTTAAACTTTAAATCATTTATAAACTCATCATAACTGACACTAACATTCTCCCTCATTGATTGAGGGGGAGTAATGAATTGTCTCAATATCAGAATATCTTTATTCAGACCACATCTTGCACCCAAACTTTTCTAACTTATTTAAATCACTTGGGATCACAAATCTCAAATGGTTTGAAATTTTTGATCGGGGGAGAAAATGTGATTTAAATATGAAATCTGATATAAAATGTGATTGTTTTGGACTTATACAAACGCTCCCCGATATGTGTTAAACTCTTTTGTATATCGATGCACATATTGAGGGGGAGCAAAATGGCTTGTGTAAAAGGATCCTTGCATCTTATGTGAGTGCATCTCAGTCTTGACTCATGAATTGACGAAACAGAATTGTCTTGAATCGAAAGGACTAGTCCTGGACGGGTAATAACTTCAAGCTGGTTTAACCAGTGATGAAAGCGTGTCTCGAAAAGGACTAGTTTGAGTAGAATGTACTGTTTCGAGAAACCTTGGGTGAATCTGATCGGGCCGGGTAATAACTTCAAGCTAGTTTAACTAGTGATGTAAGCGTGTCTCGAATGCCCGGTCATGTTCTCTTAAGGTAGATCAATTCAAAAAGTGCAACTCTTCCCGACATGTGCAAATTTTCAAATCAATACATATGAGCACATGTTGAGGGGGAGCATTTGAAAATGACAAAACTCTCAATGTGTTAACAAAATGTGTTTCTCAATCATAAACACGTTGAGAGAATTTTCAATGATTTGGTGTATGGCAACATAGGATAGTCATGAAGTTATAAGGTGGCTAAGGTTAGGAAAACCGTCCTATGATCCGCCAGAGCCGGAGGGATCTACCCATGGACAATACCAAATATATAGTATTAGAAAGTCCATAGGTATGATTATGAAAAAAGGAGAAAAGTGAGAATGGAGAAAGAAGGGGTTGAAGAATTAAAAAGAAATGAAATGAGAAAGGGTGAAAAGAAATAGCCCTCCAATTATTCAACCTTAGGGCAGAAACCGGGTTCAATTCATAATCTACTGATGGTTGCTAAGGCGACATCGGTATTGAAGACAAGACGTCATGGATCCAGTGACGCAATGCACTAAACATTCTAGCCACTCAAGTTCTCTTAAAAGAACTTGTTTCATTCTCACGGGGAACCGATGTAATCTATCAACTTACCTCTTAGAAATGGTTGATATTGAAGCAGGAGACCCCTCCCTAATCTCCGCATAGGAAAACCAAATGCACTTATTGAGTCTAGAGCCTCGAAATGCATAAAAGGATCTCATAGGAACACGTGCTACTTCTACCCTGGTTGTTCAACATTAAGGACACCAGTGGTAAACTTATGAGTCCTACGCAGATCTTAGCAATCTGCCAGAACATTTATGAGTGATGTTGCTTATGTAACTCCCAGTGATTGAATGGAAACTCCTGCCAGGGTCAACATCAAGCAGCCCTGAAAGCAGGTCACTTAGGTAATTCCTTGTGGATTACGCTTAGTGGTCACGATGGTTACAAACGGTCAACAGTCATGGAGTGATCTCCATCGACTCACCCAATCGTTGATCTACTTAGGTAGGCCGTGTGAATCCTTTCAGGGTTTGCCGATTGGGAACGGTCTTGGTAAGGGTTAGAAGGAGTCTTCACATTATGCTGTTGACAATATCTAATTCCAAACCTATAAGTACCGGATGATTTGTTGCTAACTGTTTGCTTGCAAGAATTTCGGACGGTTGCAGTTGATTGCTGAAAAGATGCTGATCCATCACCACATGCTGACACTTCAACATTATAATCAAAGATACCATGATCATTGATTGGGCCACATATATGCTTCCACAACTCTGATGCAAAAGATCATGATCCGGAAAAGTGTGAGCATGCCAACTCAAAGATGTCCAAATCACATGGAGACGTTACTACTCGAAGATGACTTTCAGACTCTCATTTGGATGATGAACTCGAAGTAATTTCCAAAGATCATCCAACACATTGAACAAGTCATCTAGAGTCTGTTGATCAAAGCACAAAGATCAAGAATTTGAAGAATCAAAGTCTCGAGCTACAAGACTTCAAGGATGCAAGAATTCAATACTTATCTTTTGGGGTGACCTCCCTTAGGGGGAGATTGTTAGGAATACGAATATTCAGATAAAGACTCGGTCACCCCAAGTATTGCTAAGCATTACGTAGCTCATAGAATTATCCTTATTATAGTTAGTACGTAGTTTATTAGTAGTTAAATATGTAAATAGTATTCGTAGAGTGGGTCGGGTCTTTACCCTCTGTCAGCTCACTCTACAGCTCGTTTTATGGAGCACCAAGTATTGTAGTATATATACCCTCTCCCACCCAAGGGAGAGGGTTGGAACTTCTCACACTTTCAATCTAATACATTTCTATTTCTCTTACTAGAAGTCTCCCACATCTCTTTCTCTCTCTAAACTTCTTACACTATTTCGATCCATAAATCACAATACCATACGTGTTTAAGATTATGAGTACTTTACACCATATATACTAAAGAAAAGGAAACTGGAACCAGGGTGTCCTTTTTGTTATTAAAAAGGGAATAGGTGGGCTTTGGTTATGGATGGGCCAGGGGTGGGCTTTGGTGTTTATGTTTGGATTGGTTTGGTTTTGGTTTAGGTAAGCGTAATAATCACAAGGGTCCATTTGGTTTGTAAAAATAAAAGCCCACGGACCATTTTGTAATTTCAGATTTTTGTGAGGACTAAACTTCCCAACTGCTCAAAGTTAATCCAAGGACCAAACTTGTCACATTCCAATAAGATGAGGGCCAAAAAATATATTCTACACCTCAAAATTCCCAGGGACTGATTTTGCCAATTTCCAAACTGCAGGGACCAAATATGTAATTTTTCCAAAGTTTTTACCGAAGGATTAAATTTGATAATTTTGACTTTTAAATGCCTTAGGTTGACTTTCCTTTCAAAACAAACGCTCAGAGACTAGTTTTGTAAATTTTTGAAAGTTGGAGGACTGAAAGTGCCAATTGTGCAAACTTTGTTCGTTTTTCATTGTTTTTACTCATTTTGCATCTGAAACCTATAAAATACAATCCCTGGGATATTTTTAGTATTTTGATGCATTTCTGAGTGTTTTCGGATGTTTTGGCAGTTTAAATACGACAAAAACGATGAGTGTTTGAGCACTCATCAATCCCCCACACTAAACTATTGCTAGTCCCTAGCAATCTTTTTGGAAAACTTGATGGATTTGAAGTCTCATTACCAAAAGCCATCACTTCTGGAGTAGCCAAATGTTTCGGTTCAAGTAAGAACTATGGTTCACCTGATAACCATGTGATTTTGAGCAAACCACCAGCTTTCAACGGATTTGATTTGTCTTTACTAGAAGCCATTTGCATCTGGACTAGCCAACTCTTGATGGACACAGTCGACATCTTGGTGAGTTGATTACCAATTATGGTTTTTCCACTGCCTTTACCACAAGCCATAATCTTGCGGGCTAGTCAACTCTTTCACTTTTTAGGATATGGCGAGTTGAGATACTATACAATTTTGGGCAAATTGCAAGCCGTCAACGGATTTGAGTTATCTTTACCAAGAGCCGTTTGCTCCTGGATTAGCCAATCCTTTTGTCGTTTAGACACGGCGGACTGATAACCACAAAAATTTTGAAATAAAGTGAATAATTTTTAAAATTTTAGGCCAAAAACGGGGGTTCTAGAGGATATAATGTGATAAAATTTGCTAGAATTTTCCCCTCCCCCACACTTAGAATTGAATATTGTCCTCAATATTCAAAGTCCTGGCTATTATGCCGAATCCTTGAACGTAAAAAGATAATATTAGAAGCTAACTGTGGGAACATCGTTTTTCATTTTTCACTTTATTTATATGTACATACAAACACACATTTTTTTTTGAAGATATATACATTGGAAACAGCTGCAGGGGACGGTCACTCCCCCACACTAGGGTGTTAGAAAGTAGAAAGAAATCAGAGACATGGGTGAAAACCCATGTTAATGCTACTGTTTTTGTTTATCGAGTCGCTAGCTTGACTCGATCCCCGAATTCAATTGTCCTTGGGGAAAGTTTGGAGATCCGAGACAACCATGGATGGTATGTCCTCTCCAAAGTAATGTTTCAACCGATGCCCATTCACTTTGAAATTAGGACCGTCATTTTGAGATAATTCGACGGTGCCATAGGGATAAACCTTTGCGATAGTGAATGGACCAGTCCATCGGGTTTTGAGCTTTCCCGAGAAGATCTTGAGTCTAGAGTTGAAAAGAAGGACTCGATCACTAACGTTAAAAACGCGGTTCTTGATTTTAGAGTCATGAATTTTCTTTGTCTTTTCTTTATAGATCAAAGAGTTCTCGTAAGCTTGATCACGAAGTTCATTTAATTCATTCAGTTGAACTTTACGATGATCACCTGCAGTTTTGAGGTCAAAATTGGTATGCTTGAGGGCCCAATAGGCTTTATGCTCAAGCTCGATCGGAAGATGGCACGCTTTCCCATACACAAGCTTGTAAGGCGTACACCCGATGGGTGTTTTGTAAGCTGTACGGAAAGCCCAAAGTGCATCATCTAATTTATCCGACCACGATGCACGATTTTCACCTACAGTTCTTTCCAATATTCTCTTAATGCCTCGATTGGAAACTTCTACTTGTCCACTTGTTTGAGGGTGATACACAGTAGAAAGACGGTGAGTTACACCATACTTTTGCATGATTTTATCGAATTTGTCGTTGCAAAAATGCGTACCACGATCACTAATTATAGCACGTGGAGTTCCAAATCGAGCAAAAAGAGCTTTCAAGAATTTTACAACAACTCGGGCATCATTTGTGGGTAAAGCTTTCGCTTCAACCCATTTTGACAAATAGTCATCAGCCATGAGTGTGTACTTATTTCCATGAGATGATAGAAATGGCCCCATAAAGTCGATGCCCCATACGTCAAAGATTTCACAAACTTGAATTGCATTTTGAGGCATTTCATTCTTTTGTGAAATATTCCCGTGACGTTGAAAAGCGTCACAGGATTTGACTAATTCTTGGGCATCCTTGTAAATCATGGGCCAGTAGAAACCGGAATCAAACACCTTTTTGGCGGTGTAGTTTGGATTATGGTGGCCCCCCGTGGGACTAGCATGGCAAGCCTTTAGAATTTCAGCGGCTTCCTGACCATAAACACACCGCCGGATGACTTGATCCGCACAGATTTTAAACAGGTAGGGGTCGTCCCAGAAGTAATGTTTTACATCTATGAAGAATTTATTCTTTTGTTGGGACGACATCCCTTTCACCACAAAATTACCCGCATGGTAGTTTGCGAAATCGGCAAACCATGGGGTAATAGAATCTCCACGAAAGGCAACCGCATTGAGTGTCTCGAGAGGGAAGGTATCATAATTTCCTTCTTTTCGAAGACATCTTGGTGGGGGTTTTCCAATCGGGAGAGATGATCAGCAGCAAGGTTCTCAGCTCCTTTTTTATCACGAATTATGATATCAAATTCCTGTAGGAGGAGAACCCAACGGAGTAGTCTCGGCTTTGCATCTTGTTTTGCAAAGAGGTACTTCAAAGCCGAGTGATCCGTATACACTATGCTCTTGGTCAATATCAAGTATGGCCGGAATTTTTCAAAGGCATACACCACAGCTAATAATTCTTTTTCAGTGGTGGTGTAATGACTTTGAGCCTCGGTCATAGTTTTGCTTGCATAGTGTATAGGCTGAAAATGTTTTGTTTTTCATTGCCCCAAGACTGCCCCAATTGCATAATCACTAGCATCACACATGAGTTCGAAGGGCAAGTCCCAATCGGGGGCAACAAGAATCGGTGCCTCAGTAAGCTTTTTCTTTAATGTTTCAAAGGCTTCGATGCACTCGGGGGAGAAGCCAAAAGGAGCATCCTTCTCAAGGAGATGGGTCATAGGCCGGGCGATTTTAGAAAAATCTTGAATAAACCTACGATAGAAACCGGCATGACCCAAAAAGCTCCTAACACCTTTGACGGTAGTGGGATGAGGTAATTTTGCAATGACGTCCACTTTGGCTCTGTCAACCTCAATCCCGTTCTTTGAAATTTTATGACCGAGGACAATGCCCTCTTTGACCATAAAGTGACTCTTCTCCCAATTTAGACATAACTTTGTGTCTTCATAACGTTTTAGCATGCTGTCTAAATGGGAGAGACATGAATGAAATGAATCCCCAATGACCGAAAATCGTCCATAAAGACCTCCGTAGTTTTCCCGATCATGTCGGAAAATATGGCCATCATACATCTTTGAAACGTGCCCGGAGCATTACATAAGCCAAATGGCATACATTTATAAGCAAAAGTTCCATAGGGGCACGTGAAAGTGGTCTTTTCTTGATCTTGCGGATCAATGGGAATCTGAAAGTAACCCGAGAAACCATCGAGGAAGCAATAGTACTCATTCCCCGCTAATCTCTTGAGCATCTGATCCATAAAGGGCAGAGGAAAATGGTCTTTGCGGGTGGCGTCATTTAACTTGCGATAGTCAATGCAGACACGCCAACCCGTAACCAATCGAGTTGGAATCAACTCATTTTCCTCGTTTGTGACAACAGTAATGCCACCCTTTTTTGGAACACAATGTATTGGGCTAACCCAAGGACTGTCCGAGATAGGGTAAATCAATCCGGCATCAAGGAGTTTTAAAACTTCTTGTTTGATTACCTCATGAATTTTTGGATTCACCCTTCTTTGTTGTTGGACTGCTGGTTTGAAGTCATCCTCCATTAAAATTTTGTGGGTACAAAATTCAGGGTCAATGCCCTTGATGTCGGAGAGTCGCCAAGCAATTGCTTGTTTATGTGACTTCAAAACCTTTATTAGAGCAGCCTTTTCCTCAACACCTAAATCTTTGGCAATTATGACGGGTAATTTATCATCACCCTCCAGAAATGCATATTCAAGATGAGGCAGCAAGTCCTTAAGCTCGACCTCAGGAAAATCATCAGTTTTCTCAACATATTTGATTTCTTGATTATGAATTTGTTGTGGTAGAATAGGAAGAGGAGAGGGATCTTCGTTTAACAATTTCTCAAGGAGAAGAATATCCCTCTTGGGGTCAATCTCTTGGTTATCGATTCCATCGGGAATCGAATCACTTTTGACAAAGGACTCAATTTCTTCTAAGATGAAGTCACTTCCCTCAAACGGAGTGAGGGAAGGAGAAGAATTGGCAATGATGGGATAAGAAGATGGAGTGAAATTTTCACTCGTAGAATCATCAACGAAACCTAAAACCTCTTGAGAGTACTCCTCAGCCACAACATCGATGACATCTATTCGGTTTACCGATTCAGAGTCATAATTGGAGGAGTACCTCGATGTTTGATCGAGGTTGAAGGTGATTGCTTCAGTTCCAACACGCAATGTGATCTCTTGCTCAAATACATCGATAAGAGCACGCCTAGTTCTAAGGAATCCCCTTCCAAGAATGAGAGGGACCCTTGAATCGGCATCAAAGTCAACAATCACAAAATCTGCTGGAAAATGGAACTTTCCCACTTTAACGAATACGTTCTCGGCTATGCCAAGTGGACGAGAAATCGATCGATCGGCAAGCTCTAAAGTCATGCACGTGGGAGTGAGTTCGGGAAGAGATAGTTTCTTCCACACAGAATATGGTATCAGGTTAATGCTAGCACCAAGATCGGCCAAGGCGAAGCATTCAACCATCCCCGGAAAAATACAGGGAATGAGAAATTTTCCGGGGTCTCCAAGCTTTTCGGGAAGCTTTTTCAAGAGAACTGCTGAGCAGTGCTCATTCAACGGAGTTCTAGCCATCTCAAAGAGTTTTTCCTTATTACTTAACAGATTCTTGATTGTTGATGCAAAGTTGGGCATCAAGAGAATAGCATCCGCGAAGCTAATGTAAAAATGCAAATCTTGAAAGATTTGGAAAAATTTATCCATTTGGTGACTAGCTTTTTCGCGGAGCTTCTGTTCATTGAGATGTGATGGGTAAGGAATAGAAGTTTTGGATTTAGGGTTGTCCACTGGAGTTTTAGGTGGTTCAAAGACAACTCCAGGCTTTCATCTGGTTTCTGGAATAACCTGAGGTTGGACGTGTGCTGTACTTCGTGAGCTAGGAGGTTGCACCTTGTCCGTTGTCACCTCAGGTTCACGTTCCACTACCTTTGGAGGAGAGGAAGAAGTGGTAGTAGGAGTCGCGGGTTCATCATAAGAAGCACCACTTCTAGTTGTGATCGCCTTAGCATCGCCCCTCGGGTTAGCGATCGTGTTGCTCAGAAGTGTTCCTGAGCCCGAGGGTCGTTCATTTAAAGACTTCTTAATTTCAGAAATCTGGCTAACCAACAACTTGTTCATCTCTTCTTGGGACTTCATGAATTGTTTTAACAACTCGTCAGATGAAGGCACGGTTGGAACAATGGCTTGATTTTGGTTATTAAAATTTTGAGCACGGTTGTTCTGATTGGGGCCTTGATTTTGAAAATTACCCTAATTAGGGTTGTTGTTTCCATGAAAATACCCGGGGTTGAAATTACCCTGACCATGGTTTCTATTAAAGTTTCCTTGATTTTGGAAACCTTGGTTTTGATTTTGAAAACCGTGACCCTGATGGAAGTTACCTTGGTTTTGAAAACCTTGGTTCATTCTATTTTGATTCTGGTTACGGTTTTGGACATTCTAGTTTTTATTAAAACCGGGAGGTCCAGGGTAATGATTAGGACGATAATTCGGGTCCATAGGAGGGCGGTATTGATTGCCTTCTTGATTAGATGACCCGGCTACAGCATGAGCTTCAAATGGAGAACCATGAGTAGCTTTGCAATTGTAGTAGGCATGCGGCCCACCACAAGTTACACAGACTTCCACTTTTTTAACCTCAGCAGGTGGAGGATGTTGTGGAAAAGAGACTTTCTTTTACTGGGCGAGAACCAAAGCTTGAATATCCTCAGTAAGCTTGTCAATCTTAGCATCGGTGCTAGACTGACTCATAGGAGATGAAGTGGAAGGACCTGCACTAATTTGGGAAAGAATTGGCTTGCTTCGTGTAGAGCGGATCTTGGACTTATTCTCGATGATTGTTAAGGCTTATTTGGTGGTTCTACTCAAAAAGTTACCTCCCACGGAGGCATTGAGAGAATCCTGATCAACTTGGCTCACGCCATTGTAGAAAGTATCGAGTTGCATCAACTCGGAGAAACCATGATGTGGACACTTGCGAAGTAATTCTTTGAAACGATCCCGCGCTTCACCAAAAGATTCATCATATTTCTGAGTGAACTTGGTGATCTCGTTTTTAAGACTCGTGGTCTTAGAAGGTGGGAAGAATTCATTCACAAACTTTTTGACCAAATCTTCCCATGTCCCAATAGATCGAGGGGGTTGTTTCTCAAGCCAAATCCGGGCTTGACCCTCGAGGGAGAATGGGAAGAGAAGAAGCTTGATTGCTTCACACGGGACATTCTTGTACTTGATGGTTGATGTGATTTTATTGAACCATCGAATGTGAGCATGAGGATCGTCCCTCTCAAAACCGTAGAATTGACTTGAGGTTACAAGATTGAGTAACCCGGTTTTGAGCTCAAAACTATCAGCCACGATGGCTAGAACAACAATAGCGTCTCCGTAACCCTCGATGGGTGCTTGGAGAAGCTCACACTTGGGGCGGTCTTCCGCCATGGTGACAGCTGAAGTGGAAACAGTACGGATCTCAGATCCGACTGTTGGTGTTGAACGTCTACGAAGTCTTCTAGGGATTCTTACAAGCTCACGTAATCGGCTAGTAGACCTAGAAGAACGAGTGCGCATGCACTAGGGATAAAAACCAATCAAAACAAAGTCGAGGCAAAACCACAGTGAACTTAAACCAATAATCACAAGTAAGTGGCTTCTTTAAGAAAGGTACACCACCTACAGGGATACAAAGGCAAGTTTTAATCTTTTGTTTGGGAACTTATTATGTCCACACCCCCAGTTAGTAGGTGTTCTGTCTTGGTTTGCGACGGTTTATTTTTATGTAATTATTATTCACAATAAAAGATGAATGTTTTTGGGTTTTTGTGTATGGGTGAAAAAACTTTTGGACAATATTTTTGGTATCGTTTCGTTTACCAAAATCGTATCTCTTTAACAATCACCTTAAAAGAAACGCGATATAGAAAACGTAATGATTTGTTTTGTTTGGCTTTTTATTTTTTTGGTGTTGTTAACACTTTAGGAAAAGTGTTAATGACGTTTTTGTTTTACGATTAAGATTTACAAAAAGTGGTGGAGTTTATACAATGATGTGTGAAAAATCACTAATCTCTAAAAAACGTGTGCAGATACGCAGCAGCCTCCCCGGTAACGGCGCCAAATTTTGATTGGTCCTAAACGGTCAACTAAGTTTACCAGGTGATGGTCAACCAAGTCAAACATCAAAAACCAACTAACCAAGGAGTTTAGGGAATCCCCGGGTCGTTATGTCCCGACGAGGCGTGCAATTGTATTTGTGAACGTTTTAAATGATCGGGTGATTAATCAGGAAGGTCAGGAATTTGATTATTATGATTACACTACGAGATTATGATAGAAAATGACTTAGAAACACTTTATTAACAATTACTGATTATCAGATTACCTAAAAACATGATTCAACCTAAAAACGCGCGTTTGAGTTTAAAATAAACGCGAATGCGCAAATTAAAAAGTGAAACGGGAGTAAACAAAATCCTACGAATGTGAAAATTATATTTTTACAATCCTAAGGTTATAAGAAAATTTTTGGAAAATTAAAATTATTTTTACAACTATTTAATTAATTACTATTAATTAATTACTAATTATTAATTACTTTTTAATTAAC
Source organism: Artemisia argyi (assembly GCA_030686995.1). Classification (NCBI taxonomy): domain Eukaryota; kingdom Viridiplantae; phylum Streptophyta; class Magnoliopsida; order Asterales; family Asteraceae; genus Artemisia; species Artemisia argyi. Next base: position 109,691,812 of record CM060690.1, on the reverse strand, counting down.
TAAATTATCCTAAATTACAAATAATTATGAAATTTAACTAGAAAAATGAAAATTAAATTTAGAAAAATCTAAAATATTATAAAATTAATTTTAAGACAGAAAAACTATTTTTCCTACTTTTTAATTAATTATTTCTAATTAAAACTAATTATTTAATTAATTTAAATTAAACTAAATTATAAAAAATACTAAATGACCAAGGAAAAATCTGAAAAAATTACTAAAAATCTATTATGAGTACAGAAGCCTAGGAAAAATTTAAAATTAGATGTTGCTTTTAAATAAGTAGAAAATAAGCCAAAAATAGCTTAAATAAAAGCTATCACTTTTTGTATTTTTGTATTTTCTTAATTTTTCTTTTACACAACTAATAAACTACTGAAAAGAGACATCTTTTGTAAAGGGGCTTGTCTTGGAGCTTATTAATAAGTTGTGTGCAATCTCACTATCTTAACAGTGCTTATTACAAGTTTTTGAAGTACAAAAAGCTATCAGACAAGCTACTAGCTGAGAAGCATGAACAATTTAAGCTACTAACACTTAAGTGTACAGGAAATAAGCTGAATAATGCAAGAAAATGGGCTGAACTAGTCACAATAAGCTAATAAGCTGTTACACCTCTTACAGAACCAAACAGGCCCTCAAGGGCAACAAGCAGGCCTAATTGAGCTATACAAATAAGCCGAGAAGCCTGAAAAAGGCTTGGAACTCACAAGCTAAGCTAGTGAGCTGGTCAAAAAATCCAAGGCCAAGTGAGTAGCTCAAGACATGAGCTTGTGGGGGCCTTGGGAAGATTGGGTCACAAACTGAGTAATCAGTTTTGGTTCTGGGATCAGGTCACAAAAGTGGTCAAACAAGCAAGGGTAAAATAAGCCAAACTGTGAAATAAGCTCAGAACTCAAAAGCTTGACTCACCAACTTTCTAAAAATCCAAGCAACAGTTAGTGGGTCCCACTAATGAATAAGCAAGAGGGCTAAGAAGATGGGTGTTTGGTCAGACCATGTGGAGCAGGGCATGTCCTTGCCCTGCATGGTACTTTAAGCCCACAAGTAAGCATTCAAAAAAAAATTAGAAAAATAAGATGATGGTGGGTTTCAGCAATTGAGGTGGGTCACTACAACTTGTGTAAATTTCAAGTCTTAGTTCTCAATACAAAATTCACATTAATTTTTGGGATTTTAGTAATTCTGCCTACATGTGTCAATTTAACTTTCTATTTTTACCACCATAGTTGACTTTTGTGACTTATAATCCTACTAAACTGAATACTTATGACCTTAAGAGCTTAAATGGAACTTAAATTGGCAGTGATAACAACTAATGAGCTAAGTGACAGGATTTGGTAACCATAAACCCTCACAGTTAACTAGATATTGAGATAGGTCTAAGATTTTGACTTTTTACTAAAAACCTACCAAGTTTATGTTTTAACTAACCTATATCTGACCTAAGAGGGATGTTAAAACAGATTCCAATCAATACAATTACCCTAATCCTACTCTAAAAGCTTAATCCAAACACCCCTTTGAGGTCTGTTCTGATGGTTTTACACAGCAAATCAAGGGTCTGAACAAACAAACTGTAATACTAACTCATAATAAGCTAAAATACACATAATTTTGCAGAAACAAACTTCAAATAACTACTACAACTAATAATTCAGATTATGCAAAAAAAAATTGAAGGAAGTCTTACAATTTGAACCATGTCACAGAACCAATGAGAACTAGAACCCAATCTAAAACCCTATGCTCCCATGAGCTCTAAACCACTTCTGTCCATGCTTCCCTTTTCTGTATCAGCAATCTACAACTCATTTTTGATCTTTTTCTCTTCTATTTTTTTTCTTTTTCTTATTTCATCTTCTGTTTTTGTCTTTCTTTTTTTTTTTGTTTATTTACTAAGAACAAATGTGATTTTATAAAACCATAAAACAACAATTACAACTTTGAGCAAGATTTAAAGAAATTAAGAAACTGAGAATAATGAACTTGTACTTTAAGGAAACTAAAATACTTGAATTGATGCTGAAAAGTTTTACAAACTAAGTATTGAAAACTAAAAATTACATAAGAAATCTACTTTGCTGAATTATAAAATTACATAAGGAAAACTACATGCCACACAGGCTTACAATGATATTCCATATATAATAAAGAAAAGGAAACTGGAACCAGGGTGTCCTTTTTTTCTTCCTTTTGCACTTTGTCTTATGCCTTTTGTCTGTGTGCTCTGTTGTCTGTGTAACCTTGGAATAACCTCCCACCATTGGATTGAGCTGCTTTTCATCTCAACCCTTAATTCAATGTTGGTTTTATATGAGGGTGGGGGACAAAGGGTTGTAACAAATTGGGGGTTGACTTAGTTGAGTGGTGTAGGTTGGCTGAGGTAGGAGAGGAGGGGGGAGACAAACATGTTGGAGTTGCAGGCTGATTGGGGGCTGGGTTTTGTCTAGTGTTGGCGGCAAAAGGAAGGGGAAGGTGGGGTTGACCTTGGTTGACCCTGACCTGTTTTATTATTAAAAAGGGAATGGGTGGGCTTTGGTTATGGATGGGCCAGGGGTGGGCTTTGGTGTTTATGTTTGGATTTGTTTGGTTTTGGTTTTGGTAGCATAATAATCACAAGGGTCCATTTGGTTTGTAAAAATAAAAGCCCAAGGACCATTTTGTAATTTCTGATTTTTGTGAGGACCAAACTTGCCAACTGCTCAAAGTTAATCTAGGGACCAAACTTGTCACATTCCAATAAGATGAGGGCCACAAAATATATTTTACACCTCAAAATTCCCAGGGACTGATTTTGCCAATTTCCAAACTGCAGGGACCAAATATGTAATTTTTCCAAAGTTTTTACCTGAGGATTAAATTTGATAATTTTGACTTTTAAATGCCTTAGGTTGACTTTCCTTTCAAAACAAATGCTCAGGGACTAGTTTTGTAAATTTTTGAAAGTTGGAGGACTAAAACTGCCAATTGTGCAAACTTTGTTCGTTTTTCATTGTTTTTACTCATTTTGCATCTGAAGCGTATAAAATACAATCCCTGGGATATTTTTAGTATTTTGATGCATTTCTGAGTGTTTTCGGATGTTTTGGCAGTTTAAATACGATAAAAATGATTAGTGTTTAAGCACTCATCATGTTACAACAAGTGTCATGTTAAAGTCTTATTCGATTCTGGTGCCGATATTTATATCTACTGCAATTACATCCTTACTTGATATCACACCAACCACTTTAAACACTGATTAAAGTATTGAGCTATCCAGTGGCAACTTATACATATACCGTAATCTAAAATTGTACTCTAAATTTCCATAATCGTCTGTTCAATATTGACCTTATGCCCATCGAACTTGGTAGATTTGATGTAGTCATTGGTGTGGATTGGCTATCCAAACATCAGGAAAACATTATCTGTGGCGTAAGGGTTGTTCATATTCCTGTTGACGGTGAAACTTTGGTTATCCGTGGCAACCGAAGTGGAACCCGATTTAACATCATATCTTGTATTTAGACCCTAAAGTACATCGAGAAAGGATGTCATGCCTTTCTACCACACGTGACCAAAAAGAAGTCTGAAGAGAGACGACTTGAAGATGTTCTTATTGCACATGATTTCTGTAGAACCATAGAGGGGGGTGAATACGGTTTCTTAGGCTTTTTGAATGTTTAAAAACTTTAAGGCGTAAGAGTCACCAAGTGGTTGTACAATAATCCAACAACCACAAACACAACCAAAGTATATAAAGCAAGTAAAGAGACACCACGATATATAATGGTTCGGGATGGGGGGTTTATACCATTCGTACGTCTAGTTGCGAATCCACGACATGATACTATTCTACTAGTATAATCCTTTCGGTGGACTACAAACCGTTACAATTCACTCCACCGATATTCACCAATATCGATGCTCACAAAGAAGGAGTTACTCCCACGGTATTCCGCCCTCGGTAACCACCCTAGAGAATCTCATGATTTGACTTAACCTTTGGTCACCAAGACCACAACCAAAACTTCCACCCAGAAGTATCAAACCCCAACTAGATCCCCAATGATCTAAGCTTGGTCACCAAGACACAAGACTTCCCTTAGAACCAAATTGAATGATAAAGATAAAGTTTCTTTGAACCAAACCCTAACCTAAACTAGTGACTCGATTCTAGTAGAATAGGTATAGATAAGAAGACCCTCGACAAAATCACAACAGTGGATTAGGTTCTTGTGATTCTTTCCTTGCAAGGAGTTGTGTTCTTTCAAAGATGTTAGTGTGTTTAACTAAGAACACAAGAGATAGAATTAGAGGATTAGAGAGAAAGAATGTAAAGATAAAGAATAATGGCAAGGGGTGAGGAATACAAGAGACAAGGTGGGGTATTTATAGGCCAAGACCTAACTTGGGAAAATTTTACCGAGCCCGGCGTGTTACCCACGCGTCAACGCCTGGGTGACGCGCCAGAGTCTCTGTAAGAATTTTCCCATCACTTGGGTTTTGGTCTTTTAAATACCTAACCTTGCTAAACCCCCAATTGTGCTTCACACTAAACCTTAACATTAATCAATCTAAGGTTTACCAACTCAAATAGCCAATTTGGAAAATATTTTGTGAAGTATTTATTAGAAAACCAATTATCAAAGATAGAAGGAAAGAAGAGATAATTGGATAGGGGTAGAATGGGTATTCCTCACATGGCATAAAATAGAGAAGAGAATATGCCATGGGATATTCCTCTATAGGGGAGTGCGAGAGGTTAGGTTTAGAAAGAAGTGTATAGAGAATAAACCATGGTTAGGTTAGACGGTGAACCATGGTTAGGTTAAAGGGTGTATCCAAGGGAATGTTCCATCCTTGGTGTGGTTAAGAGTTAACCATAGTTGGGTGAGAATGAAGTAAGTTGGGAACTAACCATAGTTTGGTTAGATGTGAACCATGGTTGGGTTAAGAGAAGCATATCCAAGGGAATATTCCTTCCTTGGAGAAGAGGGTGAGTGAAAGGTTAGGATGTGAAAGGGTGTAAGGAATATAAGAGTTGGTTTGTGTGTGTGTAAGTGAATATGTAAGTATAGATGTGATGGGGAGCCTAGTATGTGTAGAGAATGAGATGGTTGTGAGTAGTGTGTGTATTTTGAAAATAAAGTTGTTGGGGTTGTGAGGGAATGAGTTGGATTGGATATGATGTGTGTAAGAATGAGTTGTATGCGTAAGGAATATGTAAGAGTATAAGAGTGTGAAAAGATGGGGAGCCTTATGTATGTATTTGGGGAGTATGTGAGTAGTGTGCGTGTGTGTGTGTATGAGAGTGTATGTGTGTAGTAGAGAAGTAGTGTGTATGTGTATAAGAAACGGTGTATGGGAAGTTGGTAAAGTGAAGGGAATATTGTAAGAGGGAATATTGTGTGGGAGTTTGTGAGGAGTGATGTGTGCTTTTTCACACATCATTTTTAGACCAAAATCAGACCAAATACACCAAATACTAACCAAATATGCCAAGAGAACGTATGTTTTTGTATTTGTGTATGTGCAGGTACGGATATGAGAAAAATGAACAAAAACGATGCCAAAACCAACAAAAACGAGCACGAGATGGGAAAAAGGTCAAAAGCCGGAGCCGGGGAAGCAAAATCATCAAAAGAAAACCTCAGGAATTCATAAAGTTGCATAAATGATCCTTGGTCAAAGTTTGAAGATTTTGACGATTTCAGTCCTCCAAGTTTCACAAAAGGACAAAAGTGATCCTTTGAAGAATTTTTAAGAGAAAAAGTCAATTATGGTCCTTCTAGAATCAGAGTACTACAATAATAGCCCTTGGATCACACTATGGAAAAATGACAGATTTGGTCCCTAAGTTTCAGAATTATACAACAAAGGTCCTTGAGTAATTTTACTAGTCCTAAACCCTTAAACCTGATCCAATACCACTCCTTGCTAGGCCCAGTCCAAACAACAAGCCCACCTCCCTTAATACTTTAACCCGACCCAACCTCACTACCCTGGTCAAACACCCATTACCCGGTGAATAATAAAAATAAAAACAACCTAAAGCCTTATTCCCTCCCCCCAATTCATCTTTTTACCCAGAAAATCTATTGTTCATGAACCCTAGAATTACCCTTTCCTAAAATTACCTCATACAACAATAATTACCCAATGATTGGGGTATTCTAGAAGGCTACGCATGACAGAGAATGTCAGAGAGGGGTACGTGGACCAATAGAATGACACACGGAGGATATGGCTTAATCACATCAATCAATCCAAGGGTCTATAATCATTGGAAGCATCTGGAATATATCAAACGGCTCAGAAAAGACTCAAAGAAGCACAGATAGTGGTGTGGATCGATGACATGGACTTCCAAGGCTTCCCTCTCTCATCAGTATATATACCCCCCTCCTAGCTCATATGTAGTTGTCCAATTTTTCATGTTATTAGAAAGATTTTGACCATTTTAAATTCTTGTCATTTAAATTCAGGTTATATTGTAATTTTTTCATTTCAAAGCATTGTACTCAATTCCATTTTATTAATATAATTCAAGTTTTCTTTTCAGTTTATTGTTTTATTTCTTATTTAAATTTTAGCTTATTGTTCCTGTTTATTAGTTAATTCAAGTGTAAGTTTCTATTTCTGTTTTTACTTATAATGAAAAATATATATAACAAAAAAAATCAAAAATCAGAAAAATAAAAAAAATAAGTTCAATCTCAATTTAAGTTTCATACTAGCTTGTTTTCTGTTTAAATAATTCATTTAAGCTTTCAAATAGTATATTGTGTCTTGTTTTATTCAAAAATTCTAAAATTCCACAAAGTCAAATTTGGTCAACTGTTGAAGCTTATTCACAATAAGCTGAGCTTATTGGAGAAAGACAGCCATAAGGTGTCCATTTGGCCTATCTAAGAGACAGGCATGCATAGTGAACCCCCTCTTTTTTGCTGAGGGGGATTTTCCTTGTAAGTTTTCATTTAAATCTTCTTTATTAGCATAATCAGTACTTATAGTTTAGCTTAATTACTTCTGCTTATTTCTGTTTGTTTTATTTTATAGAATCCTAGTTTGTGTTAGCTTATTTTATCAGTGCTCTTTGTTTTGCTTTATTTGGTCTAGTTTGAATTTAGTAGTTGTAGTGTTAAGTGCACTTAAGGGACTGTTTGGCATAAGTAATTGCTTGAGGTTAGAATTGATACTATAGGCTTGAACTCTGGATCATCAGCTTCCTTTAGGGTCATTTAGGATAGGTCAATTGAGTTTTTAGTAGTTTGTTTCACAGAAAGTCAAAAATCAGTTTATCTCTCCTTAATTTTCATGTCTGATAGGATCTAGGTTGCATAATTCCTCACCATAGTTGCATAAGTGTTAGTTAAAGTTTATTTCATTTATAAATTACCTTAACAAAAGATTTTCAGCCAAATTTAAGCAATCAAATTCTACTTTGGTCAAAACAAGTGCAGTATCAAAAAGTCAATAGGATTTGCTCACTCAGTTTTTGGACTAATTTTTGGGAGCTCTTTTAGGATTCAATTTATGTTGGGATTGAGTTTGTTTTGATTATTCAGGAAGCTTAGCAGTTAGTAAATCTATATCTACAAGAAAATTTTATTTTGGAACTTATTTGCTTATTGAAAAGTGGGGCTTAAGTTGAATGTTTGGACCATAATTGCCCTGCTCATCAGTTTTTTAGCTCACTTTTAGGGTATTTTAGGTTAAGCATAGTTGATCTAGCATCTGTTCTAATAGTTTGATTTTAATCTCAGGTGGTCAGTTAGTGTTTTGCCCCCATAACTTTGCACTCAACAGCTTATTAGGTTAGGATTATTGGCTTATTTTAGTAAGAGGTTGAACATCGTATCTGTTTTAGGTATTAGGCCTGCAGGTGTGAGTTTGAGCTTGATACCTGAGATTTATTGCTTATTACAAGTTCATTTGTACTTAATATTGCTGAATTAACTATTTTGGACCATTGCTTATTTACTTTCTCACTTGTGCTTATTACAAACTGTTTGAGCCTCATATATGTGTTTCTGAGTAATCATTGGCCTTAGTTCTGTCTATTTGTGCTCATTTTAGCCCTATAATCAGTTGGTCAACGTTTGGTTAAGATTTGGTCAAAGTGCTTAACAATAAGCACTTCATAATAAGCAGTTTTAAGCTAATCAGCTGTTCCAGTGCTTATTTTTCAACTTTTATATTTTTCCTAGATTTAGATAAATATTTTAGATTTTCCCTGAAATTTTCATATTTTTCTGAGTTGATTTGCTATTTTTCTTATTTTAATTTCGTTTTTATTCAATTTTTAATGCATTTTAATTACTAAAAATTCCAAAAAAATCAGAAAAACCCCAGGAAAATCCAAAAATATTTTAGAAATTTATTTTCATTTATTTTAGAATTTTAGAAATTTATTTTGCATTTTTTCTCATTTATTTTGAATTTATTTTGAATTTTTAATTAGATTTAATAATTTTTAATTTCCAAAAATTACATAAAAAGCCAAAAAAAAATTTAGTTTTTAGTTTTAAAATTACTTTTTAGTTATTTTATAATTTTCAAAATTTATTTTTCATTTTTCTCATTTTATTTGCATTTTCTTTTAATTTTTAATTAGTTAAATTATTTTTTAATTCATAAAAAATAAATAAAAAGTCAAAAAAAAAAAAATTTTTCTTTTTCTCAAAATTTTCTTTTATCATTTTTAACTTTTCAAAATTATTTTCAAGTTCGTAGGAGTAGTGTAGCTTAAATTTCACGTTTTATTTCGTACGTTGACGTTTATTTCACGTTTTAGTTTACAGTTTTCGATTCTACGTTACGTTTTAAGTTTGTTTACTTGAATTACGTGTTTAAGTGATTAATTGTGCTTCATTTACTATTTCATTAGTATTATCTCTTCAAATCACTTTTTACCACTTTCACGACATGTTTCACGGATCGGGAATTTGAAATTCCATTCATCCTTCACACGGACTACGACCTCGGGTTATCCGTATTTCTTTGCGGATCTCTTGAGTAATACTTATACTATATTATATAACTTGATTTTCATGAATCAAGGAGACAAAGTACACTTTTGTAAGGAGTGTAAGAGAATATGTAAGATGTTGTTGGGAAAGGATTTTTGGGAAGGATTGTGGGAGATTTGGTGGTTTTGTCTTTTGTAAAAATAAGATTAAGAGGAGATTAAGAAATAATCTAATTGTCATTAAGAAGAGAAGGTTTAGACAATTAAGATTATGAGTTGAGAAAATCATAGGTTACTTATAATTCCAAGTAACACAACGTCGAGAATCCATAGTTTCATAACTCGTGACTTTCCATGACTCGACGTACTCAACTAACACCTTGGTACAAACAAGCCAAGTGCTTTGCCATGATGTAAAGCATAAACCAAGCGGGAAAGGATGTGTTTACGTAAAGACACATTTGACTTAGTTTGACCAATAAGGGAGTAAAGCCGTTAAGTGATTAGGGAAGACGTAAGCACGGGATATGAGCATATGGATGCTTTCACATGATGTTACGTGAAATATATAAGCTCCCTAAGTTTATAAAAGCCTTGGCTAGAGTCGAGAGTTAGAAAACATGAGTTGGTGTTTTCCCGTAAGTGGGTTGATGCATGGGAATTGCACCAGGTTTTACCTCTCGAGGGATCTCGAGAAGCTTACAACCCCCACCAGGCAGTGTACCTGATCGTTGTCGTATAGTATAGTGACAAGTACCGGGGGATTGATCATTCAACTCAGGAATAGTGTCGCTAGGATTAGAAAGCCTAAAAACTAGGTCTAGAGGTGAGGGATGATTCTTTTTGTATTTTTATATTTTATGAAAAGCAAGTAAAAATCTCGAGTTTTGGAAGTGTGGGCAGAATTAGTTGCTAATCAACTAACCCAATAACTAAGATGCAATCAAAATAAAATAACAAAAATGCAAATAAACTAATTAAACTAGTGGTGTGAACAATAAATGGGAAAATTGTGTTTACTTAGATTTCATTACTCCCTAGATATCTTTTACAGGTTGATAGTTTGTTACAGTTGCGTGGATGATGGGTTATATTCCTTAATACCAATCGTGGGGTGGCGTACGTACTTCCCTATCTCTATAAGCTCCTACTTCACTCCTATGTCGAGCCTGCAAGAAGCTCCTAACATGGGATCATTAGAATTCGCTCATGCACTAAATACAACCATAAAAACCTAGTACGCATTGGTTCATGTTTCTTAAGACGTTCAAGTAAGTTACACTATGGAAGTCTGCCAGTTTTCTTAAGCCTAACATTAAAATCATTCATCCGTAACAACTATAAACAAGCAATCAGCCCATAATCAACATCTAGGTTTCACTACATCTAAGCAAACACACAAGAGATCTAGCCTAGCATATTAAAGTCAAGACAAGCGTAAGATATATTCAAACAACACATAGACATATTGAATGAATTGAAAGGATACTTATTTTAATTGAACATGAAAGGTTTCAAGGGGTAAAAACCCTTGAAAATACTGTTAAAATCGTGCTAGGGTTTCTCCAAGTCGTCCCTAAAATTATCCTCTCTTAATGAATGAAAATTACAAAACTATATATAGATTTTCCAAGGTGACGGCGTCAAGAAGAAAATTCTGACGCCGTCAACCCGGCTCCCATAATATTCTCGGATTGCCTAGATCCAGATCTGACGCCGTCAAGAGCAAATTTCCTCTGGGCCGTCACGTGTAAAGGGATCATGACGGCCTAGCGTGACGCCGTCATGCCCTAGTGTAAAAACCTTCTGGACCATCATGGACTCCATCCTCTTCACCTCTTGTTTTTCTCTTGACGCCGTCATTAAGAACTTGGTGACGCCGTCAGGTACTGTTCCCAGCAAGGAAAATTAAGACTTTGCCATTTTCTTCACTTTTATGCTCCAAAAACGTCCAAAATGCTTTCTTTTCCAGAATTCACTCCAAAAGTACCTAAAATCACAAAAGGAACGATTTAGGGCAATATTTGATCAAATACATTCAATTTCGGGCTTAAATGACCCCCTAAAAACGGATCATTTTTCGCCTCATCATATACCCTTACACTTGAGATTTGCTTGTCCTCAAGCAAATGCGCTTTTATTCTAATCAAAATACAAGTTAGGGGTCATTTAACACTAATATAAAAGTAATTACAACAAATAATCGTTCCACTAAAGACCAAAGACAAGCACGGAGGTCATATACTAGCACCTCACAAATAGTGTTTAGATACTCACATCTCTCGGGTGTAATAAAGTATATATCACAATATGGAAATGGAAAATATCTCTCACTACCTGTCATAGCAAAATAGATTACCATAGGCTTGGGAAAGGATCAAACCTCCACCACTTAGCGTAAGCACCTAGGATAAACTATCAAAGAGGTCTTTTAAAGGGTTATAACGTTAGGTGTAGGGATATGGAATACACGGTTTTGTTGGATAAATGCAATCTTTACTGGTGGCGAGTTAATCATCTTGGTTAATTACATGTACAATATGGCGTTGCTAAGCCAAGACTCGACTCGACTTAAGCTAATAAATTAAAAATAACAAAAACATAAAATAAACATAGAATGAAACGGGATGGTAGTCCGTATGTTTTTTTTTTTTTTTTTTTTTTTTTTTTTTTTTTTCATACACTTTTACCCTACCATCCAAAAAATACATCATAGGGAATGAACATTCCCCTTACACTTGAATTTTTACATACTTTACAATAAACTAATCTAATGACTCGAATCAAGATAATTAAAACACTTGGAGTACTTTTAAGATTAACGAACATATGGGGGTAATAATATTATGTTCTTCCCCATTACTCCATAACATAAGTACTTTACCCAATCGTCCCAAAACAATATGTACAAGGATATGACTCGACTTAGCAACCATGTAATCAATTAGATAATTAACTAAGGGTTTAAACAAATAACAATAATGCACTAAAGATGAGTGCATACACGGAAGGCTAAGGCGATTTGGATGTACATTTAAGTGGGTTGTAACAAATTCTTCCTTTAATTAAGATGCTTAAAGGTAAAAACGAAAAGATAGGCTCGGAGGGGTGTACTAGGGGTTTCGTGTACTAAAAACGAGTACAACGCTAAGGTGTGGGAAAAATTGATTGACTTAACTAGCCAAGTAATATGACTTAAATGGTCAAGTAATTATGATACGGGTTTAACACAAGGGTGATCCTAATGCCTCTTATCATGTAGTAAATCCTACCACACGAATGTAGTCTCACTAGCGGTCTCGGGATGCATCACTAACGCAAGTTCTAGAATCTAAATGCTACCGGTACACTCATAAGCACTAATAGTAAATGCTTTTCCTATCAAATCTAAAGGCGAACCTCACATATTTGGGTGGAAAATTTTTCTGAATGCTACGGTTTTGTGCTAGTCATACAACTCCTATCCATGAGATGCTTGTTAAGGCTAAAGTTTCACTCCTAAATGTTGTAAAAAAATTTAAATTTGGCGCTAAAATTACACTAACAAGTATTTCTCTTACTTTTATTACACACCTACCATCAAACAAACAAACTCAAGTGCAAGTGTATCCTATAAGGTATCATCATTTACCCTCCCCTTACACTTAGGATGAACATTGTCCCTAATGTTCAAGTAAAGAATGTAAAAGTGAAATAGGTAAAAGAACGAAATCAAATACTCCCCTGATTCATTTGGTGTGGATAGTGCGGTAACAAGGTTAGATCTTCCTCCAAGAAGAATGAACATTCAAAGCTTCCCTTCCAAAAAAATAAATCATCTTCTTGTCATACATAACCTGTTAAACTTGAGAAAACAAACAAGGCAACCTCGCGTAAAATCGGCGGCAATCTATATATACTAACAAATCCTTGAAAATAATGTAAGATATAATGCATGTGGAATGAATGTTTGCAGATTTCCTGGAGTTTATAAAACTAAAGATTTAACAAAAACTTTAAGACTCCGTTAGAAAAACAATACTAGAAAAATTTCCAGAATTTTACACATGACGCCGTCAGGAATTAATTCCTGACGCCGTCAGAACTGATCTGCAGAAATCCTTACGTTAAGTTTCCAGAAAATTTCTGGAAAACTTATGTCTTACTTCCTGGAAAATCCTGCAAAACATCATTATGACTCGATACAAGCATTTGACTCTAACAAATACGAATATACATGTCCATTTAATATTGTGGAGAATCATGATCAATTTTGTTTCTTAAAAACATATTTGGGGTTTCCCCTTACACTTATCTTTTGCGAAATACCTTTGGATGAAGTTAAGACTAAGCCAAATGACAAAATAAAGTATTTTCACCATTTTAGTTTTGAAACATGATCTTCCAACAATAAAAAATAAAGCATGCATACGGAAACAAATAACAATCAAACAAATAAAAATCACACAAAGCATGGGTTGCCTCCCAAGAAGCGCTTTTCTTTATTTACGAGTCTTGTAGCTAGACTCAAGGTCATGGGCTATTACGTGACCTCATCTCTCGAGATGATGTACCCCATATAATTGCGATCATTACTAACATGGTGGTGGTGTTTCAATCGATCGATACTTGCAGTCACCTCACCTCCTCCTTTACTGCTCAAGTTAGCTATCCCAACTTGGCTTATGCCTTCAATTGTGAAGGGCCCATACCACCAGGGACTCGGTTTATCGGGAGGTATTGTTACCTCCGAGTGTATTAAGAGTACTAGGTCCCCTTTCGCGAATGGTGCTTGATTCTTCGTTGGTTGACTATGTTCAAAATCGACATGAACCTTGTTACTTTTGCTTTTGCTTTTTCTTTCTTCATGGTTAGTTTCTTTGTAACTTTTGATTCTTGCCTCCCATGCAAGAATCTTTTCCTGACCACGAATAGGCCATGTGTCAATGTTGTTTTTGAGCTTTCTCCCCATCAAGCTTTCTTGCGTATATCGCGGGGTCATGGGAAAGCTAATATTTCTTTTTCCAGATTTAAGCTCAATTTTCCTATTTTCATACCTAATGACAGCTCTTGCGGTGGTAAGGAATGGTGCCCCAAGGATTATTGGCATGCATCCACCTCCTTTATCATCGATGATCATGAAATCAACGGGATACATGAACCCTGCGACATTGACCAGCACATCTTCTGCGATTCCCAGGGGGTACACATAAGAGTGTCCAGCAAAGGATAGCCTAACACGAGTGGTGGTTGGCATTTTTGATGTTAGTTGGGTGTAGATAGTTAAGGGCATAAGATTTACTTCCGATCCTTGGTCGGCAAAAGTGTTTAGAAATTTCAAATTCCCGATGCTGGCTGGTATCTCAAAGTTCCCACACGCCATCTGCTTAGTAGCCACTTTTTGTACCAGTAGTTTCTCAAATATTGGTCCCCCAGGTAATGTATCATACTCATCTTTTCCCTCTTCCTCCTTCTCTGAACCCTGTTTGGAGGATTGGTTACGCCCGTCACCCTTTATCCAATTTGTTATAGTGTTTTCGTTTATATCATGTTTTAGGTAGTAACTTAAGGATTGGGATTTTGGCGGTTCTTCTGTGGTTTGGTCACTAGGGGTTTCTACTTTCTCATTATCCGTGTGGACAATTGTGATGGAATTAACAAACTGGGTAGTGGGGGTGGCGCTTTCCTTCCTCAGTAACACCCTTTCAGGGGTTTTCTGGTTTGCATACTCCTCCACTAGGTTCATCATCTCCTTCATTTTCTCTTGCATCTCCTCCTTTTGTTTATAGACTGCTTCCTCGAATCTAGCAAGTTGCTCAGAATGGGTTGCCATATATTCTCTCATTCGATCTTCAAATTCCGGGCCAAGTTTTTCAGGAGGAGAATAAGGTGGGGCATAATTTTGAAAGGTCTCAACATTCTCTCTAGAAGGTGACTCTGATAACGGCGTTGAAGCCATTTTCGAGACAGAATTGACAGCAGCCCGTCTAGGACTTAAATGTCTCTTTTGCCTTTCCTCGAAATAGTCAACTTTTGCCTCAAGTTTGCAAAGGAGTTCGTCGGAGATTTGATTAGTCCCTCCAGGTGTCAAGATTGCGTTGATGGCCGCTTCTATAGTGTGATTAAACTCCCATAATTCTTGATTATTGGCGGCAAGTTTGTCAATAATTGCCCAAGATTCCTCAGCGTTCCTATCACGTAATCTACCTCCGGCGGCTCGATCGATGGTACGTTTGGTGTGATAGTCGACATGGTCATAGAAGATTTGAACTAATAACCAAAGATTTATACCATGATTAGGGACTTTTTGGAGTAGACCCTTGAAACGAGCCCATGCTTCGTAGAAAGTTTCACCCTGATGTTGTTGGAACATCAAGATATCATTTCTGAGCATCGCAGTTTTCCCCGGTGAGAAAAATTGAGCAAGGAAACGATTGGTGAGATCATCCCATGAGGTGATGGATCCCGCGGGTAAATGTTCAAGCCATTGACTAGCTTGATCACGTAGAGAGAATTGAAATAGGCGTAATCGGGTCGACTCTCTAGTTGTAACATCAAGGTCTATAGAATCTACAATTTTAAGGAAGTCCTTGAGATGTTGATTAGGATCTTCGGAACAAAGTCCATGGAATGCACATCCGCTTTGCACCAACCGGATGGTGTCGGATCGCAAGGGGGACACATTGGCTCCTTGGGTGAGCTCAATAGTGTTTCGATAGCCTTGGTGGCTAGGTCGGGAATACTCTCCTAGGGTTCGGGGCCTAAGAGGTTGGTTTGCTAGTGGTGGGTTTTGTGGGTGGTCTTGTTGTGGTAGGTTGATGGGTTCAAAGATGTTACCACCTTCCATGATGTCGGATGGTAAAGAGTTACGAACAAAAACACGAAGAAATAGATAGACTAAAGAAAACCTAAAAATAAAAATAAAATCTTACTAGAAAGGAATCTAGCAAGTAGACCTAATAAAAAGAAATTCTAACCTAGACAATAACTATTCCCCGGCAGCGGCGCCAAAAACTTGATGCGTGGGAATTCCACCAGCTTTACCTCTCGAGGGATCTCGAGAAGCTTACAACCCCACCAAGCAGTGTACCTGATCGTTGTCGTATAGTATAGTGACAAGTACCGGGGGATTGATCGTTCAACTCAGGAATAGTGTCGCTAGGATTAGAAAACCTAAAAACTAGGTCTAGAGGTGAGGGATGATTCTTTTTGTATTTTTATATTTTATGAAAAGCAGGTAAAAATCTCGGGTTTTGGAAATGTGGGCAGAATTAGTTGCTAATCAACTAACCCAATAACTAAGATGCAATCAAAATAAAATAACAAAAATGAAAATAAACTAATTAAACTAGTGGTGTGAACAATAAATGGGAAAATTGTGTTTACTTAGATTTCATTACTCCCTAGATATCTTTTACAGGTTGATAGTTTGTTACGGTTGAGTGGATGACGGGTTATATTCCTTAATACCAATCGTGGGGTGGCGTACGTACTTCCCCATCTCTATAAGCTCCTACTTCACTCCTATGTCGAGACTGCAAGAAGCTCCTAACATGGGATCATTAGAATTCGCTCATGCATTAAATACAACCATAAAAACCTAGTACGCATTGGTTCATGTTTCTTAAGACATTCAAGCAAGTTACACTATGAAAGTCTGCCAGTTTTCTTAAGCCTAACATTGAAATCATTCATCCGTAACAACTATAAACAAGCAATCAACCCATAATCAACATCTAGGTTTCACTACATCTAAGCAAACATACAAGAGATCTAGCCTAGCATGTTAAAATCAAGACAAGCGTAAGATATATTCAAACAACACATAGACATATTGAATGAATTGAAAGGATACTTATTTTAATTGAACATGAAAGGTTTCAAGGGGTAAAAACCCTTGAAAATACTGTTAAAATCGTGCTAGGGTTTCTCCAAGTCGTCCCTAAAATTGTCCTCTCTTAATGAATGAAAATTACAAAACTATATATAGATTTTCCAAGGTGACGGCGTCAAGAAGAAAATTCTGACGCCGTCAACCCGCCGCCCATAATATTCTCGGATTGCCTAGATCCAGATCTGACGCCGTCAAGAGCAAATTTCCTCTGGGCCGTCACGTGTAAAGGGATCATAACGGCCTAGCGTAACGCCGTCATGCCCTAGTGCAAAAACTTTCTGGACCGTCATGGACTCCATCCTCTTCACCTCTTGTTTTTCTCTTGACGCCGTCATTAAGAACTTGGTGACGCCGTCAGGTACTGTTCCCAGCAAGGAAAATTAAGACTTTGCCGTTTTCTTCACTTTTATGCTCCAAAAACGTCCAAAATGCTTCCTTTTCCAGAATTCACTTCAAAAGTACCTAAAATCACAAAAGGAACGATTTAGGGCAATATTTGATCAAATACATTCAATTTCAGGCTTAAATGACCCCCTAAAAATGGATCATTTTTTGCCTCATCATGGGTGCTTTAAAAATTGGATCTCTCTAATCCCAAAACTCGTTTCGAGTGTTCTCAATTAAGCCCATAACATATTCATACCTGTATTGAAAGATCTACATTTTTCGGATAAGGGGAAAGCCGACATTCAAAATTTATCCCGATCCATACAGAAGCCTGGCGCGTCAACCACGCGTCAGCGCTTGGGTGACACGTCAGGAACAGATATGGATTCAGGAAATTTGGCTACCGTTTGTTATTTTATGTGTTTCGAAGGTTTATTTCTTATCATTAAAACATTATGAGATCTTGATAATGTTGACCTTTTTGATGATGACAAATAAAATCTAAAAGCAAATAAAATTACAAAACGTAGTGAAGACAAAGCGTGCCTTTGGTGTAGCTTGCATCTTGACCTTGCCTTATAATTTGGTGAAGCCTTTGTTTCTTTTACTTGAGTAGGTCTTCACGCTCTTGCTTTCTTTCTCCCCCTTTTGTCGAATCAAAAAGGTGGGACTTCCAATTGAATGGGAAAGTAGCTTGTACATGCACCCGAACGTGCTCCCCCTTGAACGTAGCTCCCCCTAGATCGTTGCTCCCCCTTGTTTCAAGGTAGGGATCCATGGGTCAAGAGCCTCACCTTTGCGGTGGCCTAGCTACATAAAACACACAACATGCAACAACCAAGAAATCCTCACGTGTGAAAGTCCAAGATGGGTTAGGTTACCATTTGGATACTTACAACATGGGTTAGTTCACAAGAATATGTAAAAATATGCAAGATAAAGCATACAACCATAGATAAATCCTAAAAACATAATCATTACCTATAGAGAACATAACAAAGTTTCAAGCATGATATGACATGTCATGCAAATACAAAGATTATTCAACAAACATAGATCCTAGATGTCCATGCTGCAACATACACATAAAACAAAGTCTTAAGAGATCATAACTATCGAAACACAAGTTATACAAACACATCAAAGATCCTTGCAAGACATGTAGGTGGCCCAACGAGTGATGAAATTCTTTAGAACCCCGAACTTTGACCGGCTCTCACGACGTTTGGTGGCTTGGTAGGTTTTGTAGGCAAGTCGTTTGTGGGTTGGCAAGGAGGCCACATCATCAACCACTTCATCCTCACTGATGACGTCTTCCGAAGCATTCCATGCACGTTCATCAAATATCTCATTAACCATATGTTCCATTCGTCCTATTAGATCCATGGAAGCTTGTTGAGATGTGGAAGCGGCATTTGCATGAAGCTCAAGGTCAACTTTGGTACGATCAAGACTATTTGCGTTGAAATTGGCAAATAATGGACCTAACACCTCATAATCGAGCCAATCCTCAGCATGGTTGGGATGTTCAGCTTTGATGTGTTCAAACAATGTGGTGAGAATGTGAGCATAAGGAATCAATCTCGTATTCCCACTAAGCTTATCCATTCTTTTTGCCATGAAATAAGCGAAGTTGAATGGTGTTTGAGTTTCAATGCAATAAAGCATATACCCGACTACAATGGAGATGTTTCCTCTTGCTCCCATTTTCACAAACACATTTGATGTCAAAACATATTCCCATGCATGGAGCTTGTTACGCAAGTATGATTGAGCCCAACGAAGGTCGGCCTCGTCATTACATTTGTATTGAGGCTTGAAGATGGTGTTTTGTACATCCACCGTATTGATCCTACCCTCCTCGGATGAGTGATAGATACGGTATTTCTTGAACTCTCTTATCTCCATTGAATCGGTGTAGACCATGATCCCGTTTGAGTTTATTCCAAGAACATTTCCAAGTTTTTCCAAAGACCATGTATAGTTGTGACCATACATTTGGAAATTAAGAGTGAGTTCAATATAGTTGAATTGATAGCGAGCGTAGAACTGTTGAATGTGTCAAGGATAGATCTCGGGAGGTAGAAGAGAAAATGGAAAGCAACCCGCATCCATAAAGGGTTGTCTAAGCCCCGTCATTCAGATGTAGTCTTGGTCGCAATGATGTCCTTCATGATAGGCGTTTTTCAAATGTTTTGTAGACATTGACTCCACGAGCACATCGAACCTTTTTCATAAATTGCTTAGTATCACGTCATTCACTCATTGTTCCTATCAAAATAACACGTAATGTGTTTATACGTATACATAGAATCAAAGGATTGAAACAAAATAGACAGCAAGTCTGGCGCTTTGCCCGTGCGTCGATGCGTTGGCAGCGCGCAAGCCTCGTAAACATTTTTGAGTTTCCCTCGAAAATTCAAGATTTTAAAATTTTTGAAAAGAAAGTATGAGTTAGTTACATATAGACTCATATTATGTTGAAATCCACAAAAATCCATTAGTATAACTCACCCCAAAAAATCATAATTCAATTATATCAAGAGATTTTGAAAAAATTTACCATAGTTTCCCTTGTAATTAGAACTTTTCCATGTTAATTTTTCTCAAAAGCTCATGGGAAATCCCTAAGATTAGTTTTAGTTGAATAATCTAATAAGCAAATGAAAATAATTCAATAAAACTCTCAAAATATTATAATGGAACAATGGGGATCAAGACTTACCAAGATCTTTAAGAGGAAGAGGGAGAACAAAAATAAAAAATGATGAGATTGAGAGGGTTGATGGAGGTGGACGACAAGAGGAGAGGGAGAGGAGAAGAGAAAAACTTTTTAGTTTTAGTTGAATAATCTAATAAGCAAATGAAAATAATTCAATAAAACTCTTAAAATATTATAATGGAACAATGGGGATCAAGACTTACCAAGATCTTTAAGAGGAAGAGGGAGAACAAAAATAAAAAATGATGAGATTGAGAGGGTTGATGGAGGTGGACGGCAAGAGGAGAGGGAGAGGAGAAGAGAAAAACTTTTTGGGAAGAGGGTATGTGTGTGTGAGTTTAGAAGTGGGGGCCCAACCCATTGTGGTCCAATGAGAGTGACTTGTGAGATTGTGTTTTAGGATAAGATGAGATGATATGGGAAGAGTATGTTGTTTATTTATAGTGGACTACCAAGTATAGGTTAACAAAGAACTAATCCTTGTTTATTGGTTTGGATATTACAAATCATTTTTGTAATTTAAGTGCACTTATGATAAGCATAACTCAATTTAAAAACCAACGAATTAGAATAAACAATTTTATTCTCGATGCTCTATCATCCAGAGACCTAATCTAAGGTAATTAAATGTTTCGTGTTTTAAGGGTTTAGTTAAGATGTCGGCGACGTTGTCTTCGGAGGCGACCTTTTCTAAAAGGATATTACCTTTTTGAACATTATCACGTAAAATGTGGTGACGGATTTCGATGTGTTTTGTTCGAGAGTGATGGACGGGATTTTTACTTAGGTCGATGGCACCTTTGTTGTCACACAATACAAGAACATCTTGTAAATGGATGTTGTAATCACTAAAAACTTGCTTCATCCACAAAGTTGGTTGACAAGCCCTTCCGGCTGCAACATATTCAGCTTCGGTAGTGGATATTGCTAAAGCCGTTTGTTTCTGAGAACTCCATTGTGTTAGACATTCTCCTACAAAAGTGCATACGCCACTAGTACTTTTTCTATCAACGTAGTCGCCGGCGTGATCGGAGTCGGTGTAAACACTAATTTCAATTCCCGAGGATTTTGGGTACCAAACACCTAGATAAGGTGTGCTCTTTATGTATCTAAATATCCATACTACGGCATTTATGTGAGATTCCTTGGGTTTCTCTTGAAATCATGTACATAAGGATACACTAAACATGATGTCGGGTCTACTAGCGGTTAGGTGTAGTAGACTTCCTATCATACATCGATATTTAGAGCTATCAACTGAAATTCCTTCCTTGTCTAAGGTAAGTTTTAGATTGGTTGCCATCGGCGTTTTGATGTAGTTGGCATTTTCAAGATCAAATTTTCTAAGAAAATCTCTTAAATATTTTGACTCAGATATGAATATGCCATTGTCACTTTGTATGATTTGCAGGTTAAGTATGGACTTAAGATCTCCTAAGACATTCATGTTAAATTTCACATGCATGCACTTAATCAATTCATCATGCAATGCTTGGTATGTAGATCCAAAGACAATATCATCCTCAAAGATTTGAATGATTATTTGATGCTTGTCTTTTATCTTGAACAATAATGACTTATTCTTCATGCCTCTTGCATATTCATTTTCAACAAGGAAGGATATTACACTATTATGCCGTGAATGATTTTCTAGTTCAAGTCCATGCAAGACTTTCTTCATTTTATATACATGATTAGGCTTTTGAAAGTTAATAAATCCCGGTGGTTGTGTAACATATACTTCACTTTTGATGACTTGATTAAAAGCATTTTTGACATCCATTTGTTTTAGTTTAAACATGCTACTACATGCATATGCGAGTAAAATTTGTAAAGACTCTATTTGTGCAACAGGGGCAAAAATATGATTAATGGGCTTTTCAATTTTATCAAAATCATTTATTACTAACTTAGCATGGTTTTCACAAATTGTTCCATTTTCATGCATGATGCTATTAAAAGTCCATTTTAGTTCTAGAGGGGTGCGAGCATTAGGTGGAGGGACTAATTCCCAAACATCATTGCGTGTGAGTTGATCTATCTCAAAATGCATTGCCATAATCCAATTTTCATTACTAATAGCTTCCTCAAAACATCTTGGTTCTATAGTAGATATGAATGCAAATGTATTGTTTTGAGCTTGTGCTATAAAATCATTCTCTAAATCACTTTCAATATTATGATCTATTGTATCAACTAGATTAGTGTGATTAAGACTTTGACTTTGATAATTATTCTCCCCTAATTTATCTTCAAGTGGTAAGCATGTTTCTTCGTTAAAGCTTACATCAATTGTTTCAATAATTTTAAAAGTCTCCTTATTATAAACTCTATAAGCCTTTAATGTATGCGAGTATCCTAAGAATATTCCATTATGTGTGTTAGAGATTATGCATTTACAACCAAAAATTTTAAAATATCCTAGTGAAGGCTTTTTGCCCCTAAGAATCTCATAAGGTGTTTTATTAACCGTTTTAGTAATTGATGTGCTATTTAGAATGAAAGATGCGATTTCTATAGCATGAAACCAAAACTTTTATGACATAGATTATTCGTTAAGCATTATACAACACATTTCTTGCAAACGCTGAAAAGATGTGGTGATGTAGAGGTTTGTTGTGCTATGGAAGTACTTAAGTCTCATAGATGTTGAAAGTAAAACGGATGGATACTAAGCCTTGTGGTCCATAACTAGTGAGTGAAGTTCTTGAGGTTTTGGTTATGTTTGTGGAGCTTAGGGGCTGAGATATATCATAGAAGTGAATGAGATGATGGTGAACGAACAAGTGAATTAAGTACTCAAGGTTCAATGATGAAGACCTATTGTCATTTGTTTTATCCCGATTGATTGAGAGAGTGTTAGGATAAGTGTTTTAACATATGTTGTTAAAATACTTGGATGTAGATTCTTTCGGATGTGACTTTTAATGACTACAATAGTAAGTCAGATTTACTTGAATATTTCGGATGAAATACTTAAGTTGTCAATCCTACTCTGTTGAGATTGGATAGTACTAAAGGATAGCAAGACTTGATAATACATCTATAACTTAAGTGTAAGTTATGACTTGATGTAAACCCTTATCGTCTTGAAGGATGACACATTACTTTCATGTTAACCAAGTGATGTAACATATATAGACACAAGACAATATCTACAGTTACAAGTTAGACTTGTGATTTTGATATTATATGTAATCTTTGTAAGTAACGAGTCTGGATTAGTTAGGAAGTTGTCAAGTTACCAACTAAGTGACGCTAATGGATAAAGGATGAGTTAAGAATGGAAGAATGTAGTAACCGTGGGTAATGACCACAAAACATTTGTGGTTAGGGACCCACATATGGCAAGGAACCAAATAAAGGGTTCCTTCCTTTATGGAGAAGGATTTCTTGGGTGAGTTTTGTTTAAATTAAATTTTTGGCGGGAAGTGGTTTCCTATTGGTTCTAATGAGTAAAAATGGTCCTAATATGTTAATGAATACCGAGGAAAATATTTCTCACTAAAGTGAATTATTTGGTGTTTGAGAAAATACGAAAATAAGAAAAATGAAAAAGTTTTCTGTAGGCACTGGCGGAACCAAACGATTACATAGGCGGAACCCTGAATTTGGTTCCGTCTGGTCCGTTGGGCCAAAACCTGGATTACCCAGAAAATGCACTGGCGGAACCCTCTATTTGGTTCCGTTAGATCCGCCAGGCCAAACAAACTGAACAGACCATGTTTTTGACGCGGGTAATGATTTCCAAATTTTCTAAAAATTCCCAAATCATAAAATTAAATTTATATATGATTTGGAAATGCTAAAAATGAATATAGAAACATTCTTACCGATAGACTTTGATCGGGGGCTAGCGAATTTCACTATACTTAGTGAAATTATCATAAACTTGAAAATTTAACAACATCCCAAATGTTGTCTACCTGCATATCCGTTAGTACAAGACATTGTACAAAGATAACAAAAGATCCTAGAAGTACATATATCCATAAAACACATAGTTTAACTACCAAATAGTTCAAATTTCAAGAAGTGCCAAACACTCCTTAACAATGGACATTTATCGACTCCCGAAACCCGTTCATTTATCCTAATTATACTTGGAACATATGCACCTAATTAGATGTGATAGATTAAAACCAAAAACACATATTCTAATACATGTTAGCATATAGATCAAGGCGAGCATTATGAACTTACCATAAATGGAAATTGAGCCAAACACGGAAAATTGATAACATCAAAGTGTTATCGTCCAAACATGATACGGTTAGTTTACATGATCAATCAAAGATGAGTTTCTATCTTATAGCACGACACATTCATTAACCATCATTATAGAAGCATGTATACCAAACACCATTTTACAAGAATACTACATGTTTAAAAATCTAGTGACTTATTTAGACACTTGACCATATTTCAAGATACTTAATTAGTATTACTTAATTCTTATTCCTAAGTGAATCATGCAAAATAATCACATAACATATGCAAAGAAGAATATCTAAATCAATAAGCAATACAAACACAAAATTTCAACTTAGTACACAAAATCTAACAAATGTCCTATTGTGGCAAGGTTGACAAACAAGCAAATGAATATCATGGCAAGGTTGACACTTATAAATCACAAATAAAGAAGTGAAATCACAACATTCAACAAGCAAGCAACATATATGCATACAACTAAAACAAGTAGTCATTTAGCATATCATACAAAGAAATATACTTTTCGTCACTTTGCGTTTAAATATGACGATGTATGGCAAGCTTGATTAGTTTCCTTTATATATATAGATATCACCAAATTCTTTAGTTTCAAAAGAAATTATATCAATGTTCAAAGGATCCTAACTTAAATTGCCTAACTCAAAAGTTTGAGTTTCTACGTCAAAACGAAACTTAATATTTTGGATACACTATAGTATTTGGTTTGTTCTTTTGACTTCAGATAAGATTTATGCCATAAAATTACTTTTAAAAGAAAGTATACTCAATTATCTTTAAAATTATAGGTGGCGCGACTCCTACGGACATACGGTTAATTTGTTATGAATTTTTGAAGTTGGACAAAAATGGTTTACTGTACCAACGGATTTCAAGGATCCTTTTTGAGGGTTCCCCACCATAGAGGAGAAGGGTTCCGTGGGGTCTGATGACAGATTCACTAAAACTCATATTTTGACACTTACACATTCTTTTAAGAAATCTTTTCTTTTTAATTTTCAAGAAAACCTTCAAGCTTGTATACAAAGTAATATTTAACAACAAAATTTCAAAGTATACTTAGCGAAACATTTTTCATATTATATTCCGCTTCAATGGTAATTTGATACATGGATCGTGCTCCATTTTAAAAACCATTTGTTTTAAAAATAAGAGCTACGAAGCTCTGATGCCAATTGTGAAAACGTAGAGGGGTTGAATACGTTACCGTTTAAAAACTTTAAACTTGTTGTATCAAATATCCATTTTTAGCTTGTTCTAATATGAAAGATGTTATGTGAAGTTAGTGACTAGCATAACTTAAGACATGTTATCATCCAAGTACAATCGAAAAGTCACAACATAAGCAATCACATAATGCAAACATTAACATAAAGCAATAAGTAAAAGGAAGAGCAAACTGAACACGAGGATTTATAGTGGTTTGGTCACGGATCTCCTCTCCGCCCTACTCCACTACTCGAGTACCCAACTCGAGAGTTACTTCACTAGATCAACAAGCTCCCTTCTTGGTGGAGAAAACCTTACAATCGTCGCTTAAACTTTTCCGGTACAAAGCTAAATACCAGGTTCTTTTACAAAGGTACAACCACTCCTATCGTCGCCTATAATATTTCCGACACTAAGCTAGATATCGATTTCTTTCCCAAGGGTACAACCACTCCCGCTATGTTTTGTGGCCCAACATAAAAACCTTGTGTTTTATGGCACAAACACATAAACCATCTAATCTAGTTTGGTGAATAGATTGTGATGATACAATGATGATCCAAGACATAAAAGTCTAATGGATATGAATGACTAATCTACATGAACTTCTTGAATGAGAAGTCTTCAACCATTGAGGATGTCAAGTGCCCTTGAATCTTCATATGTTGGTATGCTTAAATGAATGATGACTTCAAGATCTTCTAACCTTCTTGGTGGATCATGAAGTATGCTTACATGAATGATGACTTCAAGATCTTCTAACATTCTTGGTGGATCATGAAGTATGCTTACAACATAATGAGAGTTAGTAACTTTATGATCATTATGGAAAGGGTGATTCATTGATGTTTCTACATGGTTTTCTACTAATCTATATGTGTGTGGTTTTTCATCAAGTTATAAGAAAACCATGAGCTACTATTGATAGGAAAATAAGTAAAGAGGTTTTTCCAAAACCATGTTCCAAAACTAGCAAAGATATGGAAAGATATTCGGAAGATATCTTTACTAGTTTTGGAACATGGTTTTGGAAAAACCTCTTTACTTGTTTTCCTATAAATAGTAGCTCATGGTTTTCTTATAACTTGATGAAAAACCACACACATATAGATTAGTAGAAAACCACGTAGAAACATCAATGAATCACCCTTTCCATAATGATCATAATGTTACTAACTCTTATTATGTTGTAAGCATCTTCATGATCCACCAAGAATGTTAGAAGATCTTGAAGTCATCATTCATGTAAGCATACTTCATGATCCACCAAGAAGGTTAGAAGATCTTGAAGTCATCATTCATTCAAGCATACCAACATATGAAGATTCAAGGGCACTTAACATCCTCAATGGTTGAAGACTTCTCATTCAAGAAGTTCATGTAGATTAGTCATTCATATCCATTAGACTTTCATGTCTTGGATCATCATTGTATCATCACAATCTATTCACCAAACTAGATTAGATGGTTTATGTGTTTCTGCCATAAAACACAAGGTTTTTATGTTGGGCCACAAAACATAGCGGGAGTGGTTGTACCCTTGGGAAAGAACTCGACATCTAGCTTAGTGTAGGAAATATTATAGGCGACGATAGGAGTGGTTGTACCTTTGTAAAAGAACCCCGGATAAAGCGTAAGCGACGATTGTAAGGTTTTCTCCGCCGAGAAGGGAGCTTGTTGATCTAGTGAAGTAACTCTTGAGTTGGGTACTCGAGGAGTGGAGTAGAGCGGAGAGGAGATCCGTGACCGAACCACTATAAATCCTCGTGTTCGGTTTGCTCTTCCTTTTACTTATTGCTTTACGTTAATGTTTGCATTATGTGATTGCTTGTGTTGTGACTTGTCGATTGTACTTGGATGATAACATGTCTTAAGTTATGCTAGTCACTAACTACACATAACATCTTTCATATTAGAACAAGCTAACAAAGGATATTTGATACAACAAGTTTAAAGTTTTTAAACGGTAACGTATTCACCCCTCTACGTTTTCACAAGCATGATACCGAATGCCTAATTTTAAGACGCGATATTCATTCACATCAACTCTATATTGGACACATAAAAGCTTATTGCGAAGCTCTTTTCAAGTTGAATTTGAGCCTAAAAACTATTACTAATATATATGACACATACATATAGATATTTGTGTTCAAAGTTGGTTAAAAGTCACTTTTACCAACCAAATTTTTCAACAGCAGCATCATATCACCTATGGTTTGGAATGATTCGGTTTGAGTGATGCTAAAATTTAGAGGTGGCAATTTGTGCTTTAGAAAAATGAGCCAATTTAGGCAAATTTGTAAAAGATTTGGGCACATTTAACATTTTTTTTTGCCCATTTAAAAGTTAAATGGGCACAAATGGACACACATATTTTTTCTCAATTGTAGAACATTACAATTGTTTTTAAAGAAAAACTTTTATTTAATTTTTTAAATATAAATGAGCTGTTACGTTTGAGGAATTTTTCTCGTTTTGGGTCTTTTCTAAAGCGATTTGTATAACATGTGCCCGTTTGGCCCGTATCCATTGAGCCCGTAACCGTTTAGCCCATGCCCGTTTAGCCCGTAGCCCATTTGAACCGTAGCCCGTGCCTGCCCTTTTTCCCACCTCTACTATAATCGTTCTGGTAATCTCAATTATATATAGATTTTGGAGTGCAAGTATGCATATGGGGTGTTTATCATTCCTAGAGATATTCTAATTAGGTCATGATATATACAGTAAAAGGCAAAAGTATGATATAAACCTTTGTTTAGGTAAAAGAGTTTCTACTATGCCTTTCAAAAAAAAAAAAAAAAAGAGTTTCTACTATGAAACTTTTTATAATCTCAACCCTTAACTTACATTACAAAACGATGGGATTCCTAACAAACTAAAAGACTAAGATCGATCTAAGATATTCCTTAAGACGGCCATTTATGAACCTAGGTATCAACCAAAGCTAAACAATACATCAATGCCAAGTCATAGAGACGCTGTCTACATTCAGTACTCGATATTTAGCCTTGAGTTGTCGATAGCCAGAATCTCTCAGTTACTTTTTGATGGTTTATTTTTATTGTTAGTGGCTTTGGATGGACTACTCGATCATTGCTCATATTCAAAGCCAACCTCCTTGGGCTTCATGCATGGTGCCTGATACATACTCATAAATCATAAGTATCGTAGTTTCGTATAATTAACCACTATTGTTTTGCCACTGTCAAGTGTGATCGTTAATGGCCACACTAAAATTCCCATAAGTTCTTTTGTTTAATCAAATCACTAGTACAATCGACACTTCTCCCGTCGCTTTTTTTTTGTCTTTCCCGTCGTCATGTCGACGGCATAGTATGTTCCCGTCATCATGTCGACGGGATAATGACGACGGCTGTGCCCTGTCGGGAACATCATCCCCGTCGACAATGTGGGTCCCACGGCCTTTTTCAGTCAGTCAAAATGGTCCCGTCGACATGTCGACGGGATAGTATAATTAATTAAAGACTTAATTATCAAACGTTAATTAACTTAATACTATACCGTCGACATGACGACGGGAGTAATTTGACGAGTCAATGGTATTGGTCAACGTTGTATAATTATCCCGTCGACATTTTGACGGGACCAATTTGACGGGTCAACGCGTTGGTCAACGTCGTATAATTATCCCGTCGACATTTTGACGGGACAATTTCAAGGGTCAACGCGTTGGTCAATGTTTTGTATAATTATCCCGTCGACATGTCGACTGGATAATTAAACAATTATATTATTTTTTATGGTGCCGTCGACAGGTCGACGGTACCAATGTTATATACAGCAGACAGGAAGCTATAATATTGGCAATATTCCAGATTTTTTCCGGAAAAATCTACCAAAACCTGTAATACCTAAACCTGTAACCATGTCGACGGGAAAAATGAGACGAAATTTTTTTTGTGAGAATGTATATAGGTAAAAAATGAGACGGGAATGTTTTTGTGGAGTATATATGGGGGAGAGTATTTTGGGGAGATAATCCCGTCGACATGTCGACGGGAAAAACACGCGGGAAAAAATCCCGCCATTTGTATTGACCACTAATTCACTATTATTATTTTCACTTTATTATCCTGTCGACATGTCGACGGGATTATAAACAAAACACGTAATTAAAACTAGCCAAACGTTAATTACGCAGTAATTTCATTTTTAATATTATCCCGTCGACATGTCGACGGGATAATAAAGGCGGGATATTTCGCGCCAAAGTTTTGGAAATTATTGAGGCTGGAAATTTTGGTCAATTTGTTCCCGTCGACATGTCGACGGGATTATGTCAATCCAAAAAATTCAACGCACTTGGTTTCGGTCAAGCGGATTTTTTGTCGTTTTTTGCCTTGTCCCGTCGACATTGTGTCGACGGGATAACTATCGTCGCCTGATGTCCTATTTCTTGTAATGAATTAACTTCAACGTAGGGTTTGGTATATCGTAATCAAAGGAGGAATGAAAAGGATTATTACGATGGAATGAGAAAATGTTGTTTGTTTATATTTATGTAATGTAATAATTAATTACAAGGAATGACTCATTACACCAAAACTATTCCTTAGGGGCCCCCTACTTTTTTTTCATTACGTCCCATAATGGAATCAAAATTACATAAAACTCCACCATTAACTAACCATATTAATGAAGCTTCTCATCAATAATGGGCATTTTAGTCTTTTTATTATGATTCCATTACGTCTTGTCAAACAAACCAAACATGATAAATAATGGTAATGACTCATTACATTACACCACTTATTTCATTACATCGGTCATTCCATTCATTTAACATTTCATTTCGTTATATCAAACGAACCCCAAGTTTAATGATATATTTGCTACATTGCTATTTGCTGGTTTGCCGATTTTCTAGTAGTTCGTGTATTAGGTTGAGCGTGATACAAGTTATCAAGATAGGAGTATCATTTAAGGGTTCTACGGTTGGTCTAATCAAGATCAAATTGTGCAAGGTTCGATGATCAAGTTCATGTTTAACCTTTCAAGTGTTAAGTATCATCTATGTCATATACGTGCATTTATGGTTTTATTTATTTATTTATAATGTCAAGTGTATCGATTACGAGCTTTAAATCAATAAATTCATTGTACAAAAGTTTCGATAAATTTTCAAGTTTGTCATGATCATTCAACGAAATGATCACGATCTTATTCTTAACTTGGGCTTTTACTCAAGATCCACAATTATTACGATTTTATATATGTGTGCCACGAAACACTTATACACTTTTCGTTTGAGGGTTATTGTTCACCAGATATTTTATTTTAAGTAAAGCATTTAGCCCGATAAATGTACTTATATCAGAAAACAACATTACAATCCATGAATCCAACATTACGTGAGTGACGCCCCTCATACACAACAAAACAAATTTACGAGCTAGATAATTTTATTTACTTATTTTTATTTTTATTAGTTCTATACCAGCTAGATACTAGCCAGTAGAGAACTCGAAATACCGAGCATTTTTACTGACAAGACATGCACAACTAAATACAACCCCAAAGACATAACACATCCAACAAAACATGGGATAAAAAACAAGACCTAAAAGCATGTAACGACTCATGTATGTTATTCCATTATGGCCTATCTCTTTCAGAAAGCTCCTACTATACCTCCAACATTTGAGCAACTTGGATAGTATGCTTGAACTTAATTGTTATAAGCTTTAATCTAAACCGTCCCGAAAATAACATCAATAACCCGTGACGCAGTACAAGAACGTTTTTTAAACATAAGATGTTCTTTTTCATGCCATATATATAATACGTAGTAACCGCAAGCACCGAACGACCAGCGACATTCCTTATTAGTTTTTGACAGGATAATGGTTTTAGCCATGTGTCGATGTCCTCCCATCTACTCGAAACGTGATGAATACCTGTAAACATTCAGATTCCTCCCCAAACTTGAGATGAGAACATACATTCGAAGAATAAATGAGAATGAGAGTCTGGTAAATTCACACAGCGGACACCGCAACTGGTCTTGAGTCTTCAATGTGCACCCCATAACCAACCAAACTAAGAATGTGTGTCTTGCCATACATCAGGCGAACCACATGATCTCATACCAATCAATCACTTCACCTCTTGACCGAATCGAGTCCCACACCGGCTTCAAAATCACAAAGATTACCTCTTTCACTTCGTCAAAAATACCTTATCCGATCTATCCTCTTCTAAGAGCACTTGGTATGGTTAGCGAAGTTAAAGTTTAACCCGGTGCCACATCAGCCACTAAACTTTAACCAAAAACCCCCGGTATCATAACCAAACTTTAACTTTAAAATTATTTTCAAATTCAACCCAGTTTGAGGGGTAAAGTGATTTTTTTTTTTTTTTTTTTTTTTTTTTTTTTTTTTTTAAATTGGTACTAAGCTTAACGAGGCGTTAAACCCAGCATGGGATTTAGATGTTGTTGAAGGTGGATTTTTTATGAGTAAAAACATGCACTTTATGAAAATAAAATTTTTAGCCCGCTTGAATGTCACTACACGACTCAAATAACTAAC
Source organism: Artemisia argyi (assembly GCA_030686995.1). Taxonomy (NCBI): domain Eukaryota; kingdom Viridiplantae; phylum Streptophyta; class Magnoliopsida; order Asterales; family Asteraceae; genus Artemisia; species Artemisia argyi. The sequence continues at coordinate 109,659,872 of CM060690.1, read as the reverse complement.
TACTAACTAGCCGTTTTAAAAAATAATTATTTATTGTTGTCGTTTAGCTTTTTAAATAATTATTTCAATTTGAGATGATAAACTTATTAAATTATAACAACTATTTTTGATGGTAGACAATTAATTTAAGTTAATCAATAGGCAAATAATTTAAGATGGTGGCTATAACTCGAAGTTGTTTTCATCTCATATGTTGAATCGTCCGTATTGATGTCAATTTTCTATGTTAGATGACTTTTTTATCAAACAAGCGGGGTAGCCCGCGCTTTGCCGCGGATTTGTTATTTTTTTATGGTGTTGTATTTTTCTTTGTATTTTTGTTTTGTATTGTTTTTGTTACTTGTTTTTTTTTAAACAAAAATGAATGACCGCATAATAAAATGTTTTTGTGCAAGTTTTGTATTTTTTTTATTTAAGAAAAATTATTCATAGTTTCAAAAAAAAAAAAAAAAAAAAAAAAAAAAAAAAAAAAAAAAAAAAACCTACAGTACATATGCTACAGTAACGTACAACATGGGACAGCACAAATGTTACTGTTTAGTCAACTGTGCGGTACAACTCTTTGAAGCACAACTGCTACAGTAAAATCCTGGGTTTTTAATATATTTATAATGGGAACTCACAAAATGAAAGACAAAATCACTATTCGTTTTGGTAAGATAAACTGGAAAAAATAAAAGAAAAGAAGAAAAAACATTAATTTCTGTGGACCTACCATCCTTTTAATAATTTCTCACTTTTACAACACAAATCCATCAAAGCCATGAAAGTCAAAGTGTCAAACTCCCAAAGCCGACTTTTATCAACTACATCACCCCACACGTGTTATTTTCTTTTGTTAATATTATTAATTACGTGTCTTTGCATATTGGTTTCGTTTAGTTTATAACATGTTGTTCTATACAACTTTTACAGACCATTATTCTGTTCAGACACGAGTTATTTATGGCATTTGCACTTAAGGCTTAATATCATAGGCTCTATGTGTATTAAAAGGGAAAAAAAAACACAACTTTAGAAACATGAAACCAAATTTTGTTAATTTATTTGTTTGTTTTAGCTTTTATTAAGTGTACATTAAATATGAACATTACCCCACCACCCTCTTTTCATTTCTTCCCCACCCGGAACTTCACTATTGCGGCTCTCTCAATCTCTCTCACATACTAAATTCGCACACTTCATATTCTTTTTCTTTTTCATTTTCATTTTTTCCTAATATTTTTATGGAAAAACATCCTATTCTAAAGTTATGGCCCCTCTAACTCTCTCTATATAAACCTACCCTCTCCCTGTACATATCTAAAATAACACATTCAAGAGTATCATATTATTCTCTCCAAAAAGCTATAATATATCTCTTACACACATACATCCAAAAAGATTAAAGATATTAAAAGGATCAAATGAATAGCAACAACAACAACAATTGCATGGAAATTGGTGGGAGCGAAGATGATGAGCAGATGAACATGATGGAAGATCTTAGAAGAGGTCCTTGGACTGTTGAAGAAGATTTCACTCTCATCAATTACATCGCTCATCATGGTGAAGGTCGTTGGAATTCGCTTGCTCGTTGCGCCGGTACGTCTATATATATCCTCCCATGCATATATTAGAGACATAAAACGCAATGTTTATATAAAGTGCTATTATTAAAGGAATGAGTATTATTAGTGAATTCCATCATTCTTGTGATATGATGATCATAGGTTTTGATTTTCTTGCTTTGGTTAACTTTCTCAAAAGAATGATTAGAATTGACGGGTTCCTAAAGTGTTTAGAAAGAAGTGCTTATAATATGGTATTATGAACGTGTAGAAACTTTACCAATATACTTTCTTTCTTTCTTTCTTTTTTTTTTTTTTTTTTTTTTTTTTCGTTAATTTGATTATTATAAGTAAGTTACATTTTGTAATGAAAAAAGGATGTTCATTTTAAACAGGGCTCAAAAGAACAGGAAAGAGTTGCCGATTAAGATGGTTGAATTATTTGCGACCAGATGTTCGCCGTGGGAATATTACACTTGAAGAACAACTTTTGATTCTTGAACTTCATTCTCGTTGGGGCAATCGGTATGTAAAATCTATTTTTTTATAGATGGTTTATATTTTGGTAACGTTATGTTTCATATTTTGTGGCCGGTTTGGCCATTTATGTGACAAAATAGTATTTCATCATATTCATATAAATAAAATAGGAGGAAGCTAAAATCAATGCCTTAAGTTTTTGAGTAATATCTATTATGTGTATACAGGTGGTCAAAAATTGCACAACACTTGCCAGGAAGAACCGATAACGAGATCAAGAATTATTGGAGAACCAGAGTTCAAAAACATGCAAAGCAATTGAAATGTGACGTGAATAGCAAGCAATTTAAGGACACTATGCGTTATCTTTGGATGCCAAGACTCGTCGAAAGAATTCAAGCAGCTGCAACAACAACGACCATAACCGAAGGTTCATCTTCTTCCACCACAACAACCTCAACCGCAACGACCGCAAACTTCTATAACCCCCTAAACCAAACAAACAACATGGATAATATTGTTACTAGCCAATTTATAACGCCTCAACAAAGCCATAACATGTCTTCAAACTATGGAAATACCCATGTTAACCCTAGTTACACCACGGATAATTCAAGCAATACCGCGGTATCGCCTGTTTCTGACATGACTGATTGTTATTATCCCGCAAACCAAAACCCTAGTCAAGATTTATATCAAAGCAGTAATCCGATTGCTACCGGGTTTTCAGACACAATGATTAGCCCGACGGGGTACTTTAATCAAGGGATGGACTTCCAAGCTATGGTTGATCACCAAAACAGCCAATGGTCCGAGGGCGGAAATGGTGGTGGTGATGATTTCTCAGACAATTTGTGGAACGTGGAGGACATTTGGTTTCTCAAACAACAATTCGACATGTGAGATATTAAACATAAAGAAAATTTTATTAAGTATATGTATACATTAATGGTTCAGAAAAGAACTTGTGTGATACACGTTTCTAATTTGTGATGACAACAAATTGTATGATTTTTTAATTTTTACTAAAGATTTTTATTTAACAGTGAAACTTTTCTAGTTTGATAATCTTGCACATGTTTAAATTGTTTTTCCCTAAGATCGTAATTTTGTATATATTTTTATTTGTATCTCCTACGTGGCATGAAAGTCAGAGTGGCAATTTTTGACACCACATGATACACGACACGAACCCAATCTGAAGTTAAACAGGTTTGGGTTATTGTGGATAAAAAGATTCGGGTAAAAAACTATCAACCCGTCTAACCCCGTTTATTAAACGGGTCATTTTTGATTGAGTAATTATTAAACACGTCAACCCGTGAACCCGTATAAATATATAAGCTTCTAAAATAAAACATATAAGTTAGGTTATGTTGGATTGGATTAAATGTATTTTGTTATATACTTAATATGAGTTGATCTACATTTATTATAAATCAGATATTATTAAAATCGTCGTATAGTTATTCGTATATTATTTTTAGCATTTTTTAAATCTTATTTTTGCATTTATACTAGTTAAATTAATAAACAACTAATCTTATTCACTTCTCGACTAATTTATTTAAACAGGTTAAATGAGTCAAAAATGGGTTGCACGTGTTATATAGTTTTGAGTTAGGGTTGAGTTTCTTGTCATGAGAAATAAATAAGTCGTTTTCTGGCAGAATTTATACTAACTGCCAACCCGGAAACCTGAATAGATTAACCTGATCATGACTCGATCGCCACCTCTAAATGAAAGTAGTGATCACGGAGTATATAATACATATATAGATCGAGTATATACATATTGAATTGAGTATTCAATAATATTGTTGTTAATATGTTAATTTTATAAAGTTATTAATAGTTGTCTTAAAAACAAATTAAAAACCATTAACTGTAAGAATCAAAGTAGAACAATGGATCGAAAACCATCATTAAGGAGGTGGTTCTTGTGCTAATTGGTGAATATAATACACTATTTGAAGAAGAAAAGAGGCGAATCCACTAGCTATGTTCATATAATAATTATAGAGTATATACTATTCGTAGTTCATTGTCAAAATTATTTCAGTTAAGATAGATGAATATATTTTCAATAAACTATATTCTCATGTTTAAAAAAATTGAAACCATTATGTCGATCTTTACTACACATGTGTTTAGTTATCCAATAAAAGCTTAAAAATTCTTGATTGTGAACTCACTTATTATTCGTGTCATTTTAATATTACATTCTTTATAATAAAGTCATGGAATTTTTGAAACCTAGTCCATAGGGAATGAACTTAACTTAACTAATGCATTAAAATATAACACACTAGATGAGACCCATGTCCTGCTTCTAGATTTTCCTTTTTTTTTTTTAAACAAAAAAATTAGAAACTTTTCACATTACATGTGTCTCGTTAGGATTAGAAGTATACTTATCAAATTACTACTACTAATCTATTGGTTGCTAACTACATTGTTCATTCTAGTTTGATCACAAAATTGTGGCTACTCTTGATATTCAATTGGTCTACAGACAATTTTTATGACCAAAACTTTTTCTTCACAAATACGATGATCATTTTTATTGTGATATTAGATGAACAAAAATAACTTGCAATTAGATGAAAATTAATACATAAACTCGAAGAAGATTAACGGAAAATTGCGAATTTGTATAATTCTTTACTAACTGGAAAATTGCGAATTTGTAACGTGTTAACTGGACATTTATACTTAATAACTTCCTCAAATAAGACTCACAATAAGTTTGCACGAATTATTATGCTTGAATTAAAGTTACCAAGTATAATTTAACTCACAAACTTAAAATACTTACTATTTTTGTTGTTCCAAGCTTAGAGTTGTATTTATCTAATTAGTAGCTTGAGTTGGAGTTTTAAGTAGTCACAGGTTATAAACTCAAATGGTTTGGTATTCTCAAGGTTTGCAGGGTTCAAGTCTAAGCTCAAATTATGCTTTATTGAACAGAAATCAGCCTGCAGGTATGGTTGTTACACGATCCCTTGATCATTGGTGTTGGTACATGCATGTATGGTATAGCAGCTTCAGCCAATTACTCGAAATATGGGTATTCTTTTTGTGTGTAATCTCAGTATATATCCATCATCGATCTCTTAATATTATTGTTTAACAAAGAATAGAAAGCGAAAAAAAGTTATGCTTATGAATGATGCTTGGGTACCATAGGAAATAAACTTATGTATGATTTCCATATGGCAAATGATCAGTGTTCTAAAAGGCGCGCCAAGGCGCCGCCAAGGCGTCGCCAAGGCGCGAGGCGTGGCCTCGGCGCCACGAAATGGACCAAGGCGTGAAGTCTAGGCGTCGTGTGAAAAGGCGTGGAATAAGGCGCGAAAAGGCGTGCCAAGGCGCGCCTTATCGTATGGCGTGGCGCCATTTTTAGAATGGGATGATGTGGGCTTAAATTTTGGGCCTAGTAATTTCTAAACATAGTTCAAATTTTCACTTTATTTCTTATGCATATCACTTTTTGTAAGCTCACATTTTGTAAACTCACCTTTTGTAAACTCGATATGCATATAAAATATGATATTATAACATAAATGATAAATATATAAATATTTTTTCACCGCCTTAGTCACGTCGCAAAAAACGCCATGGCGAAGGCTTGAGGCGTGGCCTTGCCGCCACGCCACGCCTCACGCCATTTATAACATTGCAAATGATACGTTAATCCCGTGCTTTATACAAGTAATAAAGTTTATATTCTTGCTTTTTGGGCAAAAGGAATATATTATATATACATTCATTCAGTACAAAACAAAAACAAGAATGCACGGAATGATCAAAAGTGGATATATTACCAATTGACGAGGGATCTCACACGTAGAAAGAAACATACATGAATACACTGATCGACGCATAAAACATATATTTGCATTCAATCACCAACGCAAACTTGCGATCTTTATATTAATAAGTATAAACACGACAATAAGATGGTCTGTGTTGTTGAAGACAGGTTTGTTAATAGCTAGGCTGGTCGCAAGACAAATAAGCCACAGAATAGATGAGGTTTTGGGCCTTAATCCATTGAAAACCCCATTATCTATCTAAATAATTAAGCACATCCAAATGTTCTGTTTAGCTACATTGTTTAAGACTAAGGGTGCGTTTGGTTTGTAAGTGAGATTGAAATTGGATTTGGATTTGAGAAATGTTTGAAAGAAAATAAGGAGAGAGAAAATGTGTAGCATATAAAAATTATAAATTAGTTTATTATATAAACCTATTATTTGTTAAAAATAAAATAGTGAAAAAAAAATTAAAAATAAAAATAATTGAAACTTGTGGTTAATATTAATGCATAAATGGGACCATTTTGAATCAATCATCAAATCCTACTAATTTACCCTACTATTAAATCTTTCGTTCAATACTTATATTTGAAAGAAAAAAATATACCAAAAAACTCTTTTGAATTTTCTTTGATTCTAAACTCACGATACCCTCATACCAAACGGGCCAAATTAGCAGTTTAGCACCAAACGATTAAGTACTAACATACAAACAGTTCGGAAACAAACAGTTGGAAAGGGATAAAGGTTATCTTCTACACATACGGCACATTCACATTTCTTTTAAGGGCAAATTCTTTAATTACTGCCCAAATTCTTTCTAGACAATAAATAAATAAATAAATAACATGACTTTTCAAAATAGACAAGGTAACTTGGGTGGCTAGTCGCTCAAATAAAATGTCGCCCAAATAGTCGCCCAAAGTACAATCAAGTACACTTGTCGATATTTTAGTTGAGCGACTTGAAAAAATACCTTACTATAAAAAGTTGCCCAAAGTTGACCGACTAGTCGCTCAAGTCGCCTTATCTATGTAGAAAAGTCATGTTTTTTTGTCTAGAAAAATTTGACCGACTAGTTGCTCTTTTTTTAAAAGATGGGGTAAACTACAAGTTATGTCCCTGTGGTTTCTCATTTTCGCATGGATGTCCCTCAATATTTAAAAATGCAGAAAATGTCCTTGTAGTTTCCACTTTTGTGTGAATAATCTCTTTTGCTAACGGTCGTTAAAAATCCCCGTTAGCAAGTCCTCAAGTGTTTTCTAGGTGAGAGTATTTTTGTCATTTCACTTTTTCAGCCACTTTTACAACACATGTACCTGAAAGCCCACTTGGATACCTACTTTTTTTAGGGACAATTTTTGCAACTAAAGTTTTTGCAGCATAACATTTTCACCTCGATCCTCTCGCTTCTAACTTCCTAAATTTTTCAAAGCACCAAATTTATAACTAGATCCAAAATGGTTTGAGTTACTAGTTGGCAAATTAAAGGTCACAGTTCACGGATTCCTGCTATTGAGGTACTATATGGTAAGATTTACACTTTTGTTTCGAGTGAACATGCACTTTATATATAGAAATTAAAGCAGAGTACGTTGATTCATGATATGTTATGGCTATTTTTTTATTTTCGATTTTTTGATTATTTGTTTTCCTTCCCAAATTTGTATGAAAACCTCTTCACTCTTTAAATCTACCGCAATGTTGAGTTTTCTGATCCAATTGATAGAGAATACAAGTTTACTATGGTTGATCATGTAGACCTAATTAATTATGAGTTGTTCTCCATTCACGAGTTAGCCTAAATGTTAGGTGAACTAGGTTTGTGTGATAATAATCAGTTGTTGTTTACCTATTTTAGAGTCGCAGGATAGTCTTTAGATGATGGATTGGTTCCCTTAATGCCGGATAAGGACGTGCTGACATTGTTAAAATATGCACAAAATTAAGAAAATAGATGTTTATGTAGAATATGGTGTATCTTTGGTAGAAAAACATATGATAAAAAAAATATGATGATGGTTAGGGGTTGTCAATAAAGAGTGTACTGATTGAAGAAATTGTTGAGGATAATGTGGTTAGTGAACCTGTTAAGAAGAATAAAGGAAAAACTGTTGTTGTTAGAGTGGGATGGTACAACTAATGTAACTGATGTAACTTGGAAGGAGTATAATCATGAAATGGGATCAACAAACTGATAATGTAGGATTTATGCATTGTGAAAATGGGGTACCACCATCCTCATTCAATGCATTCTATTACTTAAGGGTGTGCCCGGTTAGTAGTAGGGAAAAAGAAAGGGAATACAAAGGAATGGGTAATTGTGGGTAATCAATCCCTTACCCCCTCCCCCCAGTTTACTCTATAATGGTCCATTACCCATTAGTGGGTAATCATTATATTACCCCCTCCAACCAAGCACCTCAAATCAATCCATTTCCCATTCCCCACCCCCTTAACCCCCCACCAAGCACCCCCTAAATCTCTTAGAAGAGAGTGATTATGACCAGATGGGTGGTTTTATGCTTCAGAAGGATAAACAAGCTGAGACATTTTTTGAAGACGACTTGTTCTAACAAGATAGTGCAGTAAATTGGGATGAGGATCCATGCCATATAGTAGTTGAAGAAATTGCATAAATGATTCATGAGTTAGCAAATGAGGGTGTGTTTTTTCATAATACTGAACAAGAGGTTGATGAGGAAGTTATAGAAAGAGAAGATCTAGAAGGGGGTATTAGTGATTTTGAGCATGATGCCAATGAGATGCCAAGAACAGAACTAGATGTTGACATGCATGATTTCCACTTTGAGGTAGATGCAAACATTCAACAGAATAGGAGAGAAGCTGATAGAGTTCAGATTGAGTTTGTTATAAATGTAATTGACATTGAGGAGCTTGACAGTTGTGATGAGGGTTATGATATAAAACTTGTAACTAAAAGAAAGAAAAGGTTTAAGGAAATGAGAAGGGCTTACAAGGGTAAGAGTAAAATAATAGAAGGTGCATTTAGGGTGGGAGAAGAGTTTGCGAAAAAAAAAGTGACTAATAAGGTGAAGTTACATGCATTGGAGTTAAGGAGAGCTTTTTCAGTTCTCCAACGTGATAAACAAAGGGTGGGAGCTAAGTGCTACGGCATTGTGGTTAGTTCAACCAAATTCAGTTCATCAACTACCAAACAAGAGGTTATGTCATCCATCTCAAACACTCAGGGCGACAAGAAATGCAAGGATGTTAATACTAAAGGTTTTCAAATCAAAAATCATAACCCCTTTGCCCATGGACCCTACACGTCTCAACGTGGGGGAATGACCAGTGTTGGTTGGTTAAAACATTGAAAGATGTTCCTAATTATCTTCAAACAAGAGATGTTAAAATTGTAACATCAAGGTTCCTTTCAATAGAGGTCAGCAAAATAGTTTCTACCAATCCTAAAATCCGAATTAAGGCATTACAACATGAATTACAAAGAATTCCAAATAATCATATCACATAATAAAGTTTATAAGCTAAAGGAAATTGTTGTAAAAAGATGACAGAGGATTATCAACAATACTATTCCCTCCTTCGAGATTATGCTATGGAGCTCAAAGCAAGAAACATAGCCACAACAGTCAAGATCCAGGTGGAAACCAATACATTTTTTGACTCTTAATTCAAGGGTATTCAAAATAATTTATGTGTGTACTAGACTACTAGTGCACTTAAAGTTAGATATAGAGCTACAAGAAGAGAGATATTGTGGTTGAATGGTCCTTTCATAAAGGGCCATTTACAGGGCATATTTTGACGGTTGTTGGTATTGATGGTAACAATGGTATTTACCCTCTTGCATATGCTATTGTTGAGGCTGAGTGTAAGAGTTTTTGGTTATGGTTCCTACAAAATCTAGGTGATAACCTTGATTTACAAAAAAATATAACTACACTTTCATTTCAAATAGACAAATGTAGAATCGATGCCATTAACAATGGTTATATCAAATTCATTACACATAAGCATTGTTTTAATCCACTATGTGTTTGTTTTAATCCAATATGTCTTATTTGTAACAGGATATTCTAGCATCTATTACACAAGTTTTTCCTTTTTCTGAATACAGATACTGTGTTAGACATAACTATGACAACATGAAGCACATTTTCAAAGGTAGGATTTACAAGGATCTTTTGTGGATGTTTGCAACAGAAACCACTGTGGTTTAGTTTCGAAGAGAAATGGAAGAACTTAAAGCCTTCAAAGCTCATAAGTTGTTACAAAAGATACCAGCAAACTCATGGTCAAGGTCTCATTGTTCAGGTATAACCTTTTTCATATTTGTATTTTAAGTGTATATATAGTAGACATAAACTTATCCTTAATCCTTAATCAATAAAGGCAGAGCTATGTATGAAATTCTGGTCAAGAACCTTTGTGAGTCATTCAACAGTAAATTGGAAGATGGTAGAGATAAACTAATAATAGGGTGTTTGGAATACATTAGGGAGTATTTGATGAATAGGATAGTGAATGTGCAATAGGTCATAGACATGTCTGATGGTCCCTTAACCCCAACTCCAACAGCCATTTTTAGGGTTATTAAATAAGAAGCTAATGACTATTCGCATATTTGGAATGGGTCGACAGTTAATAGTGTAAGGGACCATGGAATGACCAATGTGTAGTGAATATGAGGTTAAAGACATGTACATGAAGGAGCAGTATACTCAAAAGCGAGTGCTTAAGTGAAGAAGCGAGCCATTTTGACCTAAAGTGCTTTGATCCCAAAGAAACGAGCCATTTTACTAGAGCGAGAAAAAGCATTGTAAAGCAACCGTGAAGCACTGGCTTTTCTGTATAACTGCTAGTTTTTAAATTTTTAGCTAATGAAATTTTATAGCCGGCCCTAACCTTCTAAATTAGGCTAAATAATTACAAAACTAACCCTTTAATATATAATATAAATACTACACTTACTACCAATTAATAAGTACATTCCTCTCTCCCCATATTTCAAAGTTCACTTAAGCGCTCGCTTTTGTCACTTCTTACCTCTCGCCTAAATGAAAGGCATGTCGCTTTGAGGTCACTTTCGCCTTTAACTACCTTGTGTAGGTGATGGGAGCTAACTGGTATTCCATGTAAACATGTTGTTGCAACAATTTATAACATGGCAAGTGATGGTAAGGAGGTAGGTATACTTGAGATTGGGTTCATCAAGCATATTGGCTAAAAACATAAAAGGAGACATGCAACTATAAGATTGAATTTGTTAGTAGTTGTGCATATTGGCCCAAATGCAACATACCTAGTTTGTTATTACCCCCACACCAACATGTTCCTGTTGGCAGACCATGGAAGAAGAAGAGAGTGAACAAACATGAGAAGACTAAGAATACATGGAAGGCAATTGTTAAGGATGCAAAGCTTTCAAGAAAAGGAAAGACTGTCAATTGTAGTAAATATGGTGTAGATGGTCACAACAAACTAACATGTGCAGGTCCAAGACATAAGAAGGCAATAAAAAGGAGAGACATGAGGGTGTTGTAGATGTTGAACCAATTGAAGTTACTGCAGGACCAAGTCAACCAAGATAGTCACAATCAACCCAAGAGGCTGGTGGTCAAAAGAGAAAGAGTACCAGAGGGGCTGCCAAGGCAAGAAATAAGGGTGTTGCATTTCATGAACCAAGTCAAGTTTCTGCAGGACCAATTCAGCCAATAGAGTCACAGCCAACCCAAGAGGTTGGTAGTCAAAAGGGAAAGAGTGGCATAAGGGATGTCAAAGAAGCTACAATTTGAATGGTTTTATGAATGGATAATGCCAAAAATGCCCAAGTTGCCGAATTGATTTGCTTTTTTTTCCCTTCACTCAGAAAGTTCCGAAACTACCCACTTGGCAATCGGGCAACTCTAGTGTTTCAAACCGTAGGACGCCAAGTGTCCCAAGTTGCCCAAAAAAATACACAAGTTGCCTACAAAATTTAAAAGTTGCCCAAAATTTTGGACACTTGGCGTCCCCTCGTTGACTAAAAAAAGTTGACCGATTGCCCAATAGGTAGTTTTGGAACTTTCTGAGTAAAGGGCAAAAAAGCAAAGCAATTGGGCAACTTGGGCATTTTGGCATTATCCCTTTTATGAATTACCGAGACAAACAATTATTTTAGGTTATGGTTTATGAGTTCCTTTTAAGACATTTAATAAGTTTGGATGCATTGTAAGGTTATTTTATGTCATGGTTTGTGAGTTGCTTTTAGGACAGAATTTGGGCATGTTTATTCCTTCTAATTCTATGCAGACTTGAAACTTTATTATGTTGACTTGCAATTGTCAAACAACTTATTTTTGGATGCTTTCTTGGTTTATAAAGTTTCATTGAATATCAATTATATTGTGTATAGAATCATAGCCACTATACATTTTTTTTGCGAAAGGAGAATTTATATATATCATAAAAGTGTTACAAGCTAATATGACTATAAAGGAGTTTCTTGAAAATGAGAATGGGCAATAGCCAGCTGAATGGATAGAGAAATATCCTATGTTAGACCAAGTTCAGAATGTTGCTCTTGATTATCTAAAGTCTGATGTAATAATGTGGAGAAGCAGGTACGACAAGATGGGAAAGTTCTTTGTCAAAAAAGTTGATAAAGGTTGTCTTGGTGAATATATGGTGAATAGGGGATGATTGAGACATCATTAGTATTGTTTGTTTAGTCTGTTTAGCACTAGTATTGACTGCATTGCAGTTTCTGTATGCTGAGAATCTGGGTATGTCCAAAATTTCCCTTTGAATCATTGACTAAACCAAACCATAAAACTCAAAACCACCTTTGAATCATTACATAAAACTACCTTTGGAATGCATAGACACTATACATAACAACCAAAGATTTTTCTTTGACTTTTTTTAGTGAACCAAGCTAAAAATACACATTATATATCAACTAGATAAACATAATACACAAAGTTTTTTCCTTTAACTATCTTAGCCAACTGAGGTCAAAGTAACCCATTTTATACCAACAATAGAAGGGTAACCCATTTTTCCTTTGACTATCTTAGTCAAATGAGGTCAAAATAACCCATTTTATGTAGATATTGTCAAATGCCTTGTGATACAAAAGCTAAATGAACAAGTACGTAAAAACCATTAAGATCATTTACATTTATCCAAAGAGCGTTCCACAAAAAAAGGGATTAACTATATCCTACATAAACATGCCTAAATGCAAACAAACTAAACTACCACATTCATAAACCAATAGGACCCACTTCCCCAATGATCCTAGAACCACTTTTAAGTAACAAAGATCATAAAACAAGCAATGAACAAGTACATCCTCAGGTTCATCACCAATGCCTCTTGCTCTCTGAACATTAGAACATACTCCTATAAGTCCTCTTTGACCGCATTCCTAGCTCTAAAAAGATCAGGAATCACATCAACTCCTTGTTGGCACATCGAGGGATCGAGGCAGCCGAATGTATCACAGTGTGAACCTTAAATCATGCAGATAAGAACACAGTAAATCACATTTAATGTAATAGCTCTCTCTAATCCAGTATAACAAATCTTACCGCGTTCGGGCAGCAAAAGAAGCTTCTTCTAGGATTTCGGTCGGTCCAGGATGTTTTGAATTTTGCAAAATTACTGCATCCACATATAACTATTCTTAAAGCTGGGGCGGACTTGTTTGTGAGTGTGTGTGTATGAATTCTGATCGGTATTGTGTGTGAAGTTTGGTTGCTTGTGTGTGCAATAAGCCTGATATAAGTGCAAAACTTTAGTTACAAAAAAGTCCCTAAAAATAGTAGGTATCCAAGTGGGCTGTTAGGGAACAGGTGGTGTAAAGTGGCGGAAAAAGTAAAATGACAAAAATAACCTCATTTGGAATGCACGTGAGGAATTGCTAACGGGGATTTTTAACGATTGTTAGACAAAAGAGATTATTTGTACGAAAGTGGAAACCTGATGAGTGCTTAAACACTCATCATTTTTGGTCAAATCTGAACTGCAAAACATACAAAAACACTCAGAAATTCATCAAAATACTAAAAATATTCCAAAATTGTGTTTTATATGTTTTAGATGCAAAATGAGTAAAAACAGTTGAAAAACGTACAAAGTTTGCAAAATTGGCAGTTTCAGTCCCCCAACTTTCATAAAATGTCAAAACTAATCCCTGGTCATTCAAAATATGGAAAATTATCACCAAAGGTCCTTTTAAAATCATAAGTTGTCATATTTAGTCCTTTGGTGAAAAATTCTAAAAGTTTTGAGAATTTACATTTTGATCCCTCAAGTTTCAACAATTGGCAGTTTTGGCCCCTGGAGTTCAATTTTTGTGAAAAAAGTCAAATATGGTCCTTGGGAATTCACATGTCTCACTTTTAATCCCTGGATGAAAATTTTGAGAAAATTACATGTTTAGTCCCCACAGTTTTGAAAATTGACACATATGGTCCCCGGGAATTTTAAAAGTGGAAAATATCATTTATGGTTTTTGAATTGTGGAAGTTGGCATATTTCACCCTTGGAAGGATTTTGGAACAAATTATATTTGCAGCCCCAACTTTTCAAAAATTACATTTTGGGTCCTTGTATTTTTAACTTAAAACCAAGTGGACCCTTGTGTAATTTAATTACCCAACAAACGAAACTCACCCTTTTTACTAAGCCTGATCCACATCCACCACCCAAATACCCAACACCCTTGGCCCATTATCCATCCCAGCCCAACGCCACTTCCCGTTTTAATATATCCCCAAGTCAACACCCCCTTTGACCATCCACCTCCTCCCTCCACTTGCCTGCAACACCACTGCAACACCTCACCTCCCCCCTCCTCCACATCAGCATACCCATACCATGTTCCCCCAACTCCACAATACTTCAAAACCTCAATAAATGTCCCTTATTTCCTCCAAGTTACCTAAACCTGCCATGTGAGACTTTGGCGCCAAAATCATAATTCAAAGGTCAGGATCAATTAAGCCCATCCTACGGTCCAAATCCAAGTGGGAAAGAGAGAGAGTGTCTCCAGGGTGTATAAAAGAAAAGAAAAAGAGAAGATAGAAGCAGTTAATAGCAAAAAATTAGTGTAGTGTAGTTCAGTATTGTCGTTAAGCTTAAAACTTCAATTTTATTTGTAATTCTTAGTAAAATATGTTGTAAGCTGTATTTCTAATGTAATCAAAACTTTATTTAATTTCAATTTCAAGGGTTATTAGTCAATTCAGTTTTGTGCAATTTTTATGAGAAATTTCTTTTTATCTTAAATCTTGTTCAATATTATGTTTAATGGTTCCATAAGCTCACTTAAGTAATTTGTAAGCTTCCACAAGCTCAATTTAGTGATTAAACAGTTCTTGCTTCAAAAACTTAAAAATTACAAAAAAAATTAGATTTAAATAAGTACAAATTCAGAAATCTGTGAAGATGGTGGTACAGGCTTGGAGCTTGGTTTATTATGGATTGCTAGGATTCTATAACCTCAGGGGAGGTGGTAGTTTGATTATTGGTTCTTGTTTCTCAGTACCTAGCTAGGATCATTGTAAGTTCCATTTCAATTTCATAATTGCTCATATTTTATAATTATTGGATATTGTGGTTCTTTGTAGTTGATTCCTGTCTATTTATGTTTATCTTAGGTTAGTGTAAGTTTAATTTCCAGTTTCATGGTTTGAATCATCATTTTGTTCACAAACCTTCCTTAACTGTCAACTTTAGGGGTGTTTGGATTTGCACATTTGATGAGTTCTTGTTGATGTTTGGTTGTTGTTTTAGCATTAGTAGATTGCATCAGTTCATATTAGGTCAAGAAAAGACTCAAAATCAAGCCTCATTTACAAGAAAGTCAAAACTCACCTCAATCCTTTTGATTTCTGTCACTGTTAGATAAACAGGTTCAATAATCATGGATTCTAGGTTATTAGTTGTTTAGATTGCATAATTTAGCTTCATTATAGCTTATAACTACATCTTTAGTCAATAATATTTAACCAAAGTTCAAGAAAGTCAATTTAAGTAGTTTATTAAAAAAGTCAAATGGGCATCAATTTTGTATAAACTCAGATTTTCAAGGATTTTTTGTGAATTTTGTGTTTAGGTTTAGGCTTTGGGATTTTTAGTGGATAAACTAGGCCAACTTAACTCTTGAAATCCAGTAGTGGCTTATTTTTTAGATTTTTGTAGAGCTTGTTTTGGCTACTTGTTTGAGCCTGCAGAGCATGCTTTTGCCCTGCACCAGGGGATCAGCCCAAACCACCCAATTTCCCATGTCTCTCAATAGCTTACTAGTGGGTCTCAGGGCTTGCCCTATAGCTTTTTGAAAAGCTCTCCTAGCTGGCTTTTTAGAATAAGCTTTGTCTTGGACCCTTATTCACCCCTGTGGTGTCACACCCCCAAAATCGGGTCTAGCGGAAGCATACATGCAGCTGGGGTGTAACTCAATTGATATCACAACACAAGTACAAAAATGTTTTCACTTCAATCATTTAGAATAAAATAGTTTAATCAAAAATGTTGAATTTACATTGTTAGAAGTAGTGCGGAAGTAGGCCCTTAAAATAGTTTAAAACGGTCCCCAAATGAATAATCAGAGTCTTCTATGACCATGCCATGCCCTGCCAAAACCTCCTGTAGCGTGCCATTGATTGATACCTGAAAATACATGCTAAAGTGTCAACACGAGGTTGGTAAGTTCATAGAGTCTTGTGAAAAAGAATTGTTATGCATATGAATGAAGATTTCCCAGCAAAGGCATCGTAAATCCACTCAGTTACAAGTCCCGCCATAAGAGACTTGTAACCTGTGTGATTACGACCCACTGCCAAAAGTAATATGTTTGGTTTGTGTAAACAAAAGTAATAAGATTGATGCAAAGGCATCGTAAATCAGTAATAAGGTGGATGCAAAGGCATCGTAAATCAGTAATAAAGTTGATGCGAAGGCATTGTAATTCAGTAATAAAGTTGATGCAAAGGCATCGTAATTCAGTAATAAATCAGTAATAAGGTTTATAAAAACCATTAGTATATAACTTTAATCGTATGTACAATAGCCCAAGTATAAAGTAAAGTAATAAGATTTCAGTCATAAAACTACATTGTCTCTTAAGCTCATGACACCGAAGCTAGACGTTACTTGGCCCCAAATGAGTGTTTACTAGATACTCTAAAGATATTAGACATGAAATGCATCCGTAATTCCGTTGGAGCAACCCAAACACGGATGGAGGAGTCACCCTCAATAGATCTATTCACTCACTCTCGCTCGTACTTTAATTAACGGTCCATGATAATAAAGGGGACTTGTCAAGACGTGGTAATAAGGCAACTTAAGCAATGTAAGGCATTTAATACTTTGGCATTGTACAAAAATAATTAAAGCAGCGTATTCTCCCCCAGAAGTAATTCAAATTGTATAAAAGTATAAAACAAGTATTTAAGCATGTATCTCCCCCAAAGAGTTTATAAAGTAATTAAACAAGTAAAAGTGGGGATATGACTCACCTGATATGATGGTACAATGATGGTAAAATGATCGGGACAATAAGGTGCGAACACTAGCCGCAACTTAAGATGAGTGAAGATGATCTACTTTAGATCATGAAATGATGTTATGAATATGCATGCACATGATGCCTATACCACTCATAACTTGAAAGCACTTGTTATTGTCAAAGTAATATGTTTTTCTATAACTTGGGAAAAATAAGTATAACTAGACTTATAAAACTAGTCGTAATATATATATATATATATATATATATATATATATATATATATATCGTATATATAAATGGTAGTGTTGAATTCCTTGCTTTGAAAACCTTGAAATAACGTTTAATAGTCGTATTAATAAGCTTGTAATCATAAGTACTTCGATGGTTAAGAATTTGGCACTTTGGTAGTATTTCTAGAAAATCTAGGATTTAGTACGTAGAAGTATTATTATTTCTATTAGTGACAAAATGGTCTGGCAAAGCTAGTCGCGAAATAGTGAATATTAAGAGTTATGGATGGAGCTCAGTAGTTTTGAGAAGATTTTCACCATATCTAAAAAGTCACAGAAGCGAAGTTTGTTTATACGGGTCTCGATCATAAAGGAAAATAGCCGTCAAGTGAGGTGTTTGGGTTGTTTTGGCAAATTCTAGGCAGTTTTCGGGAAAGTTTAGAAGACCATAAGTTATTTGTTATAAAACCTTTTGACAAACGGTTGGATGTTTTGAAAACTAGGCTGGGTGAACTAACTTTTTGTCAATGCTGTAAATTTTCCAGAAATGAGTTTATCAATGAGTAAATTGGCTCTTAACCTGGTCACTTGGCGAAATGGTTAATACTTGAAAAATTTTCTAAATGTTTTGCTGAAACAAAAATATTAAAATCGTTTAAGTTCAAACGCTTGTATCTTTTTCGTTATAAGCTCGTTTTCTACGTTCTTTATATCCCCGGAATCGTATTGACATATACTAATATATTTTTGATAGTTCGGTTCCTCTAGGTTAGGTCTAATGCCTCGATTTTACCCATAAAAATCATGTGACAGCTTACTAGTTTTAGAAAATAATAGTTTTCGTCGTTAAACTTGCAAAAATCATATCTCCTTCGTTATAAACTCGTTTTAATCCGTTCTTTCGCCCACGGCTTCGTTTTTGAAAGTATTTTCTAAATCTTTAGCCCAAAGTTACCCGGAAACCCCTGAGTTTTCTGGATTTGACGATTCGGGACAGTAGGTATATATATACGTTTAAAAATCAATTATAAGGTTCCAAACTAGTTTCTAATCCACCCAAATCACTTCCAATCACCACAAATCTAGTCTAATCCTACCATACACCTTCTTAGGGTGTCATGGGTTCTTAAACATCATCAATCTAGTGGATCTAACAAGGGTTTCCATTTCTAGTGTTTCAAAGATATATATATATATATATATATATATATATATATATATATATATATATATATATATATATATATATATATATATATATATATATATATATATATAAAGAGTGGTATAAACTAGTATATGCATGAAATCTTGAATGGAAATCATATGATCATGAAAATAACTTGAAGAAATTATGAAAATGAGTTTTAACAACTTACTTAGCAAAGATTTGTGAGCTTGGATGATGAAAACTTAATAACCTTGAGTTTTTATTTCAAAACCCTAACAAGGATCACTAAAGGAAGTAGAAAATGACTTGATCTTGGAAAATCCATGGATTCTTGATGTTGTTCTTGTTTGGTCGATCCACAAAGAGAGGAGGAAGAGAAAATGAAATTTTCTAGTTGTTTTTGTGTAAATGATTGAAAATATCAACAAATATCTTTACGTAATGGCATTTTGGTAAATAATTGGTCAAGTGGAAGTAACATGGTGAGGGGGGGGGGGGGGGGGGGCGGCACATGGTGGTTTTGGGATGAGTATGTAAGAAGCTTGGTGTTATTTGGTTCACGGAGTCGGTTTTGGTTCCGTTAATCGCAAACCGTAAATTGTTAAGTCGCGAAACGTAAATCCGGGTATCGTAAAAATATGAAACTTGAAAGAATGACTAAACTTGTCAAAATACTCCATAATAAAATATAAAATGAATGGTAAGTTCCATCGGGTTGCTTAAACGCTGTTAAAACTGGAAATGCGGGTCTAAAACGTGTAATTCGCGTAAAACGCTGAACTGGAAAACGTAAAATTTCAAAACTTTTAGAATTGTCGTAAAATGAGAGAAAATCATATTTCTATCGTTTATAGTGTTTTATGGACATATAGGGATGCTGGAACGACGTTTAAACCCAAAAGTAAATCTCGGACACGGCTTCGTGATTTTTGCAGAAATGATCCGACGAGCGCCAAACTCTCGGATTATCATTAAAATAGTTTAACTTACGTGAATATGAAATAAAAATTTTGGAAATGAATAGTGAAAATGAATTGTAAAAATGAATAGTAACTTTCCGAGATGAATTATGAAATTTCGACATTTGAAAAAGGACATGAAATTACGAGTTGTGACATTCTTCCCCTCTAAAAGGAACTTCGTCCAGAAGTTCAGTTTGTGTTGGTCTCTGAAGTTTACTTGGTGAAAAGATGATGATATTTGAGAATTCCAACGAACTTTCATGATAGGATTCAGTTCGACCTTACAGTCCCTGGTTTCTATTGGTTCTCCTACAAGGTTTAGGTTTGTCATTGGTTGGATTCCTTCCAATGGAATCATGAGTGACTAATCTGAAAGTCATTTCTTGGGATCTGAAAATGTGAATCATGTTTGTGTAACCTTCTGTTTGCTAACAAGGCTCAAGTCTAACGGCCATTAGGCCTACTCGGTCTGAAATATTAAATAGTCCAGTGTATATCGGTTTTAACTTTCTGAATTTTTCTGAATGGTAACATGCCTTTCCTAGGCAGAATCTTTCAACATAACCCTGCCACCAACTTGAAATTCTAAGGGTTTACAATTTATCGAACTTGTAACTGATTCTTGATTTGTAGGAAATTTATGGTTATTTCATGAATGCTTACGGGACTAGTGAGTTGGGCTTTTCCAAATTTCACTCCGTTAATGGATGTTGGCACTTCGTCCATAGAGTGCCTCAATTGGTGTAGTCTCTATGCTCGTTCGGTAACTATGGTTGTAAAGGAATATGATTTATGGCAAATGGTTAGTCCAACCATTTCTAGAGTCAATCACTCATGCTCTGAGCATATCTCCCTATGTTTGAATCGTTCTCTAATTTCTGACCATTGGTCTGCAGATGATAGGTGGTGTAGTTCCAAAGGAATCTTAATGTAATCGCTAGGAGTTTAAGGTGAATTAAATTCCTCTATCAGGAATAATTGAAATGGATATCATGAATCTTGTGGAAAAACTTACAAGGTTAAGCCCGTCAAAGGGTGTTGTTGAAAATAATAGATTAGGATAAGGTTGTGATCCTCTGCAGGATGTCATGAATTGAGTCTTTCTCCACCTACGATGCTTAGTCTCCATTACTAAGATTTTCCCCAAGCTCTATGTCATCAAATCACAAAATCCTAAATGTATAAGTTATGTAATATAGTGATTGATTTTTCAAAGTTTGTTTTGAGATTGTGTGTTTCGTTCATAAACCTTTCCTGAATAAATAAATTTACAACTTTAAGCAAATGGCTTTTTAAGTAACATTTTTCTTGATGTTTCAAAATTTAATAATTATGCAAGATAGGACAGTTTTCAACATAAGGTGGATAATATGGTTTTACCAAAGATCGGTGTTTAAAATTTCCTAACGTTCAATAGTTTTGTAAAGGATTAACCAAAAGGAATTTGCTTATCAAAATAAGTGTCTCAGAAAAGTATTTCTTACGAGATATATGTTTTGTATAACTGTATTTTGGAGAAAAATCCATTTAAAAGTGAAAGTATTAAGAGGATAAAATAGCCAGATATGTATGTCTGTACAAATGCATAGGTGTCTAACATGTTTGAATAAAGTCTATTGTTGAAGACATGTTCCATCTATAGTCTTAGTTAAGAGGTTGAAATTATCTCTATGGTGTTGCTTAGTAAGCACTCGTATCGAAACAAATCCTGTAATTTAGTCAAGCCAACACTTTCCAGATGATGGAATTTTGGCGATCAGGCCAGTGATAGTGGTTCAAATGGTTTTGTGATATCTTGAGATTTCTGTTGAGTTTTGAATGGTTTTAATGTACCGAGAGATTCTCCTTATAGATGGTATGGAAAGTCTTTCCTAGGGAGATCATTGATAATATCCACTTATCAATATAGGGAGTAGTGAGGGATAAGTGACATAGGAATCTATAAAGTGTCACCTAATTCCTTATATATATGGGGATGGGGAAGGGAAATAATAATGATGGTGAGAAGGGAAAAGACTGTGACAACTACGACAAAATGAGATTGTGATAAAAGAGAATACTGTGATGTAAGTGTATTGTGCATAGACGTAAATGTTCATGAAATTAAATGACCAGTTGATGTGCTTCTAGCGGCGGTTCCCGAAGTGATGAAAGGTATGAATATTCTGTCAACGAGAGTATACACACACATAAATGAAACATTTGGAAAATGAGTTGAGAATTTATTCCAGACAAAATTTTATTATAACTATTCTCAGTGTTGCAAAATTCATCTCTTAGTCAGACATAGGTGGTCAGCCTATATCTCACTATCCCGGGTTGAATATAGATGACCAGTGTATATTCCACCGAGGTTCCATGAATTTTGAAATACTCAGCTCAGTCATACTAAGACTATGTCCATCACAAATACCAAGACGTTCTGAAAGACTAAAGCAGGTGACCAAACTCGAGGTCAAATGATGAAACTATGCAAGGAAAAACATAACGCGGTGACATATATGATACGTGAACATGCTTATATGAAAGACAATTATAGTAATCAACTTGAATAAAGGAATATAATATACCAGATAATGAGACACAAATCTCATCACCTATGTCAGCAACTAACCACAAATGAGGCTTCAGCTTGGCAGGCAGGCACGTGACGGTCATAGGGTTAAGTTTTCGTAAAAGTAGCTATAGTCTAGGTTTTAAAAACACTCAGTTCGCTATAGCCAAAGCTCTGATGCCAATCTGTCACACCCCCAAAATCGGGTCCAGCGGAAGCATACATGCAGCTGGGGTGTAACTCAATTGATATCACAACACAAGTACAAAAATGTTTTCACTTCAATCATTTAGAATAAAATAGTTTAATCAAAAATGTTGAATTTACATTGTTAGAAGTAGTGCGGAAGTAGGCCCTTAAAATAGTTTAAAACGGTCCCCAAATGAATAATCAGAGTCTTCTATGACCATGCCATACCCTGCCAAAACCTCCTGTAGCGTGCCATTGATTAATACCTGAAAATACATGCTAAAGTGTCAACACGAGGTTGGTGAGTTCATAGAGTTTTGTGAAAAAGAATTGTAATGCATATGAATGAAGATTTCCCAGCAAAGGCATCGTAAATCCACTCAGTTACAAGTCCCGCCATAAGAGACTTGTAACCTGTGTGATTACGACCCACTGCCAAAAGTAATATGTTTGGTTTGTGTAAACAAAAGTAATAAGATTGATGCAAAGGCATCGTAAATCAGTAACAAGGTGGATGCAAAGGCATCGTAAATCAGTAATAAAGTTGATGCAAAGGCATCGTAATTCAGTAATAAAGTTGATGCAAAGGCATCGTAATTCAGTAATAAATCAGTAATAAGGTTTATAAAAACCATCAGTATATAACTTTAATCGTATGTACAATAGCCCAAGTATAAAGTAAAGTAATAAGATTTCAGTCATAAAACTACATTGTCTCTTAAGCTCATGACACCGAAGCTAGACGTTACTTGGCCCCAAATGAGTGTTTACTAGACACTCTAAAGATATTAGACATGAAATGCATCCGTAATTCCGTTGGAGCAACCCAAACACGGATGGAGGAATCACCCTCAATAGATCTATTCACTCACTCTCGCTCGTACTTTAATTAACGGTCCATGATAATAAAGGGGACTTGTCAAGACGTGGTAATAAGGCAACTTAAGCAATGTAAGACATTTAATACTTTGGCATTGTACAAAAATAATTAAAGCAGCGTATTCTCCCCCAGAAGTAATTCAAATTGTATAAAAGTATAAAACAAGTATTTAAGCATGTATCTCCCCCAAAGAGTTTATAAAGTAATTAAACAAGTAAAAGTGGGGCTATGACTCACCTGATATGATTGTACAATGATGGTAAAATGATCGGGACAATAAGGCGCGAACACTAGCCGCAACCTAAGATGAGTGAAGATGATCTACTTTAGATCATGAAATGATGTAATGAATATGCATGCACATGATGCCTATACCACTCATAACTTGAAAACACTTGTTATTGTCAAAGTAATATGTTTTTCCATAACTTGGGAAAAATAAGTATAACTAGACTTATAAAACTAGTCGTAATATATATATCGTATATATAAATGGTAGTGTTGAATTCCTTGCTTTGAAAACCTTGAAATAACGTTTAATAGTCGTATTAATAAGCTTGTAATCATAAGTACTTCGATGGTTAAGAATTTGGCACTTTGGTAGTATTTCTAGAAAATCTAGGATTTAGTACGTAGAAGTATTATTATTTCTATTAGTGACAAAATGGTCTCGCAAAGCTAGTCGCGAAATAGTGAATATTAAGAGTTAGGGATGAAGCTCAGTAGTTTTGAGAAGATTTTCACCATATGTAAAAAGTCACAGAAGTGAAGTTTGTCTATACGGGTCTCGATCATAAAGGAAAATAGCCGTCAAGTGAGGTGTTTGGGCTGTTTTGGCAAATTCTGGGCAGTTTTCGGGAAAGTTTAGAAGACCATAAGTTATTTGTTATAAATCCTTTTGACAAACGGTTGGATGTTTTGAAAACTTGGCTGGGTGAACTAACTTTTTGTCAATGCTGTAAATTTTCCAGAAATGAGTTTATCAATGAGTAAATTGGCTCTTAACCTGGTCACTTGGCGAAATGGTTAATACTTGAAAAATTTTCTAAGTGTTTTGCTGAAGCAAAAATATTAAAATCGTTTAAGTTCAAACGCTTGTATCTTTTTCGTTATAAGCTCATTTTCTACGTTCTTTATATCCCCGGAATCGTATTGACATATACTATTATATTTTTGATAGTTCGGTTCCTCTAGGTTACGTCTAACGCCTCGATTTTACCCATAAAAATCGTGTGACAGCTTACTATTTTTAGAAAATAATAGTTTTCGTCGTTAAACTTGCAAAAATCATATCTCCTTCGTTATAAACTCGTTTTAATCCGTTCTTTCGCCCACGGCTTCGTTTTTGAAAGTATTTTCTAAATCTTTAGCCCAAAGTTACCCGGAAACCCTAAAGTTTTCTGGATTTGACGATTCGGGACAGTAGGTATATATATACGTTTAAAAATCAATTATAAGGTTCCAAACTAGTTTCTAATCCACCCAAATCACTTCCAATCACCACAAATCTAGTCTAATCCTACCATATACCTTCTTAGGGTGTCATGGATTCTTAAACATCATCAATCTAGTGGATCTAACAAGGGTTTCCATTTCTAGTGTTTCAAAGATATATATATATATATATATATATATATATATATATATATATATATATATATATATATATATATATATATATATATATATATATACTAGATTTCGAAGCCCGCCCGATGGGCGGACATGACTTACAATTATTATTTTAATGGTGTTAGTTAACGAAAATTAATTTTTAAATTTCGTGGAGCTTAACTAATATTTTGATGGAATTAGTTTATGTTAATATTTTAGAGTGATTATAAATTTGAGCCTAACATAACTCCACATTCACAAAACATTATCTAACGTTATACAAATATTTAGTATAAATACAAATATAAAAAAACTGTCAATATTTTAACATATTCAAATGATTAAAGAGTATCAAGCTAAATCTCATTGTAAATTATTATGATCAACACATCGTCTCCATGTTGTTCCAAGTACCATCTAGCCTCCACTTGAGGTAAAATTGTGTACCATGACACATTGAGTGTGTATCCTACCTGCTCACCAATTTCAATATATAAAAAAAGATTATAACAAACACACATCGACACAACTATTTATGATTCTTTTACTTATAATTTTTGAGAGTTACTTACATTGTCGAGACATCATTCAAACATTGTGTGATTCAATTAGAATACTATTGTAGAAAAATAATTTCGATCCCCGATTCTTTTTTATCAATTATATCTTATTTTTTTATGACACGATTTTTTTTTCCAACTGAGATCGGTTTTAGCAATATTAATTTCACTATTGGCACCGGCAAAAAGATTACTTAGTTGTACTCTTAACAGTGAAATATTGCCATCAACGGCTTCTTTTCTTTCATCTTTTGTTAATGTTCCAGTCCATCGTGATTGCCATCTTCTAAAACCTTCTATATGCAACCTGTATTTTCAACCTAAAACATGAAGGTCGAAAGGATAAAGCAATTGGTTATACTTCAAAATTTCATTTAAGGAACATATTTCTTTAAACAATTCAAGGAATCAACGCCACCACTATTGCTATAACCATATGAAAATTCCATTCTTGTCACACCCACAAATATACAAACAACCAGCTTTATCTTGCTTAAGACATTGCTTGCAAAACTCCACTATCCTTTTCCATTCATCCTCACGACACACAATCACAGATTGCACTTTTACAACAATGTAACACCTCATTCACCACAGTCAGTTGATCCGAATCTATATGAACAAAACACACCTTACAATCAGAGCATAGAATCTAGACTGTGATAATATGGTTAAAATTTCATATATGAAACTAATATTACTTTCAGTAGTTCAGTACCAAAATTAGTGCCCATGTTGCTATCACCCTTTTATTATCCTAAATCAATTAACCACCTTTATAATTAAATAGCTTGTTAGTAGCTTATTTTTTAGCCCATATATGGTTTTCAACATGGCTTTTGGTACTCCCATAAACAACCGGGACATTCCTTTACTGCTGTTGTTTTGCAGCAGGCAAGCTAAAGGATTTTAGATACAGGAAGTAGTCAAATGAGTGAATGTAGTGGGAAGTGTATTCAGATGCACAAGTTGCATGTTCATATGTCACGCTAAAATCTAAATTCAAAATTATAAAGATAAAAAATCTAATGAAGTGATATAGAATGAGCATACCTGTTCTATTGCGGTAGCCTACCTTCATGAAAAGGTCAATTTCTGATTCTTGAAATACTACAGCTTCTTTCTCTCGTTTATCGATCTCCGTCAACAATTCTGACACATATTAGTTATTTGCAACAGTTTTTCAGAAACATGGTTAAATGCAAAATGGTAAGCTATGCATTGAGTATCATATCAAGATGCTACTACCAGGCGTCTCTCAGACTCATGTATATGTCATGTCAAATGAGAAACCATCAGCAGTCGCAAAATGAAAGAGGACATCACCATCCCTGAAGAGAAGAAAAATTGTTCATATTACCGTAGATGCATTTCAATTAACCACCAACAAAATATTAGGACGGGTCATATTCGTTATCCCTTTCATCAATAAGAAATCAGAATTCAAGTAAAGCTTTGGCTAAAAGGAAATGGGTCAAAAGTCGATCCAACCGGTTTCAACCTCTGCGTATATTTTACTTGGTTTTACACAAACCCGTTTGACCCATTACCAGAGTCTCTATTTTTCAAAGTAAGATACAGGTAGTATATAAAACACACTTGTCATGCACCGCCTACACCAACCTCGGCAAACACCTACACAAATAGGCCAAATTTTATCAAAATATATCCATATACATTAAGAAAATGAACACCCGAATAAAATTCTCCAACAGAACCCACCACCTGAACCAACTATCATATCTGCAACGAAGAATTTTTCATGCTATCTCCCGTTACCAAAAAAAATCAAACAAATGGTTAGCTAAAACGGCAACAGATCAAATGGGTGTTTTGGCTTGAAATTGGTTCACATTCATCTAATTTATAGAATCCAAATATTTTGCAACAGTTTCATATTATAATCACACCCTTTCTTACAAATGAACCCATAAACATTTATAGTCAATGGAAAATTAAGAAGCACAAAATTAACATATAAACCTAAATAACAGCAAAACCATTAAAGGAAGGCAAAACATGTGAAGAAATGTTATAATTAAATGAAAGCACTAATATGGGTTAGGCTAACCCACTACAAAAAGATGAAAAGTTAAAATTACACCAAGAAGTTTTGAAGGCAATCGAGTGGTGCATCGCTACTAACCTGAATCTGAAAGTTACAGAGATAACGAATTATCGTATTTTGTACGAATATGACCATGCACATGTATAAATACAAATCACAGTTCCACCATGCACATGTATAAATATAAATCAAAACATGTAAGTCATAAGTACCGCATAGGGGTACACCTGAAGGAAGCATATAGAGTATTTTGTCAAGATCACTACTTAGATCGGAAAGAACACGCAAGTAATCGTGACACATTGATGATAAGCCCACAGTATTATTCGGATTAGACTGCAAACCCAATAAATAAATAAATTATATACAAATGATTGGCATGTCCATTAGGATGCATACAATAACCAAACTATGGAATCTATCAAGATGTACAATACATACCTTGGATAACCTTGAAGTTGTTTATACAACTCATACATGAACTGAGTTCCTGGAGTTACTACATTGGAATGCGACAGTTCTGAAACAGAAGAAAAGATCGTTACGGGCTCCTCCTAATTGGACATGTGGTGGCTGATAGATTTTTGACGGGTTGCTGTGCAACTCAGAAGGCTTACGGTGCTTTCAAGTCTGAAAAAGGGCAAATATGCATGATACACTTTGATGTCTTACACTAAATAAATCTTTGTCGTCGGATACACTTTTGTTTTAATATAAACGATGGGCCAATGTAAACCTGATCATTTGATTGACATATTATGCTGATTCATGTTTAAACCTGCAGATTAAGGTTGACTCAACTCCACTTGGCAACTGCAAATCACGCCAAATAAATTCACACAAAAAAGTAAATACTGAGATGATGATTCGTTTTGAACAATCAAGACTGAACAATATCATACTATACATACCATTTGTATTGAACAATAACTCCTATTCGTCATATTATACATACCTAAGTTGGGCATTTATATTTTGCGAGAAGCCGTTATGCGAATGTATACTACTTACTTGTAGTATTATACATACCTAAGTTGGGTATTTAATCAAATATTTATAAGCAAGATTAAATCAAGTTTGTTATTTCTTTCTTGTTTTGTCAAAGGATTTAACTTTATTGTATTATTAATACTAAGTACTATTTTCTTCTAACTAATGCAAGTTGTTTCGTATCCTTTTTTTGTTCGAGTCCACACTTGTCAAATACTATAAAAGAAAGCTTTTATGTGTTTAACACTATAGAAAAATACATGAAAAATTCAGAATGAGCAAAAAACACATATAGTGAAACCTTGTAAAAAACATTAGTGTATGCTCCATTTTTGAGTTCGAATACTAATCTCATAGTCAACGGTGAGCTTTATTTGTTTGGCTCAAAACTATCGCTAAAGGATAAACTCAAAAAAATACATGTCAACTACTTGTAATATCTTTTGACATAATCATGTGTAATCGTCTGGCTAGTCAGAACTCTACTGAGGAGTAATTTACTAAATCCCGAATCTATTATAATTAATTAAATGCTTCAATGTTAACATTTCAGCTATTTACAAAACAAAAAGTTAATGCACCAACCTGACTGGGTCGATTTTGATCTCCACTCATCTATTAAAAAACACCTGAATTTATTAGTGCTAATGACCTTAATTTCCTACTTGCCTACAAATACTATTATGTTTAAGAAATAATGGTATATGGAAATCAAGTTATAGTGAAATTGAGAACAATCAGAAACATCTCATTCCACAATAACCGCCTAAAACAACAATCATTCACCGTCTGTACTTGAGCAAATCTTTCCTATGGCAACCTCTACCTTCACTTGTTATTCAATAATCTCCCTTCTCATTCTAGTCACCACTTTTTCTTTGTCTACTGTGGCTCGAACCCTCACTGAAGATGATGACCATGTGGGCCCAGTGGTTGAATTTATAATATAAAAGTATAATCTTCAATGTGTGCATATACCTTTCTTTGGTTGTAAGGAGTGACTGTTTCAGGATAAGTAAGATTAAGTGCAATACTCCATGGTACTCCTAATTCATCAATGTTAATCGTTGGATCTGGAGTGATGATTGTACGTGCCGAAAAGTCTGCACGCTTCCCCATCAAGTTACCTCTAATCCAACCCTCTTTGCCTTGAGCCTACTGCAGATGTATTTGATAGGACGACCTGAACATTGTGTAGCCTGCAGGAGAGCCATAACTCAATAAGAATGGAATATAACAATAGTGCAATCTGTGTATAATCTGACATGACTGGAAGCGTAAGTATACGCTTGGCTGACCCGGAAGCCATTGTCAAAATATGCAGCAATATGAAACTGCAGTAGCTGAGCGAATTCAGAGATGTGATCAGGAGCTCCATTACATTCTTGCCTTCTCAGGTTCTCATTATGTCTGATTATCATGGCCAGCTGATGAGTCAAGTCATCCTGTTTCAGAGTTCGGTAGAATACAAAAAGTGAGATGAAGTTCACCGAGTTGAACCTTTTTCATATACTTATTATCTTTTCCAGATGATGAGTGAAGTCATCGTTAAATTTTTTATTTCTACTGATACAAATGTGAAAGAAAAAAATAGATAAAGAGTAAATGGGTCAAAAAGACGTGTATTTCTGGATTCTAATGAATACAACCTACTAATCAGTTCATTCAGACACCTGTATTAATATTCTGTAACGTTATCCTTTTTTAGGTAATTTTTACATTCAAATTTTGTTATGTTTTTGGAAATGACCCATTTTTAACCCAAATCAAAAGATTATTTGTTTTGACATTTATCCAACCTGATTGACCCGCCCATTTGGCCACCTTTATACTCAACATTATCCTCAAAACGTTAGGTAAAAAAAAGCCCACGTGGAAGACATACCTCACACCAGGTCAAAGTATCCATCGTCACAGATGGTCTAACTGGAAGTGATGGTATTGGAAGGACCTGCAGGATCATCCAATCTGGATGGGCATGTTTAGGGTCCAGGCCCAACAACAAATAGTCATCATCACTTATTAGCTTTAGCACACTCAGAACCTGAAGAAAAAAGTTGATACTTAATTAGTCACTACAAAGAAAGTAAGCATGCTACATGAAATGTGAGTAGCTCGCGTATGATACCCTTTCTGCATAAAGATGCTGTTTTCTTTCAGCCGGCTCAGGAAGCTGTTGTAAGTCGTTAAAAGACAACCCCATTAAAAGGGAAACACTGAATAAATTGCACATTTTGACCCATTGACTTGACTAAAATGGGTCAGATTAAACATTGGCTCAAATGAAAATGGGTCATAACAGGTTCATAAGCCGCTCAAAGTCATCTAATAATGAATACAGCCTTAGTTTTATTCAGAAATCCAGATTATTATTGTAGTAGTGATATTGTTTTTCCAAACATGATCAATGATATAATTATTTATTAAAAAAATCAATACTTTGGACAATAAAGTGACTGTGTCACCCAACCCGGCCAAGTGTGTTTCAAAACATACTAATAATGCCCTGATTTAACCCATCTCCCAACCCACCCGACCTGCCCATTATTCTACCTCTAATGTAGAGTATTCCATCAACTTTGACAATGGTTTCTTCAATAGATTGAGCAGCAAATTTTATCATCTGCATCTGAGTTTCCTATGAGGGCTGTGAATTAGGTATCATCTGCACGGCAAGTCTAACATTGGAACCACCACTGTCAAAACGTAAATTTAAGGTGAGAGGCATGTAGTATGATTATTTAAACATCTGCAATGTGTTATTGTGTCTTTGAAGTACCTTATGGCGGTTTCTTTCATCTCTAAGCATCTCAAAAACAGACTCGGGAGAATGGGATAGATGAACAGTGGCAGCAGCTCCAAAGATCATACCATCATGACCACTTCAAAGAGTGGTATGGACCTTCATTTCCTTTAAGATCAATATGCGTGACCAAATGTTAGTGCCATAAGTTGCACCCACACACTCAAAGAAATTCTTCAACATTCTTTCCCCAGATTCATAACGCATCTTCTTTCTTCACTCCATTGAGTCTCTGTCAGAGAATAAAGTATTAGTTAGTCAGTATCCATATGTAAATTAAGAAGTTGCTAGCTATTCTTTCAAGATTCGAGAAATATCATCTGGTGAGATAACTTTTGTACCTGCATTTTCGTAAGAGATTCTTTCATATGCTCTTTTAAGATACACAACCCATCTCTGAGCTCCATATGCCTTGGCATGTGTAAGCAGATCATCAAATTCTCTGTTTTATTCAATTTCTAAATGCTCTACCCAGTTGACCTGCACAATTCCAAACACATGTATATAAATGTGCCTGCTTATGGTAAAACTAACATAGAAAGATCCACAAAACTTTAACAGTCCGTTGCCAACATCAATAATTAATTACAGTAGATACCATCTTTATCGACCAACATAGAGACTGTAATTCTTTAGGCTCTTTACTCTTGAAACGCCCACATAGAGTATCCATCCGAATCACCTCTTTTTAAATGTTCCACTTGCACCATGGAGATGAAGTCAAACTTTTCCATAAGATCAATCAAGCCGTTGTAATGCTTTGACAGGGAGTTACTGAATACTAAACTTCAATTGTTATGTCTTGGAGCCTTATAATTCGATTAATCTCTACACGAGTTGTGCCGCTTTCTAGACCTATTTGTGGACCTAAAGAATTCAACCTGTACGCTTTATTGTCATAGGGATCTGCATACAGACACAATTGTTAATAATTAGATTAATTATAAAACCTACTCATGATTAATGACCAAACAACAACAACACTATCTGATATCGAGTAAAATAGGAGATAGCGTTTAACTATTAAACTTGCAATAAACAGATAACATGAGGTTGCATCTGATTTCTAGATTAAGTGTGACCAAAACAGGTTCTAAAACACAAATCCAAGTAGATAGTTAATTGAAGGGAACTTATGGAAGTAACCTTCCTATATATTGGTGCTTGATTTCTACATTCGCTGTACGGATATTCACAAGTAATCAATTCTAGGTCCAGGGCAATAAATTCGAGAGTTCCTGCAATGCAATGAACGAAATTTAAGTCCTAGCTAAATTTTGATTAACCAAATCCGTGACACTCTAAAACGAATTTGATCTACTTACCAATCAAACTTTTAACAACTGGGGATACCTCAGTGTTGCCAATCCTGGATCTCCAAAGGAAAAATCATATGATGACATTTTCATATGTGACACGAAATCCGTACATGAACATCCTGTATTTAGAGGAATGGTTGATTATGTTTAGTCAAACTGATCTCAAAATCCATTGTAAAACAGTATAATGGATACTTCTTCGAGTCAAGCACAATAAGTAAATAAGATATTTACCAAGAACGTTTTCGGTTCGCTTAGCCCTGATGATGATCTCAGCATGCAGAATAGCGGTAATAAGCCCATATCAGGCGCCTTTAATTTCCACTATAATCTAACATCTAAACACCCCAACCATTCATAACTAAGCCCATTGTCATACATATTCACTTCACTTCAAATTCAAAAAAATAGCAAACATGAGTGTGGTAATTCAAATAGCATAAAGATAAGATGCATATAATCTTTGTTTTAACACTTCACCGGTATGCTCTGTGGCATCATGCAAATTGGTGACTCGCAAAATGGAATATGAAAAAACCCAAAATCATTGATAACTCATACCTTGGCTAGACAACATATTCTTGTGCCTGAGATTGTTGTTGGAACTCCAGGAAGTCTATAATAACCCTAATATCAACCCCTAATACCAACAAAACAAACATATACATAAATAATGGGACACAATAATGCAAATAACCTGATATATGTTAACATCATCAAAACTGTGAGTTGCTAAGAAACTGAGCATGCAAATGGCACTTTGAAACATAGCATCTAACTTGTGTCATAGAATATTGAGCTTACAGATGTTTTTCAGCATACACAATATGAAAATAAAATAAAATAAGACATTAGGGTTTTGAGAAAAAGAGCAGTTTCATACCATGTCTTTTGAATCCATGCAAGTAATTAGGGTTTTATGAATTTGGAAGGGATAGAATGGCGCACGAATAAAAAAGAAAGATTAGGGTTTTCTACTGAGAAAACAGCGATTAATAATTTAATTGCTTTCGGTTAGTAAGGGCAAAATTGTAGGGGTGCAGTTAATGGATTGGTGCGAGTATATTAATTTGGGAATGCAAAGTTACATAACAAAAATTGGCATGCTCCACTGGTTGAAGCACTTGTGTGTGGACGGTAAGTCCTGGTTTCAAATCTTGTAACGGACTAAATTTTTGAACATTTTAATTAATCTGAATTTTAGTTGATTAATTGTTGCTTAGGTGGCCACAATGTGATGACATGGCAGCTAATGAATTACATGGCAATGACTGGGCAATGAGGTGGCAATACGCGTGTAATGCCTCCTGTTATATATAATATAGAGATATATATATATATATATATATATATATATATATATATATATATATATATATATATATATATATATATATATATATATATAAAAAGAGTAGTATAAACTAGTATATGCATGAAATCTTGAATGGAAATCATATGATCATGAAAATAACTTGAAGAAATTATGAAAATGAGTTTTAACAACTTACTTAGCAAAGGTTTGTGAGCTTGGATGATGAAAACTTAATAACCTTGAGTTTTTATTTCAAAACCGTAACAAGGATCACTAAAGGAACTAGAAAATGACTTGATCTTGGAAAATCCATGGATTCTTGATGTTGTTCTTGTTTGGTCGATCCACAAAGAGAGGAGGAAGAGAAAATGAAGTTTTCTAGTTGTTTTTGTGTAAATGATTGAAAATATCAACAAATATCTTTAGGTAATGGCATTTTGGTAAATAATTGGTCAAGTGGAAGTAACATGGTGAGGGGGGGGGGGGGGGGGGGGACGGCACATGGTGGTTTTGGGATGAGTATGGAAGAAGCTTGGTGTTATTTGGTTCACGGAGTCGGTTTTGGTTCCGTTAATCGCAAACCGTAAATTGTTAAGCCGCGAAACGTAAATCCGGGTATCGTAAAAAGATGAAACTTGAAAGAATGACTAAACTTGTCAAAATACTCCATAATAAAATATAAAATGAATGATAAGTTCCATCGGGTTGCTTAAACGCTGTTAAAACTGGAAACGCGGGTCAAAAACGCGCAATTCGCGTAAAACGCTGAACTGGAAAACGTAAAATTTCAAAACTTTTAGAATTGTCGTAAAATGAGAGAAAATCATATTTCTATCGTTTGTATTGTTTTATGGACATATCGGGATGCTGGAACGACGTTTAAACCCAAAAGTAAATCTCGGACACGGCTTCGTGATTTTTGCAGAAATGATCCGACGAGCGCCAAACTCTTGGATTATCATTAAAATAGTTTAACTTACGTAAATATGAAATAAAAATTTTGGAAATGAATAGTGAAAATGAATAGTAAAAATGAATAGTAACTTTCCGAAATGAATTATGAAATTTCAACATTTGAAAAAGGACATGAAATTACGAGTTGTGACATGTGGGCTCCACATTGGCCTAAACTTGGCCAATCAGGCCTGTTTGGTACTTAGGATTGGGTGGAATTGCTTATTCAGTTTTATTGGCTTATTTAGTATATTCAATTGCTTGTTTCTGCTTGTTTTCCATGCACTCATCCTCCTTACATCTTATTTAGTCTTTGGTTTGTGCTGAGTAGCTTTTTACAAGCTTATTCAAGATTCTATAAATCCTAATAAGCTTATACACCCATCAGTTAAGCATTTGGGATCTCATTAGCTTATTAATAAGCTTCTGGCCAAACTTCTTTTTTTTTAAGTTGTTTGTTTTTAGTATTTAAACAGTTTTGTGAAAAGAAAATCCAAAAAAGACAAATTTTAAAGAAGTGATAGCTTCTATTTAAGAAGCTTATTGCTTATTAGCTTATTTTCCTTAAGCACTTAGTGATTTTATATTTTTCTTAGGTTCCTTATATCTTAAAATAATTTCAGTAATTTTTCATATTTTTCTCTTTTCATTTAGTATTTTTAATAATTAATATTAGTTTTTATTAATTAATAATTAGTTAATAATTAATAATAATTATTTAAAAAGTCTTAAAAATATATTTTCTGTTTTAAAATTAGTTTTATATTACTTTAGATTTTTCTAAGTTTTAATTTTATTTTTCTAGGCTTATTTTACATTTTCTTATTATTTAGTGTATTTTTAAATAGTTATAAATA
Source organism: Artemisia argyi (assembly GCA_030686995.1). Classification (NCBI taxonomy): domain Eukaryota; kingdom Viridiplantae; phylum Streptophyta; class Magnoliopsida; order Asterales; family Asteraceae; genus Artemisia; species Artemisia argyi. The sequence continues at coordinate 109,624,067 of CM060690.1, read as the reverse complement.
ATAATTAATTAATAATAATTATTAAAAAGGTAGGAAAAATATATTTTCAGTTTGAAAATTAGTTTTATAATATTTTAGATTTTTCCAAATTTATTTTTCATATTTTTAGTGTAATTTCATAATTAGTTATAATTTAGGTTAATTTAAATAATTAATAAGTAATTAGAAAATAGTATTTAATTATTAATAATTAATATAGTAGTATAAAAATTAATTTTAATTTTCTAAAAATTTTCTATTATTATTAGGATTGTAAAAATGTAATTTTCATATTCGTAGGTATTTTATTTTTATAAAACTCGCGTTTTATTTTGTACGTTCAAGTAACTTTAATCTGAACGTACGCGTTTTAGGTTTTAAACGTTTCTGGTTTTTCCAAATTTCCAGTCTTGTTCATATAGCTTATTTAAGCAATTTCATTGTATAAATCAGAAGTGTAATCAATCACAAACCCCTTTCTGTCCAAATTCACCCGATCACGAACCCGTTTGATAACAATTCACACCTCGTCGGGACATAACGACCCGGGGAAACCCTATACTTCCACGGAGCATTCACCTGGTCAATTTAGTTGACCGTTTGGAGCCAATCAAAATTTGGCGCCGCTGCCGGGGAGGTTGTGCGCGTTATTGTAAACGGTTTTGCGTATTAGTGAACCTGGATATACATCCATTGTATATTTACCACCCTTGTTCATATTATCTTCTTATTTTCATATAAAAACAAAACTGTTCCCAAAAACATTTTAAAATCAGTTTTCAACGAACACAAAAACCCAAAAACATTTTCTTTCTTATTTGTACAAAATGTTTATCCAAAAATCCAAAAATATTAACCTTTACCCTCTCACATATTTGATTCTTCATCCCTACCCCTCTGTAAACCTTTGATTCTTTCTATGTCGTATCCATACCATTGTGGTTGTCAATGGTGTGGTGGTCCTCATAATGCCGGGAATTGTCCCGGTTGTAGCATGGTAGAGTCAGGAGATGGGTCTGTCTATAACCAAGCTCCCTATCCTTACCATGATACATCTGATTCATTCTACCAGCCACCACATCATGAGATACTGACATATCTGTGTGAGTTTTGTGGAGGTCCTCACCAAGGATTTGAGTGTCAAGCCGGAAACACGTTTGTCTATGAACAGTTTTTCGTTGATGCTCAGAACTTTGGTTATGACCAATACCCATATGATTCACCAGTCCAGACTCAACAGTTTTACTGTTGCGATTACTGTGGAGGTCCACACTTCAGCTCAGATTGTCAATCGGGGAATCCATATCCTTGTGACAATTTTGACACACCTTACTATGACCAACCTCCATAGTACCAAATGAATCAAGCACTTCTTCCAGAAATGCAAAATGTACTGGAATTACTTGATGAGCTTAAGGGTTTAGTTAAAGACTTTGCCCAAAAAGACACTCATCAAAAATCCATGGAAGAATTTCTAGCTGAAGAGCAGGCTGCTAGAATAAATTCCCAAGATGCCTATGAAAAATCTATTAGGGAATCAATTGCAAAAGAAAAAGCAGCCAGATCTAGCTCTCAGTTCAGTTTTATTCCTGATGACAGTGATGATGAAGATACACTTGATATTCTTCAATTTTATAAAACTTCATCAAGTTCATCAGTAGATATCCCTGCAGTTGAGATTCTATCTCAAACAACTGCTATCACACCCGAGGTTCCCACTCACTCTCTGAGCATGGGGGACGAGCATCTTGACACTGTTCCTAAAAAGGAATCGGACGAATTCATAAAGTCTAGTGTTGAGAACCTTGTCCCAATCCCAAGAGAGTCACAGGGAATTCTTGAGCATATGTGTGATCTTCCTTCCCCTCTTGAGTGTTCAAACGATCATTTTGAGACTTTCTCAGATTTTAATGATGATTGTACATCTCATGGAGACATTGAGTATATTGAGGCATCACTCCCACAGTCTGATGCTGATCCTCTTCTTGAGGAGTTCGCCGATGAACTTACTCACATCAATCCACTTTCATTGGAAAGTGATGATGGTCTCCTCGATTTTGAAGCCGATCTGGGAGAAATTGAAAGTCTCCTATATCATGATCAGCCACTCACTTCTTATCCTAACAGTCCAATAGAGAATGTTAATCTCTTTGTTCCCGAAACTTTCAATACTACTCTCACCAATCCTTTATTTGAATTCAATTCTGAATTCACTTTGATTTCTGATAACCCAATCTTTGATATTCAGAATGAGGATTGTGCTGAGTCTATTCCGGAACATGAATTCATAGATTCACATCTTGTGAATGATTCTCTTCATGAGGAGTTCTCCGGTGAACTCACTCATATCATGACTCCTCCGGAGTATGATAGCCCGGGGGGAGATACACTCAATCATGAGAATTTGCAAATTCCCACCCACCCTCCTGGGATGTTTTTGAGCTTAACCCTTGAAATCCAAAATCAGGCTAATGAGCCTGCTCTCGAGGAAGAAGATCAAATCATGATTTTCATCATGGTTTTCTTCCTTTTCTTCACCTACAGGGTGACTTCTTCTCTTCTTCACTCCTTCGGGAATGAAGATACCATCTTTGATCCCGGCATTTTCATTTACCATTATCTTGAGTCGGGATTATATCTCATCGGTGTGGAACTTTCACGTGCTTCAAATGTTTGTCCAAACAACTTGAATGAAAGTCCGATGGAGATTGTTTCTTCCACATCATGCTTCCCCAAGAACCAATGAATTCAGGGTCGAGTCAAGCTAGTGACTCGGTAAACAAAAACAGTAGCATGTACTTAGGGTTTTCGCCCTAAGTGTGGGGGAGTTACCCCTACTGTGGTTACCAATAAAGTGAAAAGAAAATGGTGTTACCACATTTAGCCTGTAATGTTGCCCTTTTACGTTCAAAGAGTCGGCATAATAGCCGGGACTTTGAATATTGAGGACAATATTCATCCTAAGTGTGGGGGGTATTCTAGCAAATTTTATCACATTTTACTATCTAGTACCCCCGTTTTTGGCCAAAATCTCAAAAATTTTAAAATTCTTTCACTTGTGCTTCAAATTTTTGTGGTTATCAGTCCGCCATATCTAAACGACAAAAGGATTGGCTAATCCAGGAGCAAACGGCTCTTGGTAAAGATATCTCAAATCCGTTGATGGCTTGCAATTTGCCCAAAATTATATGGTATCTCAACTCGCCATATCCAAAAAAAGTGAAAGAGTTGGCTAGCCCGCAAGATTATGGCTTGTGGTAAAGGCAGTGGAAAAACCATAATTGGTAATCAGCTCACCAAGATGTTGACTATTCCATCAAGAGTTGGCTAGTCCAGAAGCAAACGACTTTTGGTAAAGACAAATCAAATCCGTTGACAGCTGGTGGTTTGCTCAAAATCACATGGTTATCAAGTGGACCATAGTTCTTACTTGAATTGATACATTTGGTTACTCCAGAAGTGATGGCTTTTGGTAAAGAGATTAAAATCCATTAAATTTTCAAAACAGTTTATTGCTAGGGACTAGGAATATTTTAGTGTGGGGGATTGATGAGTGCTCAAACACTCATCATTTTTGGTCAAATCTGAACTGCAAAACATACAAAAAACACTCAGAAATACATCAAAATACTGAAAATATTCCAAAATTGTGTTTTATATGTTTTAGATGCAAAATGAGTAAAAACAGTTGAAAAACGTTCAAAGTTTGCAAAATTGGTAGTTTCAGTCCCCCAACTTTTATAAAATGTCAAAACTAGTCCCTGGTCATTCAAAATATGGAAAATTATCACCAAAGGTCCTTTTAAAATCATAAGTTATCATATTTAGTCCTTTGGTGAAAAATTCTAAAAGTTTTGAGAATTTACATTTTGGTCCCTCAAGTTTCAACAATTGGCAGTTTTGGCCCCTGGAATTCATTTTTTGTGAAAAAAGTCAAATATGGTCTTTGGGAATTCACATGTGTCACTTTTAATCCCTGGATGAAAATTTTGAGAAAATTACATGTTTAGTCCCCACAGTTTTTAAAATTGACACATATGGTCCCCGAGAATTTTAAAAGTGGAAAATATCATTTATGGTTTTTGAATTATGGAACTTGGCATATTTCACCCTTGGAAGGATTTTGGAACAAATTATATTTGCAGCCCCAACTTTTCAGAAATTACATTTTGGGTCCTTGTATTTTTAACTTAAAACCAAATGGACCCTTGTGTAATTTAATTACCCAACAAACAAAACCCACCCTTTTTACTAAGCCTGATCCACATCCACCACCCAAATACCCAACACCCTTGGCCCATAATCCATCCCAGCCCAACACCACTTCCCGTTTTAATATATCCCCAGGTCAACACCCCCTTTGACCATCCACCTCCTCCCTCCACTTGCCTGCAACACCTCGTCTCCCCCTCCTCCACATCAGCATACCCATACCATGTTCCCCCAACTCCACAATACTTCCAAACCTCAACAAATGTCCCTTATTTCCTCCAAGTTACCTAAACCTGCCATGTGAGACTTTGGCGCCAAAATCATAATTCAAAGGTCAGGATCAATTGAGCCCATCCTACGGTCCAAATCCAAGTGGGAAAGAGAGAAAGTGTCTCCAGGGTGTATAAAAGAAAAGAAAAAGGGAAGATAGAAGCAGTTAGTAGCAAAAAATTAGTGTAGTGTAGTTTAGTATTGTCGTTAAGCTTAAAACTTCAATTTTAGTTGTAATTCTTAGTAAAATATGTTGTAAGCAGTATTTCTAATGTAATCAAAACTTTATTTAATCTCAATTTCAAGGTTTATTAGTCAATTCAGTTTTGTGCAATTTTTATGAGAATTTTCTTTTTTTCTTAAATCTTGTTCAATATTATGTTTAATGGTTCCATAAGCTCACTTAAGTAATTTGTAAGCTTCCACAAGCTCAATTTAATGATTAAACAGTTCTTGCTTCAAAAACTAAAAAATTACAAAAAAAATTAGATTTAAATAAGTACAAATTCAGAAATCTGTGAAGATGGTGGTACAGGCTTGGAGCTTGGTTTATTATGGATTGCTAGGATTCTAGAACCTCAGGGGAGGTGGTAGTTTTATTATTGGTTCTTGTTTCTCAGTACCTAGCTAGGATCATTGTAAGTTCCATTTCAATTTCATAATTGCTCATATTTTATAATTATTGGATATTGTGGTTCTTTGTAGTTGATTCCTGTCTATTTATGTTTATCTTAGGTTAGTGTAAGTTTAATTTCCAGTTTCATGGTTTGAATCATCATTTTGTTTCACAAACCTTCCTTAACTGTCAACCTTAGGGGTGTTTGGATTTGCACATTTAATGAGTTCTTGTTGCTGTTTGGTTGTTGTTTTAGCATTAGTAGATTGCATCAGTTCATATTAGGTCAAGAAAAGTCTCAAAATCAAGCCTCATTTACAAGAAAGTCAAAACTCACCTCAATCCTTTTGATTTCTGTCACTGTTAGATAAACAGGTTCAATAATCATGGATTCTAGGTTATTAGTTGTTTAGATTGCATAATTTAGCTTCATTATAGCTTAAAACTACATCTTTAGTCAATAATATTTAACCAAAGTTCAAGAAAGTCAATTTAAGTAGTTTATTAAAAAAGTCAAATGGGCATCAGTTTTGTATACACTCAGATTTTCAAGGATTTTTTGTGAATTTTGTGTTTAGGTTTAGGCTTTGGGATTTTTAGTGGATAAACTAGGCCAGCTTAACTCTTGAAATCCAGTAGTGGCTTATTTTTTAGATTTTTGTAGAGCTTATTTTGGCTACTTGTTTGAGCCTGCAGAGCATGCTTTTGCCTTGCACCAGGGGATCAGCCCAAACCACCCAATTTCCCATGTCTCTCAATAGCTTACTAGTGGGTCTCAGGGCTTGCCCTATAGCTTTTTGAAAAGCTCTCCTAGCTGGCTTTTTAGAATAAGCTTTGTCTTGGACCCTTATTCACCCCTATGGGCCCCACATTGGCCTAAACTTGGCTAATTAGGCCTGTTTGGTACTTAGGATTGGGTGGAATTGCTTATTCAATTTTATTGGCTTATTTAGTATATTCAATTGCTTGTTTCTGCTTGTTTTCCATGCACTCATCCTCCTTACATCTTATTTAATCTTTGGTTTGTGCTGAGTAGCTTTTTACAAGCTTATTCAAGATTCTTTAAATCCTAATAAGCTTATACACCCATCTATTAAGCATTTGGGATCTCATTAGCTTATTAATAAGCTTCTGGCCAAACTTCCTTTTTTAAAGTTGTTTGTTTTTAGTATTTAAACAGTTTTTTAAAAAGAAAATCCAAAAAAAAAAAAAAAAAACAAATTTTCAAGAAGTGATAGCTTCTATTTAAGAAGCTTATTGCTTATTAGCTTATTTTCCTTAAGCACTTAGTGATTTTATATTTTTCTTAGGTTCCTTATATCTTAAAATAATTTCAGTAATTTTTTCATATTTTTCTCTTTTCATTTAGTATTTTTAATAATTAATATTAGTTTTTGTTAATTAATAATTAGTTAATAATTAATAATAATTATTTAAAAAGTCTTAAAAATATATTTTCTGTTTTAAAATTAGTTTTATATTACTTTAGATTTTTCTAAGTTTTAATTTTATTTTTCTAGGCTTATTTTACATTTTCTTATTATTTAGTGTATTTTTAATTAGTTATAAATAATAATTAATTAATAATAATTATTATAAAGGTAGGAAAAATATATTTTCAGTTTGAAAATTAGTTTTATAATATTTTAGATTTTTCCAAATTTATTTTTCATATTTTTAGTGTCATTTCATAATTAGTTATAATTTAGGTTAATTTAAATAATTAATAAGTAATTAGAAAATAGTATTTAATTATTAATAATTAATATAGTAGTATAAAAATTAATTTTAATTTTCTAAAAATTTTCTATTATTATTAGGATTGTAAAAATGTAATTTTCATATTCGTAGGTATTTTATTTTTATAAAACTCGCGTTTTATTTTGTACGTTCACGTAACTTTAATCTGAACGTACGCGTTTTAGGTTTTAAACGTTTCTGGTTTTTTCAAATTTCTAGTCTTGTTCATATAGCTTATTTAAGCTATTTCATTGTATAAATCAGTAGTGTAATCAATCACAAACCCATTTCTGTCCAAATTCACCCGATCACGAACCCGTTTGATAACAATTCACACCTCGTCGGGACATAACGATCCGGGGAAACCCTATACTTCCACGGAGCATTGACTCTAGGCAGTTTGACTTGGTTGAACATTCACCTGGTCAATTTAGTTGACCGTTTAGAGCCAATCAAAACCACATGGACATTTTTTGTAGTTTTAAATATTGAGGGACATCCCTTGCGAAAATGGAAAACCACAGGGACATACTTGTTGTTTACCCTAAAAAATGTTATATTTTAAACCATTTCTAAATGTTTCCCATACCGAATTCCTACCCTTTATTATTCTTCATTCTAACCTTTAACTCACTCGAATGAGGGAATTAAGCATTCACAGGTGTCTCATATAGATGAGCATTTGTGGTTTTGTCGCCTTTGTTGCTGTAAAATTATTGTTAAAGATTACTTAGTCTTAGCCTTTAGCTTATTCAAGCTATGGAGTAAGCAATCACAAGTGTCGCTGTCATGGATTTAGTCGTGCATTTGTGGTTTTGTCGCCTTTTCTATAATATTTGTATCGTTAGAGATAAAAAAAAAAAAGAATGATTTAACCCCTAAACCTTTCACATTTTTTAACCTATTTGCCTTTGAAGTTGGTTATTCTCAGACTCTAGTGGTGAAGATGTGTATCCATGCCAAGCTTATGATATAATACTCACCACGATAGTGCAATTGAGTGTCCAACTAAAATAAACACCCTAAACTAGTTAAGAGTGATGAGTGAATTTCATTTCCCTTTTGTGAGGTGTTATGGTTATGCACTATTGGTTGAGTAATTACTTTAATACTTAATTCCTGAACTTTGGTTTAGGATCTTTTTATAAATACTTAATCTAGAGTCTACCTGAGGACGAGTAGAAGTCAAGTGAGGGGATATTTGATAACATCAAATGTATATTATAAATACCAATCATTTATCCCACAATTATTGATCATTTACTATTTGTTTATATCTTAATTGATACTTAACAAATTACTTTGGTAATTTTTAGTATTTATGGAGCAATTTCGGTAATGACACGGAAAACAACAGGATTTGGAGCATAAATGAAGAATCTATATGCAACCTGCAAAGAGCATATGGCGTATCCACTACTAGAGATACATCGTATCAACACCTAGAAGAATTCACTAAGTATTGGTGAATTCGAAGATATACGAAGTTTTTAACTCTGGCAATACACTGTATTTGAAGCTCTACAGTCAAAGCCCAAGTCAACCGCTGAAGGAATACGGCGTATTAAACTCTGGCCATACGATGTATTCAAGATCTTATCCTCAGTCCAAGATGTCAAGATCTATGAAGAATACGGTGTATCACTATTCCACAATACGTCGTATTTAAAGATACACACATATACATTTGGAATATTCCCTACTCAAGATATCCTGGATACGCCGTATCACTAGCCAATATACCATATCGGTGCCTTGGATAGAACACTCCTCATACGGGTTTTACATACAATTTCTCACCACCACATCCAAGTTCCAGGTACATTCCAACAAGATTTTAGTCCTACAAGTAGATCAAGATGAGAAGGTTCCATATCATCATACAAAGTGTATTCAACCGATTTGTACGTCAATTACATTATGTTTTTCATATATGAATCATTTGAAATTTCTTTTGTGTTTGCTACCTACATTATGGGCTAACACCCCTGGATGTTAGCCATGTTATGACTACTTTGTTTATGTTATTTCATTTATAAAGATTTAGTTAATTTATATGTTTACTGTTTAAATAGTATACTATTTACTTGTTTAGTATTTGATGTTTATTGTCTAGATCATCATAGTGTAACTTTTTAGCTATATATGTGTTCCGTATCACTATGGTCGACATACATGAGATGGGGTAAAAAGACGGATTGTGTGTGCCCTTCCTTAGGACTCGAGGAGTAGGAACCAGAGGTTAGACAAATAATGCGAAAACACATAAGTTAATATAGTCTTTTTTAATTAAGTGTACCTGTGAGAAAAGTAGGTTTCACCAGGACCAGTAGGTTATCGCAGGTAAATCCCATAGATTAGTTGACACCACTTATTACATTTTTTGCAACTGATTAGACTGATAAATTGCTTCAGGGACATAGGTTGCATGCATAGAAATGGGTAACCGAGAAACATGGCCTAGTTAATGTAGATAAAAAGGAGTCATCTACACATTTATGATGTCACCAATACTTTATGTTAATTCATAGCACTAATAATTGAATAACTAGTAACTTAGAAGAAGTAAGATGACTAGCACTTCCTTTTCATTCTTGATCGCAACCTTAGAATAATACTTTGTTTAATTAGTTTAATTTACTTTTCTTGTCTTTCAGTAGTTTAATTAATCAAATCAAAACCCCCCTTTAAAATCTGTAGAAATTTGTTAGGTTAGCATAGAAGTCCCCTAATCATGAGAACGACTCGTACGTACCATCAACTAGCTATATTGATCAGGTACACTACCCGTTAGTGTTTGTCTATAGGTTAGTTCAGCAAAATATAAATTTAAAACTTGGTAAAGTAAATAGACTATAAACGACACATCACCTAACCTATCCTAAGGACCTAACCTAAAGAAGAGATTAGAAGAAGTATCTCGACATAACACACAAGAGTGAATTAGCTTCTTGCGGTTCTTCTCTTGCAAAGAAGTGTTCTTTCATATGTGATGATAAAAAGATGTTAGAACACAAGAAGATTAGTAGACTTAGAGGATTTAGAAAGAAGAAAGTAGAGGGAAAGATTGAATGGAAAGAGGTGAGAATGACACAAGACGAAAGGGAGTATTTATAGGCAAAACTGGAAGAAGAACACCTGGCACGCTGGCACATGAGCCTTGGCGCGCTGGTGCATGAGCTTTAGCGTGCCAGGTTCTGTCTTTGGTTTTATGCATATCTAGTTCCCTCATGTTAAAACACTAAGTTAACTTAACATTTGAACTTTCCAAGTTCATTCTAAATCTCCATGTGGGATAAAGTCAACCAACTCATTGAGACAAGGTTTTAAGGGATTAAAACTTTTTGTGAAATGTTAACTACATATTTATGGTTTTAGTCCATTTTGAATGAGAAAGAAAAGAACCAATGGAGTAAAGGTTTATCTTCAAGGGCTCCCCAAGGGTTGGGTAATACCTTGTCTCCAAAATTTGAAATTCAAATTTAAAATTGAAAATGTAGATGTTGTGCGTATGTGAGAGGGTTAAGTGTTGGAGAAGCTATGTCTTGGATGAGAGGACGAGAATATATTTAATTTACAAATAAATACGGATGTTGTGTGTATGTGAGAGGGTTGAATGTTGAGGAAGTTAAGGTGGGAGACAAGCTTTGTATGAGGAGACAAGAACAAATTTGAATATTCAAATTCAAATGTGGAGTGTTATGGGTATGTGAGAGGATAGAGTGTTGATGAGTATGTGCGTATGTGAGTGGGAAGTGTATCAGAGAAATAAGGAGCCTATGTTGGTGATGGGGAGACAAAATAATTTTTAATTCAAATTCTGTTGACATAAATAATGTGTGAAAATGTTATTTATATTTTTCGATATCTCTATATTTTGATGATCACAAAATGTAAAATCGTTAATCGTATAATTACTACGTAAACAAGTATTAAGCTAGTTTATATCACTATATCCAACTTAAGCACTTAAGGTATGGATAAACAAGTGCTTAATACATCTTATGATCAAAGGGGTATTTAATTAACTAACACAAAGTTTATTTAATAAACATATTATATATTTTTGAAAAACACTTTTGGTAATAAAGAAAAATGTCTTATTCATACTAAATATATGAATTCAAATTTTTAACCAAAATCAGTTAGTTTTTCACCAAATAAACTTTCCCCACTAAAAGACAAAGATTCTGGCCGTTTCAGCTGGGCGGCCCCCTTAATTATAAGGGGCGGTCCCCTTAAAATTAAGGGGACCGGCCACGCTCCTCTGTCAGAATCTTTTGCCTATAAATACCACCTTAAACCTGGATTTTTTCCTCACCTTTTGCACGAAATTTTCAGATCTATAACTCTCTAAACATCCTCTAAAACCCTTTGATCATTTGTATATTAATCCTTGTTTCAAGTGATTCAATCCCTCATCATCCATTCTCATCCAAAGTGCAAAAGAAGAACACTCTTTCTACAACCAAGTTCAAGAAGTGTTGAAGAGTAGTTGTGCATAGTGTATATATACATTCATTTGTGAATATTGTGTTGTGCTTGTTATATATTGTTTAGAAGATATAGAAGTTGTGTAGGAAGTAGAAGTTGATTAGTAGTGAAGTAGGTTAGTTGTGAAGATTGGTGTGAAGTAGAAGATTGGTGTGTAGTATATTGGTGCGAAGAAGTTGTGTAGAAGTAGTGATCAAGTTGTGAAGTTGTTGTGGTGTGTAAATTGGTGTGTAAGGTTTTCTCCGACAAAAGGGAGTTTGTTGACATAGTGAAGAAAACTCTCGGGTAGGTGACTCGGGGAGTGGAGTAGGAACAAGGAAGGTGTCCTTGTAGCCAAACCACTATAAATCCTTGTGTTGTGGTTTGATCTTTCCAACTCTTCTCATTACTTATTTATTTACCTTTACTATATTAGCTTTGTTAGTTAGTTACCATACAATTGTTCATATAGTGCAAGTATTGATTTCACATAAACTAGAATCGAAATTTTTAAAACAAACTTGTGTTTACAAATTTAAAAGGACGTAAAACTATTCAACCCCCCCTTCTAGTTTTCCACAATTGGTATCAGGAGTCACGTCTAACAAGATCTTTAAAATGTATAGTATTTTAAAACTTGTAACGATCTATGGAATCTGAAAAATATTTAGAAGGGCAATCTATGCAAAGACCACCACTATTTGAAAGTGATGGATTTTTATATTGGAAAAATCGATTCGAAACTTATGTGAAATCAAAAGATCTAGATCTTTGGCATATTATTACCAATGGTGATTTTTTACCTATTCAAAATAACCCTGAAACTAAGAAAGATGAAATCGTACCTTTTGAAAAACAAAATGATGATTTAAAAAGAAAACTTGCTAAAAATAATGAAGCAAAAATGGTTATTTACAATGCGTTACCACGTAAAGAGTACGAAAGGATCTTCATGTGTGAAACCGCAAAAGAAATTTGGAACTCTTTATTAATAACCCACCAAGGTAATAATCAAGTCAAAGATAACAAAATAGATCTACTTGTTCAACAATATGAGCAATTCACGATTCCGGAAGAGAAATCAATTGATAATGCTTTTGCTAGATTTAACACTATCATTACAAGTTTAAAAGCACTTGATGAGAATTTCTCTAGTAAGAGTTTTGTTAGGAAGTTTCTTAGAGCTCTTCACCCAAAATGGCGAGCTAAAGTGACGGCTATTGAAGAATCAAAGAATTTGTCAACACTACAACTTGATGAATTAATTGGTAATTTAAAAGTCTACGAAGCAATAATAAAGAAGGACTCCGAAATGGTTAAAGAGAAACGAGAGCAAAGCAAGTCAATTGCCTTGAAAGCTAGAAAGGAATCCAACAACGAAGATAGCTCATCTTCCGAAAGCGAAGACGAAGAATATGCCATGGCCGTAAGAGATTTCAAGAAATCCTTCAAAAGGCGAGGAAGATTCGTTAGACAACCATACGATGAAAGGAGAACACCTCAAAGAATAATGATGACAAGTACAGCAAGAATGAGAGAAAATGTTTCAAGTGTGGTGATCCAAATCACTTTATTGGAAAATGTCCAATGATGACAAGAGATCAAAATCAAAGAGCGTTTGTTGGAGGAGCTTGGAGTGATAGCGATGAAGATGAGAAAGAAACAACAAAGGAAGAAAAGTGTCTCATGGCTAAAACGTCAAGTGAGGTACGTTCCGAAACCGAATATTTTAGTGATGAAAATCTATCATTAGATGAAAAAGATTTAGATAGTGAATACAATAGATTATGCAAACTAGGACAACAAGTAATGGCTAAAAACAAATCACTAAAATACATAAACAACCAATTAGAAAATGAAGTACTTGAACTAAAAATTAAAATACATCAACTTGAAAAAGGTAAAGAAACTTTTGAAGAATGTAAATCATGTCAAGAACTTAGAAGTGAAAACAACAAACTTAAGGAAGAAATTTGTAAACTTGATAAATTTGAAAATAGTAGTAACTCACTTAGTAAAATTATAAGTATTCAAAGAATATCCGGAGACAAAACTGGTCTAGGTTTTAACTCAACCGAAGCCTCAACAAGTGAAGTTAAAAATGTTAAATTTGAAAGTGAACTCAAGGAACTAAAACCTTCAAAATCTAATCCTAAGTATATACTCATAAATGATAAGAAAATACCTCTAGCTAGTAATGAAGAAGTAAAACCATTTTATAAACCATCTTTAAAAACCGAAGTAGAATCGTCTAAAACTAAAACAAGATCTAAAACTCCACCACCTAGGAAACCGAATAATTCTTACCCTAGACCTAAGACACCTCAACCAAGAGTAAACCAAAATAGACGAAACTTTAACAATAATCAACAAATGTGGAACTTCAATCCATGGGGAATGTTTCCACCATATATGCACCCAAGTCAAATACAAAACATGTTCGGGACAAATAACTTTGGTCAAATGAGACAATGGGGACCAACGTAAAAATTCTCGCCATGGAAATCTTTGATATCACCTCTTGTTCGGACTATCTCTTGAAGATTTTGAAGTTAAACGCATTGAAGACGTAAGGTACACATTTCCTTTTATTTCCTTGTCAACAAATGCATGCTTAGTTTAGTATCTAGTTTTTATGTGATTTTGATTGGTTCATTATTCCCTCTTTTTTTTTTTTTTTACATATATATACTTATCTACTTATACTATATCTAAATAAATATATATATACATATATATACACTTAGATATATCTAGGATCTTATAACCTGGAAACTTCATTTGTTGATTTTCTAGAACTAGAAATTGTTCGTTTACGAACCTTTTCTTTTCCCCATTTGCCTTATCGATTTTTTTTTTAACGACACTCATGCTAATGAAGAGAGATGAGTCAAAAAATCTATGGATGAAACAAACTCCCGGCTTCCGTTGCATACGTCTCCCTCCTATATTCTCGACTTATAAGCCATTACTATATAAATATGTATATATATATACTTATGAACCTTCCACAACTTTCTCGTTCACTTGACAACTTGATATATTTCATCCGAAATGATCAAGAAAAGTTTATTGACAATATGTCAAGTAAAAGTGTCAAGTAATTCCCTTCGTGCGTACACTCTCCAACGTATGTTTGATTAAATATAAATCTAATATATATATATATATATATATATATATATATATATATATATATATATATATATATATATATATATATATATATATATATATATATATATATATATATATATATATATATTTCTTGTGTGTTCCAGAAACCAAAACTTGAAAAATAAAATTTTTGATGGGCGGCCCCCTTAATGTTTAAGGGGACCGGCCATCTGATAGCTCAAACCCGTTTTTCCCTTTGTTCCTTTTGCCAAACACTCCACTTTTTCATACTCCCCTTCCCTTGCTTCTGCTGTGACGAAAACCAAAACCCAAAAACATCTCAAATCACTTCCAAATCACATAATTCAGGTTAATTCGCAAAGGGCAAATTCATCTAACACAATCACCATTACGTATTGTAAGTTTTTCATAACACATTTCATCTAATTTCATCTTATTTGGTCATACTCATGATTATGCATGTTTTATAAAATTCTTCAATTTCACAATCTATTTCGAATTAAGTCCTAAAACTCCATAACCAAATGCTTCCCCTAGGATTAGAATGATTAATCAACACTAGAAACTAGTAATTATAAACTATCATGTCGAAAATTTTTGAAAAACTTCATACACTCCTTTTCAAAATTTTTAGTAAACTCATTGTTGAATAATGATTTGAAAACGTGTTAAAACTAATCACATTATACTTTTGTAACTTGTAAAACTTGAAATTACATTTTTCAACCAAGAAAAATTATATTGGTTCACAATATAGGGGTGTTTGGATTATGTCCAAATAATATCGAAACCTAGTCATTATAATTTTTATAAAACTTTGTTATAATTATAAACCTAAAAATTGCTAATCGGACTTGTCAAGATATATAATTCATATATATATTGACATACTAGTGGTATAACTCACTAGTTAAGGAAGCGTTTGGTTTATTACTAAAAATAACATTTTTAAGTAAAAATACAAACCATCATTTTCAAAAACAAATCACATACATAAGAAACTCACAAGAAATAGCTAGTTTTACAATCTATTGTAAATCTAGTAAATTTCATGATATATTAAGATATTTAAAAGGGCGTTTGGATTTGTCCATAACTACTTATTAAACATCGTAAATTATATCTAGAACGAGTTAAAAACAATATTAAGGAACATGGTAATCTACTTCTTAGGATTAGTAACGAAATATGTTTACGTTCCAACATAAGCCTTAACAATATACATATACTTTTATCTTTCTTTATATTTATTTTGGTCTTTTTGCATTGTTGATGTGTTTAGGTGAAAATGACAAAAGCAACTACCGAAGATCTCTCTCACACTAAAAACTACATTCCTAAAGTTTCCCAACTCCCTACCACATCTCCTTCCATTGGACTTATATATCGTCAAATTGAAGATAGAAATGTTCATGAAGGACGTGTAGTAGATCTTGCTTTTGCTCAATCCGACTTCATAAATCGCTTGTTTTCAAGCATCAACTTCAATTGTCTTTATGAAATAAATGAACCTATCATTCCTCGCTTCATAATGGATTTCTATAGCCAAGTCACCGTCCAAACCAATGATCTTGGTTTCATCAGCATCTCTTTCATGATTCAAAATGAATTTATCACCCTAACCCTCGAACAATTTGGTCAAATCCTCCAAATTCCATTTAGAGGTCAAGCCGTTTTCACAAATGAGTGGGACCTTGAATCTCTTAATCGCTATCGACCAACCTTCGGTCCCTAACTCGACGAAATTCCTCATCCCGACGAAATTCGTCAAGTCCTTGGTGTGGAACGTGCCACCACAAGCCGAAAAATAAAATCCAAAAATGTTCAAATCTCTCCATACCAACTTCTCCTCAAGGAGTTAAGCCCCCACATGAAGCGTTGGGAAGAACTCATTCGTGAGAATGCGTTTCGTACTGGAGGTCACCGGGACCATCTCCCGGCGTGCCTTGCTCACATGTTGTATTGTATAGCTATCGAAAAGCCGTACAATTTGGCCTACTTCTTGATCAAACGGATTGAGTGTGCTAGAAAAACTCCCAAAGCCAATCTTCCATATGGAATGTTCCTCACTCGTCTCTATCGTCATGTTATCGAGTACTACCCCGATCTTGACAATAGTATCTATGAGTCCATCTACCCCACTTTACGTCCTCTCGCTCTAAAACAAGCTCGACGAACTCGAAGTGACAAGGGTAAATCTCGTCGTCATAGCTTTCATGGATCTTCTTCAAGACAAGACGATGACGATGAGGATGAAGACATCCATGATGCTAATACCCCTTCGTTCTCTGAGTTCGTTGACAATTTAGAGA
The DNA here is from genome assembly GCA_030686995.1 of Artemisia argyi. Lineage (NCBI taxonomy): Eukaryota > Viridiplantae > Streptophyta > Magnoliopsida > Asterales > Asteraceae > Artemisia > Artemisia argyi. The sequence goes on along the minus strand of CM060690.1, from coordinate 109,607,327 downwards.
ATCTTGACTATCCCGACTATTCTACCCCATCTCCTAGTGATCAAAACGAAGAAGTGCTTCATAAACGAACTACCGAAATACTTAGAAGACAAAAGAGCTTACATGAAGAAGTTAGAGGTGGTTTCAAGTCGATCGGGAAGACTTTGAAGGGTATCTTCGGGAAGAAAAAGAGATGATATGCTTGGATTATGCTTGTTGAACAATATTTAATTTTTATGTCTTGTATGCTATTTGTCTGAAGTATATTCGGAAGTACTTGTTATTTTCTTGGATAATTGTTTTGTGCACTCGATTAGGTTGTTAACTTGCTTATTTATGTTTTATTTATGCTTATGAATGCATGGTTTAACTCTTAATCTATATACATACTTGCATGATTAGCTTATCTATATATATATATATATATATATATATATATATATATATATATATATATATATATATATATATATATATATATATATATATATATATATATATATCATGTATGCTTATAATAGACCAAAACAAATATGAAATGTCCAAATAGTGCTTGCTGCAAATACAAAACAGAACACAACATTTACCCAGAAAATTTTTTGAAAAATTTTGGTTTCTGGGTCGTCAGATGGGCGGCCCCCTTAAATCATAAGGGCGGCCCCCTTAAAATTAAGGGGACCGGCCTCCATTTAAGGGGACCTGCCATCTGAAACAGTTTTTACACTGTTCTCTTTTGCATCTTGTGATCCCTTTTGCTAGTCCCAGCTACCATTTCCCTTAAAAACTAAACTGATTTTGGAATATCACATTACAATTTCAAATTAATTCCACTTTTAAACATGTTTTCCCACTATCTAATCCCCATGCATGTTTAATTCACATTCCATCATCCTCAAACATTCATCAAACATCATCATGTCATCACCAAGAACCACCTATTCAAACAATGCCAGGAAACAAAAACTTGTCATCATTCCACCCAAACAACTCTTCATTGATCTTACAAATGAAGACAACACCACTCCATCTCCACCACCTCAATGTTCATCTCCTAGTGCACCAAATGCACCCTCCAAAACACCTTCAACAAATGGAAACTCTACTTCCTCCATACCATCCACTTCATCCATTAATGACTATATTAACACCCACTTATCTCCTCCACCAATAGTTCAACCATCACAACCTACCAATGAAAACACAACCCTTGCATTAACTCTCTCACTATCACCATTAACACCTCTTGATGCACACTTCTCATCATCCCCTATCAATCCACCGACCTATAACCCCGTCCCATGGAGCTTACTTGAAGCTCATGGTGACACTTGCCTTTGTTGCATCCACAACCGAACAATTGTGTTCGGACTAAGAGATGAAATGCAATACATGTTTTCTCACATTGAAAACTTGTTGCATCCACCACCAACAACAAACTCAACTCCTCCACCACCATCAACAAACACTCCTCCTCCATCACCATCTCCATGTTCACCATCCATTCCTCCCAATTAAACATGCTTGGTGTCTCACAAATAAAATTATATTAAACCATTTTGGATGGCAAGCTCTAGAGAGGACTTTCATATTTGAGCTTTGGTTTATTATTTCAATGATGATTGTAAGCCTTTAAAGGCTTTTGTTAGTTGCATTACTTATTTCATTTGTTGATGTAATGCTTGATGAATTTATTTCACATGATTAATGATATGGTTATGTTTAGTTTACACTTTTGCATGCTATATACATATATATGTTGCTTGCCACTAAATATTTTTGCAAGATATCCATATCTCGATTCCTTTTGGCCTCAAAACGAGGGGGAGTATACTTCAAGGGGGAGCTTCCATTAACACGGGATAACCTTTTTGATGCTAACAAAAAGGGGGAGAAGTGATATAAACTCACAATAATACTTGAATATATACTAATTTTCGATTAATGAGTTTAAATTTTGTAATCATCAAAAAAGGGGAGATTGTTGACATAAATAATGTGTGAAAACGTTATTTATATTTTTCGATATCTCTATATTTTGACGATCACAAAATGTAAAATCGTCAATCGTATAATTACTACGTAAACAAGTATTAAGCTAGTTTATATCACTATATCCAACTTAATCACTTAAGGTATGGATAAACAAGTGCTTAATACATCTTATGATCAAAGGGGTATTTAATTAACTAACACAAAGTTTATTTAATAAACATATTATATATTTTTGAAAAACACTTTTGGTAATAAAGAAAAATGTCTTATTCATACTAAATATATGAATTCAAATTTTTAACCAAAATCAGTTAGTTTTTCACCAAATAAACTTTCCCCACTAAAAGACAGATTCTGGCCGTTTCAGCTGGGCGGCCCCCTTAATTATAAGGGGCGGTCCCCTTAAAATTAAGGGGACCGGCCTTGATTTAAGGGGACCGGCCTTGATTTAAGGGGACCGGCCACGCTCCTCTGTCAGAATCTTTTGCCTATAAATACCACCTTAAACCTGGATTTTTTCCTCACCTTTTGCACGAAATTTTCAGATCTATAACTCTCTAAACATCCTCTAAAACCCTTTGATCATTTGTATATTAATCCTTGTTTCAAGTGATTCAATCCCTCATCATCCATTCTCATCCAAAGTGCAAAAGAGGAACACTCTTTCTACAACCAAGTTCAAGAAGTGTTGAAGAGTAGTTGTGCATAGTGTATATATACATTCTTTTGTAAATATTGTGTTGTGCTTGTTATATATTGTTTAGAAAATATAGAAGTTGTGTAAGAAGTAGAAGTTGATTAGTAGTGAAGTAGGTTAATTGTGAAGATTGGTGTGAAGTAGAAGATTGGTATGTAGAAGATAGGTGTGAAGAAGATTGGTGTGTAGTATATTGGTGTGAAGAAGTTGTGTAGAAGTAGTGATCAAGTTGTGAAGTTGTTGTGGTGTGTAAATTGGTGTGTAAGGTTTTCTCCGCCAAAAGGGAGTTTGTTGACATAGTGAAGAAAACTCTCGGGTAGGTGACTCGGGGAGTGGAGTAGGAACAAGGAAGGTGTCCTTGTAGCCGAACCACTATAAATCCTTGTGTTGTGGTTTGATCTTTCCAACTCTTCTCATTACTTATTTATTTACGTTTACTATATTAGCTTTGTTAGTTAGTTACCATACAATTGTTCATATAGTGCAAGTATTGATTTCACATAAACTAGAATCGAAATTTTTAAAACAAACTTGTGTTTACAAATTTAAAAGGACGTAAAACTATTCAACCCCCCTTCTAGTTTTCCACAAATTCAAATTGTGGATGTTGAGAGTGTCTGAGAGGAAATTGTTTTGGACAAGTAAAGCATGAGACATTGTATGAAAGGAGGAGCCTATGTTGTGTATGTAGAGGTAAGAGGTCATTTGAATTTCAAATTCAAATGATCGGGAAAGTGATTGAGTGTAGGAGAAATAATAGGATGGCTTTTTATTGTGGTGTAGGAGACAATGAGGTTAAGGAGGAGCCTTTATTGAGGTGTAGGAAACAAGAGTGGTTTAAAGGTGAAGAAGGGAAAGAGTGTGTAAGAGGTTGAGTGTTGGACAAGGAAACATGTGCCAAGGAGATTCAAATTTTAAAATTCAAATATCATAATCCTTGTTAAAGCCATGATTAGTATATTCACTAATCACCTTGATGCAGCTAAGATAAGTGATTTGCATCTTAAGTAAAGTATTACCCATAAAGGGAAAATTGCATTTACGCAAAGTGGCCTTAACTTATTTGACCAATAAGGAGTAAACACATTACATGATTAGCAAAGATAAACTTAAGGATTATAGCCATTTGAATGTTTTAATTTGATGGTTTAGCAAAAAGAATCTCCTAGGTTTGATAAAGACATTTAGGCTTGACTAATGGCTTTTTAGAAAACATTTTTGAGTTGGAGTTTGTAAAAGGGGGGGGGGGGGGGGGGGAGATATTGTGGTCGATCATCTGTCTAAGTCCCAATATTGTTGCGAGTTTTCAAAATATCTTAGATATCATGAACAAACCTGTATCGAAAGATCCACTTTGGTCGGGTAAGAGGAAAGCTGACCTAGATTTACTTATTTGATTCCCTTCTAAGCCACATATACATCGTATGCCCCAATAGATTTACTTATTTGATCATATCACCATGTCTATTTCATATGTTTTTGGTTTAAGCTTTCAATAGCAATTCTAAGTGGTTCCTAATGTAGTTGTCATCATTAAAACATAAAGGAGACCTTAGCCATCATTTGCACCAACATAATCCTCTAATCCCTAAAACATCCCCTCTCCTCCCTCTTTAGTCGACCGATCGGCCAAAACCAAAAGGGTCGAAACACTTTTGGCCGATTCCTTAAATGCAGACTATCCCTAATCGACCTGTAGTCGATTAGGCTTTACCCAAAACCAACTTGCATAGGTTCGTAGCCTTAGTACTACATGTACAATACCGATGGTTACCTGATGCAGTCTAAGTGGTGGTTTCCTCCCCAGAAACCCTAGAAAAGTTTGTGAAGCATCAAGATCAAGAAGAAGGCGTTTCATGAAGCTGTATAGAGGTCAAGGAGCTTACTCAGTGCAATATTAACAAGTAAGTATTCCTAAATAGCCTTCTTACGTGTTAGTTAGATTATATCTTGATTAGGAGAAATGACTAATTAGGGTTTTGGTTGCATGACCTTTCTGTATTTTTTTCCGCTATGCATGTTTTATAGGTCATGTGAGTGACCACAGAACTAGTACAACGACCACATGTGGTAGCAATAGGTCATCCCCATAGGTTGTGGTTAATGAGTCAATAAGTCAAAAAGTCAAGGTCAAGGTGAAGTCAATGATACTTATAGCGTATAGAATTGTCATAAAGGTTTAACTAGAAAGTCAAAAAGTCAACTATGTCAAATGCGTAGTCGTTATAAGTTAAATTTTCATAAACTTATAGAGACGGTTCTACAAAGGTGGAGTGATTGAGACTATGTGTCGTTGTTAAAACTTATAATGACGATATATCTGACTTATAGCGACGACATCCCTCGTCACTATAAGTAGAAAAGGTCGATGCCGGTTCTTTAAAGCAATACATAAATGAAAAGGATGAAAATAGTCGGGACAGTTTTTGTAAAATTTTTCTATCTTCAAACCTTAGAAATAAATATAATAATTATCAAATATCTAGCAACATGTTTCAAACAATCTTTTATATAATAAAAGAATTACATCATTTCGGAGTATTTTTGCAAAACTTTTCTCATTGAAAAATAAATTGGACCAATAGGAGAGCTTGATTTTGACACATAAGAGAATCAAGCAATATGATTGGCTAATAAAAGGTCAAATTGAATTGATTTTGGTCAAACTTTAATAAATTTGATGAAAATTTTAATTGAGTAAAAAAACACATAAAAATATAGGTGTCAATTTATAAAAAAGAAAACTTACAAAAAAATGAAGTAATTAATAAAACTTTAGTGGTTGAATCTTATATATATTATATTGAGTTAAGTGTAAAATTATAAGTATCCATATTTTAATAACTTTAAATAATAAATAATTAACCCCTTTACACTTTATACCTCTTATACTTTATAATACAAACTTTGTTTACAATTACATAAATATTAGTACTAAATTGAGACTTTCATCAATTAAAATACAAAATTTTGTTAACATACGAATTAGTTTTAATATACTTTAAATATTTTTAAAATAAATATTAGTTTAAACTTTATTTATTTTTTTATATACGTCAAATAAGGACGTCATCTTATTTAAAAGTTTAATCTATGCATATACGAGTTTGAATATTAAATACGGCTAAATTATTATTAACGATAATATAAATATTAAATGCTAAGCACGAGTTACCGTGATATGAAAATAAATATATGCTATTGTACGTATAACGACGACTCATGTAATTATTATTTAAAGTTTATATACGGATATTCGGAAAAACATTATCGAAAATCTTTATGGAGTATATTTTAACTTCATCAATATTCATTATGTGCTACTAAACTCGCATATTTTGTACAATATGATATAAATAGTTAAACAACAACATTAACATCAACCTCAACATGTATGTCAGTTGAACAAAGTGAAAGCTTTTATCCAAAAATATTAATAGATATTAATACATAATGAAAAACTCATGCATATTTATTAGTTGTACTTATATTACAATTTTTACGAGTAAATTCTTATATGTCTATATAGTAAACTAAAATTTTAAAATAAATTTGATTTATGTATAAACCCGTACATGGACGGGACTTATAACTAGTTGTACTACTACTATACATAATCCTTCTCCACGTTTACATTCAGGATGATGAAAGATTTGTTTTCTAAGACTGTTGCCATGTTTGTCACGCAACTTAATTACTATATTGGGTAGGCTTTACGTAGGGTTTAATCTTGGCTTACTTGCTATTTTCATATAAATGAATAGTTTGATGGTAACTGCTTGAGAGAGATAGGTTCATGAACAAGAACAATTCCCAAAATACATGGAGCAAAGTTCTTGACCACTGAGAATAATGTACTTGACGGATCTCTTGACTTGCTTTACAATACGTCCATATTGGCCACTCTCTAAGGGCATTTTTTCAGCTCCAAATAAAACTCAATAAGTATTATTTTGTGAATAAATAAAAAAACACTGAACGAAGTAACTAGCTAGGTTCAGTGTGCAGGGTGCATTAGCGGGAAAGCATTCGAGAGAGGTCCTTCCAGCGGGAAACAAGCAAATACATTTTTTTTTTCCATTTTCGGCACCGTAGTACCACAAGGTTTTAAAGAGAGAGAAAACTATTTTTTATTTTGTGCAAAGGTGTATCGTGTAGGGCAAGGGTAGAGCCAGGATTTAAAAAGTTAAGGGGTCCGACTTCGTTTCATTGTAAAATAGTAATTGTTAAAATCAAACCTGAAAACTAATGTAGCTTGCAATATTCGATGTAGATTGTAGAAGTATAAAGTTAAAAATGTAACTTATGAACAAAACTACTCGTACCAATTTAAAAGAGAGAAAACTATTTTTTTTTTGTGCGAAGGTGTATCGTGTAGGGCAAGGGCAGAGCTAGGATTTAAAAAGTTAAGGGGTCCGATTTCGTTTCAATGTAAAATAGTAATTGCCAAAATCAAACCTCAAAACTAATGTAGCTCGCAATATTCCATGTAGATTGTAGAAGTTTAAAGTTTAAAATGTAACTTATGAACAAAACTACCAACTTAAAAAACAAAGAATATCCCAATAAATTGACACAATAGATGAGCATATTAGAGGGAAATTGACACTAAAATATCATAACTATTTGATGTCATCAGGAGACTTATGTGTTCATAGAGTTGGAGCATTCGGCACCTCCCCACGACCGATAAAAAGGAATACAACGCTTCAATTAAAACAAGGACATGACAATTCGACTAATTAATAGGAGATAACTAGGGAGTAAAAATTCTAAATGAATACATTCTCCTATCATTAGAGTTACCACTTTTATTTTCTTGTTTATTAGTTTACTTATTAGTTTAGTTTTAGTTAATTAGTAGCTAAAACGCCCACTCTTCAAACCCTGAGATTTTTACTTGCTTTTCATAAAAAAAATAAAAATACAAAAAGAATCATTCCTCACCTTTAGACCTATCTCGACATATACTTTGACCTTCACATACACTATTCCCCTAAAGAACGATCAATCCTCGTGTCTTGCATATACTACACTACAACGGTCAAGTACACTGCCTAGGAGGATTGTAAAACTTTTTAGGAGGTCTTACAACCGCCGCATCAGATTAACTCCTTTCATTTGGCCTGACACTATTCGTGGATTTGATGAAACACTTTTCGCGTAAATAGACAGAAACATATACCCATAAACCCATCAACAACCTATAAACTATATAACCATAACTTGTAGTAAATCATGTGAAATGAGCAAATATAATTACATGACATTATAACGACATAGCCTAAACCGCGTACAAAGAATTTATCGAAACCAAAATTGAAAAGTTATATTCAAGGAAGTTATTATCAGCATGTTAAAGCACAATTATCTAAGAGGTGCGTACAAAAACAAAGTTTGTTGGTTTTATTGATGAAGCACAAAGAAAACATCAATCTACTACACATGCAAATCACTTGACAAGGCTCAGATAAGTTACACATGACTGCAAAATTAATAACTTTCCTAGCGTATATACAAATCATCTCGCTGTATTCGAATTTCTAACAAGAATTGAAGTCTATCATCACAGCCTTTTACACTGACCTATAAACACAAACTACATTGAAAACCGTGTATCAAAGTGATGGTAAATGGTACTGGTAGTGGTGCGCTACAGAAAGGTATTCAGAGTAAAAAGCGGCAATACACTGCACATGTAACTCATTTCATAGAGCTCGGACCAGCTTGCAAAATTAATAAGTTATCTCGCTTAGATGTAAACTATCTCCATTTAGCCAAAAGTCCAACAAACAAATGAAGTCCATCATCAAAGCCTCTCACATTGCCCCATAAACATAAGCTATAGAGAATTATTAACCATAAAGAAAATGTTTCGAAGCTAAGAAAAACATTTGAACTCTGTCACAACAACCTCATACGCTGCTCTATAAACATAAACTATATAGAATCGAACCAACATTTAAAATACTTTACATGCCATCATAACACACCTACGTTGACAAATTATACATACTGCATGTCAAAGTTTAAAGAAACAAAAACACAAACCATAAATACACTAACATCGTAACACAAAACCTGAAAATTCGAAATCTCATATATTAACCAAAATTATCAAAACTAAAATATATCCAAAATCATAGAAACCCAACCTCCAAAATTAATCAACATACACTTAGCATAACACAAAAATTGAAAAGGCCAAGATATCATACATCAATCAAAAGTATCAATACTAACATATATCTAAAATCACAGAAATCATTCAAAAATTAATTGATACAAACTTGCAAACTTCCTGCATGCCATTGAAGCTTTGAATTTGTAATATTCTCATTCTTTGATTTCCAAATTAAGTGATAATATCATGAAAATACCAGCAAACACAAAATCTCTCATACACAGCCACAGAACTACTCTCTCTCTCACTCTCACACATGGTCTCATTTAATGTGATGATCCGACATACACGTGTTCTCTAGCAGTTGAGACACATTTCCATGAATTTAACATACTTATATTAGGAGCCATAATGTAAAATGACATCATTTTTGCCCACAGTTAAAACAAAACATGAAATGGCATCCAAGCCAGAAAAAGAAAGAAAAAGAAAAAAAGTCGGTTTAGAAACCTTTAAACGGCGTCGTTTCAACGGTAAATGTATAATAGAGTAATATCAAATGTTTAGTATCTAATAGTTATATATTACTTTAATTCTAGATCCTTATTTTTTGGGAGTTAAGATTAAGATTTGTTGACCATATGATGAGTAAGTTAACTCATATTTCTTGTTTTTAAACTTTGTAGTTTTATACACAATCAAGTTTTAAGAGAGAAGCCTTCCACATTGTCATGTGCTCCATATGTTAAGAAAAAGGGACAAGATCAAAGTTGCTAAAGAAATTAACTAGTATTTAAGCTAAATTGCCAGATCAAACAGTCGACCTTGAGTGATACAAAGTAGTTTGGGTAAAGGGGAATTTCCCCGGTAAATTATACACAAAGTAGTTTCGCAAGACTCTTTTTACTGCTGATGAACAAACAACTTTTGTAACCAATGTTGGAATTATTTTTGTAAAAGAATAGTCCTAGATCTTAAAAACATCAGTACCAACGCTTTACTCTTTTATACATTAAAACAATACATGCTCAGTTTTATGTAGCTTTTATTCACTGCAGGGTATGTAACTACACGAATTGAAGTTGTGTGTAACTAAGGCTTCTAAGATTTGTAGTTGTCCACAAGTATTACATAATGAATGCACAATGCAACTTAAAATCACGACAGTTGGTATTGTAACAAAAATTTTCAGGCTTTGTTGAAACTTTCTCTACTTCACAATTTCGCTAAACTCAAAAATATAAAACCAAACCGTACCACTCGGTACCTGCTGCAACGCGGGGACGCCTAATCCCTTGTGTGTAAACATTAAGGGTTGAATTTAACATAATGTTAGATATTTTAATCGCCTAATATAATTAATTCAAATTTAAGACTAAAATTATACAAAAGAATTTAATCTTAGCATCAAGAAATTAAATTAATTGTACTAACCAAAATCCTTATATGCATTTAAATTACATATAGAAACGACTCATATAACTTCTATTATAATTTGTGTAAGGATATTCAAAAAAGTTGAGTTTTTAGTTCTTAGCAGCAGTAATTTCTAAGCTTATATCTATAATCTTTCTCCCTTAAATCCAAGAGTTGAGATTTTTTAAGCTTAAAAGTTAAAAAAAATAAATTTACACCAAAAGAATGCACAAAGGCATAGTTTATATTAAAAGATAGGTGATTTGAAAACTCTTCTTTTTATTTGCACATTTCATTCTGCGCTATAAGGAATTTTACATTTGTTATATGTCGCTAAATTAGTTTGTAAACTAAAGTGTACAAACAAAAAATAAGAATGTGCCAATCAACTATCATATTAAAAGAGACTTACAAAGTCATGAAGCTAAAACTGAATTTGAAATTCTTAGATTTATATCATTTAATCATGACGCTAGTACGCTACACGCATACATGTTAACGGTTGTTTGTGGCATGTATTAAGATGCATATATGACTTAACAATCATATGACTCAGCTAGTTAAAAAACACTATAAACACATGTTGATTCAAACTTGAGGATGAAGGTTTTTTGTCTCTCAAGATAATGAACTACGTTCTTAGAAATCTAAGCATCCACTATGTTACGTATGTGCATCGCGAGTTATCACAACCAAGGAAAACGCGCCAAAACTTTAGTATTTGTAAGTTGTAAAAAAAAATGAAAAATGCACCGTTCTGATAGAATACCACAAATTGAACAAAAAAGGTACGTTGAAATTGTTAGAAACATTCATGTTAATACAAATAAACACATTAAACATGTTATTTTTATTTAACGATTTTTTATATTTTGTTAATGACAAATATAAAAACGTGTTAAGTAAAAGTTCAAGTAAACAAGCATTAGACTTAAGCTTTCACTTGACGAAAATCGCATAAGATATGAATATGGATCCCTAAAACTTGTAAAATGATTAAAGAAGACTTTATCATACATAATGCATTAAACATTTGCATCATTTTTTAAAACATTGCATACTTTTATAAATTTTCACAAAAATTTACTTACATTTTACTTTAAATATCATTTTCATTATAAAAAATATTTTGAATCTTCATTTGACTATCTTGTCAAGCATCTTTTCTTTTGAGAATGTATTCAAATGAAATCATGCATGGAGGTATCGATTTACCATTTTGGTAGTAATTCAAAATTAACCACAAGAATGTATCTTCCCATTTGGAAAACCCTCGTGGATTAGTCTGCCTAAAGACTGAAAACCATAGTTACCAAAAAAGAGTATATCTGATGCATCTTGCACTGAGAATGAGATTAACCATTTTGGTAATAGTCCAAGACCAAATGAGGAAGCATCAAACATATTGTTGCATGAAAAACATTGTTAGTCTTAATATAGTATTATGTGTTCAACAATTTAAGAAGTAATCTTGGCCTTCATTCCTGTATATTTTCATGCATCACAAGAATAGAAATATTTTTAAAAAAAAAAAGACATGAATGACCCATAAAAAACGGCTAGTGTTTTAAGCTTGCAGGAGAAGGAAAGATCCCTCATAAGGGATGGATCCCTTAAAAGGGATCCGTGGATCCATCGTCTGTTAAGGCCACAATTTGGCTATTTAAGCTAGCCATTTCCAAGTCATTTTCCCTGCCTATTGCAATCATCTTTCTATCATTCTTTCATACATACACTGTTTTGATTAATATATAGTTTTATATTTATTTCAAGTGATCCACGACTAATCCATCTTTCTAGCAAGGGAAGAGCACAAGAAGATTTCCATGTCTTATGTGTTATAGTTGTTAGCTTTTGTATTTGTAACTTAGTTGTGCTATTATACTTCACTACCACACACCAAAGTTCATAAACAACGTCATACACAAAAATAGAGAGTTAGGTTAGTATTTTAGTCCTAAAGATACTTAGTGATTGGCTCCAAACGATCAACCTAAATTGACCGAAGGATGGTCAACTAGGTCAAACAGCCTAGAGTCAATGCTCCACGGAATATAGTGTTTCCCCGGGTCATTATGTCCCGACGAGGTGTGGATTGTATTCAAACGGGTTTGTGATCGGGTGAATTTGGACAAAAAGGGGTTTGTGATTGATTAAACTAAGGAATCTACAAGGAAATAGCTTAAATAAGCTATTTGAACAAGACTGGAACTTTGAAAAAACCAGAAACGTTTAAAACCTAAAAACGTGTACGTTCATATTAAATTTACATGAACATACGAAATAAAAAGTGAAATCTGCAATCTGAAAACCCCGAAAATGACTTTTTTACAAACTAAAGGATAAAAGAAAATTTTTAGAAAAAGAAAATAAATTTTTACACTAATTAATTATTTAATATTAATTAAATACTATTTAATACTAATTTTTAATATTTAAATAACTTAAATATAATACAATATTATTTTAATACTAGAAAAATGAAAATTAACTTTCTAAAATTATAAAATAACTAAAAACTAATTTTAAAATTAAAAATATGTCTTTTTGTCTTTTTGTGATTTTTCTATTAATTAATTACTAATTAAATATTAATTACCTAATTAAATTAATTTAAATTATTAAAAATACTAAATAGACTTAGATAATTATAGAAAATTTTATATATCTAATTAACCATCACAGGAATCCTAGAAAATTATAAAAAGTTTGTTTTATATATTTTTACACTATTTTACTAATTATTATATTAAATATTAATTAACGACTAATTAAACTATTTAAATTATAAAAACTATAAGATTAACAGTAGAAATTATAAGAAAATTCCTAAAATTATTTTATAACTTAGAAAAGCTAGGAAAAATATAAAAACTAGGGTTTACTTTATAAAAACTAATTTTGCTACTTAATACTTAAATATTAATTACTTATTAATAAAACTTATATTAAATCTAATTAATACTGAATGACAAAATTAAACTTTGGAAAAATTACTGAATTTACTTTAAGATAAAAGGAAATTAAGAAAAATTTAAAAATGCCAAATGCTTAAGAAAAATCTAAAAAGGAAAATTAAAAAGTTAAATAATATTAAATAGAAGTTATCACTTATTTTTAAAATTGGATTTTCTGGATTTTTCTTTTACAAAACTATCTAAATACTGAAAACAACTAACTTTAATAAAAACAACAAATTTAAAACACAACAACAAGCTTATCACAAGCTTATAATTCCCACAGTTTAAGCTTTTTGGCTTAAACTTGGGATTTGAAAAGGAAAAGCTGTAAGATGAGCTACAAGCTAAGAGATAAAAGGCCAAAACAGGTTTGAACAAGTTCCATAAACTGGAAAGAAGTTGAAACAACAAGCTACAACCACTGAATAAGCCACAAAGGCCAAATAAGCAATCCAAGTAACCACTAAACCACAAGCATTCCTGCAGTCAACTTTAAGGACAATTTCAGCTTATCAAATAAGCTGATAAGCTCAATATTAGGACTGAAGTAGCAAGCTGGGGTGGAGGGCTTTTCAAAAAGCCTAATATCACCCTCTGGGACCCACTATTGAAGGTAGGAGAAGGCAAGCAAGTTGGCTGATTTGGACAGTGGTCATGGTGCAGGGGAGGTTCTCCCCCTGCAGGTGTATTTGGAGGGGTGTGGGGCCCTCTAAAAAATCAAAAAAATGAAAGGGAAGTGAGACCTCAAAGTTGAGCTGGGAGACTACATGTTCTGAAAAGCACAAGGCCTAAAAACAAATACACAATTCAAGAAAATTCATGCCATTTTGGGAAAAACTGAGAGAGTGCACTTTTGACTTTTTTGATTGTGATGAAAGTTTGATCTAAATGAAGTTTGATCTTAATCTACTGAGTGATATTGATATAATAAGCTAAGATAAGGCTAAATTAAGCTAGAACACCAACTAATACACATAAAATGGTGATTATCTAACTAATTGACCCAACAGTGAGCACATAAGCAAGATTCAAAGGTCATTTTTACTTTTTTACAAATGGTGACTTGATTTTATGACTTACACTGGCTAACTAGACCCATAGTGAGATGTTTCAATAAAAATTAACAACAACCACAACCTGGAAGGTAGTGATCAAATCAAAACCAAACACCCCTTTACATGGATCTGTTAAGCTTTTTTTAAAGGAACCCATTGATTTAGACACAAGACTGATTCAAGAAAAACTTATTATCACATATAAAACTAAAATAAGCACATAAACACAGATTTAAACTACAAGTGCCTAGAATTCTAATTTATTCTTATTATGACAGTTAACTTAAATTTTGAGCACAAAGAAATTTCCAATGAACAAGCACCACTTCTTAAACACTATGCTAACCAAAACCTATCTATTCATCATGAATAAGCATAAATAAGAAGGTAATAAGTACTGTTACAGTAAAAAGCCAACAACTCAAAATATGCTTACAGAATGATCACATGCTGAGAACTGAAAAACCAGGAACCAAATTTGCTGCCTAAAGCCTCCAAATAGGCTACTACACCTCTGTAAACCAAGATCAATCTTGCTTCTTTACTCCTTTCTTCTTCTCACTAATTTCTGATTTATTTACTATTTATTTAGAAATTTTTAGTATTTATAGTGAACTTAGCATCAACTGATTCAAAAGCTTCAAATACTTGAGGAAACTTGTAACAACACTAAAGTGAGCTTAGACAAACAAAGAACAACCACTTTTAACAACAATTAAGTAAGAATGAGATTTTTAATGGAAAATGGTAAAAACTGAATAAGATCTTAGAACTTGAAATTGATTATTGCAACAGGTTTTCAATACACTAAAAAGTTTGGAATTACATTAAGAAAGCAAAGTACACAACTGAATTTGTAAAGTACATTATCTAAATTACACTATTCCTACGTCTACTCTAATAATTCTTCCATTCTGCTTCTTCTTTGATATATATATGGTATTTTGAGATCCTGGCAGTCATTGAGGATTTCCCACTTCACCTGAGCCCTTGGATTGGTCAATTCAATCTCCACCGTTCAAAATCATTTTTTGGCGCCAAATTGGTAATGGGGCAGGTTGGGGTAGCTTGGAGGGTTTTGGGATTAATTAATGTAGTTTGGAGGTATTAGTATGAGGTGGAGGGACAAGGTATGGGTTTGGTCTGAGGTGGAGGAGGGGGGTGGAGTGTATCAGAGGAGTAGCAGGCTGCAAGTGGTGAGGGAAAGTAGTGGTGTTGACTTGTGTTGACCCTGGGGTTAAATAAAACGGGGAAGGGATTATATTTGTATGTTGGGCCGGGGTGGTATTTTGGGCCACAGGTTTTGGATTTGGGGGGTGGGTTTGTTTATTTGGGTTTGGTTTTTGATAATAAAAGGCTAGGTCCATTTGGTTTAAAATAAATCACAAGGACCATAGTTGTAATTTCTGAAACATGAGGGGCTGGTTTGTGACTTTTCCCAAAGTTATCATAGGGACCCAACTTGCTACCTTTTATTTATCCAAGGTCCATTTTTGAACATTTTCCAAAATTAAAATACCCTCGGACCTTTTATGTAATTTTCCAAAGTTGAAGGATTAAAACTGCCAATTCATGAAAACTTTTATCCAAGGACCAATATTGAACATTTTTGAATTTCCAAGGACTTAAGTTGACTTTTCTTTCCAAAAATATTTCCCAGGGACCAATTCTGTCAAAAATGAAACTCCAGGGACTAAATTGCAAATTTCCAAAACTTTTTAGACTTTTCACCAAAGGACTAAATATGACAACCTATGATTTTAAAAGGACCTTTGGTGATAATTTTCCATATTTTGAATGACCAGGGACTAGTTTTGTCATTTTATGAAAGTTGGGGGACTGAAACTGCCAATTTAGCAAACTTTGTACGTTTTTCATCTGTTTTTACTCATTTTGCATCTGAAACATATAAAACACAATTTCTGGAATATTTTCAGTATTTTGATGCATTTTTGAGTGTTTTTGTATGTTTTGCAGTTCATATTTGACCAAAAATGATGAGTGTTTGAGCACTCATCAATCCCCCACACTAAAGTATTGCTAGTCCCTAGCAATAAACTGTTTTGAAAACTTAATGGATTTTAATCTCTTTACCAAAAGCCATCACTTCTGGAGTAGCCAAATGTATCAGTTCAAGTAAGAACTATGGTCCACTTGATAACCATGTGATTTTGAGCAAACCACCAGCTGTCAACGGATTTGATTTGTCTTTACCAAAAGCCGTTTGCTTCTGGACTAGCCAACTCTTGATGGACATAGTCAACATCTTGGTGAGCTGATTACCAATTATGGTTTTTCCACTGCCTTTACCACGAGCCATAATCTTGCGGGCTAGCCAACTCTTTCACTTTTTAGGATATGGCGAGTTGAGATACCATACACTTTTGGTCAAATTGTAAGCCAAAAACGGATTTGATATATCTTTACAAAGAGCCGTTTGCTCCTGGATTAGCCAATCCTTTTGTCGTTTAGACATGGCGGACTGATAACCACAAAAATTTTGGAGCACAAGTGATTTTTTTTTTTTTTTTTAATTTTTGAAATTTTGGCCAAAAACGGGGGTACTAGATAGTAAAATGTGATAAAATTCGCTAGAATACCCCCCACACTTAGAATTAATATTGTCCTTAATATTCAAAGTCCCGGCTATTATGCCGACTCTTTGAACGTAAAAGGGCAACATTACAAGCTAAATGTGGAAACACCATTTTGTTTTTCACTTTATTTGTAACCACAGCGGGGGCACTCCCCCACACTTAGGATGAAAACCCTAAGTAAATGCTACTGTTTTTGTTTACCGAGTCGCTAGCTTGACTCGACCCCGAATTCATTGGTTCATGGGGAAGCATGATGTGGAAGAAATAATCTCCATCGGACTTTCATTCAAGATGTTTGGACAAACATTTGAAGCACGTGAAAGTTCCACACCAATGAGATAAGTACCCGGCTCAAGATAATGATACATGAAAATGCCGGGATCAAAGATGGTATCTTCATTCCCGAAGGAGTGAAGAAGAGAAGAAGTCACCTTATAGGTGAAGAAAAGGAAGAAAACCATGATGAAAATCATGATTAGATCTTCTTCCTGGAAAGCAGGCTCATTAGCCTGAGTTTGGATTTCAAGGGTTAAGCTCGTTTGGTTAGAAAACATCCCGGGAGGGGTCATGATATGAGTGAGTTCACCGGAGAACTCCTCATGAAGAGAATTATTCACAAGATGTGAATCTGTGAATTCATGTTCCGGAATAGACTCATCACAATCCTCATTCCGAATACCGAAGATTGGATTATCAGAAATCAAAGTGAATTCAGATTCGAATTCAAATAGAGGATTAGTGAGAGTAGTATTGAATGCTTCAGGAACAAAGTGATTATTATTCTCTATTGGACTGCTGGGATAAGAAGTGAGTGACTGATCATGATAAAGGAGACTTTCAATTTCTCCAAGATCGGCTTCAAAGTCAACGAGATAATCGTTACTTCCCGTTGGAAGTGGATTGATGTGAGTGAGTTCATCGGCGAACTCCTCAAGAAGATGATCAGCATCAGAATGTGGAATTGATGCTTCAACATACTCGATGTCTCCATAAGATGCACAATCTTCGCTACAATCGGAGAAAGTCTCAAATTGATCTTTAGGACACTCAAGAGGGGAAGGAATATCACACATATGATCAAAAATTCCCTGTGACTCTCCTGGGATTGGGAAAAGGTTCTCAACACTAGACTTTTTGAATTCGTCTGATTCCTTTTTAGGAACAGTGTCAAGACGCTCGTCCCCTATGCTCAGAGAGTGAGTGGGAACCTCAGGTGTGATAGCAGTTGTTTGCGATGGAATCTCAACTGCTGAGATATCAACTGATGAACTTGATGAAGTTTTATAAAATTGAAGAATATCAAGGGTATCTTCATCATCACTGTCATCAGGGATGAAACGGAACTGAGAGCTAGATTTGGCTGCTTTTTCTTTTGCAATTGATTCCCTAACACATTTTTCGTAGGCATCTTGGGAATTTATTCGAGCAGCCTGCTCTTCAGCTAGCAATTCTTCCATGGATTTTTGATGAGTGTCTTTTTGGGCAAAGTCTTTAACTAAACCCTTAAGCTCATCAAGTATTTTCAGTACATTTTGAATTTCTGGAAGAAATGCTTGATTCATTTGGTACTGTGGAGGTTGGTCATAATAAGGTGTGTCAAAATTGTCACAAGGATATGGATTCCCCGTTTGACAATCTGAGCTGAAGTGTGGACCTCCACAGTAATCACAACAGTAAAACTGTTGAGTCTGGATTGGTGAATCATATGGGTATTTGTTAGCATTAAAATATATATATATATATATATATATATATATATATATATATATATATATATATAGAAGTGATGGTCATTCTTATGTTGTAACTTTGTGTCGTTTGTTAAGATTAGTAATAGTTTAGTCATTGGGCCTTGGACTTGGCAAGCTAATATGTCATGTGCTATGTTTCATAAGCCTCATTATCTAATCATGTAACCAAGTCCAAGCCCAAGCCCATAGAAAGCCTATGTATGGAACTATAAAAGGCACCTTACCTCTCATTTGTAAGGTGTGCTTGTGTGTGTATTGTGTATGTTTTCTTTAATAAAAGCTCTCATTACCATCTCTCTCTCTACTTATACGAAATATATATACATTCATATCAAGTCACCATCTTTCAATCTCTACTTCATCTTTGCTTCTATAATGGTGTGATAAAGTTGTGTTATTTAAGGTCCTACAAGTGGTATCAATCGCCTAACAATGATTTAGGAGGGTTAAGAGTTTGTTGTGTTTCGTGTTTTTTAAGCTTTATATCATGTTTTTTTTAGAAAAGTTCTTTACTTTTCTTGTTTTTCTTGGTTTTTAACACTTTTTTGATTACAAACTAGTGTTATAAACTTTTTCTAACAAGAAAGTTTAATTCTTTTTGAAGTTTCATAGCTTAGAAACCCGATTTGGTTTTTGTACTTGTTTTCTAGAACACGAAAAAGTTTTATAAAAATCATCATGTTTGGAACTTTTTTCAAGTTTTGGTGTTTTTTAGCCTAGAAGTACAAGAATCTTGGATTAAAAACTTCATTTGGGTGTGCTTTAAGCTAATTCAATAATCTGCCTAAGTTTCGCAATCTCCAAGGACTCAGTTTCGCAATCTCCATTTGTCAAACTTTCGAGATTACAAGCCGCGACCTCGTTCGTGCTCACAGTTGGATACTCGGTATTGTCTCTCTTGTATAAGAAAGAAAATACTTCGACTTTTGGCTCAATTTCGAAATTGTATAATTTCAAAATTTTGTTGTGAGAATGGGTTTTCCAAAAATTGCAAAATTTTCGAGAACACTGTTTTTTCGAAAAAATCCAAAATTTTCGAGAACACTGTTTTTTCGAAAAAATCCAAAACTTTCGAGAACACTGCATTTTCAAAAAAGTCTAAAACTTTCGAGAACTTATATTTTCGAGAACACAAAGTTTCGCAATCAGAAGTTTCGCAATACAGAGGTTTCGCAAATCCAAAGTTTCGAGAACACAGCAAAGTTTCGAGAATTTTGACAAAAGTGAGGTTTTTGACGATCAAACTTCAAACGGCCATAACTTTTGAACCGTAACTCCGTTTTCGACGAATCAGCTGTCAAAACGGCCGTGAGATAGAGGAGAACGACACGCTGAAAGATTTGTTGATTCAGGCAAAGTTTTGAGGCCTAAAAACGCTCCGAGAAGAAGTTATTGAGGTTCTAAGGTTTTAAGTCAAAATTTTCACCATAAAAACTTGCATCAACTCACTCTAAACACAACTCCTATTTCGTTGGAACGATCCAAGAATCAACTTTATCCATCTACACTTCATCAATGGCAACTCAGCAAGACATTCATGCAGCCGGTGCGGAATACCGACCTCCAATGCTTGAAAAAGGTGGATATCTCCCATGGACAAGCCGTATGCTTCGTTACATCAAAACAAAGGATAACGGTCACCTTATGATCAAATCCATAGAAAACGGTCCATTTCAGCCAAAACAAGTTCAAATTCAAGGTAATCCAAATACAATACCTCCTACTGAACCATTAGTGCGTATACAAACAGAAGCAGATTACACTGATGAAGACAAGACGCAGATCAAAGCTGATGATATGGCAATGCATTTAATCCAACTTGGATTACCAAGGGAAATCTTTGCTGCGGTCGACAGCTGTGAAAGTGCTTATGCTATGTGGGAACGTGTTAGAAGAATATGTCATGGAACAGAAATTGGACAACAAGTTGTTGAGAACAAACTTCTTACTGAATGGGAGAACTTTACATCCACTAAAGGTGAACAGATTGAATCTTACTACACAAGGTTTTGCACTTTGATGAATGAGTTAATCAGAAACAAGTTGACACCACGAACAATTGCAACAAACATCAAATTCCTCAATAACCTTCCAGAAGAATGGGGTCGTTATGTTACAATTGTTAATCAGACAAAGGACTTACATCAGGTGAATTATGATCAACTCTATGACTTTCTGAAGCAAAACCAAGCTGAGGCTAATGAAGTTAGGAAAGAAAGATTGGCAAAGAATCATGATCCTCTCACACTAATTGCTAATACACCAACACCATTACAAGTGAACACTCAACAACCATCTTCATCCATTCACAACTACATGCAACCATCATGCATTCAACAACCAACACCGGTCTACCAACAACAATTCTACCCACAACAGCAATACCCACAATTCCAAGAACCGGAATTCACTGACAATGATGAAGTTAATGCAGCATTGACTCAAGCATTTGCTTTTCTGTCAAAAACATTCCAAGGACGATATTCTACACCAACAAACAACAACCAGAGGATATCATTGAACACTGGCAACAAGCAGATTGCTCAGCCGAGTTTCAATATGAGCAACGGAGGCCAAATGGTTGGAGTTTATGGGAATCCGCAGGGATATCAGAATATGCAGAATGCAGGTCAGTATGCAGGAAATCAGAATGCAGGTCAGTTTGTAGGGAATCAGTATGGTCAGTATGCAGGGAATCAGTTGGGTCAGTTTGTTGGAAACCAGAGGGGTCAGAATGTTGGTAATCAGGCAATGGGTAATCAAAATAGAAATATTGCAACTCCAGTAGTTGAGAATTTGGGAAATGTGAATCAGGGTAATCCGGTAAAGTGTTTCAACTGCCAGGGTGTAGGTCATATGGCAAGGAACTGTCCTACTAAGCCGAACAAGAAAGATCAAGAGTACTTGCAGAAAGCAGTGATGTTGGCACAAAAGGCAAAGGCAGGGTTTCAGTTGAATGCAGAGGAGAATGATTTTATGGCTCTTATGGATGACATGGAAGATAGAGAGGATATCGATGCGAACTGCATATTCATGGCGAATCTTCAGGAAGCTAAGTATGACACGGATTCTGACACACTTCCTGTTTATGACACCAATGCACCATCTGAGGTATCTAATTTCAAAACATGTCACAATAATGATATATTTGATATGTCTCCTCATGAGGAACATCATTTTGAGAAGCAAGCATCCACTTATGATACATTCCTGGACACGCCAAGTAGTAGCAATACTCCTTCAGCGACTCCAGATGTGAATCATAATGGAGGCTTCGTTTCACAGCATGCTGAGAATGATGAGGAAACATGTGCTTTGTTTGAATCATTATTGAATAATTGTCGTATTGAAATTGAGAATGTGCAAAAGGTCAATTGCGATGTTAAGGCCGCGAATGTTAAATTGACCGCTGAGCTTGAGAGTTACAAAGTAACCGTTAAAGCTTTTGAATTTCATAACAAAAAATTGTCTGAATTAGAAACTGGTTATCAAAATTCCGTTTCAAGGGAACAACAATTGCAACTCAAATTTGATACACTTGATGTTAATTCTTTCAAAAAGATAAAATCTTTAAACACGGAAATTTCTTATTTACAAAACCAACTTTCTAAACAAAAAACAGCTTATACCAATCTTGAAAAAGAAAGGGATGAGTTGAAAAAGGACTTTGCAAAGAAAGAAGACAAACTTTTGGAAGAAATCGTAGAGTCAGAACACATGATTGCTCATTTAGAAGAATTAGTGGTTAAGTCGGGTCAGTCAAGTCAAACAATGAAAATGATTTCAAATCAAACTAATCCGATTTACCATACGAAACATAAAATGGCTCTTGGTAACAACACCCCTTGTAATCTTGTCACAACCCGCTATTTCCCAGGTCAATACTATTTTCTAAACTCGAATTTAAATTCTTGACTTTTAATTTGAAACATTTTACGTGAGCCCTTTTACTTGAATCGACGCGAATTATTAATTAAATTCCAAGTACTCTAAGACTTAGACTAATTTTAGTCCACAACGCTCCGGTACCTTGCTCCTTCCCCAATTCACAATTTTATACAACAACACAAATTCCTATTCTCTAAATACTCACGGTTTTTAAATTCAACAATCGTTAATTTTTATTCAAAAATGTAACACTCGACATACCCGACTTTCTCAACAATTATTTTTTTAGGGTATTTTTATACTTCCAAAATTATTACAAAAGTCCCAAAAATATTTTCCGATGTCCAAGTTAAATTCTTTACACCTTACGTTTAATTACATATAACTTCCGTTAACTACTAAACTAATACCAATACATATTTTTAATACCCAATACATTCAATATATATATATATATATATATTTATAAAAATTACATCTATTTTCTTCCACTTTTAGTCCAACAAGCCGCCCCCCCTAGTTCATAATTACTCAATATTAATTCTTCTACTTAAGACAAGATCCATGAAACAAGGCCTTTAAATATTGGTGGCTAGACCAACCAATTGTCCCCCTTTTTTTTTTCCCCATGAAATACGGCAAGACCATGGACCAAGACCAAATTCATTTTGACCACTTGAAATCCATTTGCTATATATATACATGCATAAACTTGCATTCATTTTTGTTACACGAGAAAAACTATCACCTTCCACCCATATATACACAAATCGACACACATAAGGAGCAAGGAAAAAGAAGGAGTTTGTTGGTGACTATCTAGAG
Organism: Artemisia argyi; assembly: GCA_030686995.1. Classification (NCBI taxonomy): domain Eukaryota; kingdom Viridiplantae; phylum Streptophyta; class Magnoliopsida; order Asterales; family Asteraceae; genus Artemisia; species Artemisia argyi. Next base: position 109,584,043 of record CM060690.1, on the reverse strand, counting down.
TACTTAGGGTAGTTTATCAAGGGTTGGATACTAATCTTTGGGATTACACAAGTGTTATTACAAATCTCATCTCACTAACCTCTTTGTAAGTAAACTTACACTACTTATACTTAATGATTTTTCATGAGTTTCATGCTTGTCTAGTATATATACTTGGTTATCACTTGGTACATGTTGAAAATCTTTACATCCACTTTGATCTCTTAGCAAGAAAATATGTTTTGAACAAGAGTTTATTACAAGAAAAATTGTTAGTAAAAATCTTTACAAGTAAAATAATGACAACTTTATATATATACATGTTTGTAAATTTGAAGTTTTAATACTTGGATGATCTTGTACATGGATCTTGAATATTGTTAAGTTTATGTTTAGATCACCATATACTAGTTGGGAAATTGATGGATGAACTAGGACTAGATTTGGAGTTGTTGTTAAGTGGTGATAATAAATAAAACACTAGGAAATATAGTTTGACATTATTTATGACAAATCTGTCCCATTCGACCTTCCACAAAAAGATCAGTACCTTGGTGACCATATTAGGCTAGAAATATAGAAAATAGACTTAATAACGAAAACATAGCCGCTTGAACGGGTTAAAACGGACTTGTAACGAAAAAGATATGCTATTTTCAAGATTGACGACTAAAACTATATTTTCTGAAATTATGATTCTGTCCCGATTTTTCAAGCTAGGAAAACTGAGATTAAATGATATCTAGACTAGCCGAGACCTTGAAAAACCTAAAGTATACTTGAATACCTTCGCGGGAATATATAGAACTTGAAAAACGGAACTACGACGCAAAAGTTATGGCCTAGGAAAGTTGCGACGAAACATATAATTTTTTTGACAGCTTTGGTTCAACCAACAAAAGCTGATGGAATATTTAAAATTGACTTTTGGACATTTTAGAGTATAATTTGGCTAAAATGATGTAAATAAAAATGGTAGAACATTGTGTATACTTATTAGGTGCGTTAGAGTTTTTCAAAATATATATTTACAAGACGACTAATATTTGGTCATGAGATTTACAAGCTACGTTTTCTAAAATGGTGGATGACTTAAATACGAGATTACTTTGATTACCTACGTTTTGACAATAAAAATTTCAACAATATGTACAAGTGATAATATAGTGTATGACTTGCATGCTTGACCTTGTTTTCGAACCTAAGACATGCATTATTTAGGTCGCAATTAGAGTACCCGGACCTTATTTCTAACTACTACTTTGTCGATCGGATATTGCTTTTGCTAAGGTGAGTTTTCATAGCCCCGTTTTCAATTACTTATTTGATTTCAAATCCCACGGGGGAGAATACATTGCATCAATTATTTTTGTACATGCCCAAGTATTAAATTCCATACATTGCTTAAGTTGCCTTACTACCAAGTTAAGTCCCCTTTATTATCATGGACCGTTAATTATATTGCCAAGCGAGAGTGAGTGGATAGATCTATTGAGGGTGAGGCGTCCATTCGTGTTTGGGTTGCTCCAACGGGAACGAATGCATTTCATGTCTTAACAATTTGAGTGTCTGGTAAACACTCTGGTGGGGCCATTACAAAGTCTAGCTTCGGGGTCATGAGCTTAAGAGCCAATGTAGCATTTTTGACATTTTGTCGGTTTACTTTATACTTGTGGCTTATGTACATACGATTTAATTTACAAACCTATGATTATTCACCAACTTTATGTTGACCGTTTTCGCAATGTATTTCTCAGGTTATTAAGGTAGCTCATGTTGCATACATTTGGACCTTCATGGAGTCGCGGAGTCGACGCGTCTCACTATATTTTCTGCACTTATGATACGTTTGATCTCGTTGAATTTGTTTTATCTAAATTGGCAACATCTTTTGGGACCTAAGTTTTGTAAACTCTGAATGTTTTAATGATCAAACGATGTATTTTTTTCAAACGACACTTTAGGTCGTTCAATATATCCTTGTTGTGATGCTATGACAGTTACACCCCCAGACATTCCATTCCGCTGCAAGTCAGGTAAATTGGGGGTGTGACAAATCTCAAGAAAGCTCAGCAAGAACAGAATGTTTTGTACAATGGAAATGTGATTTATACCAAACATGATCCTCCCGTCATTCGGGATTCTGTGTCACACCCCCAAAATCGGGTCCAGCGGAAGCATACGTGTAGCTGGGGTGTAACTCAATCGGTATTACAACACTAGTACAAAAATGGTTTTCACTTTAATCATTTAGAATAAAATCATTTAATCAAAAATATTGAATTTACATCGTTAAAAGTAGTGCGGAAGTAGACCCTTAAAATAGTTTAAAACGGTCCCCATATAAATAATCAGAGTCTTCTATGACCATGCCATGCCCTGCCAAAACCTCCAGTAGCGTGCCATTGGTTAAAACCTGAAAATACATGCTAAAGTGTCAACACGAGGTTGGTGAGTTCATAGAGTTTGTTTAACAAATAATGCCTATAGAGAAATAATCGCCCAGCAAAGGCATTGTAAATCCACTCAGTTGCAAGTCCCGCCATAAGAGACTTGTAACCTGTGTGTTTACAACCCACTGCCCAATATGTTAAAGTCTACGTGAACAAAAGTAATACTAGTATCCAAATTCCCAGATAAATATAGCAAAACGGCTATATAACTAATTCAGTCAACGAGGTTATATAAACAATACTGACAATGTCGCCAGATAAATAATGCTGACAATGTCGCCAGATAAATAATACTGACAATGTCGCCAGATGAACAATGCTGACAATGTCGCCAGATAAATAATAATGACAATGAGGTCATATAAAATCAGTCAAGTAGGAGAACAGCAGTATTACGTTTGACTTAGGAACAATTGGTGACCATGAGATCATATAGACAAGGATGACAAATCCCATGAAATGTAGGTAATCAAACATGCCAATGAATGCAGGTGATCAAATATATATTTAGATAAAGCTGGAAATATTTGAGTAATCAACCAGGTAAAATAAGTAGTGCGTTTAAATAAAACGAGCATGTATTCTCCCCCAAAGAGTTTACCAAAACAATTGAAAAAGTAGGGGCTATGACTCACCTGGAGCGATAGCTACGATGACAAAGTGGATACACTGAAATGAGGCACGATCTCTAACCGCAACCTAATATGAGTAATAACGGTCTACTTTAGATCATGACGTGATGAAGTGAATGCACATGCACATGATGCCTATACCACTCGTAACTTGGAAATACTAGTTATTGTCAAAGTATAATAGTTTCCATACTTAGGAAAATAAGTCCAAATATAGAAGTATATAACTTGTCGTAGTATATCGTATAAAAATGTTAGTGTTATATTCCTCGTCTAGAAAACCTTAAAATAATGTCTAGTAGTAGCGTAATAAACCTTGAGTCGTACCTACTTCGTTAGTTAAAAATAAACTCCTTGAATAAGAAATCTAGAAAATAACTCATTTAGTACGTAGTTATATTATTTTCTAGTAGTGACAATATATATATATATATAGTTTTGACGATTTTAAAACATGTATAACTTGGTCGTTTTAAGCTCATTTTACTCGTTCTTTATATCCACGGATTCGTTTTAGTATATACTAATATATTTTCGATAGCTCGGCTCCTCTAGGTTACGTTTAACGCCTCTATTTGCCCGTCGAAAACTGTCAAACAGCATGCAGTTTTTCAGAAAATAGTTTTCGTCGTTAAATTCGGAAAATCATATCTCCTTCGTTATTAACTCGTTTTAATCCGTTCTTTCGCCCACGGCTTCGTTTTTGAAAGTATTTTCTAAATCTTTGTTCAAAAATATCCCCTGAGTTACTGAGTTTCCCACGTTTTCAAAATAAGGACAGTAGGTATTTATATAGTTTCAAAAAATCATTTTCCTAGTTTCAAACTTGATTCAACTTCAACCAAACCACTTTCAATCACCACAAAACTAGTCTAATCCTACCATACACCTCCTTAGGGTGTCATGGGTTCCTAAACATCACAAACCAAGTGGATATAACAAGGATCTAACTATATTCACTTTCTAGGGCTTAAAAGTTAAATATATACAAAAATGGAGTGGTATAAGTTAATATATGCATGAGTTCTTGTAAGAAAATATATAACCATAGTAATAACTTGTAAAAATTATCAAATGAGTTTTGTTAACTTACTTAGAAAGATGGTGTGATTAGATGATGAAAACCTAAGTAAACCTTGAGTTTATCTTTCAAAACCCAAAAAGGAATACAAAATACACTAAATAATATACTTGATCTTGGAAAAATCTTGGTCTTGCCCCTCCTCTTGTTCTTGCCGTGTGTGAGTTAGAGAGAATAGAGAGAATGAGTTTTCTTGAAGTATGCAAATGAAAGAAAATGATGTCTAGATATTTTGTAAAAGTCTTGGTCTTTGAAATTGAATATCACATGGACTAGTTACTAACTCTAAAAAATGATGAGACAACTTTGCAAGAAAAATGGGAAAAGGTTATGGGGGGGGGGGGGGCGTGAGATATGGAAGAAAAATGGTCAAGTTAGATATTTTGGTGAAATTTTGTATGAATTAGTTAGTTTAGTGTATATTTTAGGTGTTACCGGGTACCGAGTTAACTAAAAATAAATTTTAACGGAGTTAACCGTGACATAATAAAGTCATAAAAATTGTAAAATAATATTCCTGATGAGAATCGGAAGTTAAAATAATGATCGGGTTGAAATATTGCAAACCGACGGAGTTATAGGCTTCGACCGGAAAACGTAGCAATTGATTTGAAAACACCGGGTAAATTAATATTATAATTTTTATATTATTAAAATGAATATAAAGATATATTTGGATCATAGTCGGGAGTGTCGGACGTGTTAGTCACATTATTGGTCGTTTGTTAACGTTTATTTAGGAATAATTATACGTAAAAGTTAATTATACCAAAAGTACTAATTTAAATATCCTACGAGTGGAATAGTATGCAAGTGACATAATGATAATACGCAGACTATTTCTAGTCTGTATGAGATGTCCCAAATGATAATGCATGAATTCGCACCCGAACCAATACGGTTACGCGAATTTGAATACTCGTAAACTAAATTTACGATGAAATGAGTAATGCACGTGAATAGTGAAATTTCTTTCGGAATGAATAGTGTCAAGTGAATAGTAAAATTTCTGAACGCTTCTCAGAATATCAAATTGACCTCAAAAATGATGAATAGTGATTGATGAATAGTAAATGATGAATAGTAACCTGTGAATAGTAAATTGTCGAGGTTTGGAAAATGACCGGAAATTACGAGTTGTGACAGTCTTCCCTTCTAACAGGAACTTCGTCCCGAAGTTCAGTTTGTGTTGGTCTCTAGAGTGGTATTGGTGAAAAGATGATGATATTTATTGTGTAAGCTACTGAGCTCTAATGGGAGTTCAAGTCTATAGGCCACTATACCCATACTGTCTGAATCCCGGGTTTATCTTCCCAAATTTTTCTTAATGGTATCATGTCTTTCCTAGGCAGAACTTTCAACATAATCCTGCCATTAACTTGAAGTTCTAAGGGTTTACCACTTATTGAACTTGTATCTGATTCTTGACTCGTAAGAAATTTATGGTTATTTCATGAATGCTTACTGGACTAACGAGTTGGGCTTTTCTAAATTTTGATCCGTCCTTGGATGTTGGCACTTCGACCATAGAGTGCTTCAAATGGGGTAGTCTCTAAGCTCGTGTGGTAACTATGGTTATAAAGGAATCTGATTTATGGCAAATGGTCAGTCCAACCATTTCTAGAGTCAATCACTCATGCTCTGAGCATATCTCCCTATGTTTGAGTCGTTCTTTAATCCTGACCATTGGTCTGCAGATGATAGGTGGTGTAGTTCCAAAGGAATCTTAATGAAATCGCTAGGAGTTTGCGGTGATAAAAGATAGAATATTCATTAGATCGGAATTCGTTAATAGTACATGAAACTTATACGATAGAACGTAGAATTAAACACAAAAGAAATACAACACAAGAGATTTTAGGCTTTAGTTTATTTTTAAGGTAGAAGTTCTTGGTTCTTGAACATTGTTGTCGTCCTCAGCGTTGTTGATGTGTGGACCATTTCCTCCTCCGATGACCTAGGCTCTCCCACGAGCCCTTCCACCTTGGTTCCTTTTCTCTAGGTTTCCTTGTTTTAGACATTCATTCCTGTAATGGCCTATTTCTCCACAGCCAAAACATGTCACTGAGGGTTTCTGATCTCCGGTAATGATTGGAAATTTGCATTCCTAAGTCGCATGACCAACCTTCTTACAGTTGCCACATGGATTAAGACAAGGTCCATGGTTATGATGATTCTGACACTTGTTGCATTTAGGTAGAGTACCCTGGTAACCTTTCTTTTCACTTGGCTTCACAACGTAGGCCCTAACCACTTCATGTTGTTTGTTTGACTTCCATACTTGATCGTCTCCTTGGTTGTCATCCCTTTTCCTTTTGTTTTCGTTGTTGTTGTTGACAGTAGTTTCTTGCTTCATCACTTGAGCCATAAGCTTTTGAGACATTCTGATAGCTTCCTCCAGCGTGTCTGATTTAGAAGCAATTACGTTCCCACTGATGTTGCGCCGTAGTCCACCGATGAATTTTTCTAGCAGCTTTTCATTATCTGAAACCATATTTGGGCATAGTGCAGCCAACTCTTGAAACTTCCTGAAGTAGGTCTCGATGTCATCACCTTTAGTCACCAGCTCATAGAATTCTATTTCCAACTTCTGCACCTCAGTACGAGGGCAAAACTTCTTAGTCATCAATTTCTTGAATTGCTCCCAGGTGAGCTTGTAGGCATTTTCCATACCCATCGGTTGAGCATAAGAATTCCACCATGACATAGCTTCATCCAAAAGCATACCAGTAGCGAATTTTACCTTGCTGCCATCAGGACAGTTGCACATGAGGAACACATTCTCAGTCTTTTCGAACCAGCGAATCAAAGCAACCGCTCCTTCAGTGCCCTTAAACTTGATGGGATCACTAACCTTAAAATTCTTCCAAGTACATTCGCGCTTATTATCAGATTGCCCATTTGTCCCTGTCTGTAAAGCGGCCTCAGCAGCCCTTGCAACTACCTCAGCTTTCTCGATCTCTAGAGCTTCGGCGATACTATCTTTAACCAATTTCCGAATAGCAACAGGTGTCATAGTTGGAGTAGCTTTAACTTTCCTTGGCGGCATAGCTCTTCAAAACGAGAAAAGAAGGGTGAGACATAATTAAGACGTTTCCTAGTAGTAGATGTTCGAGGGTGGATTATCATAGAATGAAAGGTTGATGTTGCGATAAAACGAGTTGACGTGGCTCGAGTGGTTTTGTGATATCCTGAGATTTCTGTTGGGTTTTAAATGATCATAATGTACCTAGGGATCCTCTTTATATATGATATGGAAAGTCTTTCTTAGGGGGGTCATTGATAATATCCACTTATCAATATTGGGAGTAATGAGTGATGAGTGACATAGGAATCTATAGAGTGTCACCTAATTTCTTATATATACATATGGGGATGGGGAAAGGAAATAATGGTGATGGTAAGAAGGGAAAAGACTGTGACAAGTGCGACAAAACGAGATTGTGATAAAAGAAAATGTAAGTGCATTGTGTATAAATATAAAGATTCATGAGATGAAATGGCCAGTTAACCTGCTTACAATCGGTGGTTCACGAAGTGATGAAAAATATGAATGTTCCGACAACGAGAGTGTATACACACACACACAAATGAAACATTTGGAAATTGAGTAAATGATTCAATCCAGACAAAATCTTATTATAACCATTCTCAGTGTTGCAAAATTCATTTCTGAGTCGGATATAGGTAGTCAGCCTATGTCCCACTATCCCGGGTTGAATATAGGTGACTAGTCTATATTCCACCGAGGTTCCATGAATTTTGAAATACTCAGCTCAGTTATACTAATACTATGTCCTTCACAAATACCAAGACGTTCAGAAAGACTAAGGCAGGTGACCAAACTCGAGGTCAAATGATGAAACTATGCAAGGAAAAACATAACAGGGTGACATATATGATACGTGAACATGCTTATATGAAAGACAATAATAGTAATCAACTAGAATAAATGAATATAATATACCAGATAATGAGACACAAATCTCATCACCTAAGTCAGCAACAGACCACAAGTGAGGCTTCAGCTTGGCAGGCAGGCACGTGACGGTCATAGGGTTAAGTTTTCGTAAAAGTAGCTATAGTCTAGGTTTTAAAAACACTTAGTTCGCTATAGCCAAAGCTCTGGTACCAATCTGTCACACCCCCAAAATCGGGTCCAGCGGAAGCATACGTGTAGCTGGGGTGTAACTCAATCGGTATTACAACACTAGTACAAAAATGGTTTTCACTTTAATCATTTAGAATAAAATCGTTTAATCAAAAATATTGAATTTACATCGTTAAAAGTAGTGCGGAAGTAGGCCCTTAAAATAGTTTAAAACGGTCCCCATATAAATAATCAGAGTCTTCTATGACCATGCCATGCCCTGCCAAAACCTCCAGTAGCGTGCCATTGGTTAAAACCTGAAAATACATGCTAAAGTGTCAACACGAGGTTGGTGAGTTCATAGAGTTTGTTTAACAAATAACGCCTATAGAGAAATAATCGCCCAGCAAAGGCATTGTAAATCCACTCAGTTGCAAGTCCCGCCATAAGAGACTTGTAACCTGTGTGTTTACAACCCACTGCCCAATATGTTAAAGTCTACGTGAACAAAAGTAATACTAGTATCCAAATTCCCAGATAAATATAGCAAAACGGCTATATAACTAATTCAGTCAACGAGGTTATATAAACAATACTGACAATGTCGCCAGATAAATAATGCTGACAATGTCGCCAGATAAATAATACTGACAATGTCGCCAGATGAACAATGCTGACAATGTCGCCAGATAAATAATAATGACAATGAGGTCATATAAAATCAGTCAAGTAGGAGAACAGCAGTATTACGTTTGACTTAGGAACAATTGGTGACCATGAGATCATATTGACAAGGATGACAAATCCCATGAAATGTAGGTAATCAAACATGCCAATGAATGCAGGTGATCAAATATATATTTAGATAAAGCTGGAAATATTTGAGTAATCAACCAGGTAAAACAAGTAGTGCGTTTAAATAAAACGAGCATGTATTCTCCCCCAAAGAGTTTACCAAAACAATTGAAAAAGTAGGGGCTATGACTCACCTGGAGCGATAGCTACGATGACAAAGTGGATACACTGAAATGAGGCACGATCTCTAACCGCAACCTAATATGAGTAATAACGGTCTACTTTAGATCATGACGTGATGAAGTGAATGCACATGCACATGATGCCTATACCACTCGTAACTTGGAAATACTAGTTATTGTCAAAGTATAATAGTTTCCATACTTAGGAAAATAAGTCCAAATATAGAAGTATATAACTTGTCGTAGTATATCGTATAAAAATGTTGGTGTTATATTCCTCGTCTAGAAAACCTTAAAATAATGTCTAGTAGTAGCGTAATAAACCTTGAGTCGTACGTACTTCGTTAGTTAAAAATAAACTCCTTGAATAAGAAATCTAGAAAATAACTCATTTAGTACGTAGTTATATTATTTTCTAGCAGTGACTATATATATATATATATATATATATATATATATATATATATAGTTTTGACGATTTTAAAACATGTATAACTTGGTCGTTTTAAGCTCATTTTACTCGTTCTTTATATCCACGGATTCGTTTTAGTATATACTAATATATTTTCGATAGCTCGGCTCCTCTAGGTTACGTTTAACGCCTCTATTTGCCCGTCGAAAACTGTCAAACAGCATGCAGTTTTTCAGAAAATAGTTTTCGTCGTTAAATTCGGAAAATCATATCTCCTTCGTTATTAACTCGTTTTAATCCGTTCTTTCGCCCACGGCTTCGTTTTTGAAAGTATTTTCTAAATCTTTGTTCAAAAATATCCCCTGAGTTACTGAGTTTCCCACGTTTTCAAAATAAGGACAGTAGGTATTTATATAGTTTCAAAAATCATTTTCCTAGTTTCAAACTTGATTCAACTTCAACCAAACCACTTTCAATCACCACAAAACTAGTCTAATCCTACCATACACCTTCTTAGGGTGTCATGGGTTCCTAAACATCACAAACCAAGTGGATCTAACAAGGATCTAACTATATTCACTTTCTAGGGCTTAAAAGTTAAATATATACAAAAATGGAGTGGTATAAGTTAATATATGCATGAGTTCTTGTAAGAAAATATATAACCATAGTAATAACTTGTAAAAATTATCAAATGAGTTTTGTTAACTTACTTAGAAAGATGGTGTGATTAGATGATGAAAACCTAAGTAAACCTTGAGTTTATCTTTCAAAACCCAAAAAGGAATACAAAATACACTAAATAATATACTTGATCTTGGAAAAATCTTGGTCTTGCCCCTCCTCTTGTTCTTGCCGTGAGTGAGTTAGAGAGAATAGAGAGAATGAGTTTTCTTGAAGTATGCAAATGAAAGAAAATGATGTCTAGATATTTTGTAAAAGTCTTGGTCTTTGAAATTGAATATCACATGGACTAGTTACTAACTCTAATAAATGATGAGACAACTTTGCAAGAAAAATGGGAAAAGGTTATGGGGGGGGGGGGGGGGGCGTGAGATATGGAAGAAAAATGGTCAAGTTAGATATTTTGGTGAAATTTTGTATGAATTAGTTAGTTTAGTGTATATTTTAGGTGTTACCGGGTACCGAGTTAACTAAAAATAAATTTTAACGGAGTTAACCGTGACATAATAAAGTCATAAAAATTGTAAAATAATATTCCTGATGAGAATCGGAAGTTAAAATAATGATCGGGTTGAAATATCGCAAACCGACGGAGTTATAGGCTTCGACCGGAAAACGTAGCAATTGATTTGAAAACACCGGGTAAATTAATATTATAATTTTTATATTATTAAAATGAATATAAAGATATATTTGGATCATAGTCGGGAGTGTCAGACGTGTTAGTCACATTATTGTCGTTTGTTAACGTTTATTTAGGAATAATTATACGTAAAAGTTAATTATACCAAAAGTATTAATTTAAATATCCTACGAGTGGAATAGTATGCAAGTGACATAATGATAATACGCAGACTATTTCTAGTCTGTATGAGATGTCCCAAATGATAATGCATGAATTCGCACCCGAACCAATACGGTTACGCGAATTTGAATACTCGTAAACTAAATTTACGATGAAATGAGTAATGCACGTGAATAGTGAAATTTCTTTCGGAATGAATAGTATCAAGTGAATAGTAAAATTTCTGAACGCTTCTCAGAATATCAAATTGACCTCAAAAATGATGAATAGTGATTGATGAATAGTAAATGATGAATAGTAACCTGTGAATAGTAAATTGTCGAGGTTTGGAAAATGACCGGAAATTACGAGTTGTGACATTCTGTGTAAACGATAGAACATGTCAAAGAGAGCATTATTAAAATGAAACAAAAGGATTTGAAACCCATTGATTACAACAAATTGAACAAACTTTCGGGAATTACTTTTGTTCCACAAACAGAACCATCTGTGTTTTCCATAAAACGACCATTCGCGAAATTCTTGTCTAAAAAGAAAGTTGTTTCCAAATCTCTTTCAAAAATGGAACAAATGTCCTCTAACAACACTTTTAATACAAGTGAGGCTAGAGAAATTCTGGATGACGTTAAAAAGAGAATTCAAGAACTTCAAAATATTGTTGCTTCTAAAACTACAATCAATATTAACAACTGGCATTCCAGTTTTCATATTGAGCAGAAAAAAGTTTTTGAAAACGAAATTACTATCCCACTGAATAACATCAGTGCGAGGGTAATCCATTTTGAACAAGCTTTCTTAAAAGAAACGACCGACTTTGTCAAGGACCACAAATCCCTGGTAAACGAAGCTAATGAAACTCGTGAAAACATGAATGTTTTGGAAAACCCAAATGATTCTCTCTTCGAAGCTGTTATGACCACTGATATTATGTCCATCATTTTACAAACATATTCTGTTCAAGACGATGAAAGACTGAGAGCTGAGACCTCCCACATTGTTTCCAAATATGAAAATGCTCTTATAAAGCTTGAAAAAGAAAATGTCTTATATTTTAAACAACTTGATCGAAAAAAGGAAGAATGCAAGTATGACAAATTGTCGTATGAGCATGAATTAAAGAACATGAAAGAGCAAAATGATCTTTTGAGGGCTCAATTTGAAAGTCAAAAAGGGAAGGGTGCGGAAACTAAGTTTGCAAAACCATTGACTTCAGAAAAACCAAATGTTTCAAACACGGTTCAAAAACCAAAAATGTCAATTTCACGGTTTGCTCCAAAAGTCGATGAGAAAAAGGATTTGACAAAACCAGTCACTCCAACACCCTTGCCCAAGATAAGTGAAAATGAAAAGATTGTTGATAAAGGAAAAGCAGTTGTCGAAACACCAAAAGTGATATCACCTGGCCTTTTTAGGATTAGTCACACTAATGCGTCTGCCTCCACCTCTAAGAAAAATGCGTGCAAAAAGGATAATTCTAAAAAGTCTAGTGATGCTAAAAAGGACAACAACATAAATCCTAATGCATGTACCTTACCTTCTACAGGATTAGAATGCACCTCTAGGAGCAGCAGACTAAATCCTAGGAGCAATACAAGGAACAATAGAGTCTCGTCTGCCTCTACGAGTAGTAGCAAGAATAAAGTTGAAGAAGTAGAAGAACACCCTAGGAATTTATCGCTTTGTAATAAGTAACATGATTCATCTGAATGTAATGTCGAAAGTACTAATGCATGTAATGACTCTGTTTGTTTCATATGAAAGAAATGTTTAATTAATGATGTTCATGATGAATGTGTTTCTAAGAATGTGAATGTTACGCCTGAACAGAAGAATGTTCCAAAAAGACCTAGTGCTAGATCCAGATCTATAGAAAGATTTGTTGCACGATTTAGGACTACCACTATTAGTCGAATGCCTAGGAACTATCTTAAGTTTTGTATGTGGATTCCAACGGGTAGAGAGTTCACTCTTAAGGATGGCAAATTGGAAGTTGTTCAAAATAAAAATGTTGCAATCTTTGATGAGTGTGATTCTGCTTTTACTCCTAACCCCATGGAACCAAATTCAAAACGGTTTCCAAATACAAACTCTTCTGTTCTTGGCAGGTTATCGAAATATGTCTTTGGATCGTCGACTCGGGTTGCTCCAAGCACATGACCGGGAATTTAAAGCTGCTGATCAATTTCGTCTGGAAATTCATGGGAACTGTATGCTTTGGAAATGATCATGTAGCAGCTATTCAGGGTTATGGAGATCTTCGGTTTGGGAATTTTTTAATCACTCGGGTTTACTACGTCGAAGGGTTGGGACACAATTTGTTTTCAGTTGGGCAGTTTTGTGATGCAAATTTAGAAGTTGCATTCAGGAGAAACACGGTTTTTATAAGAAATCTGGTTGGTGATGATCTCTTAACTGGTAATCGTGGTACAAACTTGTATGCTATCGACATCAACCAAATGGCTTCTACATCACCAATTTGTCTTATGACAAGGGCAACCGAAACTAAGTCCTGACTGTAGCATAGAAGATTATCCCATCTCAATTTCGACACGATCAACAAGTTAGCCAAAGACAACATCGTCACCGGACTTCCTAAGTTCAAATACACCAAGGAACACCTTTGTCCATCATGCGAACAAGGAAAAAGTAAAAGAGCATCATATAAACCCAAAACCGTACCTAGTTCGGAAGCAAGGTTACATATGTTGCACATGGACTTATGTGGCCCAATGAGAGTTGAAAGCATTAATGGGAAGAAGTATATTCTCGTTATTGTTGATGATTATTCAAGATATACTTGGGTAAAGTTTTTGAGATCGAAAGACGAAGCACCAGGCATCATCATTACCTTTCTGAAGCGTATTCAAGTTCTACTTCAAGCTCCAGTAAGGATTATAAGACCAGAAAATGGCACAGAATTTACAAACCAGGAGTTAAGAACTTACCTTGAAGATGTTGGAATCACACATCAAACATCAGTTGTTAGAACTCCACAGCAGAATGGGGTAGTTGAAAGAAGAAATAGAACTCTTGTGGAAGCTGCTCGCACAATGCTGATTTTTTCTAGTGCACCACTATTCTTATGGGCTGATGCTGTAGCCACTGCTTGTTTTACTCAAAACCGATCCCAAGTCGATCCGAGATTCAATAAAACCCCATATGAGCTAGTGAACAACCGTAAACCTGACATCTCTTACCTTCACGTATTTGGCGCTTTGTGCTATCCGACGAATGATAGAGAAGATCTAGGAAAGTTAAAAGCTAAGGGTGATATTGGAATCTTCATTGGATATTCAGAAAACTCGAGGGCATTCAGGGTGTATAATAGAAGAACGAAAAGGATAACGGAGACAAATGTGAAGTTTGACGAGATTTCACAAATGGCTTCTGAGAGATACGCTCTAGAACCCGTGCTTAATCCGATGGCTTCTAATCAAAACGGATTAGGACCCGCACTAAACATGCAGACTTCTGGACACATCAGTTCAGGACTCGTGCCTCAAGGAGCTCAGTCAACAAACACGGATAAACCTTCAGAACAAGAATTGGAAAATTTCTTCGAGTTAATGTTTGATGAATATTATGGTGAAACTTCGACAAATGCATCTCCACAACATTCCGCTACACCCGCTCAAAACCATCAACGACCACCACCATCACAAGATGCATCTACAACAATCAAAGCTGAAGCACCAACTACATCAACATCATCTACATCTACTCAAGCAACTCCAGTACTTGAAACTGTTCTACCAAGAGTTGATGAGCAAAACCAAAACACAAATTTTCAAGAAGAACCAACAAATAATTCTAACGATGTTGCGTTAGAAGAAGAAGAATTATTTGAAAACCCATTTGCAACAGACTCTGCTGAATCTTCTTCAAGGTTACAAGAACCATCTAACACACATTCGTTACACCCAAGGTACCATTCTACATTTCAATGGACAAAAGACCATCCAATAGAACATGTTATTGGTGAACCTTCAAAGCCAGTTCAGACAAGGAGACAACTTGCCACTAATCTCGAATTGTGCATTTACATTTGCTCAATCAGCCTCAAAGAACCAAAGAACATTCGAAAAGCAATGGCAGAAAACCCTTGGATTGGAGCGATGCAGGAGGAATTTCTTCAATACCTGTTACATGATAGTTGGGAACTTGTTGAACGACCACTTGATAAACGAGTTCTTGATCTCAAGTGGTTGTGGAAGAACAAACTGGATGAGGAAATGACTTTAATTCGCAACAAAGCTCGTCTCGTAGCTAAAGGTTATCCACAAGAAGAAGGGATAGATTTCGAGGAATCATTCGCGCCTGTAGCTAGACTTGAAGCAGTCCGGATTTTCTTAGCCTATGCAGCTCACAAAAACATCACAGTCTATCAGATGGACATTAAAACAGCTTTCTTGAATGAAACACTGAAAGAAGAAGTGTATGTGAGTCAGCCAGAGGGATTCATCGACAGAGATCATCTAGACTACGTCTACAAGCTTAAGAAAGCAATTTACGGTTTAAAACAAGCTCCAAGAGCGTGGTATGATGAACTATCATCTTTCTTGCTCAAAAACAATTTCACAAAAGGAACGGTTGATGACACCTTGTTTATCAAAAAGTTCAAAGATGACATTTTGATCGTTCAAATTTACGTGGACGACATTATTTTTGGATCAACCAATCCTAACCATTCAAAGCATTTTGAAAATCTCATGAAAAGTAAATTTGAAATGTCCATGATGGGGGAACTAAAATTCTTTCTTGGTTTACAAATACATCAATCCCCTCGTGGTATTTTTATCAATCAAGCTAAATATGCAATAGAGATTTTGAAAAATCATGGAATGGAAAATTGTGATTCTGTTGGTACTCCAATGGTCACTTCACCAAAAATAGGTGCTGATTTGTTTGGGAAACCTATCGATCCGAAGAAATATCGGAGCATGATCGGTTCTCTTATGTACCTAACTGCTAGCCGACCCGATATTCAATTTGCTGTATGTTTATTAGCATGGTTTCAGGCAAAGCCTACCGAACTTCACCTCAAAGAGGTTAAACGGATCTTTCTGTACCTACGAAGCACCATTAACATGGGACTTTGGTATCCTAAGGATTCGGGGTTTAATCTAACAACATTTTCAGATGCAGACCATGCTGGTGATCAAGTTACAGCAAAGAGTACATCAGGTGGAGCACAATTTTTGGGTGAAAAGCTAGTAAGCTGGTCGTCAAAGAAACAGGATTGTACTGCACTATCAACCGCCGAAGCCGAGTATGTGTCTCTATCTGCGTGTTGTGCCCAAGTTCTTTGGATGCGGACACAGCTCACAGATTATGGCTTTACTTTTGATAGAATACCTATGTATTGTGACTCAAAAAGTGCCATAGCCATCTCGTGCAATCCCGTACATCACTCTAAGACGAAGCATATCAAAGTCCGCTACCATTTCATCAAAGAACACGTGGAAGAGGGTACTGTTGAATTATTTTTCGTTAAGACTGATTATCAACTCGCCGATCTATTCACTAAAGCCCTTCCAAAAGAACGGTTTGACTATTTAGTTCGACGAATTGGCATGCAAAGCCTAACTCCTGAGGAGCTAGAACGTCTTCTCGAATCTTCTTGAAAAATGTTGTCAAAATCGCTTCGCTGTAAATATTTTTGAAAAAACAAAATACAAAATTTGAAAAACCAACAAAAACAAAATACAAAAATATAAAATTTTCAAAAAATACAAAAATAATATAAAATCAAAAAATCCAAAAATATTCCTCTCACGACATGTCTCTCGTATAAATCAATATTCTGTACGTTTCCAGAAATGTCATTCAACAATGATACGGACATGTACAGATGCTTGAGCGGGAGTTCTTTTTAATGTTTTTCTAAAACATGTCGTTTCTCAAAATTTTCTTCACAATGGCTTTCGTATACTTCAGTACGAAACCCGTACTTAAACGCTGACTTCTGATTATTTTCAAATCAAGGACTCGTACGTTCAATGACGAACTCTTTTTCAAAAAGTTCGAGTCTAAACAAACGAAAAAGATTTCAAGCATAACCTCGTTTTCCAACAAAATTCTTGAGCACTTTTTCAAGATTGTTCAAAAGATTTCTCAAAATCTCTCAAAATGAGTGCTCAAGATAACTCCCTCAAAACCCTTAATTGATTTTTAAATGTGCTATCATTAAGGGGGAGTATAAAAAACTAAAATGTTCCGATTTCATGCAAAATCAAATCTGTCTTTCTCTCCAAAAAGCTTTTTATTAATCAGTTGATATCAAAAATATCACGCTATGCTATTTTTGAGGGGGAGAAGACATGATTAAAATGTGATCAAAATGTTTAAAGATTGTGGCAGAACCTCAAAAGAGCTCGACTCAGATATTACCAATGAATTGACGAAGCTTAAATGTCATTAATCGAAAAGACTTGTCCTGGACGGGTAATAATTTCAAGCTAGTCTAACTAGTGATGTAAGCGTGTCTCGAATAGGACTTGTCTGAGTAGAGTGTACCGTATCGAGAGACTTTCTTTGGACTTGACCAGGACGGGTAATAACTTCAAGCTAGTCTAACTAGTGATGTAAGCGTGTCTCGAATCGGTCATGTTCACTGAAAGTGGATCAATTCAAAAAGTTCTAACTCCTCCCACATGTGCAAATTTCTTAAAAATCCATGAGCACATGCGAAGGGGAGTCCTTCAAAAGAAATGCAAAACTCTCGAAGTGTCAACAATGTGTTTTATTATCATAAACACTTTGAGAGATTTTTCACAAAAAGGTTTTATGGCATGTGATCAACAATAGGATAGTCATGGAGTTATAAGGTGACTAAGGTTAGGAAAAACCGTCCTATGATCCGCCAGAGCCGGAGGGATCTACCCAAGGACAATTCCAATAGATTAGAATTAGAAGTCCTTAGGTATGATTGAAAAAAAGGAGAAAATGAGAAAGGAGAAAGAAGGGGTTGAAGAATTAAAAAGAAAAGTTATGAAAAAGGGTGAAAAGAAATAGCCCTCCACATGTTCAACCTTAGGGCAGACACCGGATACAATTCATATGCTACTGGTTGTTACTAAGGTGACACCGGTATTGAAGACAAAGACGTCATGGACCCGGTGACGCACTGCACTAAACCTTCTTAACCACTCAAGTTCTCTTAAAAGAGCTTGTTTCATTCTCATGGGGAACCGGTGTAATCTATCGACCTGTCTCTTAGAGATGGTTGATATTGAAGCAGGAGACCTCTCCCTAATCTCTGCATAGGAAAACAAATGTGCACTTATCGAGTCTAGAGCCCCGAGATTCATCAAAAGATCTCATAGGAACACATGATATTTCTACACTGGTTGTTCATCATTAAGGACGCCAGATGTAAACTTTAGAGTCCTACGCAGATCTTAGCAATCTGCCAGAACATTTATGAGAGGATTCACATTTGTGATTCTCAATGATTGAATGGAAATTCCTGCCAGGGTCAACATCAAACAGCCCTGACAGCAGCTCACTTCGCTAATCTCTTGTGGGTTACGCTTAGTGTTCGCGGTGGTTTCAAACGGTCTACAGTCGTGGAGTGATCCCCAGCGACTCACCCAGTCATTGAGCTACTTAGTAGGTCTTGTAAGCTCTCTCGAGAGTATCTGACATGGGAACGGCCTTGGTAAGGGTTAGAAGGAGTCTTCACACTATGCTGTTGACGATCTCTAATTTTTATCTGTAAGTACCGGATGTTTTATTGCTGACTGTTTATATGCAGGGACACTTCATCTCCATGGCGACAGATTCCACATGCTCATACATACTTCTGGAAGTTAAAGGAAGCTCCCTCAAAGATCTATACAAGACAAAGTTCAAAGAAAGATTCTACGCCAAAAAGAAGAATCTACAAAGTATAAAGACTAAAGATCAAAGTGAAAGAAAGGGAACTACGTGCATATGAATATCAAAGTCCAAAGATGTATGAGCATGTTGGAATGGCAAACAACCACCACAGACGCAGAAGTGACGAAAGGCAGATAACTCTACATCACAAAGGAACAAAGAACAATGAAAAATCAGTTATCAAAGATCACAAAGCATGAAGGAACAAAGACTAAAGACTATTCTACAACGACACACAAAGTTAAATACAAAGAACACGGAAGACCCACTCACGTGGAGCATCATTCGAATGACCACCCCTTAGGGGGAGATTGTTAGCATTAAAATATATATATATATATAGAAGTGATGGTCATTCTCATATTGTAACTTTGTGTCGTTTGTTAAGATTAGTAATAGTTTAGTCATTGGGCCTTGGACTTGGCAAGCTAATATGTCATGTGCTATGTTTCATAAGCCTCATTATCTAATCATGTAACCAAGTCCAAGCCCAAGCCCATAGAAAGCCTATGTATGGAACTATAAAAGGCACCTTACCTCTCATTTGTAAGGTGTGCTTGTGTGTGTTTTCTTTAATAAAAGCTCTCATTTCCATCTCTCTCTCTACTTATACGAAATACATATACATACATATCAAGTCACCATCTTTCAATCTCTACTTCATCTTTGCTTCTATAATGGTGTGATAAAGTTGTGTTATTTAAGGTCCTACAGTATTGGTCATAACCAAAGTTCTGAACATCACCGGAAAACTGTTCATAGACAAACGTGTTTCCGGCTTGACACTCAAATCCTTGGTGATGACCTCCACAAAACTCATACAGATATGTCTGTATCTCATGATGTGGTGGCTGGTAGGATGAATCAGATGTGTCATGGTATGGATAGGGAGCTTGGTTATAGACAGACCCATCTCCTGACTCTACCATGCTACACCCGGGACAATTTCCGCCATTATGAGGACCACCACACCATTGACAACCACAATGGTATGGATACGACGTAGAAAGAATCAAAGGTTTACAGAGGGTGAGGAATGGAGAATCAAAGATGTGAGAGGGTAAAGGTGATTATTTTTGGATTTTTGGATAAACATTTTGTACAAATAAGAAAGAAAATGTTTTTGTGTTTTGTTTTTTTTTTTTTTTTTTTTTTTTTTTTTTTTTTTTTTTTTTTTTTTGTGTTCATTGAAAATTGATTTTAAAATGTTTTCGTGAACCGTTTTGTTTTTATAAGAAAATAAGAAGATAATATGAACAAGGGTTGTAAATATACAATGAGTGTATATCCCGATTCACTAATCTGAAATCCGTTTTAGAATAACACGCACAACCTCTCCGGCAGCGGCGCCAAAATTTGATTGGCTCCAAACGGTCAACCTAAATTGACCAAAGGATGGTCAACTAGGTCAAACAGCCTAGAGTCAATGCTCCGCGGAATATAGTGTTTCCCCGGGTCGTTATATCCCGACAAGGTGTGGATTGTATTCAAACGGGTTTGTGATCGGGTAAATTTGGACAGAAAGGGGTTTGTGATTGATTAAACTAAGGAATCTACAAGGAAATAGCTTAAATAAGCTATTTGAACAAGACTGGAACTTTCGAAAAACCAGAAACGTTTAAAACCTAAAAACGTGTACATTCATATTTAATTTACGTGAACGTACGAAATAAAAAGTGAAATCTGCAATCTGAAAACCCCCAGGGGTGAAAATGACTTTTTTACAAACTAAAGGATAAAAGAAAATTTTTAGAAAAAGAAAATAAATTTTTACACTAATTAATTATTTAATATTAATTAAATACTATTTAATACTAATTTTTAATATTTAAATAACTTAAATATAATACAATATTATTTTAATACTGGAAAAATGAAAATTAACTTTCCAAAATTATAAAATAACTAAAAACTAATTTTAAATTTAAAAATATGTCTTTTTGTGATTTTTCTATTAATTAATTACTAATTAAATATTAATGACCTAATTAAACTAATTTAAATTATTAAAAATACTAAAATGACTTAGATAATTATAGAAAATTTTATATATCTAATTAACCATCACAGGAATCCTAGAAAATTATAAAAAGTTTGTTTTATATATTTTTACACTATTTTACTAATTATTATATTAAATACTAATTAATGACTAATTAAACTATCTAAATTATGAAAACTATAAGATGAACAGTAGAAATTATAAGAAAATTCCTAAAATTATTTTATAACTTAGAAAAGCTAGGAAAAATATAAAAACCAGGGTTTATTTTATAAAAACTAATTTTGCTATTTAATACATAAATATTAATTACTTATTTATAAAACTTATATTAAATCTAATTAATACTAAACGACAAAATTAAACTTTGGAACCATTACTGAATTTACTTTAAGATAAAAGGAAATTAAGAAAAATATAAAAATGCCAAATGCTTAAGAAAAATCTAAAAAGGAAAATTAAAAAGTTAAATAATATTAAATAGAAGTTATCACTTATTTTTAAAATTGGATTTTCTAGATTTTTCTTTTACAAAACTATCTAAATACTGAAAACAACTAACTTTAATAAAAACAACAAATTTAAAACACAACAATAAGCTTATCTTAAGCTTATAATCCCACAGTTTAAGCTTTTTGGCTTAAACTTGGGATTTGAAAAGGAAATGCTGTGAGACGAGCTACAAGCTAAAAGATAAAAGGCCAAAATAGGTTTGAACAAGTTCCATAAACTGGAAAGAAGCTGAAACAACAAGCTACAACCACTGAATAAGCCACAAAAGCCAAATAAGCAATCCAAGTAACCACTTAACCACAAGCATCCCTGCAGTCAACTTTAAGGACAATTTCAGCTTATCAAATAAGCTGATAAGCTCAATATTAGGACTGAAGTAGCAAGCTGGGGTGGAGGGCTTTTCAAAAAGCCTAATATCACCCTCTGGGACCCACTATTGAAGGTAGGAGAGGGCAAGGAAGTTGGCAGATTTGGATAGTTGTCATGGTGCAGGGGAGGTTCTCCCCCTGCAGGTGTATTTGGAGGGGTGTGGGGCCCTCAGAAAAAATCACAAAAATGAAAGGGAAGTGAGACCTCAAAGTTGAGCTGGGAGACTACATGTTTTGAAAAGCACAAGGCCTAAAAACAAATACACAATTCAAGAAAATTCATGCCATTTTGGGAAAAACTAAGAGAGTGCACTTTTGACTTTTTTTATTGTGATGAAAGTTTGACCTAAATGAAGTTTGACCCTAATCTACTGAGTGATATTGATATAATAAGCTAAGATAAGGCTAAATTAAGCTAGAACAGCAACTAATACACATAAAATGGTGATTATCTAACTAATTGACCCAACAGTGAGCACATAAGCAAGATTCAAAGGTCATTTTGACTTTTTTACAAATGGTGACTTGATTTTATGACTTACACTGGCTAACTAGACCCATAGTGAGATGTTTCAATAAAAATGAACAACAACCACAACCTGGAAGGTAGTGATCAAATCAAAACCAAACACCCCTTTACATAGATCTGTTAAGCTTTTTTTAAAGGAACCCATTGATTTAGACACAAGACTGATTCAAGAAAAACTTATTATCACATATAAAACTAAAATAAGCACATAAACACAGATTTAAACTACAAGTGCCTAGAATTCTAATTTATTCTTATTATGATAGTTAACTTAAATTTTGAGCACAAAGAAATTTCCAATGAACAAGCACCACTTCTTTAACACTATGCTAACCAAAACCTATCTATTCATCATGAATAAGCATAAATAAGAAGGTAATAAGTACTGTTACAGTAAAAAGCCAACAACTCAAAATATGCTTACAGAATGATCACATGCTGAGAATTGAAAAACCAGGAACCAAATTTGCTGCCTAAAGCCTCCCAATAGGCTACTACACCTCTGTAAACCAAGATCAATCTTGCTTTTTTACTCCTTTCTTCTTCTCACTAATTTCTGATTTATTTACTATTTATTTAGAAATTTTTAGTATTTATAGTGAACTTAGCATCAACTGATTCAAAAGCTTCAAATACTTGAGGAAACTTGTAACAACACTAAAGTGAGGTTAGACAAACAAAGAACAACCACTTTTAACAACATTAAGAAAGCAAAGTACACAACTGAATTTGTAAAGTACATTATCTAAATTACACTATTCCTACGTCTACTCTAATAATTCTTCCATTCTGCTTCTTCTTTGATATATAGAAGGTATTTTGAGGTCCTGGCCGTCATTGAGGACTTTCCCACTTCACCTGAGCCCTTGGATTGGTCAATTCAATCTCCACCGTTCAAAATCACTTTTTGGCGCCAAATTAGTAATGGGGCAGGTTGGGGTAGCTTGGTGGGTTTTGGGATTAATTAATGTAGTTTGGAGGTATTAGTATGAGGTGGAGGGACAAGGTATGGGTTTGGTCTGAGGTGGAGGAGGGGGTGGAGTGTATCAGGGGAGTAGCAGGCTGCAAGTGGTGAGGGAAAGTGGTGGTGTTGACTTGTGTTGACCCTGGGGTTAAATAAAACGGGGAAGGGATTATATTTGTATGTTGGGCCGGGGTGGTATTTTGGGCCACAGGTTTTGGATTTGGGGGGTGGGTTTGTTTATTTGGGTTTGGTTTTTGATAATAAAAGGCTAGGTCCATTTCGTTTAAAATAAATCACAAGGACCATAGTTGTAATTTCTGAAACATGAGGGGCTGGTTTGTGACTTTTCCCAAAGTTATCATAGGGACGCAACTTGCTACCTTTTATTTATCCAAGGTCCATTTTTGAACATTTTCCAAAATTAAAATACCCGGGGACCTTTTTTGTAATTTTCCAAAGTTGAAGGATTAAAACCACCAATTCATGAAAACTTTTATCCAAGGACCAATATTGAACATTTTTGAATTTCCAAGGACTTAAGTTGACTTTTCTTTCCAAAAATATTTCCCAGGGACCAATTCTGTCAAAAATGAAACTCCAGGGACTAAATTGCAAATATCCAAAACTTTTGAGATTTTTCACCAAAGGACTAAATTTGACAACTTATGATTTTAAAAGGACCTTTGGTGATACTTTTCCATATTTTGAATGACCAGGGACTAGTTTTATCATTTTATGAAAGTTGGGGGACTGAAACTGCCAATTTAGCTAACTTTGTACGTTTTTCATCTGTTTTTAGTCATTTTGCATCTGAAACATATAAAACACAATTCCTGGAATATTTTCAGTATTTTGATGCATTTCTGAGTGTTTTTGTATGTTTTACAGTTCATATTTGACCAAAAATGATGAGTGTTTGAGCACTCATCAATCCCCCACACTAAACAATTGCTAGTCCCTAGCAATAAACTGTTTTGAAAACTTAATGGATTTTAATCTCTTTACCAAAAGCCATCACTTCTGGAGTAGCCAAATGTATCAGTTCAAGTAAGAACTATGATCCACTTGATAACCATGTGATTTTGAGCAAACCACCAGCTGTCAACGGATTTGATTTGTCTTTACCAAAAGCCGTTTGCTTCTGGACTAGCCAACTCTTGATGGACATAGTCAACATCTTGGTGAGCTGATTACCAATTATGGTTTTTGCACTGCCTTTACCACAAGCCATAGTCTTGCGGGCTAGCCAACTCTTTCACTTTTTAGGATATGGCGAGTTGAGATACCATACAATTTTGGGCAAATTGTAAGCCAAAAACGGATTTGATATATCTTTACCAAGAGCCGTTTGCTCCTGGATTAGCCAATCCTTTTGTCGTTTAGACATGGCGGACTGATAACCACAAAAATTTTGGTGCACAGGTGATTTTTTTTTTTTTTTTTTTTTTTTTTTTTTTTTTTTTTTTTTTTAATTTTTGAAATTTTGGCCAAAAACGGGGGTACTAGATAGTAAAATGTGATAAAATTCGCTAGAATACCCCCCCACACTTAGAATGAATATTGTCCTCAATATTCAAAGTCCCGGCTTGTAACGCCCCAACCCAACAATGGTCAAAATGTCACATTATGGTGCCAAATCAAAACATACAAATGCAAGCGGAAGACTTATAATCATAAAGTTACAAAGTTATTCTAAGGTTACAAAAGAAATACTAACTCTATATAGGAAGAAATACAAATCCAAACAAAATCTAATCGAATCCAAATCGAAGTCTAGTCCAGATGTAAATGGGCTTCTAATCATCAGGATAGTCCACTAAAGCTACTATGCACTCTTCACCAAAACCCAGCTTCCAACCTAAAACCTGCCGCAGGAAAAGAAATGCGGCTGAGCTTAAAAGCCCAGTGAACAGATATATAACAAAACGGATAATCAAAATATATATAAGTTTAGGATAAAGGAAATCATAAGCTCCTGCTGAAATGGATATCATCTGTTAAATGCATAAGAGATCAACGATAATCGAACAATATAATAATTCAAATGAATGAAGCATCATAAAGATATCAAGTGAAAGAATAATCAGATAATAATCAGAATCATAGAGCACGTATCAACAAAGGCTTGTCTAACGAGATACTCGAATAGACACACGACATATAGGAAAGCCACGAGCCGACCTAACGAGATACTCGAATAGGTCTCAAATCACATAATCACATATCCGTCAATTCATAAGTTGTACAAGGAGCTGCAGACTCCATTGTACCAGAAGTGAATGGGGTACAAGGCACGTACAGCCAGTCACTGTCTTCTCAAAACAAAACAGAACCTAGGATGCATCCATACACTCCCTGAATCAAACAAAATACACATGCCAGCTCATGACTGGACACATATATAACTAATTGGCCATAGTGCACATATATCAAACAGAAGGGAATGCCAGGGATCAATCACACCTCCCCAGAAAGTGTCATGTCAGTGGTGCCATCACTAACACGCCCATGGTACCTCCATGAGTAAAATAAAAACTCGGGCATAAGAACAGAATCATATCAAACAAAGCATATCCATAACAAACGAATCATATCATAATCAAACAGAATCCCAACCAGGAGATAGTAATCAGGTAATCAACAAAATGGATAGCAACGAATTATATCAAAGGAATCATAGCAAAGGCTTATATCAATGAATCATATCATAGCAAACGAATCAAAGTCAAGGATTAAAAGTCATAAGATCAGAACCCTTAATGAGATAGGGTAGAATATCTGTACCTTAAACCGCCAACGAAACCATATCATAACAAAAGAATAGGAAGTCACTCCTTCTTCAGCGAATCTACACGAACGCACGATTGTCTTATTATTAATAAGCTCATTTTAAATCAGATTACTCATTTTGGGTATCTTTTCATTTTTAGAAACTTTCTATTTTTAGTAACTTGCCAAATATATTAACTTTATACTTTAGAGTTATAGATGGCAATTAAATAAACTTAAATGTTTAATGTAACCAATATTATTATTTTTTTTAGGCTTTATTAAGACAACTTAATATAGTTTAAGGTTTATATTGCAATTTATCAAGTTTAGGGTCTAAAGTGTCATTTATCAAAGATTAAGGTTAAAATTGTAATTAAATTCCCTAACGACCCATTAATATTTAGCCGAACTAGAAAACATCGTTGGACCATTTTACGGATTAGCTAAATTAGAACAACACACTTATATCCACTTGCACTTCTCGACACACACATGATAACTCGTCTTGTTAGACACCCACGCCCTCACATTTCAAACGTGACTCACAAAACCTTTAACCCCTTTCTCGACTTCACAACGACATCGAAACACACTACACTTATAAATTTTATTTGCTTAATCTTATCATGCATACTAAACCATTATATTAC
This sequence comes from Artemisia argyi, assembly GCA_030686995.1. Taxonomy (NCBI): domain Eukaryota; kingdom Viridiplantae; phylum Streptophyta; class Magnoliopsida; order Asterales; family Asteraceae; genus Artemisia; species Artemisia argyi. Next base: position 109,557,251 of record CM060690.1, on the reverse strand, counting down.
ACAAAACTTATATACACTTCCATTTCGTCTTAGTATGTAAATTATTTGTCTCCATGACTCATACACCTAAACATGCTCACACATTTACTCAATCTAGTAAAAAAATTCGCATGCCAATTACCCATCCATTTCCTTTTGTTAAAAATTCATACGCATGCTCAACAATATACGCACCCCATGCATACTCATACACACGACACAAAAATGCATAAACACACATACACATGCACATATACGTATTATATTTTATAAAATCACAAACTCACAGTACATGCATGAATTCCTTCTTCTTCGCATGCCTTATTACAGAATATAACCGAAACCAATTCTCATGCTTCAATACTTGTTCCCAGATTCTTGTTAGGTTTGTGATCCTATATATTATGCATTATGAACCCTCGCTAGATCGACACCAACACACCCACACAAGACATGATCGACACATACAAGACTCGTGCATCGCGACACTCACCCATGTACTTTAACGAGACACACATACATCCCACATTCACAGACACTACTCGGCATACTTTATACACGTATCAAAACAAATCTGAGACACAAACATCATTACGACCTTAAACCACATAAACAGCCATGCACACGCTACACCATTTGACCAGCCAAGAAGTTATATGAATTCCCATGTTAATAATTATGTGCTCCCTTCTTTTATTTCTTAGGTTTCTATCCAGCTTCTAGTACGTATAATAATGATTCACAAAATGTTAAATGACCAGATAAAAGGCGCGTACAACAACTGATCCGAATAGTAAAACGAGAACCAAGGCCGACACAAAAGTTTCATAACTCATCTCTTTCATGCTGCGTATATACACATGTTATTCATTTTACGGATTTAACGAAACAACCCTTAGCATATGGACCAGATCATGGTTGTATAACACGTTTTATTTTTAGATTATACGTTACATGTGTGTGTCGATGTGCTAGAACAAACAAGGGAGGATCATGAGGATACCTTGGATGATTTCAAAATGGATCAAAGACAAACGAATCACAGAACTGAGACTGATTTAAATGAAAACCAAAACCTTCCTCGAATCTAATCACCACACGATCTCAACTTGAGTCACAACAAAACTGATCGCCACCTTGTCGCACTATCTTTCTTTACAACTCGAACCAAAAGGACCAGCAGCCGTCTTGTATAATTTTTCTAGGGTTTAGTGTGTGAAAGAAAGTGATATACGGATGGAAAGAGTGAGCCACAAATGAGGAAGATAGAACTGCTTGGAGGTATATTTGTTCTTAGGGTTTTCTATGATGGGAGTAAATGAGAGGTGGGATCCGGTTTTGCATGGGAGTGAGTTACATAAGGGTGCCGAGTTTTGGGTGAGTAAAACAAGTAACAAATATCTCCTAATTTTTCAAATGATTTGAGCTTATCTCATCATATCACAGCCGTGTGGACAGTGGCGGACCCAGGATTTTTCAAGACGGGGGGCAAAAAAAATTTTTTTTGATAAAATCGTAATGCACTTTAATAAAAAGGTCATAATTTTATTTTTTTTACACTAAAACCTAAGGTTTTTACATATTTGGCTTCAAGGTGGGGGGCAATTTGATTTTTTGGAGGGGTGCACTTTAATAAAAAGGTCAAAAAAAAATTTTTTTTACACTAAAATATGAACTTTTTCGACAAGTCGTGGAGGGCACCGCCCCCCCAAACTTTGTACATGGGTCCGCCCCTGCGTGTGGATTTGTTCCCAAATTGTAGAAATCGGTCTATAGAAACGTGTAGGATATATTCAAAGTGTACAACCTTTTTAGTAATTAACTTAGGCTAGGATTTTAATTTAGGTTAGTTTATGATATAATTAGTTTAGGTTAGTGGTTTATACTACTAGGTAATATTAATTCATAACTCAAAGTTTTAAATGCTATATGATTTAAATTCATACTTAGGTTATATCACAAACTGGGGAAAATTGATGATTCGAAATTTTGGGTTTTACACGGCTATTATGCCGACTCTTTGAACGTAAAAGGGCAACATTACAAGCTAAATGTGGAAACACCATTTTGTTTTTCACTTTATTTGTAACCACAGCGGGGGTACTCCCCCACACTTAGGATGAAAACCCTAAGTAAATGCTACTGTTTTTGTTTATCGAGTTGCTAGCTTGACTCGACCCCGAATTCATTGGTTCATGGGGAAGCATGATGTGGAAGAAATAATCTCCATCGGACTTTCATTCAAGATGTTTGGACCAACATTTGAAGCACGTGAAAGTTCCACACCGATGAGATAAGTACCCGGCTCAAGATAATGATACATGAAAATGCCGGGATCAAAGATGGTATCTTCATTCCCGAAGGAGTAAAGAAGAGAAGAAGTCACCTTATATGTGAAGAAAAGGAAGAAAACCATGATGAAAATCATGATTAAATCTTCTTCCTCGAGAGCAGGCTCATTATCCTGAGTTTGGATTTCAAGGGTTAAGCTCGTTTGGTTAGAAAACATCCCGGGAGGGAGGGTGGGAATTTTCAAATCCTCATGATTGAGTACATTTCCCCCCAGGCTATCATACTCCGGAGGTGTCATGATATGAGTGAGTTCACCGGAGAACTCCTCATGAAGAGAATTATTCACAAGATGTGAATATGTGAATTCATGTTCCAGAATAGACTCATCACAATCCTCATTCCAAATACCAAAGATTGGATTATCAGAAATCAAAGTGAATTCAGATTCGAATTCAAATAGAGGATTGGTGAGAGTAGTATTGAATGCTTCAGGAACAAAGTGATTATTATTCTCTATTGGACTGCTGGGATAAGAAGTGAGTGACTGATCATGATAAAGGAGACTTTCGATTTCTCCAAGATCGGCTTCAAAGTCAACGAGATCATCGTTACTTCCCGTTGGAAGTGGATTGATATGAGTGAGTTCATCGGCGAACTCCTCAAGAAGATGATCAGCATCAGAATGTGGAACTGATGCTTCAACATACTCGATGTCTCCATAAGATGCACAATCTTCGCTACAATCGGAGAAAGTCTCAAATTGATCTTTAGGACACTCAAGAGGGGAAGGAATATCACACATATGATCAAAAATTCCCTGTGACTCTCCTGGGATTGGGACAAGGTTCTCAACACTAGACTTTATGAATTCGTCCGATTCCTTTTTAGGAACAGTGTCAAGACGCTCGTCCCCCATGCTCAGAGAGTGAGTGGGAACCTCGGGTGTGATAGCAGTTGTTTGAGATGGAATCTCAACTACTGAGATATCAACTGATGAACTTGATGAAGTTTTATAAAATTGAAGAATATCAAGGGTATCTTCATCATCACTGTCATCAGGGATGAAACGGAACTGAGAGCTAGATTTGGCTGCTTTTTCTTTGGCAATTGATTCCCTAACAGATTTTTCATAGGCATCTTGGGAATTTATTCTAGCAGCCTGCTCTTCAGCTAGCAATTCTTCCATGGATTTTTGATGAGTGTCTTTTTGGGCAAAGTCTTTAACTAAACCCTTAAGCTCATCAAGTATTTCCAGTACATTTTGAATTTCTGGAAGAATTGCTTGATTGATTTGGTACTGTGGAGGTTGGTCATAATAAGGTGTGTCAAAATTGTCACAAGGATATGGATTCCCCGTTTGACAATCTGAGCTGAAGTGTGGACTTCCACAGTAATCACAACAGTAAAACTGTTGAGTCTGGATTGGTGAATCATATGGGTATTGGTCATAACCAAAGTTCTGAACATCACCGGAAAACTGTTCATAGACAAACGTGTTTCCGGCTTGACTCTCAAATCCTTGGTGATGACCTCCACAAAACTCACACAGATATGTCTGTATCTCATGATGTGGTGGCTGGTAGGATGAATCAGATGTGTCATGGTAAGGATAGGGAGCTTGGTTATAGACAGACCCATCTCCTGACTCTACCATGCTACAGCCGGGACAATTCCCGCCATTATGAGGACCACCACACCATTGACAACCACAATGGTATGCATACGACATAGAAAGAATCAAAGGTTTACAGAGGGTGAGGAATGGAGAATCAAAGATGTGAGAGGGTAAAGGTGATTATTTTTGGATTTTTGGATAAACATTTTGTACAAATAAGAAAGAAAATGTTTTTTTTTTTTTTTTTTTTTTTTTTTTCGTTGAAAACTGATTTTAAAATGTTTTCGTGAACCGTTTTGTTTTTATAAGAAAATAAGAAGATAATATGAACAAGGGTGGTAAATATACAATGGGTGTATATCCCGATTCACTAATCTGAAAACCGTTTTAGAATAACGCGCACAACCTCCCCGGCAGCGGCGCCAAATTTTGATTGGCTCTAAACGGTCAACCTAAATTGACCAAAGGATGGTCAACTAGGTCAAACAGCCTAGAGTCAATGCTCCGCGGAATATAGTGTTTGCGCGGGTCGTTATGTCCCGACAAGGTGTGGATTTTATTCAAACGGGTTTGTGATCGGGTGAATTTGGACAGAAAGGGGTTTGTGATTGATTAAACTAAGGAATCTACAAGGAAATAGCTTAAATAAGCTATTTGAACAAGACTGGAACTTTCGAAAAACCAGAAACGTTTAAAACATAAAAACGTGTACGTTCATATTAAATTTACGTGAACGTACGAAATAAAAAGTGAAATCTGCAATCTGAAAACCCCCAGGGGGTGAAAATGACTTTTTACAAACTAAAGGATAAAAGAAAATTTTTAGAAAAAGAAAATAAATTTTTACACTAATTAATTATTTAATATTAATTAAATGCTACTTAATACTAATTTTTAATATTTAAATAACTTAAATATAATACAATATTATTTTAATACTAGAAAAATGAAAATTAACTTTCTAAAATTATAAAATAACTAAAAACTAATTTTAAAATTAAAAATATGTCTTTTTGTGATTTTTCTATTAATTAATTACTAATTAAATATTAATTACCTAATTAAACTAATTTAAATTATTATAAATACTAAAAGGACTTAGATAATTATAGAAAATTTTATATATCTAATTAACCATCACAGGAATCCTAGAAAATTATAAAAAGTTTGTTTTATATATTTTTACACTATTTACTAATTATTATATTAAATATTAATTAATGACTAATTAAACTATCTAAATTATAAAAACTATAAGATGAAGAGTAGAAATTATAAGAAAATTCCTAAAATTATTTTATAACTTAGAAAAGCTAGGTAAAATATAAAAACTAGGGTTTACTTTATAAAAACTAATTTTGCTATTTAATACTTAAATATTAATTACTTATTAATAAAACTTATATTAAATCTAATTAATACTAAATGACAAAATTAAACTTTGGAAAAATTACTGAATTTACTTTAAGATAAAAAGGAAAATTAAAAAGTTAAATAATATTAAATAGAAGTTATCACTTATTTTTAAAATTGGATTTTCTGGATTTTTCTTTTACAAAACTATCTAAATACTGAAAACAACTAACTTTAATAAAAACAACAAATTAAAAACACAACAATAAGCTTATCACAAGCTTATAATTCCCACAGTTTAAGCTTTTTGGCTTAAACTTGGGATTTGAAAAGGAAAAGCTGTGAGATGAGCTACAAGCTAAAAGATGAAAGGCCAAAATAGGTTTGAACAAGTTCCATAAACTGGAAAGAAGCTGAAACAACAAGCTACAACCACTGAATAAGCCACAAAGGCCAAATAAGCAATCCAAGTAACCACTAAACCACAAGCATCCCTGCAGTTAACTTTAAGGACAATTTCAGCTTATCAAATAAGCTGATAAGCTCAATATTAGGACTGAAGTAGCAAGCTGGGGTGGAGGGCTTTTCAAAAAGCCTAATATCACCCTCTGGGACCCACTATTGAAGGTAGGAGAGGGCAAGGAAGTTGGCAGATTTGGATAGTGGTCATGGTGCAGGGAGGTTCTCCCCCTGCAGGTGTATTTGGAGGGGTGTGGAGCCCTCAGAAAAAATCACAAAAATGAAAGGGAAGTGAAACCTAAAAGTTGAGCTGGGAGACTACATGTTCTGAAAAGCACAAGGCCTAAAAACAAATACACAATTCAAGAAAATTCATGCCATTTTGGGAAAAACTAAGAGAGTGCACTTTTGACTTTTTTGATTGTGATGAAAGTTTGACATAAATGAAGTTTGATCCTAATCTACTGAGTGATATTGATATAATAAGCTAAGATAAGGCAAAATTAAGCTAGAACAACAACTAATACACATAAAATGGTGATTATCTAACTAATTGACCCAACAATGAGCACATAAGCAAGATTCAAAGGTCATTTTGACTTTTTTTACAAATGGTGACTTGATTTTATGACTTACACTGGCTAACTAGACCCATAGTGAGATGTTTCAATAAAAATTAACAACAACCACAACCTGGAAGGTAGTGATCAAATCAAAACCAAACACCCCTTTACATGGATCTGTTAAGCTTTTTTTAAAGGAACCCATTGATTTAGACACAAGACTGATTCAAGAAAAACTTATTATCACATATAAAACTAAAATAAGCACATAAACACAGATTTAAACTACAAGTGCCTAGAATTCTAATTTATTCTTATTATGACAGTTAACTTAAATTTTGAGCACAAAGAAATTTCCAATGAACAAGCACCACTTCTTAAACACTATGCTAACCAAAACCTATCTATTCATCATGAATAAGCATAAATAAGAAGGTAATAAGTACTGTTACAGTAAAAAGCCAACAACTCAAAATATGCTTACAGAATGATCACATGCTGAGAACTGAAAAACCAGGAACCAAATTTGCTGCCTAAAGCCTCCAAATAGGCTACTACACCTCTGTAAACCAAGATCAATCTTGCTTCTTTACTCCTTTCTTCTTCTCACTAATTTCTGATTTATTTACTATTTATTTAGAAATTTTTAGTATTTATAGTGAACTTAGCATCAACTGATTCAAAAGCTTCAAATACTTGAGGAAACTTGTAACAACACTAAAGTGAGCTTAGACAAACAAAGAACAACCACTTTTAACAACAATTAAGTAAGAATGAGATTTTTAATGGAAAATGGTAAAAACTGAAGAAGATCTTAGAACTTGAAATTGATTATTGCAACAGGTTTTCAATACACTAAAAAGTTTGGAATTACATTAAGAAAGCAAAGTACACAACTGAATTTGTAAATTACATTATCTAAATTACACTATTCCTATGTCTACTCTAATAATTCTTCCATTCTGCTTCTTCTTTGATATATAGATGGTATTTTGAGGTCATGGCAGTCATTGAGGACTTTCCCACTTCACCTGAGCCCTTGGATTGGTCAATTCAATCTCCACCGTTCAAAATCACTTTTTGGCGCCAAATTGGTAATGGGGCAGGTTTTGGGATTAATTAATGTAGTTTGGAGGTATTAGTATGAGGTGGAGGGACAAGGTATGGGTTTGGTCTGAGGTGGAGGAGGGGGGTGGAGGAGGGGGGTGGAGTGTATCAGGGGAGTAGCAGGCTGCAAGTGGTGAGGGAAAGTGGTGGTGTTGACTTGTGTTGACCCTGGGGTTAAATAAAACGGGGAAGGGATTATATTTGTATGTTGGGCTGGGGTGGTATTTTGGGCCACAGGTTTTAGATTTAGGGGTTGGGTTTGGTTTTTGATAATAAAAGGCTAGGTGCATTTGGTTTAAAATAAATCACAAGGACCATAGTTGTAATTTCTGAAACATGAGGGGCTGGTTTGTGACTTTTCCCAAAGTTATCATAGGGACCCAAATTGCTACCTTTTATTTATCCAAGGTCCATTTTTGAACATTTTCCAAAATTAAAATACCCGGGGACCTTTTTATGTAATTTTCCAAAGTTGAAGGATTAAAACCGCCAATTCATGAAAACTTTTATCCAAGGACCAATATTGAACATTTTTGAATTTCCAAGGACTTAAGTTGACTTTTCTTTCCAAAAATATTTCCCAGGGACCAATTCTATCAAAAATGAAACTCCAGTGACTAAATTGCAAATTTCTAAAACTTTTGAGATTTTTCACCAAAGGACTAAATATGACAACTTATGATTTTAAAAGGACCTTTGGTGATAATTTTCCATATTTTGAATGACCAGGGACTAGTTTGTCATTTTATGAAAGTTAGGGGACTGAAACTGCCAATTTTGCAAACTTTGTACGTTTTTCATCTGTTTTTACTCATTTTGCATCTGAAACATATAAAACACAATTCCTGGAATATTTTCAGTATTTTGATGCATTTCTGAGTGTTTTTGTATGTTTTGCAGTTCATATTTGACCAAAAATGATGAGTGTTTGAGCACTCATCACTTAGTAAGAAAGGTTGGTTCTACCCCGATTAGAACTCGTTCTTTAGCATAGAATCGGTAAAAGTGTAAGCGACGTTGCATGGTTTTCTCTGTCAAATAATGGAGCTTGTTGACATAGTGAAGTGAACTCTCGAACTGGAAACTTGGGAAGTGGAGGGGCTGGGAAGGAGCTTCGTTGCCGAACCACTATAAATCCTTGTAGTATACTTTGATATTTTCATTATTTACTTATTCTCTTACATTTTCTTTTATACATTATCATTTCTTGATTTCACAATAAGTTGTCAAAACAATAATTTTAAAATGATAAAACTATTCAACCCTCCCCCTCTAGTTTTTCATAATTTGCATTAGAGCTACGTTTCCTAATATTTTAAAAATAAATGTTATTTTAAAACATGAATCGATCTATGTATGCCGAAACTACAAAGAAGGGAATCTACATAAAGACCACAACTTTTTGAAAGCGGGAATTTTATTTATTAGAAAAACAAATTTGAAACTTATATGAAATTAAAAGTTATCGATCTCTGGCATATTATCCTTGAGGGTGATTTTAAACCTATTATTAGAAACATTACTACTCCAAGAGATAAGATAGTTCCTTATGAACGTCAATGCGAAGAAACAAAGAAAAGTTTGTTAAAAATAATGAGGCTAGATGGTTTTATTAAATGCTTTCGTAAAAAGAAATATGAAAGAATTTTTATGTGTAAAATGGCTAAAGAAATTTTGGACTCATTAATAATCACGCATCAAGGAAATTCCCAAGTCAAAGATAACAAAATTGATTTTCTTATTCAATAATATGAACAATTTTCTATCCTTAAAGATGAAAGCCTTGATAGTAGTTTTGCTAGATTTAATACTATTATTACTACTCTAAAAGCACTTGATGAAATTTATTCTAGAGAAAAACTATGTGAGAAACTTTCTTAGAGCTCTTCATTCATAGTGGAGGCTAAAGGTGACTGCTATTGAAGAATCAAAAGACTTGGCACCACACCACTAGACGAACTTATTGGCAATCTTAAGGTGTATGAAGTGGTAATGGAAAAGGACACCAAAATGAATCAAATTGCTCCTTTTTCTAGAGATTCTTGAGCAAGTTTATCAATGTTAGTATCAAGAATGTCAATGTGATAACATGAATCATCAATGAAAGAGGAGTTTTTAATTGATTGGTCCATATCGAATATAATTCTTTCATTCCCTACTTCTAAGGTTATCTTTCTATTAAAAACATCGATCATAGCATGGGCAGTTGGTAAAATGGTCTTCTTAAAATTATCGGTTTCCTAGAATCTTCAGGCATGTTCAATATTACAAAATCCACAGGGTAAACAAATTTATCTACTTTAATAAGCACGTTTTCAACAATTCCATTACGATATTGAACCGATCTATCAACAAGTTCAAGGCATATCCTAGTTGGCTTAGGTTATCCTAAACCTATCCTATCGTACATAGTGGAAAGGCATTAAGCTAATATTGGTTCCTAAATCATCAAGAGCATTCTTAATAGATAAATTACCAATATGGCATGGAATAGTAAAACTCCCAGGATCATTTTCTTTAAAAGGCTTCCTGTTTTGTAATGCCGCAGAACATAGCTCGTTTATCATTATTGTGCAGGCTTCTTCTAGACGAGTTTTATTTGTTAAACGATCCTTCAGATACTTGGCATACTTTGGCATCAATACTAAAGCTTCAACAAATGGAATGTTAATATGGAGCTAATTTAGGTTCTCTAGGAATTTCTTGTGTTGAGCTTCCTCATTTTCTTTCCTCAATCAATTAGGAAAGGGTATATAGGCGGTCGATATTGCTCAACCATAGGTTTAGGTTTCAAAAGCTCTTAAGCCTTAGGTGCGATTACTTCTTCTGCTTGGACATCATTAGTCTGACATGTCATAAATTGTGGGTCAAAAATTTTTGTTTGTCATCGTGGTTTGAGTGGCATATTAGGAGAAGTGGTAACAAAACCACTCTTAGTAGTAACAGCTTTGATGTCAAATTTTCTCATAGTAACCTCTTAATTATGAGTCCTTGTTCTTTTAGTACTGATTCTGTTGATGTCTTGAATTTATTGACTAACTCTTCATTAGCCTCATGATATTTTGAAGATCCCATAACCGAGTTAGTTATCATTTTCTCAATACTTGGTTTTTCTTCCTGACATTATAGTTTCTTTTCGTTCATAATAAAGTATCCAGGAGCTTGTTTCTTGTATAATCACGGTCTGGATAATGTTTCTCAAGGAAGTTACCATATAATGCATTTCCTACTGACTTCTCGTCTCTGTGTCTGTCAATTTCATCAGTTCCACTTTAAGACTAACAATTCGATCAATAATGGATGATAGGCTAGACAGATCATCATTGCTTACGTCCTTGTATAATGCACCATCATGCGATTTGTGAGAATGATAAGCCTTTTCTTGGATGGCCTTTTCAGCTTTTTCTACATTCATTTTAGAAATGGGTCCCTGCGATTCTAACATTTGTCTTGTGCTAATGTTTAGGCCCTTATAGAATGCAACTAGAATTTGTATTTTAGTTAGATAATGCCGAGGATACCTTACTATCATGTGTTTAAATCTCTCCCATGCTTTATACAAGGTTTCGTGCTGATCTTGTTTAAAATTGATGATTTCTTCAACCTTTTTAGTTGTCCTTAAAGGTGGACAAAATTTATTAACAAATTTGGATTTGAGAGTGTCCCAAACTGTAATGGTACCCATGGGTTCACTTCTCAGCCACTACATTGCTTAACTAGACAATGTCTTAGGAAAAATTTGAAGCATCAGTTGATCACTAGATATATTAGGAACATGAAACAAGTCATTGATTTCAAGAATCTTGAACATATGTTCGTTATCGTGTTTTTCATCTGCTCCGCTAAATATATTTCATTTTCATTCCTTGAGAATTTAACCCTTTAGTTTAAATGCCTCATTAACCTTAAATTCAGGACGCACTACACTAGGCCCGACATTCCTTTTTATTTGAGACATATATTACTCCATAGTTGGTTCCTTCATTTCTTGATATAGATAGAAAGAATACAGTAGTGTAGGTTTTACAGGAACAAAAATAAAATTGAAAATAGAAAATCTGCAGTAACATACAGACGATACGCCATATGCCAATGTTTAGGATAATATGTCGTATTTTACAGAAGAATACACCGTGTGTTGTTGTAAGCTCAATATGCCGTATCCACAGACAAGGATACGCCGTATCATACACCTGATACAAATAATGCAGAAACAAACAAACAATCAAACGATTAAACATCAAACAAATGAATGAAATTAAAGCTAAAAATAGAAAACACTAAAAATTTAATCTAGAAAAACAAAATAATACCAATAAAATAAGCTAAAGCTGAAATCACTCCCTGGCTGTAGCGCCAAAAACTTGATTTGATCTATCTCGGTGTAAGATTTCTATCAAGTTTTAATATTTATAATTTTCGAGTAACCAATAGACTAACAGTTATGGGTAGTGTACCCAATCAGATGTAGCTAGTGAAATGTAAGCACGGGTCATTCGCAAGGAGTGAGTATACTAAAGCTAAATTAAAGGTATTCTATTCTAATAATAATGCAAGGGGTTCAATCAGAGAGATTGGTATTTGTTAGTGCAAAAAGTGTGACTAGGTTAGAATTGGGCTTAGTCAGGAGCGGGCCGTCCTTGCTGGGCCATCCGCTGTAGAGTTCGTGCACTAATTCAAGTAAAGAGTAATATTCCCTGCACACAGAAAGGTAAACCTTTAGCCTTATCTTGGAGACGGACCCCACGATTAAGCTCCGGCGTGAGAGTAAGTACCCATGTTGTCAGAGAAATATCTGAGTGTTGGGATGAGTGAGAAAGTCATACCTCGAAATGTGTAGTGAGGCCACCTTTTATAGGTGATGGAAATGCCAGGTTTCCTGTTATTTCGCATATTTGCTATAGTGGTTGAGGTAGGACCGTTGTCTGGCAAGGGTCCAGAGCTTAATCAATGTTATGTAGACATAGACTATTTTCCGGACCATGGGTCGGTCCGCGAGTGTACTTCAGGAGTTCCGCTCAATCGTTAGATGTCCTTGTGCCCTGCTCTTAGCTTGGGGCATTTAGTCCTACCCAGCTTAGTGGGTTTATTGGGCTGGAGCCCAGTTCGTTCCGGGGCCGGAGCCCAGTTTTGCTAATTGGGCTGGAGCCTGGTTTATGTGTTGGGCCGGAGCCCGATTGTATAGTGCAGTCCAGGCCCAGTAGGCCTGCTATCCGTACTATACGTCATCAAGTCCTCCCAATCTAGTGCGTTCATTGCCCACGTGCTTTGGTAACGTGCGGTGAATGTTTCTAGACTAGACTCACTGTTTGTTCTGCCCTTGGCATAATTCCTTTGTATTGCGGAGCTTGGATTGTCAATGGACAAGTTTGCGGGGGAAATCGACCCTTTTTTAGTCCTTCTAGGGAGCCATTTTTTTTTGCTATACAGCTGTTATCCTTATCTTTCCCTTCTTATCGTTGCCGTTGATTTTATACTCTTTTGGCATGCGACATTTATTTTGGTCTCATGGGGGAACGTTCTATAAATACCTAAGATTGCGTGTTTCCCTTATTTCTTTTCGTTTCTCTTTCTTCCGCGTTTCATAAAGTTTTTTCAGACTTTATTTTTCTGTTGCTTTGTCGGTTGTTACCTCTCGGTCGTTCGTATGGAAATAGCTAAGATTACGGAAGTCAAATCTCGTCTGACGCAAGAGAAACTTGACGACTTGTGTCGTGAATACCTCATTCCGTCGTTTATTAATCCTATTTTACCAGATTCTGATTAGGCTATTAGCCAGTATCCTCCGGGGAAGATTGGTCTATACAGTTGGTTCTTTGATTTTCCGGTATCCGCTTGCCTCTTTCCATGTTCTTTGTTGAAGTTTTAAAGCATTATCAGATTAATATTTCTCAGCTTTCTCTTTTTGGTGCATGTAAAGTTTGTCATTTTGAAGTTGTTTGCCGTGCTCATAATTTTGCCCCGTCGGTGGGTCTTTTCTGTCGTCTTTATGTTAAGTTTATAAAAAACGGGTGGGCGTCGTGTAGCAAGCATCCTAATACTGACACTTATTTTGATATAGCTTTAGATTCTGTGAAGGGTTGGAAAGACCACTTTTTCAGGGTTGATGCGTCTGCTTGCCCCGTTAGTTATCCTTGGTGTCTGACCTATGGTGTTGAGGGTGATTCGGGTCCTGCTCCATTTCGTAGGTACCTAGAGGCTTTCCTTTGTTGGGTTGGCTTGAGCCGTTTTACCCTTTTGGAGAGGATGAGTACCCTGTATTTTGTCTTTGTGGAGAAGGTATGTGTGCTATACTTACTGTTGTTGTTTCTCTCCCCCTTTATTATTGTGTCATCGCCGTAATTTTTTTTATTTATAGATATAAGTGCGCACACCTTTATCACGCATGATGATCCTAGTGAGGTGGGAGTTGAGGCGAGGCAGTTAGTGGAGGGCGAACCCAGGCTCCTTGACGTGACTCGTAATTTTGTTGTTTCACTTTCTCCACCCGCGCATGATCATGCGGAAGGTAAGCTAGAGGCCAAATGGCCAATGATGGTGGAGGTGATGGTTCGTGGCCCAGTGTTGTTTTTGGGGGTGGTCTTAGCAACCCAAATGATAGTCAGGCAGGAGGTGCTTCTTCGCGGAGATTTGTTATTTCCAAGAAACGGAAGCAGAAGGTGAAGCCCAGCGTGGGTGCTCCGACTCTTTCACCCAAGAAGCTAAGGGCTGATCAAGGTCTTTTGAATAGACCTACTACTGCTGGTAAGTCTAGGGCCGTTATTAAAAGCATGATGCCTACTTACTTTCAAGGTTCACAACATTTTTTTAAGTCATCGTTCCATGTACCATCGGTGCCTTTTGTTTCAGAACAAGAAGTTGGTACCCCTCTTGATGATGCTATCAATCCCTCTGTAACACCCCCATTTTTCACTGATCGCAGCGGATTAAGTGTATGGGGTATTACTCATGGAAACAAAGACAAGATAATAGAAAACGACTCGAAAAGAGACGTTTTTTAAAAAGGTGTTATCATTCATTTATTCATCAGAGTTTTTATAATAAAAGATGTACTTTTACCAATAGATAGGTCCCTAAGATACGTTTTATGACACAAAACTTGATAAATGATAACTAATCTGGACGTCCTCATGTCCAGTACTTCTCCGTTCCAGGGTTCCTATAGTGCGTAAATACCTAAGATAACATGCTTAAAAGTCAACACATAGGTTGAGTGAGAGTCATAGGTTTAAGTAATTAAAGTGTGAATACAAGTTCCACAGGGTTCAGCTTAAACCCTATGTGTGGAAAGGTTTTAGTGATAGAAGGTATATTGCACTAAGCTCATGAACCACACGTTAACAGTCCGGGTCATGGGGTTTGCAGACCAAACCATGAGGGGACGGGAAGGATAACTTGACAAAGTTAAACCTTCAGTGGGTTCAAATATAGTACTTATTGGTACCATCCAGTAAGATGTTAATACCAACGGGAGTTGTCAAACTCCAATAGATCTATCAACTATATTCGCGTTCGCGTGGGTAAAATATCTCAAACGATTAGATTCATGAATTTTTGGTAATGTAATAACGGCATATAGTTTACTCGTGCAATGACCAAGGGAAAAGTCTTGTATTCGGTTTAAAGCATGTATCCCCCTCACAGGGTTGTAACACATTTAAAAGTGAGGCTATGAAAACTCACCTGGGTCTTCAAGTAAGTAAAGTAGGGGTTTAGACAACTCACTCACGTATCCTGGGGGTTGTGTAGGTGTGTGTATGTCAAGTCTTAGTCTAGGTTTTTGTAACTAATTACTATTAAGTTTTTTTATATATAACATAACACCGTTCAGGCCATCGTAATTCAGAAGTATATGACTCCTCACATGAAGCTCCCTACTATTGTATTATCTTATCAACATAATACCGTTCGGGCCATCATAATTCAGAAGTTAATACTCCTCACACGAAGCTCCTTACTATTGAGTTAAGTTGTTATTAGGGTTTTAGTTATAACATAACACCGTTCAGGCCATCATAACTCAGAAGTATATGCAATAATCGTTCGAGGAGTCAGGGCACTTTAATTCGTAAACCCAACAAACTCATCAAAATAAAGTATCCACATAGTACTCCTCGCATGAAGCTCCCTAGTATTGTGTTATGCTTCTAACTTAAATAGGTATTGTATTTATATGAAAATAGTCCATTTTTACCCTTTAAGTTTATATATTTACATTCCTACCCTATACTTATAAACTTATAACAATTAGGCATATAACTTTCTAATTATTGCACATTTAGTCCCTATGCTTATATATTTTAGAGTAATGACAAAAATAGTCCCTAAACTATACTAACTTTCATTATTTACTCTATTTACCCTTAAGTTTATAATATTTGCAATAGTAGTCCTTTTTAGTTTAATACTTGTTTTAATTTCTATCCTAAGGTTTTATACTTTGCAAAACTAGTCCTTACACTTATAAATTCTAGGAAATGTCAAAAACAGTCCCTAGACTTTATAGTTTTAGGAATTTATGATATATACCCCTATGCATGTAAAGTTTTGCAAAACTAGTCCTAAATGCATGTAAATCATATTTTAACATAAAAATTAGGTTTCTAAGCTTGTTTCTAACTCATATGAGTTCAAATAAGTCATATAATTCAGATTATATCATGTAAATAAGCTATGTAACACGTAAACATGCAATTCGACTATAACTAGGGTTACGAAAAGAAAGCATGCAAACAAGAAGATTTAAGACTATCCTATGGTTTCTAAGGCTTATACTAGTGTCCTAGGTCTATTATAAAACTACTATAACGTAAACTAAAGCTTACCTAGGTCGTATAAGGGTGAACGAGACTACATGGGTTTCTAGGGTTTCCTTCGAGTCAAACCACAACTCGGCTAGGCCAAGGCTTCACCACTCATTCCCTATAGCATCTAATGGTCTTAAACTAAAGAAAGGTGTGAGGTAGAGAGGAGAGAAAGGTGTGAAGAGAAATGGAGGGCAGGGGAGGGTATTTATAGCCCGCGTTTGGAGTGGTGAGCAGGGCATGGCTGCTAGGTGTCGTGGAAGGGGAGGGTGGAGTAAGCAAAGCTATGGGGTGGTGTGGCAGGTCTAGATGGTGATGAGGAGCAGCTATGGTGGTAACTAGGGGGCGCCATAGGCCGGTTGTAGCAGAAGAGAGCCGAGGGAGGCGGTTAAGGGCAAGGTGGTGACAAGTAGGTGATCCACCTACTTGCTTGGGTGGTTAGAGATGCTAGGCTGCTACCTTACTATTAGGGAGGTTCTATGGTGGTTGCTTGGTGGTTTTAAGGTGTTTAAGTAGCTTAGTTTAGGTGTTTAGGTCAAGTTTTAACTTAGTTTTGTATAGTGAGATTTTAAGGTTTTGGCTAGGGTTTAGTGCTTCATTTAGGGTCCTAATGATTTTTAGTAACTAATATAAGGCCTTAAATAGCTTATACTAAGTGGTGACAACTTATGGTAATGATTTGGGATAGTTTAGACCTAGTTTCGGGAAGTTATGGCCTAATTAGGGTTTTGTGCTTATATGACTTGTACCTAAGTTCTAGGGGGTTTTACTATGATCTAGGTAGTCTATTATATCCTAAAGTAACTAATGTAACTTATATCTAAGTCTTAAATACTATCATGTTAGTTCAGATAAGCAATTAGGGTTTTAAAGCTAACTGGGAACACATAGGTGCGTTTAGGGTTTTTCAGAAAGTATAGTGTATTAGAGTGATAGTTTTATTAGTAAAAATATGTTTATAACCTTGACTTGACATACCGGGATGTTTACATCAAGTAAACGTAGTAGTGGTTAGCATAGGTGGATACGTGAGCTTGTCTAGAGGTTAGTTAGGTCATAAGGATATAATAAAGAAAAAATTTAGCTCGGGAAAATCCTATAAGCATTTCTAATCCTAGTTTGTGCTTAGTGAGGGCCTAAGTTAAGTTAGTAAGGCATTTCTAATCCTAGTGTGCTTAGTGAGGGCCTAAGTTAAGTTAGTAAGGCATTTATAATCCTAGTGTGCTTAGTGAAGGCATAAGTTAAGTTAGTAAGGCATTTCTAACCTAAGGGGAAGTTAGTGGGTTGTTACACCTTCCCTTCGCACTATACATCCTACGAAGAGGTTTGTTATTTCTCCTGACTCTTCAGTTTTTGTAAGTACTTTTGATGCTCAGGTTGACATACTTTCCAGTCCTCCGCTCCCTCTACGTCGGTTGCTACTGAGAGGATCACTTGATTTGATCACACACTATAAGGTGTTGGACCTTTGTAATGTGTAAATATGATACTTTGAGTGAATAAGATATATCTAAGATCTTCCTTTTATAGTCCAAGGAAAAGATCTTTTACAATCTATATGACTCATCAAATTACTAGCTTATGACTTATCTTTATTCTAGCTAGATGATGACTTATCATGTTAGTCATTAAGATACAACATGTATCTAGGATTACAACTCACTTGGAGTGTTCAATTTGATGACTACAACAAAGATATTTTTCTTGTATATGAGTCAGTAGAATAAGTTGTACTTATCTACACAGCTGTTGTATGAGTCATAGTAGCATCAGCAGAATCCATCAGTAGAAACACCTTCAGTAGAAAACGTTCTTCAGCAGAATCCATCAGTGGAAATGTGCTTTGTGCTTTATCAGTAGAAACATACTTGATGTATTTCCTTAAACCTTTATGCTGATTCTTCTGGTTATTTAATTCCCAACAATCCTCCCCTAAACATGTGAATTACATTCAAACATGTTTTTCTGAATTAAATGAGGACTTTGTGAAGATCTTTCAAACACTTCATTGTCAGACTGTGATCTAAACTTTCTTCTCTTTTGAGTGATTGAATGTCTTTCTCTGTAACTCATCCGCTTTCTGTTCTTTGCTCCAATCTTGGACTAAAAGATGGTGCAATTTTCAACTTGAAGAATTGTAAGAGGCAATGATGCTGTGTATCTTGGATGCTTGTTCCAACAAATAGAAATCATCTTTCAGCATGTCTTTGGAAGTGATGAACAAACGTAGTGAACTGAAATTGGAACCTTTCATCTTTTGATCTAGATAGAACTTTCTCCTATCAGCTCTGTTCTTGTTCTTTATCAGTAGAAACCATGTCATCATCTTGTATGCTCTTATCTTTTCCTTCTTTTTCTTTGGTTAATCTTCCTTTAAAGGGCTTTTGTAACCTCCCCTGAGATTTATTTCTCTCCTGAGCAATTTCCTCCCCTGTTTGGAAGATCTCTCACAATCATATCATATCATCTGATCTAGCAATTTTCATGTTTTCAGACAATTTGTACATGAAGCCATCAATTCCTTAAGAGTTTAAATACTGCCCTCATCACTTCTAGGTGTGTAACCTCCTATGAGTGGTGAATCACTGAGCATTGACTCATAATCCATCATTAGATGATTTTCTGAGCCTATTTGAAAATCCTTTTTAAGAAATATTTGATTTAGCAGTATGAACATGATTTTATGATAAAAAATCATACTGCTTCTAACCATTTTGAAGGGATTAAGTGTGGTAACTAACACTTAATCAAAATTTCGGTTTAAAGCAACCTCTGGTTGTGTGAGAACCAATGTTTTCAGTTATAAATAACTGCCTGTGTACAGATAAACCTATTCAAAAGGCTTTCTTTATAGGGTTTCCAGCTCGTGGCATTTGTTACCTCTAACACAAGTGTTAGATTCACTATTGCTCGTTGTTCTTTCTATCAGATATCCGTAGATTAGTCACATTATACTTGAGAGTATAAAATGATAGAAAGTGAGTTGTATCAGTTATTAACTGATCAACTAATTCATCAATTCAATGTGAAACATCATAATCAGGTTCCAAGAAAGAAGTTTTAAGGAGTTTTGAAATCCCAAACTCTTTCTATCATGAACCTATTATATCAGCAACAATGATCAGCATTCAGCAGCAATGATCATAGATTTCACTTGAAATAGCCTTTGAGCTCAAACATTCACACCTGAAATTGTTAGTCTAAAACCAAAAGAACAAAGTACAAAGTACTTGTCTTGAATTAGAATTATGCATAGGACTAACTGTATGAATAACTTTAAATTGGTAATAGTAGTTTTAGATGACAAAGTTAGATGCATTAACAAAATCTATATACAAGAACACATTATATTGAAAAATTTAAAGGTTAAGCATTCCAATACCTGCTACCAAGTACTGAAATCTTCCAACATCAAAAGCTTTTGTAAGAAGATCTGCAAAGTTTTGTTCTGAAGCAATTTTCATTACTTGAATTAACCTCTTTTCATTGCAATCTCTAATAAAATGATGTCTAATTTCAATGTGTTTTGTTTTAGAATGTTGCACTGGATTTTTAATAATGCAAATTGTACTACTATTACCAATATGAATAATGGTATGTAAGAAATTGAACCCATAGTCAAGAAGTTGGTTTTGAAGCCATAGGACTTGACCACAACAATTTGCAGCAGCTACATATTCAGCTTCAGTTGTTGAAGTAGCCACCATTGTCTGCTTCTTACACTTCCATGAGATAAGTCTACACCCAAGGAATTGACATCCTCCAGTTGTTGACTTTCTGTCCAAGCTAGCACTAGCATAATCACTATCTGAGTATGCTACCAAGTCAAAAGATGACTCCTTAGAATACCACAGACCCAACCTAGGTTGCCCCTTGAGATATCTAAAAATTCTCTTGACTGCTGTTAAATGAGAAACCTTAGGAGTTACTTGATATCTTGCACAAGCACAAACAGAGAACATGATATCAGGTCTTGATGATGTAAGATACATCAAAGAACCTATCATAGATCTGTATGTGTGTACATCCACATTAGTTCCTTCTACATCTTTAAGAAGTGGCTTCTCAGGATCCATTGGTGTGCTTGTTGTTTTGGAATCAGTAAATTGAAACTTTCTAAGAATCTCTGCAACATATTTGTCTTGACTAATAAAGATTCCTTCTCTTGATTGTTTAACCTGCAGACCCAAAAATAATGTAAGTTCCCCCATGGAACTCATCTGAAACTTATTGTGCATAAGCTTCTCAAACTCCAAACACATCTCCTTCCTTGTAGATCCAAAGATGATATCATCTACATACACTTGAACTAGCAAAAGATCCTTCTTATGCTTCTTGGTGAAAAGTGTCTGATCTATCTTGCCTCTTTGAAATCCATTTGAAATTAAGTAGGAAGCCAGTGTTTCATACCAAGCTCTTGGTGCCTGATGTAGGCCATATAGAGCTTTAACAACCTTGTACACTTTGTCTGGATGGTCAGGATCAACAAAACCAGGAGGTTGTGAGACATACACCTCCTCTTCAATAGTACCATATAAGAAAGCACTCTTGACATCCATTTGATAAACTGTGAATCCCATAAATGAAGCATAAGCCAAAAAGAGTCTAATGGCTTCAATCCTTGCTATAGGAGCAAAAACTTCTTTATAGTCTATCCCTTCTTCTTGTGTGTACCCTTGAGCTACTAATCTAGCTTTATTTCTTATCACTATGCCCCTTTCATCCCTTTTATTCCTAAAAACCCATCCAGTGCCAATTACCCTTACACTACTTGGTAAATCAACTAGCACCCATACCTTTTGAATCTTAAACTGAAGAAGCTCCTCTTGCATAGCCTCCAACCAGCTTGAATTCTCTAGAGCTTTATGAATATTCTTTGGTTCATCTTGTGAGAGAAAACATACAAATAAGCAAGAGTTTGAAAACTCATGCTGTTTTGAAGCATAAAGGGCATCAAGAAGCCCTTGTTGATCTGAAGACATCAATTATTGTCTTGTCTTCACTCCTGATTGTACATCTCCAATCACATTGTCCAGGGAGTGAACTTTGTGAATCCTTGAGTGTGGAGTAGAGAGAACTTGATAATCAGGTGGAAGGTTGTTGAAATCCACCTCATTTTTTGAGAGATTTGCCTGTGTTTCTTCTGATGGACCATCAGAGAAACATTTTGCTCATCAGCGGGAACGATTTGCTTATCAGCAGAAACAGCAGTGTTACTTCTGACTTGAAACTCTTGTTCCTCAGTTCTATCTTTCTTGCATCCATCTTCAACATCTTCTTTAGATTTACCAGAAGAAGATTCACCATTTATTGAAGTTGAATCCACACTTGAATTTGTCCATATTGGCATGATTACATAATCTTGAT
The DNA here is from genome assembly GCA_030686995.1 of Artemisia argyi. Classification (NCBI taxonomy): domain Eukaryota; kingdom Viridiplantae; phylum Streptophyta; class Magnoliopsida; order Asterales; family Asteraceae; genus Artemisia; species Artemisia argyi. Next base: position 109,535,712 of record CM060690.1, on the reverse strand, counting down.
TTGCCTCATTCTCTAATCCTTCTCCATTTGTTGCATCAGTAGTTTGTGAACCAGAAAATTCATTAGTTTCTGCAACAAAAGGCACATAATTCATTGATTTGGATAGAGATTCAAGATCAAATAGCCATTTGGGACCTTGACCTTCTACATTGGTTTTATTTTCCAAAAACTTCACATGTGGATTTTCCTCTACTCTTCTAGTTCTAATGTTGTATACTCTGAATGCTTTGCTATTGATAGAATATCCAACTAAGAATCCTTCATCTGCTTTACCATTAAACTTTCCAAGATGGTCTAAGGTATTTAGAATTGTCACATGACATCCAAAAGGTCTAAGAAATCCTATTTCAGGAGTTCTACCTCTAAAAAGTTCATATGATGTCTTATTGTGAGGTTTTACAACTAAAACTCTATTTTGAACATAGCAAGCAGTGTTGACTGCTTCTGCCAAAAAAGTTATAGGAAACTTAGAGTCAGCTAACATAGTTCTAGCAGCTTCTATTAGTGTTCTATTTTTCCTTTCAGCAACTCCATTCTGTTGTGGAGTTCTTGCAACACTAAATTCTCTTTTAATACCTTTTTCTTTGCAGAAATCATCCATAACTCTATTCTTAAATTCTGTCCCATTATCACATCTAATGACTTTTACTCTTTTACTTACTAGGTTTTCTATCTCTATAATGAAGGTCTTAAGGATGCTAGAAGTTTCATCCTTAGCTCCTAAAAAGAATACCCATGTAAATCTACTAAAGTCATCAGTAATAACTAGACAATATCTCTTATGCAACAAACTTCTAACATTTGTAGGACCAAATAAGTCCATATGCAGCATAAATAATGATTGATTGATAGAGTTAAAAATTTTGGGCTTACAAGTGGCTTTATGTTGTTTGCCTTTAAGACAAGCAATGCATGTTTGATCATTTTCAAATCGTTTTTGAGGTAAACCTCTTACCAAACCATCTTTGACAATATTATTTATGGTTTTGAAGTTAATATGACCAAGCCTCCTATGCCATTTCATAGATTCATCCAATGTGGCCTTAGCAATAAGACAAGTAAGAGAATCTTTTCGAACAAGTTTCTTCATATCAACACTGTACATGTTGCCTTTTCTTGTAATTCTAAGAAGTGCTTGACTTTCATCAGGCATCTTAAAATCAGAAGAAAATACAAGACATTCAGTGTCAGTAAAGAGAACTTTGTTCTTTTTGTCACACATTTGTGAGACACTGAAAAGATTATACTTAAGCTCTTGCACATAGTACACATCTTCAAAATCTAGTTTACCGGTTTTAATAGTACCTTTACCAGTAATCTTTCCTCCAATTCCTCCTCCAAAGGTAACATAGCCTCCATCTACTGATTGAAAATTTGAGAGATAAGACTTGTTGCCTGTCATGTGCCTTGAATATCCCCTATCTGAGAATCCTAGATCTTCAGTATCTGCTGATGAATGTCCCTGCACATAAATAAAGGAATTAGTTTTGTTTTGGGATCCAAACCATTTCTGACTTGGATCCGCCTCTTGCATCAATGAAATTTAATCCTTTGAGAATAGTTGATGCAACATTGGATTAAAGAATCCAACATGCTGAGGCCTTAACAGCATTTGCCCTGTTTCCCTTAGCAGTGATATGAACTGTTTGGCTATCAGCAGAAACTGATGGCTTTGCAGTTGTATCCTTTGGTTTCCAAAATTGTTTTTGGACTACTGCTTTTGTTAGAATGGGTCTTTTAACAACATTTAATGCATATTTGAAAGTTGTTTTAGCACTTTTAACTGTTGTTTTTGGGTAAACAGTCAGATATGGTCTATCAGCAAAAACCATTTTCTTATCAGCAGGAACTGAAACTGTTTTGGGTTTTGTTCTAGTAAAATTAGAGTGACTTTTAGGTGTTTGCCTTTTTAGATTCACCCTATTGTTTGTATACCCATATACCCATTGATTACAGAAAGCTGCAGGATGGTTAAAACTACCACATGTGTAACAAGCTTTGTTATCTCTTTGTTGTAGAGACTTGAGGCTATACCAATTCCTTTGGTTGCCTCTGGGGTTGTTTATGGTTCTATATTGTTCACAATATCTTACTGGTTGCCTAATATATGTTTAACATTGTTTTTAGGCTTTTCAGTACTATGTTTGACTATCTTAGGAACACATGTTCCTGCTTTCTTAACCACTTCAGGTTTTGACATAACCTGTTTAAACTTTTTGTCATCAGATGTTGAGTCCTCAATGATTGGACCATCTGACTTTCTACAAGAACACACGTTGTCCTTAGGAAGTGAAGTTTTACTTAAACTTTCACTTTCTTTCAAAGGTTCATTATCAACTACATTAGTCTTTGGTTGAACTCCATATTTGAATTCAGGTAGTTGAAATTCAGGTAATCCTGTGTGTTCTAGGTCAATTCCTGGGGGTAAAGGAATACCTCTATATGGTGGAGGAACATATTTGTATCCAACACCAGACTTAGCTTTATTAATTACTTGACATTCAATTAAGTTAGTCACACCCTTAGATGCATAATCTAGTGTTTCTACACTCATTTGAATATTCTCTTTAGCCTTACTAAGCCTATCTACTTCAGCTTTCAAGTTACTAATGTCATTATCTTTAAACATTATTTCTCTTTCAAGAAGAATTTTGACATCAGTAAAGGTAGATTCATTTGTTCGAAAATGTATGACTTGTTCCTCTAGAGTAGCTATACCTCTATTATGATTAGTTAAGCTATGAGCTGTATCAATTAACTCTGTCCATTGATTTGCATAACGTTTGGTTAAGGTTTCTAAACTTTTAAGAGCAGAACAATTATTTGAACAAACTTTATCAGATTGTACCTCTGTAGAGAAAGCCATAAGAGCTGTCCGAGGAGAAGTGTCTTCTTCATCAGCAGTAAAGCTCCAATCAAATCCTAATCCATCAATAGCTACCATAGCCTTTGGATTGGTTGATTCCCCTGTCTTGGACGTGCTTCCAAAACCTCTATTCTTGCTATCTTGCTACCTTGGCCTTCTACATTCTCTTGAGAAGTGCCCCAACATATGACAGTTATAGCATTCTATCTTTGACTTGTCAAAACTAGCAGTATCATTGCTGCTGATGGTGAGTTTCTTCCCCGTCCTCTGATAGAATTTCTTAGCCCTCATGCTAAGAAGAGAAATTTTCCATTTTAGGTCCATCTCTTCTAAATCATCATCATTGATTTCTAGAAGATCTTCATGAGTAAGCATGGACCCATTATTTTGACTTGTGAAAAAGGCACAACAAGCCTTTTCATTCAATATACCAAAAGTACTGCTTGATGAACTAGCAGCACCAGCTCCACTATCAACCTTTTCATCTTTAACTGGTTTTGAGATACTAGGAGATGACATAAAAGCCATGTTCCTAGTATATGAACTAGAGACACCAGTTTTCTTTACTTCTTGTTCCACAATTTTAAAGTTGCTATACAAATCCATAAGATCCATAGTGTCTATGTCTGGTTTATCTTCCAAACAACAACATGCATAGCCCACTCTTCTGGTAAGCTTCTCAGAAATTTTGAGTTTAAATCTTCTAGAGGTATATCAACCCCAAGAACAGCAAGTTGGCTCACAATTTTCTGTAGCCTTGTAAACTTGTGGTCAAGAGATTCATTCATGGTTGATGAGAAATTTTCAAACTGTTGCTTGAGAAGGGTTCTCTGGATCTTCTTTGTGGCTTCATTCCCTCCATACCTTGCAACAATTTCCTCAAATAATGACTTGGCATCTTTGAATTTGCTGAAGTTTATAAGTTGATCATTTGGAATGGTCATCATCAGCATACTTCTGGCCTTGAGGTCATTTTTCTTCTTTATTCTTTCATCAGTAGTTGTAGGGATAGTTTGAACGACTGTAATTTCCCTACCTTCAACTGTTGATGAAGTGGTTGTGGGTTTGAAAGAGTTTCCATCTTCAATGATGTCCTAGAGAGTGTAATCCTGTAGCTGAAAAAACTGTTCTATTCTTAACCTCCACAATTCAAACTTATTCTGTTTGAGAACTGGCAACTTTGCAGCAACATTTGTTTGAATAGATTCTGTATCCATTTCTTCTTCTAAATCAAAGATATCAACCTGGAAGCTATGATACCAACTGAGAGGATCACTTGATTTGATCACACACTATGAGGTGTTGGACCTTTGTAATGTGTAAATATGATACTTTGAGTGAATATGATTAAGTATGCAGAATCTACTTAACCACACTTAGAATGTTTATTGGAAATGAAACTGTGATGCTTGTGTTTATTTAACAAAGAACAATGAAAGTATTTCACCAAAACTGTTAGAAATGAAGCTGAGCGATATTTACGTGAATTGGAGTAGACAACTAGAATGCATAAATTGCAGGGACTACTAATGTAATACTCTAATAGTTGTCTTATGTAAGGCCTATAAATACCTCTCAAGGCTTCACTTGAGGGGTGTGGGTGTGCAACATAATTTATCATAATAAAAACATCTTTGTTTCAAAAAAAAAAAAAAAATAATAAGAAAAAAAAAAGAAAAAGAAAAAAGTTTTTTGGCGGGAAATTTTGAGTAAAAATTATTTTTTACAGGAGATTAAACGTTCAATTTTTACGCGAGATTCAAAGTTTGGTATAACGTTGAAAATTTCGGCCGAAAATTCAAATTTTTAGGCCAAAATTCAAATTTTTTTCGGTAAATTTTGACGTACAAATTTTCAAAACTCAAATTTTCTGGTATCTTTAGAAGTGCCTTTCATAGTGATTTTCAAATTTTGGGAGAGAAAATTTTCAAAAATATTTTTGGAGGAAAATTCGAAATCACTAGAATCTACCATATACGCTCTTCAAACTTCGCCAAAAACACCTAATCTTCAAACAACAACCTTTGTTATCTTAAAAGATCCTAAGATCAACTTTATCACACATCATTTAAACAGTGGAAATGAAAATGCAAATCCAAGAGAGAGATTCAAAGAAAGTGTTTACAGTGTTCAAGTCATATGTTGAAGAAGTCATCAAAATTTATGGTTTAGAAATAAGGTTCGATGAGGCATTTGAATACTACGTTGGAGTCCAATCTCATCATTTCCGAGAAGAACTCATCCAAAACCTGAATCAACTTGAAAAGCTACTTAATGAAGAAGAACTTCATACGCGTAATGGCAAAGAATCTCTTAAAGTCATCCAAACTCAGTTTCAGAGAATATTTAACCATTGGATAATGAACCAGTCAGAGTTTATCGATGCGTTTTATAAAAGATTTTGGGTAAGCTATTCTACCTTCAGAACTCAATGCATAAATCAAATGGATGAACTCGAAAAGATACTTGATGCTGAGGAAGCGGAGTTAAATGAAATTGAGAAGCTGAAACAGGAAAGAGAGAAGATTGAAAGAGAGATGCAGTTTAAGGAAACAGAGGTGATTGTAAAAGAGACAGAGAAAGATTTTCACATAGAAGAGGAAACGGTCAATGCAGGTGATGCATCAGATGATAGTTTGGTTTTCACGGAAAGTGATTCATCTTCAGAACAGCAGGTTGAAAGCAGCAGTCCTAGCTATGATTCAGATACTGATGGTACATAAAGGAATGAAGCTGTTTGGGACACCGAAGATGATCATATTAGACCTTCATCATACACAGAGATATTGGCTACGGTACAACATTCACATGCTCATGATAATGTTGATATATTTGAGAATATGTTTGTTCATGATCAGACACATCCTGAGCATCCTGAGTCTATTAGTGACACTTATGTGATGGAACAAAATGATAGTAATATCACTTTTGATACTCCAGATATGGATCCTAATAGAGGTGAGCCTACCCAGGATGGATCTTCTTATGAACAAGATCGTGCCTTATTTGCTTCATTAATCAATAATTTCAAACATGAACTTGAAAAGTGCAAAGAGGACAATCGTAAAGCTAAGCAAACGAATGTCTTATTGACAAAAGAGCTTGAGAGATTTAAAGAAATGGAAAAAGGTTTTCAAAATGTAACAAAAAGAAAAACTGAACTCGAATTTGAAAACTCAAAACTTAAATCTCAAGCTCAAAAGTTTGAAATGTATGGAGAGTCTGTCAAACCACTTCTAAAAAGAAATGAAGAACTTGAAATTGGTTATAGAGAAGCTGTTCTTCGTGAAAAACATTCCATTCAAAATCTGGATGCTCAAATGGTTGTTAACAACAGAAAGGTTCAAGCGCTTTTAAAAGAGAACAATGATTTAAAAAGTGAACATTCAAAGCTTCAGAAAACCACATCAAATTTTGAGATTGTAAACACAAAACTTGAGAATGAAAACCAAGAGTTTTTGAAACGAACAAACGATCTTGAAAACAAACTTCGAAAATTGGGACAGACTTCTTAGACTATCAACATGCTGCCTACTAAAGATGAGGAGGTTGAGAAACAAACATCTGGGATTGGTTTTGTGAATAATGCTAATGTGGAAAATGAAAAACCTTGTTTTTTAAACAAAGTGCAAAAGTTGACACCTATTTTGTATAACGCTAATGATATGGGAAAAGAATTGTCAGATGATCTTTTGTTTGAGTCTCAAGATATTTTAAAATCTGGAGAGGAAAAACGTTTGAAAGTAAAACAAACAAAAAACCCACTCTCGTACCACGGCTTTATGTATGGTTGTCTACAATTGACAGATATACCAAAAGAACCTTTCAAAAGAAAAGACACAAATGTGAAAAGATTTTTCAAAGAAGCTCAACTTGCTACCTATGATGCTAAGTTATGGCAAAATAGAGCAAGGAAACAATTTCGTAATCTTAAACATCACATTGAGCAAACGTTAAAGGTCATTTGGTTTAAGCAAGAAAACATCACAAACAACATTTTCTCTAATCCTCTTTCATCAGATGTACGCCTTAAGTTAGAAGTCAAAAAGATTTTGAAAGATGAGATTGAACCTCGTGTGAAAGATATCAACTTATGTTTTGAGTACTTTGAAAAATATCTTGTAACTGAAATGAGAGAAGATCTAAAGTACGTTCACTCTCTTGAAGACGAATTTGATGAAAAATGCTTAATTCTGGACATTCAAAAAGAATTTTTCACAAATCAAATAGAGTCGTTCAAGTCAGCATCTGTCAGCCATGAGTATGAGAATGTGCATTTTGAACAAACATCTTCCTTGAAATCTGAAAATCTTTGTCTCAAAAAGAAAATCACCGAGCTTTCAAAAGAAGCAGCTGATGTCAAAGAAGAACTGTCAAAAAGAACTGCTCAGTTTGAGAAACATCTTGCAAAACTCGAGGCACAAAGTATCTCTTTCCAACTAAAACTGCAAGAGCAGAATGAGAAAATGTCTTCTGAAAACTCTTTGACATCAGTGCTTAAAGAAAAAGAAAAGATTTTTGAAGAAAATTGTGATGATACCAATATCAAGTTTGATTTAGACGAACTTGATACAAAAAATCTTGAATTGGAACATGCTGTGGCATCATTACAAAAAGAAAATGAGCATTTGAAACAGACTTACAAAAATTTGTTTGATTCAATCAAGCGGTCAAGAGTTCAGAATCAAACTTTAAACAAATCTGACTCTCAGATCACACCAAATCATCTTTTTGAAAAAGAAAAGTCTGTGCTTCAAAAGAAAATTGTTGAATTGGAAAAAATAATTGCACAACAAACCAAGGATTTTGGTGATGTCAAAAATGATTTTTCAATCGAAACGGACAAATTTGAAAAATATTTTGCACATCTTGAAAATCAAAATGCTTCTTTGCAAGAACAACTGGCATCATCAGATCATCTTTCTCTTCAAAAAGAATACAATGATTTGAGAACGTCATACAATGCCTTAAAAGCGAAGTTTGATGTTCTTAACCGGTCAAAAGGAAAATCTTAAGTTTCAAACAAGTCTAAACCACAAGTAAGTGTTTCGGAGAAGGTTTACACGGGTGAATCTTCCAAACCGTTTTTGAAAAAGGTTTCTCAGTTTACAACCTATTCTTTGCAAAAAGGAAGGAAGTTTTCTAAGAGACCTAATTTTTCTGAAACATTTACTCCTTAAAAGGTTTCAAATGCAAGTGCTCATAAAGAAAAGAATCAAGGTTTTCAAACTCCATACTCTCGTTTTACTCCGGTAAAGCCAGTGTGGAAACCAAAGCAAAGCCGTTCAAAACATTTGAAATATTCATACTCTGAAATGCTTCCGCTACAACAAAAGAATGGCTATGCTTTGAAAAATACTAACTCTAGAAGGTTACCATTCATCTCAAAAATGAATTTTCGAAATGAAACGCTGAGTTTCAACAATGGATGGAGAACTTCTTCATCAAGTTTTAAAACTCCAAGAGAGACACCGAGTTTCTCAAACAACTTTCAAAAGCAAAAGAGTTTTAAATCACCGTTGATTCCACGAGCTTTATTTCAAAATGAAACACCAGTTTTCAGTCCTCGTTGGAATTCAACTTCTTTGTCTCGGATTGACACAACTTTCAAATGGATTTCAAAATATGGAAAACTCGTTGGCGCCGTGCTTAAATGGGTTCCAAAAGTTGTTGTCTAATCCAAAAATAATGACTACTTAGTACTTCAGCTAAGGACTCGGACTTCAACATGATGACTTCTTAGTACTTCTGCTAAGGACTCGGACTTCAAAATAATGACTTCTTAGTATTTCAGCTAAGGACTCGTTCTTCAAAGAAAGGAAAGTGCTTAAATCAAAACAAAGGTTTTACATATTCTTTGAGCACTTATCCTAAAAACATAATGGCTTATGCACACATAACAGTGTATGACCCGCGATTTTCAATGAAAGGACCCTGTTGTACATTTCTGTGCAACAATCCTAAAAGATAAGAAGACTTCTCATCAAAAAGCTTATCAAAGTCTTCTTAATTTTTTGAGCAAAATTTTGAAAAATGTTTCTAAAGGTTTTCAAAACTTTTCAAGATATTACTCCCTTAAATCCTTCAAAGCAGATATTTACACAAAATGTTCTAATTTTGAGGGGGAGTAATATAAAGATGTTCCAAAAAGGTCATGCTTAAAAGATACTAAATCGGAATTTACAAACATCCGTTTCTCCCATATGCTATCCAAAAAGAAAAGGTTTTAATCAATTGGTATCAAAAATACCATGGATATGCTATTTTTGAGGGGGAGAAGACGTGATTAAAATGTGATCAATGTGTTTAAAATTGTGGCTGAATCTCGTGCGAGCTCGACTCAGAATTAACCCAGGAATTGACGAAACATAAGTTAGTAATCGAAAAGACTTATCCTCGACGGGTAATAACATCAAGTTAGTTACTAGAGCTAGTTGTCACCTAAAAGATGACAATGGAACTCTTTAACTAGCCACGTAAGCGTGTCTCGAAAAGGATTTATCTTAGTAGAAATGTACCATTTCGAGAAACTTTCTGTGAACTTGACCAGGCCGGGTAATAACTTCAAGCTAGTCTAACTAGTGATGTAAGCGTGTCTCGAATCGGTCATGTTCATTGAAAGTGGATCTATTCAAAAGTGAAAACTCCTCACGCATGTGCAAATTTCTTAATATTCCATGAGCACATGTGAAGGGGGAGTCCTTCAAATGTAATGCAAAACTCTCGAAGTGTTAACAAAGTATGTTTTATTATCATAAACACTTTGAGAGATTTTCACAAATGGTTTGATGGCAACAATAGGATAGTCATGAAGTTATAAGGTGACTAAGGTTAGGAAAAACCGTCCTATGATCCGTCAGAGCTGGAGGGATCTACCCAAGGACAATTCCAATAGATTAGAATTAGAAGTCCTTAGGTATGATTTGAAAAAAAAAGGAGAAAAGAATGAAAGGAGAAAGAAGGGGTTGAAGAATTAAAAAGAAAAGCAAATGAAAGGGTGAAAAGAAATAGCCCTCCAAATGTTCAACCTTAGGGCAGACACCGGGCTCAATTCATATGCTACTGGTTGTTACAAAGGTGACACCGGTACTGAAGATAAAGACGTCATGGACCCAGTGACGCACTGCACTTAACCTTCTAGCCACTCAAGTTCTCTTAAAAGAGCTTGTTTCATTCTCACGGGGAACCGGTGTAATCTATCAACTTATCTCTTAGAGATGGTTGATATTGAAGCAGGAGACCTCTCCCTAGTCTCTGCATAGGAAAATCAAATTATGCAGTTATCGAGTCTAGAGCCATGAGTTTCATTAAAAGATCTCTTAGGATACACTTCCTATGAATACACTTGTGTTCGCCAAAAAGGACACAAGTTGTAAGAGTCTTTATGAGATCTACGGATCTTGCCTTATCTATCATGACGGTTACTATGTCTCAAACGGTCTACAGTTGTGGGGTGATCTCCAGCAACTCACCTGAATCATTGATGTACTTCGGTGGATCTAGTAAGCCCTTTCAGGGGTATCTGATTCAGGAACGGCCTTGGTAAGGGTTAGAAGGAGTCTTCACACTATGCTATTGACGATCTCTAATTCCGAACCTGTAAGTACCAGTTGATTTATTGCTAACTGTTTTATGCAGGTACTCATAAATGTTCCTTGGAGAAAGACCGTTACCATTACTCAAAAATCCACATGCTCATACCCTGCAAAGCTCTCTTCAAAGATCAAAGCAAAGCAAAGTTTCGAACGTTTCTAAGTCAAGGTCAAATAATCTTCAAACTAAAGAAACAAAGATTAAAGTCAAAGAGAAGAGAACTTCATAAAGATTCAAAGCCAAACAAAGTATGAGCATGTTGGAAAAGACGTAAAGAAAACAGAGTAAAGATGTTGATCAAAGGCAAGAAAGATCACAAAGCATGATTGGAACAAAGAAACTAGCAAAACTATTACACAGGGACTCAAAGTTCAAGAGAACAAGCTTCAAAGATCAAAGATCAAAGTCACAAAAGAGAGATCTCAATGATCACCCTTAGGGGGAGATTGTTAGCATTAGAAGTGTTGATCATTTATGAAATCAAAGTGAGATCTCAATGATCGTCCCTTAGGGGGAGATTGTTAGGATTAAAAGTGACGATCATTATTGAGTCAAATAGTTAGTTAAATATATTCATGTAATAGTTAGTAAAATGCTAGTTCATTAAGTTTAAGTAAAAGCCTTAATGGCTTGGCCCAAAAGAAGGCCCGTGAGAAAGCCCATGGTGGCTTATGTAAAAGTATAAATACCCCTCCTAAGCTTGTTAGGAAGGGTGGGAGTTCATGCTTATTCAAGGTTTATTTTACACATAGTGCTCTCCACCTCTCTCTCTCTACTTTCTCTCTCTAGCTCTTCTATCTCTCTCTAACATCATATTCTTAAGTGATAAAGCTAGATCTACGGTCATACAAAAACAATTCAAAATTATTCAGAATAATACGAGTGATCTTCACTATCACTAGGGTTACAAAGACCTTGAATCTTGTGTTTGTTCTTTTGTTTTTCTCTATGTGTATTTCTACTCACATCTATTTTCAGCACTTAAATCACTTGTCACACTATAAGATATATCTAAGATCTTCCTTTTATAGTCCAAGGAAAAGATCTTTTACAATCTATATGACTCATCAAATTACTAGCTTATGACTTATCTTTATTCTAGCTAGATGATGACTTATCATGTTAGTCATTAAGATACAACATGTATCTAGGATTACAACTCACTTGGAGTGTTCAATTTGATGACTACAACAAAGATATTTTTCTTGTATATGAGTCAGTAGAATAAGTTGTACTTATCTACACAGCTGTTGTATGAGTCATAGTAGCATCAGCAGAATCCATAAGTAGAAACACCTTCAGTAGAAAACGTTCTTTAGCAGAATCCATCAGTGGAAACGTGCTTTGTGCTTTATCAACAGAAACATACTTGATGTATTTCCTTAAACCTTTATGCTGATTCTTCTGATTATTTAATTCCCAACAGCTACTAGGACCGTTTGGTCTCCTGTCCGACATTCTTTGAAAAAGAAAGGTAAAAAGGTAGCTACTAAATCGTCTTCTGCTTTGCGTGCTGCATTGTTTGCTGAAGGTTCTGAATACGTTTTTGAAGATCAGGGAGACTTTCCTGAAGGTAACCTCCCTTTTGGTCGCATCCGTTCTATTGTGGATGTGGACCGCAAAATTTTTAGCGAAGTATATATTTCGGAATGGAGTGTGCCTTGTGGCTCTCAATTAGAGACTGCTGCGGACTATCGTGAAATGGTTGATGGTTTTGCTCCGCCTGGTTTCTTTTCAGAGATTCTTGGAATGGATGACAAGGAGTTTTTTGATGATTTTAAGTACTTGGCCGCGCATCAGATTTCATTTTGTGCCAAGTCGCGGATGCATCCGAAAAGGAACATCACTTTGAAGCGAAAGTATATTTCTCTTTATCACCGTTTGACCTGCCAATTGAAGGAGAAGGATGGAGAGATTAAGACTTTGAAGGCGCAAGTTTCTTAGCTTAATACCGAAGTCTCTTCTTTAAGGTCTTCTACAACTCATGTGTTTGGCATGGAAACTTTGGTGGAGGAAGATTTGAGGCTGAATGGTGAGCTTGATTTGCTTCAAGCTGAACTAGCGGGGCTACATGCTCCTGCTGACAATCAGACTATGGAGCGTGCCACATTTGTTCAGCGGCTACCAGAGTTTTATTCCCCTTGGGAGGGTACAAGCCGTTATTCCGCTTGTTTGACTGCTGAAGTTGAGGAGTTGAAGCGTCAACACAGGTGGTCCGTGGATCGGGTATGTGTATTGTCCTTTTTTTACGTCTCTCTTTCCCTTTTTTTGTTGTTCTTTTTAGCCTTTTTATTCGCCCTCCTAACTTTTCTCTTTTTTGTTTTTGTAGGCTTTTTCACTCCAAGGTATTATTGACACTTTGGATGTCCATTTTAGAGAATATTAGGATGCCCAAGTAAAGGGTGTTACTGATTAGTTGGTTTGGTTGGAGCAGCTCTCCGTTCCTATGCTTAGGTGTGGCCTAGTTGTGGGCGAAGCTCCTTTGTCTTGACTTGCTCTTATGTCCAGTCCTTTTTCTCCAGGATCTTTATTTGGTGTGGAAGCCGTTCCTTCAAGTGAACTAGCTTCTATGTGTACGGACGTTCCGTCGACGTCTTTCGCCCCACCTTTAATCACTGAACCCTTTTCTACGGATAAGTTATCCGTTTCGGATGTCAGGGAGGATGGGGGTCTTTTAACTATTGCTCCCGTTGTTCGTTCTTGCGGGAAGGAGCTTGAGGTTACTCTTGAGCATAATCATGCGGAATGATATATGTCCCCCTTTTATTTTTAGAATGCCGTGACAACGTGTGGTCTTTCCCTGAGCGGCTTTTTGTATTTTAACAACTGTTTTACTTGATGAATACAAGTTTTTATGAACGTATGTGGCTTTCTGCTTTGTGCTTCATTTTTTTTAGAAAATTTTAGCTTATGACGTACATGTATGGCTTTTACGAATGTGGTTGTTATTTGTGCTAAGGTTACATCTAACCTTTATGCGTCTTTGTTTGCACTTGATCATTTTGTGCTTTGCTAATATTAAAATATGTACGGATACACATTTTATTTTTAGTCTTTGTTTGGATATTTTTGGGTTATCCTCCTGGTACCGGGCTTGCAATCCCTCTTACATACCTGCGGGTTAATTATGAGGTTCTACGCCCTTTTTGTTATACGGGATAACGTTTTTGGGTCATGCCTTTGCGTGCGTGTCTTACTCACATTGTGTGTGATGAGGCGAAAAATGATCCATTTTTAGGGGGTCATTTAAGCCGGAATTTGAATTTATTTGATCAAATATTGCCCTAAATCGTTCCTTTTGTGATTTTAGGTACTTTGGGAGTGAATTCTAGAAAAGGAAGCATTTTGGACGTTTTTGGAGCATAAAAGTGAAGAAAATGGCAAAGTCTTAATTTTCCTTGCTGGGAACAGTACCTGACGGCGTCAAGAAGATTTTGATGACGGCGTCAAGAGCAATTTTGGGTGACGGCCCAGAGAAAACATGACGGCGTCAAGGCAAGGCCGTCAAGAGTAAAAGTGGTGACGGCCCAGAGCAGCAATACACATGACGGCGTCAGATCTGGATCTAGGCAATCCGATTATATTTTTGGCGGCGGGTTGACGACGTCTGAAGTTTCTTCTTGACGCCGTCACCTTAGTAAATCTATATATAGTCTTTGTAATTTTCATTCTAAGGAGAGGAGAATTCTAGGGTTGAACTTAATAAACCCTAACACGACTTTTACAGTATTTTCAAGGGTTTTCACCCCTTGAAACCCTTCATGTTCAATTAAGATAAGTATCCTTTCAATTCATTCAATATGTCTATGTGTTGTTTGAATATATCTTACGCTTGTCTTGATTTTAACATGCTAGGCTTGATCTCTTGTGTGTTTGCTTAGATGTAATGAAACCTAGATGTTGATTATAGGTTGATTGCTTGTTTATAGTTGTAATGGATGAATTATTTTGATGTTAGGCTCAAGAAAACTAGCAGATCTCCATTGTGTAACTTGCTTGAACGTCTTAAGAAACATGAACCAATGCGTACTAAGGTTTTTATGGTTGTATTTAATGCATGAGCGAATTCTAGTGATCCCATGTTAGGAGCTTCTTGCAGGCTCGACATAGGAGTGAAGTAGGAGCTTATAGAGTTGGGGAAATACGTACGCCTCCCCAAGACTGGTATTAAGGAATATAACCCGTCATCCACGCAACTGTAACAAACAATTAACTTGTAAAAGATATCTAGGGAGTAGTGAAATCTAAGTAAACACAATTCTCCCATTTATTGTTCACACCTTTAGTTTAATTAGCTTTATTTTCATTTCTATTATTTTATTTTGATTGCATCATAGTTATTGGGTTAGTTGACTAGCAACTAATTCCGCCCACTCCTCTAAAACCCGAGATTTTTATTTGCTTTTATTAAAATATAAAAAATACAAAAAGAATAATCCCTCACCTCTAGACCTAGTTTTTAGGTTTTCTAATCCTAGCGACACTATTCCTGAGTTGAACGATCAATCCCCCGGTACTTGTGACTATACTATACTACAACGATCAGGTACACTGCCTGGTGGGGGTTGTAAGCTTCTCGAGATCCCTCGAGAGGTGAAGCCTGGTGCAATTCCCACGCATCAAGTTTTTGGCGCCGCTGCCGGGGAATAGTTATTGTCAAGGTTAGAATTTCTTTTTATTAGGTCTACTTGCTAGATTCCTTTCTAGTAAGATTTTATTTTTATTTTTAGGTTTTCTTTAGTCTATCTTATTTCTTCGTGCCTTTGTTCGTAACTTTTACCATCCGACATCATAGAAGGTGGTAACATCTTTGAACCCATCAACCCACCACAACAAGACCACCCACAAAACCCACCACTAGCAAACCAACCTCTTAGGCCCCGAACCCTAGGAGAGTATTCCCGACCTAGCCACCAAGGCTATCGAAACACTATTGAGATCACCGAAGGAGCCAATGTGTCCCCCTTGCGATCCGACACCATCCGGTTGGTGCAAAGCGGATGTGCATTCCATGGACTTCGTTCAGAAGATCCTAATCAACATCTCAAGGATTTCCTTAAAATCGTAGATTCTATAGACCTTGATGTTACAACTAGAGAGTCAACCCGATTACGCCTATTCCAATTCTCTCTACGTGATCAAGCTAGTCAATGGCTTGAACGTTTACCCGCGGGATCCGTCACCTCATGGGATGTTCTCACCACTCGTTTCTTTGCTCAATTTTTCCCACCGGGGAGAACTACCAAGCTTAGAAATGATATTTTGATGTTCCAACAACGTCAAGGTGAAACTCTATATGAAGCATGGACTTGTTTCAAGGACTTACTCCAAAAAGTCCCTCATCATGGCATATATCTTTGGCTCTAAGTCCAAATCTTCTATGACCATATCGATCTCTCTACAAGGCGAACCATTGACCAATCGGCCGGTGGTAAGCTACGTGATCTAAGTGCAGAAGAATCATGAGAACTCATAGAAGATCTTGCTCTCTATGACAACGAAAGTTGGAATGATCCCCGTGATTTGAACAAAACAGTCAAGGCAATATCTTTGCCTTCGGACAATTCTAGCACTCCCGACCGTAGGATCATGGAACTTGAAGGTCGAGTCAAGTTTCTCATGAAATCTTACGAAGCTCCTAAGCCTTCAAGCCAAGTGAGCAAAATTGCTTCTTCATGTAAATTGTGTAATGGCCCTCATGAAACTCATAACTGCATTGAGCTTCCAAAACATGCTTATAAGGAATTCACATCGTCACACGTTGGTCGAGGTCCTCGAAACTTTGATAAAGCCTATGAGGCATGGAAGGATAAACCTAATTTCAGAGGATACCAAACTCGGAGCGTATCCTTCAATGATTCCTCTCCACTCGAATGGTCCGAGCATTTTCCATCGCAGAGCACTCCTAGGCAAATCTATGAAGATGCCTTGCGAAAGTTCATCCTATCTTAAGAATTACAGCTCTCTATGCTCGAGACTAAATTTAGACAACAACAAGCCGATATGAATAACAAGATTTGTAATCTGTTAAATGCTAACAAAGAGCACGCTGTTAATAAACTGATTCAAGCTAAAGAGGTCAAATCCGTTACCGTCATGAATCAGCCAACCTCTCCTGTGAAAATAAAAAGTCCTAGTAAACTCTTTAAACATATGTCACCTAAGGTAAAAGATGTAAGGGACCCTGTTAACTCCCTAGGGCCAATCCATTTTGTAAACACTATCACCATAATATCTGCTCCTACATCTAACCAGAGCCAACAACCAGCTGGAAATATAGGTCATAAAGCTAAGGATGAAACCTCAAGGTTAGACCACGTTTTTTCGAAGAGCCCTACCAACTCATTCGAGGACTCTGTCACTCAAGAGTCTAGCAAGTCAGATGAAGTGAAAGAGAGATTGGAAGAGCATACGTGGAACCCAACAATTTTGGGTAAATCTGTTATAGAAGAACCCGAGAAAAATCTGGTGGATATGACTAAAGGGGGTAGTGATAGGACTAAGGGAAGCAATTCTAAAGTTTTCAGGATTTCCTGCACGATTAGGGAGAGGCCCTTAATCGATACTTATATAGATCCTAACCTCCCTGTCAACACAATCCCCCTTTCCCTTTACAACGAAGCTTTTGCTGAACGCACATAGGATGAAAGAATCAATAACGCCGGGGTAATAAAAGATTTATCAGTTATGATTGGAGAATTTATCTATAGCATCGACCTCACCGTGGTCGATGACATAGACCTTATCACTAATCTAACATTAACTAACCTTGTTCTCGGTAAACCATTTGTCAATGAATCGGGAGTAATCTTTGATGAGAAGGATGGTAGTGCATTATTCACCAATGGCGTCAAGAAGGTAATTTTTCGTAGGGGTAATGAGGAGGTGTACTAGTACCGTCCATCACTGGAAGGGAATCTATATGGATCAAGGGATGGAGGATCGGGGAGGATAAGGCAGCGTGATCCGAATAATCTCAAAATCCCCTGCATGATTGGACATAAGTATTTCGATAATGTCTACATTAACGTATTCCTACCTAAGAATTTTATGTCCCTATTCCACTATAACAATATCTGCAGATGGGGATGATTTATAAGGGAGAAAATTTTGTTTGTAGAGATCATGAAATCCAGGTATTCGTAGGAAATATGGCATTCACAATGGAATTTACGATTGTGGACAACATCGAAGACTATGTCGACCCAAGGTTGTTACAAGTTGTTTTCGGAGCACCCTTTTGTGAAATCACTAATTTAATGGTTGATTACCGGAACGGAATCATGACCTTCGCTGATGGAATTAGGAGGGTGTCATACCAAACGCCATACAAGAGAAGGGATCTCAAAGGAGTCGATTGTGACGGGATTGATAAGCTAAGTTCTCAACTTATCTTATGTGATGAAGATGTTCGGAGAGGATGCAAGAACACTTCTGATTTATCATGTGGATTCTTTAAGGAAGTTAGTAAACTTGGGTCCAAGTATCGAAAAGATGTCTTTGAGTTTGAAGACCCAAAATACCTGCACTATGAAAGCTATACCGAGATAGGAGATGACCTACAGAGTGAGACCAACGATGAGGTCTCGTAGTAACCCATGACCTTGAGTCTAGCTACAAGACTCGTAAATAAAGAAAAGTGCTTCTTGGGAGGCAACCCATGTTTTGTTTGATTTTTATTTTGTTTGATTGTTATTTGTTTCCGTATGCATGCTTTATTTTTATTGTTGGTAGATCATGTTTCGAACTAAAATGGTGAAAATACTTTATTTTGTCGTTTGGCTTAGTCTTAACATCATCCAAAGGTATTTCGCAAAAGATAAGTGTAAGGGGAAACCCCAAATATGTTTTTAAGAAACAAAAACCGATCATGATTCTCCACAATATTAAATAGACATGTATATTCGTATTTGTTAGAGTCAAATGCTTGTATCGAGTCATAATGATGTTTTGCAGGATTTTCCACGAAGTAGGACATAAGTTTTTCCAGAAACTTAACGTAAGAATTTCTGCACGTCACTTCTGACGGCGTCAGGAAGAAATTCCTGACGGCGTCATGTGTAAAATTCTGGAAATTTTGCTAGTTTTGTTTTTCTAATGGAGTCTTAAAGTTTTTGTTGAATCTTTAGTTTTATAAACTCCAGGAAATCTGCAAACATTCATTCCACAAGCATTATATCTTACTTTGTTTTCTAGGATTTGTTATCATATATAGATTGCCGCCGATTCTACGCGAGATTGCCTTATTTGTTTTCTCAGGTTTAACAGGTTATGTATGATAAGAAGATGATTTATATTCTGGAAGGGAAGCTTTGATGGTTCATTTTCTTGGAGGAAGATCTAACCTTGTTACCACACTATCCATACCGAGCGAATCAGGGGAGTATTTGAATTCATTCTTTTACCTATTTCACTTTTACAATCTTTAATTGAACATTGGGGACAATGTTCATCCTAAGTGTAAGGGGAGGGTAAATGATGATACCTTATAGTATAAACTTTCACTTGAGTTTGTTTATTTGATGGTAGGTGTGTAATAAAACTAAAAAGAAATACTTGTTAGTGTAATTTTAGCGCCATATTTAAAATTTTTTACAACGTTTAGGAGTGAAACTTTAGCCATAGCAAGCGTCTCATGGATAGGAGATTGTATGACTACCACAAAACTGTATCATTCAGAAAAATTTTCCACCCAAATATGTGAGGTTCGCCTTTAGATTAGATAGGAAAAGCATTTACTATTAGTGCTTATGAGTGTACCGGTAGCATTTAGATTCTAGAACTTGCGTTAGTGATGCATCCCGAGACCGCTAGTGAGACTACATTCGTGTGGTAGGATTTACTACATGATAAGAGGCATTAGGATCACCCTTGTGTTAAACCTGTATCATAATTACTTGATCGTTTAAGTCATATTACTTGGCTAGTAAAGTCAATTAATTTTTCCCACACCTTAGCGTTGTACTCATTTTTAGTACACGAAACCCCTAGTACACCCCTTCGAGCCTATCTTTTCGTTTCTAACTTAAAGCATCTTACTTAAAGGAAGAATTTGTTACACCCCACTTAAATGTACACCCAAATCGCCTTAGCCTTCCGTGTATGCACTCATCTTTAGTGCATTATTGTTATCTGTTTAAACCCTTAGTTAATTATCTAATTGATTACATGGTTGCTAAGTCGAGTCATATCCTTGTACATATTGTTTTGGGGCGATTGGGACTCATGGGTAAAGTACTAATGTTATGGAGTAATGGGGAAGAACATCATATTATTACCCCCATATGTGCGTTAATCTTAAAAAGTACTACAAGTATTTTGATTATCTTAATTTGAGTCATTAGATTAGTTTATTGTAAAGTATGTAAAAATTCAAGTGTAAGGGGAATGTACATTCCCTATGATGTGTTATTTTAGATGGTAGGGTAAGAGTGTATGCAAAAATAAATAAATAAAATACGGACTACCATCCCGTTTCATTCTATGCTTGTTTTATGTTTTTGTTATTTTTGATTTATTAGCTTAAGTCGAGTCGAGTCTTGGCTTAGCAACGCCATATTGTACATGTAATTGACCAAGATTTTTAACTCGCCATCAGTAAAGATTGCCTATATCCAACAAAACCGTGTATTCCATATCCCTACACCTAACGTTATAACCCTTTTAAAAGACCTCTTTGATAGTTTATCCTAGGTGCTTACGCCATGTGGTGGAGGTTTGATCCTTTCCCAACCCTATGGTAATCTATTTTGCTATGACAGGTAGTGAGAGATATTTTCCATTTCCATATTGTGATATATACTTTATTACACCCGAGAGATGTGAGTATCTAAACACTACTTATGAGGTGCTAGTATGTGACCTCCGTGCTTGTCTTTGGTCTTTAGTGGAGCGATTATTTGTTATAATTACTTTTATATTAGTGTTAAATGACCACTAACTTGTATTTTGATTAGAATAAAAGCGCATTTGCTTGAGGACAAGCAAATCTCAAGTGTAAGGGTATATGATGAGGCGAAAAATGATCCGTTTTTAGGGGGTCATTTAAGCCAGAATTTGAATTTATTTGATCAAATATTGCCCTAAATCGTTCCTTTTGTGATTTTAGGTACTTTGGGAGTGAATTCTGGAAAAGGAAGCATTTTGGACATACTAGGAGCATAAAAGTGAAGAAAATGGCAAAGTCTTAATTTTCCTTGCTGGGAACAGTACCTGACGGCGTCAAGAAGATTTTGATGACAGCGTCAAGAGCAATTTTGGGTGACAGCCCAGAGAAAACGTGACGGCGTCAAGGTAAGGCCATCAAGAGTAAAAGTGGTGACAGCCCAGAGCAGCAATACACATGACGGCGTCAGATCTGG
This sequence comes from Artemisia argyi, assembly GCA_030686995.1. Lineage (NCBI taxonomy): Eukaryota > Viridiplantae > Streptophyta > Magnoliopsida > Asterales > Asteraceae > Artemisia > Artemisia argyi. Next base: position 109,514,892 of record CM060690.1, on the reverse strand, counting down.
ATCGAGGCAATCCGATTATATTTTTGGCGGCGGGTTGACGGCGTTAGAGGTTTCTTCTTGACGCCGTCACCTTAGTAAATCTATATATAGTCTTTGTAATTTTAATTCTAAGGAGAGGAGAATTTTAGGGTCGAACTTAATAAACCCTAACACGACTTTTACAGTATTTTCAAGGGTTTTCACCCCTTGAAACCCTTCATGTTCAATTAAGATAAGTATCCTTTCAATTCATTCAATATGTCTATGTGTTGTTTGAATATATCTTACGCTTGTCTTGATTTTAAGATGCTAGGCTAGATCTCTTGTGTGTTTGCTTAGATGTAATGAAACCTAGATGTTGATTATAGGTTGATTGCTTGTTTATATTTGTAATGGATGAATGATTTCGATGTTAGGGTTAAGAAAACTGGCAGATCTCCACTGTGTAACTTGCTTGAACGTCTTAAGAAACATGAACCAATGCGTACTAAGGTTTTTATGGTTGTATTTAATGCATGAGCGAATTCTAGTGATCCCATGTTAGGAGCTTCTTGCAGGCTCGACATAGGAGTGAAGTAGGAGCTTATAGAGTTGGGGAAGTACGTACGCCACCCCACGACTGGTATTAAGGAATATAACCCGTCATCCACGCAACTGTAACAAATAATTAACCTGTAAAAGATATCTAGGGAGTAGTGAAATCTAAGTAAACACAATTCTCCCATTTATTGTTCACACCTTTAGTTTAATTAGCTTTATTTTCATTTCTGTTATTTTATTTTGATTGCATCATAGTTATTGGGTAGTTGACTAGCGACTAATTCCGCCCACTCCTCTAAAACCCGATATTTTTATTTTCTTTTATTAAAATATAAAAAATACAAAAAGAATCATCCCTCACCTCTAGACCTAGTTTTTAGGTTTTCTAATCCTAGCGACACTATTCCTGAGTTGAACGATCAATCCCCCGGTACTTGTCACTATACTATACTACAACGATCAGGTACACTGCCTGGTCGAGGTTGTAAGCTTCTCGAGATCCCTCGAGAGGTAAATCCTGGTGCAATTCCCATGCATCAGTGTGCGTTTGTAAAGCAAATGTTAAAAAAATTTTAAGTGTAAACTGGTGAAGGTAGTTAAGCTTCACATTGTATTTTATTAAAATTGTTATATAAACACAGGTAGTAAGTTATGTCTTTACAAACGTCTACGGATAGGTTCCACCGTGGTGGCCCATTACAAGTTGTAACTAAAACACTTATGTTTTATGCTTGCGGATACGGATATCCGTCTTCGCTTTCTTTCCTTGATGCCATGTCATTGGCAGGCGGATTTGGTTTGTTTGGGTATCTATAGACCGTTCGTTGTTGTAATTGGCAAATTTACATCATGCTATAGGGCGTGGCCCGTTATTTTATTGCATGGTGTTCTTGCTTATAGTTTTACTTGTGCGCTTGGCTGCAACTTTGGACTGGAAGTACTTTGACTCCTTCTTTGGTTGTTGCTGGGTGAAGCCTCTTGATGTTCGGATGTCCATTTTCATGATGGCACATCCATTTGATGCATCTCTACCTCGTCTCTTATAAGCACACGTATATCCATCCTCAACCTATTTCGTCTGCGGCCCCCCTATGATTCGTTTCCCCCCTTTCTGCTTACCAGTCCTATGCATTGTTGCCCGTGTGTTGCCACCAACGGACAGGTGTAAGGTGGAGACCTTGGTCCGGAGCCAGTTCGTTGCTGATTACACAATCCTAGTTACACATTTGGACACGCGCTCTCAGCATACCTTTTCCATGTCCGCGACACTCGACCCCTTTGTTCCTTTTTCGGGTGACCGAGCCTGTAGGTGTGCATGTGGTTGGGGGAGATTAAGGTTTATTCTCCAAGCGTATGCGGTACGGCCGAGCCCGCAACGCTTAAAATATGTGTTGGAGAATGAAGTTAAGGGGAACTTGGATGAATGGGATGAGGAGGCTGTTGCGGATTGGTGTTATTAGTCGTCATTTAAGAATGATTAAGTTTTATTAGTAGTCATTTAAGAACTTGACTGGAGTCGGGTGTTCTTCCGTGTTTTTGGTATTTTGGCTTTAGACACCCCGTTGAGGCGGGTCATGAGTTGACGGAGGATTATCAGATTTATATGGCATTTTGTCAACGTTTTATGGCAGTTGTTTCTGGTGGTTTCCATTTTTCATAACTGTGGGTGTGATCTTTTCATCGTTGTTTTCGTGGAACACCATTTGTTTTTTTTGTAGGTATTTTGGTGGTTTCATGTTTCCCTCTTTGATGGCTATTTATGACGAAAGGTTGGGGGACTTCGAGTGTTTTTTGCGTGAGTATTTATTATCCCTACTCACGTGCCTAAGCCTGTGGTTAGGACGTCCTTTCGTCTTGCCAGTTCTAATACGGAGTCAACACTTGGGTTGTACCCATGCCTTGAGAAGGAACACGCATTCGAACCCATGGTGACTTTTTGGTTTCCTGATCTGTGGTCTGCTTGGCCCATCTGGAATTCTCTTGTAGTGCTCCGGATTGCTTGGTCGTGCCGGGGGTTGTTTTGATTTTGTCGTTTATAACTATGGCCGGTATGTACGACATTTTCCATTGATGCCGCTAGTCCCATTACTCATGTTTGTTGCCTGGCGGATGGCTATGCGTGCTTTGTTACAATTGTGGGGGGTCACATCCATTTTTTCAGGTTTTTGACCTCTTCTTCCACTTGAAAGTACGCTTTGGTTATTTTTACCAGTTCTTCAATTGACTCCGGTGCTCCCCAGTGTAGGTGCTTTACTAGCTCTGGATCCGATACTTTATCCATGTACCTGATACCTTTCGCGGCCTCCGGCATTTTCTTAGCTCTTCTGCTTTCTGTTAGGAACCTTCTTGTAAAACTTTCTATAGATTCATCTTTTCCCCTCTTGGCACAACGGAATTTCTTATCTCAATCTCTGTGCCTCTTCATGCTAAGGAAGGATTCTAAGAACGTGTCCCTTAATTGATGGTAGCCATTTATGGACCCTTCGGGGAAGTGTCCAAACCATATCCTTGCTACTCTCTTTAGTGTATGTTTGAACATGTGGCATTGGGTTGCTGCATCCCAGTTGTATACCCGTGCCGTCGTTTGCAACACTCTGATGTGGTCCACGGGGTATTCGCTTCCGTTATAGGCTGTACGTCCGGTATACGGGTTTTTCTGGGCAGCTTGGCATGGGGGATGTTTTCCGTGAATGGGTCAGCCTCCTCTGGCATGTATGGTTGCCTCTGTTCATTTCCCCCATCCTCTACACTATCAGCTTCTTCGTCAGTAGTCGTGTCACTATTCTCTCCGGATGAGATCTTCACTTCTTGAGGAAACTTGTAGTTGTTCTTTTCGCAGTGTACACATGCGAATGTGAAGCTTCCTTTCTTGGGGCTCTGTTCTTTCCCTGTCCTCGACTGTTTGCCCCTTGAGCCATCGCCCTTCAGCATGCCTTGGTGTCTTTCACCTCTCTTTCACTTTGCTGTTTCGTACTGAGTCTGGTACGGGGCCATTTCGGTGTCCGGGCAAGTTTGGGCCTCTTTGGGCTTTACTGGCAGGGTCATTGGCGGAAGAGCTTCCTCACTCGTGTTAGTAGATGACTGTCGGGTGTAACCACCATTGCGCCCTCAGAGGGTTGTGCCTAATGCTGATTTACTTCGACTTTCGAATTTTTTGTCCTTCCCTTTCTTCCTCCATGTTGCGGGTGTCGCCATGGGAAGGATATTGCCAAGGTGATTGCTCATGGTGAGTATTTTCAAGAACGCAGTTGTGCATTGATCCCAAGGATGGCGCTAACTTGTTAGTGCAACAAGTGTGACTGTGTTAGAATTGGGCTTAGTCAGGAGCGCGCCATCCTTGGTGGGCCGTCCGCTCTATAGTTCGTTCACTAATCCAAGTAAAGAGTGATATTTCCTGCACAAAGAAAGGTAAACCGTTAGCTTTACTATGGGGACGGACCCCACGATTAAGCTCCGGCGTGAGAGTAAGTACCCATGCTGTCAGAGAAATGTATCAGTGTTAGGATGAGTGAGAAAGTCATACCTCGAAATGTGTACTGAGGCCACCTTTTATAGGTGATGGAAATGCCAGGGTTTCCTGTCATTTCGCATATTTGCTATAGTGGCCGAGGTGGGACCCTTGTCGGGCAAGGGTCTGGAGCTTAATCAATGTATTGTGGACATGGACTGTTTTCTGGACCGTGGGTCGGTCCGCGAGCGTATTTCAGGAGTGCCGCTCAATCCGTTAGATGTCCTTGTGCCCTGCTCGTGGCTTGGGGCAATTAGTTATACCCAGCTTAGTAGGTTTATTTGGCCGGAGCCCAGTTCGTTCCGGGGCCAGAGCCCAGTTTTGCTTATTGGGCCGGAGCCTGGTTTATGGGTTAGGCCGGAGCCCGATTGTATAGTGCAGTCCAGGCCTAGTAAGCCTGCTATCCGTACTATACGTCATCAGTATTAAACTAAGAAATGCAATTAAATAGTAAATAAGAAGGTAGGGTCGAGATCTTATGATAGGAGAACATGCTAGCCATGTTTATCATATCATGTCATAGTGATTCATCTACAAGTGTAATGACTAATGTGTTACTTCCAGTGGTGAGAAAGGGAATGTAAATTAATACTCGAGAAGCATGGGTTTGGCCTTGTGAGTACGGTCCTTAGCAATGGTAGACTAGGCAAAATGGTCATGGTTACCTAGCCCAATGCATATCCACCCTTAACCCGATGGTCATAATGTTAAAAAGCATCAATCACTCATAAAGTGATTCAACTATCAATTATAAGCTATCTGCTAATTACATACAAGTAGAACTACCTAAGCCCTCGTAAATGGTCATCAATTAGGGTTCTCACTGCTCTTGGACTTCAAAGGTAAATGCTCTAAGTGTTTAATGTTGCTAATATAAATATTAAGACTGCTGGTGTATTTTACTACTGCTGGTAATTGATAAGGCGAAAAATGAACCACTTTTAGGGGGTCATTTAAGCCCGGAATTGAATTTATTTGATCAAATATTACCCTAAATCGTTCCTTTTGTGATTTTAGGTACTTTGGGAGTGAATTCTGGAAAAGGAAGCAATTCGGACGTTTTTGGAGCATAAAAGTGAAGAAAACACCAAAGACTTAATTTTCCATGCTGAGAACAGTACTTGACGGCATCAAGAGGAAATCCCTGACGGCGTCAAGAGTAAAAGTGGTGACGACCCAGTGCAAACCTGACGGCGTCACAAGAAGGGCGTCAAGAGTTAAAATCATGACGGCCTTTACAAGGTGTACATATGACGGCGTCAGACCCAGATCTAGGCAGTCCGAGGAACTATTTGGCGGTAAGATGACGGCGTCAGACATTTGTTCTTGACGCCGTCACCTACTAAACTCTATATATAGTTTTCAATTTTTCATTCATTAGAGAGGAACTTATGTGGAGAACCCTAGGGCCGAACTTTGTAAACCCTAGGTCATATTTTACAGAACTTTCAAGGGTTTTCACCCCTTGAGTCCTTTCATGTGCTATTAAGCTAAGTCTTCTCTTTAATTCAATCAACTTGTCTTGATTTCAACATGCTAGGCTAGATTTATCTTGTGTTTGCTTAGATCTAATGAAACCTAGATGTTAATTATGTGTTGATTACTTGTTTATGGTTGTATTGGATGAATGATTTCAATGTTAGGCTTAAGAAAACTGGCAGATCTCTATTGTGTAACATGCTTGAATGTCTTAGGAAACATGAACCGATGTGTACTTGGTTTTATTGGTTGTATTTAATGCATGAGTAAATTCTAATGATCCCATGTTAGGAGCTTCTTAGCCGGCTCGACATAGGAGTGAAGTAGGCACTCATAGGATTGGGGAAGTAAGTACGCCACCCCGTGAATGGTATTAAGGAATACAATCCGTCATCCACGCAACTATAACAAGTAATTAACGTGTAAAAGATATCTAGGGAGTAGTGAAATCTAAGTAAACACATTTCTACCATATATTGCTCACAATTTTAGTATAATATAGTTTATTTTCATTTTAGCATTTTATTTTGATTGCATCTTTAGTATTGGGTTAGTTGACTAGCAACTAATTCCGCCCAAATCCTTCAAACCCAAGATTTTTACATGTTTTCTAAAAAATATAAAAATACAAAAAGAATCATCCCTCATCTCTAGACCTAGTCTTTAGGTTTTCTAATCCTAGCGACACTATTCCTAGCTGAACGATCAATCCCCCGGTATTTGTCATTATACTATACTACATCGATCAGGTACACTGCCTGGTGGGGGTTGTAAGCTTCTCGAGATCCCTTGAGAGGTAAAGCCTGGTGCAATCCCTACGCATCAAGTTTTTGGCGCCGTTGCCGGGGAATAGTTATTGTCTAGGTTAGAATTTCTTTTTATTAGGTCTACTTGCTAGATTCCCTTCTAGTAAAATTTTATTTTTATTTTTAGGTTTTCTTTAGTCTATCTTTTCTTTGTGTCTTTGTTTGTAAAAACCTTTCCATTGACTATTCCGTTAGCCATTATGGAGAACGCGAATCCACCATACTACCAACCACGAAATTCACCCACTCCAAATGACATCTTGATGTTTAACAACATGAGGATGAACCTATCTATGATGCATGGGCTTGTTTTAAATATTTACTCCGAAAAATCCCTCATCATAATTTCGATCTGTGGTCCCAAATTGAAATATTTTACCATCGCGTTGACCACTATACCAATATGGACATTGACCATGCCGCAGATGGGGACCTTTGGGGATTAAGTGTTAATGAGGCATGAGAAACCATAGAGAATTGTGCCAAACTTGCCAAAAAAATGGACAACCCAACAAACGTTGTTACGGATCAATTGATAGCAAGTTTAAGGGAACAAGCAAGAAGATTGTTTGGGGATAAAACTATAGATGAGATAACTGGGTGCACAGAGTGGTTTGATTTCACGACAATACAGGATGAACCCATAGGTAACCTTGATGTGATGGAGGATGTAGCCGAACATTATCACATTGATCAAAATGACCTAGGTTTTATGATCGATGATGATGAATCTCAAGAAACAGATGATAAATCTTTTGGGCAATTTGTATATAGCAGTCAGAATACTGAGGATGATCCTTATGATTCGGATATAGAAGTTGAGATGCCTAGAGAAACACTTGAGATACTTGGGAGAATGTTAGGGTTAGATTATAATAAAACACATGTTGAGAATATAGGTGACCGTGACACAGGGAATGATGAAGTAAATAACATAAGCTCACTAAGTCCCCCACAAGTCCTACCATCATTTGAGGCACACATACCACCCGTGACTTACCCGGAAGAAGTAGAAGAGACTATAGGAGCCCCAATAGAGGTAGAATCCTTGGACCAAGCACAACTAGAGAATATAGGTTTTAACACTTATAGTGATGACCTTTCTTCTAGTTCTAAGGAAGTTCCTAATTTTGATGAACCGGAGCCTCAACCAAAACTATTACCTAAGCTTCTATCGTTATATGTGAATTTAGGAATTGAAATAGGTTCCGACCCACCCATCAACCCATGTAGTCCGGGTAGTCTTAGGATAAAGGTAGTGAACTCTAAGCCTTGTAGAGAGGCAGCCAATAGAGGAGTGGAAAATGACCTTACATGCTTACATCACCCATTTATGATTGATCACAAGACACATTATGGTTTTAAACCGGGTTTATTAGGTCAAGATAGATTCCCAACTAGGAGTCTTTTGAACTTGATAGAAGATGATCCCTTTCTAAGAGAAAATCTTAATCCGCCCACTAACCCAATTGAACTAGGTAAGGTTATGATGATAGGAGCACACCCCTTTGAGCATATAATTCATCCACCACACTTTCCTCATGAGGCATATTTCCACCCTAAGGGTGTATATCGCTACTTCCACCCGCACTTAATCCTAAGTGTAGGGAAAACCTCCCCTATTTCCGTTAAATAAGGGTAGAGTCAGGCTCGTGACTCGAACAAAAACAAGCGCTTCTTGGGAGGCAACCCATGCTTTGTGTGATTTTTATTTGTTTGATTGTTATTTGCTTCCGTATGCATGCTTTATTTTTATTGTTGGTAGATCATGTTTCTAAACTAAATAGTGGAAATACTTTATTTTGTTGTTTGGCCTAGTCTTAACTTCACCCAAAGGTATTTTTGCAAAAAAATAAGTGTAAGGGGAAACCCCAAATATGTTTTTAAGAAACAAACTGATCATGATTCTCTACAATATTAAATAAACATGTATATTCGTAATTGTTAGAGTCAAATGCTTGTATCGAGTCATAATGATATTTTGCAGGATTTTCCAGGAAGTAAGACCAAGTTTTTCCAGAAATTTTCCGGAAACTTAACATAAGAATTTCTGCAGGTCACTTCTGACGGCGTCATAAGTTTACTCTTGACGGCGTCACGTGTAAAAATCTGGAAACTTAACCAGTTTTGTTTTTCTAACGGAGTCTTAAAGTTTTTGTTGAATTATTAGTTTTATAATCTCCAGGAAATCTGCAAACATCATTCCACAAGCATTATATCTTATTTTGTTTTCTAGGATTTATTAGTATATGTAGATTTCCGCCGATTTTAAGCGAGATTGCCTTGTCTGTTTTCTCAGGATTTACAGGTTATGTATGACAAGAAGATGATTATTATTCTGGAAGGGAAGCTTTGATTGTTCATTTTCTTGGAGGAAGATCTAACCTGGCCACCTTATTATCCATACCGAGCGAATCAGGGGAGTATTTGATTTCATTCGTTTTACTTGTTTCATTTTTACATTCTTTACTTGAACATTGGGGACAATGTTCATCCTAAGTGTAAGGGGAGGGTAAAATGATGATACCTTACAGATACACTTTCGCTTGAGTTTGTTTGTTTGATGGTAGATGTGTAATAAAACTATGAGAAATACTTGTTAGTGTAATTTTAGCGCCAAATTTAAATTTTTTTACAACATTTAGGAGTGAAACTTTAGCCATAGCAAGCGTCTCATGGATAGGAGATTGTATGACTAGCACATAACCGTACCATTCAGAAAAATTTTCCTCCCAAATATGTGAGGTTCACCTTTAGATTTGATAGGAAAAGCATTTACTATTAGTGCTAATGAGTGTACCGGTAGCATTTAGATTCTAGAACTTGCGTTAGTGATGCATCCCGAGACCGCTAGTAAGACTACATTCTTGTAGTAGGATTTACTACATGATAAGAGGCATTAGGATCACCCTTGTGTTAAACCCGTATCATAATTACTTGACCATTTATGTCATATTACTTGGCTAATTAAGTCAATTAATTTTTCCCACAACATTAGCGTTGTACACATTTTTAGTACACGAAACCCCTAGTACACCCCTCCGAGCCTATCTTTTCGTTTCTAACTTTAAGCATTTTACTTAAAGGAAGAATTTGTTACACCCCACTTAAATGTACACCCAAATCGCCTTAGCCTTCCGTGTATGCACTCATCTTTAGTGCATTATTGTTATTTGTTAAACCCTAAGTTAATTATCTAATTGATTACATGGTTGCTAAGTCAAGTCATATCCTTGTACATATTGTTTTGGGACGATTGGGACTCATGGGTAAAGTACTTATTTTATGGAGTAATGGGGAAGAACATCATTTATTACCCCCATATGTACGTTAATCTTAAAAGTACTCCAAGTGTTTTGATTATCTTAATTCGAGTCATTTGATTATTTTATTGTAAAGTATGTAAAAATTCAAGTGTAAGGGGAATGTTCATTCCCTATGATGTATTATTTTGGATGGTAGGGTAAGAGTGTATGCAACAAAAAAAATAGAAAAAGAAAAGAAAAAAACATACGGACTACCATTCCTTTTTATTCTATGTTCATTTTATGTTTTTGTTATTTTTTAGCTTAAGTCGAGTCTAGTCTTGGCTTAGCAACGCCATATTGTACATGTAATTAACCAAGATTGTTAACTCGCCACCAGTAAAGACTGCCTATATCCAACAAAACCGTGTATTTCATATCCCTACACCTAACGTTATAACCCTTTAAAAGACCACTTTGATAGTTTATCCTAGGTGCTTACGCCATGTGGTGGAGGTTTGATCCTTTCCCAAGCCTATGGTAATCTATTTTGCTATGACAGGTAGTGAGAGATATTTTCCGTTTCCATATTGTGATATAACTTTATTACACCCGAGAGATGTGAGTATCTAAACACTATTTGTGAGGTGCTAGTATATGACCTCCGTGCTTGTCTTTGGTCTTTAGTGGAACGATTATTTGTTGTAATTACTTTTATATTAGTGTTACATGACCCCTAACTTATCTTTTGATTAAAATAAAAGCGCATTTGCTTGAGGACAAGCAAATCTCAAGTGTAAGGGTATATGATGAGGCGAAAAATGAACCACTTTTAGGGGGTCATTTAAGCCCGGAATTGAATATATTTGATCAAATATTACCTTAAATCGTTCCTTTTGTGATTTTAGGTACTTTGGGAGTGAATTCTGGAAAAGGAAGCAATTCGGACGTTTTTGGAGCATAAAAGTGAAGAAAACGCCAAAGACTTAATTTTCCATGCTGAGAACAGTACTTGACGGCGTCAAGAGTAAAAGTGGTGACGACCCCGTGCAAACCTGACGGCGTCACAAGAAGGGCGTCAACAGTTAAAATCATGACGGCCTGCACAAGGTGTACACATGACGGCGTCAGACCCAGATCTAGGCAGTCCGAGGAACTATTTGGCGGCGAAATGACGGCGTCAGACATTTGTTCTTGACGCCGTCACCAACTAAACTCTATATATAGTTTTCTATTTTTCATTCATTAGAGAGGAACTTGTGTGGAGAACCCTAGGGCTGAACTTTGTAAACCCTAGGTCATATTTTACAGAACTTTCAAGGGTTTTCACCCCTTGAATCCTTTCATGTGCTATTAAGATAAGTCTTCTCTTTAATTCAATCAATATGTCTATGTGTTGGTTGTTTATATCTTTTACTTGTCTTGATTTCAACATGCTAGGCTAGATTTATCTTGTGTTTGCTTAGATCTAATGAAACATAGATGCTAATTATGTGTTGATTACTTGTTTATGGTTGTATTGGATGAATGAATTCAATGTTAGGCTTAAGAAAACTGGCAGATCTCCATTGTGTAACATGCTTGAACGTCTTAGGAAACATGAACCGATGTGTACTAGGTTTTATTGGTTGTATTTAATGCATGAGTAAATTCTAATGATCCCATGTTTGGAGCTTCTTAGCCGGCTCGACATAGGAGTGAAGTAGGCACTCATAGGATTGGGGAAGTAAGTACGCCACCCCATGAATGGTATTAAGGAATACAATCCGTCATCCACGCAACTATAACAAGTAATTAACGTGTAAAAGATATCTAGGGAGTAGTGAAATCTAAGGAAACACATTTCTCCCATATATTGCTCACAACTTTAGTATAATATAGTTTATTTTCATTTTAGCATTTTATTTTGATTGCATCTTTAGTATTGGGTTAGTTGACTAGCCACTAATTCCGCCCAAATCCTTCAAACCCGAGATTTTTACTTGCTTTCTAAAAAATATAAAAATACAAAAAAATCATCCCTCATCTCTAGACCTAGTCTTTTGGTTTTCTAATCCTAGCGACACTATTCCTAGCTAAACGATCAATCCCCCGGTACTTGTCATTATACTATACTACATCGATCAGGTACACTGCCTGGTGGGGGTTGTAAACTTCTCGAGATCCCTTAAGAGGTAAAGCCTGGTGCAATCCCTATGTATCAGTAATGCTAAAGAACTTCAAGGAAATACACTAAGTAGTTAGTTCTGCTGGAACTAAAGTTAATGCTACTAGTTCAAGATTACTACTGCTTAAGGATTAATGCTGCTAGAGCAAGAGTTAAGACTCTTAGGCTATATTGTGTCATAGTTAATGCTGTTAATGAGATATACATTGTATAGTCGATTAGGTAAATATAGAAAAGATTTATCTTGTATAGAAAGTTATTGTAAGCCGGCTATGATTCCTTACTCTATAAAAGGAGGTCCTAGGGCATTAAGACAAATATGTGTTATTAGATTAGCTTTGAGGTTGTAAACCCTAATACTGTTGAGTATTCGCATTAATAATATTGAAGCTTTGTTTGTTAATCTTGTGTTACAATTACATTAAAAGAATTCTTGTTAAGATTGAAGTTTATATTCCGCATAAACTTTAGTACATTCCAAGACAGTTTCTATACTAGCTATGTTAGATTTATCTAGCATAGCTAAACCTTTACAAGCTAAGAAATCCGATCAAGTATACATAACTGGGATCAACAAGTGGTACTAGAGCTTGTGATCTAGAAGCTGTGATCAAGAAGAACATGTTTTAATACAAGATCTTATTTGAAGACATGGATTCAGAGTCTACGTACATAGTTACTGTATCAAAGGTACCAATGCTTAAGCCTGGTGAGTATGAGATCTGGAGAATCAGAATTGAGCAGTATATTCTGATGATTGATTATTATCTATGGGAGGTCATAGAGCAAGGTAATACCTTGCCAAAAACATCAACATCTGATGTTGGTGTTGTGACTATTTTGCCTATTACAATTGCTGAAGACAAGGCACAACAGAGATTTGAGGTAAAGGAAAGAAGTATTCTAATGATGGGCATTCCTATTGAACATCAGTTGACATTTAATCCTATCAAGGATGCTAAGTCATTGTTAGAAGCCATAGAGAAGAGATTTAGAGGGAATGCTGCTATTAAGAAGACCAAGAAGAACCCCTTAAAGTAACCATATAAGAACTTTTCTGCTCCAAGCACTGAGATGCTTGATCAGACCTTGACAGGCTTCAAAAGCTTGTTAGTCAACTGGAGATTTTTGGTGAAACACTGTCCTAAGAAGATGTCAATCAGAAGTTCCTAAGAAGTTTGTCACCAGGGTGGCACACACAGTTGTTGTGTGGAGAAACAAACCTGATTTAGACACAATGAGCATGGATGATCTTTACAATAATATCAAAGTTTATGAACCAGAAGTCAAAGGAACCCGCTTAAGTAAAAGTACACAAAACATGGATTTTGTGTCCTCCTCAAACAACTCTAGCAGTACCAATAAAGCAGTTACTACTGCTCATGGAGTTACTACTACTAGCACTCAAGTTACTGTTGCTAACTTAACTAATGTTGACAACTTGAGTGATGCTGTTATTTATGCTTTCTTGGCTACTCAACCCAATAGTCCTCAGCTGATAAATGAGGATTTGGAACAAATTCATCCAAATGATGTGGAAGAGATGGGTTTGAAGTGGCAGATGGCTATGTTGACAATGAGAGCTAGGAGATTCTTGAAGAAAACTGGAAGGAAGCGGACAGTCAATGGGAATGATAGCATTGGCTTTGACAAGGCCAAGGTGGAATGCTATAACTGCCATAGAAGGGAACACTTTGCTAGAGAATGCAGGGCACCAAAGAGCCAAGACTACTGATGAGACGAAAATTGTTACGCTTTTAGGGGGTCATTTAAGCCCTAAGTCATGATTATTTGATCAAATATTGCCTCAAATCATTTCTTTTGTCATTTTAGGTAATTTGGAGAAGAAATATGGAAAAGGAAGCATTTTGGACATTTTGGAGCGAAAAGTGAAGAAAACGGCAAAGTCTCCAAATCAAGCAGGAAATAGTACATGACGGCGTCACACTTTGGAGGTGATGGCGTCACGTATGTGCAAAGAGGTGGATAAAAAGTTACACGAGACGCGCCAGAATGTTTTTGGGAATTAAAGAGTGACAGCGTCACCAAGGCCGTCAAGAGCAAAATTACACGTGACGGCCAAGAGTGGAAAAACACATGACGGTGTCAGATCTGGATCTAGGCCATCCGAGGAAAGCATTGGCGGCTAGTTGACGGCGTCTAGATCATAACGTGACGCCGTCAGACCTGTAATCTCTATATATAGTTTTCTAATTTTTATTCATTAAAGAGAGAACTTTTGGAGGAACTTTACCACAAACCCTAGGTCGAATTTTATAGGGTTTTTCACCCTTCTTTCATCCATGTTTCAATAAAGATAAGTCTTCCAATAATCATTCAAGATGTCTATGTGTTGTTTGATTATATTTTACGCTTGTCTTTACTTTAACATGCTAGGCTAGGTTTGTTTGTGTTTGATTAGATGTAATAAAACCTAGCTATTGATTGTTGGTTGATTGTTTGTTATTAATTGTATTGGATGAATGATATCGATGTTAGGCTTAAGAAAACTAGCAGACTTCCAATTGGTAACATGCTTGAACATCTTTAGAAACATGAATCGGATGTGTACTACGATTTTAATGGTTGTATTTAATGGATGAGTGACTACTAAGGAGGCCATGTTAGTACCTAGTTGTTGGCTCGACATAGGAAGAGGTAGAAACTTATAGAGTTAGGAAAGATCAGACACAGCCCCACGAATGGTATTAAGGAATATAACCCGTCATCCACGCAATTGTAACAAACTATTCAACTAATGAAAGATAGTTAGGGAGTAGTGAAATCTAAGTAAACACGTTTCTCTTATTATTGTTTTTCTCAACATTTACTTTTGTGTTATTTTATTTTTATTGCATTTGTAATTATTTGGGTTAGTTGACTAGCAACTAATTCTGCTCATTCTTCCAATACCTGAGATTTTTACTTGCTTTCTAAAAAACTATAAAAATACAAAAAGAATCCACCCTCACCTCTAGACCTAGTTTAATTAAGTTTTGATCCTAACGACACTATTCCCCGAGAGAACGATCAATCCCCCGGTACTTGCCAGTACACTATACTACATCGGTCAGGTACACTGCCTGGTGTGGATTGCAAGCTTCTCAAGATCCCTTGAGAAGTAAAACCTTTTGCGAGGGCGCAATCCCACGCATCAACTACATGAATGGAGAAAGCTCAAGGAGAATTGTACCTGTGGAAACCTCAAATTCCACAGCTTTGGTGTCTTGTGATGGTCTAGGTGGCTATGATTGGAGTGATCAAGCTAAAGAAGGACCCAACTATGCACTTTTGGCATACTCATCTTCATCCTCAAGTTCTGACTCTTAGGTATCTAATGATTCTGGTTGTTCTTATAAATCTTGTTTAGATATTGTTGAGTAAAAGCTCAGAATAATAAACTAGTAGAAGATTTACATAAATTTGAGTTGCACATTTTAGGCTATAAGGTAGGTTTAGAGTCCGTAGAACAAAGACTTGAACTTTATAAGAAGAATGAGGCTGAGTATGTAGAAAAGGTTAATGTTTTAGAAGGTAAATTTTTTGTAAAAGAATCACTTATTACAGAGCTTAGGAAAAGGCTTGAGAAAGCTCAAAAAGAAAAAGATGTATTTCACTAGGTAAAAGAAAGCATTGGATTTAGAGTGAATAGGCATGAACATGCATCTGAAAGTGTGAACAAGATAATAGATTGTCAAATTAAAAAGAATGGTAGTGGTTTAGGTTATAATGAAGTTCCCTGATTGAGGCAAAAGCAGTCAACTAAAGTCAACCACGGATGTGGTCAATATAGTCAAACTCCTTAGGCTCAATGCTCCGCGGAATATAGTGTTTCCCCGGGTCGTTATGTCCTGACGAGGTGTGGATGGTATTAAAACGGGTTTGTGATCGGATGAATTTGGACAAGAAAGGGTTGTGATTGATTTGAACTAAGGAATCTACAAGGAAATAGCTTAAATAAGCTACTATAACAAGACCGTAAAATTAGAAAAACCAGAAACGTTTAAAACCTAAAAACGCGTACCTTCAATTTAAATTTACGCAAACGTACAAAATAAAAAGTGAAAACTGAAATCTGAAAACCCACAGGGGTTGAAAATGACTTTTTTACAAACCTAAGGATGAAAGAAAATTTTTAGAAAAAGAAAATTAATTTTTACACTAATTATTTATTTAATATTACTTAAATACTATTTAATACTAATTATTAATATTTAAATAACTTAAAATACAATATAACATTAATTAAAAACTAGAAAAGTGAAAATTAAATTTCTAAAATTATAAAATAACTAAAAACAAATTTTAAAACTAAAAATATGTCTTTTTGTCTTTTTGTTATTTTTCTATTAATTAATTAATTATATTAATTAAACTATTTAAATTATTTTTTATTATTAAAAATACTAAAAAGACTTAGATAATTATGAAAAATTTTATATATCTAATTAACCATCACAGGAATCCTAAAAAATTATAAAAATTTTATTTTATATGTTTTTACACTATTTTAGTAATTATTATATTAAATATTAATTAATTACTAATTAAACTAAATAAATTATAAAAACTAGAAAATAAACAGTAAAAACTATAATAAAATTCCTAAAATTATTTTATAACTTATAAAAGCTAGGAAAAATATATAAACTAGGTGTTACTTTATAAAATCTAATTATGCTTTTTAATACTTGATTATTAATTAATTATTAATAAAACTAATATTAAATCTAATTAATACTAAATGACAAAATAAAAATCTGAAAAAATTACAGAAAATACTTTAAGATAAAAGGAAATTAAGAAAAATATAAAAATGTAAGTTACTTAATAAAAAACTAAAAAGGAAAATTAAATAGATAAATAATATTAAATAGAAACTATCACTTAAAATAAAGTTGATAACTTACTTGATAAAATGAGATGATTAGATGGCTAGAAAACTTGGATTACTTGTGTATTTCTTGATTGATTCTTGATTAGGCAAGTATAAGGAACAACTTTGGTGTTTTAACTTTTGGAAAAAGATCACTTGATCATGGATTATGGGTTTGGTCGTGGGTTTGCAAGAGAGGAAGGAGATGAGATGAATTTCTTTCTTATCTAAAAAGTGTAGATAATGATTCTAGGTTTTGGTTAAAGTAAGTATTTAGAGGTTTATTAGTATAAAATGAATACATTAATGCATGGGGTTAAAAATTGTAAGTATTATCCTTGGGAGGACTTTAGGGGGCCGGTTATGGTGAGCCAAGGGGGGGGGGGGGGGGGTAGGGGTACTTGGTATTTATTTAGAAATCTTGCATGAATTATGTGCTATTTTGTGTTTTTAGTTACAATCGGGTACCGGGTTTGATAGAAATAAATGTTCATGAAGTTAACCGGGATGAAATAAAGTTATAATAATGATAAAAACATATTAAAAATATGTTGGTTACATTTACTGAGTGATCGGGTGATTATTGTTTAGTTTTCACGAAAACCGTCGTTATATTCATAGGCTCACGTTATAAATAAAATAAATTTCCAAAATACTGGGTAACTGAATGTTATAACTTTTATGATGTTAAAATGGATATAAAAATATGTCGGGACCATTGTGGGAATATTTAGATATATTCATCGTGTATAAACCGGGTGTTAACGTTTACTATAAATACTTATACGTAAAAACGTTAAATGTATCAAATATATAAATTTGAAAATCCTGAGAGTGGTATAACATGTAAATGACCTACTGATGATATGCAGACTATCTCCAGTCCGTATGGAATGTCATTACTGATAATGCATGAATTCGCACCTGAACCAATACGGTTACGCGAATTTGAATACCCGTAAACTAAATTTACGATGAAATGTGTAATGCACGTGAATGATGAAATCTTTTCCCGCAATGAATAGTGTTCCGTGAATAGTAAAATTTCTGAATGCTTCTCGGAATATCAAACTGACACCAAAAATGATGAATAGTAAACTGATGAATAGTGTTTTGATGAATAGTGTTTGATGAATAGTGTTTTTCCAAAGTTCGAGAAATGACCTGAAATGGTGAGTTGTGACAACTATTCCTAATAACTATCTTGAAGATGAGAAGTTTTAAGTTATATCCTAAGTAATTTTGTCTCAAAAGAGCTTTTGTAGCATAAGAGTGAGAGTTCTGTACACTTTTCAAACTTTGAATACTCTATTACGTTGCGTAGCTAAGGGGATACATTATCAATTTTTTTTTTATAACTAGCCAGAATAACTACCTTGAAGACGAGATATTCTCAGTTATGATAGTTATAAGTCGTCTCAAAACCATTTGTAAAAACAATTTAGAGTAAAAATTTGTTACAAGGTTGCATGAATAGTTTTGAAACTTGAAAATTCATAGCATTGGCAACCAAGAACATGTTTAAAAATTATCCATCAGTTCCAAGCATAAAATCATATAGTGTTCATCACATTGCAATCATAGATTAGTCTACATGTTCTAAGTAAACATATGCATCACGACTATTTAATGGCAATATAGTGATACAATCCTAGTCTAATTATACTTGTTAAACTATACGTATGCAATTTTGTGTTTCAAAATCTTAAAAATCTACTTGTAGAGAAAATATTTTTCTTTTTCAGTTGATTTTGGAGAAGGACAAAACACTTTTGATCTTTGAGAAAAAATTGCTCATTTGTTCAATACAAATTGAATTTTGAATGACTCATGACGTTTTATTAGATATATATGTTTGATCATGATGAATACTTAGTCTAAATTTGTTAAAATGTTTGAAAATTTTTATATAAGTATACAACTTACAAAATTTTTGCAAAGATTTTAAAATTTTTGGGCAGAGTAACGTTTGAAAAAGGTGGGTGACAAAAGTTTCGCAATGGTTAGCATCACGAATTTGGTATTGCATTCATGGTCAAACATTTCAATGATCGCAGAGAAAATGATACGAGCATCGCAGGAAAAAATTTGTGATGGAAAAGACTATCGCATAAAGTCTCGTAAAGAAACTTTTGCAAATAGTTTTGTGATGGCAAGCCATCACGAGATTTTAGAAAGCCTTGCATTGCAGAAAAATCAAATGCGATGCGAGAGTTTACTTCTCATCGCAGTCAAAAGTCTCGTAGAATTTAAATTTGCATTAAATGCACATTTTTTGGCTCTATCCTAAAGTCTCGTATTCCAATGCAGCCCTAACTGTTCATCTTCTTCCCAAAATCGACCATTTTTACACCAAATCAAACTGTTTAAACTCCCATTTTCTTTTCAAAACATGATCTAAACATCTTATCTTAGTCATCTAACTGCAAGAATTGATTTAAAACACTCTACATAGCAAACGCAATTGAGATTTATACACGACATTGGTACGCAACCCTAATTATGCAAATATGATCTTAACAATATGTAACACCCCCAATTCAATGATGCAGCGGAATTCAAACTGGGTGTCACTCGACGGCACAATAGTCACAATAATAGAAAACGAACTCTAATTGAGTCGTTTTAAAAGATTTATCATTCAAATTATATAAATATCAGAGATTACAAAATGAGGTCCCAGATGGTTCCATGTTTACAAATTACATTAAATGAGTTTTCGAATGATAATAAATTTTATAGCCCTCTTGAATATCCATGCCCTTCCGTGCCATCCTTGATCATCATGGACCTAAAATACATGCTTAAGAGGTCAACACAAAGGTTGAGTGATATTCATAGAGTTTGTTTAATGGTTGAATACAATATGTTGGTAGTGTGAGCTATAGACTCACACCAATGGGTTGGAAAACAAAACAGTTATTACTATTACTAAGCTCATGACACCAAAACGTTAACGGGTACCAATATCAATCGGCGGAGTTATCCTGGTAGGTACTTTGCTGTCATACCTAAATCTCAAATATTAATGCATTTGTTTGAACTTAGTCAATACAAATGGGATTCGTCAATCCCAATAGGCCTATTCACAATATTCGCACTCACTATTACTAGTGATTAAATGGTTCATAATAAGGGATATTGGATTTAGCAAGGATGGTACTTAGTAATAATAAAACAATCAGGCAAGCATACAATTGAAAATCATTGTGTTCGGTTGAAAAATAATAGCATGTATTCCCACCAAGGGTTTGTAAAACAATTAAGTAATGGAAAGTGTGGCTATGAACTCACCTTAAGTTATATAGCAAGTAGTGAATGTGATGGTGGAATCGCGAAGATTTCTACAAGCAACCTATAATAGAATGTTGCGACTTAGGATTGGAGTAAAGAATATGAAGAATTGCCTATATATGTCTTGCATTTAGTCCATGATGTAGTACTTGGTATAGTGTAAGTCTTTGAAAAGAAATGGTTTACGAAACAAGTATAGTTTATATATCGCTCACAACCGTTTGGGCCGACATAATTCAGAAGTCATGTAGTAAACGTTCGAGGGGCCAGGATACTTTAATTCGTAAATCCACAACTCATCTCAACGGCTTACTTAATGAACTCCTCACATGAGGCTCCCTACTATTGTAGTATTTGATAAAATATATATAAGTTTTGATCCGAAAAGTTACATGTCCAATATTTGAATAAACTTAGGAAAGTTTACTTTTACACGAAGATTGTTATTAGAATGAGTTTCTTAAATCTTGTATGACAATTACTTGTAAGATCTCATGGTTCTTTGGATGGAGTAGATCCAAATTGCATGTTTAAGTTATCGCTAACTCTTTAGCTCATGTTTTCGCCTAGGTAAGTTTATATGGTCCTTAGTCATGGCTTCGCCATGACCTTGGTCATTGTTCCATGGTCTTGAGACTCAACCTTGGCCTTAGCCATGGTTGTGGTCTTGGCTTTAGATCATTAGACCTCTTGGTCTTATTAAACCATAACTATTATATAGTAACTTTGGTATATAAAATAGTTGTTAAGAAAGTGAAGAAAAATATCACTCTAAAAGCGCTTTCAGGGCTCGAGCTTCTTTGCTCCTGAATGAAAACGTCATTCCGGACAACTTTTGTGTTTTAACTTTTTGATGAATTGGACCAGAAGTACCACTTTCAAAAAGGTCAGAATGCTAACAGGTTGTGTTTGGCAATTTGGCGTTTTGGTTTCGCTAACTTCTTATGGCCATAACTTTTGACTCGTGTACTCGTTTTAGGTGGTTCAAATTGCTATGTTTTCCTTTTTAAGTCCTCTATAACAGTAGGTAAGTGTTTCATATCATGGTTATTCTATTTTTTTCGTGGTTCTCAATATAAGTCACTAGTTTCCTTGATTACTTAACATAAGTTAATATATATTTTCCTAAACTTGTTTTAATAGTCTTTATACATCATGAACATAACACAAAGACCATATATAGAATGAATGAAACATAATAAGCATGAAAATGATATTGAGCAAGAAAGTGTATTAGGGTTTCTTACAACTTTTGGCCTTCATGAAAAGGGAACTCAAGAACTAAGACAAGATCTAAATCCTTCAATCAAAAACCCTAGCTTCCAATCCTTCAACACTACCCTTGCTAACCCTTGCTGGGCTTGGTCTAACCTTGTAAGAACCTTATGTGTTCAGCCCCTAACCACCTTGTGTAGCTCCTGATTCAACCATGGAATCACCAAACAAACTCTTGATTCATGTAGAGACTAACTATGCCTTCAACTTTGGTATGTAACTTATAACTTAGAAATCAAAGGATCATGGTTTATGGATTTGTTGTTGAGCGTTTGGAATGAAGAGAAAGGAAAGGATTAGGCTTGTATTTATAGCATGAAGAGGAGGTTAGGAAGGTGCCTAGGAAGTTTCCTTGAGGAGGTTAGAGACTTAGGATATTTTCCAAGACTTAGTAGCCAAGTTTACTTGCAAAATGTTTAGCTTCCTATCCTTAACTTAGTGACCAAGAAAATACCCCATGTGGCTTAAAATTTCGTTCAATACCTATCTTGGATGACTAGTTATGTGTTTTGATAATATCTTGCTTATATGGAGTGAGTTTTGTCCCGGTAATCGCTAACGGTAAGTCGTTAAGTCATGAAACTTAAAATCGGGTATCCTAAAAATATGAAACTTATAAATATGTTAAAACTTATTAATATAACCTATCTTAGCATATTTAATGTGTGACAAGTTCTACCGGGTTGCTTAAACGCTGCAAAAACTGGAAACGCGGGTCTAAAACGCGTAATTCGCGTAAAACGCTGAACTGGAAAACATAAAATTCCAAAACTTTTGGAATTGTCGTAAAATGAGAGAAAATCATATTTCTATTGTTTATAGTGTTTTATGGACATATCGGGATGCTGGAATGACGTTTAAACCTAAATGTAAATCTCGGACACGGTTTCGTGATTTTTGTAGAAATGATCCGACGAGTGTCAAACTCTCGGATTATCATTAAAATAGTTTAACTTACGAGAATATGAAATAAAAATTTTAGGAGTGAATAGTGAATAGTGAAAGTGAATAGTAAAAAATGAAGAGTGAAATTTTTGGGAATAGAAGTTAACCTGAAAATGCGAATTGTTACAGTCTCTACCCCTTAAGGGAACTTCATCCCGAAGTTCTATGTGTGTTATATGTTGGAGTGGTGTCGATGAACAAGTGTGGTTACTTATGAGGACTAGAGTCTGGAATTACCAGTGATGTACTTTGATTTGTCTCAGAATACGGTGTGTCAATAGAAATTGATAACATAGTTGAATATCAGTAGAGATCCATATAATAGTCGAATATCAAAGGAAATTGATATAGCAGTCGAATATTAATAGAAATTGATATAGTAGTTGTACAGAAATTGATATAGTTGAATATCAAATAGAAATTGATATAGTTGTCAAGTATCAATAGCAATTGATATAGTAGTTGAACAACAATAGCAATTGACATAGGAATCGAATAAATGGAAATTGTTATAGTAGTCGAATATCATTAGTAATCGATATAGTAGTTGAATATCAATGGAAATTGGGATAGTAGTTGCAATCATAGTCTAGTAGGTAATCTGTTGTTGTACCTAGTGTTTATTGACTTCATACTTGTTTATAATTCTTTATTTACATAGAGAGGCATCCCAAACAATGTAAATAGGAGAATATAAACTTATGGTTCGGTGATTTACAATTTCTTTATTTAAATGAAAAGGCATCCCAATCCATTCAAATAATTATAAATCATCCTACTTAAGAATTCCTAACACAACATTCATACTTAGCCGGTGAGTTACAGGGTAGTGTATTACGAGATGATACTGGTGTTCCAAAAGTACAAAATGAATATTCAATCTTGTAAAGCTGATGAGGGTGCTTGTGGTGTAACTAAGGATGATTTGAGCTTTAAAAGTGCATCAAGATCTGTTAATGAGCTTGTGGTTGCAACGGTTGTGAAGATAATGATGTGATATGTTGATGAACAAAAGTGTGTAGTGTATGCTTAACATTAATATTCTTAGGTATAGATGTTGAGTTTGCTTTGAAAACCTTAAGAGATTTTAAAGGTTTATGACGGAATGGTATTCTTAGGACCTAAACAGGATAGTACTTCTACGGGATGAAGAGAAGAATTGATAACTATCCCAAGATAGTAGTTCGGATTATCTTATAAATGAAAACTTTCAAGAATGAAATTAGATAATACAAATAAGGTGTTAAGATCTTGTTGAGTGGTAAAACACTATCGTGTCTCTAGATCGTTTTAAAGAATTCTGGTGGTTTATTGAGTTCAAGTAGGAAATTAATCTGAACATAACCCTAGTACAACTATTCTCAGTATTTGAAAATTTTAAGTCGAACATAGTTAGTCAGACTATGTTTCACTGTCCCTATGTTAAATATAGGTGACTAGTCTATATTTAGCCGAGGTTTGATAAAATTTTCAAATACCTAAATTAGGCATACTTGTGATATGTCCGTTGCTTTTGGGAAACTGTCCACTAAACAAAGGCGATGTCAAACAATTCAGTTGCAAGTCCCGCCCATACAAGACTTGTAACCTATGTTTTCACATTCCATTGCATAGAAGATAGTACGGGTAGATATGTGTGGAAAGGAAGTTTTAAGTAGTTCTAAAACAGTCCATACTTGGCCAGGATCACGAACTTTTAACAATGAAGGTTTCAGAAGAAAACTTTGATGAATGTAGAGAAAGTTGCTGAACTTTGTTGAATGTAGAGAAACTTCAGCTTT
This sequence comes from Artemisia argyi, assembly GCA_030686995.1. Classification (NCBI taxonomy): domain Eukaryota; kingdom Viridiplantae; phylum Streptophyta; class Magnoliopsida; order Asterales; family Asteraceae; genus Artemisia; species Artemisia argyi. The sequence continues at coordinate 109,490,997 of CM060690.1, read as the reverse complement.
TGTAGATGATGGATTAGTTTATTCTTTAGAAATATCATATTTCTATTTGGAAATCGATAGATTGTGATGGGTTTTTGATATCATATGAAATGATATTGGTGAGGTGATGGAATAATTCTAGAGACCATTGCGCAAATCACAATGTCTCGGAAGTAGATTAGACCATTGTGCAATTCACAATGTTAGGGAAGTAGATTAGACCATTGTGTGACTCAAAACATTTGAGAAATGATTAAGACCATTGTATCATACAATGTCCGGGAAATAGGGAAGACCATTGTAATTCATTACAATATCTTGGACTTAAAATGTTGGAGTAGGAACATGATTGGGAGAATGTGGTTATGTCGAAATGCCCTAGAATAGGCATGTGCAGATATGTTTAGTCCATTGTTTAGATAAAATGATTGAAAATAAATCGAGTGTATATATCAATATACTAATATGTTCATGTAGTATAAAATGCTTACGGGGAAATGCTCAATTATGCTCAGGGTACATATATCCATATGCTAACATGTTTGTGTAGTATAAAATGCTTAATAAGTCCATAATCATCTGGAGGATGGAAGACACGAAGAGCGGAAGGCTATAAAATGTTTTTGCTTGTAAGTGTGGTTATAGTTTAGGTCTCAATTAGACCCGTTTCTCTATAACCATGGCTCTGGTACCAATCTGTAACACCCCCAATTCAATGATGCAGCGGAATTCAAACTGGGTGTCACTTGACGGCACAATAGTCACAATAATAGAAAACGAACTCTAATTGAGTCGTTTTAAAAGATTTATCATTCAAATTATATAAATATCAGAGATTACAAAATGAGATCCCAGATGGTTCCATGTTTACAAATTACATTAAATGAGTTTTCGAATGATAATAAATTTTATAGCCCTCTTGAATATCCGTGCCCTTCCGTGCCATCCTTGATCATCATGGACCTGAAATACATGCTTAAGAGGTCAACACAAAGGTTGAGTGATATTCATAGAGTTTGTTTAATGTTTGAACACAATATGTTGGTAGTGTGAGCTATAGACTCACACCAATGGTTGGAAAACAAAACAGTTATTATTATTATTTCTAAGCTCATGACACCAAAACGTTAACGGGTACCAATATCAATCGGCGGAGTTATCCCGGTAGGTACTTTGCTGTCATACCTAAATCTCAAATATTAATGCATTTGTTTGAACTTAGTCAATACAAATGGGATTCGTCAATCCCAATAGGCCTATTCACAATATTCGCACTCACTATTACTAGTGATTAAATGGTTCATAATAAGGGATATTGGATTTAGCAAGGATGGTACTTAGTAATAATAAAACAATCAGGCAAGCATACAATTGAAAAGCATTGTGTTCGGTTGAAAAATAATAGCATGTATTCCCCCCAAGGGTTTGTAAAATAATTAAGTAATGGAAAGTGGGGCTATGAACTCACCTTAAGTTATATAGCAAGTAGTGAATGTGATGGTCGAATCGCGAAGGTTTTTACAAGCAACCTATAATAGAATGTTGCGACTTAGGATTGGAGTAAAGAATATGAAGAATTGCCTATATATGTCTTGCATTTAGTCCATGATGTAGTACTTAGTATAGTGTAAGTCTTTGAAAAGAAATGGTTTACGAAACATGTATAGTTTATATATCGCTTACTACCGTTCAGGCCGACATAATTCAGAAGTCATGTAGTAAACGTTCGAGGGGCCAGGATACTTTAATTCGTAAATCCACAACTCATCTCGATGGCTTACTTAATGAACTCCTCACATGAGGCTCCCTACTATTGTAGTATTTGATAAAATATATATAAGTTTTGATCCGAAAAGTTACATGTCCAATATTTGAATAAACATAGGAAAGTTTACTTTTACATGAAGATTGTTGTTAGAATGAGTTTCTTAAATCTTGTATGACAATTACTTGTAAGATCTCATGGTTCTTTAGATGGAGTAGATCCAAATTGAATGTTTAAGTTATCGCTAACTCTTTAGCTCATGTTTTCGCCTAGGTAAGTTTATATGGTCCTTAGTCATGGTTTCGCCGTGACCTTGGTCATTGTTCCATGGTCTTGAGACTCAACCTTGGCCTTAGCCATGGTTGTGGTCTTGGCTTTAGGTCATTAGACCTCTTGGTCTTATTAAACCATAACTATTATATAGTAACTTTGGTATATAAAATAGCTGTTAAGAAAGTGAAGAAAAATATCACTCTAAAAGCGTTTTCAGGGCTCGAGCTTCTTTAATCCTGTACGAAAACGTCGTTCCGGACAACTTTTGTGTTTTAGCTTTTTGATGAATTGGAACCGAAGTACCACTTTCAAAAAGGTCAGAATGCTAACAGGTTGTGTTTGGCAGTTTGGCGTTTTGGTTTCGGTAACTTCTTATGGCCATAACTTTTGACTCGTGTACTCGTTTTAGGTGGTTCAAATTGCTATGTTTTCCTTTTTAAGTCCTCTATACCAGTAGGTAAGTATTTCATATCATGGTTACTTTATTTTTGTCGTGGTTCTCAATATAAGTCACTAGTTTCCTTGATTATTTAACATAAATTAATGTATAGTTTCCAAAACTTGTTTTAATAGTTTTTATACATCATGAACATAACACAAAGACCATATATACAACGAATGAAATATAATAAGCATGAAAATTATATTGAGCAAGAAAGTGTATTAGGGTTTCTTACAACTTTTGGCCTTCATGAAAAGGGAACTCATTAACTAAGACAAGATCTAAGTCCTTCAATCGAAAACCCTAGCTTCCAATCCTTCAACACTACCCTTGCTAACCCTTGATAGGCTTGGTCTAACCTTGTAAGAACCTTATGTGTTCAGCCCTAACCACCTTGTGTAGCTCCTAATTCAATCATGGAATCACCAAACAAACTCTTGATTCATGTAGAGACTAACTATGCCTTCAACTTTGGTATGTAACTTATAACTTAGAAATCAAAGGATTATGGTTTATGGATGTAACAATTCGCAATTTCAGGTTAATTACTATTCCCGGAAAATTCACTATTCACTATTCATTTTACTATTCATTTTTACTATTCATTTTTTCCCGAAAGTTTCCCGAAAGTTGATTTTTATTTGATATTCTCGAGTGATAAATCATTTCCATGGCAAATTAAATGTTTGACATTCGTCAGATCATTTTCGTGAAAGTTATTAAGGAATTACACGTTTTAGGGTAAAACGTCATTCAGAAATTCTACGCATAACAAAATTTGACCCCGTCAGGTGACCCCACATTAGAAAAATGTTTGACACACTCATGATTTATTTGAGAATAAATCATGACTGAGAAAAACATGACCAAAAATAAACCTCGGCTGTGAAAAACTGAAATTTTCAGTTTTAAGCGTTTTTACTCAGCCGTAACCTTAGCCTATACCTGCACCGCGTTTCTAAAAAGATTTGAGTTTTCAACTTATTAGAATAAGTCAACATATTTTTCCCTCCTCCTTTGACCAAAAATCATTCCTTGATTTTATAAGTCATTCCTTGATTTTTAGGCTTACGGTTTGATGTCTAAAAGACATTTAATACCAACCGACACTAGACTGAGCCCAGTCTAGACATTATAAGTCATTCTAAATCATTTTTATCCTATTAGAAAAGTAACATTTTACTTTTCTCAATTTTACGCAATATTCGTACGTTTTACGTATTACGCGTTTTAGACCCGTGTTTCCAGTTTTAGCAGGGTTTTACCACCCAAATGGAACCTACCACTCATTTTATATTTTATTATGGAGTATTTTGACAAGTTTAATCATTCCTCCAAGTTTCGTATTTTTACGATACCCGGTTTTACGTTTTGTGACGTAACAATTTACGGTTGGCATTTCCCGGAGTCAAAACTAACCAAGTATCTTGGATAATATCAACAAAGTCCAACACTTCCTCCCCAAGGCTTGTGAACCGCCACTAGGGGGGGATTCACACTAGGTGGCTCAATCTCATGCTAAGTAGCCTTAAGATGTATACATGTGTATAAGCTTTTGTAGCAAGCTTTGACTAGTCATCCATTGTAACCTCCTCAAACCCATATAAAAGCCCCCTCCCCTCCTTATGTCGTGCACCATCACACACCAAAACCACTTCACACTTATCTAAATTACTCCAAGTCTTGAGCAAGATTCAAGTACCATATCAATACCTAAAACCTAGTTAGGTTTTCATTCATCAAAACACTTCCATAACCTCATATACTTGGTGATTTCTCTTGAGTTTAAATCCACTCAAATCACCTCAACCTTCATCATCCATCTTTCAAGATTACAAGAGTAGAAAGATTGCATGAAGTGAAGTGGGTTGAAGCAAGTCTATCAAAGTCCTATCCTTACATGTTAACTTCCTTTCATCTTTGAAAGCCAAAAGATGTAAGCCAAACCCTAACATGCTTCTTGTTGAATAATCATGTTCATATTATTTACATATTATTCTTGCTATATTATGTCTTGTATGCATGTCCATGATGTATAAAAGTGAGTAAAACAAGTTATTGTACATGATTGATAAGACAAGTTAATAAAACAAGTAAACTAGTGACTTTCTTGGTATAACCTGATCAAAATGGTAAAGTTATGATATTGGATCATTACATATTACAGTAGAGGACTTAACAAGGAAACCATAGCAATTTGAACCACCCAAAATGAGTATACGAGTCAAAAGTTACGCCTATTTGAAGTTACCAAAGATTTTCGGCAAAACTGCCTAAACCATACTGTTTTGCATTCTGACTTTTTGAAAGTCACCCTTCTGGTCCGATTCATCAAAAAGTTAAAACACGAAAGTTGTCCGGAACGACGTTTTCGTTCAGGTACAAAGAAGCTCGAGCCCTGAAAACGCTTTCCAAGTGATAATTTCTTCAAATTCTTAACAGCCCATTTTTAGACCAAAGTCATTACATATAGGTTATGGTTTATGAAGACCAAAGGGGTCTTATGACCTAGAATCAAGACCACAACCATGGCTAGAGCCAAGGTTGAGTCTCAAGACCATGGAACAATGACCAAAGGTCATGGCAAGGCCATGACGAAATAACCATGTAAGCCTACTTAGGCGTAAACATGAAACAAAGAGTTAACGATAACTTGAACAAATAATTTGGATCTACTTCACTTAAAAAGGAACCATGAGATATTACAAAGAAAAATGGTCATACAAGACTTATGAAACTTACCCTAATAACAATCTTCATGTGATAATAAACTTTCCTAAGTTTATTCAAAATTTGGACATGTAACTTTTCGGATCAAAACTTATATATATATATATATATACTTTATCAACTACTACAATAGTAGGGAGCCTCATGTGAGGAGTTCATTACGTAAGCCGTCAAGATTGAGTTGTGGATTTACGAATTAAAGTGTCCTGGCTCCTCGAACGCTTACTAACATGACTTCTGAATTATGTCAGCCCGAACGGTAGTAAACGATATATAAAACATACATGTTTCATAAATCTTTTCTTTCAAAGACTTACATTATACATCATACCACATCATGGGCTAAATGCAAGATATTTATATAGGCACTTATTCATATTCTTTACTCTGATCCTAAGTCGCAACATTCTATTATAGGTTGCTCGTAGAAACCTTCACGATCCAACCATTACCTTCATTACTTGCTATCTTACTTAAGGTGAGTTCATAGCCCCACTTTACATTACTTCAATGTTTTACAAACCCTTGGGGGGAATACATGCTATTTTAACCGAGCACAATGTTTTTAAATTGTATGCTTGCCTGATTGTTTTATTATCACTAAGTACCAGCCTTGCTAAACCGAGATCCCTTATTATGAACCATTTAATCACTAGCAATAGTGAGCGCAAATATTGTGAATAGGCCTATTGGGATTGACTAATCCTATTTGTATTGACTAAGTTGAAACAAATGCACTAATATTTGAGATTTAGGTATGTTAGCAAAGTACCTACCGGGATAAATCTGCCGATCGATATTGGTACACGTTAACGTTTTGGTGTCATAAGCTTAGTGTATAATACATTTTATGGGCGTATAGTAACGTAGCCTGCCTGTTTTGTTTTCCAAACATTGGTGTGAGTCCATAGCTCACACTACCAACATATTGTGTTCAAACGATTTAACAAACTCTATGAATATCACTCAACCTTTGTGTTGACCTCTCAAGCATGTATTTCAGGTTCATGACGATCAAGGATGGCACGGAAGGGCACGGATACTCAAGAGGGCTATAAATTTTATTATCATTCAAAACTCATTTAATGTAAATTGTAAACATGGAACCATTTGGGACCTCATTTTGTAATCTCTGATATTTATACAATTTGAATGATAAATCTTTTAAAACGACTCAATTGGAGTTCGTTTTCTATTATTGTGACTATTGTGCCGTCGAGTAACACCCAGTTTGAATTCCGCTGCATCCATGAATTGGGGGTGTTACAGATTGGTACCAGAGCCATGGTTATAGAGAAACGGGTCTAATTGACACCTAAACTTTAACCACACATACAAGCAAAAACATTTTTTATAGCCTTCTGCTCTCCGTGTCTTCCATCCTCCAGACGATTATGGACTTAGTAAGCATGTTATGCTACACAAACATATTAGTATATTCATATGTACCCATTTTGAGCATTTCCCCGTAAGCATTAGTATATTGATATATAAACTCGGTTTATTTTCAATCATTTATCTAAACAATGGACTAAACATATCTGCGTATGCCTATTCTAGGGCATTTCGACACAATCACATTCTCCCAATCATGTTCCTACTCCAACATTTTATGTCCAAGACATTGTAACTGATTGCAATGGTCTTTCTTATTTTTCCAAGACATTGTATTATACAATGGTCTTAACCATTTCTCAAATGTTTTGAGTCACACAATGGTCTAACCTACTTCCCAGACATTGTGAATTGCACAATGGTCTAACCTACTTCTGAGACATTGTGTTTTGCGCAATGGTCTCTAGAATTATTCCATCACATCATCAACATCATTTCATATGATATCAAAAACCCGTCACAACCTATCAATTTCTAAATAGAAATATGAGATTTTTAAAGGACAAACAAATCCATCACCTGCAAAAGCTGAACTTTCTCTGCATTCATCAAAGTTTTCTTCTGAAACCTTCATTATTAAAAGTTCGTGATCCTGGCCAAGTATGTTCTATTTTAGAACTACTTCAAACTTCCTTTCCATACGTACCTACCCTTACTATCTTCTATGCAATGGAATATGAAAACATACGTTACAAGTCTTGTATGGGCGAGACTTGCAACTTAAGGGTTTGACATCGCCTTTGTTTAGTAGACAGTTTCCCGAAAGCAACGGACATATCACAAGTATACCTAATTTAGGTATTTGAAAATTTTATCGAACCTTGGCTAAATATAGACTAGTCACCTATATTTAACCTAGGGACAGTGGAATATAGTCTGACTAACTATATTCGACTTAAAATTTTCAAATACTGAGAGTAGTTGTACTAGGGTTATGTTTAGATTGATTTCCTACATGAACACGATAAACCACCAGAATACATTAAAACAATCTAGAGACACGATAGTGTCTTACCACTCAGCAAGATCTTAACACCTTAATTCATTCTTGAAAATTTTCATTTATGAGATAATCCGAACTACTATCTTGGGATAGTTATCAATTATTCTCTTCATCCTGTAGAAGTACTATCCTGTTTAGGTCCTAAGGATACCATCCCGTCATACACCTTTAAAATTTCTTAAATTTTTAAAGCAAACTTGACATCTCTACCAATATTAACAATAAGCATACACTACGCACTTTTGTTCACCAACATATCACATCATTATCATCACAAGTCCAAATACTCCATACATCCAAGATCTGATAAGATGTATCATGATCTTAAACTACTCTATTGGTGGCCAAACATGAAAGCCGATATTGCAACATACGTTAGCAAATGTCTTACATGCTCCAATGTAAAAGCCGAACATCAAAAACCATCCGGTCCATTGCAACAACCAGAGATTCCTATGTGGAAATAGGAAAGAGTTACTATGGACTTCATTACCAAGCTCCCAAAGACATCAAGCGGTTATGACTCCATTTGGGTCATAGTTGATCGTCTCACAAAATCCGCACACTTTATACCAATCAAAGAGACTTACAAAATGGAACAACTTACTCGACTGTACGTCAAAGAAATAGTCTCAAGACATGGTGCACCGATATTCATCATATCGGACCGAGATGGTAGATTTACTTCCAATTTCTGGCAGTCCCTCCAGGACACCTTTGGAACAAATCTAGACATGAGTACAGCGTATCATTCTCAGACCGATGGTCAGAGTAAACGAAACATTCAAACACTTGAAGACATGCTTCGAGCTTGTATAATAGACTTTGGAAAAGGATGGGATACTCATCTACCATTAGTCGAATTTTCCTACAGCTATCATACAAGTATTAAAGCAGCTTCATTTGAAGCACTTTGCGGTCGAAAGTGTCGTTCACCTGCTTGTTGAGCTGAAGTGGGGGAAGTTCAACTCACTGGTCCAGAACTCATCCGTGAAACAACGGATAAGATTGTACAAATCAGAAGTCGACCACAAGCCGCAAGAGATCGACAGAAAAGTTATGCCGACACACGACGCAGACCCCTAGAATTCCAAGTCGGAGATAGGGTTATGCTTAAAGTATCGCCTTGGAAAGGCTTGATACGACTCGGTAAACGAGGAAAACTAAACCTAAGATACATCGGACCATTCAAAATCCTAGCCAGGGTTGGCCCTGTGGCGTACAGACTTGAGCTTCCATCAGAACTCAGTAGTGTACACCCCACTTTCCATGTATCTGACCTAAAGAAATGCTTGTCAGATGAATCACTCATGATTCCACTCGATGAAATTCAACTAAATGACGATCTTCAATATATCGAGGAACCCGTAGAAATCATGGACCGAGAGGTCAAACAACTCAAGCAAAGCCGTATTCCAATTCTCAAAGTTCGTTGGAACTCACGACATGGTCCTGAATACACATGGGAACGAGAGGACCAGATACGTAAGAAATACCCACATCTTTTTAGCAACAAAGTTTCTACTCCCAACGCAAAGTGATCTCCGGGACGGAGCTCTCATATGGGGTGGAGACTGTAACAATTCACAATTTCAGGTTAATTACTATTCCCGGAAAATTCACTATTCACTTTTACTATTCATTTTACTATTCATTTTTACTATTCATTTTTTCCCGAAACTTTCCCAAAAGTTGATTTTTATTTGATATTCTCGAGTGATAAATCATTTCCATGGCAAATTAAATGTTTGACATTCGTCAGATCATTTTCGTGAAAGTTATTAAGGAATTACACGTTTTAGGGTAAAACGTCATTCAGAAATTCTACGCATAACGAAATTTGACCCCGTCAGGTGACCCCACATTAGAAAAATGTTTGACACACTCATGATTTATTTGAGAATAAATCATGACTGAGAAAAACATGACCAAAAATAAACCTTGGCCGTGAAAAACTGAAATTTTCAGTTTAAAGCGTTTTTACTCAGCCATAACCTTAGCCTATACCTGCACCGCGTTTCTAAAAAGATTTGAGTTTTCAACTTATTAGAATAAGTCAACATATTTTTCCCTCCTCCTTTGACCAAAAATCATTCCTTGATTTTATAAGTCATTCCTTGATTTTTAGGCTTACGGTTTGATGTCTAAAAGACATTTAATACCAACCGACACTAGACTAAGCCCGGTCTAGACATTATAAGTCATTTTAAATTATTTTTATCCTATTAGAAAAGTAACATTTTACTTTTCTCAATTTTACGCAATATTCGTACGTTTTACGTATTACGCGTTTTAGACCCGTGTTTATAGTTTTAGCAGGGTTTTACCACCCAAATGGAACCTACCACTCATTTTATATTTTATTATGGAGTATTTTGATAAGTTTAATCATTCCTCCATGTTTCATATTTTTACGATACCCGGTTTTACGTTTTGTGACGTAACAATTTACGGTTGGCATTTCCCGGAGTCAAAACTAACCAAGTATCTTGGATAATATCAACAAAGTCCAACACTTCCTCCCCAAGGCTTGTGAACCGCCACTAGGGTGGGATTCACACTAGGTGGCTCAATCTCATGCTAAGTTGCCTTAAGATGTATACATGTGTATAAGCTTTTGTAGCAAGCTTTGACTAGTCATCCATTGTAACCTCCTCAAACCCATATAAAAGCCCCCTCCCCTCCTTATGTCGTGCACCATCACACACCAAAACCACCTCACACTTATCTAAATTACTCCAAGTCTTGAGCAAGATTCAAGTACCATATCAATACCTAAAACCTAGTTAGGTTTTCATTCATCAAAACACTTCCATAACCTCATATACTTGGTGATTTCTCTTGAGTTTAAATCCACTCAAATCACCTCAACCTTCATCATCCATCTTTCAAGATTACAAGAGTAGAAAGATTGCATGAAGTGAAGTGGGTTGAAGCAAGTCTATCAAAGTCCTATCCTTACATGTTAACTTCCTTTCATCTTTGAAAGCCAAAAGTTGTAAGCCAAACCCTAACATGCTTCTTGTTGAATAATCATGTTCATGTTATTTACATATTATTCTTGCTATATTATGTCTTGTATGCATGTCCATGATGTATAAAAGTGAGTAAAACAAGTTATTGTACATGATTGATAAGACAAGTTAATAAAACAAGTAAACTAGTGACTTTCTTGGTATAACCTGATCAAAATGGTAAAGTTATGATATTGGATCATTACATATTACAGTAGAGGACTTAACAAGGAAACTATGGCAATTTGAACCACCCAAAACGAGTATACGAGTCAAAAGTTACGCCTATTTGAAGTTACCAAAGATTTTCGGCAAAACTGCCTAAACCATACTGTTTTGCATTCTGACTTTTTGAAAGTCACCCTTCTGGTCCGATTCATCAAAAAGTTAAAACACGAAATTTGTCCGGAACAACGTTTTCGTTCAGGAACAAAGAAGCTCGAGCCCTGAAAACGCTTTCCAAGTGATAATTTCTTCAAATTCTTAACAGCCCATTTTTAGACCAAAGTCATTACATATAGGTTATGGTTTATGAAGACCAAAGGGGTCTTATGACCTAGAATCAAGACCACAACCATGGCTAGAGCCAAGGTTGAGTCTCAAAACCATGGAGCAATGACCAAAGGTCATGGCAAGGCCATGACGAAATGACCATGTAAGCTTACTTAGGCGTAAACATGAAACAAAGAGTTAACGATAACTTGAACAAACAATTTGGATCTACTTCACTTAAAAAGGAACCATGAGATATTACAAAGAAAAATGGTCATACAAGACTTATGAAACTTACCCTAATAACAATCTTCATGTGATAATAAACTTTCCTAAGTTTATTCAAAATTTGGACATATAACTTTTCGGATCAAAACTTATATGTATATATACTTTATCAACTACTACAATAGTAGGGAGCCTCATGTGAGGAGTTCATTACGTAAGCCGTCGAGATTGAGTTGTGGATTTACAAATTAAAGTGTCCTGGCTCCTCGAATGCTTACTAACATGACTTCTGAATTATGTCGGCCCGAACGGTAGTAAACGATATATAAAACATACATGTTTCATAAATCTTTTCTTTCAAAGACTTACCTTATACATCATACCACATCATGGGCTAAATGCAAGATATTTATATAGGCACTTATTCATATTCTTTACTCTGATCCTAAATCGCAACATTCTATTATAGGTTGCTCGTAGAAACCTTCACGATCCAACCATTACCTTCATTACTTGCTATCTTACTTAAGGTGAGTTCATAGCCCCACTTTACATTACTTCAATGTTTTACAAACCCTTGTGGGGAATACATGCTATTTTAACCGAGCACAATGTTTTTAAATTGTATGCTTGCCCCATTGTTTTATTATCACTAAGTACCAGCCTTGCTAAACCGAGATCCCTTATTATGAACCATTTAATCACTAGCAATAGTGAGTGCAAATATTGTGAATAGGCCTATTGGGATTGACGAATCCTATTTGTATTGACTAAGTTGAAACAAATGCACTAATATTTGAGATTTAGGTATGTTAGCAAAGTACCTAGCGGGATAAATCTGCCGATCGATATTGGTACACGTTAACGATTTGGTGTCATAAGCTTAGTGTATAATACATTTTATGGGCGTATAATAACGTAGCCTGCCTGTTTTGTTTTTCAAACATTGGTGTGAGTCCATAGCTCACACTACCAACATATTGTGTTCAAACGATTTAACAAACTCTATGAATATCACTCAACCTTTGTGTTGACCTCTCAAGCATGTATTTCAGGTTCATGACGATCAAGGATGGCACGGAAGGGCACGGATACTCAAGAGGGCTATAAATTTTATTATCATTCAAAACTCATTTAATGTAAATTGTAAACATGGAACCATTTGGGACCTCATTTTGTAATCTCTGATATTTATACAATTTGAATGATAAATCTTTTAAAACGACTCAATTGGAGTTCGTTTTCTACTATTGTGACTATTGTGCCGTCGAGTAACACCGAGTTTGAATTCCGCTGCATCCATGAATTGGGGGTGTTACAGATTGGTACCAGAGCCATGGTTATAGAGAAACGGGTCTAATTGAGACCTAAACTTTAACCACACATACAAGCAAAAACTTTTTTTATAGCCTTCCACTCTCCGTGTCTTCCATCCTCCAGGCGATTATGGACTTAGTAAGCATGTTATGCTACACAAACATATTAGTATATTCATATATACCCATTTTGAGCATTTCCCCGTAAGCATTAGTATATTGATATATAAACTCGGTTTATTTTCAATCATTTATCTAAACAATGGACTAAACATATCTGCGTATGCCTATTCTAGGGCATTTCGACACAATCACATTCTCCCAATCATGTTCCTACTCCAACATTTTATGTCCAAGACATTGTAACAGATTGCAATGGTCTTTCCTATTTTTCCAAGACATTGTATTATACAATGGTCTTAACCATTTCTCAAATGTTTTGAGTCACACAATGGTCTAACCTACATCCCAGACATTGTGAATTGCACAATGGTCTAACCTACTTCTGAGACATTGTGTTTTGCGCAATGGTCTCTAGAATTATTCCATCACATCATCAACATCATTTCATATGATATCAAAAACCCGTCACAACCTATCGATTTCTAAATAGAAATATGAGATTTTTAAAGGACAAACAAATCCATCACCTGCAAAAGCTGAACTTTCTCTGCAATCATCAAAGTTTTCTTCTGAAACCTTCATTATTAAAAGTTCGTGATCCTGGCCAAGTATGTTCTATTTTAGAACTACTTAAAACTTCCTTTCCATACGTACCTACCCTTACTATCTTCTATGCAATGGAATATGAAAACATACGTTACAAGTCTTGTATGGGCGGGACTTGCAACTTAAGGGTTTGACATCGCCTTTGTTTAGTAGACAGTTTCCCGAAAGCAACGGACATATCACAAGTATACCTAATTTAGGTATTTGAAAATTTTATCGAACCTTGGCTAAATATAGACTAGTCACCTATATTTAACCTAGGGACAGTGGAATATAGTCTGACTAACTATATTCGACTTAAAATTTTCAAATACTGAGAGTAGTTGTACTAGGGTTATGTTTAGATTGATTTCCTACATGAACACGATAAACCACCAGAATACATTAAAACAATCTAGAGACACGATAGTGTCTTACAACTCAGCAAGATCTTAACACCTTAATTCATTCTTGAAAATTTTCATTTATGAGATAATCCGAACTACTATCTTGGGATAGTTATCAATTATTCTCTTCATCCTGTAGAAGTACTATCCTGTTTAGGTCCTAAGGATACCATCCCGTCATACACCTTTAAAATTTCTTAAAATTTTAAAGCAAACTTGACATCTCTACCAATATTAACATTAAGCATACACTACGCACTTTTGTTCACCAACATATCACATCATTATCATCACAAGTCCAAATACTCCATACATCCATACGTCGAGTAACACCCAGTTTGAATTCCGCTGCATCCATGAATTGGGGGTGTTACAATGGATTTGTTGTTGGGTGTTTGGAATGAAGAGAAAGGAAAGGATTAGGCTTGTATTTATAGCATGAAGAGGAGGTTAGGAAGGTGCCTAGGAATTTTCCTTCAGGAGGTTAGAGACTTAGGATATTTTCCAAGACTTAGTGGCCAAGTTTACTTGCAAAATATTTAGCTTCCTATGTAAGCTTCCTATCCTTAACTTAGTGACCAAGAAAATGCCCCATGTGGCTTAAAATTTCGTTCAATACCTATCTTGGATGACTAGTTATGTGTTTTGATAATATCTTGCTTTTATGGAGTAAGTTTTGTCCCGGTAAGTCGTTAAGTCATGAAACTTAAAATCGGGTATTCTAAAAATATGAAACTTATAAATATGTTAAAACTTATTAATATAACATATCTTAGCATATTTAATGAGTGACAAGTTCTACCGGGTTGCTTAAACTCTGCTAAAACTGGAAACGCGGGTCTAAAACGCGTAATTCGCGTAAAACGCTGAACTGGAAAACGTAAAATTCCAAAACTTTTGGAATTGTCGTAAAATGAGAGAAAATCATATTTCTATTGTTTATAGTGTTTTATGGACATATCGGGATGCTGGAATGACGTTTAAACCTAAAAGTAAATCTCGGACACGGTTTCGTGATTTTTGCAGAAATGATCCGACGAATGTCAAACTCTCGGATTATCATTAAAATAGTTTAACTTACGAGAACATGAAATAAAAAATTTAGGAGTGAATAGTGAAAGTGAATAGTAAAAAATCATTATATAACAATATTTGTAAGCTTACTTTTTACACGAAAAGATCTTAATGGGCAAGAAAATCTTGAAATTGCGAGAGTTTCGCGATGCAAGTATTTTAGTTTTAGAGAGAGAGTGAGACGGATTTATGTGATATTGAAGTGTGTGTGTTTTTCTCGCATTCCATAAGGGGGTTATTGACCTGATTGACTTTTTTTCCTTTTGTTTTTGAACCCGGGTCTGCGAGGGTTTTTGAACTGGGGGAGGGTTCAAAACAGTTTCGTGACTTTATGCAAAACTCCCCCTTGACTTAAGCATTCTTTACACAAACACTTTTATTTTCATTTTAAGATTTAACAATGATTTTGAAAACATTTTAGTTCAAATAAGTGAACATTTGTGCTATATCAAAATTTGTTTAAACTTTAAAAATCGATCACTCCCCCTTGAAGTGATGGTATTTTTCCCAAGGGATAATTCCATATATACCCAAAATAAACTTCATAATTCCATATTTACCCAAATGACAAGTTTTCAATGCATGAATACAATGCTTTTAAAGCATGTATTGGGGAAATATAGAATTATGGTGTTTGTTTTAGGTATATATGGAATTGCCCCTTTTCCCAAATTTTAAACAACTTTTTATCCTTTTGTATTTTCAACAACATATTTTAACTTGCAACCGACAAATGCAACTTATTGATTTATTTCAAAAACAAACTTCTCAATTTCTCCCCTTAAAATTTAGTTTGATGTTTTAAACTGTTTTTTATCTATTTTGAGCATGGTAACATTGTTTTTGACATTTTATTTTTACTTGAGCTAAAAAGGATTATATTAATAATCAGAAAAACGTGCTCAAGATTTTCTTATCATGAGCAAAACATCTTTGAAAAGGTTTTATAAAATACGTTTTGCAAAATCTTCTATTATTTTGCTCATGATAATTAAGAAGATTTCTCTTCTTTTCTGAAGGATTTACGCACTGAAGCATATGTATAGAGTCCTTTATTTTGGAAAATCGGGTGTTGATCTGTGATTTAATCAACAGCCATAATGATAGGAATAATTACCGAGTTGTTTTACCAGATGTACTTGTGATGTCTGTTACTTTGTTAACTTCTTTGACCTCTTGATTATCATGTTCATCACGAATGCGTGCCATTCTTGAACGTTGTCATAGGTATTCGAATCTTTCTTGTGGCAAAGCTTTTGTGAAGAAATCGGCAATTTGGTAATCAGTTTTCACAAAGTACAATTCCACTGTCCGTTTCTCTACATGTTCCTTGATGAAATGGTATCTGATTGCAATGTGCTTGGTCTTCGAGTGATGTACTGTGTTACAAGATATGGCAATGGCACTCTATGAATCACAATAGATTGGGATTTTGTTGTACATGAAGCCATAATCCATCAATTGTGTTTTCTACCAAAATACTTGTGCACAGCATCTAGAGAGGGCGATGTATTCAGCTTCTGCAGTTGACAATGCAGTATGATTTTGTTTCTTTGAAGTCCAGCTAATTAACTTTTCCCCTAAGAATTGAGCAGTTGTAGAAGTACTTTTGCAGTCAATTTGACAACCTGCATAATCTGCATCTGAATAGGCAGTTAGTCCAAAACCGGTATCTTTCAGATACACAAGGCCCATGTGAGGTGTTCCTTTGAGGTACCCAAAGATCCATTTTATAGCAGTAAGGTGCTTTTCCGTTGGCCAAGATTGGTAACGAGCACACATGTAAACAACAAATTGAATATCAGGCTGACTAGCTGTAAGATACATTAGTGAACCAATCATACTGTGATATTTAGTAGTATCTACTGGTTTACCGTTTCTATCTTCATCTAGTTTAGGTTTTTGCAACATAGGTGTACTTATGGAGTCAGATTTATCCATTCCAAATTTTTTCAAATTTTCCATTGTGTATTTATTTTGATGTATAAAGATACCACGAGGAGTTTGTTTGATTTGTAGACCCAAAAAGAATTATAACTCACCCATCATGCTCATCTCAAATTTCGGTCGCATGATATTTTCAAATTTTTTGCAATACTTAGGATTTGTTGATCCAAAAATGATATCGTTGACGTAAATTTGGATTAGCAAGATGTCATCACCTTTCCTTTTAATAAATAAAGTTGGATCGATTGAACCTTTGACGAACTTGTGTTTAAGCAGATATTCTGATAACACTTTGTACCATGCCCGAGGCGCTTGCTTGAGTCCATAAACTGCTTTGTCAAGAATGTAAACATCGTTGGGGTGATCTGGATCAGCGAAGCCTTCTGGTTGACTTACATACACCTCTTTTTCTAGCTCCCCATACAAAAAGGCCATTTTCACAACCATTTGGTATACGGTGAAGGATTTATGAGCTGCATAAGCCAAGAATAAACGTATTGCTTCGATCCTGGCGACTGGTGCAAATGCTTCATCAAAGTCAATTCTTTCTTCTTGATTGTAACCTTGAGCCACAAGACGAGCTTTGTTTCAAAGTACATCACCATCTTCATCAAGCTTTTTCTTTAGAATTCATTTTAAAGTGATTATGAGTTTCCCAAGAGGACGTGGAACCCTTCGCCAGACGCCATGTCGTGTAAATTGGTTAATTTCTTCTTGCATAGCAACAATCCAGTCAGGATCTGCTAATGCAGCTTTTATGTTGGCTAGTTCTATTCTACTTAGGAATGAATTGTATTAACAGAATACTGTAGAAGAACTTCTTGTTTGAACTGGTTGTGAAGAATTTCCAATTATTTGTTGTAAGGGGAGATCGTGAGTCCATCTTCTTCTGTAAGGAAGTGGTTACATATTCGAAGAATCGTTATGTTGCACCTCAGAGGGTTCACCGACCTCATGTTCAGGAGTTGCAAATGGATTTATGAATGGTTCTTCTTCAGATGATGTATTGGTAATTATTGGATCATCAACATGTAAGGTGGAGGTTGGAGTAGTGTTGTTTGGTGAATGTTCGTGTTGAATCATGATAATTGGAGGTGTATATGGTACGGGATCAGCAGCTTCATAAGTAGTTGTTGATGTACCAGATACTGGTGATGATATGTCTTCTTGTTGATTTACTTCGATAATCAGAGTTGCAGCGGATAATGTAGACATCTTCATCTTGTTTCCTCTAAAAGATTCATCATAGAAATTCTCAAACAGTCCATCTAACGCTTCCTTTTGTGTCGAATTGTGTTTTGGTGTTGATGATGTAGGTTTTGGTGCGAGTCTTGAACCAAGTTGTTCAGAAGTCATAGTCTTTTGCGCGGGTTCTGATCGTACTTGATTAGAAGCCATGTCTTCTACTTTGTCGAAATGAACATGGATTGTCTCTTGTATCAACTTTGTTTTCTGGTTGTAGATATGAAATGTACTTGATTGTGTAGAATATCCAATGAAAATTCCAACGTCCCCCTTGTCTTTGAGTTTGTCTAGGTCTTCACGATCATTGAGAGGGTAGCATTTACAACAAAAGGTGCGTAAGTATTTTACATCGGGTTTCTTTTGTGAATGATTTGATATGGGTTCTTGTTGAGTCTTTTATTAATGAGAGATCGGTTTTGTGTGAAGCAAGCAGTTGATACAGCTTTAGTCCATAGATTGAGAGGGACTTTGGCATATGATAACACTATTCTTGCAGCTTCTACTAATGTACGGTTTCGTATTTCAACTACACCATTTTGTCAGGAGTATAAGCTACCGATCTTTGATGAGTAATGCCAATTGAATCAAAGTAATTCTGAAGAATCTGATTCGTGAACTCCGTTCCATTATCTGTTCTAACATAGCGGACTTGAGCTTGTTAACCGACTTGAACTCTTATGATAAACTTGATAATCTCATTCGATGTTTCGGCTTTCGAAGCAAGAAAAGGGGCCCAAGTAAATCTGGAGTAGTCATCCACAATAAGCAAAATATATTTCTTTCCATTTCGGTTGACAACATGAATTGGACCACACAAATCCATATGTAAGAGATGCAACGGAGCAACGGTGCTCATTTCGGTCTTGGATTTAAGTGTTTTATGTGTTATCTTACCCAATTCACATGCGGAACAAATGTTGGGAACATACTTTAGTATTTAGTCAAGTCTCGGTCATTACATTTTGTAATAGATTGCTTAAGTATTATTTATGTTTATGTTTAAGTTAATGGGCAAGTTGTAAAAGCCCAAAAGGCTTAGTAAGCCCACGTTTACATGATGAAAGGGACTAGGGAATGTTGCCCTAGCTTCCCTCCTATAAATACAAGGCTTATGTAGCCTTAACACTTGTTGGTTATTTTGATATTCTAATGAAACTCTTGCTTTTATAATTCTCTCATATCTTATAATCAACCAATCCGTATATCTATCTCATTCTTTACTTGTGTGATATTAATATGGGCACCTAACAAGTGGTATCATTCGCCTAATAGAGATTGAAGTGTTGTTTATTTGGTTTACGTGGGATTTAGGTGTATTTTTCCTTATATTTTTGCTTTTTCTTTGTTTCTATCACTTAATCTTGAAGCTTGGACAAGTTTCAAGGTTGATATAGTGATTAGAAGCTTAGATTTTGCATAAAGTTTTGATCTTTCATAGTTTTTAGTACTTTTTATCATTGTTTCTTAAGTTTTATAGCTTCTTTGATATTAGAAAACTAGTATTTGGTACCTAAAACTTTCATATTTTGTGTTTTCTAAGTGTTTGGGAAGTTATTTGATCAAAAGTTACTCATTTATAAGCATTTCTCTTCAAAAAGTAGTAATTTTTCATTGATTCTGGTCACTCTACGCATAAGAATTAGTGGAACAGTACATTTTAAAAGCTGTCAACAGTACTTTTTGTCTCCCTACGCATAAGACAACTTCTTACGCGTGAGTTTTGGTCTAAAACCCCATTCCTACGCGTAAGAGTGCAATCTACGCCTTAGATCTACGCTGAAGCTATTGTCTACGCCTAAGTTCTACGCAGAAGCCACTTTCTACGCCAAAGTTCTACGCTGAAGACAATTCTTACGCATAAGATTCTTCTTACGCGTAAGTTCCTAATTTCTACGCAAAAGTCTCTTTTAAGGTTCTCTCTTCTAGCAAAGGTGACTCAGTACTTCCCTAGCTTGGACAAGTTAGTGGAATACTTCGACTAAGGATATCTTTCAAGCTTGGACAAGTTTGAAAGATTTGTTTGGTTTTTTACCTTACGCATAACTTACTTTACGCAAAAGGTTTAAACTTACGCGTAAAAGGGTAATCTTACGCATAAACCTTGTGTTTACGCATAACATCATCTTTCTACACTTAACTTTAAATTTACGCATAAGTTTTGTTACGCGTAAGATTACAACTTTGCCCAAGGATTTTGAACTTCACCAAAGGAACGTACATTTCAATCAACAATACTACAACTTTAACCACCCTCAGCAACATCAGAATCAACAATATCATCAGCAACAGCAACAATATCAACAATCACCACAATATTATCAACAACCGGTTTACTCACAACAACATCTTCTCATGCAACAACATCAATTTCACAATGCAACAATCCTATCCAATTTCACAATAACAAAGCCAACTTCCATCAAAACCTACTCACTGGTTTGACAGGATGTTTGAAGTCATTTCAACTCAACAATCCAGACATGAAGCAGGATCTATTGACACCCCACCAATGCTAACACCGGGTAATTATGTTCAGTGGGCAAGTCGATTCTTAAGGTTTATAGAACTCAAGAAACCCAATGGTAAGTACATGAAACAAGTTATCCTTGAAGGACCGTTTCAGTGGCCTGATAACTACGTTGGCGGTGACCCATCTGCTGATCCTCCAGTAGTTCCAACTGCTGTGCTAGTTCCTGAATCTTCACTTACTGCTGAACAACATCACCATCGTGAAGCAGATGAGTATGCTATGTCTTACATACTTCAAGGAATACCAAATATCATATTCAGAAGTGTTGATGCTCAGACAACTGCAAAAGCTATGTGGGAACACGTCCATCTACTTATGCAAGGCACACAATTGAACAAGGAAGACATGGAATCTAAACTTTACATGGAATACACAAATATCATGATCGAACCAGGGGAATCACTTGAATCTTACTTTCATCGTTTCACCAATGTCGTCAACGACTTAGAGAGACATGAAGTACACCTTCCAATCGCTGTCAATACAAAATTTGTTAGTAGTCTGGGTTCTGAGTGGCAAAAGTATGTGACATTTATGAGACAAGCTAAGAATCTTCATAGAGATCCATATGGTTTGTTGTACGACTATCTCAAGCACTATGAGTCTGAAGTTGAAAAAGATAGAGCCGCACGAGGAGGATATACACCACCACCTACTTCTAATCCCCTAGCACTCGTTGCTCAATCTCATCCTCCGATGTCTAATCATGCTTATGATCAGGAACAGAATTATTTCAGTTACCAGCAACCTGCTACTTCACACAAAATGGTCCCATATGAATCATCCTTGCAACACGCTTCTCCTCAACCTGCTCCATATGACAACCATGATAGCATGTATTATTCTAATCAGATTGAAGATGATGATGATGACGTCAATACGTTGAATCAAGGACTTGCTCTTATTGCTCGTGCTTTTAGCAAATTCTCTAACAAAACCAACAACCGTCTTCGTTCTTCATCAAATACAAGGAATCAAGCTGTCATTCAAGATGGTCGAGTTGAGATTCAGAACCGTAATCTTGGACGTTCAGGCTCAGGAGGGTATTCTGGAAATTCTGGGTATGGACAAAGATTCAACAACAATGGGGGATTCAGAAACAAATCAGGTGCTCCTCAGAAAAGTAATGACAATGTGGCAAATAGCAATACAGTATCTGGGAATGTGATATGGAGCTACAACTGCAACGAAAAAGGTCATATTGCAACAGCATGTCCTAAACCAAGAACCCGCGGCAGTCAGTTTCACAAGCAAGCATTACTAATGGCTCTCAAAGATGAAAAGGAAGGAACTTTCAATACACAAGAGAACAGTTTCTTTGCTAATGCTTACAATGATGATGATATGGAAGATCTTGAAGCCAATGCAGCTGTGATGCTTATGGCCAACATGCAGGAACATCAGTTGAATGATTCAGGCCCAGTGTTCACCACTGATGGTTTGTCTCAGGTAAATGACCTAACCACATGCTCCATAGAATTTAATGCATCACCCTCTGCTTCTGAATCAGATCAGGCGCAAGTTGTTCCATCTGAATCATTTTTATCTTCTCAAGTGGATGAACAATTAGACACAGTTGTTATATTTGATGATGACACTGTTGTTTCATTTGATGATCCTATTGAGCAAGACAAAAATGACAATATTGAACAACATGAACCTTCTTCTGATTCAGATCCTGACTGTACTGTCATGGCCAAACAACTTAAAGAACAACTTCTTCCTACACACATAATGGACGAGCAAACTAAAGTTTTGAAAGAAACTAATGCCGTTTTGAAAAAGGACATTGAATGTTACAAAATACAACTTTCACATTTTCAAAATGCCATTCAACGTGAAAAGTGCTTTGAAAAGTCATTTCAGGAATCATATGTCAAAGAACAAAATCTTCAAAAGCAAATATATGACATAATTGAGTCAAACGGTAAATTGGTTTCCAAACTGGAAAATGAAAAACATGATCTTCAAAATCAAGTTGCACAACTTCAAAAGGAAATTTCAAAAACACAAACAGAGGTGACAACTTGCAAACAGGAATTTTATGAACACAAAGTGCAAAAACGAGAAAAAGAAAATTCTTTAATTGAAGAAAATCTCATTCTAGAACGTCAAATTAAAGCTTTTCAAAATATCGTTTATAAACATGGAGAATCTGTAACGACAATTCAAAAGTTTACTTTAAAACCAAGACACGATAAAGGTTTTGCCATTGGCGATTACAGATCCACTTTTCTTCGCACTGCATTCAAAACAATTCCTAAGCTTTACAGTATGGACCAATTGATGGATAATAATGTTGTGCGTGTTATTGTACATAATACTGAGGAAGAATACGAACTTGAAGAAAAGAGTCGATCAAAAATGAGTCAAGTTGAATATTGCAAACCATATGACTACTCAAAAGCTCCTCACATTTCAAAATCTTTTGTTCCATCAAAAGAAATACCTGAGAAATCATGGTATGTAACTGAGTCTTATGTTTCATCTTCCAATGGGGCTCCTGTCAAACCCGTGGCACAAGTAAATGGTCCATTACCATCTTCTGGTACTATGACACCATTACCAACATGTTGTAAAGTTTTAGACTATTTTCAAACATTCATGAAAGGCATCGAAAACTTGGAAAATGTAATTGAACATCATTCAGAAATTAAAATTGCTACTTTTCAATCAGCTTACGAGCAGGAAAAGCGAGACATTTTTCAAAAACAAATTCTGCCTTTAGTTCAAAATTTGCGTTATTGTGCTACTCGTTGGGAACAGGAACTCCAAAAAGAAGTTACAGATATGAAAAACATTTTTGCTCTAAATGAAAATGCAATTTTGGTTCAACAACGCAAAAATTGATTTTTGAAAATGGATTCTGATCGACTCTTGGTAAAACTCCTAACAGCTGATATTTATACTCTCATCATGAATGATCTCTATTATTCCAGCAATGCTACAGTATTTGAAAGGTACTGTGATGATATTGATGTGCAAAAATCAGAAGCTGAAACATTGAAACATAAATATGAAACGTTGCATCAAAACAGTGATGATGTGAAAAACAAACTTTCAAACGAAATTTGTCAACTCAAACAAAAACTTGATTGGTGTCAAGCTCAAAGTATTGAAACTGAATTGCAACTACGAAGTAAAAATGCTGTTCTCAAAAACAAATGTCTTCAATATGAAAAAGAAATTGCGGAGTTACAAATTGAAAACGTCGAATGGCAACAAAACCGCGATGACATTCATTATTGCAATGGTTTACTTGAGTCTGATATTCAGGATAAAAATCACATCATCATTGATTTGAAAGAGATAATTAAGCTACTTCAAAAAGGAAAGTTTGTTGACACCACAGTGATAGCACCAGGAATGTTTCAAATAGACAGAACAGATAAGGGTAATCATGCTAAGAGTTCTAATGTTAGTTCTTCCACTTCTACAGGACTAGTTTCCCCTAAGAGCGTTAGCAGCCCAAAGCCAAAAAGCGTTAAGAAGACTAAAAAGACTAGGCTCTGGCAACGTAGAACAGGAACACTAGAAGTGCAAGAAGTAGAAGATCACCTTAGGAACTTGAATAAAACTCATGTTGCATCTGATTTAGATTCTAATCTGGCAAATTGTAATCAAAATCTTAATGTAACGAATGTTGAACCTTCAAATGTTTTGAATATTAATGCATCTTGTGTGTTTTGTCGTCAGAGTGTGTTATCTGGTGATCATACTAAATGTGTAACTAATAATCTCTTACATCGTAAAAAGAAACGTAGATCCGGCTTTCCTTCTAGGCCCACTACTGCCTCTAAGTCTACCTTAGGAAAAACGCCAACTACCGTTTCAAATGATGTTGTAGTCAACCCAAGAGCAGAAATCAACAAATCTAGGAACACGCCAAAAGCTAGTGCATTCACTAAAAACAAAGCAAAAACTAGTTGGAATTGGCAACGTTGGTTACAATACAAACCAAACTTTAAATGGAATCCTAAACTGTTAAATACTTGTGTTTCTAACCAACAGGAACCCACTATTTCTTCGGGTTCCACCCTTACTTCTGTTCCATCTCTGTCGTCTACTTGTGATGCAGGTGGTTCAGATCGTTCTCTGGATTGTTGATAGCGGCTGCACCCGACATATGACAGGCAATCTCAAACTGTTAACTAACTTTGTCTAAAAGTTTATTGGAACTGTCAGATTCGGGAATGATCAACACGCTTTAATCATGGGTTACGGAGACTATGTGAATGGGAATATTGAAATTAGCAGAGTTTATTATGTTGAAGGCTTGGGTCACAACCTCTTTTCAGTCGGTCAATTTTGTGATGGGGATTTAGAAGTAGCATTTCGAGAGAAAACATGTTTTGTTCGTGATCTACAAGGAAATGATTTAATGTTAGGCAAACGTGGCACTAACCTTTACACAATTTCAATGTCTGACATGATCGCTTCATCTCCTATTTGTCTTCTATCCAAAGCTGAAATGACTAAATCCTGGTTATGGAACAAACGCCTTTCTCACTTGAATTTCAAAATGATGACTGATCTCGCTCGTCATAAATTAGTTGAAGGCTTTCCAAGATTCTGCTATGCCAAAGATCACCTATGTCCAGCCTGTGAACAAGGAAAAAGTACCCGTGCTCATTTTCCCTCAAAACCTGAACACAATACTAATCATGTTTTACAAATGCTTCATATGGATTTGTGTGGTTCGATGCGTGTTCAAACGATCAACGGTAAACGCTACATTTTAGTAATTGTTGATGATTACTCTCGCTGGACTTGGGTTTATTTTCTTCGAAGTAAAGATCAAACTCCTCAAATGATCATCACCTTTCTCACCAAAATACAAGTTCAGCTACGCAACACAGTCAGAATTGTTAGAACTGACAATGGCACAGAATTTAAGAATCAAACTCTAAGGTCGTATTTTGAAAAAGTGGGAATTGAACATCAAACATCCATTCCACGAACACCCGAACAGAATGGAGTTATCGAAAGACGCAACAGAACATTAGTGGAAGCTGCTCGAACGATGTTAATCAATGCTCAATTACCAGATTACTTATGGGCGGAAGCTATTTCAACCGCTTGCTACACTCAAAACCGTTGTATGATCACAAAACGCCGTCACAAAACCCCATATCAGATTTTTCACAAAAGGAAACAGAACATCAGTTACTTTCATGTATTTGGAGCTCTATGTTACCCAGTCAATGATCATGATGATCTAGGTAAACTTAAAGCTAAGGCTGACATTGGGATATTTATTGGATACTGTGAAAATTCAAAAGGCTTTCGGATATGGAATCGTCGTACTCGGAAAATTCAAGAAACTATTCATGCTAATTTCGATGAACTCACTCAAATGGCTTTTGAGCATAACAGCTTAGGACCCGCAACCAACCGTCTAAACTTTCCAGTGTCTTCGGCTGAACCGCTGTCACTTTCTCGTAAAGAAGTGGAAACCTTGTTTGCTCCATTGTTTGATGATACGCCTGTTAACCGTCCATCTGAGGCCACACCTAATTCCGCTGCACATCTTGATCTACATCAAGTACCTAATATACCTCAACAAACAACAACTACTATTGGAAGAGACGGTCCTCCAGTCATGTCACCTACAACAACAGAACAAATCGGGTCCAACTCATGACATTCAGCTGGAGATTCCATACCTTTATCAGTTCCACAACCCGCAGAGCATAACCAAGAACCATTCATTAACCCATTTGCAAATGCTCAACCTGTCCCCGATATTACTGAGTCATCTACACGCAATTTGGGACCTGCTCACTTGCGAGATACTTATCAACTTCATCCCTCGACACACAAATGGACTAGAGATCACCCTTTAGTTCAAATTATTGGCCATCCAGATGCACCAATTATGACAAGACAACGCCTTCACACAGACGGTGAAACTTGCATTTATGCACTCACAGTTTGTGAAACCGTGCCTGAAAACGTCAAAGAAGCTATGACTTATGAAAACTGGATTCAGTCTATGCAAGAAGAATTCGAATCCTTTCAAAGATTAGAAGTCTGGGAAATAGTTGAAAAACCAGAAGGAATCTTTGTCATTGGATTAAAATGGATCTGGAAAAACAAACTGGATGCAGAAGGCACTGTCATACGCAACAAATCACGGTTGGTAGCAAAAGGATACTCTCAAGAAGAAGGAATCGATTTTGAAGAATCATTTGCTCCAGTAGCTAGACTTGAAGCTGTACGAATATTCTTAGCATTTGCTGCTCATCGAAATATGATTGTTTACCAAATGGACGTGAAAACGGCTTTTCTAAACGGTCAACTCCGAGAAGTGGTTTATGTCAGTCAACCTGAAGGATTCGTTGATCCAGAACGTCCCAATCATGTCTACAAGCTTAAGAAGTCTCTCTACGGTCTCAAGCAAGCCCCCAGGGCATGGTATGATAAGCTTTCTAAATTCCTGTTGGCTAATGATTTTACTCTAGGTTCGGTGGATCCAACACTGTTTACAAAAACATACGGGATGGACTTATTAATTGTTCAAATTTATGTCGATGACATTATTTTTGCTTCAACCAACAAAAATTACTCAATGGATTTTGCAAAATTAATGACAGATAATTTGGAAATGTCCACGATGGGTGAACTTACGTTCTTTCTAGGACTACAAGTTAATCAATCACCCCGTAGAATTTTTCTAAATCAGTCCAAATATGCTCTTGAGATTTTAAAGAAACATGGAATGCAAAGCTATGATACAATGAATACACCGATGGTCATTCCACAAAACTAGATGCTGATATACATGGGACTCCTGTTGACCCTACCAAATACCGAAGTATTATTGGGTCCCTCATGTACCTCACATCTAGCAGACCTGACATTGTATTTGCTGTCTTTATGTGTTCTCGGTATTAGTCTAATCCAACTGAAAAACACCTCAATGAGGCTAAAAGAATCCTTCGATACATAAAGGGAACAGTCCACTTGGGGATCTGGTATCCGAAGGATTCTAGTTTTGAACTAATAGCTTTTTCAGACGCTGACCATGCAGGATGCTTAGACTCGCAAAAAAGTACATCAGGTGGCTTACAGTTTCTTGGAGATAAACTTGTGTCTTGGCAATCAAAGAAGCAGGACTGCACTTCACTGTCATCTACAGAATCTGAATACGTAGCTATGTCAGCTTGTTGTGCTCAAGTCATTTGGATGAGATCACAACTTAAAGACTATGGCTACCTATTCAATAAGATTCCGATCTACTGTGATTCCCAAAGTGCCATTGCAATCTCCTGCAACACAGTTCATCACTGCAAATCCAAACACATTGATCTCCGATATCATTTCATCAAGGAGCATGTCGAGAAGGGTACAGTTGAATTATATTTTGTGGGTACTGAGTACCAATTGGCGGACTTACTTACAAAACCCTTAGCTCCATCAAGGTTTGCAAGTTTAGTTCACCAAATTGGTATAAAATGTCAAACATCAAAACTATCTTTGTAAAATATATTCAAAAAAAAAAATGCAAGTACAAACCATTCTTTTCAACACTATTTTTATAAAAATGTCTTAAAATATTACAAAAACAAGTGTTGAGGGGGAGGTAAAGTATTTTTAAATTTTCTCAAAATATTTACTTCGTACTTGCATTTTACCCAAAACATTTTTATTCGATATAATATAAGTGATGCTTAAAAAGGTTTTTCGGGTTACTCTCTTTGACTAATTGAAACAAATTTTTCAAAAATTACTAGACATCGGTCTAAGGTCAAAGGGGAGTAAAATCCTACAAGTTGTTCTTCTCTAAATACTTGGTGTAGTTAACGAATGTTATATTGTGAGTTACAATGGTATACTAGTTGCTACATTAGTTAAGGTTAAGGGACTTAATGTGACAATTATGCAAACATGTTTTAAACTTAGTCAAAACCACTTTGACCCACCACATTTACTACATCAGTACTATTCTGCTAATCACATTTACTACTCCACCAAACTAATCAACGACTCATAATCAACCTTCTAATCTAATCGTTGTTCTTCAAATCTGTAAGTGTCAATATGCTTTGATCATGTTTCTTATCAATGGTTTTAAATTTCATTAAGATCTAACGGTCCAAGTTGTTAAAATCATTAAAAATAAACTTAGGGTTTGCGTAGAAATTGAACATAAGATTAAGAGTGTTATTGTTTGATTTAGTTAGTGGGATATGATCATTTGATGATGTTAAATATGTTACCAAACTCCAATCGTGCCCAGAAACATCTATTAATGAAAATCAAAGTTAGGGTTCATCGTACGATTTGGGGTTTTTGAATAATGATGTTGTAAAACAATTAAATGGTTAGGATGTTGTTAGAAGTGGATTAGGAACGTGTTATAGTGACTTAATTGTTTCAGTAACAAGTATAGATCAAGTATCTTTGATTTAGGGTTCATACGACACTAGCAGGTATGAACATGGGTTTTTATGGTTGAAAATTGTTATAAATTGGTCTATGAGTTCCTTAGAATGTTTATAACACTCGCCTAATTTCCTTTTCCACCCAGAATCATGTTTGCATATGTTTTTGATTTGGTGTTCATGCGTTCTTAGGCAAAAGATTGGCTTTTGCATGGTTACGCATAAGTCCTTGTTTAAAGTGTTTTGGGATGCACTTGGATGAAGTATTGATCAATGTTTGGTGTTTAAATCTTTCAGGAATCTAAGATAATTAAAATCTAAAGGTGATTCTTCAATCAGATGCAATCCTACGCAAAAGATGTTTCATCTTACGCGTAAGATGAAATCTTACGCGTAAGATTCGACAGTTGGATAAACTTGTCTTGGATAAGACAATGTTTACGCAGAACTTTAATTCTTACGCTTAAGTTCATTTCTTACGCATAAGATATATCTTATGCATAAGTCAGAAACTTACGCATGAGTTATTGTTTACGCATAAGGTTCAAACCTTTGCTAAAGCTTTGATCTTACGCTAAAGAATTTATTCTACGCATAAGATAAATCCTACGCAAAAGTTTAAACCTTACGCGTAATATATAAGTTATGCGTAGATTTTTCATTTATGCATAAAATAACTTCTTACGCATAAGAAATGTTATGCGTAGGATCCCTAATCTTACGCGTAACATTGTATATTTCCTTGAAATTTGTCTAAGTGTTGTAAACTTTCAATTGTGTAATCTTTTTTATTTGATAACTTATATTGTAACTTGTTTGTTATCAGTTTCAACTAAGTTTTAACATCAAATATACAAAGTTTACCACATATTAACACTTTGTACAACAAAAACACCCACTGATCAATCCATTCATGC
Source organism: Artemisia argyi (assembly GCA_030686995.1). Lineage (NCBI taxonomy): Eukaryota > Viridiplantae > Streptophyta > Magnoliopsida > Asterales > Asteraceae > Artemisia > Artemisia argyi. The sequence goes on along the minus strand of CM060690.1, from coordinate 109,461,145 downwards.
ATAAACAAGTATATTAACTAATGTGCTAACAAACAATTTTGCAATGTCTATGTTTGTGTATGATCATCCAGATGGCCCAACCAGCTAATGTCCCACAAGCACCTGCACCTGAACCTAAGCTCACATGGGAAGAAACCTTTCCTGAAAATTACTCCAGAAAGATTGGAAAGAACAACTTAAGGGTCAACTTCAACAAATTCACGTGTAATGAATCGTCTTGCATTGTTGCTGTGGATGCACTTGTCTATCACCCCTACAAAATTCTGCTCACTAAATCTGCATCAGTTGCCTGTTTCTATATCCACCAGTTCTGGCATACTATTCAGCTTGACCTTGGAGAAGAATTTTTTACATGCATGCTTCACAAAATACAAGTCACTGTGGACAAAGATATTCTTCGTGGCGTTCTTGGCTTGCCTGAACTTGGTCCAGATGAAGAGTATGACCAAGTTCCTAATGAAGAAGAGTTGATTGAATGGCTAAGAGATATTGGTTACGATGAGTCTGCTGAAGTCGTGACTAGACATTCTAAGGTCAATACAAGGAATCTTCCACAACCATGGAGGACCATGTATATCCTTATAGCCAAGTCCATGTCTGGCAGAGACACCGGTCACGAACACCCCAAACTCCAGCATCTCAAACTATTCTGGGCTATGGCAAATGTCAAGAAGGTGGACTTTGCTAGCATCATCTGGGAAGACTTAGTGTGGCACATTCAACACCCAACAACTAACATTCCATTTATTCGCTACACCAAGCTACTCATTGAAAGCTTCCTTCGTGAGTATGACGACATTCCTCAGACACTGGATGATGAAGACAAAAACACATTCAGGAATGAAGATACTCTTAGGCAAATTAAAAGAGTTGAGACTAGTACACGGAAGCAAGGAATGATTCTTCCCGAGTGCCTTCTGAATGATAAAGTAAAGAAATGCTCGAATTACAAGTACTATGTCCAAGCTGTTAAAAAAGAGAAAGTTGGGTTCTTGGACGAAATCCCTTTACCATCTTTCATGCAGAAAAAGGGAAAGAGAGCAAGTAAGTCTGGCAGCTCCGAAAGCTCTTCAAAGACTACCAAAAGGCCTCACAAGAGAACTCTCAAGATCAGAATAACTGAACCAGTTCCTGACCCCTCTCCATCACAATCTCCTAAACCATCCGACTCAGAAACCGAATCTGATAGAGGTCCAGTTTACAGCGAAGCTTATAACAAACCAGATAACAATCTAGACGACCTGGACATGTCTCTAGAAGATTGGGACAAAAACATCGATGAATTTGTTGATCAAATCGAAAGGGAAACAATTCAAAGACCGTTAACTGAAAAGGATGCTAAGTTGGAGGAAGAACTGCTAAAGGGTAAAAAGTTGAAAGAACCAATGACTGCCAAACAGGAACAACAAGAAGAGGCTGACACAAACATTGGTTTATCTGTGGAAGAAGAAAATGAACGAGTACTAAAGTTAGGTCTCCTCTATAGCAGAATCGACTCCTTTCAAGCTGACCAACCTCCGCCACCTTTGTTTACTCAAACAACCGAGGCTGGAGGATCAAGTAGCATTCCTGAAGCAGGAGAGTCTAGCAGTATCCCTGAGTCCACTCCAGTTGATCAAACTCAGGAAACGGGAACCACTGCTGATTTGACAGTCTACGAATCTCCCAATGTCACACATGAAGACGTAGAGATGCTGAATGCTTCATAAAGAGGAGACGATGATGTGGAAGACCATATGGACACAGATATACCACATCTTATGTCTATGGAAGAGATGGAGGCCAGGGAAAAGGCTCAAGAGGAAGAGATCAAGAGAAAAGAAGAGGCTGAAGAGGCAAGGCTTGAGGCTATCGAACAAGCAAAACTGGAAGAAGCCATTAGAATGGAGGAAAGTAGGAAAGCTGAAGAGGCAGCTAAACTTGCCGATGAATTAAAGCTTCAAGAAGAAACAAAGAAAAGAAATGAAGAAGAAGCTAGAATTGCAGAAGAACTCAGACAAAAGGTAGAAGCTGACCTACTTGTAGAAAAGCAGAGACTAAGGGCTGAAGAAGCTATAGTTGCAGATAAGACAGAAGTGACTAAGGATAAACCCGAATCACCCAAAGGAGATGATAAAGACACAACTACCATCATTGAATCAACACAATCATCACCTCCTGCATCACAACCTACAAATGACGAATCTATCAAGAAACCTTCCAAAGTTGAAGCCTCAGCTGCATCAAAGTTGATCAAGAGGGCAGTTAAGAGAGTTCAAGATAAGAAGAAAAACAAGCTAGAAACACAAGTTGAATCACTGGCTAACCAAGTTGCAGAGTTAACCAAACAAATGACGACTGTTCAAGAAATGAATACAAAAGTTGACGGCTTCTTAGCCAAAGATGTACAAAAAGCTATGGAGGCTACTTTAGCTGCTCAAGCAACTCAATTCATGGAACAACACCTTGTGGCAGAATTGAAAGATTTGCTGAAGCCGATGAAGGACGAACTTACAAAGATTGCTGAACAGGCTATCAAGAAAGTGATTAGAACTACTTCTTTCACTCTCCGAGCTGACAAGACTCCTCTTCCACAACAAGAGTTGACACCAAATGAAATTGAGACTCAGCTCTTCTACATTTTGGCAAGCAAAACCCCCATGACACCTGAAGAAACCAATTTGTGGGAAGCTTTACGAGCCAAGATGTCAAAAGATACTTGCAGCACTGAGGCCGACAAACTGAAACGTCAAAGAGATGATGAAGACCAAGACCCAAACTCACAGGCTAAGAAACAAAAACAAGCCGAAGGACCCTCATCTCAACACAAGCAACCGGTCATAACTCCTACTACCACCACATCCACTCAACAACCAAAAGCATCAGGTTCCGGTCCTAAAGCCCATGATCATTTTGAGTACACAGGCGGAGACGATTTCCCTCAGCCAGACGACATACCAGAACCATCACCAAAGAAGAAAGAGAAGAAAAGAAAACATCATCAGCATAAACCTAAAACCTCTTCAAAAAGCACCGAACCAAAGAAACCGAAAAATATTCTTAAGTGGCTGGACGAAGACAATACGGTTGAATACTCTTGGTTTGATGAAATGGTTAAAGCTCAACCACCTCTTGCAGAAGATCAATCACAACAAGATGGTCATACAGTGGAATATGCACAACTTTTGCAGAGAGATTATGGTCTAAAGAATATGAGCAAGAAAGAGCTGAGAAGGATAAAGAATGCTGCGTTCAACCTGTTGAAAGATCGCTCAGCCAACTCTGTTGAACTCTAGTACCGCCTGGAAAACATAGCCCGTGCAATGTCTAACAAAATTGACTGGCTAAATCCCGAGTCCAACATTGATTACTACTCAAAGACAAAAGGGCCTTACTACACTGATTGGACCAAACCTCTACCCTTGGTTGGAAAGTCGAAACAGGAGAAAATCCCTTACAAGTTCTTCTTCAACAACGACTTGGAATTTCTACAACACGGAAGCAAGATAGAAAAGAAGTACGCCACATCACTTACCTTCTCAATCCCTGCAGCCAGATACCTCAACAATGCCATCGAAGAAGAAGCCTCTGACTTATTCATCGACAAAGTTGTTGACTATGACCGGAACGCACTCTATGGAATACATCATTGGCCAGATAACCGGGCACAGTATTATCGAAGCAGCAGACTCAATCAGACTATGGGTAATGTGACAAGTGAGTTGAAGATTGTCTCCATCCAGTTCATTTTGACAATCACTCACTTTGGGTACTCCTTTCTCAACAAAATCGTACTCAAAAGACTTGATGAACAAGAGTACGTGATTTCTGATTCAGACTTTCCCCGATTGCTCCTCAACGACATTGAAGATATGTATCTGCTCAAAGTCCAAGGAAAGCTTTGCAACTTACCTAAGCCAATGCAGCTTTCCTTTATCACAGCTCTCCTAATCTTCATAAGACAAATAGTCATCAGAGAAAGAGTAGAAGATCTTCAACTGGGAGTGGAAAGTTATCAGAAGAAGCTGAATCTCACCAAACCTAACCTTTACAACATCCCCAACCTTCAACACCAATCTCAATACACCTTGATCAAGCAACCGGCATTTGGGTTCACTTACCGCAGCGTCAATCATCGAAACTGCTTCATGGCTTTTGATGAGATCCACAAGTTTTGTGACGAAACCCTTAAGTTCGTCAGAGATGGAATCAAAGGCAGATTAAATGATGTTGCACTATATAAAACCAAAAGGTGGAATACCAATGAGGCCAGAGACGCTCGCAGATTCATTACAAGGATTGAGAACCGGTTGAAGCGTAGGGATCAGATAAGGAGATTGGAAAGCTATGTGGGAGGCAGACCAGGATTTCCCGTGTTGACGTTTCAGAAACCGGAATGGTAGAAGTATTGTAAGATTTTGATATGATTTGTCAATATTCATTATGGCTTGTGCACACATTACGGTGTACAACCCGAACTTGTAAAGAAAGGACCCTGAGGTACGCATCAGTGCCTCAATCCTAATATAAGGAGCGAAGGCTTCTTACTTTTGAGTAGAATTAATCAAATATTTTATGATTTTCATAATTCTGCTCACAAGGACAAGTATTTCACCTCAATAAGACCTAATCACTTGTTGAGGGGGAGCACTTGTCAAAACAAAAATACTTTGTTCTAAAATCAAAAGTTCTTGGTGAATCTCCCCATAAGACTCAAAAAGGCATATTTTAATCTAAAAGATTGTCAAAAACATCATTTTATATGCTATTTTTTAGGGGGAGAAAATGGAAAAGTGATTAAAATATAAGTGGTCAAAAAGCTAAAAGATTGTATCTTGTGCGAGCTAGACTCAGAATTGACCCAGGAATTGACGAAACAATAAAAGTTAGTAATCTCGAAAAGACTTATCCTCGACGGGTAATAACATCAAGTTAGTTACTAGAGCTAGTTGTCACCTAAAAGCTGACAATGGAACTCTTTAACTAACCACGTAAGCGTGTCTCGAAAAGGATTTGTCCTAGTAGAAATGTGCCATCTCGAGAAACTTTATGTGGACTTGACCAGGTCGGGTAATAACTCCAAGCTAGTCTAACTAGTGATGTAAGGTGTCTCGAATAGGTCTTGTTCACTAAAAGTAGATCAATTCAAAAAATGCTTGCTCCTCCCGCATATGCAAACTTATTAAATACTTATGAGCACATGTGAAGGGGGAGCCCTTCAAAAGTGTACAAAACTCTCAAAGTGTTAACCAAAATATTTGATTATCACAAACACTTTGAGATATTTTCAATCAAAGGTTTCTTGGCTACTGTCGGTTAATCAAGGAGTTATAAGGTGATTAAGATAGGAAAAACCGTCCTATGATCCGCCAGAGCCGGAGGGATCTACCCAAGGACATCACCAATAGTTAGAATTAGAAGTCCTTAGGTATGATACGAAAAAAGGAGAAAAGAATGAAAGGGAAAGAAGGAGTTGAAGAATTAAAAATAAAAGTAAAGAAAAGGGTGAAAAGAAATAGCCCTCCATATGTTCAACCTTAGGGCAGACACCGGGTTCAACTCGTATGCTACTGGTTGTTGCTAAGGCGACACCGGTATTGAAGATAAAGTCGCCATGGACCCAGTGACGCAATGCACTAAACCTTCTTAACCACTCAAGTTCTCTTAAAAGAGCTTGTTTCATTCTCACGGGGAACCAGTGTAATCTATCGACTCGTCTTTTAGAGATGGTTGATATTGAAGCAGGAGACCCCTCCCTAGTCTCCGCATCGGAAACCTAGGTGTGCACTTATCGAGTCTAGAGCCATGAGATACATCAAAGATCTCTTAGGAACACTTAGTATTTCTACAACTGGTGTTCTACATCAATGGACACCAGCTGTAAATCAGCGAGTCCTTCGCAGATCTTAGCAATCTGCCGAGAACGTTTATGAGAGAATTACATAAGTATTTCTCAAGGATTGAACGGAAATTCCTGGCAGGGTCAACATCAAACAGCCCTGACAGCAGGTCACTTCGGTAACCCCACAAGGGTTACGCTTAGTGTTCGCAGTGGTTCTTTAGCGGTCTACAGTCGTGGAGTGATCCCCAGCGACTCACCCAGTCATTGAGCTACTTAGTAGGTCTCGTAAGCTCCTTTAGGAGTATCTGATATGGGAGCGGCCTTGATAAAGATTAGAAGGAGTCTTCACAATATGCTGTTGACGAGCTCTAATTCCTTATCTGTAAGTACCGGTTGATTATTGCTAACTGTTTACCTGCAGGTACAAATCACCTACATGATGGTAGATTCCAGCATGCTCATGCATACATCTTGAAGTCAATGAAAGCTCCCCCAAAGATCTAAGCACCGCAAAGTTCGAAGAAAGATTCTACGCCAAAAAGAAGAATCTGCAAAGTATAAAGACTAACGATCTTAGAGTATGAATGATAAGGAACTTCGTGCACTTGAAAGACAAAGTCCAAATATGTATGAGCATGTTGGAATGGCGGACAACCACCATAGACGCAGGAGTGACGGACGGCAGACTACGTCATAACACAATCACAACATCATCAACAAAGAACAAAGACTTAGAGCAAAGTACATTCATTATACAACATTTTTTTGAAGACGTCAAAAGTTTTACATGTCACAAGTTAAAGACAAAGATAAAGACGTCTAGCAACCGTGCTGACCGACCCTTAGGGGGAGATTGTTGGGAACATACTTTAGTATTTAGTCAAGTCTCGCTCATTACATTTTGTAATAGGTTGCTTAAGTATTATTTATGTTTATGTTTAAGTTAATGGGCAAGTTGTAAAAGCCCAAAAGGCTTAGTAAGCCCACGTTTACATGATGAAAGGGACTAGGGAATGTTGCCCTAGCTTCCCTCCTATAAATACAAGGCTTATGTAGCCTTAACACTTGTTGGTTATTTTGATATTCTAATGAAACTCTTGCTTTTATAATTCTCTCATATCTTATAAGCAACCAAACCTTATATCTATCTCATTCTTTACTTGTGTGATATTAATATGGGCACCTAACAACAAAGATGATTCTTCTTGAAATATAGTTTTGGTAATCCCTTGACTAAATTATTCTTGGCAAGATTGTTTAGCGTTTTGAAGTTCAATAAGAGAATCGACGATGCCATAGCTAGCTTTGTGATGTTGTAGCTTTTGCAAGCAAGCAGATTGGTTTTGATGATGTTATTTCATTAAGTGTAATTTGGTATAGATTCGAATCCCTGGATCCTTTGAGAATATCAGCACCATCAAGAGTACGAACAATACACGTATGTTTTCTGAAAGGCACAGAATTAACCAATACTAAACAAGTTGTGTCCAAGTCCTTCGACAAAGTAGACTCTTTGAATTGTAACCTTATCATGAATGAGATCTCCATAACCGGTGATTTTAGCTATATGATCATTCCCAAAATGCACTATACCCAAGAATTTGGTTACGAAGTTCTTAAGCAGTGCCTTGTTCCCGGTCATGTGCCGTGTGCACCCCGAGTCGAGATACCAGAGGCACACTTCGGCAAGCTGCACATCAAAGCAAAAAACAGAAGATTGGGAATCCGCTGCTGAAAGAGTGGTTCCACACAGTTAGACAGAATAGAATGCAAACCTAATAGATTAAATTTTGCAGTTTTATTAATGCTAGGTTTGGATTTCTTTTTGACTGGTAACCACATATAGCCTATTTGTTTGAACATTCTTCTAGTGAGAATCCACTTGAGGCAAGTTCTAGGGGGTTCTTTGCATTGTTTAAACATTCTATCCGTTGGAATCCATGCCCATTTTTCTTTTTTGCTTAGTGTTTCCTACATTTGAAGTAGCTGCCCTAGTGGTATTGTCATTCATTTTGTGATACGTGGGAATTGCGCCCTCGCAACAGGTTTTACCTCACAACGGATCTTGAGAAGCTTACAACCCCTACCAGGCAGTGTACCTGATCGTTGTAGTATAGTATAGTGACAAGTACCGGGGGATTGATCGTTCAACTCAGGAATAGTGTCGCTAGGATTAGAAAGCCTACTAAACTAGGTCTAGAGGTGAGGGATGATTCTTTTTATATTTTTATATTTTATGAAAAGCAAGTAAAATCTTGGGTTTTGAAGGAGTGGGCGGAATTAGTTGCTAGTCAACTAACCCAATTTACTACAAATGCAATCAAAATAAAATAAAATAAATGAAAATTAAACTAATATACTAATGTGGTGGAAATAATAATGAGAAAAGTTGTGTTTACTTAGATTTCATTACTCCCTAGATATCTTTTACCGGTTGATTAGCTTGTTACAATTGCATGGATGACGCGTTATATTCCTTAACACCAGTCGTAGGGCCGTGTACAATATTCCCTAACTCTATAAGATCTTACTTCACTCCTATGTCAAGCCACTAAAAGCTCCTAACATGGGATCATTAGAATTCACTTATGCATTAAATACAACCAAAAATCGTAGTACACCTCCGATCATGTTTCTTAAGACGTTCAAGCAAGTTACCAATGGAAGTATGCCAGTTTTCTTAAGCCTAACATCGAATACAATCATCCGTAACAATTATAAACAAACAATCAACCCATAATTAACATCTAGGTTTCACAACATCTAAGCAAACACAATAAAAGCCTAGCCTAACATGTTAAAAGAAAGATAAACATAAGATAGAATCAAACAATACATAGACATATTGAATGATTATTGAAGTACTTATCTTTATTCAGACACGGAAGAAAGAAGGGTTTGAAACCCCATCAATATGCAGGAAATTCGACCTAGGGTTTATCCACAACTTGTTCCACAAAAGTTCCACACTTTACAATGAAAAATTGGAAAAATATATATAGACATAGCATCCTGACGGTGTCATGTATTAGCCTCGGACGCCGTCAACTCGCCGCCAAAGTGAAATTCGTATTGCCTAGATCCACTTCTGACGTCGTCATGTAGGAATAAGCTCTGGTCCGCCACATGTATTTGGACCCTGACGGCCTTGGTGATGCCGTCAGGCCATTAACAAAGAAAACACTCTGGGCCGTCACGTTATAATTTCCACATCCACCTCTTTGGCCACTCTTGACGTCGTCATGTGTTGTAGCTTGACGTCGTCAGGTACTGTTCCAGCAAGGAATTTGAGACTTTGCCGTTTTCTTCAGTTTTATACTCCAAAAACATCCTAAACGCATCCTTTTCCAGATTTCTCCTCAAAAGTACCTAAAATGACAAAAGGGACAATTTATGGCAATAATTGATCAAATAATCTCGAATTCGGGCTTAAATGACCCCTTAAAAGCGGTACACTTTTCGCCTCATCAAATACCCTTACACTTGAGATTTGCTAGTCCTCAAGCAACTGCGATTTTATTCTAATCACAATACAAGTTAGGGGTCATTTAACACTAATATAAAAGTAATTACAACAAATAGTCGTTCCACTAAAAACCAAAAACAAGCACGGAGGTCATATACTAGCACCTCACAAATAGTGTTTAGATACTCACATCTCTCGTGTGTAATAAAGTATATATCACATTATGAAAATGGAAAACAACTCTCACTACCTGTCATAGCAAATAGATTACCATAGGCTTGGGAAAGGATCAAACCTCCACCACTTGGCGTAAGCACCTAAGATAAACTATCAAAGAGGTCTTTTAAAGGGTTATAACGTTAGGTGTAGGGATATGGAAAACACGGTTTTGTTGGATAAAGGCAATATTTACTGGTGGCGAGTTAATCATCTTGGTTAATTACATGTACAATATGGCGTTGCTAAGCCAAGACTCGACTCGACTTAAGCTAATGAATAAAAAATAACAAAAACATAAAACAAACATAGAATGAAACGGGATGGTAGTCCGTATGTTTTTCTCTTTTTCTTCTTCTATTTTTTTTTTTTCCTTCTTTTTGGATTTTTTTTTTTTCATACACTTTTACCCTACCATCCAAAATAATACATCATAGGGAATGTACATTCTCCTTACACTTGAATTTTTATATACTCTACAATAAACTACTCTAATGACTCGAATCAAGATAATCAAAACACTTGGAGTACTTTTTAAGATTAATGCACATATGGGGGTAATAATTTGATGTTCTTCCCCATTACTCCAAAACATAAGTACTTTACCCATGAGTCTCAATCGTCCCAAAACAATATGTACAAGATATGACTCCACTTAGCAATCATGTAATCAATTAGATAATTAACCAAGGGTTTAAACAAATAACAATAATGTACTAAAGATGAGTGCATACATGGAAGGCTAAGGCGATTTGGTTGCAAATTTGGGTGGGTTGTAACAAATTCTTCCTTTAAGTAAAATGCTTAAAGTTAGAAACGAAAAATATAGGCTCGGAGGGGTGTACTAGGGGTATCGTGTACTAAATATGAGTACAACGCTAAGGTGTGGGAAAAATTAATTGACTTTGTTAGTCAAGGTAATTGACTTAAATGGTCAAGTAATTATAATACGGGTTTAAACACAAGGGTGATCCAAATGCCTCTTATCATGTAGTAAATCATACTACACGAATGTAGTCTCACTAGCAGTCTCGGGATGCATCACTAACGCAAGTTCTAGAATCTAAATGCTACCGGTACACTCATAAACACTAATAATAAATGCTTTTCCTATCAAATCTAAAGGCGAACCTCACATATTTGGGTGGAAAATTTTTCTGAATGGTACGGTTTTGTGCTAGTCATACAACTCCTATCCATTAGACGCTTGTTAAGGCTAAAGTTTCACTCCTAAATGTTGTAAAAAAAATTAAATTTGGCGCTAAAATTACACTAACAAGTATTTCTCTTAGTTTTATTACACACCTACCATCAAACAAACAAACTCAAGTGTAATTGTATCCTATAAGGTATCATCATTTATCCTCCCCTCACACTTAGGATGAACATTGTCCCCAATGTTCAATTAAAGGATGTAAAAGTAAAATAGGTAAAAGAATGAAAACAAATACTCCCCTGATTCATTCAGTGTGGATAGTGTGTCAACAAGGTTAAATCTTCCTCCAAGAAAATGAACGTTGAAAGCTTCCCTTCCAGAAATATAAATCATCTTCTTGTCATATATAACCTATTAAACCTGAGAAAACAATCAAGGCAACCTCGCGTAAAATCGGCGGCAATCTATATATATTAACAAATTCTAGAAAGCAATTTAAGATATAATGCTTGTAGAATGAATGTTTGCAGATTTCCTGGAGTTTACAAAACTAAAGAATCAACATAAACTTTAAGACTCCGGTTTAAACAAAACTCGCAAAATTTTTCAGAATTTTGGTAGCTGACGCCATCAGGTTGTAACTCCTGACGCCGTCAGAATGTTCCTGGAAAAACCTTATGTTAAGTTTCTGGAAAATTTCTGAAAAAACTCATGCCTTATTTCCTGGAAAATCCTGTAAAACATCATTATGACTCGATACAAGCATTGACTCTAACAAATACTAATATACATGTTCATTTAATATTGTGGCGAATCATGATCATTTTCGTTCGTATAAACAAATTTGGGGTTTCCCCTTACACTTAACTTTTGCTAAATACCTTTATAAGTAATTAAGAAGAAGTTAAAAACACAATAAAGCATTTTCACAATTTAATTTGAAACATGATCTACCAACAATAAAAATAAAACACGCATACGGAAACAAATAACATCAAACAATAAAAATCAAACAAGTAAAAACACACAAAACATGGGTTGCCTCCCAAGAAGCGCTTTTCTTTATTTACGAGTCTTGTAGCTAGACTCATGGTCATGGGTTATCCTATATGTGTGAGCTCCTCATTAAGGACATCCTTGGGATCAAACTTAGGTTTCAATTTCCTATCGGTTTTCTTTGTACGGTATGACTTCTCAAACTTTTCTCCATCCGGATCAAATAGAATCATCTTCATATGCCATGATCCGTCACCTTCCTTAGGTGGCTTGTCCCAATCCCATTTACACTTATCCCCTTCCCTTTTCCACTTCTTCATCTCTAGGTTGATAGGCATTACACTTAAGAACTCAATCATTTTCCTAAAGACTAGGAGATCCTCAAAAGGGTTTAGTTCCTCATCTCTAGCTATGAGTTGTTTCACCGAATGTGTCTTATCAATGAAATCTTTTTCTAGATAGAATGGGCGTTGAGGTCCTATAAAGTTCCTTTCTATCCAAGGTCCATATCTAGACGGTCCCCTATTCATCTCTACCCAATGTGGTGTTGGTTCGTCCTCACAATCGTAGCTATGCTTCTTAACATCATAAACCGACCAAGTGTCACCATCTCCTACCGCTATCTTAGACTCCTTACAATCTATCATAGCACTAGCGGTTGCTAAAAATCCTCTTCCTACTAACAATGGGCATGTAGTATCACTAACCATATCTAGGACGTGAAAATCCGCTAAGATAGTCAATCTTCCTACGTGAACTACTACATCCTTGATCATTCCAACCGGGTGGGCAACACTTCCATCCGCTAGACCAATTATTACTTCCGTCTCCTCTAACTTTCCTAACTTAAGAGTGGTGAAAAGGGATAAGGGAATCAAGTTGAGGCTTGATCCTAAGTCGGCTAATGTGTCGAAAGCTTCGGATTTTCCTATTTTACAAGGCAAAACAAATATACCCAGATCATCAAGCTTCTTAGGCAACTCGTTTTTAACGAATGCAGTCCCATTTTTACCCAATTTAAGTTTCTCATATTTTTCTAGGAGGGCACTATAGTAGGGGGCACGGGCTAAGACATCAATGACGGGGCGTTCAAGGTGGAGCTCCTTGAATTCATCGTCAAGGTCATGTGTAGGAGGTGTTTCAACTATGTTATTGACCGGTTTAATATCGGATGTTTTATTCAATTGGTCTTGTTGAAGAATATGGGTTTGCTTGAAACACGTGCTCATTGCTTTGACCGAATAGTATTGTGGCAAGAATTAGGTGACGAAACCGATGATATGGCATTAATGTTTAGTTTCGGGTTCTTGACCGTGTCGCTTGGGAGTGCTCCCATTTCTCGGTCATTGAGAACTTTCAACAACGTGTCAATTTTATTGGTCATCTCACTTTGCTTTTGTTTGAAATCGGCTTCAAACTTAGATATGTGAGCTTCTTGAGATGCCATAAACTTGGACGTCAATCCTTCAAGATTATTGATACTACCATAGTATTGGAAGGATTGTTGTTGAAAGTACAGTTAGAGGGTGGACTGTTTGGTTGGTAACGATTAGGTGGATCGGAAGAATTGTTTTGGGGTATGTTTTGGTGTGTTTCCACCTAAGTTTCGGGTGATTTTTCCAAGAAGGGTTGTTGGAAACACCGTAAGGGTTTGGCTCGGGTTTGAAAGTGTACCACTTGTCTCCCGCTTCGTCGGTACGCGAAGATGCGTAATCCGCAAAAGCTTGTCCGGGGAGTTCCATGCAATCACGAGTGTCATAGGGACCACTACATAATTCGCATGAAGAAATGATTTTGTTCACTTGGCTTGAAGGCATAGGAGCTTCGTAGTATTTCATGAGAAACTTGACTTGGTCCTCAAGTTCCATGATCCTATGGTCAGGAGTGCTAGAATTGTTCGAAGGCAAAGATATTGCCTTGACCGTTTGGTTCAAATCACGGGGATCATTCCAACTTTCGTTGTCATAGAGAGCAAGATCTTTTATGAGTTCTCATGATTCTTCCGCACTTCGATCACGTAGCTTGCCACCGGCCGATTGGTCAATGGTTCGCCTTGTGTAGAGATCGATATGGTCATAGAAGATTTGGACTTGGAGCCAAAGATCTATGCCATGATGAGGGACTTTTTGGAGTAAGTCCTTGAAACGAGTCCATGCTTCATATAGAGTTTCACCTTGATGTTGTTGGAACATCAAGATATCATTTCTAAGCTTGGTAGTTCTCTCCGGTGGGAAAAATTGAGCAAGGAAACGAGAAGTGAGATCATCCCATGAGGTGATGGATCCCGCGGGTAAACGTTCAAGCCATTGACTAGCTTGATCACGTAGAGAGAATTGGAATAGACGTAATCGGGTCGACTCTCTAGTTGCAACATCAATGTCTATGGAATCTACAATTTTAAGGAAATCCTTGAGATGTTGATTAGGATCTTCGGAACGAAGTCCATGGAATGCACATCCGCTTTGCACCAACCGGATAGTGTCGGATCGCAAGGGGGACACATTGGCTCCTTGGGTGAGCTCAATGGTGTTTCGATAACCTTGGTGGCTAGGACGGGAATACTCTCCTAAAGTTCTGGGCCTAGGAGGTTGGTTTGCTAGTGGTGGGTTTTGTGGCTGGTTTTGTTGTGGTGGGTTGATGGGATCAAAGATATTACCACCTTCCATGATGTCGGATGATAAAGGTTACGAACAAAGAAACGAAGAAATAAGATAGACTAAAGAAAACCTAAAAATAAAAATAAAAATCTTACTAGAAAGGAATCTAGCAAGTAGACCAAATGAAAGATATTCGAACCTAGACAATAACTATTCCCCGGGCTACGGCGCCAAAAACTTGATACGTGGGAATTGCGCCCTCGCAACAGGTTTTACCTCTCAAGGGATCTTGAGAAGCTTACAACCCCCACCAGGCAGTGTACTTGATCGTTGTAGTATAGTATAGTGATAAGTACCGGGGGATTGATCGTTCAACTCAGGAATAGTGTCGCTAGGATTAGAAAGCCTACTAAACTAGGTCTAGAGGTGAGGGATGATTCTTTTTGTATTTTTATATTTTATGAAAAGCAAGTAAAATCTCGGGTTTTGAAGGAGTGGGCGGAATTAGTTGCTAGTCAACTAACCCAATTTACTACAAATGCAATCAAAATAAAATAAAAGAAATGAAAATTAAACTGATATACTAATGTGGTAGAAACAATAATGAAAAAAGTTGTGTTTAATTAGATTTCATTACTCCCTAGATATCTTTTACCGGTTGATTAGCTTGTTACAATTGCATGATGATGGGTTATATTCCTTAATACTAGTCGTAGGGCCGTGTACAATATTCCCTAACTCTATAAGATCCTACTTCACTCCTATGTCGAGCCGTTAAAAGCTCCTAACAGGGGATCATTAGAATTCACTTATGCATTAAATACAACCAAAAATCCTAGTACACCTCCGATCATGTTTCTTAAGACGTTCAAGCAAGTTACCAATGGAAATCTGCCAGTTTTCTTAAGCCTAACATCGAATACAATCATCCGTAACAATTATAAATAAACAATCAACCCATAATCAACATCTAGGTTTCACTACATCTAAGCAAACACAATAAAAGCCTAGCCTAACACGTTAAAAGAAAGATAAACATAAGATAGAATCAAACAATACATAGACATATTGAATGATTATTGAAGTACTTATCTTTATTCAAACATGGAAGAAAGAAGGGTTTGAAACCCCTTCAATATGCAGGAAATTCGACCTAGGGTTTATGCACAACTTGTTCCACAAATGTTCCACACTTTACAATGAAAAATTGGAAAAATATATATAGACATAGCATCCTGACGGTGTCATGTATTAGCCTCTGACGCCGTCAACTCACCACCAAAGTGAAATTCGTATTGCCTAGATCCACTTTTGACGCCGTCATGTAGGAATAAGCTCTGGGCCGTCACATGTATTTGGACCCTGCCGTCAGGCCATTAACAAAGAAAACACTCTCAGCCGTCACGTTATAATTTCCACATCCACCTCTTTGGCTACTCTTGACGCCGTCATGTGTTGACGTCGTCAGGTACTATTCCAGCAAGGAATTTAAAACTTTGTTGTTTTCTTCACTTTTATGCTCCAAAAACGTCTAAAATGCTTCCTTTTCCATATTTCTCCTCAAAAGTACCTAAAATGACAAAAGGAATGATTTAGGGAAATAATTGATCAAATAATCTCAAATTCGGGCTTAAATGACCCCTTAAAAGCGGTACACTTTTCGCCTCATCATTTTGTCACGATTCAAAGAAGCATGCATACGTTTAAAAGAGGTAGAATTATAAGTAACATAATTATAACAAGCATTCAAGCTATTAGAAGTAACATATCCATGCACATTAAGGTCATTACAGTCATCCATTTGCTAAGAGCGTTTTTTATTGAAAGCATTAAAATATCTAGATTTTTCTAAAACTTTAGGCTGAGAGGCTCTATTCTTCAAAACATAATTCTTATGTGGATCAAAAAGCAAATTTACGTTAGGAGACTTTGAAGTTTGATCAAAGGAAGCTAGTTTATGTTTCTTGTGATTCTTATTCTTGTATTTCCTTGACCCTTTTGGTTTATTCTCTATAGGGGGAGGAGTCAAGGAACACAACGGTGCATCTAGAGGCATATCTTTACTAAGTAATGCTTGCTTCCTAGCCATTTCAAGTTCTTTATTATGAATCATGTCGTTAGACCCATATGGTTCTCTTGAAGATTTGGATCCAATTTTAAACATACCAGGAGCAATTATGTTAGGATTAGATAAAACCTCTTTTTGTTTTGGCTCAAGAATATGAGTTTTATGATTAAGTTTTGCCAGAGTTGTTGGTTGGTTCAAAAAATACGAAAAATTTTGATTTTCCTACTGGCGTGAAGCAACAAACTCATCATTCTCATTTTTCATCAAATCAAGCACGTTACTTTTGAGCTCTTCATTCTCTTTTAAGATTATATTCAAAGAATTTTTTTAGGAAATCTTGTCATATTTGTTTTCATCAAGTTTACGCTGCCAGTTTTTCTCAAACATTAAGGATTGTTTTTCAAGTTTAGCACAAGAGTTTTCAAACCTGGTAGTACGACAAGATAATTCCTCATTCAACTCAACATTCTTTTGCAAACACTCTTTTAGACTCTCTTTGAGTAAAATATTTTCCAGCTCTAAAGACGTTCGTTCATTTTCCAAATTCTCAATTTTCTCCTCATTTGACACTAATTATGGTTTGATTGATTCACTTTGATATCGAAAATATTCCTTCTGAATGTCGGAGTTTAAGCTCAAAACACTGGTACAAAAACTAGTATTCGTCACACATGCTCGATTATGAAGTGTCACACTGTAACATATTTACGTGACTAAATGTACGAGAATAAAATAAGCAGCCACACTTGATCCGACTTGTGTGACCATTTCGGAAAATATATGTCACACATTTGAGTATTTATGTGACTAGAGGGTAACTGGTAAATATATTCAATTATTTAGTCACTTTTAATTCAGGACGTATGACAGATACAAATCAACTTGAAACATTAGTCACACTATATATATACATATGTGACAAATATATGTCGCACAATTGAAAAGTGTGACCAAAATAGATATATGGTCACATGAGGTAATTGTGTATGTGGCTAAATTATATAGTCAAGTTTGTCACACATTATTTAAGTGTGACTGCTATTCTTTGCTAAATATTTAGCCACATAGAATTTGAAATGTGTGACAACTGAAAAGTAAGTTTGAAGCGTTAGTTACGATATGCATTTAATAGTGACAAATATAAGTCACACACTTGACGAGTGTGACCAAATGTCATAATGTCATATATGGTCACACTAAACTATAGAAACATGATTAAGTGTAACAAAAATTCGATACATATGGTCACGTAAGTTAATATGTGTGTTTAAAGTTTAGTGTGTGTTTGCTTGCCAAATCCTAATGTGTATAGTCATACTTAATTGAAACACGATCATGTGACTATAGGCTTTACAATAGTCACACCATATCACAAATGTGTATCTAAATGATGTTTATGGCCACATTATAAGGGTATTATATGTGACCAATACATTCAAAATAGTTACATTGTGAAATATTCATGTGACTATTATTTATAGCAAAGTGTGAAGTCATGAGTTATCATTAACCTTGATATTAGTCACATTGAGTTTTTGTGTGACTAAATCATAGTCATATTTTGTCACACATTACTTAAGCGTAATCACAATTTGATACATATGGTCACACATTTCTGATAACTTATGTAATTTGATATTCACTTAATTGAGTTCAGTCTATTAGTCATGACTGCACATTGACTACTTTTTCAACCACTGTTTTTTCAACAAAGTGCCTGCAATTAAGAATCTTTCATACTAAACACTTTTTTTTTCAACTTTGCACTATATAAAGGCATAACCACATACATGAAAACTGCATATACAAGACAACTGTAACAAAAATATGCAGGGTGTTTACTACTGCTAGTACATAGTTAATACTGCTAATACACAGTTTATGCTGCTAGAAGTTATAGTTTTGTATAATCTGGAATCCTTTAAAAGAGTATTCGCAAGTACGAGCTAAACAGTTAATACAACAACAACAACAACATAAATCCTTTAAAAGAGTATTTGCAGTAAAACAAAAGCTTAAAAAGGTTCTGCAGACAAAAATAAATCCCTAAACAGAGTGTTACAGCATGAGAATGACATGTGCTTCACTTTGATTTTCGTATAACAATACCTTCACAGTCGGTTTGATAGTAGCCATCTTTTGCTTGTGGATTTACTCGCGGAAATATGTTATCATTTTGCTCGTGAATGACTGTACTAAATTCCTCATCGACATCGTCATACGTATGTTTGTAATTCTTGGTAGGTGTTTTAAAGACAATAGACAATTTTTTATCTGCCTGGTCTTTCATATAAAACACTTGTCGTGCTTGTGAGGCTAATATGAATGGATCATCCTTGTATCCTAAACTATTCAGGTCTACCAATATGTAACCAAGAGCATCGTGTTTGACCCCAGCATTTTTTGAATTAACCCAATCACATTTGAAAAGAGGAATTTGCCAGAAACGGTAATCTAGTACCCATATCTGTTGTAAAATCCCATAATAAAATGCTTTTCTTGTGGTTGCAACTTCTTTGGATATCTGAAGATCTACTGCCTCAACACTAACCCCACTGTTTTGGTAAACTATGCCATCATTACTTTTCATAGAAATGTATACCCATTGATGTTATATGCCTCGTATTTCACTATTTTGGCGCATGGTCCAAATGATATCCACCTCACATTTTCTGATACACTATCTTTGGATATCGCTAACTCTCTCTCAACCTGAATTTCATTACAAGTATATATTACCTTTAAATTGCAGGAACAACTCACTTATATTTATCAACAAACAAACAAGTAGTATAAACAACATACCAGTAATTACCTCTTCGTGTAACCACTTAGCAAAAGATTTAGTGTGCTCATTCTCGAGCAATGCCATTTTTTTACCCGGGTATTTTGTTTTCAAAAATTTCTTGTGTCGCCTAAAACAAAACAATGTATTTGATTATTATATTTGATACAAAATTTTAAGCAACGAAATAGACATGTGTTAGTAATACTTACTCGGTATACGACACAATTTCATCTGTATTTTGTATTACATACAAATATGCTTTCTGAAAGACGTCTCTGGAAAGTACATTTGATTTACCGGCCGACAATGGCTTTCCATCCTCATTTTCATTGGTTACATGTTTATCAGGTGGGATACCAATAGTTTTCATGGTTTTATGATACTCGCTAAAAAACTCTATTGTTTCTTCCGCGATAGTCTCCTCAGCAATGCATCCCTCTGGTTTATTTTTGTTTCGCACATGTCCTTTAATAACCTTCATACATCTTTCGAAGGGATACATCCACCGAAAGCATATGGGACCAAATAATTTTACCTCCCTAGTTAGGTGCACTGTCAAGTGTATCATAATATCAAAAAATGACGGAGGAAAGAACTTCTCGAGAAGGCACAGTGTCACAACAATTTCTTGTTGCATCTTATCTAGTTCTTGAAAGATGATTTCTTTCCTACGTATAGCATTAAAGAAAAAGCAAAACCTGATAATAGCAAATCGTGTGGGTGGGTGCATGATTGAACGTATAGCAATGGGCAAAAACTCTTACATTAGCATGTTCATGCGATTTAAGGCCAATGAGCTTCTTATCATTTTGGCTGACCAAATTAGAGAAATTTGAACAATAGCCTTGTGTTACCCCGATGTTGCTTAACATTTCACAAAAGATGTATTTTTCAGCATTCGTTAATGTGTAACCTGCTGCAGGTAGTGTTGTTTTGTCCCCAACTCTTCCAGATCCAATCGAGCATTCATTCCATCTTTTGCCTTTCCAGGAACATTCAGCAAAGTTCCGACTAGACTCTCAGCAACATTCTTTTCTACATGCATGAAGTCAATACAATGTGGAACAACATTATGCCTCCAATACTTTAGCTTTCGATACCAAATTTTGAATTTCTTCCAATACGGTTCATTTACTTGGCTTGCACTACCCTCTGCTTCTGTTGTTTTCCTTTTCTGCTTTGTAATCTTCCCACCTCTGCCTCTTGTATCTTCTTGGTTATTCGAGGTGTTATTGTTTGTTCGTTTTCCTTTTCCCCATTTATTTTCAATTAGTTGTACCTCGTTGTATATTTGTTCCCCAGTCAATGGAGTTGGAACATATTGAAATTTTTCTTGTCCATTAAACGCTGCCTTTTGCCTAGTGAACACATGGCTGTATGGTAGATATCGTCTATGTCCAGCATAACTTTGCTTGGATGAGGCGGAAAGTCTAACACAGTGTGTATCTTTCCTACATACTACACAACCTTTGAATCCACTGTATGGGCAGCCACATAATGTACCGAGTGCAAGTTAATCATTTATCGTCAATAACACAGCGGCACGCAGTTTAAACTTTTCTTTTGTACAAGCATCATATGTATCAACCCCTTCCTCGAATAAGGTATGCAGATCATTAACCAATGGTTCTAAAAATACATCGATATCATTTCCCGGGTATCCCGATATCAATACCAAAAGCATGGTAAATTTTCTTTTCATAAACAACCATGGAGGAAGGTTGTATATGACAGATAAAACAGGCCATACACTGTGATGCCTAGTTCCTGAGTTGACATCAACCCCATCAGCAAAGTGGGGGAATTTTTCATCTATGGTATGCCATGCCTGTGAATCAGCAGGGTGACATAAAACACCATCTGTTACCCTCAATGTTGCGTGCCATCTTAGATCTTCTGAAATACTCTCTAACTTAAAGAGTCGTTGCAGTCTTGGTATAATTGGAAAGTACCACATTACCTTAGCCGGAATGTTTTCATACACTTTACGTGTCTTATTATCCACCTTCCATACTGATATCCCATAAGTTGGTCAAACAGTCACCTCCTTGTTAGTCTTCCAGTAAAGAATGCAGTTGTTGCTACATACATGTATCTTTTCGTATCCTGATCCCATCATTCTCATTAGTTTGTTGGCCTGATAAGTTTTTTCAACCATTTCGTTAGCAGTAGGTAGCATTTTTATTAATCCTAGTAATTCAGTAAAGAACTTAACAGAAGCTCCATACTTACCCTTTAAGTTGAGTAGTTGAACTATTGCGGACAACTTTGGGAAGTCAGGACATCCTTTATAAAGTGGCTTCTCCACGTCCAATAATAGTTTTTGAAACTTGGCAAGGTCATCCTCATCAAAATTTTCTTTCATAGCATTAACCATTTCTACTGTTGTTGGGCCATCTGTTGGAATTTCTGAATGTGACTCCATGTCAAAATCCGTGTCGTCAACAAACTCTGTTTTTGCATTATCATGTATTTGGGCTTTTGTTGCTTGCTCATCATTTTCTCCATGTTTATCCCATTTTATGTATCTAAGATTAATCCTGTAGTAGAATAAATGGTACTCCACGTCATCCATTGTTTGCTCTATTTTGTTTAAACATGTGTTACACGGACATGGCATCTTAAGCTGTCGTATATTAACTCTTGGGATGATGTTCTTCATATTCTTCAATTTGTGTACTGCATACTTAATAAACGTTGTTACTCCATCAATATATTGTTTCTTGGTCCTAGTACTTGTCATCAAAGACTTGTCCATGCAATTTTGTTGAGGTCAAATGATAACGTATATATCCTACAAGTTACAAGTTAAACCAATATAAGCATATATGAAGCTTTAGATTAATGAAGTTCCAATGTCAAGTCACAAGTGTCTAGCTAATAAGGTTTACAATAAGAATTGCAACACAATGGAATGAATGTATTAGGTGATAAGGCGAAAAATGAACCACTTTTAGGGGGTCATTTAAGCCCGAATCCGAATTTATTTGACCAAATATTGCCCTAAATCGTTCCTTTTGTGATTTTAGGTACTTGGAGAGTGAATTCTGGAAAAGAAGCCATTTTGGACGTTTTTGGAGCATAAAAGTGAAGAAAACGGTGAAGTCTCAATTTTCCATGCTGGGAACAGTAGGTGACGGCGTCAAGAGTAATTTCCTGACGGCGTCAAACCTCAATAATAAAATCCGAGAGTTCATGAAGGCGTCAAGAGTTTTACTGACGGCGTCAAACCCCAAGAATTAAAATCCGTAGTTGATGACGGCGTCACACACAGGGCGTTAAGAGTAATTTGTGTGACGGCCTAGGCCTTGACGGCGTCAGAAGTAGATCAAGGCCGTCCGAGGAAGTATTTGGCGGCGAGATGACGGCGTCACACCTTTGTTCTTGACGCCGTCATCCCTATTTTCCTATATATAGTTTTCTAGTTTTTCACATTTAAAGGAGAGAAAGTTTTGGGAGAAACCCTAAATACGATTTTGGTGTAACTTTACAGGTTTTTCAAGGGTTCCAACCCCTTGATACCTTGCATGATTAATCAAGATAAGTGTTCTTCTAATTCAATCAATATGTCTATGTGTTGGTTGTCTATATCATGTTCTTGTCTTAATTCTATCATGCTAGGCTAGATCTCTTTTGTGTTTGCTTAGATCTAATGAAACCTAGATATTGATTATGTGTTGATTACTTGTTTATTCTTGTTTTGGATGAATGATTTATATGTTAGGCTTAAGAAAACTGGCAGATCTCCAAATGGTAACATGCTTGAACGTCTTAAGAAACATGAACCGAGGCGCACTAGGTCTTTATTGGTTGTATTTAATGCATGAGCCACTGTTTACAATCCCTATAGTTGTGTTGGGCATGGTGTAGGAGGAGATAAGAGCTCATAGAATTGGGGAGTTATGTGTGCCACCCCATGAATGGTATTAAGGAATACGATCCGTCATCCATGCAATTATAACAAGTAATTAACGTGTAAAAGATATCTAGGGAGTAGTGAAATCTAAGTAAACACATATTCTCCAATTACTGCTCACAACCTTAGTATAAATTAGTTTATTTTTATTTCTAGTATTTTATTTTGATTGCATCTTAGTATTGGGTTAGTTGAATAGCAACTAATTCCGCCCACTCTTCCAAAACCCGAGATTTTACTTGCTTTCATAAAAATATAAAAATACAAAAATAATCATCCCTCACCTTTAGAACTAGTATTTAGGCTTTCTAATCCTAGCGACACTATTCCTAAGCTGAACGATCAATCCCCCGGTACTTGTCACTATACTATACTACAACGATCAGGTACACTGCCTGGTGGGGGTTGTAAGCTTCTCGAGATCCCTCGAGAGGTAAAGCCTGTTGCGATTCCCACGCATCAAGTTTTTGGCGCCGCAGCCCGGGGAATAGTTATTGTCTAGGTTAGAATTTCTTTTTATTAGGTCTACTTGCTAGATTCCTTTCTAGTAATATTTTATTTTTATTTTTAGGTTCTCTTTGTAGTCTATCTTTTTCTTTGTGCCCTCTGTTTGTAAAACCATTTTCATTTGTCTCCATGGCGGATGGAATTCCATTTAGATCATTAACTATAGAGGAACAATTAGTTTACTCGGATCGATTTGCCTCCTGTTGTTCCAATGAATTTTTAAGTGATCTTAGATATATACAAGAGGAGATGGGTGTAAAGTTAGATGGGTTTGATGAATTTTATGCATGTGTGATTTCTATTAGACGATCATTATCAGGATCAATTCCTTTTAGTGAGACCCTTTGGATGAATTTTGAGAAAAGCTTCCTAACCATGACCCATAAGTTCAACGAATTGGTGGATTCGTATGAGCAAGATGACCTAGTTTCTAAGAACATGAACTTAGAATCAAACCAAGATGAACACATAGGTGATATTGATGTGATGGAAGAGATAGTAGAAAACCCAAGCCCACTAAGTACCCCACAAGTCCTACCATTATTTGAGGCATACACACTGCCCGTGACTTACCCGAAAGAAGTAGAAGAGACTATAGGAACCTCAATAGAAGTAGAACCCTTGGACCAGGCACCACTTGAGGATATAGGTTTGAACACTTGTAGTGATAACCTTACTCTTAGTTCTAGGGAAGTTCCTAGTTTTGATGAACCGGAGCCTCAACCAAAACCGTTACCTAATCTTCCATCCTTGGATGAAAATTTAGGAATTGAAATAGGTTCCGATCCACCTATCAAACCATATAGTCCGGGTATTCTTAGGACAAAGGTAGTAGACTCTAATCCTTGTAGAGAGGAAGCTGACATAGGAGTGGAACATGACCTTACATACTTACATCACCCATTCATGATTGATCATAAGAAACATTATGGGTTTAAACCAGGTTTATTAGGTCAAGATGGATTCCCAACTAGGAGTCTCTCGAAGTTGATAGAAGATGATCCCTTTCTAAGAGAAAATCTTAATCCGCCCACTAACCCAATTGACTTAGGTAAGGTTATGATGATAGGAGCACAGCCCTTTGAGCATATAATTCATCCACCACTCTTTCCTCACATGGCATATTTCCACCCTAAGGGTGTGTATCGCTACTTCCACCCGCACTTAATCCTAAGTGTAGGGAAAACCTCCCCTATTTTTGTTAGATAAGGGTAGAGTCAGGCTCGTGACTCGAACAAAAACAAGCGCTTCTTGGGAGGCAACCCATGTTTTGTGTGATTTTATTTGTTTGATTGTTATTTGCTTCCGTATGCATGCTTAATTTTTATTGTTGGTAGATCATGTTTCTAAACTAAAAAGTGAAAATACTTTACTTTGTTGTTTTGGCTTAGTCTTAACTCCACCTAAAAGTATTTTTTCAAAAGATAAGTGTAAGGGGAAACCCCAAATATGTTTTTAAGAAACGAACCGATCATGATTCTCCACAATATTAAATGAACATGTGTATTCGTATTTGTTAGAGTCAAATGCTTGTATTGAGTCATAATGAAGTTTTGCAGGATTTTCCAGGAAGTAGGACCAAGTCTTTCCAGAAATTTTCCGGAAACTTAACATAAGGATTTCTGCAGGTCAATTCTGACGGCGTCAGGTGTAAAAATCTGGAAATTTTACCAGTTTTGTTTTTCTAACGGAGTCTTATGGTTTTTGTGAATTATTAAGTTTTATAATCTCCAGGAAATCTGCAAACTTCATTCCACAAGCATTATATCTTATCTTGTTTTCCAGGATTTAGTAACTTATATAGGATGCCGCCGATTTTACACGAGGTTGTCTTGTCTTTTTTGTCAGGATTTACAGGTTATGTTCGACAAGGAGATGATTTATATTCTGGAAGGGAAGCTTTGATTGTTCGTTTTCTTGGAGGAAGATTTAACCTGGCTATCCTATTATCCATACCGAGCGAATCAGGGGAGTATTTGATTTCATTCTCTTTACTTTTTCACTTTTACATTCTTTACTTGAACATTGGGGACAATGTTCATCTTAAGTGTAAGAGGAGGGTAAAAAGATGATACCTTACATATGCACTTTCGCTTGAGTTTGTTTTGTTTGATGGTAGATGTGTAATAAAACTATGAGAAATACTTGTTAGTGCAATTTTAGCGCCAAATTTAAAATTTTTTACAACATTTAGGAGTGAAACTTTAGCCATAGCAAGCGTCTCATGGATAGGAGATTGTATGACTAGCACATAACCGTATATTCAGAAAAATTTTCCACCCAAATATGTGAGGTTCGCCTTTAGATTTGATAGGAAAAGCATTCATTATTAGTGCTTATGAGTGTACCGGTAGCATTTAGATTCTAGAACTTGCGTTAGTGATGCATCCCGAGACCGCTAGTGAGACTACATTCGTGTGGTAGGATTTACTACATGATAAGAGGCATTAGGATCACCCTTGTGTTAAACCCGTATCATAATTACTTGACCATTTAAGTCATATTACTTGGCTAGTTAAGTCAACTAATTTTTCCCACACCCTTAGCGTTGTACTCATTTTTAGTACACAAAACCCCTAGTACACCCCTCCGAGCCTATCTTTTTGTTTCTAACTTTAAGCATCTTACTTAAAGGAAGAATTTGTTACACCCCACTTAAATGTACAACCAAATCGCCTTAGCCTTCCGTGTATGCACTCATCTTTAGTGCATTATTGTTATTTGTTAAACCCTAAGTTAACTTTCTAATTGATTACATGGTTGCTAAGTCGAGTCATATCCTTGTACATATTGTTTTGGGACGATTGGGACTCATGGGTAAGTACTTATTTTATGGAGTAATGGGAAAGAACATCATTTATTACCCCCATATGTATGTTAATCTTAAAAGTGCTCCAAGTGTTTTGATTTTCTTAATTCGAGTCATTAGATTAGTTAATGTAAAGTATGTAAAAATTCAAGTGTAAGGGAAATGTTCATTCCCTATGATGTATTATTTCGGATGGTAGGGTAAGAGTGTATGCAAAAAAAAAAAAAAAAAAATAGAAAAAAAAATATATATAGAAAAAGAAAAAAAGAAAAAACATACGGACTACCATCCCTTTTTATTCTATGTTTTTGTTATTTCTTATTTATTAGTTTAAGTCGAGTCTAGTCTTGGCTTAGCAACGCCATATTGTACATGTAATTAACCAAGATTGTTAACTCGCCACCAGTAATAACTTCCTTTATCCAACAAAACCGTGTAATTCATATCCCTATACCTAACGTTACAACCCTTTAAAAGACCTCTTTGATAGTTTATCCTAGGTGCTTACGCCATGTGGTGGAGGTTTAATCATTTCCCAAGCCTATGGTAATCTATTTTGCTATGACAGGTAGTGAGAGATATCTTCCATTTCCATAATGTTATATTACTTTATTACACCCGAGAGATGTGAGTATCTAAACACTATTTGTGAGGTGCTAGTGTATGACCTCCGAGCTTGTCTATTGGTCTTTAGTGGAACGATTATTTGTTGTAATTACTTTTATATTAGTGTTAAATGACCCCTAACTTGTATTTTGACTAGAATAAAAGCGCATTTGCTTGAGGACAAGCAAATCTCAAGTGTAAGGGTATATGATAAGGCGAAAAATGAACCACTTTTAGGGGGTCATTTAAGCCCGAATCCGAATTTATTTGATCAAATATTGCCCTAAATCGTTCCTTTTGTGATTTTAGGTACTTGGAGAGTGAATTCTGGAAAAGAAGCCATTTTGGACGTTTTTGGAGCATAAAAGTGAAGAAAACGGCGAAGTCTCAATTTTCCATGCTGGGAACAGTAGGTGACGGCGTCAAGAGTAATTTCCTGATGGCTTCAAACCTCAATAATAAAATCCGAGAGTTCATGAAGGCGTCAAGAGTTTTCCTGACGGCGTCAAACCCCAAGAATTAAAATCCGTAGTTGATGACGGCGTCACACACAGGGCGTCAAGAGTAATTTATGTGACGGCCTAGGCCTTGACGGCGTCAGAAGTAGATCAAGGCCGTCCGAGGAAGTATTTGGCGGCGAGATGACGGCGTCACACCTTTGTTCTTGACGCCGTCATCCCTATTTTCCTATATATAGTTTTCTAGTTTTTCACATTTAAAGGAGAGAAAGTTTTGGGAGAAACCCTAAATACGATTTTGGTGTAACTTTACAGGTTTTTCAAGGGTTCCAACCCCTTGATACCTTGCATGATTAATCAAGATAAGTGTTCTTCTAATTCAATCAATATGTCTATGTGTTGGTTGTCTATATCATGTTCTTGTCTTAATTCTATCATGCTAGGCTAGATCTCTTTTGTGTTTGCTTAGATCTAATGAAACCTAGATATTGATTATGTGTTGATTACTTGTTTATTCTTGTTTTGGATGAATGATTTATATGTTAGGCTTAAGAAAACTGGCAGATCTCCAAATGGTAACATGCTTGAATGTCTTAAGAAACATGAACCGAGGCGCACTAGGTCTTTATTGGTTGTATTTAATGCATGAGCCACTGTTTACAATCCCTATAGTTGTGCTGGGCATGGTGTAGGAGGAGATAAGAGCTCATAGAATTGGGGAGTTATGTGTGCCACCCCATGAATGGTATTAAGGAATACGATCCGTCATCCATGCAATTATAACAAGTAATTAACGTGTAAAAGATATCTAGGGAGTAGTGAAATCTAAGTAAACACATTTTCTCCAATTACTGCTCACAACCTTAGTATAAATTAGTTTATTTTTATTTCTAGTATTTTATTTTGATTGCATCTTAGTATTGGGTTAGTTGAATAGCAACTAATTCCGCCCACTCTTCCAAAACCCGAGATTTTACTTGCTTTCATAAAAATATAAAAATACAAAAATAATCATCCCTCACCTTTAGAACTAGTATTTAGGCTTTCTAATCCTAGCGACACTATTCCTAAGCTGAACGATCAATCCCCCGGTACTTGTCACTATACTATACTACAACGATCAGGTACACAGCCTGGTGGGGGTTGTAAGCTTCTCGAGATCCCTCGAGAGGTAAAGCCTGTTGCGATTCCCACGCATCATTAGGCATCAATATAAAGCTTCAATGTCAAATATGAAAACGTGGGATTAAGAAAAATGTGTAAATTACAACATGTTATCTTTATTGTGTTGTTGGTTAATTAAACGATCCGGCCAAAGACCCGATAAGTTAAACCAACAAATCCATAACAAATAAAATTGACATTGTAAATGAACAATAAGTTAAAATTCCAACATAATGAATTCCTAATTCAAAAAAGTAACTAATTTAGATCTAAATGAACCTCCTTCTGTTGTTGATAGCCGGACCGGCAAGTGATATGATGGATAGTGACTGGTGAATGGTGATTATGATGTGACTGGTGATTGGTGGCTGTGATGTGACTGGTGAATGGTGATTGGTGGTTGTGACTGGTGATTGGTGAGAAATGTGAGAAACGTGGGTGGAGATGGAAATGGGTGGAGGGATAATTTGAAATTTGGTGAAAAAGATATAGAGGGCTTTTCAAAAATTTTGGGAGGACATACCAAAAAAGGGAGCCACAGGTATCGAACCTGTGACCTCCACGTCAAAACACCAAAAACTCAACTATCTCCGCCCTTAGGTCTTTTACGCATATAAGTTATTTTATATTCCTCTTATAGGACTATCTTTTCATTTTGTTACAAAATCTAAACAACTAAAGTATTGAAACTGACTAGGATGGAATTAGGAAGGGCGTTTCTTCAGTGGAAATGTAGCCAATAAGGGATATTTCTCCATGGTTGCCTAGATGTTAGCATGTAGTTGCTAAGTCTAGAAGAATGGTGGATATTGAATAAGCTAGTTTCATGAATGATTGTGTAGAATGTATCTGTTATATTGTATCACTCAAATGAGTGTGTTCAATTTGATTGCTTGTATAATCTTTGTAAGTTGTTGGTTCCTTAATTAATAAAATTCACCATTTCAGGAAAAACAAGTATAGAAACTGACTTGAATGTATATTAAACACAATGCGGAATCTTATGTTTAACTTTAAGAAGAACAACCAACACAGTTGTAATCTCACAAAAGGTGAATTATATTACTTATCAAAAGGTTTTTTACAACATAAACAATTGCTGGTATGTGCATTCCCAAGATCAGATACAAAGATGAACATACAATCCAAACCTGTACAGCAGTAGAAACTTCAGCAGTAGAAATTTGATCTTACCACCTTAGCCATTTCATCAACATTACTAGTAGCAGCAGTTTCTCCCAAACTAGTATTAGTCTCCACCATGATCTTTGAAGCTTGTACAATATTTTCACCTTGAAATTCCACTACCTGCTCCTTAGCAAGTTGAATCAAAGCTTGTTTTTTTGCTGTTTTCTTTTTTCAGCAGTCCACCACTTGTACCACGCATTACCATCCTATTTAACTTTTTGTCCCTTTTTGCTATTTTCTTTTTTGATGCAGACTGGCTTGAACCTTCGCAACATCTTCTGGCCAATCATGATCCATTGGGACGAGCATTTGCCAGGGATCAATGATTATAATTCTTGACAGAACTATAAATACATTAGTCGCCAACGAAGACTAGCCACAATGGAACATGATTGACCTGAAGAAATCTACAAAATTCTTAGTACAGTTGTGTAATGTTATCACAACTTGAGATTATCTATCAAAGACTTAATTTACAGCCAAATATTTGTGATTTAAATAGTTGGCTTATGTAAGAAATTTCTTTTTTGATGCAGACTGGCTTAAACCTTCGCAACATCTTCTGGCCAATCATGATCCATTGGGACGAGCATTTGCCAGGGATCAATGATTATAATTTTTGACAGAACTATAAATACATTAGTCGCCAACGAAAACTAGCCACAATGGAACATGATTGACCTGAAGAAATCTACAAAATTTCGTAGTACAGTTATGTAATGTTATCATAACCTGAGTACCAACTAAACAAGCTACTTAAACATAAATAATCTAATTAAAATGCAAACATATCCAAACATCAATTTCAAGCAACCCTTAATAATTCATCCGAACCCTTAATAATCCATCCCAAACACTCTATAACATCTATAGCAGACAATAAGAATCAAGCAACCCTTAATAATCCATCCGAACCACACAAAAAAATATAAACTAATCAACTTAAAAATCTTATTAGCATACAATTAAAAAACTAATACATGAATGTCTTGATAAACACCCAAATGGATGCCTGTATTGATGATAAAACAATCATATAGAGCATTTATTTAAATTTTTTATTGCTTGATTTCAACTTTGTTACTTCAATTTGAAACCTCTAAATTCGTTGAAGATACCTATTTCACTAATATGTGTTTCTTATGTGTGTAATATTTCAGTGTGTGAGAGATAAGGTAAGTCAACTGCTTATAAATAAATTATATTTAAAATAAAAAAATAAAAACACAAGATTATGACATAAAAACCTAAATCATATCCATTATATTAAAGATTAAGGAGGGGATTGCTATATACTTGTACTAGTCCCTTCATAACAAAAACCAAAAACATAACAAGGCACCACCAAACCCAACCAAAAAGACCCTAATTAAACAACCATTCAACTGGAGCTTTGATCATACTCATCCATATCGGCAATGGCCTCCTCCTTCTTGGATACCAGAGCACGAAAGTCAACCCAAATGGCCGAAAGGGACTCCAGCAAACGACGCTCCATCACTTGAACCTCATGAAGGGACTCATAACCATCAGCAGCAGCTTCTTCTTCATCAAAGTTAAGATCTAAAACCTTAGCCATTCTCTCGGTGCGCCTATCAACACTTATCCACAACTCATTACCCAAACACTAGATCATTACTTCATTTAGAGGAATTTCTTGACTGAAGAGGAACTTGAGACATTTGTGAAGTTTATCAGACCCACACATATCTTTCAGTTCATCGAGATTAGGAGATCCAGACATGTTTCTTGATGATGATTTGATAATGGTTAAGAAATTGTATGTTTTGATGATGATTTATGTGGCTAGTGATAAACTAGATACAGTAATAATCTACTCCAAATATATAATGATTTATGTGGCTGTGTAAACTAAATCATTGCAAAAATTAATTACAGAGTACTAATTCAAAGTATTGAGTCTTCCCATGCAGTCTATTCGTTTTCTCATGCAAATCAATTAAATCACTATTTAAGTTTTTAATAAGTAAGTGTTATTAATGTATAATTTAGTCCAAATTATGACACTCTAGTAAAGGTAATTTGTGCTTTATTTGATAAAACATACAAATTCAAAATATATATAACATGTTAAAAAGTTTCTGATATATAAATAACTATTTTAAATTATCACCACATTTAATACTTATGATAAAGATGACTAAAAAAATATGCATCAAAAACACTACAAATAACACTATGTACGCTTCGTTTAAAATAGGGAACGGGAAAGGGAAAGGCAAATGGTAGTGGTGGTGGTGGTGGTTGTGGCTGATGGTGGTAGCTGCTGGTGGTAGTAGCTGCTAGTGGCGGTGGTGGCTGGTGGTGGTGGTGGCTGGTTGTGGTGGTGGTGGTAGTGGTGGTGGTTGCTGGTGGTGATGCTGGTGACTGCTAGTGGTAGTGGTGGCTGCTGGTGGTGGTGATGGCTGGTGGTGGTGGTGGTGTTGGTGGCTAGTGGTGGTGGTTGTGGCTGCTGGTGGTAGCTGCTGGTGGTGGTGGTGGTGACTGGTGGTGGTGGTGGTGGTGGTAATGGTAGTGGTAGCTAGTGGTGGTGGTTGCTGGTGGTGATGGTGGTAGCTGCTGGTGGTGGCTAGTGGTGGTGGTTGTGGCTGATGGTAGTAGCTGCTAGTGGTGGTTGCTGGTGGTGGTGGCTGGTTGTGGTGATGGTGGTAGTGGTAGTAGCGGCTGCTGCTGGTGGTGGTTGCTAGCGGTGATGGTGGCTGGTGGTGGTGGTGGTGGCTAATGGTGGTGGTTGTGGCTGATGGTGGTAGCTGCTGGTGGTGGTAGCTGGTGGTGGTGGTGGTGGTGGCTGGTTGTGGTGGTGGTGGTAGTGGTAATGGTAGCTGCTGGTGGTGGTGGTCGCTGGTGGTGATGGTGGTGGTTGTTGGTGGTGGTGGTGGTGGTTAGTGGTGGTGGTTGTGGCTGATGGTGGTAGTTGCTGGTGGTGGTGGTGGCTAGTGGTGGTGGTGGCTGGTGGTGATGGTGGTGGCTGATGGTGGTGGTGGTGGTGGTTGCTGGTTGTGGTGGTAGTAGTAGTGGTAGTGGTAGCTGCTGGTGGTGGAGGTGACTGGTGGTAATGGTGGTGGCTTCTGGTGGTAGTGGTCGCTGGTGGTGGTGGTGGTGGTGGCTAGTGGTGGTGGTTGTGGTTGATGGTGGTAGTTGCTAGTGGTGGTGGCTGGTGGTGGTGGTGGTGGTGGCTAGTGGTGGTGGCTGGTTGTGGTGGTGGTGGTAGTAGTGGTGGCTGCTGGTGGTGGTGGTTGCTGGTGGTGATGGTGGTGGCTGGTGGTGGTGGTGGTGGCTAGTGGTGGTGGTTGTGGCTGATGGTGGTAGCTGGTGGTGGTGGTAGCTGCTCGTGGTGGTAGCTGGTGGTGGTGGTGGTGGTGGCTGGTGGCGGTGGTAGTGGTGGCTGGTTATGATGGTGGTGGTAGTGGTAGCTGCTGGTGGTGGTGGTTGCTGGTGGTGATGGTGGTGGCTACTGGTGGTGGCTGGTGGTGGTGGTGGCTGGTGGTGGTGGTGGCTAGTGGTGGTGGTTGTGGCTGATGGTGGTAGCTGCTGGTGGTGGTGGTGGCTAGTTTTGGTGGTGGTGGCTGGTTGTGGTAGTGGTGGTAATGGTAGTTGTTGGTAGTGGTGGTTGCAAGTGGTGATGGTGGTGGCTGGTGTTGCTGGTGGTGGTGGCTAGTGGTGGTGGTTGTTGATGATAGTGGTTGCTGGTGGTGGTGGTGGTGTTGTTGGTGATGGTGGTGGTGGTGGTGGTGGTGGTGGTGGTGGTGGCTGGTGGTGGTGGTTGCGGTGGCTACTGCTGGTGATGGCTGCTGTTGCTGGTGGTGGGTAATCATTCCATACTTCCCAATTTACTGGGTAATGCCCACGTTATCCGATACTAAACAATGATTGCATTCCCTAGTCATAATCAGGGATGTTTAATCATTACCTTTCCCAATCCCCACCCCTCATTACCCCCAACCAAGCACTCCCTTAGCTAACTCGAAATGTGTAACTAGTTTGTTGCGAATTGATATTGAATCGCCTTGGACAAAATAAAATAAAGAAATAAAAACAATTGTTAAATTAAAAGTTGTAAATATATTTGTTATTAAATTTGGTTTACGGTTTAGTGTTTAGGGTTTAGAGTTTAGCGTTTAGGGTTTAGGGTTTAGGGTTTATGGTTTAATGTTTACAGTTTGGGAAGTTATATGTACACCAAATTATACTGATGATGCACACAATACAAGTGGCATTAGACGCTTCATTTAGTCTTATGCCCTGATTGAACAACTAGTTGTACCTCATGATTTGTGAATAAATGTTTGACCGTGACTCGTTTGTTGCGACTTGATATTGATTCGACTTGGACAAAATATAAAAAAGAAATAAAAACAATTGTTGAATTAAAAGTTGTAAACGAACTGAACGTTCAGTGAACATTGATCATGAACCGTTCGGCAAAAGTTCGTTTACGTTCGTTTATTTATTAAGGGAACATTTTATGAACCGCACGGTAACCCGACCCTTGTGCGTTTTCGTCCGTTTTAGTCGTTTCTAAACGATTTCAGCCGTTTTCATACGTTTTCTTAGTTTTGTACACGTTTTCGTCCTTTTTTCATGTTTTAGTCCGTTTTCATCTATTTTAGACGTTTTCCTCCTTTTTAATACGGGTTCGTCTGTTTTATACATTATTGTACATTTTCTTACGTTCTTACACGTTATCGCGCGATTTAGTCCGTTTTCATCCGTTTCCATCCGTTTTTAGCCATTTTTGTTTGTTTTTACACGTTTTTGTGTTTGATGACCCGAATAAAAATATAACCGATTTAATGAAACTGAACTAATCGAACAACCCGATTTACACGTTTAGTCCGTTTTCATCGGTTTCCATCCGTTTTTAGCCATTTTTGTTTGTTTTTACACGTTTTTGTGTTTAATCACCCGAATATAAATATAACAGATTTAATGAAACCGAACTACTCCAACAACCCGATTTACATGTTTAGTCCGTTTCATCCGTTTTTAGCCACTTTTGTTTGTTTTTACACATTTTTTGTGTTTAATGACCCGAATAAAAATATAACTGATTTAATTAAACCGAACTAATCGAACAACCCGATAACCGAACCAATCAATACCGCTAATTTATAGTCATAGTTTAAAGGAAGGAGGACTTAGTTTGCCGTTTCTAACAAAATTATTGTCCATGTTTGACTTTTTAAGTCTTTCTTTTATAACTTTGACCTTAAATATTTTTATTTATATTGTATAATACTTGAAATTATACTAATGAAAATACATTTAAAACACAATCCATCCATCTATTTCGCAAAAAGTATTATATAACACAAGAAAGAAAACTTAAGGTAAAAGTTGTAAAAGAAAGACTTAAAAAGTAAAACAAGAACAATTTGGGACTGAGTACTATTTATCATCATCTATGATTACTCTCCTCGGTTTTCTGAAAGAAGCCGCCTGACTCAATAGTCATGATCTTGGAGAAAAGAAAAGCAGTTTGTGTTCATAAGCGAAATTTTTTGAAAATAATTTAAAAGAATTTGGAGCCAAAATTTTGATCCAAAATTTTTAAATCACCTAATTATATGGCATTTAACATAAATAAGAGCCCATATTCATGAAAATACCCTGTTTTGTCTCCTAATTAAACTAATGACTGCAACCAAAACACAAAAATCAAATCTTCAATCACCATTATTCTCCAAGCCAAAATCATTTTCTTGTACACATTGTTGCTCAAGAGTCGTCATGGAAATGATTGAAAACATTGATACTGATATTTCACTTGCAAATAATGAAGCTGGTGTTAACACAATACAGTATGAGGATGAAACATATTATTCATCTAATGAAGAAAATGACAACCAATTATATCGACCACTATCTAATAGGGGCATAACCAGGCTAGCTAAGTTTCGCCATCAATATGGCAATCCTAGTCAAATAAAGCACAAGGTAACCATCGATGCGTTGAATATGGTTGCAGGGTTAAACAGAGCACTGTTTGCGAGTTTTTTAGGAGATGTGGTTCGTAAGCACATGGGTTTGACGGTTCTATCCTAGAAGAAGGTGGATAAAGAATCAAGACAAAAATTATGGGAAGAAATCACGGTACATATATACTAATTTTTAACCCAGTACTACATATATAAGTTTAATTTATCAGTTATCTGCAACTAATTAACAACATTGTGTTAATCTTTGCAGCGATATTTCGATGTTGATGTGACATTCAAAAAGGTGTTAATGAATCGTCTTGGTCAACTGCTAAGGAATTACAGAATGAAACTCAGGGAAAAATACATATTGCCCAACCTAGATACACCTTCGAAAATGAATGAACGCCCGGAAAAGTATAGTACAAATATGACACAATAACAATGGGTTGAGTTTGTAACCTACATGACCACCAATGAATACAAGGTTTTAATTAGTCATCTTTATTTAAGTCAATATGCCATTTCATAATTTTTAGTTTGCAGCATTAGCGCATCTAAATGCCTTATGATTTTGTGTTTTTAGGAGAAATCAGATAAAGCTAAACTGTCGCGTTACAAAAATATTTATCAGCATAAAATGGGACGAGGTGGATATGTTTATGTTAAAGAAAAAATGGTAAGGTTATACATACTGTTTGTTTTACTAATTGATCAGACTCGATTATCTTGGTTTAACTTTACATATATGTGTATGCACTTATGTTCATTAGATCGGAAAAAAAAAAAAAAAAAAAAAAAAAAAAAAAAAAAAAGAAATTGAAGCAGATGATGAATCCCCACGTAGTGTATTATGGATCAAAGGAAGGCAAAACAAAGACGGAGAATCTCCAGATGCTGACATTAGTTCATTAGCAGATAAACTTGTAAATTTGACTGCAAATTCTATTATTATGCTTATATACCAGCAACATTAACTTTGTACTAGCCGTACTAACTTGTATAGTAGCATTACTAACTTTTAATACCAACAATTCCCATATTTTTTTGTAGAAAGAAGCTGCTGAAAAGATCAAGGAAGGAACCTTGGATGTTGATGATGGCACTGATGCCATGACAGTTGTGTTTGGTAAGGAAAAGGGAGGTTATGCAAGAGGAGTGGGAAGTGAAGTTTCATATAAGAGGTATTTTAATCTTCCTTGAACCAGAAAAAAAACTGATGAAAGACTTGAGTTACTTCAAACTCAACTTGATAATGAGATAAGCGAGCATAAAAAAAAGATCTACTGCTCAAGAAACTGTCCACCGAGATAACAGAAAAAGATGAGAAGGTCAAGAAATTGTCCACTGAGATGGCAGATACAAAGGGAATGCTTGCTAACCTGCTGAGTCAGTTGAGTTCACAAGGGATGCAATTGAATTTGCCATCTTAATTACCATTAGACTCAGATGTAAGCCATTTTTATGTTGTTAACAATTTCATTTTCTAATGCTAACACCATTGTATTTCTTAATTTAATTTAATTATATTGCAGGTGACGACTCCAATGGCCATTAATAATATAGATATCAGCGCTAATGATCAGGTGGTCGACAGAACTCAGTCCAGTGTTGGTGTACGTGATAAAGTTGCGATAATTTAGAAGAAGCCTAATGGGTTTGAAACTTTGGAAAACATACGACCGGTAATGGAAACAATGGTAAGGAGTAAAACATCCCCCTTTGATTTTTTAATTTTACCTACATGACTAATTTACCGTGTTTTATATATACATATAGGAACGTGTTAAAAATGTTAAGAAAACACCAAAGCCACAACAAAACGGGTCTGCAGATTTCCAATCGCAAGGAGATGCATCTCCAACAAAAGAAATACCAAAAGTATGTATTTCAACATGTTTCTTGTTATTCTTTTTTTAAAATAACGTACCGTGTTTTATATATACGTATAGGAACCTGTTATAAATGTCGGACCTAAGAAAATGGCCAAGTCACGACGAAACGGGTCTCCAGCTTCCCTATCGCAGGATAATGTGTCTCCAACAACACAAGCACGAGTATGTATTTCAACATGTTTCATGTTATTCTTAATTTTGTTTAAATAATTTCTGATATATACATGCAAAATTTTTTTTTAGACAATTAAGTGCAAACTGTGGCACATAAAGAAAACAAATATTGTTGCTTTGGGTACCATATACAAGATTCAAGCAAAACAGATGCTGCATAACCAACCACTCCCAAATGATTGCTACAGAGTCTCAATTGATAAATCGTTAGTGGATGCAGCATGCATACCGAACGTAGGGAATAATGGGTTAAAAACAGTTAGGGAAGGTGTAGGTGGTTTCTTTGCATGGCCAAAGGATCAAGTTGTTCTTGCTCATGAGGAGGTACATACATGTGTTTTTTCAACCTACATATATATAATTCTTCATATTAAATTCAATGTTTGATACAAGCGTCTTTTGTTTACTACAGGTTACACCACCAACTACGAAACCAAAGTTTAGCGAAAACAATCCTGGGCCAAAATTACAACCGAAGCGCAAAAATTATGTCTCTAGTGCAGAAGTGCAAAAGCAAGCTAAGGCGGAGAAGGTTCAAAAGGTTTTAACTTTTAGTAGTTGAGAATTTGATTATATGCAAAATTGTATATATATTTTGTTCATTTATATACATTCCAGTTTTATTGAATTTGAAATTGCTTTTCGTTTTTAATTCTGTTTTATTTATATACTAGCAGTAGTAACTCTGATCCAGCATTACTAACTTAGTACTAGCAATACTAACATCATTGGTCACTCTTTCTTTAATTCAATGTGTGACTAAATATTACAAAATTCCACACAAATTAAAAATTCATCTGACCATTGGATGAACATTAGTCACACAAAATATACATGTCAGCACTTTAAACATCATATGGTCACACTTATTAACACTATTGATCATTGTGTGCTTAATTGTATGTGACTAAATACCCAAAAAAAACATGCGTTGTGTGACTAAATATTACAAAAGGCCACACAAACATAAAATTCATGTGGCCATTGGATGATCAATAGTCACACAAAATACACATTTCTTCATTTTAAACAGCATATGGTCACACTTATTAACGATTTTGGCCACTGTTTGCTTAATTGTATGTGACTAAATACCCAAAAGAAACATGTTTTATGTGACTAAATATTACAAAAGGCCATGCAAACATAAACTTCATGTGGCCATTGGATGATCAGTAGTCACACAAAATACACATTTCTTCACTTTAAACAGCATATGGTCACACTTATTAACACTTTTTGCCACTGTTTACTTAATGGTATGTGACTAAATACCCAAAACAAGCATGCTTTGTGTGACTAGATATTACAAAATGCCACGCAAACATAAACTTCAAGTGGCCATTGGATGATCAATAGTCAAACAAAATACACATTTCTTCACTTTAAACAGCATATGGTCACACTTATTAACACTTTTGGCCACTGTTTGCTTAACGGTATGTGACTAAATTCCCAAAACAAACATGCTTTGTGTGACTAAATATTACAAAAGGCCACACAAACATAAACTTCATGTGGCCATTGGATGATCAATAGTCGCACAAAATACACATTTCTTCACTTTAAACAGCATATGGTCACACTTATTAACACTTTTGGCCACTGTTTGCTTAATGGTATGTGACTAAATACCCAAAACTAACATGCTTTGTGTGACTAAATATTAAAAAAGGCACCGCAAACATAAACTTCATGTGGCCATTGGATGATCAATAGTCACACAAAATACACATTTCTTCACTTTAAACAGCATATGGTCACACTTATTAACACTTTTGGCCACTGTTTGCTTAATTGTATGTGACTAAATACCCAAAACAAACATGTTTTGTGTGACTAAATATTACAAAAGGCCACACAAACATAAACTTCATGTGGCCATTGGATGACCAATAGTCACACAAAATACACATTTCTTCACTTTAAACAGCATATGGTCACACTTATTAACACTTTTGGCCACTTTGTGTTAAATTGTATGTGACTAACTCCAAAAACACAACACCCATTATGTGACTAAATCATCACAAACGTCACATTTATTGTATATTCATGTGGCCACAGGACGGGAAATAGTCACACAAAATACACATTTACTAGAAAGAATCATCTCAAATGTCACATATATTATATATTTATGTGGCCAAAGGACGAATAATAGTTACTCTAAAAAAAATTCGTGTGACTATAAGGTGTTTACGGTCACTGATACTGACTAATCCAACAAAACTTATGCCTAATTTGTCACACATATTCGGGGTTTTGGTCACTCTTTTTCGATGGAAAAGACCACGAACTCAACAATGTGACCATATGCCACCTACGGTGGCGGGACCTTTAGTGACACACAATGAAAAAAACATGTGTGACTATATGCATATCGTCACGCCTTTTCTCTTACAGATAAAAGAAATGGATTTCTTCCGGCTAGCTCGAAGGGAAGGAAAGAGCACATTTTTGGCATGACCAATACAACTTTTTGTACCAGTGAAAATTCGTTTTCATCTTCAAGAGATGTGACATATTTCAAAATTTTGCATTTCAGACATCAATGCATCTTCAAAGATTCTAAATGTATCGCGAATACTATTCACGAGAGGCTCGATAAATGTTTTATCTGTTTTGACTTCCTTCAGGACATCCACTTCATAAGAATTGGATCTTAAAAGTTCGTCAGTTTGAAACTCTTGCTTTTTGCGAATAATACTTAATGATCCATTTATTTGATTTCTGAGATGACAAAAAGTTTTCCTCGCTAAACTTGCATATTTACTTGAATCATATGGTTTTTCAGTTACATGCTCCACATGATGTTTAATATTTGTTGGTTTCTTTGAAAGAGCATTTTCTTTATTAATCAAACCATAATTAGCACTAAAATAAGATAAATTAGTTTTCTTTTGTTTAACTTTCAAACATTTTTGGATTTCCTCTTGCGAGATATCATTAGGAACAAACAGGTAGTCTTTGAAGGTATCACGTCTCATGTAATCAGCATTATACAAACTTGGTGTTTGATGTTTGACAATATCAAGATAAGTCGGTTGTGTGTAACCAAGTCCCTGTTTTAGTTCCATTAAGGGATCTGGTTTGGGAAGTAACATGTACATAGTCTGAGTAGTCTGATGATTAGTGCGAAGTTTGGTTTCAGCTTTAGTTAATCGTTTAATACAATTTGCTTTTTCTTCTATAAGAGTTGAAACTTCGGTTTCAAGATTCTTTTTGGTTTTTTCAAATTTCAAATATTTCTTTTGAAGTGAAAATTTTCATTTTGTAAATCTTGAATTTGCCTTTTAATCACTAATGGTCTCTCAGACTTCTCTTCATATAACATGTCCTTGATTTTCTTTTCTAAAGAAGCACTTTTGTCTTTTTCAAGTTTTATCAAGTTAGCATAATTTTGAATTCGAGTTTGAATAATGGCATAATTTTGGAGCATATCAACATAATCTTGACTTGTTGATGCATGGTTACTCT
Source organism: Artemisia argyi (assembly GCA_030686995.1). Classification (NCBI taxonomy): domain Eukaryota; kingdom Viridiplantae; phylum Streptophyta; class Magnoliopsida; order Asterales; family Asteraceae; genus Artemisia; species Artemisia argyi. The sequence continues at coordinate 109,419,901 of CM060690.1, read as the reverse complement.
CGGCACAATTAATATGTAACTGAGTATTATCACTTGTACATGTTTCACTGCGTGTGGTAACGACAATTGACTTACTAATTGTACGAGGATGACCATGTATCAATTCATCAAGAGCATCATAATCACAAGCATCCGATGTGTGCACCTTGTTGACAAGAGTATCATCATCTTCAGCATCTGTGTCATAGCTTGGAACAACATCCTCTTTTTGAGCTTCAAAAACATCTACTTTCTCCAAAGATGCCATGTACACCATATTTGTTTCCAATATCTCACATTCATCATCAGTATCCATCATAAAGTCATTCTCATCCGCATTCAGTATCTTACCCTTTTCCTCAATGTCAGCTAACAACATCTTCTATCTGTAGTAAGCCTTGTTAAGTACTTTCCCATTTGGACAATTCTTAGCAAAGTGACCCTATTAACCGCAACCAAAACATTTTGGATCTTGATTGTCTTGACCCGCATCATTCTTTTCATTCTTCTGAACACCTTGTCCTATAGCTTCACCTCTTGGTAGAATATCTTGTCTTTTGTTGATAGTAGTGGGTATAGAAGTGATTCGAAGATTGTTGTTGGTTGGACGTTTGTAGAATGTTTTTTGAATATGCTTTCCAAGTAATGACAGGTTTTGAACAATTTTAGTGAGTTCAATAGAAGTTGGGTCCTGATTTGGGTCAATGGAATCATATGATGGTAAGTAAAGTGTTTCATTGTTTGAATTGAGGGAAGAGTAATTTTGGTGATTTGATGAGACTAATGCAAGTGGATCAGTAACAGGTGGTAGAGCGTTTTGTTGAGCTGAAAGTTCTTTTCCTTTTTCTTTACGTTTTTGCTCAAGTATGTCACTGACCTCAACCTGATTGTGTTTTAATAGATGAAACAAGTTGTTGATGTCTTTAGCGGTTAAGTCTTGATTTTGTCTGATAGTTATGGTAAAACGACACCATTCAGGCTGTAGGTTTGTGAGAAACATGGTGTTGTGTTCAATGTTAGATCTTTTGAGGTTATGACGGTTCATCTCATTTATCAGCTTGTTGAATCTGATGTATGCATCTTCAAGACTTCCTTCAAGTAATTGCTTAAAGGATTGATAGTTCCAGAGTGCTAGAGTTTGTTGTGTTTGTGTACCAACATCTGCACCTTGCATCAATCATTCCAATGCTTTCCATAAGTCATGAGCAGTGAGATTGCTACCAAAGGCATTGTAAATGTCATTGCTTAGCCCATATAGAATCAAGTTTTTGGCACAGATATCAGCTTCAAATTGTGCAAGTTCAGCTTGATCTAAATCATCTTCAATTTGAAGCCTTTTCTTTCCCTCATTTTCAGGGTTATCAATCTCTTTCATTACATATGGACCATTTTTGATGGAGCTAGTCAACAACTTGTGTTCTTTGTAGCCCATGAGAACATTCATAAACCTTGAAGACCATTGAACATAGTTTCCTCGATACAACATAGGAGGTCGTGCATCACTCCATGCTACCAACGCATCTTGAGTAGTAGACATTGTGATAATGGATCTTTGATATGAGGTGTTGTTTTTGTATGAGAGTGATGTCTTAGTTTGTGTTGAATGGAGATGATTAATTGTTTGGAAGTTATGTTGTGATATTTAAAGTAATTAAAGTAAGTTTAGGTCCAAGTATCTCAAAAAAAATCTTGTGAATAGTAACTATCGTAGTCTCCTGAAAGAAATTGGGCAGAGTTTTCTTTCGTAAAAACGTAGGTAACAAAAGTCTCAGAATTCCAGCTATCATAGAACACTTAGTTCGTATCGCAGATACAAGGCTATCGCAGATATTTCCCCCGAGTTGAGCAGGTTTTCTTTCGTCAATACGTGGGTAACAAAAGCTTCGAAAAACAAGTATCACAACCCTTCACTCGCAGCCCAAAACAACTACTATCACAGCTAGTATCGCGAAACAAATAACCTTCGTATTGCAGCTTAAACCTCTATTTTGCGAACAAAATCATGCGAGCAAATCTAAAACCCTATTTTTATGATCAAAAAGTACACTTTTTCAAAAACTCTAAAACCACTAATTTCAGCCAAAATCTTCACGAAAGACACAAAATTTTGTACGTAGAACACGAAAAGATCTTTCTTTTTCACTAATATGTTATTCTAACACACGATTTATGAGATTAACCACAAAAATGATTAAACTTTATGCCTCGTATGAAAGTTTAAGATATTTTAAAGAGAGAAAGATGTTTAAAAATGTCTAAAAAACAAAACTTTGCTACTAAATGAAGATTAAACAACACTAAAACACTACTAAAATAAATAACGATTCATATTTGACTCTTGATACCAATTGTTGTTCCAAAAATATCACGTCTACAATAGTATAATCTTAGAGAGATAAAGTGGGTGTGGACACTTTACAAAAACGAGAGAAACATAGAAAAAGTCTCGCATAGATAATAAGAACACACACCTCATTTCTCATGAGGTAGGGGATATTTATACCCTTACACATAGCCAAGCATACTATCGCGGGAATACAAGGACCGCGATAGGTATGTGACGTCGCATGTCTAACAACAATTACACAACGTTACCCTAAACTATTACAAAATATAAATAGTAAGTCCTTAGCAAATGATTTACTCTTTTATTGTTAGCTTACTTGAGGCATCCGTGCTTAGGAAGGGCAAGACTGAATGTTCTTTGGGATGTTCATACTCTTTGAGCTAGAAAACCTATTAAGGAGATCCGTTAATGAATCGAATCCTGATAACATAGGTTTACTTGGATTTTTTCCAACGTATTGATAACTGTCCCAACGAGACCAGAGGTTAAAGCTTCCTAATAGATGAATGAAAAGACGGTTCATCTGAAACAATCGTAGTGGAATAAAAGTCAACAAAGATCGATTGGAAATCATGATAAATATGGCAATCCACTAACCTCGGGTCATTGTCTTGAGACATCTCAAGAAATGACAACGGTTCAAAAAGAATTGAAAGCGGTTGAATACGATCCGAGATGATAACCAATAGGTTACATCCATAACACTTGTAGTGAAAAACACCTGAACAAAGAAAATTCATGATCATCAAGTGGAAATCCTGAGAAAGCGGTACTATTACCAAATAGGTCAACTACTTGGGTAAGTTCAAGAGTTGAAAATGATCTTAACAGATTCGGAGGTTAATGTTACCAACTAAGATGTGAACCAAAAGTGGCACACCCGAGAAGAGTTGTAGAGAATGAACCTCATAATTGTACTTCTCGATGATCAATTGGAAATCTTGAATTATTGATAACAACAATAAGCTCATGTCAATCTTCATCGAGATTGCTAACGAATCTTAAAGTTTTTGAACAGGAACCAAAGATGCAACTATTTCAGATTTGACACCATCTGATTCATCATCAACATCATATACAACACCACATACTCATAGTCGTGTGTATTTTCCTACACACAATAAACTCAAAGAATGAAGAAGAGTCATGCCAACTAGTTTCAAGAATGAAGACTGCACCAGTTATGCTTAGGAGGAGATTGTTAGTAAAGTGGCAATATATAAGGGAATTACATCGTCTGAAGACTATGATATGAGTATGTTGGTTAAAGCAAAGAAAAAAATACTTGAAGATGCATTGCTGAATAAGGCAAGAAGGCTAAATACAAAGAGAAGAAAGACAAAGAGCTTTAGATCAAGAAAAAGAAGTATGATGGGAACAAAGAAACAAGAAAGACTATTACACAACAAGACTCAAGTGAAAATCCAAGATCAAGGCCACAAAGTGAAGTCATCTACACTTGTAAATGATAACCCCTTAGGGGGAGATTGTTAGAAATTAAAGTAACGATCATTACTAAGTTAACAAGCCTTGCAATAAGTTGTAATAGATTATCATGGAGTATACTGGACTTTAGTATGTATTATGATTGGTTTAATATAACAAAATAGTCCAAGTCCTATACAAGTCCTAGTCCAATTCACACACAAGGCCCATAGGCCTAATCGTCCAACTATTGGACGTATATAAACCCTCCCTCATACTTGAGATAGGTGTGTGTCTCATTTTAGTGTGTGTTTTGTTGTTGTGTTTAGTCTCTCTCACTAAATAAGATCACCATCTATTTCTCTCTCTAGTTTTTTTTTTTTTTTTTTTTTTTTTTCGTCTCTCTCGAGAAACGCCTCTTATGATAATCTATGTGTGTTCTTGATACTTAGTTTGGATCCTACAGGCCATTTGAACTGTGCCACTTGAACCCGTTTTGTTCCGACGTCCCGTTCCTTTTTTAGTGTTCATTAATTAGAAGTTGGTATTTGTATATATTAGTAATAGTAATAGTAATTGGGAAGATTGGTAATGCGGACGTGTTTACCGTAAGTGAGTTATTTAGACATAATGGGCTAGGATCACAAACTAAGGAAAACAAAGCAGTGTGGCAAGTAGTGATCTAGGTGACTGGATATAGCGTAATAATGGGGTCTTTCGTGAGAAAATATGGCAAGAGTGGCTTCGAGAGCCCTTAAAATGCAGGTCAGACATTGCGGCCGTACAGTAGGCAAATTGTGTTTCTGTTATGTTCAGGTTGTAGCATAGGGTTCACTTTCATATTATGGGATATGTGACATGCATGCTCTGCAAATAAATTGTGTCAGTAGGGTGCTATGTTTTGAAGTGGAATATGTCGTAGCTACTGGTCCTCGTGTTTTTTGTTGTTATATGTCTTGTATGGTTGTTAGTGTGAGTGTTTCGTTTGGCTGCCTAGGACATATTGTTTTCTTGGTCTTACATTTCCTGTCATATTGTTGGGAGAATTTGGACAAGATAGGTTCAGGTAGTCTGATGAAGCCATGATGTCTTTTTCTTTGTAGCTTTCTTGGTCTTATATATGTATGTACCCTACAATCTCTAAGCAACAGATTTTCTTATTATGTTTCGGATTCTTCAAGTTGGCATAGTCATAGACCGCATTCCTGTAAATACGTCACATATGATTAATTTCATACAAACCATTGTTTAAAGGTGACCATTGCATCTCCCTTTTGGATGTGCTCACAATTTTCATTAAGGAAAAAAAAAAAAAAAAACATGTTTTAGGAATTGTGACATGTTGGCATTAGACATGCCTGGGTTCTTATAACTTGAATCTTATGCTTTTCTCAATTTCGGATTTGGACAAGGAAACTTGAGGCTAAATTATGAAAATGCATTCAAAGTTTAATACATTTGATCAAGGTGTTATATTGATGCATTAAGTTACCATCTGAACTACCGGGAATGATTAAGACATATTCATATTCGTAATGGTTCAGGATCATAGACAAGTAGCCTAATTGTAACGTGAAATATTTACCTTGTGTAATTCTCTTTATTCAGTATTCATTATTATCTTCAATGCACTTTCACATAAAGTCCTAGATGAATGCAGAGACCTCACACTATCTTTAAGTTAATGTCACATCCTAATCACATCATTACGTGAGCGATATTGCTTTAATTTTGAGCCAATGAATCCAGCTCTCAACATGAACCCATAGATCATTTTAAGCTCTTTTTTAATTCTAGACTTGTCAGACAGTTTGTCAAAATAAGTTTTAACATCGACTATATTTTTTTGGTCATCTTGCCGATGCTATTTTTCAGCAATTGTGCGTCCAGTAGGAATTTATTATTTTTTATGTTTAAACAGGTACAAATGTACAATAGTGTATTTCAGAAGTAAAATAAAAAGAAAAGTAAGTGTTTACTTTTAATTTGGAGGCAATTGCATATATACCTACTAAAACTTGCATATTTGCATATATACCCAAAACATGCTTAACTTGCATTGTACATCAAGCATTGAAAACTTGTATTTTGAGGAAATATGCAAGTTTTTGAGTTTTAGTGGGTATATATGCAATTATCCCTTTTAATTTGATCAACATTGGAATAGAATTGCGCATAAGCATGTACGTAATGTAAGCCATAATCGATCAACTAATACAAGAGTAAACGCGGTATATATGTCGTAATAACTCATTAGTCTCAAGTACCTTGTGTGTCAATTTATAGCAAGGTTGCAAAAATCATGAATCGGTAGTCGGGCGGTTGACCCCCTTGTACCTTGTAATCGGACTAGGCGGGATTAATCGGTGATTAATCGGATTGCCATTTTCGACAAGTTTTCTATATTTCTGGCAAGTTTTAGGTATTTTCGGCAAATTTTGGGTACTACTGGCAAGATTTTTCTTAAAATAGATATAAACAACAAGTATAACTTATTAAACAATTTTACTGCGAGTTTTGGGTATTTCTAGCAAAGTTTGAAGGTTTCGGACAAGCTTGACCACCGTTGACTGTCATTAACCGTCGTTGACCACGGTTGACCGATTCACACAAATCGGAAATGTCGGTGGCCTTGTAGCACCTAATCGGCGATTAATCGGCCTTGTAGGCCTTGTTTTGCAACACTGATTGATAGACTAGACTAGATACAGTGCAACTTGGCTCACTATGTAAAAAGTATAACATTCAATACTACGGAGTACAAAAGACATCATAGAGCCCTGTTAGAAAGGCTCATAAAGTCCGGTTATACATAAGGGCTCAAAGGGGTGGGGACTTTATGTGCAAATCAAATTGAGCTCGGTTTTAAAAACGGGCTCTATGTGATTGTATATTAATAAAAATGTATAATAGAGCCATGTTTTCTATTAAGAAACAAGGCTCGATCCGGGAAAAATTAATAAAAAAGAAGTTGCTATGCCATATTTCCAGATGGACTGAGCTGCTCATTTGCGGAGACAGTTGAAGAAATCCACTACTGATGTGAGTTGGGGTGCGTGATTTTAATTTCCCGCGCCCTCGTGCCCATCCTCTTTTTGAATTCTCCTCAACCTACTAAGAAACAATAACCTTAGACTGACCCAGTAGCTTTTGAATCAACTAAAACCTTGATAATCAAGTTATTAGTAGCCTACAACTTGAGAATTATAAGGTTTTCATCGTACAATCTAACCTCTTTGATCAATCACAACTTTGGTTGTTGTACTGAAGTTCTTGTTAATACGTGCTGTAAATTGCCTTAGTAATTCAAAAAAGAAATGCTAACAAATAATGACCTCCGAAAAGAAATTTAAAAGAAGCTAACAAGCTACTGGTCCAGAAAGTTTTCCTGGCACTAGCTTTTCTAGTTAATTAGTTGGAACACATGTTTATACATTCTTGTTGGATGGTTCTTCTGCGAGCGTAAAACTTTACTTGTGTCAGTTGTGTGCACGACTACCAGTTGCGAGGAAATTATTGTGAATATATAGCAAATCCCATATTATCAGTAGAGTTCCTAAGGCCGGTTGCAATAACGACCGAGACCGAGTCGGTCCCTGTCGGTCGACTCAGTCGTCGTTGCTGTGGGGGGAAGGTCGCGACCGATTGGGAAGTGATTTTGAAGGGGAGTCGGTCCTTGTCTCGACCGAGTTTTGTTTTGGTGTTTGATCCACTTTTTGCTACTTAAATTGTTTACAACCGTTTGTGAGTAAAATAAAATAAAATAAAATAAAATAAAATAAATAAATAAAAAAATCTTACCGTTTGAAAACTAGTCGTTGGCTAAAAAAAAAAAAAAAAAAATCCCCCTATAAATACACAACTAAACAACACTTCAATTCACACAATCTCACACTTCTTTCTATTAAAAATGTCTAAGAAAACACCACAACAACAAGCAAAAGGCCGGAAATCCCGTTTACCACAATAAAACATCCCGCAATTATCACCGGATTCAACTTTCCGGTTAACCGGTGTGTCACCAACCATCAATTTCCGACCTCATTCTCTTGATTACGAATCTCAACGACCTCCACAACAACAAACATTCAATCTATTTGCTATGAATCGTAATATTAATCGTCCATTTGTTCCCCCGTATCAAAACAACCAACAACCACAACATAGCAACTCTCGTCGAAGCCAACAATCTATGTATGGCTCCCCCGAATCGTGCTATCATCCAACAATGGACTCATCAATGTCTTCCTACTCTAATTACCAAAATTATTCTCCGGTAAACAACATCAATCTTGATGCTTGTGATTTTATGGAACAATTAGAAAACAATCCGGATTTTTATGTTGGAACCGGTTCAGGTTATCCGAGTCAACAAGTGTCACCGGGTTATCCAGGTTCGGGTCACGGATCGTATCACGATTCGGTTCCAAATGATGATCTTGTGGGTGACGACGACAACACTATTTCTGAAGAGATGTCACCGGTCAAACCAAAGAAGCGTGCTGCAAACGCTAAGAAGAAGGCGGTTGAGAAAGAGGTTGAGGAAAAGGTTGAGAAAGACATCTCGAATTGGTCAAAAGAGGAAGAAATCGTGTTGTGGATGGCTTGGTGTGATTCGTCGGAGGATAGCATAGTTGGAACAAACCAAAATTCTAAGGGATTTTGGAAGAAAGTGATTACATACTTTGAAAAGGAGGTCGGTGAAGGGAGATCGTGCAACTCAATTACTAGCAAGCGGAAAAATAGGATTCCTCCTAGAGTTGGTGCATTTTGTGCCATTTATGACAATTGTTATACGAATTTTGGAAGTGGTGCGAATGATCTCAATATTTACCAAAGAGCGTCTCAAGAATATGCAATAATGATGAGGCACACGTTTCATTTGGATCATTGTTGGGAGATTTTGAGGGAGCATCAGATTTGGAAGAAAAATGAGATGCCGCATTTTTTAATCCAAAATGATGCTCGAAGAAAACCAATGAATTCTGACACGGGCTCGGATGTGCCTAGTAATGAAGAACCTCGTGATGAGCGACCGATTGGGCGTGATGCAGCTAAGAAAAATAAGGGTAAGAAGAAATCGTCGGGGTTTAGTTTGGATGGGGTAGCCGAAAAATGGCAAGCAATTACGTCAAAGGCTTGGGGTAAGAAGCAGGAGCTTGGAGATGGATGCTACAAATTGAAGGAAAAAGAGCTGGAGCAAAGGGATAAAGAGTTGGCACTGGAGCAAAAGAAAGCGGAGCAAGAAGACAGAAGATTGGCAATGGAAGAACAAAAGCTTGAATTTGAGCGTCAAAAGAAATATCAAAAAGACCTCATCTTCTATTTCACACCAATCGACCCATCTTTGCCCGCATTTCAATGACAAAAAATGCAAGAACTCAAAGACGCGATTAAGGAACAATACAACCTAGAAGATTAGTTTTTATGTTGTTATGTTTTAATAAGTGTTGTAATGTTTTTATTTTAGTTGAATTAGTATGTAATGTTTTAATTATGAATGAAATTTTATTTTGTTAAAAATGTTAAAAAAAATAAAAAATAAAAAATAAAAAAATAAAATTGAACTTGGTCGCCCTTACTGTGGCACTGAATCGCCTGCAGGTCGCTGGAGAGAGAAAGTTGACGTGGCAGAAAAAGTAGGGGAATTACCCTAATAAGTTTTCCTTATTGCATCTAGCCTAATATTAGGCTTCAATCCCTTATTGTTGCCAAGATAGTTTCCTCAAGACCTGGCCATTGTCAAAATAAAAAGGTAGTGGTTTTAGTAATGTTGGTATATAATAACTAAATTAAAAGAATAATGAATAAGTAATAAACAAGAGCTATAATTGTATTGCTGTAATTGGTGTTGTTTTGTGTTGATTACAATGAGATACATGATCCCTATTTATACTAATCTAATAGACACCTTCTAACCATCATAACTCTTCAAGGAAAAGTCATGATCTTTTGATGAATCTTGATTGGCGCCTCTTTCTGAATCGGTATATCTCCAGGATGGTGTCGATATCTTCTGATGGAGGTTACCATCTTTGGTTCTTGTCGTATTTAACCCCTAAATATACCATGCTTTATTTAGTCCAATACCCCTTATACTAATATTTAGTTTAATATTCCAATATTCCCCCTTAAACTACATATTAGTTTAACCGAGGCCTTCTGGTTCCTTGCTGTCAGAGAAGTGTTGGTTCGTCATCTACATCCCAGATCAGGTTTGCCTCCTCCTTCTTTTTTGAATTTGGACATTCATGCTTGAAGTGTCTAAGTTTATTACACTTGAAACATCTTATATGATCCTTATTTTGTTGGAGGCGATTCCCATCTTTATTTCTCCATGTCTTCCAATTTTCACCTTGGCCACGTCCTTTGTATTCTTTACTTGAACTCTCATGACCACATCGTTCAAATTTATGTTCCTTTACTTTTTCCTTCCCATCTTCTTTGGTAAACAGAAGTTTACTTGACATGTCTTCTTCCTTAGATTGCTTCTTGGTGCGTTCCTCAAAAGCCTTCAATCTTCCCACGGCTTCTTGGAATGGCATCGTATTAAGATCAGCAAATTGTTCAATTGCAGCAACAATTTGAATATACTTCTCCGGTACCGAGCCCAAAAGTTTACGAACCAATCTCTTGTCATCCAAGGTATGTCCGAGACTGCTTGCTTGTGATGCAATCTCACTAATCTTTCCCGCATAGACATCGAGTGAATCATTAACATTCATCTTTAGTGATTCAAAGTCTGACTCTAGCGTTTGTAACCGTGCTTCTTTAACCCTATCAACTCCTACATGTCGAACCTTCTATGCATCCCAAATTTCTTTTGCTAAAGTAAGATTAGCAATTTGCAATATCATGTTTTTCTGGAAGTGCTTGGTATAACATTGCAATTGCTGTATTGTTCTTCTTTTGATCCACTTCAGTTCCCGCTGTAGGTTCCACTGCTTCCCAAATTCCATGGACGTTAAAGATTGCCCTAATCTTTAATGCCCAAATATTATAATTTGTAGAGTCGAGGATTGGGCACTGGAAGTTCATTGTCAATCCTCCTTCCTTCACTTCATTTTTCTTTGACATATCCCCAGACATCTTTCTTGTCTTCTTTCTCCCAATTTTAACAATCTGACTTCGTATTTCACCGGTTTCGGATCGATTTTGATTTCAACTTTACTAGTATCGGATCAAAATGGTATCAACCTTCAACTATGATTAATTTGATATCAACTTTAAATAGTTTCGGATCAAATTAATCAATCTTCTTGCAATAACAGTATATGGGTTTTTCGGTCGCGAAGCAAATCAAAACTAACTGTTAATATACAGGTTTCTCTAAAAGTAATTGTTTCAATACCAACGGTCCTCTGGTTTTTCGGTCGCAAAGCGAATCAAAACCAAAAAACTATCTTAACCAAGAATAGTGAAACAGGTTTTCGGTTGCAAGGCAAATCAAACCAACTACTCTAAAACACAAATAATAATCCAAGAACAACAATAATTCCCTTTATTCTTAAAAAAAGTCAAAAATGGTTCTGACCTTTTTCCACTTCGATGGATAGAAAAATAGAACAATCTGGGCGTTAAAACTTTTTGATCGATCCAATTGATAGATAAAACTGCTTTGACTGTGTTCTTCTTCTTCCCAAGAATGATAACCGCTCTGATGCCAAATGTTGGTAAATAATAACTAATTTAAAAGAATAAGGAATAAGTAATAAACAAGAGTTATAATTGTATTGCTGTAATTGTTGTTGTTTTGTGTTGATTACAATGAGATACATGATCCCTATTTATACTAATCTAATAGACACCTTCTAACCATCATAACTCTTCAAGGAAAAGTCATGATCTTTTGATGAATCTTGATTGGCGCCTCTTTCTGAATCGGTATATCTCCAGGATGGTGTCGATACCTTCTGATGGAGGTTACCATCTTTGGTTCTTGTCATATTTAACCCCTAAATATACTATGCTTTATTTAGTCCAATACCCCTTATACTAATATTTAGTTTAATATTCCAATAAGTAATGTACAGGAAAGAGTCTTTCAATTTGGTTTTTGTTAGATTAATGCACGAGCTTACCCAAGTTTTTGAACGGTGAAGTGTTATCTGGTATATATAATTTGTATAGTATCTAGAACAAAATCACCTTACTGCATGAAACAAAAACAATAACCAGTTGGTCAGATAATATGCTTTCAACAATATAAATAACCAGTAAAACATGCTAGCTAACCGCCAATTGGTCTGATAATATACACATATACATTGACCGAGTTATATGTGCAATTCAGATGTGAAGTTGGTACAGTATGCAGAGCAAATTACTCGTATTACTTGGTCTCAAAGAGAACAAGATCAAAAGACACAGTAGCTAAACCATAAATGAATACGTGGTTTTTCAAAACAAGACACTATACAAGTAGTATCTTAAATCCTATTCAAGTAACTTAGTAAACAAACACATAATTATCATCAATTTCATTCCAATCCTTTTAAAATTAATGACACTAAGGTATAAAACACTGGCAGAGAAAATAAATTATTCTAAGTGCGGGCAAAACATAAGATAATAAACATGTATATTATTTGTAAAGCACCCTTCTAATAATTTAAACATACTTATACAAGCAAACCCGAGCTGCAAACCCCAAAACCCACCAATTGCAACTGTTATAACTTTTTTTTAAGGCCATTAGTTGTAGTACTCTTTGTTGTGTATTCTTCTATTTAGCCTTCTGCTACATATATAACTATGATATAAGAATAAGAATATTCATTTAAGAGTCAAAACACATACTTATTTCACAAGGATCAGCGGGTCACTGCAAGAGTAAAATTGCGGAAAGAATCCAGCACGGAACATTAACGGATCCAAGGAAATTGGTGCTGGATAAACGTTCTATTTCGCTGAGAGCCTTCCATCGTAAAACTCCCAGCATTTGATGCAGACACAACATTGCATATTGGCAGCGATCCACAGCAATGTAATGCCATTGGTGGTAGACAGAAAACATAAGAGAGTAGCCCATTATCATAGGGTAAAGAGGGACTTCATGGTGTTTTGTGTGAATGTTTTCGCTTGTCTTTTTGGTGAGTAAGAACAACCATTAAAACCCCTTTTATACCTGAGTACTGTTAGCCCATTCTATTATGTTATTGTGTAACTGGCTCAAGCCCGGAGTCTAGAACATTCAGTATACTGTTATATATGTGTACATTGTATTTGTCATAATCATCAATCAAATCCTTCCTTATCTAATAATACCGAACATGGTATCATGATCAGAGATTTACATTTCCTAAATTAAAAACACGATCCTCTTCATCCCTAATTTTTTTTCTCTATTATTCAAGTGTTTCGTGTTGGTGATTGTGCTTAGAACATTAATCCACACGATTGTATATGTTATTCGTGCTCTAGGTCACAACTCACCGCTTAATTATCTTGGGTTTTTCAGTCGATTGTTGGTGTTGTTGGAGCACCAGTCGACCGTGGTTCTTTGGCTTTATTACTATACTGTTGTGTTGCTTTGCTTCCTACGATTTACTACAAACCCTACTCTACATTAACTATAACAACCTAAATTCTGTTATGACATTTGAACTTTAATACGAGTACGACCGAAAAATAAATAAATAATACGAAACGATATTGAATATCTATTAATACGTAAGTACTATGAACATTGAATAATTATGTGATAAATTTAAAAACTACAAAATATGCGGTCTTAATCTAAGCTACAAAATATAATGACACAACCCTTAAATCATGACTTATATTATACAAGCTACTAGTCAATTAGAGGGTCGAATGTAACTGTTATTTTGGACTAGATATTCCACGTGTCAATGTCACCATATATACTGAAAATGAGAAGACCTTGTACACAAATAAACTTTTTAGATATAGCACATATATTTGGAAGTTTAAAAGATAAAATATTTTCAACTACTATCCACAATACTCGGCTGATTCCAGCCCATAAATCCCTACACATTCTCATTTTTAAACGCCTGATCAATATCACAATTCACTCTCATACAAAACCCTAGCAATATCACAACTACGGAAGTTGGGTTTTCTTGGTCATTCGAGTGGGAAAAAGAGTGGTACGAAGGATAACAAAAGGTGGTGTTGGCTCGCGGTTATACTGGTTCGAGAAGGAGTGGTGTTTTTCTGGTGTTGGTCGTGGTGTGGTATTTCTGGTTCGAGGATATTGGATTGCTTAGTGTCGGTTCGGTTCTGGTCGTCGGATATACATCAGGTTCGAAGGTTGTTGGGTAGTTTGTTTGGCTTGATTCTGGTTTTGGTTCCTTGTTCTTTTCATCTCGATCACGCTACAAGGGTAACTCATATCCACCTTGTTCGATTCTTCTTTCGTTTTGATCAATATCTATATATATAAAACATTTTTGTAAAACAAGTACTAAATGAATCGGTTTAAATGCATGAGATGTTACTTGATAAACCTTGTGAATCGATAAAGAAGTATGCAAGAATAATTCTCATATAAAATCACAAGGGGTGTTACATGAAATGATAAAACAGTCACATGAATCATGAATCTCACCACATAAAATAACAAATGGTAATCTGAATCATGAATCTCACCACATAAAATAACAAATGGTAATCTGATTTAAGCGACCTTCGTACGTTTGTTTCACATCTGTTATTACGTGACATTGATCTGTTCTCATTCGACCTTAAACATGTTCTACACCAAACCTTAACGAGATGGAAAAAAAAATTTAAAAAAAAAAAAAAAAAAAAAAAAAAAAAAAAAAAAAAAAAAAAAATGCATACATGTATTCAGTTTATATGTCGCATGAAATCATAATAAGGGTTGTGTCGATGTGGGTTCTGTTTTTAGTTCGAAAACAAGATTGAATATACATATGTACATGCATGTGACGTTAAATTGTGAGCATGGGAATGGGAGAAAGAAGGGCTAGAAATACTTGTAATGTGTGCTTGTAAAACATGTCACCAAAGAACCAAAATAGATCATTTAAATATATACATATGTATACGAAGTGAATGTCATATGAAACAACAACTGAAACATTAAAGATTAACCTAGTATGTTTGTTATTTCGAATTGGTTCTTATACGTGAGTTTTGATATATTTATACACGACATAATATGTTACCACAAAATCTTTTACGAGCTACAAATAAAGAAAATAAAGAAGATAACGCATGCATGATTTGTTTGATTTTTGAATTGAAAATAAATATAAAGGGTGTCATGTGTATATGGATGAAGTAAACCGATGTCGGGTTATAAACAAGTTGTACATGATTTTATAAAATCTTAGGTCGTCGCGGTATAAATATTAAGATCGTGGGTACATTAATAAAGTACATAAAATTATAATGATGAGGTCCAAAATTATTATCTTAATATTAATTTATTAAAATAAAGTTTAAAATAATTTTATTTGACTTAAAATATTTAATTTTGATAATTTACATTTTAGACCCTAAACTTATAATATTTACATTTTAAAACCTAAAATGAGTAATTTGATTTAAAACGAGTTTATAAGTAATACTTGATATTAATTCCTGTAGATCCGCTGAAGATGGAGTAGTTGCCATATTCGTTTGCTTTCTATGGTTGGTTATTTGCTTTGCATAAGGTACAGATATTCTTCCCTTTTCAGTAGGGACTTCTCATGACTCTCTTGATCCTTGACACTGCTAAGATTCCCTTCAGTTATGCCATTGCTATGTTCCCCGTTTGATATGATTGATATGATCTATTTGATATGATTCGTTGATATGATCTATTTGATATGAGCCTTGCTATGATACCTCTAATTTGATTATGATTTGCTATCCACTTTGATTATGATTATGTGATTGCGAGATTCTGTTATATTATGCTCTGGGAGCATTTTGTTATGGATAGCTTTGCTTTGTTTGTTCTAATATGTTCTGTTCTGATGCCCGAGTTTTTAGTCTACTCATGGAGGTACCATGGGCATGTCATTGAGGCACCAATGGTATGACACTATATGGGGCGGTGTGATTAGTCCCCGGCGTCCCCGTCTGTTTATGATATGATATGTGATCACTTGGCCACTTTGGATATATGATTTGTTTGTGGGGGGGGGGGGGGGGGGGGGGGGGGGGCGTATGGATGCATCCTAGGTATGTTTGATATGATATGATATGATATGATATGATTTTGTGACTGGCTGTACGTGCCTTGTACCCCTTTCACGTCTGGTACTTGGAGGTCGCCCCTATGTGTACACCCTATGAATTGACGGATATGTGATTATGTGATTTGAGACCTATTCGAGTATCTCGTTAGGTCGGCTCGTGGCTTTCCTATGTTTCTTATGTCTATTCGAGTATCTCGTTAGACGTGCCTTTATTGATACGTGCTCTATGATTCTGATTATGCTTACATTTCATATCTCTATTATGCTTCATTCGTATGACTTGTGATACATTATGCTCATTCTTATGATCCTTCTCATTTCGTTTGCTTATTACTACTACTTTGCATATATATCTGTTCACTGGGCTTTTTATGCTCAGCCGCGTTTTCTTTTCCATGCGGCAGGTAATAAGCGGGAATCTGGGCTCGAGTGTTGAGAGTAGGAGCATAGTGGACCTACCCTATTTAGTTTCCCCATTGTTTGGATGATCATGGAACTTATGTTGGATTATTTACTTCATTTTATTTCCTTTAGACTTATGTTGGATTTTGTAATGTTTAAGTCTTGATGTTCATGACTTATGTTATTTATCAAGTCTTCCGCTTGCGTATTATTCTTTGTGTGTTTTGATATGTCACCATAATGTGATACTTTAGCCCTTCTCGGGTTGGGGTGTTACAATTATGGTATCAAAGCTCTAGGTTTTGAACTGTAGGACTTTAACTATGACCTGTGAGGATTGGGTAGACATTAGGCTTCCTTCTGATTCGATCTTTCCTTTCGTATTTTGATTCCTAACCGTTAATTTCTTTCGTTGGTTCGTTTATGATCTTTCAGATGGTTAACACTCGTTTCACCGATGAATTCACTTCTAACCCTGCCTTTGAAGCAGCAGTTCCGCGGCGGGTGGACGCATTGATTCCCAACATTACTGCCCGTATTGCTGAAGAGATGCATCGCAACAACCCAGGTTCTAGTGGAGGTTCGGGTGGTGGTGGTAACCCACCACTACTATCGCTACATGGTTGGAGAAATTCTCTAAACAGAAACCCAAATCATTCAGTTCCGTTTCTTCTCCTTCTGAGGTGCAGGATTGGCTTGGTCACATTGCAAAGTTGTTTGAGGTGTTAGGATGCGGGGACGAGTTCAAAGCAAGGTTGGTGACTTACAAGTTTGAAGGCGATGCCTTGAATTGGTGGAAATCCTACAAGGCGGCCAAGGGTGATGACTTTATGACTACTTTGACTTGGGCTGGTTTTCAGGAAATCTTTCTTCTTCATTATTTTCCAGTATCCAAATAGTATAAGTTTGAGCGTGAGTACCATAATATCTACCAGTACGAAAAGGAGACTAGTACAAATTTTATGAAGAGGTTCCTTAGGTTGGCTGGTTTTATGGGTGCAAGAGCTGGCACTCAGGCTGAGCAGGCAAAGAAGTTTAAATGGGCGTTAAGGAATGAGGTTCTGGAGGGTATTGTCAACACACACTTTGATGATGTCGCCCAAGTGGCGAATGCGGTTCGTAATCTAGAGATTCTGAAGGAAAGGGCCAAACAGAGAGTGAAGATGAACTATGAGGGAGAGCCAGTGCAATCAGGTCAGGGTAATGGTCAGAGAGGGAGCAATGCTAGAGGAGGTGATCGTAGGGGACATGACTATCGGGGTTATGGTAGATCAGATCAGGGTAACTACAGATCTGGACGCGATTATCAGCATCGCGACCATCAACAGAGGGATAGGCAGAACAGTGGGCGACAAGATTCTCGTGGTTCAGGTTCTTATGGTCAGAATGGTTATGTCAGAACTGAGGAGTGTAAGACTTGTGGGAAGCGTCACTCTGGGCAGTGCAACAGGGTTACAGGAGCTTGTTTTATTTGTAACCAGGTGGGACACATGGCTAGGGATTGTCCCAAGGTGGGTGATAGAAATGGAAGAAACGACAAGGGAAATGGTGGAAACCGTCAGCAGAATTTTCAGGGGCATGTTAATTCGATGACTAGGCATCAAGCCGCGAACTCCTCAGGTACCATCTCGGGTTTTCTTCATTTATTTAGTCGTACAGCATTTACTTTATTTGACACGGGCGCTATACATTCAGTGATTTCTAACTCATTTGCTAAACATAGTAATATACTTGCAACACCATTAAAACAAACCCTATCTATCTCTACTCCAATGAAGAACCGTGTGATTATTGATCGTGAATATCTAAACTGCCCTATTCGTTTTGACGATAAAATCCGTTCTGCCAATTTGCTTCCGCTGGATATGTACGATTTTGATATCATCTTGGGTATGGACTGGTTGTCCGAGCATCGGGCGACAATTTTTTTTTTTTTTTTTTTGGTAAAAGGGTTAATTCACCCCGGTAAAATTCATTACTCCAAAAAATGTTGAGATACAAAGGATGAGGGTGATTTCCCTCATCTCAGTCCCTTAGGACACTTACAGACTCTTATATAAGAATGACACACCATTCCTATAACTTACAAAAAAATTTTGCAGCTAATGGGAATCAAACCCATGACCTCTTGGACAACCAACAAACACTCAACCACTAGAGCACTTGAGTGTTTGACATCATTCGACAATTGATTGTCATACCAGACGAGTTATATTTGGTAATTTGTATGCTCCGGAATTTGTTTACCAAGGTTCCAAACCTGGTATTTCTGTTAACTTCATTTCTGCTCTAAAAGCTCGTTCACTACTTTCTCATGGTTGTGAGGGTTTTCTGGCTTCAATTAAAGATACTTCTTTAGATGGTCCTTGTATTAATGATCATCCTGTTGTTTGTGAATTCCATGACGTCTTTCCTGATGAATTGCCGGGTATGCCACCCGAGCGAGAGGTTGAATTTAGCGTTGATCTGATTCCGGGTGCCGAACCCATATCTAAAGCTCCTTACCGTATGGCTCCTATTGAGTTGAAGGAATTGAAAGAACAGTTGCAGGATCTTCTTAATTCTGGTTTTATCCGTCCAAGTGTTTCTTCTTGGGGTGCTCCGGTGTTGTTTGTGAAAAAGAAGGATGGAAGTATGAGGTTATGTATCGATTACCGTGAGTTGAACCGTATTACCATTTGAAACCGTTATCCGCTTCCCCGTATTGATGATTTGTTTGACCAGCTTCAGGGAGCTAAATTCTTCTCTAAAATCGATTTGAAATCAGGTTACCATCAGTTGCGGGTGAAGGAGCAAGATGTTCCTAAGACAGCATTCCGCACTAGATATGGTCACTATGAATTTCTCGTGATGCGTTTTGGGTTGACGAATGCTCCGGCCGTTTTCATGGATTTGATGAACCGCGTATTTCACGAGTACCTCGATAAATTTTTCATCGTGTTCATTGATGATATTTTGGTATACTCTAAGACGAAGGAGGAGCATAAGCAGCATCTTCGCATTGTTTTGGAGATCCTATGACAGAAGAAGTTGTATGCAAAGTTTTCTAAGTGTGAGTTTTGGTTAAGGCAAGTAGCATTTCTGGGTCATGTCGTATCCGCTGATGGTATCAAAATGGACCCGGCAAAGGTGGAGGCTATCACAAAATGGCCAAGACCTACGAATGTGACTGAGGTCAGGAGTTTCTTGGGGCTTGCTGGTTATTATCAGAGGTTTGTAGAGGGATTCTCACGTATAGCTTTGCCCATGACAAAGCTGATGAGGAAAAGTGAGAAGTTTGTATGGACTGATGAGCGGGAACAAAGTTTTGAGGAATTGAAGAAACGATTAGTCTCAGCTCCTATTCTTACTCTTCCTTCGGGTATAGGTGGTTATCAAATATACAGTGATGCATCAAATAAGGGTTTGGGATGTGTTCTCATGCAGCATAGGAAGGTGATTGCCTATGCATCTCGTCAGTTGAAACCGTATGAAGAGAATTACCCGACTCATGATTTAGAGCTAGCGGCAGTAGTTTTTGCTCTAAAGATCTGGAGGCATTATCTATATGGTGAGACGTGTGACATCTTCACAGACCATAAAAGCCTCAAGTATATTTTCACACAGAAGGAGTTAAACATGAGGCAGAGACGGTGGTTAGAACTTTTGAAAGATTATGATGCTAATATTCAGTACCATCCGGGTAAAGCCAATGTTGTGGCGGATGCTCTCAGTAGGAAGTCGGGTATGATTGCTAGTCTTGAGATTGAGCCTAGAATACTCAATGATTTGGAGCAGATGGAGGTAGAATTATGTATTCGGGGATATGATGGTTACTGGGCTAGTCTGAAGGTTGAGTCTAACCTTATCCTACGGATCAAGGAGGCTCAGAAGGATGATGGTGAATTGTGGTCGATTGTTCTGAATGTGGAGGAAGGGAAGCAGACAGAATTTCGGATTGATCGTGATGGGGTTGTTTCGTTTGGCAATCGTTTATGTGTTCCTAACGATCCTTCTCTTCGTGAAGTTGTGTTGTCTGAAGCACACAGTTCTCCTTTCACTATTCATCCAGGTTCTACCAAAATGTATAGAGATTTGAAGCAACATTTTTGGTGGAATGGTATGAAACAGGATGTGGCGATGTATGTAGCTAAGTGTTTGACCTGTCAACAGGTTAAGATCGAACATCAGCGCACCAGTGGTCTTTTGCAGCCGTTAGATATTCCTACCTGGAAGTGGCATCAGATCTCGATGGACTTTGTTACCGGGTTACCTCGTACTCTTAAGAAGAATGACACTATTTGGGTGATTGTCGACCGTTTAACCAAATCCGCTCACTTCTTGCCTATTCAGAAAGAACATTCGGTTGGTAAGTTGGGAGAAATTTTTTGTCAGGAGATCGTTCGTTTACATGGCACTCCGGCAGCCATTATATCAGATAGAGATCTGCATTTTACCTCACGTTTCTGGAGGGGGTTACAAAAAGCTTGGGGTACTCAGCTCAAGTTCAGTACGGCTTTCCATCCACAGACCGACGGGCAGTCAGAAAGCACCATTCAGACGTTGGAGGATATGTTGAGGTCCTGTGCTTTAGAATGGACGGGACATTGGGATGAGTACTTGTGTTTGGTAGAGTTTGCTTATAATAACAGTTGGCATGCGAGTATTAAGATGGCACCTTTCGAGATGTTGTATGGTAGGAAGTGTAGGGCTCCTGTTTGTTGGAATGAGGTTGGTGAACGCCTCATTGAGGGTCCTGAATTGATTTAGGAGACTAACAAGAAGGTTGCTATGGCTAGGGAAAAGCTCAAGGAAGCTAGAGCTAGACAGAAGAGCTATGCTGATCGTCATCGTCGTGCCTTAGAGTTAAGCCCTGGGGATCGTGTTTTCCTTAAGATTTCTCCATTCCGTGGTGTTAAACGTTTTGGTATTAAGGGGAAACTTAGTCCGCGTTATATTGGTCCATTTGAGATTTTAGATCGTGTTGGTGAGGTTTCATATCCATTGGCATTACCTCCGCAGCTTTCCCATGTGCATAATGTATTCCATGTATCACTTTTGAGGGGATATAATTATCATCCTCTCCATGTTGTTTCATATCCGTTTGACCAAATTCGAGAAGACTTATCTTTTGTTCAGGAGCCTAAGGCTATTTTGGAGCGTCAAGATCGAGTCATGAGAAACAAAACTATTCCGTTCGTTAAGATTCTTTGGATGAATCATCCCGAGAGCGAGTCTACTTGGGAGACGGAAGAATCGATGCATGCTAGTTATCCGCACTTCTTTTCATGATTCGGTATGTTCGTTTACGACCTTCCTCTTTCAATTTCGCGGATGAAATTTTCTTTTAGAAGGGAAGAATTATAACAACCTAAATTCTGTTATGACATTTGAACTTTAATATGAGTACGACCGAAAAATAAATAAATAATACGAAACAATATTGAATATCTATTAATACGAATAATACCTAAGGACTATGAACATTTAATAATTATGTGATAAATTTAAAAACTACAAAATATGAGGTCTTAATCTAAGCTACAAAATATAATGACACAACCCTTAAATCATGACTTATATTATACAAGCTACTAGTCAATTAGAGGGTCGAATGTAACTGTTATTTTGGACTAGATATTCCACGTGTCAATGTCACCATATATACTGAAAATGAGAAGACCTTGTACACAAATAAACTTTTTAGATATAGCACATATGTTAGGTCACCATTTAGTAAACACAAGTATGATATAAAGAGAAATGAGATGAGAAATAGACTTGGTTGATTATAAGATAATAAGAAAGATAAAAGTGCAAGAGTTTCCTTAAGGTAATCTAATAACCAACAAAATAAAATGTAACATAAGCTTACTATTTATAAGGGAGGAGCTAGGGCAACACACCCTTCCTCCCTTATCCTTTTAACGTGGGCTTTAAGGCCTCTTGGGCTTTTACATGTTGCCCATTAACTTAAACAATAATAAGAACTAATACTTAAGCAACCTATTACAAAATGTAATGACCGAGACTTGACTAAATACTAAAGTATGATCCCAACAATCTCCCCCTAAGGGTCGGTCATCACGGTTGCTTGACGTCTTCATCTTTGTCGTTGACTTGTGACATGTAAAACTCTAGACGTCTTCAAAACGAATGAATGATAGTGAATGTACTTTGCTCTTTGTCTTTGTTCTTTGGTAATGATGTAATGATTGGATTGTGAAGTTGTCTGCCGTTCGTCACTCCTGCGTCTGTGGTGGTTGTACGCCATTCCAACATACTCATACATCTTTAGACTTTCACTTACAAGAAGTTCCTTTTTCATGCATTGAGATCTTTGTCTTTATACTTTGTAGATTCTTCTAATTGCCGTAGAATCTTTCTTTGAACTTTGTGTTGCTAAGATCTTTGGGGGAGCTTTCTTTGACTTCAAGATGTATGTATGAGCATGTTGGAATCTATCATCATGGAAGTGAGGTACCTGCGAGTAAACAATTAGCAATAAAACAACCGGTACTTACGGATAAGGAGTTAGAGCTCATCAACAGCATATTGTGAAGATTCCTTCTAATCCTTATCCAGGCCGTTCCCATATCAGATACTCCCGAAGGAGCTTACGAGACCTACTAAGTAGCTCAATGACTGGGTGAGTCGCTGGGGATTACTCCACGACTGTAGACCGTAATGGAACCACCGCAAACACTAAGCGTAACCCTTGTGGGGTTACCGAAGTGACCTGCTGTCAGGGCTGTTTGATGTTGACCCTGGCAGGATTTCCGTTCAATCATTGAGGAATACATAAGTAATCCTCTCATAAACGTTCTCGGCAGATTGCTAAGATCTGCGAAGGACTCGATAGTTTACAACTGATGCCCATTGATGTAGAACACCAGTTGCAGAAATACTAAGTGTTCCTAAGAGATCTTTGATGTATCTCAGGGCTCTAGACTCTATAAGTGCACACCTAGGTTTCTTATGCGGAGACTGGGGATGAGTCTCCTACTTCAATATCAACCGTCTCTAAGAGATAGGTCGATAGGTTACGTAGGTTCCCCGTGAGAATGAAACAAGCTCTTTTAAGAGAACTTGAGTGGTTAAGAAGGTTTAGTGCATTGCGTCACTGGGTCCATGACGACTTAATCTTCAATACCGGCGTCGCCTTAGCAACAACCAGTAGCATACGTATTGAACCCGGTGTCTGCCCTAAGTTTGAATCATCTGGAGGGCTATTTATTTTCACCCTTTTAATTACTTTTCTTTTTAATTCTTCAACTCCTTCTTTCCCTTTCATTCATTTCTCCTTTTTTTCGTATCATACCTAAGGACTTCTAATTCTAACTATGGGGGATGTCCTTGGGTAGATCCCTCCGGCTCTGGCGGATCATAGGACGGATATTCCTATCTTAATCACCTTATAACTCCGACAGTAGCCAAGAAACCTTTGATTGAAAAATCTCTCAAAGGGTTGGTGATAATCAAATATTTTGGTTAACACTTTGAGAGTTTTGCGTACACTTTTGAAGGGCTCCCCCTGCACATGTGCTCATAAGTATTTAATAAATTTGCACATGCGGGAGGAGCAGTCACTTTTGAATTGATCCACTTTCTGTGAACAGGACCGATTCGAGACACGCTTACATCACTAGTTAAACTAGCTTGAAGTTATTACCCGGCATGGTCAAGTCCACAGAAAGTTTCTCGAGACGGTACATTTCTACTAAGACTAATCCTTTTCGAGACACGCTTACGTGGTTAGATAAAGAGATACATTGTCAGCTTTTAGGTGACAACTAGCTCTAATATCTAACTTGATGTTATTACCCGTCGAGGATAAGTCTTTTCGATATTACTAACATTTATTGCCTCGTCAATTCCTGGGTTAAAACTGAGTCTAGCTCGCACATGATACAACTTTTAATCATTGACTTCGTATATTTTAATCACTTATTCATTTTCTCCCCCTCAAAAATAGCATATAAAATGATGTTTTTGATAATCTTTTAGATTAAAATATGCCTTTTGAGTCTTATGGGGAGATTCACCAAGAACTTTTGATTTTAAGCAAAGTATTTTGTTTTTGACAAGTGCTTCCCCTCAACAAGTGATTAGGTCTTATTGAGGTGAAATATTTGTCCTTTTGAGCAGAATTGTGAAAAATCATAAATGTTTGATTAATTCTACTCAAAAGTAAGAAGCCTTCGCTCCTTAAATCAGGATTGAGGCACTGATGCGTACCTCAGGGTCATTTCTTTACAAGATCGGGTTGTACACTGATATGCGTGCACAAACCATTATGAAGTAAATTATTGACAAATCACATCAAATTCTTACAATGATTTACCAATCAGGCCTCTGAAATGTCAGCACCGGAAATTTGGATCTGCCTCCCACATAACTCTCCAACCTTCGGAACTGATCCCTGCGCTTCAATCTGTTCTCAATCCTTAAGATGAATCTGCGAGCATCCCGGGCTTCATTGGTGTTCCACCTTTTGGATTTTCCCAGTTCAATGTCATTGACTCTGCCTTTGATCCCATCTCTGACGAACTTAAGAGTTTCATCACAGAACTTATGAATTTCTTCATAACCCATAAAGCAGTTGCGACCATTAACACTTCGGTAGGTGAACCCAAATGGTCGTCTGATCAAGGAGTATTGAGGTAGATGTTGAAGGTCGGGGATGTCAAACAGGTTTGGTTTGGTGAGATTGAGCTTCTTCTGGTAACTTTCCACTCCTAACTGTAGATCTTCGACCCTTTCTCTAATGACTATCTGCCTGATGAAGATGAGTAGAGCTTGGATGAAGGCAAGTTGCATCTTTTTGGGCAAGCCACAGAGTTTTCCTTGAACTTTGAGCAAGTACATGTCTTCAATGTCGTTGAGACGTAGTCGTGGAAAGTCAGACTCGGAAATATCGTACTCCTTTTCATCAAATCTTTTAAGTGTGATTTTGCTGAGGAAGGGGTACCCAAAGTGAGTGACAGTCGAAATAAATTGAATCGAGACGATTTTCAAATCACT
This sequence comes from Artemisia argyi, assembly GCA_030686995.1. NCBI lineage: Eukaryota > Viridiplantae > Streptophyta > Magnoliopsida > Asterales > Asteraceae > Artemisia > Artemisia argyi. The sequence goes on along the minus strand of CM060690.1, from coordinate 109,394,563 downwards.
TTCTACTTCACCCATCGTTTGGTTAAGTCTGCTGCTTCGATAGTATTGTGCCCGGTTGTCTGGCCAGTGATGAATACCATAAAGTGCATTCCGGTCATATTCAACAATTTTGTCGACGAATAGTGCTGAAGCTTCTTCTTCGATGGCATTGTTGAGATATCGAGCTGCAGGGAGAAAGGCGAGTGAGGTAACGTACTTCTTTTCGATCTTGCTGCCAAGTCTCAGAAATTCCAAGTCTGTGTTGTAGAAGAACTTGTACGGGATCTTTGGTTCCTTAGGCTTCCCAATCATTGGTAGTGGTTTGGACCAGTCAGTAATGTAAGGTGCGGTTTTCTTTGTAACCGGATCGACATATGATTCAGGATTGATCCAGTCAATATTGCTTGACATAGCTCGAGCAATATTTTCCAGATGGTATTCGAGCTCGATTGAGTTAGCAGACCGATCTTTCAGAAGATTGAAAGCATCATTTTTGATTCTTCGCAGCTCTTTCTTATTCATCTTTTTCATTTTAAACTTTTGCTGAATCATTTGAGCATATTCCACTGTTCGACCATCTTGAGGTTCATGATTGTCTTCCAGTGGTGGTTGCGAACTGATCATCTTCTCAAACCAGGAGTAGTCGGCACTATTGTCTTGGTCTAGCCAGTTAAGGACGGTTTTGGGTTTCTTTGGTTCGGTGCCTTTTGATGAGGTGTCTGGTGTGGGTTGATGATGCTTTCCTTTCTTATCTTTCTTCTTCTTCTTAGGAGACGGTTCTGGAACTTCATCGGGTTGAGGTATGTCGTCACCACCGGTGTATACGAAATGGTCGTGTGCCTTGGGAGCAGAACTTGATGCTTTCGGTTGTTGTGAGGAAGTTGTTGTGGTAGGAGGGATTACCGGTGATTTGTACTGAGATGAGGGTCCTTCGGCTTGTTTCTGTTTCTTTGCCTGAGAATTAGGATCCCTGTCTTCATCATCTCTTTGACGTTTCAGCTTATCGGCCTCTGTGCTGCAAGACTCTTTGTTCATTTTGTCTTTCAGTGCTTCCAGGACTTTTGCTTCTTCAGGAGTCAAGGTGAACTTGTTTGCAAGCTTTTCGAGGAGTTGAGCTTCCAAATCATCCAGAGAAAGTCCTGGTAGAGGAGTAGTAGACTTGTCGGCACGAAGAGTGAAGGTTGTTGATCGGATAACTTTCTTTACTGCTTGCTCAGCGAACTTGGTGAGTTCGTCTCTCATTGGTGCCAGTAGATCTTTCAGCTCAGCCACTAAGTGTTGTGCCATGTATTCCTGTGCTTGAGCTGCTAGTGCGGCTTCCAAGTTCTCTGTTACGTCTTTAGCTAAGAAAATGTCAACCTTATCTTGTAGCTCTTTGACGTTCGAGTCCAGCTTAGATAGTTCAGCAACCTGGGTTGCAAGTGTAGCAACCTGATCTTCAAGTTTGCTTCTCTTCTTCTCATGTACCCTCTTGAAAGCTGACTTGAGTAACTTAGATGCAGCAGAGGCTTTGGAGCTCGGTTTCTTGATTGATTTGTCACGTGTTGATTCAGATGGAGGAGGTGATGACTGTGATGATTCATTAATGGTGGTTGTGTCTTTGACATCTCCTTTCTGTGGTTCGGGTTGTACAACTTCTTTGACTCTGGCTGCTTCTTCTTTCAACCGTTGTTCTTCTGCAAGTTTATCAGCTTCGGCTTTAAGCTTAAGCTCTTCAGCAAGTCTGGCTTCTTCTTCCTTCTTAGACTTTTCTTCAGCCAGTTTGGCTGCCTCCTCTGCTTTCCTGCTTTCTTCCATTCTGATTGTTTCTTCCAGTTTAGCTTGAGCAATTTCTTCAAGTCTGGCCTCTTCAGCTTCTTGTTTTCTTTTCAGTTCTTCTTCCTGAGCCCGTTCTCTACGCTCCATTTCTTCCATAGACATAAGTCTTGGAGCATCGGTATCCATAGGATCTTCCTCTTCTTCCTCTTCCATAGTCATTTCAATATCGGTGGGAGTTACTGAGGGATTATCATAAGCAACTAAGTCTGAGGAGATTCCTGTGGTAGGCTCGGGAATGCTGCTAGACCCGCCAGCTTCGGTGGTCTGAGAGAACACTGGAGGTGGAGGTTGATCAGCATTGAATGTATCAATTCGGCTGTGAAGGAGACCGAGGTTGAGAGCCCGTTCATTTTCTTCTTCGACTGAAAGGCCTTCAGGCTCTTGTACAGCTGTAACTGGTTCCTTCATCTTTTTCCTTCTGATCCTTTCTTCTTCCAAAATTGTTTGAGCTTTGGTGAATGGACGTTGATAGAGGTGTGCGGGGGATTCAGCATAATCAGCAGATTCGTCAATAATATTATCCCAATCTTCGAACGTCAAATCCTTATCGTCAATTTCATCAAGATTGACTTTCTTAGTGATATTGGCATAGGCTTCACTGTAAATAGGACCTTCGTCGGATTCGGTTTGTTCAGAGTCAGTAGGTTTTGGAGAAGGTGGAGGTGAGGGAAACCAGCCAGGTTCAGCAGTAGGTTTCTTTGCAGGAATTCTGACCTTAGATGATGGCTTTTTCTTAGGTTTGGACTTAGTAGAACTTTCTGAGCTGCCCGATTTGCTAACTTTCTTACCTTTCTTCTGCATGTATGAAGGTAGAGCAGCTTCGTCCAAGAACCCAACTTTCTCTGCTTCAATGGCTTGTAGGTAGTACTTGTAGTTATTGCCAGCCTTGACTTTGTCAGTTAAGAGGCTATCTGGAAGTTTCTTTCCCTGTTTCCTTGTACTTGTATCCATTCTCTTGATGACCTTCAGTGTGTCCTCATTCTTGTATGTGTGCTGAAACTCATCATTCAATCTTTGAGGAATGTCATCATATTCATGGAGGAAGCTTGCAATAAGAAGTTTGGTGAAACGGACGAAAGGAATATTGGTTGTCTTGCGGTGTATGTGCCACACAATATCTTCCCAGATAATGCTGGCATAATCAACCTTCTTGACATTAGCAATAGCCCAGAACAGCCTGAGATGTTGGAGCTTAGGGTGTTCATGGCCTGTGTCTCTGCCAGATAGTGACTTGGCAATTATGATGTAGAGAGTTCTCCAAGGCTGTGGAAGAAATCTGATATTGACCCTAGAGTGACTAGTAATGACCCCTTCAGACTCATCATACCCAATGTCTCTCAGCCATTCTGTCAATTCTTCTTCAGTGGGAACTTGGTCATACTCTTCATTCGGTTCAAGTTCGGGAAGTCCAAGAGCACTACGGAGAAGATCCTTGTCGACCGTGACTTGTCTCATGTGAAGCATACAAGTAAAGGACTCTTCCAGGAGGTCCAGGTGGATTGTGTGCCAAAACTGATGTATGTAGAAGCATGCCACTGCAGCAGATTTGGTGAGTAGAACTTTGCACGGGTGATAGATGAGAGCATCAACAGCAACAAGGCAAGAAGACTCATTGCATGTCAGTTTGTTGAAGTTGACTCTTAGGTTGTTCTTTCCAATCTTCCTGGAGTAGTTTTCAGGAAATGTGTCTTCCCATGCACGAATGGGTTCAGGTTCTGGTCCGTATGGGATGTCATTGTGTTCTGCCATCTGAATTGATCATAAACACACAAACATGGCAATTTGATGATGTTAGTATAAGCATTCATTAAGCATGTGTTCATATAGATTATCATGTTTTGATGATGATCAGTGGGGGTTTGTGTGTGTTAAAACTTATGTTATGTGACAAACTTGAGTTATTTTACTTGTTAGAAACATAAAACAATTCAATTTCAACCAAAGTTTATCATTTACAACAAGTTACACATTGGAAATTTCCAACACTTAGAAAAAATTTGGAATTTTGACAAGTTTACGCGTAAGTAGTTGTTTTACGCGTAACCTGACTTAAGCGTAAGATAAGAAATAAGGCGTAAGTGCAAAATCTACGCGTAAGTTAGAACTTTACGCGTAAAATGAAACTTACGCGTAAGATCAATTTTATGCGTAAGATAGGTCTTATGCGTAAAAATTGAAGTTACGCGTAGGATTTCCCTTAGACGTAAATTGTAACTTATGCGTAGGTAATGACTTACGCGTAAGTTCTAGACTTATGCGTAAGATCAGAACTTATGCGTAAGAACAATTTTATGCGTAAACTGTGTCTTATCCAAGACACAATTTGTCCACGTGTCGAATCTTACGCGTAAGATTCAATCTTACGCGTAGGATGAACATTTAACGCGTAAAATCGTCATTTCCAGAAATTCACCTTTTGTAATTTGAGTTATGAGTTTCCTGAAAGTGCACAAACATTACCACTGATCAAACATCAATCCAATACACGTATATCATACATTTTAACGCGTAAACAAGCTCAATACAACTTAACGCGTAGACATGCAAGAGCACATAATCATAATCTTATCTCAACATGTTTCTGGGCACGATTGAGCATGGGGCAAATGATTCTAACAACCTAAGGATTATATGGACCAAGTTATAACAATTTTCATCCACACAAACACACAATCAAGGCTGCTAGTGTCATTCGAACCTTAAGCCATAGATTCAAGAACAAGACATGATAAAGATACAATTAAACCATGTCAACATGATCCTAAGACCACAAGAACAAAATCCCCATCATTAATTATCATCCTAACATCCTCAATCAGAAATCCCTAATTCATACGCATGAACCCTAATTCCCAATTTGCACAATTGATGATTCTGGGTAGGATTAGTGTTAACTAACATGTTTAATAACATCAAATGAACAAATCCCATCACCCAATACGATCAAATCAACACTTAAATCTGGGTTTGATTTTACGCATAACTCACAAACACAATTTCAACGATTGTGTAAGATTTAGCCGTTGGATTGGAATAAAATTAAAAACCTTAGTATGAAAACATGATCAAAACATATTATTACTTACAGATTCAAGATTGGTAGATTAGATCAAAAGAATGAATGTGAGGCGTTCGATTTGGTTGGTGAAAGAGTAAATGTTTTGCAGAAAAATTAAATGTGAGTAGTCAAAGGTGGTTTTGACTGTGGTTAATTCCAGTTTAAAAAATTGACAGATTTAGTCCCTTAACCCTTACTAACATTAATTTTAAATGCTAACATACTTATTCACATGTAACATTTGTTAGTCAACACCACGATATGAAAAGAACAACTTGTCATACTCCCCCTCGACCTTGGAATCATGGTAAAATTAACTGGTTTTGATCAAGGAGAGTAACCCGAAATCCTTTTGAATCAACACTAAGAAAAAATTTATTTATTTTTGTTAAAATGTAAATGTTTTTGGTAAAATGCAAGTATAAAAGGTAAAATAATTTTTAGAAATTAAAAAAAATGTTACTTTTCCTCCCCCTCAACACTAATTTTAAATGATTGAAGACTTTTTAGAAAAAATAGTTTTGAAAGAGTTTTATACTTGCATTTTTTTTTTTTTTTTTTTTTAATTAAGAGACCAATTTTTTTTTTTTTTTTTTTTTTTTTTTCATTGGTTTTATATTTTTGTATTATGTTTTAGAGAAAAAAATATTTACAAGGATAGTTTTGATGTTTGACAATCACTTGTGTTTTAAAAACTTTTCCAGATCCTCTGGAGTCAAACATCGCATACCAATTTGGTGAACTAAACTAGCAAACCTGGATGGTGCCAAGGATTTGGTAAGTAAGTCCGCCAATTGGTACTCAGTTCCAACAAAATAAAGCTCAACTGTACCCCTTTCCACATGCTCTTTGATGAAATGATATCGGAGATCGATGTGTTTGGATTTGCAATGATGCACAGTGTTGCAGGAGATAGCAATTGCACTCTTTGAATCACAGTAGATAGGAATCCTGTTGAACAGGTAGCCATAATCCTTGAGTTGTGATCTCATCCAGATGACTTGAGCACAACAAGCGGACATGGCTACGTATTCAGATTCTGTAGATGACAGTGAAGTGCAGTCCTGCTTCTTAGATTGCCATGACACAAGTTTGTCTCCGAGAAATTGTAATCCACCAGATGTACTTTTGCGTGTGTCTAAACATCCTGCATGGTCAGCATCTGAAAAAGCAATTAGTTCAAAGCCAGAATCCTTCGGATACCAGATCCCCAAGTTAATGGTTCCCTTTATGTATCGAAGGATTCTCTTGACCTCACTGAGGTGTTTTTCAGTTGGTCTGGACTGATAGCGGGAGCACATGTAGACAGCAAATACTATATCAGGTCTACTAGCTGTGAGATACATGAGGGACCCAATCATACTTCGGTATTTGGTAGGGTCAACTGGAGTCCCATGTAAATCAGCATCTAGTTTTGTGGTATAGCCCATTGGTGTATTATAGGTATCACAAGACATCATTCCATATTTCTTTAAAATTTCAAGAGCATATTTTGATTGATTTACAAAAATTCCACGGGGTGATTGATGAACTTGTAGTCCTAAAAAGAACGAAAGTTCACCCATCATGGACATTTCAAAATTATCTTTCATTAATTTTGCAAAATCATTAGAGAAACTTCTTTTTGTTGAGGCAAAAATGATGTCATCGACATATATTTGAACAACAAGTAAGTCCTCCCCGTAGGTTTTAGTAAACAGTGTGGGATCCACCGATCCTTTAGAAAACTTATTGGCCAGTAAGAAAGTGGACAGTTTGTCATACCACGCCCGTGGGGCCTGCTTGAGTCCGTAGAGAGCCTTTTTGAGTCGGTAGACGTGATTAGGACGCTCAGGATCAACGAAGCCTTCAGGTTGGCTGACATAAACTTCTTCACGGAGATCTCCATTAAGAAATGCTGTTTTGACATCCATTTGGAAGACTACCATGTTCCGGTGTGCAGCATAGGCCAAAAACATCCGAACAGCTTCATGTCGAGCCACTGGAGCAAAGGATTCAGCAAAATCTAGACCTTCCAGTTGAGAGTATCCTTTTGCTACCAGACGTGATTTGTTCCGGATGACAGTTCCTTCAGCATCAAGCTTATTCTTCCATATCCATTTTAACCCAATGACAAAGACTCCGTCAGGTCTTTCAACTAATTCCCAGACTTCTAATCGTATGAATTGCTGAAATTCCTCTTGCATAGATTCAATCCAGTTGTCATAAGTCATAGCATCTTTAATGTTCTTGGGTTCTTCATGACAAACTGTGAGTGCGTAGATGCAAGTTTCTCCATCTGTGTGAAGTCGTTGTCTTGTCATAACTGGTGCATCTGGATGGCCAATAATATGAACTAGAGGATGGTCTCGGGTCCATTTGTGTGTTGAAGGGTGTAGTTGATATGTATCTCGCATGTTGGCAGGATCCAAGTTGCGTGTTGACGACTCAGCTATATCAGGAACTGTAGTAGCTGGTGCAAACGGATTGAAGAACGCATCAGGATCATGCTCTGCGGATTGTGGAACTGATAGTGGTGTTGGATCTTCAGCTGAGTGGCGGGAGTTAGAAACAGTTTGTTCTACTGTAGATGGTGAAGCAATTGGAGGACCGTCTCTCTCAACAGTTGTTGAAGTTTGTTGAGGTGAGTCTGGTACATGAATATTGTCAGGTTGAGCAGCGGAATTTGGTGGGACCTCAGTAGGACGGTATTCAATTATGCAACAACTAAGCTTCAAATCACTATATCAACCTTGAAACTTGTCCAAGCTTCAAGATTTGAGTGAAAGAAACAAAGAAAAATGCAAAAAGATGAAGAATAAGCACCAAATCCCCACGTAACCAAAAGAAATACACTTCAAACTTCTAGTAGGCGAATGATACCACTTGTTAGGTCACCATTTAGTAAACACAAGTATGATATAAAGAGAAATGAGATGAGAAATAGACTTGGTTGATTATAAGATAATAAGAAAGATAAAAGTGCAAGAGTTTCCTTAAGGTAATCTAATAACCAACAAAATAAAATGTAACATAAGCTTACTATTTATAAGGGAGGAGCTAGGGCAACACACCCTTCCTCCCTTATCCTTTTAACGTGGGCTTTAAGGCCTCTTGGGCTTTTACATGTTGCCCATTAACTTAAACAATAATAAGAACTAATACTTAAGCAACCTATTACAAAATGTAATGACCGAGACTTGACTAAATACTAAAGTATGATCCCAACAACATATATTTGGAAGTTTAAAAGAAAAAATATTTATCAACTACTATCCACAATACTCGGCTGATTCCAGCCCATAAATCCCTACACATTCTCATTTTTAAACGCCTAATCAATATCACAATTCACTCTCACACAAAACCCTAGCAATATCACAACTACGGAAGTTGGGTTTTCTTGGTCATTCGAGTGGGAAAAAGAGTGGTACGAAGGATAACAAAAGGTGGTGTTGGCTCGCGGTTATACTGGTTCGAGAAGGAGTGGTGTTTTTCTGGTGTTGGTCGTGGTGTGGTATTTCTGGTTCGAGGATATTGGATTGCTTAGTGTCGGTTCGGTTCTGGTCGTCGGATATACATCAGGTTCGAAGGTTGTTGGGTAGTTTGTTTGGCTTGATTCTGGTTTTGGTTCCTTGTTCTTTTCATCTCGATCACGCTACAAGGGTAACTCATATCCACCTTGTTCAATTCTTCTTTCGTTTTGATCAATATCTATATATATAAAACATTTTTTGTAAAACAAGTACTAAATGAATCGGTTTAAATGTATGAGATGTTACTTGATAAACCTTGTGAATCAATAAAGAAGTATGCAGGAATAATTCTCATATAAAATCACAAGGGGTGTTACATGAAATGATAAAACAGTCACATGAATCATGGATCTCACCACATAAAATAACAAATGGTAATCTGATTTAAGCGACCTTCGTACGTTTGTTTCACATCTGTTATTACGTGACATTGATCTGTTCTCATTCGACCTTAAACATGTTCTACACCAAACCTTAACGAGATGAAATTAAAAAAAAAAAAAAAAAATGCATGTATTCAGTTTATATGTCGCATGAAATCATAAAAAGGGTTGTGTCGATGTGGGTTCTGTTTTTAGTTCGAAAACAAGGTTGAATATACATATGTACATGCATGTGACGTTAAATTGTGAACATGGGAATGGGAGAAAGAAGGGCTGGTAATACTTGTAATGTGTGCGTGTAAAACATGTCACCTAAGAACCAAAATAGATCATTTAAATATATACATATGTATACGAAGTGAATGTCATATGAAACAACAACTGAAACATTAAAGATTAACCTAGTATGTTTGTTATTTCGAATTGGTTCTTATACGTGAGTTTTGATATATTTATACACGACATAATATGTTACTACAAAATCTTTTACGAGCTACAAATAAAGAAAATAAAGAAGATAACGCATGCATGATTTGTTTGATTTTTGAATTGAAAATAAATATATAGGGTGTCATGTGTATATGGATGAAGTAAACCGATGTCGGGTTATAAACAAGTCGTACATGATTTTATAAAATCTTGGGTCGTCGCAGTATAAATATTAAGATCGTGGGTACATGATTTAAAATATTTAGTTTTGATAATTTACATTTTAGACCCTAAACTTATAATATTGACATTTTAAAACCTAAAATGAGTAATTTGATTTAAAACGAGTTTATAAGTAATACTTGATATTAATTCCTGTAGATCCGCCAAAGAGGGAGTAGTTGCCATATTCAGTAGGGACTTCTCATGACTATCTTGATCCTTGACACTGCTAAGATTCCCTTCAGTTATGCCATTGCTATGTTCCCCATTTGATATGATTGATATGATCCATTTGATATGATTCGTTGATATGATCTATTTGATATGAGCCTTGCTATGATACCTCTGATTTGATTCTGATTTGCTATCCACTTTGATTATGATTATGTGATTACGAGATTCTGTTATATTATGCTCTGGGAACATTCTGTTCTGTCATGCTCTGGGAGCATTTTGTTATGGATAGCTTTGCTTTGTTTGTTCTAATATGTTCTATTCTGATGCCCGAGTTTTTAGTCTACTCATGGAGGTACCATGGGCGTGTCATTGAGGCACCAATGGCATGACACTATCTGGGGTGGTGTGGTTAGTCCCCGGCGTCCCCGTCTGTTTATGATATGATATGTGATCACTTGGCCACTTTGGATATATAATGTGTTTGTGGGGGGTGTATGGATGCATCCTAGGTATGTTTGATATGATATGATATGATTTAATTTTGTAACTGGCTGTACGTACCTTGTACGGTTGTACCCCTTTCACGTCTGGTACTTGGAGGTCGCCCCTCTATGTACACCCTATGAATTGACGGATATGTGATTATGTGATTTGAGACCTATTTGAGTATCTCGTTAGGTCGGCTCGTGACTTTCCTATGTTTCTTATGTCTATTCGAGTATCTCGTTAGACGCGCCTTTGTTGATACGTGCTCTGTGATTCTGATTATGCTTACATTTGATATCTCTATTATGCTTCATTCGTATGACTTGTGATACATTATGCTCATTCTTATGATCCTTCTTATTTTGTTTGCTTATTACTACTGCTTTGCATATATATCTGTTCACTGGGCTTTTTATGCTCAGCCGCGTTTTCTTTTCCATGCGGCAGGTAATAAGCGGGAATCTGGGCTCGAGTGTTGAGAGTAGGAGCATAGCAGACCTACCCTATTTAGTTTCCCCATTGTTTGGATGATCATGGAACTTATGTTGGATTATTTACTTCATTTTATTTCCTTTAGACTTATGTTGGATTTTGTAATGTTTAAGTCTTGATGTTCATGACTTATGTTATTTATGAAGTCTTCTGCTTGCGTATTATTCTTTGTATGTTCTGATATGTCACCATAATGTGATACTTTAGCCCTTCTCGGGTCGGGGTGTTATATTAACTGTTACTACAAACCCTACTATACCCCTTACCCCTTCACTGATAACAAAATCCATTATACCTCCACACCCTACCACATCATACTAAATCCTCACAACAACATCTCTCAACTCTCATAACTACCATGACTAGTGTTGCACATGTGAAAAATAACACAGCAACGTTGCTACTTAAGTTACTGGGACTTTTGGGATTGGTCGAGCATGTGGAAAATAATACCAGTTCCACAACCAATGCTACACATGTTTCTAATATTTCTGGTGCTAATCTTTCTGGCATCGTCGGTCAACGTATTGGTAACCAAGCTGCGTACCAGACTTTCACAAACCCAGGACCATTAACCAATCTCCCTGCCACCCATAATATTCGAACAACCCAACAAACGCCCTTTATTGGCCCACCACCTGGTTTTGTGTATCCTACAGCCCACCCACATACCCCGTTCTATTATGTCAACCCGGTGCCAGCCCAAGTCTCTGGCCTAATTTCGTATGTCACCCCAACAGCCCCTTATTGTTACATTATTATGCATTCGGCCCAACCAACCTAAATCGGACCCCACTACTGCAACCATTGGATCTGTGGGACCCACAGTCATGCCGGGACAGGAAACTACACTCCCTCATGCATTCACTGCCGGGACACTTCATGATCCCATTTCTGGCGCCTGGAATATGGACACAGGTGCAAGCTCACATCTTAAAGCTTCGGTTAATAGTCTTAGTCGTGTTTTTAATACGTGCATGTATCCGTCTGTCTCGGTTGGTGATGGGCATTCTATTCCTGTCACCAATACGGGTCATAGTATTTTGCCAACTCCCTTTCGACCTCTTCACCTAAATAATGTTCTTATTACCCCACATATTGTCAAAAATTTAATCTCTATTCGTCATTTTGTTCGTGAAAATAATTGCAATGTTCTATTAAAGATTTTATGACATGTCGGTTGCTTCTCCGATGTGATAGCACAGGGGACCTTTATCCTGTCACACCTCTGTCTCTCATTCCTTAAGCTCTCCTTGTCAGTCAACATACGTGGCATAAGCATCTTGGACATCTAGGAAGCGAAGTGTTATGTCATTTAGTTTCAAATAATTTCATTTCATGTAATAAAGAAAAGCCTCTCGTGCTTTGTCATGCCTGCCAGCTTGGCAAACACGTTAGACTTCCATTTGCCAATTCCAATACTGTCGTTAACGCTTGTTTTGACATCATTCACTCGGATGTTTAGACCTCATCAATTCCGAGTCTTTTAGGTTTCAAATATTATGTATTGTTCTTAGATCGTTATTCGCATTTTGTTTGGGTTTATCCCTTAATTAACAAATCCGACGTTTTGTCTAAATTTGTAATATTTCTTAATTATGTTCACACTTAATTTAAGAGTGAGATCCGATCCTTTTAGTGTGATCATGGTGCTGAATTTGACAACTGTAACCTGCATAAACTTTTTTCCGACAACGGCATTCAGTTTCGCTTTTCATGCTAACATCACAACAAAATGGCAAGTCTGAATGGATGGTTCGTACCATCAATAGTCTCATTCGGACCTTGCTTTTTCAAGCCAACCTTCCACCAACATTTTGGGTTGAAGCTCTCAATATGACTGTCACTTACTCAACATCTTGCCCTCAACTGCTATTGCCAACGAAATCCCTTATACATGATTTTTTGGCCAAAACACAGATTATTGCCTTATAAGCACATTTGGCTGCTTATGTTACCCCCACTTATATCTTAATCACAAACTTGAACCACACGCCACACCCTCCATCTATTTGGGTCAAGCTTCAAATCATTGGGGGTATCGTTGCCTATACTTAAACATCAATAAAATCATCATTTCCCGTCATGTAATCTTTGATGAAATTGTTTTCCATATGTCACTCCTAAACCATCATCGGCATCCAACTACAATTTCTTAGATGACTCACCCGATATAAATCCTTCATTCATTCCATCCGCCCCCGTTGTGCAACCCATTGTCCCTCAACCCACAAATGAGCCAACAACACCAATTCCGACCAGTCCCAATACAGCCCAACATGACGCAGCCCATTACCCATCACCACCCGCCATCCAACAACATATACCAAATCCATCACCACCCGCGAACCAACATCCACACATTATCCCGGACCCTCCTCACAACCAAAACCCTTTCTCGATTCATCCCATGGTCACACAATTTTATGTCGGGACTAATAGTCCTACTGAGCGTCTCAATATGCATGTGTCTTCAGTTTTACCATTTCCAAAAACCTATCGTGAAGTGCTCACTGATCCAAATCGGCTATGTGTTATGAATACACTACACTTATTAAGAACGGAACTTAGACTCTAGTGCCTAGACCCAAGGACACCAACATTATTCGCTCTATGTGGCTTTTTCACCATAAGTATTTGGTTGATGGTACTGTTAGTCGCTACAAGGCTCGTCTTGTAGCAAATGGAAATGGTAGAAATCAATTAGAGGGGGTTGATGTGGATGAGACCTTTAGTCCGGTAGTTAAATCGGGCACTATTCGGATAGTTCTGAGTTTACCTACTTCTCGACATTGGCTGATTCATCAGCTTGATGTCAAGAATGCTTTCTTACATGGTGATTTATCTGATATAGTTTATATGCATCAGCCTCCAGGGTTTCGGGACTTTGTACATCCTGATTATGTATGTTTATTGCAGCGGTCTCTGTATGGGCTCAAGCATGCCCCTAGAGCTTGGTTTCAACGATTTGCATCTTATATCACTCAGGTTGGGTTTACTCACAGTCGTTGTGACTCATCATTATTTATATACAGACAGGGGACAGATACTGTTTACCTGTTATTATATGTTGATGACATTGTTCTCACGGCTTCTTTGAGGTTTTGTTACAGCGGATTATTGGATCCTTACATCAGAAGTTTGCTATGATAGATTTAGGTCCTCTTAATTATTTTCTGGGTATCTTGGTTATGCATGATTCTTCAGGGTTGTTTTTATCTCAGAAGAAATATGCTATTGAGGTTTTGAAGATAGCACATATGGTTAATTGTAATCCCAGTCAGACTCCTGTTGACACTGAGTCTAAACCGGGGGATGATGTCGATCCGGTATCTAATCCTACTATATATCAGAGTCTTGCATGTTCTCTTCAGTATCTTACCTTTGGTAACACCTAGTACTTTTCCTAAACCTATTTACTAGCCAAATATTTTATTTTACGTTACCTGAGATCTTAAACTTTTTCTTGCATGATAATTGGGCTTGAGAAATGTGAGATATATTGAGAAACGAGAATTTTATACCTTGATTTTGTTGAAAAAATTATTTCATGAACAATGGTGCAAGTTTCGTTAAATTTCGAGTCCGTTTGCTATGTCGAATGAGCCCCACACCGTTTTGACAGAAAGTATTAGTAAATGACAACTTTGGTCCCCCTCCATTTATTTTCATTTCACACCCCTCACACCCCTAATTTTCATTTCACACCCTCCTACCTTAATATAAATACATTTTATTTTATATTTAATTATTCATTTCTACAAATAAAACACACACACCTACACTCAATTCTCTCTCTCTCTCTCTCTCTCTTGATCTCACCGGCCGACCACCCCACCCCCACTCTGGCGACACCAGCAGAATCCGGCGAGGATTTCGGCCACCAGAAATTTTTCCGACCATCTCTTTTTATTACCCCAACTTGTAGATCGGGACTCCCCGACTCCAACCGTACCACCCACACGCCTTCATCACCTTTTGAACCATCACCACGTGCCACCACTGAGACACCACCTCCTCCTCTCCTTTGTTTCTTTCGACGGTAACATGCTTCACCCCCCCCCCCCCCCCCCTTACCCTTATTTTAAAGGTTTTTCAAAAACCTAACTCGTATTTTTAATAAATCCGATTTTTGTTAAGTTTTTGTTAATAAAATGGTATAAAATTTTTATAAAACCCCTCGTGTGGTCCTTTTCTCGCCGCGACTCGTGTGACTCACCGAGCCAAATCAGTGACTCGGTGAGATCTTGATGTTTCTTGTTGTTGTTTTGTTGTTTTGATGTTGATGGTAAGGTTGTGTTTGGAATTGGAGTTTGATTGGGTTGCGTTTGTTTGATTTGTCCCTCTACCGAGAACTACGACCCCAACGGGTCAAGCCACGACTCGTTATGAGTTGTGGCGAGGTGGGTGATTTGATAGTGTTGATGTTGAGTTGTGCTAGTTTGGATTCGGATGGATTTGATTGAGCCAACCGGGATTCGGATTTGGAAGTTGTGATTAGAGTAGGATTTGGATTGGTTGTGTAGTTTGTATTTGGATTTGTTGGTATTGTTTGCATTTGTGTTTCGGATAACAAGCCGAGAGCCCATTGGCTCGTTGGAATCGAGCCGTGACTCATGTAGTCACGACGAGGGTTTCGGGAAATATATGTTATTTTAAAATTGTTTTATTAATGTTTGAAGATGAAAAAGGTACATATAAGTTTATCAGATAAAATAAAATTAATACACAAATAATATAATTTTTGGAAAAATAAATTAAATATGTATATTTTTTTAAAAGCGATTTTATAAAAGTTAAAAATAGTTTTGACATGTATTTTATAAATAAAACGATAAATAAATAAACATAAACATAGAAGTTTTCCCGGCTCGGTTAGTCGAGCCTTGACTCGAAGAGTTACGGCCAAAGTTGATTATTTAGTTGTTGTGTTTGTTTGTTTGTTTATTATTGTTTTGGTACTGTTTCGGCTTAATTTTATTAAAATGGACTAACGAATATGAAAAGATAAAAATAATAAAAAGTAATAATAGTTAAGAGGCTTGCAACACTTGAACTTGGAATTGAAATAACGTGACGTTGTTATCATTGGACTTGAATTGGACATATTGGATTTACAATATTGGTTATTTGGAAGTTATGGACCTTTTGGTAAACGAGACGACAGTATGTGTTAGACTTTGACTAATTTAACACGTCTGGACCTGAACAAATACGAAACGGTCGATAAAACTGAACAACTAATATACACTCAAATGATATATTCAATTGTATTATATAATTGTGACGTTTAAACGATAAATAATTAATTAATCAAAAAGTCGTTTGACTCGGGAAAACGATGAATAAACGAGTAGGTCATGCCAAAATTTCATACAAACTCTTATAAACCTAATACGTTTATGTGATCTAAAAGCTTTTCAAAAACTTATATGTTTTACCGAATATGACATTTATTTTGGGAAAATGGGGAAAAGCTGGAACTGGTTGTTTGTCTGTTGTTTGTTTATTTGTTTGGTCGTCTATTCTTTTCGATATTCTTCTTTCTTTCATTCTTTCTTCTACTCTCATCTTTCTTGGATATTTTTTGGTGATCGCCGAATTATTCTTTTTCTACTTTCTTGTCTTCCACACGAGACTTAAATGTATTTCTTTTCAAAACGCCATTGAAACTAAAACATTTTTCTCAAGTATTGGTTATTGAATTATTCGAGTATTATTATTGAGTTATGCCATTTAAATTGGTTAGGTTGTGTTGAAGTTCATTTGTCGTGACATATTACTTAATTGCTTTGCTATCTCCTTTCTCTGCTGCTAAGGTGTGATTCATAGCCTCATTTTAAATGTTTTCTGAGAACAATAGTTTATGGTATGCTTTTCCTGACTGGTATGCTTTCCTGATTGGTATGCTTTTCCTAACCGGTATGTTACCTAGCCACAAGCAAGACCCTCCGATCATGAACCATTAATCACTTGCGAGTGAGCGCGAATATAAGGATATAGGCCTATAGGAATTGACCCTCCCGCGCATGTTGACTAAATACGGTCCACATGTGATGTACTATACTTGAATTTCCTAGGTATTTGGCAAGATATCTAGCTTTGGGGGCATTTATTATATTATGAAATTCCGCGGTTACTGTTGACTTATTACAGTTGTTACTGGTAGTGGTTAATGTTTTGCGTGTCATGAGCTTAGCATTATCATTTTATAATATTATATGCACAGGGATGTATATTTCTTGTTGTTGTTACTCGGTAATTGCATTTATTACTTATATCTTCCAGATTAAAATCTTGTGCTCAACTTATTTACTAAACCTATGAATTGCACTCAACCTTTGTGTTGACTTTTAAGCATGTTTTATCTAAGGTAACTAACTAAAGATGCATATCTTTTCAGGCACGATGGAGTAGCTAGGACTTCTTGGAGGCTATCTGTGGCTATTTTATCTTTATGTGGCTATCTTTTTATCTTTCTTCTAAACCTTTTTAAAACTGTGTCTTTTATATTTCTGCTGCTAAAACTTTGTTATTTCCACTGCTAAACTTTGTGTATGTTTTCCGCTGCAACCGATGTTTATTTTCCGCTGCTACTATGTTCAAGAGTCTTTGTACTCTAACGGTTTTGATGAAATAAAATGTGGGTTTTTATTTAAAAACGTCATGTTTGGGATCGTTTTCTATGATGTAATTGTTTTACCCCTCAAGTAATACCCCTGGCTATGTTCCGCTGCCATACCCGAGTAGGGAGTGTTACAGAATGTAACAACACACAAAACCTCATTACTATCATTCCCGTTACAAATACCTATAGTAGGTATTTCACAGGTAAATTTTTGCTTTTTATGTGCATTTATTACTTGCATGACTCACTAGACCTGCTCACGTATCTACACAAGCCAAATAACTCAACACTCACGTCTTATAAACCCCTGGTATGTCAAGCATAAGATCACCACAACACCATAATAAGTAATCTACCAATCTAACACACTAAATATACCACAAAACCCTAATAAACCTTAATGATGTGTGGAATTGCACCATCACGAAAGGTTTTACCTCTCAAGAGATCTTGAGAAGCTTGCAATCCCCACCAGGGAGTGTACCTGTTTGTTGTAGTATAGTATAGTGACAAGTACCGGGGGATTGATCGTTCAACTCATGAATAGAGTTCGCTAGGATTAAAATTCTACTAAACTAGGTCTAACGGTGAGGGATGATTCTTTTTGTATTTTTATATTTTAGATGAAAGCAAGTAAAATCTCGGGTTTTGAAGGAGTGGGCGAAATTAGTTGCTAGTCAACTAACCCTATTAACTAAAGATGCAAACAAAATAAAGTAAAATAAACTTAAACTAAATTATGGTGTAAACAATAATGAGAGAAATGTGTTTACTTAGATTTCGTTACTCCCTAGATATCTTTTACCGGTTGATTAGCTTGTTACAATTGCATGGATGACGGGTTATATTCCTTAATACTAATCGTAGGGCCATGTACGATATTCCCTAACTCTATAGGCTTCTACTTCATTCTAGGTCGAGCCGACTACTAGCTCCTAACGTAGTATCACAGCAGTTGCCTACGTATTAAATACAACCAATAAATCGCAGTACACCTCCGATCATGTTTCTTAAGACGTTCAAGCAAGTTACCAATTGGAAGTCTGCCAGTTTTCTTAAGTCTAACATCGAATTAAATCATCCACAACAATTATAAACAAACCATCAACCAATAATCAACATCTAGGTTTCATTACATCTAAGCAAACACAAGAAAAACATAGCCTAGCATGTTAAAAAGAAGACAAGCATAAGATAAAATCAAACAACACATAAACATATTGAATAATTATTGGAAAACTTATCTTCAATTGAACATGGATGGAACAAGGGTTAAAACCCTTGTTGTTACAGAAAATTCGTCTAGGGTTTGCACACAAAAGTTCTCCAAAAGTTCCCCCGCCTAATGAATGAAAATTAGAAAACTATATATAGATTTTACACCTTGCGGCGTCACGTTATAGTGTGTGACGCCGTCAACTCGCCTCCAAATTAAAGGTCGTATTGCCTAGATCCAATCTTGACGCCGTCATGTTAAGAATAAGCTCTGGGCCATCACTTGTAAATCAATCCTGACGGCCTTGGTGATGCCGTCAGGCATTTTTGCCTTGGAATTGTTCTGGGCCGTCATGTGTAAATCGATCCTGATGGCCTTGGTGACGCCGTTAGGCGTTTTTGCCTTGAAATTGTTCTGGGCCGTCATGTGTATTTTCCATATCCATCTCTTTTCCAAGCTTGACGCCGTCACTTGTATGGCCTTTACGCCGTCAGGTACTGTTCTCAGCAAGGATTTTGAGACATTGTTGTTTTCTTCACTTAATCGCTCCAAAAACGTCCAAAATGCTTCCTTTTCCAGATTTATCCTCAAAAGTACCTAAAATGACAAAAGGAACGATTTAGGGTAATAATTGATCAAATAATCATGAATTCGGGCTTAAATGACCCCCCAAAAGTGGTACACTTTTCGCCTTATCAAATGCCCTTACACTTGAGATTTGTTTGTCCTCAAGAAAATGCGCTTTTATTCTAATCAAAATACAAGCTAGGGGTCATTTAACACTAATATAAAAGTAATTACAACAAATAATCATTCCACTTAAAACAAAAAACAAGCACGGAGGTTATACACTAGCACCTCACAAATAGTATTTAGATGCTTACATCTCTCGGGTGTAATAAAGTATATATCACAATATGGAAATGGAAAACATCTCTCACTACCTGTCATAGCAAATAGATTACCATAGGCTTGGGAAAGGATCAAACCTCCACCACTTGGCGTAAGCACCTAGGATAAACTATCAAAGAGGTCTTTTAAAGGGTTATAACGTGAGGTGTAGGGATATGATAAACACGGTTTTGTTGGATAAAGGCAATATTTACTGGTGGCGACTTAATCATCTTCGTTAATTACATGTATAATATGGCATTGCTAAGTCAAGACTCGACTCGACTTAAGCTAATCAAAGACTAACAAAAATATAAAACAAAGATAAAAGGAAATGGGATGGTAGTCAGTATGTTTTTCTTTTCTTTTTCTATTTTTTTTCTTGATTTTTCGATTTTTTTTTATTTTTATTTATTTATTTATTTATTTTTTTTTTGCATACACTCTTGCCCTACCATCCAAAATAATATATCATAAGGTATTTACGTCCCCCTTACACTTGAACTTTTACATACTTTACAATCAACTATTCTAATGACTCGAATTAAGATAATCAAAACACTTGGAGTACTTTTAAAATTAACGCACATATGGGGGTAATATATGATGTTCTTCCCCATTACTCCATAACAATAGTACTTTACCCATGAGTCCCAATCGTCCCAAAATAATATGTACAAGATATGACTCGACTTAGCAACCATGTAATCAATTAGACAATTAACTAAGGGTTTAAACAAATAACAATAATGCACTAAAGATGAGTGCATACACGGAAGGCTAAGGCGATTCGGTTGCACATTTGGGGTGAATTGTAACAAATTCTATCCTTAAGTAAAAATGCTTAAAGTTAGAAACGAAAAAGATAGGCTCGGAGGGGTGTACTAGGGGTATCGTGTACTAAAAATGAGTACAACGCAAAGGTGTGGAAAAAATTAATTGACTTTACTAGTCAAGTTAATTGACTTAAATGGTCAAGTAATTATGATATGGGTTTAACACAAGGGTGATCCTAATGCCTCTTATCATGTAGTAAATCCTACTACACGAATGTAGTCTCACTAGCGGTCTCGAGATGCATCACTAACGCAAGTTCTGGAATCTAAGTACTACCGATACACTCATAAGCACTAATAATAAATGTTTTTCCTAACAAATCTAAAGGCGAACCTCACATATTTGGGTGGAAAATTTTTTTGAGTGGTACGGTTTTTGTGCTAGTCATACAACTCCTATCCATGAGATGATCATTAAGGCTAAAGCTTCACTCCTAAATGTTGTAAAAAATTTAAATTTGGCGCTAAAATTGCACTAACAAGTATTTCTCTTAGTTTTATTACACACCTACTATTGAACGAACAAACTCAATCATAATTGTATTCTCTAAGGTATCATTATTTACCCTCCCCATACACTTAAGCTAAACATTATCCCCAATGTTCAATAATAAGATGTAAAAGAAAATAAGGTAAAAGAATGAAAACAAATACTCCCCTGATTCGTTCGGTGTGGATAGTGTGTCAACAAGGTTAGATCTTCTTTCAAGAAAATGAACTTTGAAAGCTTCCCTCCAGAAATATAAATCATCCTCTTGTCCAATGTAACCTGTTAAACCTGAGAAAACAATAAAGGCAAACCTCGCGTAAAATCGGCGGCAATCTATATATACTAAAAATCCTAGAAAGCAAATTAAGATATATTGCTTGTGGAATGAATGTTTGCAGATTTCCTGGAGTTTATAAAACTAAATAATCAACAAAAACTTTAAGACTCCTGTATAAACAAAACTCGCAAAATTTTTCAGAATTTATGTACCTGACGCCGTCAGGTTATAACTCCTGACGCCGTCAGAATATTCCTGCAAAAATCTCATGTTAAGTTTTCGGAAAATTTCTAGAAAAACTTATGTCTTACTTCCTGGAAAATCCTGCAAAACATCATTATGACTCGATACAAGCATTTGACTCAAACAATTACTAATATACATGTTCATTTAATATTGTTGTGGTTCATGCTCAATTTTGTTCTTATAAACAAATTTAGGTCTCCCTTACACTTAGCTTTTGCAAAATACCTTTATATGTAATTAAGACGAAGTTAAAAACAAAATAAAGCATTTTCACAATTTACTTTGAACCATGATCCACAAACAATAAAAATAAAACACGCATACGAAAACAAATGAAATCAAACAAACAAAACAAATAAAACAAATAAAACTTGGGTTGCCGGCCAAGAAGCGCTTTTCTTTATTTACGAGTCTTGTAGCTAGACTCAAGGTCACGGGCTATCACGTGACCTCGTCATTGGTCACGATCTCTAGGTCATGCTCAATCTTAGTTTTGTACTCCAGAACTAATTGCAAGCATTCCTTATAGAAACCAAATGTTCTACTCAAAACATAGTCTACTCCTCTACGTCTATCCTCGTCATTCCTATAGTAGACCGCTTGCTTTTGTTCCTTTTCAATGTTTGACAAGAGCAGGAATTGTTCAATCTTATATGACATTTGGTAAGCTATCTCATCGCTCTCTTCTTTGAACCTAACTATCCCTAGAGACGGGTCCTAATTCATCTTAGAGGCCTCAACAAATGGCTTTCCGAACACAACTTGACTTAAACAACCATCTATTACCGGACGAATATCTTCTACGATCACAAAATCGGTAACATAAGTGAAATTTCCTACAAAGACGTGCAATCCTTTCACTCTTCCCACAAAGTTACTCATCCAACTCGTGTTGGGCATCATCCTATATCCAAGTCGCTTCTTCATTACCCAATTGTAATGGGTCCTAGTCATAATGTTTATGGGAGATCTAAGATCGATGTAGGCTTTCCACACATGCATATGCCCAATGTTGCATGGTATGTTGATGTTAGAGGGATCACCCGCTTTGATGATTGGTGAACCAAGGATGTATGGTGTCTCGGGGTCATCGAATAGATCCTTATGGTATTCCCGTTCTTCCTTGGTAGGTAACCTATTAAAGTATTCCTCTACATTTTCTACTTCCTCAACTTCCTCTTCCTTTTTCTCTACAACTTCCTTAATCTCATCTGTATCACTTTCTTCCTTATTATTATCGACTGGCTTAATAGTGACTACATTGACAAAGTGGACATGTTTAGATGATGAAGGGTCCTTAATTTGGGTTCCGCTACTGGTGTCCCTAGTGTCCTTCCTTGGTGTAGTAAGCACTTGGTTCTTGAGAGCTTTCAACAAGTTGTCAATTTAATTGGTCATCTCCGCTTGTTGTTGATTGAATTCGAATTCAAACTTAGCTATGCGGGCCTCTTGAGATGCCATAAATTTGGACATCAATCATTCAAGATTATTGGTACTACCATAGTTGTTGGAAGAATTTTTGTTGAAAGTACGGTTAAAGGGTGAACCGTTTGGTTGGAATCGATTAGGTGGAGTGGAAGAATTGTTTTGGGGCAGGTTTTGGATTTGCTTCCACCTAAGGTTCGGGTGATTTTTCCAAGAGGGATTGTATGAATCACCGTAGGGGTTTGGCTCAGGTTTGAAAGTGTACCACTTATCTCCCGCTCTGTCGGTACGCGAGGATGCGTAATCCGCAAAAGCTTGTTCGGGGAGTTCCATGCAATCACGAGTCTCGTGGGGCCCACTACATAATTCGCACGAAGAAGTGATTTTGTTCACTTGGCTTGAAGGTTTAGGAGCTTCGTAGGATTTCATGAGAAACTTGACTTGGTCTTCAAGTTCCATGATCCTACGATCGGGAGTGCTTGAATTGTTCGAAGGCAAAGATATTGCCTTGACTGTTTTGTTCTGTCACACCCCCAATTTACCTGACTTGCAGCGGAATGGAATACCTGGGGGTGTCTGTCATAGCACCACAGTTACAGTTACATTGAACGACCTAAAGTGTCGTTTGGAAAATATTGCATTTGATCATTGGAATAATCCAGAGTTTACAAAATGAGGTCCCCAAAATGTGTTGCATGTTTATGAAAAACAAGTCATACTAGATCAAACGTTTACATAAGTGCATGAAATAATGATGAGACGCGTCGACTCCGCGACTCCATGAAGGTCCAAATGCATGTCACATGAGCTACCTTAATAACCTGAAATACATTGCTAAAACGTCAACACGAATGTTGGTGAATTCCATAGGTTTGTAAAATGTAATGATGTACGGCCACCACAAGTAAAAGTGCAAGATAAAAATCTCATGAAAATTGTACAATAGCCTTAAGCTCATGACACCGAAGCTATGACTGATGAAATTATGCCCCTCCTGAATGTTCTGCCGAAACACTCAAATGTAAAAGACATGAAATGCATCCGCTTACTGTTGGTAATCACTACCACAGATGGAGGTGTCACCCTCAATAGATCTATCCACTCACTCTCGCTTAACGGTAAATTAACGGTTCATGATGTTACAGGGGACTTATCACATGGCAAGGTAACTTAAGCTATGTACATGTGTTTGAATACTTGGGCTCGTACTAAAATGATTGATGCAATGTATTCCCCCCGTGGGATTTAAAAACAATCAAAAATGTTGAATTGAAAACGGGGCTATGAAAACTCACCTTAACTGATGAAACTGTGATGAAGTGAAATGAACAACAATGAACAATTAGCTGCCGCAACCCAATATGATGGTACCATGAACATGTAATGAACTGAAAGACAAGGCGCGCACACTAGCCGCAACCTAATGTGAATGATGAACGATCTACTTTAGATCATGAAATGATGTTATGAATGTCCATGCACATGTTTCCTATACTACTCTACTCTTTGAAAAACACTTGTTGTTATCAAAAGTATATATTCCAAGACTTAGGAAAAATATGGCTATTAGAAAAATAAACTAGTTGTAATATATATACTTATATATATATCGTATGTACCAATGTTTGTGTTGAAATCCTTGAAATAACGCCTTGTAGTAATGAAAATATACTTGTAATCACTAATACATCGTTAGTTATGAAATTGGGTACTTGGTTAATATTTCTAGAAAATCTAGAATTTAGTACGTAGTGTTATTATTATTTATAAAAGCTGCCAATTATAGAGGATTTTTGCCGATATTGAAACGTGAATATCTTTGTCGTTATAAGCCCGTTTTACTTGTTCTTTATATCCATGGTTATGTCTTAACATGTAGTAATATATTTTAGAAAGCTTGAACCCTCCGGGTTACGTCTAAAGTCTCTTTTTGTCCGACGAAAAACGTCCATCAGCATGTATTTTTCCGGAAAATAGTTTTCGTCAATAAACTTGCAAAAATCATAACTTCTTCGTTATAAACTCTTTTTAATCTGTTCTTTCGCCTACGGATTCGTTTTTGAAAGTATTTTCTAAAAATTTTGCCAAAGTTTACTTTGTATTTACTGATTTTCCAGAATTTCACAAAATGGGACAGCATGTTTATAAACTTGTTACAAATCCATTTCCAAGGTTCAAAACTAGTTTCTACTTCAACCAAATCTCTTGCAAACACCACAAAGCTATACTAATCCTACCATACACCTTCTTAGGGTGCCATGGGTTCCTAATGACTAGTAATCAAGTTAATTTAACAAAGAAACACCTAAATCACAATCTAGGGTTTGTATGTTCAAAAAGTCTTCAAAAATAAAGTGGTATAACTAGTTTGTGCATGAAATTAAGCATGAATACTATAAGATACATATGTTAATTAGATGAAAACATGAAAATAAATTTGAATACTCACTTTGAAATAATAGGTGATTAGATGATGAGAAACCTTGGATTACTTGTGTTTTTGATGCAAGAATCTTGATTAGACCAACAAAATGAACAACTTTGATGCTTTGTACTAAGAAAAATAATGGGTTTTGGTTGGGGATCTTAATTGGGTTGTGGGTTTAGAGGTGAGGAAGAAAGGAAGAAAACTTTTTGGCTTATGAAAAGTGATGTTATGATTTTTGGTTTTTGATTTTGATATAAGTTTTGAGGTTTATAGTTTAATATGATTACATAAATGCACAAGGTTAACAAAATAAAATCCATGTGGTCTAGGGGTGGGCATGGCCGGTTTTCAATGTGAACAAGAGAAGCAAAATCGGTTTTGAGTTGCATAAGATAAGTTAGTGTAGTATTAGTTGTGGTTTTTATTAATTTGGTTATAATCGGGTACCGGGTTTGCTAGAAATAAATATTAACGAAGTTAACCGGGACTTAATAAAGTCATAAAAATGTTAGAAATATGTTGGGTACAATTACTGAGTGTTCGGGTGATTATTGTTTAGTTTTCACGAAAACCGTCGTAATATTCATAAACTCGCGTTAAAAATAAAATAAATTTCCAAAATACTGGGTAACTGAATGTTATAACTTTTATGATGATAAAATGGATATAAAAATATGTCGGGACCATTGTGGGAATATTTAGATATATTCGTCGTGTATAAACCGGGTGTTAACGTTTATTTATAAATAATTATAAGGAAAACGTTAAATGTATAAAATATACAAATTTGAAAATCCTAAGAGTGGTATAACATGTAAATAACCTACTGATGATATGCAGACTATCTCCAGTCCGTATGAAATGTCATTACTGATAATGCATGAATTCGCACCTGAACCAATACGGTTACGCGAATTTGAATACCCGTAAACTAAATTTACGATGAAATGTGTAATGCACGTGAATGATGAAATCTTTTCCTGCAATGAATAGTGTTCTGTGAATAGTAAAATTTTTGAATGCTTCTCGGAATGTCAAACTGACACAAAAAATGATGAATAGTAAACTGATGAATAGTGTTTTGATGAATAGTGTTTGATGAATAGTGTTTTTCCAAAGTTCGGGAAATGACCTGAAATGGTGAGTTGTGACAGTTTTCCCCTCTAAATGGAACTTCGTCCCGAAGTTCAGTTTATGTTGGTTTCTGAAAACATATATGTGAAAAGGTTATGATATTCGAGAATTCCAGCGAACTCTAACGATAGGAATTCGACTCTGATTCAACTGTTTGACCACACGGTTCATGATTTCTGTTGGTTCTCTTACAAGGTCTGAGGTTGTCATTTGGGTTGGATCCCTTCCAATGGAATCATGAGTGACTCATCTGAAAGTCATTTATGGGGATTTGAAAATGTGAAATATGTTCGTGTAATCCTGTTGTTCTCTGGCAATGTTCAAGTCTGACGGCCACTATGCCTTCTCTGTCAAAATATAAATGGTCCAGTGTATATTGGTGTAACTTTCCAAGTTTTCTGAACGATAACATGCCTTTCCTAGGCAAAACTTTCTGCATAACTCTGCAGAACTTGAAGTTTTAATGGTTTACAACTTATTGAACTTGTAACTGATTCTTGACTTGTAGAAAATTTCTGGTTATCTCATGAATGCCTACTGAACTAGTGAGTTGAGCTTTTTCTGAGTTTGGCCCATCAATCGATGGTCTGCGCTTCTTAATGTTTTAAATGTGATACTGGTAATATATACTGCTGAATTCTGCCAGAACTCAAATTTGTATGCTAGTTGGTCGATTCTAAAATGAATCTTAAATAGCCCAATATGCTAAAGGTTCAACCTCTCTTGTTATCCAATTTGTATCATGCCAATACAAGGCAATGCTTTTAACTTAATTTGTTCTCCTACTTGAATCTGGATGGTTTGTTGTTCAGGATATCCAATCCAAATGATGGGTGTTATGTACCAACCTAACTTCTGCCAGTTTCTCGCTGTTGGTGTGATAACTATTGTTGTAGATGAATTTGATTTATGTTAAGTGATTAGTCCAACCATTTATAAGGTCAATCACTCATGCTCTGAGCATACTTTCCTATGTTTGAATTGTTCTCTCGCTTTGACCATCGGTCTGAGGACGATAAGTGATGTTCACATCTAGTTGGGTTTCTGAAGGAAATTCTGAAATGATTGCTTGAAGTCCACGGTGAATTCGGTTTCCTTAGCAGGAATAACTGAAATAGGTACAACAAACCTTTGTGACTAATTCCATAACGTTCGGTCCCTCGAACTTGGCGTTATCTGAAGGGATAGAATATAGGTAACAATTTGATTCCTTGTGTTTTGTTCCAACGGGTGATAAGACATATGTCCTTCTTTGTCTATTGGGTTTGGTCTCCACTATTGAAGTTCGTGATCAATTTGTGATGTTCCTCCTAATTCCTTCATCACATAATCCAAATATTCTCTATTGTCCAGTCACAAATCCTAAATGCATAAGCGATGTTGTAGGGAAATTTGTTCTGGAAATTTGTCTCGTGATTGTGAGTTTTGGTTGAAATCTTTTTCTGAATAAACGAGTTTAGAAAAATGAAGCAAATGATTTACTGGGTAATATTTTTCTTGATGATTCAAAATCCAGTAGTTATGAAATAGGAACTGTTTTCAAACATGTTGTGATTAAGACTGCTTACCAAAGTTTGATGTCTATTATATATTTCTCATTGTACAATAGTGTTGCTAAAGATTGACCAAAAAGGATCATACTTGTTCAAAATAGGAATTTCAGAAATCATTTTTCCACAAGGTATGTGATTTATGTAAACGCATCAACTTTATTTAAAAGTGAAAACACTAACAAGGATAAAATGGTAGAATAGGAAATGTTCGCTTAAATGCATAGATGTCTAACACTTAGTTCCTGAGGTTAGATAATGTCTATTGGTGGTTATTTGGCATAACTACAAGCATAGGTATTTAGACTAACTTAAGTCCTGAAATATTTTATCGTTGTAATTGGCAAGACGAAGGTATCACTTGATGTTGTGTCGATGAATGTCTATTCTGTTTTCCCATGTAGATGAGGAGATATGTTCTGGTTTGATCCCTTGCTTGGTATGAAGGTGAGGTTATCTGAAATTTCTAGTGACATAAGGCCTTAGAGGAAATTACATCGATATTCTTAATTCAAACAATTGTCCTTTGTGAAAACTTACTGCAGGAAAGTTTATGTATGGATGAGGCCATGTTTAAATGAAATGCTCTACAGTCTCAATTAGAAGCTTGGTTTATTTCTATTGTGTTGTCCTGCGGACATCTATATTGAGTTCAATCCTGTAGCTCAGTCTAGCTAGTACCTTTAAATGATAGAATTTGACAACTAAGTCAGAGATGGTGATTCAGATGGTCTCGCAGTATTTGTGGATTGTTGTTGAGTTATCAATTCTCTCTCTATATACTTCTAGTTCTGGTTAGTAGTTCTGTAATCCTTTCGTTGCTTCTATTGTATAGAGGAATCCTGCATGTAATTGATATGGAAAGTCTCTTCTAGGGAAGTCAATGGGAAAAATCCAACTTAATGGCTAAGTGAGTGACAGGTGGGGTAAGTATCCAGGGATAGTTCGGCAAAGGGATGTTTATGGAAAGGTTCCTTTGTTTACAAAACTTTTACATGAAGATTGTTATTAACAATCCTTTGAAAAGGTAATTATTTCCTTCATGGCATAATCCTTCCTGAATTTTACATAGGTGATCAGGCTATGTATAATTGAGGACTAATGATGCGATGTTGGATTTTGTCAGAATATCATAACTCTTCTCAAAAGTTTTAGATGGTGTTCAACGCATTGTTATTAAAATGGTATCCTGATGTTTTCTTTCAAATAACATGAAAATTGCCTCGCGTAATAATAGTAAATACTTGGTGTAATGACAGAAAAATCAATTTATAGGATGGAAATAAAATAGCTTACTTCAGAAATTTTTCTGTAAAACAGTTTCCCCATATGATAGTAAAATAGCTTGAATGGTGTATCGGATACATGGGTGAATCTTGTCGAATGGTAATAGTCTACTAATTCGTCAAATACGAAATCAACCTAAACCCTGATAAGACAATGCTAAAATGTTGCGAAACGATTGAAGTCTGAGCACTTGGGATAGAAAATGGAGTAAACGATGGTTATGATTATCACCTAGGTAACAAAGGATAGATACCACATTGGATAGAAAAGTGCTTAATACAACTAGGTTATGTCATCGTACTAACGGAAAGTACAAAAAGAAAGATACAACCCTAAAGGGCTCGAACTACGGTTTATATATTGAAACAAAGCTCCTCCTGCTGAAGCATTGTTGTTATCCTTGATGTCTCGGCGTGAACTATGAGTTCCTTTGCCTCGATCGCCATTTTGATAGCTTCAGACATGGCATCGGGTTCTCATGCGATGACCAACATACGAATTCCATGGGAGAGTCCCCCAATGTACTTTTCAAGTTTCTTGCTTTTCGGTTCATCCATTGCAGAACCTAGTCATGTTAATTCATAAAAATGAGTAGTGTACTCGTCACATCATTTCCTACCATGATAAAGTTTAGTGTTTCCTGTTCCCTTGTTCGTAATTCACTTCTTACACAAAATGTTATACCCATCATCCTTCTTAGTTTCTCCCAATAGTGTGAGTAGGCAGTATCAACTCCTACCATCTTAATATGTTCGGTCCACCATTCCTGGGCATGATCCTGAAAAGTGCATGTGGCGAACTTAACCTTGTATTCCTTACGACAGTCGCCACATTGAAATATTGTTTCTATTTCTTCGAACCATTTGAGAAATTTCTTTGTGTTTCTAGTTCCGCTAAAGGAGGGAGGATTGCACCCCATAAATTCCACGTGAGTAAGTTCCTTAGTGAGGGCGGTGACTATGTTCTTGGCAATGACTTGTCCAACAGCAGCTTGCGTCATGCTTGAAATGGTTTGCTTAAATTTCTCTTCATCAAATCATAAGTGACCATGAGGGTATATAGTTAATCAAAGCCATCATATTCACAACACATGAATATAATACATGAAAATTTCGGTCTACGTGAACCGGTATCACAAATAGCACAACCATTTCTTACATAGTAGAGTCACACTTGATATATTTGTTTGTACAACAATCAAAAGACAACAAGTTCTTTAGACTATGTCCCACACTTTCTGTGGCTAGGATAATAGTAAAAGCTAGTGAGGATATAAATCTGGTCTAGGGACTTCCTGGTGTCCCTCTGTGTGAAATCAGGTTTGTGGCATCATAAGGTCGAGATAGTCCTGAAGTGGTGTCTGAAGTTGTGCATCTATCAAATCTTAGATAATGTAGGTTCTGAACCATTCCTAAAGAATCTGCGGATGTTCCTGTTGAGTCCGTGATATTTGTGTTATCTACTAGGTGTTATCTAGTTCATGGCAAGTGGGAATGGAAAAGGAAAATGACAATGATGGTACCAATGAATGAAATACTACCCTCTTTCGCGCTACCTCGCGACATCCAAAAGGTAAAACTAAAGTACACACTGTGGGAAGGCCAATAGTGTAATAAGTAACTGATGGTGGTGATAGTACCTGAGTAGTAAGTGCCCTACTAGTGATGGAAAGAAAACACACTATCTTCCTTGCAATAAGCATCCTAATAAGTCCATTAAGATTAATTCTGAATACACTACCAAAAGGCATTCTATGTACGGGCTGAATGATAGGAAAACCCTGTTCCTATGGCAAATCAATAGTACTAATGGTGGTGTAAATGCAACTGGTGGTATAATGGTAGTGGAAGATGACAAGGCATCTTCAATGTCGGAATCCGATAAAAGGATGTCAGGGTGAGTATCTGAAGACATGTCACTTGTGAACCAGGTCAATAAAATGATATACATATACGGATATGAGTATAAATAACTCGCACAGGGTATGTATGAAACAACATGTATCATGATTATGCACTTATGATGAAATGATGAGATGCTATGCTGATGTGGTTATAGTCTAGGGTCCAAGATACACCCTAGTTCGCTATAACCTTAGCTCTGATGCCAATCTGTCACACCCCCAATTTACCTGACTTGCAGCGGAATGGAATACCTGGGGGTGTCTGTCATAGCACCACAGTTACAGTTACATTGAACGACCTAAAGTGTCGTTTGGAAAATACTGCATTTGATCATTGGAATAATCCAGAGTTTACAAAATGAGGTCCCCAAAATGTGTTGCATGTTTATGAAAAACAAGTCATACTAGATCAAACGTTTACATAAGTGCATGAAATAATGATGAGACGCGTCGACTCCGCGACTCCATGAAGGTCCAAATGCATGTCACATGAGCTACCTTAATAACCTGAAATACATTGCTAAAACGTCAACACGAATGTTGGTGAATTCCATAGGTTTGTAAAATGTAATGATGTACGGCCACCACAAGTAAAAGTGCAAGATAAAAATCTCATGAAAATTGTACAATAGCCTTAAGCTCATGACACCGAAGCTATGACTGATGAAACTATGCCCCTCCTGAATGTTCTGCCGAAACACTCAAATGTAAAAGACATGAAATGCATCCGCTTACTGTTGGTAATCACTACCACGGATGGAGGTGTCACCCTCAATAGATCTATCCACTCACTCTCGCTTAACGGTAAATTAACGGTTCATGATGTTACAGGGGACTTATCACATGGCAAGGTAACTTAAGCTATGTACATGTGTTTGAATACTTGGGCTCGTACTAAAATGATTGATGCAATGTATTCCCCCCGTGGGATTTGAAAACAATCAAAAATGTTGAATTGAAAACGGGGCTATGAAAACTCACCTTAACTGATGAAACTGTGATGAAGTGAAATGAACAACAATGAACAATTAGCTGCCGCAACCCAATATGATGGTACCATGAACATGTAATGAACTGAAAGACAAGGCGCGCACACTAGCCGCAACCTAATGTGAATGATGAACGATCTACTTTAGATCATGAAATGATGTTATGAATGTCCATGCACATGTTTCCTATACCACTCTACTCTTTGAAAAACACTTGTTGTTATCAAAAGTATATATTCCAAGACTTAGGAAAAATATGGCTATTAGAAAAATAAACTAGTTGTAATATATATACTTATATATATATCGTATGTACCAATGTTTGTGTTGAAATCCTTGGTTTGAAATAACGCCTTGTAGTAATGAAAATATACTTGTAATCACTAATACATCATTAGTTATGAAATTGGGTACTTGGTTAATATTTCTAGAAAATCTAGAATTTAGTACGTAGTGTTATTATTATTTATAAAAGCTGCCAATTATAGAAGATTTTTGCCGATATTGAAACGTGAATATCTTTGTCGTTATAAGCCCGTTTTACTTGTTCTTTATATCCATGGTTACGTCTTAACATGTAGTAATATATTTTAGAAAGCTTGAACCCTCCGGGTTACGTCTAAAGTCTCTTTTTGTCCGACGAAAAACGTCCATCAGCATGTATTTTTCCGGAAAATAGTTTTCGTCAATAAACTTGCAAAAATCATAACTTCTTCGTTATAAACTCTTTTTAATCCGTTCTTTCGCCTACGGATTCGTTTTTGAAAGTATTTTCTAAATTTTTTTCCAAAGTTTACTTTGTATTTACTGATTTTCCAGAATTTCACAAAATGGGACAGCATGTTTATAAACTTGTTACAAATCCATTTCCAAGGTTCAAAACTAGTTTCTACTTCAACCAAATCTCTTGCAAACACCACAAAGCTATACTAATCCTACCATACACCTTCTTAGGGTGCCATGGGTTCCTAATGACTAGTAATCAAGTTAATTTAACAAAGAAACACCTAAATCACAATCTAGGGTTTGTATGTTCAAAAAGTCTTCAAAAATAAAGTGGTATAACTAGTTTGTGCATGAAATTAAGCATGAATACTATAAGATACATATGTTAATTAGATGAAAACATGAAAATAAATTTGAATACTCACTTTGAAATAATAGGTGATTAGATGATGAGAAACCTTGGATTACTTGTGTTTTTGATGCAAGAATCTTGATTAGACCAACAAAATGAACAACTTTGATGCTTTGTACTAAGAAAAATAATGGGTTTTGGTTGGGGATCTTAATTGGGTCGTGGGTTTAGAGGTGAGGAAGAAAGGAAGAAAACTTTTTGGCTTATGAAAAGTGATGTTATGATTTTTGGTTTTTGGTTTTGATATAAGTTTTGAGGTTTATAGTTTAAT
This sequence comes from Artemisia argyi, assembly GCA_030686995.1. Lineage (NCBI taxonomy): Eukaryota > Viridiplantae > Streptophyta > Magnoliopsida > Asterales > Asteraceae > Artemisia > Artemisia argyi. The sequence goes on along the minus strand of CM060690.1, from coordinate 109,361,295 downwards.
ATGATTACATAAATGCACAAGGTTAACAAAATAAAATCCATGTGGTCTAGGGTTGGGCATGGCCGGTTTTCAATGTGAACAAGAGAAGCAAAATCGGTTTTGAGTTGCATAAGATAAGTTAGTGTAGTATTAGTTGTGGTTTTTATTAATTTGGTTATAATCGGGTACCGGGTTTGCTAGAAATAAATATTAACGAAGTTAACCGGGACTTAATAAAGTCATAAAAATGTTAGAAATATGTTGGGTACAATTACTGAGTGTTCGGGTGATTATTGTTTAGTTTTCACGAAAACCGTCGTAATATTCATAAACTCGCGTTAAAAATAAAATAAATTTCCAAAATACTGGGTAACTGAATGTTATAACTTTTATGATGATAAAATGGATATAAAAATATGTCGGGACCATTGTGGGAATATTTAGATATATTCGTCGTGTATAAACCGGGTGTTAACGTTTATTTATAAATAATTATAAGGAAAACGTTAAATGTATAAAATATACAAATTTAAAAATCCTAAGAGTGGTATAACATGTAAATGACCTACTGATGATATGCAGACTATCTCCAGTCCGTATGAAATGTCATTACTGATAATGCATGAATTCGCACCTGAACCAATACGGTTACGCGAATTTGAATACCCGTAAACTAAATTTACGATGAAATGTGTAATGCACGTGAATGATGAAATCTTTTCCCGCAATGAATAGTGTTCCGTGAATAGTAAAATTTTTGAATGCTTCTCGGAATGTCAAACTGACACCAAAAATGATGAATAGTAAACTGATGAATAGTGTTTTGATGAATAGTGTTTGATGAATAGTGTTTTTCCAAAGTTCGGGAAATGACCTGAAATGGTGAGTTGTGACATGTTCAAATCACGTGGATCATTCCTACTTTCGTTGTCATAGAGAGCAAGATCTTCTATGAGTTCCTATGATTCTTCCGCACTTAAATCACGAAGCTTGCCACCGGCCGATTGGTCAATGATTCGCCTTGTGGAGAGATCGATATGGTCATAGAAAATTTGGACTTGGAGCCAAAGATCTATGCCATGATGAGGGACTTTTTGGAGTAACTCCTTAAAACGAGTCCATGCTTCATAGAGAGTTTCGCCTTGACGTTGTTGGAACATCTAGATGTCATTTCTAAGCTTAGTAGTTCTCCCCGGTGGGAAAAATTGAGCAAGGAAACGAGTGGTGAGATCATCCCAAGAGGTGATGGATCCCGCGGGTAAACGCTCAAGCCATTGACTAGCTTGGTCACGTAGAGAGAATTGGAAGAGACGCAATCGGGTCGTCTCTCGAGTTACAACATCAAGGTCTATGGAATCTACTATTTTGAGGAAATCCTTGAGATGTTGATTAGGATCTTCGGAACGAAGTCCATGGAATGCACATCCGCTTTGCACCAATCGGATGGTGTCGGATTGCAAGGGAGACACATTGGCTCCTTGAGTGAGCTCAATGGTGTTTCGATAGCCTTGGTGGCTAGGACGGGAATACTCTCCTAAAGTTCGGGGTCTAGGAGGTTGGTTTGGTTGTGGTGGGTTTTGTGAATGGTTTTTTTGTGGAGGGTTGATAGGGTCAAAGAGATTACCACCTTCCATGATGGCGGATGGTAAAAGTTACGAACAAAGGAATGAAGAAATGAGATAGACTAAAGAAGACCTAAATGTAAAATAAAAATCTTACTAAAAAGGAATCTAGTAAGTAGACCTAATAAAAAGAAATTCCAACCAAAACTTGATGCGTGGAATTGCACCCTCGCAAAAGGTTTTACCTCTCAAGGGATCTTGAGAAGCTTGCAATCCCCACCAGGCAGTGTACCTGTTCGTTGTAGTACAGTATAGTGACAAGTACCGGGGGATTAATCGTTCAACTCAAGAATAGTGTTCGATAGGATTAAAATTCTACTAAACTAGGTATAAGGGTGAGGGATGATTCTTTTTGTATTTTTATATTTTAAATGAAAGCAAGTAAAATCTCGGGCTTTGAAGGAGTGGGCGGAATTAGTTGCTAGTCAACTAACCCAATTAACTAAAGATGCAAACAAAATAAAGTAAAATAAACTTAAACTAAATTATGGTGTAAACAATAATGAGAGAAATGTGTTTACTTAGATTTCATTACTCCCTAGATATCTTTTACCGGTTAATTAGCTTGTTACAATTGCATGGATGACGGGTTATATTCCTTAATACTATTCGTAGGGCCATTACGATATTCCCTAACTCTATAGGCTTCTACTTCATTCTAGGTTGAGTCGACTACTAGCTCCAAACGTAGTATCACTAGCAGTTTCCTACGCATTAAATACAACCAATAAATCGCAGTACACCTTCGATCATTTTTCTTAAGACGTTCAAGCAAGTTACCAATTGGAAGTCTGCCAGTTTTCTTAAGCCTAACATCGAATTCAATCATCCACAACAATTATAAACAAACCATCAACCAATAATCAACATCTAGGTTTCATTACATCTAAGTAAACACAAGAAAAACCTAGCCTAGCATGTTAAAAAGAAGACAAGCATAAGATAAAATCAAACAACACATAGACATATTGAATAATTATTGGAAAACTTATCTTCAATTGAACATGGATGGACCAAGGGTTGAAACCCTTGTTGTTACAGAAAATTTGTCTAGGGTTTGCACACAAAAGTTCTCCAAAGGTTCCCCCACCTAATGAACGAAAATTAGAAAACTATATATAGATTTTACACCTTGACGGCATCATGTTATAGTGTGTGACGCCGTCAACTCGCCGCCAAATTAAAGGTCATATTGCCTAGATCCAATCTTGACGCCGTCATGTTGAGAATAAGCTCTGGTCCGTCACTTGTAAATCAATCTTGACGGCCTTGGTGATGTCGTCAGGCATTTTTGCCCTGAAATTGTTCTGGGCCGTCATGTGTAAATCGATCCTGACGGCCTTGGTGACGCCGTCAGGCGTTTTTGCCTTGAAATTATTCTGGGCCGTCATGTGTATTTTTCATATCCACCTCTTTGGCCAAGCTTGACGCCGTCAGGTACTATTCCCAGCAAGGATTTTGAGACTTTGTCGTTTTCTTCACTTTATCGCTCTAAAAACGTCAAAAAGGCTTCCTTTTCCAGATTTCTCCTCAAAAGTTCCTAAAATGACAAAAGGAACGATTAAGGGTAATAATTGATCCAATAATCACGAATTCGGGCTTAAATGACCCCCCAAAAGCGCTACACTTTTCACCTTATCACTAAACTAAACCCTAATTCGGTCTATGTGCTTATTTGAACCTGTATGCTTAACTTAACTAGTATGAAAGTGTCCAAGGCTTAAGTATGAGTAACCTTAGGAATATTAGGATACCTTAGAACCATTAGGCATTAGTACAACCCTTTAGAACTTAGGTACAAGTCCTTTAAGCAGAAAACCATAACTTAGTCATAACTTCCTAGAATTAGGTCTAGACTATCCCAAAACTTTACCATAGGTTACCACCACTTACTATAAGCCTCTTAGGACTTAGGATTAGTTATTAGACACTCATAGGACACTAATCTAGGCACAAAACCCTAGGATAAACCCTAATCTCCCACTAAACACAAATAAGTCATTTAGGTCACAAACTAGCTCAAACCTTCCCAAATTTTTCCCATAAGTTACCATCACTTAGTATAAACCCTTTAGGACTTAGGATTAGTCACTAGACACTCTTAGAAACCTAACCTAGGCACTAAAACTTAGGAAAAACCTTAAACTCTCACTAAGTAAAACTAGGTCAAAACTTAACCTAAACTAGTAAAACCTAAACATAAGCACCTCAAACACCTCAACCAAGCACCCTAACACCTCTCCTAGTTAAGCTAGCACCCTAACACCTTACAAGCACCCACACAAGTAGGTGCATCACCTACTTGTCACCTACTTAACTAAACCACCACTAATCCACCACTAAACCACGACTAATCCACCCCTAATCACCCTAAACCATCACTAAACATCCTAAGAAGCTTACAAGCACCTCTAAGCTACCAAGCTTGGAGGTGCATCACCTCCTGGTAAGCTACTTGTCTCAAACCGCCTTCACGGCTTCACCACCACCACAAACACCCCTACACCACCTATAGACCTCCACCTCCACCATACTAGCTTCCATTAGTCACCTACTAGCTGTGGTAGTCACTCTCCCTCCTCGTGACACCTAACCTCGTATTCCTTGGCCTCCAAGGTTTACGAGGGCTATAAATACCCTCGACCCTCCTCCATTTCCAAAACACACCACCCCCTCTCTTTACCTCACACATTCTGTAGTTTTTAGTAGTTTAGGACCCTTAGAAACCTTAGGAATCGAGTACTATAGACCATGCATACTTGTCGAGTTTATTTTTGACCTAGAAACCCTAGTTTTCCACGTTAAGATTCACACGACCTAGGTAAGCCTCCAACTTGTTCTATTAGCTTTAGTATAGTCTTAGTGGAGTATTAGGATGCCTTAGATCCCTTAGGAACCTTTACATGAGCCTTGAACCATTTCATTTACTAGTTTACATTTTAGAACCCTGAAATGAGTTTAATACATGTTTACAGGCTATACACCCTTTACATGACCTATAATCTAAATTAGATAACTTAGATAGGCTAAAATTAGTTAAACATAAGCTAGAAAACTTAGTTGTTACATAAAAATATAAGTTACATTCATTTAGTACTAGTTTTGCAAAACTTTACATGCATAAGGGTATATATCATAAATTCCTGAAACTATAAAGTCTAGGGACTGTTTTTGACATTTCCTAGAAGTTATAACTGTAAGGACTAGTTTTGCAAAGTATTAAAACCTTAGGATAGATATTAAAATAAGTTATAAACTAAAAAGGACTACTTATGCAAATATTATAAAGTTAAAGGTCTAAATGGTAAATATAGAAAACTTATAAGTTAAAGGGTTAAATATGTCATTTTCTAAAACTATAAAAGTCTAGGGACTAGTTGTGTCAAGTATAGATAGTTATAAGTATAAATAATATAAGTATCATTATAAGTTTAGGGTAGAAAAGGTAAATATATAAATTATAAGGGTATAAAGTGAAAATATCATATAAGTATAAAACCTAAATAAAGCTAGAAGCATAATGCAATAGTAGGGAGCTTCATGCGAGGAGTACTATGTGGATATTTCATTTTGAAGAGTGTTGGGTTTACGAATTAAAGTGCCCTGACTCCTCGAACGATTATTGCATATACTTCTGAGATATGATGGCCCGAACGGTGTTATGATTATAACTTAACTTAATAACAATATAGCTCAATATTAGGGAGCTTCATGTGAGGAGTATTAACTTCTGAATTAAGATGGCCCGAACGGTATTATGTTGATAACATAATACAATAGTAGGGAGCTTCATGTGAGGAGTCATATACTTCTGAATTGTGATGGCCAGAATGGTGTTATATTATATCTAAAACATTAACACACCTAAGAACAATAACTGAAGAAACGTAAACAAGATAACTAAAGCTTGACATACATCTAAACCTATAACACACTAGGATACGTGAGTAAGGCAGTCTAGTTCCCGAGTCACTATTTGCATCACTTAGCCTCATACTCTTTTAAAATTCTTTCACTCTAAATGCTTTATAAACCATGTGAGGGGGATACATGCCACTTTCTTTACTTAAAACCGAATACAAGTCTTTTTCTTTGGTTGTTGCACGAGTAAACTAACTGCCACCACTACATAACCAAAATTCATGAATCTAATCGTTTAGGATATTTTACCCACGCGAACGCGAATATAGTTGATAGATCTATTGGAGTTTGATAACTCCTGTTGGTATTAACACCTCACTGGGTGGTACCAATAAGTACTATATTTGAACCCACTAAAGGTTTAACTTTAGCAAGTTATCCTTCCCATCCCCTCATGGTTGGGTCTGCAGCCCCCATGACCCGGATTGTTAACGTGTGATTCATGAGCTTAGTGCAACATACCCCACTCATGATAATTGCGCATGCATCACAATTATCACACACCTTACATTTTTCCCAGATAGGTGTAACAACTGAACCCATGGAACTTGTATTCACTAATCCTTAAACTTATGACTCTCACTCAACACCTAGTGTTGACTTTTTAAGCATGTATTCTAGGTATACTACTTCTATGGAGTTATGGCAGAAGGAGGCGCTGAACTTGGAGGACTTTTATACATGGTTATCATTCAAACATAACCTAACACCTAGATTTTTGGGACCTCATCAAAAATAAAATTATATCTTTTACAATTAAAACTCTAATAATAATGAATGATAACTAAATTTCTAAAACGTCTATTTTCAAGTCGTTTTCTATTACTGTAACTATGATTCTATGAAGTAATACCTCAAACACTTAATCCGCTGCGATCAGTGAAAAATTGGGGTGTTACAGATTGGCATCAGAGCTTCAGTTGTAGAGAACAAGGTCAAAACCTGAACTACAACTATTTTTCCTAAACCCGAGAAAAGTCCTTAGTACCTCTGCCATCCTCCGTAACTACACGTGCTAAGGTTAGTATAATAATTGCTTGCTTAATTGCTAAATGATTTACAGTATTTTTACTATTATATATAGTTATGTCTACTCCCCACTACCCTACCCCCGTCTCATCTAGCTTACATCCGGAGAATGATCTTTCCTCTCCGAATGTACTAAATTATTCCCCTAAACCCTATATCCCCAATAACTTAGAAGACTCTAGGAATAGTTTAGATATACCTTCACCCTTAGGATATACCCCTTCCTTAGATAACCCTCATTTAAAACACATAAGAGATTTCTATGCTAAGACATCACCCATACCTCCCCTAAACCCTGTTATACACCCACCTTTCCCCACATCTAGATTAGAACCCCATGGTTTCTTTTTACCGAGAGAACCATATATACCTAAAAACCCTATCCCTACCTATACCCCTAAATATGACTTTAGGAAACCTTACACCTTAGGACCTACCCCTTAGTAAACCCTCTCATTTCATCTTGGAAAGATGAAATTGGAGAAAAACCCTCTAAGAAAACTTTATAAAATGAGGAAAATCAATTAGAGGAAATTTTAAATAACTTAGATGAGATTTTCCTTGACCTTCTTGAGAAGATAGAAAAGGTCATAATAGTAATAACTTAGATAACCAACCTGACTATAGTAGTTTAAGAGACACTTTACAAGAAAACCATTTTAAAGTAGCTAAAATACAGAAAAACCAAATGAAACACCACCATATAGCCTTTGCTCGCTTTTGGATTTTCACTTTAGAAAAGATAATAGATAATGATGAGGAAAATTACCATAGAATAGTTAGTGCCTATAGGATATGTAAAATAGAAAATCAATAAAATAAGTTAGGTTTTAGAAACTACCTAGTACCCCTCAATTAGGATAATTAGATAAACCCCTTAGGAAAATACCTCTCCCACATTACCTTAGGTCACCATAACCCAATAGTAACCCTTTAGGAAAATAAGGTATAACCCATAGAACATGACAAGTTAGGTACTTGTTATAACCTACCCTTAACCCTTACCCTTAGGAATTTTGGAAAACTACCCCGATGTCTTAGATACATAGAATCTCTAAAACTGTTTTAAACTCCCCTCATACTTCCTCCTTCCCTAAAACCTAATCACTCCTAAACATTTTCCCTTATCAATGATAAGAATACTTATTCTACACCATAGAGATCTGAATTCTTTCTCCTCTGATCTCTAAACCCTCACTACTTCCTTAGCTTTCTTAAGCTATTTTCCTTCCTAGTTAGAGATTCTACCCCTAACTGTCCCATATGCAAAGATATGATAATTCATATATAAGCATATTCCTATCCTTTTTCCTCTTCATTTCCTTAGACTACTATGATTTTTTCAAATTAGTTTTCCCCATCCCCTTAGTAAAAACCATATTTAGGATTCCCATACTTGAGGTTAGAAATAACATTAGGATATCCCTAGAAAACATAGAATACCTTAGGTCACTAAGAAAGGCTATTTAAGAAACCCTTGAGAAATTAGAACATTAGAATTAGGAATCTTTAAGGTTTTATTGGTTAGAAACCAAAACCCTTCCCCAATAGAAAATTTTAGGAAGACATCCCTATAAGATAGGACTTAGCTTAGAAAATTCCTTAGGATTAGAACCTAGAAATATTAGGAAAAACATAGGATTAAATAGTAAAACCTCTACCACAAACCATTAAACCCCTAGTTTAGAATATACACCTAGCAAGCTTTTACTATATAGGAATAAGTAGTTTTAGGATAAAAAAAAAAAATTGCCCTACCTAGTCTCTTAGGATACGCATATATATATTTGAGGATTTTAGATTACACCTTAGGATTTGACATCTCTTAGAATATACATTAGGAAATTTCACTTAGGAGATACTATGGATACTACTCTAGCTGGTTTCAAATTCCTAGGAATAGTAATACTTATAATAATAGTAATAATGGTAATAATAGAAAACTTAAAACAAAAGAGAAAACTCAAAACAACACGTGAGAATAACGACACTCCTAGTAAACCCTTAGGAAAGAAAACACTTAAAACTATACCCTCTTTAGAACCCTCTACTTCAAATATACCAAACACCACACCATTAGAAATTAGGATTAGTTAGGAAAAGACTAGAAGAACCTTAGGGGGAAAACAAACTTTGGAAAGGAATCTAGTTAATCTAAAACTCCATTAGGATACTATCTTTTAGGTATCCTATACTCTTACTCTTGCGTATAATCTTATCCTTTTGTTTTTCTCTCCTTATACCGTTTAAATCTCCTTCTTCCGCCTTTTTTCTCCACTTTTCCATTCAAAATTCCATTTTCCCGCCTTTTTCCCCACTCCCCTATTAAAATCTTACACTTCCATTTTCTCCACTCTACTGTTTAAACTTATACTCCTATACTTTTCCACTTCACTTAAACCTACCCTTCCATCCTTCACTATCTTCCATCCTTTCATACCCTCCTGTTTCTTCCCTTTCCTTCTTTCATCTTCCTCACTCTTTCCTACTAAAATCCCTCATTCCATTTCCTTCCTTTTTACTTTTCCGTCATTTTGCACTCTATTTTCTTCTCTCTATACTCTCTCTCTACCCCATCCTACAACGTTCTAGAAAGTAGAACTTTTATTTCTCATCATATTGCAAGATTCTATTAGTTAGAACTTCTAAGAATATCTACATCGAACTGTAATCCTCATTATATTTGACTATGATATTAAATCTCACTTTGCAAAAGTTGCAAAAAGAGATTTTCAACACCTGTCATTCTAGTCATAACATGGGTATGTACCATGTGGCAAGTTGCTGAACAGAAAGACTGTAGAACTTGTCTCTATCATGACTAGAACTTGTCTCTATCTCTATCATGACTAGAACATGTCTCTATCGTGACTAGAATTTACCTCTACCATAGTTAGAACTTGTCTTCACCATGACTAGAACTAGTCTTCATCATGGTTGGAACTTGTCTCTAAAATATTCCAGTACCACGTTTCCTTAAGTGTGGTAAACACTTTCATTTTCCGCCGATACTACTTGAGGATGATTTATAATGACTATCTTATTAAAATGAATTAGGTCGCTCCTTCATTTTTAAGAGAAAGTTATAAATTAAATGGGTTATGAATTTATACGCTCTTGTTTACAAACATTAGGACGCCTTTACTTGTAAATAATGAGATATAAATGAATCAACCTAAGTATCTGGCAACTGTGCAAGCACTTCCTACTCCGCTTGTACACCTTCCTTTCTTTTTATACCATTCTTCTGCGGTATCAGAATAATCCTTCCCCATAATTCTCTTCTTCCTCTTATCTTTCTCGACTTATTCTTTCCCCTACTCCTACGATTATCTAAATCTTGGGACAAGATTTCTTTTAAGGGGGTAAAACTGTAACAACCCACAAAACCTCATTACTATCATTCCCATTACAAATACCAATAGTAGGTATTTCATAGGTAAATATTTGCTTTTTATGTGCATTTATTACTTGCATGACTCACTAGACCTGCTCACGTATCTACACAAGCTAAATAACTCAACACTCACATCCTATAAACCCCTGGTATGTCAAGCATAAGATCACCACAACACCATAATAAGTAATCTACCAATCTAACACACTAAATATACTACAAAACCCTAATAAACCTTAACTAAACCCTAATTAGGTCTATGTGCTTATTTGAACCTATATGCTTAACTTAACTAGTATGAAAGTGTCCAAGGCTTAAGAATGAGTTAACTTAGGAATATTAAGATACCTTAGGACCATTAGGCATTAGTACAACCCTTTAGAACTTAGGTACAAGTCCCTTAAGCACAAAAACATAACTAAGTCATAACTTCCTAGAATTAGGTCTAGACTATCCCAAAACTTCACCATAGGTTACCACCACTTAGAATAAGCCTCTTAGGACTTAGGATTAGTTATTAGACACTCATAGGACAATAATCAAGGCACAAAACCCTAGGATAAACCCTAATCTCCCACTAAACACAAATAGGTCACTTAGGTCACAAAACTAGGTCAAACCTTCCCAAATCATTCCCATAAGTTACCATCACTTAATATAAACCCTTTAGGACTTAGGATTAGTCACTAGACACTCTTAGAAACCTAACCTAGGAACTAAACCTTAGGAAAAACATTAAACTCTCATTAAGTAAAACTAGGTCAAAACTTAACCTGAACTAGTAAAACGTAAACATAAGCACCTCAAACACCTCAACCAAGCACCCTAATACCTCTCCCTAGTTAAGCTAGCACCGTAACACCTTACAAGCACCCACACAAGTAGGTGCATCACCTACTTAACTAAATCACCACTAATCACCACTAATCCACTACTAAACCACCACTAATCCACCCCTAATCACCCTAAACCATCACTAAACATCCTAAGCAGCTTACAAGCACCTCTAAGCTACCAAGCTAGGAGGTGCATCACCTCCTTTTAAGCTACTTGTCTCAAACCGCCTCCACGACTTTACCACCATCACAAACACCCCTACACCGCCTTTAGACCTCCACCTCCACCATACTAGCTTCCATTAGTCACCTACTAGCTGTGTCTAGTCACTCCCTCTCCTCATTACACCTAACCCCATATTCCTTGGCCTCCAAGGTTTACGAAGGCTATAAATACCCTCGACCCTCCTCCATTTCCAAAACACACCACCCCCTCTCTTCACCTCACACATTCTGTAGTTAGTAGTAGTTTAGGACCCTTATAAACCTTAGGAATCGAGTACTATAGACCATGCATGCTTGTCGAGTTTATTTTTTACCTAGAAACCCTAGTTTGCCACGTTAGGATTCACACGACCTAGGTAAGCCTCCAACTTGTTCTATTAGCTTTATTATAGTCTTAGGATAGTATTAGGATGCCTTAGATCCCTTAGGAGCCCTTGCATGAGCCTTGAACCATTTCATTTACTAGTTTACATTTTAAAACCCTAAAATGAGTTTAATGCATGTTTACAAGCTATACACCCTTTACATGACCTATAATATAAATTAGATAACTTAGATAGGCTAAAATTAGTTAAACATAAGCTAGAAAACTTAGTTGTTACATAAAAATATAAGTTACATGCATTTAGGACTAGTTTTGCAAAACTTTACATGCATAAGGATATATATCGTAAATTCCTAAAACTATAAAGTCTAGGGACTATTTTTGACATTTCCTAGAAGTTATAAGTGTAAGGACTAGTTTTGCTAAGTACTAAAACCTTAGGATAGATGTTAAAATAAGTTATAAACTAAAAAGACTAATTATGCAAATATTATAAAGTTAAAGGTCTTATAGAAAACTTGTAAGTTAAAGGGTTAAATATGTCATTTTCTAAAACTATAGAAGTCTAGGGACTAGTTGTGTCAAGTAAAGATAGTTATAAGTATAAATAATATAAGTATTATAAGTTTAGGGTATAAAAGGTAAATATATAAACTATAAGGTTATAAAGTGAAAATATCATATAAGTATAAAACCTAAATAAAGTTAGAAGCATAATGAAATTGTAGGGAGCTTCATGCAAGGAGTACTATGTGGATATTTTGTTTTGACGAGTTTGTTGGGTTTACGAATTAAAGTGCCCTGACTCCTCGAACGATTATTGCATATACTTTTGAGATATGATGGCCCGAACGGTGTTATGATTATAACTTAATTTAATAACAATATAGCTCAATAGTAGGGAGCTTCATGTGAGGAGTATTAACTTCTGAATTATGATGACCCGAACGATATTATGTTGATAACATAATACAATGGTAGGGAGCTTCATATGAGGAGTCATATACTTCTGAATTGTGATGGCCCGAACGGTGTTATATTATATCTAAAACATTAACACACCTAAGAACAATAACTTAAGAAACTTAAACAAGATGACTAAAGCTTGACATACATCCAAACCTACAACACACTAGGATACATGAGTAAGGCAGTCTAGTTCCCGAGTCACTATTTGCCTTTTCTTTTCATGAACAACTACTTCTGAAGTTTTTTTGTTCAGTGACTTCTCTTCTGGTTGTAATAAAAACCGATCCAAGCTACGAGAAAAACAAAAGTTTAACAAAAATAACTGACACGAGTCATCGCAAAAGCAAAAGCAATATATTTACCTGAATGCAGTTCTGAGAAGGGAGCATTCATCTTTTAAGAAGGCCCGAGCTTCAGGACATGTTGTGGACCAGTTCATTAAACACAACTGCAGACAAGCCTCGTCCGTAATAAAAGCAGTCCATGGTCCTAGCTCACTGAAATCATTTCAGCATATTTAAGTTTATATGAAATGCACAAATACATCGGTCATACTATTTTATCAACCATAATTACAAATATTATTAGCACCTTGCGTGATATGCAGGAAGGCAAGCTGACAAAGGTATAGAAGATACATCATCTTGCCTAAGAAACAACAAAAAATAGCATTAAATTCTTCAAGTCCTTTTATAAAGAAAAAAGCGAATATCAAAGTATTATTATATACTTCCTTTGCATACTTTATAGATAGATTAGAACTTTTTCTCCTCCATCAAAACTCCCAAACGAACGAATAGTAGGAGCGGAGCCACCATATGAAGGTGCATTATGCACTTGGGGACACATCTGCACATCAAATCATTCCACAACTCAGACTATTAAATAACACCAAAATTCACTAACTAAAAATATTACTATAAAAAACTTACCTTTAGCCCAAAAACGACCCAATTCCAATCCAAGAATCAAATTGTGTGTTATCTAAATAGTTATTTGCTGCTTAGTATTCTTGTTATTATATTTCCTTTAACTATATTTGATTATACACACAGTAGCTTACGTTTTCCTTTTCGATCTAAATTCCCTAGCTTAAGTAGTTTATGTTGGACTTTCTAACTAAAACTACAAGTATATATATGGCATAATGTCAAAACTGCTTACCGCAATAATATTCTCGGCAAGCTCTTCACTTAAACTGGGATCAAATATTGTTTCTGGAGCCATAAAAAGACCTTCATGGTTTGACTTCACCTCTTCGCTTAAATTGGGATCAGATAAAAGTTCATCCACAACAAACTCCTCCTCAATCAGATTAAACAACGTGCATTTGGCAAGATAAAGCCTTCATCAACAGTCTTATATGTGAAACAAATCCACATTCAGGAGACCAACCTGCATGCCATGGTCCACAAATAAGCTTCCCCAAACACCATTTGATTCACTTTACATAAGCGATTAAAGAATACAATTAAAGAATACTTTAAATTTATAGAACACAATCCATACTTGAAATTTATTGAACACAATCCTAATCAATTGCTCAATGTGCTCAGAACACAATCCTAATCAATTACTCAAAAAATTTACTAGGTATTAACAACAATATTATTAAAAATAAAAACAACAATTAGATATTTGTAATCTTTACAAATAAAACAATCATTAAAAATAAAACAACAACTATAAATAAAAAGATGATTATATCATAAAAAAATAAATAAGTGAAGAACTTACCATCGATCCATAGCTTTAAAAATTGAGGAATTTGTGTTTTGAGTAATTGCGGATACGATGATGTTGTAAAAATATGTTCTTTTAAAGATTAAGGTTTTCCGATTGCCCTTTGAACTTCGTGAAATTAGGTTTTCTTATTGCGACTGTAGTGTTAAGTTCTGATCTATGGTTCCATTTTTGTACCTACAAAATTAAAACATAGACAAAATAAACAAAAAAAAAAAAAGCATGCATCAAACTTGCAAAATTATGATTATAAATTCTAAATGCGTACTAAAAAAATACCTGGATATCGGATTGGTGTTGTCAAAAAAAAAAGAAAAAAGAAACACACAATTGAATCATAGTTTTTATGTATACATGTAGCCATTATAAACAACATACCTGGATACATATTACCAACAAAGAAAATAAACCAATGTATCATTAGGGTTTTGAGGTAAAAGAAGCGTACATTTTTGTGTGAGGTGAGTTTTTTTTTTAATATTTATAATTAACAACCTATATTTAAGGAATAGATATGTATCCTGATATTCACAAATCGATCATTTATGCCAACTAAGCAAGAATTTAGGGTTCCACGTGGCAGTCGAATTTTCATCAGCCAATAGGAGAGCTCGATTGTGCAAGGTGTCAATGACATAGGCATTATGCATGATTACTGGACATTTAGTGATGTCATGCACATCCTGTTATATATATGTTATACATACATATATATATATATATATATATATATATATATATATATATATATATATATATATATATATATATATATATATATATATATAGAGAGAGAGAGAGAGAGAGAGAGAGAGAGAGGTTTGGGTTATTCTAAAAAGTGTCTTATAATAAAAAGTGTAAAAAGTTTCTGATGCAGTAATTTTATAACTGTGATGCAGTTCGATAGTTGTGATGCACTAATTTTGATATAGTAATGTTTATAACTGCAATGCACCTTCACAAAACTTCAATTACTGCATCTCGATTATAAAGTTACTGCATCAGACACTTTTTACACTTTTTATTATAAGACACTTTTTAGAATATATATATATATATATATATATATATATATATATATATATATATATAGGGAGAGGATCCGGTGCGATTTGACTTTTAAGTACGGATTAATCACAGCATCCATCTAGTCAACAACCTTATCTTTAGTAAAAGAAAGTGGAGTGACAATATCGTAAATATCAAGTTTTTATTTAAAATAGTTAATATCATATCAGCTTTTTTTCTGAAAAAAATTCAAAAAAATCTAAAAAAATAAAAAAAAACGAAAAAAATTTCAAAAAAAAATCGTTTTCATCGTTAAAAGTATTGTGATATTAACGTCTGATTTTGACTTTTTTACAAAAGTCAATATCTGATATTGACAAAGTCAAAATCAGATTTTGATATCACATAAACTTTTTTTTTAATAAAAAATTTATTATCACAATAACTTTTTTAATATCATAAAAACTTTTTCTTAATAAAAATTGTTAATATCACCGTAACTATCATGTGTTTTTTAATATCACGATTCATTTTTACATTTAAATAAACTTAGTATCACGGTTGGTTTTATAATATCAACGTTTTATAAATATCACCATATCATAATATCGTTAATATCACCGTAATTATCATGCTTTCTTAATATAAAAGTTAATTTTTTTTAATATCACTGAAACTTTTTGTTAATAGCGTAATAAAAATAAAACAGTGATATTATGTTTTTTCACAAATATCAAAGTAACTTTTTAAGTAAATATCATTAATATCATGGTAGGACTCATAATATTGTTAATATCATAGTAGCACTCATAATCACAGAACAAAAAAGTGCTCAGAAAAATCTGAAAAAATAAAAAAAAATAAAAGAATACAACAATATTAAGGAGCGCTCAAAAGAAAATAAAATTAAAAAAATCATTTGCATGGTCAATTGATTGATTGAAGGTTGCGTTGGATTTTGACTTTTTTACAAAAAGTCAAGATCAGATCTGGAATGGATGGTCTAGATCTGTCTGCACATCCGCACGAATTAAAAAAATCCGCACATGATCCTCACTATATACACACACACACACACACACACACACACACACACACATACACACACACACACACACACATATATATATATATATATACACACACACACACACACACACACACACACACAGAGTGTAGCGTTCAATGTAGAACCACAATTTTGTACAGAACTTTACAGAACCATATAAATCAATCTGGGCCATTGGATTAGTTTGATCAAAGATTAAGATTAAAAGTGCCAAAACTGCAATTAAATAAAAGATATGGGTTTTTATGTAATTAATAGATATAATAAACTTTTACTTTTAAAGCTAAAAGGGCAATTGAGGTATTTTGTATCCACCCTTAAAAAATTGCTAGAAACCGTCTATCTTTTAACCCTAGAAACCCACCCCTAAAATCAAATGCAGCCTCTCCTCTCTAGATCCAATTTCGGAAGAAAAAAAAATAAAAAACAACCACGCATCTATTTTTTGCATCTCAAAGTCGTCGGAAAAAATAAACTGTGCATCTATGTAATGGTTGTGCTCGAGGGAGGATGACGGTTATGAGATGGTTTTGTGATGGTTTGGATTTGTTTTTAGTTTTATCCTTTAGATATGAGTCGAAGGTTGTGCGATGGAGGAGAACTGTTGGGAATTATACTAACAGTTACCACGGCTAGTGAAGACATTACAACTGCTGAAGAATGTACTTGCAGTGGAAACTCATTACCACTGCAAGAACATATATTACCACTGCTGTTTAGATAACTGTTAGGAAACGTGTTTAGATAAATATAGAATCGATCTTATGTATATCTTATTCTATTAGCATTATACTTATCTTGTAGAAGAGGACTCCTTGTGCTATAAAAGGAGATCCTAGGTTAATGGTTAGATATACGTTTTCTAGAGCTTCAAGGTGTAACCCTAGTGATACAAAGATCACTCGTATTATTATCATTAATAATATTGGAGTTAACCGTTTGTTACATATATTGTTCTCATTCATTAACAACTGTTTCATTCACTCACAATCAAACTTCTAAGTGTTACTAAGTAAATTCCTTATACTTAGTGATATAACTCAAAGTATCAATCTAACACAGTTCAAGGTGTTTAGATCCATCAAGTGGTATCAGAGCCAGGCTTTGATACTTTGATTTAGAAGACTCTAGTTCACTCAGAAGAATCAATGGAGACAGAAACCAGTCAATCAAACATTGCTGCTAAGCTTCCAATGCTTAAGTTGAATGACTTTGAGATGTGGAGGCTAATGATCGAACAATTCTTTATGGTGTAAGACTATACACTCTGGGAGATCATTATGCTTGGTAATTCCTTCAAACCAAGTTCTACCTCAGAGATGGTTGGTGGCAAGGAAGTAATAAAGGTTAACACTGGACCTGTTACTAATGATGAAAGACTTCAGATGAAGAATGATCTGAAGGCCAGAGGTTTGTTGCTGATGACACTTCCCAGAGATCAAGTTCTAGCATTCAACAAGTACAAGACTGCAAAGACTCTCTTTGAAGAGATCTGTAATATTTTTGGTGGTAATGATTCCACCAAGAAGACTCAGAAGACCCTGCTGAAACAGACTTATGAAAACTTTGGTTCAACAAGTAATGAATCTATTGATAGCATCTTCACAAGGCTACAAAAGATTGTTACTCAACTCACTGTTTTTGGAATTGAGGTGGAAAGGGAAGACCTAAATTTAAAGTTCTTAAGAAGTTTACCCTCTGAGTTTGGAACCAATGTTGTAGTGTGGGAAGATAAGCCAGATTTGGAGACCATGAAATTTAATGATTTGTACAATAACTTCAAGGTTATTGAACAAAGATTAAAGAAAGCTGGCAAATTGAGCACAGGTTCAGGAAGTGTAGCACTCATATCATCATCTCTTGATGATAGTTCAGATGAAGAAAGAGATAGTGATGATGACAGTGCTAACATTGTTGTTTCCACTGGTAGTGGAGGTGTTTCCACTGGTAGTTCAAAGAAGCAGATTGCAGGACTTAGTGATTCTACCTTTTATGCCTTTATATCAAGTCACGTGGGTGGTTCAATTCTCAATCATGAGGATTTGGATCAAATTGACGAGGATGATATGGAGGAGATGGACATTAAATGGCAGGTGGCATTACTAAGCTTAAGAACAAAGAAGTTTTGGAAGAAGACTGGAAGAAAGATTAACATCAGTGGCAATGAGACAGTAGGTTTTGACAAAAAGAAGGTGGAGTGCTATAATTGTCATAAGAAGGGGCACTTTGCCAGGGAGTGTAGGAAACCAAGGAAATCTAACAACAGGTCAACTTGGTATAAGCAGGACAAGAAGAAAGAACCTACTACTGATGAGCCAAAGGGGCTATTGGCTATTGATGGAGTGAGTTTTGATTGGAGCTTTATGACTAGGATGAAGAAGATGATTCAGAGTCTGCAATGGTTGCTACTGAGCTTGCACTAATGGCTTTTTCTGACTCTGAGGTACAAATTAATAATGCTTGTTCTAAAACTTATAAGGCCTTAAAAGAGTATGAAAAAATTAAAGCACAATATGATGAACAATTGATAGAGTTAAATCATACTAATTATAACTTAGCAAATCATAAAAGAGGCCTAGGTGTTTTAGAAACTCAATTAGAGCATTATAGGGCAAATGAATCTAAGTTCAATGATGATATTGCAGTATTAAGAAGAGACTTAGATTATCAGGTTGCTGTAAACAAGGTTCTTAGGGAAGAACTAGAAAAGGTTAAATTGGCTAGTGAGAATATAAAGATAACTTGCAATACACTGGATCACCAATCCAAGTGTATTGACAAAATTTGGGAAGCCCAAGTTGTGAACAAAGCCAAATCAGGAGTTGGATACAAATCAGTTCCACCACCTCTAAGAGGTGTTCCATCACCTTCTGGCATTGACTTAGCTCACACAGGATTAGAAGAATTCCAGGAACCACCTATGACCTATGGACCAAAATTTGTTAAACCAGCTGTTATTGAAAAGGTTCAGGTTGAGGTTGATACATTTGATAGTGCTAGTGACTCATCTCTTAAAGATGAAAGTTTGAATGTTGAGTCTAAACCTAGTGTTCCTGAGAATGTAAAAGTGGAGGTTAAAAAGAGTATTCCTGATGTTGTCAAAGAGAAGCCTAGGTCACAACCTAATTTCATTAGGCCCACTACTAGATATGCAGAGATGTACAGAAGTAGGTCACCAACTCCTAGGGGTAATATGAGGAGTTGGAATCATATTAAATCTAGGCAATTTGGTAGTGACTTTGTGTTCAACAACGAACCCTGTCATATACGTGGTAGCTTTGACCATTTGTCTTATAATTGTACCTACCAGTTGGGTAGAAGGGATGTGTTTGGGAATACTAGGGTGAATGGCCACAATGCTAATAACTTAACTCACCCAAATCCACTTAGAAAGATGATTCCCAGGTCTGTTTTGCTTAACTCTGGCATTAAACCAATTTCCGCTGCTAGACCAGCAGTTGCCACTGCCAGAAATAAAAACAGAGTTTACCCTAAGCCCCCTGTTGCTACTTTTGTTAAATCTACACAAACAGGGAAAAAGACCAATTTTGAAAAGAAAGTCTACAATAATCACAAGTGGGTACCCAAAATTTCAAAACCAGCAGTTTCCACTGCAAGGCCAAAGGTTTCCACTGGTGTGTCTGTGAACAATAAAAGGGTAAATATGGGAAATGCTGTTAAGGCCTCAGCACGTTGGGAATGGAAACCAAAAGGAACCATCACCTCAAACAATCCCAATGGTGTATCAATGACCTTTGACAGATACAATTATATTGATACATGAGGCAGATCCATGTCATTTGTGGCTTGGGTCCCCAAAAGGAACTAATTCCTTTATTTTGTGTGCAGGAACATTCAAAGACTACAAATGATCAAGGATACTCAAACAGTGGATGTTCCAGGCACATGACTAGCAATAAGTCCTATCTTTCAGACTTTCAACCTTGTGATGGACAATTTGTCAGCTTTGGAGGAGGAATTGGTGGCAGAGTTTCTGGCAAAGGAACAATCAAGGCTGGAAACATAGATTTTGAGAATGTGCACTATGTGAAAGAACTCAAGTACAATCTTTTCAGTGTGTCACAGATGTGTGACAAGAAGCATAGAGTTCTATTCACAGAAGATGAATGCTATATCTTATCTAAGGATTATAAGCTCCCTGATGAAAATGAAATTTTGCTTACAATCCCTAGAAAAGGAAATCTATATAGCATTGACAAGAAGAACATAGTGGCTAATAATGATGTTACTTGCTTGCTTGCAAAAGCCACTTTGGATGAATCCATGCTTTGGCACAGAAGACTTGGTCATGTTAACTTCAAGACCATTAACAAGATTGCGAAAGATGGACTTGTCAGAGGTTTACCAGAGAAAAGATTTGAAAATGACCAAACTTGTGTTGCCTGTCTCAAAGGTAAGCAACACAGAGCATCATGCAAGACCAAGGCATTTAACTCTATTGATCATCCACTCTTTATGCTACATATGGACTTATTTGGTCCTACATCTGTGAGCAGCAACAATTTGAAGAAGTACTGTCTTGTTGTAACTGATGACTTTAGTAGATTCACATGGGTTTTCTTTTTAAGAACCAAGGATGAAACCACTGGCATCCTTAAGACTTTCATCACTGAAGTTGAAAATCAAGATTATCAGGTGTGACAATGGGACAGAGTTCAAGAATAAAGTTATGGATGATTTCTGTAGAGACAAAGGTATTAAGAGAGAATTTAGTGTTGCAAAAACTCCTCAACAAAATGGAGTTGCTAAAAGAAGAAACAGAACACTAATTTAGGCTGCTAGAATGATGTTAGCTGACTCAAAGCTTCCAGTGACTTTTTGGGCTGAAGCAGTTAACACTGCTTGTTACATACAGAACAGGGTTTTAGTGGTCAAAACAAAGAACAAGACCCCTTATGAGTTATTCAGAGGAAGACCTCCTACTTTGGAGTTTATGAGGCCATTTAGGTGTCATGTTACTATTCTTAATACCATTGATCATCTGGGTAAATTTGAAGAAAAGTCAGATGAAGGCTTCTTTGTTGGATATTCTATGGTTAGCAAGGCTTTCAGAGTATACAACTTAAGAACAAAGAAGATTGAAGAGAATTTGCATGTTGAGTTTCTTGAAAATAAAGCTAACATGGCAGGTTCTGGACCAGATTGGCTATTTGATCTTGAAACATTAACCAATACAATGAATTATGTACCTCTTACTTCAAGTACAGGAAACAAAGATCTTGAAGATTCAGAAGAATTCATTAATGAAGATGAAGCTTGCAAAGATGATGAAGATCAAATTGTTATGCCACTTTGGGACTTTGTTGATAATTCTGAAAAGACAAGTGATGCAGATGGTGTGAATTTTGATGAATTAAATAAAGAAATTCCTACTAGCAGTGGTAACTCAATTCCCACTGCTACACCAGAAGTTTCCACTGACAGCCCAAATGTGGAACATACATCTCAGGAATCACCAAGTGATGATGTAGAGATGACAAACATGCCTACAACATATGATATTCCTAGCACATCACAGACTTCAATTCACAAAGTGCATCCACTTGATAATGTTATTGGTGAACTTCAATCAGGTGTGAAGACTATAAGACAGACAAAGAAAGATGATATTCATGGGTTCATTAGTGAAGTATATGAGTCCAAGAAGCATAAAAGGAAGAATGAGTGTTTGTTCTTCTGTTTTCTCTCACAAGTGGAGCCTAAGAATGTTTATATGGCTCTAGAAGAATCTAGCTGGGTTAAAGCAATGCAAGAGGAGTTGTTACAGTTTAAACTTCAAAAGGTTTGGGTTCTTTGTTACTTGCCTGATGGTATGAAGATCATTGGTACTAAATGGGTTTTCAGAAACAAGAAAGATGAAAGAGGTATTGTAATCAGGAATAAAGCTAGATTGGTTGCTCAAGGATACACTCAAGAGGAGGGTATTGACTATGAGGAAGTTTTTGCTCCTGTTGCAAGGATTGAGGCTATTAGACTGTTTCTAGCCTATGCATCCTTTATGGGCTTTACTGTCTATCAAATGGATGTTAAGAGTGCCTTCCTGTATGGTACAATTGATGAGGAGGTTTATGTCTCTCAACCTCCAGGCTTTGAAGATCCTCAACACCCAAACAAAGTGTATAAAGTGGTTAAGGCTCTTTATGGCTTACATCAGGCTCCAAGGAAGTGGTATGAAACCTTAGCTACTTATTTACTAAATAATGGGTTTCATAGAGGCAAGATTGATCAAACTTTGTTCATCAAGAAAGACAAGGGTGATATTCTACTTGTTCAAGTATATGTTGATGATATTATCTTTGGGTTTACTAAATAAGAGATGTGCAAAGAGTTTGAGAAGCTGATGAAAGATGAATTTCAAATGAGTTCTATGGGAGAACTTACATTCTTTTTGGGGCTGCAAGTACAACAGAGTAAAGAAGGCATCTTTATCAGTCAAGACAAATATGTGACTGAGATTATTAGGAAGTTCAAGTTTACTGATGCAAAACCTTCAAATACCCCTGCTGATAAGACCACTCATCTATTGTTGAAGAATGCTAGTGGTGCTAATGTTGATGTGCACACTTACAGGTCTATGATTGGTTCTTTGATGTATCTTACTTCATCAAGGCCAGACATTATGTTTGCTGTATGTGCTTGTGCAAGACTTCAAGTGACTCCAAAGAGATCACATATGACAACAGTGGAAAAGATTTTTAGGTATTTGAAGACATACCCTAATCTAGGATTATGGTATCCAAGAGAATCCCATATGGAATTGGTCACATACTCAGATAGTGACTATGCTGGTGCAAGTTTGGATAGAAGGTCAACCACAGGTGGATGTCAATTTCTTGGATGTAGATTGGTGTCATGGCAGTGCAAGAAGCAAACTATGGTTGCTACTTCAACCACTAAAGCAGAATATGTAGCAGCTGCTAGTTGCTGTGCTCAGATCCTATGGCTTCAGAATCAATTATTGGATTATGGGTACAATTTCATGAACACCATTATCTATATAGACAATAGTAGTACCATATGCATTATTAAAAATCCTGTGCAACACACTAAAACTAAACATATTGAAATTAGACATCATTTTATTAGAGACTGTTTTGAGAAAAAGCTTATTAATATTGTCAAAATCCATACTGATGACAATTATGCTGATTTATTAACAAAAGGGCTTGATGTGGGTAGATTTCAATGCTTGGTAACAGGTATTGGAATGTTAAATCCATAAATCTTTGATGTCTAATACTTTTCAGTGTTGCAGGATAGTTTTTAGGTACTAGTATTGTTTGTATATGTATGTATGGTTTTCTACTAACTTGAATGCAGAGTTATCAAAAGCATAGTGAAAATAATCATACAACAGTGGAAAGATTGGTGATAAAAGCATAAAGAAAAAGTACTTTTATTGATGCATAAAGAAAAGTACATAACAACCATCAAGAACATATTGTCACCAGAACAGCAAAACATCACAAAACATAACCCAACAACCTAACATCTACTCCATAGGTTTCTTCCCCTTGCCCTCATAATCATGCTTGCCTTTGGAAGCTCTCTTTCTCTTGCCATCAAAAGAAAGTTGCTTCCTTGGACAAGCAAGTCCCAGAACTTGCTTGGGAGGTCTTGGTGCTTGTGCAGGCTTCTCAACAGCAGGCCACTTCATGTTGCTTATAGCAGACTTCAATGCTGTAGTTAGGGCCTTTGGGAGTTCTTTGGAAAGGTTGAAGGTTGGATCATCATCATCATCAGAGGATGAACTGGAATAGAACTCCAAGGATGGAGCAGGAGAAGCTTTAGTCTTTTTGGATGTCATGTTGGATGTTATGGATGTGGTAGCACTTGGTGGAAAGTAATCACTCCGCCCTGTAGAAAGCTCCTCTGAGTTAGTGCAATAGCTGATTTCTTCATCAGATGAATCATCTGAGGATATGTAGACAATTGGAAACCAGCTCATTGTGTTGATAAAGGGTTTGTGTTATTGAAGATGTTTGTTGATGAAAGATAAAGGTTTTTGAGCCCCCTTTTATAAGCAAAGTCAAGGTCGAATTCTAATTAATGAAGAATATTTACTCGTACCTGTTTTGGTAGGTTGGAGGAGTAAATTTGGTTATTATCGGGTTGACTTTTGGAAGATATTTTTGTGAATAGTAACTTGGTTAAAAAGTTACTTTGGGTTAAATCTTTATGGGTTAAGTTGAGTGTTACTTTGTTCTGCAGCATACAACCCATATTATTGGAGTCATTGGAGTTATAAGGTGTGTATCATGGACACACAACAAATGGTTATTGATTCACCATGTCTAATCCACCTAAGAATCAACTAGTCCAGAGCAAACGGCTCCTGGTAAAGACTTATCAAATCCGTTTATGGTTGATAGTTTACCAAAAACTATATGGTTATCAACTCACCATACTCCAAATGATCAAGAGTTGGCTGGTCCATAGCAAACGGCTCATGGTAAAGACATATTAAATCCGTTGATAGCTAGTAGTTTGCTAAAAACTATGATAAGAGCAGTTAATTTTCATGTTTTACTTACCACTGCTCTTTGATATGTTGTGACAATTTTACCACTGCTAGTTCATTAGTTACCACTGCAAGAGTAATTTTTTCACTAATGAACTAGCCGTTACAACTGTTGTGTCAATAATCTATTTTTTACTAGCCGTTGTAAATATAACCGTCTTTCCTTATTAATAGGGTAAATCTTTTGTGAATTATCTTCTTACCTATTATAATTTATTCTTTTCCAAAGATAATTCTTTCTAAAGATAATTCACATTGCGCAACCTCCTCAAACGCTATTAGTATAAATTGATCATAATACGGCTTGATTTTTATCTTGATTACTAACACTTTTATTCTCTTTTCACAAATATCATGGCGATTCTAAAATTTGTCGAGTAGCACAACCAAGTGGCCTACCTACAAAAGTCAAATGAGAAGAGTGGCCCTGTTTTTCATCAGATTGTGGATTTTCTAAACACAACTCATATAAGGTATGCCTTAACTATTAATCCCACAATCTATGTCTCTCATATCAAACAGTTCTGGAACAATGTGGAGTCCATAACTCTTGAACAGGGAGACACACATGAATCTGTGGAAGCTCTAAGAGGCACAGTGGATGGGGTAACTATTGATGTTACTGAGTCATCCTTGAGGAGAATTCTCCAATTGGATGATCTCAATGGTATCATCACATTACCCAATTCAGAAATTTTCACTAATATTGCTTTAATGGGGTATGATACATCTGAACAAAAAGTAACTTTTAGAAAAGGATGTTTTTGTCCCCATTGGAGATTTTTAATTCACATCTTTTATATTGCCTAAGTCCTAAGAAAACATCTTATGAACAATTTGCATCAACCATGGCATATCCTTTGGTTTGTTTGGCAACTGGTAGGACTTTCAATTTTTCAAAGTTTATTTTCAATAATATGAAAGGCAATGTAAAGAGTCAATATAAATTTTTGATGTATCCAAGGTTTGTGCAAGCAGTGTTAAATGAGTTTCAACTGCAACCTCACAATAGAATTTATGAAGCCTCCTGTCTTAAGCCAAAAGTTTTTCAAAACATGAGTAAGGCTTCGGATCTTTGGAATGAGGAGGTTCATCCACTTTTTCCTCAAATGCTTGCTAAAATTTCACAAGTACAGGGTGAAGATGCAACCATCCCAGTTGTATCCCATAACACACCCAATATTGTTGTTCCACCAATTCACCATACCCCTGGTGTAACTCACACTTATGAGAGAAGGCATAAACAACCAACTTCTCTCATCTCAACATTGCATGTTGCTGAACCTTTTGGTTTAGGGACAAGCAGTGGTGGTTCAAGGCTTAATCCTAGTCCAACTAGGGAAGAGCCTGAATCAATGCCCCATGATTCACCTCTCCCAACAGGTAACACAGTTGGAAGTGTTGAGGGCAGTGTGCAACTACCTGAATTGATGGACATTTGTACAAAACTAGTCAAGCAGGTTCAAGCTCTGGAGAAGACCAAAGTACAACATGCCACAGAGCTGAATCAACTGAAGGCAGAGATTCAATGATTGCAAAATGAAGTTGAGAGTCTCAAGAAGAAAAGACTTGCTACAGTTGTGTTCTCTTCATCATCTTCACCTCAGGATGACTTTTCTGCAGGTTCTAGTAAAGATTTAGGAGATTCTTCCAAACAGGGGAGGAAATCAGATGCAGAGTTTAAGGGGAAGAGACTTAATTTTGACAAGGAATTTGCTGAGTTAACTGATTCTGATAATGTTCAAACAAAGGAAGATGCAGCTGAGACTAAGGGGAGGAAGTTAGATTTTGAAGATATGGATGCTGATGCTGATTTTCACTTTGATGATACAGTTGGAACTGCTCAACCAATTTCCACTGATGCAGAACAAGTTCCCACTGATCAAAATATTCCCACTGCAAGTGAAAATATTCCCACTGATAGTCAAAATGTTACCACTGCAGAGAAAGAAGCTGCCAGAATAAGAACAGTCAAAAGTAAAGCAATTGTGATTGATTCAGAACAAGAGCAAACAAGAAAGATTTCTAAGAAAGATCAAGCTCAGATTGATTTTGATGCAAGATTGGCAGAGCAAGAGCAAGCAGCTGAGAATGAAAAGAAGAGAAAGCTAGAGGAAGATGAAGTTGCTAGTTTTATGGAAGCAAAGAGGTTGGACAAACTTGAAGCAGTAATGGCAGAACCACTTTCAGTTGTTCCACCAACTGTCATACATGAGAAACCTCCTATGTTCACTTATGTGCCTACAGAAGAAGAGATTGAATACATGATTAATAATGATCCAATAATCAGAAAGAAAGCTATTGAACTTATTGCAAATACAACCTTGAATGAAGAACAAAAGTCTGCTCAACTAAAAGATTTCATTCAAATGAAGAATCAGCAAGCTCTTGATGATATCATTGGGGATGTAAGAAAAGGTCAAAAGAACCCAAGGAAACTTACAAAGGCACAGATCATTGCTGAGATGAAGACTTTTTGCTGTCATGTTGGCAATATGAAGATGGCTCAATTCAAAGGAATGTCACATGATCAGATTGAAGGTATTTACTACAGGATTAAAAGACAAGATAGTAATTTCATTCCAATGGATCAAGAACCAGTAGTAATGAAGACAAAAAGGTCTGGAGTGAGTCTTGGATCAAAAGATGCAAAGAAATTGAAGACTCAGGAGTCATCTCAAGCAGAAGAGGGTCCCAGCAAGTTGACAAAAGAGCAAGTTACAAACATGATGTTTATAGAGACTGATGTACTTAATATTGAACCTCTTCAAACAAAATATCCAGTTGTTGGTTGGGAAATCTATTCTGATGATTTTGGAGTTGCTTGGAAGATTGTCAGAACTGGAAGTGTCATAAGTATTTGCAGAGATTTTGAAGACATTGTTAGATCTTGCGATAGAGAAGACTTGGATACTTGGTGGAGAATTGTTCAAGATCAGTTCAAGAAGGATGAACTTGTTGATGTCAAGGCTAAGGAGTTATGGGTTCACTTCAGAAGATTATATGAACCTGACCCAAGTGACAGATATTGGAGATTTGAAGCTCACAACATGAATACCTTGTGGAAGTTTTATGACTCAAGTGTTGTACATCATCTTTCTACTCAAGATGGAGTTGATGTGTTTATGCTTGCAGAGAAAGAATATCCATTAAGAGCTGGAGTATTGACTGTGATGATGTCAGTGAAGCTTAGATGTTGGGAAAGAAGTGAAGTCATAGAAGATTTGCTGCAAAGGATTTCTGATCAAAGTGTGAGAGCTGATAAAGAGTTAAGAAGAAGAAGATAAGTGTTTGGAAGAATTTCCATATCCTCATGTTTGCTGATTACTTGAAGAAACTTATTGATTTGTTTATTAATCATAAGTTTAGGGGAGGATTGTTGGGAATTATACTAATAGTTACCACGGCTAGTGAAGACATTACAACTGCTGAAGAATGTACTTGCAGTGGAAACTCATAACCACTGCAAGAACATATATTACCACTGCTGTTTAGATAACTGTTAGGAAACGTGTTTAGATAAATATAGAATAGATCTTGTGTATATCTTATTCTATTAGCATTATACTTATCTTGTAGAAGAGGACTCCTTGTGCTATAAAAGGAGATCCTAGGTTAATGGTTAGATATACGTTTTCTTGAGCTTCAAGGTGTAACCCTAGTGATACAAAGATCACTCGTATTATTATCATTAATAATATTGGAGCTAACCGTTTGTTACATACATTGTTCTCATTCATTAACAACTGTTTCATTCACTCACAATCAAACTTCTAAGTGTTACTAAGTAAATTCCGCATACTTAGTGATATAACTCAAAGTATCAATCTAACACAGTTCAAGGTGTTTAGATCCATCAAGAACCAAGGAGGTTGCAGCTAGATGAGGACAACGGTGAAGGTTGGATTAGGATGCAGAAGTGGCGACTGGGACGGCGGTGGGCTATCCTTTCCTGGTTCTCTTTTTTGTTTTATTGGCTGTTGACTTTTGTTATTGTTCATTCTCTAAAACATTAGAATGTTATTGGCTTTCATTGATCAAAATTCAATTGCTACTTCCAAAAGTATTTAGTTTAAGACATTTATAATCTAGATGTTTGATCCATCTTCATGACGTATACGTTGTTCTCAAGAACACCTTTGGCTATAGTTATACCATCTTTAATTATTTTACTTCCATTTTCACTAAAAAGGACATTATACTTATTACGGCAAAGTTGACTAATACTAAGGAGATTAAAACCTAAGTTATCAACATGAGCTACATCATCTATAAAAAGGGAGTCATGAGAGATTGTACCTTTTCCGATGATTTTGCTCTTAGCTTTACTACCAAAAGTAACATTACCTCCATCACATTTGTGATAAGTTGAGAAGAGGATTTTGTTACCCGTCATGTGCCTTGAACAACCGCTATCTTTAATCCATTCATCCGGTTCCAAACATACTTTGAGGCACACCTATTTTACGAAAAACACTCAAACATTTGGTCCCCAATTTCTCATGGGTCCATTTTGGTTAAGCATACCATTAACTTGATCCAAGTATGACAATAGAACATAAGGGTTCCATGACATGTAATTTGGAGTTTGGTAATGTCCAGGAGTGTTTTGGTTCCAAACATGTTGGTAGTTTGGTCGTGTGTTGTAATTACTCTTTGGAAAGGGGCGTTTGGGAATTGGAGTCTTAGGTCTTGGTTGAGTAGTTCTAGCTCTAAATTTGTTTTTACTAAGTCCTACTCCAGTTTTAAAGGCAAGTTTTGTTCCATTTTTATATGTGACTTTAACAAATTTTGAACGATCCGATGTGGAGGATGTTTCTGCTGTAGCAGACCTGGCGGAACCTTTGGGTTCAACGGGCGGAACCCTTATTTGGGTTCCGTCTGTTCCGCAGGCTGCTGTAGCAGTTTTGTTAGTTTCTTGTGCTTTCTTTTCTTGTTTCGTTTGACTCTTTGAAGTTTCTAATTTCATGAAACCTAGTCCTGTTTTATCAAATGGTGACTTTTGAAGTTTCATAATTTGATCCGCACAAGAAATGCTCTTATCGAACTTCTTAAACTTTGAGGTTTGTTTTATTAGATCATCTTGAGTAATTTTAAGTCTCTCAACTTCGAGTTTAAACGCTTCACATGATTTGCACGATGTGTCAATACCTTTACTCTTTTCTAATCTCTTAGCTTTTTCTTTTAACTCATAAACTTCATTTTCTAAAAACTCCTTTTTAGTTTTCAAAAACTTATTTTTGTTTATGATTTTTAAGCTCAATTCACAAAGTTTGTTATATTCTTTTTGTAAGGTGTCATCATCAATAGAAGAATAAGATGAGTCGGAGAGTACCTCATTTGAGTCGTGAGCCATGAGAGCAATATCATCATTCTTTGGCTCATCTTCATCTCCTTCATAGTCACTCCAAGCATCACCCACAAAGGCTTGTTGAGACTTACTTTTGGGTGGTTTTGGACATTCTCCTACGAGATGACTTGTGTCTCCACACCTATAGCATTTCCTTTCAACCTTTCCTTTCCTATCATCACGATCTTTTCGGAAGGTTTTCTTGTCATCTTTAGGTTGCCTTACAAACTTCCCTCGTCTACGAAAGAACTTTTTGAAGTCTCTAACGGCCATAGCATATTCTTCATCATCACTATCCAAAGTAGATTCTTCATCATCACTTGATTGGACTCTAGCTTTCAAGGCAATGGACTTAACCTTTTCTTTCTTGCCTTTAACTATTTCCGAATCTTTTTTCATTACCATTTCATGAACTTTGAGGTTTCCAATTAGCTCGTCAAGTGACATGCTTGAAAGATCCTTGGATTCTTCAATTGCCTCACTTTTGCTCTCCACTTCGGATGGAGTGCTCTAAGGAATTTCCTGACAAAATTCTTGCTACAAAAAGATTCATCAAGTGCTTTAAGTGAAGTAATAATAGTGTTAAACCTAGCAAATGCACTATCAATTATCTCATCTTCGGGAATAACAAATTGTTCATATTGTTGAACAAGAAGATCAATTTTGTTATCCTTAACTTGTGAGTTTCCTTGATGAGTGACTATTAAAGATTGCCAAATATCTTTGGCAGTTTTACACATAAAGACTCTTTCATATTCTTTCTTAGGCAAAGCATTGTAAAGCATCATTTTAGCTTCATTATTTTTAGCAATCAATTTCTTTTGATCATCATCTTTACTATTAGTAGCTATATTATCACCATCAATGATTATATACCATAAATCTATATCTTTAGATTTCACGTAAGTTTCAAAATGGTTTTTCCAATATATAAATCATTTGCTTCAAAAAGTGGTGGTCTTTGCATAGATTGCCCTTCTTTGTAATTTTCAAAATCCATTGATCGTTTCAAGTTTTAAAACACAATATATTTTAAAAGCTTGAGTAACGTAGCACTTGATGCCAATTGTGGAAAACTAGAAGGGGGGTTGAATAGTTTACCGTTTAAAAACTTTAAACTTGTTTGATTATCTTTTGAAACTTTTCGTTTAATCAAAGATATGAACACAAACACAATATATAACATACAAGTATAAAGAAAGAAACGATCAAACCACAACACGAGTATTTCTCGTGGTTCAGCTACAAGGACTCTTTTTCCTTGCTCTACGTCCACGCCCCGAGTATCCAACTCGAGAGTTTCTTTCACTAGTCAACAAGCTCCTTTCACCGGTGGAGAAAACCTTACACGTCGCTTATACACGTTTACCGACACTAAGCTAGATGTCGAGTTCTTTTACAAGGGTACAACCACTCCCGTTAGTTCTTTTACAAGGGTACAACAACTCCCATCACACTTTGTATTTTGAGGACTAAAATACTAACCGATCACTACTGAAAATACACAAACAAATGAAGTGTAAACTACACAAAGTCTACACGATGCTAAGCTAACAAGTCTTGCAACGTTGTGTTGAATACTTGTAACTTTATATGAACTTGTGAACTTCTTTGCTACAAAAGAAACTTCACATTAAGATGAAATGTTAAGGGGTTAGATGAATGAATGTATGTGTAAAATATGATGAGAAGTGATGAAACATAAATACAAACAAATGGCTTGGTATTTATAGCAAAACATTCTGCAGGCTTGGCGGATACGGCGGAACCCTCAGATGGGTTCCGCCCGTGTATCTCCAGGGTTCCGCCAGGACTGACAGTTTATCTTGAAATAACTTTTCAAACCAACCAAAGTCACATCAACTAAAAACTAGTCAAACACAAACTTGTGCAAGAAGACTTATGGTTAGTCAAACACACAATCTTTCCTTAAATGTATATTGACAAACTTACCATAAATGTGATGTGACATTTCTATTTTAAGAAATATAAAAATGTTGTGTTTTATATGAAATGTAAAATGTAGCAAATGTCTAATTATGCAAGTCTTTTAAACTAAAATTATGTTTTACTAAAAACTAAAGTTTACACTTTGTCGTTAACAAAACTTAGCAAAGATCGTAAAATATAAATAACGTTTTTAGGTGATATTTGTATTAACATTTTACATGTTTTTAATGCTTCCAATATTAAAAACTTAATGTCTTAATCATGTTTTGATTTTATTTATTGTTTTTATCAGTTTAAGTATCTATGGTTAAATTTTTACAATGCTAATATGCAATTAGACAATTTTGAAACGATATGTTTATCATTAACAAAATAAATATGTAACTTTAAACTTAAATGTATGGACCTAATAAGTAATAATATTATTAAATTTACATTACGCTGGCCCATTCATCGGACGGATAATGCGACTAGTACACAACATAATATAAGATAAATACAAGTAAAATTTGGAGACTTTGAGTTGGGTTTGGACTCTTCTCTTGGGCCATATGGATCGGCTGAATATCCCTCCCCCTCTATCTCCATATAATCGATCATAATACACGCCATATTCACTTTTTACAGAAAATCTAGAGAAAATTGCAAAAATCGTCCTTGTGGTTTGGCCAAATTGCACGTTTCGTCCTTACTGTTCATTAATTGCAAAAATGGTCTGGATTTGGCACTGTTTCATTCACTTTTGGTCCTTCGGCATTGCAAAAATCGTCCTTGTGGTTTGGCCAAATTGCACGTTTCGTCCTTGTGGTTGCAAGGATGAAGGACCAAAAGTGAATGAAACAGTGCCAAATCCGGACCATTTTGGCAATTAATGAACAGTAAGGACGAAACGTGCAATTTGACCAAACCACAACAACGATTTTTGCAATTTTCTCAAAAATCTAAAACCCTGACTCCTTAAAAACAATCGGTGTTCACTCCTTGAGCTCCATTTAATCAACCTAAAGCTTCCAAGGTGTGGTGATTCGTGTTTCTTGCTTCTATTCGACTCCTACAAAGTTTCGGTATCCCTATCTCCTTGTTCCATGTTTTCTTTGATTTGTTTACTGATACGTGGGATTGCGCCCTCGCAACAGGTTTTACCTCTCAAGGGATCTTGAGAAGCTTGCAACCCCCACCAGGCAGTATACCTGATCGTTGTAGTATAGTATAGTGACAAGTACTGGGGGATTGATTGTTCAACTCAGGAATAGTGTCGCTAGGATTAGAAAGCCTACTAAACTAGGTCTAGAGGTGAGGTACGATTCTTTTTGTATTTTTATATTTTATGGAAAGCATGTAAAATCTCGGGTTTTGAAGGAGTGGGAGGAATTAGTTGCTAGTCAACTAATATGCTAATGTGGTGGAAACAATAATGAGAAAAGTTGTGTTTACTTAGATTTCATTACTCCCTAGATATCTTTTACCGGTTGATTAGCTTGTTACAATTGCATGGATGACGGGTTATATTCCTTAATACTAGTGGTAGGGGTAGGGCCGTGTACAATATTCCCTAACTCTATAAGATCCTACTTCACTCCTATGTCGAGTCAACTAAAAGCTCCTAACATGGGATCATTAGAATTCACTTATGCATTAAATACAACCAAAAATCGTAGTAAACCTTCGATCATGTTTCTTAAGACGTTCAAGCAAGTTACCAATGGAAGTTTGCGAGTTTTCTTAAGCCTAACATCGAATACAATCATCCGTAACAATTATAAACAAACAATCAACCAATAATCAACGTCTAGGTTTCACTACATCTAAGCAAATACAATAAAAACCTAGCCTAACATGTTAAAATAAAGAAAAGCAAAAGATAGAATCAAACAATACATAGACATATTGAATGATTATTGGAGAACTTATCTTTATTAAAACATGGAAGAAAGAAGGGTTTAAAACCCCTTCAGTATGCAGGAAATTCGACCTAGGGTTTGTGTTTAGGTATTCCACAATTTGTTTCACACTTTACAACGAAAAATTGGAAAAATATATATAGACATAGCATCCTGACGGCGTCATGTATTAGCCTCTAACGCCGTCAACTCGCCGCCAAGTTGAAATTCGTATTGCCTAGATCCAGTCTTGACGCCTTCATATGCAAATCTACTCTGGGCCGTCACTTTTATTTGGACCCTGACGGCCTTGGTGACGCCGTCAGGCCATTAACAAAGAAAATGTTCTGGGCCGTCACGTTATAAGTTCCACATCCACCTCTTTTGTAACTCTTGACGCCGTCATGTATTATTGCTTGACGTCGTCAGGTACTGTTCCCAGCAAGGAATTTGAGACTTTGCTGTTTTCTTCACTTTTATGCTCCAAAAACGTCTAAAACGCTTCCTTTTCCAGATTTCTCCTTAAAAAGTACCTAAAATGACAAAAGGAACGATTTAAGGCAATAATTGATCAAATAATCACGAATTGGGGCTTAAATGACCCCTTAAAAGCGGTACACTTTTCGCCTCATTAAATACCCTTACACTTGATATTTGCTTGTCCTCAAGCAAATGCGCTTTTATTCTAATCAAAATACAAGTTAGGGGTCATTTAACACTAATATAAAATTAATCACAACAAATAATCGTTCCACTAAAAACAAAAAAACAAGCACGGAGATCATACACTAGCACCTCACAAATAGTGTTTAGATACTCACATCTCACGGGTGTAATAAAGTATATATCACAATATGGAAATGGAAAACATCTCTCACTACCTGTCATAGCAAATAGATTACCATAGACTTGGGAAAGGATCAAACCTCCACCACTTGGCGTAAGCACCTAGGATAAACTATCAAAGAGGTTTTTTAAAGGGTTATAACGTTAGGTGTAGGGATATAGAAAACACGGTTTTGTTGGATAAAGGCAATATTTAATGGTGGCGAGTTAATCATCTTGGTTAATTACATGTATAATCTGGCGTTGCTAAGCCAAGACTCAACTCGACTTAAGCTAATAAATCAAAAATAACAAAAACTTAAAATAAAAATAGAATGAAACGGGATGGTAGTCCGTATGTTTTTTTTCTTTTCTTTTTCTATTTTTTTTTCTTTTTTCTTTCTTTATTTTCGATTTTTTATTTTTTTATTTTTTTATTATTTTTTTTTTTTTTGCATACACTTTTACCCTACCATCCAAAATAATACATCATAGGGAATTTGCATTCCCCTTACACTTGAATTTTTACATACTTTACAATAAACTAATCTAATGACTCGAATCAAGATAATCAAAACACTTGGAGTACTTTTTAAGATTAATGCACATACGGGGGTAATAATTTGATGTTCTTCCCCATTACTCCATAACACTAGTACTTTACCCATGAGTCTCAATCATCCCAAAACAATATGTACAAGATATTACTCGACTTAGCAACCATGTAATCAATTAGACAACTAACTAAGGGTTTAAACACATAACAATAATGCACTAAAGATGAGTGCATACACGGAAGGCTAAGGCGATTTGGTTGCACATTTGGGTGGGTTGTAACAAATTCTTCCTTTAAGTAAAATGCTTAAAGTTAGAAATGAAAAGATAGGCTCGGAGGGGTGTACTAGGGGTATCGTGTACTAAAAATGAGTACAACGCTAAGGTGTGGGAAAAATTAATTGACTTTACTAGTCAAGTAATATGACTTAAATGGTCAAGTAATTATGATACGAGTTTAAATACAAGGGTGATCCTAATGCCTCTTATCATGTAGTAAATCCTACTACACGAATGTAGTCTCACTAGCGGTCTCGCGATGCATCACTAACGCAAGTTCTAGAATCTAAATGCTACCGGTACACTCATAAGCACTAATAATAAATGCTTTTCCTATCAAATCTAAAGGCGAACCTCACATATTTGGGTGGAAAATTTTTCTGAATGGTACGGTTTTGTGTTAGTCATACAACTCCTATCCATGAGACACTTGTTAAGGCTAAAGTTTCACTCCTAAATGTTGTAAAAAAAATTTAAATTTGGCGCTAAAATTACACTAACAAGTATTTCTCTTAGTTTTATTACACACCTACTATCAAACAAAAAAAAACTCAAGCATAATTGTATCCTATAAGGTATTATCATTTACCCTTCCCTTACACTTAGGATGAACATTGTCCCCAATGTTCAATTACAGAATGTAAAAGTGAAACAGGTAAAAGAATGAAAACAAATACTCCCCTGATTCGTTCGATGTGGATAGTGTGTCAACAAGATTAGATCTTCCTCCAAGAAAATGAACGTTGAAAGCTTCCCTCCAAAAATATAAATCATCTTCTTGTCATATATAACCTGTTAAACCTGAGAAAACAATCAAGACAACCTCGTGTAAAATCGGCGGCAATCTATATATACTAACAAATCCTAGAAAGCAATTTAAGATATAATGCTTGCGGAATGAATGTTTGTAGATTTCCTGGAGTTTACTAAACTAAAGAATTAACAAAAACTTTAAGACTCAGGTTTAAACAAAACTCGCAAAATTTTTCAGAATTTTGGTACCTGACGCCGTCAGGTTATAACTCCTGACACCGTCAGAAAGTTCCTGGAAAAATCTTCTGTTGAGTTTCCAGAAAATTTCTGGAAAAACTCATGCCTTATTTCCTGGAAAATACTACAAAACATCATTATGATTCGATACAAGCATTTGACTCTAACAATTACTAATATACATGATCATTTAATATTGTGGCGAATCATGATCATTTTCGTTCTTATAAACAAATTTGGGTTTCCCCTTACACTTAGCTTTTGCAAAATACCTTTATATGTAATTAAGACGAAGTTAAAAACAAAATAAAGCATTTTCACAATTTATTTTGAAACATGATTTACCAACAATAAAAATAAAACATGCATACGGAAACAAATAAAATCAAACAAATAAAAACAAATAAAGCTAATTAAACAACCGCAATAATGAGAATCCTAAATGCATAGAAGGAAATAGTAAATAATATCCAATGGCCAACAGAGGCCAAATCCTACACTATTACAGACCGAATTGTTCAAATCATACAACCAAAGATAAATTGTTCAGAAATCATGATACTACCATAAAAACATCATTGGGGAGGGGGACCAAAGTGGTAATCATAACCAGGAGGGAGATGTCCGGTGTACCCATAGGGTGGATAATCCTGCTCACGACCTGGGAATGGGTCAATCTGCAAGTGAGGCTCGATGTGATCACGAGTCGATAGATGCTGCATCTGGCGAATCGTGTGATCGTACATCCAATCAAACCTCTGGTCAGTAGTGGCCCTCCACATGTCCATCTGACCCATCCAGGCCCCCTGATGAGCCTGCGAATCCCCCGACTTATATGCCGGTAGTAGTCCGCAGAGCCAACATCATAATCCCCATACTGTTGCTGCTGGGGCGCTCCCTCATCATCATCAGCAACAGCCACTCCCCCTACAACATACTAAACATAAGACTCGTCCCCCAACTCAATCACAATACTCATTTGGTTGAGAGATTTGGCCTTCACCACCCTGCATGCACCACAATCACTCAAGTATCCCATGATCTCCGGCACAAAGATCCCATAAGAACGAGCCAGGCGGGTCACAAACATCCCTCCATAGATCTTATCACCATCCCTCTCCCGTACACTCGTCTTCAGATAACTCGCCACCCAGAATGGGATGTTGCAATACACATCCTCAGAAAACATAGTGTACAGGTAGAATAGGTCAGAAGCAGAGATGCGGTGAGTGGAGCCATGGCGTCCTGCCAAACTGTAGGTGATGCATCGGTGGGCTAACCAGACCCTAGGATCCCTAATAGAGGTCGCCCCAGTAGTCGAGGTATAAACCCCATTCCCAATACTTGGCCAAAACATAGCACACCTCAAGTCATTCCTCATCATCTCTCCACCCATCAGTCTCTGCATAAACCCACCTTGAATAGCCTCATGCTGACTATACAAACCCAATCTCCAACCAAACTCTATAATTGAGCAATTCCTAAGCTCTCCCCCTAGCCTAAAGTAAATGGTAGTACCATCCATATCAGTTCTAGCCTCAGCCAAATCAAAATGAAAAGTAGCAAAAAATTCTCGCACCAACTCACTATAAACTGGTTCCCTTATCCTAAACAACCTTTCCCATTGAGGACCGGTAAATGCATTGGTTTGGATCCTTTCAAGAAAAGCATTCTCGAGGCCCTGGGCCCTCAAGAAGTCCCAATCAATCACTACCCCCCCCCCCCGGTCAATCTGGTGGTAGAGCAATTTAGCATATTTGGTTATAGAGGCATTATCCTCAAACACACCCCAACTATGAACCGTGTCACCCAAGTTCACCCGTTGAGATCTTGAAGAACTCCCTCAGTGTTGTTGGGTGCGCTTGCTTATTTTCTTGGAAAAAGATGGAATGGAATGGAAGTGATTAGAATAAGAGTTCAATGGAGTCAAGCTGTCAGACCCTTCTGACGCCGTCAGACCACAAAGCCTGACGCCGTAAGACCCAACAGATATTGAGCCATGCAATTACTAGGGAAAAATCAATTTTCAAACTCTAAATCCATGAGCCAAACACCCCTTTTTACAGAAAACATGGGTGGGGGATCAAAAAATTCGTGGTTTGAAATTTTTTTTCGCAATTGACTCATGAACCCTATCAATCACTACTACCCAATGCCTTAATTATGGTTACACAATACCTATAGAAGGGCATTACGAGTTCTAAGAATGAATCAATGTTAGGGTTTCGGATGATGAGGGTTTTCAAAATTGGTAGATCCTAAGGATAA
The DNA here is from genome assembly GCA_030686995.1 of Artemisia argyi. NCBI lineage: Eukaryota > Viridiplantae > Streptophyta > Magnoliopsida > Asterales > Asteraceae > Artemisia > Artemisia argyi. The sequence goes on along the minus strand of CM060690.1, from coordinate 109,322,533 downwards.
TTGAACGAATAAGGATGAAGAAAAGTTACTTACCAAGTGGAGATCGGTCACGAAAGATGTTGGATTTGATCTTGAAAGCTCGGTGGTGAAGTATCAATTGGATATGGTTTGTGAGGTATGTGTTGAAAGTGATGGATATGAGGTTAATATTGCTGAGAATGCAAGGTGACGGCGTCAAGAGTAAATTCTGACGCCGTCAGACACCTGGATAAGGGATACTTTGTGACAATTCCAAGTTTAGTCCTTGCACTTTTGTTAATAGCTAATCAAGGGTATAAACTATGAATAGCCATTCACGTTAGTGGAGTCCACCAGGGTCAAAAATTTTGTTACTGTCACGAAGTGAGGTGTGGTTACGAATAGGGCTGGTCACGGTCCCACTTAGGTCGTAATCTTCATATTGGTGATCAGTGGGTAGGGGAAGGAGTTGTATCATAGAGGTTTCTGAAGCTGAAGTGTTTTTGAGGTGCACCCTTTTCACACCAGGTTTAAAACCAAAGGAACGTTTCTTATGGAAATTAGGGAGCGTGACATGCAAACTTCCAACGAAGATGTTGTGAAATTGCAAGTTCTTTTCTTCTTGAGGAATCTCATAGAAGTAAGGGGTAATTAAAGGTGAAGCACTTAGAGAAGTATTTTCATTATCCTCTCCGTCACACACTAAAGGGGTTGGGAGTTCAAAGATTTTTTCGATTTTCCTCGGTGTGGATTTTTCCCTAATCTTCTCCTTAATTCTTGATATAAATTCATCAGCCAAGTCCATAAAAGCATTCCTAGTGCTTTCCAATTGCACTCACATGTTTATCAGGACTCACTGCGGTTTCAGTTGCAGGCATTTTAACCCTCATTAATTCCTTAACCTGTTTCTCGATATTCTCCAATAATTGTTCTTGGGTTGCGTTTACGTAATCTAGATTCCCTTCTTTTAAGAACATTGGATCCTCCCATCCTTCTTCTTCGTATTGTCCTAAACCCTCGAGAACTTCCCAGCACTTATCAACACTACGTCTATTTAGTCTACCAATGGCAGCGTAATCTATGGCTCTTCTCGTTTGGTAATTAACTTTATCGTAAAAGATTTGAATTTGGAGCCAAGGTTCTATGCCATGATGAGGGACTTTTTGGAGTAAGTCCTTGAAACGAGTCCATGCTTCATAGAAAGTTTCATCTTGACGTTGTTGGAACATCAAGATTTCATTTCTAAGCTTAGTAGTTCTCCCTGGTGGGAAAAATTGAGCAAGGAAACGAGAAGTGAGATCATCCCAAGAGGTGATAGATCCCGCGGGAAAACGCTCAAGCCATTGACTAGCTTGGTCACATAGAGAGAATTGCAATAGACGTAATCGGGTCGACTCTCTAGTTGCAACATCAAGGTCTATGGAATCTACGATTTTTAGGAAATCCTTGAGATGTTGATTAGGTTCTTCGGAATGAAGTCCATGGAATCCACATCCGCTTTGCACCAACCAGATGGTGTCGGATAGCAAGGGGGACACATTGGCTCCTTGAGTGAGCTCAATGGTATTTCGATAGCCTTGGTGGCTAGGACGAGAATACTCTCCTAAAGTTCGGGGTCTAGGAGGTTGATTTGCTAGTGGTGGGTTTTGTAGGTGGTTTTGTTGTGGTGGGTTGATGGGATCAAAGATATTACCACCTTCCATGATGTCGGATGGTGATGGTTACGAACAAATGAACGAAGAAATAAGATAGACTAAAGAAAACCTAAAAATAAAAATAAAAACCTTACTAGAAAGGAATCTAGCAGGTAGACCTAATAAAAAGAAATCCTAACCTAGACAATAACTATTCCCCGGGCTGCGGCGCCAAAAACTTGATACATGGGATTGCGCCCTCACAATAGGTTTTACCTCTTAAGGGATCTTGAGAAGCTTGCAACCCCCACCAGGCAGTGTACCTGATCGTTGTAGTATAGTATAGTGACAAGTACCGGGGGATTGATCGTTCAACTCAGGAATAGTGTCGCTAGGATTAGAAAGCCTACTAAACTAGGTCTAGAGGCGAGGTATGATTCTTTCTGTATTTTTATATTTTATGGAAAGCTAGTAAAATCTCGGGTTTTGAAGGAGTGGGCGGAATTAGTTGCTAGTCAACTAACCCAATTAACTACAAATGCAATCAAAATAAAATAAAAGAAATGAAAATTAAACTAACATGCTAATGTGGTGGAGACAATAATGAGAAAAGTTGTGTTTACTTAGATTTCATTACTCCCTATATATCTTTTACCGGTTGATTAGCTTGTTACAATTGCATGGATGACGGGTTATATTCCTTAATACTAGTCGTAGGGCTGTGTACAATATTCCCTAACTCTATAAGATCCTACTTCACTCCTATGTCGAGCCGACTAAAAGCTCCTAACATGGGATCATTAGAATTCACTTATGCATTAAATACAACCAAAAATTGTAGTACACCTCCGATCATGTTTCTTAAGACGTTCAAGCAAGTTACCGATAGAAGTATGCCAGTTTTCTTAAGCCTAACATCGAATACGATCATCCGTAACAATTATAAACAAACAATCAACCAATAATCAACATCTAGGTTTCACTACATCTAAGCAAACACAATAAAAACCTAGCCTTACATGTTAAGAGAAATAAAAGTATAAGATAGAATCAAACAATACATAGACATATTGAATGATTATTGGAGAACTTATCTTTATTAGAACATGGAATAAAGAAGGGTTTGAAACCCCTTCAATATGCAGGAAATTCGACCTAGGGTTTGTGTTTAGGTATTCCACACTTTACAATGAAAAATTGGAAAAATATATATAGACATAGCATCCTGACGGCGTCATGTATTAGCCTCTGACACCGTTAACTCGCCGCCAAGTTGAAATTCGTATTGCCTATATCCAGTCTTGACGCCTTCATGTGCAAATATACTCTAGGCCGTCACTAGTATTTGAACCCTGACGGCCTTGGTGATGCCGTCTGGCCATTAACAAAGAAAATGTTCTGGGCCGTCACGTTATAAGTTCCACATCCACCTCTTTTGTCACTCTTGACGCCGTCATGTATTATTGCTTGACGTCGTCAGGTACTGTTCCCAGCAAGGAATTTGAGACTTTGCCGTTTTCTTCACTTTTATGCTCCGAAAACGTCCAAAACGCTTTCTTTTCAAGATTTCTCCTCAAAAGTACCTAAAATGACAAAAGGAACGATTTAGGGTAACAATTGATCAAATAATCACGAATTCGGGCTTAAATGACCCCTTAAAAGCGATACACTTTTCGCCTCATCATTTACGCATACATGAACCTTTAAACTATATATATATATATATATATATATATATATATATATATATATATATATATATATATATATATATATATATATATATATATATATATATATATATATTAATCAAATATAAGTAAATATGTGTGCGTGTGATGTTTAAAAAGAGGATTAAAAACATGAAATCACAAACTTATAAAACTAGTCGAGCTACATGTTACTATAAGATTGTGTTTGGTTTTCTTGCTTGTCGATTTAAAAAGAAAACTAGGGTTTACTAGGTTTAGGGTTTGAATTAAATTAGACATCAATAATTAGGCAATTATTAGCCATTAATGAAGTTTAATTAAATTTAGGGTTAGGGTTTTTGTTAATAAAGAAGGGTTATGGTTTTGTGAAGGTTAAGGGTAATTAATGTGAACTTGTTTCTGGACAGATTTGATACATGAATAGGTGAATGTGATAGGTCGTGATATAAAACAATTTTATTCTGTTTCTTTTTATGAAAACTTAGTTTTATGTCTTAGTTAAGTTTTCCAATTGGCGGGGAGTGATTTCAAGTTGTTTTGGTCGTGTTTTTTATTTTTGTGTGATTAAGGGTTGAATCTGAAATTTGGGAATCTGAAATCAATCAATTTTGCCAAATTTTCATTTAAAAACTATAAAGAGTTGGACCATGAAACTCTCCAGTATTTAACTTCTATATGTTTAGTATCACCATAATTTTTGTAAATTTTTCATGAATGTTATATGGGTCTCTCAAGTGAATAATTTCTGGGTACATCAGCAGGTCGGTTTTCTGAGTAGTCTGAGTTTGAGTATTTTTCGTGTAGGGTTAAACTAACTAATAAATTCTATAAAAATTCGTGTAGATTCTAAAGACATTGAAGTATCTCTGTGAATTTTTGAGAATTTTATTTTTGAGTTCTAATATGGATCAAAAATTCGTAAAGTTGTGAACTGATTAGGTTTAAATTCTGAATTAGAGATATCAAGTTAAAAAGGGGTGTAACCTAATTATAATTAAAGTGTAATAATCCTAAACTATATCTATTCATTATTATGGTATTAAAAGGTGTAATTAAAAGACCTGAGTACCTCTTATCACCTAAAGTTAATATGAGACATGGTTAGTGCGTTTAGGAGGGTGTAATTTATAAACTTATTAAGTATGGAACATAATCCATTAATAATGCAAGCTTAAGGATTGAATTGGATAAAATGTGAAACATGTGATATTTACATTTAAAACTTTATACTTTAATATAATTACACTTTAAACCCTAAAATATTATTAATTGTTATAATTAAACCCTAAACTATTTATAATATGCAAACTAAGCACTTAACCTAATCATATGTTTAAGGTTACTAATAAGGAAAGTTACAAAAATGGAAAGAAGGCCTAACATGAAATATGAATTAGTAAATAAAGGAGCAAGTTATTAATAACAAATACTATATATGTAGATTTCTGGAGAAGGGTGTTATTCGTTCTTTTGATTCTTTCAACTTCTGTCAGCTTTATTATTGTTCAAGTTACGGATATTCTGACCTTACTTTTAAGGTTTCCTTTGTTATACAACCTTCTGATTTGGACCTTTGCTATGATAAACCTTTCTATTAAACCTTCTGATATGACAACTATGTTTTGAGCCTTTGTTTATGAACCTTAAGTTACCTGAGCTTCACTAGGCATGAGGGTTCCATGTATGTGTCAGTGATGCGCCTCTGACATGACTCTAGGGTAGTGAAGTGATGTTCTGCCACGTCTCTTTTGTTATGTATATGAATGTGTAGGGCGTATGGATGCATCCTAGATTTGTTTTGTTATATGTTATGATATGATATTTGTTTGGTGAATGTGGCTGTGTGTGCAATACACGTCCTTCACAACTCAGGGAGGTCTCCCCTCCAATTATGTTGTCTTATGTGATGATATGATATGATATGTTTGTCTGAGCTCATGGTATTCTGACTCTGTTTATACAGGTGACTGTATAAATTCCTTACCTAACCTACACACTACATTTACCAAATATTCATTATGCCTAATTATGTTTCCCCATACTATATGATTTGTACTTCAGCATTTATATTCAATTCATTACTGATGTATCCATTCAATGGGCTTTTTAAGCTCAGCCGTATTTCTTTCCTTCCGCGGCAGGTATTCATGATAGCTTTTGGGATAGCTTTTCTAGGGATTGAGAGTAGAGCTAAGTGTAGACTTGAACATAGTTATCTTAGATTGATTTTGTTTATGTATTATAGAGATTTAGAATTTAGTTTTATTCATGGTTTTCTTTTGGATATTTTGTAAGACTTCCGCTTTTGTTTAGTTATGTATGTTCTGATGTGAATCTATATTGTGACATCTTTACCCTTGTCGGGTTGGGGTATTACAATTTATGGTATCAGAGACAAGTTTGATCAGCGGATTCATAACCCGTAGAGCATAGGCTAGACTTGTGAGTATTAGGCCTTTTGGTTTTGCACCGTAGGAGTCATGAAACAACCTTTGAGAACTTGCTTTAGGACTCCTCTATATGAAACATGAGTTATGACCGATGAGGATTGGGTAGACTAGGACATTGGTTTAAGTAGCATTTCCTCCGCTTCACTCTGATTCGTGTCTGTAGGATACTATTTAAGTCACAAACATGATAATAATGGTGGTGTTGGTGGCGTTAAGTGAGAAAGAAGAGGAGGAAAGAAAGAAAGTTGGAACCTTGAGAGAGAAAAAGAGAATATTAGATTAAGAGAATGAGAAGGTCCAACCCTCTCCCTTGGTGGGAGAGGGGTATTTATACAACAAATAAAAACGCCCACACCCGGGCTGTGGATCAGGCATACAGTGGGTAAAGACCCGTCCTTCTTCCACGGTGTTACTTAAACTAAACTAATATCTAATTAACTAACTACGAGCTATCTTAAATGCTATTACATCAATTAGGTGACCGAGTCTTCTAGAGGATTAATTGTATTCCTAACAATCTCCCCCTAAGCGAGGTCACCTTGGAAATTTAGCTCTTTGATCTTCAAGCATTCTTTAGTCTTTGTAGCTCGTAGGTTCTGATTCTTTACTTTTCAGCACACTTTGTACATCAAGCAATGAACTTATGATTTGAGTTCCTTAGAGATGTGTGATCTTGGAGCTTCTTTGAGATCATCAGCCACAGTAAATCTCCAGGCTCATCCATAGTCATATTGCCTTCATGTGATGTAGTGACTTTAGGACCATCATGCTCACACCCTTCTGTATTAGGAGACTTTTCATCAGAGTTGTGGAAATGTTGTTCGTAGTCTCTCAACATTCAGTGTAGGGAGTCTCTCATCATTCATGATCATCATTGATAGTGAGGATGATGTGTGAGCATGGGGTATGGATTGACACAATTCAGCTGGAATTGGGTAACACCATTGCCATCTTTATATGTTCCTGAAATAAAACAGTTAGCAATAAAGATAGAGAACGAATATGGCTTTGTCATTCATTCTGCGAGGACAGACTACCCTCCGGTTTTGTGAAAACCGACCTATGATCAGGTAGAGTCTCTGTTAAAGAAGACTCTAGAATCAATAGTGCATTTTGATCCACTCCTGGAGACTGGGGAGGCGTCTCCTGTTTAGGTATCAACATAGCTCGCAATGAGAGGTCGATACATTGCACAGGGTTCCCCGTGAGATTGAAACAAGCTCTTTTAAGAGAACTTGAGTGGTTGGGAAGTTTAAGTGCGGAGCGTCACTGGGTCCATGACGTCTTATCTTCAATACCAGTGTTACCTTAGTAACCACCAGTAGCATATGAAATTGAACCCGGTTTCTGCCCTAAGGTTGAATATTTGGAGGGCTAATTCTTTTCACCCTTTCTCATTTCATTTCTTTTTCATTCTTCAACCCCTTCAGTGCTTACCGAGACTTCATCACTAGAACCTTGTTGGGTTTGTTCCAGTCCTAGCTCTATCTCAGTCGGCACACTTCCCTTTCTCACTTTTCTCCTTTTTTCAATCATTCCTAAGGACTTCTAATCTATCTAGAGGATTGTCCCTGGGAAGATCCTTCTGGTTCTGGTGGATCATGGGAACTCATACCTAACCTTAACCATCCTTATAACTCCGTGCATAAAGATAAATGGTCGGTCTTTGGTATTACTTCCACAAACGCCTTTTGCTCCCCATCAATATGTGCATCGATATTCGAAAGAGTTTAGCACATATTTGGGAGCCTATTATTGAGTCCAAAGGATCACATTTGATTATCAGATTTCATATTTAAATCACATTCTCTCCCCCGATCTAAAATTTCAAATCTTTCGAGAATTTGGATCTCAATTGATTTAAATAAGTTAGGAACCATTTGGGAGAGAAATGCGGTGAGTTTTAATATTTTTTGATAAGAGGAACCTCTTTCTTGCTCCCCCTCAATCTGTGAGGGAGGTTGTTATGTGTCAGATTTGATGAGTTTACAAAAGATTTGAAGTTTTAATGAAAACTCTTTGAAAATTTCTCATTCTGGCACATAACCATCACAAAGTGTATTATTGCAAGGTTTTTGTACAAAGTGTGGAGAGTTTTGATGATACATAAAATTTTGAGAAATCACTCTCCCCCTCAATCAATGACGGATGTTAAAACAGAAATAATTGATGTCATTGATTGAGTGACAAAATTTATCAAAATTTGAGTTCAAATAGATTTCCAAACAAAATCTCATGGTACCACCAAGTTTTGCACAAATACTTTCCGGAAAAATCATAGAAGGGAAAGTATTTGGCGATAAAAAGAAGATTTCTCTTCTTTATCAAGAAATAATGCACTGAAGCGTACATTAGATCGAGGAAACATGGATATAAAGTAATCCATGCCCAGGTGAACTTCACCTGGTAAAAGGAACAACTGTCTTTTTGGCGACGTGTTTTCCCCATTTTGAAAAATGGGTTGCTATCTGAAGTAATAGCAAGCCATATTTTTGAAGTCCGGGTTACAGCCTGAAATGACTGTAAGCCATAGTTTTTGAAGAATATTTTGAGATACGGCATGTTTTAGAAAAACAAACTTTATTTGAAAACCGAAAAACTCTTGCTCAAGCATATGTATGATTCCGTGTCATTGTTGAATGACATTTCTAGAAACGTACATAATATTGATTACACAAGAGAATGTCGTGAGGAGAATATTTTTGGATTTTAATGATTGTTCAGATTTTTATGGTTTTTATAGGTTTTATAATTTTCTATTTTCTTTTTGTTTTAAGTTATGTACAAAGGATATGTGAAGCCAATCCTTAAATCATCATTCTCTTCCTGGAGTGACTTAAGAGTTTCTGGAGTGAGGCTCTTCATCCCAAGTCGTGGAAGAATGAACTGGAATCTTTCTCGAGAAAGAGCCTTAGTAAATATATCAGCCAGCTGAAACTCTGTCCTCACAAAGTAGAGTTCCACTATCCCTTTCTCCACTTGTTCTATGATGAAGTGATGACGAATGTCAATATGCTTAGCTCTAGAGTGCTGGACGTTATTGCAACACAGGGCAATGGCACTTTTGTTATCACAATACATTGGGATTTTGTTGAAGTCATACCCATAATCTGATAGCTGCGATCTTATCCACAAAATTTGAGCACAGCATGAGGACATGGCAATGTATCCAGCTTTTGTAGATGATATCGAAGTGCACATCTGCTTTTTGGATGACCAACTGACAAGTTTCTCACCCAAGAATTGAGCACCTCCGGAAGTACTTCTGCGAGTATCTTGACACCCCGCATGATCAGCATCTGAGTAGGCCGTAAGAGCCATTGCATTGTCTTTAGGGTACCAGAGACCCGTGTGAATTTTCCCTTGGAGATACCTGAATATTCTCTTGGCTGCTTCCAAATGCTTTTTGGTGGGCTTGGATTGATATCTGGCACACATGCATACTGCGAAAAGAAGGTCTGGCCTACTTGCTGTGAGGTACATGAGAGATCCAATCACGCTTCTGTATTTGGTCTGATCAATGGATACTCCTGCAGAGTCGTCATCAAGTTTGGATCTTTCAACCATGGGTGTATCAACCGTGTCACTTGAATCAAAACCAAACTTCTTAAGGGTGTCACTAGCATACTTGGCTTGATTAATAAAGATGACGCACGGGTTTTGTGAGATCTGTAACCCCAAGAAGAAAGACATTTGTCACATCATAGACATTTGAAACTTGGAACTCATTTCCTTAGCAAAGCGATCACACTCATTGGAGTCTGATAACGCAAAGATAATATCATCAACATAGATCTGAACTTGAAGTAGGTTGTTTCCAGTCTTTCTAGTGAACAAGGTAGGATCAACTACACCCTTGGTAAATCGATTTGCAAGTAGAAACTTGGATAGTGTGTCGTACCAAGCTCTAGGAGCCTGTTTGAGACCATAGAGTGCCTTCTTTAAGCGATATACATGATTTGGTCTTTCAGGGTCCACGAAACCTTCAGGCTGAGTAACATAGACCACCTCTTTTAATTCCGCATTCAGGAAGGCAGTCTTAGCATCCATTTGATAAACAATCATGTTACTGCTGGCAGCATTGGCTAGAAAGATTCTAATGGCCTTGATACGAGCAACAGGTGCAAACAATTCTTCAAAGTCAATACCCTCTTGTTGACTGTATCCCTTAGCAACTAGTCGAGCCTTGTTTTTCAACACATCACAATGCTCATCAAGCTTAACTTTGAAAATCCATTTGAGAGCAATGATCATTGCGCATTCAGGTGGTAGTACTAATTCCCATACATCCAGACGATCAAACTCATGGATTTCTTCTTGCATTGCAGTGAACCAAGATACTTTTATTAGAGCATCCTTGAAGTCTTTGGGTTCGATTTTGGACAAGACGGAGTTGAAGAAGCACTACAAGGCATCAGTGGCAAGTTGTTTTCTGGTGGACACAGGTCGTGAGGGATTTCCTACGATGTTGTCAATGGGGTGATCATTTGTCCATTTTCTGAGATGTTCATGAGGTTGAGGATAGTGAACTGATATAGCATTGTTTGACTCTCCTGAGGATGATGTTTCGTTGGAGGATTCAGGTGCAAAAACATTTTCAAATGGTTCTTCCTCAGGTGGAGCAAAAGGATTAACTTCCCATGAGTTTTCAGATGTCACTCCTTGGCGTTCAGAAGACGATTGTATATTTGATTCATTTTGAGAGTTGCTACATTCTGGTGCATCCAGATCAAGAGAGATGGAGGTAGATGGACCATTTGTATCATGAGGTTCATTTACAGCCATAATATTGGGTTCAGCAGCCGGCTGTACCGGTTCATGAGGTGGCTATGACTCGAAGTACTCGTCAAACATAGGGTCAAATAACGTCTTCAATTCTTCACACGTGAGAGGAACATAAGGAGTGATATGGTTGGAGTTCTTGATGAGGCAAAAAGTGAACCACTTTTAAGGGGTCATTTAAGCCCGAATTCGAGATTATTTGATCAAATATTGCCCTAAATCGTTCCTTTTGTCAGTTTAGGTACTTTTGGAGAGAAATCTGGAATAAGAAGCATTTTGGACGTTTTTGGAGCATAAAAGTGAGGAAAATGGCAAAGTCTTAATTTTCCTTGCTGGAACAGTACCTGACGCCGTCAAGACTCTCCACATGACGGCGTCAAGAGTTACAAAAGAGGTGGATATGGAAAATACACGTGATGATCCAGAGAGTTTTTGTGCGTAAGAGATGACGGCGTCACCCAAGGCCGTCAAGGTCAAAGTATTAGTGACGACCCAGAGGAAAATCCTGCATGACGGTGTCAGAAGTAGATCTAGGCAATACGATTTCATTGTGGCAGCGAGTTTTTCGGCGTCACAATCTAATACATGACGCCGTCACCATGTAAAATCTATATATAGTTTTCCAAATTTCATTCATTAGTGTGCAACTTTGAGGGAATAAACCCTAGTCTGAATTTTATCAGCTTTTCAAGGGTTTCAACCCTTTGAAACTTTCATGTTCAATTAGAGATAAGTACTCTTTAAAATCATTCAGTATGTCTATGTGTTGTTTGATTATATCTTACGCTTGTATTCAATTTAACATGCTAGGCTAGATTTCTTTTGTGTTTGCTTAGATGTAGTGAAACCTAGATGTTAATTATGGGTTGATTGTTTGTTTATAGTTGTTATGGATGATTGTATTCGATGTTAGGCTTAAGAAAACTGGCAGGCTTCCATTGGTAACTTGCTTGAACGTCTTAAGAAACATGATCGGAGGTGTACTACGATTTTTGGTTGTATTTAATGCGTAGGAGAATTATAATGATCCCATGTTAGGAGCTTCTAACGGCTCGACATAGGAGTGAAGTAGGATCCTATAGAGTTAGGGAATATTGTACATGGCCCTACGACTAGTATTAAGGAATATGACCCGTCATCCATGCAATTGTAACAAGCTATCAACCTGTAAAAGATATCTAGGGAGTAATGAAACCTAAGTAAACACAACTTTCCTCATCATTGTTTACACCACATTAGTTTAATAGTTTCATTATCATTTTTGTTATTTTATTTTGATTGCACCTTAGTTTATTGGGTCAGTTGGCTAGCAACTAATTCCGCTCACTCCTTCAAAACCCGAGATTTTATTTGCTTTTATAAAAATATAAAAATATAAAAAGAATCATCCCTCACCTCTAGACCTAGTTTAGGAGGCTTTCTAATCCTAGCGACACTATTCCTGAGTTGAACGATCAATCCCCCGGTACTTGTCACTATACTATACTACAACGATCAGGTACACTGCCTGGTGGGGGTTGTAAGCTTCTCGAGATCCCTTGAGAGGTAAAACCTCTAGCGAGGGTGCGGTCCCCACGTATCAAGTTTTTGGCGCCGCAGCCCGGGGAATAGTTATTGTCTAGGTTAGGATTTCTTTTTATTAGGTCTACTTGCTAGATTCCTTTCTAGTAAGATTTTTATTTTTTATTTTTTAGGTTTTCTTTAGTCTATCTTATTTCTTTGTTTCCTTTGTTCGTAAACTTTCTCGATGGATAACAATAGCATTGATACTTTGATTCCTGTTATTCGTGTTTTTCGTCCTAGGATTTTCCAAATGCCCGCCCCAATCCCTTTAGTGGAAAATGAGAACCCACCTAACCTCTCGCCTAACCATCACTTTGACAATAATTCTGAGATGGAGGAGTCTGACCATGATGATGACCATAGGGCTAGTCCTTTTTACTATTCGGACTCTGATGAGGACCTAGATGATGGTGACGTAATTAATGAGAATAGGATGGAAGATGAAGTGGACCCTCTTAGGTATGTCGACCCTAGAACAAGGATTGAGAATGATAGCTCATTTAATATGCAATTTCCTTGTAAAATTGGATTTAGGAGCTTTGATGCCTACCTTAACTCAACTCTACCAATGAACATAATCTCGCGTAGTGAATACAATAAAATTATGGTAGATGAGTTAGAATACAAAGGAGATAATATTATTGCTAGGGCAATGTGATTACATGTGTTTGTAGGAAGCTTTGTTTATCTTGTTGAGTTCATGGTTATGGAGAATCTAGGAGAATTTATCAATAGTAAGTTAACCCAAGTTGTGCTTGGGAAACCCTTCAAAAGGTTAACCAACCTTGATGAAAAACTTATGAAAGGGTTAATTACATTCTCGGATGGGGATGCAGATTTTGTTTACCAAATGCCCCGTGCACACCCTAGGTTCAAGGATTTTTCTATGGAGAAATGTAATAGGTATCCACCCCTTGAGATGCTAAGTGAGAATGATAAAAGGATAGGGCTTAAATATCCTCATGAAAAGAATAAAAGGTATTATCGCGAATGTTTAGAGCTAAGTGATGACTATAAGAAAGATGAGGCGATTATTAGATGGCTCACCCTAGGGTATGTGAGCATAAGCGACACACGATAGCCCATGACCTTGAGTCTAGCTACAAGACTCGTAAATAAAGAAAAGCGCTTCTTGGGAGGCAACCCATGTTTTGTGTGATTTTTATTTGTTTTATTGTTATTTGCTTCCGTATGCATGCTTTATTTTTATTGTTGGTAGATCATGTTTCAAACTAAATTGTGAAAATGCTTTATTTTGTTGTTTAACTTCGTCTTAACTTCATATAAAGGTATTTTGCAAAAGCTAAGTGTAAGGGGAAACCCCAAATTTGTTTCTAAGAACGAAAATGATCATGATTCGCCACAATATTAAATGAACATGTGTATTAGTATTAGTTAGAGTCAAATGCTTGTATCGAGTCATAATGATGTTTTGCAGGATTTTCTAGGAAGTAGGACATAAGTTTTTCCAGAAATTTTCCAGAAACTTAACGTAAAGATTTCTGCAGGTCACTTCTGACGGCGTCATGTGTAAAATTCTGGAAATTTTGCAAGTTTTGTTTATCCCAGAGTCTTAAAGTTTTTGTTGATTCTTTAGTTTTATAAACTCCAGGAAATCTGTAAACATTCATTCTACAAGCATTATATCTTAAATTGTTTTCTAGGATTTGTTATTATATATAGATTGCCGCCGATTTTATGCGAGGTTGCCTTGATTGTTTCTCAGGTTTAACAGGTTATATATGGCAAGAAGATGGTTTATATTTCTGGAAGGGATGTTTTGAATGTTCATTTTCTTGGAGGAAGATCTAACCTTGTTGATACACTATCCACACCGAACGAATCAGGGGAGTATTTGTTTTCATTCTTTTACCTATTTCACTTTTACATTCTTTAATTGAACATTGGGGACAATGTTCATCCTAAGTGTAAGGGGAGGGTAAATGATGATACCTTATAGGATACTATTGCACTTGAGTTTGTTTGTTTGATGGTAGGTGTGTAATAAAACTAAGAGAAATATTTGTTAGTGTAATTTTAGTGCCAAATTTAAAATTTTTTACAACATTTAGGAGTGAAACTTTAGCCTTAACAAGCGTCTCATGGATAGGAGTTGTATGACTAGCACAAAACCGTACCATTCAGAAAAATTTTCCACCCAAATATGTGAGGTTCGCCTTTAGATTTGATAGGAAAAGCATTCATTATTAGTGCTTATGAGTGTACCAGTAGCTTTTAGATTCTAGAACTTGCGTTAGTGATGCATCCCGAGACTGCTAGTGAGACTACATTCGTGTAGTAGGATTTACTACATGATAAGAGGCATTAGTATCACCCTTGTGTTTAAACCCGTGTCATAATTACTTGACCATTTAAGTCATATTACTTGACTAGTAAAGTCAACTAATTTTCCCACACCTTAGCGTTGTACTCATTTTTAGTACACGAAACCCCTAGTACACCCCTCCGAGCCTATCTTTTCGTTTCTAACTTTAAGCATCTTACTTAAAGGAATAATTTGTTACAACCCACCCAAATGTGCAACCAAATCGCCTTAGCCTTCTGTGTATGCACTCATCTTTAGTGCATTATTGTTACATGTTTAAACCCTTAGTTAATTATCTAATTGATTACATGGTTGCTAAGTCGAGTCATATCTTGTACATATTGTTTTGGGATAATTGGGACTCATGGGTAAAGTACTTGTGTTATGGAGTAATGGGGAACAATATCATATATTACCCCCATATGTGCATTAATCTTAAAAAGTACTCCAAGTGTTTTGATTATCTTAATTCGAGTTATTAGATTAGTTTATTGTAAAGTATGTAAAAAGTCAAGTATAAGGGGAATGTACATTCCCTATGATGTATTATTTTGGATGGTAGGGTAAGAGTGTATGCAAAAAAAAAAAAAAAATTAGAAAAAGAAAAGAAAAAAATATACGGACTACCATCCTGTTTCATTTTATGTTTGTTTTAAGTTTTTGTTATTTTTGATTTATTAGCTTAAGTCGAGTCGAGTCTTGGCTTAGCAACACCATATTGTACATGTAATTAACAAAGATGATTAACTCGCCACCAGTAAATATTGCCTTTATCCAACAAAACCATGTTTTCCATATCCCTACACCTAACGTTATAACCCTTTAAAAGACCTCCTTGATAGTTTATCCTAGGTGCTTACGCCAAGTGGTGGAGGTTTGATCCTTTCCCAAGTCTATGGTAATCTATTTTGCTATGACAGGTAGTGAGAGATGTTTTCCATTTCCGTATTGTGATATATACTTTATTGCACCCGAGAGATGTGAGTATCTAAACACTATTTGTGAGGTGCTAGTGTATGACCTCCGTGCTTGTCTTTGGTCTTTAGTGGAACGACTATTTGTTGTAATTACTTTTATATTAGTGTTAAATCACCCCTAACTTGTATTTTGATTAAAATAAAAGCGCATTTGCTTGAGGACAAGCAAATCTCAAGTGTAAGGGTATTTGATGAGGCGAAAAGTGAACCACTTTTAAGGGGTCATTTAAGCCCAATTCGAGATTATTTGATCAAATATTGCCTAAATCGTTCCTTTTGTCATTTTAGGAACTTTTTGAGAGAAATCTGGAAAAGGAAGGATTTTGGATGTTTTTGGAGCATAAAAGTGAAGAAAACGGCAAAGTCTCAATTTTCCTTGCTGGAACAGTACCTGATGGCGTCAAGACTCTCCACATGACGGCGTCAAGAGTTACAAAAGAGGTGGATGTGGAAAATATACGTGACGATCCAGAGAGTTTTTGTGCATAGGAGATGACGGCGTCACCTAAGGCCATCAAGGTCCAAGTATTAGTGACGGCCTAGAGGAAAATCCTACATGTCGTCGTCACAAGTAGATCTAGGCAATACGATTTCATTATGGTGGCGAGTTAACGGCGTCACAATCTAATACATGCCGCCGTCACCATGTAAAATCTATATATAGTTTTCCAAATTTCTTTCATTAGTGTGCAACTTTGAGGGAATAAACTCTAGTCCAAATTTTATCATCTTTTCAAGGGTTTCAACCCTTTGAAACTTTCATGTTCAATTAGAGATAAGTACTCTTTAAAATCATTCAATATGTCTATGTGTTGTTTGATTATATCTTACGCTTGTCTTCAATTTAACATGTTAGGCTAGATTTCTTTTGTGTTTGCTTAGATGTAGTGAAACCTAGATGTTAATTATGGGTTGATTGTTTGTTTATAGTTGTTACGGATGATTGTATTCGATGTTAGGCTTAAGAAAACTGGCAGACTTCCATTGGTAACTTGCTTGAAGCCTTGAACGTCTTAAGAAACATGATCGGAGGTGTTCTACGATTTTTGGTTGTATTTAATGCGTAGGAGAATTCTAATGATTTCCATGTTAAGAGCTTCTAACGACTCGACATAGGAGTGAAGTAGGATCCTATAGAGTTAGGGAATATTGTACATGGCCCTACGACTAGTGTTAAGGAATATGACCCGTCATCCATGCAATTGTAACAAGCTATCAACCTGTAAAAGATATATAGGGAGTAATGAAACCTAAGTAAACACAACTTTCCTCATCATTGTTTACACCACATTAGTTTAATAGTTTCATTTTCATTTTTGTTATTTTATTTTGATTGCATCTTAGTTTATTGGGTTAGTTGGCTAGCAACTAATTCTGCCCACTCCTTCAAAACCCGAGATTTTATTTGCTTTTATAAAAATATAAAAATACAAAAAGAATCATCCCTCACCTCTAGACCTAGTTTAGGAGGCTTTCTAATCCTAGCGACACTATTCCTGAGTTGAACGATCAATCCCCCGGTACTTGTCACTATACTATACTACAACGATCAGGTACACTGCCTGGTGGGGGTTGTAAGCTTCTCGAGATCCCTTGAGAGGTAAAACCAGTTGCAAGGGTGCGATCCCCACGTATCAGTTCTGTACAAGTCCCGAACTTATTGGTCCAGGAGATAAAAGATTATGTGAGGGTCCAGAACTGGTGTGTCCTGAAGCCGTATGCTCTGTCAGCTCATCAAACGTGACATGGATTGTTTCCATGATTTTTCGGGTTCTTTTGTTGTAGATTCGATACCTTTTTCGATCTGGCGCATATCCGACGAATACCCCAATATCAGCCTTAGCTTTAATCTTCCCTAAGCCTTCACTATCGTTAGTTGGATAGTACAGGGCACCAAACACATGAAGAAAGGAGAGATCAGGCTTTTTGAGATGCACCAGCTCATAAGGTGTCTTGTTGTGGAGAGGATGTATCAATGACCGATTTTGAGTGTAACATGCAGTAGCTGTAGCTTCAGCCCATAGAAACATTGGTGTCTTTGAAAATATCAGCATAATGCGAGCATCTTCAACTAATGTGTGATTCCGTCTTTCAACAACTCCATTTTGTTGAGGAGTTCGAGGAATACTCTTCTGATGACTGATGCCAATACTTTCATAAAATTGAGTGAGTTGTTGGTTAACAAACTCAGTTCCATTGTCAGTGCGAATGATTCTAACGGTTTTGTTGAGCCTTACTTGCAACTGCTTGATGATTTTGATGATGATTTCAGGAGTTTCATCCTTGGATCTTAAGAACTTCGCCCATGTAAATCGTGAGTAATCATCCACAATAACAAGAATATATCTTTTCCCATTGAAGCTTTGCACTCTCATTGGTCCGCACAGATCCATGTGAAGGGTATATAGTACTTCAGTGTTGGAGTTGGTGGGGTTTGGTTTGTGAGTTTGCTTCTTGCTTTTACCCAATTGACATGATGAGCAAAGATGATCTTTTTCATAATTCAATCTGGGCATGCCTCGAACAAGATCTTTGCGAGAAAGTTCATTAATGGTGCCGAAGTTCAAGTGGTTCAAACGACGATGCCATAACCATGATTTGCTCTTTGAGGCCTTAGAAAGCAAGCAAATAGGAGAGGACCGCATCATGTCTTCGATAGAGATAGTATACAAATTGGTAGCACGACTTCCCTTAAGAAGATCAACTCCATCCAATTCTCTAACAAAACATGTGTGTTTTCTGAAGGCCACTTCGAGATCAGAATCACAAAATTGTCCAACAGAGAATAGGTTGTGCCCAAGTCCTTCCATATAGTAACCTCTAGAAATCACGCTGTCACCAAACACATAATCACCATACCCCATAATAGCTCCAAAGTGGTCATTTTCGAATCTAACTGTCCTGATAAACCTTTTCATGAAATTTCTGAGCCGAGAGCGATCCCCAGTCATATGTTTTGAGCAGCCTGAGTCCAAATACCATAGGACGATTTGTACGACCTGCATTTGAAACCAGACAGATATGGATAACCGAAAAACATGGATCCCCAAGTGTAATTGGGATCCAATAGGTTAGCACACGCATACTTAAGAGATGCAGGATCAGTATTTTCATTGGCTCTCACAGATGAACCGATACTAGTGGAAGCTACTGACTTAATATCAAGGCATTGAGTCACTAAAGGGAATTTTCTACTAGTTGCCTTCCATTTCTTAACCGCTAAAGACTTAGGATCGGGCATGTTTGTCAATGGGCACTGGCTTCCTAGAGTGAACTTTCTTCCAGTAGGTTTCCACTGATATCCTACATTGGTAAAAACTTTTCCTGTTGCTTTCCAAGTATGGTTTTCCAGTTTGTGTGTCTTAGCAAACTTAACTAAGGATTTATAAGAAGAATTAAAAAATGACACAACACATTCATCATGATTACCAGAAATTAAACAACCATTACAAGTCTCACAAGTAGCATTAGAATTCAAATTAATTACAGTACGCTTAACGCAAATACTAGAATCAACACGATTCTTTTCACTCAAATCAATCTTATTGTTCCTAAGGTGGTCTTCTACTTTCTTCCCTCAATCACTCTTAGCAGGCGAAGTCCTATCATTCCTTGTATTGCCTTTAGGCTTTGACCCGCTAGCTTCAGTGATATTGATTACTCCTGTAGAATTGACGATGGGAACATTAGATTGTTGCATAGTTGTTAGGTTTCTAAGTGGTGATGTGCTATGATCAGAACTAGCCAAAGGTATATCAAATGTAACATGCTTTTTCAAATTCCTAGATGAGGATGTGCCATTTCTATCACGCATGTTGGGAATCTTGGGACATGTACCTATGGCACATTCTAACAACTCTTGTGACCGTTTGGTGAGAAAGCAAATATCAAATAGGGCATTATCATATGGTCTCACCATTCTATCTTCTTCAATGGTCTCACCGGTCATGTCAAGGCAGTTCTTAAGATGTCTAAGGTAATCACTATGGACTAGCTCATTGTTCTTAAGGGGAAGAGGAATAAAAACAGCCTCACATGCATATTTTTTACATTCGCAGGCCATAGAATTGATATTGTCACTTCCAATAACCGGCATCTTCCCTTTCACCTTTGTCTTTAGATTCTCAATTTCATTAAGCAAAGAGGTTATCTTTTCATTGGTTTTATCACGAGTGATCCTAATAGAATCATTTAACTCTTTGTAATGTTGTTTAACTTTAGAATTTTCAGCTTGAAAATAATCATTTTCATGTCTAAGTAAGCTGATTGTGTTTCGAAGTTGAAAGTTATGAGAATCTGCAGACATAGGTTTATGGGTGTCGATCACAACATTCATGGGAGACTTCAATTGGGCAATTTGAGCCCTCAATAACCGGATCGTGTTCGTGTGAGCTTGAATTTTTTCATCCCTTTTTGCTAATTCAAAATATGCATCAAATTCTGGAGCATCAGAAGATGTCTTGGCCTTTGATATTTTCATTTTTTCTTCTAAATGTTGATATTTTAATTGTAAGTTAAGATTATCAACTTCTAGTTTAGAAAAATGCTTGACCATGTTGTCATGATCATCATTTTGAATTTTTTCATGCAATTTCAAATTCTCCCCCTCAAGCTCAACAACACGATTGTGAAGGTTATTCAAAGCAATAGACATTTCATGAAACTGACAAGCATTAAATGAAGAATTTGTAGCAGTATAGAACACACCTTGTGTAATACATTTAGCAATCAAATTGTCACTCATGATGAGAATATTTTTCCTGGCTATTTCACTATGCTGAAGATCTATTGCATTTTGTTTACTCTTATTTTCCACATTTTTAAACACCTCTTTCATTTCTTTTAGCTCAACATCAAGGGATTTTCGTAAACCCTCAAAGTGTTCTTTGATTAGTTTAAAAAACGGGATGACTTCAGTAAGTAACACTCTTTGGTAAGCTTAAATCCCCGTTCACCCTCAGTGATTCCCGTTGGTGTGATTCTCTTTTTGCATGTTTCATCAAAATCAGTGAACATTTGACAAAGGACATATATGCTAATAAGAGTTTTACATTGCGTGGGAAGTGACAACTAAACTAAGTGCATTGGTGTATTGGGGGGATACACCGTTTAGGCAGCTAACTTTTGAGGTGTCTTGACCTTAATTTCCTCAGCTTTCATTTTCTCAACGTCTAAGGGCCAAAATACCTGTTCTGGTGTTAACTTAGTTTGAGGTGCAAAAACAGTCACTCGGTTTTGTTTATAATAATCATGGGGCTTAACAATGACTCGATGTTTAATGCACTTTGGATCCTTCATTTTATCATCAAATCTCTCTCTATCGGCAGAACCAAGATCATCCAATTCTTTATCAGACCAAATATTTGGGGTTCATGATTGGGTGTAAGCATAACCTTAGCATCATAGAGGGCAGGTTGAGAGGCTCTAACGCTCTTAAGGAAGTTTGTTTTAGGCATCCCTAAATCCTTATCACTATGCTTATCCCGCAGTTTAATGTGCTTTTCCATCATTTGAGCTGTTTGACAGGTTTGGCCTTGAATGTACAACTTGTTTTCAAGTTTGTTTTTCAACTGCTTAAGGTTGGAAAATTCATTTAACGGTTTAGTTTCCTTTTCCTGAAATTCATTTTTAGAAGATTTAAACTATCCTGAATTTCCTGTTTTTCCTTAACAGCACGATCAAGTTGATTTTGAAAAGATTTAATCTCTTGTTTAAAGGCTATTTCCTTTAAGTTTTGTTCTGTAATGTAAGCATGCATTTGCCAATCCATTTTTTGTTCACGTTCGGTTAGCTTAAATTTTGCACGTTGTTCATAACACCTAACTTGATCCTTAAGAATATTAATCCTAGTGGTCAGAGTTGTCATTAGGTGCAACAGCAGTGTACTCATCAAATTCTCACACATTGTCATCAACAGAGGATATATTACATGATACAACAGGATCGATGTTGTGCTTTACATATTGTTCATACGGGACGATATTGCTATTTCCCATGTTAGCAATATCTAATTCAGCAACGTTTGTTTGTTGTACTTCGTTATATATCTTTTGTTCATGCATCACATTATTGTCACAAGCAACAAAAGACATTCCACAAGATACGTCAGAATTACTGTTGTGATCCGAATGTTGCTCAGTTGGGAAAACGTTAATGTTCTCCAATTCAGCCTCATTTGATTCACCAACATTATTTTGTCGTATATCGTTGAAGGTCTTTTGTTCATCATTAACTGCACATTTATCATATAATTTTAGTACCTCAGATATGATGGATGATTTAGAGGGACCAGATTGTCGTGAGGGTGAGACAATAGATGATAGATTAGCTATAAAGATTGTCTGAGCAGTGGGTTCGTCATCAACATCTGTCACAACTCACCATTTCAGGTCATTTCAGGTCATTTCCCGAACTTTGGAAAAACACTATTCATCAAACACTATTCATCAAAACACTATTCATCGTTTTACTATTCATCGTTTTCGAGGTCAATTTGATATTCTGAGAAACTTTTGGGAAATTTACTATTCACGAAACACTATTCATTGGATTGGATATCCTGAACAACAAACCATCCAGATTCAGGTAGGAGAACAAACTAAGTTAAAAGCATCGCCTTGGATTGGCACGATACAAATTGGATAACAAGAAAGGTTGAACCTTTAGCATATTGGACTATTTAAGATTCATTTTAGAATCGACCAACTAGCATACAAACTTGAGTTCTGGCAGAATTCAGCAGTATATATTACCAGTGTCACATTTAAAACATTAAGAAGCGCAGACCATCTATTGATGGGCCAAACTTGGAAAAAGCTCAACTCACTAGTTCAGTAGGCATTCATGAGATAACCAGAAATTTTCAACATGTCAAGAATCAGTTACAAGTTCAATAAGTCGTAAACCATTAAAACTTCAAGTTCTGCAGAGTTATGCAGAAAGTTCTGCCTAGGAAAGGCATGTTATCGTTCAGAAAACTTGGAAAGTTACACCAATATACACTGGACCATTTATATTTTGACAGAGAAGGCATAGTGGCCGTCAGACTTGAACATTGTCAGAGAACAACAGAATTACACGAACATATTTCACATTTTCAGATCCCCAGAAATGACTTTCAGATGAGTCACTCATGATTCCATTGGAAGGGACCCATCCCAAATGACAATCTCAGACCTTGTAAGAGGACCAACAGAAATCATGGACCGTGTGGTCAAACAGTTGAATCAGAGTTGAATTCCTATCGTTAGAGTTCGCTGGAATTCTCGAATATCATCACCTTTTCACCAATATGTTTTCAGAGACCAACATAAACTGAACTTCGGGACGAAGTTCCTTTTAGAGGGGAAGAATGTCACAACTCACCATTTCAGGTCATTTCCCGAACTTTGGAAAAACACTATTCATCAAACACTATTCATCAAAACACTATTCATCGTTTTACTATTCATCGTTTTCGAGGTCAATTTGATATTCTGAGAAACTTTTGGGAAATTTACTATTCACGAAACACTATTCATTGCGGGAAAAGATTTCATCATTCACGTGCATTACACATTTCATCGTAAATTTAGTTTACGGGTATTCAAATTCGCGTAACCGTATTGGTTCAGGTGCGAATTCATGCATTATCAGTAATAACACTTCATACGGACTGGGAATAGTCTGCATATCATCAGTAGGTCATTTACATGTTATACCACTCTCAGGATTTTCAAATTACTATATTCAGTATATTTAACGTTTTACGTATTATGATTTCTAAATAAACGTTAACACACGGTTTATACACGACGAATATATCTAAATATTCCCACAATGGTCCCGACATATTTTTATATCCATTTTAACATCATAAAAGTTATAACATTCAGTTACCCAGTATTTTGGAAATTTATTTTATTTATAACGTACGCGTATAAATATTACGACGGTTTTCGTGAAAACTAAACAATAATCACCCGATCACTCAGTAAATGTACCCAACATATTTTTAATATGTTTTTATCATTATTATGACTTTATTTCATCCCGGTTAATTTCGTGAACGTTTATTGCTATTAAACCCGGTACCCGATTTTAACGAATAACGCGTAATAACACTTAACGCTACACTATATTTTCTAAGTGATCAAAACCGTTTTGGCTACTCCTTTTCACACCCAAAAACCGGCCACATGACCACACCCTTTAACCATGTGCATTGATTTCATTTTAAACTAATAAACCTTGAAAACATTTCATTAACCAAATTCCTAAATCATAATCTCACTTTTCCACCAAGATCAAAAGTTCATCTTTCTCTTGCTCTCTTCTCAAACCCACGACCATAATCAAACTCATTGATCAAGTGATCATTTTTCATGAAGTAAAACACAAAAGTTGTTCATTTTACAAGTCTAATCAAGAATCAAGCAACAAAAACACAAGAACATCAAGCATAATCATCCAATAATCATCTCATTTTGTCAAGTAAGTTTTCATCTTTATTTTTTCATGGATCATCCTATTTTTACATGTATTACATAAGTATCATGCTAAAAACCATGTACAAGTAGCTATACCACACTTTATTTTGGCTAAAAACAAACATACAAACCCTAACTTTTTAGTTATGAATCCCCTTGCTCTAATAACTTGGTTAGGAGTCCATGGCACCCTAAGAAGGTGTATGGTAGGATTAGATTAGTCATGTGGTGATTACAAGAGGTTTGGTGATGGTAGAAATTAGTTTTTAACCTTGGAAACTTGATTTGGAACCTATTTTAGACATGCTGTCCCGTTTTGTAAAAATCTGGAAAATCAGTAAACACCAAGGAAACTTTGGCAAAATTTTTAGAAAATACTTTCAAAAACGAATCCGTAGGCGAAAGAACGGATTAAAAAGAGTCTATAACGAAGGAGTTATGATTTTTGCAAGATTGTTGACGAAAAGTATTTTCTGGAAATTAGTTGCTGTTGGACGTTTTTCGTCGGTCAAAAAGAGGCTTTAGACGTAACCCGGAGGAGCCGAGCTTTCCAAAATATATTACTACATACTAAGACGTAACCGTGGACATAAAGAACAAGTAAAACGGACAAGTAACGACAAAGATATTCACGTTTGAAAATCGGCTAAAACCACTTTATATTTGACAGCTTTTATTAAATTTTGGCGCAAAAACTACGAAGTACATTTTCAAGCTAGAAGTAATATTAAGTACCAAGCTTTATAACTAATGTAGTATTAGTTATCACGAGTATATTTTCATCATTTCAAAGATTACAACCCGAGTATTTCAACGCTAACATGGAAACTTACGATATATATATATATAAGTATATATATATTACAACTAGCTTATTATATTTTCTAATAGCAATATTTTCCAAATTCTTGGATTATATACTTTTGATAACAACAAATGTTTTTCAAAGAGTAGAGTGGTATAGGAAACATGTGCATGGACATTCATAACATCATTTCATGATCTAAAGTAGATCGTTCATCATTCATATTAGGTTGCGGCTAGTGTGCGCGCCTTGTTTTTCAGCTCATTACATGTTCATGGTACCATCATATTGGGTTGCAGCAGCTAATTGTTCATTGGTGTTCATTTCATTTCATCACAGTTTCATCAGTTGAGGTGAGTTTTCATAGCCCCGTTTTCAATTCAACATTTTTGATTGTTTTCAAATCCCACGGGGGGAATACATTGCATCAATTATTTCAGTACGAGCCCAAGTATTCAAACATGTACATAGCTTAAGTTACCTTGCCATGTGAAAAGTCCCCTGTAACATCATGAACCGTTAATTTACCGTTAAGCGAGAGTGAGTGGATAGATCTATCGAGGGTGACGCCTCCATCCGTGGTAGTGGATACCAACAGTAAGCGGATGCATGTCATGTCTTTTACATTTGAATGTTTCGGCAGAACATTCGGGAGGGGCATAGAATTTCATCAGTCATAGCTTCGGTGTCATGAGCTTAAGGCTATTGTACAATTTTCACGAGATTTTTATCTTGCATTTTTACTTGTGGTGGCCGTACATCATTACATTTTACAAACCTATGGAATTCACCAACATTCGTGTTGACGTTTTAGCAATGTATTTCAGGTTATTAAGGTAGCTCATGAGACATGCATTTGGACTTTCATGGAGTCGCGGAGTCGACGCGTCTCATCATTATTTCATGCACTTATGTAAACGTTTGATCTAGTATGACTTGTTTTCATAAACATGCAACACATTTTGGGGACCTCATTTTGTAAACTCTGGATTATTTCAATGATCAAATGCAGTATTTTCCAAACGACACTTTAGGTCGTTCAATGTAACTGTAACTGTGGTGCTATGACAGACACCCCCAGGTATTCCATTCCGCTGCAAGTCAGGTAAATTGGGGGTGTGACAGATTGGCATCAGAGCTAAGGTTATAGCGAACTAGGATGTATCTTGGACCCTAGACTATAACCACATCATCATAGCATCTCATCATTTCATCATAAGTGCATAATCATGATACATGTTGTTTCATGCATACCCTGTGCGAGTTATTTATACTCATATCCGTATATGTATATCATTTTATTGACCTGGTTCACGAGTGACATGTCTTCAGATACTCACCCTGACATCCTTTTATCGGATTCCGACATTGAAGATGCCTTGTTATCTTCCACTACCATTATACCATCAGTTGCATTTACACCACCATTAGTACTATTGATTTGCCATAGGAACAGGGTTTTCCTATCATTCAGCCCGTACATAGAATGCCTTTTGGTAGTGTATTCAGAATTAATCTTAATGGACTTATTAGGATGCTTATTGCAAGGAAGATAGTGTGTTTTCTTTCCATCACTAGTAGGGCACTTACTACTCAGGTACTATCACCACCATCAGTTACTTATTACACTATTGGCCTTCCCACAGTGTGTACTTTAGTTTTACCTTTTGGATGTCGCGAGGTAGCGCGAAAGAGGGTAGTATTCCATTCACTAGTACCATCATTGTCATTTCCTTTTCCATTCCCATTTGCTCAGACTTCAATCGTTTCGCAATATTTTAGCATTGTCTCATCAGGAATTAGGTTGATTTCGTTTTTGACGAATTAGTAGACTATTACCATTCGACAAGATTCACCCACGTATCCAATACACCATTCAAGCTATTTTACTATTATATGGGGAAGCTGTTTTACAGAAAAATTTCTGAAGTAAGCTATTTTATTACCATCTTATACATTGATTTTTCTGTCATTACACCAAGTATTTACTATTATTACGCGAAGCAATTTTCATGTTACTTGAAAGGAAACATCAGGATACCATTTTAATAACAATGCGTTGAACACCATCTAAAACTTTTGAGGAAAGTTATGATATTTTGACAAAATCCAACATCGCATCATTAGTCCTCAATTATACATAGCCTGATCACCTATGTAAAATTCAGGAAGGATTATGCCATGAAGGAAATAATTACCTTTTCAAAGGATTGTAATAACAATCTTCATCCAAAAGTTTTGTAAACAAAGGAACTCATCCATAAACATCCATTTTGCCGAACTATCCTTGGATACTTACCCTACCTGTCACTCACTTAGCTATTAAGTTGGATTTTCCCATTGACTTCCCTAGAAGAGACTTTCCATATCAATTGCATGCAGGATTCCTTTATACAATAAAAGCAATGAAAGGATTACAGAACTACTAACCAGAACTAGAAGTATATAGAGAGAGAATTCATAACTCAACAACAAATCCTCAGATACTGCGAGACCATCCTAATTACCATCTCTGACTTAGTTGTCCAATGTCATTATTCAAGGGTACTAGCTATACTGAGCTACAGGATTTAGCTCAATATAAATGTCTGCATGACAACACGATAGAAATAAACCAAGCTTCTAATTGAGACTGTAGAGCATTTCATTTAAACATGGCCTCATCCATACATGAACTTTCCTGCAGTAAGTTTTCACAAAGTACAATTGTTTGAATCAAGAATATCGATGTAATTTCCTCTAAGGCCTTATGTCACTAGAAATTTCAGATAACCTCACCTTCATACCAAGCAAGGGATCAAACCGGAACATATCTCCTCATCTACATGGGAAAACAGAATAGACATTCATCGACACAACATCAAGTGATACCTTCGTCTTGCCAATTACAACGATAAACTATTTCAGGACTTAAGTTAGTCTAAATACCTATGCTTGTAGTTATGCCAGATAACCATCAATAGACATTATCCAACCTCAGGAACTAAGTGTTAGACATTTATGCATTTAAGCGAACATTTCCTATTCTACCATTTTATCCTTTTCAGTGTTTTCACTTTTAAATAAAGTTGATGCGTTTACATAAATCACCTACCTTGTGGAAAAATGATTTCTGAAATTCCTATTTTGAACCAGTGCGATCCTTTTTGGTCAATCTTTAGCAACACTATGGTACAATGAGAAATATACATAGACACCAAACTTTGGTAAGCAGTTTTAATCACAACATGTTTGAAAACAGTTCCTATTTCATAACTACTGGATTTTGAATCATCAAGGAAAATATTACTCAGTAAATCATTTGCTCCATTTTTCTAAATTCGTTTATTCAGAAAAGGATTTCAACTAAAACTCATAATCGCGAGACAAATTTCCAGAACGAACTTCCCTACAACATCGCTTATGCATTTAGGATTTTGTGACTTGACAGTAAAGGATATTGGTATATGTGGTGAAGGAATTAGGAGGACATCACAAATTGATCACGAACTTCAGTAGTGGAGACCAAACCCAATAGGCAAAGAAAAACATATGTCTTATCATCCGTTGGAACAAAACACAAGGAATCAAATTCTTACCTATATGCTATCCCTTCAGATAACGCCAAGTTCGAAGGACCGAACGTTGTGGAAATAGTCACAAAGGTTTATTGTACCCATTTCAGTTTTTCCTGTTAAGGAAACCGTTTCAAATTGGACTTCAGGTAATCAATTCAGGATTTCCTTCAGAAACCCATTTAGATGTAAACATCACTATCATCCTCAGACCAATGGTCAAAGCGAGAGAACAATTCAAACATAGGAAGGTATGCTCAGAGCATGAGTGATTGACCCTGTAAATGGTTGGACTAATCACTCAACATAAATCAAATTCATCTACAACAATAGTTATCACACCAACAACGGGAAACTGGCAGAAGTTAGATTGGTACATAACACACATCATTTGGATTGGATATCCTGAACAACAAACCATCCAGATTCAGGTAGGAGAACAAACTAAGTTAAAAGCATCGCCTTGGATTGGCACGATACAAATTGGATAACAAGAAAGGTTGAACCTTTAGCATATTGGACTATTTAAGATTCATTTTAGAATCGACCAACTAGCATACAAACTTGAGTTCTGGCAGAATTCAGCAGTATATATTACCAGTGTCACATTTAAAACATTAAGAAGCGCAGACCATCTATTGATGGGCCAAACTTGGAAAAAGCTCAACTCACTAGTTCAGTAGGCATTCATGAGATAACCAGAAATTTTCAACATGTCAAGAATCAGTTACAAGTTCAATAAGTCGTAAACCATTAAAACTTCAAGTTCTGCAGAGTTATGCAGAAAGTTCTGCCTAGGAAAGGCATGTTATCGTTCAGAAAACTTGGAAAGTTACACCAATATACACTGGACCATTTATATTTTGACAGAGAAGGCATAGTGGCCGTCAGACTTGAACATTGTCAGAGAACAACAGAATTACACGAACATATTTCACATTTTCAGATCCCCAGAAATGACTTTCAGATGAGTCACTCATGATTCCATTGGAAGGGACCCATCCCAAATGACAATCTCAGACCTTGTAAGAGGACCAACAGAAATCATGGACCGTGTGGTCAAACAGTTGAATCAGAGTTGAATTCCTATCGTTAGAGTTCGCTGGAATTCTCGAATATCATCACCTTTTCACCAATATGTTTTCAGAGACCAACATAAACTGAACTTCGGGACGAAGTTCCTTTTAGAGGGGAAGAATGTCACAACTCACCATTTCAGGTCATTTCCCGAACTTTGGAAAAACACTATTCATCAAACACTATTCATCAAAACACTATTCATCGTTTTACTATTCATCGTTTTCGAGGTCAATTTGATATTCTGAGAAACTTTTGGGAAATTTACTATTCACGAAACACTATTCATTGCGGGAAAAGATTTCATCATTCACGTGCATTACACATTTCATCGTAAATTTAGTTTACGGGTATTCAAATTCGCGTAACCGTATTGGTTCAGGTGCAAATTCATGCATTATCAGTAATAACACTTCATACGGACTGGGAATAGTCTGCATATCATCAGTAGGTCATTTACATGTTATACCACTCTCAGGATTTTCAAATTACTATATTCAGTATATTTAACGTTTTACGTATTATGATTTCTAAATAAACGTTAACACACGGTTTATACACGACGAATATATCTAAATATTCCCACAATGGTCCCGACATATTTTTATATCCATTTTAACATCATAAAAGTTATAACATTCAGTTACCCAGTATTTTGGAAATTTATTTTATTTATAACGTACGCGTATAAATATTACGACGGTTTTCGTGAAAACTAAACAATAATCACCCGATCACTCAGTAAATGTACCCAACATATTTTTAATATGTTTTTATCATTATTATGACTTTATTTCATCCCGGTTAATTTCGTGAACGTTTATTGCTATTAAACCCGGTACCCGATTTTAACGAATAACGCGTAATAACACTTAACGCTACACTATATTTTCTAAGTGATCAAAACCGTTTTGGCTACTCCTTTTCACACCCAAAAACCGGCCACATGACCACACCCTTTAACCATGTGCATTGATTTCATTTTAAACTAATAAACCTTGAAAACATTTCATTAACCAAATTCCTAAATCATAATCTCACTTTTCCACCAAGATCAAAAGTTCATCTTTCTCTTGCTCTCTTCTCAAACCCACGACCATAATCAAACTCATTGATCAAGTGATCATTTTTCATGAAGTAAAACACAAAAGTTGTTCATTTTACAAGTCTAATCAAGAATCAAGCAACAAAAACACAAGAACATCAAGCATAATC
Organism: Artemisia argyi; assembly: GCA_030686995.1. NCBI lineage: Eukaryota > Viridiplantae > Streptophyta > Magnoliopsida > Asterales > Asteraceae > Artemisia > Artemisia argyi. Next base: position 109,292,012 of record CM060690.1, on the reverse strand, counting down.
ATCCAATAATCATCTCATTTTGTCAAGTAAGTTTTCATCTTTATTTTTTCATGGATCATCCTATTTTTACATGTATTACATAAGTATCATGCTAAAAACCATGTACAAGTAGCTATACCACACTTTATTTTGGCTAAAAACAAACATACAAACCCTAACTTTTTAGTTATGAATCCCCTTGCTCTAATAACTTGGTTAGGAGTCCATGGCACCCTAAGAAGGTGTATGGTAGGATTAGATTAGTCATGTGGTGATTACAAGAGGTTTGGTGATGGTAGAAATTAGTTTTTAACCTTGGAAACTTGATTTGGAACCTATTTTAGACATGCTGTCCCGTTTTGTAAAAATCTGGAAAATCAGTAAACACCAAGGAAACTTTGGCAAAATTTTTAGAAAATACTTTCAAAAACGAATCCGTAGGCGAAAGAACGGATTAAAAAGAGTCTATAACGAAGGAGTTATGATTTTTGCAAGATTGTTGACGAAAAGTATTTTCTGGAAATTAGTTGCTGTTGGACGTTTTTCGTCGGTCAAAAAGAGGCTTTAGACGTAACCCGGAGGAGCCGAGCTTTCCAAAATATATTACTACATACTAAGACGTAACCGTGGACATAAAGAACAAGTAAAACGGACAAGTAACGACAAAGATATTCACGTTTGAAAATCGGCTAAAACCACTTTATATTTGACAGCTTTTATTAAATTTTGGCGCAAAAACTACGAAGTACATTTTCAAGCTAGAAGTAATATTAAGTACCAAGCTTTATAACTAATGTAGTATTAGTTATCACGAGTATATTTTCATCATTTCAAAGATTACAACCCGAGTATTTCAACGCTAACATGGAAACTTACGATATATATATATATAAGTATATATATATTACAACTAGCTTATTATATTTTCTAATAGCAATATTTTCCAAATTCTTGGATTATATACTTTTGATAACAACAAATGTTTTTCAAAGAGTAGAGTGGTATAGGAAACATGTGCATGGACATTCATAACATCATTTCATGATCTAAAGTAGATCGTTCATCATTCATATTAGGTTGCGGCTAGTGTGCGCGCCTTGTTTTTCAGCTCATTACATGTTCATGGTACCATCATATTGGGTTGCAGCAGCTAATTGTTCATTGGTGTTCATTTCATTTCATCACAGTTTCATCAGTTGAGGTGAGTTTTCATAGCCCCGTTTTCAATTCAACATTTTTGATTGTTTTCAAATCCCACGGGGGGAATACATTGCATCAATTATTTCAGTACGAGCCCAAGTATTCAAACATGTACATAGCTTAAGTTACCTTGCCATGTGAAAAGTCCCCTGTAACATCATGAACCGTTAATTTACCGTTAAGCGAGAGTGAGTGGATAGATCTATCGAGGGTGACGCCTCCATCCGTGGTAGTGGATACCAACAGTAAGCGGATGCATGTCATGTCTTTTACATTTGAATGTTTCGGCAGAACATTCGGGAGGGGCATAGAATTTCATCAGTCATAGCTTCGGTGTCATGAGCTTAAGGCTATTGTACAATTTTCACGAGATTTTTATCTTGCATTTTTACTTGTGGTGGCCGTACATCATTACATTTTACAAACCTATGGAATTCACCAACATTCGTGTTGACGTTTTAGCAATGTATTTCAGGTTATTAAGGTAGCTCATGAGACATGCATTTGGACTTTCATGGAGTCGCGGAGTCGACGCGTCTCATCATTATTTCATGCACTTATGTAAATGTTTGATCTAGTATGACTTGTTTTCATAAACATGCAACACATTTTGGGGACCTCATTTTGTAAACTCTGGATTATTTCAATGATCAAATGCAGTATTTTCCAAACGACACTTTAGGTCGTTCAATGTAACTGTAACTGTAGTGCTATGACAGACACCCCCAGGTATTCCATTCCGCTGCAAGTCAGGTAAATTGGGGGTGTGACAACATCTGAGTCGAAAGCATCACAATCCTCAGCCTGGAAGATGTTCGAATCATTAAGAGCTAAGTCCTGTACAGGTTGTTCATCCACATCATCATCAAATGTCTTTCCATCATCCCCAGCAATAAAAAGCCAATTCTTCCTCATTTACCACAACTCCATTCTCTTGAGCTTGCATGAACAACATTTTGTCTTTGAAGTAGTCTGAGTTCTGAGGATGTTTTGGCTGAGTTCAGTTTCTGGCAATGTGACCTAAACCCCCACAGTTGTAACATTTTGGTTGCCTTCCTTGTCCCTGATTCATATTTCCAACTCGGTTCTGCAAGTTACCCCGTGTAGCATTCCTTTGATTCACATTTTGTCTGCCCTGAACGTTCTGCACCATTACTCTTCCATCTTCCACAATAGCCTGATTACGTGGACTTGAGGAAGCTCTGAGTTGATTGTTGGTTGGTGGGAGTGCAGCTCTGAAATGTTGAACCAGTAGAGACACTTGGTTGGAAAGATTGTCAATCATTTTGTCAGTATGCGAATACCCTGAATCGAGATGGGTATTCATGGCAACAGGTGACTGTTGAGATGAGTGATCCACTAATAACACAGGTTGAGTGGTTGGCAGCATACTAGTCATAAAAACAAGTGAGTCATTGGTGGCAGTTGGATTGAGCTTCTCTCTTAATTGACGATCATATGTTGCATGCTCCTCATGTTATTGTAGGTATGCAAACAATTGTTCATAGTTCATATTTCTCAATCCTTTATTGAGCTTGACTGCTGTAACAAAGCGATCCCACTCAGGTGACATGTTGCTCACAAACTTAGAGTTGAGTTGGATGTTGGGCATTGTCATTCTGATCATTCTCATGTCATTAACCAGCTTGTGAAATCTGACATAGTAGTCGGTAATGTTTTCATCAAGATTCATTTTGAAATGCTCAAACTCATCATACAACTGAGACTCACGGTCTTCTTTGGTCAAGTCCGATCCAGCCAGAAGCATTTTGACATTGTCACAAAGAGCTTTAGCTTCAGTGTTGAAATTAATTAGCTTGTACACGTCTTTGGGTAACCCTTGTATCACAATGTTGGAGGCTCGAATATCCGCATCATAACGCTTCTTTTCAGCCTCATTGAGGTCATTGTAAGTGCGTGGCCTGTCAATTCCATGGGTGACAGATCCATCCTCAGCCGCGGAGATGACATCTCTGGTTGTACCCATCTGCATTGGACCATCATCAATTGATCGCAGAATGTTCTCACCATTTTCCTTACCCAAGCAATACAATCTGATTTTTTGTGCCCATGATTCGTAATCTGTTCTGTCTAGCATAGGAGGTCGGGTATCGGATCCAACAGCTTGAATGTCATCCGAAACAGTTGCCTTCTCAAAGTCTTCAAACGGGATTTTACAACTTTTGTGACTTAAACCGAGAAATGATTCTTTCTAGGGATTTTACTAAAGTCAACAAAAGAAACCGGAAGCTATACTCAGCAAATTACACTAAGAGAGAGATACTGGATGAGTCACAGTTTGCACCAAATGTCGAGTTGTGACAAGTCAAGTTACAACATATCCAATTGAGATTAGTCAAGTCATAAGGATTAACTCACAACGTCAAATCACAATTAGATTAATCGAAACGACTTAAGTTACAACAATTCACGAATTGCAAAATGATTAACCTATCACACAAATCTCACCACTTAGTTAATTGCCAATAAATTAGAGCTACTCGCTAAAAAGTAAGCAAACTGCTAGATACAGGTAACCATTATTCTGAGATAAACACAGATGAGAGTTAACGTAAGATCAGGTAGGGTAGTCGCAACAAGGAGCAAACCGCAAAAGAGGCAAACCGCAAGGTGAGTAAAACGCAAGTGAGGTAAACGTAGACAACGTAAACCACAGGAGCAAACCACTAACCACCAAACCGCTAACGCAAACCGCAATTCACAAAAATCCAAAGCAGTCACTGTCCTTGCGTTTTGTCCTTATACCCAAAATAGCAATCGCTATCAAGCAAACCACAGAATCCAGTAGCAAACCGCAGTCACGAAATGAGGCAGTGGAGCAAACCGCAGTCAAGAACAACGACTCAAAACCAATTCAAGCTTCAAATAGACGTATGATATGGCATAACCAACAGAAACACAATGTTATACTAACACCAAAGATCATAAAAGTACATCTCTAACATGTCAAATAACACTAGAAAGATCAAACCAAGATGTTTTCAAGAGAAACACTTCTAACTCACAAAAACCACATAAAACCACACCAAATATTATTCACTAAGGCCCAAAGATGAAACCTTGGCTCTTGATACCAATTGTATGATACTAATTAAGTCACTAACATGATAATAATGGTGGTGTTGGTAGCGTTAAGTGAGAAAGAGGAGGAGGAAAGAAAGAAAGTTGGAACCTTGAGAGAGAAAAAAAGAATATTAGATTAAGAGAACGAGAAGGTCCAACCCTCTCCCTTGGTGGGAGAGGGGTATTTATACAACAAATAAAAATGCCCACACCCGGGCTGTTGTAACAACCGTGGTTTTGGCAGGTCAGTTTGACTGATAGTCTTGACTCGGTTGACGTTTGTTTGGTGTGTCTTAGGTGATTGAAGTGATATAAGTGTGATATAGGTGAGTTTTGGCACTAAATCCCTTCGCGTTGTGGTTGATATTGTGATTTTTGATGATGTTGATTCTGGAAAAGTTCATTTTGATCACCCATATGGTGTAGAAATGACTTGTGTATATTTGGCGTTTTGAGGTTTTGCGTAACGAGTCTTCGTCAGAGTAATTGAGCGTTAGTAAGTTACGGGAATGCTGTTTTTGTGAGAAATGTTTATGGAGTGTGTGAAAATCTATTTTTGGAAACTTTATTTTGAAAATGAATATTTTCCGGTTTGTCGTAAAATTAAGGTTTATTGCGAAAGACGTTAGGTTTTGTTATGGGAATACATAAAATATGAAAGGTATGAGGTTTTGAGTGTAATAAATAAAATTAAAAAAAAAATAAATATATAAATAAAGGGGCGGCCGAAAATATAGATTAGGGGGAAAAAGGAAACCAAATTTGATACCAAATACAACTCTAAGCCTTAAGGGTTATCCATTATAATTACAAATACAAAATCAAAACCTCCCTACCCCTTTTTCCTGCAATTAGAAGTCGACACAAGGAGAAACAAGAAGAAAAAAATTAGGGTTTCACAGTTTGCAAGCAATAATCAAGAATCAAGGTAAAATCTTTAACCCTTACGTGTAATTAATTAATTATTGTTATGATTCATATAATATTTAATATGATGGAATCTAGTGTTTATATACTTCTGTAAATTAATGAAGTAAAACATGTTAGGATCATTAGTTGTTAATGATATGGTTATTGGATAAGAGAATTGAGTGTAAAATGCGTTAGATTATGTGTTAGGGTTTGGACAGAAAATTATGGCCGTAAAGATGTGAGTGTAAATAACAGATGGTAAGGAGTTAAGTCACAAATTTTAGGTCTAAATTGATGTTTAATGAAAGAGCTTTCAAAAAAGTCCAGCCACGATTGATTTTAAGGTCGGGAAGTTGGTCTTTTGATTTTTCTTTGTTAAGGTGTCAAAGCTTTCAAACCGGCACAGATTTTGGGTAAAAGTTTGAGGGTGTTTTGTGGTTGTAAAAGTGGTATTTTGACTAGGCCTTCTAGAATATTTAAGTATTAGGTTATATTAGATTACCACGAAAAGGATTCACGATAAAAACTTGTGGAAGTATTTTATGTTAATTAAAAAAATTTGGTGTGCGTTCAGATCCGAATTTGAGTAGTTAACAAGTTTGATTTTCTTTTGAGTACTTGTGTGTGTTATTGGTCCATGGCCTTCTGGGATTAGCTTGTAAGCTTATGAGAGACCATGGTAAATTTTTGGTGTGAGTTGTGGAGCTTTAATTTTCGTGATTTCATGTGGTCGAATGTACCCAAAAATTCTGCGTTTTCTGATTTTATAAGTGCAAGGGATTTAGTGAGTGTTAGGTTATGGTAGTGGTTAGTATGGTGTCTAGGATATCCATGGTGGGTCATATGAGTCTTAGACATCCATCATATGAGTATTACATGGGTTGTAGCTCTTAGCTTGACCTTGTGTAATGTGGAATTATTTGTGTTGTTTAGATTTGTGATTTGTGTTGTGGAAGCTGCAAGGTTTTAGGTGAGTTCATAGTCCCATACTTTTTAACTTGTTTTAAACTTGGGATGGGAATGATGCTTGTCTTAAATGATTTGAATTACTGTGATTATGTGTATGTGTGTTAAGAGCTTGGACTTATAATGTTATCATATTTATGCTATATGTGAGTGATGATGATATGATGTGTGATTCTGTGTGGTCCAATTGGGAGGGTTCTTACCCTGTTGCTCGTGCATACGACCTAATTGGAGAGTAGCAGCCCTACTCACTTTCATTTTGCGTGGTCCGATCGAAGGGTATTAATTTACCCATTTTTTTTGGAGCGAGGGTCACGTTCCGGCCCGGTATGTTGTGAATTTGGATCGGTGGGCACGTTCCGCCCGATGGTTGCCTTATGTGTGATGTTGCCTTGTGAATGCATGTAGCTTATATGATAACAGTAATTATTTGTCCAGCTATATCTTATAATCACAGTGATTTGGTTGCCTAGAGTGTATGTGTGTCTTAAACCTATGAATCTCACCAACATTATGTTGACGTTTTAAGCATCATTTTCAGGTGAGCTTTCTAAGGATAAGATAGAAGGAAGTGATTAGACGAGACATTAGTTTCATTGGAAGTGGTTTATCTGTGCATTTGGAGTTTATCATGTTGTTTCCCTTCGGGTATTGTTATGACACTTTGTGTCTATACTTTGCCATTTTTATTGCATGTAGTTATTCTCTATATAGACACCATGTGTTGTGATGATATCCATGAAGTTACACCCGCGCGTTTCCGCCGTGGCGGGGTGTGACACATTGGTATCAGAGCGTTGGTTATAGAGAATTAGGTGGTTGAACCTTGACTATAACTTAGGAGTCCCTCATATAGTTGCATTTAGGACCTATGTGTAAGTATAATAATTTTACATGTCTATTTTCCTATATTTATGAGATGTTTTATTGAGTTTCGGACGTCTATTAAATCCCCTATACGTAGTATTGTATATATCGACTTTATTATATCGTCTTCCGCGCGTAAGATGCTTCATTGGACTACCGTTGTCACTATCGGATGCGAGAGAAATGGTAGGATGAAGCGGACTAACCGCAGAATCTGAGTTCTCGTTAGCATGTATTCATGTTCGGACAAGGAGAGGATGTTTATGGGAAACGTTAGTGGAGAAGAAGTGGAGAGGTTTGGAACCACGATGACTTCTAGAGATGGGGCCATTACCAGATACCCTTCGTAGTGTCCTCACTTCACATATGAAGGAGAGGTGGTTTAGTCTAAACCTCGTGATTTGTATGCACTTGTAAATCATACGGGATTGGAAGAAAGAATAGAGATGGTTTTGTATGTTGTCGATTTCCTCAACGTATAGGAAATAGGAATGAGTGGTTGAGTAAAGATGAAGGGGAGTTAGGATGGAATGGTGTGGATTCGGATCTAGAGTCCACAACGAGTAGTAAATGGAATTGATCTAAGTGGGGAAAATAACTGCGAGAGTGGAGTTTGAGCCATTATGCGACGTCTTTTGTTTTGTTCTATGTTTTGGACTTCGTATATTGTCTTTTGCCGTCTGGAGCCATGTTGGAGCGTGATTACTCTTGGATATTGGATCGACCTTATCCAAGTGATTTTGGATTATAGAGTTTACGTGATCGTTGGAATTGTTCCATGTGAGATGTGTGTTTGCAACGTCTTGTTTTTTTTTTTTTTTTTTTTTTTTTTTTTTTTTTTTTTTTTTTGCATGATTGTTTGCATGATGTGTTGTCATAGGAGGGAGTACACTTGTGAAAGGGGGCATAGATAATTATGGTGGCCAACATAATTATATATGCGTCACAACACAAGTGGACTTGCAAGTATGATAGCATGGATTGCATAGTGTATTAGGTGTTATGTGGTATATGTGCGTTATCATTGAGATGTGTGGTTTTGGAAGTAAGTGTGTGTGTGGAATAGGCTTATAACTATGGTCGCGAACATAATTATAAGGGTATCACACACGTGGACTTGTGACCATTATTGCATTGATTGATGTTTGTTGTTATATGTTGTGGTAGATGGTATGTGATATCATGTTGGTGATGGCTGTATGGTTAGAGAAGTATTCTCTTAACCGTTTGGGCAGTCGTTATATGTTGGGGTGTGTAGGTGGTAAGATTCCATCCTACCTACCATATGTTGATACCTTAATTATCGGTGGGTACTTATGTTGTGGTATTTATGTTGATTCATTTGGTAGTCACTCCGTTTGTGTACCTAATTCTTTGGTTGGCATTCCTATTCGTGCCATGATGGTACAGATGTCATATTCTTTCTATTTGACGTTGTGATAGGTGTTGGGTAATCGAATTCGTTTTGTTGGATACTGGTTCGTTTCTTTGGTTATTCCATACATTCATTCCTCGGATGAATGTTATACTGTTCTTCGAGTATTGTTGGTTCGTGTCTAGTTGGTGTGGATATTTGATCCCTCACTTGCACACCAATTAGATTTCGTGACATGTTTTGTGACCTATTAGTATCGGTGTTTTTCTATGATTTTGGTTTGATCGTTGTACAAATGAGTCTTTGCGTTTTTCGCTTGGTTTGCAATGTATTTGCGTGAGTGTTAACTAGTATGAGTTCGTTTGATAATTATTTTGATTACGTGATTCCTCCATGTCTTTCGCATCCGTATAAAGTTTATGTTGATAGTTAAAGTCCTTATGGTATTTTAAAATTCGTTTTGGGTATTTCAAGGTCATTTGTTGGGAACTATTAATTTTATGGTGAAAATGAAGTGTGAAAAAAAAAAGTTTATGTTGATGCTTTACATACAATGGTTTATATATATTTAAAAAAATGTATAAATTTAAGATATGTCTTGTGAAAAACGGTGTTCATTTGTTTTTGGGAAGGTCGAGTACGGGAATAAGAACTGTCTATGGTTCTCATTTACCAAACTTGTTATGTATTTGGTTCATCGAGTGTTTCTTTCGTTGAGGTGCGCTTGCGGATGTTTTATGGGTACGTGTATTTTATATATATTTTTTTATATGGGTTTTCATGAACATTTTATCTGTGTCTACTTTATTGGGGGAAAATTTCTCATTGTGTTTTTCTAGCTTTGATTTTGATGTTCGTTACTTCGTTAGTCGGTAATTCGTACCCCTTTTGAGTTCGTTGATATACGTTTTAGTTCGACCCGTTTCATGGTGCGCGTCGTTTACTTAGGATAGATTGTCGTTTTGATTATCAATTTGTTCGATGAAGAAGAAGAGGCTGTTTGCCAAGTTGTTCAAGTGAGAGGTTTAGCTTCAAGATGTACGTTCTTCGGATTGCGTGGGCATCGCGGAGGTAGAAGATCCATAAGAGGAACTATGTGATGCATGATTTGGAGTTTGGGAGTAGAACATGGAGACGGTATTTGTATGGAGCAGAAAGTGTTATCTACACAGATCATAAGAATCTTTAGCATATATTTGACAAGAGGCTAATATATGTCGGAGAGAAGTTGGGTGTGGAATTTCTCAGTGACTACGATTGTCTGATTTGCCACCGTCAAGGAAGGGCGGACATCGTGGTAAGAGCGCTGGGCGGGAGTGAACGAGTGAAACTTAGATGTTGAGAGCAATGATTATGATAATTCAGTTCGGAGTTAAGAGGATGATATTGACAGCCTAGAGAGAGAGGTTCAAGGATGATAACATGTAAGAAGAATGATTACTTGGTTTTGACCAGTAAATGGAAAGTAACAAAGATGGAGGAATGTACTTTACGGACCAGCTATTGGTTTCATTGAGAGGAAGCGTAAGGACATTGTAACAATTCACATTTTTCAGGATAATTACTATTCCCGGAAAATTTCACTATTCACTTTTACTATTCATTTTTCCCGAAAATTTTCCCGAAATTTGATTTTTATTTCTTGGGCTCAAGTGATAAATCATTTCCATGGCAAATTAAAAGTTTGACATTCATAAGCTCATTTTCGTGAAAGTTATTAAGGAATTACACGGAATTACACGTTTTAGGGTAAAACGTCATTCAGAAATTCTACGTACAACGAAACTCGACCGCGTTAAGTGACCCCGCATCAGAAAAATGTTTGACACACTCATGATTTATTTGAGAATTAATCGTGACTGAGAAAAACATGACCAAAGACTTCCCGGCAGGTCACCCAAGCCAGTACTACTCTCGCATGAGCACGCTTAACCGTATGGGCGATTAACCGTTAGACCACAAAACGCGTTTCTAAGACGATTTGAGTTTTCAACTTATTAGAAAAAGTCAACATATTTTTCCCTCCTCCATTGACCAAAAAAATCATCCCTTGATGTTATAAGTCATTTCGTGATTTTTAGGCTTACGGTTTGATGTCTAAAAGACATTTAATACCAACCGACACTAGGCTGAGCCCAGTCTAGACATTATAAGTCATTTTAAATCATTTTTATCACATTAGAAAAGTAACATTTTACTTTTCTCAATTTTACGCAATATTCGTACGTTTTACGTATTACGCGTTTTAGACCCGTGTTTCCAGTTTTTAGCAGGGTTTTAGCACCCGATAGAACCTACCACTCATTTTATATTTTATTATGGAGTATAATGACATGTTTAACCATTCTTCCAAGTTTCGTATTTTTACGATACCCGGTTTTACGTTTTGTGACGTAACAACTTACGGTTAGCAATTTACGGAGTCGGAACTAGCTCCATAATCTTGGATAAGATCACCAAAAGTCCACCCTTGCTCCCCAAGGTTGGCAAACCGCCAATAGGGGGGGGGAGTCACCATGGTGTGGCTTGATCTTGACCATTGATCTCTAGGATCATTACAAGTGTCTTAACTAACCATGGTTAAACTCTAACCCAATATATGGTTAACTATTTTTCCTACCCTATACATACCAAGCTAAACACATGAAATTACTTGCACCACACCTTCTTATAACCTTCAAGTCCTAAAACCTAAGGCACTTTTCTTATATTTTGTAAGAAAGTTAACTAGTTTTTGAAAGAAAACTAGTGTTTGATCTTCAATCTTGGAAATTTTCTAAGAAATGTTGTTATAACTTTAAAGTCTCCAAAAAGACGTCGTTATAATCTTCAAATAGCTTTGGACTTCAAGAAGGCGTCGTTATAATCTTCAAATAACCTCGGTTTATCATAGATTGCAAAGGGTGAAGCTAAAGTCTATCAATGTCCTATCCTTACATGTTAACTTCCTTTCATCTTTGAAAGCCAAAAGTTGTAAGCCAAACCCTAACATGCTTCTTGTTGAATAATCATGTTCATGTTATTTACATATTATTCATGCTATATTATGTCTTGTATTCATGTCCATGATGCATAAAAGTGAGTAAAACAAGTATTGATACATATATGTAACTTATGTTATTCAAACAAGTAAACTAGTGACTTTCTTGGAAAACCACGACCAAAATGGTAAAATTATGATATTGGATCATTACATATTACAGTAGAGGACTTAACAAGGAAACCATAGCAATTTGAACCACCTAAAACGAGTATACGAGTCAAAAGTTACGCCCATTTGAAGTTACCAAAACTTTGCGGCAAACTGCCAAATACCATTCTGATCAAATTTGGGTTTTGAAAGTCACACTTCTGGTCCGATTCATCAAAAAGTTAAAACACGAAAGTTGTCCGGAACGACGTTTTCGTTCAGGACCAAAGAAGCTCGAGCCCTAAAAACGCTTTTTGAGTGATACATTCTTCAAAATCTTAACAGCCCATTTTTAGATCAAAGTCATTACATATAAGTTATGGTTTATGAAGACCAAAGGGGTCTTATGACCTAGAATCAAGACCACAACCATGGCTAGAGCCAAGTTTGAGTCTCAAGACCATGGAACAATGACCAAAGGTCATGGCTAGGCCATGACGAAATGACCATACAAGCTTACCAAGGCAAATACATGAACTAGAGAAGTTGGCGATAACTTGAACATACAATTTGGATCTACTTCATCTAAAGGAACCATGAGATATTACAAAGAGAAAATGGTCATACAAGACTTATGAAACTACCCCTAATAACAATCTTCATGTACAAATAAACTTTCCTAAGTTTATTCAAATATCGGACATGTAACTTTTCGGATCAAAACTTATATTTATATATTTCATCAACTACTACAATAGTAGGGAGCCTCATGTGAGGAGTTCATTATGTAAGCCGTCGAGTTGAGTTGTGGATTTACGAGTTAAAGTGTCCTGGCTCCTCGAACGCTTACTAACATGACTTCTGAATTATGTCGGCCCGAACGGTAGTAAACGATATACAAAACATACATGTTCATGAATCTTTTCTTTCAAAGACTTACAATATACATCATACCACATCATGGACTAAATACAAGATATATATATAGGCACTACTTCATATTCTTTACTCCGATCCTAAGTCGCGACATTCTATTATTCTAGGTTGCTCGTAGAAGTTCTTACGACATATCCATCATTCTCATTATACATCATCCAACTTAAGGTGAGTTCATAGCCCCACTTTCCATTACTTAATTGTTTTACAAACCCTTGGGGGGGAATACATGCTATTTTTAACCGAGCACAATGTTTTTAAATTGTATGCTGCCTAATTGTTTTATTATCACTAAGTACCAGCCTTGCTAAACCGATATCCTTTATTATGAACCATTTAATCACTAGCAATAGTGAGCGCGAATATTGTGAATAGGCCTATTGGGATTGACGAATCCTATTTGTATTGACTAAGTTCAAACAAATGCATTAATATTTGAGATTTAGGTATGTTAGCAAAGTACCTACCGGGATAAATCTGCCGATCGATATTGGTACACGTTAACGTTATGGTGTCATAAGCTTAGTGTATAATACATTTTATGGGCGTATAATAACGTAGCCTTCCTGTTTTATTTTCCAAACATTGGTGTGAGTCCATAGCTCACACTACCAACATATTGTGTTCAAACATTTAACAAACTCTATGAATATCACTCAACCTTTGTGTTGACCTCTCAAGCATGTATTTCAGGTTCATGACGATCAAGGATGGCACGGAAGGACACGGATACTCAAGAGGGCTATAAATTTTATTATCATTCAAAACTCATTTATTATACATTGTAAACATGGAACCAATTGGGACCTCATTTTGTAATCTCTGATATTTATACAAATTTGAATGATAAACCTTTTAAAACGACTCAATTGGAGTTCGTTTTCTATTATTGTGACTATTGTGCCGTCGAGTAACACCCAGTTCGAATTCCGCTGCAACCATGAATTGGGGGTGTTACAGATTGGTACCAGAGCCATGGTTATAGAGAAACGGGTCTAATTGAGACCTAAATTATAACCACATGTACAAGCAAAAACATTTTATAGCCTTCCGCTCTCCGTGTCTTCCGTCCTCCAGACGATTATGGACTTAGTAAGCATGTTATGATACACAAACATATTAGTATATTCATATATACCCATTTTGAGCATTTCCCCGTAGACATTTTTGTGCTACACAAACATAATTGCATATTGATATATGTACCCTTAACATAATTGAGCATTTCCCCGTAAGCATTTTATGCTACATGAACATATAAGTATATTGATATATACATACTAGGCATTCTATACTACATGGATATATTAGTATATTGATATATAAACTCGGTTTATTTTCAATCATTTATCTAAACAATGGACTAAACATATCTGTGTATGCCTATTCTAAGGCATTTCGGCATAGCCACACTCTCCCAATCATGTTCCTACTCCAACATTATATGTCCAAGACATTGTAACTAATTACAATGGTCTCATTCATTTTCCAAGACATTGTGAGATACAATGGTCTCATTCATTTTCCAAGACATGGTGAGATACAATGGTCTCATTCATTTCCAAGACATTGTGAGATACAATGGTCTCATTCATTTCCAAGACATTGTGAGATACAATGGTCTCATTCATTTTCCAAGACATTGTGAGATACAATGGTCTCATTCATTTTCCAAGACATTGTGAGATACAATGGTCTCATTCATTTTCCAAGACATTGTGAGATACAATGGTCTCATTCATTTTCCAAGGCATTGTATGATACAATGGTCTTAATCATTTCTCAAATGTTTTGAGTCACACAATGGCCTAACCTACTTCCCAGACATTGTGAATTGCACAATGGTCTAACCTACTTCCGAGACATTGTGTTTTGTGCAAATGGTCTCTAGAATTATTCCATCACATCATCAATATCATTTCTTATGATATCAAAAACCCGTCACAATTTATCGATTTCAAAACAAGAAATATGAGATTTCTAAAGGACAAACAAATCCATCACCTACAAACGCTGAAGTTCAGCTCTACATTCATCAAAGTTTTCTTCTGAAACCTTCATTATTAAAAGTTCGTGAACCTGGCCAAGTATGTTCTATTTTAGAACTACTTAAAACTTCCTTTCCATACGTACCTACCCTTACTATCTTCTATGCAATAGAACATGAAAACATAGGTTACAAGTCTTGTATGGGCGGGACTTGCAACTGAATTGTTTGACATCGCCTTTGTTTAGCGGACAGTTTCCCGAAGGCAACGGACATATCACAAGTATACCTAATTTAGGTATTTGAAAATTTTATCGAACCTTGGCTAAATATAGACTAGTCACCTATATTTAACCTAGGGACAGTGGAATATAGTCTGACTAACTATATTCGACTTAAAATTTTCAAATACTGAGAATAGTTGTACTAGGGTTATGTTTAGATTGATTTCCTACATGAACACGATAAACCACCAGAATACATTAAAACAATCTAGAGACACGATAGTGTCTTACCACTCAGCAAGATCTTAACACCTTAATTTCATTCTTGAAAGTTTTCATTTATGAGATAATCCGAACTACTATCTTGGGATAGTTATCAATTATTCTCTTCATCCTGTAGAAGTACTATCCTGTTTAGGTCCTAAGGATACCATTCCATTATAAACCTTTAAAATCTCTTAAGATTTTTAAAGCAAACTCAACATCTATACCTAAGAGTATTAATGTTAAGCATACACTACACACTTTTGTTCATCAACATATCACATCATTATCTTCACAACCGTTATAAACACAAGCTCATTAACAGATCTTGATGCACTTTTAAAGCTCAAATCATCTATAGTTACACCACAAGTACCCTCATCAGCTTTACAAGATTGAATATTCATTTTGTACTTTTGGAACACCAGTATCATCTCGTAATACACTACCTTGTAACTCACCGGCTAAGTATGAATGTTGGGTTGAGAATTCTTAAGTAGTATGATTTATAATTATTTGAATGGATTGGGATGCCTTTTCATTTAAATAAAGACATTGTAAATCACCGAACCATAAGTTTATATTTCCCTATTTACATTGTTTGGGATGCCTCTCTATGTAAATAAAGAATTATAAACAACTGGGCTTATTTATATCCGAAATAACATAAGTATGAAGTCAATAAACACTAGATACAACAACAGATTACCTACTAGGCTATGATTGCAACGACTATCCCAATTTCCATTAGTACGAGGTTTACATTTTGGTTTTTCATAATGATAGTGCAAACGAACTCATTGCGAGGCCATGTAACCATATGCATGTGCAGTCATACCAAACTCATTGCGAAACCATATAGCCATATGCATGGGCAGCCGAACAATTCAAACAGGACTTGGTCCAACCACATGTTCAACACTTAATCCATTATTCGATTCCTATATCAATTGCTATTGATACTTGACAACTATATCAAGTTCTATTTGATATTCAACTACTATATCAATTCCTATTAATATCCGACTGCTATATCAATTTTCTTTGATATTCGACTATTACCATACCTTTCCTACATAAAAGTAAGCCTCATCCTACACCATACACTGAAACGACAAAATCAAACTACATCACTGGTAATTCCAGACTTTAGTCCTCATAAGTAACCACACCTCTTCATCGACACCACTCCAACATATAACACACACAGAACTTCGGGACGAAATTCCCCGTAAGGGGTAGAGACTGTAACAATTCACATTTTTCAGGATAATTACTATTCCCGGAAAATTTCACTATTCACTTTTACTATTCATTTTTCCCGAAAATTTTCCCGAAATTTGATTTTTATTTCTTGGGCTCAAGTGATAAATCATTTCCATGGCAAATTAAAAGTTTGACATTCATAAGCTCATTTTCGTGAAAGTTATTAAGGAATTACACGGAATTACACGTTTTAGGGTAAAACGTCATTCAGAAATTCTACGTACAACGAAACTCGACCGCGTTAAGTGACCCCGCATCAGAAAAATGTTTGACACACTCATGATTTATTTGAGAATTAATCGTGACTGAGAAAAACATGACCAAAGACTTCCCGGCAGGTCACCCAAGCCAGTACTACTCTCG
Organism: Artemisia argyi; assembly: GCA_030686995.1. Classification (NCBI taxonomy): domain Eukaryota; kingdom Viridiplantae; phylum Streptophyta; class Magnoliopsida; order Asterales; family Asteraceae; genus Artemisia; species Artemisia argyi. The sequence continues at coordinate 109,275,459 of CM060690.1, read as the reverse complement.
CATGAGCACGCTTAACCGTATGGGCGATTAACCGTTAGACCACAAAACGCGTTTCTAAGACGATTTGAGTTTTCAACTTATTAGAAAAAGTCAACATATTTTTCCCTCCTCCATTGACCAAAAAAATCATCCCTTGATGTTATAAGTCATTTCGTGATTTTTAGGCTTACGGTTTGATGTCTAAAAGACATTTAATACCAACCGACACTAGGCTGAGCCCAGTCTAGACATTATAAGTCATTTTAAATCATTTTTATCACATTAGAAAAGTAACATTTTACTTTTCTCAATTTTACGCAATATTCGTACGTTTTACGTATTACGCGTTTTAGACCCGTGTTTCCAGTTTTTAGCAGGGTTTTAGCACCCGATAGAACCTACCACTCATTTTATATTTTATTATGGAGTATAATGACATGTTTAACCATTCTTCCAAGTTTCGTATTTTTACGATACCCGGTTTTACGTTTTGTGACGTAACAACTTACGGTTAGCAATTTACGGAGTCGGAACTAGCTCCATAATCTTGGATAAGATCACCAAAAGTCCACCCTTGCTCCCCAAGGTTGGCAAACTGCCAATAGGGGGGGAGTCACCATGGTGTGGCTTGATCTTGACCATTGATCTCTAGGACCATTACAAGTGTCTTAACTAACCATGGTTAAACTCTAACCCAATATATGGTTAACTATTTTTCCTACCCTATAAATACCAAGCTAAACACATGAAATTACTTGCACCACACCTTCTTATAACCTTCAAGTCCTAAAACCTAAGGCACTTTTCTTATATTTTGTAAGAAAGTTAACTAGTTTTTGAAAGAAAACTAGTGTTTGATCTTCAATCTTGGAAATTTTCTAAGAAATGTTGTTATAACTTTAAAGTCTCCAAAAAGACGTCGTTATAATCTTCAAATAGCTTTGGACTTCAAGAAGGCGTCGTTATAATCTTCAAATAACCTCGGTTTATCATAGATTGCAAAGGGTGAAGCTAAAGTCTATCAATGTCCTATCCTTACATGTTAACTTCCTTTCATCTTTGAAAGCCAAAAGTTGTAAGCCAAACCCTAACATGCTTCTTGTTGAATAATCATGTTCATGTTATTTACATATTATTCATGCTATATTATGTCTTGTATTCATGTCCATGATGTATAAAAGTGAGTAAAACAAGTATTGATACATATATGTAACTTATGTTATTCAAACAAGTAAACTAGTGACTTTCTTGGAAAACAACGACCAAAATGGTAAAATTATGATATTGGATCATTACATATTACAGTAGAGGACTTAACAAGGAAACCATAGCAATTTGAACCACCTAAAACGAGTATACGAGTCAAAAGTTACGCCCATTTGAAGTTACCAAAACTTTGCGGCAAACTGCCAAATACCATTCTGATCAAATTTGGGTTTTGAAAGTCACACTTCTGGTCCGATTCATCAAAAAGTTAAAACACGAAAGTTGTCCGGAACGACGTTTTCGTTCAGGAACAAAGAAGCTCGAGCCCTGAAAACGCTTTTTGAGTGATACATTCTTCAAAATCTTAACAGCCCATTTTTAGACCAAAGTCATTACATATAAGTTATGGTTTATGAAGACCAAAGGGGTCTTATGACCTAGAATCAAGACCACAACCATGGCTAGAGCCAAGATTGAGTCTCAAGACCATGGAACAATGACCAAAGGTCATGGCTAGGCCATGACGAAATGACCATACAAGCTTACCAAGGCAAATACATGAACTAGAGAAGTTGGCGATAACTTGAACATACAATTTGGATCTACTTCATCTAAAGGAACCATGAGATATTACAAAGAGAAAATGGTCATACAAGACTTATGAAACTACCCCTAATAACAATCTTCATGTACAAATAAACTTTCCTAAGTTTATTCAAATATCGGACATGTAACTTTTCGGATCAAAACTTATATCTATATATTTCATCAACTACTACAATAGTAGGGAGCCTCATGTGAGGAGTTCATTATGTAAGCCGTCGAGTTGAGTTGTGGATTTACGAGTTAAAGTGTCCTGGCTCCTCGAACGCTTACTAACATGACTTCTGAATTATGTCGGCCCGAACGGTAGTAAACGATATACAAAACATACATGTTCATGAATCTTTTCTTTCAAAGACTTACAATATACATCATACCACATCATGGACTAAATGCAAGATATATATATATAGGCACTACTTCATATTCTTTACTCCGATCCTAAGTCACGACATTCTATTATTCTAGGTTGCTCGTAGAAGTTCTTACGACATATCCATCATTCTCATTATACATCATCCAACTTAAGGTGAGTTCATAGCCCCACTTTCCATTACTTAATTGTTTTACAAACCCTTGGGGGGGGGGGGGAATACATGCTATTTTTAACCGAGCACAATGTTTTTAAATTGTATGCTGCCTGATTGTTTTATTATCACTAAGTACCAGCCTTGCTAAACCGATATCCTTTATTATGAACCATTTAATCACTAGCAATAGTGAGCGCGAATATTGTGAATAGGCCTATTGGGATTGACGAATCCTATTTGTATTGACTAAGTTCAAACAAATGCATTAATATTTGAGATTTAGGTATGTTAGCAAAGTACCTACCGGGATAAATCTGCCGATCGATATTGGTACACGTTAACGTTATGGTGTCATAAGCTTAGTGTATAATACATTTTATGGGCGTATAATAACGTAGCCTGCCTGTTTTATTTTCCAAACATTGGTGTGAGTCCATAGCTCACACTACCAGCATATTGTGTTCAAACATTTAACAAACTCTATGAATATCACTCAACCTTTGTGTTGACCTCTCAAGCATGTATTTCAGGTTCATGACGATCAAGGATGGCACGGAAGGACACGGATACTCAAGAGGGCTATAAATTTTATTATCATTCAAAACTCATTTATTATACATTGTAAACATGGAACCAATTGGGACCTCATTTTGTAATCTCTGATATTTATACAAATTTGAATGATAAACCTTTTAAAACGACTCAATTGGAGTTCGTTTTCTATTATTGTGACTATTGTGCCGTCGAGTAACACCCAGTTCGAATTCCGCTGCAACCATGAATTGGGGGTGTTACAGACATCAATCTTGTAAGGTATTTGATACATCCGAGAATGGATAAGACGTATTATTACCTTAGAAAGAGATGTATGGAGGAGTGGGTATAAAGGAGAATATCGATACTTTAGCAAGTGTTTGAAATGCTTGAAGGTAAAGGTTGTAGTCAACGATTATTAGGGTGTTGCAACAACCAGAGGTACCTGGAGATTTTATTAAGGAGGAGTTGGCGAGACTTTTCACTCGGTGGGTTGGTAAAGAGCCATGGGGTGTCACGTTGATCATCAGGAAACATGATGAAATACTTACTTCGCGATAGTAGTAAACGTGTTATAGAGTCTTGAGAACGCGTGTGTAGATGAGTACAACTTATCATTCTCTAATGAGTGAACTAAGTGAGCGTACAAATCAGGCGTTGGATGGTGAGCTGAGAGCATGGGTGTGTTGAGTTTGGAGGAAGCCGGGGTATACATTTACCCTTAGCCGAGTTCTCCTATATCAACAATTATCGTTCTAGTATGGAGTATGTGTCGTGTGAAAAGTTGTATGGCGGGTAATGTAGGTCACCTGTTCTGTGGGAAAAGGTTGGAATAAGCCAACTAATTGGTCCTGAACTAGAAAGAGAGACTACAAATAAGGTTTTCTGACTAAGGAAAGACTTAAGGTAGCAAGGGATCGCCAAAAGAGTTATGCAGATTATTGCCGTAAGCCCTTAGAGTTTGGTGTTTGTGATATTGTGAGGTTAAAAGTATCTCCTTGGAAGGGTGTTGTGCGTTTCGGTAAGAAAGGCAAGCTAGCACCGAGATACGTAGGACCATTTGAGATTTACGGAAAGGATTTGATTTGTGGCATATCGGTTGAAGTAAGCTGAGGAATTAAGTGGTGTACATGATATGTTTCACGTATCTAATTGAAAGAAGTGTTTGGTGGATGCTAGTCTGCATGTGCCAATAGATGAAAGTAAGGTTTACAAAACTCTTCGTTTTGTTGAGAAACCTATGGAGATTATGGATCGAGATGTTAAGGGTTTGAAGTGTGGTGAGATAGCGTTGGTAAAGGTATGCTGGGGATTCTGAGCGTGGTCCTAAGTTTACTTGGGAACGTGAGGATCAGATGAAATTTAAGTACACAAATTTATTTGCGGATGTGGTTGGTGAGCAGGTTATTTGTAGTTGGATTTATATCATGGATGTTAGATGCGGGGTGTTCATAAACGTTTTGTTTTATGGGTATTTGTTATTGGTGAGTGCGTCTTGCGGTTACCATTTGGCTTTTCATTTTGTTCGAGAGTATCGTACCTGTCTGTGAGAAGTCGTTCGGATCTTTGGTGTTATTGATCGGTGTAGTGTATCTATTTTCGTGTATTGTTGGAGTGTCGGTATGTTTTCTATCGTGTGAATTCGGGTATTTAGTCGGTTCACATTTTTGCGATTCTTTCTCTATGATTTTATGGTGTGGTATTTTTCCGCTTAAAAATCCATAAATTTTCTTTTGCTGTTGTGAGTGGTGACTATGGTAGTTGAAATCTCGGGACGCGATTTCCCTAAGTGAGGGATGATGTAACAACCGTGGTTTTGGCAGGTCAGTTTGACTGATAGTCTTGACTCGGTTGACGTTTGTTTGGTGTGTCTTAGGTGATTGAAGTGATATAACTGTGATATAGGTGAGTTTTAGCACTAAATCCCTTCGCCTTGTGGTTGATATTGTGATTTTTGATGATGTTGATTTTGGAAAAGTTCATTTTGATCACCCATATGGTGTAGAAATGGCTTGTGTATATTTGGCGTTTTGAGGTTTTGCGTAACGAGTCTTCGTTCAAGTAATTGAGCGATAGTAAGTTACGGGAATGTTGTTTTTGTGAGAAATGTTTATGGAGTGTGTGAAAATCTATTTTTGGAAACTTTATTTTGAAAATGAATATTTTCCGGTTTGTCGTAAAATTAAGGTTTATCGCGAAAGACGTTAGGTTTTGTTATGGGAATACATAAAATATGAAAGGTATGAGGTTTTGAGTGTAATAAATAAATATATATATATATATATATATATATATATATATATATATATATATATATATATATATATATATATATATATATATATAAAGGGGCGGCCGAAAATATGGATTAAGGGGAAAAAGGAAATCAAATTTGATACCAAATACAACTCTAAGCCTTAACGGTTATCCAATATAATTATAAATACAAAATCAAAACCTCCCTACCCCTTTTTCCTACAATTAGAAGTCGACACAAGGAGAAACAAGAAGAAAAAAATTAGGGTTCCATAGTTTGCTAGCAATAATCAAGAATCAAGGTAAAATCTATAACCCTTACGTGTAATTAATTAATTATTGTTATGATTCATGTAATATTTAATATGATGGAATCTAGGGTTTATATACTTCTGTAAATTAATGAAGTAAAACATGTTAGGATCATTAGATGTTAATGATATGGTTATTGGATAAGAGAATTGAGTGTAAAACGCGTTAGATTATGCGTTAGGGTTTGGACAGAAAATTATGGCCGTAAAGATGTGAGTGTAAATAACAGATGGTAAGGAGTTAAGTTACGAATTTTAGGTCTAAATTGAAGTTTAATGAAAGAGCTTTCAAAAAGTCCAACCACGATTGATTTTAAGGTGGGGAAGTTGGTCTTTTGATTTTTCTTTGTTAAGGTGTCAAAGCTGTCAAACCGGGACAGATTTTGGGTAAAAGTTTGAGGGTGTTTTGTGGTTGTAAAAGTGGTATTTTGACTAGGCCTTCTGGAATAGTTAAGTATTAGGTTATATTAGATTACCACGAAAAGGATTCGCGATAAAAACTTGTGGAAGTATTTTATGTTAATTAAAACTTTTTGGCGTGCGTTCAGATCCGAATTTGAGTAGTTGACAAGTTTGATTTTCTTTTGAGTACTTGTGTGTGTTATTGGTCCATGGCCTTCTGGGATTAGCTTGTAAGCTTATGAGAGACCATGGTAAATTTTTGGTGTGAGTTGTGGAGCTTTAATTGTCGTGATTTCATGTGGGCGAATGTACCCAAAAATTCTGCATTTTCTGATTTTATAAGTGCAAGGGATTTAGTGAGTGTTAGGTTATGGTAGTGGTTAGTATGGTGTCTAGGAGATCCATGGTTGGTCATATGAGTCTTAGACATCCATCATATGAGTATTACATGGGTTGTAGCTCTTAGCTTGACCTTGTGTAACGTGGAATTATTTGTGTTGTTTAGATTTGTGATTTGTTGTGGAAGCTGCAAGGTTTGAGGTGAGTTCATAGTCCCATACTTTTTAACTTGTTTTAAACTTGGGATGGGAATGATGCTTGTCTTAAATGATTTGAATTACTGTGATTATGTGTATGTGTGTTAAGAGCTTGGACTTATAATGTTATCGTATTTATGCTATATGTGAGTGATGATGATATGATGTGTGATTCTGTGTGGTCCAATTGGGAGGGTGCTTACCCTGTTGCTCGTGCATACGATCTAATTGGAGAGTAACAGCCCTACTCACTTTTATTATGTGGTCCGATCGGAGGGTATTAATTTACCTATTTTTTTGGAGCGGGGGTCACGTTCCGGCCCGGTATGTTGTGAATTTGGATCGGTGGGCACGTTCCGCCCGATGGTTGCCTTATGTGTGATGTTGCCTTGTGAATGCATGTAGCTTATATGATAACAGTAATTATTTGTCCAGCTATATTTTATAATCACAGTGATTTGGTTGCCTAGAGTGTATGTGTATCTTAAACCTATGAATCTCACCAACATTATGTTGACCGTTTAACCATCATTTTCAGGTGAGCTTTCTAAGGATAAGATAGAAGGAAGTGATTAGACGAGACCTTAGTTGCATTGGAAGTGGTTTATCTGTGCATTTGGAGTTTATCATGTTGTTTCCTTTCGGGTATTGTTATGACACTTTGTGTCTATACTTTGCCATTTTTATTGCATGTAGTTATTCCCTATATGGACACCATGTGTTGTGATGATATCCATGAAGTTACACCCGCACGTTTCCGCCGTGGCGGGGTGTGACAGCTGTGGATCAGGCATACAGTGGGTAAAGACCCGTCCTTCTTCCACGGTGTTACTTAAACTAAACTAATATCTAATTAACTAACTACGAGCTATCTTAAATGCTCTTACATCAATTACGTGACCGGGTCTTCAATAGGAATAATTGTATTCCTAACAGTGTCTCTGCCTTTAGTTAAGCCCGATAAGATCATTTTTTCGATATTAAAAAGTTATGCACAACCTAAAGTTCAGTAACCTAGTAATTTTAGAATGCCTTGAGAACTACAGGATTATGCCTCACACCATTTAATTTTCACTTTCTGATTATGATCCCCATATCTGATTTGTTGATAATCAGTTTGATATTTTCCGACCATTCGGAAGATTCTTACAACCCTACGCGTTTGACACGTTCTGTGAATTCTTCTGCTTATGCTAGGTATATTAAGTTTTCCTTTGACACTGTTTGATTTTCCATAACCCTTTTCTACTCCTATGAGAAAGCTGGTGGTTATTAATCACGAGTATAGGAAATTGTCCACTCCATTTTGGTAAAAGAAACTATGTCTATTAATGTTATCCTTTGGAAGGTTATAATTTTGACAATAATCCGGGTATGGGTTGATTTCCCTAAGTTCTTTCCGTTAATAATGATTAGGACACCACATGAATATGAAGAAGATTGATAATGGTAATGATAGGTTGCTTATTCACAACTTGAGATAAAGTATGGCCATCATGAGGGCATATTTATATGATGCAAGTATTATGACGCCAGGCCAACGTGATAATACTCACGTCATATAACGTGCACTTATTATGATCATTGGATATTTCGAGGAGTGCCTTAGAAACCTTAGAATTGCTGATATCTGATTGAGATTATCCGCGTTTAGTGAGACTTTTAGGATTCATTCTACCTATGTGTATGCTCTGCCTTCATCATTAGATATCTGGATACGTTTGAACTCTCGTCGTATGTGTATTGATTATTGTTCATCAGTTAAGGATCTTAGGCTTATCATAGAGCTTCCTACCGTTTGATTTCTGCACTCAATCTGTTTTCATCCCTTACTATAAAGAAGTACATCTATCATCTGCTACATGTATGCAATCGTTGAACTGATTTATGATCTGCTCTGGTTGAGATATGAGGTTATGAATTCTGATAAGAAAAGATCTGTCCGTTGAAATCTGTTGGAAAGGTTGTTCTGAATTGAGGCTACTTCGGTAACTGAAAGATTTCGCATTTGTTTCATCCTCATAATTTTTGCAATTCGAATTCGTTTCCATCTGCTCTGCTTATTCAATTTTCGCGGACGAAAATTTTTTTTAGAGGGGAAGAAGTTGTAATACCTAAAATTCTAAAATGTGTAAAATGACCAAAATACCCCTATATCTAAAAATCTTAATAATTAGTTATAAAATACCAAATAAGCTACAGGAACTTTGTAATTCACCATATATGATCAAAATAACTTAAGTAAATTTACAAATTATATTTTTATGAATTTAAGAATTTTATGACATGTTAAAAAAATTATTTAAGGGTCTGAATTTAATTAAAACTTATACACAACATAATATAAGATAAATACAAGTAAAATTTAGAGACTTTGAGTTGGGTTTGGACTCTTCTTTTTGGACATATGGACCAGCTAAATATCCCTCCCCCTCTATCTCTATATAATCGATCATAGTACATCCCATATTCACTTTTTACAGAGAATCTAAAACCCTAACTCCTTAAAAACAATTGGTGTTCAGACCTTGAGCTCCATTTGATCAACCTAAAGCTTCCAAGGTGTGGTGAGTCAAGTTTCTTGCTTCTATTCGACTCCTACAAAGTCTCGGTATCCCTATCTCCTTGTTCCATGTTTACTTTGATTTGTTTACGCATACATGAACCTTTAAACTATATATATATATATATATATATATATATATATATATATATATATATATATATATATATATATATATATATATATATATATATATATATATATATATATATATATATATATATATATATGAATCAAATATAAGTAAATATGTGTACGTGTGATGTTTAAAAAGAGGATTAAAAACATGACATCACAAACATATAAAACTAGTCGAGCTACATGTTACTTTAAGATTGTGTTTGGTTTTCTTGCTTGTCTATTTAAAAAGAAAACTAGGGTTTACTAGGTTTAGTTTTTGAATTAAATTAGACATCAATAATTAGGCAATTATTAGCCATTATTGAAGTCTAATTAAAGTTAGGGTTAGGGTTTTTGTTAATAAAGAAGGGTCGAATGGTTTTGTGAAGGTTAAGGGTAATTAATGTGAACTTGTTTTCTTGATAGATTTGATACCTGAATAGGTGAACGTGATAGGTCGTGATATATAATGATTTTATTTAGTTTCTTATCATGAAAACTTATTTTTATGTCTTATTTAAGTTTTCCAATTGGCGGAGAGCGATTTCAAGTTGTTTTGGTCGTGTTTTTTATTTTTGTGTGATTAAGGATTGAATCTGAAATTTGGGAATCTGAAATCAGTCAATTTTGTTGATTTTTCATTTAAAAACTATAAAGATTTGGGCCATGAAACTCTCCAGTATTTAACTTCTATATGTTTAGTATCACCATGAATTTTGGTAAATTTTTCCTAAATGTTATGATGGGTCTCTCAAGTGAATACTTTCTGGGTACATCAGCAGGTCAGTTTTCTGAGTGGTCTGAGTTTGAGTATTTTTCGTATGGGGTTAAACTAACTACTAAATTCTGGGAAAATTTATATGGGTTCTAAAGACATTGAAGTATCTCTGTGAGTTTTTGTGAATTTTATTTTTGTGTTCTAATATGGATCAAAAATTCGTAAAGTTGTGACCTGATTAGGTTTAAATTATGAATTAGAGATATCAAGTTAAAAAGGGGTGTAACCTAATTATAATTAAAGTGTAATAATCCTAAACTATATCTATTCATTATTATGGTATTAAAAGGTGTAATTAAAAGACCTGAGTACCTCTTATCACCTAAAGTTAATATGAGACATGGTTAGTGCGTTTAGGAGGGTGTAATTTATAAACTTATTAAGTATGGAACATAATCCGTTAATAATGCAAGCTTAAGGATTGAATTGGATAAAATGTGAAACATGTGATATTTACATTTAAAACTCTATACTTTAATATAATTACACTTTAAACCCTAAACTATTATTAATTGTTATAATTAAACCCTAAACTATTTATAATATGCAAACTAAGCACTTAACCTAATCATATGTTTAAGGTTACTAATAAGGCAAGTTACAAAAATGGAAAGAAGACCTAACACGAAATATGAATAAGTAAATAAAGGAGCAAGTTATCAATAACAAATACTATATATGTAGATTTCTGGAGAAGGGTGTTATTCGTTCTTTTGATTCTCTCAACTTCTCTCTGTTTTGCAATTGTTCAAGGTAAGGATATTCTGACCTTACTTTTAAGGTTTCCTTTGTGATACAACCTTCTAATTTGGACCTTTGCTATGATAAACCTTGCTATTAAACCTTCTGATATGACAACTATGTTTTGAGCCTTTGTTTATGAACCTTAAGTTACCTAAGCTTCACTAGGCATGAGGGTTCCATGTTCGAGTCAGTGATGCACCTCTGACATGACTCTAGGGCAGTGGAGTGATGTTCTGCCACGTCCCTTCTGTTATACATGAATGTGCACTATGGTGTTGGGTTATTTTCAGGGGTGTATGGATGCATCCTAGATCTGTTTTGTTATATGTTATGATATGATATTTGTTTGGTGAATGTGGCTATGCGTGCAATACACGTCCTTCACAACTCAGGGAGGTCTCCCCTCCAATTATGTTGCCTTATGTGATGATATGATATGTTTGTCTGAGCTAATGGTATTTGATGAGGCGAAAAGTGTACCGCTTTTAAGGGGTCATTTAAGCCTGAATTCAAGATTATTTGATCAATTATTACCCTAAATCGTTCCTTTTGTCATTTTAGGTACTTTTGAGGAGAAATCTGGAAAAGGAAGCGTTTTGGACGTTTTTGGAGCATAAAAGTGAAGAAAACGGCAAAGTCTCAAATTCCTTGCTGGGAACAGTACCTGACGACGTCAAGCCTTTACACGTGACGGCGTCAAGAGTGACAAAAGAGGTGGATGTGGAACTTATAACGTGATGGCCCAGAACATTTTCTTTGTTAATGGCCTGACGGCATCACCAAGGCCGTCAGGGTCCAAATACTAGTGACGGCCCAGAGCTTATTTCTACATGACGGCGTCAGAAGTGGATCTAGGCAATACGAATTTCAACTTGACGGTGAGTTGACGGCGTCAGAGGCTAACACATGACGCCGTCAGGATACTATGTCTATATATATTTTTCCAATTTTTCATTGTAAAGTGTGGAACAAGTTGTGCACAAACCCTAGGTCGAATTTTCTGCATATTGAAGGGGTTTCAAACCCTTCTTTCTTCCATGTTTTAATAAAGATAAGTTCTCCAATAATCATTCAATATGTCTATGTATTGTTTGATTCTATCTTATGCTTTTCTTTCTTCTAACATGTTAGGCTAGGCCTTTATTGTGTTTGCTTAGATGTAGTGAAACCTATATGTTGATTATTGGTTGATTATTTGTTTATAATTGTTACGGATGATTGTATTCGATGTTAGGCTTAAGAAAACTGACAGACTTCCATTGGTAACTTGCTTGAACGTCTTAAGAAACATGATCGGAGGTGTACTACTATTTTTGGTTGTATTTAATGCATAAGTGAATTCTAATGATCCCATGTTAGGAGCTTTTAATCGGCTCGACATAGGAGTGAAGTAGGATCTTATAGAGTTAGGGAATATTGTACATGGCCCTACGACTAGTATTAAGGAATATAATCCGTCATTCATGCAATTGTAACAAGCTAATCAACTGGTAAAAGATGTCTAAGGAGTACTGAAATCTAAGTAAACACAACTTTTCTCATTATTGTTTCCACCACATTAGCATATTAGTTTAATTTTCATTTCTTTTATTTTATTTTGATTGCATTTGTAGTTAATTGGGTTAGTTGGCTAGCAAATAATTCCGCCCACTCCTTCAAAACCCGAGATTTTACTTGCTTTTCATAAAATATAAAAATACAAAAAGAATCATTGATGAGGCGAACCGTTTTTAGGGGGTCATTTAAGCTCAAATTCGAATTTATTTGATCAAATATTGCCCTAAATCGTTCCTTTTGTCATTTTAGGTACTTTTGGAGTGAAATCTGGAAAATGAAGCATTTTGGACGTTTTTGGAGCATAAAAGTGAAGAAAACGGCAAAGTCTTAATTTTCCTTGCTGGGAACAGTACCTGACGGCGTCACAAGATTCTACATGACGGCGTCAAGAGTAATACAAGAGGTGGAAGTGGATAAAGTCCGTGATGGTCCAGAGAGTTTTGTACGAGGGACATGACGGCGTCACCATTGGCCGTCATGGTCCAAATGTTAGTGACGGCCCAGAACAAAATTACACATGACGGCGTCACCCAAGGCCATCACATGTAAAATTAAAGAGTGATGGCCCAGAAGACTTCCTGAAGGCGTCACGTAGGCCATCACGTGTTAACTTGTCACAACTTGCGCGCGGAGTAGCTGATATTGTTTTGGTCATAACTTTTGCATACGAACTCGTATTTAGGTGATTCAAAAGCCCACGTGAAGAGGACGAAGAGATCTACAATTTGGTGAAGAAAAGTTGGTCGTGACACCGTCAAGGTTGGTCTAACGTCGTCACGATCAGGCCGGGCAGAAAATAGCCTATAAATATAACATCATAACTTCACTTTTTGTAAGCCCTAAACCCTAAGGTCGATTCCTGGGTTTAGGTAGGTGTTTTTTCAGCAACGTAGAGGGTTTCAATCACTCCATAAACATCATGTATTGGTTTGTTAATTCTATCTTAATTATATTTTCCATTATCATTGTTGCTTGCTCTTCTTTGATGATGTTTTGCTAATTCACCTTGTGTCTACTTATGATTATGTGAAACTTGTATATAATTGATTAGATCTTATCGATTCCTTGTTGATGTTTGTGTCTATCTTCATCAATTAGGGTGTGACACTTCGATAGGTCTAATTGGTTTAGCTTATAATTCTTGTTTCTTATTGTCTCTTGTTTAATTGAATGAATTCGATGTTAGGCTTAAGAAAATTGGCAGACTTCCATTGGTAACTTGCTTGAACGTCTTAAGAAACATGATCGGAGGTATACTACGATTTTTGGTTGTATTTAATCCGTAGGAGAATTCTAATGATCCCATGTTAGGAGCTTCTATAGAGTTAGGGAATATTGTACACGGCCCTACGACTAGTATTAAGGAATATAACCCGTCAATTAAAACAAGGTGTGACGATTCAATAGGTAGAATTGGATAGCTAGCAAGGAGTAACATATCATGGGTAGACATGCTTTACTTACTTTGTAGAACCTTAGTTTATTTTTTTATTGCACATTAGTTTAATTAGTAGCTTTTGGGTTAGTTGATTAACAACTAATTCCGCCCCTCCTTCCAAAACCCGAGAGATTTACTTGCTTTTCATAAAATATAAAAATACAAAAGGAATCATCCTTCACCTTTAGACCTAGTTAGATTAATTTCAATCATAACGACAATATTCCTGAGTTGAACGATCAATCCCCCGGTACTTGTCACTATACTATACTACAACGATCAGGTACACTGCCTGGTGGGGGTTGTAAGCTTCTCGAGATCCCTCGAGAGGTAAAGCCTGGTGCGATTCCCACGTATCAATCATCGCTCACCTCTAGACCTAGTTTAGTAGGCTTTCTAATCCTAGCGACACTATTCCTGAGTTGAACGATCAATCCCCCGGTACTTGTCACTATACTAAACTACAACGATCAGGCACACTGCCTGGTGGGGGTTGTAAGCTTCTCAAGATCCCTTGAGAGGTAAAACCTGTTGCGAGGGCGCAATTCCCACATATCAAGTTTTTGGCGCCGCAGCCCGGGGAATAGTTATTGTCTAGGTTAGAATTTCTTTTTATTAGGTCTACTTGCTAGATTCCTATCTAGTAAGGTTTTATTTTTATTTTAGGTTTTCTTTAGTCCATCTTATTTCTTCGTGTTGGGTATATTAGATTTGATGATACAAAACAAGAAAGAATGAAACATGAAGGGCTTGAAGTGACAAGAAGGGAAACTACAAAAAGATGGAGGATTTGGAAGATTCTAGAAGAATATTTAGTTTCCTAATTGTATTATGATTCCTCTTGTAAACCCTAGATGTCTCTAGTATATAAAGAGACATAGGGTCATTAGTTTCATTGTACGTACAAGATGTAAAACACTAAAGGTGTGTGTGTAAACCTAGACGTAGGGAAAACGTCTAGGGTTAGTGGTTAGTGTTTAAGCTAGTTCAGCCTCAAGATTAAGTCATTGATCCCTGTTACAAGATGTGTAACAAGTTCTACCTTGATCAAGTAGAATTGGGGCTGTAAATATATGTTAGAGATGGTGACGAAGAACCTTGTTGATAATAATAATAATCTTTATGTTATTCCGTTGTGCTTATTATTATCATTGTTATTTTGTTTTATTGTTTATCCTAGATCAATGTCTATACAACATGGAGTCCAAAACGATCCTAGAATTTATATGATGGCACGTGCATGAGTTCTATCAAGTGGTATCAGAGCCAGGGGGCTTGTGATCTAGGATTCATCAAGGTTATTATGTCGACTGAAGCAGTATTGAATAAGGTCTCAATGTTTTGAAGTTTATACTGATGTTGCTGTTATTATTTACTTGGCGACAAACGGCGACAAAGGAAAACATGGATCTTTATTAGTTTCTGTCGTCTACTGTATGAGGTATTATGTTTATTATTCTTGTCGGTCGAAAATTTAATAGTTACCTCGTACTACAATCAATTGGCCGGTGACTAATTCAATATGGAAGTGGTCGGTGCTATATCTATTTTATTCAGATCGAGGGTCCAAGGGTTAATTGTGTTTGTCGATTTGTGCATGTGGAGGTTTGTGAGTTAGTTAATCACGTGTGGGTCGATGATATTAATGATCAAGGTGTTGGTGTAGAATATCATTAATCTCGTACTCTTTATTATTCGTGATTCATGGGTATTAACGAGATTATAGGTTTATTTTATTGATCAAAGTTTGTGGGTACATGGTTGAATCATATTGATTGGTTGACTCAGTTAAGGTACTCGTGGGTCACTACAAGGTTATATTACAAATTTCATGTGGGGTCGATTTCATGAGTATTAATGAAGGTCAGTGGATAACAAATTCATTGGAGATAATTTTACAAGATTTAATCCTCGTACTGTTTTATTCGTGGGTTAAAATTAATTGGTCAAATACTGATGTTATAATTATTCTCCTCATCACGTGGGATTGAGTATTTTTCAAAGTATTGTTCAACGAACTGCTACAAAGTGTTGCTCTTATAATTGAAGGTACTGTTCCAAAGTACTGCTAGCTTTTTCAAAGTACTGCTGTTCGTCTCAATGTACTGCTGCTCGAATGAAAGTACTGCTGCTATGTTAAACGTACTGCTTAAAAGTACTGCTACTACGCTTATTATTTTTTAAATGTACTGCTCTCGGATTGAAGGTGCTGCTAAGTTTATTGTTCAACGTACTACTACAAAGAACTACTACAAAGTACTGCTGCTCGTGTATTGCAAAGTGCTCCTTCAAGGTACTATTCATTCAAAATACTGTTGCGTTTAGATGATTTATGGAGACAAGAAAAGAGTTTTATGGTTCAATACATATGCATGATATACGAGCAGTGAGGGGAAGCTGAGATGGGTTTTTTATGAGATTGGTTCTACTTTGGCTCTCGGTTAATTATGAGCAGTTTGTTAGATTACACACAGGTTATTAGTTTCACACACACAAGATGGTTAGTTGGTTTATATTCTTAAAGGTTTTAACAGGCTCTTATTTGTTCATATTGGAAGAATTGATTACGAAGAAGATTATTTATCACTTATTTGAAGTTGAAGTGGAGTTTCTTGGATATGTGTTCTTATCATATCTCAAAGACTTGATGAATTTGGAAAATTGTGTATTATCTACAAACTGAAGGTGCTTAATTTCACATTTGCTATCACTTGAAGGAGTTACATTATTGTGCTCAGTGTCTCATATTAGTTGAGGATTTTGTCAAGAGGTTGTGATCTACTTATATTTATGGTTTCGTATAAGTTTGAAGTCACATGGTTAGTACAAGGTATAAGGCACAAATTTGAGTTGTTCTACTTCTTTATCAAATTTGTTATACTTAATTTTCTTCACAAGTGATCATTACAAGGAGACTACAGATTTGAAGAATCATGAAGATGGTTAACACATTAATTTTAAGGGAAGCATATTATGATGTGTTTAATCATTTGATGTTCATGCACCACTCAAGGGGAAGTGTTTGATTCTTACTGTAACAATTCACATTTTTCAGGATAATTACCATTCCCGGAAAATTTCACTATTCACTTTTACTATTCATTTTTCCCGAAACTTTTCCTGAAAGTTGATTTTTATTTGATATTCTCGAGTGATAAATCATTTCCATGGCAAATTAAAAGTTTAACTTTCATAAGCTCACTTTCGTGAAAGTTATTAAGGAATTACACGTTTTAGGGTAAAACGTCAATCAGAAATTCTATGCACAACGAAATTCCACCCCGTCAGGTGACCCCACATCAGAAAAATGTTTGACACACTCATGATTTATTTGAGAATTAATCGTGACTGAGAAAAACATGACCAAAAACTTCCCAGCAGGTCACCCATGTCGGTACTAATCTCACATGAGCACGCTTAACCGAATGGGCGATTAACCGTTAGACCACAAAATGAGTTTCTAAGACATTTTGAGTTTTCAAAATTATTAGAAAAAGTCAACATAATTTTCCCTCCTCCATTGACCAAAAATCATTCCTTGATTTTATAAGTCATTCCTTGATTTTTAGGCTTACGGTTTGATGTCTAAAAGACATTTAATACCAACCGACACTAGACTGAGCCCAGTCTAGACATTATAAGTCATTTTAAATCATTTTTATCACATTAGAAAAGTAACATTTTACTTTTCTCAATTTTACGCAATATTCGTACGTTTTACGTATTACGCGTTTTAGACCCGTGTTTCCAGTTTTTAGCAGGGTTTACCACCCAAATGGAACCTACCACTCATTTTATATTTTATTATGGGACATATGGACATGTTCAACAATACTTTCAAATTCCATAATTTTACGACACCCGGTTTTACGTTTTGAGGCTTAATCATTTACGATTGGCATTTCCCGGAGTCAAAACACACTAGATATCTTGGATAATATCATCACAAGTCCACACCTTGTCCTCCAAGCTTATGAACCGCCATATGGGGGGGGGGGGTTTTCACACTATGTGGCTCAATCTCATGCTAGGAGGCCTTAGATGAGAACATGTGTAGAACTTGGTGATCAAGTGTTGACAAGTCAAAGGAAGTAACCTCCTCAAGACCCTATATAAGCCCCCTCCCCTCCCTTTTGTGCCGTGCACTTCCACACACACAAACACTCTCATCTTAGCTTAATTCCTTCCAAGTTTCATGCAAGATTCAAGTGCTAGTTCAAGGTAGAAACCCTAGATAGGTTATCATTCATCAAACACTTCCATAACCTCATATACTTGGTGATTTCTCTTGAGTTTGAATCCACTCAAGTCACCTAAACCTTCATCATCCATCTTTCAAGAATACCAAGGGTAGAAAGATTGCATGAAGTGAAAAAGGGTTGAAGCAAGTCTATCAATGTCCTATCCTTACATGTTAACTTCCTTTCATCTTTGAAAGCCAAAAGTTGTGAGCCAAACCCTAACTTGATTCTTGTTAAATAATCATGTTCATGTTATTTACATATTATTTGTGCTATATATTGTCTTGTTATCATGTCCATGATGTATAAAAATGACCAAAACAAGTTATTGTTATTGATTGTTACAACAAGTTACTAAAACAAGTAAACTAGTGACTTTCTTGGAAAACCACGACCAAAATGGTAAAAATATGATATTTGATTATTACATATTGTGGTAGAGGACCTAACAAGGAAACCATAGCAATTTGAACCACCCAAAACGAGTATACGAGTCAAAAGTTATGGCGATTTGAAATTACCAAAGATTTCCGGCAAAACTGCCAAATAGCTTCCTGATCAAATTTGGGTTTTGAAAGTCCCACTTCTGGTCCGATTCATCAAAAAGTTAAAACACGAAAGTTGTCCGGAACGACGTTTTCGTTCAGGAACAAAGAAGCTCGAGACCTAAAAACACTTTCCGAGTGATAAAATTCTTCAAATTCTAAACAGCCCATTTTTAGGCGAAAGTCACAAGATTATGGTTATACTTTGAAAGGAACAAGAGGTCTTATGGCCTATAATCAAGACCACAACCATGGCTAGAGCCAAGGTTTTGTCTCATGACCTTGGAACAAGGACCAAAGGTCATGGCTAGGCCATGACGAAATGACCATAACAACTTACATAGGCGTAAACATGAAACAATGAGTTAGGCGATAACTTGAACAAGCAATTTGGATCTACTTCACTTAAAAGGAAACCATGAGATTTTACCAAGAGAACATGGTCATTTAAGGCTTATGAAGCTACCCCTAATAACAATCTTCATGTACAAATAAACTTTCCTAAGTTTATTCAAATATCGGACATGTAACCTTTCGGATCAAAACTTATATCTATATATTTCATCAACTACTACAATAGTAGGGAGCCTCATGTGAGGAGTTCATTATGTAAGCCGTCGAGTTGAGTTGTGGATTTACGAGTTAAAGTGTCCTGGCTCCTCGAACGCTTACTAACATGACTTCTGAATTATGTCGGCCCGAACGGTAGTGAACGATATACAAAACATACATGTTTCATGAATCATTTCTTTCAAGGACTTACAATATACATCATACCACATCATGGACTAAATGCAAGATATATATATAGGCACTACTTCATGTTCTTTACTCCGAACCTAAGTCGCAACATTCGATTATAGGTTGCTCGTAGAAACCTACACGATCCAACCATCACCTTCATTACTTGCTATCCAACTTAAGGTGAGTTCATAGCCCCACTTTCCATTACTTAATTGTTTTACAATTCCTTGGGGGGAATACATGCTATCTCTAAAATCGAACACAATGCTTTCTACTGTATGTTATTCGACTATGTTTTATTATCACTAAGTAACATCCTTGCCAAACCAAGATCCCTTAGTATGAACCATTTAATCACTTGCGAGGGTTACTTGCAAGTGAGCGCGAATATTGTGAATAGGCCTATTGGGATTGACGAATCCCATTTGTTTTGATTAGTTCAAACAAATGCATTAATATTTGAGACATTAGGTATGACGGCAAAGTACCTACCGGGATAAATCTGCCAATCGATATTGGTACACGTTAACGTTTTGGTTTCATAAGCTTAGTGTATAATACATTTTATGGGCGTATAATAACGTAGCCTACCTGTTTTGTTTTCCAAACATTGGTGTGAGTCTACAACTCACACTACGATTATTGTGTTCAAACGATTTACCTACAAACACTACGATTATGGTGTTCAAACGATTTACCTACAAACACTACGATTATGGTGTTCAAACGATTTACCTACAAACACTACGATTATGGTGTTCAAACGATTTACCTACAAACACTACGATTATGGTGTTCAAACGATTTACCTACAAACACTACGATTATGGTGTTCAAACGATTTACCTACAAACACTACGATTATGGTGTTCAAACGATTTAACTACAAACACTACGATTATTGTGTTCAAACAATTTAACTACCAACACATTGTGTTCAAACGATTTAACAAACTCTATGAATATCACTCAACCTTTGTGTTGACCTCTCAAGCATGTATTTCAGGTTCATGACGATCAAGGATGGCACGGAAGGACACGGATACTCAAGAGGGCTATAAATTTACTTATCATTCAAAAACTCATTTATTTTACATTGTAAACATGGAACCAATTGGGACCTCATTTTGTAATCTCTGATATTTATACAATTTGAATGATAAATCTTTTAAAACGACTCAATTGGAGTTCGTTTTCTATTATTGTGACTATTGTGCCGTCGAGTAACACCCAGTTCGAATTCCGCTGCATCCATGAATTGGGGGTGTTACACTTACTACTATTGATTAGTATTACTACTGCTAGTTGGAGTTTCTATTGTTTTGGATTCATTTTTAGTAAGTATTTTGGTGTTCTTCATGGAGGGCAATTCGAAACATTGGAAGGCTTGAATTGGAAGTTTGTGATATTGATTCGTGGTGGTTAAAATCATTATTTGCATACGTTCTCTATTTGTTGATAACAAAAAGAGGAAGAGATGTTAGAACAGATGTTGGAGTGGTATGGCATGGCTTAAGGGGAAGACATAATTGTTTCATTCATGGCGAGATTTAATTATCTCAATTTCTCTACTTCGTCTAGGGAAGTTCGTACAAGATTCGTGGTTGTTTGGTCATCATCAAATAGGGGAAGATTGTTGGGTTTTATTGATTTGATGATACAAAACAAGAAGAATGAAACATGAAGGGTTTGAAGTCACAAGAAGGGAAACTACAAAAAGATGGAGGATTTGGAAGATTCTAGAAGAATATTTAGTTTCCTAATTGTATTATGATTCCTCTTGTAAACCCTAGATGTCTCTAGTATATAAAGAGATATAGGGTCATTAGTTTCATTGTACGTACAAGATGTAAAACACTAAAGGTGTGTGTATGTAAACCTAGACGTAGGGAAAACGTCCAGGGTTAGTGGTTAGTGTTTAAGTTAGTTCAGCCTCAAGATTAAGTCATTGATCCCTGTTACAAGATGTGTAACAAGTTCTACCTTGATCAAGTAGAATTGGGGCTATAAATATATGTTAGAGATGGTGACGAAGAACCTTGTTGATAATAATAATAATCTTTATGTTATTCCGTTGTGCTTATTATTATCATTGTTATTGTGTTTCATTGTTTATCCTAGATCAATGTCTAAACAACATGGGGTCCAAAACGATCCTAGAACTTATATGATGGCGCGTGCATGAGTTCTATCACTTCGTTTCTTTGTTCATAACCTTTACCATCCGACATCATGGAAGGTGGTAATATCTTTGATCCCATCAACCCACCACAACAAAACCCACCATTAGCAAACCAACCTCCTAGACACCGAACTTTAGGAGAGTATTCCCGTCCTAGCCATCAAGGCTATCGAAACACCATTGAGCTCACTCAAGGAGCCAATGTGTCCCCCTTGCGATCCGACACCATCCGGTTGGTGCAAAGCGGATGTGCATTCCATGGACTTCGTTCCGAAGATCCTAATCAACATCTCAAGGATTTCCTAAAAATCGTAGATTCCATAGACCTTGATGTTGCAACTAGAGAGTCGACCCAATTACGTCTATTCCAATTCTCTCTATGTGACCAAGCTAGTCAATGGCTTGAACGTTTACTCGCGGGATCCATCACCTCTTGGGATGATCTCACTTCTCGTTTCCTTGCTCAATTTTTCCCACCGGGGAGAACTACCAAGCTTAGAAATGATATCTTGATGTTCCAACAACGTCAAGGTGAAACTCTATATGAAGCATGGACTCGTTTCAAGGACTTACTCCAAAAAGTCCCTCATCATGGCATAGATCTTTGGCTCCAAGTCCAAATCTTCTATGACCATATCGATCTCTCCACAAGGCAAGCTACATGATCTAAGTGCGGAAGAATCATGGGAACTCATAGAAGATCTTGCTCTATATGACAACGAAAGTTGGAATGATCCCTGTGATTTAAACAAAACAGTCAAGGCAATATCTTTGCCTTCGAACAATTCTAGCACTCCCGAGTCCCGACCTTAGGATCATGGAACTTGAGGACCAAGTCAAGTTTCTCATGAAATCCTACGAAGCTCCTAAACCTTCAAGCCAAGTGAACAAAATCACTTCTTCATGCGAATTATGTAGTGGTCCCCATGACACTCGTGATTGCGTGGAACTCCTTGGACAAGCTTTTGCGGATTACGCATCCTCGCGTACTGACGAAACGGGAGACAAGTGGTACACTTTCAAACCCGAGCCAAACCCTTACGGTGATTCCTACAACCCTTCTTGGAAAAATCACCCGAACCTTAGGTGGAAACAAAACCAAAACATGCCCAAAAAAATTCTTCCAATCCACCTAATCGTTACCAACCAAACGGTCCACCCTCTAACCCTGCTTTCAACAACAATCCTTCCAATAACTATAGTAGTACCAATAATCTTGAAGGATTGATGTCCAAGTTTATGGCATCTCAAGAAGCTCACATATCTAAGTTTGAAGCCGATTTCAAACAAAAGCAAAGTGAGATGACTAATAAAATTGACACATTGTTGAAAGTTCTCAATGACCAAGAAATGGGAGCACTCCCAAGCGACACGGTCAAGAACCCGAAACTAAACGTTAATGCCATATCATCGGTTTTGTCACCTACTTCTTGTACACAATACTATTCGGTCAAAGCAATGAGCACGTGCTTCAAGCAAACCCAAATTCATCAAAAGGACCAATTGAATAAAACATCCGACATTAAACCGGTCAATAACATAGTTGAAACACCTCCTACACAAGACCTTGACGATGAATTCAAGGAGCTCCACCTTGAACGCCCCGTCATTGATGTCTTAGCCCGTGCCCCCTACTATAGTGCCCTCCTAGAAAAATATGAGAAACTTAAATTGGGTAAAAATGGGACCGCCTTCGTTCAAAACAAGTTGCCTAAGAAGCTTGATGATCCGGGTATATTTGTTTTGCCTTGTAAGATAGGAAAATCCGAAGCTTTCGATACACTAGCCGACTTAGGATCAAGCCTCAATATAATTCCCTTATCCCTTTTCACCACTCTTAAGCTAGGAAAGTTAGAGGAGACGGAAGTAATAATTGGTCTAGCGGATGGAAGTGTTGCCCACCCGGTCGGAATGATCAAGGTTGTAGTAGTTCACGTAGGAAGATTGACTATCTTAGCGGATTTTCACGTCCTAGATATGGTTAGTGATACTACATGCCCATTGTTAGTAGGAAGAGGATTTTTAGCAACCGCTAGTGCCATGATAGATTGTAAGGAGTCTAAGATAGCGGTAGGAGATGGTGAGACTTGGTCGGTTTATGATGTTAAGAAGCATAGCTACGATTGTGAGGACGAACCGACACCACATTGGCTAGAGATGAATAGGAGACCATCTAGATATGGACCTTGGATAGAAAGGAACATTATAGGACCTCAACGCCCATTCTATCTAGAAAAAGATTTCATTGATAAGACACATTCGGTGGAACAACTCATAGCTAGAGATGAGGAACTAAACCCTTTTGAGGATCCCCTAGTCTTTAGGAAAATGATTGAGTTCTTAAGCGTAATGCCTATCAACCTAGAGATGAACAAGTGGAAAAGGGAAGGGGATAAGTGTAAATGGAATTGGGACAAGCCACCTAAGGAAGGTGACGGATCATGGCATATGAAGATGATTTTATATGATCCGGATGGAGAAAAGTTTGAGAAGTCATACCGTACCAAGAAAACCGATAGGAAATTGAAACCTAAGTTTGATCCCAAAGATGTCCTCGACGAGGCGATCACACATATAGGATAGCCCATGACCTTGAGTCTAGCTACAAGAATCGTAAATAAAGAAAAGCGCTTCTTGGGAGGCAACCCATGTTTTGTGTGTTTTTATTTTATTTTTATTTGATGTTATTTGTTTCCATATGCATGTTTTATTTTTATTGTTGGTAGATCATGTTTCAAATTAAATTGTGAAAATGCTTTATTTTGTTGTTTAACTTCGTCTTAACTTCATATAAAGGTATTTTGCAAAAGCTAAGTGTAAGGGGAAACCCAAATTTGTTTATAAGAACAAAAATGATCATGATTCGCCACAATATTAAATGAGCATGTATATTAGTATTTGTTTGAGTCAAATGCTTGTATCGAGTCATAATGATGTTTTTCAGGATTTTCCAGGAAATAAGGCATGAGTTTTTCCAGAAATTTTTCAGAAACTTAACATAAGATTTTTCCAGGAACATTCTGATGGCGTCAGGAGTTAAAACCTGACGGCGTCAGGTACTAAAATTCTGAAAAATTTTGCGAGTTTTGTTTAAACCGGAGTCTTAAAGTTTTTGTTGATTCTTTAGTTTTATAAACTCCAGGAAATCTGCAAACATTCATTCCACAAGCATTATATCTTAAATTGTTTTCTAGGATTTGTTAGTATATATAGATTGCCGCTGATTTTACGCGTGGTTGCCTTGATTGTTTTCTCAGGTTTAACAGGTTATATATGAGAAGAAGATGATTTATATTTCTGGAAGGGAAGCTTTCAACGTTCATTTTCTTGGAGGGAGATTTAACCTTGTTGACACACTATCCACACCGAATGAATCAGGGGAGTATTTGTTTTCATTCTTTTACCTATTTTACTTTTGCATCCTTTAATTGAACATTGGGGACAATGTTCATCCTAAGTGTAAGAGGAGGGTAAATGATGATACCTTATAGGATACAATTGCACTTGAGTTTGTTTGTTTGATGGTAGGTGTGTAATAAAACTAAGAGAAATACTTGTTACTGTAATTTTAGCGCCAAATTTAATTTTTTTTACAACATTTAGGAGTGAAACTTTAGCCTTAACAAGCGTTTCATGGATAGGAGTTATATGACTAGCACAAAACCGTACCATTCAGAAAAATTTTCCACCAAAATATGTGAGGTTCGCCTTTAGATTTGTTAGGAAAAGCATTTATTATTAGTGCTTATAGGTGTACCGGTAGCATTTAGATTCTAGAACTTGCGTTAGTGATGTATCCCGAGACCGCTAGTGAGACTACATTCGTGTAGTAGGATTAACTACATGATAAGAGGCATTAGGATCACCCTTGTGTTTAAACCCGTATCATAATTACTTGACCATTTAAGTCATATTACTTGGCTAGTTAAGTCAATTAATTTTTCCCAAACCCTTAGCGTTGTACTCATTTTTAGTACACGAAACCCCTAGTACACCCCTCCGAGCCTATCTTTTCGTTTCTAACTTTAAGCATCTTACTTAAAGGAAGAATTTGTTACACCCCACTTAAATGTACACCCAAATCACCTTAGCCTTCCGTGTATGCACTAATCTTTAGTGCATTATTGTTATTTATTTAAACCCTTAGTTAATTATCTAATTGATTACATGGTTGCTAAGTCGAGTCATATCCTTGTACATATTGTTTTGGGATGATTGGGACTCATAGGTAAAGTACTTGTGTTATGGAGTAATGGGGAAGAACATCATTTATTACCCCCATATATGCATTAATCTTAAAAGTACTCCAAGTGTTTTGATTATCTTGATTCGAGTCATTAGAGTAGTTTATTGTAAAGTATGTAAAAATTCAAGTGTAAGGGGAATGTACATTCCCTATGATGTATTATTTTGGATGGTAGGGTAAAAGTGTATGCAACAAAAATAAATAAATAAAAAATAATAAAATAATAAAAAAAATCGGAAAATCAAGAAAAAGAAAAGAGAAAAAACATACGGACTACCATCCCATTTCATTCTATGTTTATTTTATGTTTTTGTTATTTTTGATTCATTAGCTTAAGTCGAGTCGAGTCTTGGCTTAGCAACGCCATATTGTACATGTAATTAACCAAGATGATTAACTCGCCAACAGTAAATATTGCCTTTATCCAACAAAACCGTGTTTTCCATATCCCTAAACCTAACGTTATAACCCTTTACCTAACGTTATAACCCTTTAAAAGACCTCTTTAATAGTTTATCCTAGGTGCTTACCCCAAGTGGTGGAGGTTTGATCCTTTCCCAAGCCTATGGTAATCTATTTGCTATGACAGGTAGTGAGAGATGTTTTCCATTTCCATAATGTGATATATACTTTATTACACCCGAGAGATGTGAGTATCTAAACACTATTTGTGAGGTGCTAGTATATGACTTCCATGCTTGTTTTTTGTTTTAAGTGGAATGATTATTTGTTGTAATTACTTTTATATTAGTTTTAAATGACCCCTAACTTGTATTTTGATTAGAATAAAAGCGCATTTGCTTGAGGACAAACAAATCTCAAGTGTAAGGGTATTTGATGAGGCGAAAAGTGTACCACTTTTAAGGGGTCATTTAAGCCCGAATTCGAGATTATTTGATCAATTATTGCCCTAAATCGTTCCTTTTGTCATTTTAGGTACTTTTGAGGAGAAATCTGGAAAAGGAAGCATTTTGGATATTTTTGGAGCATAAAAGTGAAGAAAACGGCAAAGTCTCAAATTCCTTGCTGGGAACAGTACCTGACGACGTCAAGCCTTTACACGTGACGGCTTCAAGAGTGACAAAAGAGGTGGATGTGGAACTTATAACGTGACGGCCCAGAACATTTTCTTTGTTAATGGTCTGACGGCGTCACCAAGGCCGTCAGGGTCCAAATACTAGTGACGGCCCAGAGCTTATTTCTACATGACGGCGTCAGAAGTGGATCTAGGCAATACGAATTTCAACTTGGCGGCGATTTGACGGCATCAGAGGCTAACACATGACGCCGTCAGGATACTATGTCTATATATATTTTTCCAATTTTTCATTGTAAAGTGTGGAACAAGTTGTGCACAAACCCTAGGTCGAATTTCCTACCTATTGAAGGGGTTTCAAACCCTTCTTTCTTCCATGTTTTAATAAAGATAAGTTCTCCAATAATCATTCAATATGTCTATGTATTGTTTGATTCTATCTTATGCTTTTCTTTCTTTTAACATGTTAGGCTAGGCTTTTATTGTGTTTACTTAGATGTAGTGAAACCTAGATGTTGATTATTGGTTGATTGTTTGTTTATAATTGTTACGGATGATGTATTCGATGTTAGGCTTAAGAAAACTGGCAGACTTCCATTGGTAACTTGCTTGAATGTCTTAAGAAACATGATCGGAGGTGTACTACGATTTTTGGTTGTATTTAATGCATAACTGAATTCTAATGATCCCATGTTAGGAGCTTTTAATCGGCTCGACATAGGAGTGAAGTAGGATCTTATAGAGTTAGGGAATATTGTACACGGCCCTACGACTAGTATTAAGAAATATAAACCGTCATCCATGCAATTGTAACAAGCTAATCAACCAGTAAAAGATATCTATGGAGTAATGAAATCTAAGTAAACACAACTTTTCTCATTATTGTTTCCACCACATTAGCATATAAGTTTAATTTTCATTTCTTTTATTTTATTTTGATTGCATTTGTAGTTAATTGGGTTAGTTGGCTAGCAACTAATTCCCCCCACTCCTTCAAAACCCGAGATTTTACTTGCTTTCCATAGAATATAAAAATACAAAAAGAATCATCCCCCACCTCTAGACCTAGTTTAGTAGGCTTTCTAATCCTAGCGTCACTATTCCTGAGTTGAACGATCAATCCCCCGGTACTTGTCACTATATTATACTACAACGATCAGGTACACTGCCTGGTGGGGGTTGTAAGCTTCTCAAGATCCCTTGAGAGGTAAAACCTGTTGCGAGGGCGCAATTCCCAAGTATCAGTATTCTGACTCTGTTTATACAGGTAACTGTATAAATTCCTTACCTAACCTACACACTACATTTACCAAATATTCATTATGCCTAATTATGTTTCCCCATACTATATGATTTGTACTTCAGCATTTATATTCAATTCATTATTATTATATCCGTTCACTATGCTTTTTAAATTCAGCCGCATTTCTTCCTTCCGCGGCAGGTATTCATGATAGTTTTTGGGATAACTTTTCTGGGGATTGAGAGTAGAGCTAAGTGCAGACTTGACCATAGTTATCTTAGATTGATTTTGTTTATGTATTATAGAGATTCAGAATTTAGTTTTATTCATGGTTTTCTTTTGGATATTTTGTAAGACTTCCGCTTCTGTTTAGTTTTGTATGTTCTGATGTGAATCCATATTGTGACATCTTTACCCTTGTCGGGTTGGGGTATTACAATTTATGGTATCAGAGACAGGTTTGATCAGCGGATTCATAACCCGTAGAGCTTAGGCTATGACCTGTGAGTATTAGGCCTTTAGGTTTTGCACCATAGGAGTCATGAAACAACCTTTGAGAACTTGCTTTAGGACTCCTCTATATAAAACATGAGTTATAACCGGTGAGGATTGGGTAGATTAGGACATTTGTTTAAGTAGCATTTCTTTCGCTTCACTCTGATTCGTGTCTCTGCCTTTAGTTAAGCCAGATAAGATCATTTTTCCGAGATTAGAAAGTTATGCACAACCTAAAGTTCAGTCACCTAGTAAGTTTAGAATGCCTTGAGAACTACATGATTATGCCTCACACCATTTAAGTTTCACTTTCTGATTCTCATCCCCATCTCTGATTTGTTGGTAATCAGTTTGATATTTTCTGACCATTCGGAAGATTCTTACAACCCTACATGTTTGACACGTTCTATGAATTCTTCTGCTTATGTTGGGCATATTAAGTTTTCCTTTGACACTATTTGATTTTCCATAACCCTTTTCTACTCCTATGAGAAAGCTGGTGGTTATTAATCACAAGTATAGGAAATTGTCCACTCCATTTTGGTAATGAAACTATGTCTACTAATGTTATCCTTTGGAAGGTTATAATTCTGACAATAATCCGGGTATGGGTTGATTTCCCTAAGTTCTTTCCGTTAATAATGATTAGGACACCACATGAATATGAAGAAGATTGACAATGGTAATGATAGGTTGCTTATTCACAACTTGAGATAAAGTATGGCCATCATTAGGGCATATTTATATGATGCTAGTATTATGACGCCTGGCCAACGTGATAATACTTACGTCATATAACGTGCACTTATTGTGACATAGGATATTTCGAGGAGTGCCTTAGAAACCTTAGAATTGCTTATATCTGATTGAGATTATCCGCGTTTAGTGAGACTTTTAGGATTCATTCTACTTATGTGTATGCTTTGCCTTCATCATTAGATATCTAGATACGTTTGAACTCTCATCGTATGTGTATTGATTAATGTTCGTCAGTTAAGGATCTTAGGCTTATCATAGAGCTTCCTACCATTTGATTTTTGCACTCAATCTGTTTTCTACCCTTACTATAGAGAAGTACATCTATCATTTGCTACATGTATGCAATCATTGAACTGATTTATGATCTGCTCTGGATGAGATATGAGGTTATGAATTCTGATAAGAAAAGATCTGCCTGTTGAAATCTGTTGGAAAGGTTGTTCTGAATTGAGGCTACTTCGGTAACTGAAAGATTTCGTGTTTGTTTCATCCTCATAATTTCTGCAATTCGAATTCGTTTCCATCTGCTCTGCTTATTCAATTTTCGCGGACGAAAAATTTTTTTAGAAGGGAAGAAGTTGTAATACCTAAAATTCTAAAACGTGTAAAATGACAAAATACCCCTATATCTAAAAATCTTAATAATTAGTTATAAAATACCAAATAAGCTACAGGAACTTTGTAATTCACCATATATGATCAAAATAACTTAAGTAAATTTAAAAATTATATTTTTATGATTTTAAGAATTTTATGACACGTTAAAATATTATTTAAGGGTCCGAATTTAATTAAAACTTATACACAACATAATATAAGATAAATACAAGTAAAATTTGGAGACTTTGAGTTGGGTTTGGACTCTTCTCTTGGGCCATATGGATCGGCTGAATATCCCTCCCCCTCTATCTCCGTATAATCAATCATAGTACATCCCATATTCACTTTTTACAGAAAATCTAAAACCCTAACTCCTTAAAAACAATCGGTGTTCACTCCTTGAGCTCCATTTGATCAACCTAAAGCTTCCAAGGTGTGGTGATTCGTGTTTCTTGCTTCTATTCGACTCCTACAAAGTTTCGGTATCCCTATCTCCTTGTTTTATGTTTTCTTTGATTTGTTTACGCACACATGAACCTTTAAACTATATATATGTGAATCAAATATAAGTAAATATGTGTGCGTGTGATGTTTAAAAAGAGGATTAAAAACATGAAATCACAAACTTATAAAACTAGTCGAGCTACATGTTACTATAAGATTGTGTTTGGTTATCTTGCTTGTCGATTTAAAAAGAAAACTAGGGTTTACTAGGTTTAAGGTTTGAATTAAATTAGACATCAATAATTAGGCAGTTATTAGCCATTAATGCAGTTTAATTAAAGTTAGGGTTAGAGTTTTTGTTAATAAAGAAGGGTTCGAATGGTTTGTTAAGGTTAAGGGTAATAAATGTGAACTTGTTTTCTGGACATATTTGATACCTGAATAGGTGAATGTGATAGGTCGTGATATATAATGATTTTATTCATTTTCTTTTCATGAAAACTTAGTTTTATGTCTTAGTTAAGTTTTCCGATTGGAGGGGAGTGATTTCAAGTTGTTTTGGTCGTGTTTTTTTTTTTTTTTTTTTTTTTTTGGTGTGATTACAGGTTGAATCTGAAATTTGGGAATCTGAAATCAGCCAACTTTGCTGATTTTTCATTTTAAAACTATAAAGAGTTGGGCCATGCAACTCTCCAGTATTTAACTTCTATATGTTTAGTATCACCATGAATTTTTGTCTGAGCTCATGGTATTCTGACTCTGTTTATACAGGTGACTGTATAAATTCCTTACCTAACCTACACACTTCATTTACCAAATATTCATTATGCCTAATTATGTTTCCCCATACTATATGATTTGTACTTCAGCATTTATATTCAATTCATTATTGTTTTGATTTTATTATGCCTTATTATAAATGACATATATACCCTCTTTTGTGAATTGGGCTACTCACTTCACCTTGGGCTACTTTTGGTATTGGGCTACACACTTCATCTTCTCAGGCTAACACCTTCGAACTTCAAACCCAGAATCCGGCGACCCTTCCGGCAACCACCACCACCACCAAAAACATATAGTGCCAGATCTATCGAAACAACGAAACCTAAAAACTATCATAGATCTACACAAAAACTATCAAAGCCAATCGCCACTCAATGAAACCCAAATTAGTAAAGCATTTGACCTTAAAAAAAAGTCAAATTTCACCATTTTAACAAGAAAAAAGTCCAGAATCTTAACGTATCTTCATAAAACAAGAAACAAGATTCACAAAAACTATGAACTAAACATTAGTACAATACAAGTGAACAATGCACAAATTACATTATACCAAAATCCAAGAACACAAACCTTGCACTAAGAGATCTTCTAGGAACATCAGGTTCAAACTCAATAGGCAAACCAAGAAAACCATTAAACCTATCAAAAGTAACATGAGCAACATGTGTAACATCTGTAGCCACACCAATTATTACTTCTCTTCAAATTACTATTATCACAATTAAATCCTTCAAATCTAACAACAAACCCAAAAACTATCACAAATCTACACAAAAATCAATCAATCCACTTGTTCATCTTATCTCATCTCATCTTCCAGGTGCATCAGTGCTAATCCGATGCCCACCCCGCCTCATATTGTACCGGAGTTGATTCCAGTCAAATTACTTAAACCAAATTTACATACCAAGATATCATCACCATTCAATTTATTTTTTAAAACATTACTGTATATTAATAAAAATAATATATATGTACAATAAAAAATAATAAAAAAAACATAAAAAAAGGATAAGAACATATACTAGTATCATTCAAGACCATTAGTTGTTATCAGTAACCATAAACAAATCAAAAAACAAATATTACATAAGAAAATTTTAACTCGATCTAATAAACATGAAGGCAGCGACTAGATCTTGATCTGATAACGCATCTTTGTGACCTTGGAAAACGTAGATCTAGATTCCGACCAAAAAACTGCATCAAATCAAATGATGATGGTAGTTGATTATTGAAACGGTGATGGAGGCGTTAAAGTCAACAAAAACATATATATATACATATATATATATATATATATATATATATATATATATATATATATATATATATATATATATATATATATATATATATATATATATATATATATTTTTTTTTTTTTTTTTTAAGATGGGTGTGTTTTGTTTAAGGTGGGTGTGTGTTGTTCGGTTACTTGTGTGTGTTTCAGTTGTTGTTCATGTTTGTGTTGGTATTCTGTGTTCATGAGAGAAGATGGGTTGGTGTTAGTGTTGTTTATGTAATAACAAATGAATAAAAGGGTATATATGTAATTTACAACAAGACATACTAATGATTAAATTGTACTACATGAGACACGTGTCATGATTTTAACTAGGTAGCCCAGACCCAAAGTAGCCCATGTCTAGTTCGAGGAAAAACATATTCCCGTCTAAAAAGTACCCCCTTGATAACCTCGTCCATTTACATAATTGACTTATAAATATTCTTATTTCTGTGAGATAATACAAGCAATGACCCACCTGTCTAGATTGTGCATGTTCATCAGGCAGACAATTTTTCCTTCTTAAAAAATAAGTGTTGTTTTCTTACGTTCAACTCTCGACAACATTTGTGTCTTACTTTATTTCATAATGATGCACTTTAGTTTAGCAAAAAAATATTATGGTGCAACTTCGATATATATTATGTTGTATATTTTTTTTTTTACAAATGTATTAGTTAGCCTTTATGAAGTACCTATAACTTATGTTGAAAAAAAAATAATAATATCGTAAATTTGCTCTGCTTTATCATTATGAGCTAATTACAAATGACAATTTTATCCGCCACACAATTATTAACATTCATATAACTTGTTACTTGTCCCTTTTATCCCTCTAATCTACCACCCTTTTGAGATGCGTCGTCGTGACATTTTTTGTTTGAGTTGGCACTCAACTATGAATACATTGTCTGAACTTCAATCAATCTTCTCGACCTCCCGAATTGTTTGCGTTTCTATTATTTGTTTCTTTGTTTTCTGGTGGGTGAATTAATTCCTTCAATAGTTGGATATTATATATCATTACATCTACATGTGTCACTTATTTTTTATTTTAATGTTAAAGTAATCAAGTGACATATATAATATGTCTAAAAGGTACGTTTATACTCTTTATTAAAGATATAACTTATGTCTATTCTCAACCAAGTGGACCTGCAAAATGATACTCCTTCCTTAAAATTATCAAGTTTAATAAAAAATCTCAACCATTCAAATAAAATATTCTCTCATTAAATTCTTTTCTTCTTACTTAAAATAGAAAATGAATAATTATTTTAAGAAATCCTAAAATAGAATGTGGATAATAATTTCGAGACGAGTATATATCTACTTTATTTTTCATTAGGTCATGATCGTTTTGTCGAGTACTATCAATTTTGTTAATATCTTCTTCTTCTAATATATTTTTCACAAGGGGTGATTGTGATATTCACGTACACAAAGAAAAGTACAAACAGCACCAAAAATAAAAATAAAAATAAAATACACGTGCTAAGGGCAACATAGTAACTTGACATATGTCATTTGTCGTGTCTTAACTCAACACCAACCGCGTTCGAGGAACCACACTTTGCTACTTTCTATAAATAGCACCAACAAAACACTTTCTGTTCACCTCATCTCATATCCAATCCAATCAAAACTCTATAAATAGCACCAACACACACACTAAAACACCATAAAATACACACACTATATTCAGATCACAATATCTAGTAAGTCAAATCTCTTAGTTTTTTTTTTCCTTAATATATATTATTGTCTGTATATAAATACCCGCAAGTCATTTCTTATATAACCACTGTTGGATCATCTTTTTCTGAGTTCAACAGATCTAGTGTTATATATTTATATATTTTATACATTGGATTTTGATTGTTATTACATTTGGTGAAATGGGTAGTTGTAGTTGTATTGGATTAACTACAATAAAGCCATCTTGTAGCAAGATCTTGATTAGTTATAAAAGATCTTCACTTTTAGGTTTTAGGATCCCTAGTTGTACTAGGAATGATTCATCTGTTGTTAATTTGTCCAAAACTCGATTTAGGTTATATGGTTATTGTAGGGGGATGCATACTTGTAGTGAGAATAAAGGTGTAGGGTTTAGAGATTTAAGCCATTTGAATCGGAAGGGTTTTAGTGGTTCTGATTTGAATTGGAGATTTAGTAAGGTTTTATGTAAAGTTGCCTCGGATTATAGGAATTATTCGACGTCAGTTGAGTCTCATGTTAAGGATACAAGTTGGGAGAAGATTTATATTCAAGGGGGCTTAAATGTGAAGCCTTTGGTATTTGATGATAGTAGTAGTTTAGATGTAAATGAAAAGAAAGAGACTCGAATAGAGTCTGAGATTGAGAAGGAAGCGTGGAAGTTGCTTCGTGGGTCGATTGTGGATTATTGTGGAACTCCCGTTGGAACACTTGCGGCAGCTGATCCAGCTGATAAGCTGCCGTTGAACTATGATCAGGTGTTTATTCGTGATTTTGTTCCATCGGCACTTGCATTCTTGCTTAATGGAGAAGGAGAGATTGTCAAGAACTTTTTGCTTCACACTCTTCAATTGCAGGTAATCTCCATCCCACTTTTTGCTAATTCTTTTTCTTGTTCAGATTTCGTAAATTCTTTGCTAAAATGAAAGTCAACTAACACAAATGAGCTTAAGTCAATCTGATACACTAAATGATTTAGTGTGTGTGACCTAAACCTGTATAGACAAATGAGCTTAAGTCTTCTTAATCAATAATCTTTGAGCCATTGTGGTAGTATGAGTTCGTTATTGCCAGTAACAAAAATACACGTATAGATGTGATCTTATTGAACAACAGAGCTTGTCAATGTTTTAAAGGCCTTAACTTTCTGATAATGTCATTACAACACTGCATCAGAAACAATAACTGGTTCCCTTGCTCCCGAATCTTAATCTTGTGTATTGTGTTTACCATAGCTCCTCTCTAATTGAATGTATAACGGTTCATTAATTGATAAAAGCATTACAATGTTTTTACTAAATTATCCAACTTATGTCATCACAACAGTAATATCCTATCTGCGTTGAAGCATACGCTGAATTTTCTCTTCTCTTTTTTCTTGCTGACAGAGTTGGGAAAAGACCGTTGATTGCCACAGCCCTGGGCAAGGGTTGATGCCAGCTAGCTTTAAAGTTCGAAATGTGCCTCTCGATGGAAAACCTGGGGAATTCGAGGATGTTCTGGATCCTGATTTTGGTGAATCAGCGATTGGGCGTGTTGCGCCTGTTGATTCTGGTAAGTGACTACTTACCGGATGATAAGATCAGTTACTTATTACTAGTAATGAATTTGGAATTATCCGTTCAATAGGTTTGCTATGAATCCTATTGCCTCTGTGTATGTTGTTTGTTTGGGACATCCATGTTGACTTTGTCATCTTAACCAGGTTTGTGGTGGATTATTTTATTGAGAGCTTATGGGAAGATCACGGGTGACTACACTTTGCAAGAGAGGGTAGATGTTCAAACGGGAATAAGATTGATACTCAAATTGTGTTTGGCTGATGGGTTCGACATGTTTCCAACATTGTTGGTGACTGATGGCTCTTGCATGATAGATAGAAGGATGGGTATTCATGGCCATCCTCTTGAAATTCAAGTAAGTTATCTTTTAAGGTAACGGCTTATCTGCTGAACCTTTTAAATGTATTAAAGATGCCACGTTTTTAGTGGGCTTTGCATGATTTTGAATATTGAACTGCTTTTTGCTGTATCTTTATTATTATTATATTCTTTTACCATTTAGGAAACTGTTATCCAGGTATGTTCTAAGGTCTTACGTCATATCGTTCTGTACTTTGCATCCAATTTCAGTGAAATTTAACCATATGATAGTCAATTCAATGAAACAGATTGCGTGAAGTAACTGTTTGATTGAGAAAATGTCAAGTATTTCAATCGTCATTAATGATTTATGTTATTGTTAACTCGACTACGATTATGAAATTGGCTGTAATTGATATGGTCATGGGAGTATCTATTGTTTTGAATCTGAAGTTTTTTAAGAAGTACAAACATATAGTTTAATCACCTAGTCATCATCATTACAGAAGTACTATGGTGCCCATTATTGCTGAACAAAAGGTTTTTCTAATAAATCTTCTGATTGGAGCTTCTAGTATCTTTTGAATGGTGTTGGA
Organism: Artemisia argyi; assembly: GCA_030686995.1. Taxonomy (NCBI): domain Eukaryota; kingdom Viridiplantae; phylum Streptophyta; class Magnoliopsida; order Asterales; family Asteraceae; genus Artemisia; species Artemisia argyi. The sequence goes on along the minus strand of CM060690.1, from coordinate 109,239,119 downwards.
TGCTAAGAAATTCATGTTAAGGATCACAGATGGCCTGTCGTATGCACTCCCTCCACCCTATTTGACTATGATAATACACCAATTTTCATCTTCGAGTGTCTCATTGAGTTGCCAAATGACTTAACGGTTCAATACTTTTCTTAGAATGTGCTCAATCAGCGTTCATAATCTATGACTACACATCTAGTTAAAACATTGCAATATTGTATTTTGTTTTTATCAGAGGGGTTACTTATGGTCATCTTATTTTCTTGCTTCTTTAGTGATTTGTCAATTTTGACCCATTTGCTTGGGAATTGGCTGATCTGGGTTGTGGTTTATCTCTGAAAGGTTGAAATCAAACAAAACAGCTAAAAGGTGAACCGGCGAATGGGTTGAAAGTTGAAACACATCATAAGTATATATTTTTAATTCATAAAACCTTGTATATCGGTTTACTCAAACATTTAGATAATTGCAATAATATTGTTTGTAACTACAAAGAACACTTCAAATTAGTTTTGATCCATTACCCAACCCAACTGAGCTGCTCATCTTGTCACCACTAGCTTATATTTTTGCTTTTATTGTTGTATTCGCTCCATTAGTTATATAACTCGGGCTATATACAGGCACTATTCTACTCGGCACTACGCTGCTCACGGGAGATGGTCACCCCCAATGACACGACAAAAGATCTAGTAGCAGCCATCAACAACCGGCTGAGTGCTCTCTCATTTCACATCCGTGAATATTATTGGGTTGACATGAAAAAGATCAATGAAATCTACCGTTACAAAACAGAAGAATACTCTACTGAAGCTGTCAACAAATTTAACATCTATCCAGAACAGATTCCGTCTTGGTTGGTAGACTGGATTCCAGAGACTGGTGGCTATCTTATTGGCAACTTACAGCCAGCTCACATGGATTTTAGGTTCTTCACCCTCGGAAATCTTTGGTCCATTGTTTCTTCACTGGGTACACCAAAACAGAATGATGGTATATTGAACGTGATTGAAGAGAAATGGGATGATCTTGTAGCAAACATGCCTTTAAAGATCTGCTACCCTGCACTTGAGTATGAAGAATGGCGTATAATCACTGGAAGTGATCCTAAGAACACGTGAGCCTCTACATATGTTTGATTCTTTTTTCTGTACAATATCAGCATACTAAGCGTTTACAATATCGATTCTTAGATTACTGCAGTTACACCTATTGGATCTAAAGGGACGTTTGTCTGCTCATCATTTGACACATAATTACATAGAAAATTTTCCCTTTTTGTTTCTGTTATAAATCTTACTAAAACACTGACCTAGAGGTCACACAGGTTGAGCAAGTGGGAAAGGGAATTTGGGTTTTGGTTTGAAACGAGTCATCTTTTAGTACATGATCGAATAGGCAGGGTTTGGTTGACCAGCAAAACTTAGTGTCTGTTCTTGATTTTTTATGAACAAGAAAGGCCTTATATATGATTACAAAAACCTTTTTTAATAATATTCGAGATAATAGATCAAGACGACTCGGAAGTTGCATGCTCAAGAATCAAGATACCCTTTGGACAACTTACCATGCAATCCCTCTGAACTGTTCCCTCCTGATTACCTTTTTTTTTTTTTTGAGTCATTGGAGATAAAACATAACCCAATCAACCCATTCGTATGCTAATGGGTCGCAAATGCCAGTTCTATTGTCGGCATTTGGTTAGAGATCACATGGCTTATGGTGTATTGATTCTAACTATGATGGTTTTGTTTTGCAGCCCTTGGTCTTACCACAATGGCGGATCCTGGCCTACACTCCTTTGGCAGGTATTCTTCGGTGCTGATTTATAATGGAACTTGCATGTAGAAGTCGATTTGCACTCTTAGACCATTCTTGCAGCAATCTTTTTCACTTGTTTAGATCTAAAAGCATTAGAATGCATCTGAGTTGCTTGGCTAGATCTTGATTCTAGAAGCAAATTTTTTCACTCTACCTACCTGAAAGTGTTGACCAGACATATTAGTGAATTTTAAATAGAGCTGACAAATGGGTGGGCTGGCCAGGTCGATAACGGGTCAAAATGGGGTTGGTTTGACCCACAAACATTTTATCTGTTTTCCCTTAATGTTAAGGTTTCTAGTTTGACACGTTTAGGATAAAACCTAAATTAAACCATTCAAAGTAGATGGGGCAAAATTCCCTCCACTAACTCGATGCAAGTGAAGCCTTTTCTTTTGGTTGGTCATTCACATAGTCCTCAAATATTTGTTCCTTGTTCTTTCAGTTCACACTTGCGTGCATCAAGATGAAGAGGCCAGAACTTGCAAGAAAAGCAATCGCTCTAGCCGAGAAGAGGCTTTCAGCAGATGAGTGGCCTGAATATTATGATACAAGACACGGAAGATTCATTGGGAAACAAGCTCGTCTGTATCAGACATGGACAATTGCTGGATTCCTCACCTCAAAGAAGTTACTGGAGAACCCCGAGATGGCATCAAAACTGTTTTGGGAAGAAGATTATGAACTTCTTGAGAATTGTGTGTGTTGGCTCGGGAAACACGGACGAAAGAAGTGCTCGCGCTCTGCAGCAAGATCTCATATTGTGTGACTTAGAAACAAATCTTTCTCAGTTTCACTTGCTTAATAACAAAATAAAGAAAACTTGTCCATTTTTCTGACTTGAACTTTGTTATTTAGACTCGAGGAAGAGTCTTGCTTCTTGACTAACCTGTGTAATGTCATAAAACTACAATTATTTGTAGATGGATGATTGATTGTTAGTCAATTTATTAATAAAGACCTGCATTTTTTTATTTACATGTGTTTAAATTGTAGTCTCAAGTGTTTTTGTTGATGTCAATAGTATATGTGTGCAATTTCTTCACATTTGCTAAACTCAGGATGTCGAGACTTGCCAGCTCATGGAATAAGCTTGTAGCCAAGAAGGTTAAATATGATTTCAAGGCATACTAATGATCGATTGCACAGTATTGACTTGCACCTGTGTGATGATGTGCAAGAATCGACTTTTAATGCATGCCAAGAAGACTTGATATACATTTTGAACCTTCAATTGAGTTATATGGTATTAGGTGACTAAACATAGTCTCGGGTGTTGCGGAAGGCTAACTGCTAACTTTTTATAAATGATTAAACCAAAAGATAGCTTAAATACTTCACGATATTAATATTAGCTAATCCGAAACGAATGTACAATATAGGTCATACATGGTACAACTAGTTCAACACACTGTTCGGGTTTTGCAGAATTTGTTTTAGAAAGAGAGGAATTTACAGCCAAACTTCTAAAACCACTCCTGAAGTCCTAAGTAATCTGTTTGGCCTCCACGATCAAGCAATCTTGAAATGATCAAGCCTAGTTACAGCAAGTCGGTGAGCATAGGTATGCGACTTATATTCTGCCCAAGTGAACACCTTATAGAGCGGCTCATTTTCCTTGAGAAGTTCAGGTGGACAAGTGATTATTGCTTCAGGTGGAGGCGCACCAAAGAAGACCATTGACAACCTAGACTTGTTAAGTGATGTGTTAGCCATCGCTCGGTGTCTCACACTCACAAACCTTCCATTGGTCATCGCCTACATTAAACATGTTAATTAGCAAAATCAAAATATTTGGCAAGGATTATTTATTTGATATACTCTTAAAGGGTGTATAGCATTTGCCTTCACGAGTTTAAGAACCAGTTTTTTTTTTTTTTTTTTTTTTTTTTTTTTTTTGAATGTTACTGCTCTGTTATTTGAATGTAGATCATATATGCAAATAAGGGCTAATTGCAAAAAGAATGACTGTATTGTTTGATTTGTTTCAGCTTTTTTTTTTTTTTTTTTTCCACGATTTCTGACATTTTGGGCGACTAATCTACGGGAAGAACCCACCGCCACACAAACTCAAACCGGGTAAGGCCTTCCCCTTTTCAAAAAGGTTGGTGTGTCCACTTAGAGTTGTTTCAACTATTTTTAGTTATAGAGGGTTGGTTAAGCTTATTTTGAGGCTTAATAACTTATTGTGGAAACACAATAAGCTATTAAGCATTTTAATGGTGCTCAGATAAGCTTATTTTAATGGGCTTAAGCTCCTCAAATAGGGCTTTTTTTATTTTTATTTATTATTATTTTTATTTTTTTTACAATTTATAAGCTTGCAAAACACCTTGGTCGGTAGTTACTACCTAAAAACATCAACTACCATGTGGTCTAGTGGTGAGTGCTTAACTTGTTAAGTGAGCCACAGAGAGAGTAGTACCGGATGGGTGACCATCCGGGAAGTCCTCTTTGACCACAGGGTTTGTTGATACCAGGCTTTCAAAGTCCTTCAATGAAGGTTTCAACCCACTAGGGTTCGAATCTGGAGAAGGCAGGGTTTACTTCAAATTAAGTGTCGTGCCTTCGGGCAGTGGGTTCGAATCTGGAGAAGGCAGGGTTTACTTCAAATTAAGTGTCGTGCCTTCGGGCGGCTTAAGTTGAAGGTTTTCCCCCCATCGAGTTTCATTGGTCAAGGATTTCTCCGAAAAAACCGTTTCAAAAAAAAAAGTTACTACCTAAAAACTGGTAAAAATGTGAAAAAGTCCCATTTATAGTAAGTTGTGATATTTTGACAATAAAGAACTTTTAAAAAAAACACTCAGTACCTTAGTCATTAGTCATATGACACGTTATAGTCTTATGGTGCGATCTTATGGCACCAGTCATACCGGCCCTTGTGTTATTCGGCTTGGCGGCAAATTTATAGCCCAAGTCATCGGAATTTTTTTTTTTTTTTTTTTTTTTTTCTAATTTTAAAAATGGTAGACTATATAGGTTTCTTATAACTTGAGTGATGGAAGGATTATATTTTTGAGTTTACTTATAAGTTTTGAGTAATAAGAGATCGAAAAAGTTAAAATAAAAGCACTTTTTGCTATAATGCCACTGGATAACACCGGCGGTACCTATTTCTCTTATAATATGATACAAATATGAAACAATTGTGTGGATAATTTCCAAGATAACGACTTAAAATTGAAATATTCTTTTCTATGTATTATTTTTAGCCATTTTAAGATAGTATTGAGTAAGGAGGATTGAAGCAAACCTGCAAGACATCACCAACATTGACGCAAAAGGCAAGTGGGTTAGGAGAGACAGGGACCCACACATCATTTCCCAAAGATATTTGAAGACCAGCCACACCATTGGATCTTAAGACTGTCAAGATCTGAGGGTCAGAATGTTCTCCAAAACCAATACTAGTACTATTACTGCCACGTGGGGATGTGTGTGACGTGTCACTGACAGGTGGATAATGATTTAGCCTCAACAGTGAGTCACTATCAAAGTTTCTGACCATTTGGCTGAATGATGTGTGTGGGACCTCTAATCCTTTTGCTATTAATTCCAATATCTCACATGTCAACTCCTTCACACCTTCCACATAGTTACTCACTGCACAACTGTCAAATAAAGTATGTGTTTTCATGTCAAAATTTGCCACCATGCAAGTATCGTTTAAAATGGTAGTAGCTCCATGTCATAATAAGTGTTTACGTTTTTGTTTGAAATATCTCAAAATAAGTGTTTATTTTGTACTTTCACCAATAAGAAAAAGTTTTAGTGAAAAGATATGATACTCATTTGATGAATAATGTAGTTAGTGAGATTTTTTAAAACTTATTGCATATTAGAAATAAATACTTATTATCGGAGGCAGTAAAAAACTAAACAGATTGGTGTTACAAGGTTAACGAAACATACATGTTACTTCAGAATAAAAAGAGGCATTATAATTGTAAGTCCTTTATTTCAGAAACATTTTTGTAAAATGTATTGCATACACTACCATTTGTGTATTATAGTTTTTACAGTAACTCGTATAAAATAATGAATGAATCAAAATAAATAATGTACTTATCACGTCCTATGAAATATGGATAAACTTTGTTGTTCTACATCAGATTTTTTTTCTGCATTAAGAATATATAGACAGAAAGAAGAAGACACTTGTAGAGCTAATATACATTGAAGTTCTAGTCAAAGCAAAGTCACAAACATACACCAGTTTTGATTCTGACAATTTTGCCTACCTATTTTCCAACCTTTTCTGCCTTTTCCCGTAAACCAGTTTTTTTTCTTCTTATGGTAACACCAAATAACCATTTAATTGGGCGGCTGTTGAACGAACCCCCCAAAAATTTTAGCCGCACCCCCCCCCCCCCAAATTTTTTAATTTTTTTTTATTTTTATAATTTTGTTTATATCAAAAAGCTATAAACCTGAAAGTGCGGACAGAAAATATAAAGTTTAATATGCCAAACGCTTAAAACTGGCAAAAATACGGAACAGAAACTGACAAAAAGCTGTGCTGTACTGAAAAAAGTGGGGGACAGCAGGGGGACAGCTGGTGGGCCACCCCCCGTCCGGTTAGGGTAACCCTTTAATTGACCAAATTTACTTTTAGGGCATGTTGACCATACCCCCCAAATTTTTAGCCGCACCCCCCCCCCCCCCCCCCCCCCAAATTTTTTAATTTTTTTTTTAATTTTTATAATTTTGTTTATATCAAAAAGCTATAAACCTGAAAGTGCGGAACAGAAAATATAAACTTTAATATGCCAAACGCTTAAAACTGTCAAAAATACGGAACAAAAACTGACAAAAAACTGTGCTGTACTGGAGGACAGCAGGGGACAGCAGGGGGACAAGGGGGACAGCAGGTGGGCCACCCCCGTCCGGTTAAACTAACCCTTACTTTTTTGTACACAGTTGTTATCATCTTTACCGAGTAATAGTGTTTGTTTTTTCAAAATATTTTTTTAATAGCTTATTGATCTTTAATACTAGTAAGTGTTTTTGCTTTTTTATATCATTAAGAAACGGTAAGAAGCAATCACTGTTAATATCATTTTTTTTTTTTTCTTTCTTTTTTATATCATTAAGAGACGGTAAGATACAGTCACTGTTAATAGCAATTCTTTTAACCACTAAAGAAAAAAAAAAAAAAAAAAAAAAAAAACTCTTTTTTGAACTTGATAGAGATGGTTGTCCTAACAACTCTACATATTTTTGGTACTGTATTAAAAGTACTTTTAAATAAAATCTCTACATATTTTTTTTTAGATAAAGAATATAAACATGATACTATATAATAATTAGGGGAGTTTATACGGACCCTCTCATAAGAGAGGTTTCGTGGGCCTTGTACATTGCGAGTTTGTATGGTGTGCATCGCGGTTTACATTTTAACAAAACCCTCCTATTGTCACATAATATGGGGGCTTAATAACATAACCCTAATAATTATGTGACAATTCGTATAATGTTCTTAGTGGACTCATATATCTAAACTCTAGCCCAACTCATTTAGTGAATCACTGTAAAAAGTTCAGTCAAACTTTAATACATTTTTTTTTGTTCAAACAAAGATTGAATGTTTTATTTAAAATACTTTTAACTTTTAATTGATTATATTATAAAGTTAGAATTTTTTATATTTAATAAATTTTATTTCTCACGTGATACAACAGTTTATACTTAAATTGTAAAAATTGATAATTTAACACATTCATACATTTTTACAATAACAAACAATTTTAGTTGAGTCAAATTCAAATTTTTTAACCATTCACTGAGATTGAAATGAAACCAGATTCAGAATTTTCACATACAATTTTAGATTCAAATATACAAATTAAATTTAGACTCAGAGCCTTTTAATAAACAAACAATTTACGATAAGTTTGACTATATATTGGAGTATCATATACTCCTCATAAGATGGAGAAAACAATATATTCCTCTAGCTATGCAACTAACTTTAACTACATTACTACATAACTAAAGTTAACTCTTAGGTATAAGTTTTGTTCCATTATATGAGTACTTAAGATGTTATAGTTCTATACATATACATATAAACACCAAGTAAATCATACAAACAAAGCGAACTTCAATTCGATGCACGGTTGGGATAGGGATCACCACCGGTGCATAATAATTTTCGAGTTAAGAACTATACGCGCGCATTGACAAAGACTATCGTGTGCATGAAAAAAAGACTCCATATGCATAATCATCAAGTTAGAGATAAAACTATGAGTGTGATCTAAGTAAACCACATTGACTATCATGTAATTTATTCTTAAGAGAAAATGAAATGTTCTATTTCAGATTAGCTGTTAGTATACTGATCGATCAAATATAAATAGTAGCAAGAGCTTTGAGATAAAAGCAAAGTTGTCAAATGTCAATTGCATATAATGTCAGGCATAGATAAACAAAGTACGAAAATATCTCCCTATAAATTATATGAAATATTTGTCAGGCATAGATAAACTGTATTTCTACCTATAAATTTTAAGAGTGTTTGTTTAGTGTAAATAACTCTTGAGATATATGACACCTAGACACTCTTAAAAGTGATAAGTGTTTAATCCATGTAATTTAGTATAGTGACTAGTGTATTTACCTACATATTAACAACACAACATTGTAATTAGTATATATAGTAAGATTTAGGATTAAACGAGAAAAAATCTTAAAATTAGAAAGATGACACTTACACATTTTTAAATTAATTTAAGAGTGTTTGTTTAGTGTAAATAACTCTTGAGATGACACCTGGACACTCTTAAAAGTGACAAATGTTTAATCCATGTTTGGTAAAAAAAAAAAAGTGTTTAGTTTACTATAGTGACGAGTGTACGTATTTACCTCCACATTAACAACACAACATTGTAATCAGTGTATATAGTAAGATGTAGGATTAAATGAGAAGAAGTCTTAAACTTAGAAGGGTTTTTCTAATGTGTGCCCTGGGGGCACACGTTAAGAACACCAAAAGGATAATGGGCCCTATGAAAAAGTACATCCGGACCCACACCTTTTATCTGAAAAGTGTACTTTTCTGTGGGTCCGGATGTACTTTTTCGTGGAGCCCATTGTCCTTTTGGTGTTCTTAACGTGTGCCCCCAGGGCACACATTAGAAAAACCCTGTTTAAAAACATATCACATTTTGAAAGAAGAATTTGATTTGATAGTTGCTTGTAGTTAAAAGTTTCTGACATGTCCAATAAAGTTTCCCAATATTATATTTGTTGATTTTGTCAACCACATCTTTAGCAATTATCAATGTACAATTGCATAAGAAATTTTACGTGTTTTATGGTTTTGTAAATGGCACTGATAGAACTGTTGATGATTTCTTTCAAAACATAGAATCCATTGTTACGTTATTTAATCTTATGGCTCTCCATTGAGTAATGATGATATTGTTGCGTATACGACAAAATTTATCAAAACTCGATAATTTTTTTTTAATTTTGACTTTTAGTTAGTCAATAAAAATGTTTGATTTTGCAACGTGTCAAAATAAAGTAAACTTCTTGACCTAACTTTTTACTCAATAAAATTGTTATAACAAAACATACTTTCGAAATGATGCAAAATACAGAGTTGGTAATTTCTTAATTTAGCATGACAATACCAACCACAAATTATCAACGGATAGAGGTTGTTTATCAACATATTCCGATTCTTAGATTCATTGGTAACACCAATTATCAACAAAATTTGGCTATTTACCAACAATTTTCGGTTGTTGATGATGACAACTATTTATAGTAGTAAATATGATAATGTCATATAGAGGCCAAATCTATATACACCACATTTGCTTTGATATTGAATAATGATATTTACGAAACATTCCAATAATGTACACATCACCTCACATATCCAAAATGCGGTAAATGCCCGACAAGATATCGTACCATTAATACCTAGGCTATTCAAAAAAAAGCCATGACTCCGTGAGTGACCCCCCATGTGATGATCACTACCGATCCCAATGCTTTTTATGTAAAAATCAGTTGTTATTGTTTTAGCAATACTTATAACCGGATATAAAGCTAGCTAGTGGTGTTCATTAACTCGAAAACCCGCCCAATCCATATCGATATGGTTAGTCGATTTTGAGTTATTCGATTTTGAGTTATTCGTTTTGTGTCAATAGCTTGTTAAATTGTGAAGATGTGCTCCTGTCGTTGCAACTAATTGATAATTGCATGGCATGCAGGTCTAAGTAGAAAATTAAGCACTTGGTTTAGGTCATCCAATCACATCTATAAAATTTTATGACCGGAGGAGCTCGACTAGCATATTACTACTGATGGACAATGAAATGCTAATGAAGATTGTTAAAATACGCAAAGTTGATTTGTACATCGACTTTTATCTTATCAAAGACTTTAAGATTGAGCCCTAAAAAGAAGGCCAGAGATGAACATCAGCCCATTTTGATCAATATGTTAGTTTGTACATCAACTTTTATCTTATCAAAGACTTTAAGATTGAGATCTTACGTGTAATTATTTTTATTTTATAAGGTCGAATATCTTTAATAAATCTTAAGTTTCTACTATTATATCATTTTTTTTTAGACATTGTATGTACTAAACAAATCTAAAAATCATTTATTATATATCAATTTATGAATGTTTAACGAAAATCTTAGCCTATATTATAACTATGAAATATTTAAAAGGATTAACATGTTGTTTATCAAATTCTATATACCTTAATTCATAAATTTGTACTCTTTTAGCTAATAGTTTGAGTAAAGTAAAGATCGGATAATATTTAGAGCTTATTATTTTTTGGTTAAGATCGAGATCTAAGATCATATGCTTGCAAGAATCTTATGTAAAATTTTATAGTCTTTGTAGTATTGTATAATCATAAGATCTTAAAATCGAAGATCTTAACCACCATGATAATGTGTTTTTATTTCATTATCTTAACAAAAATAAAATAAATGTGATAACTAAAAGGGATGTGATATGCACACTATCAAAAATAATGTGTACATCACAAAATCACATTAATGATGCACATAATACAACATCACATATGTATAATTATGGTGTGCATCACTTTTGATAGTGTGCATATCACCTTCCTAATTAAAAAAGAAGATGATTACGAATGTCATTATCTCTTTTACTTGGAAGATGAAGTAAGAAAGCGTTTAAGAAAATCTCTATCATGATATTTACTTGGGGTAGGATAACCACACCCTCCCTAAAGAGGGTGTGTTGACTTTGACCAGCTGCCGCTGCTTGTACTATCTGTATTAAAACTTGTACATTTTGACTAAAGTAGGTGGACCCTCCCTGGTAGGGAGGGTTAGTATAACACAACCCATTTACTTTGACATTTGCTTTAAAATGGTACGGCATTACATCTAAACCAACCATAAACCTATCATGTAGTTACACCTGCCTCATATAGTGAAAAACACAGAATAAAAGTTGTTGCATGATTAATTATTCGATCACAAATTTCATATCCTTCTACTAATTGTTCAACTTTACTACTTAACCTTTTAGATTTTACCTGCCAATCACTATTTTACTGAGCGATAAGACTTTTTTTTCACTAATCCTTAAACGACTGACATATAATAGTAGAAGGATGAGTAGAATGATATATCAAGACTTTGTAAAAAAAAAAATAAACATACATAAACGAGGTATTATTGTAAAAGGGAGATAATTTGCACACTTTAAATTTTTATTTGCACACTTTAATATACAAGCAATTAATGCATAAAACCAATAGGTTGATGATATATGTACACATAAAAATTTATTTTGCACACATATATTAATGAATAAAGACAAATAATGCTCGTTACATTTTATGTATGCAAAGTAAAAATTCATGTGTACATATCATCACCCCTATCAATATTGTACATATATTTAATGCATATATTAAGATGTCCTAATCAATATCGTATATTTGCAAATCAATTCCCTTATTAAAAATGCAAACTAAGGTGTCATTTGTTTTTTCAGAGCTTTTACCTCTTCATCTGCAAACCATGTCTGCAGAAGAAGAGGTGCATATAAGCTCTTCATCTGCAAAAAGAAGATCGTTTGTTTTTTTGTGCTATTAAAGTACTTCTTTCATTTTTTTTTCAAAACTATTTTTTGTGCTATTGAAGTACTTTTTATTTTTTCCTTTTTCTTTTTCACAAGTTTTTTTACATTTTCTTCCGCTTGTTACCGTTTTGGTACATTTTCCACCGTTTTTTACGTTTTCGTTGGTTTTTTTTTACATTTTCGTCTGTTTTTTTATGTTTCGCCCGGTTTATTTATGTTAAAAAATAGATAAAAACGTAAAAAAAACAAACAAAAAAGTATTAAAAAACAGTTGAAAACATTTAAAAAAAAACAAAAAAAACAAACAAACAAACAAACAAACAAAAAACAATCGAAAACGTAAAAGAATGTCGAAAACGTAAAAAAACAGACGAAAATATAAAAAAATAGACAAAAACGTAAAAAATGGGCGAAAACGTAAAAAAACAGAAGAAAACGTAAAAAAAAGAACGAAAACCTTAAAAAAACAGAAGAAAACATTAAAAAAAAAACGTAAAAAAACGGAAGAAAACGTAAAAAAAAACATAAAAAAAACAGACGAAAATGTAAAAAACGGGGTAAAAACATAAAAAAGGGCGAACACATAAAAAAACGGTCGAAAACGTAAAAAATCGGACGAAAACGGAAAAAGATGAAAAGGTAAAAAAGGGGCGAAAACCTAAAAAAATAGACGAAAACGTAAAAAATGATCGAAAATGTAAAAAAAACGGGCGAAAACGTAAAAGAATGAACGAAAACGTAAAAAAAACGGACGAAAACGTAAAAAAATGGATGAGAATGTAAAAAAACAAACAAAAACGTAAAAAAATAAATATTGAGAAAGAGATGTATGGTTTGTGAATAAAGAGGTAAGAAGTGAAAGAAAAGGTAATAAGAGGAAGGAGATGTCTGCATTTTGGAAGAGGAAAGAAGCTCTTTTGTCTGAAAAAAAACAAACATGTTCCTCTGCGCGCCCGCAGAGAAAAGAAGTGAAAAGAGGCAATAAGAGTTTTTTTTGAAAAAACAAACGAGGCCTAAATCTCAAGAAATGATGATTAAAAAAAAAAAAAAGTAATGAAAATTCCTCTATCTTTTGATTGGCGTACCCATGCACGTACATCTATTAACCTATACAGAAACGTTCTTATATAACAATATAACTCGATGACCTCAAAAAAGGGTAACCTACCCTTTTGCAGCCTACCCATAGATTTTACGGTACCATTACTAAAGGAATACGGGTAAGGATTTGAACCCATGACCCCCGTTTTATGGCTGCATGTTCCCAACCCATGAACTTATCATATGATAGATATTATGCTTAGCATGACATATATTAAGCCTATAAATACCAAGAAACTATATGAGAAAAAGAGAGTAAATAATAATAATATAGACCAAGTTTCGAAAAAACATACCTGAATTCAGAAGTGTGATGAATTGATGTTTGATTTGCTTGAAGAAGAAGATATTCAAGTTCACCTGTGTCACCACCAAGACCAATGTTCTTGCAACCATAACCAAATGGATTGTTGGATCCAACTTGCTTCTTTTCAACTAATGGTTTATCAAAGAACTCAAAGCTTTCATCTTCCATATTTTTAATAATGTGATGAGGTACACCATGATTAATGACCTTAAAAAAACCATATTCTTCACATGCCTTTACGATGAGCTTTGCAACTTTTGATCGTTTGCCCGAAAGATCAATCACTGGAACTTCGACTTCTCGAATCTTTTCGTTCCGAATGGGGTTAATTTCATTACTTGGTACCACCATTTTTTTTTTATGGGTAGCTAGCTAGTGTTTTAGTTTAATAAATCTATAAAGGTTTGAAGCAAAAAGAATTAGAAAGATATATCAAGATAGAATCTATGAAGAGTTATTGGAGTATTTATAAGAAGGCTTTTCTTTATGGTATTCGCACAGGTTTCATATTTACAGTTTCCTTTGAAGCAATTGTCATAGTTACGTAGCTTTTCAAACAGTTGTACTTATTATTTTGACCAACGTGACTATTTTTGTTTCATGAGTATTTAAGTAATTTTATCTTCAGCAAAAACATTGGGACACACGATAAAGCATGTCAGAGACTTTTTGGCAAAAAGGGTTACCGGTTAAATTTCAAAAAAAAAAAAAAAAAAAAAAAAAAAAAAAAAAAAAAAAAAAAAAAACTTAACCGTTAAATACATGGTTACTGTTAGCCAGAAATCTGAAATCAAACTATTTTTTAAACGGTTTTTGAGTTTCCGGTTCAACCCGGTTCTTCTCGATCTAACCTAGTTCAACCAACCGGTTTTGACCAACCAGTTCTTGATTCAATCGTCAAACCGGTGATCAAAGTTTCAAAATATGGTAATCTATAGGGCTGTAAATGAAATGAACGTTCAGTGAAAATTTCATGAACCGTTTGGTAAAAAGTTCGTTTATGTTCGTTCGTTTATTAAATGAACGAACATGAACAAAATTTTACGTTCGTTTAGTTAAATGAACGAACAAGAACAAAAGTCTTGTTCGTTCATTTACGTTCATGAACATCCGATTAAGCGTTTGTTAAAGTTCGTTTATGTTTATATATTATATCTTTTAATTTTATAATTTTAAAAATTGGTTTGTTTAAACAAAGCAACACTTATAAAACAATATATTGTGAAGAATTAAATAAAGTTTATGTTTGTTTGTCTATTTTCATTTATGTTCGATCGTTTATGTTCGTTTAGTGTCCTAATTAACGAATATAAACGAACATAAACGAACATGGACAATTCATTTTTTTTTAATAAACGAACATGAACAAGAAAATTCGTCCGTTTAAGCGTCCGTGTCCGTTTATTTGTCCGGTTAAAATTAAATAAACGAACATGAATAGGGCTCCGTTTGTGTTCGTCCAGATCATTTACGGCCCTAGTAATCTACATAGTAATGTAGACGTGTATCATCTTCAATAACATTATTTAAGTGTGTTAGATCTTAGATCTTAATTATCAAGAGGAAAAAAAATGTATTAAATCATTTGTCAAACACTACAAGCATCACTAGCTGAAGCTGTAGATAAAGTTTGAGCTCATTGGCATAAAGCAAGAATTTTTATTTTGTTAAGTTGTTGTATGAATTAGCTAAAGCTAGGGTTTATCATTATAAAATGAAATAAAAAGATATAAAATAAATAAACATATATTGATTATTAAGGGTTCAACCAACCGGTTTTAACCAACTAGTTCCTAGTTCAACCGGCAATCAAGGTTTCAAAACATGGGTAATTTACATAGTAATATGGACGTGTATCATCTTCAAGAACATTATTTAAGCAAGTTAGATACTTAATTCTCAATAGGAAGAAAATATATAAATCATTTGTCAAACGCTATAAAGTATGATTGGCATCACTAGCTGAAGCCGGAGCTCATTGGCATAAAGCAAGAATTTTTATTTTATTAGGCCAATGGTAATGATAACCGTGAATATTGTGGTCACTCCCGCCACATCAGCTCTTTCTTGAAAACTATACCAAACCACAATTTGCCAATAAGACGACCGCAACCACAACCACAACCACAACCAAAATCATGCCCGACAAAAACAAATAAAAAAACTATACACACAAACAAACTAAAACTTTCAGTTGGCAGGACAACCATAAGTTTGAAAAAGTTCGGGGTGACCGGTTGGGGTACGGTTGGGCTAATGGGGATAACGCGGTCAAGTATTCTGTTGGGAGGTGATAACCGAACCATTCACATTAGCCTTAAGTTGTTTTTACAAATTAGATAAAGCTAGAGCTTATCATTTTAAAATGCATAAACAAACATAAAATAAATAAACAAATATTGATTACTGATTACTCCTTTCGTCTCAAAATTATTGTTAGGAGACAAAAATCATAAAGTTTAATAAAAGTGAGGCAACTTTAATTTTCAACCAATCAAATAGAATATTCACTCACTAAATTCTCTAATTTTTACTTTAAAAAAATTGGACAATTATTTTAAGACATCTCGAAAAAAGATATGGACTATAATTTTTAGACGAGGGAGTATAATTAGCCAATTTACAAACTTCAATTAATTTCAAATAGCATTTAGAAGTAGAGCATATAAATTTAAAAAAGATTCAAATAAATATGTTGTCAAGCAAAACTTATAATGAAAGCTGACTTATTTTAATAGTTAAAGATATTCAAAGCTCACCTAAGATTGTTGTAACTCTATTATTACAAGCTATAGAAATCATACCATTCCGCATCATATTTTTACAAACTAATACTTCATATAAATTAGTATCTCAAATGGTATAAGCTTTATAAGTGCATAAATTGACCCCACTAACATTGTTTATCATCATATATGATTCATAATTCACTTGAATTAGTATGAATGTTGTGGAAAACTAGAAAGGGTTGAATAGTTTACCGGTTTTTAATTTGATTTTCTTTCAAAACTTTTACGTGTAATCGACAACTAAAACTTACTAAACAATAAGTAATATGCAAGAATAAAAGTAAGAAACGATCAAACCATAACACGGATGTTTATCATGGTTCGGCTACAAAGACTCTTTTTCCTCACCCTACTCCACGCCCCGAGTATCCAACTCGAGAGTCTCTTGCACTAGTCAACAAGCTCCTTTAACCGGCGGAGAAAACCTTACACATCGCTTACACACTATTTTCGACACTAAGCTAGATGTCGAGTTCTTTCACAAGGGTTCAACCACTCCTGATAGTTCTTTTACAAGGGTATAACAACTCTCGATACACTAAGTATTTTGAGGACTAAAATACTAACCGATCACTACAAGTGGATACAATACAATGATGTATAAACTTTACAAGTTTACACTATGCTATGCTTAACAAGTCTTGCAACGTTGTGTTGAAGCTTGTGAAGTGGTGATCTTCTTGCTACAAAGAAAGACTCACAAATATGAAATGGAACTGAGTTAGAAGAGAGAAATGAATGTATATGCAGTATGTTATGATTGTAAGTGATGAGAAAAACACAAAGAGTGGGTTGCTATTTATAGGCAAAATTCTAGACCAACCCACGGATACGGCGAAACCAATCCTTTGGTTCCGTCCGTTATACCTGAAGGTTCCGCCAGCATGTCTGACAGAATCATGCACAAAATATTTCACAATCTAACTCAATATTCTCAAGATCTCACAAAGTTAACTTTGAGATCTTTGAGTATGAATCTACACAATAAAACATGTCTCTTACACATATGTTTCCTTGAAAGGACATGTGTTATCCAAGTGATGATGTAAGTATATATATTATTTCTAATTTTAGATATACTTAAAAAAGAAAGTATTCTTGTAAAAGAGTTTATATAGTGACTTAAAAATGTTTGTTTGAGATGCTTAGCAAGTGAATGATTTACTAAAAAGTGTTTGATTACTTATATCCTATAAGACACACTATTTAAAAAACTTGCTAAATATACTTATATGACATTTTTAACACATGAACTTATACTAAAGTATACTTAACCATTTTACAATTTGAAATCACTTTATGAAAACATATAAATGTAGTTTGAGTGATGTTAAGTAAGAGAGTTTTAAACTATATTTATGATTTGCTAAAAATAAATTTTACCTTTTGTCGTTAACAAAACTAAGAAAGATCGTAAAATATAAATAACGTTTTTAGGCGATATTTGTATTGACAATCTCCCCCTTTTTGTTGACAACAAAACATAAATTTTATTTTTAAGCAAATGGATAATTATAGATTTTGAGTCTTTTAAAAATTAATATTTAACATAATTATTCCAACTTTTAAGTATGATTTTCATGATATGTAAATGATGCAACAAAGTTGAATTGGTTAAATATATTATCTCCCCCTTTTTGTCGAAACAAAAAGAAGAGTGGCGAAGCGGAAATGTTTCATGCCATATACTCCCCTTAAATGGAGTGCCAAGAGAGGATACATGGATTTTGATCCTAAAAAAAAAAGTTAGTTGTTGTAGATGCAAGTATGATTGATGGTAAAAAGTACTAACAAGCATATATAATGTAATATGTGAATAAGTAATCATCTCACAATAACATTTACCAAATATATAGACAACCAACGCACATGAGAATGACCAACCAAACATAAAAGTAGAACTTTTTATGTTTCAAGTAAAATTTTAGTTTGACTTAAAAAGTCAAACTTAAAGACTTGAAAAAAAAGTCTACTAATCATACAAAAGAAAAGTAACTAGAAATAATGAAAACTACAACTAAAAAGAGAAATCATTCTTAGGTGAGATTCTACCATTATTTGGAGTTCCAAATGATGCTCTAAGGTTGAGGCGAATGAGAGATGGCGTTAAGATGCTCTAAAATGTGGTTGAGGATAAACCTCATTTCATCTAAAAGCTCATGTACCAAGATATTGCATCTCTCACTAATATGAGCGGTTCTTTCGCACATGGAGCAATCATGGCGAGGAGGTGGTAGTGGTGGAACTTGGTTTGTTGTTGGTGGATCATTGGTGGTTGATGGAGCATTGGTTGTAGCGGGAGCAAAGGTGGATGGTTGAGAGGTGTTTTGATTTCCTACAATGGATGAGTACATTGCTGTTTGGAAATCCATGGCTTCGTTGAGATGAGAATCAATCATATGTTTGAAAGCATGAAGGCTTTCCAAACGGGTGTTAAGTTCTTCATGAGTGTTTGGAGATTTGGTCCATAAAGATGCTTCTATTTCCTCATAAGAAGGAAAAAAGGACTAAAAGTATTGGGAATGCTCTTGAGGTGGTTCTTGTTCTTGATCATGATGGTGGAAGCTTGGTTCTCCATAAAGAGGACCATGGATGTCTTTGTAAATGGGGCGTAACGACAATGGTTGTGGTTGTGAATGAACTTGATCTTGAGAAAAAATAGAAGGTCTAGCATGTTTGTAAGCCAATCGCTCTATCAATGATGGTTGATGGGGTTCATCTTCAGATGGTTCACTTGGTTGAAACCTTGGTTGTTGTTGAGTTTTCATTTGAGCAATGGTGTCAAAAAGTTGCAATGGTGGTGGATTTGATGATCTAGGTGGTAGGTCTTCTAAAGTTTCCAAAAATAGATGTGGTAATGTTGGTGGTGTTTTGAAAAGTTCCATAGGTGTCAATTTCGGTGATTGAGGTGATGGAGTTTTTGATGGTTGAGTTGGTGCCGAAGGTGGTGTTGGATCATTTGGTGTTTTAGTTGGTGGAGGAGTGGTGATTATGTTAGTATTTCAAGGATTTGGAGATGGTGTTGGAGTAGAAAGGTTGAGGAAGTTTGTATCATTGATGGGTGAGGAAATGTTGAGTGATAAATCACTTGATGATGATGAGCTTAGTTAGATGGTTTTGTTGAAGCAACATGGTTTTACGCTAATCCTAGCGGTTTTCCTAATAGGCCTAGATGATTCGGATGAGGTGTTGGATTTAGTCATTTCAAGACTTTGGTAAGCTAGAATTATAAGGTTAAGGGAAGTGATGGTGATGGTGTGAATTGGAAGTATGAATGTTGATCAATTTATAGGAAGAACATGTTATGGAAAGGAGTGTTTGGATTTGATGTTGTTCCATACACATTTTGAGGTTCCTAATCATTTCGAAGAGTTCTAAGAATTTTTCAAATCATTGGAAGTCAATCCAATGGAGTTGGATGGAGTGAAAGACTAAGTTAAGTAGTAAATGATATGTGATCATGGAAGATAAAGTTTGTCAGGATGTTCCACGGATTTGGAGGAACCAAATGAAAGGTTCCTTCCTTGTAACAGAAAGGTTCCTTGGGTTAGTTTAGCCAAATTTGAAATTTTGGCGGGAATGATGATCCTATTGTTGAAAGTGTGCTAAGAGAGCTCTAGAATTAGTGATAAATACTAACAATCATGTAGGAAGCAAGTTTGGAACCTAAGAATTACTAGAAAAATTCAAAAAAATCAAAGATTAAAATTTTGCTGATAGGCTGGAGGAACCAAACGACAACAAAGGCGGAACCAAATTTTTGGTTCCGCCGTTTCCGTTGGTTATTTTGGCGGCAACAAAATTTTGAACGGGCGGAACCAAAAAGAAGTGTTCTGCCGTATCCGTGGAGCTTCAGATTTGAGACAGAACGCTGTGAACAGCTACGTGCTTTTTCCGAATTCCAAAATTTTTCTTACAAATTAAGTAATCAATTATTGTAGATAGTAGATACACAAAATGCAGGTAAAAACATGCTTACCGATAGAGTTCACGAGAGCGATCCTAACCTTCATTTATTAGGCGAAAAATGGAAAATAGCATAGTACTAAAAAGTTATCACCTGCAAATTTTGTTAGTACACACATAATACACAGACATAGTATCATCCTACAACATCTTAAAAACATAAAATAACATTGTATCAACGACCAAATTGTTCAAATGCACCCTTGTGCCAAACACCCTCTTAACTTTCTCACTTCTTTGTTAATCTTCTTGTACATCTTCCCAAGATACCTTCCGAAGCATTTCCACATTCCCTTGGTTTGCTTGAACTCCTCCGACTCATTCGGTATTGATGGAAGTTGTGAGAGGTATTCAAGAGGTGGGAGCCTAGAGTTGGGTAGATTATCGTCTTCACTCATGGATGATAATGATGATGATGAGGTAGGAGGGTGAGCACGTTTACCTTTGGCTTTATAAACTCTCTCATCACTTAATGGCACAAAGGTGTGTGGAATAAGAGGATAATCTAGGCGACGACCTCTAGGACTTGGAGGAATGGGTTCACAAAACCTAAAGAGACAAGTGAGAAGCATCCCGTATGGAAGAGCGGTGGTACCTTGAACCGAGATGTTTGCCATTCTTTTGGCAATGTAGTAAGCTAAGTTGAAAGTTTGGCGGGTGGATACACTATAGAGCATGTAGGAGAGACAAGTGTTGATATGGTCTCTATTTCCTAAGGTGTTAATGACATTAGCCCTAATGATCTCCTCCCGTTTCAAAATTTGTGGTTTCAACTCATTAAGCTCCATTCCAAACGGGTCTTTTGCAACTTCTTTTCCCGATCAGGTTCTCCTAGTATGAGAAGTCCTAACAAAAAGGTGCTTACGAATAACTTCTTTGCTCACTAGAGGGGTGTCATAAGGATGAATACAGTCATGGATTGAGTCAAGAGTTAAAAGTGGCCATTTGTCGGTATAAAGACATGTGCTCCTATTTGGAGCACGGAGCACTTGAGCAAATTGATCTAAGGTGATTTCAAAGTCATTTTGGTTGATTGAAAAGTTTAATGACATGAGACCTTCATCATCCGTGCTAAGGGTTACGGAAGCATAGAACTCTAGGATGAAACGAGGACAAATTGGTTCATCTATATCTAAGAGACAATCAAAGTTGATAAGAGAGAGTTCTTCCCTAATGTTAGTTCCGGCAAGGAAGGTGGGGTTTATGGTTCTACCCTCATGGACATAACGCTTCTCAAGGTTCTTAAAGATTTCTACTTGTGCCGTGGTTAGCCCTTTGGTCGTATGGTGTTTGGGTAGGTATTTGGTGGTGTCTTTGTGATTATAAAAGGTTGCGGGAGACATGATGAACCTAGAAACATATTTTTCACATTTTAGTTAATGTAAACAATGGTTTAAGTGACAAATTTCTAGTGTGTGCCTATATGAAAACAATATGGAATTGTGGTTATCTTGACTCATTTTAATGCTTAAAATGGTTTTATTTATGCAAATTTTGTGTAAATTTTGAGATAACCCAAATGCTCCTAGTACAATGTAGCTACGGTTGAATGTACCCGAAAATACATATTAGTTATGTATTCCCTTTAGCATTCAAGAGACATAATGCAAGTGATGTTTTAAACATAACGTTTTAATTTTGTATTATCAATGAAAAAATATTTTTCCTAAATGTGAGAAGGTTTTTCAAAATTTTGACATGGGGTGTTTGGTATATTGTGATAATGTCTTACAAGATGAAATTCCTAACTAATGGAACACATAATCAGTTTTGTTTATGACAAACGCACTTCACAATTTACTAAGTTGATGCATATCCCCAAGTTTTTAGTTTTTGTGCATAAATAGAATATCCTAGAGATAGATCAGGAGAGTGATTGAGTTTAGAATACTTACAATGATGATAGGAATGAAGAGTGGCTGAGTTAGAACCCTAATTTTCGTGTGAGAATGGGTATTGAACTGAATAGTAACTGTTTTTGGTGAGTGGTATAGAGTATGGGACTTTTTGGTTTAATATATAAAAAGAGAACTTGTGCAGGCATCTGACGGACTCGACGAATCCAAACAGAGGGATCCGCCCTTTGTGTTTCTTGGTTCCGCCAGTTCTGCAGAAGTATAAACAAGGGTTGTTTGTTTTGAATGTCTACGATTTTATCTAACGTTTAAATCTATGAAGTAGGTTCCATAAGTCCTAGTCCTAGTCTAAGGAGATTAAATGGTTCACGTTTAAGGGGTTTTGTAAGAATATTAGCAATATTGTCTTCGGAGGATACTTTCTTGATTGAGAGGTTTCCTTTTTGTACATTGTCACGGAGGAAATGATGACGGATTTCTATATGTTTGGTACGAGCATGTTGGACTGGATTTTTACTCAGATTGATGGCTCCTTTGTTCTTGCAAAGGATAGATATGTCTTTAATTACAATTCCGTAGTCCACGAGCGCTTGCTTCATCCAAAGAGCTTGTTGACATGCTTTTCCGGCCGATACGTATTCGGCTTCAGTTGTTGAGATTGCGAGGGCCGTTTGCTTCTTGGAGAACCATGAGGTGAGACAATGTCCAACAAAAGTACAAATACCACTTGTACTTTTTCTATCAACATAGTCACCAACATGATCCGAGTCAGCATACACTTTGGTTTCTACACCCGTTCCTTTGGGATACCATAATCCTAGATGTGTAGTGCATTTGATGTACCTAAAAATTCTTTTTACGGCTTCAAGATGGATTGTTTTGGGATCTTCTTGAAAACGAGCACATAGACAAACGCTAAACATAATGTTGGGTCTACTAGCCGTGAGATAGAGTAGACTACCAATCATACCCCTATATTTAGTGTTATTTACGGATTCACTTTCCTCATCCTTCGTGAGTTTGGTTTCCGAGGACATAGGCGTTTTGATAGGTTTTGAATCTTCTAGACCAAATTTCTTAAGCATGTCTTTTATGTATTTAGATTGGTTAAAGAATATCCCATCTTCTAATTGCTTAATTTGAAGTCATAAGAAAAAGTTGAGTTCTCCCATCATACTCATCTCAAACTCGTCATGCATGATTTTAGAGAAATCGTCGCATAGTTCTTGACAAGTTGATCCGAATATAATGTCATCAACATAAATTTGAACTATGATAATGTGTGATTCTTTCTTCTTAGTGAAGAGAGTGTTGTCAACTAGGCCTATGGTATACTTATGGTCAACTAGGAAGGTTTTAAGTCGATCATACCATGCTTTTGGAGCTTGCTTAAGTCCGTATAAAGCCTTTTTAAGTTTGTAAACGTGATTAGGTTTTTCAAAGTCGGTAAATCCCGGTGGTTGAGCAACATAAACTTCTTCATTAATAAAACTATTTAAGAATGCACTTTTGACGTCCATTTGAAAAAGTTTAAAGTCACGTGCGCATGCATATGCAAGTAAGATTCTAATTGACTTGAGCCTAACAACCGGAGCAAAAGTTTCATCGTAGTCAATGCCTTCTTGTTGATTATAACCTTGTGCTACTAGCCTAGCTTTGTTTCTAGACACAACTCCATTTTAATCCATTTTATTTCGAAAGACCCATTTTGTTCCAATTATAGTTTGATTCTTTGGTTGAGGAACTAGTGTCCAAACATCATTTCTAAAAAATTGGTTCAATTCTTCTTGCATAGCTATTACCCAAGATTCATCTTTTATAGCTTCATTTATATTTTTAGGTTCAATGGTTGATATAAAAGTAAAATAGTTACTTTCATTTTGAGCTTTCGATCTTAAGGTTCTTTCGTTAAGTTTACCTATGACACTATCTAATGGATGACTTTTAGACTCTTTAATATTAACTATTTCTTTATTTAATAGTTCATCTTCCTTGTCGTTTTCTAAATCATTTTGATTAATAACTTGACTTTCAATTAAGTCATCATCTACCAAAGGTGATGTCTTAGAGGGAGGTGGACTTTCGTCGAATGTTACGTTCAACGATTCCTCGACTCTTAATGTTTCTTTATTCAGAACAATATAAACTTTGCTATTTTGTGAATATCCAAGGAACACACCTTCATAAGACTTTGGGTCAAATTTAGTGAGATAATCCTTGGTGTTTAGTATAAAGCATTTACTCCCAAATACTTTAAAGTATCCCAATGTTGGCTTTTTACCTCTACATAATTCATATGGAGTTTTATCTAAAAACGGTCTAACTAGGACTCGGTTTAAGATATAAGTTGATGTGTCTACGACATTACACCAAAACTTTTGTGGAATATTTTGTTCTTTAAGCATTGTTCTACTCATCTCTTGAAGTGTCCGGTTTTTACGTTCTACTACACCATTAGATTGAGGAGTGCGGGGAGCCAAGAAGTTGTGTGTTATACCATTTTTATCACAAAATTCACCAAATTGTATTTCATTATCAAATTCCCGACCGTGATCCGTTCTAATTGACACAATGCAATTTCCTAATTGATTTTGAATTTTCTTACTAAGAATTTTAAATTGTTCGAAAGCTTCATTTTTACTTTTCAAAAATCTTGTCCATGTATATCGTGAATAACCATCTACTATGTCCAAAGTGTAGAAGTTTCCTTCATAACTTTGTATAGCGGATGAACCAAAAAAATTCATATGCAAAAGTTCTAGACACCTAGATGTAGACACCATATTTTTAGCCTTATGGCTACTATGAACTTGTTTACCAATTTTGCAAGCATCACAAAAGTGTTGGTCATATTTCAACTTGGGTAGGTTTCTAACTAATTCCTTATAGGATAGGGATTGAATGAGTCTCATATTAGCATGACCTAAGCGTCTATGCCAAAGAGTTGAGGATTCATCTAATGAGGTAAGACAAAGTTTATCTCCAGATGTTTTATCAATTTTCATGACATATACGTTGTTCTTAAGAACTCCTTTAGCTATTGTTATGCCATCTTTTAGTATTTTACTTTCGTTTTCACTAAAGAGGAAATTATACTTTTTACGGCAAAGTTGACTAATACTAAGAAGATTAAATCCTAAGTTGTCAACGTGAGCAACATCATCAATGGATAGAGAGTCATGAGAGATAGTACCTTTTCCGATGATTTTACTTTTAAGCTTGCTACCAAAAGTAACGTTACCTCCGTTAAAAACTTCATATGTTGAGAAAAGACTTTTGTTTCCTGTCACGTGTCTTGAGCAACCGCTATCTTTGATCCATTCATCCGGTTCCAAACACACTTTTAAGCAAACCTATTTTATAACAAGCATTCAAACATTTGGTCCCCAATATCTCATGGGTCTATTTTGGTTAAACATGCCATTACCTTGATTCATGTAAGGAAATGGTGGATATGGGTTCCAAGACACATAGTTTGAAACTTGATGTTGTCTAGGTATGTTTTGACCCCAGCTATGTTGAAAGTAAGGTTGTGTGTTGTAGTTACTCTTTGGAAAAGGGCGTTTGGATATAGGCGTTTTGGGTCTTGGTTGATTAGTTATAGTTCTAAATTCATTTTTAGCAAGTCCTACTCCTATTTTAATGGCTGGTTTAAGTTTAGTTTCAGTTGAGCTAATGTTGGACTTCTTTGTAACTTTAACAAATTCATTACGATTAGTTACTGAAGTGTTCTGTTATGCAGCAGTCTCCACGGAACCAATGGGTTCAACTGGAGGAACCAAATATTTGGTTCCGTCATTTCGGTGGGTCACTGCTGCAGTTTTGTCATCTTCTTGCCTTTTTTCGCCTTGTTTTTTTAAATTACTTATTGACCCTGATTTCATGAATCCCAACCATGTTCTATCAAAATGTGATTTTTGGAGTTTCATTATTTCCTCCGCACAACAAATACTTTTATCAAACTTCTTAAACTTTGAGTTTTGTTTAATAAGATTATCTTGTGTGATTTTCAGCTTCTCAATCTCAAGTTTGAACTTTTGACATGATTTGCACATTGTGTCAACATTTTTACTCTTTTCTAAACGTTTAGCTTTTTCTTTTAATTCATAAACCTCGTTTTCTAGAAATTCCTTTTTAGTCTTCAAAAATTTGTTTTTGTTTATGATTTTTAAACTTAACTCACAAAGTTTGTTGTATTGTTGTTGCAAAGTGTCATCATCAATAGAAGAGTAAGATGAATCGGAATGTACCTCATTTGAGTCTTGAGTCATAAGAGCTACCTCGTCATTTAACGGCTCTTCATCATCATTCTCACTATCACTCCAAGTACCACTTACAAAAGCACTTTGAGTTTTGCTTTTGGGTGGTTTTGGACATTCTCCTATTAGGTGACTTGTATCTCCGCATCTAAAACACTTTCATTCATTCTTGACTTTCTTTACAACACGATCTTTTCGTGAAGATTTATTTTCATCTTTTGGTTGCCTTACAAACTTTCCTCGTCTTCGAAAGAACTTCTTGAAGTCTCTAACCGCCATGGCATATTCTTCATCTTCACTATCCGAACTTGATTCCTCATCTTCACTTGATTCTACTCTAGCTTTTAAGGCAATGGATTTCACCTTTTCTTTCTTGCCTTTAACTATCTCCGAATCATTTTCCATTACCATTTCATGAACTTTGAAGTTTCCAATAAGCTCGTCAAGTGCCATGCTTGAAAGATCCTTAGATTCTTCAATAGCCATTACTTTTTCTCTCCAGTTTGGATGGAGTGCTCTAAGGAATTTTCTGACAAAATTCTTGCTACAAAAAGATTCATCAAGTGCTTTAAGTGAAGTAATAATAGGGTTAAATCTACCAAATGTACTATCAATAGTCTCATCTTCGGGAATAAAAAATTGTTCATATTGTTGGACAAGAAGATCAATTTTGTTATCCTTAACTTAGGAGTTTCCTTGATGAGTAATTATTAAAGATTGCCAAATTTCTTTAGCGGTTTTGCACATAAAAACTCTTTCACACTCTTTCTTTGGTAAAACATTATAAAGCATCATTTTAGCTTCATTATTTTTGGCAATTAGTTTCTTTTGATCATCACTATGTTTAGTGAGTGAACTATCCTCATCCTGACCACTTACAATATCCCTAAAAGTAGCCTTATGATCACCTTCAATAATAATATACCATAGATCTATGTCCTTTGATTTTGTGTAATTTTCAAAATGGTTTTTCCAATATATAAAACCATTTGGTTCAAATAGTGGTGGTCTTTGCATAGATTGCCCTTCTTTGAAGCTTTCAAAATTCATGGATCGTTCCAAGTTTTAAGATACAATATATTTTAAAATCTTGAGTAACGTAGCTCTTGATGCCAATTGTGGAAAACTAGAAGGGGGTTGAATAGTTTACCGGTTTTTAACTTGATTTTCTTTGAAAACTTTTACGTGTAATCGACAACTAAAACTTACTAAACAATAAATAATATGCAAAAATAAAAGTAAGAAACGATCAAACCATAACACGGATGTTTATCGTGGTTCGGATACAAGGACTCTTTTTCCTTGCCCTACTCCACGCCCAGAGTATCCAACTCGAGAGTTTCTTGCACTAATCAACAAGCTCCTTTAACCGGCGGAGAAAACCTTACACGTCGCTTACACACTATTTTCGACACTAAGCTAGATGTTGAGTTCTTTCACAAGGTTTCAACCACTCTCGATTGTTCTTTTAGAAGGATACAACAACTCTTGATAAACTAAGTATTTTGAGGACTAAAATACTAACCGATCACTACAAGTGGATACAATACAACAATGTATAAACTTTACAAGTTTACACTATGCTATGCTTAACAAGTCTTGCAACATTGTGTTGAAGCTTGTGAAGTGGTGATCTTCTGGCTACAAAGAAAGACTCACAAATATGAAACGGAACTAAGTTAGAAGAGAGAAATGAATGTATATGCAGTATGTTATGATTGTAAGTGATGAGAAAAACACAAAGAGTGGGTTGCTATTTATAGGCAAAATTCCAGACCAACCCATGGATATGGAGGAACCAATCCTTTGGTTCCGTCCGTTATACCTGAGGGTTCCGCTAGCATGTCTGACCGAATCTTGCACAAAATATTTCACAATCTAACTCAATATTCTCAAGATCTCACAAAGTCAACTTTGAGATCTTTGAGTATGAATCTACACAAAATAAAACATGTCTCTTACACATATGTTTCCTTGAAAGGACATGTGTGATGCAAGTGATGATGTAAGTATATATATTATTTCTAATTTTAGATATACTTAAAAAAGAAAGTATTCTTGTAAAAGAGTTTATGTAGTGACTTAAAAATGTTTGTTTGAGATGCTTAGCAAGTGAATGATTTACTAAAAAGTGTTTGATTACTTATATCCTAATAAGACACACTATTTAGAAAACTTGCTAAATAAACTTATATGACATTTTTAACACATGAACTTATACTAAAGTATACTTAACCATTTTACAATTTGAAATCATTTTATGAAAACATGTAAATGTAGTTTGAGTGATGTTAAGTATAAGACTTTTAAACTTATTTATAATTTGCTAAAAATAAATTTTACCTTTTGTCGTTAACAAAACTAAGAAAGATAGTAAAATATAAATAACATTTTTAGGCAATATTTGTATTAACAAATGCATCAAAAATTGTTTCTCTCTCTTTAGTTTATATACGTGAAGTAGTTACCCTTTTATATAATAGTGAAGCAAATGACTGCATTTAAGGTCAAAACAATGCGTTTTTGCCTTTAAATATTTAACCGTAGAAGGGATGAATACGGTCTTTTCGACCTCTTTGAAGTTTATAAACTTCAAGTCTCAATGATCCCGAGTGGTTAAACAATCAAAGAACAACACAAGCGAGAGAGAGAGAGAGAGAGAGAGAGAGAGAGAGATTGACACCACGATATATATTGGTTTGGGATGGGGGTTTATACCATCTGTACGCCCAGTTGCGAATCCACGACACCGATACTATTACTCTAGTATAATCCTTATGGCGGATTACAAATTGTTACAACTTCACCCCACTGATATGCACAAAGATCGGCACTTATTAAAAAGAGCTACTCCTAACGGAATTCCACCCTCAGAAACCACCCACAAGAATCTCGCAATTTGACTTAACCACTAAGACCACAAAGAACTTCCCCCAAAAGTATTAAACCCCGCTAGATCAACACACGATCTAGGCTTAACCACAAAGATACAAAACTTCTTGCAACTAAATCAAATGAATGATAGATGATAGTTCAAACGAAGTCCTAACCTAACCTATAGACTCGATTCTAGTAGAAAGGGTATAGAGAACACGACCCTCGACACAATTCACAAGAGTGGAATAGGGTCTTGTAAATCTCTCTTACAGAAGATAAGTTTTTTCAAAGATGATAAAAGAGGAAATTAGAACACAAGAAGATTAGTAGACTTAGAAGGTTAGAGAGAAGAAATAAAAGAGATAGAATGAATGGAAAGAGGTGAGTAATACTAAAGATAAGAAGGGGTATTTATAGACCAAGCAGATGGACAACAATAGTCTAGCGCACTGCTGGCATGATGGCGCATCAGCAGCGCGCCAGGAACTGCTGTTGTTCTCGGGCTTGGTTTACATTTACCCCATCCTATTAAACCCCTAGTGCACTTTACTTTTAACCTTTACAATATCATTCTAACTCTAAAAGGCTTATAAGGTCAACAAACTCAATTAGCCAAATGTCAAAAGTAATTTGTGAGTGTTTAAAAGATATTTTGGGGTGTTTGTCCATTTTCAAGGAGGAGGAGAAGAACTAATGGATAATGCATGTTGGATAAAAGTTTGCTTCCCATATTTGAAATTTAAATTTTCAAAACTAATCGTTGGGGTAAGGAACATTCAAGGAATATCCTAAAGTGATAAGAGGGAAAGAGAGACATTTTAAATTTAAATTCAAATGTTTGGAAAAGTTAGAAAATAACCATGGTTGAGTAAGAAGTGAGTTGGCATGAGTTAAGAGCAAAAGAATATTCAAGTAATATGCTTAACTTAGGGATAAAGCGTGGATGTTGAAGGAGGGTTAGGAACTAATCATGGTTGTGTAAGAAGTGAGTTGGCATAATTTAAGGACAAAGGAATATTCTAGGGAATGTACTAAACTTGGAGAGGAAGTGTGAATGTTGAAGGAGGGAGAATCTGAAATTAAAAATCTAGTTGTTAGGAGAATGAGTTGTATGATGTGAAAGAAATAGGGTGTAAAGTATAGAGTAGCATGAGTTGGCAATTGTTGTAATGTGAATAAGGTTGAGAGTGAGGAAGTTTTATTTGAATTCAAATTCAAAATAGAAGTGTGTTGAGGAAGGCGGGTTGTTAGGAAGGTGTAACCAAATTCAAATTTGAATGTTGAGAAGGAGTGGAAGATGGTGATGTGTTTGAATTATGATGGTTGGATAAGGATATGGCAAACGGAATGTTTAGAAGATTATGTTGGAATGACGGAGACAAGAAATACAAAGATGTGTAAGAGAATGTTTGTGGATGAGGAGTGAGTTGGCAAATTCAAATTCGAATGCAGGAAGGTGTTATGACTTATGTGGTGAAGGAATGGTGAGGAAGGTTTGATATCAAAATGAGGAGAAAGTGTTTAATGTGTGATATGATAACTTAGTAAGTCATATATTGTCTAGAAAGAATGAGATAATATAATGATTGTGAATGTTTATAGGAGTGTGAAAGAATTAAATGGGGTTGTATAGAAGTGTGGAAGAAATCATTTGTTTGGAATGTTAGGGACAAACAAATTATTAGGGAATGTGTGATGGAAAGTGGAGAATAAAAGAGATTGTGTAGAGAATGTAGGGAGCAAGAATATTAAATGTGAAAGTGTGTAGTGATTGTGTTTGTTGGGAAATAGAAGATACAAAAGAATGTTACACTTTTAAATAATCTAAACTCAAATAATCAATTTGAATTAAGCCATGATTAATCAAAAATAATCATAATCACCTTGATGCAAACAAGCTAAGTGCTTTGCAGCACAAGTAATTCACTTCCCATAAAAGGAAAAGATGCATTTATGCAAAGAGACCTTAACTTAGTTTGACCAATAGGGTAGTAAACCCGTTACGTGATTAGAGAAGACATACACACAGATTATGGCCATATGAATACTTTGGTTTGATGTTATATAGTAAGTATGAATGCCCTAGGTTTTGAAAAAAGAGTTTTCGCCTTGGCTAGAGGCATTTGGTAAAATCGTTTTGAGTTAACCTTTTTGTAAAATGGGAGTTCTTGTTTTGGCATCTCTCTAAGTTTAAACCTTGTTGCGAGTTACCCTAATTACTCAATTATCATATACATACATGTAATGAAAGAACCCGATTTGTAAGGTAAGAAGAAAGTTAACTTTCAAAAACGGACCCGAACCAAACAAAAGCATGGCGCGCCAGCAGCTCGCTAGGACCAGTTATTGCCCTGCTCGTTTTTTGCCAACGTTTGTGATTTTATGTGTTGCGAACATTTATTTGTCATCCTTAAAACTACGGGTGTTATCAGTTCGGGTTGAGTCAGGTTTTGATTTTTTAAAACTAACCCGCAACCTGACCAAGATACGGCGATCAAGCATTCCATGATCGTTTCCGAATGAGCCGAAGACTATTCACACAAATTGTTCGAGAGGTAACCAATCATTCACCTTATTTAAAAAAAACTTCTAGTTGTGCGGGCTTACTTGGTATTTCTCCATTGATGAAGTGTACTTCGTCAATTCGTCAATTGGCGTATGGAGTCAATCCTGATATGCTAGACGAATATGTGCAAATGGGTGCGTCAACAATTCGTGAGTGTCTCCAAAAATTTTATGAGGTCATCATGGAGTTACATGGTCCAGAGTATTTTTAGTCGTTTTAACACAAACTCAAATTTGAATTATTATGTAATGTTTTAACTATTAATGAAATTTGAGTTTGTGTTAAAAATGTTTTTTTTAAAGAAAAAAAAGAAAAAAAAATTGAACTTGGTCGCCCCTACTGGGCACCAAATCGCCTGTAGGTCGCTGTAAAGAGAAAGCTGACGTGGTAAAGAAAAATAGGAGGATTGAATCCCCTTACTGTGAGTAGCCTTAGAAGCGAACATACCGTAAATATGTTTGTACACACTAGCCAGTATCTCTAAAAAAGATTGTGATAAAACAATATACCATTCTCGTCTCACTCCAACGAATGTTACAGTGAATTGATATTAGGCTTTTAAATTATTATTAAAAAAATTAAAATTAATTTTCAGGCCTTATCGGGTTAATCCATAACCCGACAACATTAGTTATTTAACCCGAACTTGATATCATTGTCAGGTTATCGGGTTCGGGTCAAAATAACCCAACAAGAAATTTTAACCCGGTTAACCCGACCCGATAAGGCGTATCAGGCTCGGGCCGGTCAACCCGACCCTAATGACACCCCTAGTTAAAACATAAATTAGACTTAGTAAATGTTGCACTACCAATATCTTCTTTTTTGATGATGACGAATGAATTTCAAAAGCAAATAAAATTATAACTTATATCAAGGTTATAAATAGCGCGAGGCGTTGCGTGACGGCATGACTAAGCCTCACGTTTTTGCAGCCAAAGCGAAGCTTTTGCATTTATAATACGGCACAAAATATGAAAATATTTATATATTTATATTGTATTTCATATTTATAGATAAGGCGTGACAGCATGGCGTGATAGTATAACCAAGCCTCACGCCTTTACGAACATTTTAGAACCATAAATTATATACATTAAAACTTAAAAACTTGTATCACTAATATATATGAAGGATTTATCCTCATATGTAATTTTCCTTAATAAATAATACTTGGTGAATGAAAGATAGCAGACTTTGTGGTCAAAGGACAACGAGTAATATAATATTATAATGTCTAAAAAACATAGTTTCGACTTTTGATTCATTTGTTGACTAAATCTGTAGGTTTAATCTCTTATAGTCATATTAACAATTAAGTAATTGTCTCTTTTTTGACTAATTCTCTTCCTAATAACCTTTATTGACTTCTCATGTTTGTTGTTTAAGATCTTGAAATTGCACTTGCTTTCCTCAAAAATTACTTTACCAACAAACTTTTAATCAACTAATCCTATCTGCACATTTTATAATCATTTAAAAATCATACAACAAATATGTATAGATGACATCAAATCTTTTGGAAATGCTAATCTCAATTTAGCACTAATAATTCAAGTGAAAACCTTCTATAGATGGATTTTCATTTTTTTTTTTTTTTTTTTTGAAATATATGCAATTGGGATGGGTGATTGCACATTCCTTTAAACTAACAAATAAAGATTTAGGAAAATGTTAGGGGCCCATTTGGTTTATGGGTATTGAAGGGTATGGATTTAAAGATGCATCAAATCAAGTGTTTGGTTCTTTTCTAATCTCCTGACAAAAAGATTCGAATGATAGATATCAATCCACCTCATAGGTTACTTTTCAAGATTTCCACCAATCATAATTTATCTTTTATTTCTCTAAAAATTTCAGCCACAAATTAAATATATTATTAATCATATTTCTTGTTTTCTTTAAATATATTATTAGTATAATTTAATAATTATTAATTTTCTCTCTCTTACTTTTCTTTCAAACCAATCTCAAATTCAAATCTAATTCTAAACCCACCTACAAATCAAACAGGCCCTTAAATCTTCGTAATAAATGTTTCTACATACTGTGACAAGTGTAACAATCGATAAAAAAGATTAAAAAATATAAATAATGAATTACACATGTTATAGCTTAGGTAGAGGAGGTGCATAATTAAAAAGATATTGTAAACATGCATAACATTACTAAAAGAATTAAGCATTTAACATATTACAAGAAGAAAAAGCTAGTAACCCGTACAACATGTTATACCGGCTGTAATAAGAGTCGAACGACCGAGTCTTGGTGATCCAAGATGCATCGTGCCTTATTATGGTCACCTATAATGAAGTTTCTTGACAAGATCAAACTTTCCTCACTACTAACTCTAGCCCAGAACTCATTCAAAGCAACATTTGTTATCTTGATTTCATTCCTAACACCCACTTTGAAATACTCCTCAAAGTATTCATCTTCCAGAACCTCTTCTTTATACAATCCTAGAGCTACACCAAACCTTGCCAAAGTCATAGAATGTTTCCTGCCTCCTAACCTAAAGAAAATACTCTTCTCAGTCATAATCTTATCATCTCCAATT
The DNA here is from genome assembly GCA_030686995.1 of Artemisia argyi. NCBI lineage: Eukaryota > Viridiplantae > Streptophyta > Magnoliopsida > Asterales > Asteraceae > Artemisia > Artemisia argyi. The sequence goes on along the minus strand of CM060690.1, from coordinate 109,204,928 downwards.
GTCTCATCAAAACTGAATGTAGAATAGAACTCCAAACACAACTCCTTGTACACATTTTCCCTAATATCAAACACTTTCCTCCAGGCTTCAGACACAAACAGCACTTCATCATCATCCTTAGCATATACCAACTTAATATTCAGCATCTCTTCAATTTCTTCTGCACAACCAGCCTTATTTAGAACCTCTCATTTAAGCAGATATGGGGCATAGGGGCTCTTCTGATACAAGGTACTCAAAACCTTGTTGTAATCTCTCCTAGCTTCTGTGTTGCAAGTCTTCCAAAGCAAATAAGGATGAGAAACCACTGGCATCAATGCCTCTTCCACAGTTACTGGCCCTCTCTTCCTCTTAGGCTATCTCTGCTTAGATGAACCAGCCTCAGCATCATGTTCTGTAGATTTAGTCTTTAAACATTCACAAACAATAAACATTAGTTGTTAGAAAACATAAACATCCAATATATAATCAATTAAGCAAATTTCAAGCATCATGTGACCAATTTTTTTCCAGAAAAGCGGCGGTTTTAAGTACAAAACCGGCGGTTACGTGACAAATGATGAAAATGTTCGGCGGTTTTTATAAAAGTTCCGCGGTCTTTGCCCACAAGACCGGTGATTTTATTGTTCTGCACATAAGTGCTCTATTCTTAATTCCAAGAACCATTTTCATTGCTACAACGCCTCAAAATCTATCATCAAAAGACTCTTATATCTCATAAGTAATCTCAAGTTTCTATTAAAGCATATAAGTCCAATTTGTTGATATAAATAATTGACTAAAAACATTATTCATATCTTTCGATATCTCTATGTTTTGATAATCACAAAACTTAAACTCATCAAATCCAAATATTATGACGAAAACAAGTATTTAGCGGTAAATAATCACTTTCACCAACTAATCACTTAAGGTATGAATAAACAAAGTGTTTAGTGCAATTTATGATCAAAAGGGTATTTAATTAACTAATACAAAGTTTATTTAATTATATAAACATATTATATATTTTTGAAAAACACTTTTGGTAATAAAGAAAAATGTTTTATTCATACTAAATATATGAATTCAAATTTTTAACCAAAATCAATTAGTTTTTCACCAAATAAACTTTCCCCACTAAAAGACAAAGAATCTGGCCGTTTCAGCTGGGCGGCCCCCTTAATTATAAAGGGCGGCCCCCTTAATTTTAAGGGGGCCGGCCATGATTTAAGGGGACCGACCACGCTCCTCTGTCAGAATCTGTTGCCTATAAATACCACCTTAAACCTGGATTTTTTCCTCACCTTTTTGCACAGAAACTTTCTGATTCAAATCTCCATTTCAATCCTAAAAATCCTTTGATCATACAATTCATAAGCCTTTGTTTCCAAGTGATCCAAAGCCTTATTCCTTCAAGTGCAAAGAGAAGAATACTCCTACTTATCAAGATTAGGAGTATTACAACTTAGTATCATCTTGCTATCTAAGTTGTTTATTTAGTTCATCTTGTATATCAATTTCTTTCTTGTGAACATTGTGTATACATTGGTTAGATAGATTTAGATATAGGATCTAGATTTATTGAAGGCGTGAAGTAGTAATACAAGTGAAGAGGTAGAGGTGGATAGGATTAGTGATAGAAGAAATAAGTTGTGGTAGTTCATTGAAGTGGAGATAGTTGTGAAGACAAAGTAGTTGAAGCTTTGAAGTTGAAAAGACCTTGAAGCCTAGTAGTTGTGAAGTTGTGTATATCTTGGAGTAGTGCATAGGACTTAGTAGTGAAGGTGTGAAGAAACAAGTGGCGTGAAGAAAAGGGGTTAGGAAGTATTAAGTTGTGAAGAAGCTAGGAGCAAAGTAGAAAGTTGTGAAGAAATTTGAAGTGTAGAAGATTGGTGTGTAGAAGATATGTGTGAAGAAGATTGGCGTGAAGAAGTTGTGTTGAAGTTGTGATTGTGGTGTGACATTGTTGTGGTGTGCAAATTGGTGTGTAAGGTTTTCTCCGCCATAAAGGAGGTTTTTGATCTAGTGAAGAAAACTCTCGAGTAGGTGACTCGGGGAGTGGAGTAGGGCAAGGAAGGTGTCCTTGTAGCCGAACCACTATAAATCCTTTGTCTCTCGGTTTGATCTTTCCATCTCTTACTCTTTGATTAATTACTTACTTGCATATCATTCATAGTTACAATTGCTTGTGTTGTGCACATATTGATTTCACATAAAGATCAAACTAAAACTCATTCAAAATATTAGTCTTTTAAAAATAAACCAAGTACACAAACTTATATTAAAACACTTATACATATATATATATATATATATATATATATATATATATATATATATATATATATATATATATATATATATATATATATATATATATATATATATATATATATATATGCTTATATATGATATGCGAAATTATAAACTCTTTCCAAACATCAAACTTAAGTAGTGTTTATATAAAATCGTAAATACACTAGTATCGCCATTCTCGCATTAAAGAGTTTTGAAATTGTGCATTTTACATAAGTGGTGTTTATACGAAATTGTAAATAAACTTGTATCTATATTTCCGCATTAAAGATTTGAAACTTTCATCTAAATTTTAGAAGCTATCTTTTACTAAACTAATAAAACGAAAAAGGCGTAAAACTATTCAACCCCCGTTCAAGTTTTCCACAATTGGTATCAAGAGTCACGTCTAGCAAGATTTTTAAAATATATTGTATTTTAAAACTTGTAACGATCTATGGAATTTGAAAAATATCTAGAAGAGGAATTTACGCAAAAACCACCATTATTTGAAAATGATCATTTTCTTGAATGGAAGACTAAATTTGAAAATTATGTGAAATCAATAGATCTTGATCTTTGGCATATCATTTCAATTGGTGATCTTAAAACAACCAAAATGGGTTTTATAAATCAATATAATAATCTTCAAACTAATATTGATAAAAACACTAAAGCCAAATTACTTATTCTCAAAACTCTACCAAAAGTTAAATATGAAAGATTATTTCGTTGTAAAACGGTAAATGATATTTGGAAATGTCTTTTAAAGATTCACCAAGAGAAATGTAAAACCAAAGATGATAAACTTGATATTGCACAAGAAATTGTCAATCTAGAAAATTTAGTAAATAAATATTTAGTTGAATTAAACACATGTACTACTAGTTCAAATGTGATTATTGAAGGTATCTACAACGAAGATTACATGAGCCAAATCCGAAGAAAGAGCGTGAATAAATCATGGTGCAACAAGTGCAAAGAAAACGATGATAATACGACTTATGAGAATATTCAAACAAATGAGAACACAAGTATTGATGGCAAGAACTACATGTTTCTAGATTCAAGTAGAACTACAAACAAAACATGGAGCGACATGGAAAATGGAATTGATCACCGTATAGCATGTCAAGAATGTACAACTACAAAGAAGGTACAATCCAAAACTAAACATTTTTGCTATGATCAATTTATATTAGAATTTTTAAGAATGGAAAACAACTTCAAACATTTTTGCAACATTGACTCAAAAATTATTTTTAAGAACGAATTTTCAACATCCGCTGAAAACAACTTTGAAAAAGAAACCATTTTAGAAGATAAAATGTCTAGACTTGAAAGTAATATTGAAATCGATCTTGAATGTAAAAAATGTCGAGACTACAAACATGAAATTAAAATGGAAAAGGAAAAAGCAAAAACATTGGCAAAATTCGAAGATAGTTCTAAATCTTTAAAATATCTTCTCGACATTCAAAAGCCATTTTATGATAAAACCGGGTTAGGATTTATCGTAAATGATTCTTCAACAAATGTATCAAAACAACTAAAATTTGTTAAAACTAGTGAATAAATTTAGAACTAATACTATTAACATTCATTACTTATTATTCTAGTCAAGAAAATCATTGTTTGTTAATTAAAACAAACTATTGATGAATTCTTGTACTTATCAACGACATCCCATCATGTGCATTCAAATGCAATGGATGTTCTCATCTAACCATCTAGGACCCATGAGAATCTGGGTATCAAGCTGTTTATCATGTTTAGGTAATTATCGAATGAAGAGTCTATTATATGTTGATTTACTCATCTCGCTCTATTACCTTTGACGGATATTGGTTTCTATCACGTTGTTTCACATTCGGCAAATGTTTCGCCTATGACGTTGTTGCGAGAATATTCTTGTCTCGGCATTTTGCTCTTCACTCTTGGAATATTGGATATTACTTGACTACTTTGACTTGTTGTGGACTAACTCTTATGATTTCTTCTATCACTGTCATGCCCACTCTTTTTGAAAAGCTGGACCTGAGATAAGTTTTCTTTTCAAAAACTTGTCAATGTTACATTATATTTTAGATTACTTTAAATTAGTATGTGAATGCGATTTAACTGATAAATTGCCATGCTTTTAGATTATCAACACTAATATATGCATGTATGATATTAGCATTATTAACCTTCTTGTTGTTTAGTCTATTATCACATTTCTTAATCTTCTATGATCTATAGTAGAACCCTTCCACTTAAGCTATATGATCTTACTAGTTGCATAAATAGATGAATTATAATTGATATTTGTGTGCAACTTGATATTATGATGTTCTTTGTATACATATGTGTGTATATATATATATATATATATATATATATATATATATATATATATATATATATATATATATATATATATATATATATATACATAGGTCTATTTTGTATCCATGAACTATTTACCTTACTCCTTCCTGTCATATTGCATTTAGATTATAAGTATCTATCATTTCACTTTAATATCTTTAGGTGTCATTAAGAATGATTATGTGTGACAATGGGCTTAAGTGATTCTCTTGAAGCATGACAAGCTTCCATTTCAAATCCTTCACTTGCAACTTCTTGATTATCATGATCAAAACATCATGTTTAAAACTTCTCTCTTTTTGAATGAATTTTTTTTAATTAAAACTTCTTTCATAACCATTACTTTAATCAAAAACAAGATTGAAATTTTCTTTTTGTCTTGTTTTTCTTCACATTATGAAACAAAATTCAATCTACGTTATTGAAATGCACACTTGAATTTTCTTCAAAACATTGTTGAATAAAACTAAAAACGTTTTGCTTAAAACACATTTAACTTTCTCACATGTGTCATACACCTCTATTGGAAATGACATTCACAATTTAATCAAATTACGTCATGAGAATCATGACTTGCCCATATGGATCTTGTTTGTAACAAGTCTTGAAGTCCATATAATCATATCCACCTATTTGTTACTTGTTAACAATCATCAATATGTTTGCTCTAGGCTAAATGTTATTATTTTCATATAGTTGCACACTTAGCTTATTTGCCTTATTGCCTTCTTAATTGCATATCTTAATTGATAAATAAATAGATAGCATGATTATTAGAAATTTATTGCTTATTTCAATTATTTCTATATCACTCTCTACATTCATGAATAATATGCCCTATATTGCCTCAAAGAGTTGAACTTACTTGAATCCAAATCCAAAAACACAACCTTTTTGAAGATTTTCTGCCAAAAACCATTTCTGGCATTCTGGGAATCACCAGATGGGCGGCCCCCATAATTATATAAGGCGGCCCCCTTAAAATTAAGGGGACCGGCCATCTGATGGTCGGGGATACTGTTTTCTTTATCACTTTTTGACCCACTTCAGCCTATACTTCCCAAAAATTCACAAACATATTTTGTCCCATGTTATCCCTCAAAATTTATCTTCCTAAACCACATTTCTCATACACTATAAATACCCTCTTCCTATAATTAATGCCATCACACCCAAACATGTCATCTCCCAACAACCAGAAACCTAAGATTTCAATAACCGCAAGGATCTCCGTCAAACCCGTTTGGAGGAGGAAACTTGATTCTTGTCATAACTCAAGTGATGTTGTTCCAAGTCAACCAACAACTAAACCTCAATCCCACACTAATGACTCATCTCACAACCTATCATCCACTCATGCTCTCATTAATGCTTCTTCATTTGATGAGCATGCTCAATCCCAAAACAACAATCCCAACCTCTCAATCAACACCTCACATGTTGCTCATTCAACAAAAACACCATCATCTCATGAAGAACCTCTTCCACCCATATCATGCTTTCATGATTACCCAAGCTCAATCATGTCTCCACCACCAAGAGTACCACCACCACATCCTACAACTTCACATGCCACTCCCATGTTGCATGTTCAAACTTTCACCCAAGACAACTATCAAGCTCCACCACCATCACCTTCCTCCGAACACTTGAAGTTCGTTGAGGAGCTAAAAGAGGCACATGAGCTTAGTGCTCTTTTAGCATTACATCTTGCTCAACGCAATTTGGATCCACCACAATCAAGCTCACCATCATCACCACATTAATAAAACCAAATTGAGAAGCATGTTAACAATTGCCCTTGTTGCATCTTCCTTCAACAACAAACCATTGAATTGAATGAGCACTTCACTTGGATTGAGTATCTTCTTACAAGATCTCAACAAACATCATCACTTGAACAACATCAAAACTCTCAACCAATAAACCCAACTTCAATTCCACCACCTCCAAGCTCCACATCTCCAAACTCACCAACATCCATGCAACCAAAAGTTTACCTCCACTAAACCACCAAGCATTTTATATGCTTATGTTTCTCATTTTCAAATAAGACTCCTCAACCATTTTAGGATTCAAGAAAGTTTGGTGACACTCCTTGTTGGCACATTAGGATGTTCTACTTTGTTTGTAATTCTATTTTTATGGCCTTTGTAACAATGATTATGGGTTGACATAATCATTTTCTACTATTGAATGATTTAATATATGTTTCGAATTATCCCTGCCATGCTTACTAGTTGTTGATGTTATGATATATGTGTTTGCGTGTGCCATGCTTGTGCTTCTAATATTTTTCTTGCAAGAATCCCATTTCTCGAACCCTTGGTGCCCTCAAACGAGGGGGAGCTTACATCAAGGGGGAGTTTTCTACTTATTGGCTTAAACCTTTTTGATTCTACAAAAAGGGGAGAAGTGAATGTAAACTTACTAAATATTTGTCTAAAAATTAATTTTTGGATTTAATAAGTTTAGGTTTTGTAATCATCAAAAAGGGGGAGATTGTTGATATAAATAATTGACTAAAAACATTATTCATATCTTTCGATATCTCTATGTTTTGATAATCACAAAACTTAAACTCATCAAATCCAAATATTATGACGAAAACAAGTATTTAGCGGTAAATAATCACTTTCACCAACTAATCACTTAAGGTATGAATAAACAAAGTGTTTAGTGCAATTTATGATCAAAGGGGTATTTAATTAACTAATACAAAGTTTATTTAATTATATAAACATATTATATATTTTTGAAAAACACTTTTGGTAATAAAGAAAAATGTTTTATTCATACTAAATATATGAATTCAAATTTTTAACCAAAATCAATTAGTTTTTCACCAAATAAACTTTCCCCACTAAAAGACAAAGAATCTGGCCGTTTCAGCTGGGCGGCCCCCTTAATTATAAAGGGCGGTCCCCTTAATTTTAAGGGGGCCGACCATGATTTAAGGGGACCGGTCACGCTCCTCTGTCAGAATCTGTTGCCTATAAATACCACCTTAAACCTGGATTTTTTCCTCACCTTTTTGCACATAAACTTTCTGATTCAAATCTCCATTTCAATCCTAAAAATCCTTTGATCATACAATTCATAAGCCTTTGTTTCCAGGTGATCCAAAGCCTTATTCCTTCAAGTGCAAAGAGAAGAATACTCCTACTTATCAAGATTAGGAGTATTAGAACTTAGTATCATTTTGCTATCTAAGTTGTTTATTTAGTTCATCTTGTATATCAATTTCTTTCTTGTGAACATTGTGTATACATTGGTTAGATAGATTTAGATATAGGATCTAGATTTATTGAAGGCGTGAAGTAGTAATACAAGTGAAGAGGTAGAGGTGGATAGGATTAGTGATAGAAGAAATAAGTTGTGGTAGTTCATTGAAGTGGAGATAGTTGTGAAGACAAAGTAGTTGAAGCTTTGAAGTTGAAAAGACCTTGAAGCCTAGTAGTTGTGAAGTTGTGTATATCTTGGAGTAGTGCATAGGACTTAGTAGTAAAGGTGTGAAGAAACAAGTGGCGTGAAGAAAAAGGGTTAGGAAGTATTAAGTTGTGAAGAAGCTAGGAGCAAAGTAGAAAGTTGTGAAGAAATTTGAAGTGTAGAAGATTGGTGTGTAGAAGATATGTGTGAAGAAGATTGGCGTGAAGAAGTTGTGTTGAAGTTGTGATTGTGATGTGACATTGTTGTGGTGTGCTAATTGGTGTGTAAGGTTTTCTCCGCCATAAAGGAGGTTTTTGATCTAGTGAAGAAAACTCTCGAGTAGGTGACTCGGGGAGTGGAGTAGGGCAAGGAAGGTGTCCTTGTAGCCGAACCACTATAAATCCTTTGTCTCTCGGTTTGATCTTTCCATCTCTTACTCTTTGATTAATTACTTACTTGCATATCATTCATAGTTACAATTGCTTGTGTTGTGCACATATTGATTTCACATAAAGATCAAACTAAAACTCATTCAAAATATTAGTCTTTTAAAAACAAACCAAGTACACAAACTTATATTAAAACACTTATACATATATATATATATATATATATATATATATATATATATATATATATATATATATATATATATATATATATATATATATATATGCTTATATATGATATGCGAAATTATAAACTCTTTCCAAACATCAAACTTAAGTAGTGTTTATATAAAATCGTAAATACACTAGTATCGCCATTCTCGCATTAAAGAGTTTTGAAATTGTGCATTTTACATAAGTGGTGTTTATACGAAATTGTAAATAAACTTGTATCTATATTTCCGCATTAAAGATTTGAAACTTTCATCTAAATTTTAGAAGCTATCTTTTACTAAACTAATAAAACGAAAAAGGCGTAAAACTATTCAACCCCCCCCCCCCCCCCCTTCTAGTTTTCCACACAATTTATTATCAATTAAAACATTATACTTCAAGTTCTCAAGTATCCAAAGGCAACTTCTTTAAAATCCTTCTTAAACTCTCTTAAATCATGCAATAGTTCAATTTAAACTCATGTTAAATGTTTCAAGCAACTACATTGCGCTACTAGCATAGGCAGTTACTCAAAATTAGGGCAAAGATAACCCTAAATCAATAGTGATCAAAATTCTATAACTAATCAAGGGGAAAACTCTATAATCATATAAGCCAACACATAATCAAGCATTAAATAACCACAATTCAGATTATCATAGCAAACCCTAAGTTTTTGATCATTAAAACCCTAAAAAAAATTTCAAAAGATTAACACAAGTGTAAACTTACCCTCATTGTGTTAAACTTGGAGTTTTGAAATTGAATTTGATCGAAAATAATCTCAGAATGGGGTAAAAAGCGTCGGTTTTCTGCTATGTATGTGTTTTGGTGTTTTTTTTCTTTTTAGCGCGTATGTTGAAAATGATATGTGTTCAAGTTATAAAAGCTTCCCTCGTTAAAAGTTTGGCGATCTTAGTTAAAAGGTCAGTGGTTTTTTCTGCAAATTTCTTATCAGCCTGCTGTGAACTTCTAAAAATGGTGAAAATCAAAGATATAAACTATAACAATGATAGATATATGTACAATAGGTATTCATTCATCTCTTATCAGAGGCATAATCATCAAGCATAAGCTTGAGATACAAATTTATTCAAAACATGGCAAAATAACATAGAAATGAAAAATTAAGAAAGGAGTATTGTTTCAACTCCATTTTTTTGTTGTTACTTTGTTGTTTAGGCAGTGAAATGGTCTGGTGACATGATGTCACTCAGCTTGTAGGAACCAGATGGCTTCCTCTTGGTGTGCTTAGTTTCAAATCTTTTTTCATACCCATTGCCATATGGGTAAACAATCTTTATATTAACATGCCATTTCCTATCTCCTCCACCCTTTGTGATTCCTCCATATTGGTAATTAATCATGCTTCTGGTATGTTGCATGAATGTTCTTCCTAATATTATATCAGGTTCCACATCATCTTCTTCAGGGTTAACATAGAACTCTAGTTCATAGCTTTTGGTTTTCTCAATATAATCCCCCATAGTTTCTCCTACCAACTTCATAGACAGCTTCTTATCAATTTTCTTATCTCCATTCTCAAAAACCTCATATTTTAAGTTAAGTTTAACCACATATTCCTGGGAAATTAAGTTCTTATCAAGGTCAAGGTCTAAAATTCCATCAGAGGCAAACAACCCTTCAATATAATATGGTGTTACATATTTTTCCCCAACTTCATTTCCATTTCCAATCCTATGAAGTAAGAAGACCTTAGTTTTCTCATTCATCTCAGGGGCATAAGGATTCATTCTCAAGAAACTCTTTCCAAGTACATTAGTGTCTGGTTAATAGTTAACAAACCTTTGGAAAAGTCTATAACTCCATTTGTCTGTTAATGAGGCGAAAAATGAACCACTTTTAGGGGGTCATTTAAGCCCGGAATTGAATTTATTTGATCAAATATTGCCATAAATCGTTCGTTTTGTGATTTTAGGTACTTTGGGAGTGAATTCTGGAAAAGGAAGCAATTCGGACGTTTTTGGAGCATAAAAGTGAAGAAAACGGCAAAGACTTAATTTTCCATGCTGAGAACAGTACCTGACGGCGTCAAGAAGAAGATCATGACGGCGTCAAGAGTAAAAACCATGACGACCCAGTGAAAACCTGAAGGCGTCACAACAAGGGCGTCAAGACTAATTATGGTGACGACCTGCATAAGGAGTATACATGACGGCGTCAGACCCAGATCTAGGCAGTCCGAGAAACTATTTGGCGGCGAGATGACGGCGTCAGACTTTTGTTCTTGACGCCGTCACCTATCAAAATCTATATATAGTTTTCTATTTTTCATTCATTAAAAGAGGAACTTGTGTGGAGAAAACTAGGGCCGAACTTTGTAAACCCTAGGTCGTATTTTACAGTATTTTCAAGGGTTTTCACCCCTTGAATCCTTTCATGTTCAATTGGGATAAGTCTTCTTTCAATTCAATCAATATGTCTATGTGTTGTTTGAATATATCTTATGCTTTTCTTGATTTCAACATGCTAGGCTAGATCTATCTTGTGTTTGCTTAGATGTAATGAAACCTAGATGTTAATTATGTGTTGATTACTTGTTTATGGTTGTAATGGATGAATGATTTCAATGTTAGGCTTAAGAAAACTGGCAGATCTCCATTGTGTAACATGCTTGAACATCTTAGGAAACATGAACCGATGTGTACTAGGTTTTATTGGTCGTATTTAATGCATGAACAAATTCTAGTGATCCCATGTTAGGAGCTTCTTAGCCGGCTCGACATAGGAGTGAAGTAGGCGCTCATAGGATTGGGGAAGTAAGTACGCCACCCCATGAATGGTATTAAGGAATACAATCCGTCTTCCACGCAACTATAACAAGTAATTAACATGTAAAAGATATCTAGGGAGTAGTGAAATCTAAGGAAACACAATTCTCCCACATATTGCTCACAACTTTAGTATAATATAGTTTAATTTTCATTTTTAGTATTTTATTTTGATTGCATCTTAGTATTGGGTTAGTTGACTAGCAACTAATTCCGCCCAACTCCTTCAAACCCGAGATTTTTACTTGCTTTCATAAAAATATAAAAATACAAAAAGAATCATCCCTCATCTCTAGACCTAGTCTTTAGATTTTCTAATCCTAGCGACACTATTCCTAGTTGAACGATCAATCCCTCGGTACTTGTCATTATACTATACTACATCGATCAGGTACACTGCCTGGTGGGGGTTGTAAGCTTCTCAAGATCCCTTGCGAAGTAAAGCCTGGTGCAATCCCTACGCTACCATCTGTTCTAGAAAATTTCTTCCAAGGATCACACTATGTTCCCATTCACTATCACTGGGGTTAACATTAAATTCGACAAAGAATATGTCCCTATTCATTTGTACTAGCAACCTCTTTGTGATCTCCTTCCTTCCATTCTCTTTTTCCTCAATGCTCACCCCTAGTTTCTTCATCAATTCCTTTAATATTAGGTTCCTGCTGTAATCCAAATCAGCCACAACATCATGAGCATAATTGTTCTCAATAAAGCAAGGAGTGATGAATTTCATGTAACATTCCTCATTTTCCATTCTATTAAAAATGTGAACCGTTTGTTCATCTTCCTTGTTATCATCTGCAATCTCAAAAGTAATTTCTCCCTAGCAAGTGTTCTTGCTTTCTACTTGGTCTTTTTCATCATTCATGATTCCTAAGTCTGATTTGTTTTCCATTTCTAATGTATGACAGTATAACATCAAACAGAACATTAGTAGGTTAGTCAAATAAGTTATAAGCACATAATCATACTCCAATAATCTCATATAACTCATGTATGTCAAAATATGCGTCTTTTTCATCATCACAAAAGAGAAACAAGTCTTTTGTAAAGATTTTTGCAAATAAGTTCGTCGCACTTTAGAAAAAGTACAGCGGTTACGTGACTTTCTAGCCGTTTTGTTTAAAATTCTCCAGAAGTACGGCGGTCTTAGAAATAAAACCGGCATGTTTCTTGGTTTTATCAGATGATCATAAAAGATATAGTCATTCATATTCTCAGATATAATTTGAAAACAAATTGCAATTATCATATCATCCATAAGAGCAATCCAATATAGCAGTTTCAAGAAAACAATTAAAAAGCAAAGCAAAATATTTTTGTGTTTTTCATTTTAATGTGCAATTTATACTTATGCAGTAATTTAGATAATAACAACAAAAGAAACATGAATCTTATGTTCTCAAAACCTGGATAAAGCATTTTACAAGTTTGTTTTAGGGTTTTTGAAATTAAATCCAACTGTTTTTTCAACTGTACTAAAAGTTCGGCGGTTTTTGTCTGAAAAACCGGCGTTCTTTGTATCTCAGAAACAAATTTTTTCCAAATTTTTGTAATAAAACCTAGTATCAAGTATACGAAAACTAACATATAAATCAAATTAGCCTCCCCGGCAGCGGCGCCAAAAACTTTGATGTGTTTCGAAAGCTTTAAATTTATAAGACTAGTTTCACCAATTCCTTAATACACAAAACACATGGGTAAAAGTATAACCCCCATTAATAGTAACGGTTTTTAGGTAAGACCAGTTCGTCCCAAGAGAGGTAATGATTTCTTATGTTAGCTATGGTTAACAAAATTAGATTCCAATGATTGTCACCTATCACTAAAATTGTTTTTGTTGGATTTAAGATTTTTGTATTGTTTTGCCAAATTGATTTAAAGGTATGTTTATTCAAGGCTGAGCACATGAGAATAATAAGCATAAGTATCACAGAAGGTACATGGACAAAGCATAGAAGTAAAGCATGATGGTTGATCATGTAAACTAGTATATCTACTCTATATAAGAGAATCTCCTTTTGGCCTTTGATTCTTGATACAAAGAGTGCATAAAGTGTGGTCCAAGTATGAAGTATTAAGTATGCATTTCCTCTAGTCAATCCATTAGACATGAGACTAGTCCTTAAATGTGTCATAGTCAAGGCCATCATTTGTTTTACTACGCAATTCTCACAAGCATAGAAATGACTAGTTATAGACAGACAATTCATAATATAACCAACATAATTGCATCTTTCGACCTTTAAGCAATTACAATGATCAATCAAGACAAATGATAAGAGGCTAAACAATGACATATCAAATGCATAAATGATAGATTCAATATTCATGATACAAAACTTATATTACTCATGGCAGAAGTGCCTCAAATAAACATAAAGTTACTACTCCATATCCATAATAAAGTAAACAAGGTAAACAAGTAGTTTCATGATTAGCAACGAGTTTATACCAAAGTTACAAGTGTTGCTCACGTTCCAAAGTGATTCTCTAGGTATGGTTCTGACTTCAACTCCTTAGCTAGTGGTTTTTGGTGCAAAACCACTACTTCTTCTTCTTAATAATCAAGAGATGATTCTTGATTGAGGTGTATGTAATACCATGAATTGAGCCTCTATTAATAGTTGCGTTTCAACCCTAAAATGTCCCTGGTGAGTAATGATAGGCAAGTGATTGGCCTCATCATTGATGTAGCTCATTAATGTAGAAGCATAACTGTAATTAGAAGTACGCCGCACAACTGGTATAAACTGACGGGCTTCTCCTCCATACTTGGTGCCAAAGTGTCATTATTTGTACTGAACACCGGCACACATATAACATATAACCGGCGTACTTTCTGATTGACTCGTGGTTGTGTTGTTGACCAAAGGTGGCCGTAAGCGGCGCGCTTTATCCATAAGATCGGCATGCTTTAGTCCAAACTATGAATAATTATCTTGAGTCCTTTGTTTCTTTTGCTTCTCGTGTGATTTCACAAATCTTCAATCCTGCATAATCATTCATATATTAAGTACCAAAAGCCCTAATAATAAGGTTATTTACTATATAATTTACATAATATCGAGGGTATAAATATGTATAATACGAGACTCATCAATAGGCCTTACACAAGAAAACTATTACCATATTACATTAGCAGTCCTTTCGTTATACGCATACTAGTTGTCTACTTCAATTGACGTAAATACCGCTCGGCTTCATTTCTAACAATCTCCCTCCAACTGGAGATATACGTGAATTGGTTACAATGATTCCTAACAAGTACATAACGATGATGAATACAGTACTGAAGCAGTGCAGTTGCCTCTGAGGACGTCTTCATAGCTCTTGATCTTCTCGTATCTTCCTTAGCTTGCTTGTATTACTTGTAGGATCATTGTAATGATCTAATTGGGTGATTACTTCCTCCTAATTAGTAAGCCCTTTTGTTTTACATGCTCCCTCCCAGATCGACAACCCGTTTGATATAACTTGATGCTTGTAGAAGAAGTATTTTTGAATTTTGCCAAAATTGTCTTCAGTCTCTTATCTTGTCATGCACAGTGGAAGATGGATCATAGACTGATAATCTGTAACTTCTTCATGAGTTTTGTTTAGGGAGCATCATATCGACATCTTCAACACATTTAGAATGCTTCTAAGTTCTTTAATAAAAGCCGCGATGTACATATTTCTCCCTCCAGGATGATGACGATCTCTCGAAATCATCATAAATATGTGTATATGCCATAAGCTAGATCAACTGGAAGCAACATAAACACCCATAACTGCATAAGCAATACCTCGTGAGAAGATGTCGATAACTACTCTCTCTACAATTCTCTTCACATCAACCTCTATTCAAACCTCTAATGACCACGTATGGAGATAACTCGATATGACGAACTTGAGAATGAAGTAAAATCTTCCAGATTTGTGACATAAGCTTGCATTAATGTTTGATTAAGAACCTATATTGAGCACGACAACGTCACTCCTTAAATTACAGGTAGGGGCATATACCAAACCATCTATCCTTCTTTGTATATCCGCCTCTTAACCAATCCACAACTTTTTGTAACATCAAGCATGATGTGTGGTTGTAGTCTAAACAAAAGGTTTACTTCTCAAGGGATCTTGAGAAGCTTACAATCCCGACCAGGCAGTGTACCTGACCGATGTAGTATAGTGAGTTGGCAAGTACCGGGGGATTGATCGTTCTCCAAAGGGAATAGTGTTCGCTAGAATTGAAATTAATCTAACTAGGTCTAGAGGTGAGGGATGATTCTTTTTTGTATTTTTATATTTCATCGAAAGCAAGTAAAAATCTCGGGTTTTAGAGGAGTGGGCGGAATTAGTTGCTAGTCAACTAACCCAAATAGTTACTTACACAAATAAAATAAAATAACAGGAAAATAAAATATGTGAGAACTTCTAATATAGAGAAAAGCGTGTTTACTTAGATTTCACTACTCCCTAATTATCTTTTATTGATTAATTGGTTTGTCATAATTGCATAGGTGAAGAGTTGCATTCCTTAATACCATTCGTGGGGCCGTGTACGATCTTCCCCAACTCTATAAGCTTCTATCTCTTCCTATGACAACACGTTTAGTATCCTATCATGGCCTCATTAATAGTTACTTATGCATTAAATACAACCAATAAAATCGTAGTACACATCCTATTACGTTTCTTAAGACGTTCAAGCAAGTTACCGTATAGGAGATTAGCCAGTTTTCTTAAACCTAACGCTAAAATCAATCACCCACAACAATTAATGACAAACCATCAACCAACAATCAATTACTAGGTTTCATTAGATCTAAGAAAACACAAACAAACTTAAGCTAACATGTTAAACGAAAGAAAAGCATACGATATAATCAAACAATATATAGACATATTGAATGATTAAAGGATAACTTATCTTCAATTGAACATGGAAGAAAAGAGAGTTTGAAACCCCAAAATAGCTGCAAAAGTCGACTAGGGTTCGTACCCTAAAGTTCCCTACCAAAATTCCTCTACTAATGAATGAAAAATTAAAAACTATATATAGAGTTACATGGGTGACGACGTCCCCTTTTAGTGGCTGACGCCGTCATCTCGCTACTGCTAGGGTTTCTTGTCGTCCAATCTAACTTCTTGACGCCGTCTCTCTTTAGGTCTTCTGGGCCGTCACGCTTTAGCATGATACATGACGGCCTACTCCTGGTAAAACGTGACGCCATCACTTGTTAAGTCTCAATTTCTCTTCTGGCGCGTCAAGTGTAAATGTAATTTCCACCTCTTGTCACATAAGCTGGCGCCGTCCCTTTGAATTCCCTGACGCCGTTAGGTACAATTTTTGGCATGGATTCTTGACCTTTTCGTTTTCTTTACTTTTTGCTTCAAAAATGTCCAAAATGCTTTGAACTATTTACATGTCAACTTTATATTTGGGTCCGAGGGTTAAGTGATGAGGCGAAAAATGATCCGTTTTTAGGGGGTCATTTAAGCCCGAATCCGACTTTATTTGATCAAATATTGCCCTAAATCGTTCCTTTTGTGATTTTAGGTGTTTGGAGAGTGAATTCTGGAAAAGAGGCTATTTTGGACGTTTTTGGAGCATAAAGTGAAGAAAACGGCAAAATACCAAAAATCCAAGCTGGAAATACAAGGTGACGGCGTCAGACATGAAGAATTAAATATCGAAGGTGGTGACGGCGTCAGATGGAGAGGTGACGGCGTCAAAGTGGCCAAAAATAATTTACCGTGGGTGGTGACGGCGTCACATAGGCCGTCATAAGTGGATCAAGGCCGTCCGAGGAAGTTTATGGCGGCGAGGTGACGGCGTCAGAATTAACTCTTGACGCCGTCAGAACGATTTTCCTATATATAGTTTTCTAGTTTTTTCATAAAAAAAGAGAAGTTTTGGTGAAACCCTAAAGACGATTTTGGTGCCTCTTTTACAGGTTCTTCAAGGGTTCCAAACCCTTGAGACCTTGCATTGTAATTGAGATAAGTGTACTTTCAATTCAATCAATATGTCTATGTGTTGGTTGTTTATCTTTTGTTCTTGTCTCAATTCTACTATGCTAGGCTAGATCTCTCTTGTGTTTGCTTAGATCTAATGAAACCTAGATGTTGATTATGTGTTGATTACTTGTCTACTCTTGTTTTGAATGAATGATTTATATGTTAGGCTTAAGAAAACTGGAAGATCTCCAAATGGTAACATGCTTGAACGTCTTAAGAAACATGAACCGAGGCGTACTAGGTCTTTATTGGTTGTATTTAATGCATGAGCCACTGTTTACAATCCCTATAGTTGTGCTGGGTCATGGTGTAGGAGGAGATAAGAGCTCATAGAGTTGGGGAGTTATGTATGCCACTCCACGAATGGTATTAAGGAATACAACCCGTCATTCATACAAGTGTAACAAGTAATTAACATGTAAAAGATATCTAGGGAGTAATGAAGTCTAAGTAAACACAATTTCTCCAAATACTGCTCACAACCTTAGTTTAATTTAGTTTAATTTCATTTTTATTATTTTATTTTGATTGCATCTTAGCTTTGGGTTAGTTGATTAGCAACTAATTCCGCCCACTCCTTCAAAACCCGAGATTTTAATTGCTTTCATAAAAATATAAAAATACAAAAATAATCATCCCTCACCTCTAGAACTATTAATTAGGTTTTCTAATCCTAGCGACACTATTCCTAAGCTGAACGATCAATCCCCCGGTACTTGTCACTATACTATACTACAACGATCAGGTACACTGCCTGGTGGGGGTTGTAAGCCTCGCGAGATCCCTCGAGAGGTAAAGCAAGGTGCGATTCCTACGCATCAAGTTTTTGGCGCCGCAGCCTGGGGAATAGTTATTGTCTAGGTTAGGATTTCTTTTTATTAGGTCTACTTGCTAGATTCCTTTCTAGTAAGATTTTTATTTTTATTTTTAGGTCTTCTTTAGTCTATCTTTTTCTTTGTGTGTTTGTTCGTAATTTCCATTGACTCTTCCGTTCACCATTATGGAGTACGCGAATCCACCATACCACCAACCACAAAGGCCATTCTACCCTATTGACATCTTGAATTTCAAACAATATCGAGATGAACCCATATATGATGCATGGACTCGTTTTAAAATTTTACTTCGAAAATTCCCTCATCATAGTTTCTCTTTATCATCCCTAACCGAAACCTTTTACTATCGTGTCAGCCAATGTGACCAAATGCGCATCGATGATTTTGCCGATGGGGGCCCTAGGGAATTAAATGATGAAGAAGCGTGGGATACCATAGAAAACTGTGCCCAGTATTATTATAGAGTAGACAACCCAACAAACAACATCACAAATCAATCAAAAACAAGTTTGATGGAGCAAACAGGAAGTTTGTTGGGGGATGAATATACTCATGTTGAGATACCTAGTTGGATGGCACCTAATATCATAGTACAAAACAAACATATAGGTAATCTAGGTACAATGGAGGATGAGGTGGATAATCCAAGCCCACAAAGTACCCCACAAGTCCTACCATCATTTGAGGCACATACACCGCCCGTGACTTACCCGGAAGAAGTAGAAGAGACTATAGGAACCCCAATTGAGGTAGAACCCTTGGACCAAGCACCACCAGAGGATATAGGTTTGAACACTTGTAGTGATAACCTTACTCCTAGTTCTAGGGAAGTTCCTAGTTCTGATGAACCGGAGCCTCAACCAAAACCATTACCTAATCTTCTATCCTTGGATGAAGATTTAGGAATTGAAATAGGTCCCGATCCACCCATCAAACCATGTAGTCCGGGTAGTTTTACGTTGAAGGTAGTAGACCCCAAGCCTTGTAGAGAAGAAGCCAACATAGGAGTGGACCATGACCTTACATACTTACATCACCCATTCATGATTGATCGTAAGAAACATTATGGGTTTAAACCGGGTTTATTAGGTCAAAATAGATCCCCAACTAGGAATCTCTCGAAGTTGATAGAAAATGATCCCTTCTTAGGAGAAAACTTCAACTCACTCATTGACCAAAACTAGGTAAGGTTATGATGAAAGGAGCACACCCGTTTGAGCATATAATTCATCCACCACTCTTCTCTCACGTGGCATACTTTCACCCTAAGGGTGTGTATCGCTACTTTCACCCGCACTTAATCCTAAGTGTAGGGAAAACCTCTCCTTTATCCGTGAAATAAGGGTAGAGTCAGGCTCGTGACTCGAACAAAAACAAGCGCTTCTTGGGAGGCAACCCATGTTTTGTGTGATTTTTATTTGTTTGATTGTTATTTGCTTCCGTATGCATGTTTTATTTTTATTGTTGGTTGATCATGTTTCTCTACTAAAAAATGGAAATACTTTATTATGTTGTTTAGCCTAGTCTTAACTTCAACCTAGAGGTATTTTTGCAAAAGATAAGTGTAAGGGGAAACCCCAAATATGTTTTTAAGAAACAAACCGATCATGATTCTCCACAATATTTAATGAACATGTATATTCGTATTTGTTAGAGTCAAATGCTTGTATCGAGTCATAATGAAGTTTTGCAGGATTTTCCAGGAAGTAGGACAAAGTTTTTCCAGAAATTTTCCGGAAACTTAACATAAGGATTTCTGCAGGTCCATTCTGACGGCGTCAGGGTTTGCTCTTGACGGCGTCAGGAGTTAAAATCTGGAAATTTTACCGGTTTTGTTTTTCTAACGGAGTCTTATGGTTTTTGTGAATTATTAAGTTTTATAATCTCCAGGAAATCTGCAAACTTCATTCCACAAGCATTATATCTTACTTTGTTTTCTAGGATTTAGTAACTTATATAGGATGCCGCCGATTTTACGCGAGGTTGCCTTGTCTACTTTTGTCAGGATTTACAGGTTATTTGTGACAAGAAGATGATTTATATTCTGGAAGGGAAGCTTTGATTGTTCATTTTCTTGGAAGAAGATTTAACCTGGCCAACTAAAATCCATACCGAGCGAATCAGGGGAGTATTTGATTTCATTCTCTTTACTTTTTAACTTTTACATTCTTTACTTGAACATTGGGGACAATGTTCATCTTAAGTGTAAGGGGAGGGTAAAAAGATGATACCTTACATATGCACTTTCGCTTGAGTTTGTTTTGTTTGATAGTAGATGAGTAATAAAACTATGAGAAATACTTGTTAGTGTAATTTTAGCGCCAAATTTAAAATTTTTTACAACATTTAGGAGTGAAACTTTAGCCATAGCAAGCGTCTCATGGATAGGAGGTTGTATGACTAGCACATAACCGTATATTCAAAAAAATTTTCCACCCAAAAATGTGAGGTTCGCCTTTAGATTTGATAGGAAAAGCATTTATTATTGGTGCTTATGAGTGTACCGGTAGCATTTAGATTCTAGAACTTGCGTTAGTGATGCATCCCGAGACCGCTAGTGAGACTACATTCGTGTAGTAGGATTTACTACATGATAAGAGGCATTAGGATCACCCTTGTGTTAAACCCGTATCATGATTACTTGACCATTTAAGTCATATTACTTGGCTAGTTAAGTCAACTAATTTTTCCCACACCCTTAGCGTTGTACTCATTTTTAGTACACGATACCCCTAGTACACCCCTCCGAGCCTATCTTTTCGTTTCTAACTTTAAGCATCTTACTAAAAGGAAGAATTTGTTACACCCCACTTAAATGTATACCCAAATCGCCTTAGCCTTCCGTGTATGCGCTCATTTTTAGTGCATTATTGTTATTTGTTAAACCCTAAGTTAACTTTCTAATTGATTACATGGTTGCTAAGTCGAGTCATATCCTTGTACATATTGTTTTGGGACGATTAGGACTCATGGGTAAGTACTTATTTCATGGAGTAATGGGGAAGAACATAATATTATTACCCCCATATGTACGTTAATCTTAAAAGTGCTCCAAGTGTTTTGATTTTCTTAATTCGAGTCATTAGATTAGTTAATTGTAAAGTATGTAAAGATTCAAGTGTAAGGAGAATTCTCATCCCCTATGATGTATTATTTTGGATGGTAGGGTAAGAGTGTATGCAAAAAAAAAAAAAAAAAAAAAAAAAAAAAAAAAAAAAAAAAAAAAAAAAATTAGAAAAAGAAAAAAATAGAAAAAGAAAAAGAGAAAAAAAAAACATACGGACTACCATCCCGTTTTTATTTTATGTTCATTTTATGTTTTTGTTATTTTTCATTTATTAGCTTAAGTCGAGTCTAGTCTTGGCTTAGCAACGCCATCTTGTACATGTAATTAACTAAGATTGTTAACTCGCCACCAGTAAAACTTCCTTTATCCAACAAAACCGTGTAATTCATATCCCTACACCTAACGTTATAACCCTTTAAAAGACCTCTTTGATAGTTTATCCTAGGTGCTTACGCCATGTGGTGGAGGTTTGATCCTTTCCCAAGCCTATGGTAATCTATTTTGCTATGACAGGTAGTGAGAGATATCTTCCATTTCCATAATGTTATATTACTTTATTACACCCGAGAGATGTGAGTATCTAAACACTATTTGTGAGGTGCTTGTGTATGACCTCCGTGCTTGTCTATTGGTCTTTAGTGGAACGATTATTTGTTGTAATTACTTTTATATTAGTGTTAAATGACCCCTAACTTGTCTTTTGAGTAGAATAAAAGCTCATTTGCTTGAGGACAAGCAAATCTCAAGTGTAAGGGTATATGATGAGGCGAAAAATGATCCGTTTTTAGGGGGTCATTTAAGCCCGAATCCGACTTTATTTGATCAAATATTGCCCTAAATCGTTCCTTTTGTGATTTTAGGTGTTTGGAGAGTGAATTCTGGAAAAGAGGCTATTTTGGACGTTTTTGGAGCATAAAGTGAAGAAAACGGCAAAGTACCAAAAATCCAAGCTGGAAATACAAGGTGACGGCGTCAAGACCAAACGCTTGACGGCGTCAGACATGAAGAATTAAATATCGAAGGTGGTGACGGCGTCAGATGGAGAGGTGACGGCGTCAAAGTGGCCAAAAATAATTTACCGTGGGTGGTGACGGCGTCACATAGGCCGTCATAAGTGGATCAAGGCCGTCCGAGGAAGTTTATGGCGGCGAGGTGACGGCGTCAGAATTAACTCTTGACGCCGTCAGAACGATTTTCCTATATATAGTTTTCTAGTTTTTTCATAAAAAAAGAGAAGTTTTGGTGAAACCCTAAAGACGATTTTGGTGCCTCTTTTACAGGTTCTTCAAGGGTTCCAAACCCTTGAGACCTTGCATTGTAATTGAGATAAGTGTACTTTCAATTCAATCAATATGTCTATGTGTTGGTTGTTTATCTTTTGTTCTTGTCTCAATTCTACTATGCTAGGCTAGATCTCTCTTGTGTTTGCTTAGATCTAATGAAACCTAGATGTTGATTATGTGTTGATTACTTGTCTACTCTTGTTTTGAATGAATGATTTATATGTTAGGCTTAAGAAAACTGGCAGATCTCCAAATGGTAACATGCTTGAACGTCTTAAGAAACATGAACCGAGGCGTACTAGGTCTTTATTGGTTGTATTTAATGCATGAGCCACTGTTTACAATCCCTATAGTTGTGCTGGGTCATGGTGTAGGAGGAGATAAGAGCTCATAGAGTTGGGGAGTTATGTATGCCACTCCACGAATGGTATTAAGGAATACAACCCGTCATTCATACAAGTGTAACAAGTAATTAACATGTAAAAGATATCTAGGGAGTAATGAAGTCTAAGTAAACACAATTTCTCCAAATACTGCTCACAACCTTAGTTTAATTTAGTTTAATTTCATTTTTATTATTTTATTTTGATTGCATCTTAGCTTTGGGTTAGTTGATTAGCAACTAATTCCGCCCACTCCTTCAAAACCCGAGATTTTAATTGCTTTCATAAAAATATAAAAATACAAAAATAATCATCCCTCACCTCTAGAACTATTAATTAGGTTTTCTAATCCTAGCGACACTATTCCTAAGCTGAACGATCAATCCCCCGGTACTTGTCACTATACTATACTACAACGATCAGGTACACTTCCTGGTGGGGGTTGTAAGCCTCGCGAGATCCCTCGAGAGGTAAAGCAAGGTGCAATTCCCACGCATCATTAAGCAATTTTTATAATAAAGATTCCTCTTTTCCCATACGAAATTCATTCCCTTTTTCTTATCTTCTTCGTTAATGTCCTCAATTGCACTAATGTTATCCCTTTCTAATTGAGGCACATAACGGAATTCTTTCATCTTATTAGGTATCCTATAAGATTTTATCTCTTCCTATGGCGACATGTTAAGTATCCTTACCCAACTCTATAAGCTTCTATCTCTTCCTATGGCGACACGTTAAGTATCCTTACCATGTACGATCTTCCCCAACTCTATAAGCTTCTATCTCTTCCTATGGCGACACGTTAAGTATCCTTACCATGGCCTCCTTAATAGTCACTTATGCATTAAATACAACCATTAAAATCGTAGTACACATCTGATTCATGTTTCTTAGCCAGATTTCTTAAGCCTAACATCGATTAACAATCACCCAACAACAATTAATAGCAAACCATCAATCAATAATCAATAACTAGGTTTCACTACAATTAAGCAAACACAAATAAACCTAGCCTAGCATGTTAAAATAAAGGCAAGCATAAGATAGAATCAAACAACACATAGACATATTGAATAATTAATGGATTACTTATCTTTAATCAAACATGGAAGAGACAAGGGTATGAAACCCTTAAAAACTTCTGAAATTCGACCTAGGGTTTGTGTGACAAAGTTCCTCTCCAAAGTTGCACACTAATGAATGAAAAATCAAAAACTGTATATAGATTTTCAAGGGTGACGGCGTCACCTTTTGATGGTTGACGCCATCATCTCACCGCGGCTAGGGTTTCTTGTCGCCCAATTCAACTTCTTGACGCTGTCACTTTATAAGGGTTCTAGGCCGTCACGCTTTAGAGTTACACGTGATGGCCTTCTTCTGATAAAGGGTGACGCCGTCACGTGTTAATGCCCAAAAAGTCTTCTGGCGCGTCAAGTGTAAAAGTAATTTCCACCTCTTGTCACAAAGGCTGACGCCGTCCCTTAGGAATGGGTGACGTCGTCAGGTGTAATTTCTAGCTTGGATCCTTGACTTTGTCATTTTCTTCACTTTATGCTCCAAAAACGTCCAAAATGCTATGTTTTTCAGAATTCTTCTCCAAAGTACCTAAAATGACAAAAGGAACGATTTAGGGTAATAATTGATCATATTATCACGACTTAAGGCTTAAATGACCCCTTAAAAGCGTAACACATTTCGCCTCATCACTAACACAACATGAGATAAGCTACAATCTATAGCCAAGTCTTCTACAACCATAAAATCAATGATATAAGTGAAGTCCCCGACTAAAATATGTAGATCATTAATTCTACCGACAAAATTACAAATCCCACAGGGATAATCGGGATCTCTCCTAGGTGTAAGTCGAGTTTTCATGATATTGTTGTAGACACTTGAAGACATGATGTTGATTGGGGATTCAAAGTCGATGTAAGCTTGCTCAACGTATTTATATCCAATCATACATGGTATCTTCACATTCCTAGGGCTACCTCTCTTTATCTTAGGGTCAATTTTAACGAAAGGGGGCTGAGGATTATCAATAAGATTGTTATAGTAAGTGATCTCCTCCTTAGTGGGATATAAATTGAAATAATCATCAAGTTTTGGGTCTATCTCCCCTTCCTCAAGTTCCTCTACAACTTCGTCAACCGCAAAATCATTAGGTCCTAAGTCCTTATTTGAATACATGACGATTGCTAGGTCATTAAGTGTACTATCAAACTCAATATCAATTATCCTATTAAGCTCCCTAAGTTCTCTAATCTCACTTTCAAGTTGATCACGCAACACAATCATTTCCTCAGGTGAAAGGGGCAGATTCGTGTTTTCCATAATGGCAAACGGAACAGTCAATTAACTTAATTTACTAACAAAGGCACAAAGAAAAAGATAGACTATTCCCTGG
This sequence comes from Artemisia argyi, assembly GCA_030686995.1. Lineage (NCBI taxonomy): Eukaryota > Viridiplantae > Streptophyta > Magnoliopsida > Asterales > Asteraceae > Artemisia > Artemisia argyi. The sequence continues at coordinate 109,179,470 of CM060690.1, read as the reverse complement.
CAAAAATAAATTTCAACCTAAACAATAACTATTCCCCGGCAGCGGCGCCAAAAACTTTGATGCGTAGATTGTAGTCTACACAAAAGTTTTACTTCTCAAAGGATTTTGAGAAGCTTACAATCCCCACCAGGCAGTGTACCTGACCGATGTAGTATAGTGAGTTGGCTAGTACCGGGGGATTGATCATTCTCCTTAGGAAATAGTGTTAGGTAGGATTGAAATTAATCTAACTAGGTCTAGAGGTGAGGGATGATTCTTTTTTGTATTTTTATATTTTATGGAAAGCAAGTGAAAACCTCGGGTTTTGGAGGAGTGGGCGGAATTAGTTGCTAGTCAACTAACCCAAATAACTACTTAAACAAATAAAATAAAATAACAGGAAAATAAAATATGTGAGAACTTCTAATATAGAGAAAAGCGTGTTTACTTAGATTTCACTACTCCCTAATTATCTTTTATTGATTAATTGGTTTGTCACAATTGCATAGGTGAAGGGTTGCATTCCTTAATACCATTCGTGGGGCCGTGTACGATCTTCCCCAACTCTATAAGCTTCTATCTCTTCCTATGATGACACGTTTAGTATCCTATCATGGCCTCATTAATAGTTACTTATGCATTAAATACAACCAATAAAACCGTAGTACACATCCGATTACGTTTCTTAAGACGTTCAAGCAAGTTACCGTATAGGAGATTAGCTAGTTTTCTTAAGCCTAACGCTAAAATCAATCACCCACAACAATTAATGCGAGACTCATTAATAGGCCTTACACAAGACAACTATTACCATATTACATTAGTAGTCCTTTCGTTATACGCATACTAGTTGTCTACTTCAATTGACGTAAAATACTGCTCAGCTTCATTTCTAACATTCTCCATCCAACTGGAGATATACATGAATGGTTACAGTGATTCCTAACAAGTACATAACAATGATGAATACAGTACTGAAGTAGTGAAGTTGCCTCTGAGGACGTCTTCACAGCTCTTGATCTTCTCGTATCTTCCTTAGCTTGCTTGTATTACTTGCAGAATCATTGTAATGATCTAATTGGGTTATTACTCCCTCCCAATTAGTAAGCCCTTTTCTTTTACATGCTCCCTCCCAAATCGACAACCCGTTTGATATAACCTTGATGCTTGTAGAAGAAGTATCTCTGAATTTTGCCTAAATTGTCTTCAGTCTCTTATCTTGTCATGCACAGTGGAAAATGGATCATAGACTGATAATCTGTAACTTCTTCACGAGTTTTGTTTAGGGAGCATCATATCGACATCTTCAACTCATTTAGAATACTTCTAAGTTCTTCAATAAAAGCCTCGATGTACACATTTCTCCCTCCAGGATGATGACGATCTCTCGAAATCATCATAAATATGTGTATATGCCATAAGCTAGATCAACTGGAAGCAACATAAACACCCGTAACTGCATAAGCAATACCTCGTGAGAAGATGTCGATAACTACTATCTCTACAATTCTCTGCACATCAACCTCTATTCAAACCTATTTTCACTTAAATTGGCTAATGGTAATGACCACGTATGGAGATAACTCGATATGACGAACTTGAGAATGAAGTAAAATCTTCTAGATTTGTGACTTAAGCTTGCATTAATGTTTGATTAAGAACCTATATTGAGCACAACAACGTCACTCCTTAAATTATAGGTAGGGGCATATACCCAACCATCATCCTTCATTGTATATCCGCCTCTTGACCAATCCACAACTTTTTGTGACATCAAGCATGATGCGTGGATTTTAGTCTAAACAAAAGGTTTACTTCTCAAGGGATCTTGAGAAGCTTACAATCCTCACTAGGTAGTGTACCTGACCGATGTAGTATAGTGAGTTGGCAAGTACCGGGGGATTGATCATTCTCCACAGGGAATAGTGTTCGTTAGAATTGAAATTAATCTAAGTATGTCTAGAGGTGAGGGATGATTCTTTTTTGTATTTTTATATTTTATGGAAAGCAAGTAAAAATCTCGGGTTTTGGAGGAGTGGGCGGAATTAGTTGCTAGTCAACTAACCCAAATAACTACTTAAACAAATAAAATAAAATAACAGGAAAATAAAATATGTGAGAACTTCTAATATAGAGAAAAGCGTGTTTACTTAGATTTCACTACTCCCTAATTATCTTTTATTGATTAATTGGTTTGTCACAATTGCATAGGTTAAGGGTTGCATTCCTTAATACCATTCGTGGGGCTGTGTATGATCTTCCCCAACTCTATAAGCTTATATCTCTTCGTATGACGACACGTTTAGTATCCTATCATGCCTCATTAATAGTTACTTATGCATTAAATACAACCAATAAAACCGTAGTACACATCCGATTACGTTTCTTAAGAAGTTCAAGCAAGTTACCGTATAGGAGATTAGCCAGTTTTCTTAAGCCTAACGCTAAAATCAATCACCCACAACAATTAATGAAAAACCAACAACCAATAATCGATAACTGGGTTTCATTAGATCTAAGCAAACACAAACAAACTTAAGCTAAAATGTTAAACGAAAGAAAAGCGTACGATATAATCAAATAACACATAGACGTATTGAATGATTAAAGGATAACTTATCTTCAATTGAACATGGAAGAAAAGAGGGTTTGAAACCCCAAAATAGCTGCAAAATTCGACTAGGGTTCGTACCCTAAAGTTCCCTACCAAAAGTCCTCTCTTAATGAATGAAAATTTGAAAACTATATATAGATTTACATGGGTGACGGCGTCCCCTTTTAATGGTTGACGTCGTCATCTCGCCGTGGCTAGGGTTTCTTGTCGTCTAATCCAACTTCTTGACGTCGTCTCTCTTTAGGTCTTCTGGGCCATCACGCTTTAGCATGATACGTGATGACCTACTCATGGTAAAACGTGACGCCGTCACTTGTTAAGTCTCAATTTCTCTTCTGGTGCGTCAAGTGTAAATGTAATTTCCACCTCTTGTTACATAAGCTGACGCCGTCTCATTGAATTCCATGACGCCGTCAGGTAAAATTTTTGGCATGGATTCTTGACCTTGTCGTTTTCATCACTTTTTGCTCAATAAACGTCCAAAATGCTTCTTTTTCAAGAATTCTCCTCAAAAGTACCTAAATTGACAAAAGAAACGATTTAAGGTAATAATTGATCACATTATCACAACTTAGTGCTTAAATGAGTCCTTAAAAGCGTAACAAATTTCTCTTTATGAAAGCACTACAATGTAACTCCTTAAAGTGATAGCTATTGTGAGCATTAAGAAGCAACTTATGCGTTTATAGATCTCACACATATCTAGATGTCCAAGTCTTAATCACTATTCTATAAATGCTCAAACAAGGATCTCCAAAAGACTTGCATCTAACCAAATCCTAGACTTTGAGATACTAAGTACACTTACTCGTGAAACTCCACTTCAAGCTCAAATAAGTAATAAACAAATAATCCCCGTAGTCACATTTTCGTTAAAGTAAAAAATTTAACCATGTGAAATAATTAACCCTGTAAAAAATAATAATCCACGTCCAAACTTTGTCCAAATATAAGCCAAAGTTAAACCTAAACAACCATTATATCTTTTAGTTTAAAACAACCCAACCAAACTATAAACAAATTTTTGGATAAACCATCTAAAAGCCCAACGTTACTTTTTGAGACAAAATTCCGGATATAGGCCCAGCTCAATCCAATTTTGAGTAAAGCCCATTAACTGGTCCAAAACTGCTTCAACCCTAATTACTAAGATATAAAATAGTTAACCTTAATTTATCTCTCATAATTAAACGCCCCCATCTCATTTCCTGTCACATTTCCATATATGTTCTCCTTCATCTGAAAAAAATGCAGTCATAGTCGCATCTTCTTTCATTTCACTTGATATCACAAATAAAAACCATCCTTATAACTCTATAAAACACGACCACAACACCCTTATTACATCATAAACGTACACACCAACCCTTTTCTTACTACATCTCACACAAACCATTTACTCCATCTCCACTCACGTCCTATGGTAATGCCCAGCAAAAAAATCATTTCGAAACTCACAAAATTACAATAGCAACCTACGTTGTATATTCTCTGTTGATATAAATAATGCGTAAAAACATTATTAATATTTCTCGATATCCCTATGTTTTGACGATCACAAAATGTAAAATCATTCAACGTAAAATCATTATGTAAACAAGTATTTAGTGACAAAATATCATTACATCCAACTAAATCACTTAATGTATGAATAAACAATTGCCTAATACATTTTATGATCAAAGGAAGGTTTATTTACTAATTACAAATTATATAAAATGGTATAAACATTTTATATATTTAGAAAAACACTTTTGGTAATCAAAGGAAAATGTTTAATTCATAATAAATATATAAATTCAAATTTTTAACCAAAATTAGTTAAATCTACACCAAATAAACTTTCCCTAGAAAAGACAAAACATTCAGGCCGTTATAGGTGGGCGGCCCCTTAATTATAAGGGGCGGCCCCTTTAATTTTAAGGGGTCCGGCCATGATTTAAGGGGGCCGGCATACGCTCCTGTATCATAATCTTTTTCCTATAAATACTGGTTTAAATCTGTAATTTTTTCTCACCTTTTGCACTAAAACTTTCTGTCCAAATCCTCTCAAATCATACTCCTAAAACCTTTGATAATAAACTTATTAAGTTCTTGTTTTCAAGTGATTCATTCCCTCATCATTCAAAATGCAAGAGAAGAATACTCCTTTGTTATCAAATCAAGAAGTATTGAAGATTAGTTATGTAGTTTGTATATATTTATTGTAAAGTTGTGTAGTGATTGTAATAAGTAGATCTAGGTGGGTTTGTGAATCTAGTATAGAAGAAGTAGTGGTGTGAAGAAGAAGTGGTGAAGTTGTGTGAAGTAGTGAAGTAGTAGTGGTGTGTACAAATTGTGAAGAAGGTGTGTCTAGTCGTGAAGAAGTCGTGAGATTGGTTCTAGCTACTATTAGAACTCGACATTTAGCTTAGTGTCGTAAATTGGTCTAAGCAAAAGTTGTGTAAGGTTTTTCCGCCACAAGGGAGTTTGTTGACATAGTGAAGAAAAATCTCGAGTACGTGACTCGGGGAGTGGATTAGGACGAAGAGGTGCTTCGTAGCCGAACCACTATAAATCCTTGTGTTGTGGTTTGATCTTTCTATCTCTATCTTTTCTTTACTTTCATACTTACATTATAATTGTTTAGTTTGTTAGATTACATTGCTTACATTGTGCAAGTGTTGAATTTCACATAAATACGAATCGAAGTTTTTGAAAACAAAGTTTTTTAAAATACTAAATTGACGTAAAACTATTCAACCCCCCTTCTAGTTTTTCACAATTGGCATCAGAGCTACGTTAAACAAGGTTTTTAAAATAAATTGTATTTTAAAACTTGAAACTATCTATGGAATCTGAAAAATATTTAGAAGGTCAATCTATGCAAAGACCACCACTATTTGAAAGTGATGGTTTTCTTTATTGGAAAAATCGATTCGAAACTTATGTGAAATCAAAAAATCTAGATCTTTGGCATATTATTACTAATGGTGATTTTCCTCCTATACAAAATAATCCCGAAAACAAAAGCGATGAAATTGTACCTTTTGAAAAACAAAACGATGATTTGAAAAAGAAACTTGCAAAAAATAATGAGTCTAAAATGGTAATTTATAATGCGTTACCACGCAAAGAATATGAAAGAATTTTTATGTGTAAAATCGCAAAAGATATTTGGAACTCTTTACTAATCACTCACCAAGATAATAGTCAAGTCAAAGATAATAAGATAGATCTTCTTGTACAACAATATGAACAATTTACGATTCTGGAAGACAAATCAATTGATAATGCTTTTGCTAGATTTAACACAATCATCACAAGTTTAAAAGCACTTGATGAGAATTTCTCTAGCAAGAATTTTGTAAGGAAATTTCTTAGGGCTCTCCATCCGAAGTGGCGTGCTAAGGTGACGGCTATTGAGGAATCAAAGAATCTATCAACTCTACAACTTGACGAGTTAATTGGAAGCTTGAAAGTGTATGAAGTGATAATAAAGAAAGACTCCGAAATGGTCAAAGGAAAAAGGGAGCAAACCAAATCAATTGCTTTGAAAGCAAAGAAGGACTCTAGTGACGAAGAATGCTCAACCTCCGAAAGTGACGACGAAGAGTATGCCATGGCTGTAAGAGATTTCAAGAAATTCTTCAAAAGAAGAGGAAGATATGTTAGACAACCACTTGATGAAAGAAAAACATTCCAAAGAAACAAAGACGACAAAATTAGCAAGAATGAAAGAAAGTGCTTCAAGTGTGGAGACCCAAACCATTTTATTGGAGAATGTCCGAAATTATCAAGAAGTCAAAACCACAAGGCTTTTGTAGGAGGAGCATGGAGTGATAGTGACAATGATGACAAAGACACAACAAAAGAAGAAAAATGTCTCATGGCAAGGGCTTCCGATGAGGTACGTTCTGAAACCGAATACTATAGTGATGATAATTTATTGTTAGATGAAAAAGATTTAGATAGCGAATATAGTAGATTATGCAAACTAGGACAAAAAAGTTATAGCTAAAAATAAAATACTAGAACACACCAACAATAAATTAAAGGATGAAATACTTGAATTAAAAATAAAACTACACAACCTAGAAAAAGGAAAAGAAAGTCTCATAGAGTGTAAAAAATGTCTAGTTGTTAAAAATGGGAATGAACAACTTAAGGAAGAAATTACTAGGTTTGAGAAATTTGAAAATTGTAGTCAATCACTTAGTAAAATAATTAGCACTCAAAGAATATCCAAAGATAAAACCAGTTAGGATATAACTCAACCGAAGCATCAACTAGTAAAACTAAAAATATAAAGTTTGAAGGTGAAACTAGTGAACTAAAACCTATAGAGTCATAACCAAAGTATATACTTTTGAAAGATAGGTTAGTACCTATTGCAAGTGATGAAGAAATTAAAAGCTTACGCAAATCATCTTTAAAACCCGAAGTCGAAACACCTAGAAAACCAAATAGTCTTCATCCTAGGTCTAAAACTCCTCAACCTAGAGTAAACCAAAATAGATGAAACTTTCACGACAATCATCAAATGTGGAACTTCAATCCTTGGGGAATGATTCCACCATATATGCACCCAAGTCAAATGAATAACATGTTTGGACCAAACAACTTTGGTCAAATGAGACAATGGGGACCAACAAGATGAAATCGTCATACCTTGGCAAACTCGGTTTTCTATTCGCTTCCACATGATCTTGCTATCTCTTGAAGACTTTGACGTCATGCTTGTTGAAGACAAAAAGGTACACGTCTCTTTTTATTTTCATGTCAAGATTGCATGCTTAGTTTAGTATCTAGTTTATAGTTGTTATAACTCGTCTTGTAGATCTTCATAGCTATTATTCGTTTATATATACGAATACTTATATACATACAACATATATATATATATATATATATATATATATATATATATATATATATATATATATATATATATATATATATATATATATATATATATATATATATATATATATATAGGGGGACTTTCTTACGAGAACCATTTTATCTGCGAGAACTGAGAGAAACACCAAAAACATGCATGCACGCCTTTTAAATAAAATAAAAATACATGCAAATCATCAATAATCGTAAGCATCCACCTATTTTCTTCAATATCATTATGAACTCATCATCTTTTTTCACAAAAACCTTACCCACAGCCGCAATATTGTCGTTGCACGTCTTATAAGAACATACATGCACACCTTCAAAGAAAAATTTTGTATTTTCAATTTCTTATCAAATTCTTTGGAACAACTATGTTTTGATTTAAAACATATGTGTTGTTTTTAAAATATATGTGCAAAAATACAATTATTGAAGGCATGCATGTATGTTTTTGGTGGTTCTCTCAGTTCTCGCAGTTAAAATGGTTCTCGTTTGAAAGTTACACTATATATATATATATATATATATATATATATATATATATATATATATATATATATATATATATATATATATATATACATATACATATACATATACATATACATATACATATTATTATTATATATACTACATGTACTTATAAGCTAGAAAACTCATTAGTTGATTTTCTAGAACTAGAAATTGTTTGTTTACGAACCTTTTCTTTTCCCCTCTTTTGGCCTTCTTGCACTCTTACGTTCAAACAATACTCATGTTGATGTAGAGAAATGAGTTGAAAAAATCTACGCATGAAACAAACTCCCGTCATCTCTTGCGCTCGTCTCCCTCTCATATTCTCGACTTATAAGCCCATATTATATATATATATATATATATATATATATATATATATATATATATATATATATATATATATATATATATATATATATATATATATATATATATACTTATACCTTTCACAACTCTCTCGATAACTTGACGTCTTGATTAATTTTATTCAAAATTATCAAGGAAATTTTAGTTGACGAAATGTCAAATTAAAATGTCAAGTAATTCTCTTCGTGCGAACTCTCTCCAACGTATTTTTGATTAAATATAAATCTAATATATATATATATATATATATATATATATATATATATATATATATATATATATATATATATATATATATATATATATATATATATATATATATATATATATATATATATATATATGTGTGTGTGTGTGTGTGTGTGTGTGTGTGTGTGTGTGTGTGTGTGTGTGTGTGTGCGCGTGTGTGTGTGTGTGTTTGTGTGTATACTTATTTTTATTTTCAGAATTAAAGCCGCGAAAAACTGAATTTTAGCCCGGCGGCCCCCTTAAAATTAAGGGGACCGGCAGGCTTAAAAGGGGCGGCCCCCTTAATGTTTAAGTGGGCCGGCCATATGATGCTTTATACCCGATTTTCCTCCTTATTCCACTTGCCAAACACTCCATATTTCACTCCCCATTCACTCCCTACCTGCTGTGAACGAATTGCAAACCCAAAACCATCAAAAACCCACTTCCAAATCACCCAATTCATCTTGTTTTGCTAGGGGCAAATACTTATAACACTATTAGCAACAAGTATTGTTGTTTTTTCATAACACATTTCTTTTAATTTCATCTAATTTGGTCATAATCATGATTAAGCATTTTATTTCAATTTCTCCAATTTTATTTTTTCTTTCAAATTGAGTCTAGGATTTCCATAACTAAATGCTTCCCTTAGGATTAGAATGTATAATTAACACTAGAAACTAATAATCACAAACCTTCTTGTCAAAATTTTTTGAAAAAGCTCATACATTCATTTTAAATCTTTTCTTATATAAATTGTTGAATAATGCTATAAAAACTTGTTAAAACATATCACATTATGTTTTCATAACTTATTAATTCTAAAAACAAACTTTTTTGATGAAGTAAAAATATTTTGTTGTTTTGATAAGAGGGTGTTTGGATCATGTCCAAATAGTGTAGAAAATTATTTCAATTTAGCCTTTATAATACATTGTCAAGAATATAAGCTTAAAACTAACAATTTAGAGTTGTCAAGATATATAATTCATATATATATTGACATTTTGGTAGTAAATTTTCTAGATAAGGAAGCGTTTGGTTTAACTAGAAAAATGGTATTTTTGAGTCAAAATATAAACCATCTTTTTCGAAACAAATCACTTGCATAAGAAACTCGTTAGAAATAGCTAGTTATACAATCTAATGTATATCTAGCAAAGTTTCATGATATATTAAGATGTTTAAAGGGGCGTTTCGATTATCCCATAACAACTTGTTAAACATCGTAAAATATACCTAGAACGAGTTAAAATTAAAATAAGGAACATAGTAAACTACTTCTTAGGTTTAAGGTCTTAGAGTCGAAGTATGTTTACGTTCCACATATGTCTCAAAAACATTTACTCCACATTTTTTTACGATATATTTATTTTAATTTTATCTTATTGTTATCGTGTTTAGGTGAAAAAAATGCCCAAAGTCATTACCGAAGATATCTCCCTAACCAAAAACTATATTCCCAAAGTCTCACAACTTCCCACCACCTCTCCTTCCATTGCTCATTTCTATTGTCAAATTGAAGATAGAAATATTCATGAAGGTCGTGTTGTAAATCAAGCTTACTATCAATCCGACTTCATTGAACGTTTGTTTACAAACATCCGTTTTGAATGTCTTTACCAAATAAATGAACACATCATTCCTCACTTTATTCTCTACTTCTATAGCCAAATCAAGGTATAAACCGATGATTTTGGCTCCATCTTCATCTCATTCATGATCCAACATGAATTCATTACTCTAACTCTTGCACAATTTGATCAAATCCTCCAAATTCCTTTCACCGGTCAATCCGTTTTCACAAATGAATGGGATCTTGGTGCTCTTCAATATTCTCGTCCAACTTTTGGTCCTTATTTCTCCGAAATTCCTTCTCCACTCGAAATTCGTCAAATGCTTGGGTTAACTCGTGAAACTACCACTCGAAAAATCAAATCCAAAAATGTCGATATTTCTGAAAACCAAATTCTACTCAAAGAATTAAGCCCCGACATGAAGCGTTGGGAAGAACTCATTTGTGAGAATGCGTTTGGTACCGGAGACCACCGTGACCACCTCCCGGCTAGCCTCGCTCACATGTTGTATTGTATTGTTGCCGAACAACATTACAATTTAGCTTATTTCTTTATCAAGCGTATTGAACATGCAAGAGCTACTCCTAAAGCAAATCTTCCGTATGGAATGTGTGGAAAACTAGAAGGGGGTTGAATAGTTTACCGTTTTTAATTTAATTATCTTTGAAACTTTCGTGTGATCAAAGATCTAAACAAAACACAATATATAATAAGCAAGTATAAAGAAATAAACGATCAAACCACAACACGAGTATTTATCGTGGTTCGGCTACAAGGACTCTTTTTCCTTGCCCTACGTCCACGCCCCGAGTATCCAACTGGAGAGTTTCTTTCATTAGTCAACAAGCTCCTTTCACCGGCGGAGAAAACCTTACACGTCGCTTACACAATTACCGACACTAAGCTAGATGTCGAGTTCTTTTACAAGGGTACAACCACTCCCATTAGTTCTTTTACAAGGGTACAACAACTCCCGTCACACTATGTATTTTAAGGCCTAAAATACTAACCGATCACAACTGAAAACACACAATCAAATGAAGTGTAAACTACACAAAGTCTACACGATGCTAAGCTAACAAGTCTTGCAACGTTGTGTTGAATACTTGTAACTTTATATGTACTTGTGAACTTCTTTGCTACAAAAGAATCTTCACACAAAAATGAAATGTTAAAGGGTTAGATGAATGATATGAATGTGTATGTGTAAATGTAATAAGAAGTGATAAAGAAAAATTCTAACAAATGGCTTGGTATTTATAGCAAGACCTTCAGCAGCTCTGGCGGATACGGCGGAACCCTCAGATGGGTTCCGCCCGTGTAACTCCAAGGTTCCGCAAGGTCTGTTAGAAGGTTTTGCAATAAATCATTCCAAACCAACCAAAGTCACATCAACTTATTTCTAGTCAAACACTTACTTGTGTAAGAAAACTTATGGTGAGTCAAACACACAATCTTTCCTTAAATGCATATTGATGTGTTTGACACAAACTTACAATAAATGGGATGTGGAATTTCTATTTTAAGAAATATAAAAATGTTGTGTTTTATATGAAATGTAAGTGTAGCAAATGTCTAATTATGCAAGTCTTTAAACTAAAATTATGTTTTACTAAAAACTAAAGTTTACATTTTGTCGTTAACAAAACTTAGCAAAGATCAAAAATATAAATAACGTTTTTAGGCGATATTTGTATTAACAATCTCCCCATTTTTGTTGATGACAAAACATAAACTTTGTTTTTAAGTAACTCACAAATTTTAGTGTTAAGACTTAAAAAAAAAATGTTATATTAAACTTGTTTTACTTAAGTGATGAAAATCATTTTAAGTTTATAAGTTTATATATCTTTCTCCCCTTTTTTGTCGAAACAAAAAGAAGAGTAGCGAAGCGGAACTATGCACGTGCTCCCCCTTGGTTGATACTCCCCCTAAAAGGAGTGCCAAGATGGGAAACATGGATTTTGAACCTACAAAAAAATGGTTAGTTGGTGATAATGACACATAATCAAGCTTGTAGTCACCTTACTATATGAGAATTTAAGCAACCACAATCACAACGCATATATAATCAACCAAAAATGCAAATAAGATAGTAGTAAAAGATGTCATTTCAAGTAAAATTTGACTTTATAAAAGTCAAAGACAAGAAATGAAAAATATCCTCCTACTTCTAAAAATAAAAATAAAAGATAAAAAATAACCAAGAAATAAAAGAAAAATAAAATCCTACTTCTATAAGTAGAAGTCATTCAACATATTTCCTAAATGGGGCAAAAGGCCTCCAAACTTGGTCTAGGATTGGTTTGGGTGGGAAAGAGCATCCAAACGCTCGATGATGTGTTGTATAGCAAAGCGGGTTTCATCATGAAATTGGTGAAGCAACATCTTAATTCTTTCACCTATTTTGAGCATTTGCTCACATTGTGAGCAAACATGGTGATGAGTGGGTGGAAACTGGTCGTTTGATGATGGTGGTGGTGGTGGGTTGTTGTTGGTTTCTTGAGTGGAGGATGGGTTTGGTATGGAGTCAAGCAAGGTCGTTTGAAATTCCATTGCGTGATGGAGGTGATTTTCGACCATACTTTGAATTTCCTCATAAGAAGGAAAGAAAGACTCAAAGAATTGGGATTGGGAATGTGGTGGTGTTGGGTGATCATGTTGTTCAAAGTTAGGTTCTCCATATAGAGGACTGTGGATGTCTTTGAAGATAGGGTGAAACAACAATGGTTTTGGGTGGTGGTACTCTTGTTGTGGTGGTTGGTTGTGGTCAAAAGGCTCATTTTGGTCAAGCAATGGCCTTGGTTTTTCATTTTTCAAAGGTGGTGGATTTGTTGATCTTGGTGGAAGATCATTGAGATCTTGTACAAAAGGATGTGGTGATGTTGGAGGAGACCCAAATAACTCCATTGGTTCTAGTTTAGGTGGTAGTGGTGGTGATGGAGTTTTGGATGGTTGGGTTGGAGTACTTGATGGAGTTGGGTCAATGGGTGATTTTGTTGGTGGTGGAGTGGTGAGCTCATTGGGTCCTTTGGGTGATGGAGATGGAGATGCAAGGTTTAGAAAATGTTCATTTTTTATAGGTAAGGAGAATTCATCCGAGGATGAAGAACTTAAATTGATTGTGTGGTTTGACCAAAGTGGTTTGACACTTATGCGGGCGGTTCTCCGAATGGGTCGAGATGGTTGAGAGGTGATTGTTGACTTTGTCATTGTTAAAATGGTTGATTAGAGGTTTAGGATCAGAGATTGTGATGGTGATGGTGTGATTTAAGGGTGTTCTAAGATGGTTAAATTTATAGAGGTGAAGAAGTATGGGAAGGAGTGTTTGGATTTGATGTTTAACCATACAAAAATGGAGGTTGCTAATGATTTGGAAGATTAATGAGGGTTGTCAAATCATTGGAAGTCAATCCAATGAAAATAGTGGAGGAAGAAGACAAAGATTTGCACTAAATGCTTAGTGGTTTTGGCAAATTGGTTGAAGGTATATGTTTCACGGATTGCAAGGAACCTTTGGAGGGGTTCCTTCCCTTATGGGTGAAGGTTCCTTGAGGTGGTTATGGCTAAATTTTAAATTTGCCGGGAAATGGTTTTCTATGAGTTTTAGAGGCTGAGAATCAATCTAATGATGTTATAAACTAACAAGGGATGGGTTTCTCACCTAAAAGATTGTTTTGAAGGATTGTGGAAATTGAGAGTTTGAAAAATACAAGAAAATTTGCAGGTTGTCTGGTGGAACCCTGAGGTAACACAGGCGGAACCTTCCTGAGGGTTCCGGCTGATCCGTTGGGCCATTTCTGGAATTCCAGAAATTTACACTGGTGGAACCTGTTTGAGGGTACCGCCAGTTCCGCCAGGCCTGAAAAATAAGGCAGTCCGCATTTTAAAGTGCCGAGACGATTTTCAAAATTTTCAAAAATTCCTAAAAACAAAAATCTATCCTATTTCTGGTTAGGAAAAGCAAAAATTAGACATGTAAACACTCTTACCATAGGACTTTGACCAGGGGCTAGCGAATTTCACTATACTTAGTGAAATTTTCATAAACTTGAAAATTTGACAACATGCCAAATGTTGTCTTCCTGCATCATTGTTAGTTCATACAAGTTCCAAATGTTACCAAATATCCCTACAAACACATAAATTCATAGAACACATTGTTTAACTACCAAATAGTTCAAATAGCACCTTGTGCCAAACACTCCTAAACACCCGCTCTCATTGACGGTCTATCTTCTTCTTGAGCTTTCCAAGGAATCTCCTGAGATTTTTGAACATCCCCATTGTTTGCTTGAACTCCGCCGACTCATTTGGAATATCCGGAAGTTGGGAAAGGTATTCTAGAGGTAGGAGCCTAGAGTTGGGCAAAGTCTCATCTTTACTCATTGAGGATGATGATGAGGACGTTTTCCTTGGGCTTTGTAGACTCTCTTATCACTTAGTGGGACAAAAGTGTGTGGAATGAGAGAGTAGTCTAGGTGAAGACCTCTAGGGGTTGTCGGAATAGGGGAAATGAACCTAAAGAGACGGGTCAAGAGCATTCCATACGGCATAGCCGTTGTGCCTTGCACGGGAATTTCGGCCATTCTCTTGGTCATGTAGTAGGCAAGGTTGAAGGGTTGCCTAACAGACAAGGAGTAGAGCATGTAGCAAAGGCAAACATTGATATGATCCCGGTTTCCTATGGTGCTAATGACATTGGCTCTAAGAAGTTCTTCCCATTTCTTGAATTGGGGCTTGAGTTCATTGAGTTCCATACCATATGGGTCCTTGTTGACCTCATTTCCGGTACGGGTTCTCCTAGTGTTGGTGGTCCTAATGAAGAGGTGGTCACGAAGTTCATCCTTGGACACAAGAGGGGTATCATAGGGATGGATGCGGTCAATGAGTGTGTCAAGAGTTGAGAGGGAATGCTTGTCAAAGTAGATGCAAGTACCACGGTTTGGGATACCTAGGATTTGAGCAAATTCATCTAGAGTGAAAGAGTATTGATGACCACTAGCCATGAAGTTAATAGACATGCGACCATACTCATCCGTGGAGAGAGTGACGGATGCATAGAATTCTAAAATAAACCTAGGACAAATAGGCTCATTTATCTCTAAGAGACACTCAAAGTTGATGGTGGCAAGTTTCGTGTGAAGTTTTATACCTTCTAGGAAGGATGGGTCAATGGTTCTACCCTCATGGACATATCGTTTTTCTAAGGCTTTGAAAATGTTGATTTGAGCTTCCGTAAGACACTTGGTTATGTGGTGTTTGGGTAGGTACTTAATGGAGTCCTTGTGGTCGTAATGGGTTAGAGGAGGCATGATGATTCCTAGAAAAACAAAATTTCACATTTTAGTCTAAGTAAACGACTATTGTAATGTGGATGTTCTAGTGTGTGCCTATATGAAAACAATGTGGATGTGCAGTTATCTTGACTCATTTTGATGCTCAAAAACGTTTTAGAATGCAAGTTTTGTTATACAACAAAAGATAACCCAAGCGCTCCTAGTTCAAGGTAGCTTCGTTTGAATGTACCCGAAAATACATATTGGTTATGTATTCCCTTTAGCATTCAAGCGACATTATGCAAGTGATGTTTTTGAACATAACATTTTGATTTTGTATTCACAATGTGAGACGAAAAAAATATTTGTCCTATTTGTGAGATTTTTTTTTTTTTTTTTTTTTTTGCAAGAATTTGACATGGGGTGTTTTAGTAAACATGTTAATAGCTTATAATAATGCAATTTCTAACTATGGGAAACATGATTAGTTTTGTTAAGCACCTAATTTCATGCATGAGTTTCTTAAGTTAATGCATAACCCCAAGTTTTTGTTTTTGTGCAAAAATAGAATTCCTAGACTCAGATCAGGAGTGTAATCATGTTTAGAATACTTACAATGATGATTGATGAGCAATGTGAATGAAGGAAGGACCAAAAATTCGTAGTTGTGGATGAATGGTGAAGTGAATAGTAGCAGTTTGGAAGTGGTGGTATGAGATAATGGGTGTTTGGTTTAATATAAACTAAGAAAAAGTTCTGCAGGTCGGCGGATACAGCAGAACCAAAAAGAGGATTCCACCCGTTTTGTCTGAGGGTTCCGCCGACACTGCTGAGAAAAAGACTTATTGGTTTGTTTTGATTTTTGTGATTTTTGTCTAATGTCTAGAACTACAATGTAGGTTCCATGAGTCCTAAGCCTAGCCTAAGAAGGTTAAAAGGTTCTCGTTTAATAGGTTTTGTGAGAATGTCGGCTATGTTGTCTTCGGGAGAAACTTTCTCAATTGAGATCTTTCCTTTTTGAACGTTATCATGAAGGAAATGATGACGGATTTCAATATGTTTGGTACGAGCATGTTGAACTGGATTTTTGCTAAGATCAATGGCTCCTTTGTTGTCACAAAGAATGGTGATGTCGTTAAGTTGAATTCCGTAGTCGACAAGAGCTTGCTTCATCCAAAGAGCTTGTTGACATGCCTATCCGGCCGAAACGTATTTGGCTTCCGTTGTTGAGATAGTGAGAGCCGTTTGCTTCTTAGAGAACCATGAGGTGAGACAATGTCCAACAAAAGTACAAGTACCAATTGTGCTTTTTCTATCAACATAGTCACCGGCATGATCCGAGTCGGCATACACTATGGTGTCTATTCCCGTTCCTTTGGGATACCATAAACCTAAATGTGTAGTGCCCTTAATATATCTAAAAATCCTTTTAACGGCTTCAAGATGAGTTGTCTTAGGATCTTCTTGAAAACGAGCACATAGACAAACACAAAACATAATGTCGGGTCTACTAGCCGTTAGGTAAAATATACTTCCAATCATACCTCTATATTTAGTGCTATCTACGGATTCACTTTCCTCATCCTTGGTGAGTTTTGTTTTCGTGGACATAGGCATTTTGATTGGTTTAGAATCTTCTAATCCAAATTTCTTAAGCATGTTCTTAATATATTTAGATTGGTTAAAGAAGATACCATCTTCTAGTTGTTTAATTTGGAGTCCTAGGAAAAAGTTGAGTTCTCCCATCATACTAATTTCAAACTCGTTATGCATGATTTTTGAGAAATCGTCGCATAATTCTTGACAAATTGATCCGAATATAATGTCATCAACATAGATTTGGACTATGATAATATGTGAACCTTTCTTCTTAGTGAAGAGAGTATTATCGACTAAGCCCATGGTATACCTATGGTCAACTAGGAAGGTTTTAAGTCGATCATACCATGCTTTTGGAGCTTGCTTAAGTCCGTATAGAGCCTTTTTAAGTTTGTAAACATGATTAGGTTTTTCAAAATCGATGAAGCCCGGTGGTTGAGCAACATACACTTCCTCATTTATAAACCCGTTTAAGAATGCACTTTTGACGTCCATTTGAAAGAGTTTAAAATTGTGTGCACATGCATATGCAAGTAAGATTCTAATTGACTCGAGCCTAGCAACCGGAGCAAAAGTTTCATCGTAGTCAATGCCTTCTTGTTGATTATATCCTTGTGCTACTAGCCTAGCTTTGTTTCTAGACACAATTCCAATTTCATCCATTTTATTACGAAAGACCCATTTTGTTCCAATTATTGTTTGACTCTTTGGTTGAGGAACTAATGTCCACACATCATTTCTAACAAATTGGTTTAACTCTTCTTGCATGGCTATTACCCAAGACTCATCTTTTATGGCTTCGTTAGCGTTTTTCGGTTCAATGGTTGACACAAAACAAAAGTCGTTACTTTCATTTTGGGCTTTAGATCTTAGTGTTCTCTCATTTATTTTTCCTATGACATTATCTAATGGATGACTTTTGGATTGTTTAACATTAACAATTTCTTTGTTTAATGGTTCATCTTCCTTGTCATTTTCTAAGATCACTTGATTTTCAATAGCTTTACTTTCAACTAAGTCATCATCTACCAAAGGTGATGTCTTAGAGGGAGGTGGACTCTCGTCGAATGTTACGTTCAAGGATTCCTCGACTCTTAAGGTTTCTTTGTTTAAAACAATGTAAGCTTTACTATTTTGTGAATATCCAAGAAATACACCTTCATAAGACTTTGGGTCAAATTTGGTGAGATAATCCTTGGTGTTAAGAATAAAGGATTTACTCCCAAACACTCAAAAGTATCTAAAGTAGGCTTTTTACCTTTATATAGTTCATAAGGAGTTTTATTCAAAAATGGTCTAATTAAGACTCGATTTAAAATGTACATTGATGTGTCAAGGGCGTTACACCAAAACTTTTGTGGAATGTTTTGTTCATTAAGCATTGTTCTACTCATCTCTTGCAAAGTCCGGTTTTTACGTTCTACTACACCATTAGATTGAGGAGTACGTGGAGCCGAAAAGTTACGAGTAATACCATTTTTATCACAAAAGTTTCCAAATTGAAATTCATTATCAAATTCACGACCGTGATCCGTTCTAATAGACACAATACTAGACCCTACTTGATTTTGAATTTTCTTACTTAGAATCTCAAATTTATCAAAAGCTTCATTTTTACTTTTCAAAAATTTTGTCCAAGTATATCTTGAGTAATCATCTACTATGACCAAAGTGTAGAAGTTACCTTCATAACTTTGTATAGCGGATGGACCAAATAAATCCATATGCAAAAGTTCTAGACACTTAGATGTGGAAACCATATTTTTAGCCTTATGGTTATTATGAACTTGTTTATCGACTTTGCAAGCATCACAAAAGTGTTGGTCATATTTCAACTTTGGTTGGTTTTGAACTAAGTCTTTGGAGGAGAGGTTTGAATTAGTCTCATGTTAGCGTGTCCTAAACGTCTATGCCATAAAGTTGAAGATTCATCTAATGAAGTAAGACAAAGTTTGTCTCTAGATGTTTGATACATCTTCATGACATACACGTTGTTCTTAAGAACACCTTTGGCTATGGTTATGCCATCTTTAAGTATTTTACTTCCATTTTCACTAAAAAGGACGTTATACTTATTACGGAAAAGTTGACTAATACTAAGGAGATTAAAACCTAAGTTATCAACATGAGCTACATCATCTATAAAAAGAGAGTCATGAGCGATTGTACCTTTTCTGATGATTTTGCTCTTAGCTTTACTTCCAAAAGTAACATTACCTCCATCACATTTGTGATAAGTTGAGAAGAGGCTTTTGTTACCCGTCATGTGCCTTGAACAACCGCTATCTTTAATCCATTCATCCGGTTCCAAACATACTTTGAGGCACACATATTTTATGAAAAACACTCAAACATTGGTCCCCAATTTCTCATGGGTCCATTTTGGTTAAACATACCATTAACTTGGTCCAAGTATGAAAATAGAACATAAGGGTTCCATGAAATGTAATTTGGAGTTTGGTAATGTCCAGGAGTGTTTTGGTTCCAAACATGTTGGTAGTTTGGTCGTGTGTTGTAGTTACTCTTTGGAAAGGGGCGTTTGGGAATAGGAGTCTTAGGTTTCAGTTGAGTAGTTCTAGTTCTAAATTTGTTTTTACTAAGTCCTACTCCAGTTTTAATAGCAGTTTTTGTTTCATTTTTATATGTGACTTTAACAAATTTTGAACGATCCGACGTGGAAGCTGTCACTACTGCTGCAGACCCAGCGGAACCTTTGGGTTCAACGGGTGGAACCCTATTTTGGGTTCCGTCTGTTCCGCGGGCTGCTGTAGCAGTTTTGTTAGTTTCTTGTGCTTTCTTTTCTTGTTTTGTTTGACTCTTCGAAGTTTCTAATTTCATGAAACCTAGTCCTGTTTTATCAAATGGCGACTTTTGAAGTTTCATAATTTCATCCGCACAAGAAATACTTTTATCGAACTTCTTAAACTTTGTGGTTTGTTTTAATAGATCATCTTGAGTAATTATGAGTTTCTCAATTTCGAGTTTAAGCTCTTCACATGATTTGCACGATGTGTCAATACCTTTACTCTTTTCTAATCTCTTAGCTTTTTCTTTTAACTCATAAACTTCATTTTCTAAAAACTCCTTTTTAGTTTTCAAAAATTTATTTTTGTTTATGATTTTTAAGCTTAATTCACAAAGTTTGTTATATTCTTTTTGTAAGGTGTCATCATCAATAGAAGAATAAGATGAGTCGGAGAGTACCTCATTTGAGTCGTGAGCCATGAGAGCAATTTCATCATTCTTTGGCTCATCGTCGTCTTCTTCATAGTCACTCCAAGCACTACTCACAAAAGCTTGTTGAGACTTGCTTTTTGGTGGTTTTGGACATTCTCCTTTGAGATGACTTGTGTCTCCACACCTAAAGCATTTCCTTTCAACCTTTCCTTCCTTATCATCACGATCTTTTCGGAAGATTTTCTTGTCATCTTTAGGTTGCCTTACAAACTTCCCTCGTCTATGAAAGAACTTCTTGAAGTCTCTAACGGCCATGGCATATTCTTCATCATCACTATCCGAACTAGATTCTTCATCATCACTTGATTGGACTCTAGCTTTCAAGGCAATGGACTTAACATTTTCTTTCTTGCCTTTAACTATTTCCGAATCTTTTTCCATTACCATTTCATGAACTTTGAGGTGTCCAATTAGCTCGTCAAGTGACATGCTTGAAAGATCCTTTGATTCTTCAATTGCCGTCGCTTTTGCTCTCCACTTCGGATGGAGTGCTCTAAGGAATTTCCTGACAAAATTCTTGCTACAAAAAGATTCATCAAGTGCTTTTAGTGAAGTAATAATAGTGTTAAACCTAGAAAATGCACTATCAATAATCTCTTCTTCAGGAATAGCAAATTGTTCATATTGTTGAACAAGAAGATCAATTTTGTTATCCTTAACTTGTGAGTTTCCTTCATGAGTGACTATTAAAGATTGCCAAATTTCTTTGGCGGTTTTACACATAAAGACTCTTTCATATTCTTTCTTAGGCAAAGCATTGTAAAGCATCATTTTAGCTTCATTATTTTTAGCAAACAATTTCTTTTGATCTTCATCTTTACTATTCGTAGCTATATTATCACCATCAATGATTATATACCATAAATCTATATCTTTAGATTTCACGTAAGTTTCAAATCGGTTTTTCCAATATATAAAACCATTTGCTTCAAAAAGTGGTGCTCTTTGCATAGATTGCCCTTCTTTGTAATTTTCAAAATCCATAGGTCGTTACAAGTTTTAAAACACAATATATTTTAAAAGCTTGAGTAACATAGCTCTTGATACCAATTGTGGAAAACTAGAAGGGGGGTTGAATAGTTTACCGTTTTTAATTTAATTGTCTTTGAAACTTTCGTGTGATCAAAGATCTAAACAAAACACAATATATAATATGCAAGTATAAAGAAATAAACGATCAAACCACAACACGAGTATTTATCGTGGTTCGGCTACAAGGACTCTTTTTCCTTGCCCTATGTCCACGCCCCGAGTATCCAACTCGAGAGTTTTTTTCACTAGTCAACAAGCTCCTTTCACCAGTGGAGAAAACCTTACACGTCGCTTACACAATTACCGACACTAAGCTAGATGTCGAGTTCTTTTACAAGGGTACAACCACTCCCGTTAGTTCTTTTACAAGGGTACAACAACTCCCGTCACACTATGTATTTTAAGGCCTAAAATACTAAATGATCACAACTGAAAACACACAAGCAAATGAAGTGTAAACTACACAAAGTCTACACGATGCTAAGCTAACAAGTCTTGCAATGTTGTGTTGAATACTTGTAACTTTATATGTACTTGTGAACTTCTTTTCTACAAAAGAATCTTCACACAAAAATGAAATGTTAAAGGGTTAGATGAATGATATGAATGTATATGTGTAAATGTAATAAGAAGTGATAAAGAAAAATTCTAACAAATGGCTTGGTATTTATAGCAAGACCTTCAACAGCTCTGGCGGATACGGCTGAACCCTCAGATGGGTTCCGCCCGTGTACCTCCAAGGTTCCGCCAGGTCTGACAGGAGGATTTGCAATAAATCATTCCAAACCAACCAAAGTCACATCAACTTATTTCTAGTCAAACATTTACTTGTTTAAGAAAACTTATGGTGAGTCAAACACACAATCTTTCCTTAAATGCATATTGATGTGTTTGACACAAACTTACCATAAATGGGATGTGACATTTCTATTTTAAGAAATATAAAAATGTTTTGTTTTATATGAAATGTAAATGTAGCAAATGTCTAATTATGCAAGTCTTTAAACTAAAAATATATTTTACTAAAAACTAAAGTTTACACTTTGTCGTTAACAAAACTTAGCAAAGATCGTAAAATATACATAACATTTTTTTGGCGATATTTTTATTAACAGAATGTTCCTCACTCGTCTCTATCGTCGTGTCATCGAAAACTATCCCGATCTCGTCGTCATAGTTTCCATGGCTCATCATCTCATCAAGAGGATGATGAAGAGGATGAATATATTCATCGTGCCCCCTCTCCCGATATGTTTGTTGATGACTTGGAGGATCTAAACTATACCGATTACCTTTTACCACCTCCGTCCGAACAAACCAACTAAGTACTATTTGAGTGACAAACCAAGTTGGTTAACCAAAACCAAAGGATGCATGAAGAGATGCGAGGAGGCTTCAAGTCTATTGCCAAGACGCTAGGAGGATTGTTTCGAAAGAAGAAGAAGTGATGAGGAGTGTTTTATTTGCTTTGGATAGCTATGTTTGTCGAACTATTATGTTTGTTGAATTATTATTACTTATGTGCTATATTTCCGATATGTATTCGGAAATAGTTATGTGTTGCTATGGAGTTTGGTATCTTTAGACTATAACCTTGATGACTTATTATTATTATTAGTTGATCTACTAATATGCATGCATGCCTTTTTATATCTGTTATATACTTGCATGATCAATATATGTTTATATATGCTTTACATGCTTTTCTAATTGACCAAAACGAATATGAAATGTTCAAATAGAGCTTGCTGCAAACACAAAACTAAAATAAACCATTTCCAGAAATTTTTCAAATTTTGGTCGCCTGGTGCATCACCAGATGGGCGGCCCCCTTAAAATTAAGGGGCCGACCACTATTTAAGGGGACTGGCCATCTGGAACAGTTTTTACACTGTTTTCTTTTGCTCCTTGTGACTCCTTTTGCTAGTCCCAGCTACCATTTCCCTTAAAACTAAACTGATTTTGGAATCTAAACATGCATTTTCAAATTAATTCCATTTCTAAACATTCTTTCATGCTATAAACCCCATACACCTTTCATCCACACTCCATCATCATCACAAACTCAACCAATTCATCATGTCATCACCAAAAACCACCACCTCCAACAAAGCCAAGAAGCAAAAACTTGTTATCATCCCACCAAAACAACTTTTTATTGATCTCACTAATGAAGACAATACCACTCCATCACCACCACCTCAATGTTCATCTCCTAGTGCTCCAAATGCACCATCCAGAACACCATCAACACATGGAACCTCTAACTCTTCCATACCATCATCATCATCCATCAATGAATACATCAACAATCACTTATCACCTCCACCAAGAATACCACCACCACCACCTATTGAAAATGCTTCCTTAGACATCACTCTTTCACTATCACCCATCACACCTCTTGATGCACATTTTTCACCATCACCACTCAACCCACCAAACTTCAATCCCATCCCATGGAGCCTACTTGAAGCTCATGGTGACACTTGCCTTTGTTGCATCCATAACCGTACCATCATTTTTGGCCTAAGAGATGAAATACACTACATGTTTTCATATCTTGAAAGCTTGTTTCCTCAACCTCCACCAACAATATCCACACCTCCACCACCATCATCAACTACATCTCCACCTCCACCTCCACCAACATCAAACACACCTCCATCAACACCATCATCTCCACCTACAACATTGCTTCCCTCCAACTAAGCATGTTTAGTGTTTGGAAAATAAAATGTTTCAACGATTTTGATGGCAAGCTCTAGGAAAAATACTTCTATTAGAGTTTTCGTTGTTAGTTATTTTGTATTCTTGTAAGCCCATAGGGCTTTAGTTTATTGGTTGTCTTGTTTATGCATCTTGGATGCATGTTGCTTGTATTCTTTAATATTTAGTTGAAGTGTTCCTTTCATGCTCATATTGCTTGTTACACTTATATCTATATATATTTGTTTCATGCTTCATATATATTGTGTTATCTAAATATTTTTGCAAGCATTCCATATCTCGACTTGTCTTGTAACCTTAAAACGAGAGGGAGTACACATCAAGGGGGAGCTCATCCAACATCGGGATAACCTTTTTGATGTTCACAAAAAGGGGGAGAAGTGATATAAACTCACTAAATACTTGCATATATAATAAATTTTGATTTAATGAGTTTGGATTTTGTAATCATCAAAAAGGGGGATATTGTTGATATAAATAATGCGTAAAAACGTTATTAATATTTCTCGATATCCCTATGTTTTGACGATCACAAAATGTAAAATCATTAAACGTAAAATCATTACGTAAACAAGTATTTAGTGACAAAATATCATTCATCTAACTAAATCACTTAAGGTATGAATAAACAATTGCCTAATACATTTTATGATCAAAGGAATGTGTATTTACTAATTACAAATTATATAAAATGGTATAAACATTTTATATATTTAGAAAAACACTTTTGGTAATCAAAGGAAAATGTTTAATTCATAATAAATATATGAATTCAAATTTTTAACCAAAATTAGTTAAATCTGCACCAAATAAACTTTCCCCAGAAAAGATAAAACATTCAGGCCGTTACAGGTGGGCGGCCCCCTTAATTATAAGGGGCGGCCCCTTTAATTTTAAGGGGGCGGCCATGATTTAAAGTGGTCAGCATACGCTCCTGTTTCAGAATCTTTTGCCTATAAATACTGGTTCAAATCTGTAATTTTTTCTCACCTTTTGCACTAAAACTTTCTGTCCAAATCCTCTCAAATCATCCTCCTAAAACCTTTGATCATAAACTTATTAAGTTCTTGTTTTCAAGTGATTCATTCCCTCATCATTCAAAGTGCAAGAGAAGAATACTCCTTTATTATCAAATCAAGAAGTATTGAAGATTAGTTGTGTAGTTTGTATATATTTATTGTAAAATTGTGTAGTGATTGTAATAAGTAGATCTAGGTGGGTTTGTGAATCTAGTATAGAAGAATTAGTGGTGTGAAGAAGAAGTAGTGAAGTTGTGTGAAGTAGTAGTGGTGTGTAGAAGTTGCGAAGAAGGTGTGTCTAGTCGTGAAGAAGTCGTGAGATTGGTTCTAACTACTATTAGAACTCGACATTTAGCTTAGTGTCGTAAATTGGTGTAAGCAAAAGTTGTGTAAGGTTTCTCCGCCACAAGGGAGTTTGTTGACATAGTGAAGAAAACTCTCGAGTACGTGACTCGGGGAGTGGAGTAGGGCGAAGAGGTGCTTCGTAGCCGAACCACTATAAATCCTTGTGTTGTGGTTTGATCTTTCTATCTCTATCTTTTCTTTACTTTCATACTTATATTATAATTGTTTAGTTAGTTAGATTAAATTGTTTACATTATGCAAGTGTTGAATTTAACATAAATACGAATCGAAGTTTTTGAAAACAAAGTTTTTTAAAATACTAAATTGACGTAAAACTATTCAACCCCCCTTCTAGTTTTCCAAATTCGCTTCACGCCTTCATGAACTTTAAGTTCTCGGGTAGGTACTTTTGTTGGTATTTTGTTTCAAGATCTATGATGTATGACACTGAGGTCTTGTGTTATATTTTTATGTTCAAATCAGATAATAGATTATAGTTTTGGTTTTGTTGTAAATAGTTATATTGATGACGTGAGTTGGAGTGGGGCAGAGACGAGGTTAAAAGTTGAATGGGGTGATTTAGTTGTAAAGTTGAAAGTTGAATGGGTTGTTTCCAAATGTGGTTACTAGAGATAGCCGTTGTTTTTGATACAGGGGGTTGATAATGAGTTAGAAAAGTTTAAATGGTATTATCGACATCTTCTCACGGGCTAATATGATTATGATAAAGTGCTTCCAGTTAATGCTTCATATACACAATTTTATGCTGATTCCGATGAGATCGCAACTATCAGTGGGAGAAATGTGTACATCAAGGTGAGTTCCAACAAGTTCATGTGATCGGGTTTAATGATTATGTCATAGATTGGTTGATTCTATATCCTTCTCTCGCCTTCTTTCTACGCACTTCTCTATTATCCACCGTCATCAATTTCGGGCAACAAATTCAAGATGATTAGTGCTTCAACTTGTTAGTTCGGTGTTACCGTTTCATGTGTACATCATGAACTGATTTGTTATATGTAAGATAACTGGAATGCATTTGGTGAGATGAAGATGTTGATATTATATTCCCCCCGAAAGGACAACCATGAAGAAGGTCGAGTCTACAGTCTGTTCTACATTTTCCGTTGCGTGATTAGAAGACTAAAGATGTTAATCAGAGATTCATCAGAAGACTTCTTCGGACTTAGCGCATTTATCAGAAGAGTTGTCAGTTTAAGGGAGAGCACTAATTAGGGGAGAGTAAATAGGCCAGATTTAATCCCTAATTAGATTTGCTCACATTGTTCTTCTACAAGTAAAAAGATGGTAGCTGAGAAGTTTCATGAAGCAGAAAGGATTAATGAAGTTTGAAGACCATGAAGACATTCTCAGAGCTGATGCACTTATGTTTTGTATTCAATTTTACTTGTAGGGAACGTTGTAAGCAATTCCCGTATAACATCACTTTGGGGATAGATTGTTAGCATTAAAAGTGAAGCCATTATTGGGAATTGCATTAGCTTCTTACTTTCTTATTCATAGGGACTAAATGTGTCAACAATGTAAAGTATTGCACTTAGTTTCCTATAAATACCCTCCTAGTTGCAACTAGGAGGGGTGGATGTCTCATTGTAATATCACAAGGTAAGTGTGTTTCTCTTCTTTCTCTCTAGAAGCACATACATCTTCCCCTTTCTCTAATCTAATATACATCATGTCTTTCTGCTATTTCGAGCATCCCCGACCCCCCGAACCACATAATTCAACAATCTTTCGGTCCTACACCCTCATGTGAAGACTTCCCAACGGGTCACCCAAACCAGTACTATTTTCACATGAGCACGCTTAACTGGCAGTTCTTAAGAACTCCACCCGCAGTAGACCACAAAATACGTTGTGTATAGTAAGGCCAAAATATTACTTATGTCCATAGCATCTCCCTTGTGTGTTACCTGATGTGTGGATGGTTATGTCTTTGACACCCGAGGTTGATTTTGGGAGCCCTCTGTTTGTCCCAAATAATGTCAGTTTTAATAAACCACAAGTTAAAACAGTTTAAATAACAACACAATATAACTTTTCAATGTATAACTCTTTATTAATATAAATCAAAGAATTATAAAGTATTGTGCGGAAGAACACTTAATTGAATGATAATGTATAACCAACTCTCGAAGCATGCAAACTTAGATTACTAAGTTTGCAAGTGAACTTATAATCTCTAAAAGATTTCTGTAAGTTCAATCAGGGAGTAAAAGCACTTCAAATAGTTCAACAATTAGAATGTGAAGCGACAAGTTGTTGCTAGTGGGTTTAGGTAGGTGCGTGTCAAAAATTTAATGGAAAAAAGTACAATAAAGTACATCTTCTATTTAATACATTTATATTGAGAAAAGCTTATTCATTGCTTTTGTGAATAGTTCTGTCAATTGTTCACTGTTTATCGCCAACTTATACATGTTTGACTTTTCACTAAATCCTGCTCAAATATATTAGTGAAAAGTCTCGCCTAAACTTTAGAGAAATAAGAGCTAGCCTCTGTTGGCTAGTCAAAGAGATGAGAGGTTTATCAGGGTATTGTCACCCCTAATGAACCTTTACACTTCAGCTAGAGTTCTTTCTACATCTTGGTTGACCCGCGTCAGCTAGTGAGTATGTCTTCAAGTAAATTTGACAATGTCTACGACTTGAACTCGGCTAAGGTTGCTTGTTGCCTTCTTCTATCAGCGAGTCTCTTGAGTTGCTCTCTAATTTATTTTCAGAGAGTCTTCTTTACTTAGTTTAACTTATATTTAAATCATAGTTAGAGACCATTAAACACTGAATTGACTCAACACATGCTCTAATTGTGAGACTAACGATGCATTTTCTTAACAAGTTCAACTCATTGAATCACCACACAATCAAAATTAGAAAACGAACCCTCATCAATTTAAGTGAACTAGCCTAATCCGCTAAAATCTGGTTCATCACCACCATTAGAGCGAGTTAGTTTTCTCTTATTTATTAGACAACTCGATAAAAGTTGTTAGAGTTTGACAATCAAATAACACATAATGCGGAAGCTAGGATCAAGTATAACACATATAAAGATTAACTAAAACATAAATAGTAACGTACCCGATGCACATCAATAAACCTTGAATCTTGTGTATAATAGATCAATGATAAACCCCTTACCGTTTTGTTTATCGATCTCTTGATAATTACTATAGTGAGTAATTACCTCGTTCTTGTACACACAAACTACCAACTAATAAAAGGTTATGCAAGTAACAAACACTTGTTTTTGTTTATAACAAAAATCGACCCAAACACCCTTTAGGGTTGTTGTGCCGATCGGCCAAGAAAGAAAAGAGGAGAGAAAAGCTTTTAGGGTTTTGTGTGTGTGCACAAAAGATGTGAAAGCTTTACCCTAGACCTTGTATATATACTATTGTAATCTTGGGGAGCAAGCAAGGCTTGGGTCGACCCTCCCTTGGGCTTGATCGACCGGCCATACACCCACAAGGGTGTTCCGGATCCTTCTTGCTTTCCAAATTACATTCTAGTCCTTTTTCTTTCGTTACTAATGATAGTTAGTACTTACAGTTAATATTTAACAATCATTAAGTCCCTCAAGTGTTAATTTAAATATATATTCGATACATATATCATATATATTAAATATACTTTTATTCTTGTTTGTAATGTGTGCAATCCCGAGGTCTCGGGTTCGATACTAGTCATTTACTTATTAATATTTATACGTAACTTTTAACAGCTCCCACTCGTATATCTATTAATAGTAAAATGACATTGGTTGGCGTCTTGCAACACTCCAATGCCCCTAGTTCGACTCGAGCTAGGTTTCCTGGAAAACCTTTAATGATTCATCATTATAATTATCCTTTCGTTACTAATACTACATTAATAAAGATGTGAGGTTCTTTATTAAATTCTGTTTCTCGTCTCTTTATGATTGAACAAAATTACCAAAACATCTGAACGTATTCCAGATAGACTTTGGGCGTGGCCACGCAAACATTTTGTCAACCCTACGAGGGGCCCAGCAGTATTAAACTTCTGAACAAATCAGAAGGAACAAATTCTCTCTTGACTACAAGAATAACCCATGAACTTCGCAACACTTCTGAAAACAACCCTTATGACTTCTAATTACGGTAAGCGGTAGATTGCTCTACAGAAATGCACTACATCCATGACACTTATCTGGTATCTCAAGTCTAAGGACAACTTTAAATATGATTCTCACATTAAATATTAAATCATATTGTTGGGATAAGTCCAATATTCAATTCATTGAATATCATGTGAAATTGGTATGACTACGCATCAATATACTTTCAAGTATATTCTTAACCAATACTCAAAATTGTCTTAGTTTAATGATATTCCCATATCATTAATCGACAACGGACAATTTAGAATACTAACTTATTCATGGATCTTAAACATGCAAATATAGGACATATTATTAAGACAATGAATAAATAAACATAAACAATACTTTATTTCATTAAAATAATAATTGTACATTACATCCCTTATCCAAATACTAATCACAAATGGGCATGAAACTTTCAGCTAATTTAAGTCCTATTCCTTCAGCATGCTTGTAAAGCTTGGTGCCAGGTAAAGGCTTTGTAAATTGATCTGCCAAGTTTTCATCTGTGTGAACTTTGAGCATTTCGATTTCACCTATTTCGACTTGTTCTCGAACATAGTGATGCTTAATTGGGAAATGTCTGGTGCCTTTCATGATTCCAGGTTCATTGGCAAATGTAATTGCAGCTGAGTTGTCACAATACATTTTCATAGGCCGTTGAATCGAAGGCATAACCCCAAGCCCTGAAACGAACTTCCTAATCCAAACAGCTTCCATTGCAGCTTCTGAATCAGCTATATACTCACTTTCTGTAGCAGACATCGCTAGTACACTCTGCTTTCTGCTCCTCCAATCCACAGCTCCTCCATTAATGACAAAAACATAACCAGTCTGAGACTTCGTATCATCTTTATCACCTTTCCAAGAAGCATCGCAGTAACCTGTAACATCAAGTTCTGCAGATGGAGTACCCCCATAAACTAAGAACATCTCTTTAGTAGCCCTAAGGTACTTAAGAATATTCTTAACAGCAGTCCAGTGTTTCTCACCTGGATTCTGCTGATATCGACTGGTTAAATTCTGAGCAAACGCCACATCAGGCCTTGTGCTTTTCACCGCATACATAATAGATCCCACAGCCGAAGCATAAGGAACTCTCTTCATGCGTTGTACCTCTTCAGGTGTTGAAGCACATACTTTCTCGCTCAAGCCATGTTGTTCTTGCATCGGCAAATATCCTTTCTTGGAATTTTGCATATTGAATCTCTTCAATATTTTATCGATGTAAGCACTTTGGCTTAATCCAATTAATCGCTGAGATCTATCTCTATATATCTTGATTCCCAGAATAAATGCAGCTTCCCCTAAATCTTTCATAGAAAAACAACTTCCAAGATATGCCTTAACCTTTTGCAAACTTGGAATGTCGTTTCCTATGATCAATATGTCATCGACATATAATATAAGGAAAATTACATTACTCCCACTTGCTTTGTGATATACACATGGCTCATCAAGATTTTGAGTGAATCCATACTTCTTAATTTCACTATCAAATCTCTTATTCCATTGTCGTGATGCTTGCTTCAATCCATAAATGGATCTTTTAAGCTTGCATACACGATTTGGGAATTCTGGATTCACAAACCCCTCAGGCTGCGCCATATAGATGTCTTCATTTAGGCGACCATTTAAGAAGGCGGTTTTGACATCCATTTGCCAAATCTCATAGTCATAGTAAGCGGCTATGACTATAAGAATCCTAATAGCCCTTATGTCAGCTACAGGAGAAAAGGTCTCCTCATAGTCAACATCAAAAGTTTGAGTATAGCCTTTAGCTACCAAACGGGCCTTATAGGTGTGTACAATGCCATCCATATCAGTCTTTTTCTTGTAGAGCCATTTACTCCCAACTAACTTGGCACCCGGAGGTAGGTCTACTTCTTCCCAGACTTCATTGTCTTCCATGGATTGCATTTCCCCATTCATAGCAACCTGCCATTTTTCCTTTTCAGGACCATTCATGGCAGCTTTATAACTTGTAGGTTCATCAAGATCTCCTACCAAGTTATCATCACACTCCATGTTAAGACATAGACGTGTTGGTGCTTCACAGTTCTAGATGACCTGCGAATGGGAATCACTTCAACTTCAGGTGGAGGACCTAAACATTTTTGGTTCTTCAGGAAGTTGGCTAGTGTTTTCAGAAGGTGCTACATCTTCATGATCGTCTTCCAGATCATATACTCTCCCACTGAATTCTTGAGATATGAGCTCCTTTTCTAAGAAGTCTCCATACCTTTCAACAAAAACTTTGTTCTCAGTTGGGTAATAAAAGTAGTAACCCATAGTTTCCTTAGGGTATCCTACGAAGATGCACTTCACAGATCTTTGTTGGAGTTTGTCTACTGAGTCACGTTTAACATATGCCTCACAACCCCATACCTTTAGATAAGACAAGTTAGGAGCTTTTCCAGTCCATAACTCATATGGAGTCTTATCAACCTTCTTTGTTGGAACCATATTAAGAATGCGAACCGCAGATTCTAAGGCATAATCCCAGAATGAGTAAGGAAGAGTTGTTAGATTAAACATAGATCGTATCATGTCTTGCAATGTACGATTCCTTCTCTCAGATACACCATTTTTTTGTGGAGTATATGGAGAAGTAAGGTTCTGGACAATTCCCTCCTTTGCTAAGTAATCTATGAACTCCTGACTCAGGTATTCACCACCTCTATCGGATCGAAGAGCTTTAATCTTCTTTCCAAGTTGCAACTCTACTTCTGCTTTAAACACTTTGAATGTTTCAAACACCTCATGTTTATGTTTAAGTAAATAAACATAACCATAACGGCTGTAGTCATCCGTAAATGTTAAGAAGTAGCTAGCACCTCTCCTTGACACATGTCTAAGTGGTCCACACACATCTGTGTGAATAAGACCAAGTAGATCATTAGCCCTTTCAATCCTATTTTTAAAGGGTTTCTTTGTCATCTTCCCAGCAATGCAAGATTCGCACTTATCAAATAATTCATCATTGATCTTTTCTAAAAGCCCATCATGTTGCAGCTTTTTCATGCGATCCTTGCAAATATGAGCAAGTCGACAATGCTAAAGATAAGACGAATCCAGACCTTTCTTGATTCTCTTATTATTGATGCTATACATTGAATTATTATTAACAAAAGCATTATCATTATCATTCATATCAATTTCAAAGACACCATTCACAGCAATAGCATTAAAATAAAAAACACCATTTAAAGAAACTGAAATTCCATTGCTAGAAATAGTATGCTCAAAACCAAGGTTTAACAAACATGAAAATGAAATTACACCTCTAACAATTGACGATGCATAATGACAATTATTTAAAGATAGTACTAGGCCCGAAGGCAACACTAAATCATAAACTCCTATAGCTTCAACTCCTGCATGCGCTCCGTTACCAACGTGCAAGAATTGTTGTCCGTAGGCCAGCTTTCTCTCAACTCTAAACCCCTGCAAGGTATTTCAAATATGAATGCCACATCTCGTATCATATACCCATGAATTCAATTTAGGAGTAAGAGTGAATAATTCAATCATAAAGAACGCACCTGATGAGCTGGGGTTACCAGCTTCATTCCCCTGCTTCTTCTGTCGCAAGTCATGAATGTAGAGAGGGCAATTGCGCTTCCAATGACCCTTTTCATGACAATGGTGACATGCCTGATCCTTCTTGTTTGGCGGATTCACCTTGTTCTGCTTAGGCTGATGTTGCTTCATCTTGGGTTGAGGTTGATAGGCCATGACCTGCTTGCATTTGTTACCTTTCCCTTTGCCTTTGTTCACATGCGATTTCTTCTGGATTCTCCCCCCATGAATCGCCAACACTTGCGGGGTAGGAGCCTTGACCTTGGCTGGTAGACTTTTCTCATAATCAACAAGCAATGCGAGTAATTTTGAGACTGTCTTCCCCGAGCAGTGCATGTTAAAATTCTGCACAAAACCAGCAAAGTCCTTGTTAAGGGACCTGTTGATCAAGTGCACTTGCACATTGTTCGGGTAACCAAATCCAATTTTGTGAAGCTGATCAAAAGATTCCTTCATCTCAGTCACATAATCTTCAACTGGTTTACCATCACCATGCTTGCAGTTGTGTAGCTTGTCAAGTTCATCATACAATTCAACTGCAGGAGATTTCTCATAAGACTGCTTAAGTAGATCAAGCATATCTTTAGGGAAAAAGTACTCAAACTTCTTTTGTAACTGAGCACTCATGCTAGTGAGCATTAAACAAGCAACCTCATTAAAATTAGCATGCTCCACCCACCATGCCGCCTTAACTGCTTCTGGTTCAGTAGCAGCAGGCTCAACAAGGCGTTCCTCGGTCAAGTAATCTAGCTTTCCGGACGCCCTCAAGACAATTCTGAGCGAACGGTGCCAATCATTGAAATTCTTTCTAGTCAATTTTTCTCTTTCAAGATGACTCTTGAAAGCAGAAATCAAAGTTGGGTTATCGGGTTGAGCCATATCTACATATAAAAGTTCAAACATTAGTATTTTCGATAATAAATATCTTCAAGAAAATAAAATACCCATAGCTATATTCATATAACTACCAAAATTTCCTTGAAAATCTAGGATCCAACTTTACATAGTTTCACCACATCAGTTGATCTGCTAGTGGTGAAAGTACAAAAGATAGTAATCTGTCGAACAATAATTGGCAAACAAGATTTCCAATTCCTAGATCATTATGGGATTTACATCAAATTGATTCATCAATTTGCCTTGTAAGCATGTTTCATCCCATCTCATGCCTTAAGTTCTAGGTCTCACGCACAACTTAATTAAGTCGTCTACCTTAGAAACTGTAAAATTACAATTATGGTCTCACGCGTTAAAAGAATTTTACCTTGTTATAATAATTTAGCCTAGGTCTCACATTTACTAAATTAAAATTCCAAGTGTTCCTTATAGATAGATGGCATGTAACTTAAATTTTTAAGGGTATTAAATTTTGATATGTAAATCAAAATATGTATAAAGATGCATGCACTCATCTTTATAGCATAAGTTTTCAAGAAAAAAACTTTTTATTACCAATTCGTGAAATTAATACACAAAGTTTTACTTGAGGTTTAATAAACCCTAAGATGACTTTCTACAAGAATGATTTTAAAAGAAATTCGTTTAAGACGTTTTCAAGATTGTGATAACCAAGGCAGACTCTAAGGCTCTTTTCTAAGCCTTCATATCACGATTATGAATTTGTCTTAAAAGAGTTACTTTTAAAAGCATGTTGTACAAAACATCAATCAAGCAAAAGTTTATGGATTCAATCTCAAAATCATGTAATAAAGTATGAATCTTGCTAGTCTCGCCTTGGAGCGAATTACCGTGCGAAGCGAACCGTTGTTGGCACTTAAGACTCCGCAAGATTCAATCTTTATCACTTTAGAGTTTCACCATTATTAGTCCGTATTATTTTCTTTATGAAAATCACTCTTTTTATTGCTTACAACTAGTCCAACAATTAAGAAACAATAAAAACAAGTAATTTAAAGAAAAACATAACAACTAATTATAATTGAAGTGAAACAAATAGCCACATGCAATCCTTATTAGAAAAGATCCTAATAAAATCAAGTCTAGGTATAATCACGCATGTAATCAACTAAGGCCTTCTCCTCTTGATGGAAGAGAGTCACATACATTGACGAATCAATTGCGTAGGCCAAAGCGAATATACACACCACATAGCATATAAATTGATTTTAATATATATGTATTGGAGTCTTCCCCAATTATAGATCTATCTAAAACATGTGACAAATAAATCAAAACAACAAGATCCATGACTAACATGCATGTTTTGTCATGGATTAAACCTAACAATTAGCACATATGTCACAAGATACGTTCACATAACCGGTTAAAGACCTAGGGTTTCTAGTGATTACAAATTAATCAAGTTAAACCACAAACCCTAATTAGGGTTTTATGTGGAAAATCGACCCCCCCCCCCCCCCCAAAAAAAAAAAATTAGGGTTAGGGTTTAAATTTAAAAAAAAAAATTAAAGAAAAACCCTAGATCAAAAACATGTATCTAAAACAATTAAAGATTCGATTTTTTTATTACGTTTTAGTAATCAATTACATGTTTTACATGGCTCGTGATGCCACTGTTAGAGTTTGACAATCAAATAACACATAATGCGGAAGCTAGGATCAAGTATAACACATATAAAGATTAACTAAAACATAAATAGTAACGTACCCGATGCACATCAGTAAACCTTGAATCTTGTGTATAATAGATCAATGATAAACCCCTTACCGTTTTTTTATCGATATCTTGATAATTACTATAGTGAGTAATTACCTCGTTCTTGTACACACAAACTACCAACGAATAAAAGGTTATGCAAGTAACAAACACTTGTTTTTGTTTATAACAAAAATCGACCCAAACACCCTTTAGGGTTGTTGTGCCGATCGGCCAAGAAAGAAAAGAGGAGAGAAAAGCTTTTAGGGTTTTGTGTGTGTGCACAAAAGATGTGAAAGCTTTACCCTAAGTTCTTTATAGATCCAACTTTTACCATAGAACCCATCAAGCAATCTTATCCACTCATTTTTTTTTATCAAAATAAAAAAATAAACTTCCACCATTTTTTTAAAACTTAAATATTTCGTAAACCGTAAATCGTCAAGTTACAAAAAAATACCATCGCGATGAGAATTGAATTATCTTTCTATAGACATGCATTGTTATATACTTTCGATGAACTTTTTTTTCAATGAACTTTTTTTTTCGCCCAGAAAAATCATATATGATTCGTAAGAATCATATATGATTCGATTTTAACAAATCATATATGATTCTCACGAATCATATATGATTCTTAAGAAATCATATATGATTCGTAAGAATCATATATGATTCGTAAGAATCGAATCATATATGATTTTTTACGAATCATATATGATTTTTACGAATCATATATGATTCTTTCTGGGCGGAAATTAAAAAAAAAAAAAAAAAAAAAAAATTGTCGAAAGTATATATAACAATGCATATCTATAGAAAGATCATTTAATTCTCGTAGCGATGGTATTTTTTTTTTTGTAGCTTGAAGATTTACCGTTTGCAAGATATGTATGTGAAAAATATAAATGGGTGAATATGATTGGTTGATAGATTCTATGGCATGTATGGGTTCTTCATGGATCTCAACTCCCTTGTATATATACTATTGTAATCTTGGGGAGCAAGAAAGGCTTGGATCGACCCTCCCTTGGGCTTGATCGACCAGCCATACACTCACAAGGGTGTTCCGGATCCTTCTTGCTTTCCAAATTACATTCTAGTCCTTTCACTAATGATAGTTAGTATTTACAGTTAATATTTAACGATCATTAAGTCCCTCAAGTGTTAATTTAAATATATATTCGATACATATATCATATATATTAAATATACTTTTATTCTTGTTTGTAATGTGTGCAATCTCGAGATCTCGGATTCGATACTAGTCATTTACTTATTAATATTTATATGTAACTTTTAACAAAAGTTATGACTCGCAACTTCTGACACACGACATTAATAGTACACCTTTCTAATATTAATCTATAAAATATATAAAAAGTCACATAAATTTGCTTTTTTGTTGCTAATTATTGGTACATGTACCAATTATTGTACGAAGTTGGTAGTGTTTAAGCCTATGATCAATTATTTAGTGTGTATGTTGCTGACAGGTTAGGAGGTGACTGTTGAAAATTACGAGGACTATGTTGGCTCACGGAGAATAGAAAAAGGCATGGGTTATAATAACCCTCTAGAATTTTATAAGCCATGGGTTATAATACCCCCTATAATTTTATAATGACCCCGTCTATTTTTTTTTTTTTTTTTTTTTTTTTTTGATTTTTATAATTTTGTTTATATCAAAAAGTTATAAACCTGAAAGTGTGGAACAAAAAATATAAAGTTTAATATGTCAAACTCTTAAAACTGTCAAAAATACGAAACAGAAACTGACAAAAACTGGGCTGTGCTAAAAAAAAAAGGGGGACAAAAGAGGGAGACAAGGGGCTGACACCCTTGTCCCCCGTCAATATAGTACATCCCTTTTATAAGGGTTATACTATAAAAACGGGGGGACAAGGGTGGGGGGACCCTTGTCTCCCTGTTTGTCCCATATTTTTTTTTATCGCAGCTCAGTTTTTGTCAGTTTCTGTTCCGTATTTTTGACAATTTTAAGCGTTTGACATATTAAACTTTATATTTTCTGTTCCGCACTTTCAGGTTTATAGCTTTTTAATATAAACAAAATTATAAAAATAAAAAATAAATAAAAAAACCACCCCGTCTTTTTAAAAAAACAACCCCCGTCTTTATAAAGTGGGCCTTTTATAATGATCCCCCTATTTTTTTTTTTTTTTATTTTTTTTTTTTTTAATTTTGTTTATATCAAAAAGCTATAAACCTGAAAGTGCGGAACAGAAAATATAAAGTTTAATATGTCAAACGTTTAAAATTGTCAAAAATACGGAACAGAAACTGACAAAAACTGGACTGCGCTAAAAAAAATAGGGGACAAACAAGGAGACAAAGGGCCTGACACCCTTGTCCCCCGTCAATATAGTACAGCCCTAGAAAAATATTCTATATTTAGATTTAAGATAATGTAAATGAAAAAATAATACGTATATAAAAAATCAACAACCATGTGGTCTAGTGGTAAACACTTAACTTGTTAAGTGTGCCACTAAGAGAGTTGTACCGGATGGGTGACCATCCGGGAAGTCCTCTTTGATCACAGGATCTGTTGATACTAGGCTTTTAAAGTCTTTCAATGAAGGTTTCAACCCACTAGGGTTCGAATCTTGAGAAGGCAGGGTTTACTTCAAATTAAGTGTCGTTTCTTCGGGCGGCTTAAGTTGAAGGTTTTTCCCCTATCGGGTTTCGAATTGGTCAAGGATTTCTCCGAAAGAACCGTTAAAAAAAAAAAAAAAAACTTTTGGAAATAATTGGTTCTTTGACTGCACATGGGGTTCTCATGCACTTTCGCCATTTAAACTTCTTTCTTCTCATCCAAGTTACTAATGAACGAGGTCCGTATCACAAAATGTTAGCAAAGGATTTCGCATTAATGTATTTATATAATGTTTGTACCTCTACCAATTATCTAAGCATTTACTATATACTAAAGCAAAGGGAATATTCCCTCTAGATTCCCCTTTATAAAATATTTGATAAGTAATAAAATAGTATTCAGATGTTAAAAATAGTATATATGCAATTATTCGGGATATATATGCAATTTTGTCTTAAAAATAATAATAATATTATGTAGTTAGCAGGCCCATGAAAGCTGGCCCGTCGGGTTGTTTGGTAACATAAAACCAGTATCTTTACTACATATAATGGAGAAATGGTTAAAGTGAAATTGTAAAAAGTTGAACTTTTGGTCAATCCCGATTTTACCCCTGCACATGTGAAACTTCTTCTATACTCTTTCTATGCATTCATATCATTCAACAAACAAACATACTCCTCCGAACCAAAAACCTGGTACACTTTTAATTATCCATTCAAATCTTCTCTCATACTCCTCCGATTCAAAAACCTTTATTAAAAACATCTATATATAAATCGATTCATATTATAAGAAAAGTTTGATTCAAGAATTCGATTTTTACTTATTCGAGGGATTATGTGGAACGATTGCTAGGTAAATACGATTATCTATTTTTTTGTTTCCCGACTTTATTTTTAATACAATTATTCTATTTCGATTCATATATATGATATAATTCCATTGATTCTGATTAATTATATTTGTGTTTAATGAGAACCCTAATTTTTTATTTTGGGGGAAATCACCTTGATCGATTCAAAATACAATATCCTTTTGATGGTGAGCGTATATTGACGCTTGGTGATCTTGGTTGCAGGTATCCTTTCAAACTTAAAATGAGAGTACCTATTTTTGCAGTTGATAGGACGCTGATTAAAATTCTATCGGATTGGGTATTTTTGTCGTATTTGATAAAATTTCTAAAAATTATTTTTTACTTATTATGATAAGTATATCTAAAAAGTTTTTTTTTTAAAGTATGTTTTGTTAGATATTGAGTTGGTGTATGTTTTGTTGTTGCAGAGTCACAATTGATAAAATTTCTTAATGAAGTTCAACACTGGGTTCTTGTTTCTTTCTTTTAGGTTGACAAGCTTGGGAATGAAACTCTTGTGAACTGTGCAAAGACAAGCATGTCTTCAAAGCGTTTATGAATTCTTTGCAAATTTGGTATGCCTTTTACTGAATGTTTTTATTTTTACGGTGTGTTTGTGTTACTGTATAGTTTTATTTTTGGGCTTAAACTTATTCTATAAGTAGCTTATGGCTTATGATGAATCTGCTTATTAGCTCTTACTAAGTGTTTGGATTGGCCAATAGTAAAAACGCAAACTAGAAGAGTATACTAATGGATTAGCTAAATAAGCCCATAAGCCACAAAAATGAAGCAGATTAAAAATCCCGTTACTAAGCTCATATACCTTATATGCGCCTATAAGCTTATCCAAATGTTAAGATGAGCTATCTTTAATAAACAAGCCATCTTTACTGAAAAAATAACATGCTTTGGTTGCATCTATAGGTTGTTGAAGCAGTACAATCTGTTAAAATGACAAATTCACGGGGATAAGTCAAGTATCCAATATAGTTAAGCATTAGCAAAATAATTTTAATTAAACAATAATAGTTCATTATTGAGATGTGAAGTTGCAATATTTATTTACAAAAATACTAACAAACCCCCTCTAAAATAACTATCATATGTTTACATATCACAAATATTACACAATATTTCGATTCCTTTAGTTGTCTGCACATATATGAGCTGTTATTTGCAACATGATAACTGGGGTGACCAATTTTGTTGCTGTTTAGGGGATCAATTTTCTTAAAGCTCATGGAAAAATTGCTAAAGAAAGCTACTTGTTGAACGGTTATGCTCTTAACACCGGCCGTGCAGCACAGGGAATGCCAATGAGAGTTGCTCCTACAAGGATCGCCTGTCTCGATTTCAATCTTCAAAAGACAAAAATGCAATTAGGGGTTCAAGTTTTAGTCACCGGCCCTCGTGAGCTAGAAAAGATTTTTCAAAGGTAACCTGACTTAGCTCCTAATATTTAATGCTACAGAAATCTCTTCATATGCTAAGATCTCTATCTCTATATGTGTGCAAATTTGACACCCAACTAAGTTCTAGAATATGATCGTGTATTTTACGAGAAGCTGATGTGACAAAAGAAAGAATTGAAAAGCTTCTAAAAGTTGGTGCTAATGCTGTCTTAACTACGAAGGGAATTGATGACATGGC
Organism: Artemisia argyi; assembly: GCA_030686995.1. Taxonomy (NCBI): domain Eukaryota; kingdom Viridiplantae; phylum Streptophyta; class Magnoliopsida; order Asterales; family Asteraceae; genus Artemisia; species Artemisia argyi. Next base: position 109,138,581 of record CM060690.1, on the reverse strand, counting down.
ACTCAAGGAAATCTATTATTATTTTGGACATACAATACTCGAGATATGTTTCAAATGAATATGTAAATTTCTTACACTTTTCTTGCATAAACTCAGTACTTTGTGGAGGTTGGGGCAATTGCCGTGCGACGAGTCCGGAAAGAGGATTTACGCCATGTTACTAAGGCAATAGGGGCCACCGTGGTGAGCCATTGTGTGATGATCATCTGGTTTGGGCACAGATGTGAGCGTATATATGAATGTGTGACGGGTATTCAGTGATCAATGGGCTGGATTAAGCTATTGTAGCAATAAAGGTACATGTCCTGTGTTGCCATTTAAATGAGCTTACCGAGTCTGTGACTCACTTTGCAACATTTTTTTAACTTACACAAATAAAATTGGTGCAGCAATAAGCTGTTTAAAACTGTGATGTTCAGGCTACCATTGTAAAATGGCACTTCATCTCTAAGGTGATAAAAAAAATTCACAAAATCAGCAGTGGTAATATCTTGCATAGTCAACGCCTTCTGGAACAGGTATGGTGATTAACTTATTATCTTTGGATCGTGTATTTATGTAATATAGTCGCTAACAAGTTGGTTATTATTAATAGCGCAAATAACGCTCTTCTATTTTTTGGCTATTCAGCATCATTAGGTGGAAAGGTCAAGGTATCAACGCTGAACTTGATGGCAGTGCTTGCATACTTAGATCCACCTTCTTCAGGAATTTTCAATTATGGGTTCAGCAACACAAGGCGTTCCACATTGCAAACAGGTTTGATAGCTTGAGCTTACGATAGCATTCAATTTCACTAATAGTTTATGTTGTTGACGACTTGAGGTACAACACTTTTTGTATAGGCTACAAATGAGTTAAAATAAACTATGACAGGCTATAATATGAAATTTTGTAGGTTCAATCTTTTAAAACATACATAGAAAAGTTGAAGCAAAGGAGAAGGCAAACACGACAGCAGGACACACAGTTAAACTGGTCAGCTGGGGTAAACGGGTCACCGGGTTAGGAGCGTCAAGTAAGGTGTGTGCGTCGAATTAGGTAGGTCAATCAAGCGGGGTTCAGGTTATAGAGGTTAGATGGGTTATTGACAAGTCACGTAATTACATTGTACGTACCCATACCTGTATACGATTACCCACATTTTAGCACTGCATTATTAAAATTTTAAAACAACTCATCGTTATATTGGAACTCTTTTATTGGAAAAATATCAACCTGTCATTGTTACTTAAAAAGTTAAATCAAATGCATTGTTAATGAAAGCGAACTCACGTCACAAAGTACATATTAGAATAACTACTTATAGGGCTATTTGGGATTGCTTATTGAGACTGCTTATAGGGGTGTTTAGGATTACTTATTGAGACTGCTTATAGGGGTGTTTGGGATTACTTTAGGATTGCTTATTGAGACTGCTTATAGGGGTGTTTAGGTTTTCTTATAGGGTGTTTGGGATTATTTATTATGCAGACAACCATGGGTGTATCCAGTTTGGGGTTGTTTGTATCTGATGCTTTAAAGGATGATGGGTTAAGACCTTTAGTAAGTGACTATGGAAGCAGTCAAAAGGTAAGAGAGACCATTGGACCTGATAACTTATATTCACCCCCATTCTACCTGATTCACCATTTTGTAAGTTTTTATTTGACCCGCTGTTAGTAAAATAAAACACATATGACACTTTTGACCAATGCATAAGTTAATTCCCGTGCACCGACTTATTCCTCATTTTGTGTCCCATACACTTGAAATATATAAAGCTAAATTTAGTTACAATTCTGTTTTGATGGTATTAACTTATCTGTTGGATTGGAAGCGTAGGATTGTTTGTACTTACGAGAAAACGATTGTATATTTCAGATAATACAAGAATTGTTAAGAAGAACACAAAAGTGAGCCAGTCATTGATTCATTGGTGGTTAATTCGGGTATCCTGAAAGAAAAAAGATTGCCATCTTCAGGTAGCCTTAGAGTCAGAGGACAATCCTATAACATTTTAGTCTCTTCGAAAAAGGAACAACTAAGCCCACCCGTCTCAAGAACCTCAAGCTTAGTGCGCGTGGACTCATGAGACGACATGTTTCAAGTGGTTCACAAAGTTAGTTCTATGTAGCTTCTGCTCTTTGTTAACATTAGTTTATGTATATTTAATGCGACATAGACGCACCGACAATAAGTCTGTTGATTTCATTTTTTTGTAATGACATGAACACCTGTTCTTAGTCCTTGAAAGTAGTTTGCTAATGATTTCTTTTATATGGTGGTGGTGTTGTGGCATTCGTGAAACATCTTGCCAGTCTTTTTTTTATAATTTTTTTATGCCCTGTAAATTCACCATGGATGTGGTTTTGACATTGTATCATGTTATGCCAATTGTTTGCTACTTCTTTTCACCCCCAACGTGGTGTAACTTTTTTGTTTGAAGGTAAAGCGAATTTTGACCAACAAAGATGGTTGTTTCAATTGTAATTTATCTTTATCAAGTGGTATTAACGGTATCCAGAAATATTAATGTGTTCTTTAGAGATGTTGATGTTCCACCACCTATTCTTCTTAAAAATGTTTGACAAGCCTTGAAAAAGAAAATGAAAACAAAGTATTTAATTCATGATCGGGAAAGAATATTAAATTAAGGTCCGTTTGGTTTATAGGTTTTTCATGCTATGCCAATAGTAGAAAACCCACGTAAAAAACACCCCTTACTATACGATATAAAACTGCCCGATGCAACGCACGGGTATAATGCTTGTTATTGAGTGTTATCAAGCATATTAGTTGGGAAACAGACAAAAATATTGTATTGGTTGTAACTATTATTGTATGTTTTGCTAATAATGGAATTTTACTTAAAATTTTGTTAAAATTTTATTGGTTGTAACTATTATTGTGCGTTTTGTGTAGCGTTCAAAATAGAACGTGAACTGATCAGAATGTAATTGCAAACGGCTGTACGGTTGTACTACACGATAACTGTTTGCAATTACATTCTGATCCGTTCACGTTCTATTTTGAACGCTACACAAAACACTCACCACAATATCACAAATCGTTAATTATCTGCCGCTAGAAATTCCGTTGCTATGCACGAGTACTCGCCTAGTATAATAATATGGAACCAATAGGTCCATGTGAAGATATCAATCGCATTAGGATGCATGTAAATGTGAAATATTTAACACAACAAAATTCGCTTATAGGATGCATGTACACGCGTCGGCCACAAATAGCCCCGCCGCATCACGCGGGTAGCTTCCCACTCGTTATCTACTGTAAACCTGCACCTATGTTTTAACTTGGGCCAAGTGGTCTTGGGTTTTGTTTAACACGTAAATGATGTCACATTCCCACCTCTTGCAAGAAGAAATTTGGCATTTGAAGCAACTGCAAAGTTCAAAAACATCGATTTATAACAAACTATTTTACATCATGAAAACATGATATCGGTGATATATTTTCTTGAAAACTCAAGTAATTCCATACAAATTAATTTCATATTATTGCTTACAAAAGAATAAAGAGCAAGCAATACCAAGAACATGAACTCAACCTATAACAAGTTCCCTAAACGTAGTATATCATCCCAACTTCAATCAAGCTTATATGAGGAATATGAAGAGCAACAGCAGGCCCCCTGCAATTTTTACGAAGAAACGAATAGCCAATATCAATCACGAGCTTCTTTAAGTATGAAGAAGATCTTCTAGCCTTCACATACGAGTGTCCCATTATATAAGCAACTCCTGCTTCTTTAGCCTGTATTAACTGTAAAAGCTCGTCTCGAACTGCACCATCCATCACAGGACCTGATGATGGTAGTTGGAACCTCACTTGCCGCCTTCTGATTTGTGGGTTTTCATCATCGTATTCGGATCTTAAACGTTGTAGCATTAAAGATTTGCTACTTTGGATGGAACCCATTGAGTCCAGTTGGTCAGAGACGATCAAAGTAGTGTTTGACCTGAGGTACAGTCCAAGTTTTACTTTTTAAAGTCATAATATTGGACTTTAGCTTTAAAAGTATGAAAATTTTCAAGTGTAGAACTAGGAAATAGAAAAACTGACCTGGTGCTTATAACCGCCATTCGACCATCAAATGATGTGTTCTCAGAGCTCGAGAACTGAGGTTCGACAGCTTCCATTTGTATGAACTCTGCTATGCTTTGAATAAGTTGGTTCTCAAAGTTCCCATCATCTCTTTGGATGTCTTTATACCCATATCTCACAATGCACCTATACATACGGTAAGGTCTCGGGCAGATGCGTCCAATAAGAAAACGTTCTTCGGGTAAGACAAAAGGCACTGGAACGTGCTTAACACACACAAACACCAGAACATTGTGAAATGCGGGTAGATTTGTAACAAAATGTGAAAAAATTGAAGGAACACCCGTGGCAAGTTCTGAGTATATAAGGCCTATTCCGGGCACACGAACAATACCTAAACTGGGTCCTAGCCCAAGAAGCCATTTCAATGAAACTTTGTTGTGTAGGTCATGATTGTACTTTTTCCGGGTACCATAATGCCACACATACATTACGACCATAAAAACAAAGGCAAGTAAAAGGGAGACCCAACCTCCATGAGGAACTTTCATTATTGCAGCAGAGAGGTAGATACCTTCAATGAACCAAAAGCTAACAAGGAAGAATGCAGCGTATGCGACATTTTTTTGCCACACAAAGGCTATAACGAGTGCCATGAGAAAAGTTGTGATGAACATAACGGTCATGCACACAAGGCCTGCCACGAAACAATTGCAGCATGAGAATTATTCAAGAACTAAAAGAACAAGGTAGTAATTTTAACACATAAACATAAAAATGGGTTGACTTGGGAATTTCAAATCAATGGGTAATCTATTTAATATGAATGATTATTATGTTCATTATACCTCCCCCATACCCTGCTCAGGCGGGATTGGGTACTGCTGCTGTTGTATTAAGTTCATTATAACACCTCAAATGACATAGGAACTGAACAAATCAGTTAATTTGTTTTGAATCAGAAGTCAGAAACCATACCAAATCAAGCTAAACCAAAATGAAATGTGCAAGTAGGTTAATTCAGTCCGAGTTGCAACTTGCAAACACAATCACTATCACACATACACAAGCATAACAAGCCAAATGGAACATCCCTAAAGAGGAATTCGGATTCTTGTTTTGCAACTAATTATCTAAAATATTAGTCTTTAATATATGAATTAATAACAGTTGTTCTTTTAAGTATCTGAATGAGGGGCAGAGCTAGTAGGATGACTAGTGGGTGCTAGGCCACCCCTAATCAGCCCAGTTTATTCATTAGTTATATAACGGATAAGCTAATTTCTTAATAATATTTGAAATTAGCCCCCCTTGTTCCCATTGAAATTTCGAATAACTTAACCAATCAGATACAGCATCAAAATAAATTTGCTTGTCAAATTATTCTTTTCTAATTTAGTTTAGTTCCTAATTATTGTGGTTTTAAGCGTGGGTTAAAAGAGCTATAAATTCATTTTTGGAACGATATTTATTGCTATAATTTTTATGTTAAGTTCAGCCACCCTTAATTTTAAATCCTGGCTTCTGAATATGTAGGATATAATTGGTTTTGGATAAATAGTTTCACAACGACTGCCGAGAAACTGATAATTTAAAAATAAAACATATTTACTTATTTACCCCTTACAAATAACCAAATTCGCCAGACTTTCAGTTCCATTTCACAAAGAATTTCTAGTTTTTCACATAATATCTGTTTTAGTTGTTTCATGTTTTCATCTATTAATTTCTTATAATTAAAGAAATTTTCAGGCACTAAAACATCTGATTATCAAAATTCTAAAAATAAAAACCAACAGAAGCACACGCAAAACACATTTGATCATCTGAATCTGCAATATCACATAATCACTTTCAAAACACACACACACCAAGTACGAAAACAAGGATCTGATGTTACTTACCATATGCATTGCCAATAAGCGTAGTGTCTTGGAATCCAACAGCAATCAAAAGAGTAAGAATCATGAGGATCCAGTTGATTTCTGGTATATAAATCTGGCCAAACATGTGTTTTGATGTGTGGACGATTTTGACTCTGGGGAAACACCCAAGGGCATGGCATTGTTTTACAATCGAAAAAGTAGCTGAAATGATAGCTTGACTCCCCACAACAGATGCTAGAGTAGCAATCACAAAGACCGGCCAGAATACTGGCTCTGCAAGACAAGAAATGAGTGTTGAAAAAATAGCATGTGCAATTTCAACCCATATGCTTATAAATGGGTCGGTCTGGTTTAAGTTTTATCCGTAATAGGTCAAAATACAGATCAAGTGGGTTATTTTTAATTCATTAAACCTAAGTCATTATTAGAGAAATTATATTATCAAAAACTAATTTTGTAAAAAATATCTAAATACCAACAGTTCTTGAAGAATAGGTTCTTAGACACAAAGTGTGCCAAAAACTAACTGCTTTTGACCTATAGCCTTTTGAGTTTTGACCCATTACCAAATCCGACTGATCCGACCTTATTACCCCCTTTTTAGCAAACATCAAAATAAAGTATGTGCAAATCCGTAATGATAAATGGAAACAAGGGCTAACCAGGAATAGATTTATAGAAACTGTGTGGAATAGAAGTAACATTTTTAGACAAATAAGCAGCCTGTCCCATGTATTGTATGACCAAAATCGGGTATATGATCACGGCAAAAGCAAGCTGCACAAACGACCAGCATTAGATTAAAATTATTTCTATTCTAAGTTAACAAAAACAGATTCAGTAGTTTGTAACAAACAAAATACTGCAACTAAAAGTTAATTATGACAGCCTAACAGTTAGGTAATGGGGGATTTTGATTGCGTGTAACAACTAATTTAAAGATTGCTAAACTTCTGCCATGTGAAAAGGTAGGATGGATATTATGAAATCAAAAATTTGTGCAATATGCTTGGCAACATTGGTAGACTTACTCTTATGGAGAATGCAGTAAAATGGCCGAGATCAGCAAACATAGCTTCAGTACCTGAAAAAATGGAGATGCAAACCACAAAATGAGATCAGACTAGAGTTGGCAGAATGAGCAACTTCGGTAACAGGAAACAGGTTCAAGTTAAAATAAGTAATGACCAGCTCAGGTGAACAGGCAAACGACAAACACTTTATCTTTTCTTCGCTTAAGTTCTATAAATAACTAATATGTATTAAAAATCCTTATCTAGTTTTTGAAATTAAGTGATTTAGAAAATTTAATGCATTCTGAATACATAGTATGACTTTCGACATGCTTGACCAGTTTTATCACATTCCAGTTTACCTAATAAAACGTAATTAAGCTAAATGATCTATTAAAGGCAAAGTATTAACCAAAATAGCCGTTTACCCATAAACGAGTCAAATTGCGATTACAAAAAATGAATTGAAATCACCTAAACAAATTTCATTATGTGTAACAAATTCTATTCACCAACAATGTACATTTATCCCTAACTCAAGAAATCACATCTATTTAACCTAAAATCTTAATTTTGAACACATGATACAATCAATATCAAGATTTCAATACCTGTTATAGAAAGAAGAACACCCCCGAGAGACAGCCAGCCAGCACTGCCAGTCTTTCTAAAGAACGTGATTATATAATGTGGAGATAATGCACTGATGATCTTTGGGTTCCAATGTATGATATTATATAACCCGATACCAAATATTGAAATCAACCATATAATAACGATTGGAGCAAATACAATTGCCACCCGTTGAGTACCAGTGTGTTGCAGAGCGAATAGCCCAATTAAAATCACACATGACAATAAGAGTACTGCCCCTGCAATATTAAAAAAGAAGAAAATTACATAAAGAGAAAATCGACATGCCTCTCCTTGCCAACAAAGTTGCGACATCTTCCATTTATTGATTCTGACAGTTTTCTCAAGCTACAGTTACCAACTCATTATCATCATCATATATTAATCATTTAATTATTTCTGCTCTACTTAAACGGGTAAACAAATGAGGTTTTCCCCTGACACCCCCAAATGTGTACCTAGTGAGGTTTGAACCCTAGACTTCATATGAGGACATGAGGTACCTTACCACTAGGCCACTTTGGTCAAAATTTTGTATAATTTTGATTGCGTAGCCTTTTCTACTCCAATTAAAATGATCGATTTTTACAGATGAAAAATGCAACAAAAAAACGTAAATTTTAGAGTGTAGTTACCATGGGTTAGCTCAACTCCCGCGCCTTGAATTTGAAGACCTGATACTGCCGACATAACTGCAATAAGCAATTCAACATCATCACAGTCAAACCTCTTTTTCCTTGATAACTACCAAATATATTGTTTACCAGATGTCATAAAAATAAACAAATTTTACTTTTTTGAAACCTTTGTAGTTATCAGAAAACATGGCCCACTATCATTCTTAACTTTCTATGCATTGCAGGGAAGTTTAGATATTTGACTATTAATCAAACATTTTTCATATGCCACAGTTCTGATCAAGATTTTATTTAAAAATTCCAGCTAAAACATCTAGCTTTAAGTTACTTAAACTTAACAAGGGACATAGAGTCATTTCTTTATAATTTCAATGAGTGAGACTCCCTTGGTCACACATAAAATAATCTAAACTGTATTATAATACTAAATCTAATACGTATTAGATAAAAAATTTAGTATTGTTATATCCAAGTTGTTTCCCAGTAGTTTTTTGTATGCTTAAATGTAGGTATCATCTTTCCTATCCCAACGATAAGCAATACTTCTCATTAATGTAAATTGAAATGTACTAACCCGAAATTGCAGGAGTAATGACACCATCACCAATAACCATGGAAGCACCTAACAGTACAACAATGAGTAGAGATGTGCGCATCTTTTTATGTTTCTCCAAAAACCTCTTTAATGGTGAAGGTGACGGGGGTTGTGAAGGACCATATTTGTAACATGACAACTCCTCATCAGCTGCTTGTTGATTCGGAAGTAAACTAAACTTGGCATGCCTACAGAGTAGTGAGTATAGGGCAATGGTTCCACCTGCAAAAAACAAAAATACGTTCATCTCCTCATAAGTAGTAACAGAAGTTGAAGTTGTCACTCATAAGCTTATCGATACTTGTTCCAATAATAATTTTATCTAATGGCTTAATCGAGTTATATAATACTCCCTCCGTCCCATATTAAGTGTTCACTTTCAAAATGCACAAAGTTTTAGGAAATTCCACTAACTACACTTTCTACCAATCAAATATCATTTTTACCCACTAAAGTCTCATCTCATTGGTTGGAATACAATATGTACACTTAATTTGGGACATCCCAAGATTCTATTGTAGACACTTAATATGGGACGGAGGGAGTATAAATCAAGCGCAAAATGAAACCAGTCAGACATTGATCAATAGTTGCCCAAAGCATAAGTTTATTGCATAAGATCTCCAAAAACATTTAATCCCAAAAATTAGAATCTTGCCGACATAATACACTTTTTGTAATCACATTTGACACACTATCTATTGAGAACAAAAAGCATTGGGTGTCAACCCAAACTACCCAATCCACCCATTGTGCCACCTTTTACCACATCATATGTAATAACAGAGTATGTGATTTACAAAAGCAAAACAACATTTTGGCTCACCTTCACCATTATCATCGGCACTCAAGACAATTAAAGCATATTTCAGCAAAGAGATTAGAGTTAAGGTCCAGAATATCAAAGAAAATGCCCCAAATATAACTTCTGGAGTTTCATATTCCTCAAGATTGCCAACAAACACGCTTCTATAGACATAAAGAGGTGAAGTGCTCAAGCCTCCAAATACAACGCCAAAGCTTTGATATGCCAATAATAAATTCCGTGATAGACTCAAGAAGAACTGCAACCCAAAAAGTAACATGTTAAACTGTTTAACATTATAGACAGGAACTCTAGATAAATCCATAGTGATAAAAAGAACTAAAAAGTGATTCTGAATGCTACAGTTTCTACGAACATTTATTTTCGATCCATTTTATTGGCTCTTTAATGTCTAAAATCTAAATGCTGATAGTCATTCCGATCAAACTTTTAACCAATAGATTGCCAAATATATATATATATATATATATATATATATATATATATATATATATATATATATATATTATGGTTACTATTTTTTTCTAAAATTACATTGATTTCAGTCCACAAGAGTCCCTTCTTTAGTAACATTGTTTTTACAACCATTGCAATTTGTAGGGGTTGAGGGAGTATATATATAGGACCTACATAAATTACCTCTACGCAGGAAATATTTGATTAATTAAAGTGTTTTAACAAATGGAATCTGATTAAACTGCTGAACATGGTACCAAGATAACTGTTTCTTACAAACATAAAATGCAGATTATACATATCAGGAGATGCCATGTATGCAATTTCCCGTATACTATATAACACAAAACTAGTTAGCAGCTGAAACTCTGAACATAAATAATTTATTCCTCAAAATGCCAGAACTGAAGATCAGAATAATCGGATGAGTTAACTAATAACCTAAAAAGCCAGCAGTACTGACCATCAGATGGCCTTTGGCCTAACTGCTAATAACTAAGTCTATCGATTAGTGGCAGTCTTTTTACTCATTAATAACAACTTAACAAGGTGCATACATTTCTTCGTCAGCTGAAAAAAACTGTAGAAAAATAATCCAATAGCCAACAGAACATGTTGCAGTAGCTTTGTTAAGGAGCACAGAAAAATGTCACTTGAAGAATGACGTGTGGGATAGAAAATCACAAGATGAATATCTAGTGGCAAGTCTATGGAGTGTCCAGATGGATAATACATGTTATAACTTTCTCTAGAAAAATTTCACTATTAACCATAAACAAAAAAGTAAACAGCTTGTAGGAGATGGTGTTGTAACCTGAGAAGGGTTTCGAGAAATTAAGGCCCCAGATTCTGGTTCCATCGGCATTGGCAGAAACCTGCCTGTAATAACAAAATTTAAATCTCGAGATTAATAACCAAAATGAAATTTGTGTTCTTGAATCTAAGACAGCCACAGAACAAACGTCTAATGAATGTCTAAAACAAATACGGAGTACATAAGCATAGAAACATAGTAGACAAATTACATAAAATGAGAAGCAAGATGATAATTCCATTATCAAATGCCAATGAGCATGATTTACACGCAGCAACAATTATCATGAACTAGTTGATTTTCTATTCATCGACATCATCATTTACCTCTCTTCGCCATTTGGCGGGTCCCATCTCATTACAACACTACAATAACTAATCAATCTAAAGCATAAACAACAAATAATATACATTAAATTATAGGCAGAAGACACTAAAAGACATGGGCAGAGATAGGGGGGCTAGCGAAAAAATCGTAGTGTAAATTTTTGAAAATATTTGGTTTTTTTTTGTAATTTGCCCACCCCAAGAACCAATTTATAGTGTAGTTTCTAGAATTTATCAAAGTGTGCCCCCTCGAGCATAAATTTCTGGCTCCGCCCCTGCTAGTAAAAGAGCAAGATAACAATTAACAATAAATAATCAATTCAATGCATAAACAACGACTAAAACCAATACTAATTATAAACCTAAAGATGAAAAAACAATAATTCTAAAAACCCCAAATATATATATATAGACATATAAATAGATTAAAAAAAAAATTGTGATAATGGGTATGATGAGATACAAATTTGAAGAAAATAACGAACATACTCGATTTCTTGTCGGACAAATACAAGAATTACATGTATGTGTTTTGTTTGTGTGTGTGTATTTTGTAAGAACCTAATCTAAGTGAGAATTGCAGATCGAACTGGGGAAGGAAGGAGAAAGGGAAGAGGGGTAGTATTGGAATTTGCAAAAAATAATTCTTTGTGAAGTTCAAAAAATCTTTTTGGAGTTTTTATGTCAATTATTTCTTTTATTTTTGGACTATATCATATCAAAATCAATCATCCCAATGCTCTCTAATAAGATAACTTTCTTTTTGGGTAAATTGCAAAAATGGTCCTTAACGTTCTACGAAATTGCAAAAACGGAACCGAGACAAAAAGTAGCACAAAAAAGACACCAACGTTCCACATTTTCGCAAAATCGCCACCGAGAGGCCTTTTCCGTTAATTTTCCCGTTAAGTGCCACGTAGTTGAGGGTAGTATCGTCATTTTACTGTTCATACTTATTAAATTTGCCGCCATAATCACCTATGTGCTTGGTATCAATGTGATTAGACCTCAATGGCTAAATTTGCAAAGTAAAATCAAACCTCTACCCCCATAAACCCCCTACAACCCACATCTTCCCCACCAGGACTCGAGTTGACCATATCAGAATCACAACAAGAATGCAATCACTGCAAATGTCAGAAAACACAACCATCATAACCACCACCATAACGACAACGACCACCACCAACACACACCAAGAAACTTCAACGTTGGTGACCACAACAACTCTGACACAACCCCCACAACAACGCCAATGTCCATGTTGTCATTCAGAAGACACAAAGTTCTGCTACTACAACAACTACAGCACATCGCAACCGCGTCACTTTTGTCGTAGCTGCCGCAGACATTGGACCCATGGCGGCGTGCTCCGGGACATTCCTGTTGGAGGTGGTAGCTGGAAAAACAGAAAAAGGAAAAACCCCATGAACCCCACCATCACTTCGGCTTATGTTACCACGTTTGATCAGCCGGAGTACCAGGACTACCAGAGTGTGATGCCGCCTCCCCAGAGCCTTCTGCCGCCTACCCAGGGCCTGCCGTCGCCTCTACATGTGGATGATGCCGGTGATGAGAATGGGTTTGTGTCGTCGTTGTTGGAGGATGTTTGTTTTGAGGAAGGTGTCTGGCCATTTTGTGGCAATTAGTGTAGTTTGTTTGTTGATGTGTTAGTTTTAGTGGTTTATGTACCCCATCCTTTTGGTCCCGATCTTTTGATGAATGGTAAATGGTATGGTTGTAAATGTAACTTACCTTGATCTTTTGTTTTGGATACTCGTTATATTTGACTTTTGCACACAGGACCCAGAATTGCCCAAAATGGATCAAATTGATTGACAACCATTGAAACTAGTTAAGAACTTAAGATTACATAATCTTCAACTAAAAGACCATAGCAGAAGCATAACAATTTATTGATCTTTTAGCTAATTCGTAGTAGTTATATTTACATAGGACCCAGACTTGCCCATTTTGACAATCATGTTTGACTTTTGCACATAATTGTACATGCACCAAAATACCCAGAATTGCCCAAAATGGATCTAAAAAGAAGGCACAAAAATAATGCGCAGGCACAAAAATACCCAAAATTACCCAATTTGACAATCAATTTTGACTTTTGCAACTAACATTATGGTTGACTTTTGCAAAAATATGCTATGGTTGACAAGCAAAACATAATAAATCAACATAACAAAACATAGATGACAGAAACATAACAAAATCATAATATATCATTAAAGTTCAAACATAACATTCATAAAAAGGATGGAAACATAAAAGGAAAAATCAAAACAAATATGACCATGAAAGAAACTCTAAAGTCCCTTGACAAATGCATGCTTGTTGAAGAGCTTGAGCTTCGCTTCTGCCATCTTCTTCTTCAAATCCAAAAGCTCCATAACATCAGACTTTTGAAGCTTCTTCAAGAACTCCAAGCATTTGAACATCTGCACTGAGGGACGCACCGGTTCCATTTCAGAGATCATCTTGTTCCTTTGAACGACAATATCAAGCAACTCTTGATATGCCACAAACAGCTCTTTGGCATACTTGATATCACGCTCTGTCTCCCTAGCAAAAAACACCGTCATCTGGTATGGTAACTCAGTTGAGTTAGCAGCAGCAGTGAGTTCCTCAAGAAGGACAAATTGAGACATTCTTTTGCTAAATTTGATTCAAAATAGTTTTACTGTGTTTGTTTCGGGGTATAGGCTTTAAATAGGCGTGGTAAGTACATGTGAAACTGTGTTTTAGGCGTGTTTGGGTAATAAATGAAAAACGTTTGGGTTACCAAGTTTTTGGCATCCCAAAATTGCCAAGCTTTTTTGCTTCCATTAGATTTGATAACATGTTATGCAACCATTGAACCTAGTTAAGATTACATAACCGATACATAAACATTAATAAAGTAAACATTGTTATAAATGATCTACTAAAAGACCATAGCAGAATCACAACAATTTATTGACCTAAACATAAAAGCATAACCATTATTTAGCATCATCCTTGGGAGTCTTTTCAGCATCATCCTTGGGTTTCTTGTCAGCAGCAACCTTGGGTTTTTTGTCAGCCATCAGTCTTCGCCTCTTGATTGATCTTCCTTGGTCTTCAAACTTGTCCTCTACGATCACTCCATCTTGCCCAACTCCATTTTTTTCAAGCACTTGAACTGGCTCATCTCCTTGTTTAGCAACCTCTTTGTCCTTAATCACATCTCCTTCAACAACTTATATACGTCTCTCATTTCCAACTACTACAGCACACTGATCATCTGGTATCACAGCCACATCACAAACTCTTTGTTCACCATCTCCAACTACTTCATCACACTGCTCATCTAGAATCACATCCTCATCACGAACTCTTTGTTCACCACCAACATCCACAAGTGGAAGCAAACTGAAACTAATTGGTTCAGCATAAAGAGCATACACCTCTGTTCCTTCTCCAGCTGCAACAACGTCATCAAGTTCATCCAATGCTTGATCTATTTCAGCAAACATGTCACTAATCTCTTGAGGCTCTTCAGGCTCTTGAGGCTCTTCAATCGCATACATCTCTTCAGGTTCAGGTACATCAACTAAATGGTATGGATCACCATGCCATTCTTGATCAACCTCTTCATCACTTGCGTCAGCATAATACGCATCATCAAAATCGAGATCATAAAAATCGAGCAAACCTGTAGACTCCTCACTTGAATCCTCCACAGTAAAGTCTTGGTCAATCTCTCCCAATAACCTTCTGAATTGAAACTCATCACTCATCCTTTTTGTATGATCTGCAATCATTTTTTGGGCACAAAATATTGGTGGGAAGTCACTGTCAGAATCAGTATCAAAAACAGATCCAGCCTTCTCAGGTTGTCTTGTCTTATGCCACTCTTTATGCCACTCTAACAATAGTAATTTCCCATTGTTTCCAGTCTCACCATCAACACCCTTTCCAGCAGCCTCATTCATATCATCATCCACTATTTCTTCTATCACCACACCCTTGCTCTTAGTCATCATTCGATCCATCATCTCACACTCAACAATTGAAACATCGGTTTCAATATACAAATCCAATTATGTAAATATAGGAACATACTCCACAAGTGTCTTCACATCTTTGTCAGACTTTAGTGGTAGCAAACCATCATCTAGTGACTCCCCAGGTATCCTAAAGTGAGTAAACATAAGGGTACTATCCGACTAACCTAAATCCTCTAACATTTCGCCCAATAATTTCATGGAGAAAACGTCAGAGTGAATTCCATCAAACCAATCTGTATCTCCAAAGAGATATCTTCTTCCTGGTTTTGAGGTGAATTTGCCATTGTGATGGATTTGCAAAGAAAACACCTTTTCATTCAAATCTGTGGAACACATAAAATATCAATTACTTCCGACAACAATAACAAGTTTAAATGGAAAACATTAAAATGGAACAGAGTATTCTTACTATAAACGATTCCTAAATCAGGTATCGGGGTACTGCGTGCACGATTTTGCCAAAGCTTAACCATTCTCAAGATCTTTACCTGTGAAATTAATGTTCTCCTTGGAAGAAATTGAGACCCGTATATAAAGTATTGCTCTAAAGGACTAAATTTGTAAAACAAAACACTGACAACTGAAGTTATTGGCGGGAAAGGGGTAAAATGACGATACTACCCTCAACTACGTGGCACTTAACGTGAAAATTAACAGAAAAGGCCTCTCGGTGGCGATTTTGCGAAAATGTGGAACGTTGGTGTCTTTTTTGCGCTACTTTTTGTCTCGGTCCCGTTTTTGCAATTTCGTGGAACGTTAAGGACCATTTTTGCAATTTACCCCTTTCTTTTTTGTGTGACAGAATTATGATAATGAAATACTTATGGGTGATTGGGATCGTTTTCTTAAAGCATGTGTTTTGAACGAGGATTTTAACTCGCGTGTTGTAGCTGAGTTGTTTGTATATAATAGTATTGTATGTGTTGGGAGACAAATTTTTTGACGGAAAAAGGAGTGCTTAGTGAAGATGCATTTGGCTTGACTTATGAATTGGCGGTTTTGAAGAAGCACCGGATCACCTTTTTTTACTATTTTTTTTTTACTACTATGTCTAAATACTTAAAATTGAACCGACTTTTATTTATTTGAGAGAGAAAAAATATTTAGAAAAAGAAAAAGAAAAAAGGTTAAGTGTTTTTTCTCATATGAGTTTTCCTTCACTAAACAAACACCTATTGAGTTTGGTTAACGAAGAGTGGTAGCAATGTCCAAAAGGTATACATGATTTGAAAAAACGATGGCTATAATATTTTAGCACTAATTAAATGTTTTTTTATGAATCATTATAAGATATATTTGATGAAATCACCGAACAACCATAGCTCCTGAGTAAACCGGAAAGTGTGAATTGTGAACTGGTTTTAGAAAGTGCACTAATCATAAACAAAGTAATGACCTTTTTTATCCATTGAAAGTAAACAAAAAAAAATCAATGAAGCATGCAGCCGATGGAAAAATAGAAGAGGCAACTACTATTTTTGTTTTCGTAGGTAAAATACATATAGATTTACACTAAATCTTTTCGTTTCTTCTTGGTTTCAATTTTTGTAAGCAAGATACATATAAAGTCACACAAAATCGTTTTCATTTCTTCTTTGCTTCAAAACTATGGATGTCAACGTGCTCACGCATCACATTGTAAGCTCATAGAGGCCAACAAATTCATGTGAAACATTGAGAGTGTTGCACAAAGAATCTTGTAACGTGTTGGCTTAAGTCGCTTTACGCACTATTTTGTTACCTTTTGATTATCCATAATAGCTTCATAGAGTCTGTAAGTGCAAGCAACCTGAATGGCTCGATCCTCGTTGAATCATGCATTTTCGGATTCTCCACTATTTCTATCAGAAAGTGCACAACATTATTACACCTAGAAAGTTGTAACTCGCTAATTTCAAGTAACATATATGTCAAAATAATTAAATTATGTATAAATAAATGTCATTTTATTTTAAATTGTCCACTATTCTCTTTCTTTTTCTAAAACTAATCATTGTCCATTTTCATTTCTTCTCTCAAACATCACTGACTTTATAATTCTTCTATCAACGTATTTTTTATGTGTTTGCATTTAGCAAGAATGACTTATTATATAAGATTCATATTGAATTCTTATCACCAACAACAATTTAAAATTGTTTTTACCTAAACGTGCTATGGCAAATCAAGCGAACTATCATCGATTGCCTCTGCCTTTTTATTACTTTCTTTACTTTTATATATGATATTTATATTAGTTTGATTTTTTAAGTTTGCTTCATGTATTGCTCTTCTTCTTTATGGCATGTGACATCTCCGATATTGCAACAAATGGTGGTTTGATGTTTATAGAGGAAACATGAGTTGTGGTGGTAGAGAACATAATTAAGGGTATAATGATCAAAACATATAACTAATAATTGCTATTTATTTATGGTTTTGTTTATTCATAGTTTAATTATTTGGATATATATGTTAACTTTTTTTAGTTCGAAAGGATATATATGCAATTATGATTTTAACTTGGACATATATGCAATTATTAATCTTTATAAGGATATATATTCAATCCCCCTTATATTATATTGTTAGTTTCGCATTACATAAATTTAACAATATGGAATTATGGAAATACACCAAAAATAGAAATTTTGAAAACTATGTTTACCTGGAAGATCTTCAAGACTTTCCATTTCTCGACTTGAGATGGATGAAGCCTAACTTCAGTGGTGTCTTTTGTATCTGGTAAAGGGTTTTCCCGGTAAAATATATAGACAAAAAAACATTTAAGTACAATGGAATGTGGCTAAATGTTCATTTTATATTTAGAATATGCACGATATGTAAAATGAGCATACTAACATTGATGTAAGGAAGATGGGGAAAAATCGATACCAAAAAAAATTATTGAGCATGTATGGAGGTTTTTGACAATGAAGAAGCTCGGATAATGGCTTCCTCATGACACAACTTCTCCACACAAGCATCATAAAGAAAGTCTACATTGATTTCTTCCTCATCCCTTGCTCCAACATTAATACGTCCATTTAGCGTATCCCGGACAACCTAAATAGAAAAATGAACAACGTCTTAGTGGTTGGAGACATAATATTTATGCCTTGGCTCAGAATTTGTTTTGGCTACAAAACACGGTTGCATTTTATCCCTTCCAGTTGTCATGCCAAAATTAAGAACCACATAGGGTAACCAAATCAATCATAGCCAAGCAACTATTATCTACATCAGACATACGAAAAACAGCCCATGAAATTTATGCAAAATTGTATCACCTTATTGATAGTGTTATTTTATCTAGTTTTAAATTTATAATACCGAATCTTTTATACAATCACCAACACTTACAGACAGTGTACCCATTCGTGTAGTATAGATAGTCGGCAAGACCAGGTCGCTTGCGAGGAGCGAGGGATCCTAAATGTCTAACTAGTAGTTTTATTAATTCAAGTGGGATTTAAATCCGTCGAATATGTTTTTAAACTAATTACTAAGAACAGAAAATAAAATAAACAAAAATACAGTAACGATAGTTTGGTGAAGAGAATATCAAGAGATAAAGACATGCTTACCTTGCTAATGCCCTAATTTCATCAATGACATGATTCTAGTGCAATGTTTATCTAGTATATTTAAGTGAGTCTAAGGTAGAGGAGGTAAGGTCTTCCACCCTACCTAAGAAAAGAAAAATGTTGCTTCTTAAGGAAGTAATAAAAGGTTTTCAAATAATAATTCTTTTTCTCAAAACAATGCATCAAGTTCTTCTGTGCAGTTTACAGATGAACAGCTTTCGAGAAATTTGAATGTTATCAAGGACAGTTTTCTTAATGAAAATGAAGTCAATGTGAACATGGTAGGTGTGATTTTTAAAGGAAGTAGAATCTTTAACTATCTTTTTGTAATGTTTTTTGTGTGCAATAACAAGTTGCAGACATCCTTTATTATTAGAGGATGGATTGTCGACTTAGGGACTAATCGCCATATGACTTTTTTGGATAAAAATATGATAAATGTAATTGATGTTTTTCATCTCAAAATTCAAGTTGGTCATCCTAACGGGATTGTGGCTTATATTCAAAAGATTGGAATCTGGTCTTAACTCCTTATTTGACTTTATATGATGTTTTGGTTGTGCCTTAGTAATGTGTCAGTCTTCTTTCTGTGCATAAAATTGTTAGGGATAGTAAGTTTTTTGTTGGTTTTTATGACATTAAGTTTACATTCATGATCAGGGTTTAACTGTAAAGAAGGTGCTATAGACTTGGTAGGCAGAGTGGTAGTGTGTACTATTGATGAGAATAACCAAGGTATTGACTTAGGTGTTGTATGCCGTGTGTCTAGGTCTGTATGGCATTCTAGGTTGGGCCTTCCTGCTGATATTGTGTTGGATATTTTGAAAATAAACTTGATCATGGAAAAAGATAAAAACAATGACCATTTGCCATAAATTAAACAAACTAGAGAGATTTTTCCTCTCAGTGATCACAAAACTTATTTTTTTAGGTCAATTGGTTCATTTGGACTTATAGGGACCTTATAAGATCACTAGCAGAGAAGGTCATAAGTATTTTTTAACTGTTGTTGATGATTTCACGGGTTAGTATGGGTTTATTTGCTTAAGAGCAAAGATGAAATTGCTGATTTCATTATCATTTTTTGCAAGTTAATTAAAAATCAGTTTGATAAGACTATTAAAACTTTTAGAAGTGATAATGGTACTTAATTTAAATAATAAAGTGAGTTCTTTCTTTGAAAAAAATGGAATTATGCATCAAACCTCTTGTGTTTACACACTATAGCAGAATGACATGGTTAAGAGGAAACAGTCAACTTCTTAATGTTACTAGGTCTCTTATATTTCGGGGAGGAATGCATCTGTTTATGTGGACTGAGTGTATTTTAATTACCACTTGACTAAAGAGTATCATAGGAAAGTCTCCATATGAGTTGGTGTATAATAGACCTCCCCATCTCTTTCTCTCACTTGAAATCTTTTGGGTGTTTGTGCTTTGCAATTATTATAAATAATCATGACAAGTTTTCTTCCAAATCTATTAAATGTGTTTTTTTTTTGGGATATTTTAACTTCAAAAAAGGTTATGAGATGTATTCCTTAGAAACAAAACAAAACAAATTATTTTTTCAACGGATGTTAAATTTTATGAAAATATGCATCCTTTTAAGAAAGACATTCCTACGTCTGGTACATCTGATAATCTAAATCAAAATGAAGTTAATCACTTAAATTTTTTTGATTTTAATCCGAATGAAAATAAACTTGTGTGTGTGTATGTGAGAGAGAGAAGGGGGAGGGAGGGGGGGGGGGAGAGAGAGAGAGAGAGAGAGAGAGAGAGAGAGAGAGAGTACCAATTCACATTTAAGTATAGATCACTTAAACAATTCGGTATGAATTATCATAGCAGTTATACAAATGAGGATTTGGAAGCTGCAAACACTTGATGAAAACCATATAAATTCTGAGGATCCTAGTTCTTTTGAACGACAGAAAAATGAAAATGGTCCTAGAAGGTGTACTAGGACTTTTGTTTTTCCAAGCAAGTTTAATGATTATGTTGTTGATAGTAAGGTTAAGTACGGAATTGAAAATTTTGTTAATTATTCTGGTTTAAATACTTGTAATAACTGTTTTGCTACTGAATTAAACAAAAATATTGAACCTATTGGTTTTTGAGATGCATCAAAAGATAAAAATGGACATATGCAATGAATAATGAATAGTGAGATGGAAGCCTTATAGGATAGGAAAGCTATAGGATGTAAATGAGTATACACAATCAAATATAAGTCTAATAGTGAGATTGAAATATATAAAGTCATATTTGTGGCAAAAGGATATAGTCAAGAAGAAGGTGTGGACTTTGATGATACTTTTTCACCTGTACTGAAAATTGTCAGTTTAACTAAAACTTCTAATTTGCTAGTAAAGAGATTTAAGGGGTAAACACATTACTTATCACGCCATAGTGAATTTTCTGTAAATCATTATGCAATACTAGTAGGGGTGCTTGGTTGAGGATTTTAGAAGGTAAGGAAAGTTAATTATATTGAAAAATGTTGCTTGGTTTTTTATAATGCAATGCTCTATTTTTTAAAAGTGAGTAATAATCCATTACTCACTAAATTGGGGGTATTAAAAATTGGTTACCCACTTGCATCTTTTTTACCCATGATCCCACTCCTCCTAAATTCATGCAATTTTCAAACAATAATCCTTAACATGTAATGAATTTCACGATAGATTATCTCTCCTTACTCCATCCGGCCTTAGTATACCCTTTGCATTTCTTTTTCCTATTCTTTTGTTTGAACTTTGAACCAAGCGCACCTAAGTGATTTTTGAAAAATCGTATTCTAAGGCTATGTTTGGCAAAAGTAGCTATGTGCAGTAGCCACAGCTCCTGCTCATCGCTCGCAGCTTCATAAAGAAGTATTGGAAAAATGAGTTTTTCTAAAAAATAGCAAAGCTCATAACTCTCATGCCAAACGAACACTAAAAATCAAAAAGCTTATTCTCACCGCTCATGGCCCAAAAAAGCTTTGCGCCAAACATAGCCTAAATGCAGTAGGACATACGTCGTCGTATTTGAGCAACATATAAAATAACATGTGTGCTATAGTCGAGTATTAATTTTTGTACCAAGATGGGCAAATCAATCGGTGTCTATAGTTGTATACATACATTAAAACTTAACCAATAAAAAGGGTAGATTTTAAAACCCCACGCATGACCCCGCCGTGAGAGAGAGAGAGAGAGAGAGAGAGAGAAAAAAAAAAAAAAAACGCGCATAATATAAGATCAAAGTTATAACTTTATTTCTTTATCATGATTTTGATGTATAATTAGCAAGGTTGCAAAAATCACTAGGCGGCTGCGTGGCGGTCGAGTACCGCCTAACGATTAATCGGTTTGACGGGGATTAATCGGATTGAATTTTTTATATTTATAATTAAAAAAATTTGAAACTATATGCTCGATTTGGCCGATCTAGCCCATTTTTTTCCGATTTGGCTGATTTATCCCTGATTTGGCCGATTTTTATCCATAACCAAGTTGGCCGATTTATCATATTTGGACGATTTATGCCCGATTTGGCCGATTTTTATCCGATTAATCGGTATGTTGACCGATTTTTGACCAAACTGATTAATAAAGCCGATTAGTGAAAATCGTGACGGTTGATCCCCGCCTAGCGATTAATCGGCCGCCAAGGCCGATTTTTGAAACATTGATAGTTAGTCTCTTTATATTACTCCAAATTAGTAGGGAAACTTTGTTCATCTTGTTTTCTTTTTCGGTTAATGGCATCTAGTAGCACTGAACTTTTTCAAATGTTTACATATCAGTTATAAACTTAATAAAATACCACAATACCCATCAAGCTTTATTTGTTTTGTGTTGAGATCAACAAAAACCCATTTTTTACCTTCAAAATCCACGTTTATGATCTACCTCAGATTGGGTTCATGTCTGATAAGTGAACACCAGACAAAGTTTGATGGGTATTTTGAAACATTTGCCGAAGTTTGATGGGTATTTTGAAACAGCTAACTTCACGTAATACATTTAAAAAAAAAAATAATAAAAAAAAATAAATAATCAACGTATGCAATTTAACCGGTGTAGTTGGTTGCCAATCATGACACGTAAGCAAAAGTATGATATTGAGCTAAAATTTGAAAACTTGATGGGTATTGTGATATTTTATTTGGTTCATAAGTGATATATGAACATTTAAGAAAGTTAGTTGTTATTAGATTTCATTAGCCCTTTCCTTTTTCATACATTATTATAATTTAACCACTACATTTAAGTTGGATAGCTCAAAAGACCCGCCACATGATGAGAAAAGATTAACATGTTACAATGACAATTTTGCTACGTACAATCAACAAAAACCAGAGTTAAAATTCTGTTATACTCCGTATGTACAATACGAATATCATAAGCTCCATCATTAGAAACTGGAAGTCGCCAAATTACGTGGGGTTAAGTTATGCTGCTTCGAGTGGCTACCTTTCTTTCTTGGAGATGACACATTTTTTTTGCTCTTTTTGTGCAGCATGCCTTGGCTTTTTAAAGATGCATCCAGGGCAGACATTAACAAAGCTCCTCTTGCACCTGGCAACTTCCGACAATCTTTCCACGCCGCTCGTGTTTTTGGACAGTTCATAACTTCCTTATGTCGTGGCCTTTTACAAGCTGTTTTCTCAACCAATTTTAATTGCTCAGGTGTTGGTGCAAACACCACTTCTGCATAGCCAATCACAGTTTGCTGTGTTAGTAAATGACATCAAGTTTTTAACATAACATTAGGCAAAATCCCATATTCTTCACTGCAAAACATTTTTAATCCATGAAGAGTTTTAAAAGGTAATGACTAGAGGTGGCATGATCAGCAGGTTGGGCGGCAGCCAAAACGGATCATTTTAGTATGGTACAAAATGAGTGTTGTGGGTCAGGTTTGATTAATCCACAACAAATTTTCCCTTTTTATATAGAATAACGTGCTAGTCATGATTTAAAAAAAAATAGCTTTATTACACTAATACCAAATCCTTCAATAAAATACTTGCTCGTTTAAGATAACACAACCCGAATGAACCCATTCATTAAGTAATGTGTCAAAACTGTCACCTCTACAACTAACTTTTACAAGATATAGTTATTTCAGATTGTTTGGAATAAAATCAGCAATTCAACATTTTATCAACATTGCATTAGGCTGTCAATGCACCTACAAAGACAACTAGTGATCTTACGGATAAAAAATAGAGCTGAAGTTAGGTTAGATTACCTGAATTCAGGTGATCGGAAAAATCGATCCCAGGAGATGGTGGTGGTGTTAATGGAGATGATACATTGTCAGTTGTGAATGCAGTTTTTCCCCCAGAAGGATATGATGGTCTGACAAGTGGTGTAGCATAAACTCCCTTGTGATCATCGATATCAGTAAACTCACGCTTGTCAAGTCTCATGGGAGTAACACTATGATTGGCTTGAACTGAAAGCCTGTGATTAGTTATGTATACTTTATGAGAAAGTGGAGAATTTACTTCAAAGGAATTGCTTGTCTTGAGTGGAGGAAAATTAGATTTAGCAACCTTGGTTTTGTTATAAATCAATCTATCAAAAGAATATGGATATTTGCTATTGTGAGAGGGATACGTAGAATGATGATCCACATTTTCCAATACTGATTTGGGTGAAGTTTTGGATAAAGTTGAATCCATGGAAGGCTTATAAGTTTTCATGAAGTTTGAAAACAAAGGTGTGTCCTGCTTTGTGTAGAAGAGAATGTATGCTTCCTCAGAGAGCACTGTTCTTCAGAGACTTTAATAACCTATAAATGGTAACCTCAAGTTAAAATTAACAGCTATGCATATGTCAAAACAGAGTATAGATTTCACAAAAGTGAAAACAAAGACATGGATCATATCAAGTTTACAAACAAATGATAATTTGTATGTCACAATAAACCATTAACCATTAAATGACAGAGAAAAAGAATCATGTATCATTTGTTACCTGTGAGTCATCAAACTTGTACCAAGTTTGTGGTGCAGACCGAATATAACTATAATAATGACCGCTGGTTGATGTAAATGCCATATGTACAACTACTGCATATAGCTCGTATTTCAACTCCTCCTATATGATAGAACAAATACAGAAGCAAGATAAGAATCTGTATGTGCTAACCGAGAGGAAAAGGATTCAAAATTGCAGTCTATAGGCTGATGTTAGCACTAGTATCCAATATTGTAGAATGTCCACATACAAGTTCAGTTATTTGATGCATTAGAAAAACTATTAAGATACAAATTTAGTTATGTTTATAGGATATATACTTACATTCGAAACCCGATTGCCACAAGTGTAAGGTTGCAAGTCCAGCTGAAGAGGAAACTCCACATGCTTGTCAATTTTCTCTATTATGGAACCATCATTCTTGAATCTCTTAAAATGGAAGGCACACACAGGAGGTGCCTGATCTAGCATAAGCTGCTTCTCAACCGACACCTTTTGGTTACAGTTATCACAAGTGAACTTCATCTCTTCATTTTCAAGATTCTCAGCTTTTGTAAATGACTCGAGGGCTGTTGTCAGATTATGTGCATTCTCAATCTCCAAACTAAAGTTTACTGAAGGCTCGTAAGTATCGGAAGAGTGGTTGCAGTTGCAACACCTTAGCTGCAATTCAGATACCAATGAAAGACGAGAAACTTGGGTTAAAATACTTGTACTGAAATTCATAAGTATGAGAAACTTAATCATTTATTAGAGTCATACTTTGCTGACAACACGACCACCGAAAACTTGCTTGACTAAATTTTCATTTTCTGAGGAAAACGCAACATCCTTTGTCTTTGAAAAGCTACAAGAACTTTCCAATTTATCAAGAAAGCATTGGAGGAATTCATGAGCATCTTCTTGTTGCAGTCTTCGGAAAGTAGAGGAGAAATCTTAGAGTTGCAAAATCAAGGACTACACACGTAATGAAGAAAATGGCAAAATAATGAAATTTTTATATTAAAAACTTAGTCATAAACCGAAAGGATACAACTCAAATTGTCAACAAACTTCACTGGGGAGACGACTTTGCTTGTTGATGATAGAGTGTGATCAATGTGCTCTGATAAAGCACAGAGCAAACAGAACCTCTCACCATTACCTGCAAATTCCACCTTTTTAAGTCATTTATCAAATGGAGAAATTTACATGAAATTTAAATAAATATATGCATTGTTTTCTTGTCAAATTATAGGATATCATCTTTTTTCGTCACTAAATGTTGCTACACATATGTTACTTACTTTATTCTAAAATTTTGTTCAATTCTTTCCAGCCTATATGTTTTTTTACGAATATAAGTCCTCTAACCCCAGGTGCATTGAGTGCGAAAGTCTGTGATCATCAATAAGTATTTTTCATTGATCTTACATGAATATATCTTTCCCATCCTATAAAATATCGTACTATCAGTTGATGATCCTTAGCTATATTTTAAGGCATTCATCCATTGTTTTAATTCAATCTTGGTTCTAATGTTACAAAATAACTCGCTACATCCTTAGTAATCATGCATTTGTATTTTTTGGCAATCCTATCAGCTTGATTGTCAAGGCATGCCAAAAGAAACCGACTAATGAATTTACCAACCATCATAATTGTGATATCTTCACAAACAAAATATGGTATTTCTTTAAGTGGCAAAAGAACTCTAAAGTGTCCCCGTACTAAGCCATTTATAAGTTAAAACACCATTCCAGGTTTGCTACAAGTTACTAATTTAAATGGCCTTAAAACTACCTATGACATACGGAGTATTTTACCAGTGCAAATCACTAGTTAGCAACGAATTTTCAAAACTACAACTGCTATTCATATATAATAAACAAAACAAAACAAAAAACTATTTCAGTGTTAACGAAGGAGAGCGAATGACTTCAATAACAGTCATAAATTCTCCCAGTTTTTTTGCAAGCTAACTATACTACTCCCTAAATGGTAAAAAGGTCATGATGTAACAACCTAACCACTATCAAGTGGCCTAGTGGTTAGGCACGTCACAAGAGGTCTGGGGTTCAAATCTCCCTTGTTACACATCTGGGAGTGGCCAACGGTCACAAGATACCCGGGTTAGGCCGTATACAGCTGAGTCAAAAGACTTGCTCTCACCGGGTAAAAAACAAAAGTAAAAAATAAATTGATTATCAAAAGAAATGATGAAACATGAATTAAGGTCTTACAATCACAAGGTGTGAGACGAGTATACAAATTCAATCCCCGAATAAACAACACAGTGTGCGTAACACACTGAAGAACAGCATTTAAAAAGCAAGTATTTCCCAAATTCGAAAGCCCCGCACCCTGTCAAATTATTTCAACTTCATATGAGCACAACTGTAAATAATGTAAGTAAAAAAAAAAAAAAGTAATCAAAGTATCAAACATACCACGATAGACGGCTTCTCAACATCACTCGGCATAATCACAACTTGATCGTCTAAAACAGAACGCAAATGCTCGTTCATTATGATTTCGATTTAGGGTTTTGAAATGTGGTGGAGATTATGTATTGAAGAATGCGAATCAGGGTTTTTTTAATTTGAAAATGGTATTTTTGGGGGGATTAATATTTCAGGGAAACTTTTCCGGTCTCTTTCAAATTTTTTATAACTTCATTTTTACCGCTTAAGTTATACGCGGTAGAAAATGTACTTTTTATCTTTTAAATAATTTCATGCATTTTATATTTGGGTTTTGCTAACAGCAGCCATAAGGGTTGTCGTTAATATGCTTTGTTTTACTACAATTTCTTATAATAATATAATTCATCCAATCACAATCAATCATTAATTGTATATGTAATATTTGCGAGATTTTCTCCACTTTTTTCGAAATTATCATCTAATAAGAATCATTCAAAAGAGATATTGTCATGAAAAGCAAATATGTTGATTTGCGAAAAATATCTTCACATAACCATCCCATACATCGTCAGGGCAAGTGACAATGCATTTTTCAGGATCCCAACAAAATCCACTAGTGTTTGAGCCGAGTATCATGTCGTGCATAATGACAAAGTGTTTCTTCCATGTCTTCAACCTAGACTTAATAGGTTCTACTTTTAACCCCGAATTCGTAAGCTTACATCTAAAAGGATTTGAACTGCTTGAAAGTATCCTGGTTTAAAACCGTTATCTGCACCATACTTGTAACACCCCGAAAATCGCAATGAAGCAGCGGAAGTCTAATTGGGGTATTACATCTCAGATCATAGTCATGATTATAGAAAGAGACTCAAAAGAGACGTTTTGAGAAAATTTGGTTATCATTCATCAAAGATAAAATCAACAACAGTTCCATAACATTTAATCGTACATAATGAAAATGTTTGAAATAAAAATGAATGATAACATTTTTGGTTGCCTTCCAAAAGGGGCCCTAGTCCACTCTGTGCCATTGATGCTTCTTAGTTACCTGAGATAAAACATGCTAAAAAGGTCAACACAAAGGTTGAGTGAATCCACAGTGTTTAATTAGTAATAGTTTGAACACAAACTGAGTAGTAATGAAAACAATAGCATCGTAGTGTAATATATTGCCCTAAGCCTCATGACACGCAAACCTTAACATAGGGTGATATCATAAATGATATAAATAGCCTACATCATGAATGATGTAGGTGATAGTGCCCTCGTCGTAGGAGTTTGCCAACTTCCTATTTATATTCGAATAAAGTGCATTTGGTAACCATTTCAGGCTAACTTCAAACGGGGTGTCAACTGCTAATAGATCTATTCACTAAATTCCCGTTCACTCGCAAGTGATTAATGGTTCATGATATGAGGGACTTTTGGCAAAGGTGTTAACTTATGCAATATCAATCAGGATAGCATAAAGAAAAATACTTGTGTTCAGTTTTATAGCATGTATCTCCCCACGGGATTTGAAAACATAGTAAAAACTGGGACTATGAACTCACCTTGTAGTATTAGTAGTCTGAAATGCAATAGAGTCAAATAGTAGGTGGTAGCTCCGATGCGTGACCTAGATTAGTATAGCATAGTTTAGTTCGCAGTTCTAGATTAAGACTCGATGAACGTAAATAAGTTTAAAAGTTTTCAAAACGTTTTTGTTATTGTTGCTTGTGTGACAGTATTTAAGTTTAGAAATAGATGGGTAGATATCAGCTTGCATTGGCTCTCGGAAGTGCTTAAGTACTAAAGTATCGAATAGGACTCTGATTCGACGATAACTGAAAGACAAAGTGTGGAAAGAAATGAATATTAGACGTTGTCGGGAAAATGATAATAGTGTTGTTAAAAGTTTGTATGTATATATCTAATTGTTTAGAAGTATTTATATGTAAATATTAGTTTATAGTAAAAAGTGTGTAAATAGATGTCTTTCGGTAAAAGTTTTATTTAAAGTGTTTGTAATCGAAATAAAATAAAGTTAAATCATATATTAAACTCAATTAAGTTTGTATATGTCGCAATTTCTATATTGGAAAGATAAACCGTTTTGTATTAAAAAATAAACTTTGCTTAGTTCGAACATGACATTATACTAGGTATTAATTTATGATCAACAGATTGACATTACGTTTCGTACCTTTATTAGTTGGTATGAACCCTATTGTAGATAATATGAAAAGGTTGAGTTTTTGTTTATTAGTTATAAATATGTTTAGTAACTCGAGCTATGTCGCGAAATGACGTCGAGAAGACTAGTGAACCGTGACGAGACGCAAGATAGACGAGCGAGGCGCAAGGTAAACCGATGAAAACAAGTAGTTGATTCAAGTCGTATCACAATCCTTATATTACACCCCTTGTGTTGTTTTATAAAAAGACTTTATATATTTCTATCATGTTTCAACAAACTCTTTTAATTGAGACAGGTGGGCTTTGGCCCAAAACAAGGCAATATCCACCCTAAGGCCTGTTGGGCTAGTCACACCACCCATGCTCAACTAGACATGTTTCTTTTATTCTGCAAGCCCAAATGGTAGTACGGTAGTACCAGTTTTGCCTAAGTTCAGTTTTAGTTTCAATACATATTACTTAAACAAAAATTAGTATATTTATGCTAGTGTCGCAGCAGCCAAGAAAGAAACAGAATGTAATGTTGGTTGGTATGCTAAGTCTAGAGCGTAAAGGCTCATACCTGCGTCATCTCGGTGTGGGCTGTCGCAACGAAGGAAACAGACCAACGTTGAAAGACACTAGCCAGTATTAACACTCGATGTGTGGATCAAACCAAAGTATTTCAAGTGGATATTTTTAACACCGTAATCTTACTCAAACCAAAACAAAACAAGATCGAAACTAAGCACACCCTAATTGTCAAACCAATCGGTTCAAAAAGGACCTTTCCACACAAGTTTTTAACAACAGCAGCAATTTATAGCCAATCGTATAAACACAAAACAAAGGAGTATGACCATTCGAATTTACTTAGTATCGATTCACAAGTTTTTAATAACATCTATAAAACCATAAACAAGAATATAAGAAAAGAAACCATGAAACCTTACAACAGAAAGGAAAGTCGATTTTATGAGAAATAAAGCGAGAACCAAAAGAAACTTGAACCCAATTCCAATTCCGCAAGCGATCCACACACCCTTTGTAACCTCATAAAGTGGTTCACTCAAGCTAACAAATATTTTGTTGTGAAGATTTTTGGACGTGTGGAACTCCTTGTGAGCCAATTAGTTTATATAGAAATAATAGAAGGGGGTTTGATTCCTCTTCCTTGGGCATCCGTCGATCATGTAGCCCAAAGAAGTATAGCTTAATCACCATCTAGTCAGCTTTTGGCTCCTGGTGTTGACTTCAATATTTGGACAAAGGAGAGGGAATCCCAACAGAAACGCTTGGACCACTTGGCGCCTTATAGCGTGTTGGACCTGCTATGGCAGTTGGTGGGGGGGGGGGACGATTTGTAGCAGAAGAGGAGATAGCATGGAAGAGCAGATGAAAAAGATGCATCGTGTAAATGGGGAGGTGAAGTGTACGAGGATAAGGAAAAGGGCGTACATATATATCTGTTTTCATTTTATCACTTTTCTTATTTTGTATTTTTAATTTTTAATTGCTATATGTTTGTTTTGTATATTTATTTGTGTAAGTAATAAAAAGTGAATGTTAAATAAAAGGTAGGGTGTGAGAATGCTTTTGACTTCGAAATGCTCGGGGTGAATTAAACGAACCTCTGGTTTAATGAACCCAAGTAGTAAATTATTAAACTTAAGCCATACTATCGCGGTGTCGGTACGCGTGCGGGTTTCAGTAAAATGGATGGTGAGTTCGTCTCATTGTTTGTTTGATAATATTCGTTATTGCTTTACCGTTAAAATGAAATCAAAAGTTTAAATGTGAGAATGAGTGAAACTATTGAATATAACATTCGTAAATAAATTTTTTGGGATTTACCGGAAATTAAAAACTTGGAAAATTACGGGTTCTTACAGTACCTACCCCTTAAACTGAATTCCGTCCCGGAATTCTTAGTCTGTGGTAGTTTTCAAAGTTGTCTCGGTGAAAAGGTGTGGATGTTTGGTAAGAATTTGGTCTTCATGTTCCCATTTGTACTCTGGTCCTCTATTAGAGTTCCATCGAACCTTGTCGATGGGAATGCGACTTGTTTCAAACGGTTGACATTACGGTCTATGATTTCTACTGGCTATTCAACAATGTTGAGTTTGTCATCGAGTTGAACTTTTCTAAAGTAATGACGAGTAATTCGTAGGATAGACACTTTTTGACCAAAAAGTGCCTCGAATGGGCAGCCTCTATACTAGTGCGATGATCGTTGTTGTAGCAGGATTTGATTAATGACAAATGATTATCTAACTATTATCAAAATCAGTTACACATGTTCACAACATGTCTCCTAGAGTTTGAGTGGTCCTTATTTCCCAGGGGAAGTAGGTGTAGTCGCTGATGTCGAAATGAAAGGGTGGATCTAATTTGGGTTGGAACAATAAGAGTAGATATCATTAATAGTCTCATGGTGAACGTAGGGCATTTAAGGGGAAATGCCCTTTGGTGTGAACATCATGGAAGAAGGCGTCAACAAGCTTAGACGGATATTCAAAGTGATGATCTATGAATCAAGGGATCTAAGGGCAGAATCGGATGCCAGTGATTAGGAACGTTTAGAAGTTATTATCAGATAAGGCTCATGATTCTATGTGCTCAACTCGTTAAGGCAGAACTATGATGTATATTGACTCGAAATCGTGGTAATAGTGGTCCGAATCAAGTGGGTACTATGTCGAGAGATGTTTGTCACGTTATAGGTGGAAGCTAACGGTCTTACGATCAGATGCGACCTCTTATTGTCCCAATGTAAAAGTGATATTATGTTCCAAAATGATAAAGTTGTCTAAAATTTTGAAAGAGTAGGTTGTGTCTTGTGTAATTGATTACTTAATTCCACGTGTTTCTACCAGTGTGAGAATTTTTTCTTACAGGATGAGTAGGAAGGTTGTACTTCGAAGGAATGGTGTCAAGGTATGGCCTATCGCCATTGTCAATATTAAGCAGGTCAGGTGGTATATAGGTGTCGCGGTTGTTTTCGAGGTTTGTTCCTAGGATTTGTCCTCGAATTGTGTGTTTTCCTGCTTAGAGGCATTGATAAAAAAAATTGTTCAAATTTTTTATTTGGGTAAGCGTTTACACGAATTTGACCAAATCAATAATTCAAAAGACACAAATTTCTTTGTTTGGGGTTAATAGTCGTGTATAATGATACAACCCTGAAAAATTTTAAGTTTAGTAGGACGGATTTTTAAATGTGGTGTAAACAAGACAATTTCACAAAAATCAACATCTAGACGTTTCTTAAAACGCGAAAGTTTGGTAAGGTTTGACTAAAAAAAATAACCTGCTAAAATAAGTATTTTAGAAAAATATCACTATGAGTTTTAGGAAAAGTTCCTTAAGAATGAAAACATCAAGGAAGCAGGTATAGTTGGGTACGTATAAATTTTTAAAGGTTTAAGGGCATAGCCTAGTTTCCAGTGCTTGGTAGCGTTTGGTGGCTAAATGTCGGGTGAAGTATATAGATATGGTACTTAATCCACTTGGGCAGTATTGGGATGTATCATTACTTATATTGTTGTGCTAGTGGTCTGAAATGAATGTGTGATTTGGGTATTATGTCATAAGGTGTTTTCCTTGGTTACAAGTGAAGATTTGTGTATCAATGGTCGTTCGGTATGTTGAGACCTCTTGGCATCTTGGTGTTGGAGTGAGGTCATATCAAAATGGATTTTTGGGTCCGAATAATCTAGAACTCCTAGAGGATACAATGTGTGTAAGTGTGGTTGTATATTGATGGTACTATCCAAGGTATTCATTACTTAAGAGGGAGATCCAACTATATGGTGCGGAGAAGGTGAATCGTACATTGACAAAACAGTGTCAAGTCATGGTATCTTGTCATTCCTAGTCGCGGACAGAGATGTTTGATTTACCTCTAAGGTTTGGCTTAGTGAACAACGGTGTTATGGGTCATTCTTACATCCCATTTAGGCTAACATCCTCAAATAATTAGTGAAAGATTTGGCAATTGTTCCAAAAATAGCGGCTCAGATTACTCCGTAAGGTCTTAAGACTTTCTCTATGTTATATGCCAGCCTATGGTATGTTCCTAACCCTTGTCAGAAGTTCTATTGGTTCATTCATTCTTGGCTTCCATCAAGGGGTCCTCCTTGTATTGTTAATATCTTATTACCATATGGTACGCAGACGTGTTTCTCATCATAGATGATTCTGGTATTTCACCAACCAGACCATAAAAATGCCTAAGGATCAAGTTCTATGGACACTAGGTCGATGTCTTATGGAAATCCAGTAGGTTTAGGGTGCAACCCTGAAAGATGACGTCGGTTCCTATTAACATTTAGATGGGTAGTTCGGTGGTACACTTAATACTTATCGCGGATGGTAAAGTCTTGAAGGATGGTGTTGATTGCTACTAGAAATCAGTTGGTTGTTCAGTAGTTACTTTGTGTTTTAAACATAAGGTACAATTTCTATTTAGGGACTTGTAGAATACTAAACAAGTTGGAAACATGAATTCATGTGGTTATGTGTGGCGTTAGGAGTGTAAGAGAGGAAAAAAGAGTGGAATCTTGAAAGAGAAATAGAATGATTAGATTAGAGTGAATGAAGGTCCAACCCTCTCCACATGTGGAGAGGGGTATTTATACTAAACTACAAACGCCCACACCCGGGCTGTGGATCAGGTATACAGTGGGTAAAGACCCGTCCTTCTTCCACGGTGTTACTTAATCTAATACTAACTAACTAATGAATAAACTAACTACGAGCTAACTTAATGCTATTACAATAATTAGGTGACCGAGACTTTTACAGGAATATTTGTATTCCTAACAATCCCCCCCTAAGCGAGGTCACCTTGGAGATTAAACTCTTTGATCTTTAAGCATTCTTCAGTCTCTGTAGCTCGTAGGATCTGGTTCTTCACTTAACTGCACACTTTGTACTTCAAGCAAGCGAACTTGTGATTTGAATTCCTTTGTGATATGTGATCGTTGAGCTTCTTTGAGATCATCAACCATAGTAAATCTCCAAGCTCATCCATAGCAGTATCGCCTTCATGTGATGTAGTGACTTTAGGACCATCATGCTAACACCCTTCTGGATCAGGAGATTTTACATTAGAGTTGTGGATCAGGAGACTTTTTCATCAGAGTTGCGGAAACGTTGTTGGTAGTCTCTCAACATTTGTTGTAGCAAGTCTCTCATCTTCATTGATAGTGTGGAGGATGTGTGAGCATGAGGTATGGATTGACCCGATTCAGCTGGAAATTAGAGCCATCAACGCCATCTTTATATGTGTCCCTGAAATAAAACAGTTAGCAATAAAGATAGAGAACGAATATGGCTTTGTCATTCGTTCTGCGAGGACAGACTACCCTCCGGTTTTGTGAAAACCGACCTGTGATCAGGTAGAGTCTCTTTTAAAGGAGACTCTCCTTGACAGGAATTTCCAGCTTGTAGTGATGAATTTTCCAAAGAATCCACTTTGGAATCTTCATACTTAGCATCTTCTCATATCGGAACGTCTCAAAGCAGACAGCACGATAGAGTGAATCGGTGAATTGATATTCACGGATTGATGAAAAAATTGATTTATAGAAATCACTCGTGTGTCATATAATAAACAATTTTTGAGACACGACGAGTGTTTTATACTCAGAATCACATTTCCATAAAAAATACTTTTGTTTGAAATATTGTACACAATCAATGTGCTCGAAAATTTGTTTGTGAGCACACCGAAAGGTTTTTGCAAAAGTATCCGTCAATCCATGTCCTAGAACAAGTTTGATTCAATTTTGAATCGCACCATTGTTGCTTTCCAGTTGTCACTTGATCATTGATCCAAGATGGATCTCACATGTCACCTACCAAGAGCTTGAAAGATGTTCGCTCTAGAAGGATTTCCATCTTCATTGTGAATATTTACATATCACTCGGATGTTCTGGAAATACCACAAGGATAATGCGTAGGACTCTAAATATTTTATCTTATTTTCCACGTTGTGTGAAACAATAAGCATATTTGGAATGTGTCCTATCGAGATTTATGGATGATCTCTTTGGCTCTAGACTCAATAGTGCATTTTGATCCGCTCCTGGAGACTGGGGAGGCGTCTCCTGTTTAGGTACCAACATTGCTCACAATGAGCGGTCGATACATTGCACAGGGTTCCCCGTGAGAATGAAACAAGCTCTTTTAAGAGAACTTGAGTGGTTGGGAAGTTTAGTGTAGTGCGTCACTGGGTCCATGACGTCTTGTCTTCAATACCGGTGTTATCTTAGTAACCGCCAGTAGATTATGCATTGAACCCGGTTTCTGCCATAAGGTTGAATATATGGAGGGCTATTTCTTTTCACCCTTTCTCATTACATTTCTTTTTCATTTTTCAACCCCTTCAGTGCTTACCAAGACTTCACCACTAGAACCTTGTTGGGTTTGTTCCAGTCCTAGCTCTATCTCAGTCCGCACTCTTCCCTTTCTCACTTTACTCCTTTTTTCAATCATTCTTAAGGACTTCTAATCTATCTTGAGGATTGTCCCTGGGAAGATCCTTCCGGTTCTGGTGGATCATGGGAACTCATACCTAACCTTAACCAACCTTATAACTCCATGCATAAAGATAAATGGTCGGTCTTTGGTATAACTTCCACAAACGCCTTTTGCTCCCCCTCAATATGTGCATCGATATTCGAAAGAGTTTAGCACATATGTGGGAGCACATTGAGTCCAAAATATCACATTTTGAATATCAGATTTCATATTTAAATCACATTCTCTCCCCCGATCAAAAATTTCAAATCTTTTGGGATTTTGGATCTCAATTGATTTAAATAAGTTAGAAAGCTTTTGGGAGAGAAATGCGGTCAATTTTAATATTTTCTGATAAAAGGAACTTTTTCTTGCTCCCCCTCAATCTATGAGGGAGGTTGTTATGTGTCAGATTTGAAGAGTTTACAAAAGATTCAAAGTTTTAACGAAAACTTTTTTAAAATGTACTCATTCTGACACATAACCATCACCAATCGTTTTGTTGCTTTTGTACAAAGTGGAGAGTTTTGATGATACATAAAATTTTGAGAAATCATTCTCCCCCTCAATCAATGACGGATGTTAAAACTGAAATATTTTCATAAAATATGAAAGTCATTGATTGAGAGAAAATTTTATCAAACATTTGAGTTCAATTTGATTTTTAATCAAAATCTCATGGTACCACCAAGTTTTGCACAAATATTTTCTGGAAAAATCATAGAAGGGAAAGTATTTAGCGATAAAAAGAAGACTTCTCTTCTTTATCAAGAAATAATGCACTGAAACGTACATTAGATCGAGGGTGCATGAATGTAAAGTAATTCACGCTCGGATGAACGGCACCCTTTACAAGGAACAACCTTCTTTTTGGCGACGAGTTTTCCTCATTTTGAAAAACGGGTTGTTATCTGAAGTAATAGCAAGCCATAATTTTGAAGTCCGGGTTGTAGC
Source organism: Artemisia argyi (assembly GCA_030686995.1). Classification (NCBI taxonomy): domain Eukaryota; kingdom Viridiplantae; phylum Streptophyta; class Magnoliopsida; order Asterales; family Asteraceae; genus Artemisia; species Artemisia argyi. Next base: position 109,101,715 of record CM060690.1, on the reverse strand, counting down.
CTGAAATGACTACAAGCCATTGTTTTGAAGAATATTTTGAGATACGACATGTTTTTGAAAAAAAAACTTTATTTGAAACCGAAAAACTCTTGCTCAAGCATATGTATGATTCCGTGTCATTATTGAATGACATTTCTAGAAACGTACATAATATTGATTACACAAGAGACATGTCGAGAGAAGAATATTTTTTTGGAATTTTTATGATTTTTCATATTTTTATGGTTTTTATAGGTTTTATATTTTTCTATTTTCTTTTTGTGTTAATACTATGTACAAAGGATATGTGAAGCAACCCCTTTACTCCTCCTGATCTTCCTGAAGACTTATGAGATCCTCAGGCGTGAGACTCTTCATACCAAGACGTGGGAGGATGAATTGAAATCGGTCCCTAGAAAGTGCTTTGGTGAAGATATCAGCTAGCTGGAACTCAGTCCTCATGAAGTAAAGTTCCACAATTCCTTTCTCAACTTGCTCCCTGATGAAGTGATGTCGAATGTCAATGTGCTTAGTCCTTGAGTGCTGGACATTGTTGCAGCAGAGTGCAATTGCACTTTTGTTGTCACAGTACAGGGGAATCTTGTTGCATACGAAGCCATAGTCCGAAAGTTGAGATCTCATCCATAAGATCTTAGCACAGCACGAGGACATGGCAATGTATTCAGCTTCTGTGGAGGAAATTGATGTACTCATTTGTTTCTTTGAATACCAGCTCACAAGCTTATTACCCAAAAACTGAGCACCCCCAGATGTACTGCGACGAGTGTCTTGACATCCCGCATGGTCAGCATCAGAATAGGCTATGAGAGCCATAGAAGTGTCCTTGGGGTACCACAGACCCATGTGGATTGTTCCTTTAAGATACCGAAAGACTCTCTTGACAGCTTCAAGGTGTTTCTTGGTAGGTTTGGATTGATACCGAGCACACATGCAAACTGCAAATAGAAGATCCGGTTTGCTGGCAGTAAGATACATTAACGAACCAATCATGCTTCGATACTTGGTTTGTTCGACCGGGATCCCAACATCACCTTCATCTAGTTTTGATCTTTCAATCATAGGAGTATCAACTGAGTCACAGGAATCGAATCCAAATTTCTTCAAAATTTCATTAGCATACTTGGATTGATTGATGAAGATGCCATTGGGATTTTGAGATATTTGTAAGCCTAGAAAGAAGGACATTTGACCCATCATCGACATCTGGAACTCAGAACTCATCTCTTGGGAGAAACGATCACACTCTTTGGGATCAGAGGAGGCAAATATGATGTCATCAACGTAGATTTATACATGAAGAAGGTTTTTTCCCGTTTTTCTGGTAAAGAGTGTAGGATCAACAATGCCTTTGGAAAACTTGTTAGCAAGAAGGAATTTTGACAAGGTGTCGTACCACGCCCTAGGAGCTTGCTTAAGCCCATAAAGAGCCTTCTTCAAACGATACACATGATTAGGGCGTTCTGGATCCACAAAACCTTCGGGTTGGCTTACATACACCACCTCTTTTAGATCACCATTTAAGAATGCAGTCTTAACATCCATTTGATAAACCACCATGTTCTGACTTGCAGCATTTGTGAGAAATATTCTTATGGCTTCAATTCTAGCAACAGGTGAGAAGGATTCTTCAAAGTCTATACCTTCTTCTTAACGGTATCCTTTTGCCACAAGCCTAGCCTTGTTCTTCAATATGTCTCCATGCTCATCAAGTTTAACTTTAAATATCCATTTGAGAGCAATGATCATAGCACAATCGGGAGGCGATACTAATTCCCACACATCAAGTCAGTTAAACTCATGAATCCCGTCCACCATTGCAGTGAACCATGAGTGTTTAGACATTGCATCCTTGAAGTCTTTTGGCTCAACTTTAGAGAGGACATAATTGAAGAAGCTCCACAATGCGTCGGTTGCAAGTTGCTTACGGGTAGATACCGGACGCGAAGGGTTTCCAATAATGTTGTCAATTGGGTGATCATTTGTCCATTTCCTAAGGTGTTCATGGGGTTGAGAATAGGGAACTGAGGTAGCCGTGTTAGATTCGTCAGAGGATGTAGCATCATTTGACGATTCAGGGGCAAAGGTGTTAACAAATGGCTCATTATCAGGTGGAGCGAAAGGATTTACTTCAAACGAATTATCTACAGCTGCTACTCGTTGTACAAATGAAGGTTGACCATTAGATGTGGTAATTGAGCGACTGATGGTGGGGGCTTCAGGATCCCATGACAAGGAAGTGGATGGCCCAGCATTATCAACTGGGACATTTGCTACCCCAGCTGGTTGTTGAACGACTGTGGCTTCTGGAGCATCCACATGTTGAGGTTCAAAGTATTCATCAAACATAGGGTCAAACAGTTTCTTCCAATCTTCACTTGTAGGAGGTACAAAAGGAGTAGCAGGAGTGAGATTCTGTACAAGCCTGGAGCTTATAGGTCTAGGAGACAAAAGGTTAGGTACAGGTCCAGAAGTTGATTGTCCAGGAACCGGTTGCTCAGTCAGCTCATCGAAAGTAACGTGGATTGTTTCCATTATGTCTCTGGTACGTTTGTTGTAGATTCGGTACACCTTTCGCTCTGGAGCATAGCCAACGAAGAAACCAGTGTCGGCCTTGGCTTTGAGTTTCCCAAGGTCTTCACTGTCATTAGTTGGATAGAACAATGCACCAAACACTCGAAGAAATGAAAGGTCTGGTTTTCTGCTATGAACCAGTTCATATGGAGTCTTACAGTGGAGATGATGTATCAAGGATCGGTTCTGTGTGTAACATGCAGTTGCAATTGCCTCAGCCCAAAGAAACATAGGAGCTTTGGAGAAGATGAGCATAGTCCTTGCGGCTTCAACTAAGGTGCGATTGCGTCTTTCAATAACTCCATTTTGTTGAGGAGTACGTGGAATGCTCTTTTGATGACTAATGCCGACACTTTCATAAAATTGAGTAAGTTGTTTGTTCACAAACTCCGTTCCATTATCATTACGAATGAATCTAACTGTTTTGTTGAGACGAACTTGCAACTGCTTGATGAGTTTGATGATGGTTTCCGGAGTTTCGTCTTTTGATCGTAGAAACTTTACCCACGTGAATCGTGAATGATCATCGACGATGACAAGCACATATTTCTTTCCATTGATACTTTGAATCCTCATTGGTCCACAGAGATCCATGTGAAGAGTATGTAGAACTTCCATGATGGAATTAACAGTCTTGGGTTTATGGGTGTGCTTTTTGCTCTTGCCCATTTGACATGCGGAACACAAATGATCTTTTTCATACTTAAGTCTGGGCAAGCCTCAAACAAGATCCTTACGTGTGAGTTCATTGATGGTACCGAAGTTCAAATGGTTTAAACGACGATGCCACAACCATGATTTGTTCTTAGAGGCTTTTGAAAGCAAGCAAATTGGAGAGGAACGCAACATGTCTTCGATAGAGATGGTATAAAGATTAGTGCCCCGACTTCCCTTGAGGAGATCAACACCATCTAATTCTCTAACTAAACAGGTGTGCTTTCTGAAGGCAACTTCAAGATCAGAGTCACAGAATTGACCAACAGAAAATAGATTGTGCCCAAGTCCTTCCACGTAGTATACTCTGGATATTACACTGTCTCCAAAGACGTAATCACCATAACCCATTATAGATCCAAAATGGTCATTCCCAAATCTGACCGTACCAATGAACTTTTCCACGAAATTCTTGAGCCACGAGCGATCTCCAGTCATATGTTTTGAGCAGCCTGAGTCCAAATACCAAAGGACGATTTGTACGACCTGCATTTGAAACCAGACAATGGTGGATAACTGAAAAGGCCGGAGCCCCACAAACAGTTGGGGCCATTTGGTTAGCACACACAAATATTGGATTATCATATGTTACAGATATATCACTGGAATTTTCACATTTTGATGCACTAGAACTAGGAGTGGTACTAAGTGCTTCTATTGGAAACATTCTACCAGTAGGTCTCCACTTCTTAATTGGCAAAACTTTGGAGTTAGTGATCCTAGTCATTGGGCACTTTTCTCCTAGGGTGAATTTCCTTCCAGTAGGTCTCCATTGATAACCAATATTAGTGAACACTTTTCCTGTTTTATTCCATACTTGTTTTACCCTTTTAACACTTGAAACATTCATAACCGGAGATTGCATAGTGTATTTTTTTAAAAAGGACACAACACAAGCATCATGTTTACCAAAAAATAAACATTCGTTACAAGTCTTACAAATAGCACCAGAATTCAAATTAATTACATCTTTGTTAACACAAATAACAAGTAGGGTTGGATCAGTTGGAAAACCCCTTGCCTCTTAACCTAGAGGTCAAGGGTTCGATCCTCACTCCCTACAAAAGGCCGGAGGTCCTTTTCTACTTTAAGTAGAACTGGAAGCAACCTCTCTACCTTAGGTAGGGGTATGGTTGTCTACGTCTCAACCTCCCCCATACACCGTGAAAGACGGTATTGGGACCCATTAACCCGTGGAAGACGGTATTGGGAGTTACTTTACTTTACTTTACTTTTTTGTTAACACAAATGTTTGATTCAACTCAATTCCTTTCATTAAGCATAACTTTATTGTTCCTAGAGGATTCTTCTACTTCCTTCATAAGTGTACTCCTAGCCGGCAAAGTCCTATCATTCTTTGTATTGCACCTAGGCTGTGACTTGCTAGCATTAGATACACCTTTTACTCCTGTAGAAGCAATGACGGGAACATTAGTATGATTAGTTGCTACTTGTTTACCGGTGATCGTGATGGTGGATTGTGACATGGTTTGGGGATAATCAAATGTAACATGTTTGTTGCCACTGTTAGTGAGGAAGCATGCACCAACAATAACATCATCCTGTAGTTTAGGTATCCTCTCATCTTCAATGGTTTTTCTATGTATGACCAAACAATCCTTAAGATATCTAAGATAGTCGCTATGAACTAACTTATTGTTCCTAAGGGGAAGAGAGACATTCACAGCATCGCACGCATATTTCTTACAAGCATGTACATTGGAAATTGCATGATCACATGAAACGACGGGCATTTTACCCTTCACCACAGTCTTTAGATTCTCAATTTCGTTTAACAAAGAAGTGACTCTTTCATCGTTTTGGTCACGTGTTATTTTAATAGACTCAAATAACTCTTTGTAACGTTGTTTAGCGTTTGACATTTCATCACGAAGCCACTCATTTTCATGTTGTAATTCATTGATAATGCCTTGTTTCTGAAAGTTTTGAGAATCTATCGACTTCTGGTAATTGGTATTGGTCACGTCGCTTTTGTTCGACTTTAATTGTGCAATTTGGACCTTCAATTTCCGAATCGTGTTTGAGTGAGCTTGAATTACTTCATCCTTTTTGGCTAATTCAAAACATGTGTCAAACTCAGGAGCATCCGAGGATGTCTTGGTATTTGATATTTTTATGCTTTCTTCTAGATGTTGATATTTTAGTTGTAAGTTAAGATTATCAACTTCTAGTTTTGAGAAATTCCTGACCATGTTATCATGGTCGTCGTTTTGAATTTTCTCATTAAGTTCGTAATTCTCCCCCTCAAGCTCAATAGCACGATTCTGGAAGACATTCAAAGTGACCGACATTTCATGAAATTGTCGAGCAGATAATGTTGAGTCGGTTACAGTGTAAAACACATCTTTTGCAATGCAATTAGCAATCAAGTTTTCATTCACAATGAGAATGTTTTTCCTGTCAATTTCACTGTATTTGAGATCAATAGCTAGTTGGTTACCCTCACTTTCCACTTCATTAAAAACCTTTTTCATTTGAGTCACATCATCATTAATGGTATTTTTAAGGCCCTCAAAATGTTCTTTGAGAAGTTTGAAAAATGGCATAACTTCAGTTAGGTAACACTGTTTTGTTTGCTCAAAACCCCTTTCCCCTTCTGTAATCCCTGTTGGTGTAATTCTCATTTTACATGTTTTCTCAAAGTCATTAAACAATTGACCTAGAACATACAACCCAATTAGAGTATTACACTGTGTGGGAAGATTAAATGGTACGAGGTGCCTGGGTGTATTCAGGGGATAAATAGTTGGGTCAGCAATTCTAAAGATAGTGCGTGTGTTACCCACAATTCTTTCAGCTTTCATTTTCTCAATGTCTATATTCCAAAAAACTTTGTCAGGAAGGATTCTCTTCTGAGGAACAAAAATGGTTGAATGATTATCATTCGCATAATCATAGTGAAACACAATATTATTAGCAATGCACTTAGGATCCTTTAATCGTTCAGCAAGTTTTACCCTATTTCTATCCTCCGCCTCATCAATCTCGTCATAGGATCTCACATCAGAAGGGGCATGGTTAGGTTCAAGCATAGTGTTTGCATCATATAATGCAGGTTGAGCACCTATACCATTTCTAAGGAATTTTGATTTAGGCTTAGAGGCATCCTGTTCACTAAATTCATCACTTAGTTTCCTATGGTTTTGCATCATTTGAGCAGATTGAATGGTTTGGCCTTGTGTGTACAACTTATCTTCCAATTTATTTTTCAACATTTTGAGTTTTGAGAAATCATTTAGAAGTTTAGTCTCTTTATCTTTGTATTCGAGTTTGATTGATGTCAAACCTTTTTGAAATTCTTGTTTTCGTTTAACGGTTTGATCCAATTGTTTTTTTAAAGAAACTAACTCCCTTTTCAATGTTTCTTGTTTGGAATTGTTTTCAGATATGTAAGTACGCATTTGCCATTCCATTTTCTGCTCATGTTCATTAAGCTCAAATTTAGCACGCTGTTCATAAATATTCACTTGATCCTTAAGGATGTTAACTCTAGTAATCAAGGAATCATCAGGGTTGTATATCGTGTGCTCGTGTACCTCATGTTCACTAGAATCAACAGACGGCATGTCACTTGGTACAACTGGCAGTCCATTGTCATTCACATACATTTCATATGGGATATTATTGGTATTTCCCATATCAGTGGTGTTTGTGTTGACAATATTCTTGAGTTGTACAGAGTCACACACCCCCTGCGGAATTGTAGGAGTATTCAGATCAGGATTAAGTGACGTTGGTACCTCAGAAATAGCAGATGTGATGGAGGAGTCAGAATGCTGTGGAGAGGATGCAGTTGCAGACTAATTAGCCATGAAGATGGTTTGAGCAGTAGGTTCGTCATCTACGTCTGAGTCAAATGCATCACATTCTTCAAATTGAAAGATATTCGGATCATTTAGAGCCATGTCCTGAACAGGCTGATCATCCACATCAGCATCAAACGTGTTCCCGTCATTACCAGCCAGAAAGAGCAGAGCTTCTTCATCCAACACAGTCCCATTCTCTTGCGCCTGCATTAGCAACATCTTGTCCTTGAAGTACTCAGAGTTTTGAGGACGCTTTGGGAGAGTGCAGTTCCTAGCTATATGGCCCAACCCTCCGCAGTTATAACACTTAGGCTGCTTAGCTTGTACTTGAAGAGCATTCCCAACTCTGTACTGCCTATTTTCTCTACCAGCATTTCTTTGATTGAAGTTTTGTCTTCCCTGCACATTCTGCACCACCACCCTACCATCTTCTATGACTGCCTGATTACGTGTATTAGACGAAGTCCTAAGTTGGTTATTAGTTGATGGAAGTGCAGCCCTGAACTGTTGGACCAGTAAGGAAACTTGGTTGGAGAGATTATCAATCATTATGTCAGTGTGAGAATACCCAGAATCCAGTTGTGTGTTCAAAGCAGATGGTGAGGGAGTTGATGATTGACCATTTGTTGGCGTAGACCTGGAAGACGGTTGTAATGGTTGAGATTGATCATTTGAAGTTTGGGCAAGTTGTTGAACATTAGAGACAAAGGTAAGAGATTCATTTGATGTTGACGGATTGATCTTTTCTCGCATTAACCGATCATAAGCAGCATGTTTCTCATGTTGTTGGAGATATGCATAGAGTTGTTCATGATTAGTATGCTTGAGACCTTTGTTGAGTTTAACAGCTGTAACAAACCTATCCCATTCTGGTGCCATGTTATTCACGAATTTAGAATTAAGCTGAATATTGGGCATTGTCATTTTGATGGCTCGCATATCATTGACCAGCTTGTGAAATCTGACGTAATAGTCAGTGATGCTTTCACCTGGGTTCATTTTGAAATGCTCAAATTCATCGTATAGCTGAGACTCCCGATCTTCTTTGGTTAACTCAGACCCCGCAAGAAGCATTTTCACATTATCCCAGACAGCCTTGGCTTCAGTGTTGTAGTTGATAAGTTTGTAGACATCTTTAGGAATCCCTTGAATGACAATATTCGATGCTCTGATGTCGGCATCATAGCGTTTCTTTTCTTCCAGCTCATTGTAAGTGCGAGGTCTATCTGGACCAACTACAGCTGGTTATTGATCAGTCGCTGCGACCGTGTCTTTAGTAGTCCCCATTTGAAAGAGTCCCTCATCGATGGATTTCAAAATGTTGACTCCATTTTCCTTACCCAAACAATAGAGACGAATCCTTTGTGCCCATGATTCATAGTCAGTTCTGTCCAACATTGGAGGTCGGGTGTCGGACCCAGCAGCTTGAATGTCATCTGAGGATGTCGACATCACAAAATCTTCAAACGGACAAAAGAAACCGAATGATATTTTCAGCAGATTAAGCTAAGAGAGAGATACCAGATGAATGACAATTTGCATCAAGTGTTGAGTTGTGACAAGTCAAGTTGCAATCTATCCAATTGAGATTAGTCAAGTCGTAAGGATTAACTTACAACGTCAGATCACAATTAGACTAATTGAAACGACTAAAGTTACAACAATTCACGAATTGCAAAATGATTGTCCTATCACATGAATCTCATCACTTAGTAAATTGCTAAACAATAAGAGAAAGTCGCAACTGAAACTACCAAACCGCAGAGTAGGAGATACACGCAATAAAGTGTACAAGTCGCAGGAAGAGTTAACCGCAATTTAACCAAACCGCAGGAATATTGAACCACAGGATAGTTAACTACAATGAAAGATGACCGCAAGTCACTAACCGCAGAACGTACCAAACCGCAGAATAATCCAACCGCAGAATAAGCAAACCGCAGAATAATCAAACCGCAAGTGAGGCTAACCACAAAGAACTAATCGCAAACCACTTAACCGCAGAAAGCTAAACACAATGAACTAACCGCAGACCACTTAACCGCAGGAACTAAACACAATGAAGTAACCGCAGACCACTTAACCGCAGGAGCTAATCGCAGAGACAAAAGTCCAAAACTGTCACTTTCCTTGCGATTTGTTTGTATTCCCAAAATAGTAATCGCAGGCAAACTAACCACAGAGATCAGGAACTAAACGCAGACAAGCAATGCAACAGTAGAACTAACCGCAACTATGAAATACGCCCAAAACCTAATCCAAACTTCAAATAGATTAAAGATATGGTATAACCAACTGAAACACAATGTTCTACTAACACCAAGGATCATAAAAGTACATCAATAACATGTCTAATAACACTAGAAAGATCAAACCAAGATGTTTTTCAAGAAAGTGACTTCAAACTCACAAAAACTACACAAAACCACATCAAATCCGATTCTACAAGGCCCTAAGATGAAACCTTGGCTCTTGATACCAATTGTAGAATACTAAACAAGTTGGAAACATGAATTCATGTGGTTATGTGTGGCGTTAGGAGTGTAATAGAGGAAAAAAGAGTGGAACCTTGAGAGAGAAATAAAATGATTAGATTAGAGTGAATGAAGGTCTAACCCTCTCCACATGTGGAGAGGGGTATTTATACTAAACTACAAACGCCCACACCCGGGCTGTGGATCAGGCATACAGTGGGTAAAGACCCGTCCTTATTCCACGGTGTTACTTAATCTAATACTAACTAACTAATGAATAAACTAACTACGAGCTAACTTAATGCTATTACAATAATTAGGTAACCGAGACTTTTATAGGAATATTTGTATTCCTAACAGGACTGAATGTGATGGTCATCACAATTGACATCGATTAAAGTGAAGGTATGTATTAGTCACTCTTGGGGTTATGATTCATTCGGTAGTTATTGAATTTAAAGGTTGTTTGTTTGACGGTGGGATTTTTCGAAATTTGGAGATGCGAAATAAAGAGAGATGTCATAAAGTTAAGCTTCAATGAATTCTTATGGTCATGATCGTAGGCAATCCCATTGATTATGGCTACGTTCGCTGGTAGGTTGGCTAATGATGTAACTGGACCTTGCGGTTTAGAACGTGCTATGAGACTAGACTGATTTCATGTGATAGGATGGTGTCGAAATCTATGTGGTTATTGTGTTTCTTAGTAAAGATGGCCATGACTTGCACTACTTTTATACAAGTTAGTGTTTCCTCGAAAATAGAAATAGAAAATTTGACTTTTGGCAAAAATCTTAGACAACTATTCCTAGCATAGCATGGTCCTACCTGAATTATACATAGGTGATCGGGCTTTGTATAATTAAGGTTCAATGATGCAATGTTGGGTTTATCTTAAAAGAAAGTATCGGTTATTCTGTTCATGGTAGCTAAAAATGCTTTTCAAAAGGAATTAGTTCATAAGGCGATTGCAAAATAAATAAATAAATAAATAAATAAATAAATAAATAAATAGCTTATAAAATGGTGTGTGGAATAGTTTATGGAGTAATAGGGAAAATTAATTGCAAGGTAATAGTAAAGTTGTGGTTTGGTTTGCGATGCACTAGCAAGACAGTTCCTGGGATGATAGTAAACTAGTTGGTAAAGATCCGTGAAATATGTAATAGGGTAATAAATACGCAATTTATCGTTTGACCAGATAGTTGCTAAAGTAGCTTACAAGGGAGAAAATAGTTCATAAAATGATAGTGAAAATTTTAGAATAACCGTAACATAGTTTACAAAATTCCGACGAAACCATTTGTTGGTTTATGAAATAGTATTAAAGTAGCGAAACATATGATAAAATAGTTTGTGAAACAGTTTATAGAGCAATAGGAATGACAATTCATTTTCTTATAAGATGGTAGTAAGGTCTGTTGATATAAATAATGTTTGTGAATGTTATTAATATTTCTCAATAAACCTATGTTTTGATAATCACAAAACTTAAATCAAATTAAGTCAAGAATAAGACATAAACAAGTATTTGGTGACAAATATTTACTTCTACATCTTATATCACTTAAGGTATGCATAAACTTAGTAACTTATGCATTACATGATCAAAGGAAATTTTATATTAATACATAACATTATATAAAATGATTTTAACATTTTATATATATTTGTAAATCATTTTTGGTAAAGCTTTATTAAACCACAAAAATATGATTTCAAATTTCCAACCAAAAAGGGCAAATTTTATCCAGAGAATCTTTTCAAACGTTCAGGAGGGCGGCCCCCTTAATTTTACTAGGCGGCCCCCTTAATCATTAAGGGGACCGGCCTACAATTAAGGGGACCGGCAACGCTCCCGAACAGTAAAATCTGGCCCTTTAAATACTGGATTATTTTGCACATTTTCCTTACCTTTTTGCACTATAAACTTTCTGATCCAATCCTCTTCTCTAGATCTAAAATCCTTTGATCATATATTTCATAAGTCTTTGTTTCCAAGTGATCCAAAGCTTCATCCATTCAAGTGCAAGAAGAAGAACACTTCTCTACATCCATCTTATTGTAGTGGTGTTGTGTATTGCTAGTTTCATATAGTACTAGTGATAGCTAATTGTTAAGGTGTTGTGAATATTTGTTGATTGTATAATCTTGGTGTGTTGTAAACTAGTTTAGTAGTAGTGACTTAGTTGTGCATAGAAGAAGGTGTGAAGATTGATAAGGTGTGAAGACGGTGTGAAGTCTTGAAGAAGGTGTGAAGGTGTGATTAAGGTGTGAAGATCACGTGGTGTGATATTTGGTGTGAGATTGGTTCTAGCTACGATTAGAACTCGACATTTAGCTTAGTGTCGTTAACTCGTGTAAGCCAAGGTGTGTAAGGTTTCTCCACCATAAGGAGTTTGTTGACATAGTGAAGAAAACTCTCGAGTGTGGTACTCGGGGAGTGGAGTAGGGCAAGGAAGGTGTCCTTGTAGCCGAACCACTATAAATTCGCGTGTTGTGGTTTGATCTTTCTAACTCTATCTTTTCTTCATTATATTTCAATACTTTCAATATTAGTTTTGAATTGCTTATATTGGTTGTTGCTTGAATTCACTTAAGAACGAATCGAAAGTTTTTATAACCAACAAAATATTTTGGAAATAAATTTAAAAGGACATAAAACTATTCAACCCCCTTCTAGTTTTCCACAATTGGTATCAGGAGCCACGTCTAGCAAGATCTTTAAAATATATTGTATTTTAAAACTTGTAACGATCTATGGAATCTGAAAAATATTTAGAAGGGCAATCTATGCAAAGACCACCACTATTTGAAAGTGATGGATTTTTATATTGGAAAAATCGATTCGAAACTTATGTGAAGTCAAAAGATCTAGATCTTTGGCATGTTATTACTAATGGTGATTTTTTACCTATTCAAAATAACCCGGAAACTAAGAAAGATGAAATCGTACCTTTTGAAAAACAAAATGATGATTTAAAAAGAAAACTTGCTAAAAATAATGAAGCAAAAATGGTTATTTATAATGCGCTACCACGTAAAGAGTACGAAAGGATCTTTATGTGTGAAACCGCAAAAGAAATTTGGAACTCTTTACTAATAACTCACCAAGGTAATAGTCAAGTCAAAGATAATAAGATAGATCTACTTGTTCAACAATACGAGCAATTCACGATTCCGGAAGAGGAATCAATTGACAACGCTTTTGCTAGATTTAACACTATCATCACAAGTTTAAAAGCACTTGATGAGAATTTTTCTAGTAAGAATTTTGTTAGGAAGTTTCTTAGGGCTCTTCATCCAAAATGGCGAGCTAAAGTGACGGCTATTGAAGAATCGAAGAATTTGTCAACTTTGCAACTTGACGAATTAATTGGAAATCTAAAAGTCTACGAAGTCATCATTAAAAAGGACTCCGAAATGGTCAAGGAAAAACGAGAGCAAAGCAAGTCAATCGCCTTGAAAGCTAGAAAGGAATCTAGTATCGAAGATAGCTCATCTTCCGAAAGTGATGACGAAGAATACGCCATGGCCGTAAGAGATTTCAAGAAATTCTTCAAAAGGCGAGGAAGATTCGTAAGACAACCGTATGATGAAAAGAAAACATTTCAAAAGAGTAAAGATGACAAGAACAACAAGATTGAAAGAAAGTGTTTCAAGTGTGGAGATCCAAATCATCTTATTGGAAAATGTCCAATGATGACAAGAGATCAAAATCAAAGAGCATTTGTTGGAGGTGCTTGGAGTGATAGTGATGATGATGAGAATGAAACGACAAAGGAAGAAAAATGTCTCATGGCGAATACACCAAATGAGGTACGTTCTGAAACCGAATATTTTAGTGATGAAAGTATATCATTAGATGAAAAAGATCTAGATAAGGAATATATTAAACTATGCAAATTAGGACAACTAGTAATGGCCAAAAACAAATCACTAAAATACATTAACAATCAATTAGAAAGTGAAGTACTTGAACTAAAAATTAAAATACATCAACTAGAAAAAGGTAAAGAAATTTTTGAAGAATGTAAATCATGTCAAGAGCTTAAAGGTGAAAACGAAATACTTAGGAAAGAAATTCGCAAACTTGACAAATTTGAAAATAGTAGTCAATCACTTAGTAAAATAATAAGTATTCAAAGAACATCCGGAGACAAAACCGGCTTAGGATTTAATTCAAATGAGGCTTCAACAAGCGAGATTAAAAATGTAAAATTTGAAAGTGAACCCAACAAACAAAAACCTTTAAAATCTAATCCTAAGTATATACTTATTAATGATAAGAAAATACCTCTTGCCAACGATGAAGAAGTTAAAGATTTTTATAAACCGTCCTTAAAAACCGAAGTAGGATCGTCTAAACCCAAAATAAGATCTAAAACTCCACCACCTAGAAAACCAAATAATTCTCATCCTAGGTCTAAAACACCTCAACCAAGAAGAAATCAAAATAGACAAAACTATAATAACAATAGTAATCAAATGTGGAACTACCAACAAAGCTACAATCCTTGGGGCATTCTACCACCTTTCATGCACCCGAGCCAAATGTTAAACATGTTCGGACCAAATAACTTTGGACCAAAAGGACAATGGAGATCAAATGGCTAGACAAACATTCCTTGAGGCAATCTTGGTTTTTCTCTCAACATAGACTTTTTCAAAGTCTATATTTCATCTTGATGATATTGAAGATTTCTTTTGAAGACCACCGAGTACGTCATTCTTTCACAACTCATTGCCATGCTTAGATAAATATGTATTGTTTGATTTCGTTAATTATTTAGATATAATTTGTCATTGTCTTCTATGTGTTAGAATCACATATATACTTATATATACATATATATATGCTATTATACGTAATATATTAAATATATATATATATATATATATATATATATATATATATATATATATATATATATATATATATATATATATATATATATATATATATATATACATTCTGTCACACCCCCAATTTACCTGACTTGCAGCGGAATGGAATACCTGGGGGTGTCTGTCATAGCACCACAGTTACAGTTACATTGAACGACCTAAAGTGTCGTTTGGAAAATACTGCATTTGATCATTGAAATAATTCAGAGTTTACAAAATGAGGTCCCCAAAATGTGTTGCATGTTTATGAAAAACAAGTCGTACTAGATCAAATGTTTACATAAGTGCATGAAATAATGATGAGACGCGTCGACTCCGCGACTCCATGAAAGTCCAAATGCATGTCTCATGAGCTACCTTAATAACCTGAAATACATTGCTAAAACGTCAACACGAATGTTGGTGAATTCCATAGGTTTGTAAAATGTACTGATGTACGGCCACCACAAGTAAAAATGCAAGATAAAAATCTCGTGAAAATTGTACAATAGCCTTAAGCTCATGACACCGAAGCTATGACTGATGAAATTCTATGCCCCTCCCGAATGTTCTGCCGAAACATTCAAATGTAAAAGACATGACATGCATCCGCTTACTGTTGGTATCCACTACCACGGATGGAGGCGTCACCCTCGATAGATCTATCCACTCACTCTCGCTTAGTACTTGAAATTAACGGTTCATGATGATACAGGGGACTTGTCACATGGCAAGGTAACTTAAGCTATGTACATGTTTGAATACTTGGGCTCGTACTGAAATAATTGATGCAATGTATTCCCCCCGTGGGATTTGAAAACAATCAAAAATGTTGAATTGAAAACGGGGCTATGAAAACTCACCTTAACTGATGAAACTGTGATGAAATGAAATGAACACCAATGAACAATTTGCTGTCGTAACCCAATATGATGGTACCATGAACATGTACTGAGCTGAAAAACAAGGCGCGCATACTAGCCGCAACCTAATATGAATGATGTACGATCTACTTTAGATCATGAAATGATGTTATGAATGTCCATGCACATGTTTACTATACCACTCTACTCTTTGGAAAAACACTTGTATTGCCAAAAATATATAATCCAAGAATTTGGAAAATATTGCTATTAGAAAATATAAATGGCTAGTTATAATATATATACTTATATATATATAACGTAAGTTTCCTTGTTAGCGTTGAAATACTCGGGTTGTAATCCTTGAAATGATGAAAACATACTCATAATAACTAATACTACGTTAGTTATAAAGCTCGGTACTTGACATTATGTTTAGCTTAAAAATGCACTTCGTAGTTTTTGCGCCAAATTATATTAAAAGCTGTCAATTATAAAAGGGTTTTAGCCGATATTCAAACGAGTATATCTTTGTCGTTACTTGTCCGTTTTACTTGTTCTTTATATCCACGGTTTCGTCTTAGTATGTAGTAATATATTTTGGAAAGCTCGGCTCCTCCGGGTTACGTCTAAAGTCTCTTTTTGTCCAATGAAAAACGTCCAACAGCAAACATTTTCTGAAAAATACTTTTCGTCTACAATCTTGCAAAAATCATAACTCCTTCGTTATAGACTCTTTTTAATCCGTTCTTTCGCCTACGGATTCGTTTTTGAAAGTATTTTCTAAAAATTTTGCCAAAGTTTCCTTGGTGTTTACTGATTTTCCAGATTTTTACAAAACGGGACAGCGTGTCTAAAATAGGTTCCAAATCAAGTTTCCAAGGTTAAAAACCAATTTCTACCATCACCAAACCTCTTGTAATCACCACATGACTAATCTAATCTTACCATACACCTTCTTAGGGTGCCATGGACTCCTAACCAAGTTATTAGAGCTAGGGGATTCATAACAAATAAGTTAGGGTTTGTATGTTTGTTTTTAGCCAAAATAAAGTGTGGTATAGCTACTTGTACATGGTTTTTAGCATGATACTTATGTAATACATGTAAAAATAGGATGATCCATAAAAAAATAAAGATGAAAACTTACTTGACAAAATGAGATGATTATTGGATGATTATGCTTGATGTTCTTGTGTTTTTGTTGCTTGATTCTTGATTAGGCTTGTAAAATGAACAAGTTTTGTGTTTTACTTTATGGAAAATGATCACTTGATCATGGTGATGATTATGGGTCGTGGGTTATGATGGGGGAATGGGGAAGATGAGAAGAATTTTGTTCTTAGCTTAAAATGTGATTTATGATTTTGTAATTTTTGGTAAAGTATGGTTTTATGTGTTTATTAGTTAAAAATGGGAAAGTTAATGCCAAGAGTTAAAATGGGGTGGCACATGGCCGGTTTTTTTGGGTGTGAAAAGGAGTAGCCAAAACGGTTTTGATCACTAGGGAAAATATAGTGTAGCGTTAAGTGTTATTACGCGTTATTCGTTAAAATCGGGTACCGGGTTTGATAGCAATAAACGTTCACAAAGTTAACCGGGATGAAATAAAGTTATAATAATGATAAAAACATATTAAAAATATGTTGGGTACATTTACTGAGTGATCGGGTGATTAATGTTTAGTTTTAACGAAAACCATCGTTATATTTATACGCGTACGTTATAAATAAAATAAATTTCCAAAATACTGGGTAACTGAATGTTATAACTTTTATGATGTTAAAATGGATATAAAAATATGTCGGGACCATTGTGGGAATATTTAGATATATTCGTCGTGTATAAACCGGGTGTTAACGTTTATTTAGAAATCGTAATACGTAAAACGTTAAATATACTGAATATAGTAATTTGAAAATCCTAAGAGTGGTATAACATGTAAATGACCTACTGATGATATGCAGACTATCCCCAGTCCGTATGAAATGTTATTACTGATAATGCATGAATTCGCACCTGAACCCATATGGTTACGCGAATTTGAATACCCGTAAACTAAATTTACGATGAAATGTGTAATGCACGTGAATGATGAAATCTTTTCCCGCAATGAATAGTGTTCCATGAATAGTAAATTTCCCAAAAGTTTCTCAGAATATCAAATTGACCTCGAAAACGATGAATAGTAAACTAATGAATAGTGTTTTGATGAATAGTGTTTGATGAATAGTGTTTTTCCAAAGTTCGGGAAATGACCTGAAATGGTGAGTTGTGACAGTCTTCCCCCCTAAAAGGAACTTCGTCCCGAAGTTCAGTTTATGTTGGTCTCTGAGAATGTATTGATGAAAAGGTGATGATATTCGAGAATTCCAGCGAACTCTAACGATAGGAATTCGACTCTGATTCAACTGTTCGACCACACGGTCCATGATTTCTGTTGGTTCTCTTACCAGGTCTGAGATTGTCATTTGGGTTGGATCCCTTCCAAGGGAATCATGAGTGACTCATCTGAAAGTCATTTCTGGGGATCTGAAAATGTGAAATATGTTCGTGTTATCCTGTTGTTCTCTGGCAATGTTCAAGTCTGACGGCCACTAGGCCTACTCTGTCAAAATATAAATGGTCCAGCGTATATTGGTGTAACTTTCCAAGTTTTCTGAACGATAACATGCCTTTCCTAGGTAGAACTTTCTGCATAACTCTGCAGAACTTGAAGTTTTAATGGTTTACGACTTATTGAACTTGTAACTGATTCTTGACTTGTAGAAAATTTCTGGTTATCTTATGAATGCCTACTGAACTAGTGAGTTGAGCTTTTTCCAAGTTTGGCCCATCAATCGATGGTCTGCGCTTCTTAATGTTTTAAATGTGGTACTGGTAATATATACTGCTGAATTCTGCCAGAACTCAAGTTTGTATGCTAGTTGGTCGATTCTAAAATGAATCTTAAATAGTCCAATATGCTAAAGGTTCAACCTTTCTTGTTATCCAATTTGTATCGTGCCAATCCAAGGCAATGCTTTTAACTTAATTTGTTCTCCTACCTGAATCTGGATGGTTTGTTGTTCAGGATATCCAATCCAAATGATGTGTGTTATGTACCAATCTAACTTCTGCCAGTTTCCCGTTGTTGGTGTAATAGCTATTGTTGTAGATGAATTTGATTTATGTTGAGTGATTAGTCCAACCATTTCTAGGGTCAATCACTCATGCTCTGAGTATACTTTCCTATGTTTGAATTGTTCTCGCTTTGACCATCGGTCTGAGGGTGATAGGTGATGTTCACATCTCAATGGGTTTCTGAAGGAAATTCTGAAATGATTACCTGAAGTCCACGGTGAATTCGGTTTCCTTAACAGGAATAACTGAAATGGGTACAATAAACCTTTGTGACTAATTCCACAACGTTCGGTCCTCCGAACTTGGCGTTATCTGAAGGAATAGAATATAGGTAACAATTTGATTCCTTGTGTTTTGTTCCAACGGATGATAAGACCTATGTCCTTCTTTGTCTAGTGGGTCTGGTCTTCACTATTGAAGTTCGTGATCAATTTGTGATGTTCCTCCTAATTCCTTCATCACATATTCCAAATATTCTTTACTGTCAAGTCACAAATCCTAAATGCATAAGCGATGTTGTATGGAAATTCGTTATGGAAATTTGTCTCGCGATTATGAGTTTTAGTTGAAATCCTTTTCTGAATAAACGAATTTAGAAAATGGAGCAAATGATTTACTGGGTAATATTTTTCTTGATGATTCAAAATCCAGTAGTTATGAAATAGGAACTGTTTTCAAACATGTTGTGATTAAGACTGCTTACCAAAGTTTGATGTTTATGTATATTTCTCATTGTACAATAGTGTTGCTAAAACTGGTTCAAAATAGAAATTTCAGAAATCATTTTTCCACAAGGTATGTGATTTATGTAAACGCATCAACTTTATTTAAAAGTGAAAACACTGAAAAGGATAAAATGGTAGAATAGGAAATGTTCGCTTAAATGCATAGATGTCTAACACTTAGTTCCTGAGGTTGGATAATGTCTATTGATGGTTATCTGACATAACTACAAGCATAGGTATTTAGACTACCTTAAGTCCTGAAATTGTTTATCGTTGTAATTGGCAAGACGAAGGTATCACTTGATGTTGTGTCGATGAATATCTATTCTGTTTTCCCATGTAGATGAGGAGATATGTTCCGGTTTGATCCCTTGCTTGGTATGAAGGTGAGGTTATCTGAAATTTCTAGACATAATGCCTTAGAGGAAATTACATCGATATTCTTGTTTCACACAATTGTACTTTGTGAAAACTTACTGCAGGAAAGTTCATGTATGGATGAGGCCATGTTTAAATGAAATGCTCTACAGTCTCAATTAGAAGCTTGGTTTATTTCTATTGTGTTGTCCTGCGGACATTTATTGAGTTCAATCCTGTAGCTCAGTATAGCTAGTACCCTTGAAAAATGACATTGAACAACTAAGTCAGAGATGGTGTTTAGGATAGTCTCGCAGTATCTGAGGATTGTTGTTGAGTTATGAATTCTCTCTCTATATACTTCTAGTCCTGGTTACTAGTTCTGTACTCCTTTCATTGCTTTTATTGTATAAAGGAATCCTGCATGTAATTGATATGGAAAGTCTCTTCTAGGGAATTCAATGGGAAGAATCCAACTTAATGGCTAAGTGAGTGACAGGTAGGGTAAGTATCCAGGGATAGTTCGGCAAAATGGATGTTTATGAATGAGTTCCTTTGTTTACAAAACTTTTGGATGAAGATTGTTATCAACAATCCTTTGAAAAGGTAATTATTTCCTTCATGGCATAATCCTTCCTGAATTTTACATAGGTGATCAGGCTATGTATAATTGAGGACTAATGATGCGATGTTGGATTTTGTCAAAATATCATAACTTTTCTCAAAAGTTTTAGATGGTGTTCAACGCATTGTTATTAAAATGGTATCCTGATGTTTTCTTTCAAGTAACATGAAAATTGCTTCGCGTAACAATAGTAAATACTTGGTGTAATGACAGAAAAATCAATGTATAGGATGGTAATAAAATAGCTTACTTCAGAAAATTTTTCTGTAAAACGGTTTCCCCATATGATAGTAAAATAGCTTGAATGGTGTATTGGATACGTGGGTGAATCTTGTCGAATGGTAATAGTCTACTAGATGTCATCTAGTTCATGGCAAGTGGGAATGGAAAAGGAAATGACAATGATGGTACTAGTGAATGGAATACTACCCTCTTTCGTGCTACCTCGCGACATCCAAAAGGTAAAACTAAAGTACACACTGTGGGAAGACCAATAGTGTAATAAGTAACTGATGGTGGTGATAGTACCTGAGTAGTAAGTGCCCTACTAGTGATGGAAAGAAAACACACTATCTTCCTTGCAATAAGCATCCTAATAAGTCCATTAAGATTAATTCTGAATACACTACCAAAAGGCATTCTATGTACGGGCTGAATGATAGGAAAACTCTGTTCCTATGGCAAATCAATAGTACTAATGGTGGTGTAAGTGCAACTGGTGGTATAATGGTATTGGAAGATGACAAGGCATCTTCAATGTTGGAATCCGATAAAAGGATGTCAGGATGAGTATCTGAAGGCATGTCACTTGTGAACCAGGTCAATAAAATGATATACATATACGGATATGAGTATAAATAACTCGCACAGGGTATGTATGAAACAACATGTATCATGATTATGCACTTATGATGAAATGATGAGATGCTATGCTGATGTGATTATAGTCTAGGGTCCAAGATACATCCTAGTTCGCTATAACCTTAGCTCTGATGCCAATCTGTCACACCCCCAATTTACCTAACTTGCAGCGGAATGGAATACCTGGGGGTGTCTGTCATAGCACCACAGTTACAGTTACATTGAACGACCTAAAGTGTCGTTTGGAAAATACTGCATTTGATCATTGAAATAATTCAGAGTTTACAAAATGAGGTCCCCAAAATGTGTTGCATGTTTATGAAAAACAAGTCGTACTAGATCAAATGTTTACATAAGTGCATGAAATAATGATGAGACGCGTCGACTCCGCGACTCCATGAAAGTCCAAATGCATGTCTCATGAGCTACCTTAATAACCTGAAATACATTGCTAAAACGTCAACACGAATGTTGGTGAATTCCATAGGTTTGTAAAATGTACTGATGTACGGCCACCACAAGTAAAAATGCAAGATAAAAATCTCGTGAAAATTGTACAATAGCCTTAAGCTCATGACACCGAAGCTATGACTGATGAAATTCTATGCCCCTCCCGAATGTTCTGCCGAAACATTCAAATGTAAAAGACATGACATGCATCCGCTTACTGTTGGTATCCACTACCACGGATGGAGGCGTCACCCTCGATAGATCTATCCACTCACTCTCGCTTAGTACTTGAAATTAACGGTTCATGATGATACAGGGGACTTGTCACATGGCAAGGTAACTTAAGCTATGTACATGTTTGAATACTTGGGCTCGTACTGAAATAATTGATGCAATGTATTCCCCCCGTGGGATTTGAAAACAATCAAAAATGTTGAATTGAAAACGGGGCTATGAAAACTCACCTTAACTGATGAAACTGTGATGAAATGAAATGAACACCAATGAACAATTTGCTGTCGTAACCCAATATGATGGTACCATGAACATGTACTGAGCTGAAAAACAAGGCGCGCATACTAGCCGCAACCTAATATGAATGATGTACGATCTACTTTAGATCATGAAATGATGTTATGAATGTCCATGCACATGTTTACTATACCACTCTACTCTTTGGAAAAACACTTGTATTGCCAAAAATATATAATCCAAGAATTTGGAAAATATTGCTATTAGAAAATATAAATGGCTAGTTATAATATATATACTTATATATATATAACGTAAGTTTCCTTGTTAGCGTTGAAATACTCGGGTTGTAATCCTTGAAATGATGAAAACATACTCATAATAACTAATACTACGTTAGTTATAAAGCTCGGTACTTGACATTATGTTTAGCTTAAAAATGCACTTCGTAGTTTTTGCGCCAAATTATATTAAAAGCTGTCAATTATAAAAGGGTTTTAGCCGATATTCAAACGAGTATATCTTTGTCGTTACTTGTCCGTTTTACTTGTTCTTTATATCCACGGTTTCGTCTTAGTATGTAGTAATATATTTTGGAAAGCTCGGCTCCTCCGGGTTACGTCTAAAGTCTCTTTTTGTCCAATGAAAAACGTCCAACAGCAAACATTTTCTGAAAAATACTTTTCGTCTACAATCTTGCAAAAATCATAACTCCTTCGTTATAGACTCTTTTTAATCCGTTCTTTCGCCTACGGATTCGTTTTTGAAAGTATTTTCTAAAAATTTTGCCAAAGTTTCCTTGGTGTTTACTGATTTTCCAGATTTTTACAAAACGGGACAGCATGTCTAAAATAGGTTCCAAATCAAGTTTCCAAGGTTAAAAACCAATTTCTACCATCACCAAACCTCTTGTAATCACCACATGACTAATCTAATCTTACCATACACCTTCTTAGGGTGCCATGGACTCCTAACCAAGTTATTAGAGCTAGGGGATTCATAACAAATAAGTTAGGGTTTGTATGTTTGTTTTTAGCCAAAATAAAGTGTGGTATAGCTACTTGTACATGGTTTTTAGCATGATACTTATGTAATACATGTAAAAATAGGATGATCCATAAAAAAATAAAGATGAAAACTTACTTGACAAAATGAGATGATTATTGGATGATTATGCTTGATGTTCTTGTGTTTTTGTTGCTTGATTCTTGATTAGGCTTGTAAAATGAACAAGTTTTGTGTTTTACTTTATGGAAAATGATCACTTGATCATGGTGATGATTATGGGTCGTGGGTTATGATGGGGGAATGGGGAAGATGAGAAGAATTTTGTTCTTAGCTTAAAATGTGATTTATGATTTTGTAATTTTTGGTAAAGTATGGTTTTATGTGTTTATTAGTTAAAAATGGGAAAGTTAATGCCAAGAGTTAAAATGGGGTGGCACATGGCCGGTTTTTTTGGGTGTGAAAAGGAGTAGCCAAAACGGTTTTGATCACTAGGGAAAATATAGTGTAGCGTTAAGTGTTATTACGCGTTATTCGTTAAAATCGGGTACCGGGTTTGATAGCAATAAACGTTCACAAAGTTAACCGGGATGAAATAAAGTTATAATAATGATAAAAACATATTAAAAATATGTTGGGTACATTTACTGAGTGATCGGGTGATTAATGTTTAGTTTTAACGAAAACCATCGTTATATTTATACGCGTACGTTATAAATAAAATAAATTTCCAAAATACTGGGTAACTGAATGTTATAACTTTTATGATGTTAAAATGGATATAAAAATATGTCGGGACCATTGTGGGAATATTTAGATATATTCGTCGTGTATAAACCGGGTGTTAACGTTTATTTAGAAATCGTAATACGTAAAACGTTAAATATACTGAATATAGTAATTTGAAAATCCTAAGAGTGGTATAACATGTAAATGACCTACTGATGATATGCAGACTATCCCCAGTCCGTATGAAATGTTATTACTGATAATGCATGAATTCGCACCTGAACCCATATGGTTACGCGAATTTGAATACCCGTAAACTAAATTTACGATGAAATGTGTAATGCACGTGAATGATGAAATCTTTTCCCGCAATGAATAGTGTTCCATGAATAGTAAATTTCCCAAAAGTTTCTCAGAATATCAAATTGACCTCGAAAATGATGAATAGTAAACTGATGAATAGTGTTTTGATGAATAGTGTTTGATGAATAGTGTTTTTCCAAAGTTCGGGAAATGACCTGAAATGGTGAGTTGTGACACATTCACTTGCACATAACCTAGATACGTCATTTGTTGACTTTCTAGAACTCCAAGAAATCGTTCTTTATCGAACCCTTTCTTTCCCCCTCTCACGTTATTCTAGTAAGTCCTCTTTTAGGAGACTCATGATGATGAAGGGATATGAGTCAAGTGGACTTTTATAATGCAAGAACGCCTTCGCACCTGAACACTATGGATGAAACAAACTCCTCTCGCCAAGTATATCCTATCTCCGTTACTATCCTTCTAATCTCATTCATCAACCCATCTTTCAAACACACTTATACCTATATATATAAACAATATATATATATATATATATATATATATATATATATATATATATATATATATATATATATATATATATATATATATATATATACTTATTCACATATTCCCGAACACACCTCAAACCCTTCATCAACTTAACACTTTGATCATTTTATCCAAAAACTGTCAAAGGTATATTTTAATTATCAAAACGGTAATTAAAAGTTATTAAGTATCTTATCATCGTGCCAATAGACATTTACGTATTTTTGATATATTATAAATCTAAGTATATACGTATGAATATTTTTGTTCCAGAAACGAATTCCGCGAAATTTGGAAAATTTCAAAGGCGGCCCCCTTAATGATTAAGGGGACCGGCTTGTTATCGAGGGCAGTCCCCTTAATGTTTAAGGGGGCCGGCCATCTGACAGTTCCAAATTCGTTTTCCTTCTTATTTCCATTCCCAAACACTCCATTCACTCATTTGTTCTTCCCCACTGCTACTGAGTACGAACCAAAACCCACAAAAACTTCAAAATCCCCCATCATATCACCAATCCAGGGTTATTTCGCAAGGGGCAAACATCAACCAAACATATAACAACATCTTTTGTAAGTTTTCCAACATGCATTTCATCACATTTCATTCGATTTGGTGTCTAATCAATAATCATGCATTTTATTAAAATTCATTTTAATGTGATTTTAAGAGTAATTGATGCTAGAAATTGAACTACCAAATGCTTCCCATAAGATTAGGATGATGTTTTGCAACTCAAAATTAATATAGCATATCATCTTGTCAAAATTATTAATCGCCCATAAACCCTAGTCGAATTTTATTTTTCATAAGTCACATTATTGATATAACTCTTAAAAACATTTAAAACTTACTACATTACATTGTTTTAACGTTCTAAACAATCAAAGCATACTTTTCAAATTGTTGATTAAATGGTTCATGAAGACAACATGGGCGTTTGGTTCATGAACAAACCATAACTATATGAAGTTATTTGAAACATATAACTAGCTTATAAGTTTTGTTAATAATACTAGAATCAATAGAGGTCATCAAGATATATAATCAATATATATATTGATATTTTTAGGATATTGTTGTCTAGTTAAGGGAGCGTTTGGTTTATCTTTAAAATGATAATTTTGAAAACTAAAATTCGCATTTCAATCTTTTAAACAAGCTTGTGTTGTCTCAAACTCTTATGGAATGGGAGATATATAATCTAATATATATCTAGCCTTATTTCGAAATGAATTATGATATCATACTCTTCGATATTATATATTCTAGACGAGTTTAAAATAAAAATAAAAGGAACATCATGAAACTACTTCATTGAATATTTTTTTTTGTCGAAGTAAAATTTCGTTCCACATATATTGCATATAATTATATATACATATATATAACATATGCATGATAGTTGTTTTTATATTAATTCTATTTTTGTTGTTATATTGTCTAGGTGAAAATGCCTAAGACCACGGTTGGTGATGTATCCAAAACCAAACAATACATTCCAAAAGTCTCTTCTACTCCTGGCATGTCTCCTTCAGTTGCATGTTTCTATCGTCCTATTGAAAATAGAAACATTCACGAAGGAAGAATTGTCGATCCATCTTTCTATGAATCTGATGACACCGAACGAATGTTCTCTAATATTCGTTTTGAATGTCTTTTCCAAATCAACGAACCTATCATTCCTCGTTTTATCCTCGACTTTTATAGCCAAGTGACGGTGCAAACCGATCCCTATGGTAATCTCCTCATTTCCTTCATGATTCAAAATCAATTTATTACTCTTACTCTTGCTCAATTCGGACAAATTCTTAGAATTCCTTTCAACGGCCAAGCCGTTTTCTCAAATGAATGGGATCTTTCCACTCTTGAAATAAATCGTCCTCAGGATGGCCCCTACTATTCTGAGATTCCTAGTCCTGAAGACATTCGTCGAATGCTTGAACTAGAACGTCGTACGACTAGTCGAGTAATCAAGTCGAAGAATGTCGATATTCATGCTAATCAAATCCTCCTCAAAGAGCTAAGCCAAGATATGAAGAAGTGGGAAGAAATCATTAGAGAGAATGCGTTTGGTACTGGTGGTCACCGTGATCATGTCACGGCGAGCATTGCCCACATGCTTTATTGTGTTATTGCTGAAGAGCAATAAAACTTGGCTTATCTTTTTATTCATCGAATCATGTCCGCCAAAAACACCACAAATGCCAATCTTACGGTATGTTTCTCACACGACTTTACCGTTATGTGATGGAACATTACCCACATCTTCAAAGAGACTACTACGTTCATATCCTTCCTACTTTGAACCAACTTACTCGTGTTCGTACTCGCCGTCCTCGTAGTGACAAAGGAAAATCTCGTGTTCCTTTGTACTCTAGGGGTCGTGGTTCTACATCTCATCGTGATGACGATGATGATGAGGAGGAAGACACCTCACGTGTTAGTACTCCATCCCCCACGACCTTTGTGGAAGATCTTTCCGATCTTGACGATACCGAATATCAAATTCCTTTTCCTCATGAACGTACCGATGAGCTTCTATTCACTCGTCAAACGTCTATCATCAAACGACAACAACAAATGCATGAAGAAATGCTAGGAGGATTCAAATCCGTTGGGAAGATGTTTAGGAAGATGCTTGGAAAGAAAAAGAAGTAGAAGATATTAACGTGTTGTTATTTGTTATTACTTGTTTCTTTTAGACATTTGTATGGTTTGCTATTTGCCCGATTTATTCGGAAATACTTGTGTTAATTTCTTGTGTTATTTGGAATGATGTTTAGACTTTAATTATTATCATGCTTCTATATTAATGTTATGCCATGCTTCTTTTCAATATGGATTATAATATGTTTATTTGCATGCAAAATTTAATTATATATATATATATATGTTTATATATCATCATTCCTAAAGTATGTACTCCTAATAGAGCTTGCTGGAAAAACACACTTGAAAAATGGCCAAATTCTGCAAATTTTGGGTTTCTGGTCGTCTGGGAAAACACCAGATGGGCGGCCCCCTTAATTCCCTAGGCGGTCCCCTTAATGATTAAGGGTCCGACATACAATTAAGGGGACCGGCCATCTGGAACTGGGTTTACTGTATTCTTTTGCATCTTGTGAATCCTTTCTCTAGTTTCAGCTACCATTTCCCATTTTGACCCAACTGATTTTAGAATCTCTTTCAACCATTTCAAACATTTACCTAAATCACCCATCTCCATACTATAAATTCCCTCCATTATCACCATTCTTTATCTCATCATTCATCATATCATCATGACTCCTCCAAGCACCTCAAACTCCAAAACCTACAAGAAACAAAAACTTGTGGTCATTCCTCCAAAACAACTCTTCATTGACTTAACAAATGAAGACAACTTAACCTCATCACCTCCACCAAAATGCTCCTCTCCAAGTGCACCTAATGCACCATCCAAAACACCTTCCACTCATGGAACTTCCTCATCTTCCTTACCATCAACCTCATCAATTAATGACTACATCAATTCACACTTGTCACCACAAGTATCATCACCACTTCCCACACAAGAACCTATATCCACTCATCTTACAATTTCACTTTCACCAACAACACCACTTGATACTCAACTCTCATCTCCACAAATTACACAACCATACTTCGCCAATCCCATACCTTGGAGGATGCTTGAATCACATGGTGATACTTGTCTTTGTTGTATCCACAACCGAACCATCATCTTTGGCCTTAAAGATGAAATTCAATATATGTTTTCATATATTGAACATTTGCTTACCAACCCACCACCACCTCCAACTCCACCATCCTCTCCTATAATTCCTCCACCACAATTCTCATCCACTCCTCCACCATCACCATCATGCTCTCCAAATTAAGCATTTGATATGCTTAATTAAATAAAAGTCTTTGCCACCCCTTTTGCTTGCAAGCTCTATGAAGTCCATGTACTTTTGCATGATGATGTATCTTTATTGATTAATTGGCTTATGTATTTGCTATTATGTTGTTAGCTCTTGTACTTGTATTGTTGTGTCTTGACACAACAATTGTTCTAATATGAATGCTTCTTTCTTTCCTTATTACATTATATGTGTGTGCATGTATATACTTGTGCTTCTAATATTTTTGTTTTACAAGCATTCCATAGCTCGTTCTCTTGGTGCCCCCAAACGAGGGGGAGTACACATCAAGGGGGAGTTTCTACCCGTCAAAATTTTCACAAATGAAAACTTGTCGGCTAAACCTTTTTGATGTTACAAAAAGGGGGAGAAGTACATATAAACTCACTAAAATACTTGTTTAAAAACTAATTTTTGAGTTAATGAGTTTAAGTTTTGTAATCATCAAAAAGGGGGAGATTGTTGATATAAATAATGTTTGTGAATGTTATTAATATTTCTCAATAAACCTATGTTTTGATAATCACAAAACTTAAATCAAATTAAGTCAAGAATAAGACATAAACAAGTATTTGGTGACAAATATTTACTTCTACATCTTATATCACTTAAGGTATGCATAAACTTAGTAACTTATGCATTACATGATCAAAGGAAATTTTATATTAATACATAACATTATATAAAATGATTTTAACATTTTATATATATTTGTAAATCATTTTTGGTAAAGCTTTATTAAACCACAAAAATATGATTTCAAATTTCCAACCAAAAAGGGCAAATTTTATCCAGAGAATCTTTTCAAACGTTCAGGAGGGCGGCCCCCTTAATTTTACTAGGCGGCCCCCTTAATCATTAAGGGGACCGGCCTACAATTAAGGGGACCGGCAACGCTCCCGAACAGTAAAATCTGGCCCTTTAAATACTGGATTATTTTGCACATTTTCCTTACCTTTTTGCACTATAAACTTTCTGATCCAATCCTCTTCTCTAGATCTAAAATCCTTTGATCATATATTTCATAAGTCTTTGTTTCCAAGTGATCCAAAGCTTCATCCATTCAAGTGCAAGAAGAAGAACACTTCTCTACATCCATCTTATTGTAGTGGTGTTGTGTATTGCTAGTTTCATATAGTACTAGTGATAGCTAATTGTTAAGGTGTTGTGAATATTTGTTGATTGTATAATCTTGGTGTGTTGTAAACTAGTTTAGTAGTAGTGACTTAGTTGTGCATAGAAGAAGGTGTGAAGATTGATAAGGTGTGAAGACGGTGTGAAGTCTTGAAGAAGGTGTGAATGTGTGATTAAGGTGTGAAGATCACGTGGTGTGATATTTGGTGTGAGATTGGTTCTAGCTACGATTAGAACTCGACATTTAGCTTAGTGTCGTTAACTCGTGTAAGCCAAGGTGTGTAAGGTTTCTCCACCATAAGGAGTTTGTTGACATAGTGAAGAAAACTCTCGAGTGTGGTACTCGGGGAGTGGAGTAGGGCAAGGAAGGTGTCCTTGTAGCCGAACCACTATAAATTCGCGTGTTGCGGTTTGATCTTTCTAACTCTATCTTTTCTTCATTATATTTCAATACTTTCAATATTAGTTTTGAATTGCTTATATTGGTTGTTGCTTGAATTCACTTAAGAACGAATCGAAAGTTTTTATAACCAACAAAATATTTTGGAAATAAATTTAAAAGGACATAAAACTATTCAACCCCCCCCCCTTCTAGTTTTCCACAAGGTCGCAACTTTTTTTTTTTTTTTTTTTTTTTTTTGGTAGTAAAACAGTTCGTATGATGATGGAAAATCGGTTTGTAATGCATTTGAGATATAGTTTGTAGAGCTAGCAATGCAATTTGTTGTTTTATAAATCAGTGGTTAATGTGGTGCTTAGAGGAGTAAAATAATTTACAAATCAATAGTAAAACTTGTAGAACATTTGCAACATGGTTTACAGGGTGTTAGTAAAAACATTTGTTGGTTTATATAATAGTAGTAAGGTAGTAAATTTGGTTTTTATCACACTGATGTAAAATAGTCTGTAGAAGGATTTGTAAAATCGGTTGTATGTTGATAGCGACATTGTTTATCATTTTCGTAAGAGATGAAATGATTGATGGGGTAATGAAAAACAGCGTATAAAATTTTAGCGAAATAGAAAATGGTTTACAAGGTAATAGCAAGAATGTCTGTAAGGTGTTTACAAAATGGTTTATATGAGTCTAAACAAAACAATTTATAAGTTGATAGTAAGTCTGGTTATTAGTTTATGAGGTTTCAGTAAGGTAATTCTTAAGAGCATATTAAATTTGTTTGTAACGTAGTGAAAGATGGTATAGTATTAGTTCGTAAAATGGTATAATAATAGTTTATAAGATAAATAGTAAAATATGGAGTGCAATGGGCGATGGTTGACACATTTAGTTGATAAGAGATTACAGATAGTTGAGAGCAATTAAATTTACAACTCGAGATAAACGTACACCAATTCTATGCAATATGACGAGGTTCGTAGGGTAGTACTCATTAAAAGGAAAGAAGAATGAGACATATTAAGGATGTTCCTATTAATAGACGTATGTAATACAGCGAGGTTAGTTTAACCATGATATGATCAGAATAAATCACGACAACCATAATATAATATCATAACATGAGTAGATACAATCACCACACATATGAATATATGACGGAACATTTAGGTTCTTATAGACCGATATCAATTCGTAGCATAATCAAACCACATGTCCAAATGATAACTTGTCTCAATTTCTTATACAACAAAGAGGTACTACAAGTGTCACTAATTTGGCCACACATCCCGTGGCTAGGATAGAAGCTACTGATGATAATAGTGTAGTCTAAGAACTGCCCGGTGCTCTTCTAGGTGGGTCCTCAGTGGTGGCATGATGCAGTGGTCGTGATGGTCGTAGCACTATCCCTAATGTGTCGTCCAAGTCTTCGTAGGTAAGTATGTCAAGAGTCCATAATGGTGGTGGCTGTATGAGTGGGCGCACTAGGCGGCTCCTGGTGTGTACCATCTTGGGTCCAGTGGGGTGGTATCGGAAAATGCAATGGGTTGGGATACTCATCCCAGGTCTGATAAGCATGGTGGGTATAATAGGTGGTGTGAACAATGTAGGTACAGTGGTGTGTCGTGAAGGGGTAACTTCACCTTCCTCGAAGGGCTCTGTTTCCTCGGATGCCCCTGCCGGTGCGGTGGGGGTAGGAATCACTGGTGGTATTAGTACGACAGGCGAAGACAAGGCGTCCGTAATGTCCGAATCTGATGATAAGGTAATGGGGTGCAAAACCGAAGACATGGTACTGTAATAACCCATTAATAGTAATTATAAGTCATTTAATTCGAAATATCTACTAGTCATGATGTCTAAAAGTTATGCATCATCTGCCAAGCAAATCTCAATGCATGATGTTCAATAAAATGTTGGCACAGAGGGCATAGGATAGCATCGTAGTGTAATATATTGCCCTAAGCCTCATGACACGCAAACCTTAACATAAGGTGATATCATAAATGATATAAATAGCCTACATCATGAAATGATGTAGGTGATAGTGCCCTCGTCGTAGGAGTTTGCCAACTTCCTATTTATATTCAAATAAAGTGCATTTGGTAACCATTTCAGGCTAACTTCAAACGGGGTGTCAACTGCCAATAGATCTATTCACTAAATTCCCGTTCACTCGCAAGTGATTAATGGTTCATGATATGAGGGACTTTTGGCAAAGGTGTTAACTTATGCAATATCAATCAGGATAGCATAAAGAAAAATACTTGTGTTCAGTTTTATAGCATGTATCTCCCCACGGGATTTGAAAACATAGTAAAAACTGGGACTATAAACTCACCTTGTAGTATTAGTAGTCTGAAATGCAATAGAGTCAAATAGTAGGTGGTAGTTCCGACGCGTGACCTAGATTAGTATAGCATAGTTTAGTTCGCAGTTCTAGATTAAGACTCGATGAACGTAAATAAGTTTAAAAGTTTTCAAAACGATTTTGTTATTGTTGCTTGTGTGGCAGTATTTAAGTTTAGAAATAGATGGGTAGATATCAGCTTGCATTGGCTCTCAGAAGTGCTTAAGTACTAAAGTATCGAATAGGACTCTGATTCGACGATAACTGAAAGACAAAGTGTGGAAAGAAATGAACATTAGACGTTGTCGGGAAAATGATAATAGTGTTGTTAAAAGTTTGTATGTATATATCCAATTGTTTAGAAGTATTTATATGTAAATATTAGTTTATAGTAAAAAGTGTGTAAATAGATGTCTTTCGGTAAAAGTTTTATTTAAAGTGTTTGTAATCGAAATAAAATAAAGTTAAATCATATATTAAACTCAATTAAGTTTGTATATGTCGCAATTTCTATATTGGAAAGATAAACTGTTTTGTATTAAAAAATAAACTTTGCTTAGTTCGAACATGACATTATACTAGGTATTAATTTATGATCAACATATTGACATTACGTTTAGTACCTTTATTAGTTGGTATGAACCCTATTGTAGATAATATGAAAAGGTTGAGTTTTTGTTTATTAGTTTTAAATATGTTTAGTAACTCGAGCTATGTCGCGAAATGACATCAAGAAGACTAGTGAACCGTGACGAGACGCAAGATAGACGAGTGAGGCGCGAGGTAAGCCGATGAAAACAAGTAGTTGATTCAAGTCGTATCACCATCCTTATATTACACCCCTTGTGTTGTTTTATAAAAAGACTTTATATATTTCTATCATGTTTCAACACACTATTTTAATTGAGACAGGTGGGCTTTGGCCCAAAACAAGGCAATATCCACCCTAAGGCCTGTTGGGCTAGTCACACCACCCATGCTCAACTAGACATATTTCTTTTATTCTGCAAGCCCAAATGGTAGTACCAGTTTTGCCTAAGTTCAGTTTTAGTTTCAATACATATTACTCAAACAAAAATTAGTATCTTTATGCTAGTGTCGCAGCAGCCAAGAAAGAAACAGAATGTAACGTTGGTTGGTGTGCTAAGTCTAGAGCGTAACGGCTCGAACCTGCGTCATCTCGGTGTGGGCTGTGGCAAAGAAGGAAACAGACTAACGTTGAAAGACACAAGCCAATATTAACACTCGATGTGTGGATCAAACCAAAGTATTTCAAGTGGCAATTTTTAACACCGTAATCTTACTCAAACCAAAACAAAACAAGATCGAAACTAAGCACACCCTAATTGTCAAGCCAACCGGTTCAAAAAGGACCTTTCCACACATGTTTTTAACAACAACAACAATTTATAGCCAATCATATTAACACGAAACAAAGGAGTATGACTATTCGAATTTACTTAGTATTGATTCACATATTTTTAACAACATCTATAAAACCATAAACAAGAATATAAGAAATGAAACCATGAACCCCGGTAGTAAGTTATTAAACTTAAGCCATACTATCGCGGTGTCGGTACGCGTGCGGGTTTCAGTAAAATGGATGGTGAGTTCGTCACATTATTTGTTTGATAATATTCGTTGTTGCTTTATCGTTAAAATGAAAGCAACAGTTTAAATGTGAGAATGAGTGAAACTATTGAATATAAAATTCGTAAATAAATTTTTTGGGTTTACCGAAAATTAAAAACTTGGAAAATTACAGTTTCTTACAATACTTTCCAGATGCATGTAATTCCATTAATGCATCAATTAGCTTTTCATCTTCTACCGGCGTCCATGCTCTTTTGTTTTTCACTTGACCTCTAATTGTACTAGTATTAACCATGCCTTCAAAACAAAGAAAATTACATGGGATGTTATCAATAAGCAATAAATCATTATAGTTATAAACTGGATATAACACATAGCCACGTAGGTCTTGTTTTCTTATTCATTTAAACTGGATATAATGAAGAAGATTAGCGGCTTCCACTTTTCAGTGTGTTTAGGTCTTTGGTTGCTTATCTAAACGAGTTGTCTTGTGTAAACAGATTGGAATAGCTTATTTTAAATTGCTTATTTCAAAATAAAAGGAGTTAAGAAGTATTTAAAAAGAATCTCAAACACCCCCTTAATTGAACAAGTTACAACAACAACTAATCAAGTCTGACGTGAGAATAACTAGTTGCACTATAAAAGATATGAAGCAACCACATAAATTATTTTAACCTGCCTTCGAAATATATATAACCATCATGCATCGTCACTACGCAGCTCATTTATATAACCCATTCAAAACATAAAAACACATCAATAAAAATTAGTAGATGAGTACATTTATAATGGCAATGTAACTAAGTAAAACAATTAACTTTCATTCGCAAATGTTGTCATCCTAATAGTTCAGACTTCAGAATTCACAAAATTGAGGATTCACTAACAAAGTAAAAGAAAAAAGAACAAGATTGAGGATTCACCAATAATAATGCATGCTTTCAATAAATCTGGTTTTGGCTCTTTACAATAAATCTGATTTATGGAAAAAAAACAAAAAAAAAAAAAAAAAAAAAAAAAAAAAAAAAAAAAAAAAAAAAACAAACTTAGACATTCTATCGAACACATGAAATGCATTGTTAAAAAGTCACATAATAAATTGTAGAAAAATAATTTAAACTAAGATTAAACATACCAAAATCAATCCCATTAGCATACACAACTAATTATGTGAGTTAATCTAACAAAAAAATTTGTAAGATAAAAAAATCTAATACCTAAATGCTTCAATTCATGGTTTGAAAATTTGGATTTGAAACTAAATAACTACAATAGTGGTGATGGGAGAAGAGATACTTACTTTTGAATAAAAGAGATTTTTTTCGTGTGCATAAATACTAAAAAAAAATCTCTTTTATTCACTATTCACGACACGTTTCACAAATCGAAAAATCGCAATTTCATTCACACCTTCACTTGGAAAAGGATTCGGGAATTCATATTTCCTTTTAATTCCTTGGGGAGAAAAAAATATACTACAATTGATATTGCATCAGTAAGCATCAAGGACACTGAGATCTGACAAATGTCACTTTATCCCTGATGACCTTACATCTCATAAATGACCACCTCACCAACTACCAATATAACTGTTGTGAAGTTATGGTGATCAACATAACTTCACCAACACTCAGTGATTCAGAGACATAGAGAACCAGTGATGTTCGAAACCTGGAGTCTTGCAAATCTACCAAGTACTGATCAGCTGATTTGCACTTAAAGACTCTAGCTCGAGACCAGAGAAACATCAAGGCAGGAATACTTTGATGATATATCAGTTCCTTGAATCAAGACCAAGGAAGTAGGTAAGTCAACAGAGTTTAAGCGGGAAAACTCTTAGGAAGATAAATATATGTTCCTACCCAAGAACAGAAGAAGCTCATGGGAAATCGGTGTTGTCAACTCTAGAAAACCAAAAGGACATCAAGGTTAGATGTCTAGGCACGTGCCTATCTACGAACAGTTGGCAAGATCACTATTCTCATATAAAGCAAAAATAATCTCACCGTTATATAAACCCATTCCAACCAAGGTTGGAAGTGTGCATTCATAGAGAGTAAGAAGTGAGAATATCTTAGCATAGTTAGAGTGTTAGTATTCTCAACACACTGAGAAATAAAGCCTTGTCTAGCTTGCTTCTAAGTGTTCCTTAATTTGTCTCTCGTCGGGGATACATATGCAAGTATCCCCGTTGAAAAGCCAATTGCCAAGTTATTAGAGTGTCAAAGTGGGTTCTTGAGTAACCATTGTAATTCCATTGTATCATGAATCATAAACTCGTTATATGTTCCATGTCAAAAACCACGTGTTTATGTTTATCTTATTAATTCATGAGTTGCTCAAGTTATTCCGGACCAACAAGTGGTATCAGAGCGGGTGGATTATTCTCATGATCTAGATCCGTTCTTAAATGACTACTAATAACTTTTAGCCGTTCTTAAATGACGGCTAATAACGTTTAACCACCATCCTCTTCAAAAACCATACCATCAAAATCCCTTTCATAACATCTTTGGGTGTTTCCCTAAACATGATACGTTTTGTTTAACAAGCCTTGTTCGGGGCTAATGTTCAAACTGCCTATCCAAAATCCTTCCAGTTCTACCACCTTAGCACCACCAATTTCCAAATATTATTTGCAGCTTCATGAGAACTTAGTTCCATGCAATCCATGAGTGTGGAAACGTCTTAAGATGTTCTATGGTTGATCTCAGTAATAACCATACGAGAACGGAAAAATGGTGGATCATTAGAGGCTAGTAAAGAGAAGTACAATAGGGAAGGGGATACATCGTTAGGAAAGATATGAAGCCTAAGGAATAAAATGAATCTTTCCTTAATGACGTCAAGCAACCAAGGATGAGCATCTTTGATGTTTCAACACCTTGTTGTTGCCCAGTTGGAAGGACAAAGGACATGGTTGTGTACTGGGAGGAAAGCTGACTGATTTGTAACTGGAAAGACTACTTTAGTAGTTCTAACCGATCACAAAGTTAGTCAGTGGACCAAACAGTCCCTTGACCAGAAATCAAGCTCATCCTCTTAGGCAAGATCAATTGGGTGATCATGGATGCTAGGTCATGAGGGACTGGATGGACAAGATCAGGCGGTACCCACTGCTTTATCTGTCTCAAAGACTCTGGCCAGAGTGGTTGCTGGTTCACAGAGCACTGAAGTATAAGATGCTGGACTACAAACTGAAGGTTTCAGAACTGAAGAAATCAGGCTCAAGCTCTAGAGTTAATTGTACTTCATCAGCATTATTATAATTAGGAATCTTGAAATTCTTTGATGTAATAATCAGTCAGTAGAAATATAGCATTTTTGCTCATTTTACTACTGATTAAGTTTAGGACACTTGTAAATTCTAGTTTTGAAGAGGTGCATGTAAGCCAATCTCTTCTATCATGTAAACTGTGAATAAAATCTTTAGCCTAGCAACCTTAGACGAGAACTCTACATTGTGGCATAGGTATTTTACTATACTTAACGACAAGTAGACTCGATATCATGTTTAGTGTTTGCCTCTGTGCTCGCTTTCAAGAGGATCCCAAAACCTCTCACCTAGAAGCGGTTAAGCGTATCTTCCGATACATTAAGGACACTATACACTAAGGATTCTGGTATCCTAAAGGATCCGGCACAGAAACAATCGTCTACGCGGATTCCGATCATGCGGGAGACTACGTGGATCGAAAAAGTACGAGCTGTATTTGTACATTTATGGGATGTTGTTTGACATCTTGGTTTACAAAGAAGCAAACCGCTCTTGCTATTTCTACCACCGGAGCCAAATATGTAAGCGCCGGAAAGGCATGTCAACAAGCACTATGGATGAAACAAGCTCTCATAGACTATGGTATTAGGTTAGACAATGTTCCAATTATGTGTGATAATAAAGGTGCCATATATTTAAGTAAAAATCCCGTTCAACACTCTAGGGCTAAGCATATAGAAATTAGTCACCATTTCCTTCGCGATAACATACAAAAAGGAAACATATCTATAGAAAAGATTGCCTCGGAAGATAACATAGCAAATATATTCACTAAGCCCCTTAAGCGCGAACCCTTTAACCACTTACGTTTAGGCTTAGGAATGATGGAACAAATTGACTAAACTACATTTTCTGCATTTTTTTCTTAGGCAAAGTTCAGGTGGGCGGACCCCTTAAAGTTATAAGGGCGGCCCCCTTAAACTTTAAGGGGACCGGCCATCTGAACATTAAGTAAAAGATTTTTGTTTTCTCTTTTCTCCTCAAATCTGTGTCTACGAATCTATTTTGCACAAAATCAAAAATTGGGAAATTGATATTTTTCTTGCATACATTTGTAAAACCAAAGCCCAATCTATTTTATCCAAATCATTCTCACATCTAGGAAAACACATGAAAACATATTTAACTTGCATTGTTAAATAATGCTAAAAACCTTCTTTAAAATCATGCATACAATCTCACATGAATTGTCAAACTATATAACTCAATATATATCTTTGACACTCATGAATTGAGCAAAATAAAATCAAGGAGACCTTGGATTGTTTCTTAGGATCTTTATTGCATTTAGGAGTCGAAACAATCACATCTCCACATTTGTTTCATATAGGCACACACTAGGACAAAAATCAATAATCATATAGTCACATTTGTTCCACCACTAGTTTCTCACTTACTAGTTGCCTTTGCCCTTGATCTAATATGCTCTTACTAGATATAATTTCTTCTTGCTTGTTCTTTTACTTATTTATCTTTGCATGCATGCTTGATTATATATACATATATATTATATGCTAAATTGCCTTAAAGAGTTGAACTTGCTTGAAACTAAACCCAAAAACACAACCTTTCCTACAATTTTCTGCCAAAAACTCTTTTCTGGTAATCTGGGAACCACCAGATGGGCGGCCCCCTTAAATTATAAGGCGGCCCCCTTAATATTTAAGGGGACTGACCATCTGATGGGCAGATTTACAGAATCTTTTCTTCTTTTCAGCCTATCTCATCCTACAATTCCCAAAATTCACAAACATATTTTGTCCTAATCCCTCCATCAAATGTTATCCATCCTTAACAACATCAATCCTACACTATAAATACTTCCATTCATCACATCAATCCTTCATTAATCTCACATGTCCTCTCCTTTCAAACCAAAACCAAAAACCTCAAGGCTAGCAAAGATGACCGAAAAACCCGTGTGGAGAAGGAAGCTAAACATCCATAAAAAGTCCATTGAACCAAATGACGGTGTCAAACACTCAACTCCAAATTCCTCTCTCATTTCCAACTACACAAACATCCCTTAGTCTCACTCAAATGAACCCCTTCTCAATTTACATAATGGTCAATCATCCAATTATTTCCCTAACTACATACCCTCATTTCAACCATTTCCTCCAAATGATTCCTTTATTGAACAACCACATCCACCAAACAACAATTACAACTACATCTCTAACACCTCTTTTCCACAAACCTTTCATGCCATCAATTACAAAATTCCTCCATCATCATCTTCCTTGGAAACATTGAAGTTTCATGAGGAGCTTGACCAACTCTATGATATTCGTGATCTAAATGCTATGCATCTTGCACAACGCAATTTGCGCAACCCTCCTTCCTCTCCATACTCAAATTGCTTGCCTCACTCCCTCAACTTGGATCAAGTTATCAACCACACCCACTATTGTCATTGTTGCTCCTTCCTACAAAAACAAATCCTTGACCTAAGTGAAGATATTTCTTGGATCGAATATCTCCTCACTCGTCCTCATCCAATACCTCCACTTATTCGGTACAACATCCCTAGACCCGCTCCTTTCGCTCCATATCCTTCACCATCAAACCACTAAACCCGATTACCATGCTTCCCATCTCCAAATAAAATCCTCAAAAACCTTTTGTATCGCAAGAAAGTCCAATCACTCTCTTTGGCAATTTATGACTGTTTTATTTACTTTTCTTGCATTATAATCATTATGCTTCAAGATCATTGTATGTTGTAATGA
The DNA here is from genome assembly GCA_030686995.1 of Artemisia argyi. Taxonomy (NCBI): domain Eukaryota; kingdom Viridiplantae; phylum Streptophyta; class Magnoliopsida; order Asterales; family Asteraceae; genus Artemisia; species Artemisia argyi. The sequence goes on along the minus strand of CM060690.1, from coordinate 109,061,780 downwards.
TTATGAATAAATTAGTTATGATTTTTTATTCTTATAATATTGTTGTCTTGTTATTTTGCTCTTAACATATTTTTTGTAGCCAAGCATTCCATAGCTCGATTCTTTGGAGCCCTCGAACGAGGGGGAGTACACATCAAGGGTGAGCTTTCATCCCGTCTAATTTTACATATAAAACTGGTCGGCTTAACCTTTTTGATGCTATAAAAAGGGGGAGAAATGAATATATACTCACTAAATACTTCTCTAAGACTAATTTTTGATTTAATGAGATTAGATTTTGTAATCATCAAAAAGGGGGAGATTGTTGATATAAATAATGCCTAAAAACGTTGTTAATACTTTTCGATATCTCTACATTTTGATAACCACAAAATGTAAAATCATTAATCGCAAAGATTAGTACGTAAACAAGTATTTAGCTGTTAATATACATTTCAACAACTCAATCACTTAAGGTATGAATAAACAAAATGCCTAATGCATTTTATGATCAAAGAAACATTTTCTTAAATACTATACTTTTTATAAAATGTCATGAAACATTTTATATCTTTTACAAAATCATTTTTGGAAATAAAGAAATATATTTAATCCAAAATAAATATATTAATTTAAATTTTCAACCAAAAATGGTAAAAATGTTCCAGAAAAACCTTCCCCATAAAAAGACAAAGCAGGGCAACGTTCTGATTGGGCGGACCCCTTAATTAACTAGGCGGCCCCCTTAATTATTAAGGGACCGGTCACGCTCCTCGGTCCCCCTGCTTTGCCTATAAATATTGGATCATTCCTGGACTATTTTCCCACCTTTTGCACTCCAAACTTTCTGATCTAATTTTCCATTTATATTCTCTTAAATCTTTTGATTATATAATCATAAGCTTTTGTTTCCAAGTGATCCAAGCTTCAACTATTCAAGTGCAAGAGAAGAATACCTCTAACCTTCAAGATTAGAAGTGATGAGGCGGAAAATGAACCACTTTTAGGGGGTCATTTAAGCCCGGAATTGAATTTATTTGATCAAATATTGCCCTAAATCGTTCCTTTTGTGATTTTAGGTACTTTGGGAGAGAAATCTGGAAAAGGAAGCAATTCGGACGTTTTTGGAGCATAAAAGTGAAGAAAACGCCAAAGTCTTAATTTTCCTTGCTGGGAACAGTAGGTGACGGCGTCAAGAAGGAAAATCTGACGGCGTCAAGAGTAATTTCCATGACGACCCAGTACAGAATTGAAGGCGTCATGAAGTAGGGCGTCATGAGTAAAATGCATGACGGCCTGGAAACACATAACACATGACGGCGTCAGAAGTAGATCAAGGAAGTCCGAGAAGTATTTTGGCGGCGAGATGACGGCGTCACCGATTTTGTCTTGACGCCGTCAGACCCTATTTCCTATATATAATTTTCTAATTTTTACACAAAAGAAAAAGAGAAGTTTTGGAGAAACCCTAAGGCCGAACTTAGTACAAATTTTACAGGTTTTTCAAGGATTCTCAGCCCTTGAACCCTTTCATGTGTAATTGAGATAAGTATTCCTTTAATTCAATCAATATGTCTATGTGTTGGTTATCTATATCTTGTTCTTGTCTTAATTCCATCATGCTAGGCTAGATCTATCTTGTGTTTGCTTGGATCTAATGAAACCTAGATGTTAATTATGTGTTGATTACTTGTTTATGGTTGTATTGGATGAATGATTTCGATGTTAGGCTTAAGAAAACTGGCAGATCTCCAATTGGTAACATGCTTGAACGTCTTAGGAAACATGAACTGACGTGCACTAGGTTTTATTGGTTGTATTTAATGCATGAGTAAATTCTAATGATCCCATGTTAGGAGCTTCTTAGCCGGCTCGACATAGGAGTGAAGTAGGCACTCATAGGATTGGGGAATTAAGTGCGCCACCCCATGAATGGTATTATGGAATACAATCCGTCATCCACGCAACTGTAACAAGTAATTAACGTGTAAAAGATATCTAGGGAGTAGTGAAATCTAAGTAAACACAACTTCTCCACTTATTGCTCACAACCTTAGTTTAATTTAGTTTATTTTCATTTCAAGTATTTTATTTTGATTGCATCTTTAGTGTTGGGTTAGTTGACTAGCAACTAATTCCGCCCAAATCCTTCAAACCCGAGATTTTTACTTGCTTTCTAAAAAATATAAAAATACAAAAATAATCATCCCTCATCTTTAGAACTAGTATTTAGGTTTTCTAATCCTAGCGACACTATTCCTAGCTGAACAATCAATCCCCCAGTACTTGTCACTATACTATATTACAACGATCAGGTACACTGCCTGGTGGGGGTTGTAAGCTTCTCGAGATCCCTTGAGAGGTAAAGCCTGGTGCGATTCCCACGTATCAAGTTTTTGGCGCCGCAGCCCGGGGAATAGTTATTGTCTAGGTTATAATCTCTTTTTATTAGGTCTACTTGCTAGATTCCTTTCTAGTAAGATTTTATTTTTATTTTTAGGTTTTCTTTAGTCTATCTTATTTCATTGTGTTTTTGTTTGTAACTCATCACCACCCGACATCATGGACGATGGGAACATCTTTGAACCCGTCATCCCACCACAACAAAACCCACCACTAGAACATCTTAGGCCCCGAACCTTAGGAGAGTATTCCCGACCTAGCCACCAAGGCTACCGAAACACCATTGAGCTCACCGGAGCCAATATGACCCCCTTGCGATCCGACACCATCCGGTTGGTGCAAAGCGGATGTGCATTCCATGGACTTCGTTCCGAAGATCGAAACCAACATCTTAAGGACTTCCTCAAAATCGTAGACTCCATAGACCTAGATGTTGAAACTAGAGAGACAACCCGATTACGCCTATTCCAATTCTCTCTACGGGATCAAGCTAGTCAATGGCTTGAGTGTTTACCCGTGGGATACATCACCACATGGGATAATCTCACCAATCGCTTCCTTACTCAATTCTTCCCACCGGGGAAGACTGCAATGCTTAGAAATGACATTTTGATGTTTGAACAACATCAGGGTGAAACTTTCTACGAAGCATGGGCCCGTTTTAAGGATCTCCTCCATAAGGTCCCTCATCATGGTATAAACTTTTGGTTATTAGTCCAGATTTTCTACGACCATGTTGACTATCACACTAAGCGCACAATCAATAGGGCCGCGGGAGGTAAACTGCGTGATAAGAACGCCGAGGAGTCATGGGCAATTATCGAGGAGCTCGCCGCTGATAATCATGAGATGTGGGAGTTTAATCATACAATAAAAGCGGCCATCAATGCAGTCTTAACATCTGGAGGAACCACCGAAATCCCCGATGAACTCCTATGCAAACTCGAGGCAAAAGTTGACTATTTTGAGGAAAGGCAAAGGAGACCTTTAAGTCCTAGACGGGCTACTGTCAATTCTGTCTCGAAACCAACTTCGGCACCGTTATCTGAGTCACCCTCTAGAGAAAATGTCGAGACTTTTCAGAACTATGCCCCACCTTATTCCCCTCCCGAGGAGCTTAGCTCGGAGTTTGAAGCTAGGATGAGAGAATATATGGCAACTCACTCAGATCGGCTTGCTAGATTCGAGGAAGCAGTTTATAAGCAAAAAGAGGAGATGCAGGAGAAAATGAATGAGATGATGAGTCTATTAGAGGAGTATGTCAACCAGAGAACCCCCGAAAGAATGCTACTAAGGAAAAAGAGCGCCACTCCCACTACCCAATTTGTTAATTCCATCACAATTGTCCACAAGGATAACGAGAAGGTAGAAGCCCCTACTAAACCGACCTTAGAAAAACCACCAAAATCCCAACCTTTGAGTCACTATCTGAAACATGATATAAACGAAAACACCATAACAAATTGGATTAAGGGTGACGGGCGTAACCAACCTACCAAACAGGGTTCTGAGAAAGAGGAAAAGGTAAAAGATGGGTATGATACGTTACCTGGGGGATCAGTATTCGAGAGGCTATTGGTACAAAAAGTAGCTACTAAGCAGATAGCGTGTGGGAACTTTGAGATACCAACTAGCATCGGGGACTTGAAATATCTTAGTGCTTTCGCCGACCAAGGATCAGAAGTAAATCTTATGCCCCTAACTATTTACATCCAACTAACGTCAAAAATGCCAGTCCCTACTCGTGTTAGGTTGTCCATCGCTGGACACTCGTACGTATACCCCCTAGGAATCGCATAAGATGTATTAGTTAATGTCGCAGGGTTCATGTACCCTGTTGATTTTATGATCATCGATGATAAAAGAGATGGATGCATGCCAATAATCCTTGGGGCACCATTCCTCGCCACCGCTAGGGCTGTCATTAAGTATGAAGGTAGGAAAATTGAGCTTAAATCTGGAAAAAGAAATATTAGCTTCCCCATGACTCCGCAAAGTAGGCATGAGAATTTGAGTTGGAGAAAGATCAAAAACAACATTGACACGACACCCATTCGTGTTCAGAATAAAATTCTTGCATGGGAGGCAAGAATCAAAAGCTATAAGGAGGCTAAATATGAAAGAAGCAAAAGCAATAAGGTTCAGGTCGAATTCGAACATACTCAACCCGCAGAAAATCATGTACCATTTGAGGAAGGGAACTTGGTACTCTTGAGACACTTGGAAACAAAGATACCACCCGATAAACCAAGTCCTTGGTGGTATGGGCCTTTCACAATTGAAGGCGTGAGCCAAGATGGGATAGCTAACTTGAGAAGTGAAGTAGGTGGAATGGTGATTGCAAGTATCGATAGGTTAAGGCACCACCACCATAACAGTAATGATCACAACTACATGGAGTATATCATTTCAAGGGATGAGGTCACATAGTAACCCATGACCTTGAGTCTAGCTACAAGACTCGTAAATAAAGAAAATCGCTTCTTGGGAGGCAACCCATGTTTTGTGTGATTTTTATTTTGTTTGTTTGTTATTTGCTTCTGTATGCATGCTTTATTTTTATTGTTGGTAGATCATGTTTCTCAATTAAATAGTGGAAATACTTTACTTTGTTGTTTTGGCCTAGTCTTAACTCCACCTAAAAGTATTTTTGCAAAAGATAAGTGTAAGGGGAAACCCCAAATATGTTTTTAAGAAACAAACCGATCATGATTCTCCACAATATTAAATGAACATGTATATTCGTATTTGTTAGAGTCAAATGCTTGTATTGAGTCATAATGAAGTTTTGCAGGATTTTCCAGGATGTGAGACCAAGTTTTTCCAGAAATTTTCCGGAAACTTAACATAAGAATTTCTGCAGGTCACTTCTGACGGCGTCACGAGTTAACTCTTAACGGCGTCACGTGTAAAAGTCTGGAAATTTTACCGGTTTTGTTTTTCTAACGGAGTCTTATGGATTTTGTGAATTATTAAGTTTTATAATCTCCAGGAGATCTGCAAACTTCATTCCACAAGCATTATATCTTATTTTGTTTTCTAGGATTTAGTAACTTATATAGGTTGCCGCCGATTTTATGCGAGGTTGTCTTGTCTATATTCTCAGGATTCACAGGTTATGTATGACAAGAAGATGATTTATATTCTGGAAGGGAAGCTTTGATTGTTCATTTTCTTGGAGGAAGATTTAACCTGGCCACCTTATTATCCATACCGAGCGAATCAGGGGAGTATTTGATTTCATTCTTTTTACTTATTTCGGGGACAATGTTCATCTTAAGTGTAAGGGGAGGGTAAAATGATGATACCTTACATGTACACTTTCGCTTGAGTTTGTTTTGTTTAATAGTAGATGTGTAATAAAACTATGAGAAATACTTGTTAGTGCAATTTTAGCGCCAAATTTAAAATTTTTTACAACATTTAGGAGTGAAACTTTAGCCATAGCAAGCATCTCATGGATAGGAGATTGTATGACTAGCACATAACCGTATATTCAGAAAAATTTTCTACCCAAATATGTGAGGTTCGCCTTTATATTTGATAGGAAAAGCATTTATTATTAGTGCTTATGAGTGTACCGGTAGCATTTAGATTCTAGAACTTGCGTTAGTGATGCATCCCGAGACCTCTAGTGAGACTACATTCGTGTAGTAGGACTTACTACATGATAAGAGGCATTAGGATCACCCTTGTGTTAAACCCGTATCATAATTACTTGACCATTTAAGTCATATTACTTGGCTAGTTAAGTCAACTAATTTTTCCCACACCCTTAGCGTTATACTCATTTTTAGTACACGAAACCCCTAGTACACCCCTCCGAGCCTATCTTTTTGTTTCTAACTTTAAGCATTTTACTTAAAGGAAGAATTTGTTACACCCCACTTAAATGTACACCCAAATCGCCTTAGCCTTCCGTGTATGCACTCATTTTTAGTGCATTATTGTTATTTGTTAAACCCTAAGTTAACTATCTAATTGATTACATGGTTGCTAAGTCGAGTCATATCCTTGTACATATTGTTTTGGGACGATTGAGACTCATGGGTAAAGTACTTATTTATGGAGTAATGGGGAAAAACATCATTTATTACCCCCATATGTGCGTTAATCTTAAAAGTACTCCAAGTGTTTTGATTTTCTTAATTCGAGTCATTAGATTAGTTTATTGTAAAGTATGTAAAAATTCAAGTGTAATTCGAGTCATTAGATGGTAGGGTAAGAGTGTATGCAAAAAAAAAAAAAAAAAAAAAAAAAAAAAAAAAAAAAAAAAAAAAAAATCGAAAAATCAAGAAAAAGAATAGAAAAAGAAAAAGAAAAAGAGAAAAAAACATACGGACTACCATCCCTTTTTATTCTATGTTCATTTTATGTTTTTGTTATTTTTCATTTATTAGCTTAAGTCGAGTCTAGTCTTGGCTTAGCAACGCCATATTGTACATGTAATTAACCAAGATTGTTAGCTCGCCACCAGTAAAAACTTCCTTTATCCAAGAAAACCGTGTATTTCATATCCCTACACCTAACGTTACAACCCTCTAAAAGACCTCTTTGATAGTTTATCCTAGGTGCTTACGCCATGTGGTGGAGGTTTGATCCTTTCCCAAGCTTATGGTAATCTATTTTGCTATGAAAGGTAGTGAGAGATATCTTTCGTTTTCATATTGTAATTTATACTTTATTACACCCGAGAGATGTGAGTATCTAAACACTATTTGTGAGGTGCTAGTGTATGACCTCCGTGCTTGTCTATTGGTCTTTAGTGGAACGATTATTTGTTGTAATTACTTTTATATTAGTGTTAAATGACCCCTAACTTGTATTTTGACTAGAATAAAAGCACATTTGCTTGAGGACAAGCAAATCTCAAGTGTAAGGGTATATGATGAGGCGAAAAATGAACCACTTTTAGGGGGTCATTTAAGCCCGGAATTAAATTTATTTGATCAAATATTGCCCTATATTGTTCCTTTTGTGATTTTAGGTACTTTGGGAGAGAAATCTGGAAAAGGAAGCAATTCGGACGTTTTTGGAGCATAAAAGTGATGAAAACGCCAAAGTCTTAATTTTCCTTGCTGGGAACAGTAGGTGACGGCGTCAAGAAGGAAAATCTGACGGCGTCAAGAGTAATTTCCATGACGACCCAGTACAGAATTGAAGGCGTCACGAAGTAGGGCGTCATGAGTAAAATGCATGACGACCTGGAAACACATAACACATGACGGTGTCAGAAGTAGATCAAGGCAGTCCGAGAAGTATTTTGGCGGCGAGATGACGGCGTCACCGATTTTGTCTTGACGCCGTCAGACCCTATTTCCTATATATAGTTTTCTAATTTTTACACAAAAGAAAAAGAGAAGTTTTGGAGAAACCCTAAGGCCGAACTTAGTACGAATTTTATAGGTTTTTCAAGGGTTCTCAGCCCTTGAACCCTTTCATGTGTAATTGAGATAAGTATTCCTTTAATTCAATCAATATGTCTATGTGTTGGTTGTCTATATCTTGTTCTTGTCTTAATTCCATCATGCTAGGCTAGATCTATCTTGTGTTTGCTTGGATCTAATGAAACCTAGATGTTAATTATGTGTTGATTACTTGTTTATGGTTGTATTGGATGAATGATTTCGATGTTAGGCTTAAGAAAACTGGCAGATCTCCAATTGGTAACATGCTTGAACGTCTTAGGAAATATGAACTGACGTGCACTAGGTTTTATTGGTTGCATTTAATGCATGAGTAAATTCTAATGATCCCATGTTAGGAGCTTCTTAGCCGGCTCGACATAGGAGTAAAGTAGGCACTCATAGGATTGGGGAATTGAGTGCGCCACCCCATGAATGGTATTAAGGAATACAATCCGTCATCCACGCAACTATAACAAGTAATTAACGTGTAAAAGATATCTAGGGAGTAGTGAAATCTAAGTAAACACAACTTCTCCACTTATTGCTCACAACCTTAGTTTAATTTAGTTTATTTTCATTTCAAGTATTTTATTTTGATTGCATCTTTAGTGTTGGGTTAGTTGACTAGCAACTAATTCCGCCCAAATCCTTCAAACCCGAGATTTTTACTTGCTTTCTAAAAAATATAAAAATACAAAAATAATCATCCCTCATCTTTAGAACTAGTATTTAGGTTTTCTAATCATAGCGACACTATTCCTAGCTGAACGATCAATCCCCCGGTACTTGTCACTATACTATACTACAACGATCAGGTACACTGCCTGGTGGGGGTTGTAAGCTTCTCGAGATCCCTTGAGAGGTAAAGCCTGGTGCGATTCCCACGTATCAAGAAGTAATCCAACTTTGTGTGCTCCTCCCACTTAAGTTGTTAGTGTACAATTCTTTGTAAATCATTTATTCTTTGGTGTGTAAGTTGTGTAAACTAGGTAGATAGTTGTGAATATAAGTGTGTAGATTAGTTGTGCAAGTAGCGAAGGTATAAAAAAGTTAAGGTGTATAGGTAGTGAAGGTGTGAAGAGGTAGTGTTGTGTAGTCATGAAGAAGTCGTGAAAGAAGTTGTGAAGATACAAGTGGTGTGAGATTAGTTCTAGCTAGGATTAGAACTCGACATTTAGCTTAGCGTCGTTAAATTGGTGTAAGCGAAAGTGTATAAGGTTTTCTCCGCCATAAGGGATCTTGTTGACATAGTGAAGAGAACTCTCGAGTTAGGTGCTCGGGGAGTGGAGTAGGGCAAGGAAGGTGTCCTTGTAGCCAAACCACCATAAATCCTTTGTGTCGCGGTTAAATCTTTCTATCTCTTTTCTCTCATTACTTTACTTACATTGTATTTATTTACTTACATATAATTGTTCATATTATTCAAGAGTTGAATCCACATAAAGATCGGATCTAAGTTTTTTTTAAAAGCAAACAAAGGTTTTCAAAATAAATTAAAAAGACGCAAATCTATTCAACCATCTTCTAGTTTTCCACAAACAATAATCTCACTGCTATATAAACCCATTCCAACCAAGGTTGGAAGTGCGCATTCATAGAGAGTAAGAAGTGAGAATATCTTAGCATAGTTAGAGGTTAGTATTCTCAATACACTAAGAAACAAAGCCTTATCTAGCTTGCTTCTCAGTGTTCCTTAATTTGTCTCTCGTCGGGGATACCGTCTGCAAGTATCCCCGTTGAAAAGCGAACCAAGTTATTAGAGTGTTAAAGTGGGTTCTTGAGTAACCCTTGTAATTCCGCTGTATCATTAATCATAAACTCGTTATATGTTCCATGTCAAAACGCCACGTGTTTATGTTTATCTTATTAATTCAGGAGTTTCTCTATTATTCCAGACCAACATTTATGTTGTTTGATATCACAATAATCAGATAATAAGTTTTTAAGTGTTTGCCAATTTGATTATTGAATAACTAAAACTTGTAAAATCACCAAACTAGACATCATTTTATATTGTAAAATTATAACTTTACATATGTCTATATCTAATACATATCAATACTCCTATCATCTATATATATAATCAAGGTTTTCAAGATCGGGATCCTACTCATGATTGTTTTTGTTGTTGCAAGATCGAAAGCGTAAGATCGGATCACGATTTTAAGATCCTACGATAATGTCATTTTTTAATACTCTTTGTAATATTATTTAAATGTACAAATTATTATATATAATAAACACAAAATTATATGTGTGTTTCATGAAAATGTTGTCCTAAATTATGAATATGGAATGTTTAATAAGATTCACACACATTTTTTTTAAATTCTATTAAATCATAATCCATAACTTTGTACTGGAGTAAAAGTTAGATCGAATCGGATTAGCTCTTAAGATCCTATTGGTCAAGATCGAGATCCTATAAGATCTTAAGCTTGCTAAGATCCTATGTAGGATCCGGATCATTTTTTTTGTTGCAAGCAGTAGGTCACGTCCTGCTTTTTCAAAGAGTCTTTTTGAGCCCAGCAAGACGCAAATAATTGATTCTTTGCTCATCTCATCCAAACAGCTTCCCGTAAATTATTTTTTTTTTACCGGGAAAAGCAGATAATCAAGCTACAAACGCACTCCGAAACACCCCCAAGTAAACGCGAAACATGAAATTGATAACTCATTTAATAGAGGGGCAAAAGTTTTATCTATACTACCTTATAACAAAGATTAGACCTTCTAAATTTTTAATATTTATTAATATAGATTTTCAGCAAATACAACCAACTAAGCTATATTTAAATATTGGCTGGTCAACATTTGTAATTAATATAATAGACTTGCTAAAGTGTATAATTATGAAATACATGAGTTTATTAAATGTGGTTTTATATATATATGAAAGGCTTAAACAACACCTGGGCTGTTGTTATCAAATCTCTTAAATAATATTTAAAACACATCTTTAATAAAAGTGTAATTTATAAACCACAATATACAAACAAACAAAACAAGTTGCTCAACATTTTTTTTTTTCCAAAATTTGTAAGACATTTCATGAATATTTTTCTTTTAATAATATACATTTTAATACATATAGTATAAACTTAAAACTATCATTATTCATTCGTAAATAAGTTTTCGGTTATAACTTTATGAATGACGATAGTTTTAAGTTTATACTATATGTAAAAAAACATCGCTCATCATAAGAAAGTTTGTAAGATAGTTATCGTTGCATCGTGCAGGTATCTTTTTAGTTTTTCTTAAAGTAAACGATACTAAGTAAACATATATATATGTATAATGAGAACTTAAGAATAAAATGTACAAATAAGACAATAAAATGAAACTTTTATGTTCAAAATAGAATCATATGGCAAAGTACTTACGAATATGGACTTCGGTAAAATTAAAATATAAAGACAAATATTAGTGAAAGCGTAAAAAATTATTAAAAAAAAGAAAAAATAAAAGGTTTTTATAAAAAATTTAAAAATTCTACAAGATAGTGGACGTTGGTGGATAAAAAAAAGTTATGGAAAAGGTTTTTTTTTTTTTTAAGTGTGTAGTTTTGACGAAAAAATCGTTTGTGTATTAAAATATTGAAAATCACGATTTTGTGCGTTAAAATTCGTTTTCGCATCAAACCCTTTTTTTAGCATATGCATCAAAATTTTATGGTGTATGAAAATGTAAAGAGTTGAAAATATTGGCGGCATCAATATTTTTTGTGTGCATTAAAATTTTGTTTTTTGTGTATTAAAAAAAATGTATAAGAACTAAAACTTAGAAAAAGCTTACTTCAACTTTTTTACTCACAAACATATTTTATCTTCGGGTAAAATTTTAGAATTTTTAAAGATTCTTTTCATTACTAAAATAATCTATATGTTTGTGTTGACATTTCTACGCTTACATCTCAAGCTAAACGATGGCTTATTATTTTAGTAGTACCATTTTGTTGCCAAAAATATTATTTTAACACCAATTATTATACTCCCTCCGTCTCAAAATTATAGTCCCCTTTTGACTTTTTCGGTCTTTATTTTTCAACTTTGACCTTAAATGTTTTTGTTTATATTACATAATACTTGATACAAAATATATGAATGGATTGAGTTTTAAATGTATTTTTCATTGGTATAATTTTCATCAACTATTGTATAACACAAACAAAAATATTTAAAGTCAAAGATGGGAAAAAAGATCGAAAAAATCAAAAGGAGACTATAATAGTATAATTTTGGGACGGAGGTAGTAATGAATATGATATTATCTCACATATTCATTTGGAGGTATATCGAACAAGAGATTAAAGATGCCATTTTCTAAGGTCCTTTGCATGAAGCATGTAATGTCACCCGACTGAAACTTTATTCTACATGGAATTATTTTATTCTGAATGTGGTTATCTTTCCTTATAAAAATTATGAAAGTTCAATGAATTAAAGTTAACAAATGAAGTTTTGGAAAAGTAAACGTTATATCAATTACGGACTCTTCTTCACTTCTGGTATATATGTGACAATTCTCGACATGACATGATAAACGAAATGAACCTGACACGAAGTTAAACAAGTTTTTTTTTTTTTTTTTTTTGTAATCATGGGTTTCCGACTCGACATTACGAGCCGACTAATCCCATGGCAACTACCCTTTTTGGATAGCCCGGAGTCAGTGCAGGTGAATATCCGTGGCCACAACTATATTTAGGTTGTAAACAAGTTAAACAAGTTTAGGTTGTGAACAACTAGATTTGGGTTAAAAAAAAAAAAAAAAAAAAAAAAAAAAAAAAAAAAAAAAAAAAAAGGTCAACATGTCTAACCCGTTTAATAAACGAGTCATGTTTGAGTTGAGTAAGTATTAAATAGGTCAACCCGTGAATCCTTTAAGTATATAAGCCTTTAAAAAAATAAAATACGTTACTTTGATTTTATGTTGAATTTGGATTAAATGCATTTTTTATGTACGGATTATAACTCATATCATTAAAATTGTTGTATAGTTATTTGTACATTATTTATATGATTTTTGGATTTAAACTTGCTGAATTGATAATCACCAACTCTCTTTACCGCTTGACCTATTACTTAAGTAGGTTAAACTGGTCATAAACGGGTTACACGTATTATGCAGGCCTGGGTTAAGGTTGAGTTTCGTAACACGATTAATAAACGGGTCATGTTTGAGTAAATGTTATACTAACCGGCCAACCAGCGAACACGAAAAATTAACACGAACACGACTAAATTGCTACTCCACACTTCTACCCACAAGAATATCACATGTGTCTCAGATTCTTAAAGTCCTAAATGCAATTCGTATTATAAGTGTATTATTCACTCACGGTAGCTTTCAACTTATAACATTTTTATAACACAAAATTAAAAAAAATTGGTATCAATATAACCCTAAGTTTTATTTATTAAAAAAAATAAAATAAAAAAGGAAAAAAAAGAACTCGTTACTACGGTGCGAGGTCTATAGTGTATAAGGGCCCTGGTGCAATGAAAGGGATGTTATAAAATAAAATTATTTAAAAAAAATGTTTGTTAATATAGGAAAAATTAAAATGCATACTCTTATTTTAATGCATACGAAAGAACAAATCTTCATCATTCATTTAATTTGATGGATTAACATAAGATTAAATATAGCAACCTAAGTCAATTTTTTTCTCTTTTTTTCTTTATTTTTTTGTCCTTTTTATTATTCATTTTTTTGTCCTTTTTTCACGCATATTTTTTTTTTCTATTTAATTCTTTTTTTTTTCTTTTTAACTTTTTTGTTTCTTTTTCCTAATACTCGTTTTTTTTTAATTCACGTTTTTTTCCTTCTTCTCCGCTTTCATACATTTTCGTCTGTTTTCATATAATTTTGTCCGTTTTCATATGTTTTCGTCCGTTTTTTTAAGTTTTCGTATCTTTTCAAACGTTTTCATTCGTTTTCGTCCGTTTTTATACGTTTTCATCCGTTTTCAAACGTTTTCGTCCGTTTTTATACGTTTTCACCGTTTTCATACGTTTTTGTCTGTTTTCATATGTTTATATAAGTTTTCGTCTGTTTTCAAACGTTTTTGTTCGTTTTTATGCTTTCGCTCATTTTTAGACGTTTTCGTCTATTTTCAGATGTTTTCGTCCATTTTTATACATTTTCATCCGTTTTCATTCATTTTCTTACGTTTTCTTATGTGTTTTCGTCTGTTTTCATCTATTTTTCTTTCGTTTTCGTCCATTTTTCATACGTGTTTGTCCGTTTTCAGACGTATTTTTACGCTTTCATACATTTTCGCCTGTTTTCTTACTTTTTCGCCTGTTTTCTTACGTTTTCGTCCGTTTTCATCCGTTTTCTTACGTTTTCGCCCATTTTCATACGTTTTCGTCAAATTTTTTACATTTTCGTTCGTTTAATACGTTTTTATCCGTTTTCATCAATTTTCTTTCGTTTTCGTCCATTTTTCATATGTTTTTGTCCGTTTTCATACGTGTTTTTATGCTTTCATACGTTTTTGTCCGTTTTCATACGTATTCGTCCGTTTTCTTACATTTTCGTCCATTTTCTTAATATCCCAAGTGAATTTTGAATATCACAAGTGATATTCAGTGATATCAAGAATATCACTTGTGATTTTCTGAATATCACTTATGATTTTCTTATGTTTTCGTCCGTTTTCATATGTATTCATCCGTTTTCATATGTATTAGTCCATTTTTTTAACGTTTTCATCTATTTTCTTACGTTTTCGTCCGTTTTTATACGTTTCTGAATATCACAATTGATATTCACAATATCACTTGTGATTTTCTGAATATCAATGGTGATATTCTAAATATCACTTGTGATTTTCTGGATATCTATCACTTCTGATTTTCTGAATATCACTTGTGATTTTCATGTTACAAAACATTTGTTGAAAAATCACTTGTCATATTCAGAAAATCACTTATCATATCCAGAATATCACTTGTGATACTTTGAATATAACAGAATATTACTTATGATATCTAGAATATCATTTGTGGTACTTATAGTATCACTTGTGATATTCTGCATATCACAGAAAATCACTTGTGATATTTAAAATATCACCTGTGATATTCTGAATATCATAAAATATCACTTGTGATATTCATAATATAACTTGTGATGTTTAAAATTGCAGAAACTAGAAGGGGGGGGGGGGTTGAATAGTTTCACCGCTTCTTTTTAATTTTCTAAAGCGTTTCGTAGTTTTAGGTCAGGTTATTTTTCATTTACAAACTTGTTGAATTCTACTAGTTATGTGATATCAATTTAGTTGCTAGTATACATAAATAAACAAGTAAAGTAAAGAGTAAAGAAAGAACACAAATAAGAGACGCGGCGATTTATAGTGGTTCACCACGAAGCTCACTCTCCGTCCTACTCCATTCCCCGAGTACCACACTCGAGAGTTATCAATCACTATATCAACACACTCATTCAGGCAGAGCAATCCGTACACATGCTTACACAAGGCTTAACGACACTAAGCATAATGTCGAGTTCTAATCATAGCTAGAACCAATCTATTCCAAGGCCCACGTCGCCACACGAACAAGCACTCTTATCCAACTTGAATCTTCACCTGATCCAAGCCTTCACTTATTTGACATACTTGGTTCTTCACCCGAACCAAGCCTTCACACACACGACTCACTTGATTCTTCACCCAAATCAAGCCTTGACACACTTGATCATCACCCGATCCAAGTCTTTACATAATGACTCAACAAGTCCTAACCTACACTTTAGGACATCACTCTCCTTACATCAAATACATGAACTAATCTAGTTACAAGACTTCTTGGATCTACATCACCATCCGAGCTCACACAAATATAATACTTGGAACTACATCACCATCCAAGTTCACATAAATATCCCCATCCTCGACTCACATACAAGTTGGAAAACAATGACATAATATACATAACCTATCACGTAACACTTGTTACGTTTGTGTGTGGATACCTGTAACATCTCGAATCTTCATAGTTGTCGAGAGTTCTTCTCTTGCACTTAACGGAAGAGGAAATCTATAAACATATACCGACATGTTATAGTGATCAAAGAATAAAAGGAACAAAGACCAGAAAGTTTTGTGTATGTGAAAGTCAGTTTTCTAAAGTGTAACAGTTCAATATTTATAGGCGACATGAGGGAAAGGGACGGTCCCGTAAATGCCAGACAGTCCTTTATCACTAAGGGACCGTCGGCCTATTTAAGGGACCGCCGAGACAAAACGCTCCTTGTTTGTCCTGACATGGTGAAAACTTATCTGGTTCAGGCTGAACTGATTTGGGGGGAAAACTAGCTGTTATAAAGTTTGAATTTGAATTTGTTTTCTTAATAAAACATTTCTTTTAAAACACAAAAATACTTTTGTGAAAATGTTTTGTCAAACTTAAAAATGTAAGTTGAGGTGAAAATAAAATTCTTTGATCACTTAACTAATGACGGTATAAAGTTTGTTCATACCTGAAGTGATGTTGAAGCAGCTACGTAGAAGAAACGAGTTTCTTCGATTAAAAACTTATTAACCGTAACCTTACGTAATATGTCTTTATATTTTGTGATTATCAAAACATGAGAAGACCGAATAATGCGAATAACGTTTTTGACATTATTTGTATTAACAAAAATATCACAGAATATCACTTGTGATATTCAGAATATAACTTGTGATATTCAGAATATCACTTGTGATATTTAGAAACATATGAAAACATATGAAAATGGCAAAAGACATTTAAAAATGGACGAAAATGAATGAAAAAACAAACAAAAACGTAAGAAAATGGACGAAAATGTATGAAAACGGAAGAAACGTATGAAAGTGTAAAAACATGTATGAAAAGGACAAAAATGTTTGAAAACTAGACGAAAACGGAGGAAAACGTATATAGGTGGTAAGATTCCATCCTACCTATCATATGCTGATACCTCGATTATCGATTGGTATTAATGTTGTGGTATTTAAGTTGATTCGTTTGCTAGACTCTCCGTTTGCATACCTAATTCTCTGGTTGGCGTCCTTATTCGTACCATGATGGTACAGATGCCATAACCTTCCTGTTCGATGTCGTGATAGGTGTTGGTCGATCAGATTTTTTTCTGTTGGGTACTGGTTCATTTCTTTGGTAATTCCTTGCATTCATTCCTAAAATGAATATTATATTATTTTTCGGGTACTATTGGTTCTTGATAAGTTTGTGCGGATATTTAATCCCTCATTTACACACCAATTGGATTTCGTGACATGTTTTGCGATTTGATAGTATCGATGTTTTTCTATGATCTTAATTTGATCGTTGTACGAATGAGTCTTTACGTTCTTCGCTTGGTTTGCAATGTATTTGCGTGAGTGTTCACTGGTATGAGTTCGCTTGATGGTTATTTTGATTATGTGATTCTTTTATGCCTTTCGCATTTGATTAAAAGGTTGTGTTAGAGTCCTTTTGGTATTTTACAACTCATTTTGGATATTTCAAGGTCTTTTGTTGGAAACTATTATTTTATGGTGAAAATGAGGTGTGGAAAAAAAATGGTTATCAGTCTATCGTCAAAGCTATTTATAACAATTCTGCTATGAAAATATACTTATTTTACTGTGTTAATAAGCACGATTTAAATATCTTAAACAAGTAAGGTGAGATACTATATTTATATATTTAACCTTTGGTGTCAGAAAAACTATGCCTAATATGGAATTTAAGTCGGAGATGGGTTTCTTACATACAATGGTTTGTATAAATTTCAAAGAAAATGTATGGGTTTAAGGTATATCATGCAAAAAAACGAAACTCATTTTTGTTGGGTAAGGACGGGTACCGGAATAAGAACTATATATGGTTCTCATTTACCAAAGTTGATATGTATTTGGTTCGTTCCAGATGTGTACTGATTATCGAGAATTGAATAAGTTATCTGTCAAGAATCGGTATCCTCTTCCTAGTATCGATGATCTCTTTGATCAGCTGCAAGGATCACGTTTTTATTCAAATATAGATCTACGTTATGGGTATCATCAGCTAAGAGTGTATGAAGAGGATATTCCAAAGACTGCTTCTAGGACTCGTTATGGACACTTTGAGTTACAGTGATGCCATTTGGGTTGACTAATGCACCTGCGGTATTCATGGATGTAATGAATCGCGTTTGCAAGCCTTACTTGGATAAGTTCGTGATTGTGTTTATAGATGATATCTTAATTTACTCTAAGATGAAGGAGGAGCATGGAGAACAGCTGAAGTTGATCCTTGGATTATTGGAGAAGGAGAAGTTGTACGCCAAGTTCTCAAAGTGTGAGTTTTGGCTTGAGGAAGTACATTTTCTTGGACATGTGGTAAATGTTAAGGGAATACATGTAGATCCTAGTAAGATAGAAGTGGTCAAGAATTGGAAGGCTCCTACGACGCCGTCTGAGATACGCTCTTTCTTAGGATTGGCTGGGTACTACAGAAGATTTATAGCGAACTTTTCAAAAATTGCTAAACCCCTATTGGGATTTATACTTGAGTTGATATTGACAAAATATGAAAAATGAAGGACTTATGAAGACAAAGTGAAGAATGCAAAAGAAAATGGACTTGCTTTACAAAGAAGTTATTTCAATATTGTCCTTCGTAGTATTTTGTAACCCTAGTTCTCTATTATATAAAGAGAATACAGGGAATAGGTTTACACATATGTGTGTCAAGATGTAGAAAATCAGTAAAGCGTGTGTAGAGACGTTTTATGGGAAAACGTCTAGGGTAGTTTTGTTTAGCCTCAAGAATCTTTGATTCCTTGTTATAGTGTAGATAACATGTACTACCATTGATCAAGGTAGTATTGGGGCTGTATTGGAGATTCTAATAGAGTAGAGATGATGGCGAAGCCTTATAGCAATAACAATAATGTTTATATATTCCGTTGTGCATGTTCTTGTTGTGTTGTTGTTGTTATTCCTAGATAAAGACCTAACAAGTCTGAGCTTAAACGATTCTTAACAAGTGGCATCAGAGACCAGGGGCTCTTGATATCTGAGATTTACAAGGTTCGTTGTCTCAGAAGAACAAGAAGTATGTTTGGGGAGAAGAACAGGAGATGGCTTTTCAGTCGCTAAAGGATAGTTTGTGTAATGCACCTATTCTAACGTTACCTAATGGGCCAGATGATTTTGTTGTGTATTGTGATGCATCGAATCAAGGTTTTGGGTGTGTACTAATGCATAGAGGGAAGGTGATAGCCTATGCTTCCCGACAACTCAAGATCCATGAGAAGAATGATACTACTCATGATTTAGAGCTTGGAGCGGTGGTGTTTGCTCTCAAGAGTTGGAGGCACTATCTTTATGGCACAAAGAGTGTTGTCTACACGGATCATAAGAGTCTCCAGCATATTTTTACTCAGAAGGATCTGAATATGCGACAGAAAATATGGATAGAATTGTTGAGCGATTATGATTGTGAGATTCGCTATCATCCTAGAAAAGCGAATGTGGTGGCAGATGTGTTGAGTAGAAAGGAAAGGATTAAGCCTAAGCGTGTGCGAGCTATGAGCATGACATTCCAATCGGGCATTAAGAGAAAGATATTGGCAGCGCAAGAGGAAGCTCTCAAGGATGAAAACGTGATAGCTGAGATGTTGCGTGGGTTAGACCAACAAATGGAGAAAAAGGAGGATGGTGGATTATATTTCTTGGATAGAATATGGGTACCGTTGGTGGGAGATGTAAGAAAGTTGATCATGGATGAGGCTCATAAGACGAGATACTCAATTCATCAAGGATCTGACAAAATGTATTATGATCTTAGAGATGCGTATTGGTGGCCAGGTATGAAGAGGGATATAGCTGAGTATGTTAGTAAATGTCTAACTTGTTTGAAAGTTAAGGCTGAACATCAGAAACCCTCTGGATTAGTACAACAACCACCGATTCCTGAATGGAAGTGGGAGAATATAACGATGGATTTTATTACCAAGTTGCGTCGAACAAGTAATGGGCATGACATGATATGGGTCATTGTGGATAGACTGACGAAGTCTGCACATTTTCTGGCCATTCGTGAGGATTATAAGATGTAGAGGTTGGCAAGGATTTATATCAATGAGATTGTGGCACGACATGGGGTACCTGTATCGATTATCTCAGATCGAGATAGTAGGTTTACATCGCGGTTTTGGCAGTCGTTGCAAAAGGCTTTGGATACACGTTTGGATATGAGCACTGCTTATCATCCATAGACGGATGGGCAAAGTGAGCGAACGATTCAGACTTTAGAAAATTTGCTTAGAGCGTGTGCTACTGATTTTGGAGGAAGCTGGGATACTCATCTACCTTTAGCTGCGTTTTCCTATGATAACAGCTATCGTTCCAGTATTATGTGTGCATCGTTTGAAATGTTGTATAGAAGGAAATGTAGAGCATATGTTCTGTGGACAGAGGTTCGGACAAGCCAACTAATTGGTCCTGAACTGGAGTAAGAGACTAAAGATATGGTTTTCCAGATTAAGGAAAGACTTAAGGCAGCGAGAGATCGCCAAAAGAGTTATGCGGATAATCTCCGTAAGCCGTTAGAGTTTAATGTTGGTGATTTTGTGATGTTGAAAGTGTCTCCTTGGAAAAGTGTTGTGCGTTTCGGTAAGAAAGGCAAGTTAGCACCGAGATATGTAGGACCGCTTGAGATTACGGAAAGGATTGGATTGGTGGCATATCGGTTGAAATCGCCCGAGGAGTTAAGTAGTGTGCATGATACGTTTCACGTATCTAATTTGAATAAGTGTTTTGCGGATGCTAGTCTGCATGTGTCTTTAGATGAGATTAAGGTTAATAGGACCCTTCATTTTGTTGAGGAGCCTGTTGAGATTATGGACCGAGAGGTAAAGAGTATGAAGCGTGGTAAGATAGCATTAGTAAAAGTGCGTTGGAATTTGAAGCGTGGTCTTGAGTTTACTTGGGAACGCGAGGATCAGATGAGGTCTAAGTACCCGAATTTGTTGGCTGAGGTGGTTGGTGAGACAAGTAGCTAAATCTCGGGACGCGATTTCCCTGAGTGGGGGATGATGTAACAACCGTGATTTTAGCAGGTTAGTTTGACTAATGGTCTTGACCCATCTAACTTTTACTTGGTATAACTTATGTGTTTTTGTGCGGTATATGTGTGATTTAGGTGAGTTTTAGCACTAAATCCCTTTGCATGGTTTTATCATTGTGAGTTGAGTAATATTGATTTTGGGTAA
Organism: Artemisia argyi; assembly: GCA_030686995.1. Lineage (NCBI taxonomy): Eukaryota > Viridiplantae > Streptophyta > Magnoliopsida > Asterales > Asteraceae > Artemisia > Artemisia argyi. Next base: position 109,040,748 of record CM060690.1, on the reverse strand, counting down.
GTTCGTTTTGATTTCCTTAGTGGCGTGAAAGTGACTTGTGTAGTTTTGGTGTTTTGTGGTTTAGCGTAACAAGTCTTCGTTCAAGTATTTGAGCTTTAGTAAGTTATGTGGAGGTTATTTTTATGTGTTATATTTATAGAGAGTGTGAAATTCTATTTTTGGAAACTTTGTTTTGAAAATGATAATTTTTCGAGTCGTCGTAAAAATGAATGTTTATCGCGTAAGACGTTAGGTTTCGTTATGGGTTCTTATAAAATATCAAGAGTACAAGGTTTTAAGTGTAATATTTAGTTAAATAAAAAAAATAAAAATGGGTGTGTGTGAGTATATGAAATCGGCCCAAGGGGGTTTTCAAGGGAAAAAGGAAACAAAATTTTATTCCAAATACAATTCCTAGCAATAAGGAATCCTAGTCCAACCCAAACAAGCCCAACACCCCACCCATATAACCCCAAAAACGATCCATATCATTTTATTTTAGTATTCAGTCGACCAAAGCAGAAAAAAAAGAAGAGAAAGTTAGGGTTTCAATTTTGTGAAGAAAACAAGCCTAAGGTATGACTAGTAATCCCTTAATTGTTTAATTATTGATTTGATTCATGTAATACAAGTTATGATGGATCTAGGGTTTATGAATTTTCTGTAAATTATTAATATGAAACATGTTGGGATCATTGGTTAGTAATGTTATGATGTTTGGTGAAGGGATTAGGGCTTAAAACATGTTAGTTAATGAGTTAGGGTTTTGACAGATTTGTAAGGCTGTAAAGATACGAAGATATTTAATAGATGGAGATGAGTTAGATCATGAATCTTGAGTCTATATTGTAGTACAGTGAAAGAGCTTTCCAAAAAGTCCGGCCACGATCAATTTCGAGGTACGGAAGTCAGTCTAATGATTTTTGCGAGAAAAGGTGTCAAAGTTGTTAAACCGGGACAGATTTAGGGTAAAAGTATTAAGGTCAAAGGTGGGTTAGAAAGTGGAATTAGGGTTAGCCCTTCTAATGGAGTTGAGCTCTATATTCCCTTTGATTTCCACGCGAAGGAGGGACGTTAAAAAGTTGTACAAATATGATTTTTAGGTCAAAACATTTTGGTGTGCGATCAGATCTGAATCTGGATAGTTTTCAAGTTTGATTTTATTAAGAGTACTTGTGTATGTTTTTAGAACATGGTCTTCTGGGAATAGCTTGTATGCTTATAAGAGACCATGGTGGATTTTTGGTGTGAGTTGTGGAGCTTATCTTACTGTGATTTTATGTGGGTAAATGTACTCCAAAATTATGTGTTTTCTGATATAATTTGTGCAAGGGATTTAGCGGGTGTAAGTGATTGGTAGTGTTTGGTATGGAGTCTAGGTGAATTATAGTGGTTTATTTGACCTTTAGACATCCATCATATGTGTGTAACATGGACTATAGCTTTTAGCTTGGACGCATGTAATGTGGGTTTATTTTGTTGTATAGATTTGTGATTGTTTATTTGGAAGCTGCAAAGACTGAGGTGAGTTTCATAGTTCCATTTTTACTTTGTTTTAAACTTGGGATGAGAATGATGCTTGTGTTGAAATAATGTTAAGTTACTGTGATTATGTAGTCTTATAAATGCATGGACTAGTAAGTGTTATTATATGTGTATGCATGCTATGATATTATTGTGTGGTTATTCTGTGTGGTACAATTGGACGGTAGCTATGCTTCCATTGTTCATTTGAACAATCTAATCGGAGGATAGTAGCCTTACCCATTATTATTCTGTGTGGTCTGATCAGAGGGTTCGATTACCCATTATTGTTTATGTGGATCGTGGGCGAGTTTCCGTCCCTATTGTTGCCTTATGATGCGTTGTTGGTTGATTGATAGAGATTGCATGCTAGATTGTATAATAACTAGTCTTACTGTCATGCTATGTTTTATAATCACAGTGAACTGGTTGCCTTGTGTGATATTGTGTGTCTTAAACCTATGAATCTCACCAACATTATGTTGACGTTTTTAAGCATCATTTTTCAGGTGAGCATTCTAAGGCTATGGTTGAGAGAAGCGACTAGACGAGACTTAGTTGCATTTGAGAACAATTTATCTATATGTTTGAATTTGATTGTAATATTTTAATGTCTTTCAATTAGTACTTTATGTTCTATTGAATATATATATATATATATATATATATATATATATATATATATATATATATATATATATATATATATATATATATATATATATATATATATATATATATATATATATATTGTAACAATTCACATTTTTCAGGATAATTACCATTCCCGGAAAATTTCACTATTCACTTTTACTATTCATTTTTCCCGAAACTTTCCCGAAAGTTGATTTTTATTTGATATTCTCGAATGATAAATCATTTCCATGGCAAATTAAAAGTTTAACTTTCATAAGCTCACTTTCGTGAAAGTTATTAAGGAATTACACGTTTTAGGGTAAAACGACATTCAGAAATTCTACGCACAACGAAATTCGACCTCGTCAGGTGACCCCACATCAGAAAAATGTTTGACACACTCATGATTTATTTGAGAATTAATCGTGACTGAGAAAAACATGACCAAAAACTTCCCAGCAGGTCACCCAAGCCGTACTACTCTCGCATGAGCACGCTTAACCGAATGGGCGATTAACCGTTAGACCACAAAACGAGTTTCTAAGACTATTTGAGTTTTCAACTTCTTAGAAAAAGTCAACATATTCTTTCCCTCCTCCATTGACAAAAAATCATCCCTTGATGTTATAAGTCAATTCGTGATTTTTAGGCTTACGGTTTGATGTCTAAAAGACATTTAATACCAACCGACACTAGACTGAGCCCAGTCTAGACATTATAAGTCATTTTAAATCATTTATAACCTATTAGAAAAGTAATATTTTACTTTTCTCAATTTTACGCAATATTCGTACGTTTTACGTATTACGCGTTTTAGACCCGTGTTTCCAGCCTTTAGTAGGGTTTTACCACCCAAATGGAACCTACCACTCATTTTATATTTTATTATGGAATATTTTGACATGTTTAACCATTCTTCCAAGTTCCATAATTTTACGATACCCGGTTTTACGTTTCGTGACGTAACAACTTACGGTTTGCATTTTACGGAGTCAAAACACACTAGATATCTTGGATAAGATCACCACAAGTCCAACCTTGCTCCCCAAGGTTACCAAACCGCCACTAGGAGGGGGAGTCACACCCATGTGGCTTCATCTCATGAAACTACCCTTAGATCATTAGTTAATTACAACTTGGTCACCAAGTTTAGGAAACTTCCTAGTTAACTTCCTAACCTCCTTAAATGGACTATAAATACTCCCTCCTCCCCTTCCTTTGTACGCCACCATCACAACACACCAACACCATCTCCTTTGCTTGATCTTCTTCCAATTCTATGCAAGATTCAAGTGCAAGTTCAAGGTTGAAACCCTAGTTTCTTTTAGATAATCAAAACACTTCCAAACTACATAAACTTTGGTGATTTCTCTTGAGTTTAAATCTACTCAATTCACCTCAACCTTCATCATCCATCTTTCAAGAATACCAAGGGTAGAAAGATTGCATGAAGTGAAAAAGGGTTGAAGCAAGTCTATCAATGTCCTATCCTTACATGTTAACTTCCTTTCATCTTTGAAAGCCAAAAGTTGTAAGCCAAACCCTAACATGATTCTTGTTAAATAATCATATTCATGTTATTTACATGTTATTCTTGCTATATTATGTCTTGTAGTTATGTCCATGATGTATAAAAATGACCAAAACAAGTTATTGTTATTGATTGTTGAAACAAGTTACTAAAACAAGTAAACTAGTGACTTTCTTGGAAAACCACGACCAAAATGGTAAAATTATGATATTGGATCATTACAAATTGTAGTAGAGGACTTAACAAGGAAACCATAGCAATTTGAACCACCCAAAACGAGTATACGAGTCAAAAGTTATGGCGATTTGAAATTACCAAAGATTTCCGGCAAAACTGCCAAATAGCTTCCTGATCAAATTTGGGTTTTGAAAGTCATACTTCTGGTCCGATTCATCAAAAAGTTAAAACACGAAAGTTGTCCGAAACGACGTTTTCGTTCAGGAACAAAGAAGCTCGAGACCTAAAAATGCTTTCCGAGTGATAAATTTCTTCAAATTCTAAACAGCCCATTTTTAGACAAAGTCATTACATATAGGTTATGGTTTATGAAGACCAAAGGGGTCTTATGACCTATAATCAAGACCACAACCATGGCTAGAGCCAAGGTTGTGTCTCATGACCTTGAAACAAGGACCAAAGGTCATGGCTAGGCCATGACGAAATGACCATACCAACTTTCATAGGCGTAAACATGAAACAAAGAGTTGACGAGAACTTGAACATACAATTTGGATCTACTTCATCTAAAAGGAAACCATGAGATTTTACCAAGAGAAAATGGTCATTCAAGACTTATGAAGCTACCCCTAATAACAATCTTCATGTACAAATAAACTTTCCTAAGTTTATTCAAATATCGGACATGTAACCTTTCGGATCAAAACTTATATCTATATATTTCATCAACTACTACAATAGTAGGGAGCCTCATGTGAGGAGTTCATTATGTAAGCCGTCGAGTTGAGTTGTGGATTTACGAGTTAAAGTGTCCTGGCTCCTCGAACGCTTACTAACATGACTTCTGAATTATGTCGGCCCGAACGGTAGTGAACGATATACAAAACATACATGTTTCATGAATCATTTCTTTTAAAGACTTACATTATACATCATACCACATCATGGACTAAATGCAAGATATATATATATAGGCACTACTTCATATTATTTACTCCGATCCTAAGTCGCGACATTCTATTATAGGTTGCTCGTAGAAACCTTCACGATTCGACCATCACATTCACTACTCACTACATAACTTAAGGTGAGTTCGTAGCCCCACTTTCTAATGTTTAACTATTTTACAAATCCATGGGGGGAATACATGCTATTATTTTTCTAATCGAACACGATGCTTTCTACTGTATGCTACCCGACGATGTTTTATTATCACTAAGTAATGATTGCCATGTTCGAAGTCCCTATATCATGAACCATTAGTCACTACCTTTAGTGAGCGCGAATATTGTGAATAGATCTATTGGGATTGACGAATCCCATTTGTGTTGAACAACGATGAGTTCACACAAATGCACTATATTTGAGATTTAGCGGTATAACGGCAAAAGTACCTTGATAGGGCTTCTATAATGCCAATTTTGTTGGTTCGATGTTAACGCTTTGGTTGTATGAGCTTAGTGAAATAAATAACGATTTTGTTTTCTAACTATGAGTGTGAGTCTATAGCTCACACTACGATTATTGTGTTCAAACGATTTAACTAAACTCTACGAATTCCACTCAACCTTTGTGTTGACCTCTCAAGCATGTATTTCAGGTTCATGACGATCAAGGATGGCACGGAAGGACACGGATACTCAAGAGGGCTATAAATTTTATTATCATTCAAAACTCAATTAATGTAATTTGTAAACATGGAACCATCTGGGACCTCATTTCGTAATCTCTGATATCTATATAATTTGAATGATAAATCTTTTAAAACGACTCAATTGGAGTTCGTTTTCTATTATTGTGACTATTGTGCCGTCCAGTAACACCCAGTTCGAATTCCGCCGCGTCCATGAATTGGGGGTGTTACAGATTGGTACCAGAGCCATGGTTATAGAGAAACGGGTCTAATTGAGACCTAAACTATAACTACAACTACAAGCAAAACCATTTTATAGCCTTCCGCTCTCCGTGTCTTCCATCCTCCAGACGATTATGGACTTAGTAAGCTTGTTATGCTACATGAACATATAAGTATATTTATATATACATTCGAGTTATTTTCAATCATTTTATCTAAACATATCTACACATGCCTATTCTATGGCATTTCGACACAACTACATTCTCCCAACCATGTTCCTACTCCAACATTTTATATCCAAGATATTGTAACGAATTACGATGGTCTTTTCTATTTCCCGAACATTGTATGACACAATGGTCTAATCTACTTCCGAGACATTGTGATTTGTGCAATGGTCTCTCGAATTATTCCACCACCTCATCAATATCATTTCATATGATATCAAAAACCCACCACAATCTATCGATTTCCAAACAAGAAATATGAATTTCTAAAGGACAAACTAATCCATTATCGACAAAAGCTGAATTTTTCTACATCCATCAAAGTTTTCTTCTGAAACCTTCATTGTTAAAAGTTTGTAATTCTAGCCCAGTATAGACTGTTTTAGAATTACTTCAACTTCCTTTCCACACATATCTACCCGTACTATCTTCTATGCAATGGAATGTGAAAACATACGTTACAAGTCTCTTATGGCGGGACTTGCAACTGAATGGTTTGACATCGCCTTTGTATAGTGGACAGTTTCCCGAAAGCAACGGACATATCACAAGTATACCTAATTTAGGTATTTGAAAATTTTATCGAACCTCGGCTAAATATAGACTAGTCACCTATATTTAACCTAGGGACAGTGGAATATAGTCTGACTAACTATATTCGACTTAAAATTTTCAAATACTGAGAGTAGTTGTACTAGGGTTATGTTTAGGTTGATTTCCTACTTGAACTCGATAAACCACCAGAATTCTTTAAAACGGTCTAGAGACACGATAGTGTTTTACCACTCAGCGAAATCTTAATACCTTATTTGTACTACCAAATTTCATTCTTGAAAGTTTTCATTTATGAGATAATCCGAACTACTATCTTGGGATAGTTATCAATTCTTCTCTTCATCCTGTAGAAGTACTATCCTGTTTAGGTTCTAAGGATACCATTCCATCATAAACTTTTAAAATCTCTTAAGATTTTTAAAGCAAACTCAACATCTATACCTTAGAGTATTAATGTTAAGCATACACTACACACTTTTGTTCGTCAACATATCACATCATTATCTTTACAATCGTTGGAACCACAAGCTCATTAACAGATGTTGATGCACTTTTAAAACTCAAATCATCCTTAGCTACACCACAAGTACCCTAATCAGCTTTACAAGTTTGAATATTCATCTTGTACCTTTGCAACACCAGTATCATCTCGTAATACACTACCTTGTAACTCACCGACTAAGTACGAATGTTGTGAAGGATGATTTGTAATTATTTGAATGGATTGGGATGCCTTTTCATTTAAATAAAGACATTGTAAATCACTAAACCATAAGTTTATATTTCCTTATCTACATTGTTTGGGATGCCTCTCTATGTAAATAAAGAATTATAAACAAGTGGGCTTATTTGTATCCGAAATAACATAAGTATGACGTCAATAAACACTAGGTACAACAACCGATTACTTACTAGGCTATAATTGCAACTACTATATCAATTCCTATTAATATTCGACTGCTATATCAATTTCCTTTGATATTCGACTATTACCATACCTTTCCTACATAAAAGTAAGCCTCATCCTACACCATACACTGAAACGACAAATCAAACTACACCACTGGTAATCCCAGACTATAGTCCTCATAAGTAACCACACATCTTTATCGACACCACTCCAACATATGACACACAAAGAACTTCGGGACGAAGTTCCCCGTAAGGGGTAGAGACTGTAACAATTCACATTTTTCAGGATAATTACCATTCCCGGAAAATTTCACTATTCACTTTTACTATTCATTTTTCCCGAAACTTTCCCGAAAGTTGATTTTTATTTGATATTCTCGAATGATAAATCATTTCCATGGCAAATTAAAAGTTTAACTTTCATAAGCTCACTTTCGTGAAAGTTATTAAGGAATTACACGTTTTAGGGTAAAACGACATTCAGAAATTCTACGCACAACGAAATTCGACCTCGTCAGGTGACCCCACATCAGAAAAATGTTTGACACACTCATGATTTATTTGAGAATTAATCGTGACTGAGAAAAACATGACCAAAAACTTCCCAGCAGGTCACCCAAGCCGTACTACTCTCGCATGAGCACGCTTAACCGAATGGGCGATTAACCGTTAGACCACAAAACGAGTTTCTAAGACTATTTGAGTTTTCAACTTCTTAGAAAAAGTCAACATATTCTTTCCCTCCTCCATTGACAAAAAATCATCCCTTGATGTTATAAGTCAATTCGTGATTTTTAGGCTTACGGTTTGATGTCTAAAAGACATTTAATACCAACCGACACTAGACTGAGCCCAGTCTAGACATTATAAGTCATTTTAAATCATTTATAACCTATTAGAAAAGTAATATTTTACTTTTCTCAATTTTACGCAATATTCGTACGTTTTACGTATTACGCGTTTTAGACCCGTGTTTCCAGCCTTTAGTAGGGTTTTACCACCCAAATGGAACCTACTACTCATTTTATATTTTATTATGGAATATTTTGACATGTTTAACCATTCTTCCAAGTTCCATAATTTTACGATACCCGGTTTTACGTTTCGTGACGTAACAACTTACGGTTTGCATTTTACGGAGTCAAAACACACTAGATATCTTGGATAAGATCACCACAAGTCCAACCTTGCTCCCCAAGGTTACCAAACCGCCACTAGGAGGGGGAGTCACACCCATGTGGCTTCATCTCGTGAAACTACCCTTAGATCATTAGTTAATTACAACTTGGTCACCAAGTTTAGGAAACTTCCTAGTTAACTTCCTAACCTCCTTAAATGGACTATAAATACTCCCTCCTCCCCTTCCTTTGTACGCCACCATCACAACACACCAACACCATCTCCTTTGCTTGATCTTCTTCCAATTCTATGCAAGATTCAAGTGCAAGTTCAAGGTTGAAACCCTAGTTTCTTTTAGATAATCAAAACACTTCCAAACTACATAAACTTTGGTGATTTCTCTTGAGTTTAAATCTACTCAATTCACCTCAACCTTCATCATCCATCTTTCAAGAATACCAAGGGTAGAAAGATTGCATGAAGTGAAAAAGGGTTGAAGCAAGTCTATCAATGTCCTATCCTTACATGTTAACTTCCTTTCATCTTTGAAAGCCAAAAGTTGTAAGCCAAACCCTAACATGATTCTTGTTAAATAATCATATTCATGTTATTTACATGTTATTCTTGCTATATTATGTCTTGTAGTTATGTCCATGATGTATAAAAATGACCAAAACAAGTTATTGTTATTGATTGTTGAAACAAGTTACTAAAACAAGTAAACTAGTGACTTTCTTGGAAAACCACGACCAAAATGGTAAAATTATGATATTGGATCATTACAAATTGTAGTAGAGGACTTAACAAGGAAACCATAGCAATTTGAACCACCCAAAACGAGTATACGAGTCAAAAGTTATGGCGATTTGAAATTACCAAAGATTTCCGGCAAAACTGCCAAATAGCTTCCTGATCAAATTTGGGTTTTGAAAGTCATACTTCTGGTCCGATTCATCAAAAAGTTAAAACACGAAAGTTGTCCGAAACGACGTTTTCGTTCAGGAACAAAGAAGCTCGAGACCTAAAAATGCTTTCCGAGTGATAAATTTCTTCAAATTCTAAACAGCCCATTTTTAGACAAAGTCATTACATATAGGTTATGGTTTATGAAGACCAAAGGGGTCTTATGACCTATAATCAAGACCACAACCATGGCTAGAGCCAAGGTTGTGTCTCATGACCTTGAAACAAGGACCAAAGGTCATGGCTAGGCCATGACGAAATGACCATACCAACTTTCATAGGCGTAAACATGAAACAAAGAGTTGACGAGAACTTGAACATACAATTTGGATCTACTTCATCTAAAAGGAAACCATGAGATTTTACCAAGAGAAAATGGTCATTCAAGACTTATGAAGCTACCCCTAATAACAATCTTCATGTACAAATAAACTTTCCTAAGTTTATTCAAATATCGGACATGTAACCTTTCGGATCAAAACTTATATCTATATATTTCATCAACTACTACAATAGTAGGGAGCCTCATGTGAGGAGTTCATTATGTAAGCCGTCGAGTTGAGTTGTGGATTTACGAGTTAAAGTGTCCTGGCTCCTCGAACGCTTACTAACATGACTTCTGAATTATGTCGGCCCGAACGGTAGTGAACGATATACAAAACATACATGTTTCATGAATCATTTCTTTTAAAGACTTACATTATACATCATACCACATCATGGACTAAATGCAAGATATATATATAGGCACTACTTCATATTATTTACTCCGATCCTAAGTCGCGACATTCTATTATAGGTTGCTCGTAGAAACCTTCACGATTCGACCATCACATTCACTACTCACTACATAACTTAAGGTGAGTTCGTAGCCCCACTTTCTAATGTTTAACTATTTTACAAATCCATGGGGGGAATACATGCTATTATTTTTCTAATCGAACACGATGCTTTCTACTGTATGCTACCCGACGATGTTTTATTATCACTAAGTAATGATTGCCATGTTCGAAGTCCCTATATCATGAACCATTAGTCACTACCTTTAGTGAGCGCGAATATTGTGAATAGATCTATTGGGATTGACGAATCCCATTTGTGTTGAACAACGATGAGTTCACACAAATGCACTATATTTGAGATTTAGCGGTATAACGGCAAAAGTACCTTGATAGGGCTTCTATAATGCCAATTTTGTTGGTTCGATGTTAACGCTTTGGTTGTATGAGCTTAGTGAAATAAATAACGATTTTGTTTTCTAACTATGAGTGTGAGTCTATAGCTCACACTACGATTATTGTGTTCAAACGATTTAACTAAACTCTACGAATTCCACTCAACCTTTGTGTTGACCTCTCAAGCATGTATTTCAGGTTCATGACGATCAAGGATGGCACGGAAGGACACGGATACTCAAGAGGGCTATAAATTTTATTATCATTCAAAACTCAATTAATGTAATTTGTAAACATGGAACCATCTGGGACCTCATTTCGTAATCTCTGATATCTATATAATTTGAATGATAAATCTTTTAAAACGACTCAATTGGAGTTCGTTTTCTATTATTGTGACTATTGTGCCGTCCAGTAACACCCAGTTCGAATTCCGCTGCGTCCATGAATTGGGGGTGTTACATATATATATATATATATATATATATATATATATATATATATATATATATATATAACGTGGGTTTCTATTGAAGATACCTTTTTGGGATATTGTTTTTGGTTAATTTATTTGCGGTATTGTTACGACACTTTATGTCTGTACATTGCTTTATTTGTTTGCATGTAGTAATTCTCTATATAGACATCATGTGTTGTTATGATATCCATGAAGTTACACTCGCGTTTTCGCCTTGGCGAGGTGTGACACCGGTTGACCCAGTTGAAAAAAAATGAAAACCGGGTTGACCCAGCGGTTGAATCGGTTGACCCGATGCTCGGTGACTCGATCGGGTCTATTTCAAACCCGGTTTTCAAAACATTGGATTTAAGAGCACCCGGTGTGGACTTCCTCAACCCTCGCCGTGCCAGCGTGGCCTCCTCGCCACCATACCGGGGTGGTTCCTCAACCTTCGCCAAACAAGAGCTCCTCACCTGCACAACAAAGGTAAATGTCTGACATATTGGGACCAAGAAAGGATAAACGGTTTTATTTTTCTCTTCTTTTTTCATTTTTTAATTTTTCAAGTGTGTGCTTTTAGTGAGGAAAGATGGAGATGATGATGATTGATATACACACAACTCTGTGTGTTTGTGTGTTTTCGTTAAAAAAATTAAGTGTGCAGGAACAAAATGAATATGAAAACGTTTTTTTTTTTTTTTTTTTTTTTTTTTTTTTTTTTTTTTTTTTTTTTAATATTATATATATATAAACAAAGAAATGGGTACAGCGGGTGGAGTGAATTTTAAAGAAATTTCGTATGTTTGTGTGTTTTTTGTTGAATAAAATGAATTTTATGTATTTGAATAAAAAAAAATAAAGTTGTAAGTGATGGGGTTGTAAAAGTATGTAAGTGAAGGGGGTTGTAAAAGTATGTACGTTAAGATGATGTGACACCCTGTGAGGCCAAATGAGGAGGTTTACCTTCTCACCACACCTACTCTTCTACGCTAAAAGTTAATGATAATAATGATGTGCTGAGTGATAATGTGACATTGATATGAAGTTAAATATACAATCAACCTTTATATCAGGTCTAGTTAATGCTGAACATATATGCACTCAGCTCTTCCTTTATTTTACCAACCTTTACTATATGTTCCAAAACAAAATCAGTTCTAGACTTGTAGTTACTGTTTTGTGTAAAAAAAGCCCCGTGAGGCGTGAAAAACACACACCTGATGTTCTCTCTCACCCACTAATAATATTCAGTTTTATTTCTCTCTTTCCTCATCCCTTCCTTGAATCTAATTCTTCCCTAAGCCGCCATCCATCCATCCACCCACCCACCCACCCACCCACCAAACTTAACAACTTTTATTTGTACGGTTAATGGAATGACGATGAATATGTGGAATTCAGATGATAACGCTATGATGGATGCTTTTATGAGCTCTGATATGTTCTCTATATGGGGAACTCCAGCAACACCAGCTGGAGCTCCTGGGCCAGGACTAGTTGTTCCACCAGCTGGAGCTTCTTCCTCTGCTTCGACTTCTGCCGCGGTTGGCAGCGAGTGGAATCAAGATACTTTACAACAACGTCTCCAAGGATTGATTGATAACGCGCGTGAGTCATGGACTTACGCGATATTCTGGCAGTCATCCGGCGTGGATTACACGGCTCCTTCTGTGTTGGGATGGGGTGACGGGTATTACAAAGGAGAGGTTAATAAACCCAAAACTGTTCAATCTGTTACGTCTTTAGCTGAGCAAGAGCATAGGAAGAAAGTGCTGAGGGAGTTGAATTCGTTGATTTCGGGTTCTCAGAGCCAAGAAAATGAAACTATTGATGAGGAAGTTACTGATACAGAATGGTTTTTTCTTATTTCTATGACGCAGTCTTTTGTTAATGGTCATGGGTTGCCTGGTCAAGCTATGTTTAGTAATCAGCCTGTGTGGATTACCGGGCGGGACAGATTGTCGGTCTCGCACTGCGAGCGTGCGAGACAAGGTCAGGTTTTCGGGATACAGACTATTGTCTGTTTACCGTCTAGTAATGGAGTTGTCGAACTAGGTTCGACGGAGTTAATTTTTCAAAGCTTAGATCTGATTAATCAGGTTAAGGTTTTGTTTAATTTTGGTAATAGTCCACCAGATTTGACGCCACTGGACGCCGATGATCAGGATCAGAATACTGATCCTTCGTCTATGTGGCTAAATGATCCACCTCCGGTGTCTTCTGGTACCACGGTTAATACCGTGGAAATGAAGGATACCGGGGATGTAAGGGCAGTTGTTCCTCCTAAGGAAACGAGTGTTGTCCCGTTAAACAACTCGGTTCATATTGAAAATACTAGTAAGTCTGTTGTTAATAATTCCAATCATCAAGAATTGTCTGGCAGCCGAGAATTGAATTTTTCTTCGGGGTTTGGGTGTAAACCGGAATCTGTTGAGCTTGTGAATTTTGGTGAGAATAATAAGAAGAAGAAAGCCCCTGGTCTACGTGGTATTAATGAAGGGGGGATGATGTCATTTAGCTCTGGTATGGTTGTTCCTCCATCTGATACGGTTAAATCCGGGGGTGTAATGAGTACAGCTGATTTTGACCAATCAGATATTGAAGCATCAATCGGAAGAGAGGCGGAGAGCCGATTAGTGGTGGAACCGGAGAAAAAGCCACGAAAACGAGGTAGGAAACCGGCAAATGGTCGAGAAGAGCCATTGAATCATGTGGAAGCCGAGAGGCAAAGAAGAGAAAAACTAAATCAGAAATTTTACGCTCTTCGAGCAGTTGTCCCAAATGTCTCGAAAATGGACAAAGCATCTCTTCTAGGAGATGCGATTTCTTACATCAACGACCTCAAATCAAAGCTTGACAGCACAACAACAGATAAAGAAGAACTGAAAGACCAACTCGACGCAATGAAGAAAGAGTTGTTATCAAAAGACTCTCGTCAATCATCTTCCTCTACAGTTTCACCACCCGAAGATCTAATGACACCTAATCCAATTAACCCGATATTAAATGATTTAGACATAGATGTCAAGATCATTGGGTGGGACGCCATGCTTAGGATCCAAAGTGGCAAGAAAAACCATCCTTCTGCACGCCTAATGGCCGCGTTAAAGGATCTTGATCTTGAAGTACACCATGCCAGTGTATCAGTCGTGAATGAATTGATGATGCAACAAGCTACAGTCAAAATGGGTAGTCGATTTTACACTGAAGATCAACTTCGAATAGCTTTGACAAACAGAATGTCGGATCCTAGGTAAGCTCGTCTTTCTCATGGGTAGTTTTCTTAAGCTACCCAAAAAGCAGGATTTGGGTGTAACATAGTATAGTTGTGCTTGTTGCTAGAAGTTCTGTTTTTAGTATTTGACATTCATCTAAGTATTTGTTCTACTTGTATTATTAGTACTCTTTTCGATTCGGGCACATCTTTGATTACATGTATATAAGTTTAGGACTGATTCACCCTCTTTTTTGTAGCAAAAATGAGAGGCCGTTACCACTAAGAATGAAAAGTAATCTGTCACATATCACATCAATTTTTCTTAATCTTTCTCTGCATATAACAATCGTAATTATTGCTTCCGAACGACATAGACTTGGAGGCTATGAAGTCTCGGTTATCTTAACTTTGGATTCAGTTAAATATCTCTATATTCCAACAGAGACATGATTTATAATTTTAACTGTCTCCATTTGTGGATCATAGCTATACATGTTTATATTGATGGATAGACCCATAAAACATGATGCAAGTTGTAGCAACATGATATCGTGTTTTTGGTAAAGAAATGAATATGGTTCTAATTAGTGCTTGTTACCATGAACTTCATGTTATTGGTTCATGATTTGTTCCCTACATTGATTGCCTATTTTAAATCTTTTGTGGTTTTCTCAGTGTAAGTAGTTATGATCAGTTGCAACTTTCTTATAAATGAAACGAAGGTGCAAATTCAAATTTATTGTGCAAGTAAATGCTACTTCTAGATGTAAAAATTTTAAAGTAGTATTATTTAATTTGTTAAAAAAAAAGAAAAAAAAAAAAGAAAAAGAAAAAAGTATTATTTGATTTTAGTAGTCGTTTTCAGCCTTTGTTAGTGATAGGAAAAATCTTTACCTGATGAGGACCTGGTTTGGCGGTTTCGAAACTTGTAACCTTCGAATTATTGTGTTAATCGAGGATGAGGGCGAGGATGGAGAGTCCCTGGTTCACATAACTGGGGATGAGGGTGGTGACGGCCTGGCGAGGATACAATAAATCCTCAAAACCAATCGCTATCCTTTTTTGTGTATATATTAATTATGAAATTATAGTTGATTCTAGAGTTGCATATATGTGAATATCTTTGTGGGGGTTCTTTTAGGAGGTATGTATAACCGACCCTTACAATATTACATATGCTTAAACATATTCATGTAGATAGTCACAAAGATGGAGTTGGTTATAGAAGCATGACTGCATATTTTTCACCCAACGTTTTATCGAAAACACACTAACATCTTAAAAATATATAGAAGTATAACCACTAACATTTTCAAAATTTATAGAAGTATAACCACTAATGACATATTTTTCAACCAACATTTTATCGAAAACACGCTTGTATTTGCATTGTTTTGATATTATATGCGATGTTTTAATATATCGGAAGTAATAAATTTGAAACCACGTTGTATGATATCTAACCATGAACAAATTATGTTTATAAGAGCATGGGGTGTTATGGCATGTCATTTCCTCCTTTTCAGTGCCACCTCAGCATCCCCGTTTTTAACACTCACACATTAAAATGCCTCTTCACTCTTAAAACCCCGTTCACATGCCATTTGGGCCCATCACACCGAATTAAAACACAACACTCAAACACAAAACCAATTTAAAAAAAAAAAAAAAAAAAAAAAGAAAAAAAAAAAAAGTGAGAGAGAGAGAGAGCGGCATACGCCATTCAAATGGCTTGGGAAGTGACGCATGGTGGTCGCGGTATGGTGGCACGATGGTGGCGGCGCCATTTTGGTGGCCACGTTGGAAATGGCATGGGTGGGCGCTATGATACCCCCTCCTTTAAAGATACTGTATGTGAACAACTTATTGGTGGCTTGGTGACTAAATGCTTATAACTATCATCAATAAAATGTTAGAAGTCTTAGATTCATGAGATGCAAATAAACTTGAAATGATCACAACAATCTTTTAACAATAGAGGACCGTACCCGCTTTGAGTCTATGTCATGGTGGGTTCATACTTCATACCCCATAGATTAGTCGTAAAAAAGTCAAAATCCATGAGTATCATAAAAATTATCAAATCTTTTAGATTTTTTAGGAGTTTATTGTGTTGGTTTGTTTATTTGATATGAGGAGAAAATCCTCATTGAAAAAGGTGATGGGGATATAAAATCATCCTCTTTCAGGGATGGGAACATGGAGTCAAATGGGGATGGGGACGTGCATGTTTTTTATGGCAATGAATGGGGAATATCGGGGTCCGTATCTTTCATCCTCCTCAATATTTTTCACTCCACATCCGTATTCATCCCTTATCTCTATTGGGAAATGATTTTAAATATTTTCAATGATTTGGGGGTATTATTAACTTGATTTATAATCAAATGAGAAGAAAAATTAAAATAAGATTAGTGAGAAAAAGCACAATCACACATTTCAGATGCATTTACAAAATAGATGCATCCCCTCTAAAAATTCTTCTTCTTATTTAAAATGTGTGACTAAAAATCCTTCTTATTTTTCTCATTTTAGTTTTTCTTTTCACCGAATCTCTTCCCCTAATAACTTGTCAAATATACATCATAGTTAAACAAACTCAATGAATGTATAAATTCTTACTCATGAATTGTCATATCAAATTACAATGTCGTTACAAATGTGAACCATCGTATATCTTAAAACATTAAATACACCGTATATTATCAACAATGAGTCATTCACATGTACGTTCGGAATAACATGTTGGTCGAGAAATATGCAGTTAGACTGGTTGCAGTAGTCATCAAAATCACCACCGCTAACTCAATGTGACATCACATTTTCACACCATCACCACCAACAGGTTAGTTGATTTGTATTAGAGTTAGAATTATATCATACTATTAGTATTTGTATTAGATTATGATTGGTATAAGCCCAATTTCATTATTCAATCAATTAATCAATATTATTCTTCTTACATGACATGAGAGCCCTAGGTACAAGTCATCGGACTATTGTCATCCTTTGGTCATGGCCTAATTGTCGGTGAACCGGATGGATTCCATTTTCTTTTCCGTTCATCATTATTTGTACAGCTGTGGAAAAAACACGATCTAAGTTTCGTTAACCGTCAGATCTTTCTGAAAATCAGAACGCAGGTACTAGACACATAGTTCTAGCGTTTGACCTTTTAGTTTTTCAATTTGAAATTCGAGCAATTCATAGAAACAGGTCGAAGTTACTACTATGTACAGTTCATAATTTGTTTACACGGTCATGGTAGCATTGGCCTTGTGTTTTCGTTATCCGTTGGATGTTACTGATATTCTGATCATATCTTCTTGACACACTGATCTACAACCTCATCGTAGGGATTCATCATTTGATGTTTTTACATAGAGATATAGGCCGTCAAAGTACTGCTAAAGTTGCTGAAATTTTCTGGTGATTTATAATTTTGTTTTAACACCTTTTCTTTTGAGCGACATTGAGATATAGATCATCTAAAGCTATAGTGGTCTCCTCCTAAAGCTCGACTAGTTTTCACATCTTACAGTTTACAAAAAAGAAAGAAATAAAGGTTCGTTTGATTTTGTTTGGTTTAAAGAAATTGTTTGTTTTGATTTTCGGTTTTGATTGAAGATTCGTTTGAATTTGGTATTGGTTGAAGAAAGAATTAAGTTCTGTTTTTTTTTCTTTATCATTCTTCACGTTTTTCTTTCTTTACACCTAAAGTCGACTAAAGCTCGACTAGTCTTCATCTAAAGTCCACCTAAAGTTGACTAAAGCTCGACCATTGGTTTTATTTCTTCAATATACCGCGTGGTGTTACTTCCTAAAGAATCACTGTGAAAATTTTGATGTCTTAAAGAACATCATTGGTCAATACACAAGTTCTTCCACAAGTACCGTGATAAGTCCTATATTGTTGAATACTTACCTTATGTTATTTGCTCATATTATTCATATTTATATCTGAATTGATACTTACTTGGTTTAGTTTTCTCATTTCAGTAATTATGGAGCAATATTGTCAAATACACGGAAAGAAGACATGATTTGGAGCTATTTTGTATGCAAACTGTACAAGAGCATACGGCGTAAGAAACTTTGGCCTTACGTCGTATTGATACCTCAAAGGATTCACTAAGTCTTCTTGAATATTGAAGAATACGACACATTTTACTCTGGCAATGCGCCATAATTGGAAGCTCTATAGTCAAAGCCCAAGTCAACCATTGAAGGATTGTATGAAACTCTGTCCATATGCCATAATGAAGATCTTATCCCCCATCCAAGTATATCAAAGATTTGAAGGTTACGACGTATCTTATCTCAAGTTTACGCCGTATTTTAGAAGATACACAGAATATGCTTTCTTCGTCAGCAATCAAGATATCTAGATTACGCGTATTCCCTAAGGATTACGCCGTAATCTATCCCTAACAGAAGACTATAAATACAAGCCCTAAACGGGAGTTTTTGATATCTTTCACTCATCACTCTCAACCACAGCTGAATTTCACCACTCCAAGGCCCCAAGATCAGTCCCAAGAGCTAAGATAACAAGGATAGAAGGTCTCATATCATCACGTTAGGTTTAATCATTCGGTTTCCATATTGATTTCATTATGATTTCCATTTGTGTATCGTTTGATTTATCTCTTTGTGCTTTTGCATACATTATGGGCTAACACCCTTAGGTTGTTCAAGCCATGTTTAAGCGTTGCTTGAGGTTAATGTGGTACTTCAGCCACATTTCATTGTACTTTCATGATTTGTGTGATTAATATATTTTACCATGGTGAAGCCCTTCCCCCACCCCCCCCCCCCCCCCAAAAAAAAAATAAAAATAAAAAAACACCCTTGGTGTTAGCCATGTTTATGAATTTTCTATGATAATTATTTCCGTTTGTTTAGATCTAATGTCTTGTATTGTCTAGTTTATGTGTTTATCATTTAATACACGCTCATTTATATGTTTGAGTAGTTTAAGTCCAGTATCACATGGACAAAGTGGGTATTTGATGTATATTCCGAGAACATTTAAGTTAGCATAATGCTATTTGCATGGACCAAGTGAGGAAAGTTAGGTATCGCATGGACCAAGTGGGTACAATAATAGATAAATCACATATATTAGTTGACACGAGTTAATGCATGCTTGTAGTCCGATAGGTGCATGGACCAAATGGCCTAGGAGATTACATGTGTAGTGCCTTTATGCATGGACCAAGTGGTCTAGTCTAGGTTAGATAAGAGTGTGGGGGTATTGTCTGGACCAAGGAAATACTCCCCACATATCCTGACGTCACCAGTACTTCACAAATAGATTATTGCACTAATAACGGATGACTAGAATGGAATAGGATTAACATGGCTAGCACTTCCTTTTCTTAATTGATCACAACCGTAATATAATTAGCTTAAGTTACTTTTTATGTTTTAGTAGTTAATTAATCAAATCAATCAAAACCCCTTTTTAAAATTGTAAAATACACTAGACCATATCTAAGCGTCACTTACCCCACTGACTACATCTAATCGGGTACACTGCCCGTGAAAGTGTGTCCTTAAGGTATAAGTCCGGCTAAATATAAATTTAAAACTTGAATATAAAAATACCTAAAATGAACACATCATACCGCCTGCTTTGTTTGCTGAGTTTTGAAATAATATGAGTATTTTGATGTCCTGGAGCATATCATTGGTGAATCTACAAGTTCTCTACAAGTACCGCCTGCTTTGTTTGCCGAGTTTCGAAACAGTTTGAGTGTTCGTTCTACTCCCGCTCCAATCGAGGGAGGCTGTTAGTGAACTTGTATTAGAGTTAGAATTATAATAGTATTTATATTAGATTAGTATTGTTATAAGCCCAAGTGCTAGGCTATAAATATTGGGTAATATGTATTCACCAATTATTCAATTGATCAATTAATCAATATTATTTATCTTATATAATAGAGTGTAATAAGACCACTAACGTCATCACCAAACATACCACACTATGAACAAATATAACATACAAAAACTAATATCACAACTCACACACAAAATAACCACTTCACGAGTCGGTCGGTCTATCGACCGAGTTATGCATTTTCATCACCGTGTACGCATTGATGAAGGTTACTAATACGTGGGTGACCTCTCTATTACGCACAGCCTTAATGTTTATATCTATGAGTATATTTAACCTTTTAAATATTATAAATCTATATACGTATTCATGTAGCAAGCATACATATATGCATGTAAATTTATTAAAATGCATATGAACTGCAAATATTGGATTGGTGATGCCAGGGTTGCGACCTAGCAAAAGGTTTTACTTCTCAAGAGATCTTGAGAAGCTTGCAATCCTCTAGGCAGTGTACCTGGTCGTTGTAGTGTCGTATAGGATTGATCGTTCTCTAGGGGAATAGTGTCGTTAGGTTGAAGTGTAAGACAATTTAAGCCTAAAGGTGATAATTCTTTTTGTATTTTTATATTTTAATGAAAGCAAGTAAAAATCTTGGTTTTTAGATGAATGGGCGAAATTAGTTGCTATTCAACTAACCCAAAAGCTACTTTTAATAAACAAAAATTTAAATAACAAGAAAATAAAAATGGTGAACTACTTATAGTGAGACAAACATGTTTACTTAGATTTAATTACTCCATAGTTATCTTTTATTGAATTGTTGAATGCCACAGTGCAGTCGTTTTAGTTGAAGCATTGTATTCCTTAATACCAGTCGTGGGGCCGTGCTAAATTCCCCAACTTTATGAATATCAATTTCACCTACAACTGTAAGTCAATTACGCTATCATAGGATCATAAACATCAACTCATGCATTAAATACAACGAGAAAAACCTATATTGCACATAGGGTTACGTTTTCTAAGATGTTCAAGCTAGTTACACAAAGGAAGTCAGCCAGTTTTCTTGGCCTAACGTGAATCAATCAACTAAACTATAGACAAAGCAACAATAATCAATAACTAGGTTTCATTATATCTAAGCAAACAATAATTAACTTAAGCTAGCATGTTAAAAGGAAGAAAAGATAAACAAGTAATCAAACAATACATAGACATATTGAATGATTAAAAGAAAACTTAACTTCAATCAAACATGGGTGAAAAGAGGCTGTAAAAGCCTTACAAGAAGTGCCAAATTCATCTAGGGTTTGAGTCTCCAAATTGTCACACTAATGAATGAAAAATCGAAAAGTATATATAGATCTACAAAGCTGACAGCGTCAGGTTATAGATCCTGACGCCGTCAGATTGCCATAATTAGGGTTTCTTCTTGTGCAAATCAACCTTCTGACATCGTCACTCTTTATCTTCCGACGCCGTCAGGTTGAGTCTAACGCCGTCATTCTTTAAGCCTTCTCAGCCGTCGCTCACAACATTAACATGAGAACATCCATATTCTAGTTACACCTGACGCCGTTAGGTGTAAAGTCTTCAAAAGTTTTTGAAGCGTCACGTACAAATTCTTCTAGCTTCAAGATTAAAGGTTGACGGCGTCACAAGGTATAATGTGACGCCGTCAGGTCTTCTTTCCTGACAGGTTTTTCGCGACTTTGTTGTTTTCTTCTCTTTTTCGCTTAAAAACGTCCAAAAAGCTCCAAATTCCAGAATTCTCGTCCCAAGCACCTAAAATGCAAAAAAAAAACGATTTGAGGCAATATTTGATCATATAAACACGATTTTATGCTTAAAGGACCTCTTAAAAAGGTATCAAATAAATCCTTATTAATTGCATTCAGATTCAACGATATATGATATCCTTGTCCCCGTCCACTTCTCTATCCTAGTTGACTCAGAGATTGCTGATGAGTGCTTATTCACTCATCCTTTTTAGACCTTAATTCAGACCAAAAATACCAAATACTAACCAAAAATGCCAAGAGAATGCATGTTTTTGTATTTGTGTATGTGCAGGTACGGATATGAGAAAAATGGACAAAAACACAACAAAACCGACAAAAACGAGCACGAGATTGGAAAAAGGTCAAAAGCCGGAGCCGGGGAAGTCAAATGGTCAAAGTCCAAGCTCAAAATGATAAAATCAACCTCAGAGATTCATCAAAGTTGCATATTCAGTCCCTGGTGAAAGTTTGGAGAGATTGGCGATTTTAGTCCTTATACTTTCAGATATTTACTAAAATGGTCCTTGGAATGAATATCGAAGAAAAGTCAAATTTGGTCCCTCATGATTCAGATATTAGCAATTTAGATCCTTGAAAATAACTTTGGATAAATATCAGTTTTGGTCCCTAAGGTTTGAGATAATACACTTTTGGTCCTTGAAATACAAATCTTAAACTAAGTACTACATCCGGATCCTAGCCTAATTACACTTAACCCAAAATTACCAAAACCCATAACACTTAGCCCAAGACACTACCCAGCCCACCACCCATATTTACCCAGCCTGCTAAGTTACCCAGTCAACCACCCTTTTAACCCGGTCAACACTTAAAACGTACAAAACCCCCAAATCACACACCCCGCCCAAACATTACCCCCAATTCCCAGATAGTTACTGTTTACCATGAACCCTAGAAATCCCTCCCACCATAATTACCCCATGATTGGTCTTCTAGAAGGATAGTCACGTGTCAGGGGAATGTCAGCACATGTCAGATAGGGACGCGTGGACCAATAGCATCACACACGGAGGATTAGCTTAAATCACATCAATCAAATCAATGGTCCAAATTGAATGGAATGATCTGGATGCAATCACACGGCTGAAATGAGCTCAGAGAAAGCACAAATGACGCGGATTGCCAGCCTGGACCAAGCCCTCACCTCACCTCAGTGGCTATAAAACCCCCCTCAAATCAGTGTTAGTAGTGTGTAGTTTTTTTTTTTTTTTTTTTGAATTAAGCATTGTAATTTTCAAATATTTCTTTCCAGTATTGTACTCAACTTTTTATTTTAATAAAATTTACTTTCAATTAATTGTCTCTTAATTTCAATTTCATTTAAATTGCTTCTATTTAGTTTAGTTTGTTTATCATTACCAATTATTTCTGTTTATCTTATAAAAAAAAAAAAATAAAAAAATATCAACATCAGCTTATTGTAATAAGCTATTGCTTATTGGAGTTCAAGACAGCCAATTGGATGCTTATTGGCCTGTCTAAAGACAGGCTGTGTGGGAGACCACCTCTGTTTGGCTGAGGTGGATTTGTAAGTTAGTTGTTTAAATTTCACTCATATTTTTGCATTACTAGTATAAAATCTGTTTTCAGTACTGAGCTATTGTGCAATTTAGTTTATATTGTCTTTGAATAGCTTTTTCGTAGTTACTTGTTAGCTTATCTGTGTTTGCGTTTGTCTTAGTATTTATAAGTGTGTTGCTGTACCTACTGTTTCATTAATCTGAGTTATAACTGAATTTGGTGTGCCATTTGTTTCATTATCTGGATCTGTGTGGTTCTAGTTTATAATCTTAGGTCTGCTTCTCTGGTTCACTTATAGGTTTATATTAGATTAAGTTGATTAGAATTGGTTTAGGTTGTGCTTAAAAACTTTGTGGTGGTGTTTTGAAGATTGTGACTAAGGCAGTGAGGAGTGTTTGTATCTTATTCAGAGTATATTGGTGATTTGGTTTGGTGTGTGCACTTATTAATCTCAAATAATTTCTTATCAGTCACCATAAAAGGTTGTTTGGATTAGATAAGTTTGCGGGTGTTCTTGTTGTTTCAGAGAATCATACTTAGGTTAGGCTTAGTCTTACATAAAATTTGCAGGTTAGTATAAGCATAAGTCAAACATAGTTTAGGTCTAAAATTTTTTTAAAAAAACTTTGGTAGGTATAGCTTTATTGAATCATTTGTTGGATCTGTGTCTTGTGATTGGATCAATCACACTTCTGTCTTAAATTGCATATCTGATCTTAGTGTAATTCTGCTCAAGTTCTAGAGTGTTTGGGATAGGTCTTTAACTTGAGATATTGC
The DNA here is from genome assembly GCA_030686995.1 of Artemisia argyi. Taxonomy (NCBI): domain Eukaryota; kingdom Viridiplantae; phylum Streptophyta; class Magnoliopsida; order Asterales; family Asteraceae; genus Artemisia; species Artemisia argyi. The sequence continues at coordinate 109,016,467 of CM060690.1, read as the reverse complement.
TGACCTTGTTACTTCATCAGTTTACTCTTAGGTTAGGTTTAAAGCTGCTTGAATCTCTAAATTAGTCAAAGACCATTTCCATCAAATAGTCTAAATACCACAGGCCTGCAGTCCCCATAGGCCATTTTGCTGCTAATCTTGGTCACATTTAGGGACTGATTTGGTTTAGAAATTAGGTTTTGTTTGGTTTTATTAGTAATCAGTAGTGTAGGGTAAGCTTTGCTCCCATAAGTTCATTGTTTCAAGCTTGTTTGCGTTGCTTATTAACTTGGTCAGTTAAGCGATTTGTACTTGTAACTGTTTTCAACATAAGGGCTGCAAGTTGGTTTTGGTTAGTGTAATCTGAGTTTAGTTGTTCATCCTAGTATACTTGTGCTTATTGTTGATATTTCCATTGCTGCTGAGCCAATTGCTTATACTGTTTCAGCTTATTGCTTATTCTCCCTTAGCTTATTTGTACCTATTTGCTCCATTGTCTGAGTTTCTGTGTATAAACTGGTTTGAGAATTGTTCCATTTAGCTCATTTTGTTCTCAAAATACATTGGTCAAGGTTTGGTAAAGTTTTGGTCAAAGTGCTTATTAATAAGCACTTTTTATTAAGCAGTTTTAAGCTAATCAGCACTTCCAGTGCTGATTTTTCAAATTTTTTATTTTTCCTAGCTTTTAAATAATATTTTAAAATTTTCCTGAAATTTTCAGATTTTTCCAAGCTTATTTGCTATTTTTCCTATTTTATTTTCATTTTTAATCATTTTTAATTACTTTTTAATTACTAAAAAATACAAAAAAATCAGAAAAACCCCAGAAAAATCCAAAAAAATATTAGAAAATAGTTTTTAGTTATTTTAGAATTTTAGAAATCTATTTTGCATTTTTCTCACTTTATTTTCATTTTCTTTTAATTTTTAAATTAGATAATTAGTTTTTAATTCATAAAAAGTTAATAAAAAGTCAAAAAAATATTTTTCTTTTTCTCAAAATTTTCTTTTATCATTTTTGATTTTTAGAAATTATTTTCAAGTCCGTAGGAGTCGCGTAGTTTAAAAGTCGCGTTTTATTTTGCCAGTTGACGTTTATTTCACGTTTTAATTTACGGTTTTCGATTCTACGTTACGTTTTTGTTTTGTTTAGTTGATTTGCGTGCTTAATTGATTATTTGTGCTTCATTTACTATTTCATTAGTGTAATCTCATCAAATCACTTTTTACCGTTTTCACGACACGTTTCACGATTCGGGAATTCGAAATTCCATTCACCCTTCACACGGAATACGACCTCGGATTATCCGTATTTCTTTGCGGATTTCTTGAGCTTACTATCTATACTATAATATTGATACTGTGTTTTACCACGAATCAATTTTGGCGCCGCTGCCGGGGAAGGTTGAAGTGAATTTTTGAAATTTCGTTTTTGCAAAATTGTGTTTTGATAAGCCTTCCTCTATTTTGTATATAAATATCGAAAAATCAAAAAACACTTTTCCTAAAGTGTTTTCACAAAAATACCAAAAAAATAATAAAGTTACAGCCTCGTTCCGATCGAAAGAAAGGGCGTTGTAAACAAAAAAAAGTTTCTCAATATAACTACGCGTGAAATTAGTTGCGAGTCGGATTACTTTAATTCTACAACCGAATAAGCGGAAAATACGGATAGCTTTGACATTAAATTGCAAGCTGAAGAGAGATCCATTCTTCTCTCCCGTTCCGTCGCGAGTAGATTAAAGGAAACGGTTTACGATTAACGTAACGTTTGAAAAAGAAAAACAAAAGTTTAAGTTTAAGTTTTACTTTATAAAAACAAAAATACAAAAAGATTTTCCTTTTCAAATTTGATTTTCCTTTTATTTTTCAAAATTTGAGTTTTTGTGGTGTATGAACACCCGGTCATCTTCTAAACGTCTTATTTCTCCATTATCGAGCCCCGAGAGTTTGATACGTCACACACACAAAGTTCGTTTCCCCAACATCACGGAAATGGAACAAAACAACCACAACAATCAACACCCTCCGGTGGGTGTTGTTCAAAATGCACCAGCTCCCGATCTCCGAACGATGGAGGAGCTGTGTCAACCGACAATGCACGGTAGAGGCGGTCCGATTGCCCCTCTCAATATTGAGGCTACGGATTTTGGACTTAAGCACCACATGATTCAACAAGTCCAGAATTCGTGCCAATTTCACGGTTTACCGGGTGACGATGCTAACAAGCATCTCGACAAATTTTTAACCGTCACCCAAAGTATGAAACAACATGGGGTCTCCGATGACGCCCTTCGTCTTTCTCTCTTCCCCTATTCTCTTACACATCATGCCACCGCGTGGTTTGATCGTCTTCCCAAGAATTCGATTCATACCTTCGAAGAGATGGTATCGAAGTTCTTGGCAAAATATTTTCCACCATCGATGGTGACGAAACTTCGAAACGATATTAGCAATTTCCGTCAGCTTCCCGACGAATCTTTATTCGAAGCTTGGGAACGTTATAAGCTTGCTATTGATCGGTGTCCAAACCATAACATGCTTCTTGTTACGATAATTGATACGTTTTACAATGGTTTGACTTTGCGACATCGGGACACGATCAATGCAGCTGCGGGTGGAACTTTTATGAAACGACGTCCTGAAGATTGCTACGAACTTATTGAGAATATGACGGCTCATTACAATTACTGGGATTCCTCTGCCGAGAGGAATGAGTCAAGAACAACCGTTGCTCACAATTCTTCTACGTCTAATTCTGAAATAGCCGCAATTACTAAGAAACTCGATGATTTATCGACTGCTGTTTTAAGAATGCACCAAACGTCTCAGAATCAAAATCAAGTCAAGAACCATCAAGTCAATATGGTGAACAATGTTTGTGAGACTTGTGGTGGTCCTCATTCGTATTTTGAGTGCACAGCCACCGGTGGCTACACTCACGAGAATGTGTATGCTGCTTCGGGAACCTACAATATGGGCGGTAACGGATACCAACCACAGGGTGACCGAAATCTTCTTAGCTACCGTTCGAACCACTATGTTGGACCACCCGGTTTTAATCAACCGTCTCAAGTTAATCAAGTCAATCAAGTTAATCAAAATGTGCAAAACCGAAATCATCAATTCAATCACAATGCTAATCAAAATCGGATAAACAATGGTTTTCAGAATCAAAATCATGATTTTCAAAATCAAAATCGGGGAAATTATAATCAAGGCCCGAATCAAGGGAATTTTCATGGAAATTTTCAAAATGCTAATCATGGGAATTATAATCATGGAAATCAGAATTTTCAGAATCAAGGTTTCAATAACAACAATCGTGCTCAAAATTTTCAAAATCCAGTTGTGAATCAGTCTTCTTCGGATGAATTACTCAAGCAGTTTATGAAAAGTCAAGAGGAAATGAATAAAATGTTAATCAATCAAATGGCCGAATTGAAGAAGTCTTTAAATGATCGACCCTCGGGTTCGGGTACTCTTCCAAGCAACACGATCGCTAACCCGAGGGGCGAGATCAAGGCGATCACGACTCGCAGTGGTGCTTTATATGAACCCACAGTGCCGACTACCTCTTCTTCTTCGTCTCCGCCTAAGGTAGTGGACTGTGAGACCGAGGCGACAAAGGACCCGGTACCTCCTACTAATAACGGAGGTGCTGAAAACATCCAACCTCCGGTTGTCCAAACGTCTAAAGAAAAAGAAAAAGTCGTTTCTGAAAATAATGTGAAATACAAGTCTAAATTGCCATATCCGTCACGATTTAACGATGAAGAGCTCCGTGCAAAATCTAAAAAACAAATGGAAAAGTTTCTCGATATTTTTCAAAAGTTGCACTTTGATATCAGTTTCATGGATGCTCTTGTTTACATGCCGAAATTTGCCTCAACGTTTAAGAATCTAATAAGTAATAAAGAGAAATTGCTCGAATTAGCCGAAACACCGATTAATGTTCAATGCTCCGCTATACTTCTCAAGAAGCTTCCCGAGAAGCTTGGAGATTCGGGAAAGTTTCTCATTCCTTGTTCGTTGAAAGATCAAGAGGTTTGCAAAGCCCTGGCCGATTCAGGTGCAAGCATTAACCTCATGCCATTATCAATCTATAAACAACTTGGAATGGGGGAACTTAAACCGACCCGAATGACGTTAGAGCTTGCTAATCGTTCGATTACTCATCCGGTCGGAATTGCCGAAGATGTTTTTGTTCAAGTGAACTCGTGTACTTTCCCGGCCGACTTTGTCGTTGTTAATTTCGAACCCGATCCGAGAGTTCCTCTTATACTAGGGCGACCGTTTTTACGAACCGCAAAAGCCCTAGTAGATCATTTTGAGGATACTCTCACTTTACGACATGACGATGACATAATGATTTTCAAAGCCGATGCTTCGAAATCAAAGAAGTATTCCGTCAACAGCATTGATGCTTGTGATTACTCCTTTGACGATTTTATGAAAACGTTCGTTTCCGACTCTTCCCCGTCATTTCCTCTGACTAAGGAACATGATTCTTTTTGGGAAGAGGTCGATGAATTTCTTGCTATTGATACGATTCCGTTTTCTGAGATTGACGATTCTTACTTTGATTCGGAGGGAGATACTATTTTTCTTAACAATTTGTTGAATGATGAACCGTCAATCCCTCCGGATAAAGTTAAGACGAAGATTGAGCTTATAATTGATAATCCTCTTGAGCCCGAGCTCGAGGAATTTTTACCCGACTTTGAGAGTTTCTTCTTTGATACGACTGAGAAAATAAGTGGCAATCCCACTTATCGTCCTGATTTTTATAATCCGACGTTTGAAGCTTTTCATTTCAATCACTCGGAGGAGACGAGTCGTGGCAGTACCACTTCTCATGCTTTTATCTCTCTTCCGGAATATGAGTCATTTTGCTTTGATAAAATTGAATGTAAAATTGAAAAGTTTTCTAATCCGGAATATGAAAGTTTCAGTTTTGATCTTGAAGTTGATCATGATCCGGGTGGAGTTCTTAAGAATGAGAATTTTAAAGAAAAGTTTTTCCCAACCCTCCCACCCGGAAAAGATTTTAAAATGAGTTTGAATGATAAGATTCATAATTCCACAATTATGAAGTTTTCTTTTGAAGATGAGGAGTTTTTCAAGATTGTTATCATAACGTTCTTGCCGTTTATAACGTTTGGTGTGATTTCTCTTATCCTTCACTCCGTGGGAAGTGAGGATGTTGTTTTTGACCCGGGTATCGTTTTTAAAAGTCTTCACTATTAAAATACCAACGGTTGTCTCTTCGGGATAAAACTTTCAAACGAATCATATGTTTTTCAAAATATTTTGAATGAAAGCCCGAGAGAGATTATTTTCCATATGCTCTCCCCAAGGACGAATTAATTCGGGGATCGAGTCAAGCTCATGTGACTCGGTGAACAAAAACAAGCGCTTCGTGGGAGGCACCCCATGCTTATCCATTTTCATTTTCTATTTTCTATTTTCTAATAACGTGACGTGAGGGGGGAGACCCTTTCCAAACTCGTGTTTTCGTGGTTGTTTGTGAATGTTCAGGAATTTCCCCGAAGTTTGAGGACTCTCGTGCTCGTGGTTTGTCGCTCTCTCCACTCGAGTCTCATCCTTCGCTGCTCTTTCGGAAATTCACCATATCCAAAATCTAATCGACTAACGTTTATCTCTTGGCATACTTAATAAACGGCCTTAGATTTTACGTAGGATTACCTTTACCCTTAAAACATTGAGGACAATGTTTCACTTTAGTCTGGGGGGGTGAATCTTCGATTCGATTTGACCTGTACCATCGTCTGAGCTGTTAACTTACGCAACTCCGTTTTCCACCAAAAATTTTATTTTTTGTCACCGCTTTATTATGCAATTAAAAAAAAAAAAAAAAAAAAAAAAAAAAAAAGTGAAAAAAAAATGAAAAAAATATATATGTATAATAAGTTTTGACACCTTGTTTTGACTTTCCTACCGGCGAGAGTAGAAATAAATGTTCCGACTTGACCGGGCGTGTTGAGCCCTAGCTCGTCTCCCTTAACCAAAATAATCAAAAGATTATGGCTAAGCATCCGCGGATCTCATTATTTGGGATTTTAAATTTGCGGAGATCGAGGAATGATAGAGTTTATTTAGAAGTTTCGTGCTATACACGGATCGCATTACTGGGATTTAAAAAACCCACGAGAGGTACTTGTGGCCTCCTTGTTCCCATCAGCAACGTCACCAATATATAAATAGATGTCTAGGATTAATTAAGGGTATACGGTTTGGGCAATACTTAGTTTTTTCTCGTTCCCAACAAAATCTCTGCATATGGGAGTTTGGTACACATAGGGGTACTGCCAGTGTTACGGTAAAATAGACTATTGCATCTTGCCGGTTCGCAGCCGATGTTGTGATCTTAGTAAAGACCGTAGGACTCGGGGTTTGGCATATAATTATGAATATCAATAATAATAGTCCAAAGCCAAATAAAAAGGCAGAGGAATCCAAAGCTATAAAAAAGCAGCGGATAGAAATCCAAAGTCATAATAAAACTCTTACATCTTGGCGGCTCATAAACCGTTGACTGTAAAAGAATAAAGGACTAAGGACAAAAGTATTATTAAAGTGCTTATGATTATGCAAAAATGCCAAACTTCGACTCCGGGGGTTTCCCTAATAAAAAGCTTCCGTTTCGGGTATCAAACATGGTATGTCTCGGTCGTAAATAAAAAGGGAGCCTCCACAAATCGTGTTAAATCAGAGACCTTCATGTGGACCCGATTTCTGTATGCAGGGGTTTTCGAGGGAAAGTTTGGAAACTACTTAGCGTTCAAATCTTGTGCTCTTATCGGACTAACAAATATCGAAACGAGAAAATATGAAGCAATTCATTTCTCACAAATTAAAATCTTTAGATACAACTAAGGACCTGGGGACAAGAGGTAATACACAAGTAACTTTCGTGGGCAGTGTTAGCATCTAACTTCTGGTAAGCAATGATTTCGATTTTACGCTTAGTTTGGGAGCTTGTGAAAAATCAAGGATGACGATTTTTATCCGTATGGTCTCTTCTCTGTGAGAAGTGTTTCTACTCGTAGACCCTGAAAATTATCAACAGATAAGAATTGATAATGAAAGTCAAAGCAAACCGTCACTTATATAAAAATGAAAAAAGTACAAAAATAGTAGTTGTAGTTGTTATTCATGAAAATCGGAAAACGGAGCGTTTTTGAGAATAAATGATTTTACTATCTCTCTTGAACATCATTGCTACTTTACAACGTCAGTAAAGAGAGGTTTTGAAAATTATTTATCTTTTAAGCGTGAGGTGATGACATTGCGTGAGGGCACGGCAATACCTTAGTCTGGGGGATTTTGATGAGTGCTTATTCACTCATCCTTTTTAGACCTTAATTCAGACCAAAAATACCAAATACTAACCAAAAATGCCAAGAGAATGCATGTTTTTGTATTTGTGTATGTGCAGGTACGGATATGAGAAAAATGGACAAAAACACAACAAAACCGACAAAAACGAGCACGAGATTGGAAAAAGGTCAAAAGCCGGAGCCGGGGAAGTCAAATGGTCAAAGTCCAAGCTCAAAATGATAAAATCAACCTCAGAGATTCATCAAAGTTGCATATTCAGTCCCTGGTGAAAGTTTGGAGAGATTGGCGATTTTAGTCCTTATACTTTCAGATATTTACTAAAATGGTCCTTGGAATGAATATCAAAGAAAAGTCAAATTTGGTCCCTCATGATTCAGATATTAGCAATTTAGATCCTTGAAAATAACTTTGGATAAATATCAGTTTTGGTCCCTAAGGTTTGAGATAATACACTTTTGGTCCTTGAAATACAAATCTTAAACTAAGTACTACATCCGGATCCTAGCCTAATTACACTTAACCCAAAATTACCAAAACCCATAACACTTAGCCCAAGACACTACCCAGCCCACCACCCATATTTACCCAGCCTGCTAAGTTACCCAGTCAACCACCCTTTTAACCCGGTCAACACTTAAAACGTACAAAACCCCCAAATCACACACCCCGCCCAAACATTACCCCCAATTCCCAGATAGTTACTGTTTACCATGAACCCTAGAAATCCCTCCCACCATAATTACCCCATGATTGGTCTTCTAGAAGGATAGTCACGTGTCAGGGGAATGTCAGCACATGTCAGATAGGGACGCGTGGACCAATAGCATCACACACGGAGGATTAGCTTAAATCACATCAATCAAATCAATGGTCCAAATTGAATGGAATGATCTGGATGCAATCACACGGCTGAAATGAGCTCAGAGAAAGCACAAATGACGCGGATTGCCAGCCTGGACCAAGCCCTCACCTCACCTCAGTGGCTATAAAACCCCCCTCAAATCAGTGTTAGTAGTGTGTAGTTTTTTTTTTTTTTGAATTAAGCATTGTAATTTTCAAATATTTCTTTCCAGTATTGTACTCAACTTTTTATTTTAATAAAATTTACTTTCAATTAATTGTCTCTTAATTTCAATTTCATTTAAATTGCTTCTATTTAGTTTAGTTTGTTTATCATTACCAATTATTTCTGTTTATCTTATAAAAAAAAAAAAAAAAAAAAAATATCAACATTAGCTTATTGTAATAAGCTATTGCTTATTGGAGTTCAAGACAGCCAATTGGATGCTTATTGGCCTGTCTAAAGACAGGCTGTGTGGGAGACCACCTCTGTTTGGCTGAGGTGGATTTGTAAGTTAGTTGTTTAAATTTCACTCATATTTTTGCATTACTAGTATAAAATCTGTTTTCAGTACTGAGCTATTGTGCAATTTAGTTTATATTGTCTTTGAATAGCTTTTTCGTAGTTACTTGTTAGCTTATCTGTGTTTGCGTTTGTCTTAGTATTTATAAGTGTGTTGCTGTACCTACTGTTTCATTAATCTGAGTTATAACTGAATTTGGTGTGCCATTTGTTTCATTATCTGGATCTGTGTGGTTCTAGTTTATAATCTTAGGTCTGCTTCTCTGGTTCACTTATAGGTTTATATTAGATTAAGTTGATTAGAATTGGTTTAGGTTGTGCTTAAAAACTTTGTGGTGGTGTTTTGAAGATTGTGACTAAGGCAGTGAGGAGTGTTTGTATCTTATTCAGAGTATATTGGTGATTTGGTTTGGTGTGTGCACTTATTAATCTCAAATAATTTCTTATCAGTCACCATAAAAGGTTGTTTGGATTAGATAAGTTTGCGGGTGTTCTTGTTGTTTCAGAGAATCATACTTAGGTTAGGCTTAGTCTTACATAAAATTTGCAGGTTAGTATAAGCATAAGTCAAACATAGTTTAGGTCTAAAATTTTTTTAAAAAAACTTTGGTAGGTATAGCTTTATCGAATCATTTGTTGGATCTGTGTCTTGTGATTGGATCAATCACACTTCTGTCTTAAATTGCATATCTGATCTTAGTGTAATTCTGCTCAAGTTCTAGAGTGTTTGGGATAGGTCTTTAACTTGAGATATTGCTGACCTTGTTACTTCATCAGTTTACTCTTAGGTTAGGTTTAAAGCTGCTTGAATCTCTAAATTAGTCAAAGACCATTTCCATCAAATAGTCTAAATACCACAGGCCTGCAGTCCCCATAGGCCATTTTGCTGCTAATCTTGGTCACATTTAGGGACTGATTTGGTTTAGAAATTAGGTTTTGTTTGGTTTTATTAGTAATCAGTAGTGTAGGGTAAGCTTTGCTCCCATAAGTTCATTGTTTCAAGCTTGTTTGCGTTGCTTATTAACTTGGTCAGTTAAGCGATTTGTACTTGTAACTGTTTTCAACATAAGGGCTGCAAGTTGGTTTTGGTTAGTGTAATCTGAGTTTAGTTGTTCATCCTAGTATACTTGTGCTTATTGTTGATATTTCCATTGCTGCTGAGCCAATTGCTTATACTGTTTCAGCTTATTGCTTATTCTCCCTTAGCTTATTTGTACCTATTTGCTCCATTGTCTGAGTTTCTGTGTATAAACTGGTCTGAGAATTGTTCCATTTAGCTCATTTTGTTCTCAAAATACATTGGTCAAGGTTTGGTAAAGTTTTGGTCAAAGTGCTTATTAATAAGCACTTTTTATTAAGCAGTTTTAAGCTAATCAGCACTTCCAGTGCTGATTTTTCAAATTTTTTATTTTTCCTAGCTTTTAAATAATATTTTAAAATTTTCCTGAAATTTTCAGATTTTTCCAAGCTTATTTGCTATTTTTCCTATTTTATTTTCATTTTTAATCATTTTTAATTACTTTTTAATTACTAAAAAATACAAAAAAATCAGAAAAACCCCAGAAAAATCCAAAAAAATATTAGAAAATAGTTTTTAGTTATTTTAGAATTTTAGAAATCTATTTTGCATTTTTCTCACTTTATTTTCATTTTCTTTTAATTTTTAAATTAGATAATTAGTTTTTATTTCATAAAAAATTAATAAAAAGTCAAAAAAATATTTTTCTTTTTCTCAAAATTTTCTTTTATCATTTTTGATTTTTAGAAATTATTTTCAAGTCTGTAGGAGTCGCGTAGTTTAAAAGTCGCGTTTTATTTTGCGCGTTGACGTTTATTTCACGTTTTAATTTACGGTTTTCGATTCTACGTTACGTTTTTGTTTTGTTTAGTTGATTTGCGTGCTTAATTGATTATTTGTGCTTCATTTACTATTTCATTAGTGTAATCTCATCAAATCACTTTTTACCGTTTTCACGACACGTTTCACGATTCGGGAATTCGAAATTCCATTCACCCTTCACACGGAATACGACCTCGGATTATCCGTATTTCTTTGCGGATTTCTTGAGCTTACTATCTATACTATAATATTGATACTGTGTTTTACCACGAATCAATTGCCAAGTTAAATCAGGTTTGAAGATTGGCTTTCATTGAATATTGAAGTTTATCTAAACATACATCTGAAATAACACATATTCCCATGGCGGACCTTGAACATTCATACTTACTGGTTGCCAAAAATTGGTTTGGTAAAATTGTGCGTGTATATCATATGGGTAACATTTTATATACATAATAGTTAATGAGGGTGGAGACTCTTGCTTGTGGACTTCGGGTTCGGATGGGTAACATTATCTTGATGTATATCAAAGGGATCTTGTTTCCTCCCTACACTTGAACTTTTATAAATTAAGGACTCGAATCAAGAAAATCAAAACACTTGGAGTAATTTAAACGTTAACGTATATAAGAGTTAATGTTCCCTTTTCACTTCCTAACGACTAGTACATTTACCCATGAGTCCCAATCATTCCAAAACGATATGTACAAGATATGACTCGACTTAGCAACCATGTAATCAATTAGACAATTAACAAAGGGTTCAAACATGTAACAATAATGCACTAAAGATGAGTGCATACAAGGTAGGCTAAGGTGATTTGGGTGTACATTTGGGGGTGGATTGTAAACAATTTTCTTCATTAATATTTTGGAATCCACCGAAATATCACGAGAACCGTGAAAGAGATAGGCTCTAAAGGGGTGTATTAGGGGTATCATGTACTAAAAATGACTACATCGCAAAGGTGTGGGAGAATTACTTGACCAACAAAGTTAATGTAATTATAAAACAGGTTTAAAACATGGGTTATCCTAATGCCTCTTATAATATAGTCAATCCTAACTACACGAATGTAGTCTCACTAGCAGTCTCGGGATGCATCACAAACGCAAGTTCGAGAATCTATATACTACCGGTACACTCATAATCATCAAAGATAAGTTTTTTTTTCCTAAAGATCTAAAGGCAAACCTCACACTTTTGGGGTGAAAATTTTTGAGTGGTAGGTTTTTGCTAGCTATATAATTTCTATCCATGAGATGCTTATTAAGACTAAAGTTTCACTCTTATATGTTGCAAAAAATTTTAAATTTGGTGCCAAAATTGCCCTAACAAGTATTTTTCTTAGTTTTATTACACATTTACTCTAAGACAAAGCAAAAATCAAATGGAATTACAATTTCTAAGGTATCCCAATTTACCCTCCCTACACATAAACCGAACGTTGTCCCCAATGTTTCTAAAAAGTATAAAAGTAAAGATAAAATAGAATGAAAGAAACTAGTACTCCCCTGATTTGCTCGGATAGACGATGTGGAAACATGGTTAAATCTTCCTCCAAGAAAATAAACATGATAAGTTTCACTCCCGAAATTTAAATCATCTTCTTATCCAATAGATGCCACAGCAATCTACTAAACCAAACACCCCTTTATAGTGAATCTGTTTTGTGTTTTTCAACCAAATGGTTACTAGGGCTTAAGATCTTGATTCACAACTTCTATTTATGACTAGGTAAACTTGTTTAAGCACTTAAAGACAGAATACAACTACAAACACACAAGTTTAACACTTTAACTAATTTGACAGTTAACTCTAAGATTTTAAGTAACTAATTATTCTAACAAACAAGTTATGAATTTTAAGCTAAAAATGACTTAAACAACAACCAAATAGCACAAGCAAACTCAGAATGGCAATAAACAAGCAAATAATCAGAAGCTAAGATTTTTAGGTAAAAATTAAATTGAGCAAATGCTTACTAACCACTCCTAGCATGAACAAGGAGTTTTCCACAGTTGCCTATCTTTAGATAGGCCAAATCCAATTCCAAGCTTGCCCTTCAACACTTCTTGATACCTGAAAACAAAATCTAAACACCACAATTGACTAATATTGACTTTTTTATATTTTTGATGTTTTTCTAGTTATACTAAATTTTAATTGTCTCTAAAGCTTCAATAAGCTTATTGGAACCTAAATGAGCTTATTTCAGTCCATGAATCTTGGTTCAATTCACAACTAAGCTTATTGAGAAATTCATAAATTGAGAAAATTGAAATCACACAGAACAGAAATGAAACCTTGATTTTATTACTTGAAAATATTTAAAGTACACTAGCATTACTACTACAATGCTTATAATTAGAAAGTTACACTGAAATTTGAAGCTTAATTTAAAATCGACACTAAATTTTAACTAAAACACTACACACTACAATCCTTGCTTCCTTATTCCTTTTATAGATGCCCATTAGGGTTCTCTCACTCTTCTGATCATTTCCCATCACAATTTGAAGCCATTGGATCACTGCAACCCTTTAATCAATCGACACGTGTTTTGGTGGGAAATCTTTCTTTTGCAAGATACAAACAAGGGGGTGGTGCATTAAATGCTTGAGGTGAGGGTGTTTTGTAGTGGTTTGGGCGGTGGATGTCATGGGGTGGTGGACTGGTGGTGATGGGATGGCCAAGTGGGGGAGGGAAAGCTGTGGGGGTGATGGTGTTTGACCACGTTTGACCGAGGGGGTCAACATTTGACCCGTTTGTATTACTTTGGGGTGTGGGTGGGCTGGTTTGCAATTGGGCTTGGGAGTGGGCTGTGGGTATGGATTGGATTGGATTGGCTTATGAATAATAATAAGGGGTCCGGTTTGGTTTAAGTTACACAAGGACCATTTTTGTAATTTAACGAAAGTTAGGGGTGAGTTTTGGCATTTTTCCAAATTTTTTCCAAATGTGTATTATGCCAAGTTATGAATAGTGTATGGTCCAAATTTTATTTTTTCATATTAAATGCACCAGGGACTAAAACTGCCAAACTTTTAAACTTCAGGGACCATTTGTGTAATTTCACCAAACTTTCCCATCAAGGACCAATCCTGCCATAAAAGGTTAGTGCAAGGATAAAATTTGTTTTTCTCAAAGTTTTTAATATCCCAGGGACCATTTTTGATAATTTTCAAAGTTCAGGGACTAAACTTGACATTTTGTGAAACTTTGCACCAAAGGACTAAATGTGTCACTTTTTGATTTAAAAGGGTCTTTGGTGACTTTTTCAAGTTTTTAGAATAACCAGGGACTAGATTTGACAACTTTTGAAAGTTGAGGGACTGAAACTGCCAATTTTGCAAACTTTGTGCTTTTTTCATCTGTTTTTGACATTTTTGCATTTGAAACATGTAAAACACTTTCCTGGGATATTTTTACTATTTTGATTCAATATTGAGTGTTTTTAGATGTTTTGGCAGCTCAGAAAAGGTAAAAATGATGAGTATTTACACACTCATCAATCCCCCACACTAAAACATTGCTAGTCCCTAGCAATCTTTTGAGAAAAATTTGATGGATTTGAAAATCTCTTTACCAAAAGCCATCACTTCTGGAGTAACCAGGTGTAAGAACTGTGGCACACCTGATAACCGTGTGATTTTGAGCAAACCACCAGCTGTCAATGGATTTGATTAGTCTTTACCTAAAGCCGTTTGCTTCTGGACTAGCCAGCATCTTGATGGACTAAGTCAACATCTTGGTGAGCTGATTACCAATTATGGATTTTCCACGGCCTTTACCACAAGCCATAATCTTGTGGGCTAGCCAACTTTATGGGATATGGGGAGTTAAGGAACCATACAATTTTTGGCAAATTGCAAGCCATCAACGGGTTTGAGATGTCTTTACCAAGAGCCGTTTGCTCCTGGACTAGCCAATCCATTTGTCATTTAGACTTTGTCGGACTGATTACTACAAAATTTTTGAAATAAAGTGAAAAATTTTTGAAAAATTTAGGCCTAAAAATGGGGGTACTTAGAAAGTTTTGTGATAAAATTCGTAAGAATTCCCCCTCCCCCCCCCCCCCCACACTAGAATTGAATATTGTCCTCAATATTCAAAGTCCCGGCTATTATGCCGAATCTCTGAACGGAAAAAGCTAATATTCGAATCTAACTGTGGAAATATTGATTTTATTTTTCACTTTATTTATCTGTACATATAAACATTTTTCTTTTTTTCATTTCTTCATTTTTTTTTTTTTTTTTTTTTTTTTTTGACTTGAACTTGGAACATATTTACTTTTCAAAAGGTGGGGGACGGCCACTCCCCCACACTAGGGTGGTAGAAAGTAGAAAGAAGTCAGAAATACGGGTGAAAACCCATATATGTTGCTAATTTTTGTTCACCGAGTCACTAGCTTGACTCGATCCCCAAATTCATTTGTCAATGGGGAAAGTTTGGAGATCCGGGACAACCATGGGTGGTATGTCCTCTCCAAAATAATGTTTCAAATGATGACCATTCACTTTGAAGTTGGGACCTTCGGGTTGAGATAACTCAACAGTCCCGTATGGATATACTTTAGCAATAGTGAATGGTCCAGTCCATCGGGTTTTTAATTTCCCCGAGAAGATCTTTAATCTTGAGTTGAAAAGATGGACTCTGTCACCGACGTTGAAAACGCGGTTCTTAATCTTAGAGTCGTGAATCTTCTTTGACTTTTCTTTGTAGATCAAAGAGTTCTCGTAGGCTTGATCACGAAGTTCGTTTAATTCATTAAGTTGAACCTTACGGTGATCACCCGCTTTATGAAGGTCGTAGTTTGCATGTTTCAAGGCCCAGTAGGCTTTGTGCTCGAGCTCGATCGGTAAATGACATGCCTTCCCGTATACAAGCTTGTACGGAAGGCCCAGAGTGCATCATCTAGTTTATCCGACCAGGAAGCACGGTTTTCACCTACTGTCCTCTCAAGAATCCGTTTTATACCACGGTTGAAAACCTCCACCTGCCCACTTGTTTGGAGGTGATACGCGGTAGAAAGACGATGAGTAATACCGTACTTAAGCATGACTTTTGCAAATTGATCATTGCAAGAGTGAGTACCGCGATCACTAATGATGGCACGTGGAGTTCCAAAACGAGCAAAGAGGGATTTCAAAAATTTCACAACAACTCGGGCATCGTTAGTGGGTAAGGCCTTAGCCTCAACCCATTTTGACAAATAGTCAACAGCCACGAGAATATACTTGTTTCCACATGGGAATGGCCCCATAAAATCAATGCCCCAGATGTCAAAGATTTCACAAACTTGAATGGCATTTTGTGGCATTTCGTTCTTTTGTGAAATATTCCCGTGACGCTGACAAGCATCACAAGCTTTGACTAACTCGTGGGCATCCTTGTAGATCGTGAGCAAATAGAAACCGGAATCAAACACCTTTTTGGCGGTGTAGTTAGGACTATGGTGGCCCCCGGTGGGTCCAGCATGGCAAGCCTTGAGAATATCAGCGGCTTCCTGTCCGTATACACATCACCTGATGACTTGATCGGCACATATTTTGAAGAGAAAGGGGTCATCCCAGAAGTAATGTTTAACGTCTTTGAAGAATTTGTTCTTCTGTTGGGACGTCATCCCCTTAACGATGAAGTTACCCGCATGGTAATTTTCAAAGTCGGCAAACCATGGGGTAGTAGAGTCACCACGAAAAGTAACCGCATTGAGTGTTTCGATCGGAAATGTTTCATTTATTTCCTTTTTCTTGAACACATCCTGATGAGGGTTTTCTAATCGTGAGAGATGATCAGCAGCAAGGTTCTCGGCTCCTTTTTTATCACGGATAATGATATCAAATTCTTGGAGGAGGAGAACCCAATGGAGAAGCCTCGACTTTGCATCTTGCTTTGCAAATAGGTACTTCAAAGCCGAGTGATCCGTATACACTACGCATTTAGTCAGGATCAAGTATGACCAGAATTTTTCAAAGGCATACACCACAGCTAGGAGTTCTTTTTCAATGGTGGTGTAATGACCTTGAGCCTCAGTCATAGTTTTGCTTGCGTAGTGTATAGGCTGAAAGTATTTTGCTTTACGTTGCCCCAAGACCGCACCTATGGCAAAATCACTAGCATCGCACATAAGCTCAAAAGGTAGGTCCCAATCGGGGGCAACAAGAATCGGTGCCCGGTAAGCTTTTTCTTTAATGTTTCAAAAGCTTTGATGCACTCAGGAGAGAAGATAAAAGGAGCATCCTTCTCGAGGAGATGGGTCATAGGCCGGGCAATCTTAGAGAAATCTTGGATAAACCTATGGTAGAAGCCGGCATGACCCAAAAAGCTCCTGACACCTTTTACGGTGGTGGGATGAGGTAATTTAGCAATGACATCGATTTTGGCTTTGTCAACCTCAATCCCGTTTTTTGAAATTTTATGGCCGAGGACAATGCCCTCCTTGACCATAAAGTGGCTCTTCTCCTAGTTGAGACTTAGATTCGTTTCTTTGCAACGTTTAAGCATCTGTTCTAAGTGGGAGAGACAAGACTGGAATGAATCCCCGATGACTGAAAAGTCATCCATGAATACCTCCATGGTTTTCCCGATCATTTCGGAAAAGATAGACATGATACCCCTCCGGAACATGCCTGGTGCATTACATAAGCCGAAAGGCATACGTCTGTAATCAAAAGTTCCGTAGGGGCATGTGAAGGTAGTCTTCTCTTGATCCTGGGGATCAATGGGGATTTGGAAGTAACCCGAAAAACCATCGAGGAAGCAGTAGTATTCATTCCCCGCAAGTCTTTCGAGCATTTGGTCCATAAAATTGAGAGGAAAATGGTCTTTACGGGTGGCTTCATTTAACTTTTGATAGTCAATACATACATGCCAACCCGTGACCAAACGAGTTGGAATCAACTCGTTATCCTCGTTGGTGACAACGGTAATGCCACCCTTTTTAGGAACACAATGAATTGGGCTAACCCAAGGACTGTTAGATATAGGATAAATCAACCCCGCATCAAGAAGTTTAAGAACCTCTTGTTTGATAACTTCGTGGATTTTAGGATTTACCCTTCTCTGTTGTTGCACTGCTGGCTTAAAGTCATCCTCCATTAAGATTTTGTGTGTACAAAAGTCCGGGCTTATGCCCTTAATGTCGGAGAGTTTCCAAGCAATTGCTTGCTTGTTTGCTTTAAGAACTTTTAGGAGTGCTTCCTTTTCCTCATCTTTTAAGTCTTTAGAAATAATGACGGGTAATTTATTATCACCCTCTAGAAATGCATATTCTAGATGAGGAGGCAAGTCCTTGAGCTCAACCTTTGGAAAGTCTTCAGTTATTTCAACATTTTTGACTTCCGCTTTATGAAGTATTTTTGGAGACGGAGAGGGTGAAGGATCGTCATTTAACAATCTTTCAAGAAGAATAATGTCCCCCTCCGGCTCAAGATAGTTTTCATCAACCCCATCTGGGATTGAACTATCCTGAGCAAGAAAAGCCTCGAGCTCTTCCAGAAGGAAGTCACTTCCCTCAAACGGAGTGAGGGAAGGGGAAGAGTCGAAAATGATAGGATCAGTCGAAGGAGTGGTACCGCCACTGGATGAGAAACCAAGGACTTCTTGAGAATACTCCTCAGACGCAACATCGATGTTGTCAATTCGGTTAACCGTTTCAGCGTCATAGTTGGAGGAGTATCTTGAAGTTTGATCAAGATTGAATGTGATGGCTTCACCACCAACACGTAGAGTGATTTCTTCTTCGAATACATCGATTAAAGCACGACCCGTTCTTAAGAATCCCCTCCTGAGAATGAGAGGAACTCTTGGGTCAGCATCGAAATCAACAATCACGAAATCTGCCGGAAAATGGAATTTTCCTACTTTCATGAAGATATCTTTGGCAATGCCGAGAGGACGGGATATAGTACGGTCTGCAAGCTCGAGAGTCATGCAGGTCGGAGTAAGAGCAGGTAGAGAGAGTCTTTTCCAGAGTGAGTAAGGCATCAGGTTAATGCTTTCGCCAAGATCGGCCAAGGCAAAGCATTCAACAATCCCCGGGAAAATACAAGGAATGAGAAATTTCCCGGGATCTCCAAGCTTTTCGGGAAGTTTTTTCAAGAGCACTGCTGAGCAATGCTCATTAAGAGGAGTTTTTGACATTTCACAGAGTTTTTCTTTGTTGCTTATCAGATTTTTGATTATCGAAGCAAACTTAGGCATGAGAAGAAGAGCATCCGCGAAGCTAATATCAAAGTGTAATTCTTGGAAAATTTGATAAAATTTTTCCATCTGATGGTTAGCTTTTTTGCGGTTCTTTTGATCATTCAAACGTGAAGGATATGGAATTGACGGCTTAGGATCATTCTTTGGGATTTCATCAGAACTCACAGGAGGATCAAATACAACTTTCGGCTTACGAACCGGGACCGGGACAACTTGAGGGTGGACGTTGTTAATACCTCCGTTATTAGTAGGAAGTACCGTGTCCGTGGTAACCTCAGGCTCACGTTCCGCTACCTTAGGAGGAGAAGAAGAGGTAGAGGGAATCGATGGTCCATTGTATGATACCCCACTTCGGGTAGTGATCGCTTTGACATCGCCCCTCGGGTTAGCGATCGTGTTGCTTGGTAGTGTACCCGGGCCCGAGGGTCGATCATTTAAAGACTTCTGAAGCTCAGAGATCTTGCTGATCAATAACCGATTCGTTTCCTCTTGTGCTTTCATGAATTATTTTAGCACTTCATCGGAGGAAGACGAGGGTGGAACAACGTTTTGAGGAGGATTTTGAACACGGTTGTTTTGAAAATTCCCTTGATTTTGATTGTTGTTACCCTGAAAATTGTTTCTCTGATTGAAGTTACCCTGATTGTAATTTCCTTGATTCTGGTTTCTTTAAAAATTTCCTTGAAAACCTTGATTTTGATTGCCATTTTGAAAATTGTTTTGATTAAACTGGCCTTGATTTTGGTTCGGGTTTTGGAAATTTGAGTTTTGACCTTGGTTAAAATTCTGATTCGAGTTACGGTTTTGATTTTTATTAAAACCGGGAGGTCCGAGAAAATTGTTGGAATGATAGCTTAAGAGATTACGGTCCCCTTGCGGTTGGTAAGAATTACCCCCCGTATTGTAGGAACCGTGAGCAGCATAAACGTTCTCTTGAGGAAAGCCAGTAGTAGCTGGACACTCGGAATACAGATGAGGGCCCCCACAAGTTTCACAATTTCGGGCCACGGCTTTCACTTGCTGATTTTGAACCTGATTTTGCATCGTTTGGTTCATCCTCTACACAGCCGTAGAAATATCATCCATCTTTTTGGTAAGAGCAATTATTTCAGGAGATGATGATGAAGGAGTAACTGAATTACATGACGCATCCCTCTCCGCAGAGGAATCCCAAAAGTTATGGTGGGCAGTCATGTTCTCAATCAAGTCATAACACTCCTCAGGACGTCTTTTCATAAAGGTCCCACTAGCAGCAACATTTAGAATATCCCGGTGCCTCAATCTCAGACCATTATAGAAGGTATCTATGATGGTAACTTGCAACATATTGTGGTTAGGGCACCGATCAATAGCTAGCTTATAACGTTCCCAAGCCTCGAAAAGAGATTCATCGGGACGTTGCCGGAAGTTGCTGATATCATTTCGTAACTTGGTAACCATGTGATTGGTCCCGAAGCAGTCAGATAATTATTGACCAAGGTCAACAAGTCAAAGACAGCCTCGTCCCAATACTCCGGTGATAGTATAGTGTTTCCCCGGGTCGTTAAAGTCCCAGCGAGATTGAAATGGTGCTTTGGAAATCGTTTTTGAGGAAGTGGCACTGAGGACAGTAGCCAGATGATGTGGAGTTGATATTGCTACTGTTATGATGGTATTTGTACACAGATATAATATTCACAAAAATCATATAACAGATATATGCACGTATTTACAATTCAGATTTACGCAATCGGACTGAAAAAGTGGGATTTTGGTATTTAACAAACTACAGGGGTTGCTTTTGACACTTTTTGAAACATAAAATTAAAAATGAAAATGAAATTATGAAAATGATTAAAATATTATTTGAATACTATTTAATTAATAAAACTATTTAAAAACTAAATTAAAATCTAATTTAAATTAACTAATAATTATAACTAATACAAATTAAACTAAAAAGTTGCAGAAACAATTTCTAAACTTAAATTAGAACTTGAAGAAAGTATAAAAAATAAAAATAAATATTTTTGTCTTTTTATGGGTTTTTTATAAATTGAAAACTATTTAACTTAATTAAACTAATTAAACTATTTTTAATTAATATTAATACTAAATTAATTTAGAAAATTAAGATAAAATTTATAAAATTACTTAACCCTCACAGGAATCATACAAAATTATAAAAACTCTAAAAATTAAGTTTTAAGATTAAGCCACTAATTATTTACCTTTTAATTACTTTAATTCTAATTTAAACAATTAAAATAAGAAAAATGGAAAATGAACAGTAGAATTCAAAAATATATTTTCTAAAAGTCTATTATACTATATTAGAGCTAGGAAAAATATAAAAACTAAGTTTTACTTTATAAAAACTAAATATGAGATTTATTACTTAATATTAATTAATAATAAAGAAAACTAAAATTAAATCTAATTAATACTAAATGACAAAATAAAAATCTGAAAAAATTATCAAAATTACTTTACTATATAAGGTATTTAATAAAAATATAAAATTGACAAGTACTTAATAAAAATCTAAAAATGCAAAATCAAATTTAAATTACATTAAATAGAAACTATCACTTAATTTTAAATTAACTTTTTTTTGGATTTTTCTTTTACAAACTTGTTTTACATCTAAAAAAAAGACTTTTAATGAAAACAACTTTTTTATAACTAAAAATTAAGCACTTTGCACCCCCTTTGCTTATTCAGTTGACTTTTGTTGACTGTTTGGGCAAATGGGCTCAAATGAGCTTGTGTGGGTCCCACTTTGATGAAAACAGATACAAATAAGTTACTTGAGCTTAATTAAGCTAAAAACTACAAGCTATGACCATGGATTAAGCTAAAAAGATGAATAAGCACTTTTGAAAACTAAAATTAAACACAGAATGGGACAGAATTCAAAGCTAAATCTAAGTGGGGTCCACAGGGTTCAAGGTCAAACAAATGGTCAAATGGGGAAGCCAGGTAGGAGGGGGATTGGGAGAACCCAAATCCTAGGTGTGGGACCCAATGGGGTGGCCACAAACCACCACCAAAGTAGTGGTGGTGACTGTGGTGTCTGATGTGCAGAGCAGAGGGTTGCCCTGCAGTCCTCTTTGGAGGATTGTGGGGCCCACAACAAAAATGGTAAAAATGAAAGGGATGGTGGAACTTGAAGATGAGGTGGAAGGGTACTAAACCTCAAAAGCCCAGTGCTTGAATCTCTACAAAAAATTCTACATAAATCTTCCAAGATTTGAGAAAAAACTGAAACATGCAATTTGACTTTTAAACTAAACTACTAGGATTGACTTTTTTGAGATTAGATCTTAATTTAATTACTGATATTGTAGTAATAAGCTACAATTAAACTTACTTAAGCTATTTTAACAACTAAAGAACTAATTTAGATGAGTGTGGCACTTCCAAAATCCAACAGTGAACAATTGATGAGTATGAAAAGAGATTTTGACTATTTTCTAAATAGCACTGGATTTTTATGACTTGCATAATCTAAATATACCAAATGTATCATGACTCAACCATTTGAAACATCCAAAACCAAATGAAGCACAGTGCATCAGTTAAAACCAAACACCCCCTTAAATGACAGATTTAACTACCAACTGCATAATTGAACTAGTAACTAAGGTACAAATGATCAAAACTCATGTAATAACAACATCAGAAGCTGCATTAACTATAACTTGCAAAGATAAACAACATTACTCAGAATAGCAGTTCAAGTAACTAAAGGTAGACTTAATACTTGATTCAAGTAAAATAACTAAAGGTATTAAACAAACATTAAGAAAGCTTCAATTACTAGACTAAACAATAGATAAGTAAACTAAACTAAATAAACTACACTCAGCTACTATATCATGAAATGCAAAAATAGGCTAAAAAAATAATGGAATACGAGACTTACAACTTTTTAATCCCCTAACTGAAATAGGGAGCAATCCACACCAAAGCCTATCCTTAAATAAACTTATAACCACTTCTGATCCACAAATTACCAACCAGTTATCCCATGAATCTTTATTGATCACATCAGTTGACTTTCTTTGACCATCTTGTTTGATCAATTTTTAAGCAAAAACTAAAAGGTGAGACTCACAACAAGCTTTCTTCTAGCTTATATGAGCTTATGAAACAGTGAGCTAAAGCCATAATTTGATTTAAGGAACAATAAGATTTTAAATGAAAATTGCATAAAAACTGAAAATAAGCTTGTAATTGTAATTAATGATCAAAGTAGGTTTACATTACACTAATTGAGGTGAGTTCAACTGATTTAAACTTAAAATTACATTTGGAAAGGAAATTGTACTACCTACGATTACACTAAATTAAAACTAAACTAATACACTTCCAATTCTGCTTCATCCTCTCTTTTATTGACCTCTTGAGCTATGTGGGACCCACTGAGCATATCCCACCAATAATAACATCAAGTGGTTGAGATTTGTCTCATTTCTCAATTTGGCGGGAAATCTTTTTTTAAGCAAATTGGGACTGAGGTAGACCAATGGGGGGGGGGGGGGGGTGAGATGTGATGGGTGTTGGGGAAGTGTGACTGCAGCAGGGATAAGGTGGAGGGGTATGGTGCAAGGGTGGGGGGGATACCACCTGGTATTGGTCTATGAGTTTGGGTGGTTTTGGGGGGGGAAGAAAGGTGGGTTTGACCGAGGGGATGGGTTTGACCCTGGTATTATTTTAAACGGGTGTGGGCTGGGAATTGGTTGTGTGGGCTTGGTGAGGGTATTGTGGGCTTAGGGGTTTATGTTGGACTAGTATTGGGTATTGGTTTATGGATTGGTTACTTTTGGTTTTAATAACATTAAGGATCCGTTTGTATTTTTAAAAACCATAGGGACCAAAAGTGCAAACTGTAGAAACTTGAGGGGCCTGGAATGTAACTTTCCAAAGTTGTCAAAAGGACTAAACCTGCAATATTAGATAACACAAGGACCATATTTGCATATTTTTTTCTTTTTACAAAACCAAGGACCATTATTGTCATTTTCTGATTTTAGAAGGGTTAAACATGTAAATACCCAAAAGTTATCAAAATGTTCCAATTTGTAAGTTATGAATAGTACAAGGGTGTATTTTGATAAATTCTATTATTTAAACACATAGGGACTAATTTTGCCAAATTTGAAACTTGAGGGGTAAAAGTTGCCATTTTGTGTAAACTTTCATCTAGGGACTATTTGTGAACATGTTTGACTTCCCATGGACTAGAGTTGACTTTTTATTCATTTTAAACCTTCGGGGACTAGTTTTGCCAATTTATGAAACTTGAGGGACTGAAACTGCCAATTATGCAAACTTTGTGCGTTTTTCATCTGGTTTTGATTATTTTGCATTTGAAACATATAAAACACATTCCTGGGATATTTTCACTATTTTGATGCAATATTGAGTGTTTTTAGATGTTTTGGCAGCTCAGATTGGTATAAAATGATGAGTATTTACACACTCATCAATCCCCCACACTAAAACATTGCTAGTCCCTAGCAATCTTTTGAGAAAAACCTGATGGATTTGAAAAACTCTTTACCAAAAGCCATCACTTCTGGAGTAGCCAGGTGTAGGAACTGTGGCACACCTGATAACCGTGTGATTTTGAGCAAACCACCAGCTGTAAACGGATTTGATTAGTCTTTACCAAAAGCCGTTTGCTTCTGGACTAGCCAACTCTTGATGGAATAGTCAACATCTTGGTGAGCTGATTACCAATTATGGATTTTCCACGGCCTTTACCACAAGCCATAATCTTGCGGGCTAGCCAACTCATTTGTTTTCGGGGAGTTGAGGAACCATACAATTTTTTGCAAATTGCAAGCCGTCAACGGATTTGAGATGTCTTTACCAAGAGCCGTTTGCTCCTGGACTAGCCAATCCATTTGTCGGTTAGACTTTGGCGGACTGATTACCACAAGAATTTTGAGCTTTAGTGAAAAAATTTTTGAAAATTTTTGGTCAAAAACAGGGGTATAAGATAGTAAAATATGATAAAATTCGCTAGAATAGCGAATACCCCCCACACTAAGCATGAATATTGTCCTCAATATTCAAAGTCCCGGCTATTATGCCGACTCTTGGAACGTAAAAGGAGAACATAACAAGCTAAATGTGGAAACACAATTTTGTTTTTCACTTTTGTAATCATAGCATGGGGGACTCCCCCACACTTAGGGTGAAAACCCTATAAGCATGCTACTGTTTTTGTTTACCGAGTCGCTAGCTTGACTCGACCCCGAATTCATTTGTCCTTGGGGAAGCATGATGTGGAAAAACATTCATTCAAGATGTTTGGATAAACATTTGAGGCACGTGAAAGTTCTACACCGATGAGACATAGTCCCGGCTCAAAATAGTGGTCAATGAAAATGCCGGGATCAAAGATAGTGTCCTCATTTCCAAAGGAGTGAAGAACAAGAGAAGTCACCCTGTAGGTGAAGAAAAGGAAGAAAACCATGATGAAAATCATTATAGGAATTTCTTCCTCGAGAGCAGGCTCCGTAGCCTGAGTTTGGATTTCAAAGGGTAAGCTCGTAAACATCCTGGGAGGGTGGGTGGGAATTTGCAAATTCTCATGATTGAGAGCATCTCCCCCGGGATATCAAACTCCAGAGGAGTCATGACATGATGAGTGAGTTCACCGGAGAACTCCTCATGAAGAGAATTAT
The DNA here is from genome assembly GCA_030686995.1 of Artemisia argyi. Classification (NCBI taxonomy): domain Eukaryota; kingdom Viridiplantae; phylum Streptophyta; class Magnoliopsida; order Asterales; family Asteraceae; genus Artemisia; species Artemisia argyi. Next base: position 108,991,026 of record CM060690.1, on the reverse strand, counting down.
TCACAAGATGTGAATTTGTGAACTAATGTTCCGGAATAAACTCATCACAATCATCATTCTGAATATCAAAGAGTGGATTATCAGAAATCAAAGTGAATTCAGATTCGAATTCAAATAGAGGATTGGTGAGAGTAGTATTGAAAGTTTCGGGAACAATGTTCTCTATTGGACTGTTGGGACCAGAATTGAGTGACAGATCATGATTTAAGAGATTTTCAATTTCGGCTTCGGAGTTAAGGAGACCATCATCACTTCCTGTTGGAAGTGAGTTGATTTTGGTGATCTTCTCAAGAAGATGATTAGCATCAATATGTGGAATTGATGCCTCAACATACTCGATGTCTCCATAAGATGCACAATCTTCGCTACAATCGGAGAAAATCTTAAATTGAGCTTTTGGACACTCAAGAAGGGAAGGTAAATCACACATGTGATCAGAAGTTCCCTGTGACTCTCTTGGGATTGGGATAAGGTTCTCAGCACTAGACTTTATGAATTCGTCCGATTCCTTTTGAGGAACAGTGCTAAGATGCTCATCCCCCATGTGTAGAGAGTGAGTGTGAACCTCTGGTGTGATAGCAGTTGTTTGAGATGGAATCTCAACTGCTGGGATATCAACAGATGAACTTGATGAATCTTTTTGAATAATAACAATGTTATCTTCATCATCACTGTCATCATAGTCATCAAATAGAGCAGTATTTCGAATATTAGCACGTATTTTAGCTGCTCGTTGCTCAGCCAATAATTCTTCCATGCTTTTTCCAGATTCTCGTTCTTCAGCAAGTAATTCTGCCATAGTTTTCCCACGAGAATTTGGAATGAAAGGAAATTATGGGGATGCGGATGTGTCAAAACCGAAAGGTTGATATTGAAAATTATCATGAGGACCCCCACAATATGCACAAGAAGAACTTGGAGTATGGCGGAGTGAAATATTAGCTAACTCCTCCTTAAGTTCTTTAAATTTCTCAAGAACCTCTAAAAAGTCTTGCTGGATTTGAGGAGTTGCTTGGATAGTTTGATACTGTGGAGGTTGGTCTTGATACGAAGAGTCATAATTGGTACAAGGAAATGGATTCCTCGTTTCACAATCAGAGCTAAAGTGTGGACCTCCATAGTAATCACAACAGTGAAACTGATGTGGTTGTGGGTTGTATGTGCTTGAGTTATAATTGTTATCAGGAAACTGCTCATAGACAAGCGTGTCTCCCGATTGACAATCAGAACTGTAATGTGAACCACCACAGTACTCACAACAGTAAAACTGCTGAGTCTCATGGTGTGGTAACTGATGGAATGAATCAGTTGTGTCATGGTAGGAATAGGGATTCTGGTTATAGACAGACCCGTTTCCTGACTCTACCATTCCACAACTGGGGCAATTGCCACCATTATAAGGATTACCACACCACTGGCAAATCAGAAAGTGTGGATGAGACATAGAAAGAATCAAAAGGTTTTAGAGGGTAAGAAATGGAGAATCAAAAAGGTGAGAGGGTAAAGGTGAATATTTTTGGTATTTTTGAGAGACATGTTTAGTGCACATACACCAAAAACAATTTTTCAAAACAAATTCGAGGCAAAACCACAGTGAACTTAAATCAGAAATCACAAGTGAATGGCTTCTTTAAAAAAGGTACACCACTCACAGGGATATAAAGGCAAGTTTTAATCTTAAGTTTGGGAACTTATTATGGGTTTATTAATTAATTTGAAAAACTGCTTTAGGCTTATGGGAGTGTGTGCAGAAAACTTTGGGAAATATTTTTGGAACTGATTCGTTAACCGAAATCGTCCCTTTAAGATTACTCGCAGACTGGCGGGAGGAAAGAATGGATTCCTCTTCAGTTCGCAATTTAATGTCAGAACTTACCTTAAACCAACTGTTTCAGGTTGTAATCTTAAAGAACACGAAGTAATTTAACTTCACAGTTTGTTTTTGATTGTTTTTAATTTTTTTGGTGTTTTCAACACTTCAGGAGAAGTGTTAATGAACGTTTTTGATATAATTATGTTTTTACAAAAACTTTTTACAAATTTGTGTGAAATTTGTACAGGGAGGGTTTTGAAAACCACTAAACTTAAAACGATTTTTTAAAACACGCAACAACCTCCCCGGCAGCGGCGCCAAATTTTGATTGGTCCCGAAGCAGTCAGATAATTATTGACCAAGGTCAACAAGTCAAAGACAGCCTCGTCCCAATACTCCGGTGATAGTATAGTGTTTCCCCGGGTCGTTAAAGTCCCAGCGAGATTGAAATGGTGCTTTGGAAATCGTTTTTGAGGAAGTGGCACTGAGGACAGTAGCCAGATGATGTGGAGTTGATATTGCTACTGTTATGATGGTATTTGTACACAGATATAATATTCATAAAAATCAGATAACAGATATATGCACGTATTCACAATTCAGATTTACGCAATCGGACTGAAAAAGTGGGATTTTGGTATTTAACAAACTACAGGGGGTGCTTTTGACACTTTTTGAAACTTAAAATTAAAAATGAAAATGAAATTATGAAAATGATTAAAATATTATTTGAATACTATTTAATTAATAAAACTATTTAAAAACTAAATTAAAATCTAATTTAAATTAACTAATAATTACAACTAATACAAATTAAACTAAAAAGTTGCAAAAACAATTTCTAAACTTAAATTATAACTTGAAGAAAGTATAAAAAATAAAAATAAATATTTTTGTCTTTTTATGGATTTTTTATAAATTGAAAACTATTTAACTTAATTAAATTAATTAAACTACTTTTAATTAATATTAATACTAAATTAATTTAGAAAATTAAGATAAAATTTATAAAATTACTTAACCATCACAGGAATCCTACAAAATTATAAAAACTCTAAAAATTAAGTTTTAAGATTAAGCCACTAATTATTTACCTTTTAATTACTTTAATTCTAATTTAAACAATTAAAATAAGAAAAATGGAAAATGAAGAGTATAATTCAAAAATATATTTTCTAAAAGTCTATTATACTATATTAGAGCTAGGAAAAATATAAAAACTAAGTTTTACTTTATAAAAACTAAATATGAGATTTATTACTTAATATTAATTAATAATAAAGAAAATTAAATTAAATCTAATTAATACTAAATGACAAAATAAAAATCTGAAAAAATTATCAAAATTACTTTACTATATAAGGTATTTAATAAAAATATAAAATTGACAAGTACTTAATAAAAATCTAAAAATGCAAAATCAAATTTAAATTACATTAAATAGAAACTATCACTTAATTTTAAATTAACTTGTTTTACATCTAAAAACAAAGACTTTTAATGAAAAAAACTTTTTTATAACTAAAAATTAAGCACTTTGCACCCCCTTTGCTTATTTAGTTGACTTTTGTTGACTGTTTGGGCAAATGGGCTCAAATGAGCTTGTGTGGGTCCCACTTTGATGAAAACAGATACAAATAAGTTACTTGAGCTTAATTAAGCTAAAAACTACAAGCTATGACCATGGATTAAGCTAAAAAGATGAATAAGCACTTTTGAAAACTAAAATTAAACACAGAATGGGACAGAATTCAAAGCTAAATCTAAGTGGGGTCTATAGGGTTCAAGGTCAAACAAATGGTCAAATGGGGAAGCCAGGTAGGAGGGGGGTTGGGAGAACCCAAATCCTAGGTGTGGGACCCAATGGGGTGGCCACAAACCACCACCAAAGTGGTGGTGGTGACTGTGGTGTCTGATGTGCAGAGCAGAGGGTTGCCCTGCAGTCCTCTTTGGAGGATTGTGGGGCCTACAACAAAAATGGTAAAAATGAAAGGGACGGTGGAACTTTTTTTTGGGTAAAGGGGAGTAATCCTGCACCCTGGTAAATATATTTGATCCAAAACGTTTAAGTACAAATGGAATGTGGCTGAAGTACCACATTAACCTCAAGCTAAAACAGCTTGATAAACAAACTAACCTAGAGCTTTTGACAAGCCAAAAGCTCTTGACAACTCTAGAATAAAAAAGAACCTAGAACAAGAAACAGAAACTAACCAAGCTAACCAGCAGCATCCGTGAAAGATGAACTTCCACCTTTAGCAAAGTTAGGGAATAAATTAGCTGATTCACCATACATGTTATCTACACAATCATCAGCACCATCTTCTTCAGTAGCAAGAACATCATAAGGATTGGATGTAGACACTTCACCTCCCTTAGAGGAGGGACCTTTAGACTTCAACTTAGATGACGAAGTAGACACATTATTAGTAGCTCCCTTCTTGGGTTCACTAGGAGCCTTCTTAGGCTCAAACCTGACAGTCTGCTTAACAGACGTACCAAACTGACTCCCTAAACCAGACTGGCCTTTACCTTTTTTCTTCTTACGACTCACCTTTTGGAAACCATCATTAGCATGCATAGCAGCAGGAGGAACCACATTATGAGTAGTAACAACCGGAGGATTAATCTCTTTTTTAGGACAATTCTCATGGGTATGCCCAAAAATCTTACATGAAGTGCACCTCGGAGACCTCCATTCATATTCAACTCGGATAGATTCATTGGAAAACCCATCCCCTATAAGAGAGGGGACACCAATAGTGATAACATCCACGAGCTCAGCTTCTGAACCCACTTCAATCAAACACCGAGCAAAACGGCTTCTACCCCAAGAATCCTTACACATAGAGCTTGTGTAAGAATCCAACATAATAGGTTTGTCAAGAAATGAAGCAATCAAGTTAATACCCTCATTTTCAAAAACTTGGATAGGCACATCATGCAGTTTAACGCATATCGGAATGCGAGTAAGCTCTTCCTTACATACGCTAGTACCAATAGACCATTTCTTAAGGATGATTGGAGAGTTACGAATCATCCAAGGACCATCTTCCAGAACAGATTCCAAACCAGCCTGATTATCAAATTTAAAAAAGAAGAAACCTTTAGCATTCATCATTATCTTTTTCAAACCATACTTAGCCCAATTGTTTCTAACAAAGTAATCAACCACCGGAAACGCCATTCTCTTCCCAATAAAGTAACCATATAAAGTGTGCTCAAGGCGTGAACTAACCTTTTCTACTACTCTACGTGGAATAATCACATTAACTCCTTGACATACAGCCTCATCAACCAAAGGAACAGACGGAGCGGTTTTAAAAGCCGCCCACAAACCATCGACAGCATCCTGAACCCTCTGAACATTATCCTCATCCAAAGTATCCCACACCGTATAGTTACCAGCTCCCACAGCATCAACAAAAGCATTGATATCCTCTGGAATTTTAAGAGATACTCCAAACAAAGTTTCAATAAAATCATGCTTACTCTTACGAGAGGACTCCACATCTGAAATCGGTCCACCCTAATCTCATGATTGGTTGCCTTAATATTCAACTCCGCACCCAATGAACCAATAGTCTTCTCCACCGGTTCATCGTCAACAACATTCCTATTAGCTTTCTTATGTTTCCTCCTAGTCACATACGATAACGAGTTTGTCGCTTCAACCGACTTTAAGAGTTTAGAAGCACTAAGTTCATCAACATTCAAAGAACCCGTAACCTCAGCAAGAGGTGGAACATCATCATCCAAGGTATGCAAAGAAGCATCACTAGTTTGACCAGATTCCAAATTAGAGTTTGTTAAAACCCTAAGAGCATTACGAGGGTGCTTCACACCAGAAACATCATCCCCTTGCACATTCAACGACTTCAAACTAACCCCCACCTTACCAACATTGACCATAGCAGCACCAACTTTCTCCATAACAAAAGAAACCCTAACTAGCTATTGTAAGAAAACAAAACACAAGGATCCACGTCAATCCTTAATTCGATTGCCTCAACATAAGTCGAGGCATAGATTAAATATGTACCAAACCCTAATCGACTTCCATGTTAAATGGAAAGATCGATCAGTAAACAAACCCCAACAACAAATAGCGATTAAACAAAAAACCCAAAAATCGAAACCCTAAATCGATCAGGTCTGAATCCAGATAAAAAAGATGTTATAAGACTGAATTAAACAAGTTAACCGTCAAAAACATAATCGTTATAAGGATTAGAACAAGATAAAGAATATTAGAGATCGAATTATGTGGAGGGTAGGGTTTTTTGAAAGAGATCACCGGCGGCCTGGTTTCGTGTATTTGACATAATTAAGTCCAGGCACGGGGATGGTGGAACTTGAAGATGAGGTGGAAGGGTACTAAACCTCAAAAGCTCAATGCTTGAATCTCTACACAAACTTCTACATAAATCTTCCAAGATTTGAGAAAAAACTGAAACATGCAATTTGACTTTTAAACTAAACTACTAGGATTGACTTTTTTGAGATTAGATCTTAATTTAATTACTGATATTGTAGTAATAAGCTACAATGAAACTTACTTAAGCTATTTTAACAACTAAAGAACTAATTTAGATGAGTGTGGCACTTCCAAAATCCAACAGTGAACAATTGATGAGTATGAAAAGAGATTTTGACTATTTTCTAAATAGCACTGGATTTTTATGACTTGCATAATCTAAATATACCAAATGTATCATGACTCAACCATTTGAAACATCCAAAACCAAATGAAGCACAGTGCATCAGTTAAAACCAAACACCCCCTTAAATGACAGATTTAACTACCAACTGCATAATTGAACTAGTAACTAAGGTACAAATGATCAAAACTCATGTAATAACAACATCAGAAGCTGAATTAACTATAACTTGCAAAGATAAACAACATTACTCAGAATAGCAGTTCAAGTAACTAAAGGTAGACTTAATACTTGATTCAAGTAAAATAACTAAAGGTATTAAACAAACATTAAGCAAGCTTCAATTACTAGACTAAACAATAGATAAGTAAACTAAACTAAATAAACTACACTTAGCTACTATATCATGAAATGCAGAAACAGGCTAAAAAAATAATGGAATACGAGACTTACAACTTTTTAATCCCCTAACTGAAATAGGGAGCAATCCACACCAAAGCCTATCCTTAAATAAACTTATAACCACTTCTGATCCACAAATTACCAACCAGTTATCCCATGAATCTTTATTGATCACATCAGTTGACTTTCTTTGACCATCTTGTTTGATCAATTTTTAAGCAAAAACTAAAAGGTGAGAATCACAACAAGCTTTCTTCTAGCTTATATGAGCTTATGAAACAGTGAGCTAAAGCCATAATTTGATTTAAGGAACAACAAGATTTTAAATGAAAATTGCATAAAAACTGAAAATAAGCTTGTTATTGGAATTAATGATCAAAGTAGGTTTACATTACACTAATTGAGCTGAGTTCAACTGATTTAAACTTAAAATTACATTTGGAAAGGAAATTGTACTACCTACGATTACACTAAATTAAAACTAAACTAATACACTTCCAATTCTGCTTCATCCTCTCTTTTATTGACCTCCTGAGCTATGTGGGACCCACTGAGCATATCCCACCAATAATAACATCAAGTGGTTGAGATTTGTCTCATTTCTCAATTTGGCGGGAAATCTTTTTTTAAGCAAATTGGGACTGAGGTAGACCAAGGGGGGGGGGGGGGGGGTGAGATGTGATGGGTGTTGGGGAAGTGTGACTGCAGTAGGGATAAGGTGGAGGGGTAAGGTGCAAGTGGTGCAAGGGGGGGGGATACCACCTGGTATTGGCTTGTGAGTTTGGGTGGTTTTGGGGGGGAAGAAAGGTGGGTTTGACCGAGGGGATGGGTTTGACCCTGGTATTATTTTAAACGGGTATGGGCTGGGAATTGGTTGTGTGGGCTTGGTGAGGGTATTGTGGGCTTAGGGGTTTATGTTGGACTAGGATTGGGTATTGGTTTATGGATTGGTTACTTTTGGTTTTAATAACATTAAGGATCCGTTTGTATTTTTAAAAACCATAGGGACCAAAAGTGCAAACTGTAGAAACTTGAGGGGCCTGGAATGTAACTTTCCAAAGTTGTCAAAAGGACTAAACCTGCAATATTAGATAACACAAGGACCATATTTGCATATTTTTTTCTTTTTACAAAACCAAGGACCATTATTGTCATTTTCTGATTTTAGAAGGGTTAAACATGTAAATACCCAAAAGTTATCAAAATGTTCCAATTTGTAAGTTATGAATAGTACAAGGGTGTATTTTGATAAATTCTATTATTTAAACACCCAGGGACTAATTTTGCCAAATTTGAAACTTGAGGGGTAAAAGTTGCCATTTTGTGTAAACTTTCATCCAGGGACTATTTGTGAACATGTTTGACTTCCCATGGACTAGAGTTGACTTTTTATTCATTTTAAACCTTCGGGGACTAGTTTTGCCAATTTATGAAACTTGAAGGACTGAAACTGCCAATTATGCAAACTTTGTGCGTTTTTCATCTGTTTTTGATTATTTTGCATTTGAAACATATAAAACACATTCCTGGGATATTTTCACTATTTTGATGCAATATTGAGTGTTTTTAGATGTTTTGGCAGCTCAGATTGGTATAAAATGATGAGTATTTACACACTCATCACCATGGAAGGTGGAAAATATTTTGCTAAAAACTTGGTTACCATTTCATCAAAGGTATGAATAGAATTCTTTGGGAGTCGGTCAAACCATGCAGTGGCATGATGAGTGAGAGAATAGGGGAAGAGATACAGCCGGAGGGCATCATCGGTGACACCATGCTGTTTCATGCTTTGGGTGACCGTGAGATATTTGTCAAGATGCTTGTTAGCATCGTCACCCGGTAATCCGTGAAATTGACACGAATTCTAGACTTGTTGGATCATGTGGTGCTTGAGGCTAAAGTCCGTAGCCTCAATAGTGAGTGGTGCAATAGGCCCACCCCGCCCTTGCATGGTAGGCTGGCACAGCTCCTCCATCGTTCGGAGATCGGGAGCTGGCACATCCCTGGGAGGGTCAGGGGGTGGTAATGGTGGTGGTGGCCCAGCGGCCATTTCGGTCTTTGGTTCTTGTGTATCAGAACGTAGCTCGGGTACATTTTTCTGAAGTTTATGTTTTGTTTGTGACCGAGTGCGCATGCACTAAAAACAATCTTTCAAAACAAGATCGAGGCAAAACCACAGTGAACTTAAACCAATTATCACAAGTGAATGGCTTCTTTAAAAAAGGTACACCACTCACAGGGATATAAAGGCAAGTTTTAATCTTAAGTTTGGGAACTTATTATGTCCACACCCCCAGTTAGTAGGTGTTCAGCCTTGGTTTGCGGTGGTAAGATTTTATATATTTATTAATTTGAAAAACTGCTTTAGGCTTATGGGTGTGTGTGCAGAAAACTTGGGAAATATTTTTGGAACTGATTCGTTAACCGAAACGTTCTTTTAAGATTACTCGCAGGCTGGCGGGAGGAAGTAAATAGGTTTCCTCTTCAGTTCGCAATTTAATGTCAGAACTTACCTTAAACCAACTGTTTCAGGTTGTAATCTTAAAGAAAACGAAGTAATTTAACTTCATAGTTTGTTTTGTTGTTTTTGATTTTTTTGGTGTTTTTAACACTTTAGGAAAAGTGTTAATGAACTTTTTTGATATGATTATGTTTTTACAAAAATTTTTTACAAATTGTGTGAAATTTGTACAGGGAGGGTTTTGAAAACCACTAAACTTAAAACGATTTTTAAAACACGCAACAACCTCCCCGGCAGCGGCGCCAAATTTACCAGGTAAATGGTCAACAAAGTTAAACTCCCTAGACCAATCCTCCGTGGATAGTATAGTGTGTCCCCGGGTCGTTAAAGTCCCAGCGAGATTGAAATGGTGCTTTTGAAATCGTTTATGAGTGAGTGGCACTGAGGACAGTAGCCCAGATGATATGGAATTGATTTTGCTTCTGTTATTTTGGTATTTGTACACAGATATAATATTCACAAAAATCAGATATACAGGTATATGCGCAAATTTACAAATTGGATCACGTAACAGACAGGGAAAGTGGGATTTGGTAATTAACAAACTACAGGGGGTGCTTTTGAAATTTTTGAAACTTGAAATTAAAAGAAAATTGAAAATGAAAATGAAAAAATGATTATTTTACTATTTAAATATTATTTAATTAATTAAACTAATTTAAATCTAATTTAAATCTAATTTAAATTATCTAATAATTATAAATATTACAAATTAAACTAAAAATTTGCAAAAACAATTTCTAAACTTAAAATAGAACTTGAAGAAAGTATAAAAAATAAAAATAAATATTTTTGTCTTTTTATGAGTTTTATATTAATTAAAAACTATTTATATTAATTAAACTAATTTAATTATTTTAAATTACTATTAATACTAATAACTTAGAAAATTATATAAAAATTTATAAAATTATTTAACCATCACAGGAATCCTACAAAATTATAAAAACTTCTAAAAATTATGTTTAAGGCTAATCCACTAATTAATTACTTTTTAATTAACTTAAATCTAATTTAAATAAGAAAAATGGAAAATGAATTTCTAAAAGTCTTAACTAATTTATAAAACTTAGAAAAATTATAAAAACCTACTGTTGTTAATAAAAATTAAAGAAAACTAATTAATAACTAATATTATCTATTTAATTAATTAAAGTAGTTTTAAATCTAATAAATAGTAAACAGATTAGGAAAAATCTAAGAAAATTATTTTAACTACTTAAAGGTACTAGAAAATTTAGAAAATTATAAAAATGGACAAGTGCTTATAAATAAGCTGAAAAGAAAATTGAAAAAGTTAGATTCTATTAAATAGAAACTATCACTTATTTTGTTTTTGGATTTTTTGAGTTTCTCTTTTTGAAAGCTAAAAGTTAGATGAAAATAAGCTACTTTTGTAAAACAACTTTTTATGATGCTTAAAAATAAGCAGTATGCACCCTCTTTAAGTTAGACAGTTGACTTTGTTTAACCAAGTAGGCAAATAAGCACACAGGACTGAATATGGGGTCCACAATGGCAAAACTAGGTACAAATAAGCTCAACAAACTTAAATAAGCTGAAAATAGCAAGCAATGATCACAATTAAGCTGTTTGAAATGAAATAAGCACTTTTGCAATCTGAAACTTAACACAGAAAGGGACAGACTTTGGGGTGGATTCCAGGTGGGGTCCACTTGTTCCTAGGTCAAACCAAAGGTCAAACCTTGTACCCTGGTAGGAGGGGGGTTGTTAGAATTAAGGTTGGGGGTATGGGGCCCACTGTGGTGGCCAGAAATCACCACCAAAGTGGTGGTGATGGGTGGGTAACTGCTGATGCAGGGGAATGGTTTTCCCTGCAAGTGACTTTGGAGGTCTGGTGGGGTCCACACAAAAATCTTAAAAATTTAACAAAGATGGGATACTGAAGTTGAGGTGGTAGACTAGGATTCCTAAAAAGCACAAGTGCTGAAACCTTCTACAAAATTCACAACAAATCCTTGAAATCTTGGAAAAACTGAGTAGCATGCAAATTGACTTATTAATCTAAACTCCTATTTTGACTTTTGTGAGATTCTAATGAATCCTACTGATTGAAATAGTTGTAATAAGCTATGATTACCCTAAATTAATCTAAGTCTATAAGATATAAGCTAATGGGGTGGGTTTGAGGTCCCAAATCTCACACAGTGAACTGTGGAGATGATTAAACTAGGATTTTGACTTTTTTGTGTTATGAGTCCAAGTTTTATTGATCCTTAAACCTAGTATACCTAGTGCAAGCTAGGTAAACAGAAGTCAAGGCCAAATTTTCACTAGATGCCACAGCAATCTACTAAACCAAACACCCCTTTATAGTGAATCTGTTTTGTGTTTTTCAACCAAATGGTTACTAGGGCTTAAGATCTTGATTCACAACTTCTATTTATGACTAGGTAAACTTGTTTAAGCACTTAAATACATAATACAACTACAAACACACAAGTTTAACACTTAAACTAATTTGACAGTTAACTCTAAGATTTTAAGTAACTAATTATTCTAACAAACAAGTTATGAATTTTAAGCTAAAAATGACTTAAACAACAACCAAATAGCACAAGCAAACTCAGAATGGCAATAAACAAGCAAATAATCAGAAGCTAAGATTTTTAGGTAAAAATTAAATTGAGCAAATGCTTACTAACCACTCCTAGCATGAACAAGGAGTTTTCCACAGTTGCCTATCTTTAGATAGGCCAAATCCAATTCCAAGCTTGCCCTTCAACACTTCTTGATACCTGAAAACAAAATCTAAACACCACAGTTGACTAATATTGACTTTTTTATATTTTTGATGTTTTTCTAGTTATACTAAATTTTAATTGTCTCTAAAGCTTCAATAAGCTTATTGGAACCTAAATGAGCTTATTTCAGTCCATGAATCTTGGTTCAATTCACAACTAAGCTTATTGAGAAATTCATAAATTGAGAAAATTGAAATCACACAGAACAGAAATGAAACCTTGATTTTATTACTTGAAAAGATTTAAAGTACACTAGAATTACTACTACAATGCTTAAAATTAGAAAGTTACACTGAAATTTGAAGCTTAATTTAAAATCGACACTAAATTAGCGTCGCCAAATTTTGATTGGTGGCTAAACAGTCATCTTAAATTTACCAGGTAAATGGTCAACAAAGTCAAACTCCCTAGACCAATACTCCGTGGATAGTATAGTGTGTCCCCGGGTCGTTAAAGTCCCAGCGAGATTGAAATGGTTCTTTTGAAATCGTTTATGAGTGAGTGGCACTAAGGACAGTAGCCCAGATGATATGGAATTGATTTTGCTACTGTTATTTTGGTATTTGTACACAGATATAATATTCACAAAAATCAGATATACAGGTATATGCACAAATTTACAAATTGGATCACGTAACAGACAGAAAAAGTGGGATTTGGTAATTAACAAACTACAGGGGGTGCTTTTGAAACTTTTGAAACTTGAAATAAAAAAAAAATTTGTAAATGAAAATGAAAAAATGATTATTTTACTATTTAAATATTATTTAATTAATTAAACTAATTAAAATCTAATTTAAATCTAATTTAAATTATCTAATAATTATAAATATTACAAATTAAACTAAAAATTTGCAAAAATAATTTCTAAACTTAAAATAGAACTTGAAGAAAGTATAAAAAATAAAAATAAATATTTTTGTCCTTTTATGAGTTTTATATTAATTAAAAACTATTTATATTATTTAAACTAATTTAACTATTTTAAATTACTATTAATACTAAATTAACTTAGAAAATTATATAAAAATTTATAAAATTATTTAACCATCACAGGAATCCTAAAAAATTATAAAAACTTCTAAAAATTATGTTTAAGGCTAATCCACTAATTAATTACTTTTTAATTAACTTAAATCTAATTTAAATAATTAAAATAAGAAAAATGGAAAATGAACAGTAGAAACTAAAAGTTTATTTTCTAAAAGTCTTAACTAATTTATAAAACTTAGAAAAATTATAAAAACCTACTGCTGTTAATAAAAATTAAAGAAAACTAATTAATAACTAATATTACCTATTTAATTAATTAAACTAGTTTTAAATCTAATAAATAGTAAACAGATTAGGAAAAATCTAAGAAAATTATTTTAACTACTTAAAGGTAATAGAAAATTTATAAAATTATAAAAATGGATAAGTGCTTATAAATAAGCTGAAAAGAAAATTGAAAAAGTTAGATTCTATTAAATAGAAACTATCACATATTTTATTTTTGGATTTTTTGAGTTTTTCTTTTTGAAAGCTAAAAGTTAGATGAAAATAAGCTACTTTTATAAAACAACTTTTTATGATGCTTAAAAATAAGCAGTATGCACCCCCTTTAAGTTAGACAGTTGACTTTGTTTGACCAAGTAGGCAAATAAGCACACAGGACTGAATATGGGGCCCACAATGGCAAAACTAGGTACAAATAAGCTCAACAAACTTAAATAAGCTGAAAATAGCACGCAATGATCACAATTAAGCTGTTTGGAATGAAATAAGCACTTTTGCAATCTGAAACTTAACACAGAAAGGGACAGACTTTGGGGTGGATTCCAGGTGGGGTCCACTTGTTCCTAGGTCAAACCAAAGGTCAAACCTTGTACCCTGGTAGGAGGGGGTTGTTAGAATTAAGGTTGGGGGTATGGGGCCCACTGTGGTGGCCAGAAATCACCACCAAAGTAGTGGTGATGGGTGGGTAATTGCTGATGCAGGGGAATGGTTTTCCCTGCAAGTGACTTTGGAGGTCTGGTGGGGTCCATACAAAAATCTTAAAAATTTAACAAAGATGGGATACTGAAGTTGAGGTGGTAGACTAGGATTCCTAAAAAGCACAAGTGCTGAAACCTTCTACAAAATTCACAACAAATCCTTGAAATTTTGGAAAAACTGAGTAGCATGCAAATTGACTTTTTAATCTAAACTCCTATTTTGAATTTTGTGAGATTCTAATGAATCCTACTGATTGAAATAGTTTTAATAAGTTATGATTACCCTAAAATTAATATAAGTCTATAAGATATAAGCTAATGGGTGGGTTTGAGGTCCCAAATCTCACACAGTGAACTTGCATGCAAATTGACTTTTTAATCTAAACTCCTATTTTGACTTTTGTGAGATTCTAATGAATCCTACTGATTGAAATAGTTGTAATAAGCTATGATTACCCTAAATTAATCTAATTCTATAACATATAAGCTAATGGGGTGGGTTTGAGGTCCCAAATCTCACACAGTGAACTGTGGAGATGATTAAACTAGGATCTTGACTTTTTTGTGTTATGAGTCCAAGTTTTATTGATCCTTAAACCTAGTTATACCTAGTGCAAGCTAGGTAAACAGAAGTCAAGGCCAAATTTCCACTAGATGCCACAGCAATCTACTAAACCAAACACCCCTTTATAGTGAATCTGTTTTGTGTTTTTCAACCAAATGGTTACTAGGGCTTATGATCTTGATTCACAACTTCTATTTATGACTAGGTAAACTTGTTTAAGCACTTAAAGACAGAATACAACTACAAACACACAAGTTTAACACTTAAACTAATTTGACAGTTAACTCTAAGATTTTAAGTAACTAATTATTCTAACAAACAAGTTATGAATTTTAAGCTAAAAATGACTTAAACAACAACCAAATAGCACAAGCAAACTCAGAATGGCAATAAATAAGCAAATAACCAGAAGCTAAGATTTTTAGGTAAAAATTAAATTGAGCAAATGCTTACTAACCACTCCTAGCATGAACAAGGAGTTTTCCACAGTTGCCTATTTTTAGATAGGCCAAATCAAATTCCAAGCTTTCCCTTCAACACTTCTTGATACCTGAAAACAAAATCTAAACACCACAGTTGACTAATATTGACTTTTTTTATATTTTTGATGTTTTTCTAGTTATACTAAATTTTAATTGTCTCTAAAGCTTCAATAAGCTTATTGGAACCTAAATGAGCTTATTTCAGTCCATGAATCTTGGTTCAATTCACAACTAAGCTTATTGAGAAATTCATAAATTGAGAAAATTGAAATCACACAGAACAGAAATGAAACCTTGATTTTATTACTTGAAAAGATTTAAAGTACACTAGAATTACTACTACAATGCTTAAAATTAGAAAGTTACACTGAAATTTGAAGCTTAATTTAAAATCGACACTAAATTTTAACTAAAACACTACACACTACAATCCTTGCTTCCTTCTTCCTTTTTTAAATGCCCATTAGGGTTCTCTCACTCTTCTGATCATTTCCCATCACAATTTGAAGCCATTGGATCACTGCAACCCTTTAATCAATCGACACGTGTTTTGGCGGGAAATATTTCTTTTGCAAATTGTGTCTGATACAAACAAGGGGGTGTTGCATTAAATGCTTGAGGTGAGGGTGTTTTGTAGTGGTTTGGGCAGTGGATGTGATGGGGTGGTGGATTGGTGGTGATGGGATGGCCAAGTGGGGGAGGGAAAGCTGTGGGGGTGATGGTGTTTGACCACGTTTGACTGAGGGGGTCAACGTTTGACCCATTTATATTACTTTGGGGTGTGGGTGGGCTGGTTTGCAATTGGGCTTGGGAGTGAGCTGTGGGTATGGATTGGATTGGATTGGCTTATGAATAATAATAAGGGGTTCGGTTTGGTTTAAGTTACACAAGGACCATTTTTGTAATTTAACAAAAGTTAGGGGTGAGTTTTGGTGTTTTTCCAAATTGTTTCCAAGGGTGTATTATGCCAAGTTATGAATAGTGTATGGTCCAAATTTGATTTTTTCATATTAAATGCACCAGAGACTAAAACTGCCAAACTTTTAAACTTCAGGGACCATTTGTGTAATTTCACCAAAATTTCCCATCAAGGACCAATCCTGCCATAAAAGGTTAGTGGAAGGATAAAATTTGTTTTTCTCAAAGTTTTTAATATCCCAGGGACCATTTTTGACAATTTTCAAAGTTCAGGGACTAAACTTGACATTTTGTGAAACTTTGCACCAAAGGACTAAATGTGTCACTTTTTGATTTAAAAGGGTCTTTGGTGACTTTTTCAAGTTTTTAGAATAACCAGGGACTAGATTTGACAACTTTTGAAAGTTGAGGGACTGAAACTGCCAATTTTGCAAACTTTGTGCGTTTTTCATCTGTTTTTGACATTTTTGCATTTGAAACATGTAAATCACTTTCCTGGGATATTTTCACTATTTTGATTCAATATTGAGTGTTTTTAGATGTTTTGGCAGCTCAGAAAAGGTAAAAATGATGAGTATTTACATACTTATCAATACGCCATATGTCAGAAATATGATGTAGCGTATCTGGAGTAGAACAAGCTTGATCTTCTTCGTTGACCAAAGTTTCATATGCGGCGCATGCTAGAATTGCATGCGGCGCATTCTTCAAAGTTAAGCAATGGTCTTTGAATTCATCTAAGTATAATATTGCGGCGTATCTGTTGAGAGAGATATGGCTCATCTTCTGGATTCAGTAGACTTTTGACATCTTGCTGGTTTTGCTCCATATTTTGTCCAAAATCGTTAAGTTTCACCAATTGCTTGTTTTTACATGAGAATTACTGCAGTAATTAATTAAGTATCGATTCTCATAAATAATATAATAAAACAAGTCAAATAAATAGGATAAATGATGACAATAAAATGCAATTATTTGAGTTCATCAAATATCCTCCCACTTAAACTTTACTTGTCCCCAAGTAAACTCTAGATTATAAATTATGAAAATGTATCCTAAAAGGTATTAGGATTTATTTTTATCATTAAGCACGTATTCCTTTTATCATAATCATACATCCAAACACTTAACGAGTTAGAAACAAAATTAAAAATTTCAATTTAAGACCGATATAATTGTCTCATTGTTTAGTTGTGACGAATATTCTATCATAGGCTTGGCAATCATATACATCTCCTCCACTAAAGCTAAGGAATGACAAGTCTAAAGTGGTAAAAAGGGTTTTGAGGCTTAAGGGTTAAACCTAGCTTCGTTCAAACATCTCCTGTATAAACTTAGTAGATCGCTAGCGCAACTCCTCGACGCTTCAACTAACGGATGGTCACTAATGTCCTCCTTGGATCGCTGGCGCGTTATTTGCATAACGGATGTTCACCAATTCTTACACTAGATCGCTAGCGCGTTAGCCGATTAATCTAATACTCGGATGGTCACTACCTTATTCACACATTTAATATTCTCACTTGGCCATCATTATATCCGGATGCTCGAGAGCTAACAACGAATACAATAACACGGTTGGGTAGGGATAACATTTAGGATATAAAAATGGGTGTAAAATAAAAATAAACAAACAGCTAGATTAAGTCCTAGTGTGGTTAATCACGCTTTTGACACTTGTTACTCTCGTTTTAGGTAGACACAAGTTATACTCAATAAACTCTTAATCAAAGAATAAACCTTAGTTGGCGTTCCCATAACGGCCAACTCCCAATCAATCCATAAATATAATACAACAACAAATAGTGGCGATATCAACCACTTAATACAGAACTTTACAATAGTTGGTTTAACAAACTTCAAACTTTTTTCTCTTCTTTCTTTTCTAATTTTTTTTCTTTTTATTTTTTTGACATCAACATCTATACTACATATAATAGAGGAAGCACTCTCTCTCTAAAATTTTCAGACTTACAAGAAATTATGCATGGTTTACAACACTTTAATGCACCCAATTTTCAGAATTACAACAAAGTAAGCATATTGTACAACAGAAATAAGCATAATATCATTTTCAGACCAAAATTCCATAATCACAACATTAATGCTATTAAAAACACCCCTACACCAAAAATTATAACCATTTAAGTACAATGTACAATAGCTTCAACCCTCCACTAAAACCATCCATAGTAAAACCCATCCATACCAGGATATAGTTTTTTGTTTTGTTTTTTTTTTTATGTTTTTTTTTTCTTTTTTTAATTTTTATTATACGTTTTTAATCAATGATTAGTTAAAAAAACAAACCACAATCATCACATATCTATGTCGAAGCTTAACTCCGTTTAATGGCCGAACCATTTCAAAGAAAGAAAGAAAAAAATCATCAGTTTCATTCCATCCGTTCATTCGGTTTAAATAAAAACAAACAACAACGAACAACCATCAAACGAAACAAGAAAGCAACCTACAAAAAGATCTCAGATTAAAAACTCTATTTCAAATCTTGAAAAATTTACAAGTTACAATCCATCATAGATCTTTTAAGAAGCTTTACTTCTTGTTTAATATCCGAAACATAAAGAAAGAACAAAACTACAAAATTTTTGTCCACTCTTTCTTTCGGTTCAAAGGAAAACAACAAAACAAGAACGAAAATATAAACCCTACCTGTGTGTCCAGTTTCGAACAACAAGAAACATAAAAGAGTAGTATTTTTTTCGTTGGGATAAAGTATCAAGAAATGTTGTGTCTTGATCTTTGGTTATCAAGTGAAAGAAAGGGGATGAATTTTATTTAGATCTGTGTTTGTGAAGAAAAAAAAAATGTTGTGATTGCGTTTTGTTAAATTGTGCTAAGGATTAGGGTTGTGGTGTTTAGTGGTATTTTATAGATAATATCATAATATTAAGGGTATGGGTTATTAGTTATCTTGGGCTGTTATTCGACTTTTTGTTTCAATTGGGCCTTTATTGACATATCTATATCTAAATTTACCAGTTTTATGAGAAAACATAAGTCCCATATATGGAAGGAAAGTAAAACACTTAAGTTAGTTGATTACCAACAAAAATTGGGGTTCTAATCATTTATACAACACATATGATATAAAACTTTATGCCGTTTGATGAGTGTCTAAATACTCATCATTTTATACTAATCTGAACTGCCAAAACATCCAAAAACACTCAAATATGCATCAAAATACTGAAAATATCTTAGAAGTGTGTTTTATATGTTTCAAATGCAAAATAATCAAAAACAGATAAAAAACGTACAAAGTTTGCATAATTGGCAGTTTCAGTCCCTCAACTTTCAAAACTTGTCAAAACTAGTCCCTGAAGGTTTAAAAATGAAAGAGAAGTCAACTTAGGTCCTTGGGAAATCAAACATGTTCATTATAAATCCCTGGATAAAAGTTTTCACAAAATGGCAATTTTTACCCCTCAAGTTTCAAAATTGGCAAAATTAGTCCCTGGGGTGTTCAAATATGGAAATTTAACAAATAACACCCTTGTACTATTCATAAAATACAGTTTGGAACTCTTTTGAATACTTTTGGGAAATTACAATTTCACCCCCTTAACTTTGGTGAAATTACATAAATGGTCCCTGGAGGTTTTAAAATGAAAAAAATACAAATATTACCCTTGTACTAATATTATATGGCAGGAATGACCCTTTGTGATACTTTGAAAATATGGAATGATCAGCCCCTAAAGTTTCATCAAATTACACATTTAGTCCTTGGGCCTTATTTCACACTAAAACCAACCAGATCCATTTATTCCTTATAATCCATACTCCTTAAATCAAAATAATAAAAAAACACAAGCCTGGTCCAAAACTTACACCAGGCCCAACACACATCCAGCCCATCCATCCCTTTTAAATAAAACGGGGTCAAACTTTGACCTCGTTGACCCATTGACCTCCATCATCCCCAACCCCCCTCGTCACCTGCTTAACCTCCACCACCATCCACCCTCTCCACTTGCACCCACATTTCCACCTCAATACCCTATCTGTCACCCCCACAACCAAACCCCTTCCCCTGGTTTTGCACCAGGGGACTCCACGTATTAAACCTACACCCTCCACCACCCTACACCCTGCAACACCTTACACCACCACCCATAAACCACACCTACACTCCAAATTGTCCCCCACACCTTCACTAGTCACCTCAGAAGCATTTAATGCTTGGAAAACGGCTACAAGCAACCCCTTGGGATTTTGGCGCCAAAAAGCCATTTAAATGGCTGAGATCAATTGATGGGATCCAAGGGTTGAAAAATGGTGGGATTTGCTCTGAGAGACACGTGGAACAATTTGGAGTACTATAAAAGGAGCAAGAGGCAGAGGAAGAAGATATAGTTTTTAGTTTTCAATTCATGTATGTCGTTTAATTAGTAGTTTGCAATCTCAGCTCAAATTTCAGTTTCCAAGTATTGTACTAGTGTTTTTAGCATTAATATAAACTTATTTCAAGCTTCAATTATAATCTTATGGTTATTTAAAGTTTATGCAAGTTTCAAATACTCAAAATCTCACATTAGCTTATATATTGCTTAATCCTGTTGTTATTGGACTTATAATCTCATATAAGTTCCTTTAGTAACTTATTGAAAGCATTATAGTAGTTAAACTCAGTATTCATACTTAAACTAAAAAATATAAAAAAAATAAGAAAAATAGAAAATAAATAAAAGCAAGTGTGCAATGATGATCAAGAATGGAGCAGGGTTCATTTTGGATGGCCCTTGGTATTAGAAGCCTTGTGGAAGGCTTATAGGAAAGATTTCTGGGTCCTTGTTCTTGGTTATTAGCTGGAATGCAAAAATTGTAAGCTTGTTTCTATATTTTTGGCATTTTATTGTATATCTCCTAAATTAGTGATCATTTCAGTGTCTTTGTGTTTAGTTGGTATTTGTTAGTGTTGTTATTGCTTAAAATAGTTAGCTTGTTAATTAAAATCAACTTTTGTTTTAAAATCTCATTTACACAGTAGAAATAGCATAATTGTTATATATATAAGTTTCCTACTAGTATTATGGTTGTTTTATGCTTATAAGGTCTTGTGTATTAATGATACGAAGTTTGAAAACAGAATTGAGGTTTAAAACTTTGATTTACTTTGAAAAGGTCAAGACAGACACCAATATAGGGGTGTTTGGATCAGTATAACTCACTGAGTAATAGTAAGTTTCTTTGGTTATTTGTGGTTATTACAAGTTACCTTAGGTAATACTAGATCAAAAGACTCATAAAAACCTGTGGTCACAGTAATAAAAGTCAAAATTCATTTTGATCTTCCATAGTTTATTCACAGATAGGTTTTTAGAATACATGTTCACTTAAATCTTTGCATAAGTTGATAACTCAGCTTATTTGAGCCTCATTATAACTTAAAACACCATATTCAGTGCATAAGTTCAGACCCAAGTTCATATAAGTCAAATCTAAATGTTTCAATAAAAAGTCTAAAAAAGACCAAGCTGTCAAAATGGATAGGTTTTCTTAGCAATCCATAGGGCTTAATACAGTTTGGAAATATAAAGTTCTTGTAGTTCTGAGTTATTTTGTGGTTAGTGAACTTGAAACAAAAAGAAAATTGGGTTTTCAAACTTGTTTGCTCATTGAATTTTAAGCTCAAAGTTGCCTGGGTGAGATTTCACCTCCCCTGCACCAGGCTTATCCACTCACTTTCATAAGCTCACCCATAGCTTATTAGTGAGACCCAGGATTGGTTCCTTGGCTTTTTGAGAAGCTCACATAGCTGAATCAATAATCCAGTGCTTATTTTGGGCCATAGAACCTTTGCTCTTAGCTTATATTGGTCTAGTAGTTACCCTGACCTCAGGTTCCATACTGAGTGGTCAGTGCAAACCACCCAACTTCACAAGCTTATACCAATCTTAAAAGTGGACCCCAGGCCTAGCTTATTGACTTATTGGGAAGCTTAACCACCCAACTCAAGGTTCCAAAGCTTAATTTGCCTTTTCTAGCTTATACAATAGGGCTGCAGGTAGCTTTTAGATTTGTCCATTTCATTAAGTATGCTGAGTCTTCAGTGTACTTAAGCTTTTTCTCAAGCTTCTCAGAAGCTCATGAGTGGATCATATCCCTTGAGCTTTAGCTTTTTGAAAAGCCCTCTAACTCAGCTTTCTATATCAGCCTTCATTTTGAGCTTATTAGCTTATTTCATGAGCTTATGTTGCCCATAAAGTTGACTGTAAAGAGTGTTTGGTTGACTGTGAGATTTGGAATTGCTTATTTGAGATTATAGCTTTTTCTTGTAGCTTATTTAGTTAATTTAGGTTACTTTAGGTATAATTCAATAGATTATAGCTTATTTAACTATTGGTAGCTTGTTTGTAGCTTTTAGCGTTTTAAAAATCCAAATTTAGCTTAATAAGCCATCTGTTGAGCTAATAAGCTCTTACAGAGCTTATTTGTGTAAAATAAAAAAGTTGTGTTTTTTAAAGTTGCTTATTTTTACTTGTTAAGCAGTTTTGCAAGAAGAAAATAAAAAAAATAAAAAGTTTCAAAAAAATTGGGTATGTGTGGAGTCGAACTTGGGACCTCTCGGATAGTAACATGCATAATAACACACACCCCTTCCATATGCTCTAGGGCACCAGTTCCGTTTAAGTCTCCTCACTCAATATACTTAAGGTGGTTTTTGAGTAATAAGCTTAAATAAGCTGTTTTGCTTATAACAGTTTATTTGAATAAGCTGCTGGACCCAATTTATTTTTCCTAGGTTTTTCATTAGTAAAACTACTTTCTGTAATTTTTTCATAATTTTTACTGTTCAAATAATATTTATTTTAATTAATAATTAGGTAATATTAGGTAATTAAATAGTTTTAATAATTTTTATTTAATAGTAGTATCTTTTTATATTTTTTTTAAGTTTTATAAACCATTAGGTATTTTTAGAAAATATTTTTCTGATTGCTACTGTTCATTTCCTATTTTCCTTAATTAAATTTAATTAATTAGATTTTAATTAATAAATAAGTAATTAATTAGTAAATTAGCTAAATATAATTTTTAGAATAATTTTATATTTTTTTAGGATTCCTGTAATGGTTAATTAGTTTTATAAATTTTTCCATAATTTTCTAAGTTATTTTAGTATTATTGGTAATTTAAAATAGTTTAAATAGTTTAATTAAATTAATTAGTAATTAATTAAAAGAAAACTCATAAAAAGACAAAAATATTTATTTTTATTTTTTATACTTTCTTCAAGTCCATTTTAAGTTTTAGAAAATAGTTTTGCAAATTTTAGTTTAATTTGTAGTATTTATCATTTTTAGGTTAATTTAAATTAGTTTTAATTAAATAGTTAAATAGTTTTTAATTAAATAATTAATAATAAATAATAAAATAATCAAAAAAATAATTTTCTTTTTAATTTAATTTTATTTTAAGTTTAAATTTGTAAAAATTTCATTTTTAACCCCTGTAGTTTATTTTTCCTTAAAACTCACCTTTTTCTCTGTACGCATACGTATTTGTTTACATTTCAGTTTACGTATATACATAGCTGTTTATTGTGCTTGTTTTATATTATTATCCAAATAATATCAGTAGTGTAAATCAAACCCACTTCATTTTTGGTTACTGTCCTCAGTACCATTTATTCCCGAAAACCTTTACAAATACAATTTCAATCTCATTGGGACTTAACGACCCGGGGATTTCCCTGTACTTCCACGGATTTTAATACTTGACTTTTTCTCCCAGGTGGACCTATCAACTGCACACGCTTGACTGGTTGGTTTGGGAGGAGTCAAAATTTGGCGCCGCTGCCGGGGAGGTTGTTGCGTATTTCAAAACGATTTAGGTATAGTGGTTTTGAAAACCCTCCTGTACAAATACCATCACTCTGTAAAAATCAAAATCATATCTAAAAAAGTTCACTAACACTTTTCCTGAAGTGTTACAAACACCAAAAAAAAAAAAAAAAAAAAAAAATTATAAACAACAAAACAAACTGTGAAGTTAAATTAGTTCGTTGTCTTTAAGATTACAACCTGAAACAGCTGGTATAAGGTAAGTTCTGACATTAAATTGCGAACTGAAGAGGGATCCATTCATTCCCTCCCGCTAGCCTGTGAGTAATCTTAAAGGAACGATTTCGGTTAACGAATTAGTTCCAAAAATATTGTCCAAGTTTTTTCACCTATACACGAAAAGCCAAAAACATTTTACTGTGAATATAATTACATAAAAGTTTACCACCGCAAACCAAGGCAGAACACCTACCAACTGGGGGTGTGAACATAATAAGTTCCCAAACTTAAGATAAAAACTTACCATTATATCCCTGTGGGTGGTGTACCTTTTTCAAAGAAGCCATTTACTTGTGATTATTGGATTTAAGTTCACTGTGGTTTTGCCTCGATTTTGTTTTGAAAATTGTTTTTAGTGCATGCGCACTCGTTCACAATCACGACGTAATCGTCATAAAAACGTAACCGAGTTACGTACTGTTGAAGAAGAACACACATTAAAAATGAACGACAAGCCCCCAATCCCTCCCAAGGAGGAACCAGTTCCTGACACCCGAACAATGGAGGAACTGTGTCAACCTACCATGCACGGGAGGGGTGGACCCATTGCACCACTTACAATTGGAGCCTCGGATTTTGGACTAAAACACAACATGATACAACAGGTCCAGAATTCGTGTCAGTTCCACGGTTTGCCGGGTGACGATGCTAACAAGCATCTCGATAAATTTTTAACCGTCACCCAGAGCATGAAACAAAATGGTGTCACCGAAGACGGCATGCGTTTATACATGTTCCCATATTCTCTCACTCATCATGCGACTTCATGGTTCGATCGACTTCCTAAGAATTCGATCCATACTTTTGATGAGATGGTTACTAAATTCTTGGCTAAATACTTTCCACCATCTATGGTTACAAAGTTGAGAAACGATATTAGTAACTTCAGACAGCTTCCCAAAGAGTCCTTATTTAAGGCATGAGAACGCTACAAACTTGCTATTGATTTGTGTCCCAATCATAACATGCTTCTTGTCACCATTATTGACACCTTTTATAATGGTTTGACACTACATCATCGTGACACCATCAATGCTGCTGCTGGGGGAACCTTTATGAAAAGGACCCCTGAAGAGTGTTATGACTTAATCGAAAACATGACTGCCCATCACAATTTTTGGGACTCCTCTGCAGAGAGGAATGACTCATGTAAGTCAGTCACTCCGGCAAATAATGAAATAGCTGCCCTTACCAGAAAGTTTGATGATTTGTCTGCTGCGGTTCTCCGAATTCACCAGACAAATCATAATCAGCAGAATAAAACTATCAGTTGTGAAACCTGTGGTGGTCCACACCCGTAGCATGAGTGCCCAGCCTCCGGTGGCTTCACTCAAGAGAACATATTCGCAGCCCAAGGTTCCTACAATACGGGAGGTAATTCTTACCAACCGCAAGGGGACCGAAATCTGTTGAGTTATCGTTCCAATAACTACATTGGACCACCGGGATTTAATCAATCCTAGAACCAAAATGGTCAAAACAGAAACCAGAACTTTAACCAGAATCAGAACCAGAACCGAATGAACCAAGGTTTTAACAACCAAGGGAATTTCAACTCTGGTCAAAACCAGGTTCAACAAAATCAGAACCAATGGAATTATAACCGTAATCAAGGTCAGAACAATTACCCTCAGGGTAATTTTCAACAACAAAACCACTTCCAGGGTAATTACAACCAGCAACATGGGAATTTCCAAAACAATCGGGCTCAAAATTTTCCAAACCAAAATCAAGCCATTGTTCCAACTGGACAATCATCTGATGAGTTATTAAAACAGTTTATGAAATCCCAAGATGAACTGAACAAAGTGCTGGTTAGTCAAATATCTGATTTGAAGAAGTCTTTAAATGATCGACCCTCGGGCTCAGGTACTTTACCTAGCAACACGATCGCTAATCCGAGGGGCGATGTAAAGACGATCACCACAAGAAGTGCAGTTTCTTATAAAGGACCCACAGCTCCGTCTACCTCTTCTCCTATCCCGGTAGAGGAATGTGAAACTGAGGATACTACGGATACGGTACTTCCTACTAATAACAGAGGTACCAATGACATCCCTCCTCCAGTTATCCCGGTCCCGACTCCCCCTAAAAGATTCATGTTTGAAACTACCGAAGGTCCTGTTGAAAATCTAAAAGCCAACCCAAAACCAACAATTCCATATCCCTCACGATTGCAAGACCAGAAGCTCCGTGAAAAAGCTAATCATCGGATGGAAAAATTCTTTCAGATTTTTCAAGAACTACACTTCGATATTAGTTTCGCGGATGCTCTTCTTTTAATGCCCAAATTCGCATCGACAATCAAAAACCTGTTGAGCAATAAAGAAAAACTGTTTGAGATGACACGAACTCCACTCAATGAAAACTGCTCTACAGTTCTGTTGAAACAGCTTCCCGAGAAGCTAGGAGACCCCGGGAAATTTCTAATACCATGTATTTTCCCAGGGATGGTTGAGTGCTTTGCCTTGGCCGACCTTGGTGCAAGCATCAACTTAATGCCCTACTCAGTTTAGAAAAAGCTCTCTCTTCAGGCACTTAGTCCCACATGCATGACTCTCGAGCTTGTAGACCGTTCAATTTCACGTCCCCTTGGTATTGCCGAGGACGTATTTGTAAGAGTGGGAAAGTTCCATTTTCCGGCAGACTTTGTCGTTGTTGATTTCGATGCGGATCCAAGAGTTCCTCTCATTCTTGGGAGGGGATTCTTAAGGACGGGTCGTGCATTAATCGATGTTTTCGATGAAGAAATCACGTTACGATTTGGCACTGAAGCGATAACGTTCAACCTTGATCAAACCTCGAGATACTCCTTGAATTATGATGCTGAATCGGTCAACCGAATTGATGTCATTGACATTGCATCCGAGAAGTATGCTCAGGAAATCCTTGGATTCGCTGATAGTTCTCCGAGTGGAAATCCCACTCCCTCTTCTCACCCCATAATCGCTAATTCTTCTCCTTCCCTCACTCCGTTTGAGGGAAGTGATTTCGTCCTTAAGGAATTAGAGGCCTTTCTCAAAAGTGATTCAGTTCTTGAAGGAATTGATAACCAAGAGATTGACCCAGAGAGGGATATACTTCTCCATGAGAAGTTATTGAACAAAGATCCTTCTCTCATTCCTGTTCTACCTCCACAACTTCATAACGCGAAAGTCAGATATGTTGAGAAAAATGATGATTTCCCCGAGGTCGAACTTAAGGACCTGCCTCCTCATCTAGAATATGCATTCTTGGAAGGTAACGATAAGTTACCAGTCATCATTGCGAAAGACTTAAAGGATGAGGAGAAATCCGCGCTGCTTAAGGTTTTAAAGTCCCACAAGCAAGCAATTGCTTGGAAGCTCTCAGACATAAAGGGTATTAACCCGGATTTTTGTACACACAAAATCCTAATGGAAGAGGACTTTAAACCTGCCGTGCAGCATCAAAGAAGGGTAAATCCAAAAATCCACGAAGTTATCAAGGAAGAAGTTATCAAACTTCTCGATGCAGGATTGATTTACCCTATATCAGACAGTCCTTGGGTTAGCCCAATACATTGTGTTCCAAAAAAGGGTGGCATCACGGTTGTCACAAATGAGGATAACGAGTTGATACCAACTCGTTTGGTTACAGGGTGGGAAGTATGTATCGATTACAGAAAGCTTAACGAAGCCACCCGCAAAGACCATTTCCCTCTGCCCTTTATGGATCAAATGCTCGAGAGACTAGCGGGGAATGAGTATTATTGCTTCCTCGACGGCTTCTCGGGTTACTTCCAGAATCCCATTGATCCACAGGATCAAGAGAAGACTACCTTCACATGCCCTTACGGGACGTTTGCCTATCCTCGCATGCCTTTTGGGTTATGCAATGCTCCGGGCACTTTCCAGAGGTGCATGATGGCTATTTTCCACGACATGATCGGGAAAACCATGGAGGTATTCATGGATGACTTCTCAGTCATCGGGAATTCTTTCGACTCATGCCTCTCCCATTTAGAAAAGATGCTTCAACGTTGTGAAAACACTAATCTTTGTCTAAACTGGGAGAAGAGCCATTTTATGGTTAGGGAGGGCATTGTCCTCGGCCATAAAATTTCAAAAAGTGGGATTGAGGTCGATAAGGCCAAAATTGATGTTATAGCTAAACTACCTCATCCCACCACTGTTAAAGGAATAAGGAGTTTCCTCGGCCATGCCGGGTTCTATCGGAGATTCATTCAGGATTTCTCCAAAATAGCCCGGCCCATGACTCATCTTCTTGAAAAGGATGCTCCTTTCATCTTTTCCCTCGAGTGCATCAAAGCTTTTTCAACTTTAAAGAAAAGGCTTACCGAGGCACCGATCTTTGTTGCCCCCGACTAGGACTTACCCTTCGAACTTATGTGCGATGCTAGCGACTTCGCTATTGGTGCAGTTCTGGGGCAACGCAAAACAAAACATTTTCAGCCAATACACTACGCAAGTAAGACCATGAGTGAAGCTCAAACGCACTATACCACCACAGAAAAAGAATTATTAGCGGTGGTATATGCCTTTGAGAAATTAGGCCTTACTTAATCTTAACCAAATGCGTGGTGTACACGGACCACTCGGCTTTGAAATGCCTGTTCACTAAACAGGACACAAAGCCAAGACTGCTCCGTTGGGTCCTGCTCCTTCAGGAATTCGATATACTCATACGAGATAAAAAAGGAGCAGAAAACCTTGCTGCTGATCACTTGTCCCGGTTAGAGAATCCTCATCAGGATATTCTCGAGAGAAAAGAAATTAATGAAACTTTTCCTCTGGAGACTCTCAATCTAATCTCTACCCGGGATGATACTACTACCCCATGGTTTGCCGACTTTGCAAATTACCATGCGGGAAATTTCGTTGTGAAAGGGATGTCGTCCCAACAGAAAAGAAAATTCTTTAAAGATGTGAAACATTACTTCTGGGACGACCCCTACTTGTTCAAAATATGTGCGGATCAAGTCATCCGACGGTATGTCCATGGCCAAGAAGCCATGGAAATTCTTAAAGCTTGTCATGATGGACCCACGAGGGGACATCATAACCCAAACTACACCGCCAAAAAGGTGTTTGATTCGGGATTCTTTTGGCCCACGATCTATAAAGACGCCCATGAACTTATCAAAACCTGTGAGGCTTGCCAGCGTCACGGGAGTATTTCCAAAAAGAATGAGATGCCGTAAAACGCCATCCAAGTCTGTGAAATATTTGATATGTGGGGCATTGATTTTATGGGGCCATTCCCGTCTTCACGAGGGAATAAATACATACTCGTGGCTGTCGACTAACTGTCAAAATGGGTTGAAGCAAAAGCTTTACCCACCAATGATGCCCGAGTAGTCGTTAATTTTTTAAAATCTCTATTTTACAGATTCGGGACTCCTCGTGCTATTATCAGTGATCGTGGCACACACTTCTGCAATGAACAATTTGCAAGAGTGATGCTGAAATATGGTGTAACTCACCGTCTTTCTACAGCATACCACCTACAAACAAGTGGGCAGGTGGAGGTCTCTAATCGGGGTATTAAGAGAATTCTGGAGAGGACGGTGGGAGAAAACCGTGCCTCTTGGTTGGATAAGCTGGATGATGCATTATGGGCTTTCCGCACTGCTTACAAAACACCCATCAGGTGTACTCCATACAAGCTAGTGTATGGGAAAGCATGTCATCTTCCGATCGAATTAGAACATAAGGCCTACTGGGCCTTAAAACATACAAATTTCGACCTTCACACAGCGGGTGATCACCCAAGGTTCAACTAAACGAATTAAATGAACTTCGTGATCAAGCTTATCAAAATTCTTTGATTTACAAGGAAAAAACCAAGAAGATCCACGACTCTAAAATTAAAAACCGTGTTTTCAACATCAGTGACAGAGTCCTTCTCTTCAATTCACGATTGAAGATATTCTCAGGAAAGCTTAAAACTCGTTGGTCTGGGACATTCACTATAACAAGAGTATTTCCATATGGAACTGTTGAGTTAGCTCAACCTGACGGTTCCAACTTTAAAGTGAATGGCCATCGGTTAAAACACTACTTTGGAGGGGACATACAACCAATGGTTGTCCCGGATCTCCAAACTTTCTCCATGGACCAATAAATTCGGGGTCGAGTCAAGCTAGCGACTCGGTTAACAAAAATAGTAGCTTCCTCATAAACAAATCAATTCGAGGTCGAGTCAAGCTAGCGACTCGGTAATCAAAAACAGTAGCTGAACATGGGTTTTCACCCGTGTGTACCACCCTAGTGTGGGGGAGATGCCCCACATGTTGTATATATCCTCAAAAAAAAAATGTACATAGACTAAAATAAAGGTTACTAGTATTTCCTTCTTGTGTTCTAAGTGTTGGTTTAACACCCTGTACTTTGAATATTGAGGGCAATATTCATTTCTAAGTGTGGGGGGGGGGGGGGATTCTCACGAATTCAAACACATGTTCCATCAAGCACCCTCATTTGATCAAAATTTAAAATTTTTTCACACTTAGAAATGCAATAAATGGTTATCAGTTCGCCATGTCTAACCCACATAAGGATTGGCTAATCCAGGAGCAAACGGCTCTTGGTAAAGATATCTCAAAATCGTTGATGGCTTGCAATTTGCCCAAAATTGTATGGTAAATCAACTCGCCATATCCCATAAAGCGAATGAGTTGGCTAGCCCGCAAGATTATGGCTTGTGGTAAAGGCCGTGGAAAAACCATAATTGGTAATCAGCTCACCAAGATGTTGACTATTCCATCAAGAGTTGGCTAGTCCAGAAGCAAACGGCTTTTGGTAAAGACTAATCAAATCCGTTGACAGCTGGTGGTTTGCTCAAAATCACACGGTTATCAGGTGTACCACAGTTCTCACACCTGGCTACTCCAGAAGTAATGGATTTTGGTAAAGAGACATAAAATCCATTAAATTTTCTCAAAATATTGCTAGGGACTAGCAATACTTTAGTGTGGGGGATTGATGAGTGTCTAAATACTCATCATTTTATACCAATCTGAACTGCCAAAACATCCAAAAACACTCAAATATGCATCAAAATAATGAAAATATCTTAGAAGTGTGTTTTATATGTTTCAAATGCAAAATAATCAAAAACAGATAGAAAACGTATAAAGTTTGCATAATTGGCAGTTTCAGTCCCTCAACTTTCAAAACTTGTCAAAACTAGTCCCTGAAGGTTTAAAAATGAAAGAGAAGTCAACTTAGGTCCTTGGGAAATCAAACATGTTCATTATAAATCCCTGGATAAAAGTTTTCACAAAATGGCAATTTTTACCCCTCAAGTTTCAAAATTGGCAAAATTTGTCCCTGGGTGCTCAAAAATGGAAATTTAACAAATAACACCCTTGTACTATTCATAAAATACAGTTTGGAACTCTTTTGAATACTTTTGGGAAATTACAATTTCACCCCCTCAACTTTGGTAAAATTACATAAATGGTCCCCGGAGGTTTTAAAATGAAACAAATAGAAATATTACCCTTTTACTAATGTTATATGGCAGGAATGGCCCCTTGTGATACTTTGGAAATATGGAATGATCAGCCCCTAAAGTTTCATCAAATTACACATTTAGTCCTTGGGCCTTATTTCACACTAAAACCAACCGGATCCATTTACTCCTTATAATCCATACTCCTTAAATCCAAATAATAAAAAAACACAAGCCTGGTCCAAAACTTACACCAGGCCCAAACACATCCAGCCCATCCATCCCTTTTAAATAAAACGGGGTCAAACTTTGACCTCGTTGACCCATTGACCTCCATCATCCCCAACCCTCCTCGTCACATGCTTAACCTTCACCACCATCCACCCTATCCACTTGCACCCACATTTCCACCTCAATACCCTATATGTCACCCCCACAACCAAACCCCTTCCCTTGTTTTGCACCAGGGGACTCCACGTATTAAACCTACACCCTGCAACACCTTACACCACCACCCATAAACCACACCTACACTCCAAATTGTCCCCCACACCTTCACTAGTCACCTCAGAAGCATTTAATGCTTGGAAAATGGCTACAAGCAACCCCTTGGGATTTTGGCGCCAAAAAGCCATTTAAACGGCTGAGATCAATTGATGGGATCCAAGGGTTGAAAAATGGTGGGATTTGCTCTGAGAGACATGTGGAACAATTTGGAGTACTATAAAAGGAGCAAGAGGCAGAGGAAGAAGATATAGTTTTTAGTTTTCAATTCATGTATGTCGTTTAATTAGTAGTTTGCAATCTCAGCTCAAATTTCAGTTTCCAAGTATTGTACTAGTGTTTTTAGCATTAATATAAACTTATTTCAAGCTTCAATTATAATCTTATGGTCATTTAAAGTTTATGCAAGTTTCAAATTCTCAAAATCTCACATTAGCTTATATATTGCTTAATCCTGTTGTTATTGGACTTATAATCTCATATAAGTTCCTTTAGTAACTTATTGAAAGCATTATAGTAGTTAAACTCAGTATTCATACTTAAACTCAAAAATATAAAAAAAAATAAGAAAAATAGAAAATAAATAAAAGCAAGTGTGCAATGATGATCAAGAATGGAGCAGGGTTCATTTTGGATGGCCCTTGGTATTAGAAGCCTTGTGGAAGGCTTATAGGAAAGATTTCTGGGTCCTTGTTCTTGGTTATTAGCTGGAATGCAAAAATTGTAAGCTTGTTTCTATATTTTTGGCATTTTACTGTATATCTCCTAAATTAGTGATCATTTCAGTGTCTTTGTGTTTAGTTGGTATTTGTTAGTGTTGTTATTGCTTAAAATAGTTAGCTTGTTAATTAAAATCAACTTTTGTTTTAAAATCTCATTTACACAGTAGAAATAGCATAATTGTTATATATAAGTTTCCTACTAGTATTATGGTTGTTTTATGCTTATAAGGTCTTGTGTATTAATGATATGAAGTTTGAAAACAGAATTGAGGTTTAAAACTTTGATTTACTTTGAAAAGGTCAAGACAGACACACCAATATAGGGGTGTTTGGATCAGTATAACTCACTGAGTAATAGTAAGTTTCTTTGGTTATTTGTGGTTATTACAAGTTACCTTAGGTAATACTAGATCAAAAGACTCATAAAAACCTGTGGTCACAGTAATAAAAGTCAAAATTCATTTTGATCTTCCATAGTTTATTCACAGACAGGTTTTTAGAATACATGTTCACTTAAATCTTTGCATAAGTTGATAACTCAGCTTATTTGAGCCTCATTATAACTTAAAACACCATATTCAGTGCATAAATTCAGACCCAAGTTCATATAAGTCAAATCTAAATGTTTCAATAAAAAGTCAAAAAAGACCAATTTGTCAAAATGGATAGGTTTTCTTAG
Organism: Artemisia argyi; assembly: GCA_030686995.1. NCBI lineage: Eukaryota > Viridiplantae > Streptophyta > Magnoliopsida > Asterales > Asteraceae > Artemisia > Artemisia argyi. The sequence continues at coordinate 108,957,488 of CM060690.1, read as the reverse complement.
CAATCCATAGAGCTTAATACAGTTTGGAAATATAAAGTTCTTGTAGTTCTGAAAAGAAAATTGGGTTTTCAAACTTGTTTGCTCATTGAATTGTAAGCTCAAAGTTGCCTGGGTGAGATTTCACCTCCCCTGCACCAGGCTTATCCACTCACTTTCATAAGCTCACCCATAGCTTATTAGTGAGACCCAGGATTGGTTCCTTGGCTTTTTGAGAAGCTCACATAGCTGACTCAATAATCCAGTGCTTATTTTGGGCCATAGAACCTTTGCTCTTAGCTTATATTGGTCTAGTAGTTACCCTGACCTCAGGTTCCATACTGAGTGGTCAGTGCAAACCACCCAACTTCACAAGCTCATACCAATCTTAAAATTGGACCCCAGGCCTAGCTTATTGACTTATTGGGAAGCTTAACCACCCAACTCAAGGTTCCAAAGCTTAATTTGCCTTTTCTAGCTTATACAATAGGGCTGCAGGTAGCTTTTAGATTTGTCCATTTCATTAAGTATGCTGAGTCTTCAGTGTACTTAAGCTTTTTCTCAAGCTTCTCAGAAGCTCATGAGTGGATGTAACACCTAAAATCCGAGAACATGTGAAAAGACCAAATTGCCCTTACAAATTTGAAATTTAATTAAAAGCTTATAAAGTCTCCAAATAAATCCCAAACTTCAAACAATGCACAAGTTATGTATCCAAATAATTTTAACTATTACATTTAACATTTATACAAGTGGTAAAATTACCAAAATACCCCTACAAGAGCCGAATGAGATAAAATGAATTTTAAGGAGATTTAATTTGATTTAAATTGTGCAAAATAAGGAAAATAATCACCAAAGATATTTTGTCAACCAAAAATTTCGAAATTTCTGGTCCTTTCCCCCCTTATACCACACGGCATTCCACTTTAAAAAGTCAATCCATATCTTTTCTCCTAAACCCTAATTGCCGACCTAAAATAAACACACAAAGAAATTCTCACAGCCTCCATTCGACTCTCCCATCACTCTCAAGCATTTTTCTTTGATTCATCAACATCCTAAGAAGCCAAGAAAAATCCCATTCGAATTGTTGAAGCCTTACACGATCATAGCATTTGTTTTCCTTTGTCGAGCCCTAGAAAAGAGGTAAAATGTTTCTGCTTCAATCGACCACTATATAATTCATCTATCATTTTTCTGATGTTCCTTACATGTAATAAGACCCACGAAAATTGGTTTCAAGGTTGCTAGGCCTTTGGTGAAGTCGTGACAATTTTTGGAGTGTTTTGGCCAATCGAGTATACATCTGATCGAACTGCTGTTTCCACACGTTCCAAAATTGATTTGGTATTTTTTTCAGACCCTTTATACCTTATAAACATCAAATAAATTGTTGGATTCGACCCATGCATGCTCGACATCCCTTTCGTGATTTAAAACCCTAAAAACGAGTGTAATTGTGTAATATACCTTCCGATCCATAACAATTCCTAATAAAATTTATTTACACTTGTTATAATGTAATATGATCTGGAAAATTATTGGAAGAATTATCATGGCTTGAATCATGTGTTTTCGAATTATTTTGGTTTATCGATTTTTAAATAAAACGTGTATAAATAAAAGGGAAAAATCCATACGATTTGATTTTATGAATTAGGGCTTGTTTTTGTAATGATTAATGATCTTTAATGTGCTGGAAATGATTAAAAATGGATTAGGTTTGATTAGGGTTTTTAATTCCATGATTTTATGTCATGCGATTTGTGTTAAAAGGTTTTGGGTGAGTTTTGTAAACTTTGAAACTTAAAGGTTGATTCTGGAACTTTATTTGGGCTGTATACTATTCGACAAAAATATAAGATGAGGGTGCTATGTGTAAGTTTTGCATTTAAATGGATTAAAATGTATTTAATGATTAATTAGGGTTTGTTTTGAAAATAATTAAAGTAGAGGGACTAAAAGTGTAATTTCTGGAAACTTGGGACTGATTTGAGTAATAAAATATATTCACTGGGTTTTGTGCTAATTTGGTAATTTAATGGCTTAATATGTAATTATAGATAATTAAAAGTTGTAATTGTAAATTAAAGGGGTAAATATGTAACTTTGATAACTTGAAGGACTTAAAGTGTAAATTGTGAATACTTGAAGGTATATCCGTATAACATGATAAAATAAGGGATCATTATGTAAAATGGATAAGTTAAGGGTTTAAAGTGTAACTTTGAATACTAAAAGGTTTAAAGTGTAATTTTGGAAATATAAGGGTGTAAAAGGTAAAGTTATGAAACCCTAAGGACCAAATGTGTAAATACGTTAAAAGATACTTTGATTCCATTAATAATGACTCAACTTTCTAATTATGGAAACTTTCTAAAAGTGGAAACTTACTATTTATGGAAACCTGCTAAAAGTGGAAAGTCACTTTAAATGGAAAGTTACTAAAACTGGAAAGCCGACTAAAATGAGAAATCTGAATTGAATAAGTTATTAATAATAAGCCGATCATTAATTCGTGTAGATTCGTTGAAGAAGGAGTGTTTCCATATGCTTACGTATGTTATGATTTCGATGGCGATTGAGGTACAGATATTCTGACCTTTCTCAAAAGGTTTCTCATGATCTCTTTCATATTCTGATCCGTTAGTTCCCGAATTGATGCCATTGCTATGATCCCCTTTACTTGAACTTTCTCTGTTGATCCCACTTGATATGACCTCCGTTATGAAACCATGCTATGAAAACCTTTTAATTATGCCATGGAAATGTTTTGAGAAGAACCGATTTGAAAAGATGTTTATAAATGATGCTAAATTTCTTTTTTAAAGAAAGGTTATTTAACTTTCATGAACCCTATATTTTGAAAGACCATTTTTATGAAAACTGTTTTAAAAGATTATTTAAAATGGACTTCTAATAGAAACTTTTGAAACGGACTTTTGAACTGAACCATGAATTGATTTTTGAATATGAACCTTGACCTGATAAACTCTGATTGGACCTTGAATACTATTTCTGATATGAACCCTTTGTTATGAACTGCTATTATGAACCTTTGATATGATTCTGAGATACACCTTTGCTATATGACCTTTTGCATGACTTTGAGACCTGACTCTTAGTTTGATACCCGAGCCATTTATGTTTCTCCTACCTATGGAGGTACCATAGGCATGTCTGTGATGCACCACTGGCATGACTCATGTGTGGGTGAGTGATTTCTCACGCCGTCCCTTTTTATGATTACTATTATGGCCATTATGACTTTGAGTATATGACTTTGAGATTGACTTTGAGTAAGGGGCGTATGGGTTGCAATCCTAGACATGTATGCTAAGTGGATTTAACTATGACTTTGAGTTGACTTTGAGGTGATTGGTACTGTGTGCTATACATGCCCTTCACAACCCCTGGGAGCTGATCACTCCACCCTTATGATACATGAGGACACCCCTCATATTATCTGGTTGCCTGAGAGGTATCCCCTCTGATTGTGAGATTATGAATTGAAGGCTTATGACTTTGAGATATGACTTTGAGTTTTGGGCTTGTGGTAGATGACTATCCTTTCTTCTTTATATTCTATTACTCTTTTATCTATTCCTTATTCTATTTCCCCAATGCACTATATTTCAGTTCTGTTTCATTATCATTGCTTTGTATATGTATCTGTTCACTGGGCTTTTTAAGCTCAGCCGCATTTCCTTTTCCTGCGGCAGGTTTTAGTAGAAAGCTGGGTTATGGGAAGAGAGTGTGACTGGACTTAGAAGACTATGCTTTGGACTAGAGACGATTAGATGAAGTTTCACTTTATTAGACATAGTATTTATTGTTTTGTAACCTTGTAGTTTCAGATTTTCATTTGTAACCCTGAATTTCGTTGTATGTATGAATCATATGCTTGTGTTTGTTCTGATATGTCACTGTAATGTAATACTTCTACCCTTATCGGGTTGGGGTGTTACAGTGGATCATATCCCTTGAGCTTTAGCTTTTTGAAAAGCCCTCCAACTCAGCTTTCTATATCAACCTTCATTTTGAGCTTATTAGCTTATTTCATGAGCTTATTTTGCCCATAAAGGTGACTGTAAAGAGTCTTTGGTTGACTGTGAGATTTGGAATTGCTTATTTGAGATTATAGCTTTTTCTTGTAGCTTATTTAGTTAATTTAGGTTACATTAGGTATAATTCAATAGATTATAGCTTATTTAACTATTGGTAGCTTGTTTGTAGCTTTTAGCTTTTTAAAAATCCAAATTTGGCTTAATAAGCCATCTGTTGAGCTAATAAGCTCTTACAGAGCTTATTTGTGTAAAATAAAAAAGTTGTGTTTTTTAAAGTTGCTTATTTTTACTTGTTAAGCAGTTTTGCAAAAAGAAAATCAAAAAAATAAAAAGTTTCAAAAAAATTGGGTGTGTGTGGAGTCGAACTTGGGAGCTCTCGGATAGTAACATGCATAATAACACACACCCCTTCCATATGCTCTGGGGCACCAGTTCCGTTTAAGTCTCCTCACTCAATATACTTAAGGTGGTTTTTGAGTAATAAGCTTAAATAAGCTGTTTTGCTTATAACAGCTTATTTGAATAAGCTGCTGGACCCAATTTATTTTTCCTAGGTTTTTCATTAGTAAAACTACTTTCTGTGATTTTTTCATAATTTTTACAGTTCAAATAATATTTATTTTAATTAATACTAGTTTAATTAATAATTAGGTAATATTAGGTAATTAAATAGTTTTAATAATTTTTATTTAATAGTAGTATCTTTTTATATTTTTTTTAAGATTTATAAACCATTAGGTATTTTTAGAAAATATTTTTCTGATTGCTACTGTTCATTTCCTATTTTCCTTAATTAAATTTAGTTAATTAGATTTTAATTAATAAATAAGTAATTAATTAGTAAATTAGCTTAAATATAATTTTTAGAATAATTTTATAATTTTTTAGGATTCCTGTGATGGTTAATTAGTTTTATAAATTTTTCCATAATTTTCTAAGTTATTTTAGTATTATTGGTAATTTAAAATAATTTAAATAGTTTAATTAAATTAATTAGTAATTAATTAAAAGAAAACTCATAAAATGACAAAAATATTTATTTTTATTTTTTATACTTTCTTCAAGTTCATTTTAAGTTTTAGAAAATAGTTTTGCAAATTTTTAGTTTAATTTGTAGTATTTATCATTTTTAGGTTAATTTAAATTAGTTTTAATTAAATAGTTAAATAGTTTTTAATTAAATAATTAATAATAAATAATAAAATAATCAAAAAAATAATTTTCTTTTTAATTTAATTTTCTTTTAAGTTTAAATTTGTAAAAGTTTCATTTTTAACCCCTGTAGTTTATTTTTCCTTAAAACTCACCTTTTTCTCAGTACGCATACGTATTTGTTTACATTTCAGTTTACGTATATACATAGCTGTTTACTGTGCTTGTTTTATATTATTATCCAAATAATATCAGTAGTGTAAATCAAACCCACTTCATTTTTGGTTACTGTCCTCAGTATCATTTATTCCCGAAAACGTTTACAAATACAATTTCAATCTCGTTGGGACTTAACGACCCGGGGATTTCCCTGTACTTCCACGGATTTTAATACTTGACTTTTTCTCCCAGGTGGACCTATCAACTGCACACGCTTGACTGGTTGGTTTGGGAGGAGTCACTGTTTGTATGCTACTGTTTATAAACCTTCATTTTTGCCAAGAATGCTATGTCAAATACTTGTATACAGTTATATGAAGTACATATGTCTTGTCCTTTTATTTTTATTTTTAAAAAAATAAAGTTATAATGATATTTGATGCATAATATATATTAGTCTTGCCCTTGTATTTTTTTTTATAAATTATAACGATTTCTTATTAATTTGTCCATAAAACTTAGTTCTTTGTATAAATCAAATAGATATTTTGAACGACGAAGAAACATTGCTCAAAAAAATATTTATTATCACAATCGTATAATGAAAAACATTGTCATTAGTTAAAAAGTTGAAATACATCACATGTAATTCTTGATGTCCGTAAATTTATTGTCAAAAAGAAAATAATAAATTATAATACATAATTCACCAGATCATTTTATTCAATGGTACCCGCCGTCGCAACGCGCGGGTACCCTGCTAGTATAAATAAACTACGATGTGTAAAATTTCACCACATCACTTATAACGATAATTCTGGATATTTTTTTCATACTTTTCATAACTTCAGATATAACGGTAATAGTGAAAGTAGTAAACACACGAAAAAAAATACTTTTCATAACTTCAGATTATACAATATGTACTTTCACTCCATTGCATTGTGTAATTTCCCGACCTAACCAAATATAATGAATTTACATACTCGAACACAGGTATCGCAAGGAAACACACTTTGCCTTAAAGCAACTAACCACGAACATTAATATATAGGGTAGGCTAAGGTTTAAGGTGTAACGAAACAATTAACAAGGGTGTGTGAAACGAAAGGAATGGTTCTAAGGGTTTTTCTATGGGTATCTTACTCTAAAAATGAGAGTAACAAAGGGTTTTACACAGGGGTTAACTAACCAGTGTAGTTAGTTAATAAACATAACATATTAAGGGCTATGTGGTGTAATCCTAGAAATTTACCGAGTTAGAAAGGTCATTCCTATTATAACAATTACGCTCATTATGGTGGACTCAAATAGTATGCGAGCCAAGTTCTAAAGTTTACTAGTCACATGCACAAAAAATATTTTAGCAAATAAAGTTATGTGTGCGGTTATGCAACTTAGATTTAACAAAAACATGCTAAAAATTATTCATTTTGATATATTAAGTATAAATTAAGCATATTTTTTAAAATTTTAGGACAAGTAAGCGTTCTAATTCTCCATCCCCCTACTTAAGTTGAACAACGTCATCGTTGTTTCTAATAAAGATTAAAAACATGAAATAAAAAGAATTAGAACGGGAAACTCCCCTGCGATTTGCTCGGTATGATCCTCCATTATGTGTTTGTAAGCAAAATCTACTTTCTTGTGGGCGAAAAGGCATTTATCCCTCCATGAATGACGTCTCCACAAAAAGTACAGAAACGTATATATACCTTTGTTCAAATAACACACTTGTATTAAGAAAGTAACTACTTGCACGTAATTCATTAGTAGTTAGCGAAAACAAAACCTAAAAATTAAAATTAAAATTTGGAAATCATCAGGTCAGTCGATACGCCTCATCCATTAGATTGGATGCGCCGTATGCAGCCTGGAATAAGTACGAATCAGAGAATCAGATGCGTCACATCCTTAACCAGGGATGCGCCGCATTAAATAAACTGATAGGGTGTTTTAAAGTATGAAAATAAAAGAAAATGCAGAAAATAAAAGATATGATCTGTTCAATTGATACGTCACATCTATAGGATGAGATGCGCTGCTCTACTGTAGATGTGACAGACTCGACACAGAAAAATAGTAAATAATAAATCCGGGTTGTCTCCCCGGTGAGCACTTTTCTTTATTCCAGAGTCTTCTAGTTAGACTCACGTTCAGCTCCTATTTTGTTCTTGTGACGTCCCATCCTTCGTGTTTCATGCGAAAGATGTTCCCATAAAATTGTGCAATGTTTTCCTAGGATCGAGTTAATTGTTCGCACTTCATGGCCTTGATTGCCACGTACTCTTCATATGGTCCCAAAGAGTATTTTAGGACTTCAAATTTTTCAAGGATCATAAAAGGCGGATTACGGTAGGCGATCCCAAGTAGTTGACACTTCCTATTAGTGAATTCTTCTTCTTCTTCGTTATCAACAAATTTAGAGCAATCATCCTTATTCAAATAGTCATCGAGCTCATTTTCCTTCAGATATTCATCGGGATTTTCTTGAGCTTTGATGTGGGGATAACAATAATCTTTACCATTGACGGACTGATAGTAATCTTGGATTTCGTCCCATTTTCTTTTTAATTCCCATTGCAATCTCCTACTAAGCTTCGTGTAATCATCGAATTCTCTGTGCACCCACTCCCAGAAAGTGGTATTCGATGCTCCTTTGACTTCTTTCAAAATGTATTTAGCGGTAAGTAGAGTGTCGATCACTAAGAGTGGAACGTAAAGCTTTATTTGTCTATCAGTATTTTAATATCCTAAGTTAGTTTTACAATCTAATCTAACGCAAGGGGGGGTTTAGTTTGAGATACTGGCACAGTTTTGGTTTTATTAAACAGTAAATTAAACTAATGAGAACGAATCAGCAAATAGCAACACGTACACAGATAGATAATAGAGATTATAAGAAGACCTGTCCTGATAATTAAGTAGCTTGTCACTTGTTTTATTGCTATTTTTATATGAAGTGTATCGTAATCTATTCTCTCTCGTTGGATCGCAATATATCAGCGAGTAAACCCTTAATGATCACTTATGTCTATCCTACTTATCCAAAGACGTTCGATTAAATAGGCGAGGGGCAGATATGGCAGTCCACGGGCTCAGCTAGACACAGAGGTTATCAAAGCACTAATATAAGTCACCAAAAACATCAACATATAAACTTTAATTAATGGGAAAACAATATTGAGGGGAGTGTACGATGTTTCGTAGTCACATATCACAAGCCCATCAATCCTGATGAATTAAAGCATACTATTACAATAAAACAAAACTACTTAATGAATTAAATACATGCAAGACCTTCTTACAGCTCTAATATCTTTGTTTGGAGTGTGTCTTGTGAAGCTTATTCGACTGAATTCGTCTTCTTAGGGTTATGTTGCACACGAAATTCGTAACAGTCTTGTGGTATTTATAATTTCTGTCGGAGGGTTCGATGCGGCGCATTGAGTAACGAGATGCGGCGCATTGACTTAACTTTGTGTTGGGTCCAAGATTAATATATTCTAGAATATTCGTACACTGCCTTTAGATGCAGCGTAACTTGATTCATGTATGCGGCGCATGTCCTTTAGCGTCTTGGATTATATCTGGTGAAGTCTTGATAATGATACGCCATATGTTAGAAATATGATGCGGCGTATCTGGAGTAGAACAAGTTTGATCTTCTTCATTGACCAAAGTTTCATATGCGGCGCATGCTAGAATTGCATGCAGCGCATTCTTCAGAGTCAGACAATGGTTTTTGAATTCATCTAAGTATAATATTGCGGCGTATCTATTGAGAGAGATACGGCGCATCTTCTGGGTTTCTAGACTTTTGATATCTTGCTGGTTTTGCTCCATATTTCGTCCAAAATCGTTAAGTTTCACCAATTGCTTGTTTTTACATAAGAATTACTAAAGTAAATAATTAAGTATCGATTTTCATAAATAATATAATAAAACAAGTCAAATAAATAAGATAAATGATGTCAATAAAATGCACTTATTTGAGTTCATCAATTCCTGAAAATTTAAAATTTAGAAAATTTTCGAAAATATAAGATTTCCGGCAGAAAATCAAAACCTGGAAAATTGTGCAGATACAGTACCTGACGCCGTCAGGTTGTAAGGCCTGACGCCGTCAGGAATGATCTAACATAATTTTTATATTTTGTTTCGGGAAAATTTCTGGAAAAATTTGAGGTTTAGAACCTGGAAAATCTGCAGAACATTCATTGTGACTCGATACAAGCATTTGGACTCGAACAAACACACTATTATATATGCTAAATTAATCTTAGTTATTATTCATGTCAAATATGTTCTTAAAAACAAATATGATCTTCCCTACACTTATCTTTTTGTGAAATACCTTTATATGTAATTGATGCGATGTTAAAAACAAAATAAAGCATTTTCACAAAATATTTAAGACATGAATAATAAACAAAGAAAAATGGAGTATATATATGGAATAAAATTAAAACAAACAAGCAAACATTAAAAGCTTGGGTTGCCTCTCAAGAAGTGCTTTTCTTTATTAACGAGTCTTGTAGCTAGACTCAAAGTCACGTCCTACCTTGTATCACTAATGCTCACATACCCGAGTTGTAACACCCGGTACTTTTCTTAAACCTATTTTACGTGACAAAACATTTACTTTTGAATTTCGTCAACTCTTGAACTTCTTTAAACTTGTTTGGGTTAGAAAAACTGTGAATATCTTGTTTAACGTGAGCGTTGTTCCTTTATCGAATCGGCACAACCTAGAAAACTCGAATCGTATTGCATTTGCCAAATTATTTGAATTATTTTGTGTTTGAGAAAAACTATGAAGTTTATGCTTGATTTTATTGAAAAAATTATTTCGTGAACAATGGCGCAAGTTTCGTAATTTTTCAAGTTCGTTTGCTATGTCGTTTGGACCCCGAAGCGTTTATCGTGAGAAGTTTATTATGTTGGCAGTTTTGGTCCCTTAACTTACTTTTTATTTCACACCTTACACTTCCATTAATAACATTTCTACCCTATACTTTTTAAATATAAATACCCCCATTTTATTTATTCGTCCATTAATAAACACACACACACACACACCACCCACTTCTTCTCCCTCCTCTCTCTCTCTCTCGTTTGCCGGCGACTCACCGGAACCAAATCCGGTCATCGGAATATTTTTCCGGCCACCCCTTTTTCTCACACCAACTTGTAGATCGTAATATCCCCGTCACATTCGTACCACTCACAACCCCATACACCCTCCTGTACGCTCCCACGCGCCACCACAGTGCGCTGCCACCACCGCCGCTGCCACTCCGCCACTTTTCTCTCTTGGTATAGCCTCCACGCACCCCTTTTCTTTTTTTTTATTAATATTTTTGAAACCCTAGTTTTATAAAAGATATTTTATAAATGTTTTTTTTGTTATTAAACCTTTTACTAAAATCATTCCAAACTCGTGTGGATTTGCTTACTCAGTCGCGACTCGGTCCGACTCACCAAGTCAACTCAGTGACCCGGTGAGGTTTTTGACGTTTTTGTTGTGTTTTTGGTTTATGATGACGAGGGATATATTATTTTTGGTGTTTGATTGTTTTTTAGGGTCCATTTGGCTATGGTTGTTCTCGGCAGTAAACTCACCACACCACCGACACTTGTGTGGTGGCGTGGGTGAGTAATTGGTGCTGTCCTTATTGATGTTTGTGGCTAGGATTTAGGATACATAGATTGAGGTTGTGTTCGGATTTGGTTTTGTGGTTAAGCCGAGAGATTCAAGACTCGGATTTGGTCGAATGATTTTGGATATGGAGTTGTGTTTGGGTTATCTTGGTCTCGGGTTCGAGTCGTGACTCGTCTCGAGTCACGACAAGACTTATTTAGTGTTTTGGTATATTTGTTTGATAGTTAGTTTGGTTTGGTCATGATACGGTTTCGGCGACTATATTTGGTATGGGATAACGTAACAAATAATATAAACTTGACTAAAAATTATGAAACAATAAAAAGAGTTTGGTTATAGTTATGCGGTTGTGACATCGGACTTGGATCCGGATATTTATATTGTGACATTATTTGTGATGGACAAGGATTGGACGTATCGGATTTGCGGTGTGGTTATTTGGACTATATGGACCCTTTAGTACGAATAATACGAAATGGTCGATAAATCTAAACAACTAACATTAAAGTGAATGATATGTCCAATTGTATATAATAACTTGTGACATTTAGCGATAAGTAGGATATATTTTAGAGTCGTTGACTCGCGAAAATATTTTATAAACGGGCAGGTCATGTCGAAATTTCGTAAAATTCTTTATAAACTTTAATTATTTTACGAAACTTTATTATTTCAAAACCCTTTTCATTTCAATCTTACTTTGGTAAAATGGGTAAATCTGAGACTTGTTGTTAGCGTGTGTTATCTATTTAAGTGTATTTTTCATTTCATTTCTTTCTTTTCATTTCTTTTCGACGATTTTCTTCAAGGAGTTCTTTCATCTACTTTCTTCTCTTTTGGGTTTTCGTTCGTTTTCGCCGACGTATTCATTTTCTAACTTTCTTGTCGTCCACACGAGATTACAAATGTTTACTTCTTTTAACGACATTGAAAACTAAACCTTTTCATATTAACACGGGTATTCGACGAACGTTACCTTATATATTACTTGAGTATTATTTATGATATAAATCACTCGTTAGGTTATGCCGATCCAGTTTCGTTGTACTTGTACTGTTTGATGTCGTGTGACTATACTTTTGATGGTGTTGTGCTCTCCTACTTTGATGCCATTGTGTTGACTAGTTGATGCTAGTCGTTATATCTTGCATTGCTGCATACTCAGGTGAGTTTATATCCCCACTTTTATCTATTTTAATTGTTTTGCAAACTACTTGGGGTAAGATACATGCTCTATTTTTGCTATGATCACAATGGTTTGAAAACTGTTTATGAAACTAAAAACTAATATTTTCTGGTATTGTGAGTGAAGCAGTAGCCATTTTGATAAGCACTAAGTACGATTTTTCCACTATTAAGTACCTCAGATCATGAGCCATTAATCACTTGCGAGGGATACTTGCGAGTGAGCGCGAATATAGGGATATAGGCCTATAGGAATTGACCCTCCCACTCCTTTTGCTAGATAAGCAATTTGGCGTTGGGGGCATTTGTTATATTATGAAATTCCGAGGTTATTGTCGACTTATGGTGTTTGTTAACGCTTTGGTCTCATGAGCTTCGTACAGTGGGCGTATAACAACGTAGCCCCGTGGTATTTTCGGGCGTATAACAACGTAGCCCCTTTATCTTAAAATTTGGAATATTGTGATCAACTACTTTACTTTAAACCTATGGATTCACTCAACCTTTGTGTTGACTTTAGCATTTTTATGTCAGGTGTTAGATACTGCCGCTGTATATTTTACTTGGAGGAGCTTGGCGAAGGGCATGGCTTGGTTATAGAAGACTCCGAAAACCGTTTGGGACTGATTTAAATCTAATTTTGAACTATAGCTTCCGCACTATTTTTAACTAATGTAGATTGAATGTTTTCAATTTTAAATTTTCTTCTAAAATGGTTTGTGTAAAACCGTTCTTTGTACTTCTTGTTTTGATAACAATCGAGTAGCACCCCAGACTTGTATGCTTCCGCTGATCCGGTTTTCGGGGTGTCACAGAATGATATCAGAGCCATGGTTATAGAGAACTGGTATTTTCAAAAACCCAGACTATAACTATTTTTCCTATGACCAGAACGTGCCTTCCTGCCAAGTCGATGCCTCGCGTTTGATTATAATTGATGATGTAATTGATGTCATACTTGATAGCATGTTTGATGAGATATTTAATGAGATACGAGGTATGATATTTAACGATTTGAACTCACCCCACTTTTACTATTCACTATGAGTATTTTTCATATACTTATGTTGGTAAATTCATTATTGATTTCGAGTTTGGATACTCGTCATGGTTTTCTAAACGGTTTTGAAAGCGAGGGACGTGGTACTAGTATAACTAAGCTGAGTATACCGAAATTCATTGATCCTCGGTTGGGAGTAGATTGACCACCTATGATCAACCATGGATAGTGGGGACGTGACTTGATCACTTACGTCTCACAAATGAATTTTGCGATACCAAGAGTAGTTATAACAGGATTATGTTTCGGGAAGATTTTCGATTTTGAAATTTTGGAAAATGGTGAATTTTTGCATATGAGCACGACACACTGGCATCACGAAACTTCACGAATTGAATGACACTTTGAATCATTATGCGCTTTCTGCCTCTATGGAACTTTTGTTCGTCGTCATCTGATTTTGCTCGCACCAGGCCAGGTGAGACCCGATCGGCCAACGTTTTGAATTCGAGCTGATTATTTTTTTAACTCGATTGATGTCGTAATAAACACATTTGAGTTTGTTAGAGCGTTTGTATTTAGTTTTGGCTTTGTTGAATTTGGATTTCTTGATCCCGTAAATTTTGAGCCTCGTTTGGAAAATTGTTTCTATAATCTTTTTAGGGGTATGTTACAGCCCTCACTACCCAAACCTTACACTCTGTTGATGAACCGGGTTAGATCACTCGTCATTTAAGTGCGATCATTTTGTAACACTTGTAAGATGAACCTTTTGATGGAAGTGAACAACGAAAGGATCGATGAATTCTTGGCAAGGTCTAGAAAACATGCGATAGGTTGAATTGTAACCTAGCAGAAGTTTTAGGAACTATGTAGAAATTTGAGCTACTATTTTAAGGAAGGATACCTAACCCTTCACTTATCTCTTGGGAATACCAGATACCCACATCATTACTTCCTTTATAAAACAATAAACTGCGATACATTATTTTACAAAGTACATATGTAAATGATACAATGTTTTGAAAACATTATTTCTGGAAAACTACTTTTGGCCATCCTATTTTGGGAACACAATTTTGACACACTATTCGAAATACTATTTTGAACGGTAAACATTGGTTTCACTATTTTGAAAATGTGTTATATTGATATACTACTTGAAAACTCTTTTAGGGGTATGTTACTTTGGGTACGCTGATTTGACAAACTATTTTGGTTACTATTTTGGATAGTCAACGTTTGTTTCACTATTTAGAAAATGAATCGTATCGGTATACTAATTTGAAAAATTGTTTGAGATACATTATTGATGCACTCTACTTATAACTAATTGGGAACACTCTTTTGGGCACTCAATTTTGAAAATACACTACTTTGGCATACTATTTTAAATGTTGTCTTGGGCAGTTAACTTTGGTTTCGCTGTTTTAAAGGTCTTTGGACACACTATTGTGAGCCCTCTATTTTGGAATGCACTATTTTGAATGTATTATTTTGAAAACCCTATTCTTGGAATACTATTCGAAAGCAACTTTGAAAACATGAATTCTCTGGTATTGCCATAGGCCATTAGGTCATATGCTTTGTTTTCCCCGGAACCCTCGATTTGTGAGAGACTAGAATACATCGCACTATAAGCCGTCGAGTTGGATGACATTGTTGATTTCCTTAGAAAACAACCCGTCGATTAAAATAGACACGACAATGGTTTAGTCGCATAAGTTGGACCTTGGAGACTGTAAACAAGATAATAGTGCTCATGAGGAAACAATAACCTTAAGTTTATAAGTAAGAGTTACTTGTAACGACCATGATAGAGGTTTGACCTAGAATTTGTGTTTCGAAGCTGATATGGATTTAGAAATCTGATTGGTCAAGACCTTGAACAGACTATGGGTCATAAACCGTTTATCTCAATAGACCATTAACCGTTTCAAACCTTTACGCTTTAACAAGGGATCCACGTCATTTACCCTTTTTCCTCTACTCTGTTACCACTATTTTGGCTAGTTAAAACAAGCGTTTTATGGTATATTAAAACTACTAATTTTACTTACACATTATCTATGTGTTTGCAATTTTCACTATGACTCGGTTTCACTAATCTTCGTTAAACTATTTTCAATACTTGCGCTTTTACCTCGCTTTACCTACTCAACTTTTTCTGTGTTTAAACTTTACACTTTAACCATGGGCCCATAACCCACAAGTCGTTAGACATAGCCCACTCATTAGCATTGTTTATCCTTTTTCGCATCCTAAGCATGTTTCACTTTTAAACACGATTGTTTTAAAAATCACCACTAATGGGGCGTATTAGCCATAAAATAAATAATTTCAAACCCTTATTTTGATAAACTCGTTTTACTTTAGTTATTTACGCACTTAAGGAATATCGTTCTGTCTCGACTTTACGAACCATCGTATTTCAACTACGTCTATACTTTCACTATTTTTAAACATTTAGTAATCAAAGTTTCAAATGCTATTATGATATTTATAAATACCATAACCCATTCATCTTATCATTATTTCACTTTAAATCTCTTTACCCTAAAACGATTATATCCAAGTTTTCCATGAGTAATTAACCCATTTACTATGTCATTCCACATTCCATTATTATTTTCCACTACGCACACATTATTTCCAATTATTTTACCAACCGTTTTGAGGTCAACCCATAAATGCTTTACTACTATATGTTGGAAACAAAAATTTGATCCTACCACTATTTTATCTATGTATTCTAATAAAACACACTTTTGTACCATCCAATGAAGCTGAATAAAATTCAATGCGCTGATGTGTCCTTCCTTTTATAGAGCTTTTGTACAAGTTTTCAATGCAATACTTTTTATACAGGATAGAAAGTAAACATAAATCCCACACACGCTCCTCTTTGGCTTATTTTTGTAAAGTATTGAAAGGCATTAATTCATCCATTCAAATTGAAGAGGAGCGTCAGTTACCCTTCTTTTGCAATTGCCAGATCCACACCAAACAATTGAATTCATTCTATAACTATTACCTGTTCAAAATCACTAAACAAAAATACGGTTCAATAATTCGCATCTTTGTATTCCTCCATTCGAGACCATCATAGTTCTTTTCTTGCTATCCATGTCAAAAAATTGTAAATGATCTTGATTTCAGTGGAATTCTATTTTGGGTTTATATCTCAATGACATACGCTACACAATTTGTAAGTTTTTTTATTTGGTTATTTTTATTTTGTTCTAATCCATTATAATCTGTATGATAGTTTATTTATAAAAAAAAATTGAAGTCTAAGGCATGAATTTCGGTTGTGATTCTAACTGTGTTCTGATTGTATTAGTTTTCCTCTTCTTCTGAATTGATTTCTTTATGTATATTTTGTCATTTTGAATTGAATTTCTTCTTTTGTTTGTTGTTTTGATTGCAGACATGCTATACATTTAGTCCAAACCTTCAAGAATTTCGTAAATGTTTCAGGTTGTTTTATTACCATGATTTGTTTCTTTATTCAATGCATTTATTTTTTATATGTGTTGGTTTCTAAATTATGATTTCTTTTTTTTTATTGATGAGATCTTATGCATGTTTAGTGTTTGATGATATGTCTATGAACACAATGTGTTTATGATTAGTTTAATTGGGTTTTAAATGTATCAAGTTACGAGTACACATTCTTCGTACTAGGATAATATGAAGAATTCGTTAATAGTTGCATTTAATTATTTTTAGTGCTTTCAAATGTGGCATGCAGAGAGCAGCATTGGATACAGAAATTCAACGACCTTTATATTCTGAAATCTGTTCCAACAGGGATTGTCCTATTTGTTTGGAAGAGTTTCGAGTTGGGCAAGAGGTATTATTTTGTTTTTTGTTTTCGTTTTTATAAACGGCTTATTACAATTAATAGTACCTGCCCCTTCGATTAAAATACTATTGCTTTGCAGGTCCGTGGCTTTCCTTGTGCTTGTGTAAATGTCATTTGTACGGCAAAAACAGAGCACATGATGATTGCTTATAACCAAGAGATGATGTTGTACATGATGAATCATCCGTTGAATTAGCGGGTTTGCAAGATTTGAGTTAGGTGCTTCCTAGAGTTATGCTTACAAGTTATTCCATGAAAATGTTAGTGACCATACATTGGGTATGTAATTATTTATTGTGGTTAATTCTAATCTTCTTGCATTGTGGTTAACTCAAATTAAAATATATATATATATATATATATATATATATATATATATATATATATATATATATATATATATATATATATATATATATATATATATTCATTTATTAAGTAGTTGAGCTGCAACAGAAATGATTTGTATGAAGTGCTTGAACGTTCAGCCATGGACAAAATTTTTTACACCATTTGTATGAACTGCTTGAACATTCAGCCAATTCTTCGTGACATTGTTGTTAACTTCACAGGTTATACTTGGTGATGAAGATGAAGTTAGGTGTAAATTCGTGGCCTTGATCAAGGATGATAAGATTGATGATTTTGTTATTCATAGAAAGGTCCATTGCGTGCTGCTCTTTGATGTTGTTAAAAAGGATGATTTATCCAATTTTGGGCTTTAGAAGTAGATATTGTTGTTAACTTCACATGTTAGTTTATATGATGTGCTTAAATTGTAATATATGATTTAAAAATTTCATTTGATTATAATATTGATGATTATCTATTGATCTATTTATGCAGGTGGGATGTATAAAGGTGTATCTAATGGAAAACAATGTGACTTGCCTAATATTGCTCATGTTTAAGCGGGATTAGCGGAATTGGAGATGTGGTGTGGCCATTGAAATATGTTACTAACACTAAACCTAACGTAATTTGAGGTTAATCAACTAAGACCTGAATGAAAGATCATAAAAACTATAAATTTGTAAAGTGCTTATATTGTTTATAAAAATGATTCTTGAATTAAATTTTAAAACATTTCCGGTTATGTTATTATTGTTGTGATCACATTTTGTAGGCATTGCTATACAAGGGGATTTGTTTTCGTGGTTCTACTCTTACTGATCATGTTTTGTTGTTCAAGTACATTCTACATGTGCACCTGTTACTTTTTGTAGGTATTCCTCGGCCTGTTACTTAAGCCGTAATTCTTAACTCAAGTATGTTGCTAAGATTGTTCTTACAACAATTAGCTCATACATCGATCTAATATAATTTTTCAGCCATTTAGAATTCACAGATTTATATTTCGTGCATTAGAGATCTAACGGAATCTTCCATCTTCAGGTGACTATAAAGAAGTTGATAGCAAATCAATGACGTATAATTTCCTAGAATCAAAGCAAGATGACATCTATTTTGAAACTAGGAAAAGGCTAATCTTTAGTTGAACAGAAGGCATTGAGGTTATGATCTGATTTTGAGTCAAATTCAAGTGGCATATGCTTTACTACAAATAAAGTTACTAGCCACAAGGTAAGTATTAAGGTTCTTATTAGTGAATCTGATTTACTACAAATAAAAGAGACTTCAACATTTAAAATAAAGGAGAATTGGTATGTGTTCATGGGTAGAGCCGTAGAACCGAAGAAATCAAGGATTTCATTGCACATATCTTATGGTAACGTGATCTGAACATTTACATTGATATATTTGACAAGAAGTTTATCTTTTATTTGCCTTGATGCATTTTTATCAAAATTACGTGTATTGGAGTCTGTTAGGTTCTCATTTTATTTTCTCATTTTCTTCATGTGGTACAGAGCACGTAATTTTTGTTTATTGAATATTGATACGAGGCTTAATGCATTTAGTTTCTTGAGGTGTATCTCTCTCCAATCTTTTGTAATCATTTGTAGTTTAGCATATGTGAATTAATCATCATACATAAAGGAAATGGTTTTGCTAAAAACTACAACATGTAACCTCTTAATAATGTTTCCCATTCATTGCAGGTTTCAAAACCTCGAGCAATTCTTGTGACCCCCTTGTGATTGCATATAACTATAACCCACGTACTATTAAATAATGTTGTACATGTAAGAGGCATATATATGCGTTACGAGTAAATTTTAAGATAAAATTATCTTATATATGCATAAACTAAAGGTGGCAATTTCAACTAATGGCTTGATTTGACTTTTAGGTACAATGGGTCAAAAATTAAGACCGGAATGGGTCAAATTAGGGATGGCAAAAACACCTAAAACCGACAGGGAAAACCGAAGCTCGAACCGCGGGGAAACCCGAAAAACCAATGGATAATATTAACTGGGTATACGGTGGGTAATAGGCCGGGTACGGGTTTGGATATTTATAGATGGGTGCGGGTACGGGTACCCTAAAACCCGCCCCAGCCCCGAACCTGACCCGTTGCCATCCCTACTGTCAAAGAGTGGAAACTTACCAAAACTTTGCTTTTAGTATGTACATTATTTATAGTTTTATTTAAAATTGGCCCATGTAAGAACACCTATTTTGACCCAAACAAGTTTGCGTTCATTGCACATAACTTGTTTAGTCCATATGTGTTTGTAAAATTTTGTTACAATATGTTTGTACTAATATGCGTTTTGCAAGTGCAGAGTAACAAGATGTAGGCCACAGTTAAGATGACATTAGTAGATGGCTACAAGCATTAGCTTGAAGAGTGAAGTTATGTGACTCTGTAAATTGCAATGTTATAGTCTTGGTGAAATGTAACCCAAATATTATATTGTTCAAAACCCAGCTCAGATTTTACAGAAACATATTCGTCAACAAATTTCATGATTTCAGTAGTTTGATGCATGGATTTAGAAATGGAGCCAATGGGTCATTTTGGTATGTCTTTATAAGTTTACAACTATAATGCAATTCTAATGTTTTAATAATTCAATCTAGCCATGGGAAGTTGCAGCACCATGTCAAAATATATCTGAATCCAATTTTTTATACTTCTATCGTACATTTATTTATGGTTTTCTGATTGGTTATTGCTATTGTAGATATGACTGGTGAAGTAGTTGTGTGATGATTTTGATGACTACGACAAGAATGATACTCCGGGAAAGATGAAACCTCTTGCGCTCATTGATATCGAGTAAGTTTTGGTTACTATCAATAAGTATATACGTATCATTATATTATTGGTAACCTTGAAAGATTCATAGATCAACCACACCGGTATATATGTACCAATATCCTATCATTACTTTGTATAAGTCAGACCGAGTAATTAGTTGTTATTTATTAGTAAGTTTTTTGAGTTACATTCTTGGTTTAAACTGGTACTCATTGACAGACATGTTTGCATACATACGTAGTTATCATTGAGGATATAAAGTTGGTACTCATTGACAAATAACATGTGTGGTTGGTTTGGTTAAAAGTTTAGATTTTATATTAGAATATAATGGTAGCTGTTAATATTTTATATATACACTTTGATTATGTGAAAGACAACAACTTAACTTATCGTTACTACTAATTGTTAATCATTGTTATCGGTAAGGAAATTAATTGCACTTTTATAAATATGTGTGATGATGTGGGTTAAATTATTGTTGTCATTTAATAAATTACTGTTATAAAAATAATTAGTTAGATTGTTTGGTACATTATCACTTGCAAACAACTTTTTTTACCCAAAATTATGTTAAATTATTACGCCTTTTTTTGTGGTTTATTGCTTCATTCATCCACATAATTTATTGTTAAGATATGTAAAGCATTTTACTCTATATATATCATTGGTTTATTACTTTATATTCCTTTCGAATAAATGATTCAAATTGTTTACTTTTATATTTTCCTTATTTTGTTTACACACTTATTATTATTATTATTATTATTATTATTATTATTATTATTATTATTATTATTATTATTATTATTATTATTATTATTATTATTATTATTATTATTATTATTATTATTATTATTATTATTATTATTATTATTATTATGCAATCTCTTCTAAAACCCCGTGGATTTGGGTCTATAAGTTATTTAGATATATATGACATGTATAGGGTTTATGAAGGATATACAGGCAATTATAATTATAAGTTGGATGTACATGCAATTTTTGAGCTTTTGAAAAGATATATATGCAGTTATCAGTTTAAATTGGATATATATATAATTTCGAGCTTTCATAGAGATATATATAACTTCGCTTCAAATTGGATGTGCTATTGACTAAAATAGTATTTCCAATTTAAACTATATGTTATCTTCTCCATGGTCACACATGAAAAACTATACGTTATCGTCTCCATGGTTGGTATCTATCACATTCAATTTTCACACATGAACAACTATATGTTATCGTCTCAATAGTCAAAAGCAAAAGAAATTTGAAAGTTGTCATTTGTAATACAGATGGTAATATCTCAAAATGTACAATAAGCATTGTTTACAAAGAAGTACTTCAAGACCTATGATCAATATTAAATAGGTATTTACAGCTATATAAATGACATGTTTTATACCATTTTTTAACTTTACATATACTATTATCAACAACTTCCTTTTAGTTTCACTTTTGTTTTTCTTTAAATATTTAGGTGTTCACGGAAATGAACAGAGACTACTCAAGTGTTTGACGTTGGCTGCTCTTCAAGAATATCTACCAGGTCTTCAAGAATATCTACCAGGAGAAGACAATACATGCACGTTTATTTTCTTAATAATTACAAACCAAATTGTTTATTGTATCATTGACATATTACTCATTATTTCCTTCAAAAAACAATGTAACCTAATTACGTTCGTTGTTGTTTGTTACTTTATTCACACATGTAACTCCTTAATTAATAACCTATTTACCCTTTTTTTACATGTATTATCAATCACACAAATGTTTTATTTACACTTTATGGTCACGAAATGTTCATTGGCTTATTACTTCTTCAACTTCCCACTATATACATTTGCTTTTTAAAAGCGGTCAAGATTGGAGCCTACGTGCATGGGCGTTTATTACATTATTAGTTACAAGCATTATACTCTATACTATCATTGACTTATTATTTCATATTCCTTTCAAATAAATGATTCAGGCTGTTTACTTTCGTTCTTTTCGTTATTTTGTTTACACACTATTTTTTTTGTTGCAATATCTCTTCTAAAAACCCGTGGATTCCACGGGTCTTATAAGCTAGTAAACAATAAATTGAATTCTTAATGTCACTCACTATTTTATATTTTTGTTATAAAATAAAATTTTATAAAGTAAATTATTTTAATAAGCATAGTGTTTCCAATAAAAATGTTTTATTTTGCTATTAATATATTACAAACTAAATTTAGTTACTATTTTATAAATGTCGAACTACTTTCCTACTACCCTATAAATTGTTTTACAACTCATTTTACAAGCTATTTTGTTATTAAGTCATAGACCGATTCGCTACCTTACTACTATTCCATAAACCTACGGGCAGTTTTACCGAAATTTTAGTAGATTACATGACTATTATCCTTCAAATTTTTACTACCGTCCTATAAACCATTTCACTTCCCTGCGCACTGATTTAGTCACTATTTGATAAATTCTATTACTATTACATTACAAATTATTTCACCATTTCTTTCCAAAACTATTTTGCTATAACCCGATGAACCACTTTGCTATTGAATCATTAGGTAAACTACAGAATTATTAACACCTCACAAATGAAAAATGTCTTTCTTACTACCCTATGAACCGTTTTACAAATCGTCGCACAAATTATTGCATAAACTGTTTTTGTTGTCTTGCTAATCTAGCACAAATTTAACTATGGTTTTGTTTTCATTTTCGGTCACTCTGTGAGCTGTCCTACAAGCTATTTTTTTGAACTTTTTTTTACAAATCATTTCACAAGTCGTCGTATGAACCGAGTTGCTATTTTGCTGACACAAATCACAAAATTTGACTATGATTTTGTCATTATTTTGTAAATAATAAGTCGTTCTCTATTATTTTATAAGCTGTTCTACAAACTATTTTATAAAGTATTTTGCAATCACTATGTGAACCAACTATTTCTATGAAAAGTGTTTTCATACTATAACCGATAACTTCCCCATTTGAAAATAAACCAAACCTTAGAAGTGGATCCCACACCTGTGCCTCATAACTGAAAAAGTAAACCCACTCGTTTCGTGCGATTAGAATCTCTGATTGGAGTGTAGACAGTGAACTAGGTTGTCAATGTACCCTCACAATCATGATATCTTGCCTTCTAAGAGTTCTAGATGACACAAACTCAACACCCGTTTCTTTTATGTGACTCGACTTATGCACCGGAATACCAAGAGAACTTAGCCTATTTGTCGACTATTGATGTTCGATCTCACCTTATAAACAAGAGACGACTTTTCTCAACATAGTGTTGGATTTGATTCAAGTTTCTTGGGTCACTAGTGCAACCGTTTATGTTATGATACCGCTTAGCACCGAATTACGCTTTTCAGCCCGCATGTACCACAATTTATATCAGGAAACCTTTTAGTACCGTTTAAAAGATTGGAATACTTACACCTTTGAGCTTCGCCTAATATTGGACGTTGAACCCCGCTTAGCACTGGCAACTAGGTTCTCCCCTTGGATGTTTAGAAACATAGGTGGACGTTCATGCTCGACTACTCTTCTCCTTTGATGTCCAAACTTTTAAAGTTTTTCATAAAATGTTTTGATATCAACTCGAAACTCGTGGTAACATTTTCTAAAATACCTATTTTGAGGATTAGATTTTTCTGGTCAAATTTTTATCAAACTTTTGTTGAGAAGTTTCAAACGTCAATTTTTGCGAAATTTATCTTACCATGATCAGAAACACGCTTCTTACAAATTTATAAAATCTTTTGAAAACGTGTCATCTTACATAATTACTAATTCACAGCAAAGAAATTTGTAGTACTTGGAAAGTTATATTGGTCAAATTCATACGAACGTTTACCCAAATAGAGTTTTCAAACAAAATTTTATCCATTCCTCTGAGGAGGGAAAACGCGAAATTTCAAAACAAAATCTTGAAGGTCAGTCACCCCACCATTTTTCCTTATCGCCTTACGCTTATCGGATTAGGATTTTGTGTCATTGGAGTATAGACCCTATATAGAGTTCAGACCATGAGAAATTTCAGAGATGACCCACTAGCAAAAATTGTGAAATATTGCGTAGTCAAGACTTAAACTGTTTCCCCTTATTAAGCTCACCTCGAGAACCACTGTGCCTCACCAAAATGTTAGAAGGAGAAAACTTATGGCAAATCACCTAAATACCCTTCCGCAAGCAAAAAGGAGCCCTTTGAGCAATCTAGTGAGACCCAAATCCGCTGCTATTACCATCACCTCTTCACCAACATTATTCTGACCTATAACTTGAACCTAATCGCGAGGATGCGATTCCTTTTAGGGGTATGTGCTGTAACACCCGGTACTTTTCTTAAACCTATTTTACGAGCCAAAACATTTACTTTTGAATTTTGTCAACTCTTGAACTTCTTTGAACTTGTTTGGGTTAGAAAAACTGTGAATATCTTGTTTAACGTGAGTGTTGTTCCTTTATCGAACCGGCACAACCTAGAAAACTCGAATCGTATTGCATTTTCCAAATTATTTGAATTATTTTGAGTTTGTGAAAAACTATGAAGTTTATGCTTGATTATATTGGAAAAATTATTTCGTGAACAATGGCGCAAGTTTCGAATTTTTCGAGTTCGTTTGATATGTCGTTTGGACCCCAAAGCGTTTATCGTGAAAAGTTTATTACGTTGGCAGTTTTGGTCCCTTAACTCACTTTTTATTTCACACCTTACACTTCCATTAATAACATTTCTACCCTATACTTTTTAAATATAAATACCCCCATTTTATTTATTTAACCATTAATAAACATACACACACCACCCACTTCTTCTCCCTCCCCTCTCTCTCGTTTGTCGGCGACCCACCGGAACCAAATCCGGTCACCGGAATATTTTTCCGGCCACCCCTTTTTCTCACACCAACTTGTAGATCGTAATATCCCCGTCACATTCGTACCACTCACACCCCCATACACCCTCCCGTAAGCTCCCACACGCCACCACAGTGCGCTGCCACCACCGCCGCTGCCACTCCGCCACTTTTCTCTCTTGGTATAGCCTCCACGCACCCCTTTTCTTCTTTTTTCATTAATATTTTTGAAACCCTATTTTTATAAAAAAAAAAAAATCTTTTATAAATGTTTTTTTTTTGTTATTAAACCTTTTACTAAAATCATTTTTATAAATGTTTTGAATCCAAACTCATGTGGATTTGCTTACTCAGTCGCGACTCGGTCCGACTCACCGAGTCAACTCATTGACTCGGTGAGGTTTTTGATGTTTTTGTTGTGGTTTTGGTTTATGATGACAAGGGAGTATATTATTTTTCGTGTTTGATTGTTTTCGAGGGTCTGTTTGGCTATGGTTGTTCTTGGCAGTAAACCCACCAAGTCACCGAGACTTTTTGTGGTGGTGTGGGTGAGTTATTGGTTTTGTCCTTGTTGATGTTTGTGGCTAGGATTTAGGATAGATAGATTGAGGTTGTGTTCGGATTTGGTTTTGTGGTTAAGCCGAGAGATTCAAGACTCGGATTTGGTCGAATGATTTTGGATATGGAGTTGTGTTTAGGTTATCTTGGTCTCGGGTTCGAGCCGTGACTCGTCTCGAGTCACAGCAAGACTTATTTAGTGTTTTGGTATATTTGTTTGATAGTTAGTTTGTTTGGTCATGATACGGTTTCAGCGACTATATTTGGTATGGGATAACGTAACAAATAATATAAACTTGACTAAAAATTATGAATGATGAGTGTGTAAATACTCATCATTTTTGGTTAATCTGAACTGCAAAAACGTTTAAAAACACCCAAGAATGCATCAAAATATAGAAAATATCCCAAAGATCGTGTTTTATATGTTTCAGATGCAAAATGATTGAAAACAAACGAAAAACGAACAAAGTTTGCATAATTGGTAGTTTTAAAAGAAAAGTTAACCTAAGTCTTTTAAAAATCAAAATATTATCAAAAATGATCTTTGGGTAAGAAGTTTCAAAAGTTTACAAATGTGGTCCTTTAAGTTTAAATTTGGCAATTTTGCCCCCTCATGTTTGAGTTTTGGCAGTTTTGGTCCATGGGCACTTTAAAGTGGGAAAATTATCATTTATGGTCCCTTGGGAAATCGAAAGTTGGCATATTTTTCCCTTGGAACAATTTTGGCAGTTGGGCAAAACTCACCCTCCAAATTCAGAAAAATTACATTGGTGGTCCTTATGCTTATTTAGTACAAAATCAAACAGACCCTTTGATATTTACCAACCCAAAATAAACACAAACCCACCAAAACAACCTAATCCAACCACCAGCCCATCACCACTCCTTAGGCCTAAAACTATCACAGCCCAAACAAATACCCCGCTTTTAAAACCCTGCCCATACCCCTTTTAAGCTTAATAATAAAACCTACCCTTTGACCCAGTCAATCCTCAAACAAACGTGCCCCTCTTTTTCTTCCCCAACATATCTTTACCCAACAGTTACTCTACCATCTCCCTTGATCTTTCCCTGCAACATTCAACCCCCTCCTCAAAAGCTTCAAACCTTCACAGGATACCACCTCCAAGTCACCCATTCGTGTGAGCAAAAGGGTTAAACTCTCATCCAACAGTTAAAATAAAAAGGAGTGGTGCTCAAGATTCCATTCAATGGCTGTGATAAGCCAAGAAGAAGCACAACAAGGGTCCAGGCTCCTTTGTCTCACAAAGAAAACACATTTGGAAGAAGACAAGAAAGGACTAAGTAACCCTAGCAAAGGAGCTTTTAAATAGCAGCCTCAAGATATACTGAAAATTTGTCCAATTTTTCATGTTTTAGAAAAGTTTTGACCCTTTACTTTATTTGCAATTTTCATTTTAAGCACTTAAATTCAGTTGTCATTTCTTTTCAAGTATTGTAATTTAAATTTTGTTAATGAGATTTTAAGTTTCCTTGCAATTTAATTTTTAAACATTTGAATTATTTCAAAGTTGTTTCCATGCTCTCTGAAATCCTTTAGGCAGTCATTTAAACATTTACAAGCAATCCACTTTGTTTCAAGGCTCAAATCAGTTTCAAAAATTTGGTTTACAAACTTAAGGGGGTGTTTGGGATAACACCATATTTTCACCATTGGTCATTTGTATTCAATAAACAAGTTTGTTTTAGTCAAATCTTAGTCTAAATAGTTGTAATGAAGTACTTTCGAGTGTTTTCAATTAGCTTTATAAATTTTCTGTTAGTTTTCCAAATTTTTTATAAGATTTAGTCATTTACCAAAGTAGTTGTAGCATTTAGTAGTTTAAGGCCTTGTTTTGTATCAAATGGAGTAAATTTTGCATGTTCTAAGTTCTTTGAGTTATTGTCAATTAGTACTTCATGAGTTTTGGTCATTTCCCAAAACTGATGCAGTAGCCTTAACCTGTCCCAACTCTTCATTTAGGTTTCAATGTTAAGTAGGTAGAAGGAGATTTTAGTGTTCAATTATCGTTGCTCAAGTAGTTAGGAGTAGGATCTGTATAAGATTAAGTTTACTTCTGATTTTTAAGTTTATTTCCTAGCTTTTTCTTGTGCCCAATGACCGACTGCTGCACCTTATTCTGTCCCCATCAGCAGCCCCTTTGATCTAATTTTTAGTTCATTTTAAGTAGTCTTTATGCTTGGCTTTTGGTTTTATGAACAGTTTGTAGTATAGGCCTTATTAGTGTTGGCTTATTTTAGTTTAATAGGCTATTGTTTGGCTTATTTCTAGGACTAAATAAGCCATCTGTTTTATTAACCTATCATGTCCCAACTTCTTCTTTTGATCTCATCTTTTAGTTAGGATTTGGTAAGTTTCAGTTTATGGTTTTGATAGCATAAGTAGTCGGTAGCATACAATTTACATATTTCAGCTTATTACACTGTTTAGAATTCATTTGGTGGTCAATTGTTGGGCTGCAACTTCCCCTACCAAAGTAGGCCTGCACTTTCATAGTCTCAACATCCCCTCAATGATGGATTTTTATTTTGTTCATTCCTTGTCCATATGACCCAAAATTTGGTTTGTGATATCTTTGCTAGCTTGTGTTCATGCATCTATTTTTATTTAATTTTT
Source organism: Artemisia argyi (assembly GCA_030686995.1). Classification (NCBI taxonomy): domain Eukaryota; kingdom Viridiplantae; phylum Streptophyta; class Magnoliopsida; order Asterales; family Asteraceae; genus Artemisia; species Artemisia argyi. Next base: position 108,929,177 of record CM060690.1, on the reverse strand, counting down.
AGGAATTTTTCTTTCATGCTTTTTGCAACCCTGAAGTAGCCCCCTAGGTTGTTTTTACCTCAGCATGCCAATTGTCACTCTAGCTTATTCTTGTACTGGTTTGCTTGTTTTAAGCTTAGATTAATAGATTAGTTTGCTTATTAAGGTTTCCCCTAGTGGCCATTAGCTTTATTCCCCTTTAAGAATACCTTTTTGCGGTTTTAGTAGCTTTTTAGATTTCTAAGTTTTCCCTCTTCAACTTTAGTATAACTGTTGCTACTTTTCCTTTTAAACTGCTTTTTGCTTAAGATCTATAAATAGTTGTAGTTAATAAAATTGTTCCTTTTCATGTTTTTAATGTGTTTGTTAAACAAAGATAAAAATAATGGTTTTGCAAAAAGGGTGTTGCCAAGGGTCTAACCCTGGTCACCCAATTCACACAGACGCTCAAGCATAATTCACCCACCATCTGTGCTCTATGTGTTTCTTGTCATTGTTTGTTTATTTTAATATTTATAGTATTAGTTGCTTGTGCTTATGTATCATTTCAGCTTAATTCATGCTTATTGGTGCTTATTTTGTTTTGCTTATTTCAAGTTTTTATTTTTCCTAGCATCTTTTTAGCATAATAAACTTTCTTAAAAATTTTCGTAATTTTCTAAAGTGTTTTACTATTTTTCTCGCATTTATTTACTTATTTTAGTTTTTAATTCATTATAAAAAAATTAAAAAGCAAAAAAAATATTTTTCTTTTTTCAAAACTTTTCTTTCATAATTAGAAATGTAGAAAAATCATTTTTACATCCGTAGGACTAGCGTAGCTTGAATTTCACGTTTTACTTCGCGCACTTATATTTTTCTTAAATTGACTTTTACATTTTTAAAATTAGATAACGTTTTAGGGTTCCCTAGCTTCCTATTATCATTTCCGTAGGATTTTAAGTAGTTTTTAAGTTTTAATTTTCATTCCTTGTTTGTATTCCTAGTTTAGTTACGTTTATTTTATTTTCGTTTGTTATTCGTAATTTCCCGTAGTTGTAAAAGTTACATAATACCAAATAATCTCTCAATCATCCATACAAGCATTTTAATCTCGAACCTCACACGATATTGCCCACTCACACCTCGTTGGGACACGACCAGGGTAATCACTTACCCGGTATCACATATATATATTGTATTCACGAGAGTTTGCAAGTCAATTTTTTCCTAAAGATTGATTGGTAAATTCCACTGTAACAACCCGATATTTTCCACGTCTACGTTTACTCCCAAACTTCGAAAAATTCACTATTCACCGATTACTATTCACCAAAACACTATTCATCATTTTACTATTCATCGTTTTTGATGTCCGTTTGACATTCCGAGAAACATTTGAAAAAAATACTATTCACCAAAACACTATTCATTTCAGGAAGAAATTCCACCATTCACGTGCATTACTCATCTCATCGTAAATTTAGTTTACGGAAATTCTATTTCGCGTAACCGTACTGGTTTAGGTGCGAATTCATGCTTTGTTTGTAAGGATATCATCATAATGTCATTTACATGTTATACCACTCTTAGGATTTTCAAATTAATATATTATATATATTAAACGTTCTACGTATTATAATTTCTCAATAAACGTTAACGTCCGACTAATATATATACGCGACGAATATATCCTAATATTCCCACAATGGTCCCGATATACTTTTATATCCATTATTTCATCATAAAAGTCATAAAAACTTATTTAACTAGTATTTTGGTAATTTATTTTATTAGTAACGTAAGTTTAATAATATTACGACGGATTTCGTGAAAACTAAACAAAAATCACCCGAACACTCAACACTTGTACCCAATATATTTTTAACATTTTTATGACTTTATTATGTCCCGATTTACTTCGTCATATTTTACTTCAACTCGTCACGATTTATTTTTAGTTAACTCGGTACCCGGTATCCCTTAAAACTAAAAATATCTAGCATAATATTACATAAATCTCACAAGTCACCAACTCATCTTTTTTTTTTCTTACACAACCCACGCCTTCCCCCTCACTTAATTCCACATTTTGTGGATCTTGTCCTAAAATTAAGTATACTACTTGACTAGAATAGATATACATTTCACCTAATGTTGTTTTGCTCATTTTATTCACACACAAACTATCTACAAAAATTTCTCTCCTCTTTTTCTCTTCATGTATAATCGGCCAAGGCACCAAGGAGCAAGAAACCCAATATTTTTCCAAGATCAAGTGCTCAATCAAATCCTATTAGTATCCTAGTTAAGGTTTTGAAATAAAAACCTCAAGGATAATTAAGTATTTTTCATCATCTCTCAAGTAAGTTACTAAAATTATTTTTCATGTTTTTCATCAAATAATTACTAGTTTCATATAAATTTTCATGCTTTGTTTCATGCACAAAAACTAGTTATACCACTATATTTTTACAAGCTTTGAAACATGCAAGCCCTAGTTGTGATTCTTGTTAGATCCTTGTTAGAATAGCTTGGTGATGATGTTTAGGAACCCATGACACCCTTAGAAGGTGTATGGTAGGATTAGACTAGCTTTGTGGTGTTTGAAAGGGGTTTGGAGATGTTAGAAACTAAGTTGTAACCTTAAAAATGGTTTTTTTTTTAACAAGTAAAAATACATGCTGTTCCATTTTGGTTTACCCAGAAAACTCCGAATTTACACAGTAACCTTTGACATTTTTCTTAGAAAATACTTTCAAAAACAAAGCCGTAGGCGAAAGAATCGACTAAAACGGACTTATAACGAAGGAGATATGATTTTTCCGAAGCTAACGACGAAAACTATTTTTCTGAAAAACCTTGCTGATGAACAGTGGTCACGACAGTTTCGAGGCTTAAACTAAATCTAGCCATCCCGACTTATCAAAAATATGTTAGTATTTTGTCTCACGATTCCGTGGATATAAAGAACGAGTAAAACGGACTTACGACGACAAAGTTATTCACGTTTTAGTAACGGCGAAACATATATTGTTTGACAGCTTTTTGACCAAAAATAATTTACAACAATGTAGTAACTATATAATTCAATAAATAATACCCAAGTGGCAAATATCATAACTAGTAATGTACTAGTCATTTCAAGTATTTTTCAAAGTAAGAGTGGTATAGGGAAACATGTGCATGTACATTCCTTTCATCATCTCATGATCTAAGTAGATCATATCATTCATTTAGGTTGCGGGTAGAGTGCGCGTCTTACTTCCGTTCGTACCCTTTGTTATCATATCGCTTATATCAGGTGAGTATTCACGAACCCTTTTTTTTCTAACTATTTCAACTTATTTGGGGTGGATGCATGAATTACTTGAACTAAATTGTTTGTTACTCATTGAACTCTTTTGACTTATAACTTGTTTGGAACTATTGAACTTGTTTTGACCTTTTGAACTTGACTTGACCTTTGAAATTGTCTTAAACTTTTGAACTTAATGCACCGTACGTGTTATAACCTAAAGTCTCCCATGATCGGAGCAGTGCAAAATCTCCCCTGTCTACGGAGTAACTTTGATTTATTACTATATAATAGTTTGTGAAAGATGTACCGTACGTGCATCAGCAATTGTTAGTCTCCTGCTGGTTTGCTGTTCGCACTCCAGTTTATACGTACCGTTCGTGCGGCCTCCTTGTGTGGGGCAGTAGGTAGTATGGATAGCGCTATTAGAGGTCGGCCAACCTCTTGTTCCCCTGTCTACGGAACGCATATTATTTATTTTAGGAGCCTTGCCACTTACTTTATTATATACTATGTATCCATATTGTGAAACTATATTGACCACTTGTGCTTGACTACTAGACACATAACTTTTAAGCAGTGGGTTGTAAACACACAGGTTACAAGTCTCTTATGGCGGGACTTGGAACTGAGTGGATTTGCAATACCTTTGCCTGGCGAACTTTCTCAAATGGTTTTCCTATTATTTAAAACGTTTGTACTCACCAACTATTTTCATAGTTGACCCGTTTTCTCTCATGCATTTCAGGTGATCGTCAGTAAGCTTGTCATCAAGGTCTTGCATAATGAAGTTTTCACATGTCACTTCTTTTCATTATGTACTAAAATACCATCTTTTGGGAATCAAACTTATGTCTTATATTTGCCAAAGTCGGCAATAACAACGTTGTAATGTTATACTTTTCCTTAATGTAAATTATGGTATTGTCTTATTTCTCTTTGGTGATGTTTATCGATTTCGTTACACCTCGTGTTTCCGCCTTCGGCGAGGGTGTGACATCCACTCACGTTTACTTTGTGTATATTTTTTATACGCACTCAAAAACGCATTATCAATGAAACAATAAAAAGAGTTTGGTTATAATTAAGCAGTTGTGACATCGGTCTTGGATCCGGATATTTATATTGTGACATTATTTGTGATGGACAAGGATTGGACGTATCGGATTTGCGGTGTGGTTATTTGGACTATATGGACCCTTTTGTACGAATAATACGAAATGGTCGATAAATCTAAACAACTAACATTAACATGAATGATATGTCCAATTGTATATAATAACTTGTGACATTTAGCGATAATTAGGATATATTTTAGAGTCGTTGACTCGCGAAAATATTTTATAAACGGGCAGGTCATGTCGAAATTTCGTAAAATTCTTTATAAACTTTAAATTACTTTACCAAACTTTATTATTTCAAAACCCTTTTCATTTGAACGTTACTTTGGGAAAATGGGTAAATCTGAGACTTGTTGTTAGCGTGTGTTATGTATTTAAGTGTATCTTTCATTTCATTTCTTTGTTTCCATTTCTTTTCGACGATTTTCTTCAAGGAGTTCTTTCATCTACTTTCGCCTCTTTTGGGTTTTCGTTCGTTTTCGCCGATGTATTAATTTTCTAACTTTCTTGTCGTCCACACGAGATTACAACTGTTTACTTCTTTTGACGACATTGAAAACTAAACCTTTTCATAATAACACGGGTATTCGACGAACGTTACCTTATATATTACTTGAGTATCATTTATGGTATAAATCACTCGTTAGGTTGTGCCGATCCAGTTTCATTGTACTTGTATTGCTTGATGCCGTGTGACTATACTTTTGATGCTGTTGTGCTCTCCTACTTTGATGCCATTGTGTTGACTACTTGATGCTAGTCATTATATCTTGCATTGCTGCATACTCAGGTGAGTTCATAGCCCCACTTTTATCTATTTTAATTGTTTTGCAAACTACTTGGGGTGAGATACATGCTCTGTTTTTACTATGATCAAAATGGTTTGAAAACTGTTTATGAAACTAAAAGCTGATATTTTCTGGTACTGTGAGTGAAGCAGTAGCCATTTTGATAAGCACTAAGTACGATTTTTGCCACTATTAAGTCCCTCAGATCTTGAGCCATTAATCACTTGCGAGGGATACATGCGAGTGAGCGTGAATATAGGGATATAGGCCTATAGGAGTTGACCCTCCCACTCCTTTTGCCAGATAAGCAATTTGGGTGTACTATATTCGAGGTTTGCTGGGTACTTGGCAGGTGCCCGGCGTTGGGGGCATTTGTTATATTATGAAATTCCGCGGTCATTGTCGACTTATGGTGTTTGTTAATGCTTTGGTCTCATGAGCTTAGTGCAGTGGGCGTATAACAACGTAGCCCCGTGCTATTTTTCGGGCGAATAACAACGTAGCCCCTTTATCTTAAAATTTGGAATATTGTGATCAACTAGTTTAATTTAAACCTATGGATTCACTCAACCTTTGTGTTGACTTTAGCATGTTTATCTCAGGTGTTAGATACACCGCTGTATATTTTACTTGGAGGAGCTTGGCGAAGGGTATGGCTTGGTCATAGAAGACTCCGAAAACCGATTGGGATTGATTTAAATCTAGTTTTTAACTATAGATTCCGCACTATTTTTAACTAACATAGATTGAATGTTTTCAATTATAAATTTTCTTCTAAAATGGTTTGTGTAAAACCGTTCTTTGTACTTCTTGTTTTGATAACAATCGAGTAGCACCCCCAGACTTGTATGCTTCCACTGATCCGGTTTTCGGGGTGTCACACGAGTGTGAGCCACCTAATTGATGCCTCATATTTCTTATATTTATCATTTAACTCTAAATATCCGTGATACTATCTAAAATGCAAGGTTGGACCAAGTGGTTAACACGCTTGCCTCTGGAGACAGAGGTCAAGGGTTCAATCCTCACCCCTTGAATGGCCGGAGGTCCTTTTCTACCTTTGGTAGAACCAGAAGCAGCCTCTCTACCTTAGGTAGGGGTAAGGCTGTCAATGTCTCAACCTCCCCCATACACCGTGGAAGACGGTATTGGGAGTTACTTTACTTTACTTTTTTTTATTCATGATAATATCTCTTATTCTTTTTATGAGGATATTTAAGCCCGTTCCTTTTATCATTCTCACTTAACAAATCGATATGGGGAAGTCTATTACATGCCTCAATTGAAAAATCCTTAAACCTAGGGTGCGAGTGGTGCATTTGATAGATGAAATCCTCGTCTCCATCTGAGAATGTAATTAACCCATCCATGAGTGTTTCATCTAACTTGTTTAGCCTTTTAAAGGGTTTTCCAAATATGACTTGGGTTATCGACATACTCTCCTAAATCCTCCATAACCATGAAATCATCCAAGTAAACAAAACTTCCAACAAAAACATGCAATGGTTTAGCCCTAGCAACAATATTATATCCTTGATATTCCAATTCATTTACCATGATTTTGTTATAAATAGCACGAGAGATGATGTTCACTGATAAGGATGAGTTAAGGTAAGTATTAAAGCTCCTATATCTGATTTTACAAGGAAATTGCATACTAAAGAGGGTGCCTCTTTCGACGCTAGTCCTAGGGTCAACATACTTAAGAGGATCGATCATCTCTTCTTTTCTAACTTCATTGATTACTTCACAATCACTTGAGTCCTCATCAGAATCCGATTAATAAAAAGGCCCATTTTCATGGTCAGTGTCATGGTCGGATTCATCAGTTTCAGGATCATTGCCACAGTGATGGTCAGGTGAAAGGTTTGGTGGGTTTTCGTCTTCCATAACTGGAACTGGATTAGGTAGTTGGAAATTTCTAAGAAGGAAGATACGAATAGCAAACATATATGGCGAAAAAATGCACAAAGAAAGAGATAGAATAAAGAAAGCTAAGAAAAAGAAAATAAAAATCTCACTTGATAGGAATCTAGTGAGTAGACTTAAACGAAATAGAAATCAAACCTAAGCAATAACTATTCCTCGGCAGCGGCGCCAAAAACTTGATGCAAGGGTTGCAACCTTGCAAAAGGTTTTACTTCTCAAAGGATCTTGAGAAGCTTGCAATCCTCTAGGTAGTGTACCTGATCATTGTAGTGTAGTATAGGTATGTCCGAGGGATTGATCATTCTCTAGAGAAATAGTGTCGTTAAGTTGAAGTGTATGACAATTTAAGCCTAAAGGTGAGGGATGATTCTTTTTGTATTTTTATATTTTAATGAAAGCAAGTAAAAATCTCGGATTCTAGATAAGTGGGTGGAATTAGTTGCTAGTCAACTAACTCAAAAGCTACGTTTAATAAACAAAAATTAAAATAACAAGAAAATAAAAATGGTGAACTACTTATAGTGAGACAAACGTGTTTACTTAGATTCAATTACTCACTAGTTATCTTTTATTGAATTGTTAAATGTCACAGTGCAATTATTTTAGTTGAAGCATTGTGTTCCTTAATACCAGTCGTGGGGCCGTGTTAAATTCCCCAACTCTATGAATATTAATTTTACCTACAACCGTACGTCAATTACGCTATCATAGGATCATAAGCATCAACTCATGCATTAAATACAACGAGAAAAACCTATATTGCACATATGGTTACGTCTTCTAAGACGTTTAAACTAGTTACACAAAGGAAGTCAACCAGTTTTCTTAACCAAACGTGAATCAATCAACCAAACAATAGACAACGCAGCAATAATCAGTAACTAGGTTTCATTAGATCTAAGCAAACACTAATTAACTTAAGCTGGCATGTTAAAAGAAAGAAAAGATAAACAAGTAATCAAACAATACATAGACATATTGAATGATTAAAAGTAAACTTAACTTCAGTCAGACATAGGTGAAAAGAGGCTGTAAAAGCCTTACAAGAAGTGTCAAATTCGTCTAGGGTTTGAGTCTCCAAAGTGTCACACTAATGAATGAAAAATCGAAAAGTATATATAGATTTACAAAACTGACGGCGTCAGGTTATAGATCCTGACGCCGTCAGACCGCCGTAATTAGGGTTTCTTCTTGTGAAAGTCGACCTTCTGACGCCGTCACTCTTTATCTTCTGACGCCTTCAGGTTGAGTCTGACACCATTATTCTTTAAGCCTTTTGATCTGTCTCTCACAACTTTAACACGAGACGTCCATCTTCTAATTACACCTGGCGCCGTTAGGTGTAAAGTCTTCAAAAGTTTCTGAAGCGTCACGTACAATTCTAGCTTCAAGATTAAAGGCTGACGGCGTCACAAGGTATAACGTGATGCCGTCAAGTCTTCTTTCCTGATAGGTTTTTCGCAACTTTGTTGTTTTCTTCTCTTTTTCACCCAGAAACGTCCAAAAAGATCCAAATTCCAGAATTCTTGTCCCAAGCACCTAAAATGCAAAAAGAAATGATTTGAGGCTATATTTGATCATATAAACACGAATTTAGGCTTAAATGGCCCCTTAAAAAGGTATTAAATATCCTTATCAATTGGGTTCGGATTCAACGATATATGACATCCCTATCCCCGTCCACTTCTCTATCCTAGTTGACTCAGAGATTGCCAAGTTAAATCAGGTTTGAAGATTGGCTTTCATTGAATATTGAAGTTTATCCAAACATACATCTGAAATCACACATATTCTCATGACAGACCTTGAACAGTCATACTTACCGATGGCCAAAAATTGGTTTGGTAAAAATGTGCATGTATATCATATGGGTAACATTCTCTGTACATAATAGTTAATGAGGGTGGAGACTCTTGCGTGTGGACTTCGGGTTCGGATAGTGTTTTAATAGTGATGGAATCTGGGCACCTTATTGACTCCAAGATCCTTCCCCCGCTGACTCCACTGACTAAATGGAGCAAAATTCTTCCTCGGAAAGTTAATATCTTCATTCGGAGAATGGTTTGGAGCAGTTGCCTCATAGGTTGAATCTCTCTTCTCCTAGAATAGATATATCTAAGATCTCTTGTCCTTCTTAAAATGGTAACATGGAATCTTCAAATCACATTTTCTTTGAGTGTGACATATCTAAGGAGGTTTAGAATCTAGTTAAAAAATGGTGTGATATCCCTCTTCCCATTCTTACTTCTATCGAGAATTGGATGGTTCGGTTTGACTCCTGGAACACTTCTAAAGAGAGGAAACATCGTCTCTCCATTGTTTTTGCTTCATCCCTTTAGTAGCTTTAGAGGCATTGATAACATCAAATTAGCCTGATATTTTATATATATCAAATTCCCATGTTTATTGCCTCATTTAAATTAACATGGTACTTAATTTGTTCATATTCATTCATATTTACATTTCAGGTTAATTGATGCATTGGAGCAGAAAAGATACGAGAAAAGGCCAAAAAGGACAAAAACATATTCAGAAGATAGTTCCGGCGTAAGTGGCACGATTGAGTTACGTCGTAACACATATTACAAAGCCCAAGAAAATTTTCTAAGTCTCAAGAAGGTTACTCCATAACAAATTAATAGGGTTATGGCGTAAAAACAGAAGAAAGGTTTACGAGATTTTTACGGGCGTAACCTACTCTTGAGGTTACGCCATAGTGTGGATAATTACATTTGATAAGGATTTATTTGATACCTTTTTAAGGGGTCATTTAAGCCCAATATCGTGTTTATATGATCAAATATTACCTCAAATCGTTTCTTTTTGCATTTTAGGTACTTGGGATGAGAAGTCTGGAAATCGGAGCTTTTTGGACGTATTTGGATGAAAAAAGTGAAGAAAATAACTAAGTCACGAAAAAACCGTCAGAAATAAAGGCTGACGGCATCACGCGGTGATGCCGTCACTTGATGATTGGAGCTGGATTATAATTAACACACATTAGTTCATAAACAAATCAGGAATTAACACCTGACGGCGTCAGGTATATTTTGGAGTAGGGAGTTACATTTTAAGATAACAAGAGACGGCTCAGAAGACTTATAAAGGGAAGGCGTCAGGCATAAGCTGACGGCGTCAGAAGATAACAAGTGACAACATCAGAGCGGCGAATTGCACAAAATGAAACGCTAAACACAGCGAGCTGACGGCGTCAGAACCTACAACCTAACGCCGCCAGCAATGTAAATCAATATATAGTTTTCGAATTATTTTCATTAAGTGTGAAATTCTTTTGGATATCATGGAGTAGGGTTCAGAGCACGATTTTCTCTGCTTTTGTTAGGGTTTTTCAACCCTTGAACTTTGTTGGGTCCCGATGATGAGGCAAAAAATGGTCCGTTTTTAGGGGGTCATTAAGCCCGGAATTGAATTTATTTGATCAAATATTGCCCTAAATCGTTCCTTTTGTGATTTAAGGTACTTTTGGAGTGAATTTTGGAAAAGGAAGCATTTTGGACGTTTTTGGAGCATAAAAGTGAAGAAAACGCCAAAGTCTTAATTTTCCTTACTGGGAACAGTACCTGACGGCGTCACCAAATTCTACATGACGACGTCAAGAGTATTACAAGAGGTGAAGTGGATAGAGTCCGTGACGGTACAGAGATTTTTACACTAAGGGGCATGACGGCGTCACCATAGGCCCTCATGGTCCCATTAAACGTGACGGCCAAGAGATAATTTACTCTTGACGGCGTCAGATCTGGATCTAGGCAATCCGATATTACTTTGGGCGGCGAGTAGACGGATCAGATTTTTCTTCTTGACGCTGTCACGTTGGAAAATCTATATATAGTTTTGAAATTTTCATTCATTAAGAGAGGAAAATTAGAGGGATAACTTGGATAAACCCTAGCACGATTTTACCAATATTTTCAAGGGTTTTTACCCTTTGAAACCTTTCATGTTCAATTAAGATAAGTATCCTTTCAATTCATTCAATATGTCTATGTGTTGTTTGAATATATCTTACGCTTGTCTTGATTTTAACATGCTAGGCTAGATCTCTTGTGTGTTTGCTTAGATGTAGTGAAACCTAGATGTTGATTATGGGTTGATTGATTGTTTATAGTTGTTACGGATGAATGATTTCGATGTTAGGCTTAAGAAAACTGGCAGACTTCCATAGTGTAACTTGCTTGAACGTCTTAAGAAACATGAACCAATGTGTACTAGGTTCTTATGGTTGTATTTAATGCATGAGCGAATTCTAATGATCCCATGTTAGGAGCTTCTTGCAGGCTCGACATAGGAGTGAAGCAGGAGCTTATAGAGTTGGGGAAGTATGTACGCCACCCCACGATTGGTATTAAGGAATATAACCCGTCATCCACGCAATTGTAACAAACTATCAACCTGTAAAAGATATCTAGGGAGTTATGAAATCTAAGTAAACACAAGTTTCCCATTTATTGTTCACACCACATTAGTAATTAGTTTTATTTACATTTTTGTTATTTTATTTTGATTGCATCTTAGTTATTGGGTTAGTTGACTAGCAACTAATTCCGCCCACTCTTCCAATACCCGATATTTTTACTTGCTTTTCATAAAATATAAAAATACAAAAAGAATCATCCCTTACCTCTAGACTTAATTTTTAGGCTTTCTAATCCTAGCGACACTATTCCTGAGTTGAACGATCAATCCTCCGGTACTTGTCACTATACTATACTACAACAATCAGGTACACTGCCTGGTGGGGGTTGTAAGCTTCTCGAGATCCCTCGAGAGGTAAAGCCTGGTGCAATTCCCACGCATCAAGTTTTTGGCGCCACAGCCCGGGGAATAGTTATTGTCTAGGTTAGAATTTCTTTTTATTAGGTCTACATGCTAGATTCCTTTCTAGTAAGATTTTATTTTTATTTTTAGGTTTTCTTTAGTCTATCTATTTCTTCGTGTCTTTGTTCGTAACCTGTACCATCCAACATCATGGAAGGTGGTAACGTCTTTGAACCCATCAACCCTCCACAACAAAACCCACCACTAGCAAACCAACCTCTTAGGCCCCGAACCCTAGGAGAGTATTCCCGTCCTAGCCACCAAGGCTATCGAAACACTATTGAGCTCACCCAAGGAGCCAATGTGTCCCCCTTGCGAACCGACACCATCCGGTTGGTGCAAAGCGGATGTACATTCCATGGACTTCGTTCCGAAGATCCAAACCAACATCTCAAGGATTTCCTTAAAATCGTAGATTCTATAGACCTTGATGTTACAACTAGAGAGTCGACCCGATTACGCCTATTCCAATTCTCTCTACGTGATCAAGCTAGTCAATGGCTTGAACGTTTACCCGCCGGATCCATCACCTCATTGGATGATCTTACCACTCGTTTCCCTGCTCAATTTTTCCCACCGGGGAGAACTACCAAGCTTAGAAATGATATCTTAATGTTCCAACAACGTCAAGGTGAAACTCTATATGAAGCATGGACTCATTTCATGAACTTACTCCAAAAAGCCCCTCATCATGGCATAGATCTTTAGCTCTAAGTCCAAATCTTCTATGACCATATCGATCTCTCCACAAGGCGAACCATTGACCAATCGGCCGGTGGTAACCTACGTGATCTAAGTGCGGAAGAATCATGGGAACTCATAGAAGATCTTGCTCTCTATGACAACGAAAGTTGGAATGATCCCCGTGATTTAAACAAAATGGTCAAGGCAATATCTTTGCCTTCGAACAATTCTAGCACTCCCGACTGTAGGATCATGGAACTTGAGGACCAAGTCAAGTTTCTCATGAAATCTTACAAAGCTCCTAAGCCTTCAAGCCAAGTGAACAAAATCACTTCTTCATGCGAATTATGTAGTGGTCCCCATGACACTCGTGATTGCGTGGAACTCCCCGGAACAGATTTTGCGGACTACGCATGCTCGAGTACCGACGAAGCGGGAGATAAGTGGTATACTTTCAAACCCGAGCCAAACCCTTACGGTGATTCCTACAACCCTTCTTGGAAAAATCACCCGAACCTTAGGTGGAAACAAAACCAAAACAATTCTTCCAATCCGCCTAATCGTTACCAACCAAACGGTCCACCCTCCAACCACACTTTTAACAACAATCCTTCTAATAACTATGGTAGTACCAATAATCTTAAAGGATTGATGTCCAAGTTTATGGCATCTCAAGAAGCTCGCATAGCTAAGTTTGAAACCGAATTCAATCAACAACAGACGGAGATGACCAATAAGATTGACAACTTGTTGAAAGCCCTCAACAACCAAGCATTAACTACACCTAGGAAGGACACTAGGGACGCCAATAGCGGAATCCAAACTAAGGACCCCTCGTCATCCAAACACGTCCACTTTGTCAATGTTGTCACTATTAAGCCAAAAGATAAGGATATACAAGAAAGTGACAAGGATGAAGTAGGAATAGAAACCGAGACTAGGGATGAAATTAAGGAAGTTGAGGTTAATAAGGGAGAAAAGTTAGAGGAAGTAGAAAGTGTAGAAGAATACTTTGATAAGTTGCCCACCAAGGAAGAACTGGAATATCACAAGGATTTATTCAATGATCCGGAGACACAATATATCCTTGGTTCACCCCTTATTAAAGTAGGTGACCCCTCTAACATCAACATACCATGCAACATTGGGCATATGCATGTATGGAAAGCTTATATCGATCCTAGGTCTCCTATAAACATCATGACTAGGACTTATTATAATTGGGTAATGAAGAAGCAACTTGGTTATAGGATGATGCCTAGTAAGAATTTGATAAGAAATTTTGTAGGAAGAGTGAAAGGATTGCATGTGATTGTAGGAAACTTCACTTATGAGACCGACTTTATGATATTGAAGGATACTCGTCTGGTGATAGATGATTGCCTAAGTCAAGTAGTGTTCGGAAAACCGTTCGTTGAGGCCTCTAAGATGACTTATGATCCGACTCTAGGGATAGTTAGATTCAAGGAAGAGAATGATGAGATTGCTTACCAAATGCCCTATAAAATTGAACAATGCCGCCTCCTATCAAACATAGAAAAGGAACACAAACAAGCGGTTTACTATAGGAATGATGAGGATAGACGTAGAGGAGTAGAATATGTTATGAATAGAATACTTCGTTTCTACAAAGAATGCTTGCAACTAGGTCCGGAGTACAAAACTAATATAGGAGATGACCTAGAGAGTGAAACCAACGATGAGGTCACGTAATTGCCCATGACCTTGAGTCTAGCTACAAGACTCATAAATAAAGAAAAGAGCTTCTTGGGAGGCAACCCATGCTTTGTGTGATTTTTATTTGTTTGATTGTTATTTATTTCCGTATGCATGCTTTATTTTTATTGTTGGTGGATCATGTTTCAAAAATAAAATGGTGAAAATACTTTATTTTGTCGTTTGACCTAGTCTTAACTTTATCCAAAGGTATTTCGCAAAAGATAAGTGTAAAGGGAAACCCCAAATATGTTTTAAAGAAACAAAATTGATCATGGTTCTCCACAATATTAAATGGACATGTATATTCGTATTTGTTAGAGTCAAATGCTTGTATCGAGTCATAATGATGTTTTGCAGGATTTTTCAGGAAGTAGGACATAAGTTTTTCCAGAAACTTAACGTAAAGATTTCTGCAGGTCACTTCTGACGGCGTCAGGAGTTAACTCCTGACGGCCTCATGTGTAAAATTCTGAAAATTTTATTAGTTTTGTTTTTCTAACGGAATCTTAAAGTTTTTGTTCAATCTTTAGTTTTATAAACTTCATGAAATCTGCAAATTCATTCCACAAGCATTATATCTTACATTGCTTTCTAGGATTTTTTTTAATATATATAGATTGCCGCCGATTTTACGCGAGGTTGCCTTGTTTGTTTTCTCAAGTTTAACAGGTTATGTATGACAAGAAGATGATTTATATTCTGTAAGGGAAGCTTTGATTGTTCATTTTCTTGGAGGAAGATCTAACCTTGTTACCATACTATCCACACCGAACGAATCAGAGGAGTATTTGATTTCATTCTTTTACCTATTTTACTTTTACATCCTTTAATTGAACATTGGGGACAATGTTTATCCTAAGTGTAAGGGGAGGTTAAATGATGATACCTTATAGGATACACTTTCACTTGAGTTTGTTTATTTGATGGTAGGTGTGTAATAAAACTATGAGAAATACTTGTTAGTGTAATTTCAGCGCCAAATTTAAATTTTTTTACAACATTTAGGAGTGAAACTTTAGCCTTAGCAAGCGTCTCATGGATAGGAGATTGTATGACTAGCACAAAACCATACCATTCAGAAAAATTTTCCACCCAAATTTGTGAGGTTCGCCTTTAGATTTGATAGGAAAAGCATTTACTATTAGTGCTTATTAGTGTACCGGTAGCATTTAGATTCTAGAACTTGCGTTAGTGATGCATCCCGAGACCGCTAGTGAGACTACATTCGTGTAGTAGGATTTACTACATGATAAGAGGCATTAGGATCACCCTTGTGTTAAACCCGTCTCATAATTACTTGACCATTTAAGTCATATTACTTGGCTAGTAAAGTCAATTAATTTTTCCCACACCTTAGCGTTGTACTCATTTTTAGTACACGAAACCCCTAGTACACCCCTCCGATCCTATCTTTTCGTTTCTAACTTTAAGCATCTTACTTAAAGGAAGAATTTGTTACACAAATGTACACCCAAATCGCCTTAGCCTTCCGTGTATGCACTCATCTTTAGTGCATTATTGTTACATGTTTAAACCCTTAGTTAATTATCTAATTGATTACATGGTTGCTAAGTCGAGTCATATCCTTGTACATATTGTTTTGGGACGATTGGGACTCATGGGTAAAGTACTTATATTATGGAGTAATGGGGAAGAACATCTTATTATTACCCCCATATGTGTGTTAATCTTAAAAGTACTCCAAGTGTTTTGATTATCTTAATTCGAGTCATTAGATTAGTTTATTATAAAGTATGTAAAAATTAAAGTGTAAGGGGAATGTTCATTCCCTATGATGTATTCTTTTGGATGGTAGGGTAAGAGTGTATGAAAAGAAAATCGAAAAATTAAGAAAAAAGAAAAAAAATAATAAATAGAAAAAGAAAAGAAAAAAACATGCGGACTACCATCCCGTTTCATTCTATGTTTGTTTTATGTTTTTGTTATTTTTCATTTATTAGCTTAAGTCGAGTCTAGCCTTGGCTTAGCAACGCCATATTGTACATGTAATTAACCAAGATTATTAACTCGCCACCAGTAAAGATTACCTATATCCAACAAAACCGTGTATTCCATATCCCTACACCTAACGTTATACTCCTTTAAAGGACCTCTTTTATAGTTTATCCTAGGTGCTTACGCCATGTGGTGGAGGTTTGATCCTTTCCCAAGCCTATGGTATTCTATTTTGCTATGACAGGTAGTGAGAGATGTTTTCCATTTCCATATTGTGATATATACTTTATTACACCCGAGAGATGTGAGTATCTAAACACTATTTGTGAGGTGCTAGTGTATGACCTCCGTGCTTGTCTTTGTGCTTTAGTGGAATGATTATTTGTTGTAATTACTTTTATGTTAGTGTTAAATGACCCCTAACTTGTATTTTGATTAGAATAAAAGTGCATTTGTTTGAGGACAAGCAAATCTCAAGTGTAAGGGTATATGATGAGGCGAAAAATGGTCCCTTTTTAGGGGGTCATTTAAGCCCGGAATTGAATTGATTTGATCAAATATTGCCCTAAATCGTTCCTTTTGTGATTTTAGGTACTTTTGGAGTGAATTCTGGAAAAGGAAGCATTTTGTACGTTTTTGGAGCATAAAAGTGAAGAAAACGGCAAAGTCTTAATTTTCCTTACTGGGAACAGTACCTGACGGCGTTACCAAATTCTACATGACGGCGTCAAGAGTATTACAAGAGGTGAAGTGGATAGAGTCCGTGACGGTCCAGAGAGTTTTACACTAAGGGGCATGACGGCATCACCATAGGCCGTCATGGTCCCATTACACGTGACGGCCAAGAGATAATTTACTCTTGACGGAGTCAGATCTGGATCTAGGCAATCCGATATTACTTTGGGCGGCGAGTTGACGGCGTCAGATTTCTTTTCTTGACGCCGTCACGTTGGAAAATCTATATATAGTTTTGTAATTTTCATTCATTAAGAGAGGACAATTACAGGGATAACTTGGAGAAACCCTAGCACGATTTCACCAGTATTTTCAAGGGTTTTTACCCTTTGTAACCTTTCATGTTCAATTAAGATAAGTATACTTTCAATTCATTCAATATGTCTATGTGTTGTTTGAATATATCTTACGCTTGTCTTGATTTTAACATGCTAGGCTAGATCTCTTGTGTGTTTGCTTAGATGTAGTGAAACCTAGATGTTGATTATGGGTTGATTGATTGTTTATAGTTGTTACGGATGAATGATTTCGATGTTAGTAGGCTTAAGAAAACTGGCAGACTTCCATAGTGTAACTTGCTTGAACATCTTAAGAAACATGAACCAATGCGTACTAGGTTTTTATGGTTGTATTTAATGCATGAGTGAATTCTAATGATCCCATGTTAGGAGCTTCTTGCAGGCTCAACATAGGAGTGAAGTAGGAGCTTATAGAGTTGGGGAAGTACGTACGCCACCCCACGATTGGTATTAAGGAATATAACCCGTCATCCACGCAACTGTAACAAACTATCAACCTGTAAAAGATATCTAGGGAGTAATGAAATCTAAGTAAGCACAATTTTCCCATTTATTGTTTGCACCACATTAGTAATTAGTTTTATTTACATTTTTGTTATTATATTTTGATTGCATCTTAGTTATTGGGTTAGTTGACTAGCAACTAATTCCGCCCACTCTTCCAATACCCGATATTTTTACTTGCTTTTCATAAAATATAAAAAATACAAAAAGAATCATCCCTCACCTCTAGACTTAATTTTTAGGCTTGCTAATCCTAGCGACACTATTCCTGAGTTGAACGATCAATCCCCCAGTACTTGTCACTATACTATACTACAACGATCAGGTACACTGCCTGGTGGGGGTTGTAAGCTTCTCGAGATCCCTCGAGAGGTAAAGCCTGGTGCAATTCCCACGCATCACCCGACTTTTATGTATTTTCACACATATGTGAAATGCTTAGAGAGAGAAAGATATGTGTTAGAGAGAGAGAGAACTAGAGAGGGAGATAAGAGAGGATTTCTTATTCCTTGGACCAACCAATCAACACCCTCCTTGGAGGGTTACATCTCTATTTATACCAGTAGCCTAGGGCTTCACATTACTTTCTACTTATGACATAACTAGCCCTTAGACTTTAACAAAACATGTAAATATTACTAAACTAGCATAAAACATATTATATCTTTAACGTATTAACATAATATTCCAACCTATTACAAGACTAATTGACTCGATAATGATCGTCACTTCAAGTGTTCCCAACAATCTCCCCCTAAGGGACGATCATTAAGATCTCTCTTTGATTGCATTTATGATCATCACTTTTGCGTTTTCAACAATCTCCCCCTAAAGGGGTGATCATTGAGATCTCTTTTGCAACCTGTGGGTTATGGGTCCACCAATAGAAATGACTGATCTTATGACTTCTTTGATGCTTGTTGTTTTGAACTTTGAGTCTTTGTATAATAGCTTTGCTAGATTCTTTGTTCCAATCATGCTTTGTGATCTTCATTCTTCGTTCTTGTTGTTGTGATCAAATGATGAAGTTGTCTGTCGTTCGTCACTTCTGTGTCTGTGGTCGTTGTCCGCCATTCCAACATGCTCATACATCTTTGGACTTTGACTTTCACATGCATGTAGTTCCCTTTCTTTCACTTTGATCTTTAGTGTCTTTACTTTGTAGATTCTTCTTTTTGGCGTAGAATCTTTCTTTGAACTTTGTGTTGCTTAGATCTTTGAGGGAGCTTTCTTTGACTTCAAGATGTATATATGAGCAAGCGGAATCTATCGCCATGGAGATGATGTGTAGCTGCAGGTAAACAGTTAGCAATAAACAACCGGTACTTACAGATAAGGAATTAGAGCTCGTCAACAACATATTGTGAAGACTCCTTTTAATCCTTATCAAGGCCGTTCCCATGTCAGGTACTCCCGAGGGAGCTTACAAGACCTACTTAGTAGCTCAATGACTGGGTGAGTCGCTGGGGATCACTCCACGACTGTAGACCGGTAAAGAACCACCGCGAACACTAAGCGTAACCCGTGAAGGGTTACCGAAGTGACTTGCTATCAGGGCTGTTTGATGT
This sequence comes from Artemisia argyi, assembly GCA_030686995.1. NCBI lineage: Eukaryota > Viridiplantae > Streptophyta > Magnoliopsida > Asterales > Asteraceae > Artemisia > Artemisia argyi. The sequence continues at coordinate 108,909,779 of CM060690.1, read as the reverse complement.
TGACCCTGGCAGGAATTTCCGTTCAATCATTGAGAAATACTTTAGTAATTCTCTCATAAACGTTCTCGGCAGATTGCTAAGATCTACGAAGGACTCGATAATATACAGCTGATGTCCATTGATGTAGAACACCAGTTGTAAAAATACTAAGTGTTCCTAAGAGATCTTTGATGTATCTCATGGCTCTAGACTCGATAAGTGCATTCTTAGGTTTCCTATGCGGAGACTAGGGAGGGGTCTCCTGCTTCAATATCAACCATCTCTAAGAGACAAGTCGATAGATTACACCGGTTCCCCGTGAGAATGAAACAAGCTCTTTTAAGAGAACTTGAGTGGTTAAGAAGGTTTAGTGCATTGCGTAACTGGGTCCATGACGACTTTATCTTCAATACCGGTGTTGTTTTTGCAACAACCAGTAGCATATGAATTGAACCCGGTGTCTTGCCTAAGGTTGAACATATGGAGGGCTATTTCTTTTCACCCTTTTCTTTACTTTTCTTTTTAATTCTTCAACTCCTTCTTTACCCTTTCATTCTTTTCTCCTTTTTTCGTATCATACCTAAGGACTTCTAATTCTAACTATTGGTGATGTCCTTGGGTAGATCCCTCCGGCTCTGGCAGATCATAGGACGGTTTTCCCTAACCTTAGTCACCTTATAACTCCATGACTATCCTACAATTGCCATGAAACCTTTGATTGAAAATCTCTCAAAGTGTTTGTGATAATCAAACATTTTGTTTAACACTTTGAGAGTTTTGTGTATACTTTTGAAGGGCTCCCCCTTCACATGTGCACATAAGTATTTAATAAATTTGCACATGCGGGAGGAGCAAGCACTTTTTGAATTGATCCACTTTCAGTGAACAAGACCGATTCGAGACACGTTTACATCACTAGTTGGACTAGCTTGAAGTTATTACCCGGCCTGGTCGAGTCCACAGAAAGTTTCTCGACCCGGTACATTTCTACTAAGACGAATCCTTTTCGAGACACGCTTACGTGGTTAGTTAGAGAGTTCCATTGGCAACTTTCAGGTGACAACTAGCTCTAGTAACTAACTTGATGTTATTACCCGTCGAGGATAAGTCTTTTCGAGATTACTAACTTTCATGTTTCGTCAATTCTTGGGTCAATTATGAGTCGAGCTCGCACGAGATTGAACTTTTAGCACCCTTAAACATTCATATTTTAATCACTTGTTCCTTTTCTCCCCCTCAAAAATAGCATATAAGATGTTGTTTTTGATTAACTTTTGATTATAATATGCTTTTTAAGTCTTATGGGGAGATTCACCAAGAACTTATCATTATGAACAAAGATCATTTCAAATACTCCCCCTCAATAAGTAAAATACCTTTTTTAGGTTTTCATTACGAGAGGGAATACTTTCCTTTTGAGTAGAATTTAGAAAAAACTTTGAAAATTTGAGTAATTCTACTCAAAAGTAAGAAGCATGATTTTGATGGAACATTTTGTTTTGGAAATACTCCCCCTCAAAACTCGCATATGTTTTGAGAATTTTAAACTTTTTAAAGTATGAGGGAGGGAGTCTTCTTGAAGTAAAATTCTGAAAGATTTAGAAATTTTAGTTTGAAAAATTCTTGAATAAATTTTGCTTCAAGGTAACAAAAACTTAATACGCTGAAATACTCCCCCTCAAAACTAGCATATGTTTTGACATTTTTAAACTTTGGAGCGAATTGGGGAGTAAAGATTTGAAAAATCTTGAGCAAAATTTTGAAAAGTTTTGAAAAACCTTTTGAAAAATTTTGAGTATATTTTGCTCAAGATTAAGAAGTTTTAGATAAGCTTTGCATGAGAAATTCTTCTTGTTTTTAAGGATAAGTGCGCGTTTGGTTTTAAAGAATGGTTTAGCAAGGCACTTTCCTTTCTTTGAAACCCGAGTTGTACACTAAAATGTATGCACAAGTCGTTATGTTTAAGCCCGGGTTGTAAGCTGAAATACTTACAAGCCAAAAAAAATTAAAGATTAGACAACAACCTTGGGAACCCATTTAAGCATGGTGCTAATGGGTTTACCAGATTTTGAAATCCATTTGTAAGTTGTGTCAATCCGATTTAAAGATTTTGAATTCCAACGAGGACTGAAAACCAGTGTTTCATTTTGAAATAACACTCGTGGAATCAATGGTGATTTAAAACTCTTTTTTCGTTGAAAATTGTTTGAGAAACCCGGCGTTTCTCTTGGAGTTTTAAAAATCTGAAGAGGAAGATTTCCATCAGATTTGAATCTCATGGGTTCTCTTTGAAGATTTGTTTCTGTGATGAATGGAAACCTTCCGGTATTTGGAATGTTCAAAGCAGAGTTATTTTTATGTTGCAGCGAAAGCAATTCTGATATTGAATATTTGAAAGGTTTTGAACGACTTTGCTTTGGTTTCCACACTTCCTTTACCGGTGTAAAACGAGAGTGTGGAGTTTGAAAAACATGATTCTTTTCTTTTGAAGCATTTGGGGGTTTTGAAACACCTTGTTTTGGTCTCCACACTTGCTTTACCGGTATAAAATGAGAGTGTGGAGTTTGAAGAACTTGTTCCATATTACTTGAAGCATTAGGATTTGAAAACCTTTTAGAAGTAAATGTTTCGGAAAACCTTGATCTCTTGGAAAACTTCCTTCCTTTTTGCATAGAATAGGTTGTAAACTGTGAAACCCTTTTCGAAAATGGTTTTGAAGATTCACCCGTGTAAACCTTCTTCGAAACACTCACTTCAGGTGTTGAAACATTTGAAATAGGAGCTTTTCTCTTTGATCGGTTAAGATTATCAAACTTCACTTTTAAAGCATTGTATGAAGTTCTCAAATCATTGTATTCTTTTGAAGAGAAAGATGATCTTGGGATGCCAATTTTGATTCTAAAGAAGCAATTTGTTTCAAAAGTTGATCCTTTTCGGCTTTAGAATCATCCGTTTTACGAGCCAATTTCCGTTCGAACTCAACATTTTCTTTTTCAAGTCTTTCAAAATAATTTTCAAATTTGGTTACTTTGTTGAAAAAGTCGGTTTTGGCATCCTCAAAATCGTTTGTTTGTTGAGATAAAAGCGTTTCAAGCTCAACCACTTTCGTTTGAAGCACTTGATTTTCATTTTCAAAAAGATACATTTTCTCCCCCGTTTCCTTTTCAAAATCTGGAGTATTAGTATCGAACAGGGGTTTTGGGAAGGAAACTTTTGTGATTTGAAAATCAACATTTTTCTTTTTCATTGATTCAATCTTTTGTAAAACATTTTCAAACTTTTTATCTGCAAATTCATTCAATTGAGACTTCAAATCATCAGTCTCTTTTTGTTTCAAGTTTGAGTTTTGTTTCTGAACTCGTGAACTTTTGATTGAATCAAACAGGTTTTTGTAAATCCGTTTCAAACGCTCAATCTCTTTTTCGTATTTTGAAATTTGACATTTCATTGACACGTTTTCATCTTCAACTTGTTCAAGCTTTGACATCCAGGGGTTTTCAAAACACTGCTTTTCAAGATTGTGTTGTAAAGCTAGCTCAAAGTTAATGCTTTGTGCTTAACATCTTTGAAAATTTTGTTCAAGAGAAAATATTTGACGTTTAAGTTTCTCTTGGATGTCGCTTGACTCTTTTAACATCTTCTCATTTCGTGTCTCAACATCCCATTTTCCACTCTTAAGATTTCAGACTCAACACTCAACGATTTATCACAAGCAGATTTTTCAAAAACTTTCAATTTAGCTTCTAAATCAACAATGTCATTAAGATACGAGTCTTCCTTTTTCATTTTTCTCACTTTATGTTCACAAAATTCCTTTTTGAAAGTTGACAACTCTGTTTGTGTTTTTTAAAGCTCTTTTTGAAGTTGTTCAACTTGTTGTTTGAGTTCACATTTTTCATTTTCGAGTTTTAAAACCAATTTTCCGTTCAACTCAATTAATTCGCGTATTTTGTGTTGAAGATCTAGTTCTTTATTGTAATATTCTTGAAATCCCACTTCAAAACTTTTTTCACGTTTGGCTTTGTTTTCATGATTTGAAAGTTGTATTTTATAGCACTCAATGTCCCTTGATAATGACACATTTTTTGCTTTTAGTTCAGAATTGAGCTTGTTACATTGAGTAACTTCGTATTGCATTGTCTTAATTATCAAAGCAGTTGAAGCACATTCTTGATCATGAGTCACATTGTTATGTTCAACCTTACCTCCATTAGGATCCATATGTGGAGTCTCAGGAGTAATATTTCTATCATCCTGATTCACCACATCTGTGTCGTTAATGTACTCAGGTTGTACATGACTTTGTGTCTCACAAGCAAACACATTTGTAAATCTATCATCATCATTAGATTGATGTACCTGAACGTGTGCGACTGAACTTTGTGAAGGACTGACAGCAGCTGCATTATTCAAACCATCCTTACATTTGTGTTTCCCGTCAACATCTGAATCATTCCCTGAAGTGCTGCTTTCTGTCTGCAGTTCTGATAATGCATTGTTACTGGTAAATACTAAACTATCATTCAACGTCCCTTCATTTATGACTGTTCCTTCATGTGTCTTCCTTTTACTTCCATTCTCTCGTACATTTTCTTTTTAACTCTCTTTTCTGCATCTTCAGTTCTTTGATAGCACTCAGATGAAGTGATCTTTCATTAAGCACAAATTCTAAGTAGCTCAGTCGTGAAACAAGCTGATCTCTAAAAGCTTCAACCTCCATACTATTGATGTTCTCTCTCCATAACCTGATTTGAGATTCATAGTCTCGAGAAGCTTTGAACACTTTAAAAGCCATTGTCATGAACTCTTTGAACTGTGTCTTGAGTGCTCTAAATTCTACCATGCAATCACTTCCCTGTTCAATTTGCTTTTCAAGTTGAACTATGTTTTCTCAGAGTTTCCTTTGAAAGGTTAGAACGTCCGTATCTGTTCCGAAGAATACAGTAAAGGTACTCCACGAAGGAAACCTTGTATATGAGAGAATCGTGCATTGAATCTTAACTGAATGAAAATATGCTAAACAATCTTCTATAGAATAGATGACTCTTTTCTAAACTTTAGACATCTTTCTGTCTTGTGAACTTGTTTGATACATTTTCTCTCCCCCGTGATTGTTGCGATGTAGGCGGAATAATCAAACTAAAATGTGTAGTTAATTTATGACACACAAGGTCGAAATAGTGATTTTTGAGTTTCCCTCTAAAAATAATTTGAAAAATTTTCTCTCCCAAAATTTGAAAATCACTATGAAATGCAATTATAAGGTTGCAAGAAAATTTTGAGTTTCAAAAATTTTGCCGCCAAATTTCACCGAAAAAAATTTGAATTTTGGCCTAAAAATTTGAATTTTGGGTCAAAATTTTCAACGTCATACCAAAATTTGAATCTCGCGTAAAATTTGAACGTTTAATCTCTTGTAAAAAATAAATTTTACTCAATTTTTTTTTTTTTTTTTTTTTTTTTGAAAATATGGATCTTTGAAGGATAAACAAAGGTTATTGTTCTAGGTTTGTCTGACTTGCAAACTTGATAATCTTAGATAGGTGCAAACTTGGTATAGCTTTGGTCTTCAAACTCGGTAAATCTGAGATAGGTCTTAACTCGGTGATTGTAGATTCTAACTCGTTAAAGTCTTGTAAGAATACTAACTCGGTAGAAACTTGAAACAGTAACTCGGTAAACTTTGAAGTTTTAACTCGGTAGACTTTTGAAGTTCTAACTCGGTAAACTTTTTGAAGTTCTAACTCGGTAAACTTTTTGAATTGCAAACTCGATGAGAATCTGAATTGCTAACTCGGTAAGGATAATGACTACTAACTCGATGAGAATCTGAAACTCGATAACTTAAGTCTTAACTCGATAGAGCTTCCAAACTCGATAAGAAGAAAATTACGAAGTATAGTTTGGCCTAAGTAGTAACCAAGAAGAACCTTACACGATAAACGATAAGGTGTTTTAGCTAACTCGCTAAAATGGCTAACTCACCAAAACAGAACACTAACTCGATAAATATTATCCTAACTCGATACCTAACTCGAAAAAACAACTTCTTAACTCGATAGAAGCAGTTCTAACTCGATAAACTCCAACCTAACTCGATAAAACCTCGATGAACAGTACCCAGATTCCAAAACAAATCGCTTCTAAACCTAGTTTTTTTCTACCAAATCAAACCTAAAACAACCTATATTATCCCTTGGCGAATGATACCAATTGTTGGGTCCCGACTTTTATGTATTTTCACACATATGAGAAATGCTTAGAAAGTGAAAGATATGTGTTAGAGAGAGAGAGAGAGAACTAGAGAGGGAAATAAGAGAGGATTTCTTATTCCTTGGACCAACCAACCAACACCCTCCTTGGAGGGTTACATCTCTATTTACACTAGTAGCCTAGGGCTTCACATAACTTTCTACTTATGACATAACTAGCCCTTAGAATTTAACAAAACATGTAAATATTACTAAACTAGCATAAAACATATTATATCTTTAACGTACTAACATAATATTCCAACCTATTACAAGAATCATTGACTCGATAATGATCGTCACTTCAAGTGTTCCCAACAATCTCCCCCTAAGTTATCCTTTTAATCATTCAATATGGCTATACGTTGTTTGATTAGTTGTTTATCTTTTCTTTACTTTAACATGCTAGCTTAAATTAGTTAGTGTTTGATTAGATCTAATGAACCCTAGTTATTGAATGTTGATTTGTTGTCTATTGTGTTAATACAAATATCGCCTAAAAACGTTATTTATATTTTACGATCTTTGCTAAGTTTTGTTAATGACAAAGTATGAACTTTAGCTAATAGTAAATCATCACTTTAGTGTTTAAGTCTTGTTTAACTAAGGTTTACATTTCCTTTTAAACAAAACATTGTTTTTATTTCTTAAATTAGAAAGTGTCTTATTTCTTTAAATAGAAATATCACATCACATTTATGGTGTCACACCCCCAAAATCGGGTCCAGCGGAAGCATACATGTAGCTGGGGTGTAACTCAATTAATATCACAACACTAGTTCAAAAATGGTTTGCACTTGAATCATTTAAAATAAAATAGTTAAATCAAATTGTTGAATTTACATCGTTAAAAGTAATGCGGAAGTAGGCCCTTAAAGTATTTTAAAACGGTCCCCAAATGATTAAATCAGAGTCTTCTATGACCATGCCATGCCCTGCCAAAACCTCCAGTAGTGTGCCATAGCTTAAAACCTGAAAATACATGCTAAAGTGTCAACACAATGGTTGGTGAGTTCATAGAGTTTGTTGAAAAAGAATGTAATGCATATGTATGTAGGTTTCCCAGCAAAGGCATCGTAAATCCACTCAGTTACAAGTCCCGCCATAAGAGACTTGTAACCTGTGTGTTCACAACCCACTGCTACAATATATAGTTTGAGTAAAACATATATAAGTTTATCACAACAGTTAAGCAATTAGTCGTGAGTCTACACTTCATCTCCGAAGACCTCACGTTTGTATGTTGCTCACAAGGAAGGTAGTGGCATTGGTTCTACTTCATCTCCGAAACCCAATGCATGTGTTATCCAAGGAGACTTTATGTTGCTCAGAAGGAAGGTAATAGCATTGGTTCTACTTCATCTCCGAAACCCAATGCATGTGTTATCCCAAGGAGACTTACAAGTTTAAGTATAACGCCATCAAGTATAATGTAATCAAGTATAAGTGTTATCAAGTTTAAGACAATCAAGAATAAACAATCAAGTATAAATGTTTTGAGTATTTGTACAAGTAAGCAAGTAGTTGAGCATGTATCTCCCCCAAAGAGTTAAAACAAGTATAAAAAGAGTAGGGGCTATGACTCACCTGATGCAACAGCTACGATGACAAAAGTGTATACACAGAAATGAGGTTCGATCTCTACCCGCAACCTAATATGAATGTTATGAACGATCTAATTTAGATCATGAAATGATGTTGAAAATGTCCATGCACATGTTACCTATACCACTCTTAACTTGAAAAATACTTGTTATAGTCATATGAAAATATATTCCATACTTGAGAAAAATAAGTCTTAACTAGACTTGTGTAAACTTGTCGTAATATATATGTATAGAAAGTTAGTGTTATAAACTTCGTCTTGAAAACCTTGAAGTAACATCTAATGGTCGTAAAAATAAGCTCATAAGCATAAGTACTTCGTTAGTTATAAATTTCGGCAATTTAGTAGTATTTCTAGAAAATCTAGAATTTAGTACGTAGAAGTAGTATTATTATTATTTCTATTAAAAGCTGCCAATTATAGTGAGTTCTTGTCGATATTGAAACGTGAATATCTTTGTCGTTATAAGCCCGTTTTACTTGTTCTTTATATCCACGGTTACGTCTTAGTATGTAGTAATATATTTTGGAAAGCTTGGCTCCTCCGGGTTACGTCTAAAGCCTCTTTTTGTCCGACGAAAAACGTCCAACAGCATGTATTTTTCCGGAAAATAGTTTTCGTCAATAAACTTGCAAAAATCATAACTTCTTCGTTATAAACTCTTTTTAATCCGTTCTTTCGCCTACGGCTTCGTTTTTGAAAGTATTTTCTAAATATTTTGCCAAAGTTTCCTTGGTATTTACTGATTTTCCAGAAAATAACAAAATGGGACAGCATGTTTAATAACTTGTTAGAAATCTATTTCAAAGGTTCAAAACTAGTTCCAACTTCAATCAAAACTCTTGCAAACTTCACAAAACTAATCTAATCCTACCATACACCTTCTTAGGGTGCCATGGGTTCCTAACCACTAGTAATCAAGTTAATTTAACAAAGGAACACCTAAATCACAATCTAGGGTTTGTATGTTCAAAAAGTATACAAAAATAAAGTGGTATAACTAGTTTGTGCATGAAATTAAGCATGAATACTATAAGATACATGTGTTAATTAGATGAAAACATAAAAATAATTTTGAATACTCACTTTGAAATAATAGATGGTGAGATGATGAGAAACCTTGGATTACTTGTGTTTTTGTGTTATGATTCTTGATTAGGATGATGAAATGAACAACTTTGATGCTTTAACTTTTGGAAAATCATGGATTGATCATGGAGTTGGGTTGAGGTCGTGGTTATGGAGAAAAAGATGAAGAAATGGGTTTTTGATTCTCAAAAATAAAATGTGTAGTGTTTTTGTTGTTTAAGGTTAGATATTTTTCTAAGAATGGCATTTTGGTAATTAATAAGTCAATATGAAGTAACATGGGATGGGGAGGGGCTGCACATGGTTGATGAGTATGTAGTAAGCTTGGTATTATCTGGTTTACAGAGTCAGTTTTGGTTCCGTTAATCGCAAACCGTAAAGTTTTAAATCGCGAAACGTAAATCCGGGTATCGTAAAAATATGAAACTTGAAAGAATGACTAAACTTGTCAAAATACTCCATAATAAAATATAAAATGAATGGTAAGTTCCATCGGGTTGCTTAAACGTTGTTAAAACTGGAAACGCGGGTTAAAAACGTGTAATTCGCGTAAAACGCTGAACTGAAAAACGTAAAATTTCAAAACTTTAAGAATTGTCGTAAAATGAGAGAAAATCATATTTCTATCGTTTATATTGTTTTATGGACATATCGGGATGCCGGAAGGACGTTTAAACCTGAATGTAAATCTCGGACACGGCTTCGTGATTTTTGCAAAAATGATCCGACGAGCGCCAAACTCTCGGATTACCGTTAAAATAGTTTAACTTATGAGAATATGAAATAAAAATTTTGGACATGAATAGTGTTTTGTGAATAGTAAAAGTGAATAGTAACTTTCCGAGATAAAAAATGGAATTTCGACGTTTGAAACAGGACATGAAATTACGAGTTGTGACATTCTTCCCCTCTAAATGGAACTTCGTCCCGAAGTTCAGTTTATGTTAATCAGTTAAGTATGTGTTTAAGAAAATATGCCAAAGCTCTGGTACCAATCTGTCACACCCCCAAAATCGGGTCCAGCGGAAGCATACATGTAGCTGGGGTGTAACTCAATTGATATCACAACACTAGTTCAAAAATGGTTTGCACTTGAATCATTTAAAATAAAATAGTTAAATCAAATTGTTGAATTTACATCGTTAAAAGTAATGCGGAAGTAGGCCCTTAAAGTATTTTAAAACGGTCCCCAAATGATTAAATCAGAGTCTTCTATGACCATGCCATGCCCTGCCAAAACCTCCAGTAGTGTGCCATAGCTTAAAACCTGAAAATACATGCTAAAGTGTCAACACAATGGTTGGTGAGTTCATAGAGTTTGTTGAAAAAGAATGTAATGCATATGTATGTAGGTTTCCCAGCAAAGGCATCGTAAATCCACTCAGTTACAAGTCCTGCCATAAGAGACTTGTAACCTGTGTGTTCACAACCCACTGCTACAATATATAGTTTGAGTAAAACATATATAAGTTTATCACAACAGTTAAGCAATTAGTCGTGAGTCTACACTTCATCTCCGAAGACCTCACATTTGTATGTTGCTCACAAGGAAGGTAGTGGCATTGGTTCTACTTCATCTCCGAAACCCAATGCATGTGTTATCCAAGGAGACTTTATGTTGCTCAGAAGGAAGGTAATAGCATTGGTTCTACTTCATCTCCGAAACCCAATGCATGTGTTATCCCAAGGAGACTTACAAGTTTAAGTATAACGCCATCAAGTATAATGTAATCAAGTATAAGTGTTATCAAGTATAAGACAATCAAGAATAAACAATCAAGTATAAATGTTTTGAGTATTTGTACAAGTAAGCAAGTAGTTGAGCATGTATCTCCCCCAAAGAGTTAAAACAAGTATAAAAAGAGTAGGGGCTATGACTCACCTGATGCAACAGCTACGATGACAAAAGTGTATATACAGAAATGAGGTTCGATCTCTAACCGCAACCTAATATGAATGTTATGAACGATCTAATTTAGATCATGAAATGATGTTGAAAATGTCCATGCACATGTTACCTATACCACTCTTAACTTGAAAAATACTTGTTATAGTCATATGAAAATATATTCCATACTTGAGAAAAATAAGTCTTAACTAGACTTGTGTAAACTTGTCGTAATATATATGTATAGAAAGTTAGTGTTATAAACTTCGTCTTGAAAACCTTGAAGTAACATCTAATGGTCGTAAAAATAAGCTCATAAGCATAAGTACTTCGTTAGTTATAAATTTCGGCAATTTAGTAGTATTTCTAGAAAATCTAGAATTTAGTACGTAGAAGTAGTATTATTATTATTTCTATTAAAAGCTGCCAATTATAGTGAGTTCTTGTCGATATTGAAACGTGAATATCTTTGTCGTTATAAGCCCGTTTTACTTGTTCTTTATATCCACGGTTACGTCTTAGTATGTAGTAATATATTTTGGAAAGCTTGGCTCCTCCGGGTTACGTCTAAAGCCTCTTTTTGTCCGACGAAAAGCGTCCAACAGCATGTATTTTTCCGGAAAATAGTTTTCGTCAATAAACTTGCAAAAATCATAACTTCTTCGTTATAAACTCTTTTTAATCCGTTCTTTCGCCTACGGCTTCGTTTTTGAAAGTATTTTCTAAATATTTTGCCAAAGTTTCCTTGGTATTTACTGATTTTCCAGAAAATAACAAAATGGGACAGCATGTTTAATAACTTGTTAGAAATCTATTTCAAAGGTTCAAAACTAGTTCCAACTTCAATCAAAACTCTTGCAAACTTCACAAAACTAATCTAATCCTACCATACACCTTCTTAGGGTGCCATGGGTTCCTAACCACTAGTAATCAAGTTAATTTAACAAAGGAACACCTAAATCACAATCTAGGGTTTGTATGTTCAAAAAGTATACAAAAATAAAGTGGTATAACTAGTTTGTGCATGAAATTAAGCATGAATACTATAAGATACATGTGTTAATTAGATGAAAACATAAAAATAATTTTGAATACTCACTTTGAAATAATAGATGGTGAGATGATGAGAAACCTTGGATTACTTGTGTTTTTGTGTTATGATTCTTGATTAGGATGATGAAATGAACAACTTTGATGCTTTAACTTTTGGAAAATCATGGATTGATCATGGAGTTGGATTGAGGTCGTGGTTATGGAGAAAAAGATGAAGAAATGGGATTTTGATTCTCAAAAATAAAATGTGTAGTGTTTTTGTTGTTTAAGGTTAGATATTTTTCTAAGAATGGCATTTTGGTAATTAATAAGTCAATATGAAGTAACATGGGATGGGGAGGGGCTGCACATGGTTGATGAGTATGTAGTAAGCTTGGTATTATCTGGTTTACGGAGTCAGTTTTGGTTCCGTTAATCGCAAACCGTAAAGTTTTAAATCGCGAAACGTAAATCCGGGTATCGTAAAAATATGAAACTTGAAAGAATGACTAAACTTGTCAAAATACTCCATAATAAAATATAAAATGAATGGTAAGTTCCATCGGGTTGCTTAAACGTTGTTAAAACTGGAAACGCGGGTTAAAAACGCGTAATTCGCGTAAAACGCTGAACTGAAAAACGTAAAATTTCAAAACTTTAAGAATTGTCGTAAAATGAGAGAAAATCATATTTCTATCGTTTATATTGTTTTATGGACATATCGGGATGCCGGAAGGACGTTTAAACCTGAATGTAAATCTCGGACACGGCTTCGTGATTTTTGCAAAAATGATCCGACGAGCGCCAAACTCTCGGATTACCGTTAAAATAGTTTAACTTATGAGAATATGAAATAAAAATTTTGGACATGAATAGTGTTTTGTGAATAGTAAAAGTGAATAGTAACTTTCCGAGATAAAAAATTGGAATTTCGACGTTTGAAACAGGACATGAAATTACGAGTTGTGACATATGGTAAGTTTGTGATTATACATTTATGGAAAGAAAGTATGTTTGACTAACCATAAGTTTTCTTGGGCAAGTTTGTGTTTGACTAGTGTTTATGTGATGTGACCTTGTTTGGTTTGGAAGATTTATTGCAAAACCAACTACAGCCCTGACGGAACCCTGGGGGTACACGGGCGGAACCCATCTGAGGGTTCCGCCGTATCCGCCAGACCTGCAGCATGTTTTGCTATAAATACCAAACCACTTGTTAGTTTTGAGTAATCACTTTAGGACATATTTTCATATACTCTCTCAACTAACTCAGAAACATTTGACTTGTGTGATCCTCTTATGTAGCAAGGGACTTCACAAGATCATTCAAGATGTTACAAGCTTCAACTCTAAAGTTGCAAGTCTTGTTAGCTTTGTCATGTATAAGCTTTGGTAGTTTATACTTCATTTGTATCATGTGTGTAGAAGTGATCGGTTAGTATTTTAGGCCTCAAAATACATAGTGTGTCGGGAGTTGTTGTACCCTTGTAAAAGAACTAACGGGAGTGGTTGTACCCTTGGTAAAGAACTCGACATCTAGCTTAGTGTCGGTAAAAGTATAAGCGACGAACGGGAGTGGTTGTACTCATGTAAAAGAACTCGACATCTAGCTTAGTGTCGGTAAAAGTGTAAGCGACGTTGTAAAGGTTTCTCCACCAGGAAAGGAGCTTGTTGATTAGTGCTTATAACTCTCGAGTTGGAAACTCGGAGCGTGGATGTAGGGCAAGGAAAAAGAGTCCTTGTAGCCAAACCACGATAAACAATCGTGTTGTGGTTTGATCTTTTCTTTCTTTATCTTTGCTTATTACATATTGTCTTTAGTTAGAATTGCTAATCACATGTAAAGCTTTTCAAAGAATTAAACAAGTAAAAGTTGTGTTTATATCTTTAAACAAACGTAAAACTTTTCAAAGAACTAAAAAAGTAAAGTTAGGATTGTTATTCACACGTAAAGCTTTTCAAAGAATTGAACATTTAAAGTTGTGTTTATATCTTTAAACAAACGTAAAGTTTTAAAGATAATCAAATTAAAAAGCGGTAAACTATTCAACCCCCCTTCTAGTTTTCCACAATTGGCATCAGGAGCTACGTTACTCAAGATCTTTAAAATATAGTGTATTTTAAAACTTGGATCGATCCATGGATTTTGAAAATCTCAAAGAAGGGCAACCTATTCAAAACTCACCGCTATTTGAAAAAGAAAACTTCCTTGAATGGAAAAGTAATTTTGAAAACTATGTGAAATCAATTGATCAAGATCTTTGTCATATTATTTCTTTTGGTGATTTCAAACCAAAGAAAACAAGTTTTGAAAACCAAGATAACTATCTTAAACTTGATAAAAATACTAAAGCTAAAACAATGATTTATAAAGCTTTCGTACCGAATATGAAAGAATGTATTTTTGTCAAATGGCTAATGATATTTGGAAAAATATAATCAACTTTCATCAAGAAATATGTCAAGTCAAAGATGATTAATTTGATCTTACATATGAATTAGAAGTTTTAGAAAAACTAATTGATAGACACTTAGTAGAAGTTAATACATGTGCTACTAGTTTAAATGTTTTAAATGAAGGTACAAGTGAAGATGAGTACGTGTATCTTGATGAACTTGCTTGCGAATCATGGAATGAAACGGATGTTGTCACAACTCATAATTTCAGGTCCTTTTTCAAACGTCGAAATTTCATTATTCAACTCAGGAAGTTACTATTCATCTGTTACTATTCATCATTTACTATTCACCGATCACTATTCATCGTTTTACTATTCATCGTTTTCGGAGTTAGTTTGAGATTCCGTGAAGCGTTCGAAAATTTTACTATTCATATGACACTATTCATTCCTGGAAGAAAATCACTATTCACGATTGTCGTTCATCATTTCGTAAATCCAGTTTACGGGTATTCAAATTCGCGTAACCAGTTAGGTTTAGCTGCGAATTTATGCATCATCAGTAGGGATACATCATATAGACTGGAGTAGTCTACATATTATCAGTAACGTCATCAACACTTTAGATCATGCACGGATATGCATTATTTCCATTTACGTATGCTTAATTTGTAATTAATTTTACCACTCAGTTTTTACTACTAAAGTATACCCAATACTCCCGACTATGATCCTAAAATATTTTCACACTCATTTTAATAATATAAAAATTATATTATCAGTTTACCCGGTGTTTTCAAATCAATTGCTATATTTTACGGCCGGAGCTTATTACTCTGTCGGTTTGCGTTATTTCAACCCGATAATTATTTTAACACCTGATTCTCATCAAGAATGTAATTTCATAATTTTTACAACTTCGTCATATTTTATTTCAACTCGACACAATTTATTTTTAGTTAACTCGGTACCCGATAACAACCAATGTACACTTAAACCTAACTAATACTTACACTTCCTAGACAAGAACATTGATTAGCCCACCCACTCTTCCCACTTTTCTTCCATGTGACACCTTATTAAACAAAGACCATGACCATAAGAAAATATCTACATTTCATTTCTTTCATTTCTATACTTCAAGAAAACTAGAAAAGCTCTCATCTTTTTCCTTCTCTCTATGTGATCGGCCAAAGAAAGAAACCAAGGAAGAATCCATAAATTTTTGAAGTTCAAGTGTTTAATCAAGTCCTAGTTATGATCTAGTTAGGGTTTTGTGGTAAAAACCTTAGGTTTCTTAACATAATCATCTTCAAATCACCTCAAATCTTCAAGTAAGCTTCAAGTAAATTTTTTAATCTTTTCATACTTTCATTTGATGTATTTTCAAGTCATAGTAGTAGATCATGCAAATATATATGTTATATATACCACTTTATATAATAATACTCTTTAATCTTAGATCTATAATTTTTATTAGTAACTTCAAGAGATCCACCAAGATTGGTGATGTTTAGGAACCCATGACACCCTAAGAAGGTGTATGGTAAGATTAGACTAGATTTGTGGTGATTGAAAGTGTTTTGGTTGAAGTTGAAACTAGTTTGGAACCCTAGAAATGATTTTTGAAACTATATATATATATACCTACTGTCCTTATTTTGAAAACGTGGGAAAATTAGTAGATGGTGGGTAATTTTTGACCAAAGATTTAGAAAATACTTTCAAAAACGAAGCCGTTGGCGAAAGAACAGATTAAAACGAGCTTATAACGAAGGAGATATGATTTTTGCAAGTTTAACAACGAAAACTATTTTCTGAAAATATAACGTGCTGTTGGACGATTTTCGACGGACAAAAAGAGGCGTTAGACGTAATCTATAGGAGCCAAACTACTGAAAATATATTATTATATATTAATACGATTCTGGGGATATAAAGAACGTAAAAAACGAGCTTATAACGACCAAGATATACATGTTTGAAACCCGACAAAACTTATAATAAATTGACAGCTTTTGGTAATAAAAGTTGCTAAGTGTTGAAAACTATATTTTTCAATTAACGACATTGAAAGCCATACTGTATTTCTTAACCGCCGAGACCTGTATGGTCAAAAGTTAAATGACATGACTTCTAGACATTGTTGCAAGGTTTTCAAAAACATCGAGCTTGACCATTAACACTTAACGTACAATATTTTGCGACTAGTTTTGTGAGGCCAATTGGGCATATTTTCAAGTAATGAAAATGTTATTTTACGACGAAAATACTATATTTACCGATAAAACACCAAACGAGGATCGTGGAGTACCGTTTCAACGTATTTACATGGAAAGTGATTATTAACTTAAAGAGACGTCAAAAATGTATTTTTCGACGATAAACGTTTTTTTCAAGTTTCACGAGTGGTGTCGATAACATACGTATTTGCATGTGTAACATCATTTCATTTCTTACATTAGACCATATCATTCATATTAGGTTGCGGTTAGAGATCATGCCTCATTTTCAGTATATATCCACTTTTGTCATCGTAGCTATCGCTCCAGGTGAGTCATAGCCCCTACTTTTTCAATTGTTTTGGTAAACACTTTGGGGGAGAATACATGCTCGTTTTACTTAAACGCATTACTCGCTTTACATGGTTGATTACCTGTATTTCATTGGTATGTTTGATTACCTGTATTTCATTGGTATGTTTGATTACCTGCATTTTATGGGATTTGTCATCCTTGTTTATATGACCTCATGGTCACCAATTGTTCAAATATGTCAAATGTAATATTGTGGTTTCCCCACTTGGCTGTGATGTCAAACGTAATATTGTGGTTTCCCCACTTGGCCGTGATGTCAAACGTATTGTGGTTTCCCCACTTGGCTGTGATGTCAAACGTAATATTGCTGTTTTCCCTACTCGACTGATTTATCTATCTGGCGACATTGTCAGGATTGTCAAAACTGTTTACCTGGCGACATTGTCAGGATTGTCGAAATTGTTTATCTGGCGACATTGTCAGATTTATTTTATATGACCTCATTGTCATCATTGTTTATCTGGCGACATTGTCAGACTTGTTTATATGGCCTCATTGCAAATAATTGTTTATATAATGGTATTGCTAAACTTATCTTTGAATCTAGATACAAGTATTACTTTTGTTCATATAACTAAATCATATTTGGCAGTGGGTCGTAAAGACACAGGTTACAAGTCTCTTATAGCGGGACTTGGAACTGAGTGGATTTACGATGCCTTTGCTGGGAAATCTTCATTCATATGCATAACATTTTATTTTTCACAAGACTCTATGAACTCACCAACCTAGTGTTGACACTTTAGCATGTATTTTCAGGTATTAAGCTATGGCACGCTACTGGAGGTTTTGGCAGGGCATGGCATGGTCATAGAAGACTCTGATATTCATTTGGGGACCGTTTTTAACTATTTTAAGGGCCTACTTCCACACTATTTTTAACGATGTAAATTCAATACTTTTGGTTAAACAATTTTATTCTAAATGATTGAAGTGAAAACCATTTTTGTACATGTGTCGAGATACCAATTGAGTTACACTCCAACTACATGTATGCTTTCGCTGGACCCGATTTTGGGGGTGTGACAGATGTAGACGAAGACAATGATCCGGTAGGTGATTGTCAATTTATTGAAAGAACAAGCAAGGTACATGTTGAAACCAAACATTTTTGCTTTGACACATTTATCTTAGAATTTTCTAAATTAGAAAATGAGTCTAAACTTTTAAGTAACATGAACCTAAAAACTATCTTTAACAGTGAGTCTTCAAAATCTTTTGTGAATAACTTTGAAAAGGAAATCTTGTTAGAAGATAAAATGTCTAGACTTGAGAGTAATGTTGAAATTGATCTAGAATGTAAATTATGTCTAGACAACAAACATGAGATTAAAAAGCAAAATGAGAAAGGAATAATGTTAGCTAAATTTGATGAAAGCTCAAAATATCTTGAAAGATTGTTGAGGAGTCAAAGGTAAAGATAAAACCAGATTAGGATTTAACTCAAAAGCATCATCAACTAGTAAAACTAAGCAAGTAAAATTTGTTAAACCTAGAAGAGAGAGTTAGAGATAATTCAATCTCTAATAGAAACTCATGATAAAAGGAGTAAGATATCATGCTCAAATATTTTGATGTGTTTATCTAACCTTCTTGGATTCATAAGTATTTGAGTTTAGCGTTTCTACGAGTCAAGATTATTTGTTTTATGATTATCTTCTTGATGGCTAATCTATGGAGCTTAAAAGGTACACGTCTCTTCAACTTACCTTTAAGTGTTTCATATTGATTAGTATTAAGTTCTATCATGAGTAATACTAGTAGTTTTTACTCTTAGATAGTTATATTGTGTAAGTAACAATAAGGATTAGATCCTTTGTGATTAAAGGACTTAGACACTACTTTTAGTAGGAGATATAAGGTGTTTTACTTCTTTTAACCTTCGGGAAAAGACACGAGTAACTCTTGAGTGAGTCTTACTTAATACTTGTCTACAAGTGAACTAACTAAGAATCTCCTAAGTGATGAGACAACCAACACTTTTGTGATGCTTGCAAATCTAGCCAAACCACAACATTTCATAGATGTTTAAAGTACAACGTCTTTTAACATTATACCTTACATTTTCAAATGTGTCTTAAATTCAACCATTCTTTTGTTAAAATTTCATATAAGACACACAAAGAAAAATAAATCATTTGAATTCATTAGGATGATTGGGAGAAAATGATTTATAAACATCTAGGATTTGCACATCAAATTTGACCCATAGTCTTATGATGTTGCATCTCTCGGACATTTACACTCATAATGTTTTAAGAAAATAAACCCAAAGAGTCGAGGAGTCATTGAATTTAACATTCAATGAAAGACCACCTCCTTCTAAGATATCATCTTTGTTAGATGATGACTTAGTCGAAAGTCCAACATTGATAAGACAAGTAAGTCAAGATCAATAACAAGGAAGATGAACTATTAAGATTGAAAAACAACATCCTTTTGTCTTGTGTCAAACAATGAGTCAAGCAATATTGACAAGGTCATAAAAACTTGATTCATAAGTCATAGTTGTGATTTAAACAAATTTGATAAAAAGTGTTTTTGGACATTAAAGTAAAGCAACCATTAAAATAAAATGGATCTTTCAAAATAAGAAATTAATGTAAATCTATGAAAGATTCTTTTATTTTTATGCAAGCTCCAAAAGCAAGGGATAATCACTCAAAGACATTCCTAGTTATTCACATGTTCACAATGATTAAATCCTTTATGACTTATCAAGAATGAGATTAGTAAATCCGTAGGTAAAACTAAACATAGAGAAATGCTTGGAAGTTCACTTATTCTCACAACAAATAAATCCAACATTATGTTTAGTGCTTGTCTATGTGCTCGTTCTTTTTAGAGAAGATCCTAAAACAACTCTCTCGAAAGAGCTTGTTTGGATTCATCATAAGGTACTACACAACTAGGATTATGGTATCCCAAAAGAACGGGAATAGAAACCATAGTGTATGCCAAATGGAATTATTCCAGTAATAAGTGAATAAGAAAAGCCCAAGTGGTACTTGCACTTTTATACTTACTTACCCAATGATTCTCCAAAACGCGTAAGGTTCTCAAATTAGTATCGGATGGAGAAGCACATCAACAACTCCGTTTGAACAAGCAAATTCGTGTCAACAACGGAATTCTTTTATCAACATTGTTATCCCTTCAACAAAGGAATCATCGACTTCAGCGACAATTCAATCCATTATGTTCTTAATTGACATATTGTGATCCATCATCATCGCCTTGGTAAAAATGTTCATTGAGGAACGTCTTAACTAAGAAAGTCTTATACGTTAACCATTCTATCAACGTTTTCACAAAACCTCTTGAATGAGAAGCATTCATCATCCCTAGGCTTAGTCAAAGACTCATAAGACCTAAAACCTTAGTTTTGAACATTAGGATAAAACCACAAAAATCAAGACAATCCCTTTTGAATTTTTCCCTGCAGTTCCCACGGAACCCTCAGACCATACGAGCGGTACCCTCCCTTTGGTTCCGCATGGTCCAACAAATCTGCAGGATGTTTTATTTTTAATTTCAAAACCAAACACCTCTTTACTCACAACTCCAACTTACCAACAGCCATTCCTCACTCAAAAACACATAACCATACAAAATTTAGGGCTTTCAATCTAACCTCTTCAAATCCAATCAACTTTGTAAGTGTTCTAATCATAATTGCATTTTTGATTCAAGTATAACATTCTCATTTACATTCATTAACTAGAATCTTAGGGTTTATGCATAGAACTTTTTGATTCATGAAAAACTTGGTTGCTAACCAATCATGTCTTCCATTAGTTAAGAATTGTATTCTTTTTGTTGTTATTTTGATTTGCCAAACACACCAAGTGCATTGTCTTTCAAAAATTACAATCCACAACTAGAACATAACTCTTCACCACATTGTTAAAACAAATGAAAAACATTATTGAAACATCACATGCACATTGTCTCTTGAATGCTAAAGGGGATACATAACTAATATGTATTTTCGGGTACATTCAATCGAAGACACATTCAATTAGGAGAGTCTTGGTTATCTTTTGTTTTTAAAGCAAAATTTGCATAACAAAACAACTTAGGCATCAAAATGAGTCAGGACAACCAAGTCTTTACATTGTTTGTATATAGGAACACATTAGAACCTCCACATTGTTAAAAGTCATTAACATTAAATTTTGTGTTTTCTAGGAATCAACATGCCTCCCGCAAACTACTCCGATCACAAGGAAAGCCTTAGGTACTTACCCAAACACCATAGGACCAAAGGTCTTACTAAAGATCAAGTTGAAACCTTTAAGAGTCTAGAAAAATGCTATGTTCATGAAGGAAGAACCATTGATCCATCCTTCCTAGAAGGAACATCCATTCGCCAAAACTTTTCCGCAATCAACTTTGATTGCCTTCTAGACATCGATGAGTAAATTTGCCCTAGGTTCATCTTAGAATTCTATGCAACCTTAACTCTTTACTTCGATGACGATGGTGAATTCTCACTAACCTTTAAAACCAATCAAATACCAAACATCATATCCTTGAAAGATTTTGCAACAATTCTTAGTGTTCCTAATGTTGGTACATGTCTCTACACGGATAAGTGACCTCTTTCTATTCTTGACTCCATTGAGCGTTTTCATCCATACGACACTCCTCTAGCGAATAAGGAAGCAATTCGTAAGCATCTATTTGTTAGAACCTCAACAACTAGGAAGAATCGTTCGGGTAGAGAGGTAGATAAGGACCTTTTTGGTATGGAAATCAATGAGCTCAAACCACAATTTAAGAAATGGGAAGAAATTCTTAGAGCAAACGTTATAAGTTCCGTAGGAAATAGAGATCATGTCAACACATGTCTTAGCTACATGCTCTATAGCATTTCCAACGGTCAACCTTTTAATTTAGCCTATTACCTTGCCAAAAGAATGGCCGACATACCCTTGGTAGGAACAACCGCTCTTCCTTATGGAATGCATCTCATCCGCCTCTTTAGAGCAATCTCATCCATTCCTCCTAAAGATAATGGAATGTTCCTTGACTATTCTCTCGTTCCTCACATCTTTGTCCCTCTAAGTGATAAACGAGTTTTCAAAGCTAAGGGCAAACGTACTCGCTCACCTTCACCATCATCATCATCATCGGACATGAGCGAGGACAATAAACTTCCTAACTCTAAGTTACCTCCTTTAGACTACCTTCAAGAACTCCCTGTCATTGACAATGCATCCGAAGAGTTCAAGCAAACCAAAGGAATTTTCAAGTGCTTTGGAAGGTACTTAAGCAAGCTCAATAAGAAGATAGACCGTTTGTGAGAAGCGTGATTAAGGAGTGTTTGGCTTATGAAGGTTTTAGAACCTTATATGTGTTAAACTATGTGATTTGTATTGTTTTTCACATTCATGCTTTATTACGTTTGACGGATTATGTTTGTATGAGCTTTTATGCATAATGACAATATTTGAGGTGTTTGTCAATTTTTATGCTTATGGTAAATTTCACTAAGTTTAGTGAATATCGCTAGCCCCCGGTCAAAGTCATATGATATGAGTGTTTACATGTTCATTTTTTGCATTTCCTAACCAGATATGCATTATATTTTTGATTTTAGGAGTTTTTGAAAAATTTGAAAATCGTCTCGCGGGTCAAAATCACGGACTGTATAGTTTTTCAGGTCTGGCAGATCTGGCGGCACCCTAAATTGGGTTCCGCCAGTGTAATTTCTGGGCAACCCAGAAATGGCCCAACGGACCAGACGGAACCCAAAACAGGGTTCCGCCTGTGTTTTGCGAGGGTTCCGCCAGTCACCTGCAGAAAATTTTTGTCATTTTTCTTAAGTTCAAAACTTGTAAAGTGTCAAACCATTATCCTAAGTGAGAAACATCTTCCATTAACTCCAATAACCATATTAGGACAACTCTCACTCACTAAAACAATTAGGAAGTCACTTCCCTCCAAAAATTCAAATTCAAACATAACTAACCCAAGGAACCCTTTTAAAGGATCCTTCAAACCATTGAAACATTTTCAACCAAATCACATCCCATGATCACAAAGCATTGAGTGCATATGTTGGTCTTTCACTCCACCCTATTCTATTGGATTGACATCAAATGATGTGACATGTTTATGAAAATCATTTGAAACCTCAATCTTTGAATGGTAGAACATCAAATCCAAACACCCATTTCAACATCTTTTCCATCCTATAAATTTGAAAGTTTTGCAACAATTCAAATCACACCATCACCATCATAATTTCTTCTCTCAAAACATCAGAACCACACCTTTGAAATGACTAAATCTAACACCTCATCCGAGTCATCGAAATCCTTCTAAAAAACCACTAGGATTAGTGTTAAACCTTGTTGCTTCAACAAAACTGTCAAGTCAAGCTCATCATCTTCAAGTGATGCTTCACTTAACATCTCATCACCTATCCAAGATTTCCTTAACCTCACTACCTCAACACCATCCTCAACACATTGCAATACCAATGTAATCACCATTCAATATTTGCTTAATCTTGCTACTCCAACACCCTCTCCAACACATTGCAACACCAACATAGCCACTATTCCTCCACCAACTAGACCTTCAAGTGATTCAACATCACCTTCTCAATAAGCTCAACCATCAAAAACTCCATCACCTCAATCACCAACACTTACACCAATGGAACTTTTCCATACACCGCCAACATCACCACTACCCTATTTGGAAACATTAGAAGACCTATCACCCAAATCATCAAGTCCACCATCCTTGTCACTCTTTGACACCATTGCTCAAATGGAAACCCAACAACAACCTAGTGAGCAACTAGATGATGAACCCCATCAACCATCATTGGTAGAACGGTTGGCTTACCGTTATTCTAGACCATCAATTTTTCCAAATGATCAAGGTCATACACACTCACAATCATTTGTGTTTCACCCAATTTACAAAGACCTTCATGATAATCCTTCCGGTGAACCAAGCTTCCACCATTTTGTTCAAAACCAACAACCACAACAACAAAAACCACAAGAACATTCCCAACAATTTGAATCTCTACTTTCTTCTTATAAGAAAATAGAAGCATCCATATGGGAAAAACCTCCAACCCTTAATGATGAGATTGACACTCATTTAAACCACCTTCATGCCTTCAAATGTATGGTTGACTCTCAAATCAACCATATTATGGTTTTACAAACAACACTACACTCTCAACCATCCACATTTGCTCCTTCAAGTTCAAACCATCCACCACCTACAAATCAAACCTCTCTTCCACCAAACTTTCCCCGCCATGATTGCGGACATTGCGAAAGAACCGCTCACATTAGTGAAAGGTGTCGAACGGAAATTCGCGAGCTATCCGAAGAAATGAGGTTTATTCTAAACCACATTTTGGATCGTCTACAATCCTTGTCTCACTCACCTCAACCTTAGAGTCTCCAAAAATGAAACAAAACCGTTTCTTTTGGAAAATGTTTCCCATTTAAACCAATAAACCAAAACCCGTGTCACCCTCTCAACCATCAAAATAAAGCCCGCTACAACCTTCAACACACATTTTCATCCTTAAACAACCTTAGCCTTGTTATTGGAAAATGTTTCTCATTAAGGAAAATGATGATTTCCTAGTAGCATTTTATGTTCTTAGTTTATTTTTAGTTTTTCTTTATTTTTAAGAAGTAGGATAATGTCGTCCTAATTTCTTGTCTTTGACTTTTTAAGAGTCAAAATTTTACATGAAATGAATTTCATTCTACTACAAGGTTTGCATTGTTTGTTGACCATTTAGGTATAATGAGTGAACTATACCTTGCTATGGTAGCATACATATATCTTGTGTTTTAGAAACTAACCTTTCTTTTTGTAGGATCATTATCCATGTTTTCTTTCCTTGATACTCCATTTAGGGGAGTAATATTCAAGGGGGAGCATGAGTGTTGCATTATTCCACTTCACAACTCTTAGTTGTGTTCTAGACATGAAATGCTTTCATGACTTGTCTTGTGTGGGAACTAACATTTTGTTTTGTAGGGTCAAAATCCATGTCTCCTCTCTTGGCACTCCATTTAGGGCGAGTATTGTCCAAGGGGGAGTAAGTGCATACTTTCGCTACGCTACTCTTCTTTTTGTTTCGATAAAAAGGGGGAGAATTTATATATATAAACTTGTTCTCATTTTGTTTCTCTAACTATTGCATATCACATCATCTTAGCAAAAACAAGTTTTAATACTACCTTTATAAGACTTAACACTAAATCTAGTGACTTACTTATAAATAAAGTTTATGTTTTGTCATCAATAAAAAGGGGGAGATTGTTAATACAAATATCGCCTAAAAACGTTATTTATATTTTACGATCTTTGCTAAGTTTTGTTAATGACAAAGTATGAACTTTAGCTAATAGTAAATCATCACTTTAGTGTTTAAGTCTTGTTTAACTAAGGTTTACATTTCCTTTTAAACAAAACATTGTTTTTATTTCTTAAATTAGAAAGTGTCTTGTCACATCACATTTATTTCTTTAAATAGAAATATCACATCACATTTATGGTAAGTTTGTCATTATACATTTATGGAAAGAAAGTGTGTTTGACTAACCATAAGTTTTCTTGTGCAAGTTTGTGTTTGACTAGTGTTTATGTGATGTGACCTTGTTTAGTTTGGAAGATTTATTGCAAAACCAACAGCAGCCCTGACGGAATCCTGGGGTTACACGGGCGGAACCCATCTGAAGGTTCCGCCGTATCCGCCAGACCTGCAGAATGTTTTGCTATAAATACCAAACCACTTGTTAGTTTTGAGTAATCACTTTAGGACATATTTTCATATACTCTCTCAACTAACTCAGTAACATTTGACTTGTGTGATCCTCTTATGTAGCAAGAGACTTCACAAGATCATTCAAGATGTTACAAGCTTCAACTCTAAAGTTGCAAGTCTTGTTAGCTTTGTCATGTATAAGCTTTGGTAGTTTATACTTCATTTGTATCATGTGTGTAGAAGTGATCGGTTAGTATTTTAGGCCTCAAAATACATAGTGTGTCGGGAGTTGTTGTACCCTTGTAAAAGAACTAACGGGAGTGGTTGTACCCTTGGTAAAGAACTCGACATCTAGCTTAGTGTCAGTAAAAGTGTAAGCGATGAATGAGAGTAGTTGTACCCATGTAAAAGAACTCGACATCTAGCTTAGTGTCGGTAAATGTGTAAGCGATGTTGTAAAGGTTTCTCCACCGGGAAAGGAGCTTGTTGATTAGTGCTTATAACTCTCGAGTTGGAAACTCGGGGCATGAATATAGGGCAAGGAAAAAGAGTCCTTGTAGCCAAACCACGATAAACAATCGTGTTGTGGTTTGATCGTTTCTTTCTTTATCTTTGCTTATTACATATTGTCTTTAGTTAGAATTGCTAATCACACGTAAAGCTTTTCAAAGAATTAAACAAGTAAAAGTTGTGTTTATATCTTTAAACAAACGTAAAGCTTTTCAAAGGACTAAACAAGTAAAGTTAGGATTGTTATTCACACGTAAAGCTTTTCAAAGAATTGAACATGTAAAGTTGTGTTTATATCTTTAAACAAACGTAAAGTTTTAAAGATAATCAAATTAAAAAGCGGTAAACTATTCAACCCCCCTTTCTAGTTTTCCACATATTGTTTAGTTGATTTCTTCACGTTAGGCTAAGAAAACTTGCTGACCTCTTATATGTAACTAGGTTGAACGTCTTAGAAACGCAACTATAGAGTGCACTATTGATTTTCCTCGTTGTATTTATTGTATGAATTGCGGCTTGTAGATCCTAGGAAACTTGATAGACTTTACAGGTTTTAGGGGAGACTAATGTTCATAGAGTTGGGGACTTCGGCACCTCCCACGACCGATATTAAGGAATACAACGCTTCCACTAAAACAATGACGTGACAATTCAACAGATCAGTAGGAGATAACTAGGGAGTAATTTTATCAAAGTAAACACGCTTTCCCATCATAAGAAGTCCACCACTTTTATTTTTCTTTGTTTTTATTAGTTAATTAGTTTTATTTTAAGTTTTATAAGTAGACTTGGGTTAGTTGATTAGCAACTAATTCCGTCTACTCTTTCAAAAACCGACATTTTAATTCCTTTCAAAAATTTATAAAAATACAAAAAGAATCATCCCTCACCTCTAGACCTAGTTCGTCATACATCTTGACCTTTCCACAACTATTGCGAGACTATTCCCCTAGAGAACGATCAATCCCCCAGACTTACCTATACTACACTACAACGTTTAGGTACACTGCCTAGAGGATTGTAAAGCTTCGTTTCGAGGTCTTACAAATCTCACATCAAGCTTTTAGCGCCGTTTCCGGGGAATAGTTTATAGTGTTTAGGTTCAATTTCTATCTCTATTATGTCTACTCACTAGACTCCTATCCAGTGGGATTTTTTATTTTTCTTTTTATTAGCTTTCTAGTAGTCTATCTTTTTTTTTTTTTTTTTTTTTTTTTTTTTTTTTTTTGTCTTTGTTCGTAAAAAATTTCCATTGACTCTTCCGTTCACCATTATGCACGATGCGAATCAACTATATCCGCGACTTGATTTCTATATGTACAAATATAATTTTAATAAAATGGATATATCAAGATGGTGGGATAAAATGATGAAAACATGATCTTATATATGCCCTAGTGAGTACCTTGAGAAAAGAAACAAAGTTCATAAAACTTTTGAGGAAATCACCTTAGGAGCCCCATCAAACCCTCAAAATACCTCATTTAGTGAAACCTATGCACCATATGAGCTTTCACATAGGGTAGTTTCTTATGAATCTGACAAAGATTGTGAGATGGCTAATGTTGAACTACCTGGGTACATGCTTGGATTAGATTTCACAAAGACATGTGATGAGCATAAGGAATCCTTTAGGCAAATGGAACAAAGTGATCAAGTTATTGAGAATGATTCTTATGAATTGGACCAAGAATTTGAGATGAATTGAAAAGGATTTGAGATACCTAGGTGCATGTTGGGGATACACTTCAACAAAACACATAATAAGTACATAGGTGATCTAGAGGTGATGGAGGATAAGGCGAAAAATCCAAGTCCACTAAGTACTCCACAAGTCCCACCATCATTCGAGGCATAAACACCGCTCGTGACTTACCCAAAAAAAAGCATAAGTGACTTTAGGAATCTCGATGGAGGTAGAACCTTTGAACCAAACACAAATAGAGGATATAGGTTTGAATACTTATAGTCACAACCTTACTCTTAGTTCTAGGGAATTTCCTAGTGCTGATGAACTGGAGCCTCAATCTTTACTCAATATTCCATCTTTAGCTATACATCTAGGAGAAAAAGGAGGAACCGACCCACCCATCAACCCATATAGTCTGGGTAGTTTCAGGATGAAGGAAGCCATTCATACACCCCCTTTACCTCACACGACATGTTTCTACCCTAATGGTGTGTATTGCTACTATCACCCGCAATTAATCTTAAATGTAGGGAAAACCTCCGTTATATCCATTAAATAAGGGTAGAGTCAGGCCCGTGACTCGAACAAAAACAAACGCTTCTCGGGAGGCAACCCAAGCTTTTTAGTTGTTTGCATGTTTGTTTTATTTTGATTGATTTCATGTATGTATTCTATCTTTATTTGTTTATTGTTCATATCTCAAATACTTTGTGAAAATGTTTTATTATGTCTTTAACTTCCTCTTAATTACATATAAAGGTATTTTACAAAAAGATAAGTGTATGGATGATCAAATTTGTTTACAAGAACGAGTCGAACATGAACAATAAAAAATAACGATTAGCATATATTTATGTGTTTGTTTAGAGTTAAATGATTGTATTTAGTCACAATGAATGTTTCATAGAATTTCCAAGTTTTAATCATTAGACTTTTCTAGAAATTTTCCAGAACCAAAACGCAAACATTCTGTCAGGTCAGTCCTGACGGCGTCAGGGTTTACACCCGACGACGTCGGTACTGTGGCAGCACAATTTCCAATAATTTTGTTTTTCTGCTGGAACTTAAATTTTTGAAAATTTCAAGAATTTTAATTTTTAGGAATATGTAAACATTTGTTTTTCTGTCGGTACTGTGGCAGCACAAAAACTCTTTCATTCAAAAATTTTGACCCCAAATATGTGAGTTTCGCCTTTAGATATGTAGGAAAAAGTATTTACCTTTAATGCTTATGAGTGTATTGGTAGTATATAGGTTCTAGAACTTGTGTTTGCGATTCCGAGATCGCTAGTGAGACTACATTCGTGTAGTTAGGAGTTGCTAAATGATAAGAGGCATTAGGATAACCCTTTTTTAAACCTGTATTATAATTATGTTGGCTTCATTGGTCAAGTAATTCTCCCACACCCTTGCGATGTACTCATTTTTAGTACACGATACCCCTAGTACACCCCCCAGAGCTATCTTTTTTGCGGTTCTTGTAATATTTTGGTGGATTCTGAAATATTAATGAAGAACATTGTTTGCAATCCACCCTCAAATGTACACCAAAATCGCCTTAGCCGACCTTGTATGCACTTACTTTTAGTGCATTATTGTTACAACTTATATGTTTAAACCCTTTGTCAATTGTCTAATTGGTTACATGGTTACTAAGTCGAGTCATATCTTGTAAATACAGTTTTGGGACGATTGGGACTCATGGGTAAAGTACTAATTTTTATAGAGTAACGGGGAAGAATGTTATGTGTTACCCTCATATATACGTTATTGTTTAAAGTACTCCACGTATTTTAATTTTCTTAATTCGGGTCATTAGTTGGTTATGTGTAAAGTACATAAAAGTTCAAGTGTAGGGAGGATGCAAGATCCATTTGATGTATTATTTCAGATGGTAGTGCAAGAGTGTATGGAAAAAATAGAAAAAAAAAAGAAAAAAACATACGGACTACCATCCCGTCTTTTATTTTTGTTTAAGTCAAAAATAGTGTCCTGTAAAAAAAATAATACAAAAATAGTTATTAGTTAGGAAGTTGAGTCGAGTCTTGGCTTAGCAACGCCTCATTGTACATGTAATTGACCAAGATAATTGACTTGCCTCCAGTAACAATTCCCTTTATCCAACAAACCGTGTTTTCCATACCCTTACACCTAATGTTACAACCCTTTAAAAGACCTCTTTGATAGTTTATCCTAGGTGCTTACGCCAAAGTGGTGGAGGTTTGATCTGTTCCCAAGCCTATGGTAATCTATGTGATATGACAGGTAGAGAGTGTTATATTTTCCTTTTCCATATGTGTTATATACTTTATACACCCGATAGATGTGAGAATCCAAACACTTATTGTGAGGTGATAGTATATAATTTCCATGCTTATTTTGACTAACGTGGAACAATTGTATGTTGTAATTACTTTTATATTAAAGTTAAATGATCCCTAACTTGTAGATTGATTAGAATAAAATCTCATTTGCTTGAGGACAAGCAAATCCCAAGTGTAGGGATATTTGATAAGGATTCATTTGATACCTTTTCAAGGGGTCATTTAAGCCCAAAATCATGTTTATACGATCAAATATTACCTCAAATCGTTTCTTTTTGCATTTTAGGTACTTGGGACAAGAAATCTAGAAATCAGAGCTTTTTGGACATATTTGGATGAAAAAAGTGAAGAAAACAACTAAGTCACAAAAAAAACAGTCAGAAATAAAGGCTGACGGCATCACGCTTTACTTGGTAACGCCGTTAGTTGATGATTGGAGCTAGATTATAATTAACACACGCTGCTTCAGAAACAAATCAGGAATTAACACCTGACGGTGTCATGTGTATTTTGGAGTAGGGAGTCACGTTTTTAGATAACAAGAGACGGCTCAGAAGACTTATAAAGGGACAGCATCAAGCATAAGTTGACGGTGTCAGAAGATAATAAGTGACGATGTCAGAGCGGTAACTTGCACAAGACGAAACCCTAATCACGGCGAGCTGACAACGTCAGAACCTATAACCTGACACCGTCAGCAATGTAAATCTATGTGTAGTTTTCGAAATATTTTCATTAAGTGTGACATTCTTTTGGATATCTTGGAGTAGGGTTTAGAGCACGATTTTCTCTGCTTTTGTTAGGGTTTTTTAACCTTTGAATCTAATGTTTTATTGAAGATAAGTTATCCTTTTAATCATTCAATATGTCTATGTTGTTTGATTACTTGTTTATCTTTTCTTTGCTTTAACGTGCTAGCTTAAATTAATTAGTGTTTGCTTAGATCTAATGAAACCTAGTTATTGAATGTTGATTTGTTGTCAATTGTTTAGTTGATTGCTTCGCGTTAGGCTAAGAAAACTGGCTGACCTCTTATATGTAACTAGCTTGAGCGTCTTAGAAAGGCTACCGTAGAGTGCACTATTGTTTTTCCTCGTTGTATTTATTGCATGAATTGCGGCTTGTAGATCCTAGGAAACTTATTAGACTTTAAGGGTTTTAGGGGAGACTAATGTTCATAGAGTTTGGGATTTCGGCACCTCCCCATGACCGATATTTGGGAATACAACGCTTCAACTAAAAGAAGGACGTGACAATTTAATAGATCAATAAGATATAACTAGGGAGTAATTTTATCTAAGTAAACACGCTTTCCCATCATAAGAAGTCCACCATTTTATTTTTCTTTTTTTCTATTAGTTTAATTAGTTTTATTTTAAGTTTTATAAGTAGACTTGGGTTAGTTGATTAGCAATTAATTCCGTCCACTCTTCCAAAAACCGAGATTTTAATTGCTTTCAAAGAATTATGAAAATACAAAAAGAATCATCCCTCACCTCTAGACCTAATTCGTCATACATCTCGACCTTTCCATAACTATTGCAAGACTATTCCCCTAGAGAACGATCAATTCCCCGGACTTACCTATACTACAGTACAACGGTTAGGTACATTGCATAAAGGATTGTAAAGCTTCGTTTTGAGGTCTTACAAATCTCGCATCAACATGCTGACAAAGACTTATGGCATAAGTTAATCATTAGACTTACGCCGTAACTATGTGATGTGCGTTTTATTAGTACAAGTTTTAAAATTTATGATGAGGCAAAAAATGATCCGTTTTTAGGGGGTCATTTAAGCCCGAATCCGAATTTATTTGATCAAATATTGCCCTAAATCGTTCCTTTTGTGATTTTAGGTACTTTGGGAGAGAAATCTGGAAAAGGAAGCAACTCGGACGTTTTTGGAGCATAAAAGTGAAGAAAACGCCAAAGTCTTAATTTTCCATGCTGGGAACAGTAGGTGACGGCGTCAAGAGCAGAAGTCCATGACGACCTAGTACAGATTTGACGGCGTCACGATGGTAGGGCGTCAAGAGTTAAAAGTCATGACGCCCTGGAAATGATTAAGTCTTGATAGCGTCAAATGTAGATCAAGGCAGTCCGAGAATAGTTTTGGCGGCGAGGTGACGGCGTCACAACTTTATTCTTGACGCCGTCAGACGTATTTTTTCTATATATAGTTTTCTAATTTTCACATTAAAAAGAGAGAAGTTTTGGAGAAACCCTAAGTACGATTTTGGTGCAACTTTTACAGGTTTTTCATGGGTTCCAAACCCTTGATACCTTGCATTGTAATTGAGATAAGTGTTCTTTTAATTCAATCAATATGTCTATGTGTTGGTTGTCTATATCTTGTTCTTATCTTGTTCTTATCTCAAGTCCAATCCACAAACACCCCAGCCCACTCCGTTGTCTTTTGCCCAAAACAAACAAAGCCCACCCCGTATAATAATACCAGGGTAAAAACCCCGGTCAAACACCACCCTTTCCCACCTTCCTTCAACCCCCAACTTGCAGAACCATCATATCACAACCACCCCACCATCCCTGTCAAATCCACCGGCCAAACCACTCACCCCAATCCACTATCCACCTAATCACCTCAGCATTTAATACACCACCCCCCTCTTGGAAATTATTAGAAGCAAATTGCAAAATTAGTTTTGCCACCAAAACACGTGGCATTCAATCAGAGGTCTTCCAGCGATCCAATGGCTCAGAATTGATGTGGGATTTATTCAGAAGATCAATGGAACCCTAATGGTATTAATAAAAATCAAGTTTCAAGTTATAAATTAGATTGTGCAAATTTCAATTTATTTCAAGTTTTCATTTAAGCTGTGTTGCTATTGATAGTTGAATCCATGGACTCTTAAGCTCATGTAGGCTCCCAGAAAGCTTAAATAAGCTTTTAGAAACCATTAAAATACAGCTTAGGTATTAAAAATCAAAAATCACAAAACAGTCAACAAAAGTCAAACCTTGCAGGATTTTGAGGAAGAACACTGGAGCAGGGTAAATCTTGGATGGCCCTGGGTTAGTGTTCTTGTGGAAGACCTATAGGCTTGATTGTGAGGTCCTTGGTTCTTGGTTTAAGCTGGAATGCACTTTGTAAGCTTTTAAAAACTCATTTCTTTCATCATAATGTAGCATTGCCTATTTAGTTGCTTATTTAGCTTTTCTGTGTTCATTTAGTGTTAGGTAGTGATAATCTAGTATAATATTAGTATCTTGTTAATTGGAAATCATAGTTACTTAAATTTCTCATTTTGGCAGTAAAAATAGTATTCTTGTGCATTTGTTGTTGTTTCCTGTGGTTAAGTGCTTATATAAGGTTAAAACACCATAATAAGTAGTTTTGAATCAGTTTCATAAGCCTTAGTAGCCATTTGCTTCTCAAATCATAAAACAGCCAAGGTTAAAGGTGTGTTTGGATCAGGGTATTCTTAGGTGTTGTGGTGTGTTATTGTGGTTGTTTCTTGTTCACACAATTCACTCAGGTCATAACTAGCTCAGAACAACAACAACTACCAAGGTTTACTCATAAAAAAGTCAAAATCAAGCATTACAAGGCCTAGATTACCCTCTGTGTTGGATTAAGTGTGGCATATACCCCCAATCCATTCACTTGTGAGTGGTTTAGCTTAATTTAGTCTTATAATAGCTTAAATAATCAATTTCAATCATAAAATCAGAATCAAAGTTCATTTAAGTCAACCTTTTACAAAATCTCAAAAAGTCAAAAATTGCCATTGTTTCAGAAATCCAAATCTTGGAGGAATTTTTGTGATTTTTGTGTTAGCATTGAGACCTTGCCCTTTTCAGAAGTTAAAGTTTGCCACCTAGTCTACAAAAGCCCATAGTAAGCTTATTTTTAGGAATTTTCTATAAGCTTGTGCATTAGCGTATTTCAACCTGCAGGGCAAACACTTGCCCTGTGCACAAGTTTTGACCATTTTTCCCAATAGCTTTGTGACTTACCCAGTGGGACCCACCCTTAGCTTTTTGGCTTTTTGGAAAGCCATACAACCCATTTTGATAAGTCAAGGCTTATTTCAGCTTTTTGAGCTTATTTGATACGGCTGCAACTAGTGTTGCAAAAATCGGCCTACAAGGCCGATTAATCGGCGATTACAAGCTGAATGGCCTTGAACCTTGGAGCGAATTACAAGGTAATCGGCCGATTAATCGGCCTTGGACCTTAGAATCGGCGATTAATAGGCCAAAAATCGCTACACGGCCCTCGACCGCCTCGGGACCGATTCACGATTTTTGCAACATTGGCTGCAACCCTCATCAAGTCTGGCCATTGTCTGAGTCAACACTGAGGACTCAGTCTGAACCCCCAACTTCAAAGCATCACCCAAGCTTCATTAGTAAACCATAGGACTAGCTTATTGGCTTATTTTGTAGCTTATCAGTCCCTTTATAAGTTTCAAGTTTAATTTTGGACCCCTAAGTTCTTCTGTGGACCCCACAGAGGTCCAAAACCACCCAGTTCAGGCCTATTTTGGCCTAGTAGCTTCATAAGTGCTTAATCAAAGTTCATAGCTTATTCAGTGTGCTTATTGGTTCTTATTTACTTAATTCTTGTTAATAATCATCTGTGCATGCTTAGTTTGCCATTTCCTTGCTTTTTCACACATTGCTTATGTCCTAATAAGCTTTAAGTCAACTGTTTGGATAAAAGGGGGTGCACACAGCTTATTTTTAAGCCAAAACAAAAGTGATTTCACAAAAGTTTCTTATTTTATCTTATTTTTAGCTGTCAAAAAGAAAAATACCAAAAAACCAAATTTAAAATTAGTGATAGCTTCTATTTAATAGATTCTATATTTTTCATTTTTTATTTTAGCTTATTCATAAGTACTTTATCATTTTTATAATTTTCTTAATTTCCTCTTACCTTTAAGTATTTATAATAATTTTTTTAGATTTTTCCTAAACAGTTTACTAATTATTAGAATTAAAAGTAGTTTAAATAATTAAATAGGTAATATTAGTAATTAATTAGTTTTCTTAAATTTTAATTAACAACAGTAGGTTTTTACAATTTTCCTAAGTTTTATGAATTAGCTAAGACTTTTAGAAAATTGATTTTTAATTTTTACTGTTCATTTCCCAATTTTCTTATTTAAATTAGTTAAATTAGATTTAAATTAATTAATAAGTAAATAATTAGTAAAATAGTCTAAAAAAAATTTTTAGAAACTTTTTATAATTTTGTAGGATTTCTGCGATGGTTAATTAGTTTTATAAATTTTTCCATAATTTTCTAAGTCATTTAGGTATTATTAGTAATTTAAAATAATTTAAATAATTTAATTAAGATAACTAGTTTTTAATTAATAAAAAAACTCATAAAAAGACAAAAATATTTATTTTTATTTTTTATACTTTCTTCAAGTTCATTTTAAGGTTTAGAAATTATTTTTGCAAATTTTTAGGTTAATTTGTAATCTTTGTCATTTTTGGTTAATTTAAATTAGATTTAATTTACTTTTTAAATAGTTTTAATTAATTAAGTAATATTTAAATATTAAAATAATCATTTCCATAATTTCATTTTCATTTTAATTTTTCTTTTAAATTTTAAGTTTTAAAAAGTTTCACTTGCACCCCCTGTAGTTTGTAATTGTTCAAAACCCACCTTTTCTATCTGTAATCTGATTCCAAGTTGTGCATTTGTGAATATATCTGTATATCTGTTATTGTGAATATAATATCATTGTGCAAATACCAAATATCAGTAGCAAAATCAATTCCCAATCATCTTGGCTACTGTCCTCAGTGCCACTCATTATCAAAAGCGTTTTCCAAAACACCATTGCAATCTCGCTGGGACATAACGACCCGGGGACACACTATACTATCCACGGAGAATTGGAACTGAGTTGTCTTTGACTTGTTGACCTTGGTCAATAATATCTGACCGTTTCAGGACCAATCAAAATTTGGCGCCGCTGCCGGGGAGGTTGTTGCGTGTTTTTAAAATCGTTTTAAGTTTAGTGTTTTTCAAAACCCTCCCTGTACAAATTTCACACAATTTGTAAAAAGTTTTTGTAAAAATATTAATCATATCAAAAAGTTCATTAACACTTTTCCTGAAGTGTTAATAACACCAAAAAAATAAAAAACAACAAAACAAACTGTGAAGTTAAATTACTTCGTTTTCTTTAAGATTACAACCTGAAACAGTTGGTATAAGGTATGTTCTGACATTAAATTGCGAACTGAAGAGGAATCCATTCTTTCCTCCCGCCAGCCTGCGAGTAATCTTAAAAGAACGATTTCGGTTAACGAATCAGTTCCAAAAATATTTCTCAAAGTTTTTGCACACACACCCATAAGCCCAAAAACAATTTCAGGGACCTGATTAATAAATACAAAAAATCTTACCACCGCAAACCAAAGCAGAACACCTACCAACTGGGGGTGTGGACATAATAAGTTCCCAAACAAAAGATAAAAACTTGCCTTTATATCCCTGTAAGTGGTTTACCTTTTTTAAAGAAGCCATTCACTTGTGATTATTGGATTTAAGTTCACTGTGGTTTTGCCTCGATCTTGTTTTGAAAAATTGTTTTTAGTGCATGCGCACTCGGTCACAAACAAAGCGTAAAAATCAGAAAAATGTACCCGAGCTACGTACTGTTATTGAAGAACCAAAAACCGAAATGGCCGATGGGCCACTGATGAGTGCTCAAACACTCATCATTTTTGGTCAAATCTGAACTGCAAAACATACAAAAACACCCAGTAATGCATCAAAATACTGAAAATATTTCAAAATTGTGTTTTATATGTTTTAGATGCAAAATGAGTAAAAACAGATGAAAAACGTACAAAATTTGCAAAATTGGCAGTTTCAGTCCCCCAACTTTCATAAAATTACAAAACTAGTCCCTGGTCATTCAAAATATGGAAAATTATCACCAAAGGTCCTTTTGAAATCATAAGTTGTCGTATTTTGTCCTTTGGTGAAAAATTGGAAAAGTTTTGGAAAATTACAAAATTAGTCCCTGGAGTTTCAAACTTTGGCAGATTTGGTCCCCGGTGGGATATTTTTGGAAGAAAAATCATTTTGGGTCCTTGGGAAGTTACAAAAGTCATTTTTGGTCTTTTGGTAAAATGTTTGTGGAAATTACATGTTTGGTCCCTCAAGTTTGGTAACTTGTCAATTTTGGTCCCTGTGAATTTCAAAATGGAAAAATATCATTTTTGTCCATGTACTAATGAATTGTAGCAGGAATTACCCTTATTACTACTTTGGATGTTTGTACAAATCAGCCCCTCAATTTCAGCTTATTACATATTAGGTCCTTGTAATATTATTACATAAAACAAAACCAAACCCAATCCACCCTTACCCCCTTTGGCCTAATCCAACAAATACCCTTGGCCCAAAATGACACCCCAAGCCCACATCCCACTTTAATATAAAACCTGGTCATTTGTCCAGGTCAAACCCACACCCCAACTTCATTTACTGTTCATCCCTAACCTCCCATTACCACCCTAATTTCCAGTTCTATGTCCCCCCTCCAACCTCACGTTTATCACCAACCCTCATTAATATTACCTCACCTACACCCATACATCCCCCTTCCTCATTAAATTCTCACCAAACTCCATTATCTGCCAAATCTAAATTTCCCGCCAAATCCCATTTTGAAGGCTGAGATGAATTTGAGCAAATCCAACGGTCCAAAGTGGTGGGAAAGAAAGAGAAGACTTACATGGCTTATATAAGAAAAGAAAAAATGAAGAAGGAAGCAGTAGTTGATAGTTTAGTTTTAGATTAGTTTTTTTTATGTCGTTTAAATAATTAGTGAATTCCTAGTTGTAATCAGTGGTTTACAAAGACTTTACTAAGTAATTCTTATTGTAATTCAACTCTACTCAGTAATAATTTAAAAGTTATTTGGTTATTTAAGCCTTTGTTTCATTTTCAGTTAAAAGTCTCAATTTGAAATCCATATTGTTAAAATATTTTGTGTGTTGATCATTAAGTTTAAATAAGATAGCAAAAAGCTTTTAGAAGCTTTCTTTAACTGCTCAATCAATTCTAGGAATATATCCATAGAAATCCTCAAAAATCCAAAATGGCTCATAATAAAAAAATTAGCAGTTGTAGAAGAAGGAGCTTTAAACAAGAAAGCTTTTGGATGGATTTTGGTTTAGAAAACTCATTTGGGAGTTATAGGAAGTCTTATTGGTTCCTCGGGTTTCATTTCCTTAGTTTGGCACCATTTTGTAAGCAAACTCTCAAGTTTTTCTTGTCTGTACTGTAGCATAAGTATGTTTTACTATTTTTCATTGTTATTCAGTATTTTGAGCTTATTTGATGTGAGTATACCTTAAGTATTCAGTTTCATAGTTTAATTTACTCATTTGCATTATATATCTAAAATCTGTCACCACCAAGGCAGTGTTTGGTTCAGGAATTTTATGCATAGTTTAGTGTGTTTCTGTGAGAATTTTTGGTTCTTGCATGTTAACTTAGGTTCTAATAATTCAAAGGAAACATAAAACCAGTTGTGTTTTGCAAGAAAAGTAAAATTCACAAAAATCTCACCACCACAGTTAACTGTGGTGGTCATTGAGTCCCAATAACCATCATCTCACTATATAAGTGGTTCTTTTAACTTATTTTGGTTTTACTTTAACTTATAAACATGTTCTCAGTGTTCAGGAACCAATCAAAATCCAACTAAGTCAAATATCAAGTTTCTATAAAAAGTCAAAATTGTGTGTTCTCAGATTTTGCAAAAGTTGCATGATTTTTATAGAATTTTGTGTGTTATTTTAGACCCTGAAATTTCTTGGGTGTATTGTCTCCCAGCTGAACTCTGGATTCCCCCTCTTATTGCATTTTTCTGATTTTTATTGTGGGGTCCACACTTGATCAAAGTCACTTGCAGGGCAAGCCTTTGCCCTGCACACAGATACTCAGCCAATCAACCTAACTTTCATGCCTTCTTCTGGCTTACCTAGTGGGCCCCACAATGAGCTTATTGGCTTTTTGAGAAGCAAATAAGCTCATCTTCAAGTCCCTAGGCTTGTTTTCAAGTTTAGACCTCATTTACTTGGGCTGCTTGACCTATCAAGCTTGTCCCTTTTCTGATTGAGTTTTGGATTTTGGAACTGCTTATTTTGGCTTAACAGCTTATCCAGGGACCAACTTTGGTTGTTTTGCCATCACACAAGTCTCTTAAACTTGTTTGAACCTAAAATCACCCCTGGTCTCAGCTTAAAAGCTTATCTCAAAGCTTTTAGCTTTGATAGTTGACCAAAGTCAACTGTCAAGCTAATAAGCACTTGTAGTGCTTATTTTTGATCTTTTTCCAATGTCCTTTTATTAAAGTTTCATATTTTAGGTATTAAAGTAGTTTTCTAAAAAGAAAACTCAAAAAAGTCAAATTTTCCTAAAGTGATAGCTTCTATTTAAGAAGCTTATTGCTTAAGTGCTTATTTTCTTTAAGCACTTTCTGTTTTTATAATTTTCCTAAGTTCCTGTAGTTGTGAAATAATTTCTGTAATTTTTTCATATGTTTATCTTTTCATTTAGTATTTTTAATAATTAATATTAGTTTTTATTAATTAATAATTAGTCAATAATTAATAATAATTATTTAAATAGTCTTAAAAATATATTTTCTGTTTTAAAATTAGTTTTATATTATTTTAGATTTTTCTAAGCTTATTTTACATTTTCTTATTATTTAGTGTAATTTTAATTAGTTTAAATTAGTTTTTAATTAATCATAATTATATAAAAAGTTGGAAAAATATATTTTAAGTTTGAAAATTAGTTTTATAATATTTTAGATTTTTCCAAATTTATTTTTCATGTTTTTAGTGTAATTTCATAATTAGTTATAATTTAGGTTAATTTAAATAATTAATAAGTAATTAATAAATAGTAATTAATTAATAATAATTAATTAAATATTGTAAAAATTAATTTTAATTTTCTAAAAAGTTTATTTTATTATTAGGATTGTAAGAATGTGATTTTCATCTATGTAAGTATTTTATTTTACCAAAACTCGCGTTTTATTTTGTACGTTCGCGTATATTTAATGTAAACGTACGCGTTTTTAGATTTCAAGCGTTTTTAGGTATCTAACTTTCACGTAATCATCTTTATAGCTTGTTTAAGCTATTTCTTTGTAGATTCCCTAGTTTAACAAATCTCAAACCCTTTTTCCTGTCCAAATCCACCCGATCACAAACCCGTTTTATAACCATCACACCTCGTCGGGACATAACGACCCGGGGAAACACTATATTCCGCGGAGCATTGACTCTAAGCTGCTTGACCTTGTTGACCATCCTTTGGTCAATTTAAGTTGACGGTTTAGCATCAATCAGCCACCACCACCACCCCCTGACCCTCCCAGAGATGAGCCAGCTCCCGATCTCCGAACGATGGAGGAGTTGTGCTAGCCTACCATGCAAGGGAGGGGCGGACCTATTGCACCACTCACTATTGAGGCTACGGACTTTGGCCTCAAGCACCACATGATCCAACAAGTCCAAAATTCGTGTCAATTTCATTGATTACCGGGTGACGATGCTAACAAGCATCTTGATAAATACCTTACCGTCACCCAAAAGCATGAAACATCGTGGTCTCACCGATGATGCCCTCCAGCTGTATCTCTTCCCCTATTCTCTCACCCATCATGCCACTGCATGGTTTGACCGACTTCCAAAGAATTCTATTCGTACCTTTGATGAAATGGTAACCAAGTTTTTAGCAAAATATTTTCCACCTTCCACGGTTACCAAGTTACGAAATGATATCAGCAACTTCCGGCAACGTCCCGATGAGTTTCTTTTTGAGGCTTGGGAACGTTATAAGCTAGCTATTGATCAGTGCCCTAACCACAATATGTTACTGTACAAGTTACCATCATAGATACCTTCTGTAATGGTCTGACATTGAGGCACCGGGATATTCTCAATGTTGCTGCTGGTGGGACCTTTATGAAAAGGCGTCCCGAAGAATGCTATGACTTGATTGAGAACATGACTGCCCACCATAACTTTTGGGATTCCTCTGCGGAGAGGGATGAGTCATGTAAATCAATTATTCCTTCATCATCATCTCCTGAAATAATTGCTCTCACTAAAAAAATGGATGATATCTCTACGACTATGTTGAGAATGAACCAAACGATGCAAAATCAGGTTCAAAATCAGCAAGTGAAAGTCGTGGCCCGAAGTTGTGAAACTTGTGGAGGCCCACATCTTTATTCCGAGTGTCCAGCTACTGCTGGTTTTCCTCAAGAGAACATTTATGCTGCTCAAGGTTCCTACAACATGGGGGTAATTCTTACCAACCACAAGGGGACCATAATCTTTTGAGCTATCGTTCCAACAATTTTCTCGGACCTCCCAGTTTTAACCAAAATCAAAACCGTAACTCGAATCAGAAGTGAGGAGATTTTAACCAAGGTCAAAACTCAAATTTCCAAATCCCGAATCAAAATCAAGGTCATTTTAATCAAAACAATTTTCAAAATGGCAATCAAAATCAATGTTTTCAAGGAAATTTTCAAAGAAACCAGAATCAAAGGAATTACAATTAGGGTAATTTCAATCAGAGAAATAATTTTCAGGGTAACAACAATCAAAATCAAGGGAATTTTCAAAACAACCGTGTTCAAAATTTTCCAACTCAAAATCAACACGTTGTTCCACCCTCGTCTTCCTCTGACGAAGTGCTAAAACAATTCATGAAAGCACAAGAGGAAACGAATCGGTTACTGATCAGCAAGATCTCTGAGCTTCAGAAGTCTTTAAATGATCGACCCTCGGGCCCGGGTACACTACCGAGCAACACGATCGCTAACCCGAGGGGCGATGTCAAAGCAATCACTACCCGAAGTGGGGTATCATACAATGGACCCACGATTCCCTCTACCTCTTCTTCTCCTCCTACTAAGGTAGCGGAATGTGAACCTAAGGTTACCACGGACACGGTACTTCCTACTAATAACGGAGGTACCAACAACGTCCACCCTCAAGTTGTCCCGGTCCTGACTCGTAAGTCGAAAGTTGTATTTGATCCTCCTGTAAGTTCTGATGAAATTCCAAAGAACGATCCTAAACCTTCAATTCTATATCCTTCACGTTTGAATGATCAAAAGAACCGCGAAAGAGCTAATCATCAGATGGAAAAATTTTATCAAATTTTCCAAGAATTACATTTCGATATTAGCTTCATGGATGCTCTTCTTCTCATGCCTAAATTTGCTTCAACAATCAAAAATCTGATAAGCAACAAAGAAAAACTCTGTGAGATGGCAAAAACTCCACTTAACGAGCATTGCTCCGCAGTGCTCTTGAAAAAGCTTCCCGAAAAGCTTGGAGATCCCGGGAAATTTCTCATTCCTTGTATTTTCCCTGGGATGGTTGAATGCTTTGCCTTGGCCGATCTTGGTGCAAGCATTAACCTTATGCCTTACTCAGTCTGGAAGAGACTCTCTCTTCCTGCTCTCACTCCTACCTGCATGACTCTCGAGCTTGCAAACCGTACTATATCTCGTCCTCTCGGCATTGCCAAGATATCTTCGTGAAAGTAGGAAAGTTCCATTTTCTGGCAGATTTCATGATTGTTGATTTCGATGCTGACCCAAGAGTTCCTCTCATTCTCGGGAGGGGATTCTTAAGAACGGGTCGTGCTTTAATCAATGTATTCGAAGAAGAAATCACTCTACGTGTTGGTGGTGAAGCCATCACATTCAATCTTGATCAGAATTCAAGATACCCCTCCAACTATGACGCTGAAACGGTTAACCGAATTGACATCATCGATGTTGCGTCTGAGGAATATTCTCAAGAAGTCCTTGGTTTCTCAGCAAGTGGCAGTACCGCTCTTTCTTTTGAGCCTATCATTTCTGACTCTTCCCCTTCTCTCACTCCGTTTGAGGGAAGTGACTTCCTTCTGGAAGAGGTCGAGGCTTTTCTTGCTCAGGATAGTTCAATCCCTCATGGGGTTGATGAAAACTATCTTGACCCGGAGGGGGACATTCTTCTTCTTGAAAGATTGTTAAATGACGATCCTTCACCCTCTCCGTCTCCAAAAATACTTCATAAAGAGGAAGTCAAAAATGTTGAAATAACTGAAGACTTTCCCGAGGTTGAGCTCAAGGACTTTTCTCCTCATCTAGAATATGCATTTCTGGAGGGTGATGATAAATTACCCGTCATTATTGCTAAAGACTTAAAAGATGAGGAAAAGGCTGCACTCCTAAAGGTTCTTAAGTCACACAAGCAAGCAATTGCCTGGAAACTCTCCGACATTAAGGGTATTAGCCCTGACTTTTGTACTCACAAAATCTTAATGGAGGATGACTTTAAGCCAGCAGTGCAACAACGGAGAAGGGTAAATCCCAAAATCCACGAAGTTATCAAACAAGAGGTTCTAAAACTTCTTGATGCGGGATTGATTTACCCTGTATCTGACAGTCCTTGGGTTAGCCCAATTCATTGTGTTCCTAAAAAGGGTGGCATAACCGTTGTCACCAATGAGGAAAACGATTTGATTCCTACTCGTTTGGTCACGGGTTAGCGAGTATGTATTGACTATCGTAAGTTGAAGGAAGCCACCCGTAAAGACCATTTTCCTCTCCCTTTTATGGATCAGATGCTCGAAAGACTAGCGGGGAATGAATACTACTGCTTCCTCGATGGTTTCTCGGGTTACTTCCAAATCCCCATTGATCCACAGGATCAAGAGAAAACTACCTTCACATGCCCCTACGGAACTTTTGCTTACAGACATATGCCTTTCGGCTTATGTAATGCACCAGGCACGTTCCAAAGGTGCATGATGTCTATCTTTTCCGACATGATCGGGAAAACCATGGAGGTATTTATGGACGACTTTTTAGTCATCAGGGATTCATTCCAGTCTTGTCTCTCCCACTTGGAACAAATGCTTAAACGTTGCAAAGAAACAAATTTAAGTCTCAAGTGGGAGAAGAGCCATTTTTTGGTTAAAGAGGGCATTGTCCTC
The DNA here is from genome assembly GCA_030686995.1 of Artemisia argyi. Classification (NCBI taxonomy): domain Eukaryota; kingdom Viridiplantae; phylum Streptophyta; class Magnoliopsida; order Asterales; family Asteraceae; genus Artemisia; species Artemisia argyi. The sequence continues at coordinate 108,865,619 of CM060690.1, read as the reverse complement.
GACCATAAAATTTCAAAGAACGGGATTGAGGTTGACAAAGCCAAAATCGATGTCATTGCTAAATTACCTCATCCCACCACCGTTAAAGGTGTTAGGAGCTTTTTGGGTCATGCCGGCTTCTACCGTAGGTTTATCCAAGATTTCTCTAAGATTGCCCGGCCTATGACCCATCTCCTCGAGAAGGATGCTCCTTTCATCTTCTCTCCTGAGTGCATCGAAGCTTTTGAAACATTAAAGAAAAACCTTACCAAGGCACCGATTCTTGTTGCCCCCGATTGGGACCTACCTTTTGAGCTTATGTGCGATGCTAGTGATTTTGCCATAGGTGCGGTCTTGGGGCAACGAAAAGCAAAAGACTTTTAGCCTATACACTACGCAAGCAAAACTATGACCGAGGCTCAGAGTCATTACACCACCACTGAAAAAGAACTATTGGCTGTGGTGTATACCTTTGAAAAATTCCAGCCATACTTAATCTTGACCAAATGCGTAGTGTATACGGATCACTCGGCTTTGAAGTACCTATTTGCAAAGCAAGATGCAAAGCCGAGGCTACTCCGTTGGGTTCTCCTCCTCCAAGAATTTGATATCATTATCCGTGATAAAAAAAAGGAGCTGAGAACCTTGCTGCTGATCATCTCTCATGATTAGAGAACCCTCACCAGGATGTTTCCGAGAAACAGGAAATAAATGAAACATTTCCTCTCGAGACACTCAATGCGGTTGCTTTTCGTGGTGACTCTACTACCCCATGGTTTGCTGACTTTGCAAATTACCATGCGGGTAACTTCATCGTAATGGGGATGACGTCCCAACAGAAGAACAAATTCTTTAAAGACGTTAAACATTACTTCTGGGATGACCCCTATCTCTTCAAAATCTGTGTCGATCAAGTCATCAGGCGATGTGTATACGGACAGGAAACCGCTGATATTCTCAAGGCTTGCCATGCTGGACCCACCGGGGGCCACCATAGTCCTAACTACACCGCCAAAAAGGTGTTTGATTCCGTTTTCTATTGGCCCACAATCTATAAGGATGCCCACGAGTTAGTCAAAGCTTGTGATGCTTGTCAGCGTCACGGTAATATTTCATAAAAGAACGAAATGCCACAAAATGTCATTCAAGTTTGTGAAATCTTTGACGTTTGGGGCATTGATTTTATGGGGCCATTCCCATCTTCTCGTGGAAACAAATAAATTCTCGTGGCTATTGACTACATGTCAAAATGGGTTGAGGCAAAGGCCTTAACCACTAACAATGCCCGAGTTGTTGTGAAATTGTTGAAATCCCTCTTTACTCGTTTTGGAACTCCCCGTGCCATCATTAGTGATCGCGGTACACACTTTTGCAATGATCAATTCGCAAAAGTCATGCTTAAGTACGGTGTTACTCATCGTCTATCTACCGCGTATCACCCACAAACAAGTGGGTAGGTGGAGGTTTTCAACCATGGTATTAAACGGATTCTTGAAAGGACCGTAGGTGAAAACCGTGCTTCCTGGTCGGATAAACTAGATGATGCACTCTGGGCCTTTCGTACAGCTTACAAAACACCAATCGGGTGTACTCCCTACAAGCTTGTATACGGGAAGGCGTGTCATTTACCGATCGAGCTCGAGCACAAAGCCTACTGGGCCTTGAAACATGCAAACTACGACCTTCATAAAGCGGGTGATCATCGTAAGGTTCAACTCAATGAATTAAACAAACTTCGTGATCAAGCCTACGAGAACTCTTTGATCTACAAAGAAAACTGATGAGGCGAAAAATGAACCACTTTTAGGGGGTCATTTAAGCCCGAACTCGAATTTATTTGATCAAATATTGCCCTAAATCGTTCCTTTTGTGATTTTAGGCACTTTGGGAGAGAAATCTGGAAAAGGAAGCAATTCGGACGTTTTTGGAGCATAAAAGTGAAGAAAACGCCAAAGTCTTAATTTTCCTTGCTGGGAACAGTAGGTGACGGCGTCAAGAAGGAATTTCTGACGGTGTCAAGAGTAATTTCCATGATGACCCAGTACAGAATTGATGGCGTCACAAGGTAGGGCGTCAAGAGTAAAATGCATGACGGCCTGGAAACACATAACGCATGACGGCGTCAAAAGTAGATCAAGGCAGTCCGAGAAGTATTTTGGCGGCGAGATGACGGCGTCACAAATTTGTTCTTGACGCCGTCAGACCCTATTTCCTATATATAGTTTTCTAATTTTCACATTAAAAAAAAGAGAAGTTTTGGAGAAACCCTAAGTATGAACTTGGTACGAATTTTACAGGTTTTTCAAGGGTTCTCAGCCCTTGATCCCTTTCATGTGTAATTGAGATAAGTATTCTTTTAATTCAATCAATATGTCTATGTGTTGGTTGTCTATATCTTGTTCTTGTCTTAATTCCACCATGTTAGGCTAGATCTATCTTGTGTTTGCTTGGATCTAATGAAACCTAGATGTTGATTATGTGTTGATTACTTGTTTATGGTTGTATTGGATGAATGAATTCGATGTTAGGCTTAAGAAAACTGGCAGATCTCCAAATGGTAACATGCTTGAACGTCTTAGGAAACATGAACTGACGTGCACTAGGTTTTATTGGTTGTATTTAATGCGTGAGTAAATTCTAATGATCCCATGTTAGGAGCTTCTTAGCTGGCTCGACATAGGAGTGAAGTAGGCACTCATAGGATTGGGGAATTAAGTGCGCCACCCCATGAATGATATTAAGGAATACAATCCGTCATCCACGCAACTATAACAAGTAATTAACGTGTAAAAGATATCTAGGGAGTAGTGAAATCTAAGTAAACACATTTTCTCCACTTATTACTCACAATCTTAGTATAATTTAGTTTATTTTCATTTTTAGTATTTTATTTTGATTGCATCTTTAGTATTGGCTTAGTTGACTAGCAACTAATTCCGCCCAAATCCTTCAAACCCGAGATTTTTACTTGCTTTCTAAAAAATATAAAAATACAAAAATAATCATCCCTCATCTTTAGAACTAGTATTTAGGTTTTCTAATCCTAGCGACACTATTCCTAGCTGAACGATCAATCCCCCGGTACTTGTCACTATACTATACTACAACGATCAGGTACACTGCCTGGTGGGGGTTGTAAGCTTCTCAAGATCCCTTGAGAGGTAAAGCCTGGTACGATTCCCACGTATCAAGTTTTTGGCGCCACAGCCCGGGGAAGAGTTATTGTCTAGGTTAGAATCTCTTTTTATTAGGTCTACTTGCTAGATTCCTTTCTAGTAAGATTTTATTTTTATTTTCAGGATTTCTTTAGTCTATCTTAATTCTTTGTGTCTTTGTTCGTAACTCTTCACCACCCGACATCATGGACGATGGGAACATCTTTGAACCCATCATCCCACCACAACAAAACCCACCACTAGAACCTCTTAGGCCCCGAACCTTAGGAGAGTATTCCCGACCTAGCCACCAAGGCTACCGAAACTCCATTGAGCTCACCGGAGCCAATGTGACCCCCTTGCGATCCGACACCATCCGGTTGGTGCAAAGCGGATGTGCATTCCATGGACTTCGTTCCGAAGATCCAAATCAACATCTTAAGGACTTCCTAAAAATTGTAGATTCCATAGACCTAGATGTTGAAACTAGAGAGACAACCCGATTACGCCTATTCCAATTCTCTCTACGGGATCAAGCTAGTCAATGGCTGGAACGTCTACCTGCGGGATCCATCACCACATGGGATAACCTAACCAATCGCTTCCTTACTCAATTCTTCCTACTGGGGAAGACTGCAATGCTTAGGAATGACATTTTGATGTTTGAACAACATCAGGGTGAAACTTTCTACGAAGCATGGGCCCATTTTAAGGATCTCCTCCATAAGGTCCCTCGTCATGGTATAAACCTTTGGTTATTAGTCCAGATTTTCTACGACCATGTTGACTATCACACTAAGCGCACAATCGATAGGGCCGCGGGAGGTAAACTACGTGATAAGAACGCCGAGGAGTCCTGTGCGATTATCGAGGAGCTCGCCGCTGATAATCATGAGATGTGGGAGTTTAATCATATAATAAAAGCGGCCATCAATGCAGTCTCAACATCTGGAGGAACCACAGAAATCCCCGATGAACTCCTATGCAAACTCGAGGCAAAAGTTGACTATTTTGAGGAAAGGCAAAGGAGACCTTTAAGTCCTAGACGGGCTACTGTCAATTCTGTCTCGAAACCAACCTCGGCACCATTATCTGAGTCACCCTCTAAAGAAAATGTCGAGACTTTTCAGAACTATGCCCCACCTTGTTCCCCTCCCGAGGAGCTTAGCTCGGAGTTTGAAGCTAGGATGAGAGAATATATGGCAACTCACTCAGATCGGCTTGCTAGATTCGAGGAAGCAGTCTATAAGCAAAAAGAGGAGATGCAGGAGAAAATGAATGAGATGATGAGTCTATTAGAGGAGTATGCTAACCAGAGAACCCCTGAAAGAATACTACTAAGGAAAGAAAGCGCCACTCCCACTACCCAATTTGTTAATTCCATCACAATTGTCCACAAGGATAACGATATGGTAGAAGCCCCTACTAAACAGACCCTAGAAAAACCACCAAAATCCCAACCTTTGAGTCACTACCTGAAACATGATATAAACGAAAATACTATAACAAATTGGATTAAGGGTGACGGGCGTAACCAACCTTCCAAACAGGGTTCTGAGAAAGAGGAAAAGGTAAAAGATGAGTATGATACGTTACCTGGGGGATCAGTATTCGAGAGGCTATTGGTACAAAAAGTGGCTACTAAGCAGATAGCATGTGGGAACTTTGAGATACCAACTAGCATCGGGGACTTGAAATATCTTAGTGCTTTCGCCGACCAAGGATCGGAAGTAAATCTTATGCCCCTAACTATTTACATCCAACTAACGTCAAAAATGCCAGCCCCTACTCGTGTTAGGTTGTCCCTCGCTGGACATTCGTACGTATACCCCCTAGGAATCGTAGAAGATGTATTAGTTAATGTCGCAGGGTTCATGTACCCCGTTGATTTTATGATCATCGATGATAAAGGAGATGGATGCATGCCAATAATCCTTGGGGCACCATTCCTCGCCACCGTTAGGGCAGTCATTAAGTATAAAGGTAGGAAGATTGAGCTCAAATCTGGAAAAAGAAAGATTAGCTTCCCCATGACTCCGCGAAGTGGGCATGAGAGTTTGAGTTGGAGAAAGATCAAAAACAACATTGACACGACACCCATTCGTGTTCAGAATAAAATTCTTGTATGGGAGGCAAGAATCAAAAGCTATAAGGAGGCTAAATATGAAAGAAGCAAAAGCAATAAGGTTCAGGTCGAATTCGAACATACTCAACCCACAGAAAATCATGTACCATTTGAGGAAGGGAAGTTGGTACTCTTGAGACACTTGGAAACAAAGATACCACCCGATAAACCAAGTCCTTGGTGGTATGGGCCTTTCACAATTGAAGGCGTGAGCCAAGATGGGATGGCTAACTTGAGAAGTGAAGTAGGTGGAATGGTGATTGCAAGTATCGATAGGTTAAGGCACTACCACCATAACAGTAATGATCACAACTACATGGGGTATATCATTTCAAGGGATGAGGTCACGTAGTAACCCATGACCTTGAGTCTAGCTACAAGACTCGTAAATAAAGAAAAGCACTTCTTGGGAGGCAACCCATGTTTTGTGTGATTTTATTTTGTTTGTTTGTTATTTGCTTCCGTATGCATGCTTTATTTTTATTGTTGGTAGATCATGTTTCTCAATTAAATAGTGGAAATACTTTACTTTGTTGTTTTGGCCTAGTCTTAACTCCACCTAAAAGTATTTTTGCAAAAGATAAGTGTAAGGGGAAATCCCAAATATGTTTTTAAGAAACAACCAATCATGATTCTCCACAATATTAAATGAACATGTGTATTCGTATTTCTTAGAGTCAAATGCTTGTATCGAGTCATAATGAAGTTTTGCAGGATTTTCCAGGAAGTGAGACCAAGTTTTTCAAGTAATTTTCCGGAAACTTAACATAAGAATTTCTGCAGGTCACTTCTGACGGCGTCACGAGTTAACTCTTGACGGCGTCACGTGTAAAAATCTGGAAATTTTACCGGTTTTGTTTTTCGAACGGAGTCTTATTGTTTTTGTGAATTATTAAGTTTTATAATCTCCAGGAAATCTGCAAACTTCATTCCACAAGCATTATATCTTATTTTGTTTTCTAGGACTTAGTAACTTATATAGGATGCCGTCGATTTTATGCGAGGTTGTCTTGTCTATTTTCTCAGGATTCACAGGTTATGTATGACAAGAAGATGATTTATATTCTGGAAGGGAAGCTTTGATTGTTCATTTTCTTGGAGGAAGATTTAACCTGGCCACCTTATTATCCACACTGAGCGAATCAGGGGAGTATTTGATTTCATTCTTTTTACTTTTTCACTTTTACATTCTTTACTTGAACATTGGGGACAATGTTCATCTTAAGTGTAAGGGGAGGGTAAAATGATGATACCTTACATATGCACTTTCGCTTGAGTTTGTTTTGTCTAATGGTAGATGTGTAATAAAACTATGATAAATACTTGTTAGTGCAATTTGAGCGCCAAATTTAAAATTTTTTACAACATTTAGGAGTGAAACTTTAGCCATAGCAAGCATCTCATGGATAGGAGATTGTATGACTAGCACATAACCGTACTTTCAGAAAAAATTTCCACCCAAATATGTGAGGTTCGCCTTTAGATTTGATAGGAAAAGCATTTATTATTAGTGCTTATGAGTGTACCGGTAGCATTTAGATTCTAGAACTTGCGTTAGTGATGCATCCCGAGACCTCTAGTGAGACTACATTCGTGTAGTAGGATTTACTACATGATAAGAGGCATTAGGATTACCCTTGTGTTAAACCCGTATCATAATTACTTGACCATTTAAGTCATATTACTTGGCTAGTTAAGTCAACTAATTTTTCCCACACCCTTAGCGTTGAACTCATTTTTAGTACACGAAACCCCTAGTACACCCCTCCGAGCCTATCTTTTCATTAATAACTTTAAGCATTTTACTTAAAGGAAGAATTTGTTACACCCCACTTAAATGTACACCCAAATCGCCTTAGCCTTCCGTGTATGCGCTCATTTTTAGTGCATTATTGTTATTTGTTAAACCCTAAGTTAACTATCTAATTGATTACATGGTTGCTAAGTCGAGTCATATCCTTGTACATATTGTTTTGGGACGATTGGGACTCATAGGTAAGTACTTATTTTATGGAGTAATGGGGAAGAACATCATATTATTACCCCCATATGTACGTTAATCTTCAAAGTGCTCCAAGTGTTTTGATTTTCTTAATTCGAGTCATTAGATTAGTTTATTGTAAAGTATGTAAAAATTCAAGTGTAAAGGGAATGTTCATTCCCTATGATGTATTATTTTGGATGGTAGGGTAAGAGTGTATGCACAAAAAAAAAAAAAAAAAAAAAAAAAAAAAAAAAAAAAAAAAAAAAACACGAAAAATCAAGAAAAAGAAAAAAAAAATAGAAAAAGAAAAAGAGAAAGAGAAAAAACATACGGACTACCATCCCTTTTCATTCTATGTTCATTTTATGTTTTTGTTATTTTTCATTTATTAGCTTAAGTCGAGTCTAGGCTTGGATTAGCAACGCCATATTGTACATTTATTAACCAAGATTGTTAACTCGCCACCAGTAAAAACTTCCTTTATCCAACAAAACCGTGTATTTCATATCCCTACACCTAACGTTACAACCCTTTAAAAGACCTCTTTGATAGTTTATCCTAGGTGCTTACGCCATGTGGTGGAGGTTTGATCCTTTCCCAAGCCTATGGTAATCTATTTTGCTATGACAGGTAGTGAGAGATATCTTCCGTTTCCATATTGTAAATTATACTTTATTACACCCGAGAGATGTGAGTATCTAAACACTATTTGTGAGGTGCTAGTGTATGACCTCCGTGCTTGTCTTTGGTCTTTAGTGGAACGATTATTTGTTGTAATTACTTTTATATTAGTGTTAAATAACCCCTAAATTGTATTTTGACTAGAATAAAAGCGCATTTGCTTGAGGACAAGCAAATCTCAAGTGTAAGGGTATATGATGAGGCGAAAAATGAACCACTTTTAGGGGGTCATTTAAGCCCGAACTCGAATTTATTTGATCAAATATTGCCCTAAGTCGTTCCTTTTGTGATTTTAGGCACTTTGGGAGAGAAATCTGGAAAAGGAAGCAATTCGGACGTTTTTGGAGCATAAAAGTGAAGAAAACGCCAAAGTCTTAATTTTCCTTGCTGGGAACAGTAGGTGACGGCGTCAAGAAGGAATTTCTGACGGTGTCAAGAGTAATTTCCATGACGACCCAGTACAGAATTGACGGCGTCACAAGGTAGGGCGTCAATGGTAACATGCTTGAACGTCTTAAGAAAACTGGCAGATCTCCAAATGGTAACATGCTTGAACGTCTTAGGAAACATGAACTGACGTGCACTAGGTTTTATTGGTTGTATTTAATGCGTGAGTAAATTCTAATGATCCCATGTTAGGAGCTTCTTAGCCGGCTCGACATAGGAGTGAAGTAGGCACTCATAGGATTGGGGAATTAAGTGCGCCACCCCATGAATGGTATTAAGGAATACAATCCGTCATCCACGCAACTATAATAAGTAATTAACGTATAAAAGATATCTAGGGAGTAGTGAAATCTAAGTAAACACATTTTCTCCACTTATTGCTCACAACCTTAGTATAATTTAGTTTATTTTCATTTATAGTATTTTATTTTGATTGCATCTTTAGTATTGGGTTAGTTGATTAGCAACTAATTCCGCCCAAATCCTTCAAACTCGAGATTTTTACTCGCTTTCTAAAAAATATAAAAATACAAAAATAATCATCCCTCATCTTTAGAACTAGTATTTAGGTTTTCTAATCCTAGTGATACTATTCCTAGCTGAACGATCAATCCCCCGGTACTTGTCTCTATACTATACTACAACGATCACGTACACTGCCTGGTAGGGGTTGTAAGCTTCTCAAGATCCCTTGAGAGGTAAAGCCTGGTGTGATTCCCACGTATCAAAAAGACAAAGAAGATTCACGACTCTAAGATTAAGAACCACGTTTTCAACGTCGGTGACAGAGTCCTTCTTTTCAATTCGAGGTTAAAGATCTTCTCGCGGAAATTAAAAACCCGATGGACTGGACCATTCACTGTTGCTAAAGTATATCGATACGGGACTGTTGAGTTATCTCAACCCGAAGGTCCCAACTTCAAAGTGAATGGTCATCGTTTGAAACATTATTTTGGAGAGGACATACCATCCATGGTTGTCCCAGATCTCCAAACTTTCCCCATGGACCAATGAATTCGGGGACTGAGTCAAGCTAGTGATCGGTGAACAAAAATTAGCAAAAATATGGGTTTTCACCCATATCTCTGACTTCTTTCTACTTTCTACCACTCTAGTGTGCGGGAGTGGCCGTCCCCCACCTTTTGAAAAGTAAATATGTATATAAGTTTCAAAAAAAAATATGAATAAAAATGTTTATATGTACAGATAAATAAAGTAAAAAATAAATCGATATTTCCACAGTTAGCTTTGAATATTAGCTTTTTCCGTTCAGTGATTCGACATAATAGCCGGGACTTTAAATATTGAGGACAATATTCAATTCTAGTGTTTTGGGGGGGGGGGGGAATTCTTGAGAATTTTATCACAAAATACTTTCTAAATACCCCCATTTTGGCCTAAATTTTTCAAAAAATTTTCACTTTATTTCAAAAATTTTGTGGTTATCTGTCCGTCATGTCTAAACGACAAAAGGATTGGCTAATCCAGGAGCAAACGGCTCTTGGTAAAGATATCTCAAATCCGTTGATGGCTTGCAATTTGCCCAAAAATATATGGTAAATCAACTCGCCATATCCTATAAAGTGAATGAGTTGGCTAGCCCGCAAGATTATGGCTTGTGGTAAAGGCCGTGGAAAAACCATAATTGGTAATCAGCTCACCAAGATGTTGACCTTTTCCATCAAGAGTTGGCTAGTCCAGAAGCAAACGGCTTTTGGTAAAGACTAATCAAATCCGTTGACAGCTGGTGGTTTGCTCAAAATCACATGGTTATCAGGTGGATCATAGTTCTTACTTGAATTGATACATCTGGCTACTCCAGAAGTGATGGCTTTTGTTAAAGAGTTTTTCAAATCCATCAAGTTTTTCTCAAAAGATTGCTAGGGACTAGAGATGTTTTAGTGTGGGGGATTGATGAGTGTGTAAATACTCATCATTTTTACCTTTTCTGAGCTGCCAAAACATCTAAAAACACTCAATATTGCATCAAAATAGTGAAAATATCCCAGAAATGTGTTTTATATGTTTCAGATGCAAAATAATAAAAAACAGGTGAAAAATGAACAAAGTTTGCAAAATTGGCAGTTTAAGTCCCTCATTTTTCAAAAGTTGTCAAATGTAGTCCCTGGTTGTTCTTAAAACTTGAAAAAGTCACCAAAGGTCCTTTTAAATAAAAAAATTACATAATTAGTCCTTTGGTGCAAAGTTTCACAAAATGTCAAGTTTAGTCCCTGAAGTTTGGAAAATTGTCAAAAATGGTCCCTGGGATATTAAAACTTTGAGAAAAACAAATTTTGTCCTTGAAATTCTCATATATGGCAGGATTGGTCCTTGATTGGCAAGTTTGGTGAAATTACATGACAGGTCCCTGAAGTTTGGCAGATTTAGTCCCTGGAAAATTTAAAGTGGAAAAATCATATAAGGTCCATGTACTATGAATCATTGGCAGGAAATACCCTTGTGAAATACTTTGGAAAGATGCCAAATCTCATCCCCCAACTTTTGGCTAATTACAAAATTGGTCCTTGTGATATTCAAAACCAAACCGGACCCTTAAATATTACTACTCCTAAGCCAAGTCCAATCCACAAACACCCCAGCCCACTCCTTTGTCTTTGGCCCAAAACAAACAAAGCCTACCCCGTATAATAATACCAGGGTCAAACCCCCGGTCAAACACCACCCTTTCCCACCTTCCTTCACCCCCCAACTTGCAGAACCATCATATCACCACCACCCCACCATCCCTGTCAAATCCACCACCCAAACCACTCACCTCAATCCACTATCCACCTAATCACCTCAGCATTTAATGCACCACCCCCTCTTGGCAATTATCAGAAGTAAATTGCAAAATTAGTTTTGGCGCCAAAACACGTAGCATTCAATCAGAGGTCTTCCAGTGATCCAATGGCTCAGAATTGATTTGGGATTTATTCAAAAGATCAATGGAACCCTAATGGTGGCCTATAAATAGCAGAGAAGTCCAAGAAGCATGGTTTTAGCTTAATTTTAATAATTTTAGGTCGTTTAAGTTGTTTTCAAATTAGCTTCGTGTAACCTAGCTTTCAATCAGTGTAATCTCTTATTTTATTGTATCTTTGAAGTTTCTTATTAATAAAAATCAAGTTTCAAGTTATAAATTAGATTGTGCAAATTTCAATTTATTTCAAGTTTTCATTTAAGCTGTGTTGCTATTGATAGTTGAATCCATGGACTCTTAAGCTCATGTAGGCTCCCAGAAAGCTTAAATAAGCTTTTAGAAAACATTAAAATATAGCTTAGGTATTAAAAATCAAAAATCACAAAACAGTCAACAAAAGTCAAACCTTGCAGGATTTTGATGAAGAACACTGGAGCAGGGTAAATCTTGGATGGCCCTGGGTTAGTGGTCTTGTGGAAGACCTATAGGCTTGATTGTGAGGTCCTTGGTTCTTGGTTTAAGCTGGAATGCACTTTGTAAGCTTTTAAAAACTCATTTCTTTCATCTTACTGTAGCATTGCTTATTTAGCTTCTCTGTGTTCATTTAGTGTTAAGTAGTGATAATCTAGTATAATATTAGTATCTTGTTAATTGGAAATCATAGTTACTTAAATTTCTCATTTTGGCAGTCAAAATAGTATAATTAGTATTCTTGTGCATTTGTTGTTGTTTCCTGTGGTTAAGTGCTTATTTAAGGTTAAAATACCATAATAAGTAGTTTTGAATCAGTTTCATAAGCCTTAGTAGCCATTTGCTTCTCAAATCATAAAACAGTCAAGGTTAAAGGTGTGTTTGGATCAGGGTATTCTTAGGTGTTGTGGTGTGTTATTGTGGTTGTTTCTTGTTCACACAATTCACTCAGGTCATAACTAGCTCAGAACAACAACAACTACCAAGGTTTATTCATAAAAAAAGTCAAAATCAAGCATTACAAGGCCTAGATTACCCTCTGTGTTGGATTAAGTGTGGCATATGCCCCAAATCCATTCACTTGTGAGTGGTTTAGCTTAATTTAGTCTTATAATAGCTTAAATAATCAATTTGAATCAGAAAATCAGAATCAAAATTCATTTAAGTCAACCTTTTACAAAATCTCAAAAAGTCAAAAATTGCCATTGTTTCAGAAATCCAAATCTTGGAGGAATTTTTGTGATTTTTGTGTTAGCATTGAGACCTTACCCTTTTCAGAAGTTAAAGTTTGCCACCTAGTCTACAAAAGCCCATAGTCAGCTTATTTTTAGGAATTTTCTATAAGCTTGTGCATTAGCTTATTTCAACCTGCAGGGCAAAGACTTGCCCTGTGCACAGGTTTTGACCATTTTTCCCAATAGCTTTGTGACTTACCCAGTGGGACCCACCCTTAGCTTTTTGGCTTTTTGGAAAGCCATACAACCCATTTTGATAATTCAAGGCTTATTTCAGCTTTTTGAGCTTATTTGATAGGGCTGCAACCCTCATCAAGTTTGGCCATTGTCTGAGTTAACACTGAGGACTCAGTGTGAACCCCCAACTTCAAAGCATCACCCAAGCTTCATTAGTAAGCCATAGGACTAGCTTATTGGCATATTTTGTAGCTTATCAGTCCCTTTATAAGTTTCAAGTTTAATTTTGGACCCCTAAGTTCTTCTGTGGACCCCACAGAGGTCCAAAACCACCCAGTTCAGGCCTGTTTTGGCCTAGTAGCTTCATAAGTGCTTATTTGAATTTCATAGCTTATTCAGTGTGCTTATTGGTTCTTATTTGCTTAATTCTTGTTAATAATCATCTGTGCATGCTTAGTTTGCCATTTCCTTGCTTTTTCACACATTGCTTAAGTCCTAATAAGCTTTAAGTCAACTGTATGGATAAGAGGGGGTGCACACAGCTTATTTTTAAGCTAAAACAAAAGTCATTTCACAAAAGTTTCTTATTTTCATCTTATTTTTAGCTGTCAAAAAGAAAAACACCAAAAAACCAAATTTAAAATTAGTGATAGCTTCTATTTAATAGATTCTATCTTTTTCATTTTTATTTTTAGCTTATTAATAAGCACTTTATCAATTTTATAATTTTCTTAATTTCCTCTTACCTTTAAGTATTTATAACAATTTTCTTAGATTTTTCCTAAATAGTTTACTAATTATTAGAATTAAAAGTAGTTTAAATAATTAAATAGGTAATATTGGTAATTAATTAGTTTTCTTAAATTTTAATTAACAACAGTAGGTTTTTACAATTTTTCTAAGTTTTATAAATTAGTTAAGACTTTTAGAAAATAGTTTTTTAATTTCTACTATTCATTTCTGAATTTTCTTATTTAAATTAGTTAAATTAGATTTAAATTAATTAATAAGTAAATAATTAGTAAAATAGTCTAAAAATAATTTTTAGAAACTTTTTATAATTTTGTAGGATTCCTGTGATGGTTAATTAGTTTTATAAATTTTTCCATAATTTTCTAAGTCATTCAGGTATTATTAGTAATTTAAAATATTTTAATTAGTTTAATTAAGATAATTAGTTTTTAATTAATAAAAAAACTCATAAAAAGACAAAAATATTTATTTTTATTTTTTATACTTTTTTCAAGTTCATTTTAAGGTTTAGAAATTATTTTTGCAATTTTTTAAGTTAATTTGTAATCTTTGTCATTTTTGGTTAATTTAAATTAGATTTAATTTACTTTTTAAATAGTTTTAATTAATTAAGTAATATTTAAATATTAAAATAATCATTTTCATAATTTCATTTTCATTTTAATTTTTCTTTTAAATTTTAAGTTTTAAAAAGTTTCACTTGCACCCCCTGTAGTTTGTAATTGTTAAAACCCACCTTTTCTGTCTGTAATCTGATTCCAAGTTGTGCATTTGTGAATATATCTGTATATCTGTTATTGTGAATATAATATCATTGTGCAAATACCAAATATCAGTAGCAAAATCAATTCCCAATCATGTTGGCTATTGTCCTCAGTGCCACTCATTCTCAAAAGCGTTTTCCAGAACACCATTGTAATCTCGCTGGGACATAACGACCCGGGGACACACTATACTATCCACGGAGAATTGGAACTGAGCTGTCTTTGACTTGTTGACCTTGGTCAATAATATCTGACCGTTTCAGGACCAATCACACATGAATTGTGAAGTGTGGCTAACTAGTAATCATCAAAAACAATCCTAACATACCAAGCAACTAGCAACCCACCATTTAGACTTTGACAAGGGTTAGGCTAAGGTTTAAAGTGTAAAATCTTTCTGTATTTTTCTGGATTTAACAAAATGAAAAGGATGGCTCAGAGGGTTTAACTAGGGGTATCTAGCGTTAAAGATAAACGCTAACAAATGGGTTCCAAATACGAGGGTAACTAACCGATGTGGTTTGCAAAAATTATTTTGTAAACGGGTGGCCATTTGGTTTTATTCCTAAGGTGCCTCTTATCATATGAATATATCCTTATCATTCGAAAATAATTTAACCGTAATGCATAACAAGTACAAGTTCTAGAATTAACACAACCACCGGCACACTCATAATGAAATATATAAATAGCATGAGAAACACTATTCACATAAAAAAAAAACTAATCCTCACAATTTATAGTAATAATGGTATAAAATTGTGCTAGCAAATGTTATCAATTCCGAGATGAATTGCTCTTTAAAACTGAATTTATTCTCCAAAAATATAATTATTATTTACCATTGAATCAACCTTATTTTAACTAAAATATTAAAGGCGAACTATTGCTAGTTACTAAAGTTCACGACTCTAAAAAAACGAAAATTTAAAATTAAAATTTAAAAAATTTATGCAATTTTTCTATTTTCTTCCCTCCCCCACACTTAAGTTTTGCATTGTCCTCAGTGTAATAAAAAGAATAACTTCAAAGTAAAGGAAATGGAAAATTTTAGAAAATACCGGAGTTAAATACGCAATATGCATATTTGATCATAATAAGCAAATGAGTTTATCGACTCCAAACGTTGATCAACTATATGCTTCCGTAACAAAAACCCCTGCAAGAAAACTGCAAAATATACGAAAGAACCAAACAAACACAAACAAAAAATATCTAAATGAAATAAGTAAAAAAAATAAATAAGTATGTAATAAATCCTATAAGAAATAGTTAAAGGTAGTGGAAATAGAAATCATTCGACATATAATTGCTTTTAAAACAAACCATAAACCATAATGATGATTACTCGTCATCATCAATAACTCACGTCGGAACGAATAAACTCGTCCTCGCTTTCCTCTTCATCATCTTCTTCCTCATCAACGTCTTCATCATCGTCCTCATCCACCACTCGTCGCTTCTTCTTTCCAACTCTTGATGACGAACCTCCAACATCATAACTCGATCCTCCAGGATTAAAACTTGATCCACCCACATTGACACCTGAACTACCATACTCGGGAAGTCTACTGTATGGAGGGTATGGCTCGGGAAATGGTGAATAACCAGGATAAGGATAGGGGTATGGTCCAGGATATGGAGAATATGATAACGGGTATGGTGGAACATTTGGTGGGTTGTAGGGAGGTACCTCATAATTGGCATCTTGTGCCAAGTGTTGGATCATAGGCATGAAATAATCAAAGTTGTAATTATTCCTCATTATCATTGAATCTTTCCAAACTTCCCTACACTCAATAGCTTTTAACTCTCGGTTCCAATCACCCCATCCTGAATCAAAACCACTTTGAGTATTCCCCGGAAAACTTCCCATTTGAGGTTGTGATGGTGCTTCCGCATAAGCTCCTGATTGCGCCCCCACACTTGGTTCAGTCCAAGGTCCCAAAGTCTTGTTATTCCTATCCAATGCTTTTCCAAAACTAAAAGCATCCCATATCTCATTCTCCATCCTCACTTGACACTTCCTCAACTCATTATCATTAAAGTACCCAAGATTTTTAGCCAAAACGGTCACATAATGACCTCCACAACTTTGTTTCTTAATCCTCGGTGCTCTCTTAGAAAGATATTCGGCAATAATCCATGCCGCATTCCCATTCTTATCTTCCTCCAATAACTTCATCACCCATAGGTCCGGTTGACTACATTTGTCTTGACTACCGCTCCTATGCAACAATCCCCAAGAAATCAACTTTTGTAACTCCTTCATCAACGGATTCCTAATGCTAGAAGAGTTCCTCCTAAGACAAGTTGGATCACCAATTCTATTCCACTAAGCATCAACACCCGTGTATTGATCATTAGCTCTAGCCAAGCTCACAAAATGTGGTCCAAACAACCTATGATTAACCTCACTCTCCTCATACAAACCAAGGGCAACTGCAAAATTTGGCAAAGATAAAGCATGTTCGCGACCACACAATCTAAACCAAACACAAACATCCCCAAGAACATCATTCACCTTCCTATCAAAGTAAAACGTAGAAAAGAACTCCAAACACCATTACTTGTAAACATCCTCACGTATACTAAAAGCTCTTTCCCAAGAATGATCTTCAAACCTATCTCCATCACTGGGATACACATAAATCATAGTCATCATGCTCCTCAATTGATCCTCACATTCATACTCCGTAAGCAATTCCCAATCAATCAATCTAGGCTTAGCAATCTTTCTCTCTTGAAGTTTTGAAAGACGTTCCTTATACGCATTCTTCTCATCTTTGTTTTGCACATGAGAAAACTTCACATTATCATTAGACTCCGGTTTCAAACTGAAAGTGATCCTCTTCCTCTCGTTCCTTTTCAAATACTTGTTAACAAGCGGGTTTCTTTGATTACGACCAAATCTTGCAACATTTCCCTAAAAGAAATCTCAAATTATGTTATTATAAAAGTATAAAGACTAATAACAATCAATTTAGAAACTAGAAAACGCGATTTCAAAAATTTCAAAAAATTTTCCGTAGCATCCATCCGATCGGATTGAGGTCCATCTGATCGGATGGATCTTTTGGCATACTCCAATCCGTTCGGTTGCAACTCCCAACCGATTCGGCTGGAGTTTCTGTTTACATTCTCCATCCTCAATCCATTCTAAACATTTCCCAATCAATCCGAACTTCTTTCTAACTTGTAATCTACCATTTTTGAGTACTTCTAACATCTGAACTCTCCTATCAATGATTCGTAACATTTCCAATCATCAACCTAATGATCCTATGAAAACCAAGAACACCATCAACTAAAATCTTCCAATTAGTGCTCTAATCAATAATGCAATTACCTAACATCACTAATTATAAAGCATGTAACTTCTGGGATTCATCAATTGCAAATAAATTAGCTCCAAAAATTCTACCCAATTCAATCCGAAAATTCAATCAATCAATTCTTACTCAAAACGTAATCAATTGATCTAACTCTTTTTGCAATACATTCTCCTATCATCTAATCACTTATCCCCAAAATATTATATCTTAATTCGAACTACTTCAAAAATACCCAATTCGTGACCTAACTTCAATCATCCGAATTAAAACCTAATTGAACGAAATTAATGATATAACTTACTTGACTTGATGCCATTGATGATCAATTATCACTCCTGCAACTCTTAAACAACTTCTTATGGTCGAATTTATGACCCCAATTCTTGGTGGATTGTGTGTGTGTGGTTTTCTTGGGTTTTTGAAAATTTTGATTTATATATTCAATTCCATCCGATCAGTTGTGAATACATGATAACGCTCAAAGTTAACATGTTTTTATAAGCGTTATTAGTGTTTTTGTGTATATTATTTGGTTGTTTTTATATTCTTTTGCCACTAAATTGTATCAAAGTATGTTTTGTAGCATATTTAGCCAAATGCAGGAAAAATGGAGAAAAAGTGAAGGAAGTGAAGTATACGCAATTACACGAAGATTCCCAAGCTCAAAAGTCAAATCTATGAAGTAATTCATATGAGAACCTAAGTTTTGTCATCTCAAAGTTCCAAGTTCAGAAGTTAATCAAGTTTGGATAGTACATGAAGAGCTACTCAAGTCAAAGTCAAAGTCCAAAGCTGTCAGAAGTTACCATCCGATCGGTTGGTGTGAAACCGATCGGATGGCCATAATTACCTTTCACCAACCGATCGGTGCCAACCCACAACCGATCGGATGGCCGAAGCTGCATATTTTTGCAAACTTTGTGCACGAATCTTGGTCTTTTGTCCCATGGTTCTAGGCCCTTTTTAGTGTCTTATTGTCCAAGTTCAAGCATTTAAGTTCTTATTTATTACCATGAGTGTTGGACAAGCCTATAAGGGACCTCAAAAGTGCATAACTCAACACCATTCAACACACAATTTAAGATATCATTTACTCTCATTACTACACACAATTATTATCATCTTCTATCTCTCTAAGGAGGAAAATTCGTGCAGAAAGAACCAGGAACTTTGGAGGACCAAGGAACCAACATTTGGAATCCGGAAATCTCAAGAAATCATCACCAACTCTTAGGTTATCAATACCTTGTCATTTGTTATCAATTTCAAAGCATTGTAAGACTTATAACCATGGATTCTTATGTTAAATATTCTGTGTTTATTTGCATGTTTTCCATGACTGGCTAGTAATCTTTTTACACTTGTTTTGATGATGTTTTATACTTAGTGATAGTGATGATTGTGATAACATGTTTTAATTCAATTTCAAGTAAATCCTAAGAACCAATTGTACCTCAAGTTTCATCGAGACATTTGTTTAGCCAAGGTTAACTAATTGATAATAGTTTCAAAGGTCGAAAGATTTGTTATTACTCAACTAGTTATAATCATTTGTCTATGAATGATTGTTTTTTTCCATAATTATTCTTGACTAAACAAATAAACAAGAAGTATGATTGTAATAAGAATTCTTTTATATCGTCAAATCGGATTGTTTGTAAACCTTTAGTAGGACGAAAGTTTAAATGTTTATAAACGATTGTGACCTTTTTGTCTATGAAGAGGTTACCTTTTGTATTGACCATTTCCTAAGAGTATTTGATTGGTAATAAAAGTTTTTCTTGTGTTTAAGATATCCACCATACCTTATGAACCTTGGATAGATCTTGAATTGATTGGTTTACACCTAAAGCCTGTTTTTATGAACTAAAATCTTGACGAAGGTTTAATTTGTAGAAACAATAGATTAGATCACCATCTAATTATCTCAACCAACATTTTATCAAAAGTTATCACAATCATGTGTGTCATTAAGTAGAAAACTAGTCTAAACAAGTGTAGTTTTTAATTTATTGAATTTGCTTATTATCATATTTGCGTACATTAGAGATTTACTTTTAGACTTATATTTCGATTCACTCACAAATCCCTACGAACGATCCCGACTTACCATCATATCTTGCTATAACGGACGAGTACACTTGCTCGTATGTGTTGTTTCTAGATTTGGTAATTCACTCTTATAAATTTAAAACTTGCACTAACAAATAGCACATCAATACATCCGTTCGGTTTTGCATGAAATTGATTTTTCAAAGTTTTTCTTCTACTAAACTTGGTACAAGCACTAGTAGTTCTTGTCTCTTCAAAAACTTAATATTTTGTATGTATTCCAAACACACTTTGTCTACCAAAAATTTGGTCTTCATTTCTACTTCTAAACTTAAGACTAAAACATAACTTAACCTCTAAAAAAACTAGATAAATAGATAAATAGATAGATAAATAGTCTTATCATAAACATGAAATGCATAAAACCTAAAAACATAAAATAAATTGCAGGAAATTAAAAATACGAAACAAACAAATAGCACAAGATGTGCTTTATTCTTGTGATCATTCTTCTTCATCCATAGAAATATTCATTCCTAAGAATGTCTTCTCCACGATACTTGTTTGACAACTTCCTAGTAGTCTTTTGAGTTTTGAAACTTCGTGCAAAATTCCTTCCGTTAGGACATGTGATATCAAATTTGCAATGCCAATCACCATCTCCTTCTTCTCTTTTGTAAATGCTATGACCATCGGAACCCCATTCCAAGTTCTTCAATTGGACCGGTAAAGATCCAAGAAAATCTGTCAATTTGTTAAACACAAAAATGTTTTTAAATGGGTTAAAGAAAGCCTCCATTGCTAGAGCCCTTTCCATTTCATCCTCAATATCAAAGAAACTAGGTGTGCATGGGCCAAACTTAGGCCTACCATCTTCATCTCTTCCTACTTCAAAGCAACCAAGGTAATCATCCTCTTGGTCCTCATCATTATCATCCCCATTACTACCCCCTCTAGGCTTTGGATAGTAAGTATTCTTAAGAATTCCATCATCAATTGTCATGGTACCTCTTCCCATATCTATTATAGCTCCACATGTTCTTAAGAATGGTCTACCTAACAACAAAGGTAGTTCCTTATCAACTGCAACATCCAACATAAGAAAATCCACCAAGAACGCTTGGTAACCAATTTGAACTCTCACATTTCTTACTTCCCCCATTGCTTTTGCCTTAGAATTATCCGCCATAGTGAGTTTAGAATTTTTAGGTGTAGGGTCTCTTAATCCTAACTTTTGATACAATGGATAAGGCATAATACTCACACTGGAGCCCGTATCGGCTAATGCATATAAAGGAGTTGTCCCATTAATTTTAACCGGCAAAACAAAATTTCCGGGATCATTCATTTTCTTTGGGAGCCAATTATCAATTATTCTTCTCTCCTCTACTTCATCAAAACTATTATCTTCCAACTTCGACTTCGCTAACATAACCCCATCTAATTTCTTCCTATAATCCATGTAGTTTCTTAACACTTCAATGACCGGTTTGTTTTCCATCAATTCACTAATTTTTGCTTCAAGATTCTCCAAGATAGCTTGTTTTTGCTCTTTGGTTAAGCGTTTGCTACTTTTTGGTGAATTTGGTGGAGTTTTGGATGATGATGATGATGATTAGTTTTCTTTTTCTTTTTCTTTTTCTTTTTGGATGGAGGGTTGGGTTAATTTGTTCAATGGTGTTTTGTTTCGGTTAGCCTTGCCCATCTTACAAATTTCATCCCTTCCTTCCTTCATCTTTTCCATACCTTCACAAACATCAACAAGCATTTCATTCACACTTTTTCCTTCTTCCAAATCACTTATGTTAATTCGTAACTCCCCAAGTGCAAAATCTAATGTACACTTGGTATTCACAAAAAAATCTCTACCAAAGATAACCTCCGGTTCATCGGCATTAGTATATTCCAAAACCACAAAATCAAATTTGAAAATGTGACCATGAATGTTCACTCTAACTCCTTTCACTTCCTTCTTTCCATATTCTCCATAGTCAAGCCTAACAAAACCAAGCTTTTCAAGTACTTCTTCCGAAATGTAATTGTCTCCATATTCCATATTCAATCCCGCATCCCACGCTTTAACACCTTCCACCGCACAAGGTGTAGAATACCTCATGTGTGGAGCATCAAATTCCTTAAGTGGTGCTCTTGTGAAAACAACAACTTTCCTTTCCTTCTCCTTCTTTGGGTAACACATTTCATGTGGCAAGTAAGACACATTATCACCAACAACCTCTTCTCCTTCTAAATCCAACTTAGCCTTTTCCAACATGCTTTCCAACTTTTCCAAGGAATCACCGGAATCCTTGAACATATCCTCCAAATCTTTCAAGTACGCCGAAATCTGACTTAAACTCTCCATTTCCACTTAAGCAATTACTAACTATAACATAACCATCAACAAAAATATCAAAATCATTAGCATTATGGTTAGTTGTAATCAAATTACCACCTCCAACCGATCGGTTGGAACACGCAACCGATTCGGCAGGAGTTTTCTGAAACTAACAATTTTTTTTTTTTATATAAAAAGACTTAAACTTAATAAAGCAGTAATGATAACGTTAAGGACATTTAAAACATTAACTAAGGTGTTCTTTAAACTTCAAAAACATTTAACTAAAATTAAAATACTAAAAACATTAAAATTACTCATAATGACATCTTATAACTAATAATAACTAACATTAATCATATAATCATTAAAACTAATTAACTAAAAACAGAAAAATGAACATTAAATAAGAAAAACAGAATCCTAAAAAAATTTACCGAGGCCACCAACCGATCGGATGGGCATCCATCCGAATCGGTTGGCTAAAAAAACCAACTTTTTTTTTTTTTTTTTTACTTTTTACTCTAAAAACTTTAAAATTCACAAATTACAAACAATTTTATTACTAAAAACTAAAAAATTAATCAAATCCCCGGCAGCGGCGCCAAAAACTTGATGTGCGTTTTATTAGTACAAGTTTTAAAATTTATAAACACGATTTATCCGATTATTATTTAGCACATACGAGCAAGTATACTCGTCCGATGTAATAAAGGTGGGTAAGTCGAGATCGTCCCAAGGGATTTGGTTGTTTTAGTAATAAGAAAAACGTTTGTTAAATAAGGGTTGTCAATCCAAATTTATGTAAATATTAATTTAAAAGAGAATAAAAACTAAGCATATACTTGTGTATAATTCCTTGATTGGTAATTAGGAGTATCATGACAATTTAAGTATAAAGTTTGGTGTAAAACTTGTTATGATCGTAACTAAAAATGAGTAGTTATACAATCTATGATGTATGTCATGTTTTAACTACCACTAAGAATTCTATCACCTAAATGACTCCTTTCGGATATATCAAATGAGTATGACAATTCTATAATCACGTGGTTGTTTTGAAAATCAATTCTTTTCTTATGAATTCCTACGAATCCTTTCGGTCCTTTTTCATGATGAAATCTTCTCAAATCCATTTTAACAAGTAAATAAGATGGTTGTCAAGCATCCTATTCCATACTAATTCGTGCACTAATGTTTTGGAATAAAAACAAGTTGAAATTCCTTTCGGACCTATTTTTCCAAAGATTGCTTTTACCAACAAATTAAGCAAGATTAGATGTTAATTCAACAAACTCATAAAATAGATATGTTTTCATGCATCACCTTTTTCATAAAAGAATACTCCATTAACCAATCACATAATATACACAAGTATATCACAAATTACTCTATAGCAATCATATTAAAACACAAGTAAATAAGAAAACTTTCATAAATTCAAAGTAACAATTGTTCATTATAAGTATCAAGGTGTACCTAGCTTTAGAATTACAATGAATAAACTTGTGGAACTATAGCAACCACACTCCTCCAATTGCTCACTAACGTAAGTAAACAACTCCAAACTCGAACCAATGCTTGAGACTCGAACTCAACACGTTCTGGACGTCTTCACAACACTTAGTAAACTTTCAGGCAATATAAGATGAACTAACAATATTTGGTGTAATACTAGGTTAAATATTTGGTGGTACAACTAATCTAGACCCTAAGTAGTCATTATATAGCATAATAACACTTATCCTCCAAGTAAAAACGTCCCTCTAGAGTTATTAAGCAGAAATGATCAGCCACAAATGATTATGGGAAGTAAATACGTCCATAAATGCAAAACTTGTAACTTCAGTCATCTCCATCCGATTAGTTTCTCACCATCCGATCGGATGGCACTTCTTTTGGCACATTCCAACCGAATCGGATGCGGGTTGCATCCGATCGGATGGACTCTATCTGAAAATTATTTCTTTGTCTTTTCTTTGTCGTTTTACGTTGCATGCATTGTTTTTCTTCGTGGCATGACTTTATTCATTAGAACTTGATATTTCCTTGATAAATATGTGTAGAAAACTTGTCTTTATCAAATCCTTTTGCCCATGCATCGTTTCTTTCTTTCTTGATCTTCTTGAAACTCTCCAAAAATGCATGATCACTTCATTTCTTCATCTTTTAATCATTTTTACCTGCTTTTGGCTATATTTGCATGCATGAACACTTTTCCACGATTAAGTAACAAATATATACAAATATGACCAATTTCCATACGTAAAACAAACAATAATGCGACTAAAAACATGTTAATTTTGAGTGTTATCACTATGAAACTTGGTCGTAAAGGAGTTAAGGTCCAGGGGCTGAAAGCGGTAATTTGATATGAAGTTTATTATTTTCTCAAGGACTTAAAGTAAAAGTAACAAGTACGATGGAGGACTAAAGTTGGGATAGTCATATGATGCTCACAAGGGCTTTGCGTAATAACAAAAAGAACGAACAGGGATTAAACATGGTCAATCCTTATTACACTTAACGAAAGTTATATGACATAAAGGACCGCTAATAATTAAGCCCAGAACGATGAGGGGTTGAAATTGTACAATTTTTATAAGTATTACACTTATAAATTTACAAGGACTTGAAATGAAATCATGCGCTACTTCAAGGGTTAAAAGCGGACAAGGCCATTAAAGTTCTAACATGCAGGCAAAAATAAGTACGAGTCTTACGCCTTAACCGAATCGACATGGTTATGGCGTAAGTTTGCAGATCTGACGAATTTTTTAATATTCAAATAGTTACGACGTAACTCACACTTACGGTTACGCCGTAACCTTGTCGAGGCCTATAAATACAGCCTTAATTCACCTCTTTTGAGAGTCTCTTTTCACCCCTTCCTAGGGGACGACTAGGGCACGATTTCAAGGCATTTTCTAGCAGTTCTAAGCCATCTTTTAAGGGAGAATTCACTTCAGTTCAGCATTCTTATTAGTCATACATCAAGTAATTTGTATCGAACACTGTGATTAATTCATTTAATGCTTTACTCATTTTTGTTTGTGTAATTTACATTATGATTAGCTAAACACTTTATGTGTTAGCCTAGTTATTAATTTATCAATGCCTTGATTTATGTTTTCTTGCTTTTTTATCGCTTTTTGTGTATACTTTCTTTGCCTATTCGTAGACACTAGAGGTGGCAATTTAAGACGCATGGGTAAAAGTTAGGTCAAGTTGGGTAAATATTTTTAATGGGATGGGTTTAGTTGGGTATTGTTAAATAATTTAGATGGGTCTAGACGAGTTTAGGTGAATTTTATTAAAATAATAAAGTGGATATAGATGGGTGTACCATTATAACCAAATGAGTCTATTCTTAAAATAAAGTCGATAATACTCTATGAACTAATCGAGCTGGTTTATTTTTATACGTTTTTACGCGCTTTTATGTTTTTGTACATTTTTATATATTTTCATCCGTTTTTTTACGTTTTCATCTGTTCTTTTACGTTCGTCCGTTTTATTTATGTTTTCGTCCGTTTTTTAACGTTTCCGTCCTGTTTTTTACGTTTTCGTCATGTTTTTCATGATTTCTTCCTTTTTAACATATTCGTCCGTTTTTTACATTTTCAACTAACTTTTTCCGTCTTTTTACATTTTCGTTCATTTTTTTACGTTTTCGTCCTGTTTTTTTATGTTTTCTTCTGTTTTTATTTACATTTTCGACTCTTTTTAACATTTTTGTTCATTTTTTATATTTTTGTTGGTTTTTTGCGTTTTCGCCAGGTTTTTTACGTTTTTGTCCATTTAAATTACGTTTTCGTCTTTTTTTAAGTTTTCATCCGTTTTTTTTGCGTTTTTGGCTATTTTTAACGTTTTCGTCTGTTTTTTTGCTTTTTCGTCCTTTTACTACATTTTTGTCAGGTTTTTTACGTTTTCATCCATTTTTTTTACGTTTTCGTCCTGTTTTTTACGTTTTCATTCATTTTAATTACGTTTTCGTCCATTTTTTACGTTTTCGTCTGGTTTTCACGTTTTTGACTCTTTTTTAACGTTTTCGTCCTGTTTTTTATATTTTCACCAGTTTTTTTTACATTTTTGTCTACTTTCATACATTTTTGTTTGTTTTCGTCTTTACCTTACTTTTTGTCCATTTTCATACGTAAAAAAACATACGAAAACGTAAAAAATGGGACGAAAACTTAAAAATAATGACAAAAACATAAAAATGGGATGAAAACAAAAAAACGGACGAAAACGTAAAAAACATGAAGAAAACGTAAAAACGGACGAAAACATAAAAAAACAGACAAAAACGTAAAAAAAATGGACGAAACATTACAAAAGAATCAAAAACTTAAAAAATCTGACGAAAACGTAAAAAACTGACAAAAACGTAAAAAAATAGGACAAAAACTTAAAAAACGGACGAAAATGTAAAAAAAATGGACGAAAATGTAAAAATAAAGTCGAATACGTAAAAAACAGACGAAAACATAAAAAACAGATTAAAACGTTAAATGAAGAGTCGAAAACATAAAAAACGGACAAAAACGTAAAAAAGCGGACGAAAACTTAAAAAACGGGATGAAAACGTAAATAACATGACGAAAAAGTAAAATAACGAATGAAAACGTAAAAAAAAATGGACGAAAATGTAAGTAAAACGGATGAAACGGGAAAAAACAGACGAAAACGTGAAAAAACAGACGAAAACGTAAAAAAAACGGACGAAAACGTAAAAAAACAGACAAAAACGTAAAAGAATGGATTTAAAATATACGAAAACAAAAGAAAACCTGAATAATTAATGATGAATAAAAGGACAAAGATGAAATACCCAAACAAACCCGACCCAAGACCATTTTGACCCAAACTCATCTAGACCCATCCTTCCAAGTGACTCATCTAGACTTATACCCATCTAGACCCATACCCATCTACCACCTCTAGTGGACACCCTTGTTTTGGTAGTATTAAAGCTTGGTAGTACCTATAAAGCTAGGAGAATTGACCATAGAACCCTAACCGAGTAGGTTGCGAGGAATGGTAAGAATTGACCATAGGACTACCATTACCTTGTGTGCGAATTGATCATAGGATCACCTACCAATTGAGATACTTAAGAAGTTAGGGAAAACCTAAGTTCAGAAAGGCCATGTTTTGTAAGAATAGGTCTAGATTATAGATGGTACTTTAAGGATTAGGTTGCCCATGAACTCCATCGAGTAAACTATGGTGGAATAGGAATCTAAATTTATAGGCTAGACAAATTGACCATAGGAGTCTAGTGACACTTACCCCCATTTGAAGCGGTAGTAAGCATTAATAAGAAAACAAGATTACGGTGTAATAAGATTAGTAACTAGGTTAGCACATTTCTCCCTATTAATTGTTTCTCACCTTAATTACTTTAGTATTTCATTTCATTTTATTAATTTAATATTAAACATATAAAAACCCCCCTTTTAATCAGTGACATTAGAACTTAAGTTAGGATCCGCACTCATAGCTCTTAGGACGACCTCGGCTTTACCGATTACTACACTACACACGACTGGGCTCTCTGCCCGTTAGTACATAGGTAGACCATAGGTAGACGAGTTAATTATAAATATTAAAACCTGGTCCAAAATCCAGCATTAGGCATCAAAATAGTGTCGCTTTTTGTTCACATCAGATGAAGAAAAGTGATATTTTCAATAATATTCATTTGGTTTCATTTTCTTGGCTCAACAGTAGGAATCATATGGCGTGTAACTGGAATGGCTAAAAAAATCCCTTGCTTCTTGCGAGTTCCTAATGTTTGCTTCTGGGAGTTTCGAGCTTCGCGGGATTGTTTGGCTCTTTTGTATCGTTGTCTTTTTATTTTCTTTTCCCCAGGGCTTGTTTGGGTCTACATAAACAACACTTCAGAGGGAAAACCGGTGACTCGGCTTCCGTGCGTGGGAATTTTTCTCTTATCTCGGTTTTACTGTAATTAACAAGATTTTCTTTTGTAGTCCTCGTAGTTAAACCCTCGGGTAGATTTTAGAATATGTAGTTTATGATTCATTATAATCAGTATATATATACTATTTTCTTCTAGCGCATTGTTAATAGTTTTTTATTTTATATATACCTCAGCTGTTAAAAAACGTAAAATAAAGTAAAAATACGTCAATGTATATATGTGGTATTACACAAAATAGTTACTAAAGTTTTTCAAACATTCATCCTAACATATTTAACAAATCCGTAAATATGGGTAACCTTGTTGAACAAAAAAAAACTTTGGTACCTTAAGACAAATTTCTGAAAAACTTTAGTAACTTTTTTTTGTGTGATAACTCTGTATATCCTATAATGAGGTGAGTTATTTGAAGGACCAAGTTTTTGTTGCATACTGAGGGACAAATCCCCACCATCCATCTAGTTTGATCTAATGGTGGTGTTGGGATCAAAGTTTTACTATTTTATCAAGTCTCGGTCATTTGTAATAATAGGTTGCTTAAGTTATTATTTCCTTTCATTTATGTAATGTTACATGTTTACTAGGCTTAAGGCATTTTGGTCCATGGGCTTAGAAGCCCACACGAATTACAAATGGAAGGAGAGGGAGTGTTGCCCTAGCTCATTCCCTATATATAGAAGCCTTAGGTCTCATGTAATATTTGGTTGTTTATTTGAAATCTTAAGGAAACTCTTGCACTTATATTTCTCTCATTCAAATATTCACCCAACTCCTTATATCTATCTCATTCTTGTTTGTGTGAAATCAATATGGTGACCTAACAAGTGGTATCATTCGCCATATGAAGGTGTAGTTATTGTTTTTTCTTTGAAGTTCGATCCTTAAACTCCTTTTAATTCGACATTTTGTTAACAAAATTGTACTTTCTTGTTTGTTTCTTGGTTTTTATCACATCTTTGCTTACAAACTTGTGCTACAAATCATATCAAACAAAAAAGTATCAACTTTTATTTCAAAATTTTCGATTTGCTTTTTGTACTATTTTTCGAAATTATTTAAATTTTTGAAAAAGTTTGTCAAGTTTATAACTTTCTTCAAGATTTCATCATTTTACAACTTGAAGTACAAAAATCTTGGATTAAAAACTCGTTTTTGGATTGCTTTCCTTGAAAAACACATTTCTGCAAAATTTCGAAATCACCCCCTTGACAAAATTTTGAAATCGTGTTCTAGTGCTTCAAATCGCCTTACGAATTGTGGACTCAGTCTTTTCTCTCTTGTATAAGGAAGAAAAGTACTACGACTTTTGGTAAACTTTCGAAATTGTATAATTTCGAAAGTGTGTTTGTGAAATTGTGTTCTCGAAAATTTCATTAATTTTCGAAATCACAAGGTTTTCGAAAATAACTTCAGTTTTCGAAATCTCAAGGTTTTCGAAAATATCCTAAGTTTTGAGAAACCTTTCTTTCGTAATCCCATAATTTTCGAAATCACTGAGTAACTAATTTCGCAATCTCTAAAGTTCAATTTTTTCGCAATCACAAATTCAGTGACTAAGTTTCGAAAACATCTACTTGGGCAAACTTTTCGAGATTTGGCAAACCTATACCTTCTACAAGATCCATCTTTTCA
Source organism: Artemisia argyi (assembly GCA_030686995.1). Lineage (NCBI taxonomy): Eukaryota > Viridiplantae > Streptophyta > Magnoliopsida > Asterales > Asteraceae > Artemisia > Artemisia argyi. The sequence continues at coordinate 108,836,125 of CM060690.1, read as the reverse complement.
CACAAGTGTTTCAATATGTCTCAACCACCGTACTACAACTTTAACCATCCTCAGCAACATCAGAATCAACAATATCATCAGCAACAGTATCAACAATCACCACAATATTATCAACAACCGGTTTACTCACAACAACATAATTTCATACAACAACATCAGATGGTTCCAATACAACAATCCTATCCTATGTCACCACAACAAAGCCAACTTCCACCAAAACCTACTCACTGGTTTGACAGGATGTGTGAAGTCATTTCAACTCAACAATCCAGACACGAAGCAGGCTCTATTGACACCCCACCAATGCTAACACCGAGAAATTACATTCAGTGGGCAAGTCGATTCTTAAGGTTTATTGAACTCAAGAAACCCAATGGTAAGTACATGAAACAAGTTATCCTTGAAGGACCGTTTCCTTGGCATGTTAACTACGTTGGCGGTGACCTATCTGCTGATCCTCCAATAGCTCCAACTGCTGTGCGTGTTCCTGAGTATCAACTTACTACTGAGCAAAATCACCATCGTGAAGTAGATGAGTATGCTATGTCTTACATACTTCAAGGGATACCAAACATCATATTCAGAAGTGTTGATGCTCAAACACTGCAAAAGCTTGTGGGAACACGTCCATATACTGATGCAAGGCACACAACTGAACAAGGAAGACATGGAATCTAAACTTTACTTGGAATACACTAATATCATGATCGAACCAGGGGAATCTCTTGAGTCTTACTTTCATCGTTTCACCAATGTCGTCAATGATTTAGAGAGACATGAAGTACCTCTTCCAAGAATCGCTGTCAATACAAAGTTTGTTAGTAGTCTGGGTCCTGAGTGGCAAAAGTATGTGACATTTGTGAGACAAGCTAAGAATCTTCATAGAGATCCATATGGTTTGTTGTACGACTATCTCAAGCACTATGAGTCTAAAGTTGAAAAAGATAAAGTCGCCCGAGGAGGATATACACCACCACCTACTTCTAATCCTCTTGCACTCGTTGCTCAAACTCATGCTTCACATCCTCCGATGACTAATCATGCTTATGATCAGGAACAGAATTACTTCAGTCCCCAGCAACCTCATACTTCTCAACACGCTTCTACTCAACTTGGTCCATATGACAACCATGATAGCATGTATTACTCTAATCAAATTGAAGATGATGATGATGACGTCAATACGTTGAATCAAGGACTTGCTCTTATTGCTCGTGCTTTTAGCAAATTCTCCAACAAAACCAACAACCGTCTTCGTTCTTCATCAAATACAAGAAATCAAGCTGTCGTTCAAGATGGTCGAGTTGAGATTCAAAACCGTAATTCTGGACGTTCAGGTGGGTATACTGGAAATTCTGGGTATGGACAAAGAGTCAACAACAATGGGGGATTCAGAAACAATCCAGGTGCTCCTCAGCGAAGTAATGACAATGCTGCTAGTAACAACACAGTCTCTGGAAATGCAATATGGTGCTACAACTGCAACGAAAAAGGTTATATTGCAACTGCATGCCCTCACCCAAGAACCCGCGGCAGTCAGTTTCACAAGCAGGCATTACTTATGGCTCTCAAATATGAAAAGGATGGAACTTTCCATGCTCATGAGAACAGTTTCTTTGCTAATGCTTACAATGATGATGATATGGAAGATCTTGAAGCCAATGCAGCTGTGATGCTTATGGCAAACATGCAGGAACGTCAGTTGAATGATTCAGGCCCAGTGTTCTCCACTGATGGCTTGTCTCAGGTAAATGACCTAACCACATGCTCCATAGAATTTAATGCATCACCCTCTGTTTCTGAATCAGATCTGGCGCAAGTTGTTCCTTCTGAACCATTTTTCTCTTCTCAAGAGGATGAACAATTAGACACAGTTGTTATATTTGATGATGACACTGTCGTCTCATTTGATGATCCTATTGAGCAAGACGAAAATGACTATATTGAACAACATGAACCTCCTTCTGATCCAGCTCCTGACTGTACAGTTACGGCCAAACAACTTCTTTCTAATCACATAATGGACGAGCAAACTAAAGTTTTGAAAGAAAATGCATATTTGAAAAAGGACATTGAATGTTATAAAAAACAACTTTCAAACTTTCAAAATGCAGTTCATCGTGAAAAAAGCTTTGAAAAGTCATTTCAGGAATCATATGTCAAAGAACAAAATCTTCAAAAACAAATATATGACATAGTTGAGTCAAACGGTAAATTGGTTTCCAAACTGGAAAATGAAAAACATGATCTTTAAAAACAAGTTGTTCAACTCCAACAAGAACTTTCAAAAACACAAAAAGAGGTGATAACTTGCAAACAGGAATTTTATGAACATAAAGTGCAAAAACGAGAAAAAGAAAATTCTTTACTTGAAGATAATCTCGTTCTCGAACGTCAAATTAAAGCTTTTCAAAATATCGTTAATAAACATGGGGAATCTGTAACGACAATTCAAAAGTTTACTTTAAAACCAAGACCAGATAAAGGTTTTGCCCTCGGCGATTACAGATCCTCTTTTCTTCGCACTGCATTCAAAAAAATTCCTAAGCTGTACAGTATGGACCAATTGATGGATAATAATGTTGTGCGTGCTATTGTATATAATACTGAGGAAGAAAACAAACTAGAAGAGAAGAGTCGATCAAAAACGAGTCAAGTTGAATATTGCAAACCATACGATTACTCAAAAGCTCCTCACATTTCAAAATATTTTGCTCCGTCAAGAGAAATACCTGAGAAATCATGGTATGTTACTGAGTCTTATGTTTCATCTTCTGATGGAGCTCCTGTCAAACATGTGGCACAAGTAAATGGTCCATTACCATCTTTGGTCATGTGACACCATTACCTACACGCTGTAAGGTTTTAGACTATTTTCAAACATTCATGAAAGGCATCGATAATTTGGAAAACGTCATTGAACATCATTTTCAAATTAAAATTCTTACTTTTCAATCAGCTTACGAGCGGGAAAAGCGAGACATTTTTCGAAAACAAATTTTGCCTTTCGTTCAAAATTTGCGTTATTGTGCTACTCGTTGGGAACAGGAACTCCAAAAAGAAGTTAAAGATATGAAAGAAATTTTCGCTCTTAATGTAAATGCAATTTTGGTTCAACAACGCAAAAACCGATTTTTGAAAACAGATTCTGATCGACTCTTGGAACAACTTCTTCATGCTGATATTCATAGTTTTCTCATGAATGATCTCTGTTATTCCAGCAATGCTGAATTATTTGCAGAATACTGTGTTGATCTTGTTTTGTTGAGGTCACAAAATGAAACATTGAAACATCAATATGATACGTTGCGTCAAAACAGTGATGATGTGATAAACAAACTTTCAAACGAAATTTGTCAACTCAAACAAAAACTTGATTGGTGTCAAGCTCAAAGTATTGAAACAGAATTGCAACTTCGAATCAAATATGAGTTTCTCAAAAACAATTATGACCATGAAATTGCGGAGTTAAAAATTGAAAACGCCGAATGGCAACAAAACCGCGATGACATTCGTTATTGCAATGGTTTACTTGAGTCTGATATACAAGACAAAAAACACATCATCATTGATTTGAAAGAGAAAATTAAGCTACTTCAAAAAGGAAAGTTTATTGACACCACTGTGATAGCACCAGGAATGTTTCAAATAGACAGAACAGATAAGGGTAAGCATGCTAAGAGTTCTAATGTTAGCCCTTTCACTTCCACAGGTCTAGTTTCCCTTAAGAGCGTTCGCAGCCCAAAGCCAAAAAGCGTTAAGAAGACTAAAAAGACTAGGCTCTCGCAACGTAAAAGAGGAACACTAGAAGTACAAGAAGTAGAAGCTCACCTTAGAAACTCGAATAAAACTCATGTTGCATCTGATTTAGATTCTAATCTGGCAAATTGTAATCCAAATCTTAATGTAACGAATGCTGACCCTTCTAATGTTTTGAATATTAATGCATCTTGTGTGTTTTGTCGTAAAAGTGTGTTATCTGGTAATCATACCAAATGTGTAGCTAATAATCTCTTACATCGTAAAAAGAAACGTAGATCCGGCTCTTCTTCTAGGTCCACTAATGCCTCTAAGTCTACCTTAAGAAAAACGCCTACTACAGTTTCAAATGATGTTGTAGTCAACCCAAAAGCAGCAATAAACAATTCTAGGAACACGCCAAAAGCTAGTGCATTCACTAAGAACAAAGCAAAAACTAGTTGGAACTGGCAACGTTGGTTACAATACAAACCAAATTTTAAATGGATTCCTAAATTGTTAAATATGTGTGTTTCTAACCAACAGGAACCCACAATTTCTTCGGGTTCCACCCTTACTTATGTTCCATCTCTGTCGTCTTCTTTTGATGCAGGTGGTTTAGATCGTTCTCTGGATTGTTGATAGCGGTTGCACCCGACACATGACAGGCAATCTCAAACTGTTAAAAAACTTTGTCTCAAAGTTTATTGGAACTGTCAGATTCGGGAATGATCAATACGCTTTAATAATGGGTTACGGAGACTACATGCATGGGAATATTGAAATTAGCAGAGTATATTATGTTGAAGGCTTGGGTCACGACCTCTTTTCAGTCGGTCAATTTTGTGATGGAGATTTAGAAGTAGCATTTCGAGAGAAAACCTGTTTTGTTCGTGATCTACAAGGCAATGATTTGATGTCTGGCAAACGTGGCACTAACCTTTACACAATTTCAATGTCAGACATAATCGCTTCATCTCCAATTTGTCTTCTATCCAAAGCTGAAACGACTAAATCTTGGTTTTGGCACAAATGCCTTTCTCATTTGAATTTCAAAATGATGACTGATCTCGCTCGTCACAAATTAGTTGAAGGCTTTCCAAGATTCCGTTATGCCAAAGATCATCTATGTCCAGCCTGTGAACAAGGAAAAAGTGCTCGTGCTCATTTTCGCTCAAAACCTGAACACAGTACTAATCATGTTTTACATATGCTTCATATGGATTTGTGTGGTCCGATGCGTGTTCAAACAATCAACGGTAAACGCTACATTTTAGTAATTGTTGATGATTACTCTCGCTGGACTTGGGTTTATTTTCTTCAAAGTAAAGATCAAGCTCCTCAAATGATCATCACCTTTCTCACCAAAATACAAGTTTAGCTACGCAACACAGTCAGAATCGTAAGAACTGACAATGGCACAGAATTTAAAAATCAGACTCTAAGGTCGTATTTTGAGAAAGTGGGAATTGAACATCAAACATCTATTCCACGCACTCCCGAACAGAATGGAGTAGTCGAAAGACGCAACAGAACGTTAGTGGAAGCTGCTCGAACGATGTTAATCAATGCTCAATTACCAGATTACTTATGGGCAGAAGCTGTTTCAACCGCCTGTTATACCCAAAACCGTTGCATGATCACAAAACGCCATAACAAAACCCCATATCAGATTGTTCACAAAAGGAAACCAAACATCAGTCACTTTCATGTATTCAGAGCTTTATGCTACCCAGTCAATGATCGTGATGATCTAGGTAAACTTAAAGCAAAGGCTGACATCGGAATATTTATAGGATACTGTGAAAATTCAAAAGGCTATCGGATATGGAATCGTCGTACTAGGGAAATTCAAGAAACTATTCATGCTAATTTCGATGAACTCACTCAAATTGCTTCTGAGCAAAACAGCTTAGGACCCACAACCAACCGTCTTAACTTTCCGGTCTCTTCGGCTGAACCATTGTCACTTTCTCGTAAAAAAATGGAAACCTTGTTTGATCCATTGTTTGATGATACGCCTGTTAACCGTCCATCTGAGGCCACACCAAATTCTGCTGCACATCTTGATCAACATCAAGAACCTGATACACCTCAACAAACAACAACTACTGTTGGAAGAGACGGTCCTCCAGTCATATCACCTACAACAACAGAACAAACCGAGTCCAACTCACGACAATTAGCTGGAGATTCCATACCTTCATCAGTTCCACAACCCGCAGAGCATGACCCAGAACCATTCATTAACCCATTTGCAAATGCTCAACCTGTCCCCGACATTGCTGAGTCATCTTCACGCAATTTGGGTCCTGCTCACTTGCGAGATACTTATCAACTTCATCCTTCGACACACAAATGGACTAGAGATCAACCCTTAGTTCAAATTATTGGCTATCCAGATGCACCAATTATGACAAGACAACGCCTTCACACAGACGGTGAAACTTGCATTTATGCACTCACAGTTTGTGGAACCGTACCTAAAAACATCAAGGAAGCAATGACTTATGAAAACTGGATTGAGTCTATGCAAGAAGAATTTGAAACTTTTCAAAGATTAGAAGTATGGGAATTGGTTGAAAAACCAGAAGGCATCATTGTCATTGGTTTAAAATGGATCTGGAAAAACAAACTGGATGCAGAAGGCGCTGTCATACGCAATAAATCACGCTTGGTAGCAAAAGGTTACTCTCAAGAAGAAGGAATCGATTTTGAAGAATCAGTTGCTCCTGTAGCAAGACTTGAAGCTGTATGGATATTCTTAGCATTTGCTGCTCATCGAAATATGATTGTTTACCAAATGGACGTGAAAACAGCTTTTCTGAACGGTCAACTCCGAGAAGTGGTTTATGTCAGTCAACCTGAAGGATTCGTTGATCCAGAACGTCCCAATCATGTCTACAAGCTTAAGAAGTCTCTCTACGGTCTCAAGCAATCCCCAAGGGCGTGGTATGATAAGCTTTCTAAATTCTTGTTGGCTAATGATTTTACTCTAGGCTCGGTGGATCCAACACTGTTTACAAAGACATACGGGATGGACTTATTAATCATTCAAATTTATGTCGATGACATTATTTTTGCTTCAACCAACAAAAATTACTCAATGGATTTTGCAAAATTAATGACAGATAATTTTGAAATGTCCATGATGGGTGAACTTACGTTCTTTCTAGGACTACAAGTTCATCAATCACCCCGTGGAATTTTTCTAAATCAGTCCAAATATGCTCTTGAGATTTTAAAGAAACATGGAATGCAAAGTAGTGATACTATGAATACACCGATGGCCAATTCCACTAAACTAGATGCTGATATACATGGGACTCCAGTTGACCCTACCAAATACCGAAGTATTATTGGGTCCCTCATGTATCTCACATCTAGTAGACCTGATATTGTATTTGCTGTCTTTATGTGTTCTCGCTATCAGTCTAAACCAACTGAAAAACACCTCAATGAGGCAAAAAGAATCCTTCGATACATAAAGGGAACCATCCACTTGGGGATCTGGTATCCGAAGGATTCTGGTTTTGAACTAATAGCTTTTTCAGACGCTGACCATGCAGGATGCTTAGACTCGCGAAAAAGTACATCAGGTGGCCTACAGTTTCTTGGAGATAAACTTGTGTCTTGGCAATCAAAGAAGCAGGACTGCACATCACTGTCATCTACATAATCTGAATACGTAGCTATGTCTGCTTGTTGTGCTCAAGTCATTTGGATGAGATCACAACTTAAAGACTATGGCTACCTATTCAACAAGATTCCGATCTACTGCGATTCTAAGAGTGCCATTGCAATCTCTTGCAACACAGTTCACCATTGCAAATCCAAACACATTGATCTCCGATATCATTTCATCAAAGAGCATGTCGAGAAGGGTACAGTTGAATTATATTTTGTGGGTACTGAGTACCAATTGGCGGACTTACTTACAAAACCCTTAGCTCCATCAAGGTTTGCAAACCAAATTGGTATGCGATGTTTGACACCATTTGATCTACAAAAGTTTTTAAAACAAAAGTAAAGTGTCAAACATCAACAATTTAACTATCTTTGTAAAATAAATTTTTTCTTTATTTTTCATAAACCTCAAAAACACAAAAATATTTTCTCTATTTCACTTAAAAAAAAAAAAAAAAAAAAAAAAAAAAAAAAAAAAAAAAAAAAAACTGCGAGTATATCGCTCTATTTCAACACCTTGTTATTTTACAAGTGTTGAGGGGGAGACTCGCCTAAATTTTATAAATTTTTCAAAAAATGGTATACTTGCATATTACCTTTGATGCGTTGTTTCGGGATTCCATAAGTTATTTCATATCTCGTTTTCTTTATCTCAAAATGGTGTCGTAAGGTAGTATACTTTTGGCATTCCAAATGCGTCTAAATTTAGGACTTATCATGTACTAATTGTAGTTAAGGGACCAAATGTGACAATTTTTCAAAAGTTTCAAAAATAACACAAACTTACACCCCCCGTTTCTAAAACCTCACATTATTCTCCAAAACCTTAAACCCTTTTTTCATATCCACGGCTAAAAATCAAACAACAAATCCATGCTTCCAATCTCCGTTTTGTAAGTTCTTTATCAATCTAGAGTTAATTTCAAGCATAGGTTTTTGTTCAATCATAAAACTAACGGTTTGATTTTGCGTAATCGAATTTTCAATATCTAGGGTTTCACAATTTCGTAATTCTTTAAAACATGTTTGGGGGATTGAATTTTGATAGGGGTTCTGTTACTAATCACGTTTCTAACCTTTCTATGTTATTTAATCTTACTTCACATCATGTTTTTGTTGAATTCGAAACTTAGGGTTTAGGTTCGATGTGGGTTTAATGTGTTTGTTGTTTGTTTTTGTGTTTTTCTTGGTGGGATATGGTCTCATGAGTGTATGTATCATCTATGTGCCTTTTAATTTGAAAATTTTCCTTGTATGCATTATTCTCGATATGTAGGGTTTCGTTCTAAAATGGGTACTCTCGTTTTGTGTCTACATGTACTGTTTGTTGTGCCTTACTTGCTCGTGTGTATGCTTTGTGATTGATTATTCTTCGTTGAGTTAAGATATTACATGCTTTTATCAACTTTCGAAATCATGTTCATAATCGTGTTCTCGATATTGTGATTTTCATGTTAATACTATATCTCTGATCACTGCATATTATCATTTGCAACAAGTTTCATCAGTTGGATTGCTTGATTTCTCACATTAACGTATGTTGGCCTGATTTCGAAAATTCTTGTAAAAGAATTTTTTCGAAAACCTGTTTTTCGCAAACACCAGCTATAAGTGATATTTTCGAAAACACACATTTCCAGTGTTTTCGAAAAGACTTCAAAGTTTTGAAACTTTCTCGAAAAGTTACACTTTGAAATTTTTTTCGAGAACACTCACAATATGTGTTTGCGAAAAAGTATCATTCTTTCGAAATCATGCCCAAAGACAATTTCTTCGCAATCCCACATTTTGAATTTTTTCGAAAATGTGTCTATCGATCTGTTCTCGATAAATCATTTATCGAAATCACATCCTGATGTGTTTTTTCGAAAACCTTCACAATATGTGTTTGCGAAAATCTTATCCTTTGACTGCTTTTCGAAATCATGCTGTGGTTCATTTTTCGAGATCATGCTTGCAATAATGTTGTATTTATGTACGATTTAGAGAACAATGTAATTTTGAAAACATGTAATGTGTGATAATGGACTTTAATCAATGTATAATGTGATGTTAGTTGTGATAATTCGTTGTGTATGTGTAATCACTTATGTGATTCATAATTACAATAGACTCTCTAAGAACACGTCTCTTATCACTATACATGCAATAATTGAACCATACGTGCTTACATGATTCTAAATGCTTATCTATAATCAAACTTTGCAATCATGCTAACTCGTAACAAATCTCGATGTTTGGTTTATGATAATGCTTTTCAGAATAACATCGCTGAACACAGCGAGAATGTCCCTGAACAAACTCTTCCACTACTCACCATGGATGACATCACTCCCGCTAACTACAACGTTAAGATTGGCAACAACAATCCTCGAGTTGATTTCGACAAGTTGAGAATTCTTGAGAACTCGTGCAGGATTGTCAAAGATATTCTACTTGCACATCCATGCAAACATCTGCTCAACAAATCTACTTCAGTTCCTGTGTTTTACCTTCATTAGTTCTGGCTTACTGCTAAGGCAAATTTGGATGATCAGTCTTTCAAAGTTACGTTGGATCGACAAGTCTACAATGTAGATCACGATGTCCTCCGTACAGTCTTCAACCTGCCTCAAACTGACAATGAATTTGCTCCAATATTGCCTGAACTGGATCTCCTTAATTTCTTCATTGAATTAGGATACGAAGTTGATGATGACTTACCTCTGATCAAACATTCCAGATTCAATGCAAAGCATATACCTCAGCCTTGGAGAACATTCTGTCTGTTAGTTGTAAGATCTATATCAGGAAGAAAGAGTGGTCACGAACATCCCAGACTTGAGCATTTACAAACATTTTGGGGAATGGTGACTTTGACACCTATTGACTTTGCAGTTCCAATCATGAACGATATAGTCTACAGCATCCAAACCGAACTATGATCCCGTTCACAAGATTCACCAAGCTTCTCATTGAATATTTCTGCAAAGACACTCCAGAATTTATCAAAAGGATGGCGGACCCTAATGAGCCTAAGCACCTCTTCGAGGACTACTTCACCACCTCCTTTATCAAGACGACCACTTCCTCTACCAAGATTAAAGGAATGAGGCTTCCTGAATATCTTCTTGATGACAATATCAAGAAAAGTCTGAACTACAAATTCTATGATAATGCTTACAAAGGGGTACAGGAAGAAGCTACTATACAGACTCGCAGGAAAGGAAGTGTGAAATCTGGGAGTACTACAAGCACCACTGGCTCACCTCAGACTAAGTCTAAGGCTGCTCCTAAGACAAAACCATCTGCTACACCCAAGACTTCCGCCAAACCTAAACCGACACCCAAACCTAAGCCTGCAACCAAGCCAAAGAAGAAGGTAACTCCTAAGTACGCTATTCAAGATGAACCTACACCTCCACCTTCTGAAAGCGATTCTGAGTTCGACACAGAATCTGAAGAAGAAGAAGAAGAAGAAGAAGAAGAAGAAGAAGAAGAAGAAGAAGAAGAAGAAGAGCAAGACTTTGAACGAAGAGTTAGAGTACCAGAAGAAGTATTTCCTGCAACGGAGATCGCTATCCAACAAAGTCTTGAAACTTTTGAGGCAGAGTCTAGAAAGAGAAAAGGAATCACGATTAATGAGCCAAATGATGATGAAGAAGACGAACCAATCGTTGAACAGTTGGTCGATAAACGCAAATTGAAAAGTATAATTGTCGACACAAGAGCTGAAGAAAAGCAACTTCTCAAAGAACAAAGGAAAGCAGCACTCGAAAGCCGAATTCAGTCTCAACTTTTACCACCACCACCTGTCGATCAATCAGAACATGAAGGAGCTACAAGTAGCATGATTCCTCCCACTGTGTCCACCACTTTAAAATCAGCTTCACAACCTGATGACATAGTCAAAGACACAGATTACACAGGAGACATCAATATGACTGAGACTGCAAATGTTGAGGAGAATGTTGGCGGACAGGAGAACATTGCTACGGATCGGGAACATGAATACCTCATTACTCCAGAGTTTCTTGCACGAGAAGCAGAGGAACGTAGAAGAAAAGAAAATGAAGAGAAGAACGCGTTCGACACCAACATATTTCTTAAATCATCTTCTCAGCAGACTTCCTCAGTGCAACCTCCACCTCCTCAAGATTCTCCACCAAAGGATCCGACTCCTCCTGCCTCTTCTTCAAGCTCTCACAACGAGTCGTCATCCGAATCATCACCTGAGCATTCATCTCCCACACCTTCTGAAACAGCATCAAAGCAACATTCAATCAATGAACCGTCTAAACTAGATGATCTTCAGGAGCAAGTCAAAAAACTTACTACCATGGTTACCGGTCTTGCTAAACAAGTTGAAGACTTCCAGGAGTCAAAGCAGCTGATCGATAAGTTCTTGAACTCCGATTTCTCAGGATTTATTAAGACTGTCACACTAGATTATCTTACTGAAAATCTAGTTGAGATTGTCACTCCTGAAGTCAAAGACCTCATTGAACCAATCAAGGATAACTTGGATCACAGAATCAGAAGTGTCGTTAGGAAAATGTTGTCAACCACACCATTCACGCTTCACACTGAAAAAGCTTCTGCTGCAACTCCAACCATCCCTGAATTATCCTTCGATGACCTGCTTGCTCAACTCTACGACAAAGTAGCCTACAAAACCACACAGACCACTGAAGAAAAAGCACTTGTTGATGCTATACCTGCTAACTTGTCGAAAAAGTCATGCAAAGACGCAACTGGAACCCTGAAAAGGTCAAGGAAAGATGACGACCCGGACCCGAACTCAAAAGGTAAGAAACATAAGTCTGGAACCGGTCCCTCATCTTCTCAACAACCACGAAAGGATTCTACTCCTCCTGGTAATCAACAACACACATCAGCTACCGGTCAAGGTCCAACAGAAGAGGAAGAAACTTTCGTGGAACCAACTGATGACTACCAAGGTCAACCTGACACCGATTACCGTGCCTCACCTATTCCCGATTCTCAAGCTGGACCATCATCACCGTCAAAGGCTAAAGACAAGGATGCTACATCTAAGTCTAAGAAATCAAAGAAAAGAAGATGTCATTCATGGCTCGACAATGATGACACACCTCAGAATGACTGGTTGACAGAATTGGTACAAGCTCAATCTCCTCTCGAAGATGAAGAACCCCTTCCAGGCAATACGCTACAATTCACTCAAGTCATTATGAAGGATCTTCAGATTGAAAAACTTACGAAGGCGGAGCTCAGAAGAATCAATAGGGATGCACAGGAATTCCTTAAGTCCAAATCTGGTAACAAGTTGGAATACGAATATCACATGCAGAATATAGCTAGTGCGATGTCCAGCAAGTTTGACTGGCTAAACCCTGAAGTGAATATCGATCTCAGTTCCAAAAACTACGAAAAGCCTTACTTCACTGACTTGACTAAACCATTACCTTTGACAGGATTTCCAGAAAAACCCAAGTTACCTTACAGCTTCTTCTTCAACAAAGATCTTCGTAACATCCAACTCACCCAAGAGACATCCAAGAAGAAATATGCTTCCTCACTCACAATCTCAGTACCAGCCGCAAGATATGAAGTTTCTGCAATTGAAGAGTCTACTCCAGTATTCAGCAACTCCATCGTAGCTTACAACAGAGATGCTCTACACAGGATTCAACACTGGCCAGAACGTCGTCGTCTCGGTTATACTAGCAGATTAGGAGAGAAATCATTGGAAAATGTGAAGCATAAATCTAAGATCATTGCTATCTTGGAGATTCAAGAGTCGAAACGGTTTAACTACATGTTCATGCGTGAGATTGTGGTTAAACGACAAGATGAAAAGAAGTACAAATTCTCCGAAGCAGACTTTCCAGACCTTTATCTCAATGATATTGAAGACATGTATCTCGAAAAGGTTCAAGGAAGAATGCGTGGATTCGACAGAGATATTCAGTACAACTTCATGGCATTACTACTTCTATTCATCCGACGATTGATAGTTCAAGAAAGAGTGGAAGATCTTTAGCTTGGAGTGGAAAGTTACCAACAGAAGATCAATTTGACAAAGCCACAATTCACATTTAATGGAATTTATCAAACGTCACAGTACACTCTCATCCAAGAACCTTCATTTGGTTTCACCTACATCAACAGCAAAAATCTACAAAGCTTCATGAGGTTCGACGAGATACACAAGTTTTGTGATGTTACGCTAAAGACCGTTCGTGATGGGCTTGTCAAAAGATTGAATGATGATCGTAGAAAGATAGCTAAAGGTGAACCACCAAGATGGAAATCCAGCTCAAGAAGACAAGTTCGTAACTTTGTCCTGAAGATCGAAGAAAGGTTATTTCGACAGGAACAGATCAGACGACTGGAAGGCTATATCGGTGTCAGACCATCATTTCCTATCCTCCTCTTCGAAAGACCCGAACCAAAGTTCATTGACTTTGATGCTCCACTCACTGATGAAGTTTAAACTGGTACACTTAGATGTTAACTTTTCAATACTAATTGTTTCATTTGATTGAATTGTTTTCATTATGGCTTGTGCACACATAACAGTGTACAACCCGCACTTGTAATGAAAGGACCATGAGGTACGCTTCAGAGCCTCAATCCTTATATAAGGAGCGAAGGCTTCTTACTTTTGAGTAGAGTTAATCAAACATTTTCTGATTTTTATAACTCTGCTCAAAAGGCAAGTATTTCACCTCAATGAGTATTCACTTGTTGAGGGGGAGCACTTGAAAAATTTCATCGTTTGCAAACCAAAAGTTCTTATTGATATCTCCCCATAAGACTCAAAAAGCATATTTTAATCAAAAGTTTATCAAAAACAACATCTCATATGCTATTTTTGAGGGGGAGAAAAGTGAACGTGATTAAAATATGAAAGTTCAAAGTTGCTTAAAGTCAAATCTCATGCGAACTAGACTCAGAATTGACCCAAGAATTGACGAAACATAAAAGTTAGTAATCTCGAAAAGACTTATCCTCGACGGGTAATAACATCAAGTTAGTTACTAGAGCTAGTTGTCACCTAAAAGCTGACAATGGAACTCTTTAACTAACCACGTAAGCGTGTCTTGAAAAGGATTTGTCTTAGTAGAAATGTACCTTTTCGAGAAACTTTCTGTGGACTTGACCAGGCCGGGTAATAACTTCAAGCTAGTCTAACTAGTGATGTAAGCGCGTCTCGAATAGGTCGGGTTCACTTAAAGCGGATCAATTCAAAAAATGCTTGGTCCTCCCGCATGTGCAAATTTATTTAACACTTATGAGCACATGTGAAGGGGGAGCCGTTCAAAAGTAAACACAAAACTCTCAAAGTGTTAAACAAAATGTTTGATATTCACAAACACTTTGAGAGATTTTCAAAGGTTTCTTGGCTATTATCAGATAATCATGGAGTTATAAGGTGATTAAGATAGGAAATACAGTCCTATGATCCGCCAGAGCCGGAGGGATCTACCCAAGGACAACACCATTAGTTAGAATTAGAAGTCCTTAGGTATGATACGATAAAAGGAGAAAAGAATGAAAGGGAAATAAGGAGTTGAAGAATTAAAAAGAAATGTAAAGAAAAGGGTGAAAAGAAATAGCCCTCCATATTATCAACCTTAGGGCAGACACCGGGTTCAATTCGTATGCTACTGGATGTTGCTAAGGCGACGCCGGTATTGAAGATAAAGTCGTCATGGACCCAGTGACAAAATGCACTAAACCTTCTTAACCACTCAAGTTCTCTTAAAAGAGCTTGTTTCATTCTCACGGGGAACCGATATAATCTATCGACTTATCTCTTAGAGATGGTTGATATTGAAGAAGGAGACCCCTCCCTAGTCTCCGCATAGGAAACCTAAGTGTTCACTTTTCGAGTCTAGAGCCATGCGATACATAAAAGATCTCTTAGGAACACTTAGTATTTCTACAACTTGTGTTCTACATCAATGGACATCAGCTGTAAATTATCGAGTCCTTTGCAGATCTTAGCAATCTACCGAGAACGTTTATGGACATCAGCAGGTCACTTCGGTAACTCCTTGTGGGTTACGCTTAGTGTTTGCGGTGGTTTCTTAACGGTCTACAGTCGTGGAGTGATCCCCAGGGACTCACCCAGTCATTGAGCTACTTAGTAGCTCTTGTAAGCTCCTTCGGGAGTATCTGATATGGGAACGGCCTTGATAAGGATTAGAAGGAGTCTTCACACTATGCTGTTGACGATCTCTAGTTCCTTATCTGTAAGTACCGGATGTATTATTGCTAACTGTTTACATGCAGGGTTACATCATCTCCATGGCGACAGATTCCACATGCTCATACATGCATCTTGAAGTCATCAAAAGCTCCCTCAAAGATCAAAGCAACACAAAGTTCGAAAAAAGATTCTACGCCTAAAAGAAGAAGCTACAAAGTATAAAGACTAAAGATCTTAAGTGAAAGAAAGGGACTACGTGCATGTATAAGTCAGAATTCAAAGATGTATGAGCATGTTGGAATGGCAGACTACCACCACAGACGCGGAAGTGACGAAAGGCAGACAACTTCATTACTTGATCACTATCACAACAACAATGAACAAAGCACAAAGAACGATGAATGATTATTATCTCACGATTATTGAAAGACGTCTAAAGCTATGAAAGTCAAAGATGAAGAAATGACAAAGACGTCAAGCAACCGTGATGACCGACCCTTAGGAGGAGATTGTTGGGATCAAAGTTTTACTATTTTATCAAGTCTCGGTCATTTGTAATAATAGGTTGCTTAAGTTATTATTTACTTTCATTTATGTAATGTTACATGTTTACTAGGCTTAAGGCATTTTGGTCCATGGGCTTAGAAGCCCACACGAATTACAAATGGAAGGAGAGGGAGTGTTGCCCTAGATCCTTCCCTATATATAGAAGCCTTAGGTCTCATGTAATATTTGGTTGTTTATTTGAAATCTTAAGGAAACTCTTGCACTTATATTTCTCTCATTCAAATATTCACCCAACTCCTTATATCTATGTCATTCTTGTTTGTGTGAAATCAATATGGTGACCTAACAGGTGGAGATTAATCTAAGATTTAATATGGAAACCTAAGTCCATGTCTTTTTTTTTTTTTCTTTTGTCTTTGTCTTTTTGTCTTTCTTATTTATTCACTTTTTTCTTAACTTTTTTTTTTTTTTTTGCCTTTTTTTGAATCACGTTCTTTTTTTTTTTTCCCTTGCCTTTTTTGGAATCACGTAAATATAATCAAGATTTTTTTTTTTTTTTTTTATAATTTTAATCAAGTTTTTTTTATTATATAAATTCACGTTTTTTTTTTCACTTTATTACGTTTTGGTCCGTTTTTGTCTGTTTTTCACATGTTTATATACGTTTTCAGATGTTTTTGTCCGTTTTCGTTCATTTTTTATGTTTTTGTCTGTTTTCATACGTTTTTATACGTTTTCGTCCGTTTTTTACGTTTTTGTCTGTTTTCAAACGTTTTCGTCTGTTTTTATACGTTTTCTTCCGTTTTTATACGTTTTTGTCCGTTTTCATACGTTTATATACGTTTTCATCCGTTTTAGTCTGTTTTTACACGATTTTGACTATTTTTATACGTTTCTGTCCGTTTTTATACGTTATCGCCCGTTTTCATACGTTTTCGTCCGTTTTTTACGTTTTCTTCTATTTTTAGGCATTTTTGTCCGTTTTCATACGTTTTCGTTCGTTTTTTTTACGTTTTCGTCTACATTTATACGTTTACGTCCGTTTTTATATGTTTTCCTTCGTTTTTTGTTCATTTTCATACATTTCATTCGTTTTTATACGTCTCCGTCTATTTTTATACGTTTTTGTCCTTTTTCATACGTTTTCATCTGTTTTCGTCCGTTTTCAGACGTTTTCGTCCAAATTTATGCATCTTTGTCCGTTTTTAAACATTTTCATCCGTTTTCATACGTATTCGTTAGTTTTCTTACATTTTCATCTATTTTCTTACGTTTTCATCTATTTTTAAATGTTTTCAGCTACTTTCAGACGTTTTCAACTAATATTTTGTAACATGAAAATCACTTGTGATATTAAGAAAATCACAAGTGATATTCAGAAAATCACACGTGATATTCAGAAAATCACACGTGATATTCTAAGTATCACAAGTGATTTTCATCTAATGTTTTGTAACATGAAAATCAGCTAATATTTTGTAACATGAAAATCACTTGTGATATTAAGAAAATTACAAGTGATATTCAGAAAATCACACGTGATATTCAGAAAATCACACGTGATATTCTAAGTATCACAAGTGATTTTCATCTAATGTTTTGTAACATGAAAATCAGAAGTGATATTCTAAATATTACAAGTGATTTTCAAATAATGTTTTGTAACATGAATATCACTTGTAATTTTCTGAATATCACTTATGATATTTAGAATATCACTTGTGATATTCAGAATATCACTTGTGATTTTCATGTTACAAAGTATTAATTGAAAATCACTTGTGATATTTAGAATATCACAAGTGATATTCTGAATATTACAAGTGATATTCTGAATATCACAAGTGATTTTCAACTAATGTTTTATAACATGAAAATCACAAGTGATATTCAAAAAATTACAATTGGTATTCAGAATATTACAAGTGACTTTCACGTTTTTTTCACTTTCATACGTTTTCGTTCGTTATCATACGTTTTCGTCCGTTTTCATACGTTTCTGAATATCACAATTGATATTGTTAATATTACAAGTGATATTTTGAATATCATAGAAAATCACTTGTGATATTAAGAATATCAATTGTGATATTCAGAAACGTATAAAAACTAAAAAAAACATAAGAAAAAGAATGAATACGAATGAAAGCGCAAAAACACGCCTGAAAACGTATGAAAAATTGATGAAAAACGGACGAAAACGTATAAAAACTGCCAAAAACGTATAAAAACTGCCAAAAACGTATGAAAACAGACGAAAAACTTGAAAACGGACAAAAGTACATAAAAACGGACGAAAACGTTTATGAACGTATGAAAACGGACAAAAACGGATGAAAAAACATATAAAAATAGATGAAAACGTCTGAAAATGGGCGAAAACTTATAAAAGCAGACGAAAACGTAAAAAAACAGACGAAAACATATAAAAACGGATAGAAACGTCTGAAAACGTATAAAAACTACCGAAAATGTATGAAATTGGACGAAAGCGTTTAAAAAGGACAAAAATGTACAAAACGGACGAAAATATACAAAAACGTTTGAGTATCACAGTGTATCACTTGTGATATTCAGAAATGTATGAAAACGTCTAAGAATGACCGAAAAAATTTAAAAACGGACGAAAACCTATGTAAATGGACGAAAACATTTGAAAAAGGACAAAATGTAAGAAAACAGACGAATATGTAGAAAAAACAGACAAAAACATCTGAATATGTATAAATACGGACGAAAACAGAAGAAAATGGACGAAAACAGAAGAAAACGGATGAAAATGTATGAAATTGGACGAAAGCGTTTAAAAAGGACAAAAATGTACAAAAATGGACGAAAATGTACAAAAACGTTTGAGTATCACAGTGTATCACTTGTGATATTCAAAAATGTATGAAAACGTCTAAGAATGGCCGAAAAAATTTAAAAACGGACGAAAACCTATGTAAATGGACGAAAACGTTTGAAAAAAGACAAAAATGTAAGAAAACAGACGAATATGTAGAAAAAATAGACGAAAACATCTGAAAATGTATAAATACGGACAAAAACGTCTGAAAACGGACGAAAACAGAAGAAAACGGACGAAAATAAACGAAAACAAATGTAAACGTATAAAAAGGGACAAAAACGTATAAAACGGACAAAATCGTGTAAAACTGGACGAAAACGTATGAAAATGGATGAAAACGTATATAAACTTATGAAAACAGACAAAAATTTATGATAACGGACGAAAACGACTGAAAACATATGAAAACGTATAAAAACGGATGAAAATGTATGAAAACGAACAAAAACGTCTGAAAACGTATAAAAAACTACCGAAATGGACAAAGACATATGAAAACAGACGAAAACGGAAAAAAACAGACGAAAACGTATAATAACGAACGAAAACGTAAAAAAATGGACGAAAATGTATAAAAACGGATGAAAACAGACGAAAACGTAAAAAAATTGATGAAAACGAACAAAACGCATATAAACATGTGAAAACAGACAAAAACGAACGAAAACGTAATAAAGTAAAAAAAACGTGAATTTATATATTAAAAAATAATAAAAAAATAAAGAAAACTTGATTTTAAAAAATGTGATTAAAAAAAAAAAACAAAACAAAACAAAAACAAACTTGATTTATAATAACGTGATTAAAAAAAAGGCAAAAAAATGATCTAAAAAAAGTGATTAAAAAAAAGGCAAAAAAAATGAATAAAAAAGAGACAAAAAGACAAAGAAAAAGAAAAAAAAAAGATATGGACTTAGGTTTTCATATTAAATCTTACCATTAGATTAAATTCGATAGATGGTGAGAATTTATCCCTTAATATGTAATAAAAAATTAGTCACTAAATGAACTTTCTCTCCTATATATGTGTTTGTATACGGAGAATTTTTTATTTTGTTTGACCCAAAATAGCGTGGAAAAACGGTATTATTAGCCCACTTGTAGTATTTAACAAAGTGAACTCCGTATTGGTTTTTTGTTTTTTTTTTTTTTTTTTTTTTTTTTTTTTTTTTTTTTTTTTTGTTTGGGGAACGAGAACTTCATAGTTTAAGCTTTGATTATTTTATGAAGGAGGAGATTGAGAGGATAGAGAAATTAATGGAGGAACGGGATCTTGAAGAAGAGGAGGTGTGGGTTTGGGAAGAATGCAAGAAAGGGTTGCTTCAATTGAATTTGAGTAAGAGCAAAGATCTGCAACAAAAATCTCGGGTTAGGTGGGCTATGCAGGGGGATGATAATACAGCTTTCTTTCATGGGATGGTTAATGGGAGAAAAGCGAAAAATGCGTTACCGGGATTATTGGTCAATGGGGAATGGGTTACTAAACCATATTTGCTTAAACGGGAGACGATGAGGCATTTCAGAAGACAGTTTTCAGAACAATATAAGCTCAGACCGCCTCTATTTTGTCACAATATTAAGCAAGTTCCGAGTCACTTGATAGACGATTTGGTTGCACAATTTACTAAAAAGGAGATAAAAGACGCCATTTTTGATTGTGGTTCAGACAGAGCTCCGGGGCCGGACGGGTTCAACTTCAGGTTTGTGAAATTCTTTTGGAGTTCTTTACAGGATGATTTTTTCAGAATTATGGACGCCTTTCATACTTCTGGGAAGATTAATAGAGGTTGTGGCTCTTCGTTCATTACTCTGATTCCAAAATCCAAGAATCCGGTAGGGTTGAAAGATTATAGGCCGATAACTTTATTGGGTCTTATAAGCAAGGTGATATCTAAAGTTTTGGCTGCTAGAGTTAAGAAGGTTTTGGGGGATGTTATATCGGAAACACAGTCTGCTTTTCTAAAAGGTAGATTTATTTTAGATGGCCCTCTTATATTGAACGAGATGTATGCTTGGCTAAAGAAAAAAAAGGAAGAAAGCCTTTATGCTTAAAATAGATTTTGAGAAGGCTTATGATAATGTGAATTGGAGATTTCTGCTTTCGATGCTAGAGCAAATGGGTTTTCCTATCAAGTGGTGCACCTGGATTAAAGGTATTCTGGAGTCTGCGAGATCCTCAGTTCTTGTTAATGGGTCCCCAACGTTTGAATTTCATTGCGAGAAGGGTTTAAGGCAAGGAGATCCATTATCTCCATTTTTGTTCCTTATCGTCATGGATGCGCTTGCCTATATATTCAACAAAGCTAGTATGGAGGGGGAGTTTAAAGGAATTAAAGTGTCAAACACGGGTCCGACTATCTCTCATTTATTATATGCAGACGATGCTCTTATAGTGGGGGAATGGTCGACTGAGAACATAGAGAAAACGGCTCGGCTGTTACGCATTTTTTATATATGTTCGGGGTTGAAGATAAATATACATAAGTCACATATTTTTGGTATTGGTGTCGATGAAAATGAATGGAGTGAGATGGCGAATGTGCTTGGATGTAAGGTTGGAGCATTCCCATTCGATTACTTGGGTATTAAAGTGGGAGCTAACATGACTCGTGTGTGTCATTGGAATTCGGTAATAGATACTGTCCAATCTCGTCTTTCCAAGTGGAAAGCGAACTCGTTATCTATAGGGGGTCGCTTAACGCTTATAAAGTCGGTTCTTGCTAGCTTACCAATTTACTATTTATCTCTTTATAAGGCTCCGGTTGCGGTGATGGATCAGATACAGGGCTTAATGAAGAATTTTTTGTGGGCGGCTTCTAATGAAAATAGGAGGATACATTGGGTGTCTTGGGACGTTGTGACGACCTCCAAGGCGGATGGTGGGTTAGGGATATCTAAACTATCGGATGTGAATCTAGCCTTGATTGCTAAGTGGGCTTGGCGATTTACCATTAATCCGAACAGTTTATGGTGTCGGCTAATTGTTTCGATACATGGGGGCCGGGGAAAATGGGTGTTCATGCCTTTAAAAACAAGCCTAACAGGTTGTTGGAAAGCTATAGTTGCTACTGTCGGTCGCATCAAGCTCCAAGATAAAGGGATGGATAACTATGTCAGAGGAAAGGTTGGGACAGGTTCGGATATCGCTTCTGGTATGATTTGTGGCTAGGTGATACTATACTTAAAGTTAGATGGCCCAAATTATTTGAATTGGAGAAAACCAAAAGGTGTAAAGTTGGTGACCGAATAAAGATTGAAAATGGCAATTGCTCCCTCGTTCACAGTTGGCGTAGAGGTCCTAGATCGGTTGAAGAGTTATCGGAATTGCGAGATCTCTTGGAGTTGGTGGGTAATCAGTCTCTTTCGAATCAAAAAGATAAATGGAGCTGGGGTATTGGAGACGGGGAAGAATTCACGGTTGCTAATATGAAAAAAAAAAACTCTTCGAAAGGATAGGGACACTCATCGGGATTTTTGCATGAGGTGGGAATCGTGGATTCCATTAAAGGTCAACTTGCATATGTGGAGAGCGGAGATGGACCGGATTCCTACTCGCCTTGCTTTGGTTCGAAGAGGTGTTAACATACAAGACGTTTCTTGTGTTTTTTACGACACGGGAGACGAAAGTTCCATGCATACGTTTACAGGGTGCGGTATCACTGTCATTATTTGGTCTTTTGTTGAAAGGTGGTGCCGTTTGGATCCCATTATAGTTTTTGATGTTAAAGACTTACTTCTCATTCCAGACTCGGTTGGCGGTTCGAAATGGGCAAAGAAGATAGTTCGAGGCATCATTATGACTACATGTTGGGTTATTTGGAAAGCGCGAAACGCTAAGGTTTTTGAAGGGGTCATTCCTAAAGTGCATGAGATTATTGCGACGATTAAGTCTCTCTCGTTTTTGTGGTTACGTAGTCGGTCTAGATTTAAAAAAATTCAGTGGAAGGATTGGTCTGTATTTCCTATGTATATGATGTAATGGTTTGTTTTTTGGCGGTCCTTGTTTTGAGGACGTGCCCGTTTTAATGAAGTTAACCTTTCAAAAAAAAAAAAGCTTTGATTATTTTAGTTCGCGCATCACGAGATGAAAGTTACAGTACTATATAAAAGATAGACCACATGTGACATGTGGTTTTTATTTTAAAAGATATTTACAATTGTCATATGGCTTGCAAAAAACAATAGCAATCCAGGTTGGAAAAAATAAAAAAATTAAGAAAATATATTATTTCTCAAGATTGTGTATAGTACGGAAAAATAAATTAAGTGGCTCACGTTTCATACAATAGTGATCCACGGCAATCTTTTTATCCTTCTGCAATGTATAATACTCCATCCGTCTCACAATAAGTGTCCACTTTGAATTTTCAAAGTCTTTCTTATTCAACTTTGATCATAAATATTATTATTTGTGTTATATAATACTTGATAAAAATTATATCAATGAAAATACATTTAAAATTCAATCCATTCATATAATTTTCATCAAGTATTACATAACACAAATATAAATATTTATGGTCAAAGTTGAATGAGAAAGACTTTGAAAATTCAAAGTGAACACTTATTGTGGGACGAAGGTAGTAATAAACAAAATAGATACAAGTTACAAGAATCTCAATTATAGGTCTTTCAATCTTTCATACATGTTCACATTTTTTGTAATTGAATATATCTCAACTTGTTTGTGACCCGTTAAATTTTATATGAAGTTAATGTCTGTAATGTCTAAGGTCAATTACTAAATAACGAAACTTTCTATCCAGTTTCGAACTTGTTTTTATTGATTTTAAAACCTTGCTAACGAATTAGAAATGAAACAAAATTATTTAAACACTATACTTATTGTTATGTTTCGATCGCTTATCTTCCAACTGTTTTTCTTCTTTTTTTTTGAAAAGCTGAAATATTATTAAGGGCTTATCTTCCAACTTAATACTAGCCATAAAAGATATTTTGAATATAATCCCGACACGCATGTTGTTTTAGTTCTATCATTATCTAAAAGCACTCTACATATTTAGTAATTAATCTCCGTAATTTATCAAGATATTTTTTCATATACACGTTATGAAAACGACAAATGTTTCACTATCTCGATACCTACAAAATAAATGTGTCATGTGCAGACCCCCAAAAAATGTGTCACCACCAAAAATAAAGAAACACGTTTTTGATTAAAGCGATTGAACAAATTTCATATTTCACGTGGGAGCAAAACAAAAAGCCTATTACCAAATTAAAAGGTGATATTACGTACATTACCTTTATACTCTTCACAATTGCAACTATCAACCTTTTAGTCTTATGTTTTATTAATCTGTGTTGACATAAAGTATACTTTATACATTTTGGTCTACCGAACGATTTTCCTGTTTTGCCCGACTTATGACTTTTGTTAATTTTACAACCGTTCATTATTTTTGGGTTAAAAAATAAGTACCATGGACTAGATAACGTATGATTTAGCAAAAGAAAAGGTGGTAAAAGCCTCTTTACCTTGATCTTAGGTTGACCAGAGTAATACCGTCGACCGAATCGGTCGATTAGGTCGTAGTCGGTCGGCTTTTTTGTGCACACTTCTTTCAATTCAAAATGGCTTGTAACAAACTCTCTCATACCGTTGAACAATTTAAAAAGTGGGTTAAAAACCAACCAGAGAAAGATGACACGGCTCGTCAAGAAGCTATTCTCGAAGTTATTAACAGGTTTGAGCTGGCAAAGACCCTCAAACAATGAATGAGAACACGCTACACAGAGTGCGATCACATCTTTGATGACAGAAAATTTGTGATCGACCAGTTTTTATACGATGAATTTCGTAAAGATCATGCCGTTGTTGAGACATTGCGTGGGTGTGTGAGTCAGATACATGTCCAAAAAACAAACAAGATTCGTTGGAGTTTTGAAGAAAATGTGAAAACTGCAATGGTTGAACAATAGCAGCAGCAGCAACAGCAACAACAACAACAACAACAACAACAACAATAACAGCAGCAACAACAACAACAACAACAACAACAACAATTTGTGCAAGGTGCATCAAGTTCATCTGCACCAAGAGTTGTTGAGTAACAACAATAGCTGCCTCGTCTGGATCATTTTCAGCTAAGTTTTGAGGAAAATGTGGCAGCTGATGATGGTGGCTGGAACTCTGACAAAGAACGGGAGTTGAGCAGGTTGGAAGCTCAGTTAGAAGCAGAGAGGTTGGCGAGCTTTGATCCTTACGACGACGGTGACGACTCCAATAACTAGGGCTGTAAACGAATTGAACGTTCAGTGAACATTTCATGAACCGTTCGGTAAAAAGTTCGTTTATGTTCGTTTATTTATTAAATGAACGAACATGAACAATATTTTACGATCGTTTAGTTAAATGAACGAACATGAATAAATCACGTTCGTGAACGTCCGATTATGCGTTTGTTAACGTTCGTTTATGTTCATTTATTTATTTATGTTTGTATATCATATCTTTTAATTGTATAATTATTAAATTAGTTTGTTCAAACAAAACAACACTTATAAAACAATATTTGAAGCATAATTTAATAAAGTTTATGTTTGTTTTTCTATGTTCATTTATGTTCGATCATTTATGTCCGTTTAGCGCTCATTTAGTGTCTTAATGAACGAACATAAATGAACATGAACAAAGTCATTTTCTTAATAAATGAATATGAACAAGAAAATTCGTCCTTTTAAGTGTCCGTGTTCGTTTATTTGTCCGGTTAAAATTAAATGAACTAAGATGAACAAGGCTTCGTTCATGTTCGTCCGGTTCGTTTACAGCCCTACCAATAACTCTCAAACCTGGGATCACCCAGATTATAATTAAATTTTAAGTTTATGTTTATGGGATGTTTAAGTTTATGTTTTCATTCGATGTACTATTTGAATTATTAATGAAATTAATGTTTTAGTTATTAAGTTTGTAGTTTAAAATGTAAAAAAAAAAAAAAAAAATAAAAATAAATAAAAGAACTTGGTCGCCTTTACTGGGGCACCAAATCGTCTGCAGGTCGCTGGAGAGAGAAAGCTGACGTGACTGAGAAAAATGAGAGGATTGAGTCGCCTTACATCTTAATTCTTCTTTATTGTTCTTACTTCTTAATTCTTGTTTATCATAAGGCACCAAATATTCAATTTGAAATCACTACTCACATAAAAACTAAAAAGGTTTGCCAAACTTGTACCATCGTTGTTAAAATATGTAAAAGCTTAATGCGAATTTTGATGTACTGAAATATTATACTCTCCATCCCAATTTAAATATAGCACTCTCCGGTCTCCATATTGGTTATTAATTAGTTCACGCATTATTCAAGTTCACATTAGATTAGGTGTAATAGCACCACTCACCACCCATGGTGGTGTACCATCACGCACAGTTTGCCATTATAACCTTACCGCTTCCACGCGTGAACTAATAGCACCCTTTAGGATCGATTTGGTGTGGTGATCACCAGACTTTGTGCAAGGCAAAAACTTCTCAATATACCAAAACTAGATTTTGGCTATTGATTTTAAAAATATTTAAAATTAAATCAATATATTAAACTACTTAAAATGTTATATTTTGTAGGGTATTAGTGGTTATGCGCATAACCTATAAAACATGCATAGCAGAAAATAAACAAATAAATGTCATGCAGACCAAAACCCATAATAACATATCACTTAATCAGAGATATAACTTACTAACACGTATAAATGGTGTTTACACTTACTTACTTGTGTTCCTGCTATTGCGCAAGCTTGACAACCTTCTTGATCAACATGTAATTCCCTCCTTGTTCTTGATGCTACACAATTAACTTAGGGTTTCTTGGAAAAGAATAACCACTTGGATTGCACCAAGTATGCACCATTACTGCACAGGTGGAACTAGGGCTACGAACCTATACAAGTTAGGAGAGTAAGAAAGTAGGTAACCATCGACTTAGGATCGACTAAAAGTCGATTTAAGAATCGGTCAAAAAGGGTTTCGAACCCTTTGTGGTTTTGGTCGATCAATCGACTTATGAGAAGAGAAGGGAGGGATTTTAGGGTTTAAAGGATTAAAATGATTTCTAGTTTTGAATCCCTTTGTATTTATAGGCATGCAATGATTATCCTAATTACACAAGAAGCCTCTAATAATTATCCCATAAGTATTACAATTTTGACAATGAGTCAAACCACCCCTTACAGGGTTCGGATGAAACCCACAACCTTTTAGGGTTTTTGGTTTTGCCTTTTATAGTTAAATATATATTTATCCCTAAGTATATATACATTGATAATTACCATTTTACCCATCAATGAGAATATTATCGTATTCTCATTTCCTCTTTGCTTCCATTTCATATTGTCACTCTTTTCTCATTTCTGCTTGTGTGCTCCTTTTTATATGCATCGGTGTGACCCTTCGGCATTTTCATGAAGGCCAGTTGTGAAAGACGTCGTTCGTTGCACATAATGACCCTTCGGCATTTTCATGAAGGCCAATTGTGAAAGACGTCGTTCTTTGCGCATAATCTTTTCATACTCCCATTGTGCAAAGCAACAACACGAGAACCATTTTCACAGTACAAAGAAGTTACTAGTAAAACATTGAAGTACCCAGTTCACAGAAACCGACTCAATACCAAGGTAGTGATTTACAAAAACTCCAGCAACTCCTCAACTGAGTCAAGGTATATGACTACGTCCCTTGGCACTTTTGCAATATTTTAAAAAGTACCAGACATTGATATGTTAATCTCGCAATAATTTCGCCATTTCTTGTTACTGTAAATGATTTACCTCCTATAGTAGTCTCAGACACTTGTCGCATAGCCATGCTCTTACAAATCATCTCACCACAAGGGGTCCAAAAAAATATCCTCTCTAGTCAATTTCAACTTGGGGTTGCAAATTGCCATCTCGATCATTAAATTAGTTTTTCTTACCTCCCACTGAATCCAACATTAACACACAATGTTACTCTTTGCAGTAACTTAAAACTAAGCCAAAACCTAATGAAAGACAAAGATAAATAACCTAATACCTCAGGTCATTGGGATAGCATGCCACAATCCGAGAATGCTATTAACTGATTAATCCATGTGGTCTCTTCTAATCTTGCTCATGTCCAACATTTTCCTCCGCACAATGCATGTGAAACTTGATACACTCCCCGCAGTATTATAGCTTCATAATAGTTGTTATCTCGGTATCCCTCCATGATAAGCAACTGTGAGCCTTTTTAGAATAAACTGCCTTTTGATTCACGGATTCAAAACATGCTAAATGAAATCTCATAGTAATGTCTTGTGGGATTTGCATGAATCAACAACATTACTTTCGATTTTTAGTGATTAATTAAGCTTGTATAAAAAAGTTTTGGGAGAAATCACTACTTCAACATTTATGACTAATCCTACCTTAGGACCCTTGAGCCTCACTTTCTAATTTATTTATTATTGTCTTCTTTTTAATGAATCTAAGTAAGTCCATTACCAATGATTTAGTCACACTAAATTATTTATAGACTTAGCTAAATTAGTACACACTCTAACTTAGTATTCAATGATGCACTTCATTTTAAACTTAAGTAAAATGGAATTATCTAACTAATAAGAAATGTGACTCCTTGTTACTAATTCTCCTAAGTCCATGAGAACTTCGGTAGAATCCCACTAAAACCGTGATATAGTAGCACGTTTGTTGGTTTGAAATCGCAGACTTCAAATCTTTCAAGTCGCATGGCTTCTTTATTTTTTCCTAACAACTCAAGATCTACATGTTCCATGTGCCAAACTATATTGCCTCTAAGGCAATGTGCGTTTGTCCAAAATCTTGATATCTCCACTAGATCTTGCAATATTAGGAATTCTCTTTTCCATAGATCACTCCAGATAGGAGAGTACGAAAGTGGGAAACCAAGTGGAGGCATCTTTATATATCAGGTGATTTACTGTTTTTGGATTATGGTTGTTTGTTTTGTTTTGTGGGTTGATATTTTGCAACGTTGAATCAGTTTATGATGATTGCTTATTGAGGGAAGATTGAGATAGAAGTTTGATTACCATCTGATTGGTTAATGGACAGTATTTTGTTTCCATGTTACTTTGTATGCTGTCGATGAAATGGTGGGTCTGAGTTTGTGATGAGTCTTATGTGTGTGAAATGGTGGGTTCGAGTTTGTGTTCGATTAATCTTTGTGATGATTCTTATATGTGATAATAAGTTCTGCTTATTTGTGATGTGCTACAAGCTGTGTTTTAGTTGCGGATGACTATTTTCCAAAACATTTTTCTTATTTAGATGGTATTAGTGGATTCCTACATGTGTATAGTATTTCTTTTTCTTTAGTCTTTGTGATGTCTTTTATGCTGTCGTTTGTGGTTATCAGTACTTTTAAAATCGTAGAGGGGCAATGAATACGTGCTTTTTGACTAACTTGAGGTTTACAAACTTCTAGTCTCAAAGATCACCAAGTGGTTATACAACAATAAACACAATTAGCCACAATCATAACCACAATACAAATTGAGTAAATAACACCACGATTTATACTGGTTCAGGATGGGGGGTCTAGACAATTTGTACGTCCAGTTGCAAATTCACGACTCCGATACTATTACTAAGTATAATCTTTTCGGTCGATTACAAACCATTACAACTTCACTCCACCAATATGTACAAAGATCGGCGCTCACTAAGAAGAGCTACTCCAAGGGTATTCCGCCTTCGAAAACCACCCAAAAGAACCTCGTGATTTGGCTTACCACTAAGACCACAAAGACTTCCCCACCGGAAGTATCAAACCCCAACTAGTTCTTCCAAACTAGGCTTAACCACCAAGGTACAAGACTTCACTTACAACCAAATTGAATGATAGATAGTTGTTTACAAAAATCAATCCCTAACCCAACCTAGAGACTCGATTCTAATAGAAACGGTATAAGGAAGAAGACCGTTGACACAATTCATAAGAGTAGATTAGGTTCTTGTGAATATTCTCTTGCGGATGATAAGTGTTCTTTTAATTGATGATAAATTAAGAAGCTTAGAATACAATAAGATAATAGACTTAGAGGGTTGAGAGAAAAGAAAATATTGGCAAGAGGTAAGATGTAAAAGACAAGAGTGAGGTATTTATAGCCAAAACCCCAAAAGTGCCAGACAAGACTGGCGTGCTGGGGAGGTGCTGGCGTGTCACCCAGCGCATTGGATCTCATCCCCAAATTTTTCGGGTTTTGGTTATTTAATTCCCGACTCTTGTTAAATACCCAATTGCACTTCATCTTTGACCTTTCCAATAACAATCCAACCCTCAAAGTATACCGCTCCATGTTTTCTTTGATTTTTGAAGCCTCGTGAAGACTAATCAGGGAGACTTCTATGTGACTGACCATTGTCTTGGATTTGAGTACTATGTCATCCACATAGTCTATATATCATCTCATGGAAGATGGCTGATGTGTGTTTTGTTAGTGCAAGTTTTAAATTTATAAAGGTGAATTACCAAATCTAGAAACAACACATACGAGCAAGTGTACTTGTCCGTTGTAGCAAGATATGATGGTAAGTCGGGATCTTTTTGTAAGTGAATCAAAATATAAGTCTAAAAGTAAATCTCTAATGTACGCAAATAAGATAATAAGCAAATTCAATAATTTAAAAACTACACTTGTTTAGACTAGTTTTCTACTTAATGACACACATGATTGTGATAACTTTTGATAACATGTTGGCTGTGATAATTAGATGGTGGTCTAATCTATTGTTTCTACAAGTTAAACCTTCGTCAAGATTTTAGTTCATAAAAGCTTTAGGTATAAACCAATCAATTTAAGATCTATCCAAGGTTCATAAGGTATGGTGAATATCTTAAACACAAGAACAAACTCTTATTACAAATCAAATACTCTTAGGAAATGGTCATTACAAAAGGTAACCCATTCATAGACAAAAAGGTTACAATTGTTTATAAACATCTAAACTTTCGTCCAACTAAAGGTTTACAAACAAACTGATTTGATGTTATAAAAGCATTCTCATTACAATCATACTTCTTGTTTCTTTGTTTAGTCAAGAATAATTATGGTGAAAAACAATCATTCATAGACAAATGATTATAACTAGTTGAATAATAACAAATCTTTTGACCCTTGAAACTATTATCAATTAGTTAACCTTGGCTCAACAAATGTTACTATGAAACTTAAGGTACAATTGGTTCTTAGGATTGACTTGAAATTGAATTAAAACATGTTATCTCAATCATAACTATCACTAAGCATAAAACATCATCAAAACAAGTGTAAAAAGACTACTAGCCACTCATAGCAAACATACAAATAAACTCAGAATATTTAACATTAGAATTCATGGTTTTAAGTCTTACAATGCTTTGGAATTGATAACAAATGACAAGTTATTGATAACCTAAGTATTGGTGATGATTTCTTGAGATTTTTTGCCTCCAAATGTTGCTTCCTTGGTCCTCCAAAGTTCCTGATTCTTTCTGCACGAATTTTCCTTCTTTGAGAGCTAGATGATGATAATAATTGAGAGTAGTAATGAGAGTAAATGATCTCTTGAATTGTTTCTTCAATTGTGTACTCTTGGGGTCCTTTTAAGCTTGTCAAATACTCCTAGTAATGAATAGGGACATAAATGCTGGAGCTTGGAGAACAAGACACTAAGAAGGGCCTAGAACAATGGGACAAAAGACCAAGATTCATGCACAAGAAGTTGGTATAAACAGGCAGAGATGTCCATCCGATCGGTTGCGGGTTGGCACCGATCGGATGGATGTGGTAATTGTGGCTATCCGATCGGTTGTACTCCAACCGATCGGATGGTAGGTTCTGGTTGCTTTGGACTTTGACTTTTCCTTGTGTAGTTCTTTATGCACTATCCAAACTTGATTAACTCTGAACTTGGAACTTTGAGATGACAAAACTTAGGTTCTCCTTATGAAATGCGTCACAGATTGGACTTTTGAACTTGGGAATCTTCGTGTAATCGCATATACTTCATTTTCTTCACTTTTTCTCCATTTTTCCTACATTTGGCTACATATGCTACAAAAACATACTTTGATACGATTTAGTGGCAAAAGCATATAAAAACAACCAAATAACATACACAAAAACACTAATAACGCTTATAAAAACATGTTAACTTTGAGCGTTATCAAATCCCCCACACATAAACTTTGCTTGTCCTCAAGCAAATCTAGAAGAAAACTAAATATCCACATAGTAACCGGAAGTGATTTCTGAAAATTGTGATGAAAATCCTCCTTATACAAGTATAAGTTAGATCATCCTTATTAAGCTTTTATAATTGAAATATTGAGATATTTGACAATACCCAACGATTTTCTTGCTTGATTAACACTTCTAAAACACCTCACGAAAGAAGAATAAGATATAATTCACTCATAACACTCATATATGGGGGAGCGTATATGATAAATCACACTCATTGCTCAGTCATGATCTAATTATTACTATAGGCTTGTACAAGAAGCAAAACTACACCGCAATGGCGTAAGCACCAAGTCTACATATCAAAGAGGTCTTTTATTCGGGTTTAGGCTAAAAAGGGTTAAGGGTAGGAATAAGTCATGGGATTATTGAAGGGTAAGCGATGATTAAGAATATACAAACTAGTCCAAGTCTATAGATCAAATGTTATTAGCTTTTCTTCCTTGAATCATAACCTCGTAGTCATTGAGAACTTCATTCTTTCGCGATCAATGCTTTATTTTATAGCTTCATTGGCTATACATAAAACTATACATAACAAACTAACAACCTTTTTTTTTTTTTTTTTTTTTTTTTTTTTTTTTTTTTTTTTTTTTGCAAATAACTGAAATTCATAGCACTTGGAAACACTTGTCATCATATATATTGTGATGAGTATACTTTTACTTGCTTTAATCGCTGATTCCTGAATTTCCACTTTCTTATTTCTTTCTTCATAATTCATAATATAATACCTCATAAAGCTAACAACTCACCAAGACTTGACTAAAGGGTAAGGCTAGGCTAAAAAGTGTAAAATCTTTTTGTATTTTTTTATGGTTTTAATCAAAAGAAAAGGAAAGGCTCAGAAGGTGTAACTAAGGGTATCTAGCGTTAAAGATGAACGCTAACAAAAGGGTTAAAAATTGGAAATTAACTAATCAATGTGACTAGCTAAAAATCAATAAGGAAGGCTATTTGGTTAAAATCCTAAGGTTGCCTCTTATCACGTATGTATACTTATGTTACAAAAATATAATCTCACAACGGTCTCGTAATGATTTACAAGTACAAGTTCTAGAATAAATAAAATCACCGGCACACTCATAACAAAATATTCGAGCATATAAGATGTATGCTAGATATGAACAGGCTAAAATCCTCACAATTTAGTGGAAAGGGTTATAATGTGTGCTAGCAAATGTTATCGATCCAAAAGTGGATTGCAATATTAATCGGGACACATCTCAATTCTTTCAAAATTACTGATTTTTCCAATGGATAGATCCAGTTATTCTAATAAATTACTCCTAAAAGTGTGAAAACAACTAGATTATAAGGACAAACAAAATTTAAAAATTAACTCGATATTAGACTTAATTTCTTATTTACCCCCTCCCCCCCACACTTAAGTTAAGCATTGTCCTCAATGTGATAAACGAACTTAAAAGTATGAAAGTAGGGAAAATAAGAAAATAAACCATGATATCCGGTTTTATGTTTCTATCCAATCTTCTGTTTCTTGCAATCAACACCTGCATTATTAGAAAAAAAAAAAAAAAAAAAAAAAAAAAAAAAAAAAAAAAAAAAAAAAAAACATTGCAATTTTATTCAAATTAGTGGCACACCCCCACACTTAAGTTTGACCAAGTGGTAAAACTTTGGGGTGTAGATACTGAAAAAAAATATATTAAAAATAAACACACGGGTTGCCTCCCGAGAAGTGCTTGTTTTATTAACGAGTCCTCAGCCGGACTCAAACTTCGAATAGATTATGTAGTTGTAGTGTTACATTTCCTTTTAGGGATGTACACCACATTTCCTATCACAATTCCGTCCCCTGTTTCATCTATGTTTTCCAATGTAACTTTTTTCCATGCTCTAGGAAGAGCATCATAGATAAAACCATTATTGTGTGCCCAAGGGATCATTCCCTTGTGTGGAGCCATGAATGTGATAGCTTCATATTCAAATTCGGATGGAATTTCTTTATTAGAAATTACATTTAATTGCTCTTTATCATAATAGAGTTTAATTCGGTGCCCATTTACAATGAAACTTCCACCATGTTTGTCATAAAGTTCAACATAACCTGATGGAAATCAATGTTTCACTACATATGGTCCAAACCATTTTGGCTTGAGTTTCGGAGCTTTAAACTTGTATTTCATATTGAAGAGCAGAACTTTATCTCCAGCTTTGAATTGTTTTCGAATTCTCAGCTTTCTATCGTGGTAAACTTTGGTTCTTGCTTTGTATAGCTGGGAGTTCTCATAATCTTGAAGTCTTAACTCATCGAGTTCATGCAATTGCAAAAATCTCTTTTCTCCAGCTATTTTTAGATCAGGATTATAGTTTCTTAGCGCCCAGTAAGCACGGTGCTCAAGTTCGAACGGTAGATGACATGTTTTCCCATATAAGAGTCTGTATGGTGTTGTACCAATTGGTGTCTTATATGCCGTACGAAATGCCCATAGAGCGTCGTCTAATTTCCTTGAACAAACGGAAGGATTGTCCTTAACTGTTTTTTCAAGTATTCTTTTTATAGCTCTATTGATATTTTCGACTTGACTACTAGTTTTTGGATGATAAGCTGTAGCAAAACGATGATGAACTCCATATCGTTTCATTACTTTCTCCATTTGTTTATTACAGAAATGGGATCCTCTATCACTTATTAAAGCTTTAGGAATTCCATAGCAAGCGAAAAGTTTTTGAGAAAGTTGACAACAACTCGTGCATCGTTAGTAGGAAGAGCTTCAGCTTCAACCCATTTGGAAACATAATCGATTGCAACGAGGATATATTCGTATTTTTGTGATTTAGGGAAGGGTCCCATTAAATCAATTCCCCAAATGTCGAATATTTCGCAGACTTGAATGCTCTTTTTGAGGCATTTCGTCTCTTCGAGAAAGGTTACCGGATTGTTGGCATGCATCGCAGTTTTGAACGAGAGTATATGCTTCTTTGAAAATTGTAGGCCAATAGAATCCAACATCAAAAACTTTTTTAGCTGTAGTGGAAGGACCTTAATGTCCCCCAGTTGGGCCATGATGACATTCATCAAGAATTTTTCTTGTTTCGGCACCCGAAACACATCTTCGTATCATTCCATCCTTGCACATTTTAAAAAGGTAAGGTTTCTCCCAATAATAGTGTTTTAGTTCTGAAAAGAACTTACTACGTTGGTAGTGACTCATCCCTTTTTTAAGAATATCTCCTGCAAGATAATTTGCGTAATCTCCAAACCATGGTACTTCCTCATCATCATCTTTATCTATCATCATGAGAGTTTCATCTGGAAAATAATCGTTAATTTCATTTTATTTTAATTTTTCCAAATTCGGATTCTCGAGACGTGACAAATGATCAGCTGCAAGATTTTCTGCTCCTTTCTTGTCTTTTATTTCAATATGCAGTAGTAAAATCCATCTGATAAGACGCGGTTTTGCATCTTGTTTGGTAACAGATATTTGAGTGCAGAATTATCTGTAAAAACTATCGTTTTTGAAAACACGAGATAAGATCTGAATTTGTCGAATGCAAAAACTACGGCTAATATTTCCTTTTCTGTAACCGTATAGTTTTGTTGAGCATTGTTGAGTGTTTTACTAGCAAAGTATATAGGACGAAAATGTTTTCCTTCACGTTGTCCTAAAACAGCTCCAACAACGAAATCGCTTGCATCACACATGAGTTCAAATGCTAGTGACCAATTAGGTGCAACCATAATTGGGGCACTAGTCAATTGACTTTTCAATGTTTCGAAAGCTTTAATGCAGTCTGCATTGAAATCAAATACAGAATCCTTTTCTAAAAGTTTAGTCATAGGACGTGATATTTTTGAAAAATCTTTGATAAATCGGCGGTAAAAACCGGCATATCCTAGAAAACTTCTAACGGCTTTAACGTTAGTTGGTGGTGGTAATTTGGTGATAACATCTATTTTAGCTTTGTCTACTTCCATTCCTGAACTTGATATCTTGTGTCCTAACACAATTCCTTCAGTTACCATGAAATGACATTTTTCCCAATTAAGAACTAGATGTGCAGCTTCACATCTCTCAAGCATTTTATCGAGATTGGAAAGACAAGTTTCAAAAGAATCACCAAAAACTGAAAAGTCATCCATGAAAACTTCCATAGATGTCTCAAGCATGTCTTGGAATATTGCGATCATACACCTTTGAAAAGTTGCAGGTGCATTACATACACCAAAGGGCATACGCCGGTAAGCGTAGGTTCCAAAAGGACATGTAAATGTGGTTTTCTCTTGATCAGCTGAATCGATAGGAATTTGGAAATATCCCGAAAAACCATCAAGGAAGCAAAAGTATTTGTTTCCTGCTAATCTTTCGAGCATCTGATCCATGAACGGTAGGGGAAATGATCTTTCCTGGTGGCTTTGTTAAGTTTTCTGTAATCAATACATACTCGCCATCCAGTGACAGTTCTAGTAGGAACTAATTCATTCCTTTCGTTGGTCACTACAGTCATTCCTCCTTTCTTCGGAACACAATGAAATGGACTCACCCATGGGCTATCCTCGATAGGATAAATAATTCATGCATCAAGAAGTTTGATGATTTCCTTCTTAACAACTTCTTTCATATTGGGGTTGAGTCGACGTTGTCTTTCTACAACGGGTTTAGTACCTTCTTCACAATTAATTTTGTGTTTGCAAAAATCTGGGCTAATTCCTGGAATATCAGAAGTTTTCCACGCAAAAGCGCGTTTATGCTTCTTAAGAACAGAAACGAGTCTTTCTTTTTGATTTGTTTCGAGCAACGACAATATGACTACTGGAAGAAGTGAATTTTCTTCTAAGTAGGCGTATTCGAGATTATTGGGAAGGGGTTTGAGTTCCAAATCAGTGGGTTGTTCTTCTAGAGATGATTTGATTTTCATTTGATCTTTTTTAGTGATATCTTCAAATTTCTCTTCTTTCTCTTCTTCTAATTTTACTTCCATGAATTCCTCAAATTCTTTATCAGAATCTGTTTCACTGATCTTTTCTGAAGTAGTCATGAATGGTTTCGAATCGTCAAGTAATGCATCCAATTCTTCTTCAGTGACTTCATCAATTACATCGATCTTATAGCATGTGTCATCACTGGAATTTGGATATTTCAATGCTTTATCGATTAAGAATGTGATTCGATCTTCTCCTACTCCAAGATTGAGTTCTCTGCCTTTGACTTTGATCATGGCGTCAGCAGTATTTAAGAAAAGTCTTCCTAAGATTAAGGGTACTCGACTATCTTCCTCCATTTCTAAGATGACAAAATCCACAGGAAAAACAAATTTACCAACTTGAACAAGCATATTTTCAGCAACCCCAACAGGATAGTGGTATGTATGGTTGGCTAATCTTATACTCATCTTAGTAGGTTTCAATGTATTGATGGAAAGTTTAGAATACAATGAATAGGGCATCAAATTGATACTTGCACCTAGATCGGCTAAAGCATCACATGTGATGTTGTTTCCTAATGTACATGGTATAAGAAAACTTCTGGGATCTCCTAGTTTCGGTGGAATTTTGTTTTGAATGACAGCAGAGCATTCTTCATTGAGAACGGTAGCGGAAATTTATTCCAACTTGTTTCGATTATTAAGAAGTTCTTTCAAAAATTTCCCATAATTGGGCATTCCAGCTAGAACATCAACGAGGGGTACGTTAATTCTAACTTCTTTGATCATCTCTATAAACTTCTTATTTCGCTCCTCTCTTTTCTCTTTTCTTAGGGCTTGTGGATATGGTATTTTCGGTGTATAAGGTTTTATTGGTGGAACGGTATTTTCTTTGGTTGGTGTTTGGGTTGGTTTTTCTTTAGCTGCTTCTTCTTCAGCTTCTTCCTCCTCCTCATCTTGAATGATAGTATTATCGGTAGGAATGGGTGGTGGATCATATAAGAGACCACTTCGAGTGAATACAGCATTGATATGCTCATTTCTGGTTTGTGGTGGACGATAACTCTTATCGTTTGATCCACACGGTTTTGGATTGGATTGGGTGTTACTTGGTAATGTACCAGGAATTCGAGAAGAAAATTGATCAGAAGTCTACCAAATTTTTGTTCAAGATCCTGGATAGAAGCTTGATGATTTTTCTGACCTTGCTCAACTTTGGTTTTGAGATTGAAAAATTGAGTTTTTACAAACTCATTTGTAGCTCTTTGAGTAGTTACGAAATCTCGCATCATTTTTTCAAAATCATATTCTTCCTTTTTATCGGAATTTGGTGGGTTTGGGTTGTCTGTTCGGGGTTGAGAATCACGGTTGTTATCCCTTTGTTGGCGGTCTTGCCAATTTCTAGAACTTCTTCCGTAATAATTACCACGAAAACATCCTCCACGATATCCTCCTTGGACATAATTGGCTTCCCCTTCGTTGGGTCTATTCATAGGTTGGTCATCACACTCTGATGATGTGTGATTTCCTCCACAATTATTACAGCCATCTCGCATTTCTTTCATTTCTCCTTTTATATCTTTCTATTGCGAGTCGATTTTAGAAGTCAAGGCTTCTATTTTCTCCATGAGTTTCGAATTATCTGAACTTTCGGCAAAAGCAACGGTTTTCCGTAGGGGTTTGGTTTTGGAATCTTTTGACCAATCGAGTTTAAGGAGTACTCGATCTTCGAGAAGTTGATATGCCTCGTTAGGTGTTTTGTAAAGAAAAATTCCTCCGGCATCAAGGATTGCTTGGGATGCTTCATCAAAACCATGATAAAAGATTTGGATTATTGTTCCTCGTCCTAAATTATGACCATGACAACTTCGAAGCAAATCTTTCATGCGAAGCCAAGCTTCAACAAGAGATTCATTAGGATTTTGTGTAAAAGCACGGATTTCTCCCATTAGTCTATCATACATGGCAGGTGGAAAGAACCGGCTTACAAAAGCTTGCCTCATCGTCTCCCAATTATTGATAGTTCCTGGGGTTAATTCGTTATACCATACTTTGGCATATCCGGCGAGTGATGATGGAAAAAGTTTGAGCTTAATAGCATCGACATTGGTATTTCCATAACGAAACATGCCATAAATTTCAATGAATTCGGAAATGTGTTTATGCGGATCGGCCCGCGAACAGCCATCAAATTGACGGTCTTTGATCATAGAAAGATGGTGACCTTTAACAGTAAAGTTTTCACCAAGGTCGGTGACAACAATAGCAGCTCCAGGAGTAGGTGCTATGGTTCGATTGGCGGCCCACATGGGTTGATCGTCAGCCATGGGTATTGGTTTAAAAAGATCGGAAATCGGATGTTCTTCGGAAAGATTATCAAACCAATTAAGAATAGATGAAGATCTCTTCTTTCGAAACAAACTTTCGGGATTGGATAAAGGTGTACTAAGCTTTTCAGTAGTAGAACGAGTGTTCATACGACTACCAAGAGAATCGAGTCAATTACCTAAACAAAAGAACAAGAAAATAAAATTTTCGAAAACAGAGAGTTCAATCCGAATCGGTTGGATGTCAAACCGATCGGATGGATGCTACAGGTAAAATTAAAAAAAAAAACTGGGAAAACCTAGGAAACCGATCGGTTGGATGTTTATCCGATCGGTTGGATACTTCTGATAATTTATTTATTTTTTTTATTTTTTTATTTTTTTTAGAAAACGAACACGAAAAGAAACGGACTTTTAAAACTTAAAAGAAACACAATCAAAATCCCCGGCAACGGCGCCAAAAACTTGATGTGCGTTTTGTTAGTGCAAGTTTTAAATTTATAAGGGTGAATTACCAAATCTAGAAACAACACATACGAGCAAGTGTACTCGTCCGTTATAGCAAGATATGATGGTAAGTCGGGATCGTTCGCAGGGATTTGTGAGTGAATCAAAATATAAGTCTAAAAGTAAATATCTAATGTACGCAAATAAGATAATAAGCAAATTCAATAATTTAAAAACTACACTTGTTTAGACTAGTTTTCTGCTTAATGACACACATGATTGTGATAACTTTTGATAACATGTTGGTTGTGATAATTAGATGGTGGTCTAATCTATTGTTTCTACAAGTTAAACCTTCGTCAAGATTTTAGTTCATAAAAACAAGCTTTAGGTATAAACCAATAAATTCAAGATCCATCCAAGGTTCATAAGGTATGGTGAATATATCTTAAACACAAGAACAAACTCTTATTACAAATCAAATACTCTTAGGAAATGGTCATTACAAAAGGTAACCCATTCATAGACAAAAAGGTTACAATTGTTTATAAACATCTAAACTTTCGTCAAACTAAAGGTTTACAAACAATCTGATTTGATGTTATAAAAGCATTCTCATTACAATCATACTTCTTGTTTCTTTGTTTAGTCAAGAATAATAATGGTGAAAAACAATCATTCATAGACAAATGATTATAACTAGTTGAATAATAACAAATCTTTCGACCCTTGAAACTATTATCAATTAGTTAACCTTGGCTCAACAAATGTCACTATGAAACTTAAGGTACAATTGGTTCTTAGGATTGACTTGAAATTGAATTAAAACATGTTATCACAATCATAACTATCACTAAGCATAAAACATCATCAAAACAAGTGTAAAAAGACTACTAGCCACTCATAGCAAAGATGCAAATAAACTCATAATATTAAACATTAGAATTCATGGTTTTAAGTCTTACAATGCTTTGGAATTGATAACAAATGACAAGGTATTGATAACCTAAGTATTGGTGATGATTTCTTGAGATTTTTGGCCTCCAAATGTTGCTTCCTTGGTCCTCCAAAGTTCCTGGTTCTTTCTGCACGAATTTTCCTTCTTTGAGAGCTAGAGGATGATAATAATTGAGAGTAGTAATGAGAGTAAATGATCTCTTGAATTGTTTCTTCAATTGTGTACTCTTGGGGTCCTTTCAGGCTTGTCAAATACTCCTAGTAATGAATAGGGACATAAATGCTGGAGCTTGGACAACAAGACACTAAGAAGGGCCTAGAACAATGGGACAAAAGACCAAGATTCATGCACAAGAAGTTGGTATAAACAGGCAGAGATGTCCATCCGATCGGTTGCGGGTTGGCACCGATCGGATGGATGTGGTAATTGTGGCTATCCGATCGGTTGTACTCCAACCGATCGGATGGTAGGTTCTGGTTGCTTTGGACTTTGACTTTTCCTTGTGTAGTTCTTTATGCACTATCCAAACTTGATTAACTCTGAACTTGGAACTTTGAGATGACAAAACTTAAGTTCTCCTTATGAAATGCGTCATAGATTGGACTTTTGAACTTGGGAATCTTCGTGTAATCGCATATACTTCATTTTCTTCATTTTTTTCTCCATTTTTCCTACATTTGGCTACATATGCTACAAAAACATACTTTGATACGATTTAGTGGCAAAAGCATATAAAAACAACCAAATAACATACACAAAAACACTAATAACGCTTATAAAAACATGTTAACTTTGAGCGTTATCAATGGCCGTCATAGCCCTCTATTAGGTTGCTCCGACATTCTTTAGGTTGAGCCATACCCAAGGTTTTGTATTTAAAACATTTGGTGAAGTGAAAACTAGATATCTAGGGGAAATAGTCCAATTCCAACTAGAGAAGAGACATTGGACATTACACATTGGATAAAACTTTGCCTCTTATAATTTGAATTTCAAAATTCAAATTCAAAAACTAGTTGTTATAAGGATGAGTTGTAAAGATGTGATTGATGTAAATGTGTTAGAGATTGTGTAAGAAAGTCTGTGAAGGAATCTAGTTGTGAGAGAAGGAAGTGTGTATAGGTATGTATGTGTTGGGTCTGAAAAACCGACCCAATTATCTCTATAAAGTATTTAAACATAAAATAGCCTAATACACCTTCTGAAGGTCGGTGAGCATCGAGTCTCTGATCACGATCAAAGAGATTGGTACTTCATAACTATCAATGTGAACCTGATAATTATCAGAAGTGAGATACTCCCTGATATGTTATCAGAGAACATGTCTATTATTCAGAAAGTGATACTCACTGATAAAGAAATTAGTGAGTATTGTATAAAGCTCAAACATATGTATGGCTTCAGGGACGTCAAAGACCAACTGAAGAAAATATCTCACAAACTGATGCGGTGTTAGGGAGTGATTTACAAGGAGCTAAAAGCAATACTAGGGTCACTGATGAAGCGAAAAATGATCCGTTTTTAGGGGGTCATTTAAGCCCGGAATTGAATTTATTTGATCAAATATTGCCCTAAATCGTTCCTATTGTGATTTTAGGTACTTTTGGAGTGAATTCTGAAAAATGAAGCATTTTGGACGGTTTTGGAGCATCAAAGTGAAAAAAATGGCAAAGTCTTAATTTTCCTTGCTGGGAATAGTACCTGATGACGTTACAAGCTTCTTAATGACAACGTCAAGAAGAAAAACAAGCGGTGAAGTGGATAGAGTACATGAAGACCCAAAATGTTTTTACACTAGGGCATGACGACGTCACCATAGGCCGTCATGGTCCCTTTACACGTGACGGCCCAGAGGAATTTGCTCTTGACGGCGTCAAATCTGGATCTAGGCAATCCAATTTTATTATGGGCGGCGGGTTGACGGCGTTAGAATTCTCTTCTTGACGCCGTCACATTGGAAAATCTATATATAGTTTTGTAATTTTCATTCATTAAGAGAGGACAATTTTAGGGAAGACTTGGAAAAACCCTAGCACGATTTTATCAGTATTTTCAAGGGTTTTCACCCCTTGAAACCTTTCATGTTCAATTAAGATAAGTATCCTTTCAATTCATTCAATATGTCTATGTGTTGTTTGAATATATCTTACGCTTGTCTTGATTTTAACATGCTAGGCTAGATCTCTTGTGTGTTTGCTTAGATGTAGTGAAACCTAGATGTTGATTATGGGTTGATTGCTTGTTTATAGTAGTTACGGATGAATGATTTCGATGTTAGGCTTAAGAAAACTGGCAGACTTCCATAGTGTAACTTGCTTGAACATCTTAAGAAACATGAACCAATGCGTATTAGGTTTTTATGGTTGTATTTAATGCATGAGAGAATTCTAATGATCCCATGTTAGGAGCTTCTTGCAGGCTCGACATAGGAGTGAAGTAGGAGCTTATAGAGTTGGGGAAGTACGTACGCCACCCCACAATTGGTATTAAGGAATATAACCCGTCATCCACGCAATTGTAACAAACTATCAACCTGTAAAAGATATCTAGGGAGTAATGAAATCTAAGTAAACACAATTTTCCCATTTATTGTTCACACCACATTAGTATTTAGCTTTATTTACAGTTTTGTTATTTTATTTTGATTGCATCTTTAGTTATTGGGTTAGTTGACTAGCAACTAATTCCACCAACTCTTCCAAAACCCGAGATTTTAATTGCTTTTATAAAAATATAAAAATACAAAAAGAATCATCCTTCACCTCTAGACCTTGTTTTTAGGCTTTCTAATCCTAGCGACACTATTCCTGAGTTGAACGATCAATCCCCCGGTACTTGTCACTATACTATACTACAACGATCAGGTACACTGCCTGGTGGGGGTTGTAAGCTTCTCGAGATCCCTCGAGAGGTAAAGCCTGGTGCAATTCCCATGCATCAGTCACTAAGATCTAACAAATGTCTATATGGCTCTGAGGACTTGATCCTGGATTACAACTACAAGCTATGAATGCATGGGCGGAAAACTTCTTAGGAAGATAAGTTGAAGTACTTATTGATCTACGAGAAACAGGCATTGGAACTATAAGTTGTCAAATCGGGAAAGCCAAAAGTACGCTTCAGACTAGCCTACTAGGCATGTGCCTATCTATAGCATGTGGACAACTTACTATGCAACCCACATGCAACCCATGTTTCCCCTCCTATATAAACTCTCGGTTGTAAACAAGTTAAGTAGAGATTCATATAAAGAAAATAATACAAAGTGTTATGGTTAGAATCCTCTTCTCCTAGGAACAACAATGCAAAGCTTGTTGCCACTTGTTATTTGAGTTAGGAGAGAATCTGTCATCAACCCGGGGTAGTTTTTCGAAGGCTATCCCTTGTAAATCTTTGATTCATTTCTAATACGATTTATAAAGTTGAAAAGTACAAATGGTGTTATTAGCATGTCTGCATCATTTTCAAGCAAACCCAACCTCATCAATGTTGATGTTCATCAGTTTTCCTCACATGCTAAAATTGTTGTTCATATCCTTCATGGTTTGCATGTACGCGTGTGCGTAATCGGACCAACAGTATGTGTGTCATAGATGTGTCATAGAATGGGTTGGCAACGCAAATATTGGAGAGGAATGAGTAGAGAATGTATGTGTTGCAATTTGAAAATCAAATCCAAGCTAGTTATTGATTGTGAGAGGGAAGTGTTGTCACAACTCACCATTTCAGGTCATTTCAGGTCATTTCGGGAACTTTGGAAAAACACTATTCATAAATCACTATTCATCAAAACACTATTCATCGTTTTACTATTCATCATTTTCGAGGTCATTTTGATATTCTGAGAAACATTTGGGAAATTTACTATTCACTAAATACTATTCATTTCCGGAAAAATTTTCACTATTCACTTGCATTACTCATTTCATCGTAAATTTAGTTTACGGGTATTCAAATTCGCGTAACCGGATTGGTTTAGGTGCGAATTCATTTCATTA
This sequence comes from Artemisia argyi, assembly GCA_030686995.1. Classification (NCBI taxonomy): domain Eukaryota; kingdom Viridiplantae; phylum Streptophyta; class Magnoliopsida; order Asterales; family Asteraceae; genus Artemisia; species Artemisia argyi. The sequence goes on along the minus strand of CM060690.1, from coordinate 108,791,293 downwards.
GTGTTAAGAACACTGCATACAGACTGGAGATAGTCTGCATATCATCATAACAGCATTTTCATGTTATACCACTCTCAGGATTTTCAAATTTATATATTTGATACATTTAACGTTTTTACGTATAAGTATTTATAGTAAACGTTAACACCCGGTTTATACACGACGAATATATCTAAATATTCCCACAATGGTCCCGACATATTTTTATATCCATTTTAACATCATACAACTTATAACATTCAGTTACCCAGTATTTTGGAAATTTATTTTATTTATAACGTACGCGTATGAATATAACGACGGTTTTCGTGAAAACTAAACAATAATCACCCGATCACTCAGTAAATGTACCCAACATATTTTTAACATATTTTCAACATTATTATGACTTTATTTCATCCCGGTAAACTTCGTGAACATTTATTTCTAATAAAACCGGTACCCGATTGTAACTAAAAACACAAACTAGCACAAATTCATACAAGGTTTTCTAATTAAATCACAAGCACCCTACCTCCCCCCTTCACCCTTGAAAAACCGGCCATGAGACACCCCTTTTAACCTTGTGCATTGATTACCTTTATTTAACTAATAAACACTTATAAACATAACTTTACCAAATAACCAAAATCATAATCCATACTTTTAAGAAAGATCAAAAATTTGCTCATCTCTTCCTTTCCTCTTGCAAACCCACGACCCAAAATTCACACCAAGATCAAGTGATCATTTTTCATAAGTTAAAACACTAAACTTGTTCCTTTTACATGCCTAATCAAGAATCAAGCAACAAAAACACAAGAACATCAAGCATAATCATCATATAATCATCTCATTTTATCAAGTAAGTTTTCAACTTTATTTTTTCATGGATCATCTTATTTTTACATGTATTTCATGAGTATCATGCTAAAAATCATGTGCAACTAGCTATACCACCCTTTATTTTGTCTAAAATGAAACATACAAACCCTAACTTTTTATTTATGAATCCCCTTGCTATAATAACTTGGTTAGGAGTCCATGGCACCCTAAGAAGGTGTATGGTAGGATTAGATTAGCTATGTGGTGATTACAAGAGGTTTGGTGATGGTAGAAATTAGTTATAAACCTTGAAAACTTGATTTGGAACATATTTTAGACATGCTGTCCCATTTTGTGAAAATCTGGAAAATCAGTAAACACCAAGTGAACTTTGGCAAAATTTTTAGAAAATACTTTCAAAAACGAATCCGTAGGCGAAAGAACGGATTAAAAAGAGTTTATAACGAAGAAGTTATGATTTTTGTAAGGTTGTAGACGAAAAGTATTTTTCTGAAGATGTTTGCTGTTGGACGTTTTTCATTGAACAAAAAGAGACTTTAGACGTAACCCGGAGGAGCCGAGCTTTCCAAAATATATTACTATATACTAAGACGTAACCGTGGACATAAAGAACAAGTAAAACGGACAAGTAACGACAAAGATATTCACGTTTGAATATCGGCTAAAACCATTTTTAGTTGACAGCTTTTAATAAAAATGGCACCAAAACTACGAAGTACTTTTATAAGCTAGACATAATATTAAGTACCAAGCTTTATAACTAATGTAGTATTAGTTATTACAAGAATGTTTTCATCATTTCAAGGCGATATTACAAGGATTACAACCCGAGGATTTCAACGCTAACATGGAAACATACGATATATATATATATATATATAAGTATATATATATTACAACTAGCTTATTATATTTTCTAATAGCAATATTTTTCCAAATTCTTGGATTATATATTTTTGATAACACAAGTGTTTTCCAAAGACTAGAGTGGTATAGAAACATGAGCATGGACATTCATAACATCATTTGGTGATCTAAATGAGATCATTCATCATTCATTTTAGGTTGCGGCAACTAACCGTGCATTGTTGTTCACCTCATATTATCATCAGTATCATCAGTTGAGGTGAGTCATAGCCCCTACTCTTTTAATTGTTCTATCAACTCTTTGGGGGAGATACATGCTACTACTTGCTTACTTGTACGGATTCACATAACATTATACTTGATTACATTATACTTGATGTCATACATACGTGATTGTGTTATACTTAACTGTGTTATACTAAACTGTGATGGATACATACATACATACTTCCAATGGCCCCAGATTAAGTTTCTGGGCACAACCATGGAGACATACATACTTCCAATGGCCCCAGATTAAGTTTCTGGGCACAACCATGGAGACAAACATACTTAAGTGAGGTCTTCGGAGATGAAGTGTAGACTCACTACAAATTGCTTAACTGTTGTTATGAACTCACCAACCTTTGTGTTGACACTTTTAAGCATGTTTATCTCAGGTTAGAAAGGCGATAGCAGGTGTGTGGAGCTGAGAGTCTTAGGGCATGCTTTTGGGAGACTTTCACTTTTATCGTTTACCATTCGATACACTTTAAAAACTTATGTATTATTCTACTTTGGGATCTTTGTTTTGTAAGCTATGACTTTTATCTATTCGAATGGTAATTTTTCAAAAACGTCTCATTTAGAGTTCGTTTTCTATATCTTGTACTTTGTGCCCTGAAGTAGCATCCCAATGACACAGTCTTCCGCTGCGGTATTTTGGGGGTGTTACAAGTGTATTACAGAAGCTATCCTTATGACACATTGTAAGAATGTGTAATAGTATAAGTTGGTAATGGAGATGTAGTAGCTTTTTTGGAGAAGGTAGAGATGGAGAAGGCTTTATCCAAATTCAAATTTGAACTTTGAGAGTGTAACTGTGTGTAAGTTTGCCGAATATGAGTGTGTGTGTGGTGTTTTTCAAATTTGAATGATAAGCTTATGTAAGGAGGATGAAGAGTGTGGGTTGGCAAAAGGAATATTTAAGAGATTTTGTTTGGAATGAATGGGACACAAGTACAAAAGAGTGTAAAGGAATGTTTGTATGGGTGATTAAAATTATTTCAAAAGAGGATTAAAAACATTCAAAAGATGTTTATATAGCTAGCACTTGAAAGTAAATATTTAAGCTCGATAATCCTTGATTAACCTACAATTAAATTATCCAATAATCATCTTGATGCAAGTAAGAAGAGTGCTTTACATCAAGGTAAATAAACATATCATAAATGAGATAATTGTATTTACGCAAAGTTATCTCGACTCAAATGATCAATAAGGGAGTAAACCCATTACGCGATTAGAAGGAATGAACATAAGGATTATGGGCACATTAAATACTTTCCTTTGAAGTTTTAGCGGAAATTTAAACATTCTAGGTTTTTAGGAAAAACAATTTACCTTGGCTAGAGGTTTCGTTAAAAGCGTTTATGAGTTAGCATTTTGTAAAATCGAGAGGACTTTGTTTTTGGGCATCTCTCTAAGTCTAAATCTTAAAAGAAACTTCTTAAATATCATGTATGAACCTGAATTGAAAGATGCACCTTAGTCGGGTAAGAGGAAAGCCAACTTAAATAATCGAAATTACCGAAATTTACGAAACTAGCGCGCTGACCAGGTGTGGCTCACGTCAGGCAGCGCGCCAGGCCCAGTTTGGGTGGATTTTGTTTTTTGGCTATTATTTGTGATTTTAAGTGTCCTAAATATACATTTTTCATAATTAAAACATTATAAGGTCCCAGGTCATTATTGTACCAACAATACTGATTTTACACATATTGTATAATCTGTGGTCCAAGGTACTTTGTGATGTCATTTATAGTTTGTGTTTGGTTACGGGTGTCAATTTTATACGGCCGATTTCATACGTGAAACAAGCTACCTATTTGGTGAATAAGATGGTAGGGTAGCTGAGTGTGAAACTGGATTGTCTTATATTTGTGGTCACAAGCATTTTTTTCTCTAATGTTGTTTAGAGTCGGTTGTTCGGTTCTAAGTTATAGCTTTTTATATTGTGTATAGGTTGTGGCCATGAATATGGTTTAATGCGTGCTATAGATTGTTTAATTTGAATACAATGATATTTGAGGTTTTGCTTTTTTGGGGCTGTGTAAAGTGGTATGATAATTGGATACGATGTTGGCTTAACTCAATACCCAGTGTTACCGCAATGAGAATGATAAAGGATGTGTGAATTTTTTTTTGTATGTTTTCTATGCGGCTGTCATTTGTATGTCGTTGTGTTGGGCAATATCAGTTGTTCCTTGGTGTTATGAGGTCCGCGTAATAGTGGGTTATGCACAATGTGTTTTATTTGACTGTGGCCAGATGTGTGTGTGTTCTTATGTTTATTCTTATAGGTTTAGAGTTTCAGAGGTTTTCGATTCTCTTTGGAGTTCCATGTTTTATTAAGGATCATTTCTTACGTCTGAATTTATGTTTTCAGTTTACTGTTGATTTTGCTGTCATGAAATTTCGACGGATGTTGCAGCCACATGTGTTCACAATATAGTGCAGTTGCAGCACCAGTGCGGTTTCTTTTTCTTAAAATGGGAAAATTGTATCGGAAAAATAAGTTCACGGAGTTTGTGATTAATACAGTATCTAGAGTGGGCATGAATATTTGTCACCTGATTATTGATAGGTTGGTTTCTTTTGTTTTTAGGGTATCCAAGAATGGCAACTTTTCACGCTAACGTTGAGGTGGGGAGAGTGGAAGAAATCGATGTAAAGGTTTTTGTATGATACATGCAGGAGGTTTTCTGTTATGTTATTGGCGCGCATTGATCGACCATCTCTAGAAGCCAAGGGAACAAGTTGGTTGTTTGATGATCCGTTTAGCAACCAAATGTGGAGTGGGGAATGGAAAGCCATATATGTATACCAACATTCTACATCAACAATGTGGAGAGATTCCAGCCCATTGGTTGTTGTTGTAAGTTGTTATGGCTGTTGTTATTACTCTATTATGTTATGTAAAAGATGTCATTTTTTTAACCATTTGTTATTACTCTTTGGCATTGTTTATAAGTTACAAGGTTTGACGCTAACTTATTGTTAGTTTCATATTTATGTTATCGCTAATACTTTTGACCGCATATACTTCATGCTATCACCAATACTTTACTTGGTTTTGACTACGATATTGTGTGTTTTGCAGTGACGATGGATAGTTGGAGAATAAAGGGTGATAAATGCAATCAAGAATTTGAAAGATCAGAGTCTAATCATCATAATAGAAAATTACCTGCTGGTATGATTTTTAACCTTTGTTAATATTTTGATAATTACTTTATGTCCGTTATATAATATATTAATAAATTTTAAACAGTTAAAAAGACTATTAAGCAGCTTGAAGAGATTCTTGGTAACTATGAATAGTAGAAAGCATAAATGCAATATCGTAAGAAAGAAAGTAAGAGCATACGTTGCTGTGAATGATACTGAGAAAATGAAGCTTGGTAGTGTGAAAAAAATAAAGGATATTTGAATGGAAATATCATACGTAGCTGTAAATGATAATGAAAAAATGAAGCTTGACGGTGTGAAGAAAATAAGTGATACTTGAATGGAAAGATTGTAACTGCCGATGAACTGCAGATGTTCCTTCTTTGCGGTTATTGAGAAGATAATGTTGTGTTGGACTCGTCGAGCTAGAAAGGTATGATACGTTGGTGGGACCATTTAATATGTCAGTTGTGCTTGCTATTAGTGCAAATAGCGGGTATGAGTGACATGTTGAGTGGTTTGACTAACGTGTCATACTTCTCTAGCTCGACTATCTTTTTGATGTTACCATTGAAAAAAAAAGTTCTTGTGCTGTATTTATATGTAATGGAGGTCTACTTTTATTTGTTATCGTGCGAAATCAAATTTTAAAAATTTGTATTGTGTTTTTATGTAATGAATGTCTACTTATATTTGTAATTAAGTGAAATCGAACTTTAAATATGTTGTTTTATAGTATTTGGTTGATCACATCTTAATTTGAAGAAAAAATGTTACAAATATCTCGCAGCAATGCACGAGTTAAAATCCTTTAGACGTTAACCATGCAACAAATGACAGTAAGAACGGCCAAAAGAAGTAAGTCACTTGCAAGTCCATGAAGAATGAAAATGAGTATGAGTTAACTGAGGGAATGACAAGTTACTTTTGTCAATGAACCATTTAAGTATTTCAAATTTTTAACTGTTAAATATTTAGAGTTACATTATATGGGCCGGATAATTTTACTTTTCACAGTTATTACGTGAAACATTTTAAGCGTATTGCGGTGAAAATGAGCTAAATAGACAACATGCAAGAGTTGAAGCGCGACTCGTTTATATTTACATAGTTTAACCAATACCTTGGGCTCGTTTCAAGCCTTATATTATGCTTTTAGCTCTAGCACGACTCGTCACATATTTTTTAGGATCGAGCTTGGCTCGGGCTCAGTTCGTGTTTATTACGTCAAGCTCTTAAGGGTATGTTTGGCACAAAACTTTTTGGAGCTTTTTTGGGCAATGAGCGGTGAACAATGAGCTTTTTGATTTTTAGTGTTTGTTTGGCATGAGAGCTGTGGGCTTTGCTATTTTTTAGGAAAGCTCATTTTCCCAATGCTTCTTTATGAAGCTGTGAGCTTTTTTGGCTACTGCTCACAGCTCACTGCCACTGCTCACTGCTACTGCTCACAGCTACTTTTGCCAAACGTAGCCTAAGTCTATGATCGGTATATATAATTACATAAAACAATACATGAGTATACGTGAACGAAGTGTATACATATATAAAGCATACATTTGTAATGTTTGTTTAGGCTCGCAAACCTAGTCGGGCTTTGAGTATATATGAGGCTCGGGCTCGAGCTCAAGGTCGTTTATTATATGAGCCCCAGAAAAGGTTCGACCTCGACTCATTTAAAGCTTCTACTGAGCCGATCCCGAGCAACTTTTGACATAGACCAATCATGGACCTTGTGTAAACTACTATAAATTACATCAAATGATCCTTGTTGCAATCCTTGAAGAAGTCGATAAAACCAAACATGTCCACATAGCTAAGCCACCGACATGCAGCAGGATGCCATTGTTGATTCCCACTAAGAATGTGTATTTCATGGACTTCAACAAACCCTTGAAAAAGAATCCATCATGGCGTAATTTGAATGACGGGCACCCATGAACCACACAATGAAAAGCCGTATTTTTCGTTACCTGGCCCTTGAGCACTTATGGCACATTTTAGAAAAACCAAAACTTTAAACAAGAGACAAACTAAATTATTGTTTTTATTATACGTCTATATAAGTATATATACTTTGCCAAGTAATATAATAGAATTATGGAGAATTCTATAATCCAACATGATATCACCCACAGGGTTTTCAATGCATAACATGATATTATGAGCGGGTCTAATCTCGAGACCTAATCGGTCACTATAAGTTGTTGCCTCTATGACACCTAGTCGAATCCTAACCGCTACAAATTATCTCTTCTATAATAAAAAATGCAATTTTCGGTTAAAACCCTTACCCCCATACTGTTTTGGCTGCACTTTTTAACCGTTTGGTATTAACTGACGCGGCCAACGCCATTTTATTCGTTTTTCAAAATTGCACAAAACCACCTTGAATCACCTCCGTTGGCCGTCGGATGCGCCGTCACGCTGCCCTAAAAAATTGTCTAAGGTTTACTTATATTTTTGTTTCTTTGCTTTTGCTTTTGTTGATGTTGCATGGTGAAAATTAATCTCCGGTTGTTGTCGGATCTATTTATCAACATATATGTTATTTGCTTTGCTTGAAGAATTGTTTCCGCTCCCTACTGGATTTTTTTTATCAAAATTTATGCTTTTATTGCGATAATTTTTGTTAGTTCACTACTTCAGCCCGAGCTTTCACGATTTCGCTGCTTGGGCTACAGAAAAATATTAGAGTATAGGAAGAAAATTCAATTTACCAAAGGACAAATCCCCACCATCCATCTAGTTTGATCTAATGGTGGGGGATTAACGTAAGATTTAATATGGAAACCTAAGTCAATGTTTTTTTCTCCCAATTTTATTTTTTTTTTATTTATTTATTATTTTTTTTTTTTTTGTAATTCTATTATTTTACATTTTTATTGTTTTTTTTTTGTCTTTCTTAAAAATTCACGTTTTTTTTTTCAAATTCATTTTTTTTAACAATTAACGTTTTTGTCCTTCCGATTTCATACGTTTCCGTCTGTTTTTAAATGTTTTCGTCCGTTTTTTACGCTTTTATCTACTTTCAAACGTTTTCATCCGTTTTTACACATTTTCAAACATTTTTGTTCGTTATTATATGTTTCGTCCGTTTTCATACGTTTTGTCCGTTTATAAACGTTTTCGTTTGTTTTCAGATGTTTTTGTCCTTTTTCATACGTTTTCATCTGTTTCAAACATTTTCGTCCGTTTTTTACGTTTTCGTCTCTTTTCAAACGTTTTCGTCTGTTTTCATCCGTTTTTATACGTTTTCATCTGTTTTCGTTCGTTTATATACGTTTTCGTCCATTTTTATACGTTTTCGTCATTTTTCAGACGTTTTTGTCCGTTTACATACGCTTTCGTCCACTTTTTGACGTTTTTGTCGGCTTTCATACATTTTCGTCCGTTTTTATACGTTTTCGTCCGTTTTCATACGTTTTCCTACGTTTTTGCCCGTCTACGTCCGTTTTCATACGTTTTCACCTGTTTTCTTATGTTTTTGTTCGTTTTCATACGTTTTCACTCGTTTTAATACGTTTTCGTCCATTTTCATCCGTTTTAATATATTTTTCATACGTTTTCGTCCGTTTTTGGACGTATTTTTACGTTTTCATACACTTTCGTTCGTTTTCGTACGTTTTCGCCAATTTTCGCCCATTTTCATATGTTTTCGTCCGATTTCGTTCGTTTTCGTACGTTTTTGTCCGTTTTCATCTGTTTCCTTTATTTTCATATGTTTTTATCCGTTTTCATACATGCTTTTACGCTTTCATACGTTTTTGTCCGTTTTCATATATATTCGTCTATTTTCTCACGTTTTCGTCTGTTTTCTTACGTTTCTGAATATTACAAGTGATATTTATAATATCACTTGTGATTTTCTGAATATCACTTGTGATTTTCTTATGTTTTCATCCATGTTTTCCATACGTTTTTGAATATCACAATTGATATTCGGAGCAATGTTGCAAAAATCGTGAATCGGTCCCGAGGCGGTCGGGGGCCGAGTTGCAATTTTTGGCCGATTAATCGGCCGATTTTCTTGACTCGGCCGATTAATCGGCCGATTACCTTGTAATTTCCTACAAGTTCCAGGGCCGAGGCCAATTAATCACCGATTAATCGGCCGCCTCAGCCGATTTTTGCAACACTGATTCAGAGTATCACTTGTGATTTTCTGAATATCACTTGTAATATTCTGAATATCACTTGTGATTTTCTGAATATTTATCACTTGTGGTTTTTTGAATATCACTTGTGATTTTCATGTTACAAAACATTAGTTGAACTTGCGATATTTAGAAAATCACTTGTGATTGATATTCTGAATATCACATAATATCACTTATGATATTCAGAATATCATTTGTGGTACTCAGAATATCACTTGTGATATTCAGAAAATCAAAGAATATCACATGTGATATTCAAAAAATCACTTTTGATATTCAGAATATCATGGAATATCGCTTGTGATATTATGAATATCACAGAATATCTCTTATGATATTCAAAAACGTATGACAATGAATGAAAATGGATTAAAACGTATGAAAGCTTAAAAACACATATGAAAAAGGACAAAAATGTATGAAAAATGGACGAAAATGAAAGAAATCGAATGAAAACAGATGAAACATATGAAAACGAACGAAAAAAATAAGAAAACGTAAGAAAACGTATGAAAACGGACGAAAGCATAAGAAAACGAATGAAAACGCAAGAAAATGGACGGATATGTATGAAAGCGGACAAAAACGTATGAAAGCGTAAAAGCACGTCTGAAAACGGACGAAATCGTATAAAAAAAGGACGAAAACGAAAGAGAATGGATGAAAACGTATTAAAACGAACGAAAATGGACGAAAATGTATAAAAACGTAAGAAAACGGACGAATATCACTTGTGATTTTTTTATATTTTCATCCATTTTCTTACGTTCTCCATACGGTTTTTAATATCACAATTATTCAGAGTATCACTTGTGATTTTCTGAATATCACTTGTGATATTCTGAATATTACTTGTGATTTCTTGAATATCTATCACTTGTGGTTTTCTGAATATCAATTGTGATTTTCATGTTACAAAACATTAGTTGAAAATCTCTTATGATATTCAGAAAATCACTTGTGATATTCGTGGTACTCAAAATATCACTTGTGATATTCAGATAATCAAAGAATATCACTTGTGATATTATGAATATCACAGAATATCTCTTACGATATTCAGAAACGTATGAAAAATGTCTGAAAACGGCCAAAAGCATTTAAAAATGGACGAAAATGAATGAAAACGGACGAAAACGTATGAAAGAGTAAAAACACATATGAAAAGGGACGAAAATGTATGAAAAATGGACGAGAATGAAAGAAAACGGATGAAAACGAACGAAAATGCTAAAAACGGACGAAAACGTATGAAACGGACAAAAGTGTAAGAAAACGGATGAAAACGGAAGAAAACGGACGAATATGTATGAAAACGGACAAAAATGTATGAAAGCGTAAAAGCACGTCTGAAAACGTATGAAAAATGGACGAAAACAAAAGGAAATAGATGAACACATTAAAACGAACGAAAACGTAAGAAAACAAACGAGAACGGGCGAAAACGTAATAAAACGGATGAAAACGTATGAAAACAGACAAAAACGTATGAAAACGGATGAAAACGGGCGTAAACGTATGAAAAGGGGCAAAAACATAAGAAAAAGGAAGAAAACAGACAAAAACGTATGAAAACGGGCAAATACGTAAATAAACAGGCGAAAACGTATAAAAGCGGATAAAAAAGGGGAAAAGGTGAATTAGAAAAAAAAAAGAAAAAAAAAAGGAAAATACGTGAAAATAAAGTAATTAAAAAAAAGAAAAAAAAAGTTAAATAGAAAAAAATAGAAAATAAAAAAGAAAAGAAACGATAAAAGAGAATAATGAGAAAAACAAAAAGACAAAGAGAAAAAAATGACTTATGTTTACATATTAAATCTTAAGTTAATCCACAACTATTAGATCAAACTAGATGAATGGTGAGGATTTGTCCCTTAATATGCACCAAAATAAGGATATGCAAAATAATGTGACTCCTCTAGAGTATATATATGATCAAATATTGATTATGGGTGTAGTTCATTAAGGTTTGCTTATGCGTATGTAATTTATATATATTTTACATTGTAATACAATAGAATCAGAGAGAATTCTATAATACAACATGGTATCCTACGGGGCTATTCGACAATTTCCGAAATGAATTTGACAACCATATCCAGACAAGAGCAATCAGTGACAAATACGTCTTTGGGCCATGTTTGAGTCTAATGAATTTGATAACCATATCCAAACAAGAGCAATCAGTGACAAATATGTCTTTGGGCCATGTTTGAGTCTGACCTTTACACAAAGCTTTGCTGTGGTGACTTTGGCCTTTTTTAGTACTACAAAAATTATTTCTAGTTCCATATACCTAAGATTCATGATACTTTAAGGGTTCGTTTGGTTTGTAGATAAGTTTAGGTTTAGAATTTGGATTTTGAATTTGTATTTAGATTTGATGTAAAAAAGAGAAAATCTTTTATATAATAAATGAATGTACATCATTTCGGAGTGTTATTCCAAAACCCTTCTCATTGGAAAAAAATTAGATCAATAGAAGAGCTTGGTTTTGACATGTAGGTGAAATCAAACAATATAATTGGCCAATAAAAAGTCAAAATTGAATTGATTTTGGTCAAACTTTAAAAAATTTGATGGAGAATTTGATTGAGGAAAAAAACACATAAAAATATTGGTGTCAAATTTATGAAAATAAAAACTTAACAAAAAAGTAGGTAATTAATATAACATTAGTGGTTGAATTTTAAATAAATTACATAGAACTAAGTGTAAAATTACAAGTTTCCAAATTTTTTAATAACTTTAGAAAAAAAAAAAACAAATAACCCCTTACAATTTATACCTCATATACTTTATAATATGAACTTTGTTTAAAATTATATGAGTATTAGTATTATTTTCAGTCTTTCATCTATTAAAATTACAAAGTAAATATATGAGTTAGTTTTAATATACGTTAAATATTTTTTTAAAACTAATATTAATTTTAGACTTTCATCTATTAAAATATTCTTTTTACTATATACATTACATAAAGACTCATGTTAATTTTTTTTTTAGAGTTTAATTTATGGGTACACGGGCTTGAATATTGAATATGGCTAAACTGTTGTTAACGGGAATATGAATATCAAATGTAAGCACGGATTACTGTGATATGAAAATAAATAGACGCTATTGTACTTATAACAATGACTCATAAAATTCTTATTTAAAGTTTATATATGGATATCCAAAAAAACATTTTTAAAAACTTTACGGGGCATATTTTAACTTCATCAACGCTAATTATATGCTACTAAACTCGCATATTTTGTACAACATGATATGAATTATTAAAATTAAACAACAATATCAACCTCAACCTCAACCTCAACCTCAATATCTATGTCAGTTAAACAAGTTACATCTTTCAACCAATAAATTTATTTACAAAATATCACGGAGTATTTTAATAGATATTAATACATAATAAAAAATCTTGAACATGTATTAGTTGTACATATATCATAATTTTTATGGGTAAATTCTTATATGTCCATATATTAAACTAAAATTTTAAAATAAATTTGATTTATGTGTAAACACCGTGCGTGCACGGGACTTATTGCTAGTATAATAATATATTATTAGAGCATCTATTATGGTGCTTTGTGAAAAGGTTTATAAAAGTTTAAAGAGGTCTAAAAATATATAAACCATTGTGGATCTATATTTCAATCATATGTGACATGAATAGGTCTAGGATTTTGAAGAGGTCTAAAATTTAAGTCTCTTGAAGTGTTGAGTGTGTTTTGTGATATAAGAAAGGTTCATGAATAAGTTTATCCATAGTGCAAATAGGTTTATGATATATATATTTGATCATGTAAAAAAGAAATAAATTTGATTATGTAAAAAGAAAAAAAATGTTAGTTAATGGTAAAGATGAGACTCATTATATATATATATATATATATATATATATATATATATATATATATATATATATATATATATATATATATATATATATATATATATATATATATATATATTATACAAGCCTAATTGCCTTGGTTTGAGATCTATCACTTTTTGATTCATCATTCCTAAGGGTGGTGGCAATCATGCCTCCCAAAAAATCTCATACCTCCCAACCCACCAATAATATCATTCCACCTCATTCATACTTTTTTCATAACTCTCAACCCTTTTTAGTGGCAACCATACTTTTTTCATACATCCCAACCCACCAACTTATTTTATTTTTTATTTTTTATTTTCATAAATTATATTAAACAATTTAATAAAAACATAAATATTTCATTAATAAATTAAAAGAACTTACATAATACTTGAAAAAAAATCGATAGGTCATCCATATTTCTCCGCGTATTGATGTTTCTTGGCAAGAGTGATTTGTCACCTAGTCGGATTGGTTATGTGATCGTGAGGTTCATTATAGAACCTCATTGCCCGAATCATAGCCTTTTCTTCAGCATTAGCGAGTTGTGTAGCCATCAACTTTGAGGTCAATTCATCCTTTGTATGTTTTCTTTCTAACGCCTCCTCCATCATTTGTGTTTTCTTTGTCATGTAGCTCTCGAAGTTCTCAACAACACTATTCTTTGTCGACGCCTCACTAATGGTCTTTTTCCATTTTCTTTTACGAGTAGGAGTTGTGTCGTCATTTAGATCGGGAATAACAGTTTTGACATTGTCATTGCTTCTCGACTCATAGTAGGTAGATTCCGAAGATTTTCTTCGTTTGTCGGAATGAGATGCCGAAGATGCTTGAACAAAACATGGTTGTTTCAACCATTTGTCTTCTCCCTTAACAACCTTCCACGCTTCAACATGAGTAAACGACTTGCCCTTATTTTTCTTATCATAATCGGACATGGCATTAGTCATGACGTTAACATCGTCACACCCACTCTCACGAATACGAGTCTACAATTATAAAAGTAAGAATATAAAATTAACACAAGTATATAAAATTAAGACAAGTATACAAAATTAACACAAGTATATATAGTTAAAAAATTACTTGTTGGATGTATAGCCCGTTAAAGACACCCATTGTGGCATTCATATTTTGCCACTTTGTGTTCAATCCATGACGAGTTCGCGGAGTATCTCCCACGGTATTCTTGAAATGTTCCAAAATTCTCTCCCAAAACTTCTCTCGACCTTGTTCAATCTTGACTTTTTTACATGTCGAGATATGAATCCACGCTTTAGCCAAAGCAACCTCTTCGGCCGATGTCCAAGGTTTTTATCCGCTTTAGTCTTTGTTTTCCCTTTAACGACTTGAACATCTTCATCTATTATAAAATTATAACGTTTAAAATTAGAACGTATAAAATTATATCATATAAAGTAATAACGTATAAAATTAGAACGTATAAAATTATAACAAATAAAATAATAACGTAACAAATTAAAAATTAATACCCAATTGAGTTTCGCGTTGAGTTTCGGGAAAAAACTCAACATCATCATCATCATCGTCACTATATAGAGGTAGTTCGCGTTCAACACTTGGTTCACGACGCGAAGTACCTTGTTCACGGTAGTGAAGAAACGGGTCGAACTCACTTGTCATTACTACATTATATTGGCTTGGATTCATCAGTGGTGGAGGTTGGGTATAATATTGTTGATGCGAGTATTGTGGATTAATCGGTGATGGAGGTTGGGGATAGTAGGCCGATTGAGAATATTGTTGATTCATCGGTGGTGGTGGTGGAACTTGCGGACGAAAGCCCCGACCCCAACCACGACATCTTGTTGAAGCACCTTTTGATTTTCTTGGATCCATGCTATAATTTTTGTAAGTAAAATTGAATTGGAAGTATATTTGAATTGGTAGTATATAAAAATTGTAATGCTAAAGTAGTATATATAGGATTTTGTTTTCCTAGTGCCCAACGGTCCAAATATTGCTCCCAACGGTCACAAATTGCAACGGTCTTCTCCATACCTCTGAGGCATGAATTGCCGCTGAAGCATGCCGTTAGTCCATACCTTCGAGGTGACGGCGGTGTACCCCAGCGGTATGCCCAAGCCGCTGCCCCATAAAATCACCATTGCCACTACCCTAATTTATATAGGCCCACAATGACAACCAATCTCATCAACAGCACCTAATAAGTGTTTTAAAAACTCTTTTGTTTAATAAACTTGCTAAATATCTTACCATAACACAACTATTAAAAACAAGCACCGCCGTTCAAAATATTTAAAAACAAGGACCATAACTGTTATTTACCAGAAAAATATAGCACAAAACAAGATGAACCATAGTCATTACATGTTGTGATTATTTTAGCAAAATCGACATCGGAAAAATTTCTCGGCATGAACATATGTTAACATGCCAAAAAGGCAAAAACTGTATCCATGTTACTCTTTACAGATAACCCAAAAAAATAACTTTACTGAGCATTCCGTTCAATCTTTCAAATCTGCGATCATGTAAACAATACAAACTATCATCAATAATTCACTAAAAAAAGAGGTTTTTATCTGTTACATTTGAAAATGAGCATAAAACTAACCTTGTATTTTGAAATCTGTTGGCAATTTTCTTTCGTGATTTGACTGGTATGACAAAAATATTAAAAACCTCATGTTCTTTTGCTTCTTGCTTCTGCTTTCCAGTTCCTGCCACCTTGGGTACTCGAGTGTTCTCCAGTCTCCTCCGGGACCTTCAATTGATTTTCAGAAGCAATTTGTTGTTTTAATAAATGTGCTCTTCTGGCGTCCCTTTTCCAGTTTCTTTGACTATAGACACGGCTTACAAAGTCCACAGGAGTATTATTCACTTGGGTTTCATTAATTTGGATTTCACTGACTTGTAGTTGAACCGGTTGATTGATCATGTACCCTCTATCCATATCAGCTTGTTGACGCTTTCTGGCTCTATATCTACGTTGTCTTTCTCGGTTTTTTATACGGCGAGCAATTACTTCTGGGTCATTTTCGTCAAAAGGGATCATTTGTAAATTATTCATGTTTGACATATCAATAACATTATGACCATTTTCCATTTCAAGTGGAGGTTGGAACATCTACAAAAAAAAGTTAACTTGATAAGAATATACTGTCTTCAGATTCTATAGCTTTAATCTCGAACGTCATATTGCAGAAAAAGGTAATAATTGGTAAGGAAATGTTGTCTTCAGATTCTTTAACTTTAATCTCGAACGTAGTATTAATATGTTATGAGGAACAACAGACTTCTCCATCTTAGAGTACAATAAAACATTGTTCTAACTTTTCGGGTAAAAATATACCACATTTTAGAAGTAACCTAATTACTGATTATGAAAAATACAGATTTGACTTAAACAGTCAATGGATTGAACCTATAAAGATTAGAACGCTGTGCCTCTAATTAACGCTGTGTCATCAAATGGGCTTTAAATTATCTAAATCTAATCATCAGATCAAGTAATCAGATAGAAAAATTGAGTCACTTTTGCTGGAAATGGGGTTTCTTCAGACCTTTTAAAGTCAAACATACTACATTTGACCCTAAAACTCGATTAGTTTCTAATGGTTTGTAGATAAACGATGACCGAATTAAACCTCGATCAAAGTGAATAACATGGGATGATTGAGTTTCTGAATCCAAAATTAGTATTTCTGTAATTAGGCATTCTTAATTCTTTTCTCAAACGTGCTTTGGTCAACAGAAAGAAATATCTTCTATTATATCACTAACTAGCTTCGAATATCAAAACACTCAAGCAGACTCCTTTTAACATCAAAACCAAAATAGAAAATATATACCTTTTGAACATAATTTGACAAATCCAAAGAAAAGTGGAGGTAAAACTAATAGAAAGAACGAGGAGCTAATTATTTAAAAAGTATTTTTATAATCATGTTATACCGTATGATTTTCTAAAAGGTTATTCCATATATATATCTTGTCTATATGTTATTTACCCATACGTGTGAAGAGGTTATTCATTATTGATTGAAAAGTTATTTACAGCTGCATGGAGAAAGTTATTGTTGTTTGTTATTAGTCAAGTCAAATAACCAAGTCCTGCTTCTTGTGATTAGTATAAGTTTATGTATGCTTAACACCCGTATTATGAGATAAATGTTAGATTTTTACGCGTCACATAGGTTGTTCCAGAAAAAAGTTTTACCAAATATGAGATTTGGTTCCAGGATTTACTATTCTTAGATATCAATACTATATTTCGAAATTTAACTAGTATGCATGCTAGTAATCGGTGTATCTTCAACTAAATATCCAGATTATACCACCTTAGTTGGTGGCTAAGCTATATCCGTATGCACTGGCGCTTAGTAGCTACATTTAAGTGCATTGAACTTTTTATGCCACATGGCTATGTTAGATGATATCAATACTACATCATATAAAGGTAAGTAAACTAGTGGATAGGAAGCGTTGGGCAACAATACACATCGGGTTCAAGTCAACACTTTTGTGATTTTGTTTGCATGTCCAAACCAGATGGGTCAGGTTGGGACGACCCAACAGTCTGTTGCTCTTTGTATTTTCAAAATATTCATAAAATATATATGATTTAAACAATACACTATAAGAATCTAGGATATTGTAAGCATTTGAATACACATTAGTCAACCTTTGACAAGTTTTACCCGCTTGACCCATTTGACTGTTTCATTCACAACTAATTCCTACATTTGACCCATTTACCTGTTACCAATATAACATAACAAGAGCTGACCCGTTTCCATATAAACTGTCACCACTCTACACCTGTGAGTTATCAAATCCCAATAAGTTACCTAGTAGCAAAGACATAATTAACTAATCACAAATTATGGATATGGTTAGATCCAAAATCAATATCTTCTGAAACTTTGATTCTTTTTTACAGATTTACATAATGTGACACAATTTCTTAGAAATATAGCTCGTCAGGCAAAATTAGCCATCCGCTATTGATTTTTTGTTACTGTGGACATCCCTCAACATATGCAACTCCTAACCATGGGAGGAAATTATCTTATGCTTCAAAAAGCATTGAAGGAATCTATAGTAAAGTAAAGGGCAACCACCACCAAAGTGGATCTAGTAGTAAGGCACCTGATATCCTCACAAGAGGTCTAGGGTTCAAACCTCACTACGTACCAATTTGGGGGTAGCCAGCGAAAGGGTCAAAAAAAGGTCACCAAAATACCTCGGTTAGGCCCGCGTACATCTGAGTCAAAAACTCGCCCTCCCCGGGTAACCTCAACCGGGAGAACCTCATATGTTTACCCGTTTATAGTAAAGGTAAAGGGCATGAATGTAAACCAAGTCTTGTGAGCTACACCAGAGTGGAAATCAACATATAAACTGAAAAGGGAGCACATATAGACGTACAGTCCCTCATTGCACTTTCATGTCGTCAAATTACACTTTTCAGCTTCATTTACTCCTGCCCTCGCCCACATTTAAGGTCTAAACAAGTTCTACCCTCGAAAAAAAACAATTAAAGTAAACTTCAGTCCCAAGTTGGCAAACATTTTTTTTTTTTTTTTTTTTTTTTTTTTTTTTTTTTTTTTTTTTTTTGGTAACCATGATTTCCGACCTTTTGGCCGACTGATCCATGAGGTTTGAACCCACCACCATACAGACTCAAACCATGTAAAGCTCTCCCTTTTCAGGAGGTTGGCATGTCCACTTAAGGTTGTTTGCACCTAGCAAGAATTGAACTTGAGACCTCACACATTTTAGAGTAATAGTCACAAGCCCTTTTGCCACTAGGCCACCCTTAAGTGGTTAAGTTTGCAAATATTTCTTAAACCATTTGATAAATTTCCTGTTTGATTAAAAGGTTCTGTTTCTAAATGTCATAGAGACTGAATGGAACAGCTATACGGGAAATTTGACCAACAAAAGAGGGCAACACCAACACTATCCATTTCTAATCATTCATACAAGGCATCCTTAGGAAGTGTTTGAATGTGTGTTTCCAAACTGATTATTGTAACTTGAACCATATGATGTCACTTAGATTAGTACCTCAGTTTATACATTATATCTGAGCAAACCAGATAAGCATTAACTTCATACATCCTTCGCAAACGCTCAAAAACTCAACTGATTGTTACAACTTCTCTTTACAACACAACCAAACACCCTTTTATTTTCATACACAGTTAAACTCCTTACATAATAAGGGAAGTACAATGCGGATCACAATAAATTCAAAATAGAGTTTGGCCACAGATCAAAATATGGATTCTAGTTATAGGAGGTATGGATAACTAACTATGATAAATATAGAACATCCTAAGAATCCAATCATTTCAACACATAAAATGAAAAATCTTAAATAACCAACATAACTAGAAGGAATCATTAACTAAAAATACTTCAAAAATATACTACCATATATGTGACACCAGTGGCGAAGCCTTGATATAAAGTGGACAGGGTGCAGAAAATTTTACAAACTATAGCAAAAGAAAGTACGATTTCATTAATGAACTAACTTGGCAAGCACTAGAAACACAATTGCTTTTGTACCGGGTGAATGAAAGAAAATTTGGGACATTTTACAAAAATGGGTGTGTTTAGTTGATGGAAAGTTTTCTTAATTTTCTTTCTCTAGTTTCTTGAGAACGGAGTAACTCTTATTTCTCCAGGGAACCTTTTAAAAACCGAGAACTCTAAATTCAAGTTCTCTAAATCATAGTTATAATAGCAGAAAAACTGTGTTTCTTAGAAAACATTGCTTGGAAACATCTAATTTTCCAACAACTAAACACACAATAACACTCCCAAACAAAACTTCATCCATCCCATGACACAGTTAACCCCCTAGTTCTGCCACCGTTTGACAAGAGACATACATCTTTCCCATTTGCATATGTATTATTTTTAGATACTCAAATTATTTACGCACATAAACCATCTACTATCTCACGTAATACCTAAGACACATCTCAATCCAAACTTAAGGCTTGGCGGAATAAAGCACCCAACCGATTGGGTTGTGAGAGTTGCATTGGGTTGTCCTTGTTGTGGGGTTGTGGATTGCAGTGGGTCGAGGAGCATGTGGGTTGAGGAGGCAACCGATTGGGACAATCGGTCACAAGCACTTTCTAGTGTATTTTAATTTAATTAAAATGTATTCTTGTGGGGTATGTTTTTTTTAGTGTAGGCCTGTAGGTCGCCTTACTGTGCCTAAAAGATCGTCTGTAGGTCGCAGAAGATAAAAGCTGATGTAGCAGTAAAAATGAGGGTTGTTATTGGGGGTAGCCCAAACCATTAACTCTCGGTTGATGGCATTAATACCCTTTAATCCCATAACATAGATGACAAAAAGACAAAAATGCAAGCAATCTAAATTTGGTTAAACATATATGATCTAACCAATAATGACAAAATCCGAAAACAGATAAATGGAATCATACCCAGAATTCTAAACAGCAAAATGAAATGAGATATGGAAATATGAATGGGGTAAAATTTTTTTTACCAAAAGTTAATGATGGATCAAGATCCAGGAGATCCTTAACATGATATGATATGATGATTAATGGGTGGCATGCAAAGGTGGAGTATTTGTTTTTGGGATCGGATGATTTACAAATGTTGTTTGCCAAGTCTTTCGCTAAAATTTCCTCGGAACGAAATTTTGGTTAAGTGCCAATTATTATTTTCTTTATGGAAAATTAGAAACTTTTAGATAGGTACCATTCAACTTTTGGTTAAGTACCATTCAACTAGTACACACTACCAGTAAGCTATGAGTTATAACCAATACCAGGTAATTATCGTTTTTTAAAGAAACATTGAAAAAACTGAACATTTTTAAAAACTAAGCAAAGCTCACTGCTTCTTTGCCGAACGACTACTAAAACCAAAATACTCGTTGCTCACCGCTCCACAAAGCTCACACCACTAAGTGCCACGAATGGTAATGGAATTTCATTAGTGTTTTTAATTAGTAGCTCATTTTTTTAATGTTTAATTCAAATTGTGTTCCATTAGCGTGTGATTTTTAAAATTTTGTAACCATTGTAAGATCACATGTCCATTTTTTATGACATGCATACTTTATGTTGTTGACATGGCCGCAAGATTTGACAAATATGAGTTTTTAGGGAAAAAAAGAGTTTTGCAAGCACTGCAAACACGATATATTTATTTTCTTGTTAATTCTTTTATTATAACTCAATAACTAACCCTAAATTGATTACAAGTGATAGATCAAAAATATTAAAGAAAATATGAGATTATGAATGCGAAAAAGAATAAGTTAATTCAAGGGCAAATGTGATTCTACTCTAATATCTAACATCTCAAGTAAGTTGTTAAATTTTTTGATTGTGTATTTCATTATATTATAAATGGGTATTATTACTTTGATTTTTCACATAATGTCGTCTTCCGGTCTAATTTATACAAAACATACATTAGCCAAAAATAGATGTGAGTATTTGTTCCAAAAAAATGAAAAGTAAGAACACTGTTCACATAGTTACTGTTCATAAATAAATAAGGTTAAAAAATTATAACAAAAATACATCGTTGGTCCATAAACTTCCGCAAAAACATCGCCATGGCCTCTAAGTTCTGAAAAACGTCTCCGTGCGTCCCTTTTTCAAGTTTTTAAGGTCGATTGCGTCCCTCGACCCGTTTTCCGTTAGTCAACGCCCCGTTATATCTCATAAAATCCCATTATTCCTGTTAAATGTCTATTTTGCCCATATATAAGCTCATCCATCTACCATTTTCTTCAATTCATCCGAACCAAATATCATCCATCTCCCTTACAAAGATAAACATCCTACATCTCCCCCCCCCCCCCCCCCAACCCCCAAACCATATTACTCAGATCTCCAATGACGACCACAACATCGCCGCCGCCGACAATGATGTCCGATCGATCTATCGGTCCAACATGTACTCGATCCCAAACAACCAGTTAGGTTTGAAACTTGATATTGATATAGGAATTTAGTATTGTGGGATGTTATATTAATTTAGTTAAAATTTGTTACTTTTCTCAGTTATGCTTGATCTTTATTGAGAAATTGTGAGATTTAAGATGCGGGTATGGTGAATTAAGGTTGTTTATTGGTTAAAGTATCGTACTTTTGATTGATGGTTGATTCTTAGAAGTTTCTTACTTTGGTTTATGGAATTGTTTGTTGTATTATATATTTATATAGTTTTATAAATAACAATTGGGTTATGGTACACGGAGGTCACTAAAGTTTCACCAAAATTTGTCCTAAGGAAACAACGTTTCATTTTGTACTTCTAGGTTACTAATGTAAATGGGTTTATTAAT
This sequence comes from Artemisia argyi, assembly GCA_030686995.1. Classification (NCBI taxonomy): domain Eukaryota; kingdom Viridiplantae; phylum Streptophyta; class Magnoliopsida; order Asterales; family Asteraceae; genus Artemisia; species Artemisia argyi. Next base: position 108,768,783 of record CM060690.1, on the reverse strand, counting down.
TTGGTCATCATACGTATAAACTTGCGACACTAAGGTCATTTTGTGGAAGGGTTACCGGTTGTTTACCCTTCACCCATGCCAACTTGTCATCCACCTCACCAACTGGTCCTCCACGTTGGCTTTCCACTATCTATAATAAATAATTAAACCCACCCCTTTTATAACCCTACTTTTGATATTATCTTCCACAATAACCCCCCAAATCATTTCTAGGGTTTGAGAAACCACATCTTCGACAATGAATGTGCTATGCGGCTGTGGTGAAGTTGCTAGTCTTTGAACATCTTGGACACAACATAACCCCGCAAGAAGGTTTCTTGGATGCCCCAATTACTTGGATCCGACAACAATTTGCAACTTTTTTCAATGGGTTGATGCTCCATTACCAAATCGTTGGTATCAAGCAGGAATGTATGAGATGCATTTGAATGTAATTAATGCTCAACAACAGATTGCTCAAGCTAAAAATAACCTGTCTCGATCTACTTTCTACAATCGGATTTTGATTGTGTTGATTGTTAGCATGTTGGTCATTAGGTTTATAAGCTAGTTATGGCAGGTTAGGTTTATGATGCTTTTGGTTTAGATGTTAGTTTGGTAAGCTGTGGTATGATAGGGTGTAAGGTTCTTTTGGTTTGTGGCAATGTGTAATGTAGGTTGCATATGGTATGTTGTAATGTTGGTATCAAGTTATAGCTTTGGCCAAGTAATGAAAATGTTGTTTTGTTATGGTTTAATAAGTCTTGTTATGTAATGTGTTGTTTACTGCATTCTTTACAGTTGTAGTACCTGAACATGTAACATAAAATGACACAAGCTAACATAACATAACCTGGACCATAAGTCTTGTTATGTAATGTGTTGTTTACTGCATTCTTTACAGTTGTAGTACCTAAACATGTAACATAAAATGACACAAGCTAACATAACATAACCTGGATCATATTCATCAATTACTAGTCATACATAGTTCAAGTCATTACACAAAATAACTGATAGATGGTAGATGTACAAAATTGCCACACATTTGGCAAGCCATTCTAAATCAGTTATGCAAAGTATCAATAAGCATCCTAAATCAGTTCTGCCAAGTATCATTTTACATATCATAGTTTTACAACTGAAGTAAATTGGCAGATGTACAAAAGTGCCTAACATGTGGCCTGCAAATATAAGTCATATCTAACAACTAATCAACTGAAATACCATCAGTTGGATCCAATCTAGATCTAGGTGGTAGTGGCTTATTGAACAGGATTTGCTTGATCCTTTCAGATCTTCTAACATGAGGTGGTGTGACTGGTTCTTCATCAGAATCATCATTTGCTTGTTCTTGCACATTCGGACTCAATTGTGGTTCTTGCACAGCCTGTTGTTGCTCAACTTGATCTTGCATAACTTGTTCTTGGGAGGGCTGTGGGTGTGATTGGGTTAATTGAATCTCAGATTGTGCCTCAGCCTGAGCACGAATGATGCAATCCTCTAGTGTTATTCCTAATGGCCATGCAAGCTTAGGAAGACCCATTGTGTCCTGCAAAATAAAAAACAAAAACCAAAAAAAAGGTAACATTAGTATAATACAAACCAAATATGCATTGTGTACAAAATACTATACTAAGACTTACTCCTAACATAGGCTCTTCATCAATTGGATCCTAAGACACTCCAAACCCAATTAGTTTTATTCCACCAAGATGCATTCTTGCTTTTGATCCATCACCTCTACCTCTACTTCTAACAACCTTGCCATTCACACACCTTAATTGGCTCTTATCAACAAGACTGACATAGTGTGCTTCAGATGCTACTTCTTTTCCCCTAAGACTGATAGCACCACCCCTTACACCACCTCCTCTAATCCTTAAACCACCTCTATTCCTTACACCACCACCACTTGGTGTTGAAATTTCTGGTGGAAACAACTCAAAACCAGGTGGGGGAGTTGATAAATTTTGTGGGGTAGACTTGGGCACACTTGTTGAATTGACTGTATTGGGGGTTGACCTCTCTGGTGCTAATTGTGTATCTTGGGTGGATGTTGTTGAAGACCCCTTACCTTCTGTAGCAGACCCTTTACCATAACTAACACATACCTTACCACCTCTAGCAGGCCCTTTACCTGAACTCACTGACCCCTTACTACACTTAACCAGAAGTCTCTTAGTGTTATTCACTTGATAATATAACTTATACCCATTAGCTAAAGCATAATATGTCAAAGCTCTTTTAAGTTGATTTGGTAACTCAAACTTTTCATCTAAATGAAGTTTAGTTAATCCATTTGATATGAGGATCATGTACTGGCTAGTGATCACCTAACTTATCATTATCCTCTGAAGTCTTTTCACTAGCAGCTACCTCATCTTCCTCAGCATACTCATCCCTAGGTAAGCCATTGTATATGCAACACCCCAACCCGACAAGGGTAAAAATGTCACAAATTATGGTGTTACATCAAAACGAACAGATAGATCAAAAGCAGAAAACTTACATAAATAACTATGGTCAAATTCTTCTTAATGTTCTACACTCAAACACAGAAAGCTATCCCAAAAGCTATCTTGAATACCTGCCGCGGAGAAAAGAAATGCGGCTGAGCTACGAAAGCTCAGTGAACGGATATAACAAAAGTAAACTGAAATAAATGCTGAAGAGCAGATATACAATTTGGGAAACATATTTAGGTATAAAAGATAACATGGAAATATGATGTGTAGGTTAAGTAAGGAATCTATACAGTCACCTGTATAAATAGAATCAGAATATACCATGAGCTCAGAAATATATCATAATCATATCATAATCACATAAGTTGTACAAGAAGTAGCTAGCTGATGAGGCGAAAAATGATCCGTTTTTAGGGGGTCATTTAAGCCCGAATTCGAATTTATTTGATCAAATATTGCCCTAAATCGTTCCTTTTGTGATTTTAGGTACTTTGGGAGTGAAATCTGGAAAAGGAAGCAATTCGGACGTTTTTGGAGCATAAAAGTGAAGAAAACGCCAAAGTCTTAATTTTCCATGCTGGGAACAGTAGGTGACGGCATCAAGAGTAACATCCTGACGGCGTCAAGAGCAAAATTCCATGACGATCCAGTAGAGATTTGATGGCGTCACGAAGGTAGGGCGTCAAGAGTAAAAGTCATGACGGCCTGGAAATGATTAAGTCTTGACGGCGTCAAATGTAGATCAAGGCAGTCCGAGAATAGTTTTGGCGGCGAGGTGACGGCGTCACAAGATTGGTCTTGACGCCGTCAGACCCCTTTTCCTATATATAGTTTTCTAATTTTCACATTTAAAAGAGAGAAGTTTTGGAGAAACCCTAAGTACGATTTTGGTGCGAATTTTACAGGTTTTTCAAGGGTTCCAAGCCCTTGATACCTTTCATGTATAATTAAGATAAGTGTTCTTTTAATTCAATCAATATGTCTATGTGTTGGTTGTCTATATCTTGTTCTTATCTTAATTCCATCATGCTAGGCTAGATCTATCTTGTGTTTGCTTGGATCTAATGAAACCTAGATGTTAATTATGTGTTGATTACTTGTTTATACTTGTCTTGGATGAATGATTTATATGTTAGGCTTAAGAAAACTGGCAGATCTCCAATTGGTAACATGCTTGAACGTCTTAAGAAACATGAACCGACGCGCACTAGGTCTTTATTGGTTGTATTTAATGCATGAGCCACTGTTTACAATCCCTATAGTTGTGCTGGGCATGGTGTAGGAGGAGATAAGAGCTCATAGAATTGGGGAGTTAAGTATGCCACCCCATGAATGGTATTAAGGAATACGATCCGTCATCCATGCAATTATAACAAGTAATTAACGTGTAAAAGATGTCTAGGGAGTAGTGAAATCTAAGTAAACACATTTTCTCCACTTATTGCTCACAACCTTAGTTTAAATTAGTTTATTTTCATTTTTAGTATTTTATTTTGATTGCGTCTTTAGTATTGGGTTAGTTGATTAACAACTAATTCCGCCCAAATCCTTGAAACCCGAGATTTTTAATTGCTTTCTATAAAATATAAAAACACAAAAATAATCATCCCTCACCTTTAGAACTAGTATTTAGGTCTTCTAATCCTAGCGACACTATTCCTAAGCTGAACGATCAATCCCCCGGTACTTGTCACTATACTATACTACAACGATCAGGTACACTGCCTGGTGGGGGTTGTAAGCTTCTCGAGATCCCTCGAGAGGTAATGCCTGTTGCGATTCCCACGCATCAAGTTTTTGGCGCCGCAGCCCGGGGAAATAGTTATTATCTAGGTTAGAATTTCTTTTTATTAGGTCTACTTGCTAGATTCCTTTCTAGTAAGATTTTATTTTTATTTTTAGGTTTTCTTTAGTCTATCTTATTTTTTTGTGCCTTTGTTCGTAACCATCCGACATCATGGAGGGTGGTAACATCTTTGAACCCGTCATCCCACCACAACAAAACCCACCATTAGAACCCCTTAGGCCCCGAACCTTAGGAGAGTATTCCCGACCTAGCCACCAAGGCTACCGAAACACCATTGAGCTCACCAGAGCCAATGTGACCCCCTTGCGATCCGACACCATCCGGTTGGTGCAAAGCGGATGTGCATTCCATGGACTTCGTTCCGAAGATCCAAACCAACATCTTAAGGACTTCCTCAAAATCGTAGATTCCATAGACCTAGATGTTGCAACTAGAGAGACTACCCGATTACGCCTATTCCAATTCTCTCTACGGGATCAAGCTAGTCAATGGCTTGAGCGTTTACCCGCGGGATCCATCACCACATGGGATGATCTCACCACTCATTTCCTTGCTCAATTTTTCCCACCGGGGAGAACTACTAAGCTTAGAAATGACATCTTGATGTTCCAACAACGTCAAAATGAATCTCTTTATGAAGCATGGACTCGTTTCAAGGACTTACTCCAAAAAGTCCCTCATCATGGCATAGATCTTTGGCTCCAAGTCCAAATCTTTTATGACCATATCGACATCTCCACGAGGCGAGCCATTGACCAATCGGCCGGTGGTAAGCTACGTGATCTAAGTGCGGAACAATCATGGGAACTCATAGAAGATCTTGCTCTCTATGACAACGAAAGTTGGAATGATCCCCGTGATTTGAACAAAACGGTCAAGGCAATATCTTTGCCTTCGAACAATTCTAGCACTCCCGACCGTAGGATCATGGAACTTGAGGACCAAGTCAAGTTTCTCATGAAATCTTACGAAGCTCCGAAGCCTTCAAGCCAAGTGAACAAAATCACTTCTTCATGCGAATTATGTAGTGGTCCCCACGACACTCGTGATTGTGTGGAACTCCCCGGAACAGCTTTTGCGGACTACGCATCCACGCGTACCGACGAAGCGGGAGATAAGTGGTACACTTTCAAGCCCGAGCCAAACACTTACGGTGATTCATACAACCCCTCATGGAAAAATCACCCAAACCTTAGGTAGAAACAAAATCAACCTAATTCTTCCAATCCGCCTAATCGTTACCAACCAAACGGTCCACCATCCAACCGTACTTTCAACAACAATCCTTCTAACAACTATGGTAGTACCAACAATCTTGAAGGATTGATGTCTAAGTTCATGTCATCTCAAGAAGCTCGCATATCTAAGTTTGAAGCCGATTTCAAACAAAAGCAAAGCGAGATGACCACTAGAATTGACGCATTGTTGAAAGTTCTCAATGACCGAGAAATGGGAGCACTTCCAAGTGACACAATCAAAAATCCGAAACTAAACGTTAATTCCATATCTTCAGTTTCGTCACCCACTTCGTGTCCACAATACTACTCGGTCAAATCAACAAGCACGTGTTTCAAACAAAACCAAGTTCTTCAAAAGGACCAATCAAATAAAACACCCAATATAGAGCCGGTCAAAAGCATAGTTGAAATACCTCTTACGCAAGACCTTGACGATGAATTCAAAGAACTTCACCTTGAATGCCCCGTCATTGATGTCTTAGCGCGTGCTCCTTACTATAGTGCCCTCCTAGAAAAATATGAGAAGTGTAAGCTAGGTAAAAATGGGACCGCCTTCGCTCAAAACAAGTTGCCTAAAAAGCTTGATGATTCGGGTATATTTGTTTTGCCTTGTAAGATAGGAAGATCCGAAGCTTTTGACACACTAGCCGATTTAGGGTCAAGCCTCAACTTGATTCCCTTATCCTTATTCACCGCTCTTAAGCTAGGAAAGTTAGAGGAAACGGAGGTATTGATAGGGCTAGCGGATGGGAGTATTGCCCACCCGGTTGGAATGATTAAGGATGTAGTTGTTCACGTAGGAAAGTTAACTATATTAGCAGATTTTCACGTCCTAGACATGGTTAGTGACACTACATGCCCATTATTGGTAGCTTGGTTTAAAATTGCGTTTTGCGATCCGATGCGCTAAAGGTCCCAAAAGCCATTGCGTGATGCGCGATGCGAATGCGAGCGCAATTTAGATGCATTGCGTTTAGTATTAAAAAAAGTACGAAATTATTTATACATAGTATATTCTTTCAAGTACCAACTAAATGCAATAAACTTACGAAATAAGTTACTAGGATATTGAAATTAGGCCAATAATTCATTTGTAAAATAAATAATTTGAAAACGCAAGATACTATATTTTTGTTATTATGTTTTATTTATACGTCTTTTAACAAGCTTTATCTTTAAAATCCCATTTAAATATTTGGATCTCTTTTATATGGTTTCTTTTTTACAAAAATGACCTAAATACTAGATTGCGACAATTGCGGCCATTGCTAGCATTAGACAAATGCGGTAAATTGCGGTCTAATGCGAATGCAATTTGGGATGCCCTTGCATTAGGCCCCATAATGCGAAATTTCAAATGCAATGCAACGATGCGTGCAATTTGCGCAATGATGCGCGCATTTTTAAACCAAGATTGGTAGGAAGAGGATTTTTAGCAACCGCTAGCGCCATGATAGATTGTAAGAAGTCTAAGATAGCGGTAGGTGAAGGCGATACTTGGTCAGTGTACGATGTTAAGAAGCATAGTTATGATTGTGATGATGAACCAACACCGCATTGGGTAGAGATGAATAGGAGACCATCTAGATACGGACCTTGGATAGAAAGGAACTTCATAGGACCTCAATGCCCATTCTATCTAGAAAAAGATTTCGTTGAAAAGACACATTCGGTAGAACAACTCATAGCTAGAGATGAAGAGCTAGACCTCTTTGAGGACCCCTTAGTCTTTAGGAAGATGATTGAGTTCCTAAGCGTAATGCCCATTAACATAGAAAGGAATAAATGGAAAAGAGAGGGAGACAAGTGTAAATGGAGGTGGGACAAGCCACCTAAAAAAGGTGACGGATCATGGCATATGAGGATGACTTTGTATGATCCAGATGGAGAAAAGTTTGAAAGGTCATACCATACTAAGGAAACCGATAGGAAGTTGAAACCTAAGTTTGATCCAAAAGATGTCCTCAATGAGGAACTCACCCGTATCACGTAGTAACCCATGACCTTGAGTCTAGCTACAAGACTCGTAAATAAAGAAAAGCGCTTCTTGGGAGGCAACCCATGTTTTGTGTGATTTTGTTTGTTTGTTTGTTATTTGCTTCCGTATGCATGCTTAATTTTTATTGTTGGTAGATCATGTTTCTAAACTAAATAGTGGAAATACTTTACTTTGTTGTTTTGGCCTAGTCTTAACTCCACCTAAAAGTATTTTTGCAAAAGATAAGTGTAAGGGGAAACCCCAAATATGTTTTCAAGAAACAAACCGATCATGATTCTCCACAATATTAAATGAACATGTATATTCGTATTTGTTAGAGTCAAATGCTTGTATTGAGTCATAATGAAGTTTTGCAGGATTTTCCAGGAAGTAGGACCAAGTTTTTCCAGAAATTTTCCGGAAACTTAACATAAGAATTTCTGCAGGTCACTTCTGACGGTGTCAAGAGTTTACTCTTGACGGCGTCAAGTGTAAAAATCTGGAAATTTTACCGGTTTTGTTTTTCTAAACGGAGTCTTATGGTTTTTGTGAATTATTAAGTTTTATAATCTCCAGGAGATCTGCAAACTTCATTCCACAAGCATTATATCTTATCTTGTTTTCTAGGATTTAGTAACTTATATAGGATGCCGCCGATTTTACGCGAGGTTGTCTTGTCTATTTTATCAGGTTTTACAGGTTATGTATGACAAGAAGATGATTTATATTCTGGAAGGGAAGCTTTGATTGTTCATTTTCTTGGAGGAAGATTTAACCTGGCCACCTTATTATCCATACCGAGCGAATCAGGGGAGTATTTGATTTCATTCTTTTTACTTTTTCACTTTTACATTCTTTACTTGAACATTGGGGACAATGTTCATCTTAAGTGTAAGGGGAGGGTAAAAAGATGATACCTTACATATGCACTTTCACTTGAGTTTGTTGTGTTTAATGGTAGATGTGTAATAAAACTATGAGAAATACTTGTTAGTGCAATTTTAGCGCCAAATTTAAATTTTTTTACAACATTTAGGAGTGAAACTTTAGCCATAGCAAGCGTCTCATGGATAGGAGATTGTATGACTAGCACATAACCATATATTCAGAAAAATTTTCCACCCAAATATGTGAGGTTCGCCTTTAGATTTGATAGTAAAAACATTCATTATTAGTGCTTATGAGTGTACCGGTAGCATTTAGATTCTAGAACTTGCGTTAGTGATGCATCTCGAGACCGCTAGTGAGACTACATTCGTGTGGTAGGATTTACTACATGATAAGAGGCATTAGGATCACCCTTGTGTTAAACCCGTATTATAATTACTTGACCATTTAAGTCATATTACTTGGCTAGTTAAGTCAACTAATTTTCCCACACCCTTAGCGTTGTACTCATTTTTAGTACACGAAACCCCTAGTACACCCCTCCGAGCCTATCTTTTCGTTTCTAACTTTAAGCATCTTACTTAAAGGAAGAATTTGTTACACCCCACTTAAATGTACAACCAAATCGCCTTAGCCTTCCGTGTATGCGCTCATTTTTAGTGCATTATTGTTATTTGTTAAACCCTAAGTTAACTATCTAATTGATTACATGGTTGCTAAGTCGAGTCATATCCTTGTACATATTGTTTTGGGACGATTGGGACTCATGGGTAAGTACTTATTTATGGAGTAATGGGGAAGAACATCATTTATTACCCCCATATGTACGTTAATCTTAAAAGTACTCCAAGTGTTTTGATTTTCTTAATTCGAGTCATTAGATTAGTTTATTGTAAAGTATGTAAAGATTCAAGTGTAAGGGGAATGTTCATTCCCTATGATGTATTATTTTGGATGGTAGGGTAAGAGTGTATGCAAAAAAAAAAAAAAAAAAAAAAAAAAAAAAAAAAATCGAAAAAATCAAGAAAAAGAAAAAAGAAAAATAGAAAAAGGAAAAGAGAAAAAAACATACGGACTACCATCCCTTTTTATTCTATGTTCATTTTATGTTTTTGTTATTTTTCATTTATTAGCTTAAGTCGAGTCTAGTCTTGGCTTAGCAACGCCACATTGTACATGTAATTAACCAAGATTGTTAACTCGCCACCAGTAAAACTTCCTTTATCCAACAAAACCGTGTATTTCATATCCCTACACCTAACGTTACAACCCTTTAAAAGACCTCTTTGATAGTTTATCCTAGGTGCTTACGCCATGTGGTGGAGGTTTGATCCTTTCCCAAGCCTATGGTAATCTATTTTGCTATGACAGGTAGTGAGAGATATCTTCCGTTTCCATATTGTAATTTACACTTTATTACATCCGAGAGATGTGAGTATCTAAACACTATTTGTGAGGTGCTAGTGTATGACCTCCGTGCTTGTCTATTGGTCTTTAGTGGAACAATTATTTGTTGTAATTACTTTTATATTAGTGTTAAATGACCCTTAACTTGTCTTTTGAGTAGAATAAAAGCGCATTTGCTTGAGGACAAGCAAATCTCAAGTGTAAGGGTATATGATGAGGCGAAAAATGATCCGTTTTTAGGGGGTCATTTAAGCCCGAATTCGAATTTATTTGATCAAATATTGCCCTAAATCGTTCCTTTTGTGATTTTAGGTACTTTGGGAGTGAAATCTGGAAAAGGAAGCAATTCGGACGTTTTTGGAGCATAAAAGTGAAGAAAACGCCAAAGTCTTAATTTTCCATGCTGGGAACAATAGGTGACGGCATCAAGAGTAACATCCTGACGGCGTCAAGAGCAAAATTCCATGACGATCCAGTAGAGATTTGACGGCGTCACGAAGGTAGGGCGTCAAGAGTAAAAGTCATGACGACCTGGAAATGATTAAGTCTTGACGGCGTCAAATGTAGATCAAGGCAGTCCGAGAATAGTTTTGGCGGCGAGGTGACGGCGTCCCAAGATTGGTCTTGACGCCGTCAGACCCCTTTTCCTATATATAGTTTTCTAATTTTCACATTTAAAAGAGAGAAGTTTTGGAGAAACCCTAAGTACGATTTTGGTGCGAATTTTACAGGTTTTTCAAGGGTTCCAAGCCCTTGATACCTTTCATGTGTAATTAAGATAAGTGTTCTTTTAATTCAATCAATATGTCTATGTGTTGGTTGTCTATATCTTGTTCTTATCTTAATTCCATCATGCTAGGCTAGATCTATCTTGTGTTTGCTTGGATCTAATGAAACCTAGATGTTAATTATGTGTTGATTACTTGTTTATACTTGTCTTGGATGAATGATTTATATGTTAGGCTTAAGAAAACTGGCAGATCTCAATTGGTAACATGCTTGAACGTCTTAAGAAACATGAACTGACGCGCACTAGGTCTTTATTGGTTGTATTTAATGCATGAGCCATTGTTTACAATCCCTATAGTTGTGTTGGGCATGGTGTAGGAGGAGATAAGAGCTCATAGAATTGGGGAGTTAAGTGTGCCACCCCATGAATGGTATTAAGGAATACGATCCGTCATCCATGCAATTATAACAAGTAATTAACGTGTAAAAGATGTCTAGGGAGTAGTGAAATCTAAGTAAACACATTTTCTCCACTTATTGCTCACAACCTTAGTTTAAATTAGTTTATTTTCATTTTTAGTATTTTATTTTGATTGCGTCTTTAGTATTGGGTTAGTTGATTAGAAACTAATTCCGCCCAAATCCTTCAAACCCGAGATTTTTAATTGCTTTCTATAAAATATAAAAACACAAAAATAATCATCCCTCACCTTTAGAACTAGTATTTAGGTCTTCTAATCCTAGCGACACTATTCCTAAGCTGAACGATCAATCCCCCGGTACTTGTCACTATACTATACTACAACGATCAGGTACACTGCCTGGTGGGGGTTGTAAGCTTCTCGAGATCCCTCGAAAGGTAAAGCCTGTTGCGATTCCCACGCATCACTAGCTCCATTGTACCGGAAGTGAAAGGAGTACATTGCACATACAACCAGTCACTAAACATAATTATACCATATCATAACAGAAAACAGATCTAGGATGCATCCAAACGCCCCTGAAAATTAGTGCACATTCATATATAACGGAAGGGACGTGGCAGAACATCACTCTACTGCCCTAGACTCATGCCATAGGTGCATCTATGACACGGACATGGAACCCCCATGCCTAGTGAAGCTTAGGTAATCATAAGGTTCATAAGCAAAAGGTTCAAGTCATAGTTGGCATATCAGAAGGTTCAAATGATAAGGTTTATAGCAAAGGTTCAAATCAGTTAGTTCAAATCAGAAGGTTCATATCAGAAGGTTCATATCAAAGGTTCATTCACAAAGGAAACCTTAAAGATAAGGTCAGAATATCCGTACCTTAATTAAAGAAATGAAATCAAGGAATGATTCACAGAGAGGAAAGAGTTCACTTCTTCTTCAATATCTACCGGAATTACAATCATCTTATTATTAATACTTTATCTTAAATCAAATTCCTCTTCTTTAATTGGCTTTCCACTTTTAGTAACTTTCCATTATTAATCAGATTTTACATAAATATTAAGTTATAGTTTACTAATATTGTTTTAGAGTTTAATTATGATAATTTATATTATTTTAGGGTCTACATTGTAATTATATCAAAGTGTAGGGTTCTAGGTGTAAATATTATAATTTTACATATTATCCATGTTAGTCCCTTAACTTCCATAATTACAAGTTTAACCCCTTAATTTTAATTAATTACAAATTGGATTATATAATTACATAAATTACCATTTAAACCTTTTTGTTACAAAATTTACACGTGACACCCTCATGTTATTATTTATATAGTTCACCCTTGGTCTTATACACTCTGCAAAATAACCCTCAACTTTATTTAATTACAAAACATACCCTTATACTTTAAAATTCAATTCGATTTAAATAGAGTTCCACAAAACCCTAACCCTAAATTTACGTAATCATTACTAGCATTAAATTCAACCTTAAACAACATTGATTACACAAGATTAAGTACCCAAAACCCTAACCCTAGTTCATTCGCACCTTTTTAATTATTTTTTCTATTCTTTTCTTTATATCCGATTACAAAATAAATTCCAAAACATATTCTAAGCTTTGAAAATTAGAAAACATATTTTTATAATATTTTATAACCTGTAAAGGACCTGAATAATATATATATATATATATATATATATATATATATATATATATATATATATATATATATATATATAGCTCACAAAAATCGCATGAATTGATTTCTTATTTATGTTCGATTTAGGGTTTATAACTTTATATAAATTCGTATGACCATATTAACATTCATGATTCGATTCTACTATTTTATACAGATCATATAGAATATAAAGAGTGATAAAAAAATAACAAAAAGATTTTAGAACGCACGAATTGGAGCAGGACAATTCTTCTTCTCGGCTAGAACCAAAACCAACACAAAAATTCTCCTAGCTTGACATGTTCAACTCAGACTTGAACCACTATTTTTTTAAACTTCTTTGATCTTGTAAAAGGCCAAGAAAAATACTTGGAAGCTGTGAAAAAGTTTAGGTCGACTATTTGGTATTTAGGGATTCAGTTTTGAGGTTTTAAAAGTCGACTAAAGGGTTTAAATAAATATAAACGTGTATATGATGTATATATAGGATACAATACTTATCTTGGGCTGCAATATATTAGGATAAGTCCAAATTAAAAGATTATACATGTTTCCTATTTATTTGGGATTTATTTCTTAATTATAAATACATATATATATAATTAAATATAATTGACATAATTAAATATTTACAAGAAATTATTTTTACTTTTACAAAAGTGACAAATCTTATTTATGTTAAATTTATTTTGATCATATGATGCCGAATTCCAAATTTCTAAGGCTTTCTTGGTATTAATTAAGTGTTAATGTAAATTTTTTTATCTTAAGGGTATTTTGGTCATTGTGCAATGTTTTAAAATTGAGGTATTACAACTTCTTCCCCTCTAAAAAGAAATTTCCGTCCTCGGAAATTGAATAAGCAAATTAAACGTAAACGAATCGGATTGTAGAAATTGCCAGAACGGAACGAACACGGAATCTTTCAGTTACAGAAATAGCCTCAATTCAGAATTACTTTTCTAACAGATTCCAACAGACAGACAGATCTTCTTATCAGATTCTCATAACTTCATATCTTATTCAAATCAGATCGTAAATCAATTCAACAGATGCGTATTTACAACAGATAACCAATATCAAAAAACAGATTGAGTGCAGAAATTCAGACGATAGGAAACTCTATAACGAGTTTTAGATTTCTTAACGGATGAACAACGATCAACAAACGTACGATGAGAATTCAAACTTATTTAGATATCTAACGATGAAAACAGAGTACAGACGAATAGAATAAATCCTAAACTCTCACTTATCGCGGATAATTCAACTAGCAGAAATCTAATGCTCCTCAATCACTTCCCAAGATATCATATGCTCACAATGAGAGTACGTTATATGATGGAAATATTATCACGTTGGCCAGGCGTCATAATATTTACATTATATAAATATACCTTCATGGCAACCATACTTTATCTCAAGTCGATATAAAACAACCTAATGACAACCTAACAATTCTTCTCTTCTTCCCAGAATTTAGCAGAATCAATTATTATCAATAAGGTCGAATAGAAAATGAAACTTATCAGAAAAATAACCTAAATCTAACAGATCTATCTTATTAAAGCACTAATACTTCCAAATTCGCCAAAATGTTCATAACCATAAACTTGACGAAAATACGCAGAATTGTCATAATACTAAACTTCCAAAGAAGAATTTAATAGCCTAAAGATTCAATCACACCATTGTCAATCTTCCTTATTATCATGTGATGTCCTAATCATTATTAATGGAAAGAACTTAAGAAAATCAACCTATACCCGGATTATTGTCAGAATTATAACCTTCTAAAAGAAAACCTTAGTAAACATAGTTTCATTATCATAATGGTGTGGACCATTTCCTATACTCGCGATTAATAATCTCCAGATCTCTCATAAAAATAGAAAAGATTTATGAAAAATCAAATAGTGTCTAAGTAAACTTAATATACCCAACCTAGGTAAAAGAATTCTAAAAATATATCAGACACTTAGGGTTGTAATAATCTTTTGAATGGTCAGGAAACATCAAACAAATTGTTAACAAGTCATAAATGGAAATCAAAATCAGAAAGTGAAACTTAAAGGCATTTCTAAACATATTAGATTACTAAACTATAGGTCATGCTTTACTTTCTAACCTCGGAAAGAATGATCTTATCGGCTTAACTAAAGACAGAAGTACGAATCAGAGTGATGCAGAAACGATGCTACTTAAATCAATATCCTAATCTACCCAATCCTCACCTGTCATAACTTAAGGTTCATATAGGGAAATCCTAAAGCAAAAATCTCAAATATCATATCATAATTTCTAAGGTGCAAAACTTTAGGGCCTAGTACTCACAGGTCATAGCTTAAGCTCCACGGGTTTTGAATCCGCTAATCAAACCTGTCTCTGATACCATAATTGTAACACCCCAACCCGACAAGGGTAAAAATGTCACAAATTATGGTGTTACATAAGAACGAACAGATAGATCAAAAGCAGAAAACTTACATAAATAACTATGGTCAAATTCTTCATTCTGTTCTACACTAAAACCCAGAAAGCTATCCCAAAGGCTATCTTGAATACCTGCCGCGGAGAAAAGAAATGCGGCTGAGCTACGAAAGCTCAGTGAACGGATATAACAAAAGTAAACTGAAATAAATGCTGAAGAGCAGATATACAATTTGGGAAACATATTTAGGTATAACTGATAACATGGAAATATGATGTGTAGGTTAAGTAAGGAATCTATACAGTCACCTGTATAAATAAAATCAGAATATACCATGAGCTCAGAAATATATCATAATCACATAAGTTGTACAAGAAGTAGCTAGCTCCATTGTACCAGAAGTGAAAGGAGTACATTGCACATACAACCAGTCACTAAACATAATTATATCATATCATAACAGAAAACAAATCTAGGATGCATCCAAACGCCCCTGAAAATTAGTGCACATTCATATATAACGGAAGGGATGTGGCAGAACATCACTCTACTGCCCTAGAGTCATGCCATAGGTGCATCTATGACACGGACATGGAACCCCCATGCCTAGTGAAGCTCAGGTAATCATAAGGTTCATAAGCAAAAGGTTCAAGTCATAGTTGGCATATCAGAAGGTTCAAATGATAAGGTTTATAGCAAAGGTTCAAATCAGTTAGTTCAAATCAGAAGGTTCATATCAGAAGGTTCATATCAGAAGGTTCATATCAAAGGTTCATTCACAAAGGAAACCTTAAAGATAAGGTCAGAATATCCGTACCTTAATTAAAGAAATGAAATCAAGGAATGATTCACAGAGAGGAAAGAGTTCACTTCTTCTTCAATATCTACTAGAATTACAATCATCTTATTATTAATACTTTATCTTAAATCAAATTCCTCTTCTTTAATCGGCTTTCCACTTTTAGTAACTTTCCATTATTAATCAGATTTTACATAAATATTAAGTTATAGTTTACTAATATTGTTTTAGAGTTTAATTATGATAATTTATATTATTTTAGGGTCTACATTGTAATTATATCAAAGTGTAGGGTTCTAGGTGTAAATATTATAATTTTACATATTATCCATGTTAGTCCCTTAACTTCCATAATTACAAGTTTAACCCCTTAATTTTAATTAATTACAAATTGGATTATATAATTACATAGATTACCATTTAAAACTTTTTGTTACAAAATTTACACATGACACCCTGATGTTATAATTTATACAGTTCACCCCTGGTCTTATACACTCTGCAAAATAACCCTCAACTTTATTTATACAAAACATACCCTTATACTTTAAAATTCAATTCAATTTAAATAGAGTTCCACAAAACCCTAACCCTAAATTTACGTAATCATTACTAGCATTAAATTCAACCTTAAACAACATTAATTACACAAGATTAAGTACCCAAAACCCTAACCCTAGTTCATTCGCACATTTTTAATTATTTTTCTATTCTTTTCTTTATATCTGATTACAAAATAAATTCCAAAACAGATTCTAAGCTTTGAAAATTAGAAAACATATTTTTATAATATTTTATAACCTGTAAAGGACCTAAATAAAATATATGTATATATATATAGCTCACAAAAATTGGATGAATTGATTTCTTATTTATGTTTGATTTAGGGTTTATAACTTTATATAAATTCGTATGACCATATTAACATTCATGATTCGATTCTACTATTTTATACAGATCATATACAATATAAAGAGTGATAGAAAAATACCAAAAAGATTTTAGAACGCATGAATTGGAGCAGAACAATTCTTCTTCTCGGCTAGAACCAAAACCAACACAAAAATTCTCCTAGCTTGACATGTTCAACTCAGACTTGAACCACTATTTTTTTCAACTTCTTTGATCTTGTAAAAGGCCAGGAAAAATACTTGGAAGCTGTGAAAAAGTTTAGGTCGACTGTTTGGTATTTAGGGATTCAGTTTTGAGGTTTTAAAAGTCGACTAAAGGGTTTAAATAAATATAAACATGTATATGATGTATATATAGGATATAATACTTATCTTGGGCTGCAATATATTGGGATAAGTCCAAATTAAAAGATTATACATGTTTCCTATTTATTTAGGATTTATTTCTTAATTATAAATACATATATATAATTAAATAAAATTGACATAATTAAATATTTACAAGAAATTATTTTTACTTTTACAAAAGTGACAAATCTTATTTATGTTAAATTTATTTTGATCATATGATGCCGAATTCCAAATTTCTAAGGCTTTCTTGATATTAATTAAGTGTTAATGTAAATTTTTTTATCTTAAGGGTATTTTGGTCATTGTGAAATGTTTTAAAATTGAGGTTTTACAGTATAGCCTACTCAGAAAGTTAGCATCAGACATTTTTTTACTTCTAGGTTTAGGTCACTCTCATCAGAACTATCATACTCAAATACATTATAATCACCCTCTAAATCACTGTCACTATCATCATTTTGTTGTACATTTTCATCTTGATTAATGAAAGTAGCATCATGTAAAGCAAACACAGAGTGAGACACATAAACATGTATGACATTATCATTTTTTGCACCTAATTCAGCACACTGAGCTAAGTCAACATCATTTTTTTAAGGTTTTCAAACCTAACTCTAAGTCAAGTCCCGGAACACAATAAAAAACCTGTTTGATGTCACATGAAGTATATTCACTTACTAACAGCTTAACCAAACCAACAAATCCAAAATCAAGCACATTCACATTTGAAATTTCAGTCAAAATAAAGTGAAACCCTAAAAGTTCTCTCTAAAGTGGCGACAAAACCCCCCCTAAACATTCCAATCGTTTTTCATCAATTCCACTCAAATCCTTGATTTTCTTTCATAAATCTGTTAGGGTTATTGATTATTATTCGTACTAATCACTTTCTTGATCAGATTCATGGAATTAATCAGGTTCTTGGTGTGATTTTGTGAAATTGTTTTTTTAGGGTTTTTTGTAACCGACTTTTGATTTCAATCATTCATCCAATCTAATCCTAACTGTAGTCGGTTTTTGGTACCTTATATATCCTAATCGGTTTGAGGGTATTCAAAATCGATTATATTACTTTTGGTTTAATTGAATTCATTTATCCTAAACTGCCATAGTGTTTTCTTGATCGTACCTTCATTATCTCTTAATTCTAAGTCGGTTTTCACTGATTTACATATATATAGGGTCAATCTTGTTCTTGCTGCATATATTTAATTAAGTTTTGGTTAAAGGATTCCATTCTACGATTCTCAATAGGGATTCGTTTTACTTTGTGCGCAAGTTTCTGCTGGTGCTTAATTCTATACTCAACTCATTAGGGTTTGGTTTATTTTGGATCGTGTTGGGTGATTATGGACGTTATTAATTAAAAAATTCCTTTATTGGGGTTTGGTACTTTTTGATTTGCTAGTAATCTGTTCTAGGGTTTCGTTCTAACACAAAAGCGATTGGTTTTGTTGCTGGAAGTGAATTGTACGTGGGTTTATAGAGAGATGGAATATGGGTTTTTGAATAAAAGTAAGTCTTCTTCAACTACGGGGTTGGCTGCTAGGATTAAAAACATTGATGGTAAAGTTATTGTTAACGAGGGCAAGCCGTTGAAGTCAATCCTTAAGCGTACAGGTTTGTCGGGTAAAACGGGTAGCTTCAAGCTTCCCAATGAGGTTGGTTCTGGTTCGATGGTCTCTGATGGTGCGTCAATTGGTACTAATCTAAAGAGTACGCTAGTTGAGGAAGGTATAAACACATATAGAAGCCCTATTGCTGCTTTTGAGACGTCTTGTGATGGTAGGATCTTGATTGGGAATTCTGGTCATGATGGTACACGTAAAGATCTACCTTCCCTACAAGATGTACAAAGTTTTGTTGCAACTGATCTTGGAAAACCTAGTGTGGATAATTCGAATATTGTTAACAACCATAAGGCACAAGATTCTGGTTCAACAAGTGTGAGTACTTCGAGTGCTAAAGTCGTTATTCCAATGACCGTGGTCGAAGATATGTGTGTGAAATTTTCTAATACATTATACGGGTATTTCATTGATCAACGATTAGCGTTTCATTTGGTGGAAGACTACGTCAAGCGTGCTTGGGCAAAGTTTGGTTTTCAACAAGTTATACTGTGTGGTGGCTTTTTCCTTTTCCAATTCACATCCCAAGAGGGTTTACTTAAGGTGTTAGAAGGGGGTCCTTGGTTCATTCGATCAAAACCCATCATCTTGCATAATTGGGCACCTAATTCTAAATTGGAAAAGGAGGTTATTTCTAAGGTACCGGTTTGGGTACATTTTCACAAAGTTCCTACAGTGGTATACTCTGAAGCTGGGATTAGGTTGATTGTTGAACAGGTGGGACGACTCATGCGATTGGATGAGGGTACACATGCTATGTGCATTAACCCTTGGGGTCGCTATTCTTATGCACGATGTCTTATTGAGTTATCTGCTGTTCACGATGTTTTGGAATTTGAGTATGAATAGTGGCCTCCTCATTGTTCACATTGCAAAATTTTCAGCCATGAGGTAGAAGCATGTCAAGTTTTAAAACGAAAAGTTGACCCGGTGTCAGATGACGAAGGTGCAAGTGCTAAGGAGAAAGTTCACAATAAGAATGCTGGGAAAAAAGTAGCTAAACCTCAACAAGGGTCTAGGTTTTTTAAACCTAAGCCTACTTTTATTTATAGACCTGTTTCTAAGCCAAGTTCTAGTAAGGTCACTAATGTGGAAAAGCCAAATGAACAATTGAATTCTGATCCTCCTCCTGTGACTACAAACGAACATGGTTATTTTAATGATGATATTAATATTGGTGAACTCAAGCGTGATATGGAGAAATTGGCGGAAGCGGAGAAGGTACTTGATCTCGCTTCTACTTCTTCTAACGTGGTGGATGTTGGAGATGGGATCTGACTTGCATATGAATAAAGAGAGTTCTAACATCCCCGTTGTATCGTTGGAGGAAGGTATTGATAATGTGAAGCCATGTAAGGCTTCTACTAACATTGTAAATTCGGTTGGTAATCCAAATACGAGTGGAAGTTCGTGGGAGCAGTTTTCTACTTCTCGTAATGCTTCTTCAAGTGAAAATAAATCTCCATTATCATGTTCAGAAGACTCGGATGAAGATGAAGTTTTAATGCCAGATATCCTACCGGGTGGAAGCTTTCTGGATGATATGGAAGATTACTACGACGGTTATGATAATCAGGTGGTCTTACCTGATAAAATGCAAGCATTTTGTGATCAATTTGATATTCGTTTGAATACTCGTCATAGGTAGTTTGTTTTTATCTGTTTGTTATAAGAATGGCATGTCATTCTTATATAGTTGGTTTTGTTTGTTGCTTTTTCATGTAAGTGTCCTACGGGACTGAGATGAGGGACTCACTCTCATCCTTTGTACTTCAACGTTTTTTGTTTAATATATTTTACCAGGGTGCAGGATTACTCCCCTTTACCCAAAAAAATTTCAGTCAAAATATCGAAGTCATAAACAAGGTTAGGATCCCTTAAAAAGGCACCACCACGATGAAATTTTATGAGAAACGTGGAAGATGATGATGAAGCTGCCATCCGTAACAAGAAAATTCAATAAAAAGTTTTAATTTCACAAAACCCTAATTTGTTATACGTAACCTTAATTTTATTAGACCTTAATTGGAGTTACTAAACAGTTCAAATAAATAATTAAGGTGTTAATTTTACCTTGTTGGGAAGATGACAACCCTGATTCGAAGTCAATTTGGAAAAAACGAGATGATGGTAGTATGGTTGATCAGTTTGGGGGAGGAGAAGATGCGTTTAGGGTTTTTAGATTATGAAATTAACTTTAGGATTGAACCCGTATTATAATAAGGTGAGGTGATTTTTTTAGTTAATAAAATAATAAGTATGCCACATAGGATTGTAACTGGTTATTCTAAGTAGCAAAATGACTGGTAAAATAATCAACCGGTCACATGTACATTAGTAACTTAGAAGCACAAAATGAAACTTTGTTTCCTTAGTACAAATTTTGGTGAAACTTTAGTGACTTCCGTGTACCATAACCCATAACAATTATATGGAAATTAGTATTATGGGTTGTTATGTTATGAACTTAATTTGTTAAAGTTCGTACTTTTGTCAATTGGATACTTTGTTCCTTAAAGTAAC
Organism: Artemisia argyi; assembly: GCA_030686995.1. Classification (NCBI taxonomy): domain Eukaryota; kingdom Viridiplantae; phylum Streptophyta; class Magnoliopsida; order Asterales; family Asteraceae; genus Artemisia; species Artemisia argyi. The sequence continues at coordinate 108,747,525 of CM060690.1, read as the reverse complement.
ATACTTTTGATTGATGTATGTTTCTTAGTAGTAATTGACGTGTGGTATTAAATTGAATTATTTAAATTTGTTTTGTATGTTGAAAAGAGTTTGAAACTTGACATTGCTGTAGTGATCTAGGAAGGTAGTGTGTGTAGAATTTGTAGGATGTTAGTAATTTTTATTGGAGTATTAAAGTGCATATACGCGCATGTTAATCAATCCAATGAGCTTTGTTTGATGTGTGAAGGGAAATTTTTTAGCTAAGCGGTTTCCGTCGTGCAGTATCCAAACAAGTTATGATTTTTATTTTTGCTGTGTAGTTTGGATAAAAGTTTGGAGCATGGTTCTAGGTGATTGTGATTAACAATTTGGAATTCAATGTTAAATGATGCCATCTGTTCTTTGAAAGGAGATGCTAGTAAGGTTAAAAACTTGGCATTAGTACATTACCATACTAATTGTGGGAACGTGGTATTTGAGGAATATTCTTAATTTTGTTGAAGCTCTACACTGGTACAAAAACTGCCTTTCGTCACACATGGTCAATTTTGAACTGTCACACGGTAACATTTTTACGTGATTAAATGTACCAGAATAAAATAAACAGCCACACTTGATCCGACTTGTGTGACCATTTCGGAATTCTATTGTCACACATTTGTGTATTTATGTGACTAGAGGGTAACTGGTAAATATTTTTCAATCATTTAGTCACTTTTAATTTGAGACGTGTGACAGATACAAATCAGCTTTAAACATTAGTCACACTACAGATATACATATGTGACAAATATATGTCACACAATTGAAGAGTGTGACCAAAATAGATATATGGTCACATGAAGTAATTACGTATGTGGCTAAATTATATAGTCAAGTTTGTCACACATTATTCAAACATGACTGCTATTCTTTGCTAAATACTTAGCCACATATGAGTTTGAAATGTGTGACAACTGAAAAGTAAGTTTGAAGCGTTAGTCACGATATGCATTTAAAAGTGACAAATATATGTCACACACTTGAAGAGTGTGACCAAATGTCATATATGGTCACATGAAACCATAGAAACATGATTAAGTGTAACGAAAATTCGATACATATGGTCACGTAAGTTAATATGTGTGTCTAAATTTTAATGTGTGTTTGCTTGCCACAACCTAATGTGTATAGTCACATTTAATTGTAGCACAATCATGTGACTATAGGCCTTAGAATAGTCACACCATATCACAAATGCGTATCTAAATTATGTTTATTGCCACATTATAAGGGTATTATATGTGACCAATACATTCAAAATAGTCACATTGTGATATTTATGTGGCTATTATTTATAGCAAAATGTGAACTCGGTTATCATTAACCTTGATATTAGTCACATTGAGTGTTTGTGTGACTAAATTCAAGATGTTATATATGGTCACATGAAGTATTTATTTAGGTGTCTAAATCATAGTCATACTTTGTCACACATTATTTAAGTGTAGTCACAATTCGATACATATAGTCACACATTTCGGATAACTTATGTAATTTTGAGGGGTTAGATATGGATTTTATAGTCTCTCTAATTTGAGTCTAATTTGATATTAACTGCATAAATTGAGTTCAGACTATTAGTTGATCATGACTCTTCATTTGCACCATTACAATGCTGCTAGTTATACTTAGAACTGCTAAGTATAATTAGATGGTGTGATCATTGTGCATATGTTATGGCTTGTGTTTTCTTTGTTTATAAACTAACATTTTGCAGCAAAGGCAAAGAAAAAGCTGCTTGGAATGGAATTTGGGTGAATGCTAGTAACTCAGAACTTAATGCTGCTTGGCATAACTTAATGCTGCTAAGCATAAATTAATGTTGCTAGGCATAATTCTAGACTAACATAATTTTTTTGATTATAACAATATGTATATGATAATTTTTTCATCTTTTTTTGGTTTAATGAAGCAAGAAAGTTAAAATTCATAGAAAAAAAAAAAAAAAACAATCCCATAACAAATTAAAAGTCAATTAAAAATTGTTCATACATAAAAAGATTAACAATTAAATTTCTGAGATTTCTCCTGATCAAAAGCCAAATGTACATTATCGTAGTCAATGGCGTCCTCTTCGTCACTCAAAAATCCAACATCAGCCGCATCCTCTTCCATTGAACCAACCCGCGGCTTTGATCGCTTGTATTCCGCCTCATCTTTGGCAATTTGACGCAAACTTGCTTTGCGTGCTGCCTCCTTTCTTCCAGAACTCCACGACTCATACCACTCATTAATGTTAAACACTTTCTCTTCCTTACCTGCAAAAAATAAAGATTTTTCGATAAATACTATACATTAAGAGAATCAAATATGTATATCAAATTAATCCTTATATATACATGGTTACATTAGTTTCAACTATTTTTTATTGAACATATATGACATAAATACCTTTTGAACTTTCTCCTTCAAAACGTGGTTTCCTGAAATCAAATAAGCATTAGATGATAAATTTATAGAAGTTGCATCATGCAATGTGGTTTGAATGTTTACGTGTACAAAAGTTTACTTACTTTAAGCGCTTCTTCTTGAATGAAATGGACCTTGTTCTTTTCTTGTTTCCAGCCATTTTCTTATAAGATTAATTGCTTAAAAAGTGTTTGTTGAATGCTAAGTTCGTGGCCTTAAAAAGGGATACATATAATAACATCAAAACGCCTGTATGGTAGTCTTAGCTAGTAGGGAATTTTGAAAGTCTAAATATTAAAGATTATTGCAATTTACCAAGTTGAACGTCACATTAGCATGTGAAACACACTAATTACTCGTGCCTAATTGTAATCATTTTAATTTTACACATTAAATGCGCGCTCCTAAACATTCTATAATTTTATTTTTAAACTTTAAATGGTAACTAGACGAGTACCCGTGCATAGCAACGGGATATTATAGCGACAAATAGTTTATTGATAAAAAATAGTTTATAGGTTATAAATGAAAAATAATAAAAGTTTGAAGATTTGGGAATTAAACATAATGTTTTGAAACCCGGTTCGACCCGGGTGGTTCAACCGGTTGAACCGTTCCGGTCGAAAAATTTGGTCGATTTAAACCGGGGCAACTTGCTAGGTTGGGTCGAAAACGGGTCAAATTAAACCGGTTCAACCCTTCGGGTTTGAAGCGTCCCGGGTCAACCCGGTTTGTGATCTGTATTAATTGTTTTAATTTGTTATATTTAATTTGGTAGATATGTTTTGAAACCCGGTTTGAACCGGGTGGTTCAACCGGTTGAACCGTTCCGGTCGAAAAATTGGTTGATTTAAACCGGGTCAATTTGCTAGGTTGGGTCGAAAATGGGTCAAATTAAACCAATCCAACCCATCGGGTTTGAAGCGTCCCGGGCCAACCCTGTTTGTGATTTGTATTAATTGTTTTAATTGGTTGTATTTAATTTGCTAGATATGTTTTGAAACCCGGTTCGACCCTGGTGGTTCAACCGGTTAAACCGTTCCGGTCAAAAATTTGGTCGATTTAAACCGGGTCAACTTGCTAGGTTGAATCGAAAATGGGTCAAATTAAACCAATCCAACCCGTCGGGTTTGAAGCGTCCCGAGCCAACCCTGTTTGTGATTTATATTAATTGTTTTAATTGGTTGTATTTAATTTGCTAGATATGTTTTGAAACCCGGTTCGACCCGGGTGGTTCAACCGGTTAAACCGTTCCGGTCAAAAATTTGGTCGATTTAAACCGGGTCAACTTGCTAGGTTGGGTCGAAAACGGGTCAAATTAAACCGGTTCAACCCGTTGGGTTTGAAGCGTCCCGGGTCAACCCGGTTTGTGATTTGTATTAATTGTTTTAATTGGTTGTACAATGTGCATAAATCATTGTACTTTTAAGTAATGTGGTGTTTTAATAAGAGTATTAATTACATTTCATAATTTTCTTATATACATTTTTCAACATTTCACATTTCACTTTTCTTGACTTTTTCACTTTCACCTTTGACCATTTTTGCTTTATAGGTAGTATAGATAAGCATTGTAAGTGGTTTCAAATGTTAGAAAATATAGTAAGAATAAACATAATGGTATTAATCTAGTTATTAGTTGTGTAAAATTTGTGTTTGTGACAGTGTTTACTCCCTGAATTGGCAAACTTACTTCAACACTGTTATGACCTGATTAATAAAGAGATCCAATACCTTTGTTTTGATGTTACTTGGTTGATAGATGAAATAAGAATTTAGATTTTGTTGAGAAAGAAATCAAGAATAAGGTGAGAAGCATGATGGTACAACACGGGAACAAGCAAAAGGATTACATAAAGTCAAATAAAATTGAGGTATAACAAACACATTATAAAATTGACTTCATAAAGTCAAATAAAGTATAGTGTAAAAGTTATAATCTAATTAAATGTTTGTAACAATCTTTTAAAACTATAGTGTAAAAGTTATAATCTAATTACAAATTCTTGTATTTACAAACGAGATAAAGTTAAAACATCAAGTTAAATGAAACCATGAAGAGTTATAGTAACTCAGAACTTAATGCTGCTTGGCATAACTTAATGCTGCTAGGCATAAATTACTGTAAACCGGTGTAACTGTAAAAAAGTAACTGTAAACCGTTGTGACACTTAAACGTTGTGATATTGCGACTCTTGTGTGCCTATAAATACAAAGGAATTACAACCAACTTCTTTCATCTTCTCATTACGTATTCAATTTTTGTTTGGAACTGCAATGGCTTCATCATCTTCAAATCCTGCTTCAAAGAAAACAAAATGTTCAAGGGATACTTCTCCTCCTCCTCCAATGCCAGAAAAATATAAAATCCACGGCCTAACCCAGGAGTGCTGGGACAAATGCCATTCTGAAGGCCAATATGGTACTGAACGACAGTTGGTTGAACTTTACAACAAACGAATCGTGCGGTTGGAAGAACAAAACAAGAAAGACCAAGAGATCATACCGGTGCATCAGAACAAAGTTAATGTTCGGAATCAAGAAATAGAACAAATCCATGGAAACATTGTTGATATTTACAAAGGCATTCAAAATGCCTTTGTATAATTTTCATTGAATTTACCCTGATGTAAGATGATATTAATCATTATTATGTTATTTCTTTGAAGTTTAATGTTTTTGTGTTCAAAGAAAACTTATCTATGTTTCTTTGTTAATCAAGTTATCGATTACTATATGATCAAATTATCTTTTTGTTGATTAATTATGTTATGTTGCTTTGTTGACTATGTTATGATGCTTTGTTAAAAGTCAAACAAAGATTGTCAATTGCAAAAGTCAAAGAGTCCAAGTGAATTTGGGCAATTCTGGGTTTGGATTGGAATTTGGGTGAATGCTAGTAACTTAGAACTTAATGTTGCTTGGCATAACTTAATGCTGCTAGGGATAAAAATAAAATGCCACAAAAATTAACCGATTCATATTCAGTTCATTAATGAGAAAATTGAGTAATGACAACATGTTTATTCATAAAGTCAAATAAAGTAGTACAAAAGGATTACACAGGTTTATTCAAATTACTTCCTAACTCAACTAATACATTTTCTTTTTACCCTTCCCTTTTGAATAAACTTTGGGCATTTTTGGTTCCCATGGTTTTATACCCTTGTCTTCATAAGTCTTAGCATTGGGCAGACCTAGCACCTGAACCCTCTCATCAAAAAGCTCTTTGGCAGTCTTTTTTGGTGTTTTAACCTTCCTAGCATCTTCCTTTTTTGTGCCTGATCCAGAATATCCCTTTGGAAAGTAGTCTGCCCATGTATTTGGAGGACCTTCAGAACTGCTTGATATGTGAAATGAACTAGAGTCACTGCTGTCAATGTATGATTTCTGCAAAAAAAATAAAAAAATATATTAAAATTTAAAAAAATATAGTGTAAATGAAATAAAAGATAATGTTGCAATTCCGGGTGTATTTGAAACAACCTTTGTTCTTGGAACTCAAATGGCCACATTACTTGGTGGATGGTTGGTTTTAGATCATAAAAAAGAATGGAATGCAATAAACCAACATACGTAACCCTTCAAAGTTCCCGATACAGCTCCTTTTGTCGTTTCAACTCCCTTTGAGCAAAGGACTAAACCAACCACATTGCTAGATTGTTGAAAAAACATAAGGAATTGTATGGGAACTCAGAATGGAAAGGTATGTTGAAACCAACATACATAACCCTTCTAAGTTCCCGCTACAGCTCCTTTTGTCGTTTCAACTCCCTTTGAGCAAAGGACTGCACCAGCCGCATTGCTAGATTGTTGAAAAAATAAAAGAAACTGTATGGGAACTAAGAATGGAAAGGTATGTTGAAATTCCAGACTCATTTAGATCATAAAAAAAGAATGGAATGCAAACAGAGTGATACAAACAATCTAGAAATGTTAAGTAAAGAATAGAGTCTAAGTAACATTACTCATCTTGAATGCGATGATGAAGAAGTGTGGCCTGTCATAAACAATATACACTATATCATCATCACATTGAAGACGTCTCAATGATCAGGCCAGATCTATCTAACGTTGCAGAAAGGTTCCATTGCTTTGTTTTTTGGACACCGTCTACTTCCATTTGTGGGTTGATCTTGATCACAAGCTTTGGCTCTTTCAATAATGTACATTGATTAAAACTTTTGTCCCGACAATGAAGCCAAAGCTTGTGATCAAGATCAATGCCACAAATGGAAGTAGAGGTTTTCCAAATTAAGCAATGGAACCTTCTACAATGCTAGATAGATCTGCCCTAATTATTCAGCTTTAAGTTATTAGAAAACAGATTCTTACTATTGTTTATATTGCTCCCTTAGATGTGACAAACATACATATTAATTATGTAGATTCTACGATATTAGAGAGCTAATCGTGCATGAATGAAATCATATTAAATTTATATTAAAAATTCAATGAACTACCATCCTTTCTACCCTAGCCAACAACAACATATTATTCAGCCTTGAATCGCTAACCTACCAACATGCTGGAATACGAAGACACTAAATTCAAGCATCGAACCTACAAATTATACTTGATAATTGTTTCTGTATTTTGACAAAGAGCAAAGATGAATCAACAATGGATGAACAACACCAAAACAAGTTTATGTTCATACTTGAAAGTGGTGTCTGTTCACCCATCATTGATACTTCTTCCATCTTTGATACTTGGGTGTTTTAGCCTTAATATTCGCAAAACAACTGCAACATAATTCTTATACCAGATAGTCAACCTAAGCCTAAGATAAAATAAGCTAATCCAAGCAAACCTTAATATCTCTTTTGCTCTAATTATTCGCAAAAACAACACAGCATGTTCTTCCTTATTCTATCAATACAAATGCAACATAGTTCTTATAACAGATAGTCAACCTAAGCCTAAGAATAAATAGCTCTAAGGGGGTATTTGGATTATATTAATTTATGATCTTATCAACTTTTTGAGATTTGGGGATGCCAATAAGCCTATGTTATTTTAAGTGGATAAGCTAATAAGCCAACAAACAATGAGCTTATTAACTTTCCCAAAACTCAATAAGCCGATAACCACACAAAATAAGCTAATCCAAACACACCTTAATATCTCTTTTGCTCTAATTATTCGCAAAAACAACGCAACATAAATCTAATACATAAAGTAACAAGTCTCTAACAAATGTAAGACAAAACTGAGAATAAATGATCAAAACCCTAGATCTGTTTACTTGGTCAATTGTAACCGAGTGAGTTTTATAACTGTGAGAGAAAGAGAGATTATGTGGAAGTGTTTGAAGTGTATATGATAAGCTTTGTATAATGTATATTATAAGTTTAAAAGTGAAGTATGTTTGATACTCTTTGTATATATTATAAGTTTAAAATAGAAGTTTAAAAATTATTAAAAGTATAAAATCTAAAAGTAAAAAGTAGTAAAAGTTTTAAAACTAATACAGTAAGTATTAAAGCTACATTTGTATTTTAGGGCATGCTTGGTAGGGGTGTTCACGGGGCAGTTCGGTTCGGTTTCAGTTTCTTCGGTTTTGGGTTTTTTTCGGTTTCGGATTGAGCGGTTTCTCGGGTTTTTTGAACACCCCTAATGCTTGGTAGGGGGTTATAGGGGGTGGATTGAAGAATGGGAAAGGTAATGAAAAAATATGCTTGGTAAAGCATAATGCAATGACCCATTACCCAATTCTGGGGAATGGATCATTACCCAATATTTTGGGGGGATTGATTTTCTTTACCTTTCCCTTTCCCGACCATTATCTTACACTTTCCCTCTCCCTTTTCCAAGTTTGAACAAAGCGCACCCTTTAGTGTATTTTGTATTAAAAAAGTCGCCCATGTGAATTAGCCATTATCACCGGTCATGCATGGTTTCCATTAGACTATAAGCGACTACAACCCAATGCACATGACCCATGACCCATGTTAATTACCCATTGTCGCTCACCAGTAATGTATTGGTCGATAAGATGACACTATAAGCCACTATAACCCAATGCACATGACCCATTACCCATGTTTATTACCCATTATCGATCACTAGGAATGTATTGGTCGATAACATGACACGTACTATAAGCCACTACAATCCAATGCACATGACCCATTACTCATGTTAATTACCAATTGTCAACAGTCATAGATGTGTCGTAACATGACACTCTAAGCAACTATAACCCAATGCATATGACCCATATGATGTCAAATACCCATATTAATGAATGTGACCAGTGATAACCTAATGCATCTCGCATCGGTTCTGCATCAGATAATGGGCCCATGCGTAAACTTTCTCTTTTATTGTATTGGCGCCCGATAGGTAGGCTATTAGATTAAGTCGAAAGCCTACCCATAAAGGTTTCGATTCGAGCGAGAGCCCAAATGGGGGAGGTGAGAACATCTTGATCGAAAGCTCCACTGTTCTGAATAGTGAGAAAGACTTTTTCAAATTTGATCAAATCGATCGATTATTTTTGAATATCTTAGGTAGGCCAACCGACCGACCGAGTTGGGCTGGGCGTCCATGTCACAGAACCTTTCTCTAGCCAAGAATCCCATTATTGATCGAATCGAGGCGGATCCAATTCATGACCCATGACCCATGTGAATTAGCCATTATCAATGGTCATGCATGGGTTGCACCGGCTTGGTAGGTGTATACCGTTTGTCACAGACACTAAGAAGCAAGCCACCATCACCCTCTCGATCATGTTATCCAGGATCGATAAAGTTTGAACTCGGCTTGAGCTTGACTCGAAAAGGTCTATTTATCTGTAAAGCTGTGTTTTCTTACACAAATTTAAATTGAAATATAACCTAAGAATTGAATTCGGTTTGACTTCAGCTTGAAAAGCTTGATGCATTCATAAATAACTATTTACACTTTGTACACTTACATATTAAAAAAATAATAATAAAAAACATATTTTATATCAATTACAAGCTCGAGAACTAAACAATAACTCGAATCCAACTTACATAAGGTTGAGCTAAACTCATTAAACATTTGGAGCTCACCTTTTTCCCCAAAATTTCAATCTGTGGCTCAAGATATATCCCGCCCCTTTTTTCCCTAAAATTTCAATCTCTGGCCCAAGATCCCACCCCTTTTTCACCCAAAATCAAAACACTAATTAACTCTAGTCAGATATATCTTCTCTCTATTATTCATTTCTTCTCCTTCTCTCTAGAACCGACTCACACACCACTGCCACACTTCACCGCCGTATCTCGCTGTCATTCCACCAACCATTGCTCCTCCACGCCATCACCGTCATCAAGACAAGGGAGGCAATGGGTGTGATTTTGTTTGCTTCGGTTGTTTGGTTCGAGATAAACACCACATCCACCACCATCACAGTCTAGCCTCCATCACCCTCTCTATCATGTTATCCGGGATCGAGAAAGTTTGAACTCGGCTTGAGCTTGACTCGAAAAGCTCGATTTATCTGTAAAGATGTATTTTCTGACACAAATTAAAATTGAAATATAATATAACATAAGAATTGAATTCGGTTCGACTTCAGCTCGAAAAGCTTGATACATTCATAAATAAATATTTACACTTAGTACACTTTAAAAAAAGAAAAAAAAGAAAAAAAACATATTTTATATTACTTACAAGCTCGAGAACTCAACAATAACTCGAGTCGAACTTATATAATATTGATCTCAACACATTAAACATTTCAAGCTCATTTGATAGGCTTTCAATCTCCAAAATTTTAATCAGGCGCTCAAGATCCGCCCATAATTTTTCCCCAAAAATTTCAATCTCCCGCTCAAGATCCCGCCCCTTTTTCCCCAAAATCAAAACACTAACACTTACACTAGTCAAATCTATCTTCTATCTATTCATCTATTCTCCTTCTCTCTAGAACCGATTCACACCACCGCCAAACTTCACCGCCTTATCTCGCCGTGGTTCCACCAACCATTGCTCCTCCACGCCATCACCGTCATCAAGATAAGGGAACTGTATGGGAGAGCTTGTTTGCTTCGGTTGTTTGGTTCGAGATAACCACCACATCCACCACCATCACAGTCGAGCCACCATCACCCTCATCTCACCTATCCTACTCTATTCATGGGTATACTCAAACACATATTTAATTTATATTTTCTTAAATGTGTAATCGAATATAAAACGATTTATATTGATTTTCGTGGATTTAAACTAGCCTAAAACATGTTTTTGATTATAAATTCGTGTGGTGGTAATCGTTGCAGGTAGACTTATTAAGACGAAATAGTTTTCCTGTTTATTGGAATGGAGATAATCGACGTGTTCTAAGAGGCCACTGTTTTGCTCGTAAAGGGAGTCTTGATTGGTTTCCACTCCGAGAGGATGTTGCTGAACAGTTGGAGTTTGCTTATCGCAGTCGCGTAAGTGATCTATCAAAAGATTAACATAACATATGTTATATAGAAAATTAACTCAAATATGGTTGCTTTTTGTCAAACTGTTTCATTTGTACCAGATGTGAGTGATTTGCTTGCTTGGTAATGTGTTTGACATTTATTCGTTCCAGGTAATTTGACACGGCAGAACACTTCAACCATCTGGATTATTTGTTGCCCGAGTTGATATGCAAGGGGCTACCCCGGTATGTTGGTTTTTGATGCTAAACTTATATTTGGGACATTTAATTTTGTCGTCTTTTATGTTAGCATTAAGCATGTTACTTGTTTCTTGCAGGGGCTACATCCTGTTTTCATGGGTGAGGATGATACATGGGATGCCTGGCTAAAAATTCCCTCATCTGGATTTTCTGGCACACTTCATTTTCGGGGGACTGAAATTAAATTGAGGCGTGGGTATGCTCCATCTCAGTCACCAAAAGCCAACCCATGTACTACCTCCATCTCTAAATAAGTGTCCATTATTGACTTTTTAAGCCTTCTCTTTTTAACTTTGACCGTAAATTATTTTATTTGTGTTATGTAATACTTGATACAAAATATATGAACGAATTTGGTCTTAAATGTATTTTCATATGTATAATTTTCATCAAGTATTACATAACACGAATGAAATAATTCAAAGTCAAAGTTGGAACAAAAAGACTTTGAAAGTCAATAGTGGACATTTATTTAGGGACGGAGGGAGTATATTTTTACGGTTCCATGGTTGGCAGATCTTATATTATATTATGCATCATTATTAGTGCCTTGGTTTCTTACAGTTCATAGCATCTGTTTATAGGATGACTTGCTTTTCAGCAGATAGACTAAGAAATGGACGATTATTATTCACAGGTAAAACTAATGGCGTAGTGTATTGTGGATCAAAGGAAGGGAAAACAAAGACGGAGAATCTCCAGATGCTGAGATTAGTTCATTGGCAGATAAACTTGTAAATTTTACTTCAAATTCTATTATCATGCTTATATACATGCAGCATTGACTGTGTACTAGCCGTACTAACTTTTAATACCAACATTTCCAATATTTTTTTTTGCAGAAAGAAGCTGATGAAAAGATCAAGTAAGGAACCTTGAATGTTGATGATGGCAATGATGCAATTGTATATATATTTGGTTCATTTATATACATTCGAGTTTTATTCAATTTGAAATACAATTGTGCATATATTTGCTTCATTTGTATACATTCTGTTTTATATATATACTAGCAGTTGTAACTCTGCTCCAGCAATACGAACGCAGTACTAGGAGTGCTAACATAGTACTAGCAGTACTAACATTATTGGTCACTCTTTGTTTAATTTGATGTGTGACTAAATATTAGAAAATGCCACACAAACTAAAAATTCATGTGACCATTGGATGAACATTAGTCACACAAAATACGCATGTCTGCACTTTAAACATCATATGATCACACTTATTAACACTTTTGGCCGCTGTTTGCTTAATTGTATGTGACTAAATACCCAAAACAAAGATGCTTTGTGTGACTAAATTACAAAAGGCCACACAAACATAAAATTAATGTAGCCATTGGATGATCAATAGTCACACAAAATACACATTTCTTCCTTTTAAACAGCATATGGTCACACTTATTAACACTTTTGGCCACTTGATGCTTAATTGTATGTGACTAAATACCCAAAACAAAGATGCTTTGTGTGACTAAATATTACAAAAATCCACACAAACAAAAAATTAATGTGGCCATTGGATGATCAATTGTCACACAAAATACACATTTCTTCACTTTAAAGAGCATATGATCACACTTATTAACACTTTTGGCCACTTGATGCTTAATTGTATGTGACTAAATACCCAAAACAAAGATGCTTTGTGTGACTAAATATTACAAAAGGCCACACAAACTAAAAATTCATGTGACCGTCAGATGAACAATAGTCACACAAAATACATATTTGTTCACTTTAAAGAGCATATGGTCACACTTATTAGCACTTTTGGCCACCTTGTTTTCAATTGTATGCGACTAACTCCAAAAAAGCAACACCCATTGTGTGACTAAATCATCACAAACGTCACAGTTATTGTATATTCATGTGGCCACAAGACGGGAAATAGTCACACAAAATACACATTTACTAGAAAGAATCATCTCAAATGTCACATATATTATAAATTTATGTGGCCAAAGGATGAACAGTAGTTACTCTCAAAAAACATTCGTGTGACTATAAGGTGTTTACGGTCACGGATACTGACTAATCCAACAAAACTTGTGCCTAATTTCTCACACATATTCGGGGTTTTGGTCACTCTTTTTCGATGGAAAAGGCCACGAACTCAACAAGGTTACCATATGCCACCTACGGTGGCGGGATCTTTTGTGACACACAACGAAAAAAAAGTGTGTGACTATATGCATATCGTCACACATTTTTGGCGTGACCAATACAACTTTTTGTACCAGTGCTACTTGACGGGTGCAGATAGAGTTTTGATCTTTCTTTTCCTTTGTTTTAAAATTTAAGTATGGAGCATGGTTCTGAGTGATATGTATTTATGCCATAAATCAACCTAATCATGTGAATGTTTTACTGATTTGCAACTATGCAGGGGAATTAAACTGTACAAATATATTAATATGCAATTTTCTAATGATTAATTAGGTTGATAAAGAAGATGTTATCGATTGGGTCTTGTCATTTCAAGCTCATCCTAAGAATGAAGCTGAACTAAACAATGGTAAGCACTATAGATTTTCCATTTTAGGAGTGCACAAAGTTTCAGCTCACGGTTCATGAGTACAATACATAAATCACTTGATGTATTTATTGATTGTTTAATGCAGGACAATTCTATGGATTTCATGGCTCTAGAAGTTTTCAGTTTCATTCTCATGATAATGAGGTATGAAGTCAGGTTAATTACTATGTAGTGCATTTAGGGTTAATCTAGAAGTTTTCAATTTTTGTTCTTTGTTTGGATGCATTTTTCGTACTCCGATATTTTCTTACAGGTTACAATTCCCAATAACAGTCAATTAGCAAGCACATACTGTGCATTAGCCATATTGAAGACAGTTGGCTATGACTTTTCGCTTATCGACTCTGGTTCAATTTTGAAGACAATGAAGCATCTTCATCAACCTAATAATGGGCCTCTCGACATTGTTTGTGTCCACATGCTCGACGATGATAGCTTTTGGTGCATCGTTGTATCTTCATAACAAACTAGATATAAGGAACTTTGTTTATTGTTGTTAGTAACATTTCTAAAACATCGTGTATCTGAACCATGAATTTGTAACAACATTAAGCAAGTCTATTGTAACACCCCAACCCGAAAAGGGCTAAAGTGTAACATTATGGGGGCAAATCAGAACACAAGCAAGCGGAATACATTAATAATACAAGGTTCACAAAACAGTTCTAAAGAAAAGATAAAGGACTAATTCTAAGCATTACAACTTCCAAATTAATTACAAGTTAAGAACCAAGAAGGAAATCTCTAAGTCTATATCTAATCCATGGGGAGCTATCAACAGTGTAGTCCACTAAGAGCTCCTAAGCACTCTTCACCCAACCCAACTTCCTTCTAAAAACGGAAAAGTAATGCGGCTGAGCTTAAAAAGCCCAGTGAACAAATATAAACAAACGAAAACTAATAACAAACAGGAAAATGAAGGTGAATACGGCATACGTCCAAGCGAGCCTGCTGAGATAGAAATCAAGAATATGGAAACATATAATAGAATATGATCAAAGTGAATACGGGTAAGGAATATCAAAATAATCAAAGGAAAAGAAACGAATCATAAGTGTAAGAAAATGAAATAAGCAAGCATAAGTTAATCACAATAGAGATGACAACATTATAAAGATCACAGAAAAGTAGAACTAATAGGAATGCCCAACAAACATATATCATAGTGTACATAGGAGCTGCAGACTCCGATATACCAAATGTGAAATGGGGTGTATTGCACACACACAAGTCCATTCACCAAATTATACTTAACACAGTACCTAGGATGCATCCATACGCCCCCTGCAAAACAAATATATATGCACAAAGCTCTAGGCTAAGTAAACATATACAATAATTAATATAGGCCTAAATAGCTAGCTTAAAGGGAATGCTGTGGACTAAAATCCACCTCCACAGATAGTGTCAATACCACTGGTGCATCAGTGGCAAGGCCATGGACTCCCCATGACTGGCTACAAATTAATGAAATCATATACAAGTAACACTTAATGGGCATAGAATCAAGAATGCTATAGAAAAGAAATATAGCATGCAAACGAATATCAAACTCATATCAATATCAAATATCAACAAACACGAATCAACAAAGGGAACATAGCAATGGCTTAACTGAAGGGATCATAATCGAAACATTAAACAAAAGAGATAAGGATGGCCTTTACTAAAAAGGCGGAATATCTGTACCTTAGACCTCAAGTGCATACATAACAGAAAACATAACGACTGGGAAGCAACTCCTTCTTCAGCGAATCTACACGAATTCATGATCGTCTCATTATTAATAACTTGTTTTGAATCAGATTACTCATTTTAGTCGGTTTTCCATTTTTAGTAACTTTCCTTTTATAGCAGCTTTCCAAAAATAGTAACTTTCCTCTTTAAGTAGTTAACCATTTTAAGTAACTTTCTATCTTAGGCAGGTTTCCAAATTTAGTAAGTTTCCATTTTTAGAAAGTTTTCTTATTTAGTAAGTATCCAAAAAGGAACCGGTTTCCATATCTCGTAACTTTCCAGATTTACAGATTCTATATTTAATAACCTATGGTTACATTTATCATAATTAGGGTTTCCAAGTGATCACAATCCCGTTTACACTTATTATGGCTATTAATGTAATATTGGAGTTTCATGACCAAAATAATAAGTTTAGGATTTTATGCATCGTTTAACATTCATAAACACACTAATCATGTTTTATATTAAATTAGGTTATTAGAGGTATTTAGTTATCTTAATTATATCCTTAAATGTCATATTAATGAATAAGTATAGCATAGGGTCAAAATACATCTTTTATAGTTAGATTACACCATCCATTAGCTTATTATTTCAATTTCAGCTTTTATATATAATCAGGTCACACATATACGAATTTTAGAACCACACCAGAACTCAAAGGTAAAATTCAGAAAAATTCTCATAGAGTCTTCAATGTCTTAAGAGTCTACTGGAATTTTACCAGAATTTATTACCAAGTGGAAACCCCTTTCAAAATCGTTTCCCCAAAACATGCCCAGAAAGTTAACTGCAGAAACACCCCGAATGTTTGCACTTAATAGACATACCCATACCTCTCAGAAAAATCCGAAAAAATTCCAAGAAGTCCCACATAACCCAAATATTACCCCTGTATAAGGAGAGACGTTAACTCTTTATAGTTTGAAAATGAAAAATCAAAAACTGCTACTGATTTTTAGACCTGATTTACTCAGCTTTGACACTTAATCTTATAAAAATCAAAAAGCTCACGTCCCGACCTTCAATTACCATGAAACTTATATTTCCAGAAAGTAGACAAGTAGTACTCATGTTTAGACTCAAAATTCACTTAAAAACACGTTGGTATCATCAAGATATACCCACTTCAATCCGACACAAAATTTCTGTCAGCAACAACTCATACAAAATCACAACAAAACCCTAATCCTTTAACCCTAATCGACCCATAATAATTGTCTAGGGTTCTTAGCATGATTATATCTTGTTTATTACTGAATTTATGTTGAATGAAAACAGAAAACAAATAAGGAAATCAAAACCTTGTTGATCGAATAGCAAGAAGACCCGAATGAGAAAAGAACCTAGACTCGAGTATCCCACCCTCTTGAGTCTTGTACGCGTCGCAAAACAATTTCCCAACACTAAATGAACACTCAAACTCTTCCTTGGAATCCCTTGATGATCGACAGCAACAAGAAAAAAGGCCACAAGAATTTTTGACGCAACTTTGGTGAGAAGTATTAGGGTTAGGGTTTTGTGGAAAAGAAATATAGTACGTGTGTTTGTGTTGTGTGGGAAAACAAGAACCGGTCCCCTTCTATTATTTGGTGTGGGTTCGACTGGGCCAAGAGGCCTAGGAGTTCATGGGCTGAGTTAAATTGGTTGTTGGGTTGGGCTATTGTCAGTTTTGGTTGGCGTAACAAAAGAGAACGGCCCAAAACAAATGTCTACGAAGCGTTTAAAATTTCTTCGTATTTTATTTATGTCACAAAATTATTTTGTAGTTCAATTATGTTCAAAGATTTCTAAAATGACGTTTTGTTACCATTTTATTGATTAATAGTTAATTCGTTAAAAGATGTGTTGGGAATAGACTTTATTATTTCAAGTGTCGGTCATTGAATTTTGTAATAGGTTGCATTATTAAGTTAGTATGTTAGTGAATTAATATGTTTTATAAAGTTTTATGCTAAGTTTATAGGTTTGGTATAAGTCTAAGGGCCTAGTTTGTAATATTTACATAGTTTGGTGAAGCCCTAGACTACACCTATAAATAGCCTTGTAACCCCTCATTAGAGGGTGTTGGTTCTCTTAGTAATATCATTAGTCTTTCATTTCATTATAAGGGTTCCTTCCACTTTCTCTCTCTACTTACTTTCTCTCTCTAGATCTCTTAGTGGTTATGTTGTAAAATGGTGACCTAACAAGTGGTATCATTCACCAAGGGATAATATAGGTTGATTTAGGTTTGATTTTGTAGAAAAACTAGTTTTAAAAGTGATTTTTGGGCTTATCGGTTACTGTTCATCGCCAAACTAGCGAGTTAGAAAATTTCTGTCGAGTTAGGATTTTGGTTTTACTGACTTTGGGATAAATCTTAGCGATTTAGGTTTCATCTTAGTGAGTTAAGTTTTATTTTTAGCGAGTTAAGCCTCAATTTCTGCGAGTTAAGAAAAACTTGGCGAGTTAGCCTTCACCTTATCGTATATCGAGTAAGGTTCTTTGTGGCTACTACCTAGGGGATACTCTACCCAAATTAATTCTATTTACCGAGTTAGAGATTTTGTACCTCTACCGAGTTAACAAATTCTGCAAGGTTTATCGAGTTTAGGATTTGAGATCTTACCGAGTTAGACAGATTCAAGTATTACCGAGTTAGACATATCCACTAGTCTTATCGAGTTTCCCAAAATCACTAAACTTACCGAGTTAGAATTCTAAAATTATCAAGTTATCAAATCAACTTAAAATTTAAACCTTTATTTATCTTTAACGATCAAAAGTTTAACATAATCACGAAAGATGTCTCAACCTCCTAATTATTTCTTTTCTCATCCTCCGCAACATCAGTATCCGCAGTATCAACAACAGCAACAATCGTATCAACAACCGCAACAATCGTATCAACAACCATTCCGTCCACAACAACATATCTCATGATACAACAACATCAACTCATTCCTCAACAACAACCATATCCAATGTCACAACAAACAAATCAATATTCGTCCAAACAACCTCACTGGTTTGATCGAATGTGTGAAGTTATTACAACTCAACAATCCAGACATGAGGCAGGTTCACTTGAAACACCCCCAATGCTCACACCTAGGAATTATGTTTAATGGTCAAGTCGATTCTTACGATTTCTTGAACTTAAGAAACCCCATGGAAAATTCTTGAAACAAGTGATACTTGAAGGACCATTTCAGTGGCCAACAAAACTAGACAGTGGTGATCCAACTGCTGATCCTCCACGTGCTCCTGTAGAGAAACATGTTCCAGAATCTCAACTCACAGAAGAATAGAAACTACATCGTGAAGCTAATGAGTATGCCATGGCTTATAAACTTCAAGGAATACCAAATCCTATCTATCGAAGTGTTGATGCTCAGAAAACTGCAAAAGCTATGTGGGAACATGTTCATCTCTTAATGGAAGGCACTCAGTTGGACAAAGATGATATGGAATCAAAACTCTACATGGAATACACAAACATCACAATTGAACTAGGGGAGTCACTTGAATCATATTATCACCGTTTCACTAATGTGGTTAATGATTTAGAACGTCACAAAATTACAATACCAAGGATCGCAGTGAATTCCAAATTCGTCGGTAGTCTTGGTCCGGATTGGCAAAACTATGTGACATTCGTTCGACAAACGAAGAATCTTCATGATGCACCATATGGCTTGTTGTATGATTTTCTTAAACACCATGAACCTGAAGTGGAAAAAGATCGAGCTCTTCTAGGAGGTTACTCACCACCACCAACACCAAATTCATTGGCACTCGTAGCTCAATCTCATCATGCTCCACCTCCAATGACAAATCATGCTTATGCTCAAGAACAGAGTTACTTTAGTTATCCACAACCTTCTACCTCAAATCCAATGGTTTCTTATGATTCATCACCACAACATACTTCCACTCAACTTGTTTCATACACCAATAGTGATGCAGTGTACTACTCGAATTCTAATGAAGATGACGATGAGGAACTTAACACGGTGAATCAGGGACTCGCTCTCATTGCTCGAGCTTTCAACAAATTCTCCAACAAAACTAACAACCATCAACGTTCTTCTTCTAATACAAGGAATCAAGCTGTTGTGCAAGATGGCAGGGTTGAAATACAGAATCGTAACTTTGGTCGATCAGGTTCAGGAGGTTATTCAGGAAATTTTGGGAATGGTCAGAGGGTTAATAACAATGGAGGTTTCAAAAACAATTCAGGTGCTTCTCAGCAAAGGTCTGAAACAGTTGAAACTGGGAACTCAAACTCTGGTAATGCAGTGTGGTGTTACAACTGTAATGAGAAAGGTCATATTGCAACTGCATGTCCAAAACCGAGAACTCGGGGCAGTAAGTTTCACAAGCAGGCATTACTCATGGCTCTTCAAGATGAAAAGGAAGGACACTTCACTGAGCAGGAGAACAGCTTCATGGCAAATGCGTACAACGATGATGATATGGAAGATTTAGAAGCTAATGCAGCTGTGATGCTTATGGCCAACATGCATGAACTTCGTATGAATGATTCAGGCCGAGTGTATGACACTGATGGTTTGTCTCAGGTACATGATCTGAATGCTTGCTTAATACATGGTATAGTATCACCCTCTGCTTCTGAATCAGATAAGGCACAAGTTGTTCCACTTGACTCATCTTTATCTTCTCAAGCAGATGAGCAAATAAGCACAGTTGTCATATTTGATGATGACACAGTTGTTTCATTTGATGATCCTATTGAGAATGACAAACATGATCAGGATGAACAAAATGAACCTTACTCTAACCCTACTGACCAGATCATGTTGATGGCCAAACAACTACAGGATCAAATTTTACTAATCAAGCAAAAGAACGATCAAAATAAAATTTTAAAAGAAATAAACGCGTCACTTGCAAGAGATATTGAGTGTTATAAAATTCAACTTTCTAATATGGAACACAAGGTTAAACATGAAAAAAGTTTTGAAAAAGCTTTTCAAGAATATTACAATAAAGAACAAGATCTTCAACATAAAATGCAAGATTTAGTTGAGTCAAATGGAAAGATCGTCTCAAAACTAGAAAATGACAAGTGCGAACTTCAAAAACAAGTTGAACAACTTCAAAAAGAGCTTTCAAAAACACAAACAGAGTTGTCAATTTGCAAAAAGGATTTTTGTGAACATAAAATACGAAAAAGGAAGTATATAGATAGCTTACTCGGTGAGAATGTTGATCTTGAAAAACAACTCAAAGAATTTCGTAATATTGTTTACAAAACCGGGGGCTCTGTCACAACAATTCAAAAATTTACTTTAAAACCGAGACCCGATAAAGGTTTTGCACTTGGTGATTTCAAATCAATGTTTCTTCATAAAGCATTCAAAGCAAATCCTAAAATTTACAGTATGGAACAAATGCTTGATAATACGATTGTGCGTACTATTGTGTATGATACTGAGGAAGAGGAAGAACTTGAAGAAGAGAGTCGATCCAAAATGAGTCAAGTTGAATATTGGAAACCATATGATTATTCAAAAGCTCCTCAAATTTCTAAATCTTTTGTTCCTCAAAAGGAAATACCTGAGAAATCTTGGTTCGTCACCGAGTCATATGTTTTGTCTTCTAATGCGGCTCCTGTCCAAACTGTGGCACAAGTAAATGGTCCTTTACCATCTTCTGGTGAAGTTACACCTTTACCAAAAAGTTGTCGTGTCTTAAATTATTTCAAAACTTTTATGGAAGACATCGAAATTTTGGAGGAAACAATTGAACGTAATTCATAAATAAAAATTGGAACTTTTCAATCCGCTTACGAGCGAAAAAAGAAAGATATTTTTCAAAAACAAATGTTGCCAATCGTTCAACACCTCCGTCACTGTGCTACACGTTGGGAACAGGAACTTCAAAAAGAAGTCAAATCAATGATAAACGTTTTCCATTCAAATGAAAATGCGATTTTGGTTGAAAAACAAAGAAATAGAGTTTTGAAAGATGATGCTGATCGACTCTTGAAACAAGTTCTCAATGCAGATATTTTTTCTATTATCATGAATGCTCTCTATAAATCTGGTACTGCTATGCTTGTGGATGATCTTTGTGTTGATAATAATTTGCTGAACACAGAAGTAGAGACATTAAAACATGATAATGAAATGTTTAGGAAAAACAATGATGATATGACAAAACGATTTTCAAAAGAAATTTGTCAACTCAAACAAAGGCTTGAATGGTGTCAAGCTCAAAGTCTTGACACGGAATTGCAACTTCAAAGTCAAAATGTTTCAAAGTCTTGTCAAAGTTGCAAAAACACTGAGTCTTTTAAAACTCTGTGTCTCAAATATGAGAAGGAAATTGCGGAATTGAAAATTGAAAACGCTGAATGGCAACAAAACCGCAATGACATTGCTCATTACAACGGGAAACTTGAGTATGATATTCAGGATAAAAATCACATCATCATTGATTTAAAAGAGAAAATTAGGTTACTTGAGAAAGGAAAGTTTGTTGACACCACAATGATTGCACCAGGACAATACCACTTAGACAAAACATATAAGGGAAATCATGCTCAAAGTTCTAATGTTAATTCTTCCACTTCTACAGGATTAGTCTCCACTAAAAGCGTTAGCAGACCCAAGAGAAAAAGTAACAAAAAGACTAGGAAGACTAGGATCTGGCAACGTAATAGCGGAACACTAGAAGTCCAAGGAGTAGAAGATCAACTTAGGAATTTGAATAAAACTCATGTTTCATCTGAATTAGATTGTAATCTGTCAAATTGTAATCAAAATCTCAATGTAACGAATGATGTACCTCTAAATGCTTCTAAGGAATCTTGTGTGTTTTGTCATAAAAGTGTGTTATCTGGTGATCATACAAAATGTCTTGCTAATTCGTGGTTAAATCGTCATAAGAAACATAGGACAGGCATTCCTTTTAAGCCCACTACTGCATCTAAGTCTATATTAGGAAAACCGCCATCTACGGTTTCTAATGAGGTTGTAGTTACCCACATAATTGAACAGAACAAATATAGGAACAAGCCCAAAACAAGTGAATTCACCAAAAAGAAAGAGATAACTAGTTGGAATTGGCAATGTTGGTTACAATATAAACCAGACTTTAAATGGATTCCTAAATTATTGAATACATGTGCTTCTAGCCAACTGGAACCCGCACTTTCTTTGGGTTCCACCCTTACTTCTGTTCCATCTTCGTCGTCTTCTTGTGATGCAGGTGGTTCAGATTGTTCTCTAGATTGTTGATAGCGGATGTACCCGACATATGACAGGCAATCTCAAACTGTTAGTCAACTTTGTTTCAAAGTTTATCGGAACTGTCAGATTCGGGAATGATCATTACGCTCTAATCATGGGATACGGTGACTATGTTAGTGGGAACATTGAAATCAGTCGTGTATATTATGTGGATGGCTTAGGTCACAACCTCTTTTCAGTCGGTCAATTTTGTGATGGGGATTTAGAAGTTGCATTTCGTGAGAAAACTTGTTTCGTTCGTGACTTACAAGGAAATGATCTTATGTCCGGCTCACGTGGTTCAAATCTTTACACAATATCGATGTCTGATATGATTGCTTCATCTCCGATATGTCTTCTTTCCAAAGCAGAATCGACTAAATCTTGGTTATGGCATAAACGTCTTTCGCACTTGAATTTCAAAACTATGACTGAACTTGCTCGTCATAAACTTGTTGATGGTTTTCCAAGATTCCATTTTACTAAAGATCACTTATGTTCGGCCTGTGAACAAGGAAAAGGTACTCGCGCTCATTTTCCTTCTAAAACCGAGCACAGTATGAATCATGTTTTACAATTGCTTCATATGGATTTGTGTGGTCCGATGCGTGTTCAAAGTATCAACGGTAAATGCTACATACTTGTAATTGTAGATGATTACTCCAGATGGACTTGGGTTTATTTTCTATGCAGTAAAGATCAAGCTCCTTCAATGATCATCACCTTTCTCACTAAAATTCAAGTTCAGTTACACAACACGGTCAGAAAAGTCAGAACTGACAATGGTACAGAATTTAAGAATCAGACTCTTAGGTCATATTTTCAGAAAGTGGGAATTGAACATCAAACATCTATTGCAAGAAGCCCTGAACAGAATGGAGTAGTTGAAAGACGCAACAGGACGTTAGTGGAAGCTGCAAGAACCATGTTAATTAATGCTCAATTACTAGATTACTTATGGGCGGAAGCTGTTTCAACTGCATGTTACACCCAAAACCGTTGCATGATCACAAAACGCCATCACAAAACACCTTATCAGATTGTTCACAAAAGAAAACCAAACATCGATTAATTTCATGTATTTAGAGCACTTTGTTATCCGAAAAATGATCGTGATGATTTAGGTAAACTTAAAGCAAAGGCTGACATCGGAGTGTTCGTTGGTTATTGTGAAAATTCCAAAGGCTTTCGGATATGGAACCGTCGTACAAGAGAAATTCAAGAAACTATTCATGCTAATTTCGATGAACTCACACAAATGGCTTCTGAGCAAAACAGCTTAGGACCCGAATCAAACCGTCTTAACTTTCCGGACTCTTCGGCTAAACCATTGCCTCTTAACCGCAAAGAATTGGAAACCCTGTTTGCTCCACTGTTTGATGATACAATTGAATACCGTTCTTCTGAGGTCTCACCAATTTCCGCTGCACAACCTGAAAATATTCAAGTACCTGACTCACCTCAACAAACTACAACAACTGTTGAGAAAGACGGTCCTCCAATTGCATCTCCCATAACAGCAGAACAAACTGAATCCAACTCACGACAATCGGCTGAAGATCCTACACCACAATCAGTTCCACAACCCGCAGAGTATGATCCAAATGCATTCTTTAACCCGTTTGCACTGGCTCCAACATTCCCTGAAATAGCTGAGTCGTCCACACGAAATTTGGATCCTGCTAACATGCGAGATACCTATCAACTACACCCTTCGACACACAAATGGACTCGAGATCATCCCTTAGTTCAAATTATTGGCCATCCAGATGCACCAATCATGACGAGACAACGAGTTCACACAGATGGTGAAACTTGTATCTATGCACTCACAGTTTGTCAAGAAGAACCTAAGAACATTAAAGAAGCAATGACTTATGACAACTGGATCGAATCTATGCAAGAGGAATTTCAGCAATTCAAAAGATTAGAAGTCTGGGAATTAGTTGAAAGACCTGACGGAGTCTTTGTCATCGTACTAAAATGGATTTGGAAAAATAAGCTGGATGCAGAAGGCACTGTCATACGTAACAAATCATGCTTGCTAGCAAAAGGATACTTCCAAGAAGAAGGAATTGATTTTGAAGAATCCTTTGCTCTAGTGGCTAGACTTGAAGCTGTTCGGATTTTTCTGGCATATGCTGCTCATCGGAACATGGTTGTTTATAAAATGGATGTGAAAACGGCATTTCTGAATGGTGAACTCCGTGAAGTAGTTTATGTCAGCCAACCAGAAGGCTTCGTTGATCCTGAGCATCCCAATCACGTTTACCGACTCAAAAAGGCTCTTTACGGACTCAAGCAAGCCCCAAGGGCGTGGTATGACAAACTATCTGCTTTCTTATTGGCCAATAAATTTTCTAAAGGATCCGTGGATCCAACGCTATTTACAAAAACATACGGGGTGGACTTACTAATCGTTCAAATATATGTCGATGACATTATTTTTGCTTCAACAAACTGGAGTTACTCAAATGATTTTGCAAACTTAATGAAAGATAATTTTGAAATGTCCATGATGGGTGAACTTTCGTTCTTTTTAGGACTGCAAGTTCATCAATCACCCCGTGGAATTTTTCTAAATCAGTCCAAATATGCCTTGGAAATTTTAAAGAAACATGGAATGATGAGCTGTGATACTTATAATACACCAATGGCCTATTCCACAAAACTAGATGTTGATATACATGGGACTCCTGTTGACCCTACCAAATACCGAAGTATTATTGGTCCCTCATGTATCTCACAGCTAGTAGACCTGATATTGTTTTTGCTGTCTACATGTGTTCTCGTTATCAGTCAAAATCGACTGAAAGGCACCTCAATGAGGATAAAAGAATCCTTCGATACATAAAGGGAACCATTAACTTGGGAATCTGGTATCCAAAGGATTCTGGTTTTGAACTAATTGCTTTTTCAGACGCTGACCATGCAGGATGCTTAGACACGCGAAAAAGTACATCTGGTGGTTTACAGTTCTTGGGAGATAAACTGGTGTCTTGGCAATCTAAGAAGCAGGACTGCACATCGCTGTCATCAACCGAATCTGAGTACGTAGCTATGTCTGCTTGTTGTGCTCAAGTCATATGGATGAGATCACAACTTAAGGACTATGGCTACCTATTCAATAAGATTCCGATCTACTGCGACTCCAAAAGTGCCATTGCCATTTCCTGCAACACCGTTCATCACTGCAAATCTAAACACATCGATCTCTGATATCATTTCATCAAGGAGCATGTCGAAAAGGGTACAATTGAATTATATTTTGTTGGAACTGAGTACCAATTAGCGGACTTACTTACTAAAGCATTACCTCCAACAAGGTTTGCTGATTTAGTCCACCAAATTGGTATGCGATGTTTGACTCTAGAAGATTTGGAAAAGTTTTTAAAACACAAGTAACGGTCAAACATCAAAACATTTTGTAAATAACTTTCAAAAACCAAATACAAAAATATAAAACCTACAAAAAAAAGACTCAAAAAGGTTTTTCACTCTTTCATTTAAAAAAAAAAAATAATAATTAAAAAAAAAAGGGTTTCTTTCTTCAAGATATGTTGTTCACACCGATTTTCTCAATCTTTATAAAATACATATCTTGAGAGGGAGACAAAAATCTTTTTCAACTTCTTTATTTCAAAGTTTTTCTCATCACTATAAAACCTTTTCTCGATACCTCTTGAACCACTGATTATTAAAATTTTCAAAGTTACATATCATGGTTGGTTCAAGAGGGTGCCACATCCATAATACTCGTAACATTGTTGCACGGTCTCAAAAGTCATAAAGTTCTAAAATACTTGAGGGGCTAAATGTGGTTAATTGGTTTATATTTTGAATGGGATGCAAGTTAAAGGACCAAAGGTGTCAATAATCCAAAGTTTCTATTATATACCTTTGTCTCAAAATCTGCTTCATTTTACGCATACAAACCCCCCTACGCTGATAAAATTTTTCATAACTCAAAGATTTTCAAGATCATCGAGTATCTGTGATTGTAAGTTTTAATACTTATCATTTTCTTGCTACAATCACGTGCCCAAATCTTCTTTAAAACATTCTATGATTGGTATGGTCTCTAATCGAGTTTTAGGGTTCATGCTTATTGAATTTGGGTGTTTCATTGATGGAGTGTTTTAGGTTAATTGATGCTTATGGCCAATTGCGGTATGTCCTAAAGTGTGTATGTCCACCTTTGCATTGATTCCCATTGCTTCAATTTAGGAATATTTAGGTGCTTAAGGTCGATGTGCTCATGGCACCTTCTGGGCATGTGTTTGTTTGATTGGAAAACTGCTATTGGTTTATTTGTGTTGCATAATCATGGTCATTAAGTCTAAGAGCATCATATTAACGTTTATGGGTATTTCATTATATGTCACCATCTGGTTGATCTTTGGTGTTTGTGTGTTTAGGCTTATTTTGTGCTTTATAATGGATTTCGACTTGTGATGCCTATTGACACCTAGCTAATGCTATCCTCTAGCTTAATTATTTCATTCATTGTTAGGCCTATCGAGTTTCATAATAAACTTGTTGAGTTAGTGATGATTTTTTTCGAGTTGTGTGATGTTCTAATCGAGTTATGCTCTGCTTATCGAGTTAGAATAATGGATATCACTGAGTTTGCCTGATTTATCGAGTTAGAACTATTTGGCTGGTTTATTGAGTTAGGATCATATAATTATCGAGTTAGAATAATGGATGATTATCGAGTTAGCCTGTGTTTATTTTATCGAGTTAGTGCAACCATTCTTATCGAGTTTCATGTTTAAATGTTATCGAGTTATGATCTGATGGGGGTTTATCCAGTTTAATATTCTTTTTGTCGAGTTTCACATAGTGTCTGTTTTATCGAGTTACTACATTTTTTTGAGTTAAGTCTAAATTCTTTCGAGTTATGTCAATATTATCGAGTTAAGTATTATGTTTCGAGTTATGACTGATTCAAAGCGTTTTCCACTCCGAGTTAGGAGTTTCAAATGGAACCATCACGTATGGGTTCTAGTTTTTCCTATTTTATGAAAAGAAATGCTGCCGAAATTTTTCAAAATTTTATCAAGTTATGGGTATTTCGTCGACTTAGACTTAAGGAATATATATTATAGAATTATGTGACTTATGTTTATCTTAGTGATGTGATTCTCTGTTTATGATTTGGTTCTCTGGATTGATTGTATCATGTGATGTATATGTGATGATGATTTTGTCTTAGGTGTTTGTTTTTTTTTCTATCATGGAAAATTGTTGTTTTGTCTAACACTAACAAGCTTATCACCACATCGCGTTTGTTGGTTTTATGACTCATTTCAGGTCCAAACATGGCAAAGGCATCAACATCTAGACACGAATTGATTCAAGGAGATGAAAGAATAATCGCAAAGACAAACCATAAGATAGATCTTGAGACAATCACATGTCATCCAACTTGTGCTATCATCTTAGAGATACTCAAAGAACACTTCATTTTTAACCTTCTCACCATCACAAATACAGTACCAAAAGTCTACTTAACACAGTTTTGGGAATCTATTGAAATTAGCAAAAATGAGAAAACATTGGGTGTTCGTCTTCATCACAAACAAATTGTGTTTGATGTACAAACTCTCCGCACTGTTCTTAGTTTGCTTGCTAATGTCAAGAAATTCACTCCTTTGCCTTCATTATCAGACGTTATCAGACTTCTTCGAGAACTGCAGTATGATGAATTGATGCGTGGGGTTTGCACCAGGCTTTACCTCTCGAGGGATCTCGAGAAGCTTACAACCCCCACCAGGCAGTGTACCTGATCGTTGTAGTATAGTATAGTGACAAGTACCGGGGGATTGATCGTTCAACTCAGGAATAGTGTCGTTAGGATTGAAAATTAATCTAACTAGGTCTAAAAGTGAAGGATGATTCTTTTTGTGTTTTTATATTTTATGAAAAGCAAGTAAAAATCTCGGGTATTGGAAGAAGGGGCGGAATTAGTTGCTAATCAACTAACCCAAATGCTATTAATTAAACTAATTAACAAGAAAAGTAAACTAGGGTTCTACAAGGTAGGTGAAGAATGTCTACCCATGATATGTTACTCCTTGCTAGCTATCCAATTCTACCTATTGAATTGTTACACCCTGTTTTAATTGACGGGTTGTATTCCTTAATACCATTCATGGGGTGGTGTACTTACTTCCCCAATCCTATAAGCTCCTACTTAACTCCTATGTCGAGCCGGCTAAGAAGCTCCTAACATGGGATCACTAGAATTTGCTCATGCATTAAATACAACCATAAAAACCTAGTACACATTGGTCCATGTTTCTTAAGACGTTCAAGCAAGTTACACAATGGAGATCTGCCAGTTTTCTTAAGCCTAACATCGAATTCATTCAATCAAAACAAGAATTATAAACTAAACCAACTAGATCTATTAAAGTTGTCACGCCTTAATTAATGGAGATAGACATACACATCAACAAGCCCTCACTGATGGAGATAGACACAAACATCAACAAGAAATCAATGAGATCTAATTAATTATACACAAGTTTCACACAATCATAAGTAGACACAAGGTGAATTAGCAAAACATCATCAAAGAAGAGCAATCAAAAATGATAATGGAAAACATAATTAAGATAGAATCAACAAACCAATACATGATGTTTATGGAGTGATTGAAACCCTATAAGTTGCTGGACAAACACCTACCTAAACCCAGGAATCGACCTTAGGGTTTAGGGCTTACAAAAAGTGAAGTTATGATGTTATATTTATAGGCTATTTTCTGCCCAGCCCGATCATGACGGCGTCAGCCAAAGCTTGACAGCATCATGAACAATCTTTCTACACCAAATCGTAGATCATTTCATCCCGATCGTTTTCTTTTTTGAATCGCTCAAATCCGAGTTCGTATGCAAAAGTTATGGCCAAAACGATGTCAGCTTCCGCGCCCAAGTTATGACATTTTACACATGACGGCCTACATGACGCCTTCATGAAGTTTCTGGGCCGTCATCAACACACGTGACGGCCTTGGTGACGCCTTCAGGTAATGTTCCAGCAAGGAAAATTGACACTTTGCCGTTTTCTTCACTTTTATGCTCCAAAAACGTCCAAAATGCCTTCTTTTCCAGAATTCACTCCCAAAGTACCTAAAATCACAAAAGGAACGATTTAGTGCAATATTTAATCAAATAAATTCAATTCCGGGCTTAAATGACCCCTTAAAAGTGGTTCATTTTTCGCCTCATCATATACCCTTACACTTGAGATTTGCTTGTCCTCAAGCAAATGCGCTTTTATTCTAATCAAAATACAAGTTAGGGGTCATATAACACTATTATAAAAGTAATTACAACAAATAATCGCTCCACTAAAGACCAAAGACAATCATGGAGGTCATATACTAGCACCTCACAAATAGTGTTTAGATACTCACATCTCTCGGGTGTAATAAAGTATAAATTACAATATGGAAACGGAAGATATCTCTCACTACCTGTCATAGCATAATAGATTACCATAGGCTTGGGAAAGGATCAAACCTCCACCACATGGCGTAAGCTCCTAGGATAAACTATCAAAGAGGTCTTTTAAAGGGTTGTAACGTTAGGTGTAGGGAAATGAAGTACACGGTTTTGTTGGATATAGGCAGTCTTTACTGGTGGCGAGTTAACAATCTTGGTTAATTACATGTACAATATGGCATTGCTAAGCCAAGACTAGACTCGACTTAAGCTAATAAATGAAAAATAACAAAAACATAAAATGAACATAGAATAAAAAGGGATGGTAGTCCGTATGTTTTTTTTTTCTATTTTCTTTTTCTATTTTTTTTTCTTTTCTTTTTCTTGTTTTTTCGATTTTTTTTTATTTATTTATTTTATTTTTTATTTTTTTTGTGCATACACTCTTACCCTACCATCCAAAATAATACATCATAGGGAATGGAAATTCCCCTTACACTTGAGTTTTTACATACTTTACAATAAACTAATCTAATGACTCGAATTAAGAAAATCAAAACACTTGGAGTACTTTTAAGATTAACGTACATATGGGGGTAATAAAATGATGTTCTTCCCCATTACTCCATAAAATAAGTACTTTACCCATGAGTCCTGATACGTGGGAATCGCACCAGGCTTTACCTCTCGAGGGATCTCGAGAAGCTTACAACCCCCACCAGGCAGTGTACCTGATCGTTGTAGTATAGTATAGTGACAAGTACCGGGGGATTGATCGTTCAGCTAGGAATAATGTCACTAGGATTAGAAAACCTAAATACTAGTTCTAGAGATGAGGGATGATTCTTTTTGTATTTTTATATTTTTAAGAAAGCAAGTTAAAATCTCGGGTTTGAAGGATTTGGGCGGAATTAGTTGCTAGTCAACTAACCCAATACTAAGATGCAATCAAAATAAAATACTAAAAAAGAAAATAAACTAATTATACTAAGGTTGTGAGCAATAAGTGGAGAAATGTGTTTACTTAGATTTCATTACTCCCTAGATATCTTTTACACGTTAATTACTTGTTATAGTTGCGTGGATGACGGATTGTATTCCTTAATACCATTCATGGGGTGGCGTACTTACTTCCCCAATCCTATGAGTGCCTACTTCACTCCTATGTCGAGCCTGTGTAGGGATCTATACCTTGATAGATTACGAGCCAATAGATCGTTAGTCAACTAATGTAATCACTAGCTAGACTAAGTTAGATAATCTCTGTGAGCTTGTAGTTATGCGGAATATAAAAACAAACTTATACTAAACTTGATCCTCTATGAAACGATAAACTAATAATATTAATGAAACTCGTACTAGAAACTTGTACATATTACAATGACCTAGGGTTCCTTATATACTAGTGGAAACCCTAACCTTTCTTACAAGAAACGAATAATGAAAAACTAATAAAAGATATTCTACATATCTTGTCCCAAAATACATAAGTTAGATCCACAGGAACTAGTCATCAGCAGAAAGTCACTAAGCCTTCCGCAGGAACCTGTCAACAGTATCAATCAACAGTATCTTCAATAATGCCTTACAATCCTCCCCTAATCTTGAATTTGACACAGTTAAGTTCAAGATTTCTTGATAGATCACTAATAACACAAACCAGAGGATTGAGAATGAACATCAGCAGCAAAGAATTTTCATAAGCAGAATCTCTATGATCAGCAACCAATTGAAAAGCACCATTCTTTGCTGCAACACAAGACTAAATGTACATCAAAACATATAAGTTTCTTACTATTCTCATCACATCCAGGTGTGTTAACTCCTGTGAGAGGTGAATCATTGAAAATAATGGATTTGATGTCTCTTTACCAATAGCCATCACTACTGGAGTAGCCAAGTGTTCAAAGGTACACTGATAACCACATGATTTTTAGCAAATCATCAGCTATAAACGGATTTGAGATGTCTTTACCTGTAGCCGTTTGCTCAGGACTAGTCAATTATTGATGAATAATCATCTTGGTCAATTGAATACCAAATATGGGTTTCCACTGCCTTTACCACAAGCCATATACATGTGGGCTAGCCAATTATTTGGAATCCATAAAGGAAAAATCCATGGTCAATTGACAACCATTTCAACTACTCAACAATGAAGTATGGGTGAGTTGAAAACCCTATGATTTTGAGCAAACCATTACAGCTATCAACAGATTTGATGAGTCTTTACCAAAGCTGTACCCTTTGGACTAGCCAACTTTTTGATGGAATAGTCAACATCAGGCAAGTTGATGACCACAAAGAGTGTGATAAGAATCAACACCAAAACTGCATACAACATACACAATACTATACAAATATGTTGTTTTTTTTTTTTATTTTATTTATTTATTTATTTTTTTAATTAAGAACAGAAAATAAAAAATAAAAAAATATACAACACAATACAATACCAAGAGAAACTCATTGCAGATATGAATCCATTTGAATGCCATGCTTGGTTGCTAGTTCCTTCTTAGTCAAGATACTTCTTCTGATGAACCTTACCAATTGTTCAGCAAGATGAAGATCATTTTCAGTCATATCCAAAGGAACAGATAACTTTGTCTCCAGCATGAGATGCATTACTTCCTTTGTGATTGGGTAAAGAACATCAGCCCAGCAATACAAGGTCTTACCAGTGGTTGTAACAATCATATGAACATTAGGAAGTGGAAAAAACTTCCAATATTCAACCACCCATGTCTTTTGACCTTTCCATACTTGAAACCTTACACCAGAATCACCTTTATAAGAATCACACAAAATCTGCAAATCACCCATCAAATACATTCCAATGTCATCAAGGGAATGAGTTTGATAGTACTTGGTAACCCAATCATAAAGTGAGATAAGATCTTGCTTGTCCACCATATGTAAGATCTGACTCAGAAACAAGAATGTCTTAGTAGTTCCATCTTGTCTAGTTATGACATTCACTTTTCCTTGGCCAAGCTCAGAATCAACCAGTTCCCACTTCATAAGTTTCTCCCATACAACAGGGTCTTGACCATCATCAGAAGCATAATCAAAGAAAGTAGTACTATCCTCTAAAGGAATATCTTTTGAAGCCTTCCTGTTGATGGCTTTAGTCTTTCTCCTAGTGCCAGTATTTACAGGAATAGAAGGACCATCAACAGGTTCTTCTTTAGGCACTTGTGTGGAAGTATCAGCAAGAACATCTGCAGAATCATCATCATCAGGTAATTCAATTGGAGTATCTTCTGAAGCATCATTGGTAACATCATGTGGAGCTTCAGTAGTATCAGGATGAGATTCAGCAGTATCATGATGAGAAGCAGCAGGAGTATCATCCATCTTAGCATCAGGAGTATCATCCTTCTGAGACAAGAGTGAAGGATGTTGCACATTCTCCTGACCACCATGAAAAGACCCAATAGATTCACCAGGTTGATCAGCAGTATCATGAATCTTAGTTTTCTTAGCTTGAGGCTCATCCAATAGTCTTCCTCTAAACTCCAACACATCTTGAACATTTATACCAGAGGAATGAAGATTTGAAATGATCTTGTCATAGTAGAAGGTGAGCTGCTTATCTGAAAATCCCCAAACCTTCTTTTGATTCCAGCCTGACCCAAACATAGAACATCCCTGATTCTTCACAAAATTCCTCATATATTTCTTTATTTCATTCTTTGTCCAAGGTCTTTCCTTTTGATACTTAGCTTGAATCTCTGCCTCCTGTTGTCTCTTCAATCTTCCCCTTTCAACCATCATTTGAACAAAAGCAGGATTATCAACTCCAAGCTCAGATTCACCCAAATTAGGCTTGGAAGCAGCTTGTTCAACCAAATTCTCCCATTGTTCAGTAGTAAGATTCTTAGCTATTTCATCAAGCTCATTTTTTCTTTCAGCATGCAATGTGGTAGTAAATTGAGGTCCCATCTTATCCAAATCATCTTGAATTTTTCTAGCCAATGCTTCTGAGGCTTTCAAATCCAATTGAACTTTAGTAACTGCAACATCCTCTTTAGCTTGCAAATGTGCAGCAACATTCTCACTAAGTTTTTCATAAGCAAGTTCCTCCTTGGATTTGACTCTGGAAGGAATGTCTTGATCAATCAATATAGACTTTCCTTTATCTTGCTTCTCAAGAAGAACAAACGTTTTATCAGGAGAAGCAGGAGAGAGATCAGTTTGGATATCTACTGATGGACCATGAGTTTCCACTTCTGGAAAAGTAGTAGGAAAAGATTCCTTTCTAGGAACATCAGCAGAAGTCTTCTTGCCAGGAGCATCAGCAGACTTCTTATCAGCAGAATGCTTCCTTCTGACATAATGAGCAACACCAGCAGACTTCTTTTCTCTGGAGTCCTTTGGAACACTGGCATCAGTAGAATGAGCAACATCAGTAGTTGGAACAACAGATGGTTCAGGCCTAATGTCAGCATTCTTCTGAACACTCTCCAAAGTGGTAGCAGCAAGAAGTTCAAGGCCTTCTAAGTCAATGTTGTCAGATGCTTTAGTAGAGTCCTCATCTGAGTCATACACCACACCTTGTTTCTTTCTTTGCTTAAGCTTGCCCTCCAAATTCTTAACTCTTCCAATTAGAGTCAGAACAGCATTGCTGAGATTCTTTTTGGTGAAGTTTAGATCATTCTCCAACTTGTCCACCCTAGATACATACCTGTTCAACAAAGCTGATACAGAAGTGAGAGTAACAGGACCTTCAGCTCCACCAACAGGGATATCTGTGGTGTTGGAAGCATCATTGGTCCTGTGGGTAAAATAATTTAAATTTACATCTACATCTACATGATCCTCAAATTGAGGTCTCAAAGGACTGAGTGAAGGAAGTCTTGTAAATTGTGGTGAGTGTACATGTTGGTCAAAGCCTAAGTTCTCATTGAGCTCATGCTCAGGAGAATGAAGATCCATTGGTGAATGTACAGGTGTAGGTAACCTTGGAGAGAGTGGAGGCTGAACATCAAAAGCAACTGATGCATTTGCATCAGGAGCATCTTTAGTTCTTTCAGGAGAATCCTCTGGTGCTTGAGCATCAGGGGAATCCTGACCACCAGCAGCTACATCAGCTTCTTCTCCATCAGGGGGATTGCCCACCGGGGCATCAGCAGCTACATCAGCAGCTACTCCATATGGAGGATTGTCACCAGGCAACATGGCTGGAAGTAAGGGTCTTATTTCACCAATAAATCTAAATTTCATTTGGGAAAACAAATTTTTAGATAAACCCTTAATAGGCAAGTGAGTGGGGTCATTGGTCTCAATGTCTAAAATGATTTGAAGAAACCTAGGATACAATAAATATTTAAGTTTGGTATCCTTAACATTTTCAAGCATATCATTAAAGATAAACCTAGAAAAGTTGAATGTTCTTCCCTGAGAGAGATACACAATGGCAAGAGCAATGTCTGTAGAGAATTGGTCCCATCCACCAGACTTAGAACCCATGCACTGAAGTAAGGTATGTGTCAAAAATCTCCATTTTGGACAAAACAGATTCTTGTACCATACTTTCCCATCACCAGTATAACCAGCAGCCTGAAGCCCTCTAAGTATCTCACTCTTAGGTAACTCAGTCACCCCTCCTTCATCATGCAACTGTAGTTTGGTCCTGACCAATGACTCAGTAACCACATATTCTTCCCCATCAATAATAGCAACAATCTCTGTTGGTCCATCTTCAACAGTCCTTATTTGAGCGGTTTCCCAAAATTGTACAACAAGAGACTCATAAATAACATCTGGATACTGGAGCAGAGCATAACAAATCTTGGACCTTTGAAGAAATTCCATCATGTCCACATAATCTTCATCATTCTTACCACGACCAAGAAAGGCATGTTTGTTATGATCTCCTTTGAAATATAGTTCAGCCATTGATTGAGAATAAGAAATTAGGGTTGGGTGTTCTGAAAAATATTGAAATGGTTATTGAAATTATATAGCGAGAGGGAATCAGTTAATTTGGGAGTGGGATATGCACGTTTTGGTTAATTACGGAAGTTACCAAACGTGGAATGAAACTGATGTGAATTATTGGAAAGAAATCTCTGACCAATAATCAACTAAGGCAAATTCCAATTAACTGACTCATCCGTAGAAACCAAATCAAACGGCTGAAAGCAAATGGTTAATCCGCAGAAAATAGTCAAACATTGACTATTGGTCAACAGAACCATCCGTAGGATTGATCAGCAGAATCTACCCATCAGTGGAAACCAAATATCTTTGAAAAAGATCTCATAATTCAAAATTCAAAGAACCCTTAATTATCTCCAAACTGACTCGCATTAATGGTAATAAAGACACGCGGTTGGGGGATCTTATAAATAAAGGCTAATTATCCCCAAATCTCTCCACTTCAAATCAAATCCCTAATTATCATATCTTCAGTCAACAATACATCCATGGCTTCCAATCAACACATCATCAGCCTTTCTTCTGACTCATCAGATACTTCTGACTCATCAGATACTTCTGACTCACTCACATCTCCACCACTACTCAATATGCCAATAAGTCCTCGTGGTCTCACAAAAGAACAAGCCAAGGAGAAGAAACATGATGTCCCTGCTCCTAGTACATCATCAGAAGATCTTCTACCATACCCTTCTGAAATCGATGATCCAGAGTACCAGAGAGAGATGGAGAGAAAGTGGAATGAATTGGAGAGGGCAAACAGAGTTCCCAATCCTGATGAGTCTCTTATCTTCTTTACATCTTCTGATGAAGAGGATGATGAGAATGATGAACTTTACACCCCTACAACCTCTAATAAACCTCACTCATCTCTTCCAAGAAAAAGAAAAGTAAATCCACCATTGCCAAAGATCAGAAAGGTGGTGTTAGGTTTGCCCTGTCCTCAATGGCAAGGACTCTTCAACATTAACAACAAGGGCAAGAAGAAGACTGTGGAAGGCAAGGGCAAGGGCAAAGTAGAATAGGAACTGTGTTGTCAATCTTGCATTTTCACTATCTTGTATTGTACCTCTGAAGAATCAATAAAATTTGCCTTGTTAATTATTACATGTATTAATTCTTCTGATTAGCATTCCCCTGAATAAATTGAACTTGAATAGGCCATCAGCAGGAACACACTTAACAATAAGATAACTAGTATCAGCAGCATGTGGGTCAAACCATTGACTTTCATCTGAAGAATCCAATTAAGTGGACAACTTGCACACTTAGTAATTGCTACTGACTCAACTACCTCCCATTTACTTAAATTAACTCCCAGTAAACTCAAATCAAGTCTTTAAAAGAAGTCTTCAAGTCATAATCAACTCACCATCCCACAAGTCTTTAAAACATGAAGCCATCCCCCAAAGTCATTGAAATCTCTTCTGATTCATCAGACTCTACCTTTGACAGACCTCAAATCCAAAGATCATACTATTACTTAGGTGAAGGTCCTTCAGAGTTTTATCCATCTCCAACCTCATCAGAAGGAACCACTGAAGCTGAGGAAACACCAGATCCTCTAGCTATGGTTGTCCCTGATTTCACTCCTGTCACAGCATTCTTAACAAGTGAAATGGAAAGAGTCTGTACAGATATGAGAAGAATCTCTGTCCCTGAAGAGCCACAGTCCTCATGTAGAAAGAAGGGTCCATTGAAGGTGGTACTTGGTCTTGCAGCTCCCAAGCTCTGAAACAAAGACATGCAATCCATAGGAATCCACAAGAAAATGCCAGACCCAAAGGACTTGGGTAAAGGGAAGAGGAAGATGGATTAGGTTGTTGCTAAGGGATGTGGTGGTATGATGGTGGTTGGTTGTTGGTGAATGATGTATTTTGTGTTTCTTGTGATGACAGATCTTGTAATGGATGTACCAAACTTTCCACTGATGAGTAATATTTTACTTTAAAGTCTTTATATCTAATGCCACTGAATGTAGATCTTTGACAATCAGCAGAAACATGACCTGTAACCAGTCATTCAAACAAAACACAAAAATACAAAAGAACAACCAGAATAATATACAAGATTAGTAATTAGTAATATCCTGCAAAAGAAAGTTAGTAAACAGAATTCTAGAAAACATAATAATCTACATAAATACAACTTGTACAATCCTCCCCTAAGGCATATGCCTCCCCTGAGGCTTATGCCTCCCCTCAAACATAGCATTCAAGGGTTAACCATCCCAATGTTGACAACTAGGTGATTAAACCTAGGTCCATCAAAAGATTTTGTTAACAAATCAGCCACATTATCATCAGTATGAATTTTAAGCACTTGAATTAGATGCTTCTCATTTGCATATCTTATAAAACGGTGCCGAATTTCTATGTGTTTAGTTCTCTGATGAAAAACAGGATTTTTAACAATGGAAATAGTACTTTGATTATCAATGTAGATTTTAGTGTTCATAAAGTTAAACCCATAATCTAACATCTGATTTTGAATCCAAAGTACCTGACCACAACAATTGGCAGCAACAACATACTCTGCTTCAGTAGTAGAAGTAGCAACAATGGTTTGTTTCTTGCACTGCCAAGAGATGAGTCTTCTTCCAAGAAATTGACAACCTCCTGTTGTGGATTTCCTATCCAAATTAGCTCCGGCATAATCACTATCAATGTAAGCCTCCAACACAAATGGTGAATCCCTTGGGTACCAAAGGCCTAGTTTGGGTTGGCCTTTTATGTACTTGAAAATTTTCTTCATAGCATTTAGGTGGGAAGTCAGTGGAGTGACTTGATGTCTTGAACAAGCACTGACAGCAAAGGTAATGTCAGGCCTAGAAGCTGTGAGATACATGAGTGATCCAATCATGGATCTATAAAGATGAACATTCACAGCCTCATCTTGCTCATTTGGATTCTTAAGCTTGGGTGGTTCATATGGAGTGGTAGCAGTCCTCAAAAGTTCAAAGTCAAACTTTTTCAAAATATCTTTAACATATTTCTCCTGATGAATAAAAATCCCTTCAGGTTGTTGTTTGACTTGCAGCCCTAGGAAAAAGGTTAACTCCCCCATTGCACTCATTTGAAATTCACCTTTCATCAAATCTTCAAATTCCCTGCACCATGCTTCCTTTGTGGATCCAAAGATGATGTCATCCATATAGACCTGTACTAGAATGATGTCCCTGGAGTTTTTCTTAATGAAGAGGGTCTTATCAATAGCTCCTCTTCTGTAACCATGCTCCAAAAGAAATGTAGACAATCTAACATACCATTGGTGCTTGGTGAAGTCCATAAAGTTCCTTGACAACTTTGTAAACCTTTTTAGGATGATGGGGGTCTTCAAAGCCCTGTGGTTGAGTAACATATACCTCCTCTTCTATTTTGCCATAGAGAAAGGCACTCTTGACATCCATCTGATAGACCTTAAACCCCATATATGAGGCAAAGGCTAAAAATAGTCTAATGGCCTCAACCCTAGCATCAGGTGCAAAGACCTCAGTGTAGTCAATCCCTTCTTCTTGTCTGAAACCTTGTGCCACCAATCTTGCTTTATTTCTGACCACAATACCTCTGGCATCCCTCTTGCATTTTAAGATCCACTTGGTCCCAATTGCAATCTTCCCTGCAGGCAAATCAATAAGTACCCAAACATCTTGATTCTTGAATTGTTGCATCTCTTCCTGCATAGCTTCAACCCAACTAGGCTCACTCAAAGCCTGTTTAATGCTTGTGGGTTCAACTTGAGACAAGAAACAAGCAAACAAACAATGCTTCTGATCTGTGTGATTGTCTCTCTTCTGAGTGGATACATAAGTCAAAAATGCACATTGCCCAAACTTGGTATTCTTGATGGCACTCCTGGTAAGTACCATAGCATTTGGATCACCAAGTATATTTTCTTGTGGATGTATGGTGTTGATCCTTTTGATTGCAACAGGATTAACATCAATTGAGGTATCAAGATTGGTTAAAGTAGGAGCAAAATCTTTATCATAAGATGCTGATTGAAAAATACCATCACTTTGCTCAACATTAGCAAGATCTGAGGGAGTTGGAAACCTGCCATAAGGTTCATCTAAACTTGTAGAAACGTCAGTGGAAATAGGAACTGCAGCAGAACTGCCTTCAGCAGAATCTCCATCAGCAGAATCAACAGCTGCATCAGCTGATGCATCAGCAGAACTAGGTTTTCTGCTTTCTTCAACAGCAGCTTGTTTTAAGAGGGCTTCAGTGTCTTGAGTAAATTCAAGACCAAGTCTTTTAGCCTCCTCAGCAGCTGCATGTTCTTGCTTTTTGAGTCTAGCAAGATCTTCTGCATAGGTTGAATTTTCCACATCATCAGCAGATTTGGCATCAGAGGCTTCTTTGGTAGGAGGAGCTGCTAGCTGGATTGGTAGAGTTGTTACAACAATAGTAGGTTCATCACATTCTGAATCACTGTCTGAATCATCCTGTAGGGTACCTGCATTGTTAGAAGATGACACTTGTATACCTGCAGAGGGGTTAGTTTTGTGCCTAGTATAACCCAAATAATCTGTAAGATAGTCAAGGTCAAAATACCATTCATGACCTTTTCCTTGAACATTAACATTTTCTTCCAGAAATTTCAGGTTAAGAGTCTCTTCTATCTTCTTTGCAGCCAAATTATAGACCCTATAAGCCTTGCTATGAGCTGAGTAACCAACAATATATCCTTCAGCAGCTTTAGCTTCAAATTTACCTAGGTGATCACTTGTATTCAGAATGGTCACCTGACAACCAAAAGGTTTCAAGTGTTCAATGGTAGGCTTCTTCCCTGTCAATAGTTCATAGGGTGTCTTATTGTGAGGTCTAGTGATCAACACCCTATTCAATACATAACAGGCAGTACCAACTGCCTCAGTCCAAAACATAGTGGGAAGTTTAGAGTCAGCAAGCATAGATCTTGCAGCCTCAATAAGGGTTATGTTCTTCCTTTCAGCAACTCCATTCTGTTGTGGAGTCCTAGGAGTGCTATAATCTCTTTTAATACCCTTTAAACCACAAAGTTCAATGAGATTGGCATTTTTGAACTCTGTCCCATTATCACACCTTATACCTTTAATCTTCTTGTTAAGTTGATTTTCAGCTAGAGCCATAAATTCTTTGAGTGCCTGAAAGGTTTGATCTTTAGTCACTAAGAAAAATGTCCAACTGAATCTGCTGAAAGCATCAGTGATCACCAAACAGAAGTACTTATGATCAATACTCCTGATGGATGTAGGACCAAAAAGATCCATGTGAAGCAGCTGCAATGGTTCTGAGATTGTGCTCATAGTAGTAATGGCCTTATAAGAAGGTTTGTGTTGCTTTCCCTTGTTACAAGCCACACAATTATGCTCATTGGTGAAGATCTTGGAAGGAAGTCCATGAACTAGTCCATCTTTAGCAAGTTTGTTGATGACTTTAAAATTAACATGTGCCATCCTTCTATGCCATTTTGTAGATTCATCCAAGGATGCTTTAGCCACCAAGCATGTTAGATCACCTTCTGGCTTGACATCATTCAAGTCAACGGTATAAAGATTATGGTTTCTAGGAGCCTTTAGTAATACTTGATTGTCATCAGGCATTTGGAAATCAGGTGAAAGAATGAAACAACCATCTTCAGTGAAAAGGAAAGGAAGCTTTTTGTCACAAATTTGTGAGACTGAGAACAAATTGAATCCTTGAAGTTCCTTCACATAGTAGACATTCTCAAAATCCACCTTTGGAGTTCTAATAGTTCCTTTGCTAGTAATCCTTCCTACTCCACTTCCAAACCTCACTATGCCTCCATTAATAGGCACAAAGTCATGCAGCTTCTCTTCATTACCAGACATGTTTCTTGAACAGCCACTATCAACAATACCTAAGTCTTTATTAAGAAGATGATGTTCCTACAACAAAGAAAGTTAATATACAACAACAACAATATCTAATAGACTTAAGTCATGAAAGACTTGAGCCTGCCCTGTGGATCATTCTGATGAACCCAAGATGATGAGTTAGATCCACAATTGTTCCTGGATTCCCTGTAGTTAAATGGTCTTTTATATGTCCAAAAACAATCTGCTGAGGACTTTTCAGCAGAATCCCAATTACCCCTTCCCATAAACATTTGGTCAGTATATTCATACCAATGATTAACACCATTAAATGGTTGAGATCCATATATATTTCTATTGGTATTCATATATCTATTATTAAGAACAGACCTATTGGAATAAACAGGCCAATCAACAGGAGTGGAAGACATTCTACTGACATGATACTTAGCCTGTGGAGCTACTGAGGGTTTGGTACATGTGGTAGTCCACTTTTGTCTAGGTCTATTATTAACAACAGAAACACCATCCTCTTTTCATGAAAATCACAATCCTTAATTAAATGCAACTTGCTACCACAAACAAAACACTTCTTTTTCTTATAAGACTTATTAAATCCAAAAGATGTCTTATTAAACATAGAATTATTCAAACAAACATCAAAAACAGAATTGTTTTGTAAACACTGAAAGGAATTGTTTTTAAAAGAAGTAAATAACAAGTCTTCAGAAGAGGCTGGTTGATAAAGAGCTTCATCAGCAGCAACTTCAGAGTCCACAGACTTGTAAGATGACTTGTCAGAAATCTTTATTGAGGACTTGGGTGAGTCTGACTTGGTCTTGGAATCACAGCTGGCATAACTAGAGGTCTCTGAGGTCTTGTCACTGGAAGAACAAGAGACATAAGTGTTAGAATCATTACTAGATATACTGCTAGTGTCAGGGGAGTCATTGATCCTAATGCCAGTGGTTTCCTTTGATTTTGGTAAGTCAACCTTATGGGATGTGGGCTTAGGGGTTACTATGGTTGGTGAGTCTTCAGACTTATTTGGCAAGTCTTTAGACTTTTTTCCAAAGAGATGGTGTGAACCATCAAAGTCAGAGGTTTTGGTAGTAGGCATAAATACACCTCTGATAGGTCCTGGTATAGTATGCATCTCACCTTCCTTTAGATAGTTTATTGGGACAGAATAATTATGATTTTTCCTATCTAAATAGTGATTTGCTTCTGGACCAACATATTTTCTAAACCCTAGACCTATCTCAGATGTTACAAACTTATTACTGCAGAGTAACCTAGATAATTTATCACCTGAAACTAGCCACTCTTTATGCCTAGCTACTTCTTTATCCAATTTCTCTTGCAAAACACTTTTCTCAGACTCAAATCTAGCCTTTTCTTTTTCAGAAAACTTTAATTCATTGCTAGCACATTCTAAATCTCTACTTAAAACTCGAATCTTTTCCTCATAAGCTAATTGATTCTGTTGAAACCACACCTTTTTTTGTTCTAAAGTTTTAAAAGCTTCTTTATACGTTGCAGCTTCAATAAAACAAGCATTATATTTTGGTTTCAGTTCATCATAAGCTTCTTTTAGAGATGTATATTTAGAATCACAATCACAAACACAAGTAGATACCTGAGGGGAGATTCCCATGAGACCAAAGCTATCATCACAACTAGCCATGCAAGAGATTTGGGGTAAGCTGCTTGTAGCATCTTCATGCTCATTCCAGTCTACACTTGTATCTATAGCAGTGATCAAGGCCTTTAATTCTCCAGCTTCCACTTCTTTCTTCTTGTATGCTGAATACCTGGTACTGGCTTCACCCTTTTTGGCTGTGCATTCTCTTACAAAATGGCCAATTTCTCCACAAGCATAACACTTTACTTTCCTTCTATCAAACCTAGCTGCATCTCTTCCATCAACATTGAGCTTTTTACCAACCTTTTGCTCAAATCTTCTAACCTTGAGAGAGAGCATAGCCATTTGCCACTTTAAGTCCAATTCTTCCAAAGCAAGTTCATCAATTTGCTCAAAGTCTTCATAAGCTATTTGTTGATGTTTGTCAACTTCAGCAACAAATGAATGAATTACATCTTCCATTACATTGCTAATCTTTGGATGAGTTATTGGATTAGTACTTGAAAAAGACAAAGTGGTCATTGGAAGACTTTGGCTTGGAGTGGATGGACTTGTGTAAATCTGAGGTGATGGAGATGGACTTGTATAGGTATGTAGCATGTAGTTTGAGTTAGAACTAATAAATGCAGATTGTGAAGGAGTAGCTGCATATGGAGAGAATCTCTTTATGTCACCTTCCAAAGCTCTGAGTTTGTTATAAAAGTCATCAAAGCTGAGGTAGTCCAAGCCACCTTTGGTTTTCAATGATATACTTACCTGAGACCATGAGGAAGGCAAGGCTCTTAGAAACCTGGAGTTTACCTCCTCATTGTCAGGTCTGGCTAGTAGCTGATTCAAGTGACTTAGAATCTTCTGAAACCTGTCATACCCTTTGTGGAGACCTTCCTCTTCAGTTATCTTGAATTCTTGGAATTCTTGCTTCAACATACTCTTCCTCATCCTCTTTGATTCTTCATTCCCACCAAATCTGGCTTTTATGGCCTACCAGATTTCTCTTGGATCAGTCATGGAATGAAAATCTCCCATGTGGTCATCAGGGATTGCCTGCAGCAATATGCTTCTTGCTTTGTTCTCCCTTTGTACAGCAAGAATTTCTTCAGCAGAAACAGGTTCCAAAATCGTAACTTTACC
Organism: Artemisia argyi; assembly: GCA_030686995.1. Lineage (NCBI taxonomy): Eukaryota > Viridiplantae > Streptophyta > Magnoliopsida > Asterales > Asteraceae > Artemisia > Artemisia argyi. The sequence continues at coordinate 108,702,923 of CM060690.1, read as the reverse complement.
ATCAGCATCTACACTTTGCTTTTTGGGACGACAGCCATTGAGTATAACATTCCAGAGGTTATAGTCAACACTTGCAATCCAGTTCTGCATCTTCATGGCCCAGATCTCATACTCATCCTTCCTAAGAAAAGGAAGTTTTGCATTGCTGTTGGAGAAGGCCACCTGTTGTAGTTGTTGAGTAAGAGAGCCTGCTTCTGAGAGAACAACATCACTGCCTGGTTTGTCTCCCATTGGTACTGAGTGAATAGTTTTTTGTGATTGTGTTGAGGTTACAGAGAGTATCTAGTGGCTCTGATACCACTTGTAGGGATCTATACCTTGATAGATCACGAGCCAATAGATCGTTAGTCAACTAATGTAATCACTAGCTAGACTAAGTTAGATAATCTCTGTGAGCTTGTAGTTATGCGGAATATAAAAACAAACTTATACTAAACTTGATCCTCTATGAATCGATAAACTAATAATATTAATGAAACTCGTACTAGAAACTTGTACATATTACAATGACCTAGGGTTCCTTATATACTAGTGGAAACCCTAACCTTTCTTACAAGAAACGAATAATGAAAAACTAATAAAAGATATTCTACATATCTTGTCCCAAAATACATAAGTTATATCCACGGTTAAACTCTATCCGTAGGATCTCTAGATGTCCGCAGGAACTAGTCATCAGCAGAAAGTCACTAAGCCTTCCGCAGGAACCTGTCAACAGTATCAATCAGCAGTATCTTCAATAATTCCTTACAGCCTGCAAGAAGCTCCTAACATGGGATCATTAGAATTTACTCATGCATTAAATACAACCAATAAAACTTAGTACACATCGGTTCATGTTTCCTAAGACGTTCAAGCATGTTACCATATGGAGATCTGCCAGTTTTCTTAAGCCTAACATTGAAATCATTCATCCAATACAACCATAAACAAGTAAGCAACACATAATCAACATCTAGGTTTCATTAGATCTAAGCAAACACAAGATAAATCTAGCCTAACATGGTGGAATCAAGACAAGCACAAGATATAGACAACCAACACATAGACATATTGATTGAATTAAAAGAATACTTATCTCAATAGCACATGTAAGCATTCAAGGGCTGAAAACCCTTGAAAAAGCTGTAAAATACGTATATGGTTCGGCCTTAGGGTTTCTCCAAACTTGTTCCTCTTAATGAATGAAAATTAGAAAACTATATATTGATAATAGAGTCTGACGGCGTCAAGAACAAACTTGTGATGCTGTCATCTCGCCGCCAAAATAATCCTCGGACTGCCTTGATCTACATCTGACGCCGTCATGTAGTCCACTTTTCCAGGCCGTCACACATTTAACTCTTGACGCTCTTCTTTGTGACGCCTTCATTTCTATACTGGGTCGTCATGATCTTTACTCTTGACGCCGTCAACTTCCTCCTCTTGACGCCGTCACACACTGTTACAAGCATGGAAAATTAAGTCTTTGGCGTTTTCTTCACTTTTATGCTCCAAAAACGTCCGAATTGCTTCCTTTTCCAGATTTCACTCCCAAAGTACCTAAAATCACAAAAGGAACGATTTAGGGCAATATTTGATCAAATAAATTCAATTCCGGGCTTAAATGACCCCCTAAAAACGGATCATTTTTCGCCTCATCAAGTCCCAATCGTCCCAAAACAATATGTACAAGGATATGACTTGACTTAGCAACCATGTAATCAATTAAATAATTAACTTAGGGTTTAACAAATAACAATAATGCACTAAAGATGAGTGCATACACGGAAGGCTAAGGCGATTTGGGTGTACATTTAAGTGGGGTGTAACAAATTCTTCCTTTAAGTAAAATGCTTAAAGTTAGAAACGAAAAGATAGGCTCGGAGGGGTGTACTAGGGGTTTCGTGTACTAAAAATGAGTACAACGCTAAGGGTGTGGGAAAAATTAGTTGACTTAACTAGCCAAGTAATATGACTTAAATGGTCAAGTAATTTTGATACGGGTTTTACACAAGGGTGATCCTAATGCCTCTTATCATGTAGTAAATCCTACTACACGAATGTAGTCTCACTAGCGGTCTCGGGATGCATCACTAATGCAAGTTCTAGAATCTAAATGCTACCGGTACACTCATAAGCACTAATAGTAAATGCTTTTCCTATCAAATCTAAAGGCGAACCTCACATATTTGGGTGGAAAATTTTTCTGAATGGTACGGTTATGTGCTAGTCATACAATCTCCTATCCATGAGACGCTTGCTATGGCTAAAGTTTCACTCCTAAATGTTGTAAAAAAATTTAAATTTGGCACTAAAATTGCACTAACAAGTATTTATCATAGTTTTATTACACATCTACTATCAAACAAACAAACTCAAGCGAAAGTGTATCTGTAAGGTATCATCATTTTACCCTCCCCTTACACTTAAGATGAACATTGTCCCCAATGTTCAAATAAAGAATGTAAAAGTGAAATAAGTAAAACAAATGAAATCAAATACTCCCCTGATTCGCTCGGTATAGATAATAAGGTGGCCAGGTTAGATCTTCCTCCAAGAAAATGAACAATCAAAGTTTCCCTTCCAGAGTATGAATCATCTTCTTGTCATACATAACATGTTAAACCTGATAAAACAAACACAAAAACCCAAAGCATCAATCCGAACAAAGAAAACTCACAACTAGATGTAATTCCAAACTTAGGAATAGAAACAAAACAATTAAAGATATAATGCTTGTGGAATGAATGTTTGCAGATTTCCTGGAGTTTATAAAACTAAAGAATTAACAAAAACTTTAAGACTCCGGTATAAACAAAAACTAGCAAAATTTCCAGAATTTTACACATGACGCCGTCAAGAGTAAACTCATGATGCCGTCAGAAGTGACCTGCAGAAATCTTTAGGTTAAGTTTCCGGAAAACTTTTGAAAAAACTTATGTCCTACTTCCTGGAAAATCTTGCAAAACATCATTACGACTCGATACAAGCATTTGACTCTAACAAGTACTAATACACATGTCCATTTAATATTGTTGTGGTTCATGCTCAATTTCGTTCTTATAAACAAATTTGGATCTCCCTTACACTTATCTTTTGCAAAATACCTTTATATGCAATTAAGACGAAGTTAAAAAACAAAACAAAGCATTTTCACAATTTACTTTGAAACATGAGCCACAAACAATAAACATAAAACATGCATACGGAAACAAACGAAATCAAACAAACAAACAAACAAACAAAGCTTGGGTTGCCTCCCAATAACCGCTTGTTTTTGTTCGAGTCACGAGCCTGACTCTACCCTTATTTAACTGAAATAGGGGAGGTTTTCCCCACATTTTGAATTAAGTGCGGGTGGAAGTAGCGATACACACCCTTAGGGTGGAAATATGCCACCTGAGGTGAAGGGGTGAGTGAATGGCTTCTGTAACACCCCCAAAATACCGCAGCGGAAGACTGTGTCATAGGGGTGCTACTTCATAATACAAAGTACAAGTTATAGAAAACGAACTCTAAATGAGACGTTTTGAAAAGTTACCATTCGATTAAAGAATTCAAAGTTACAAACACGAGATTCCAAAGTATGATACATAAATGTATACAAAATGTTTTGAATGGTAAATGATAAAAGCGTAAGTCTTCAGAATATGCAGCTTGACCCTAAGTTCCACGCACTAGCTATCGCCTTACTAACCTGAGATAAACATGCTAAAGTGTCAACACAATGGTTGGTGAGTTCATAGAGTTTGTCTTAAAACAGTTGAAAAGCCTTAAAGAATGTTCACACAGCAAAGGCATTGAGAATCCACTCAGTTGCAGGTCCCACCATAAGAGACTTGCAACCTGTGTGTTCACAACCCACGGCTAATATATAGTTTATACAATGCACCGAATTATATTCACCCAAGGTCAAGAATAGACACAAGGGCGGGGGCCTCTCCCCAAATAGTACTACGACATCCAAGGTCAAGTATAGACACAAGGGTAGGGGGCATCTTCCCATGAGTACTACCAATACCTCTCCGACAGAATAGAGTATTATGTATGCACGTAAATACGAATCTTGTATTTAAATTAAGCAAGTATAGTGTAATAAGTATGTATAACGCAATCAAGTATAATGCCAATCAAGTATAACACAATCAAGTATAAATGTTTAAGAGTATTTGTACAAGTAAGCAAGTAGTTGAGCATGTATCCCCCCCAAGAGTTAAAACAAGTATGAAAAGAGTAGGGGCTATGACTCACCTTAAGCTTATGTAATGAGAAATGAAAGTGGTAGTCGAATCGCGAAAGTCTCTAAGAGCAGCCTATAATAGAACGTTGCGACTTAGGTTTGGAGTAACGTCTAAGAATACGACGAATTGCCTATATATGTCTTGCATAATGTTCATGATGTAGTACTTAGTATATAGCGTAAGTCGTTGAATATAAATGGTCTATGAAACATGTATAGGTTGTATATCTCTTACTACCGTTCGGGCCGACATAATTCAGAAGTCATGGAGTAAACGTTCGAGGAGCCAGGACACTTTAACTCGTAAATCCACAACTCATCTCGATGGCTTACTTAATGAACTCCTCACATGAGGCTCCCTACTATTGTAGTATTTGATAACATATATATATATATATATATATATATATATATATAAGCTTTTTGATCTTTAAAAGTCATATGGTCTTTAGCCGTGGCTTTGCCGTGACCTTGGTCATTGTTACCATGGTCTTGAGACTCAACCTTGGCTTTAGCCATGGTTGTGGTCTTGGCTTTAGGTCATTAGACCTCTTGGTCTCATCTAATTATAATGATTATATAGTAACTTTGGTCTAAAAATGGGCTGTTAAGAATTTGAAGAAATTTATCACTCAGAAAGCATTTTCAGGGCTCGAGCTTCTTTGTTCCTGAACGAAAACGTCGTTCCGGACAACTTTCGTGTTTTAACTTTTTGATGAATCGGAGCAGAAGTGGGACTTTCAAAATCATAATTTGATCAGAATGCTATTTAGGCAGATTTGCCGTTTTGGTTTCGCTAGCTTCAAATGGTCATAACTTTTGACTCGTGTACTCGTTTTGGGTGATTCAAATTGCTATGTTTTCCTTGTTAAGTCCTCTTTAACAGTAAGTAAGTGTCAAATATCAAAGTTATACTATTGTGGTCGTGGTTTTCCATAAAAATCACTAGTTTGCTTGTTTACTTGTCATAAGTTAACATATGTATACCAATACTCGTTTTATCCATTTTTAAACATCATGAACACAATACAAAGACCATATATAGCATGAATGAAACATAATAAGCATGAAAATGATATTGAGCAAGAAAGTGTATAAGGGTTTCTTACAACTTTCGGCTTTCTCTTAAGAAAGGAAGTCAAGTATGAACTAGGACACTAAACCTATGCTTGCAAACCCTTCACCATAACTCTTGTAACCCTTGCTAGCCTTGATCTAACCCTTGTGAAAACCATTTAACTTCAGCCCTAGTAACCTTGTGTAGCTCCTAATTCAACCATGGAATCACCAAACAAACTTGAGAACTAGGTAGAGAATACTAAGACCTTGAACTTTGTAGTGTAACTTGTATATTGAAGATCAAAGGATCATGGTGCTATGATATAAGGGTGTGGCATTTTTGTGGTGAATAAAGGAAGAAGAATGAGCTTGTATTTATACTATGAATGAGGAGGTTAGGAAGCTTGCTAGGAAAGTGCTATAACTTGGTGACAAAGTTGTAATTAAGTAAGATCTAATGGCTAAAGTCAAGATTTAACCACACATGGTGACTCCCCCCCCCCCCCCTCCTAAGTCGTTTTTCCAAGGATAAGGGTGACTAGATGAGTAGTCATGGTCTTTGGATGATAATATCCTAAGTATGTAGCTAGTTTTGACTCCGTAAATCGCTAACCGTAAGTTTTTAAGTCACGAAACGTAATACCGGGTATCCTAAAAATATGAAACTTATAAATATGCTAGAACTTATCAATATACTCTATAATAAAATATAAAATGAGTGGTAGGATCTATCGGGTGCTAAAACCCTGCTAAAAACTGGAAACACGGGTCTAAAACGCGTAATTCGCGTAAAACGCTGAACTGGAAAACGTAAAATTCTGAAACTTTTGGAATTGTCCTAAAATGAAAGAAAATCATATTTCTATTGTTTATAATGTTTTATGGATATATCGGGATGCTGGAAGGACGTTTAAACCTAAAAGTAAATCTCGGACACGGCTTTGTGATTTTTGCAGAAATGATCCGACGAGCGTCAAACTCTCGGATTATCGTTAAAATAGTTTAACTTACGAGAATATGAAATAAAAATTTCTGAGATGAATAGTGAAAAGTGAATAGTAAAAAGTGAATAGTAAAGTGAATAGTAAAAAGTGAATAGCGAAATTTTCGGGAATAAAAGTTAACCTGAAATTGCGAATTGTTACAGTCTCTACCCCTTAAGGAGAACTTCGTCCCGAAGTTCAGTTGATGTTAACTACTTACGGTGTGTCTAAGAGAATTCGGGATTTCAGGATCTCTAAAATAGTGGTGTTTACTCTGATTCGTCTAAGGTTCTGGTTAAGGAGTTGTATTGGCTACAATTAAGCCCACTTATTTATAACACATTACTTACATAAAGAAGCGTCCAAATTTATGTAAGTAAGGTCTCATAAACTTATGGTTCGTTGATTTACAATTTCTTTATTTAACTGAAGAGGCGTCCCAATCCATTTAAATAAGGAGATTATAAATCATCCTACTTAAGAATTTCCGGCACAAAATCCGCCTTCTGAGGCCGATAGTAAGATAATCAAGTCATCAAATCCTTAAAGCTAAGCAATAATATTATTTAACTCAAATCTTGTGTCTAATCAAACAAGAACTGTCACAAGATCAAGTTAACTAATTTGTTATTACTGAGCTCCATGTTTTTAATGACTCGACGAATCTCTGGGGCTCCTTATAATGCTAAAGTCACATCATCAAATAGCGTGGAACTAAGCAAACCTCTAACCAAAAAGCATACATGTATGTATTGTGTGTAAGGCAAATAAAGAGGAAGGTCCCAACGTATATAGCAGTTATAGTCTAGGCACTAAATGCAACCTAGTTCTCTATAACCAAGGCTCTGGTACCAATCTGTAACACCCCCAAAATACCGCAGCGGAAGACTGTGTCATAGGGGTGCTACTTCATAATACAAAGTACAAGTTATAGAAAACGAACTCTAAATGAGACGTTTTGAAAAGTTACCATTCGATTAAAGAATTCAAAGTTACAAACACGAGATTCCAAAGTATGATACATAAATGTATACAAAATGTTTTGAATGGTAAATGATAAAAGCGTAAGTCTTCAGAATATGCAGCTTGACCCTAAGTTCCACGCACTAGCTATCGCCTTACTAACCTGAGATAAACATGCTAAAGTGTCAACACAATGGTTGGTGAGTTCATAGAGTTTGTCTTAAAACAGTTGAAAAGCCTTAAAGAATGTTCACACAGCAAAGGCATTGAGAATCCACTCAGTTGCAGGTCCCGCCATAAGAGACTTGCAACCTGTGTGTTCACAACCCACGGCTAATATATAGTTTATACAATGCACCGAATTATATTCACCCAAGGTCAAGAATAGACACAAGGGCGGGGGCCTCTCCCCAAATAGTACTACGACATCCAAGGTCAAGTATAGACACAAGGGTAGGGGGCATCTTCCCATGAGTACTACCAATACCTCTCCGACAGAATAGAGTATTATGTATGCACGTAAATACGAATCTTGTATTTAAATTAAGCAAGTATAGTGTAATAAGTATGTATAACGCAATCAAGTATAATGCCAATCAAGTATAACACAATCAAGTATAAATGTTTAAGAGTATTTGTACAAGTAAGCAAGTAGTTGAGCATGTATCCCCCCCAAGAGTTAAAACAAGTATGAAAAGAGTAGGGGCTATGACTTACCTTAAGCTTATGTAATGAGAAATGAAAGTGGTAGTCGAATCGCGAAAGTCTCTAAGAGCAGCCTATAATAGAACGTTGCGACTTAGGTTTGGAGTAACGTCTAAGAATACGACGAATTGCCTATATATGTCTTGCATAATGTTCATGATGTAGTACTTAGTATATAGCGTAAGTCGTTGAATATAAATGGTCTATGAAACATGTATAGGTTGTATATCTCTTACTACCGTTCGGGCCGACATAATTCAGAAGTCATGGAGTAAACGTTCGAGGAGCCAGGACACTTTAACTCGTAAATCCACAACTCATCTCGACGGCTTACTTAATGAACTCCTCACATGAGGCTCCCTACTATTGTAGTATTTGATAACATATATATATATATATATAAGCTTTTTGATCTTTAAAAGTCATATGGTCTTTAGCCGTGGCTTTGCCGTGACCTTGGTCATTGTTACCAAGGTCTTGAGACTCAACCTTGGCTTTAGCCATGGTTGTGGTCTTGGCTTTAGGTCATTAGACCTCTTGGTATCATCTAATTATAATAATTATATAGTAACTTTGGTCTAAAAATGGGCTGTTAAGAATTTGAAGAAATTTATCACTCAGAAAGCGTTTTCAGGGCTCGAGCTTCTTTACTCCTGAACGAAAACGTCGTTCCGGACAACTTTCGTGTTTTAACTTTTTGATGAATCGGACCAGAAGTGGGACTTTCAAAATCATAATTTGATCAGAATGCTATTTAGGCAGATTTGCCGTTTTGGTTTCGCTAACTTCAAATGGTCATAACTTTTGACTCGTGTACTCGTTTTGGGTGATTCAAATTGCTATGTTTTCCTTGTTAAGTCCTCTTTAACAGTAAGTAAGTGTCAAATATCAAAGTTATACTATTGTGGTCGTGGTTTTCAATAAAAATCACTAGTTTGCTTGTTTACTTGTCATAAGTTAACATATGTATACCAATACTCGTTTTATCCATTTTTAAACATCATGAACACAATACAAAGACCATATATAGCATGAATGAAACATAATAAGCATGAAAATGATATTGAGCAAGAAAGTGTATAAGGGTTTCTTACAACTTTTGGCTTTCTCTTAAGAAAGGAAGTCAAGTATGAACTAGGACACTAAACCTATGCTTGCAAACCCTTCACCATAACTCTTGTAACCCTTGCTAGCCTTGATCTAACCCTTGTGAAAACCATTTAACTTCAGCCCTAGTAACCTTGTGTAGCTCCTAATTCAACCATGGAATCACCAAACAAACTTGAGAACTAGGTAGAGAATACTAAGACCTTGAACTTTGTAGTGTAACTTGTATATTGAAGATAAAAGGATCATGGTGCTATGATATAAGGGTGTGGCGTTTTTGTGGTGAATAAAGGAAGAAGAATGAGCTTGTATTTATACTATGAATGAGGAGGTTAGGAAGCTTGCTAGGAAAGTGCTATAACTTGGTGACAAAGTTGTAATTAAGTAAGATCTAATGGCTAAAGTCAAGATTTAACCACACATGGTGACTCCCCCCCCCCTCCTAAGTCGTTTTTCCAAGGATAAGGGTGACTAGATGAGTTGTCATGGTCTTTGGATGATAATATCCTAAGTATGTAGCTAGTTTTGACTCCGTAAATCGCTAACCGTAAGTTTTTAAGTCACGAAACGTAAAACCGGGTATCCTAAAAATATGAAACTTATAAATATGCTAGAACTTATCAATATACTGTATAATAAAATATAAAATGAGTGGTAGGATCTATCGGGTGCTAAAACCCTGCTAAAAACTGGAAACACGGGTCTAAAACGCGTAATTCGCGTAAAACGCTGAACTGAAAAACGTAAAATTCCGAAACTTTTGGAATTGTCCTAAAATGAAAGAAAATCATATTTCTATTATTTATAATGTTTTATGGATATATCGGGATGCTGGAAGGACGTTTAAACCTAAAAGTAAATCTCGGACACGGCTTTGTGATTTTTGCAGAAATGATCCGACGAGCGTCAAACTCTCGGATTATCGTTAAAATAGTTTAACTTACGAGAATATGAAATAAAAATTTCTGAGATGAATAGTGAAAAGTGAATAGTAAAAAGTGAATAGTGAAATTTTCGGGAATAAAAGTTAACCTGAAATTGCGAATTGTTACAGTCTCTACCCCTTAAGGAGAACTTCGTCCCGAAGTTCAGTTGATGTTAACTACTTACGGTGTGTCTAAGAGAATTCGGGATTTCAGGATCTCTAAAATAGTGGTGTTTACTCTGATTCATCTAAGGTTCTGGTTAAGGAGTTGTATCGGCTACAATTAAGCCCACTTATTTATAACACATTACTTACATAAAGAAGCGTCCAAATTTATGTAAGTAAGGTCTCATAAACTTATGGTTCGGTGATTTACAATTTCTTTATTTAACTGAAGAGGCGTCCCAATCCATTTAAATAAGGAGATTCTAAATCATCCTACTTAAGAATTTCCGGCACAAAATCCGCCTTCTGAGGCCGATAGTAAGATAATCAAGTCATCAAATCCTTAAAGCTAAGCAATAATATTATTTAACTCAAATCTTGTGTCTAATCAAACAAGAACTGTCATAAGATCAAGTTAACTAATTTGTTATTACTGAGCTCCATGTTTTTAATGACTCGACGAATCTCTGGGGCTCCTTATAATGCTAAAGTCACATCATCAAATAGCGTGGAACTAAGCAAACCTCTAACCAAAAAGCATATATGTATGTATTGTGTGTAAGGCAAATAAAGAGGAAGGTCCCAACGTATATAGCAGTTATAGTCTAGGCACTAAATGCAACCTAGTTCTCTATAACCAAGGCTCTGGTACCAATCTGTAACACCCCCAAAATACCGCAGCGGAAGACTGTGTCATAGGGGTGCTACTTCATAATACAAAGTACAAGTTATAGAAAACGAACTCTAAATGAGACGTTTTGAAAAGTTACCATTCGATTAAAGAATTCAAAGTTACAAACATGAGATTCCAAAGTATGATACATAAATGTATACAAAATGTTTTGAATGGTAAATGATAAAAGCGTAAGTCTTCAGAATATGCAGCTTGACTCTAAGTTCCACGCACTAGCTATCGCCTTACTAACCTGAGATAAACATGCTAAAGTGTCAACACAATGGTTGGTGAGTTCATAGAGTTTGTCTTAAAACAGTTGAAAAGCCTTAAAGAATGTTCACACAGCAAAGGCATTGAGAATCCACTCAGTTGCAGGTCCCGCCATAAGAGACTTGCAACCTGTGTGTTCACAACCCACTGCTAATATATAGTTTATACAATGCACCGAATTATATTCACCCAAGGTCAAGAATAGACACAAGGGCGGGGGCCTCTCCCCAAATAGTACTACGACATCCAAGGTCAAGTATAGACACAAGGGTAGGGGGCATCTTCCCATGAGTACTACCAATACCTCTTCGACAGAATAGAGTATTATGTAAGCACGTAAATACGAATCTTGTATTTAAATTAAGCAAGTATAGTGTAATAAGTATGTATAACGCAATCAAGTATAATGCCAATCAAGTATAACACAATCAAGTATAAATGTTTAAGAGTATTTGTACAAGTAAGCAAGTAGTTGAGCATGTATCCCCCCCAAGAGTTAAAACAAGTATGAAAAGAGTAGGGGCTATGACTCACCTTAAGCTTATGTAATGAGAAATGAAAGTGGTAGTCGAATCGCGAAAGTCTCTAAGAGCAGCCTATAATAGAACGTTGCGACTTAGGTTTGGAGTAACGTCTAAGAATACGACGAATTGCCTATATATGTCTTGCATAATGTTCATGATGTAGTACTTAGTATATAGCGTAAGTCGTTGAATATAAATGGTCTATGAAACATGTATAGGTTGTATATCTCTTACTACCGTTCGGGCCGACATAATTCAGAAGTCATGGAGTAAACGTTCGAGGAGCCAGGACACTTTAACTCGTAAATCCACAACTCGTCTCGACGACTTACTTAATGAACTCCTCACATGAGGCTCCCTACTATTGTAGTATTTGATAACATATATATATATATATATATATATATATATATATATATATATATATATATATATATATATATATATATATATATATATATAAGCTTTTTGATCTTTAAAAGTCATATGGTCTTTAGCCGTGGCTTTGCCGTGACCTTGGTCATTGTTACCATGGTCTTGAGACTCAACCTTGGCTTTAGCCATGGTTGTGGTCTTGGCTTTAGGTTATTAGACCTCTTGGTCTCATCTAATTATAATGATTATATAGTAACTTTGGTCTAAAAATGGGCTGTTAAGAATTTGAAGAAATTTATCACTCAGAACGCGTTTTCAGGGCTCGAGCTTCTTTGCACCTGAACGAAAACGTCGTTCCGGACAACTTTCGTGTTTTAACTTTTTGATGAATCGGACCAGAAGTGGGACTTTCAAAATCATAATTTGATCAGAATGCTATTTAGGCAGATTTGCCGTTTTGGTTTCGCTAACTTCAAATGGTCATAACTTTTGACTCGTGTACTCGTTTTGGGTGATTCAAATTGCTATGTTTTCCTTGTTAAGTCCTCTTTAACAGTAAGTAAGTGTCAAATATCAAAGTTATACTATTGTGGTCGTGGTTTTCCATAAAAATCACTAGTTTGCTTGTTTACTTGTCATAAGTTAACATATGTATACCAATACTCGTTTTATCCATTTTTAAACATCATGAACACAATACAAAGACCATATATAGCATGAATAAAACATAATAAGCATGAAAATGATATTGAGAAAGAAAGTGTATAAGGGTTTCTTACAACTTTTGGCTTTCTCTTAAGAAAGGAAGTCAAGTATGAACTAGGACACTAAACCTATGCTTGCAAACCCTTCACCATAACTCTTGTAACCCTTGCTAGCCTTGATCTAACCCTTGTGAAAACCATTTAACTTCAGCCCTAGTAACCTTGTGTAGCTCCTAATTCAACCATGAAATCACCAAACAAACTTGAGAACTAGGTAGAGAATACTAAGACCTTGAACTTTGTAGTGTAACTTGTATATTGAAGATCAAAGGATCATGGTGCTATGATATAAGGGTGTGGCATTTTTGTGGTAAATAAAGGAAGAAGAATGAGCTTCTATTTAAACTATGAATGAGGAGGTTAGGAAGCTTGCTAGGAAAGTGCTATAACTTGGTGACAAAGTTGTAATTAAGTAAGATCTAATGGCTAAAGTCAAGATTTAACCACACATGGTGACTCCCCCCCCCCTCCTAAGTCGTTTTTCCAAGGATAAGGGTGACTAGATAAGTAGTCATGGTCTTTGGATGATAATATCCTAAGTATGTAGCTAGTTTTGACTCCGTAAATCGCTAACCGTAAGTTTTTAAGTCACGAAACGTAAAACCAGGTATCCTAAAAATATGAAACTTATAAATATGCTAGAACTTATCAATATACTCTATAATAAAATATAAAATGAGTGGTAGGATCTATCGGGTGCTAAAACCCTGCTAAAAACTGGAAACACGGGTCTAAAACGCGTAATTCGCGTAAAACGCTGAACTGAAAAACGTAAAATTCCGAAACTTTTGGAATTGTCCTAAAATGAAAGAAAATCATATTTCTATTGTTTATAATGTTTTATGGATATATCGGGATGCTGGAAGGACGTTTAAACCTAAAAGTAAATCTCGGACACGGCTTTGTGATTTTTGCAGAAATGATCCGACGAGCGTCAAACTCTCGGATTATCGTTAAAATAGTTTAACTTACGAGAATATGAAATAAAAATTTCTGAGATGAATAGTGAAAAGTGAATAGTAAAAAGTGAATAGTAAAAAGTGAATAGTGAAATTTTCGGGAATAAAAGTTAACCTGAAATTGCGAATTGTTACAGTCTCTACCCCTTAAGGAGAACTTCGTCCCGAAGTTCAGTTGATGTTAACTACTTACGGTGTGTCTAAGAGAATTCGGGATTTCAGGATCTCTAAAATAGTGGTGTTTACTCTGATTCGTCTAAGGTTCTGGTTAAGGAGTTGTATCGGCTACAATTAACACCACTTATTTATAACACATTACTTACATAAAGAAGCGTCCAAATTTATGTAAGTAAGGTCTCATAAACTTATGGTTCGGTGATTTACAATTTCTTTATTTAACTGAAGAGGCGTCCCAATCCATTTAAATAAGGAGATTCTAAATCATCCTACTTAAGAATTTCCGGCACAAAATCCGCCTTCTGAGGCCGATAGTAAGATAATCAAGTCATCAAATCCTTAAAGCTAAGCAATAATATTATTTAACTCAAATCTTGTGTCTAATCAAACAAGAACTGTCACAAGATCAAGTTAACTAATTTGTTATTACTGAGCTCCATGTTTTTAATGACTCGACGAATCTCTGGGGCTCCTTATAATGCTAAACTCACATCATCAAATAGCGTGGAACTAAGCAAACCTCTAACCAAAAAGCATATATATATGTATTGTGTGTAAGGCAAATAAAGAGGAAGGTCCCAACGTATATAGCAGTTATAGTCTAGGCACTAAATGCAACCTAGTTCTCTATAACCAAGGCTCTGGTACCAATCTGTAACACCCCCAAAATACCGCAGCGGAAGACTGTGTCATAGGGGTGCTACTTCATAATACAAAGTACAAGTTATAGAAAACGAACTCTAAATGAGACGTTTTGAAAAGTTACCATTCGATTAAAGAATTCAAAGTTACAAACACGAGATTCCAAAGTATGATACATAAATGTATACAAAATGTTTTGAATGGTAAATGATAAAAGCGTAAGTCTTCAGAATATGCAGCTTGACCCTAAGTTCCACGCACTAGCTATCGCCTTACTAACCTGAGATAAACATGCTAAAGTGTCAACACAATGGTTGGTGAGTTCATAGAGTTTGTCTTAAAACAGTTGAAAAGCCTTAAAGAATGTTCACACAGCAAAGGCATTGAGAATCCACTCAGTTGCAGGTCCCGCCATAAGAGACTTGCAACCTGTGTGTTCACAACCCACGGCTAATATATAGTTTATACAATGCACCGAATTATATTCACCCAAGGTCAAGAATAGACACAAGGGCGGGGGCCTCTCCCCAAATAGTACTACGACATCCAAGGTCAAGTATAGACACAAGGGTAGGGGGCATCTTCCCATTAGTACTACCAATACCTCTCTGACAGAATAGAGTATTATGTATGTACGTAAATACGAATCTTGTATTTAAATTAAGCAAGTATAGTGTAATAAGTATGTATAACGCAATCAAGTATAATGCCAATCAAGTATAACACAATCAAGTATAAATGTTTAAGAGTATTTGTACAAGTAAGCAAGTAGTTGAGCATGTATCCCCCCCAAGAGTTAAAACAAGTATGAAAAGAGTAGGGGCTATGACTCACCTTAAGCTTATGTAATGAGAAATGAAAGTGGTAGTCGAATCGCGAAAGTCTCTAAGAGCAGCCTATAATAGAACGTTGCGACTTAGGTTTGGAGTAACGTCTAAGAATACGACGAATTGCCTATATATGTCTTGCATAATGTTCATGATGTAGTACTTAGTATATAGAGTAAGTCGTTGAATATAAATGGTCTATGAAACATGTATAGGTTGTATATCTCTTACTACCGTTCGGGCCGACATAATTCAGAAGTCATGGAGTAAACGTTCGAGGAGCCAGGACACTTTAACTCGTAAATCCATAACTCGTCTCGACGGCTTACTTAATGAACTCCTCACATGAGGCTCCCTACTATTGTAGTATTTGATAACATATATATATATATATATATATATATATATATATATATATATATATATATATATATATATATATATATATATATATATATATGTATAAGCTTTTTGATCTTTAAAAGTCATATGGTCTTTAGCCGTGGCTTTGCCGTGACCTTGGTCATTGTTACCATGGTCTTGAGAATCAACCTTGGCTTTAGCCATGGTTGTGGTCTTGGCTTTAGGTCATTAGACCTCTTGGTCTCATCTAATTATAATGATTATATAGTAACTTTGGTCTAAAAATGGGCTGTTAAGAATTTGAAGAAATTTATCACTCAGAAAGCATTTTCAGGGCTCGAGCTTCTTTATACCTAAACGAAAACGTCGTTCCGGACAACTTTCGTGTTTTAACCTTTTGATGAATCGGACCAGAAGTGGGACTTTCAAAATCATAATTTGATCAGAATGCTATTTAGGCAGATTTGCCGTTTTGGTTTCGCTAACTTCAAATGGTCATAACTTTTGACTCGTGTACTCGTTTTGGGTGATTCAAATTGCTATGTTTTCCTTGTTAAGTCCTCTTTAACAGTAAGTAAGTGTCAAATATCAAAGTTATACTATTATGGTCGTGGTTTTCCATAAAAATCACTAGTTTGCTTGTTTACTTGTCATAAGTTAACATATGTATACCAATACTCGTTTTATCCATTTTTAAACATCATGAACACAATACAAAGACCATATATAGCATGAATGAAACATAATAAGCATGAAAATGATATTGAGCAAGAAAGTGTATAAGGGTTTCTTACAACTTTTGGCTTTCTCTTAAGAAAGGAAGTCAAGTATGAACTAGGACATTAAACCTATGCTTGCAAACCCTTCACCATAACTCTTGTAACCCTTGCTAGCCTTGATCTAACCCTTGTGAAAACCATTTAACTTCATCCCTAGTAACCTTGTGTAGCTCCTAATTCAACCATGGAATCACCAAACAAACTTGAGAACTAGGTAGAGAATACTAAGACCTTGAACTTTGTAGTGTAACTTGTATATTGAAGATCAAAGGATCATGGTGCTATGATATAAGGGTGTGGCGTTTTTGTGGTGAATAAAGGAAGAAGAATGAGCTTGTATTTATACTATGAATGAGGAGGTTAGGAAGCTTGCTAGGAAAGTGCTATAACTTGGTGACAAAGTTGTAATTAAGTAAGATCTAATGGCTAAAGTCAAGATTTAACCACACATGGTGACTCCCCCCCCTCCTAAGTCGTTTTTCCAAGGATAAGGGTGACTAGATGAGTAGTCATGGTCTTTGGATGATAATATTCTAAGTATGTAGCTAGTTTTGACTCCGTAAATCGCTAACCGTAAGTTTTTAAGTCACGAAACGTAAAACCGGGTATCCTAAAAATATGAAACTTATAAATATGCTAGAACTTATCAATATACTCTATAATAAAATATAAAATGAGTGGTAGGATCTATCGGGTGCTAAAACCCTGCTAAAAACTGGAAACACGGGTCTAAAACGCGTAATTCGCGTAAAACGCTGAACTGAAAAACGTAAAATTCCGAAACTTTTGGAATTGTCCTAAAATGAAAGAAAATCATATTTCTATTGTTTATAATGTTTTATGGATATATCGGGATGCTGGAAGGACGTTTAAACCTAAAAGTAAATCTCGGACACGGCTTTGTGATTTTTGCAGAAATGATCCGACGAGCGTCAAACTCTCGGATTATCGTTAAAATAGTTTAACTTACGAGAATATGAAATAAAAATTTCTGAGATGAATAGTGAAAAGTGAATAGTAAAAGTGAATAGTAAAAAGTGAATAGTGAAATTTTCGGGAATAAAAGTTAACCTGAAATTGCGAATTGTTACAGCTTCCTTCATCCTAAAAATACCCGGATAATATTGGTTGATGGGTGTGTTGGTTCCTCTTTTGTCTCCTAGAAATATATCTAAAGGTGAAAAGGTGTGTAAAGATTGAGGTTCTGGTTCATCAACACTAGGAAATTCCCTAGAACTAGGAGTAAGGTTATCACTACAAGTATTCAAACCTGTATCCTCAAGTGGTGCCTAGTCCAAGGGTTCTACCTCCATCGGAATTCCTAAAGTTTCTTCTACTTCTTTCGGGTAAGTCACGGGCGGTGTGTGTGCCTCAAATGATGGTTGAGTATTTTGTGGGCTTATGTTATTGACCTCATCATTTCATGTGTCAAGATCACCTATATCCTCATCATGTGTTTTGGTAGAATCTATCCTAAGCATTCTCCTAAGTATCTCACGTGCTTCTCTAGGCATCTCAACTTCTATGTCAGAATCATAAGGATCATCCTCAATATTCTGACTGCTATATACAAATTGCCCAAGAGATTCATCATCTGTTTCTTGAGATTCGTCATCATCGATCATAAAACCTAGGTCTTTTTTATCAATGTGATCATGCTTGGCTAAATCCTCCTCAATTGTTTTCTTAGGTAGTGATAATAGCAAACCTAGTGCTTCATCCAACTTATGATTTGTTGCAATGGCTCTCTCCATAATTCCTTGGCAAACTAGGTCGCATTTCCTATTGGCCTCACTAAAACTAGATCTTAAACATGGAGGTTGTTCATAAGAATCTATCCTAGGTGAAGGCTCATATGATTCATAGGTGTCTCTAAATGAGGTATTTTGAACTCTTTGGTGTTCTAGCCACTCAACCTTATCTTGCAATCCTAGAAGTCTAAGTGTAAAGTCCATTTGAAGCAAATTACAAACAAAATCACAAAGAAAAGATAGACTACGAGAAAGCTACAAAATAAAAAAAAAATCTCACTTGATAGGAATCTAATGAGTAGACCTAATAAAAATCAAATTCAACCTAAACAATAACTATTCCCCGGGCTGCAGTGCCAAAAACTTGATGCGTGGGGTTTGCACCAGGCTTTACCTCTCGAGGGATATCAAGAAGCTTATAACCCCCACCAGGCAGTGTGCCTGATCGTTGTAGTATAGTATAGTGACAAGTACCGGGGGATTGATCGTTCAACTCAGGAATAGTGTCGTTAGGATTGAAAATTAATCTAACTAGGTCTAAAAGTGAAGGATGATTCTTTTTGTGTTTTTATATTTTATGAAAAGCAAGTAAAATTCTCGGGTATTGGAAGAAGGGGCGGAATTAGTTGCTAATCAACTAACCCAAAAGCTACTAATTAAACTAATTAACAAGAAAAGTAAACTACAAGGTAGGTGAAGCATGTCTACCCATGATATGTTACTCCTTGCTAGCTATCCAATTCTACCTATTGAATTGTTACACCTTGTTTTAATTGACGGGTTGTATTCCTTAATACCATTCATGGGGTGGCGTACTTACTTCCCCAATCCTATAAGCTCCTACTTCACTCCTATGTCGAGCCGGCTAAGAAGCTCCTAACATGGGATCACTAGAATTTGCTCATGCATTAAATACAACCATAAAAACCTAGTACACATCGGTTCATGTTTCTTAAGACGTTCAAGCAAGTTACACAATGGAGATCTGCCAGTTTTCTTAAGCCTAACATCGAATTCATTCAATCAAAACAAGAATCAATAGGAAACAAGAATTATAAACTAAACCAACATGATCTATTGAAGTTGTCACGCCTTAATTGATGGAGATAGACACACACATCAACAAGCCCTCATTGATGGAGATAGACAAAAAACATCAACAAGAAATCAATGAGATCTAATTAATTATACACAAGTTTCACACAATCATAAGTAGACACAAGGTGAATTAGCAAAACATCATCAAAGAAGAGCAATCGACAATGATAATGGAAAACATAATTAAGATAGAATCAACAAACCAATACATGATGTTTATGGAGTGATTGAAACCCTCTAAGTTGCTGGAAAACACCTACCTAAACCCAAGAATCGACCTTAGGGTTTAGGGCTTACAAAAAGTGAAGTTATGATGTTATATTTATAGGCTATTTTTTGCCCGGCCCGATCATGATGGCGTCAGCCAAACCTTGACGGCGTCATGAACAATCTTTCTTCACCAATTCGTAGATCTTTTCGTCCCGATCGTTTTCTTTTTTGAATCGCTCAAATCTGAGTTCATATGCAAAAGTTATGGCCAAAACGGTGTCAGCTACCGCACGCGCAAGTTGTGACAATTTACACGTGACGGCCTACGTGACGCCTTCATGAAGTTTCTGGGCCGTCACTAACACACGTGACGGCCTTGGTGACGCCGTCAGGTACTGTTCCAGCAAGGAAATTTGAGACTTTGCCGTTTTCTTCACTTTTATGCTCCAAAAACGTTCAAAATGCCTTCTTTTCCAGAATTCACTCCCAAAGTACCTAAAATCACAAAAGGAACGATTTAGGGCAATATTTGATCAAATAAATTCAATTCCGAGCTTAAATGACCCCTTAAAAGTGGTTCATTTTTCGCCTCATCATGAATTACAAGTCAAACTCAACAAAATATCTCATGTCGACAGGAAATTCATTCCACAACCATGGCTCACACTTTACTCAATCCTCACCAACAGTTTAACGGGCATGGAAACTGGGCATGAACATCCTTCTCTAGAAATGATGCAGATTTTCTGGGGGGTTGTAAAACAAGCAAACATTGACTATGCTCAACTGATTTGGGAGGATATGGTTTATCAAGCAAGACAGTTTCAGAAATCCTCAACCACTAGAATTCCATTCTACAGATTCACAAAGTTTTTCATTGCTCATTTCATGGAAATACACCCAGAGATTGATCGTAGATTGGAAGATAAGAAACATACCCCTGTTATGGATCATAAGTATTCTAAAACCAGGATTCAGAAGACAAATACTCAGAAACAAGGAATGAGAATCCCTGATAATCTGATACCTGAAGCAATCCGTAGCAATGAGGCATATATAGTATACGATGAAGCTCAAAGAAACGGCTGTGTTGTTTTGACTCAACCGAAGAAAAAGAAAACTTCAAAAGCTACATCTAAAATCAAAACAATTCCCAAATCCAGAACAAAGAAAGTCACTATACAATCTAAGAAGAAAGTGACAACTATTCGGGATGAACCAACTGATGATGAAGGAGATGCTCAGCAGGAGACTGAAAAGCTTACATTGACTAAGAAGAAGAAGTCAGATAAGGGAAAAGCAAAAGAAACTCAAGAAGAATCATTCACCTCACCATTGTCAGAATCTGAAGACGAGGAACAATTGCAACTTACTTTAAGAGAAAGCAAACTATTAGAGGAGGACATAATTGCAAGAATAACTAAGAAAGGTGAAGGTTCTGGTACTCAGGATGTGGAAATGCCAACTCCAAGCTCGGAAAGAGAAGAAAAATCATCAGAAGAAACACGATCTCGAACATTGTCATCCTCTGAACAAGATGATGATAACTCCGATGATGAAGCTGACTCATCCAGTTCTGAACCAAAAGACGCTATCGATAAACCAGAAGAATGTGAAGAAGAAGAAGCTTCTAAAGGCAAAGATGGTGATGCATCCGAGAATGAGGAAAGCAGTGATGAAGAAAAGAATTCTGAAAGTTAAGAAGCTGAGAAAACTGAAGATGATGAAGAAGATAAGAATGATGAAAGTGATGATGATTCGGATGGTGATGGTAAGGATGAGTAACTTGAAACAAGTAAAGACACCTCTATTGACATTGTGGGTATTGATGAAGGACCATCAACAGTTCAGCAACAATAACAACCTTTATCACCTACACAAGGTCATCCTATGGAAGACCCTGATCTTCCAACAGTTGTTCACCCAAGCTTGCTGAGATCATTACATGATCAATTCAACGCGCTCCTGAAACAAGTTAATGAACAAAAGCGTGATGTTGAAGCGTTCAAAGTTTATAATGTTGATGCAGCAGTTGAGCACCAGGTAAAACAGAGATTACCAGGAGAGGTTCGAAAGTATATTCAGGAGAGACTTACTTCCACTGTAGAACACTACATCAGAAATAATCTTGAAGGGATTGTTTCTCAAAGGTTTCAAACTACACCGATCACCATTCAGACTCTACATTCTAACCCTTCAGTAAGTGATCTCAAAGGCAAACTGTTGGAAGCAATTGTGAATGATCCGGATGAGAATGATCTACGCAAGGCACTTATTAAGTCAATCAAGAGAGCTGAAAAGAAAAGCGAAGCTTGCAAAAAGATGAAGGCTACCAAGCGTCGTCATGATGATTCTGACCCAGATGATCAGCCACAACAGGGAAAGAGGAAGAAAGTGTCCGGTTCCACCTCCAGGCCTCCAACTAAAACCGCAACCGTCAACGTTTCTGCTGATCCAAACCCTACACAATCAACCGAGGATCCAAACCCTACACAATCAACCAAGGAAGCTGGTGTAGATATGGATGACATCCCTCCACACATCACCGAAACCATTGCGGAACCACCTAAGGAAGCTCAATTAATTCCGGCTCCAGAATGGGTTAACCCCGATGCTCCTTCATTTAACTGGTTTGATGAAATGGTTGATGCTCACCCTGATGACACTGAAGCTGAAGAAATGACTGAAAGATCGATTATAAACTTCACTAAAAGAATCAAGAAAGTGATGCAAACACAAAGACTTCAGCTTTCTGACTTGGTTAAGATTCGTAAAGCAGGGTTTACAGAGTTCAAAACATGCACAACAACTGAACTCGAGTTCGAATATAACGTTGATGAGGTTGCTAGAGCTCTGTCATAAAATATTACTTGGGAAAAGAGACCATCTTAGGACATAATATATCCTGGCACAGATCCTGATAACCTCAAATTTCAAGACTTTTCTCGACCATTACCCCTCGTTGGTCCTCCAAGTGATCCAAAGATCCCTAAGGAATACTTCTTCAACAAAGATCTTCTATATCTTATCCATGGGAACACTGATCCTGAACACCGTTATGATACATCTCTCACCAAATTCAAAGCAGCTTCATATCCTTTGGAGGAACTTGACGATCAAATGAGAGGATTGTACTCCACTTCTGTCAGAAAGTACAATATTGAAGGAGCTTTATGCAACTTTCACTGGCCTGAGATGCGCAAATGGTTCTATAAATACAAGCTGTCATTCCGATCTAACCACAGAGTCTTCTCTAATCAACGCATTCTTGCCATCACAGCCGTTCCACGTACAGAGAAAAGATTTGGGTATAACTTTCTTGATGAAATTGAGGTCCGTCGAATCGATGATAAATTGTATAAATTCGGTGAAGCAGACTATCATCGGTTGAACCTCAATGACATAGCAGACATATACTTACTCAAGGTTCAAGGCAAACTTCAGCACTTGCCCGGCAGCCTTCCGTATGACATCATCAACTCTATTTTGCTTTTTATGCATCAAACTATCATCAAAGCAAGAGTAGAAGATGCACAATTAGGAGTCGAAAGTTATGAGACATCACTCAACTTTACTGCTCCACAAAAACATATTCATGGCATCCAACACCTAAGACCGTTCATCTTCAACAACAAACCCTTTGGAGTTGTTTATCCGTATAGGGGTGGGTACAGATTCATGAGATATGAAGAGGTTCATAAGTCGGGGATCAGACTCTTAAGTATGTCAGAATTCAGTTGAATGAAAAACTCAAAGAACATGATAGTGGGATTAACGTGGGATGGAGAAGTAGAGATGTGAAGGAAGCACTCAAGTTTATGGCTAGGATTGATTAGAAGTTAAGGTTCAGGGAGCAGATACGCAGACTGGAGAGCTTGATTGGAGCAAGGGAACCGATTCCCGATATTCTCACTTACCGCCGTCCGGATACTCCTCGAGTATGATCATTTTGGTATTACATTATCTTGGTTTCATCATAATTTTTCTTCATCAATGACTTTGGTTTGTGCACACATAACAGTGTACAACCCGCACTTGTATTGAAAGGACCCTGAGGTACGCATCAGTGCCTCAATCCTTATATAAGGAGCGAAGGCTTCTTACTTTTGAGTAGAATTAATCAAACATTTTCTGATTTTCATAATTCTGCTCAAAAGACAAGTATTTCACCTCAATGAGTATTCACCTGTTGAAGGGGAGCACTTGAAAAACTCATCGTTTGAAAAACAAAAGTTCTTGTTGATATCTCCCCATAAGACTCAAAAAGCATATTTTAATCAAAAGTTTATCAAAAACAACATCTCATATGCTATTTTTGAGGGGGAGAAAGTGAAAGTGATTAAAATATGAAAGTTCAATGTTGCTTAAAGTCAAATATCTTGTGCGAGCTAGACTCAGAATTGACCCAGGAATTGACGAAACATAAAAGTTAGTAATCTTGAAAAGACGTATCCTCGACGGGTAATAATATCAAGTTAGTTACTAGAGCTAGTTGTCACCTAAAAGCTGACAATGGAAATCTTTAACTAGCCACGTAAGCGTGTCTCGAAAAGGATTTGTCTTAGTAAAAATGTACCGTCTCGAGAAACTTTCTGTGGACTTGATCAGGCCGGGTAATAACTTCAAGCTAGTCTAACTAGTGATGTAAGTGTGTCTCGAATCGGTCTTGTTCACTAAAAGTTGATCAATTCAAAAAGTGCTTGCTCCTCCCGCATGTGCAAATTTATTAAATACTTATGAGCACATGTGAAGAGGGAGCCCTTCAAAGTAAACACAAAACTCTCAAAGTGTTAAACAAAATGTTTGATAATCACAAACACTTTGAGAGATTTTCAAAGGTTTCTTGGCCATTGTCGGATAATCATGGAGTTATAAGGTGATTGAGATAGGGAAAACCGTCCTATGATCCGCCAGAGCCGGAGGGATCTACCCAAGGACATCACCAATAGTTAGAATTAGAAGTCTTTAGGTATGATACGAAAAAAGGAGAAAAGAATGAAAGGGGAAAGAAGGAGTTAAAGAATTAAAAAGAAAAGTAAAGAAAAGAAAAGGGTGAAAAGAAATAGCCCTCCATATGTTCAACCTTAGGGCAGACACCGGGTTCAATTCGTATGCTACTGGTTGTTGCTAAGGCAACACCAGTATTGAAGATAAAGTCGTCATGGACCCAGTGACGCAATGCACTAAACTTTCTTAACCACTCAAGTTCTCTTAAAAGAGCTTGTTTCATTCTCACGGGGAACCAGTGTAATCTATCGACTTATCTCTTAGAGATGGTTGATATTGAAGCAGGAGACCCCTCCCTAGTCTCCGCATAGGAAACCTAAGTATGCACTTATCGAGTCTAGAGCCATGAGATACATCAAAGATCTCTTAGGAACACTTAGTATTTCTACAACTGGTGTTCTACATCAATGGACACCAGCTGTAAATTATCGAGTCCTTCCCAGATCTTAGCAATCTGCCGAGAACGTTTATGAGAGAATTACAAATGTATTTCTCAATGATTGAACGGAAATTCCTGCCAGGGCCAACATCAAACAGCCCTGACAGCAGGTCACTTCGGTAACCCTTCACGGGTTACGCTTAGTGTTCGTGGTGGTTCTTTTGCGGTCTACAGTCGTGGAGCGATCCCCAGCGACTCACCCAGTCATTGAGCTACTTAGTAGGTCTGGTAAGCTCCTTCGGGGGTATCTGACATGGGAACGGCTTGATAAGGGTTAGAAGGAGTCTTCACACTATGCTGTTGATGAGCTCTAATTCCTTATTTGTAAGTACCGGTTGATTATTGCTAACTGTTTACCTGCAGGTACATCACCTCCATGATGGTAGATTCCAGCATGCTCATACATACATCTTGAAGCAAATGAAAGCTCCCCCAAAGATCTATGCACAACAAAGTTCAAAGAAAGATTCTACGCCGAAAATAAGAATCTACAAAGTATAAAGACTAAAGATCAATGTGTATGCAAAGGAACTTCGTGCTTTTGAAAGTCAAAGTCCTAAGATGTATGAGCATGTTGGAATGGCGGACAACCACCACAGACATAGAACGAAGTACAGAAAATTTAGGTTAATTTAAATAATTAAAAGTAATTAGGAAATTAGTAATTAATTAATAGTAATTAATTAAATAGTGTAAAAATTAATTTTAATTTTCTAAAAATTTTCTTTCATCATTAGGATTGTAAAAATGTAATTTTCATATCCGTAGGTATTTTATTTCTATAAAACTCGCGTTTTATTTCGTACACTTACGTAACTTTAATTCAAACGAACGCGTTTTTAAACTTAGCTCACGTTTTTAGGTTATCTGATCATCAGTAATTGTTTATATAGTGTTTCTAAGTTATTTTCATTCCTCATATCTTAGTGTAATCATACAAATCACTCAAACCCCTTTCCCGTCCAAATTCACCCGATCACAAACCCGTTTTAATACCATCCACACCTCGTCGGGACATAACGACCCGGGGAAACACTGTACTTCCACGGAGTATTGAGCCTAAGGAGTTTGACTATATTGACCACATCCGTGGTTGACTTTAGTTGACTGCTTTTCCCTCAATCAGTGGTTCATTCAGGGATTACATCGGAAAAATTCCGATTGGCAATTGACTCTCAAGTGAGATTCATCCCATGGAAACAAGAATAGATGCTAGGAAAACTTCACAACCGCGAAAGTAACGCACGAGTTTCCAGGGTGGTAAGGATAACAAAAGTTTAACAATCGGGAATCATGGTAAAATAAATCAGAGTGGTTCAAATGCCAGAGGTGAGACGTAGTATGATAGTAGTTAGCATCTTGATGACCGGTCAACTAATCCATACCAGCATAACATCGAAGTTAACTTTCCAAGGAAAGACAAATCAACATAGCGAATCTTATCATTCATAAATAAGGGAGACATTCCTATTCTCGTGGTTAATCACCAGAATATTTCTCATAGGAATAGAATGGATAAGGCAAAAATCTAGCAGTGTAGGGAAAAACTTAAATATGCTTATCAAAAGCAAGAAATTTCATAAAGTGCGTCAAACACATCATGATCATAGAAATTCTCAGAATGATCGAAGAGACATCTAAATGGTTAAACAATGAAACAGAAGTTAAGAGGATGAAGCTTATGTAGTGTCAAACATTACCGAAGCATTCTCAGCTCATTTTAAACCTACTTGGTCACTAATCTCACGTTGTGCAAAATAATGAGCTTCAAATCTCCGGGAGGAGAAATTCTTAAAAGGATAAAAGCAAAGCACGTATCAGAGTGATGTGGAAGCAAGTATACTTAAACAAATGCCCTATAGTCTACCCAATTCTCAATGGTCATAATTTAAGTTTCAGAGTGGAAATCTTAACGCAAGTTCTCAAAGCTTATTTCATAACTCATATGGTGCAAAACCTAGTGGGCCTAATACTCAAAGGTCATAGCCTAAGCTCTACAGGTTTTGAATCCTCCGATCAAGCCTGGCTCTGATACCATAATTGTAACACCCCAACCCGAAAAGGGCTAAAGTGTAACATTATGGGGGTCAAATTAGAACACAAGCAAGCGGAATACATTAATAATACAAGGTTCATAAAACAGTTCTAAAGAAAAGATAAAGGACTAATTCTAAGCATCACAACTTCCAAATTAATTACAAGTTAAGAACCAAGAAGGAAATCTCAAAGTCTATATCTAATCCATGGGGAGCTATCAACAGTGTAGTCCACTAATAGCTCCTAAGCACTCTTCACCCAACCCAGCTTCCTTCTAAAAACCTGCTGCAGGAAAAGAAATGCGGCTGAGCTTAAAAAGCCCAGTGAACAGATATAAACAAACAAAAACTAATAACAAATAGGAAAATGAAGGTGAATACGACATAGGTCCAAGCGAGCCTGCTGAGATAGAAATCAAGAATATGGAACATATAATAGAATATGATCAAAGTGAATACGGGTAAGGAATATCAAACGAATCAAAGGAAAAGAAACGAATCATAAGTGTAAGCAAATGAAATAAGCAAGCATAAGTTAATCACAATAGAGATGACAACATTATAAAGATCACAGAAAAGTAGAACTAATAGGAATGCCCAACAAACATATATCATAGTGTACATAGGAGCTGCAGACTCCGATATACCAAATGTGAAATGGGGGGTATTGCACACACTCAAGTCCATTTACCAAATTATACTAAACACAGTACCTAGGATGCATCCATACGCCCCGTGCAAAACAAATATATATGCACAAAGCTCTAGGCTAAGTAAACATATACAATAATAAATATAGGCCTGAATAGCTAGCTTAAAGGGAACGTTGTGGACTAAAACCCACCTCCACAGATAGTGTCAATACCACTGGTGCATCAGTGGCAAGCCCATGGATTCCCCATGACTGGCTACAAATTAATCAAATCATATACAAGTAACACATAATGGGCATAGAATCAAGAATGCTATAGAAAAGAAATATAGCATGCAAACGAATATCAAGCTCATATCAATATCAAATATCAACAAACACGAATCAACAAAGGGAACATAGCAATGGCTTAACTGAAGGGATCATAATCGAAACATTAAACAAAAGAGATAAGGATGGCCTTTACTAAAAAGGCGGAATATCTGTACCTTAGACCTCAAGTGCATACATAACAGAAAACATAATGACTGGGAAGCAACTCCTTCTTCAGCGAATCTACACGAATTCATGATCGTCTCATTATTAATAACTTGTTTTGAATCAGATTACTCATTTTAGTCGGTTTTCCATTTTTAATAACTTTCCTTTTATAGCAGCTTTCCAAAAATAGTAACTTTCCTCTTTAAGTAGTTTAACCATTTTAAGTAACTTTCTATCTTAGGCAGGTTTCCAAATTTAGTAAGTTTCCATTTTCAGAAAGTTTTCTTATTTAGTAAGTATCCAAAAAGGAGCCGGTTTCCATATCTCGTAACTTTCTAGATTTACAGATTCTATATTTAATAACCTAGGGTTACATTTATCATAATTAGGGTTTCCAAGTGATCACAATCCCGTTTACACTTATTATGGCTATTAATGTAATATTAGAGTTTCATG
Source organism: Artemisia argyi (assembly GCA_030686995.1). Lineage (NCBI taxonomy): Eukaryota > Viridiplantae > Streptophyta > Magnoliopsida > Asterales > Asteraceae > Artemisia > Artemisia argyi. The sequence continues at coordinate 108,674,309 of CM060690.1, read as the reverse complement.
ACCAAAATAATAAGTTTAGGATTTTATGCATCGTTTAACATTCATAAACACACTAATCATGTTTTATATCAGATTAGGTTATGAGATGTATTTAGTTATCTTAACTATATCCTTAAATGTCATATTAATGAATAAGTATAGCATAGGGTCAAAATACATCTTTTATAGTTAGGTTACACCATCCATTAGCTTATTATTTCAATTTCAGCTTTTATATATAATCAGGTCACACATATACGAATTTTAGAACCACACCAGAACTCAAAGGTAAAATTCAGAAAAATTCTCACAGGGTCTTCAATGTCTTAAGAGTCTACAGGAATTTTACCAGAATTTATTACCAAGTGGAAACCCCTTTCAAAATCATTTCCCCAAAACATGCCCAGAAAGTTAACTGCAGAAACACCCCGAAAGTTTGCATTTAATAGACATACCCATACCTCTCAGAAACATCCACAAAAATTCCAAGAAGTCCCACATGACCCAAATATTACCCCTGTAACAGGAGAGACCTTAACTCTGTATAGTTTGAAAATGAAAAATCAAAAACTGCTACTGATTTTTAGACCCGATTTACTCAGCTTTGGCACTTAATCTTATAAAAATCAAAAAGCTCACCTCCCGACCTCCAATCACCATGAAACTTATATTTCCAGAAAGTAGACAAGTAGTACTCATGTTTTGACTCAAAATTCACTTAAAAACACGTTGGTATCATCAAGATATACCCACTTCAATCCAACACAAAATTTCTGTCAGCAACAACTCATACAAAATCACAACAAAACCCTAATCGACCCATAATAATTGTCTTGGGTTCTCAGCATGATTATATATTTTTTATTACTAAATTTATGTCGAATGAAAACAGAAAACAAAGAAGGAAATCAAAACCTTGTTGATCGAATAGCAAGAAGACCCGAATGAGAAAAGAACCTAGACTCGAGTATCCCACCCTCTTGAGTCTTGTACGCGTAGCAAAACAATTTCCCAACACTAAATGAACACTCTAACTCTTCCTTGGAATCCCTTGATGATCGACAGCAACAAGAAAAAAGGCCACAAGAATTTTTGACGCAACTTTGCTGAGAAGTATTAGGGTTAGGGTTTTGTGGAAAAGAAATATAGTACGTGTGTTTGTGTTGTGTGGGAAAACAAGAACCGGTCCCCTTCTATTATTTGGTGTGGGTTCGAATGGGCCAAGAGGCCTAGGAGTTCATGGGCTGAGTTAAATTGGTTGTTGGGTTAGGCTATTGTCGGTTTTGGTTGGCGTAACAAAAGAGAACGGCCCAAAACAAATGTCTACGAAGTTTAAAATTTCCTCGTATTTTGTTTATGTCACAAAATTATTTTGGAGTTCAATTATATTCAAAGATTTCTAAAATGACGTTTTGTTACCATTTTATTGATTAATAGTTAATTCGTTAAAATATGTTCGCGTTTTTAATTATTTGTATCATTATTTAGAAAATTTCAAATTATACGCAAAATTAGGGTTACGAAATTTAGGGTTTTACATCTATAATATTATCTTTTCTTTTGAATATTCACATATTTTATTTGTGAACCATATTTATTATTGCCGATTCAAGAATGATTATAAAGTTAGATAGTTATGGGATTGTTGTTTGATCGAGTTTATGCTTTTTAGTGGAGTGGGTGAATGAGATTTGAGAATGGTGGTGTTAATTTTAGAGAGAGAAGCAGGAAAAATAGATAAAGAGAGGGTGGCGGTGGTGGTGATGGTATAACTTTTTTATTAAATACACCGTTCGTCCCTAAGGTTGTACCACCAACAAAATTAACCAAAATAATGAAATAACCATTTTGCCCTCATGTGCAAGGCACATGGGGGAAATAACAGAAGTTGACTAACGGAAAATGGGTCAAGGGACGCAATTGGCCTAAAAAACGCAACTTTTGGACGCATGGCGATGTTTCTTAAAACTTAGGGGGCATGGTGATGTTTTTGTAAAAGTTTAGGGACCAACAGTGTATTTTTGTCAAAAATTATCTCACTACCCCCACTATTACATACATGTCTTCAAGTGCATCTATTACCTACAAATAATGAACAGTCTTATTCATCTTCTCCATCTAAACAAAAAAAAATCTTTAAAGGTACATTTAATATAGGGAATGGAAATAAAAGAATGTTTATAATTATGATTGTAAATGTTTGGTTTCATGACATTTGAATTCAAACCTTATTATTGATCATACTCCACCTCCCCTATGAGATGATTTTAGGCTTTTAGCATTTCTTTTATGCATTTTCATTCCTCATCTTAAAATTAAACAATAAACTTAAGATCATAAACTCATTTCCATTTCAAACTTTGTATTGCATGACTCAAACCAAACGCACCCCTAAGTCATAAAGTTTCGTTAAACATGAGGCTTTAAATGAACTACGTGTTTATCAAACATTTCCAGTACCGTTCAACAAGAAGTTTTGTTAAACATGAGGCTCTAGATAAATATTTTTTATTTATTATATATTTTATCGGCCTTAGACATTAATAATTTGAAAGCCTTAGCGTTAGACTGAATATTTTATGGCACGTGGTCATTAAAATTTTGATTAGTGAATAGTGACACACAGTTAATGGCACAGGTTATTTAATTGTTAGTATATTAATTGTTCAATAATGTCTCCTCACAAGAAACAATCTTTATAAGATATGACTTTTATGTCACTCACACACAGTAGATTAGTTCAGATCAATTCAATTCTTTTTAGTTTATTTGACAACATGTAGTTTTTAATATTTCTAATGTGTGATTTTGTGTTCTTAGGTGCTCGATAATATAGAAAAAGAGTATATCCGATTACAGTTTTTACGGTTGAGTCGTCGTACATATATTTTCTTTCCTCATAATTACAATCAACTTAAGAATGTTATTTTAAAAAGCTACTAAAAATTAGTATGAGTTACAATGATAATTTTCAAACTTCTATTAAAAACTGAAAATCAATAACTAGTTGGCGTAAGGCTAAGGTTATGAAACAAACTTAATGATAGGGTTGTTTGGTTTGGGATGGGTTTATGTTTAGAATTTGAATTTGGTTTAGGGTTTGGAAATAAATTTGATGTATAAAAAAATTAATATTTAAAAATAAATATTATATATTAAAATATAATTAAATATTATTTATATTAATAATAAGAGGATAGAGATAAAGTTTTTTATTTTATAATATAAATAAAATTGATAAAATAAAAAAATATACATATAAAACAATATATGATTTTGCATTGTTATAAAACCCCTTACACCACCCATCTTTACTACAAACAAACACTTAAGTTGCATTTATTAAATCCAAACCCCAAATAAATCCCGCATACCAAACATGCCCATAATTGTATTTCATAGCCATCAAAATACTAATATTCAAAAAACTTGAAAGTAAGGAGGTGTTTGGTTTCTTAATAGGAATAGGAATAGGTATACGTATGATTGAAGAGAGAGAAAACTCATCCTTCATGATGGGTTTGAGTTATGCCTATTTTCATGGGTATCATTACCAATTTCAAGATCTAAACCCACCAACCAAACAATTTTTAAGGGAATGATACTCATTCCTTATTCCCATACCCACAAAACAAACACATAGTAAAACTTCTTAGCAGACACAAAATTTCAATGATCATTTAGAAATAGGATTAGCGTTACACAACTAGTTTTGTAACATAATACTCGAACAATGACATTGCTCATTAACATAATTTAGTACACAGATAAATAAAGGGATTACTACATTCCTATAGAAGCTTGATCCCAATCCCGTTTGCACTTATCATTGCATGCTTTATCGGAGCATAAGACCATTGGAAACGTTTGTTTGCAAACTTTTGCTCCGTTTAGTATCTCATTTCCTGTAATTACAAGAAACCACATAACATATATACATTTCATATTGTATCATCTAAGTATTCATTATATGGATAGAAGCTTAATGTAACGAATAAAGTTTTACCGGAGGAAGATAATATGTTTGCAAGAAGAAAGATGACCAAAATGAATGCATGCTTCATGGCTAGGCTCTTTCAGTAACGATATAACTGGTTATATATGATGAGTTTGACGACCACAAACATATGTATTTATACAAAATGAATGTGATTAAATGCATTGGTCATTTTGGGTATCTAATCAAATGTATTTATCATTTGGTTTATCTAATTAAACAACATTTATTATTTTGTTGATAAGGGAAAAATACTTGATGAAATCACCTAACTAATGAGGTAATTTATAAAATACTAACTTATAGACCCGTGAAATACACGGGATTTTGGAGAGTTTTTTATTAAAAAAAGTAAGTACGTGAATAAAATAAGAAAAAAACAACGAACGTAAACGGTATAAATTTTTCTTGTAACTGAATAATAAGTTATAAGTGACTGATAATATAAAATACAATACTTGTAAATATCTGTGTAATAAACGTTCATTGCCTCGTCATCTCCAATATGTTTGTCTTCAGAAGTAAATGTATTTAGTGATCATTCTAACACTTCAACAAAAGGTCCATTACGTGAACACCTAATAAGTTTTAAAAAATATGTAAGTAAAAGAAGTTTGAGATTTATAATAAGTGCAAATAAGAAAAATGTCACAAAACATGTAATATGTATATTGTACGTACCTATTGACCAGTTGATTATAGACCTTGAAGAACTTTTTTATATACCACATTTGTAGTAGTTTTGATAGGTTATCATCCGCATCTGAAACAACAACCTTCAAACCTTTTTTACTTTTAACACATGAAAGAACCACATATAACTGTCCATGTGTGAAAACAGGACGTGGCACATACAATCTGACTTTTGAAAGCGATTGTTGTTGGCTCTTGTTTATTGTCATGGCGAATGACACCGAAATAGGATATAGACCCATGGAATCCACGGGTTTTTAGAAGAATGAATGCATGAAGAAATTATGCATGTGAGTAAAGTAAGAAAAACAACGAAGGTAAAGATTTTGTATTGTTTTTAAATGGAATAACATGTAATAAGTGTATGACACAATAAAGAAATATGGATGTAACTATTAATCTATTAAATGTCTATGCACGCGGGCTACAATCTTCATGGTCTTGAAAAGCCAATTTATGTACTGAGTGATAATTAAGTGATAAGCCAATGAACATTTCTTTAGCACCTAATAAGACTAAAAAAATGTGTAAGTAAATAGATGTTTGTGATTAATAATACATGTAAATATAAAAAATGTCACAAAAGATATCGTATGTATATTTGTACGTACCTTTTGAAACATGGTCATAAACCTTGAAGAACTTCTTTGCAAACTACATTTGTAGTAGTTTTTGATAGATTACCATCTGCATAAAAACAACCTTTAAATCTTTTTAGCTTTTGACACGCAAAAGAACCACATATAGATGTCCATGTGTGAAAACCGGAAGTGGCAGATACAAACCAACTCTTGAAAGTGATTACCCTTGGCTCTTGTTTATTGTCATGGCAAATGAAACTGAAATAGGATAATGTTTCCTCACAATCTTTAGAGGTAAACATTTATGAGACGGACTTATTCTCAACCTTGGTATGACACCCTTACATTAATATACAATATAGACCCGTGAAATCACGGGGTTTTAAAAAAAAATTATGTATTGAGAAATTAAGTGTGTAAATAAAGTAAGAAAGATCAACGAATCTAAACAGGTTGAATTGTTTTTTTAAAAGGAATAATAAGTAATAAGTCAATGATATTATAAACTATTATGCTTGAAAAGTGAATGTATGTAGTGAGCGTTAATCAAGTGATAAGTCAATGTCCATTCCGTGAGCAACTAATAAGTTTTAAAAAAGTGTAAGTAAAAGAAGTTTGTGATTGATAATATATGTTAATCTAAAAAATGGCATAAAATATGTCATATTTACAAACTAACTTTTGAAAGTGATTGACCTTGACTCTTGATTATTGTCATAGCAAATGACATAGAAGACAATTACTTTAGCATGGAATCTTTAAAGTAATTATTCAATAAAGATTTACGTGTGTGAATAAATTAATAAATAACAACGTACGTAAACAGGTGCATATTTTATTAACGTAATACTCTGTAATAAGGAATAAGTCAATGATACGAAAAACATTTTGGTTATTACAAAAAATAAACGTGCATGTATTTAAAAAAAATAAGCAATGTGGCAATGATACTATAAACAATTTGGTTTGTGATTATTAAGAAAATAAGTGTGCATGTATCGTTTTCTCCAATTGGTACATAGTCTTGGTGAGCAAACCTATGTAGTCAATGTCAAACACTTGAATAGTCCATACTCATTCTGTAAACACTGAAGTATGAAGGAAAAGAAACAAAAGTCAAACTAAAAGAAAGTTGTTTCATTAATTATCTTTTTTTCCAAAGTGTGTTCCGTTTATTATCTTAGCCTTAATCGAAGTTCTTACTCTAACAACTTAAGTCTTGTTTCATTACATAATCCCTTGGACTGATTAGTTGAATGTTAACCTGCAATACACATTATTTTTCATCTTTACGGTAAATCAAAGTTTTTATTAATGAAAATATTCTACATTTGGGTATGAAAAGCCGTTGAAGGAGATTTATATTCACATAAAGTTTAGGATTGCAGATTCCACAATAAATTACAAAATTTAATATTCAAAAAAGGAGATTTAATGTACTCTTTTAGCATCATAAGGTATCTTAGAAGAGAGGTTGCATAAGGACAACCAATATGTAATAGGAAGTTCATTTACAATTAGTTTATTTTCAAACCTGCGATTTTGTAATTTTCATATAGCTATCAACCATTAAAAAAAAATTGGAAGTACCATTTATGCACAAAGTTTCTTAGTTATGATGGTATTTTCCTAATCACATGTTGAAAAGTCGCTCCTAAAAGATTTTGAAACTGTAGCTCCTTTTCTTGAATTGATTGCCAATGGCCTCTTTTCCAGCTTCTGCATCTTGCGTTTATCTCTTACATTGACATTCTATAAGAATATGTGTCCACATTTAGTGCAAACAAACTACTTCAGTAAAACATGTCTTAAAATCTTATAAGTTTTGCAAATGTATTTCACACTAATTATATGGTAAATTATCCACAAACCAAAAGTTATATTCTAGGTTGTTCATTAACCAACCTTCTTTAAAGAAAAGTTGGCTTTCAGGTAGGGTACTTTGCAACATGTATTAGATTGTTTAATTGAGCAGCATCAAAGTCAAAAAGACAGTTATAAGACAGATTATAGAGAGATAAAAACAAAGTAAAATGTGTCAAATTTACCCGTTTAAAAATAATCAATCTATTTGATTGGAGACTACTTTTGAAATTTTTAGTTATTGATCAAGATGTCAACCTTAATGATGGAAAGCCAAAAGAATAAAAACCAATAACACTTTCTTCTAACCATTCTCGAGTTCTGTTATCAAATGGTCAATCACATGGGATACTTGCATAATACAGTACCCTTAAAAGGTCAATATTCTATTGGGTTCTATTTCTAGACCCAAACTTTCAATCTCACCACAAAACCGGTCGCCCGGTCGGCATTCAAACCAACCCAAAATTTTCCAAAAGAAATGGACCAGATCTCATGTAAGGAGAAATAAAAAAGGCAAAACAACAAAGTGTTGGTTTTATTTAGTTTTTTTTGTTGGCAATTGAGAGCATCCCACAAGTAGCCGTGGGTATGACCACTTCCCGGCGAGGCCCTTTAAAGGGGAAGTGTAATCGCCAAGAAGTTTAGCTTCCCATCTGCCTTTGCAGGTCCAACAGCAATCAGGTCGCTTTGATCCATCGCCCTCTTGAGATCCTCGTCACTGATCCGTTTGTATCTTTCCTAAAAATAATTCAAATTTCCAAAGAAATAAGCAAAACACACAGAAAAAATTCATCTTAACATATTTATGTGGTGATCATGATTATAAAAAAGATAAAAGTTAAAATTATGTAACATTTTCTAATAACTGAATTAAAACGTTTTGATGCATTATTATACGCTTCAGATGCCTTTTAACCCGCTTGACCAGTTTCTTTTGTTGTTCAAAATATCCACTTGAACCAAATATAAATAAATCAAACATCACTTTCAAAATGCAAACCCATTTGAATGTAATTGGTCAAGGTTGTAACCTCTACAAACTTCACAAATCGATGCTGATAGAGCATATATATACCTCCAAGTCTTCGTTGTCTTTCTTTGGTCTTTCCTGTTGAAGGTGACATTTGCCCATCACCACATGCTCAAGCCTAAAAAGACTAAAAGCTCGTTTCAGAATTCGGCCCAATAAAATTTTATTCAATACCAAATGTTAACCTTGCAAAAATAAATATAGAAGGCGGATCAAATGTATGAAATACCCCAAATGACAGCAATTAAGTTCAAATAAGAAAGATATTATTTACCGTGTCATTATCTTATAAAATGCAGGTATCGGCTAATGTGAGATTGATTCCCAATCCACCAACCCTTGTGCTCATTAGGAATATTTTATACTCAGTATACATATCTGTTTAAAGGCGCACCAGAAATCCATTCAGATTGTGTAGAAACTACGATTGGAGTTACCGAAACCTGTTGCATAACAAACAAAAAAATGATTTTTTTTACCGCAGTTAGTTTGATATGGGCTTCAAGATTGTTATTTAATCCTCTAGCATTGACCTGTTTCAGATAAGCTACAACTCATATCGACCCATTCATAATAAATGGACCAAAGTTTCCATTTTAGATATTGACTATAATACAATGCATATAGGATATGAGTCGTGTAAACTTACGAATCCGTCTTTAAGGGCTCTAAAATCAAGAGTTGCATATGTGTCTTCCTCGTTAAGAGTCTTGAAACTACATAACCAATAAAATATTTTATCATGTCCAAATGATTATATTATACAAATGGGCTAAATTGAAACTGTCAACATTAAGTATCTCATATAGATTATGAAAATAACATATAATAAACTGCACACACACTATATTCCTGTGCAATTATTTACCTACACCGACTTATTCATCATATTTGCTAAAGATTCTCGGTTTTCAAGGTCTATGTTGCCCTTGCAATGCAATTGGCTGCAATGTTATTGGCAGATAATCAATTCTTAAATGTAAATCTTAAATAGCCATAATTGTCAAAACACCCAAAAACCAATGTTAATCACAAATTCACAACTTAGAGCATCCTAAGGACACCAAACATCACTTTCAAAATGCAAACTCAGACACCCCCTACTCCTAATCATGGCTAAACTTGGCTTATTTGTTTGATACAAAACATGGATTTTGGAGCGTAGCAAGAGAATTCTTCAGCCTAGTATAGGTTAGTTAAGAACAAAAAAATATGATACTTGAGATACTCAAAAGAAATGGCGATGGGATTACCTATGATTTCTAACCTTCACAGCGGCCCCTGGATATATAAGCAAAACAATGATCCACTCAAGATTTTCACATATCCTCTTTTCCGTGTCAGCAGTTATGTGGAAAGCATTGTTGCCTTCATCATTTTGAAGGAATAAACAACGTCATCGTAAGAAGCATAATATGGTTTAATGACACTTTAAAACCGACATTTAAGGAAATAAGCATGTTAGTCCAATCTATAAAAGCTCAAACGGGGTACAACTAAAAAGAAATGTAGCTCAAAAAAGGAAATAAACAGTTTGAAGGTCATTCCTAAGATGTAAAACCTCTAAAATCACATTTAAGAAATGTAGCTCACAAAAGGAAATTGTGGAAAACTAGAAGGGGGGGTTGAATAGTTTTACGTCCTTTTAAATTTATAAACACAAGTTTGTTTTAAAAACTTCGATTCTAGTTTATGTGAACTCAATACTGGCAATATATGAACTATTGTATGGTAACTAACTAACAAAGCTAATATAGTAAAGGTAAATAAATAAGTAATGAGAAGAGTTGGAAAGATCAAACCACAACACAAGGATTTATAGTGGTTCGGCTACAAGGACACCTTCCTTGTTCCTACTCCACTCCCCGAGTCACCTACTCGAGAGTTTTCTTCACTATGTCAACAAACTCCCTTTCGGCGGAGAAAACCTTACACACCAATTTACACACCACAACAACTTCACAACTTGATCACTACTTCTACACAACTTCTTCACACCAATATACTACACACCAATCTTCTTCACACCTATCTTCTACACACCAATCTTCTACACACCAATCTTCTACTTCACACCAATCTTCACAACTAACCTACTTCACTACTAATCAACTTCTACTTCCTACACAACTTCTATATCTTCTAAACAATATATAACAAGCACAACACAATATTCACAAATGAATGTATATATACACTATGCACAACTACTCTTCAACACTTCTTGAACTTGGTTGTAGAAAGAGTGTTCTTCTTTTGCACTTTGGATGAGAATGGATGATGAGGGATTGTATCACTTGAAACAAGGATTAATATACAAATGATCAAAGGGTTTTAGAGGATGTTTAGAGAGTTATAGATCTGAAAATTTAGTGCAAAAGGTGAGGAAAAAAATCCAGGTTTAAGGTGGTATTTATAGGCAAAAGATTCTGACAGAGGAGCGTGGCCGGTCCCCTTAAATCAAGGCCGGTCCCCTTAATTTTAAGGGGACCGCCCCTTATAATTAAGGGGGCCGCCCAGCTGAAATGGCCAGAATCTTTGTCTTTTAGTGGGGAAAGTTTATTTGGTGAAAAACTAACTGATTTTTGGTTAAAAATTTGAATTCATATATTTAGTATGAATTAAACATTTTTCTTTATTACCAAAAGTGTTTTTCAAAAATATATAATATGTTTATATAATTAAATAAACTTTGTGTTAGTTAATTAAATACCCCTTTGATCATGAGATGTATTAAGCACTTGTTTATCCATACCTTAAGTGATTAAGTTGGATATAGTGATATAAACTAGCTTAATACTTGTTTACGTAGTAATTATACGATTGACGATTTTACATTTTGTGATCGTCAAAATATAGAGATATCGAAAGATATAAATAACGTTTTCACACATTATTTATGTCAACAATCTCCCCCTTTGTGATGATTACAAAATTTAAACTCATTAATCAAAAATTAGTATATATTCAAGTATTATTGTGAGTTTATATCACTTCTCACCCTTTTTGTTAGCATCAAAAAGGTTATCCCATGTTAATGGAAGCTCCCCCTTGAAGTATACTCCCCCTCGTTTTGAGGCCAAAAGGAATCGAGATATGGATATCTTGCAAAAATATTTAGTGGCAAGCAACATATATATGTATATAGCATGCAAAAGTGTAAACTAAACATAACCATATCATTAATCAAGTGAAATACATTCATCAAGCATTACATCAACAAATGAAATAAGTAATGCAACTAACAAAAGCCTTTAAAGGCTTACAATCATCATTGAAATAATAAACCAAAGCTCAAATATGAAAGTCCTTTCTAGAGCTTGCCATCCAAAATGGTTTAACATAATTTTATTTGTGAGACACCAAGCATGTTTAATTGGGAGGAATGGATGGTGAACATGGAGATAGTGATGGAGGAGGAGTGTTTGTTGATGGTGGTGGAGGAGTTGAGTTTGTTGTTGGTGGTGGATGCAACAAGTTTTCAATGTGAGAAAACATGTATTGCATTTCATCTCTTAGTCCGAACACAATTGTTCGGTTGTAGATGCAACAAAGGCAAGTGTCACCATGAGCTTCAAGTAAGCTCCATGGGATGGGGTTATAGGTTGGTGGATTGATAGGGGATGATGAGAAGTGTGCATCAAGAGGTGTTAATGGTGATAGTGAGAGAGTTAATGCAAGGGTTGTGTTTTCATTGGTAGGTTGTGATGGTTGAACTATTGGTGGAGGAGATAAGTGGGTGTTAATGTAGTCATTAATGGATGAAGTGGATGGTATGGAGGAAGTAGAGTTTCCATTTGTTGAAGGTGTTTTGGAGGGTGCATTTGGTGCGCTAGGAGATGAACATTGAGGTGGTGGAGATGGAGTGGTGTTGTCTTCATTTGTAAGATCAATGAAGAGTTGTTTGGGTGGAATGATAACAAGTTTTTGTTTCTTGGCATTGTTTGAATAAGTGGTTCTTGGTGATGACATGATGATGTTTGATGAATGTTTGAGGATGATGGAATGTGAATTAAATATGCATGGGGATTATATAGTGGGAAAACATGTTTAGAAGTGGAATTAATTTGAAATTGTAATGTTATATTCCAAAATCAGTTTAGTTTTTAAGGGAAATGGTAGCTGGGACTAGCAAAAGGAATCACATGATGCAAAAGAAAACAGTGTAAAAACTGTTTCAGATGGCCAGTCCCCTTAATTTTAAGGGGGCCGCCCATCTGACGACCCAGAAACCAAAATTTTTCAAAAATTTTCTGGAAAAATGTTGTGTTTTGTTTTGTATTTGCAGCAAGCACCATTTGGACATTTCACATTTGTTTTGGTCTATTATAAAGCATACAAGATATATATATATATATATATATATATATATATATATATATATATATATATATATATATATATATATATATATATATATATAAGCTAATCATGCAAGTATATATATAAATTAAGAGTTAAAGCATGCATTCATAGGCATATATTAAACATAATAAACAAGTTAACATACTAATCATATATCCAAAAAATTATTCCAAGAAAATTTCAAGTACTTCCGAATGTATTTCTGACAAATAGCACACAAGACATAAAAACTAACTATTGTTTAACAAACATAATCCAAGCATATCATTTCTTTTTCTTCCCGAAGATACCCTTCAAAGTCTTTCCTATAGATTTGAAGCCACCTCTAACTTCTTCGTGCAAGCTCTTTTGTCTTCTAAGCATCTCGGTAGTTCGTTCATGAAGCACTTCTTCGTTTTGATCACTAGGAGATGGGGTAGAATACTCGGGATAGTCAAGATCCTCTAAATTGTCAACGAACTCAGAAAACGAAGGGGTACTAGCATCATGGATGTTTTCCTCCTCATCGTCATCGTCTTGCCTTGAAGATGATCCATGAAAGCTATGACGACGAGATTTACCCTTGTCACTTCGAGTTCGTCGAGCTTGTTTTAGAGCGAGAGGACGTAGAGTGGGGTAGATGGAATCATAGATACTATTGTCAAGATCGGGGTAGTACTCGATAATATGACGATAGAGACGAGTGAGGAACATTCCATATGGAAGGTTGGCTTTGGGAGTTTTTCTAGCACACTCAATCCGTTTGATAAAGAAGTAGGCCAAATTGTACGGCTTTTCGACAGCTATACAATACAACATGTGAGCAAGGCACGCTGGGAGATGGTCCCGGTGACCTCCAGTACCAAACGCATTCTCACGAATGAGTTCTTCCCAACGCTTCATGTGGGGGCTTAATTCCTTGAGGAGAAGTTGGTATGGAGAGATTTGAATGTTTTTGGATTTTATTTTTCGGCTTGTGGTGGCACGTTCCACACCAAGGATTTGACGACTTTCGTCGGGATGAGGAATTTCGTCGAAATAGGGACCAAAGGTTGGTCGATAGCGATTAAGAGATTCGAGGTCCCACTCGTTTGTGAAAACGGCTTGACCTCTAAATGGAATTTGGAGGATATGACCAAATTGTTCGAGAGTTAGGGTGATAAATTCATTTTGAATCATGAAAGATATGGTGGTGAAACCAAGATCATTGGCTTGGACGGTGACTTGGCTATAGAAATCCATTATGAAGCGAGGAATGATAGGTTCGTTTATTTCATAAAGACAGTTGAATTTGATGCTTTTAAACACACGATTTATGTAGTCGGATTGAGCAAAAGCAAGATCTACTACACGTCCTTCATGAACATTTCTATCTTCAATTTGACGATATATAAGTCCAATGGAAGGAGATGTGGTAGGGAGTTGGGAAACTTTAGGAATGCAGTTTTTTAGTGTGAGAAAGATCTTCGGTAGTCGCTTTTGGCATTTTCACCTAAACACATCAACAATACAAAAAGACCAAAATAAATATAAAGAAAGATAAAAGTATATGTGTATTGTTAAGGCTTATGTTGGAACGTAAACATACTTCGTTACTAATCCTAAGAAGTAGATTACCATGTTCCTTAATATTGTTTTTAACTCATTCTAGATATACTTTACGATGTTTAATAAGTAGTTATGGACAAATCCAAACGCCCTTTTAAACATCTTAATATATCATGAAATTTACTAGATTTACATTAGATTGTAAAACTAGCTATTTCTTGCGAGTTTCTTATGCATGTGATTTGTTTTTGAAAAAGATGGTTTGTATTTTTACTTAAAAATGTCATTTTTAGTAATAAACCAAACGCTTCCTTAACTATTGACTTATACCACTAGTATGTCAATATATATATGAATTATATATCTTGACAAGTCCAATTAGCAATTTTTAGGTTTATAATTATAACAAAGTTTTATAAAAATTATAATGTCTAGGTTTCGATATTATTTGGACATAATCCAAACACCCCTATATCGTGAACCAATATAATTTTTCTTGGTCGAAAAATGTAATTTCAAGTTTTACAAGTTACAAAAGTATAATATGATTAGTTTTAACACGTTTTCAAATCATTATTCAACAATGAGTTCACTAAGAATTTTGAAAAGGAGTGTATGAAGTTTTTCAAAAAATTTTGACATGATAGTTTATAATTACTAGTTTCTAGTGTTGATTAATCATTCTAATCTTAGGGGAAGCATTTGGTTATGGAGTTTTAAGACTTAATTCGAAAAATATTGTGAAATTGAAGAATTTTATAAAACATGCTTAATCATGAATATGACCAACTAAGATGAAATTAGATGAAATGTGTTATGAAAAACTTACAATACGTAATGGTGACTGTGTTAGATGAATTTGCCCTTTGCGAATTAACCCGAATTATGTGATTTGGAAGTGATTTGAGATGTTTTTGGGTTTTGGTTTTCGTCATAGCAGAAGCAAGGGAAGGGAAGTATGAAAAAGTGGAGTGTTTGACAAAAGGAACAAAGGGAAAAACGGGTTTGAGCTATCAGATGGCCGGTCCCCTTAAACATTAAGGGGACCGCCCTTTATTTGGTTGTCGGTCCCCTTAAACATTAAGGGGGCCGCCCTCCAAATTTTGATTTTTGTGATTTTGGTTTCTGGAAAGAACAAGAAAATATTCATATGTATGTATTAGATTTATATTTAATCAAAAATACGTTGGAGGGTATTCGCACGAAAGGAATTACTTGACACTTTTACTTGACATTTTGCCAATTAAATTTTCTTGATCATTTCGGATGAAATTTATCAAGTTGTCAAGTACACGAGAAAGTTGTGGGAGGTTCATAAGTATATGTATATATATATATATATATATATATATATATATATATATATATATATATATATATATATATATATAGTATGGGCTTATAAGACGAGAATAAAGGAGGGAGACGTATGCAACGGAAGCCGGGAGTTTGTTTCATCCATAGATTTTTCGACTCATCTCTCTTTATCAGCATGAGTGTTGTTGAACATTAAAGTTGAATAAGGAAAATGGGGAAAAGAAAAGGTTCGTAAACGAACAATTTCTAGTTCTAGAAAATCAACAAATGAATTTTCTATGTTATAAGATCCTAGATATAGCTAAGTGTATATATATATATATATATATATATATATATATATATATATATATATATATATATATATATATATATATATATATATATATATATATATATATATATATATATATATATATATATATATATATATATATATGTGTGTGTGTGTGTGTGTGTGTGTGTGTGTGTGTGTGTATTTAGATATAGTATAAGTAAATAAGTATATATATGTATAGAAATAAAAACTAGAGGGAATAATGAACAAATCAAAATCACATAAAAACTAGATACTAAACTAAGCATGCATTTGTTGACAAGGAAATAAAAGGAAATGTGTACCTTTCGTCTTCAATGCGTTTAACTTCAAAATCTTTAAGGGAAAGTCCGAACAAGGGGTGACATCAAAGATTTCCATGTTTGAATGGCGAAAATTTTTACGTTGGTCCCCATTGTCTCATTTGACCAAAGTTATTTGTCCCAAACATGTTTTGTATTTGACTTGGGTGCATATATGGTGGAAACATTCCCCATGGATTGAAGTTCCACATTTGTTGATTATTGTTAAAGTTTCGTCTATTTTGGTTTACTCTTGGTTGAGGTGTTTTAGGTCTAGGGTAAGAATTATTCGGTTTCCTAGGTGGTGAAGTTTTAGATCTTGTTTTAGTTTTGGGCGATCCTGCTTCAGTTTTTAAAGATGATTTATAAAACGGTTTTATTTCTTCATTACTAGCTAGAGGTATTTTCTTATCATTTATGAGTATATACTTAGGATTAGATTTTGAAGGTTTTAGTTCCTTAAGTTCGCTTTCAAATTTAACATTTTTAACTTCACTTGTTGAGGCTTCGGTTGAGTTAAAACCTAGACCGGTTTTATCTTCAGATATTCTTTGAATACTTATAATTTTACTAAGTGAGTTACTACTATTTTCAAATTTATCAAGTTTACAAATTTCTTCCTTAAGTTTGTTGTTTTCACTTCTAAGCTCTTGACATGATTTACATTCTTCAAAAGTTTCTTTACCTTTTTCAAGTTGATGTATTTTAATTTTTAGTTCAAGTACTTCATTTTCTAATTGGTTGTTTATATATTTTAGTGATTAGTTTTTAGCCATAACTTGTTGTCCTAGTTTGCATAATCTATTATATTCACTATCTAAATCTTTTTCATCTAGTGATAGATTTTCATCACTAAAATATTCGGTTTCGGAACGTACCTCACTTGATGTTTAAGCCATGAGACACTTTTCTTCCTTTGTTGTTTCTTTCTCATCTTCATCGCTATCACTCCAAGCACCTCCAACAAATGCTCTTTGATTTTGATCTCTTGTCATCATTGGACATTTTCCAATAAGGTGATTCGGATCACCACACTTGAAACATTTTCTCTCATTCTTGCTATACTTGTCATCATTATTCTTTTGAGATGTTCTTCTTTCATCGTGTGGTTGTCTAACAAATCTTCCTCGCCTTTTGAAGAATTTCTTGAAATCTCTTACGGCCATGGCCTATTCTTCGTCTTCGCTTTCGGAAGATGAGCTATCTTCGTTGTTGGATTCCTTTCTAGCTTTCAAGGCGATTGACTTGCTTTGCTCTCATTTCCCTTTAACCATTTCGGAGTCCTTCTTTATTATTGCTTCGTAGACTTTTAAATTACCAATTAATTCATCAAGTTGTAGCGTTGACAAATTCTTTGATTCTTCAATAGCCGTCACTTTAGCTCGCCATTTTGGGTGAAGAGCTCTAAGAAAC
Source organism: Artemisia argyi (assembly GCA_030686995.1). Lineage (NCBI taxonomy): Eukaryota > Viridiplantae > Streptophyta > Magnoliopsida > Asterales > Asteraceae > Artemisia > Artemisia argyi. Next base: position 108,656,923 of record CM060690.1, on the reverse strand, counting down.
ATCCTAACAAAATTATTACTAGAGAAATTCTCATCAAGTGCTTTTAAACTTGTGATTATAGTGTTAAATCTAGCAAAAGCATTATCAATTGATTCCTCTTCCGGAATCGTGAATTGCTCATATTGTTGAACAAGTAGATCTATTTTGTTATCTTTGACTTGATTATTACCTTGGTGGGTTATTAATAAAGAGTTCCAAATTTCTTTTGCGGTTTCACACATAAAGATCCTTTCGTACTCTTTACGTGGTAGCGCATTGTAAATAACCATTTTTGCTTCATTATTTTTAGCAAGTTTTCTTTTTAAATCATCATTTTGTTTTTCAAAAGGTACGATTTCATCTTTCTTAGTTTCGGGGTTATTTTGAATAGGTAAAAAATCATCATTGGTAATAACATGCCAAAGATCTAGATCTTTTGATTTCACATAAGTTTCGAATCGATTTTTCCAATATAAAAATCCATCACTTTCAAATAGTGGTGGTCTTTGCATAGATTGCCCTTCTAAATATTTTTCAGATTCCATAGATCGTTACAAGTTTTAAAATACAATATATTTTTAAAATCTTGCTAGACCTGGCTCCTAATACCAATTGTGGAAAACTAGAAGGGGGGGGGGGGGGGGGGTTGAATAGTTTTACGTCCTTTTAAATTTATAAACACAAGTTTGTTTTAAAAACTTCGATTCTAGTTTATGTGAACTCAATACTTGCACTATATGAACTATTGTATGGTAACTAACTAACAAAGCTAATATAGTAAATGTATGTTGACATAAATAATGTCTTAAAACATTGTTAGCATATTAACAATGTCTCTATGTTTTAATAATTACAAAGCATAAACTCATTAATCTAAAACTTATGACGTAAACAAGTTTTTAGTGCTTAATATTTGTCTTTGCTTCCATATCACTTAAGGTATGAATAAGCAAAGAGTTTATTACATTTCATGATCAAAGGAAATTTTTCTAATCACTAGAATTTTTATAAAATGTATTAAACATCTTATATCTTTTACAAGATTACTTTTGGAATTAAAAGAATATGTTTAATTCATTATAAATATATGATTTCAAATTTCCAACCAAAAATGGCAAATTCTATCCAGAAAAATATTCCCCACTAAAAGACAAGAAAAACCAACGTTCTGAAATGGGCGGCCCCCTTAATCATTAAGGGGACCGGCCACTAATTAAGGGGACTGGCCACGCTGCAGAACAGTGTTTTTCTTCCCTTTAAATACTGGATCAGTTCACATTTTTTTCTCACCTTTTGCACTCCTAAACTTTCTGATCTAGATCTATTTCTCTATTCTCTCATCCTTTGATCATAAGTGTATATATTCTTTGTTTCAAAGTGATCCAATTTCCATCCTCTCAAGTGCAAGAGAAGAATACTTCTATCTTCCTAGACAAGAAGTATTACAACTTGTTGTGATCTCCACATCCAAGTTGTTGGTGTATCATCAAGATCATTTACATATTCTTTGTGAAGATTGTTGTGAATATTTGCTAGTAGATAGTTGTGTTAGATATAGATGGTGTGATTAGTAGATAGCTTGGTGTGAAGAAGAAAAGCTAGGATATCTATTGGTGTGAAGAAGATAGAGTTGAAGTAGTTAGTTGTGAAGTTGATTGATTTGAAGAAGGTGTGTAGAAGGTGTGACTTAGGTGTGAAGGTGTTGTGGTGTGTTTATTGGTGTGTTTATTGGTGTGTAAATTGGTGTGTAAATTGGTGTGTACATTGGTGTGTAAATTGGTGTGTAAGGTTTTCTCCGCCACAAGGGAGCCTGTTGATATAGTGAAGAAAACTCTCGAGTTAGGTGCTCGGGGAGTGGAGTAGGGCAAGGAAGGTGTCCTTGTAGCCGAACCACTATAAATCTCTTGTCTCGCGGTTCGATCTTTCCATCTCTTACTTATTTCATTACTTATCATTGTTATATATTTCATATTGATATTTGTTTGTATTGTACAACACTTGAGATCACATATTATCGAATCTAAGCTTTAAAAATTAAGTAAACACTAAAACTCTTTTTACAACTAATTAAAAAGACGTAAAACTATTCAACCCCCCCCCCCCCTTCTAGTTTTCCACAATTGGTATCAAGAGCCACGTCTAGCAAGAATTTTAAAATATATTGTATTTTAAAACTTGTAACGATCTATGGAATCTGAAAAATATTTATAAGGGCAATCTATGCAAAGACCACCACTATTTAAAAGTGATGGATTTTTATATTGGAAAAATAGATTCGAAACCTATGTGAAATCAAAAGATCTTGATCTTTGGCATATTATTACCTTTGGTGATTTTCCTCCTATTCAATATAATGTTGAAACTAAAATGGATGAAACTGTAGATTTTGAAAAACAAAATGATGATTTGAAAAAGAAACTAGCAAAAAATAATGAGGCTAAAATGGTTATTTATAATGCATTACCACGCAAAGAATATGAAAGAATTTTTATGTGTAAAACCGCAAAAGAAATTTGGGATTCTTTACTAATCACTCACCAAGGTAATAGTCAAGTTAAAGATAACAAAATAGATCTTCTTGTACATCAATATGAACAATTTACGATTCCGGAAGAGGAATCAATTGATAATGCCTTTGCTAAATTTACGATTCCGTTGCTCTAAAAGCCAAAAAGGAACTTTGTGATGATAGTGACTCAAGTGACGAAAGTGAAGATGAAGAATATGCAATGGCCGTAAGAGAATTCAAGAAATTCTTCAAGAGACGAGGAAGATTCACTAGATCATCACATGACGATAGAAAATCATTCCAAAGAAATAGAAGTGACAATTACGTGAAAAGAAAATGCTTTAGATGTGGAAGTCCAAATCATCTCGTTGGTGAATGTCTAAAGCCGCCGAGTTATGATAATCAAGGTGCATTTGTTAGTAGAACATGGAGTGATAGTGACAAAGAAGAAGTGGAAAAACCAAGAGAAGAAAAGTGTTTCATGGCAAAAGCAACCGACGAAATATGCCTTGGAATTGACTTGGAGCCTGACGAATGGATCAAGGATAGTGGATGCTCAAGGCACATGACAGGGAACCGAAAACTATTCTCTACATATAAGGCATACAACGGAGGTAACGTTATTTTTGGTAGTGACTTGCGTGGAAAAATTATTGGCAAAGGTACGATTTCTCAAGACTCACTTACTATTAAAAATGTTGAACATGTAAATAATTTAACATATAACTTACTTAGTGTAGGCCAAATATGCGATAATAAATGTAGAGTTATCTTTTCTGAAGAAGATAGCGAAATAGTTAAGAATGGAAAAATTATAGGTAGAGGTATTAGGAAAGGAGGTGTATATGTTATGAAACTAGGAAACAAACCTGAAGATAGAATATGCCTAACAACCCTAGACGAAAACTCCACATTGTGGCATAGGAGATTAGGACATGCTAACATGCAACAAATACAATCTTTGGCCTCTAAGGAATTAGTTAGAAACTTGCCAAATCTAAAATATGACAAACATTTTTGTGATGCATGTAAAATTGGAAAACAAGCTCATGCTAGTCACAAAGCTAAGAATATAGTATCCACTACTAGGTGCCTAGAATTATTACATATGGATCTTTTTGGCCCATCCGCTGTGCGGAGTTATGGAGGAAACAAATATCCCTTAGTAATAGTAGATGACTACTCACGATACACGTGGACTAGGTTTTTAAGTGACAAAACCCAAGCCTTTGAAAAATTCGAAATATTTAGTAAAATGATTCAAAATAAGTTAGGATGCTCAATAGTTGCCATTAGGATGGACCATGGTAGGGAATTTGATAACGAAGTACAATTCGGAAAATATTGTGAGTTAAATGGAATATCTCAGAATTTCTCCGCTCCTCGTACTCCTCAATCAAATGGGGTAGTAGAAAGAAAAAAATAGGTCACTACAAGAAATGAGTAGAACTATGTTAAATGAACAATCCATTCCACAAAAATTTTGGTGTCACGCCGTAGATACATCGACTTATATTTTAAATAGGGTATCAATTAGAAGAATTCTAGGAAAAACTCCTTATGAGTTATTAAGAAATAGAAAACCTAACTTAAGCTACTTTAGGGTATTTGGAAGTAAATGCTATATCTTAAACACTAAGGACTACCTCACTAAGTTTGATTCAAAATCATATGAAGGAATATTTTTAGGATACTCACAAAATAGTAAAGCATATATAATACTTAACAAACACTCAATGAAAGTAGAGGAATCACTAAATGTAACATTTGATGAAACACCACCACCTCCTAAAACGCTACCTTTAGAAGATGATGATTTAGTCGAAGATGAAGCCATTGAGGTTAGTAAAACAAAACCCATAGGAAATGATAATGAAGAAATTCACTTAGAAAATAATGAAACCGTTAATATTAAAGAATCTAGATCACATCCATTAGATAATATAATAGGACATCTTAACCAAAGAACCCTTAGGTCACAAGCCCAAGATAAAAACAACTTCTTTTGTTTCCTCTCGGCAATAGAACCTAAGAATATTAGCGAGGCTTTAAAGGATGAAAGTTGGATTATAGCTATGCAAGAAGAATTAAATCAATTTAAGGCAAATGATGTTTGGGAACTAGTCCTAAATCCAAAGGATATGACTATCATAGGAACCAAATGGGTATATAGGAACAAGTTAGACGAGAATGGAATAGTTACTAGGAATAAAGCTAGGTTAGTTGCCCAAGGTTATAATCAACAAGAAGGAATTGATTATGATGAAACTTATGCCCCCGTAGCTAGACTAGAATCAATAAGGATATTACTTGCCTATGCTTGCGCCCTAGATTTTAAGTTATTCCAAATGGATGTGAAAAGTGCATTCCTTAACGGTTTTATCAATGAGGAGGTATATGTGGCACAACCTCCAGGATTCATTGACTTCGCAAAACCTGATTATGTTTATAAGTTAAAGAAAGCTTTGTATGGACTCAAACAAGCTCCCAAAGCTTGGTATGATCGATTAAAAGCTTTTCTTATTAAACATGATTATTCCATGGGAATGGTAGATAACACTCTTTTCACTAAAAGGAAAGACCCTAATCTCATCATTGTTCAAATATATGTTGATGACATTATATTTGGATCGACTTGTCAAGACATGTGTGATGAATTTGCCAAAATCATGCATGATGAGTTTGAGATGAGTATGATGGGTGAACTTAACTTCTTCCTAGGATTACAAATAAAACAATTAGAAGATGGAATATTCTTTAACCAATCTAAGTATATTAAGGAAATGCTTAAGAAATTTGGCCTAGAAGACTCAAAACCCATAAAAACACCCATGTCTACGGAGGTAAAGCTCACAAAGGACGATGAAGGTGAGTCCGTAGATAACACCAAGTATAGAGGAATGATAAGCAGTTTACTATACTTGACGGCAAGTAGACCCGATATCATGTTTAGTGTCTGCCTTTGTGCCCGTTTTCAAGAGGATCCCAAAACCTCTCACCTAGAAGCGGTTAAGCGTATCTTCCGATACGTTAAAGGCACTATACACTTAGGATTATGGTATCCTAAGGAATCTGGCATAGAAACCATTGTCTATGCGGATTCGGATCATGCGGGAGACTACGTAGATAGAAAGAGCACTAGCGGTATTTGCACGTTTATGGGATGTTGTCTAACGTCTTGGTTTTCGAAGAAGCAAACCGCTCTTGCTATTTCTACAACCGAAGCCGAATATGTAAGCGCCGGAAAGGCATGTCAACAAGCACTATGGATGAAACAAGCTCTCGTAGACTATGGCATTAAGTTAGAAAATGTCCCCATTATGTGCGATAACAAAGGTGCAATAGATTTAAGTAAAAATCTGGTGCAACACTCTAGGACTAAACACATAGAAATATGTCACCATTTTCTTAGGGATAATGTACAAAAAGGAAATATATCTATAGAAAAAGTTGCATCGGAAGACAACATTGCGGATATATTCACAAAACCACTTAAGCGTGAATTATTCAACTACTTGCGTTTAGGATTAGGAATGATGGAACAAGTTGACTAAATTATATTGAATTAATTCAAATTTATACTTGCATGAAATTTATTTTTGTTTCATCTCACCTTTTCTGAGTCTAGGAATCTATTTCGCACAAAATTAAAGATTGAGAAGATTCATTTTCTTTGCATAAACCTTCTTGTAAAACTCAATCAATTCTTTCTAAAAATTATTCTCACAATCTAGGAATCACATGAAGATCATTTTCCTTGCATTGTTGAAAAAGTGTAAGAAATATTGTCTTTCAAAATCATGCATAAACTCGCACATATATTGTCAAGGTATATAATCTAATATATGTCTTTGACATTCATGATCGAGCAAAAAAAAATGAATCAAGGAGATCATTTGGATTGTTTCTTAGGATCTTTATTTCGTTGTGCATCTAGGAGTCGAAACAATCACAACTCCACATTTGTTGCATATAGACACTCACTAGGACAAATTCCTTAATAATGATGTCATCTTGATCCATCACTAGATTTTCACACACTAATTGCCTTTGCCTTCTATCTAAGATAGGTGCCTTAGGAAACTTAAGTGTGCTTGCCTTTTCTTACCTCCTATTGCTTATTATGTGTTGATTATGTGTCTTCTTGCATGCATGCCATATCTTAATTAGATTAGATTCTATATTGCCTAAGAGAATTGAACTTGCTTGAACTCTAATCCAAACACATAACCTTTCTGAAAATTTTCTGCCAAAAACCCAATTTTGGCAACCTGGAAATCACCAGATGGGCGGCCCCCTTAATTATGTACGGCGGCCCCCTTAATTATTAAGGGGACCACCCCCTAATTAAGGGGACCGGCCATCTGATGGTCGGGTTTACAGAATCTTTTCTGCTTTTTAGCCCATTTCAACCTACATTTTCCAATTTTAACCAACACACTTTGTCCCAATCTTCCAAACAAACCTTATCCATCCTTAAACACACAAATCTTACACTATAAATATCCTCAATCCTCAAAACTATCCATTCATCCCATCATGAACTCTCCAAACAAACCAAAATCAAAAGCCTCAAGGCTAGCAAGGATGACGGAAAAACCCGTTTGGCGAAGAAAAAGCCCTCGAAACAAATCCATCATAACCAATGAGATTGGAAGTCATTCAACACCTCCAACTTCTTACTTCCCAAACTTTACCTCAAACCCACAAGGTCATTCATTTGATCCCCTTTACAAACCATACAACATTGGCCAACCATCTTCCTACAATTCCAACTACATAAATCCAACACACCCATACCAAACCTATGATCCTCTTCACATTGCCACGGAAAAGCAAAAGTTCCGTGATGATATAAACCAAATCCATGATCTTAGTGATCTCCTTGCTATGCATCTTGCACAACGCAACAAAGGGCAACCTCCATCATCACCCTATACTAATTGCCTTCCCCACTCTCTCAATTTGGATCAAGTTACCAACCACACTCACTTTTGCCCTTTTTGCATATTCCTTCAAAAACAAATCCTCTACGTGAGTGAAGATATTTCTTGGATTGAATATCTTCTCACTCGCAATCATCCAATACCACCCTTAACACGATACAACATCGTGAGATCCACCTCTTCCGCTCCATATTCCACCCCATATCCCTCTCAATCAAACATCTAAGCCTTATGCTTATGTTTCCATTCAAGCAAATAACACAATTATCTATGAGTTGCAAGCAAGTCCAAGTGCTTCTTTAAGCTATATAGGACTATGTTCTTCCTTTGTTTTATTGTAATGTCTTCTATGATGCTTGAATGAATCTATTTTTATAACTATTGCTTTGCATATATATGTGTCTTGTTCTTTTCTAATATTTTGTGTAGCCAAGACTTCCATAGCTCATTCCTTTGATGCTCTCAAATGAGGGGGAGTTTACATCAAGGGGGAGCATTTATCTTTTTGATTTTACAAAAAGGGGGAGAAGAGAATGTTAAACTCTAAATTCTTGTCTAAAAATTATGTTTTTAGACCTAATGAGTTTAAGGTTTTGTAATCATCAAAAAGGGGGAGATTGTTGACATAAATAATGTCTTAAAACATTGTTAGCATATTAACAATGTCTCTATGTTTTGATAATTACAAAGCATAAACTCATTAATCTAAAACTTATGACGTAAACAAGTTTTTAGTGCTTAATATTTGTCTTTGCTTCCATATCACTTAAGGTATGAATAAGCAAAGAGTTTATTACATTTCATGATCAAAGGAAATTTTTCTAATCACTAGAATTTTTATAAAATGTATTAAACATCTTATATCTTTTACAAGATTACTTTTGGAATTAAAAGAATATGTTAAATTCATTATAAATATATGATTTCAAATTTCCAACCAAAAATGGCAAATTCTATCCAGAAAAATATTCCCCACTAAAAGACAAGAAAAACCAACGTTCTGAAATGGGCGGCCCCCTTAATTCCTTAGGCGGCCCCCTTAATCATTAAGGGGACCGGCCACTAATTAAGGGGACCAGCCACGCTCCAGAACAGTGTTTTTCTTCCCTTTAAATACTGGATCAGTTCACATTTTTTTCTCATCTTTTGCACTCCTAAACTTTCTGATCTAGATCTATTTCTCTATTCTCTCATCCTTTGATCATAAGTGTATATATTCTTTGTTTCAAAGTGATCCAATTTCCATCATCTCAAGTGCAAGAGAAGAATACTTCTATCTTCCTAGACAAGAAGTATTACAACTTGTTGTGATCTCCACATCCAAGTTGTTGGTGTATCATCAAGATCATTTACATATTCTTTGTGAAGATTGTTGTGAATATTTGCTAGTAGATAGTTGTGTTACATATAGATGGTGTGATTAGTAGATAGCTTGGTGTGAAGAAGAAAAGCTAGGATATCTATTGGTGTGAAGAAGATAGAGTTGAAGTAGTTAGTTGTGAAGTTGATTGATTTGAAGAAGGTGTGTAGAAGGTGTGACTTAGGTGTGAAGGTGTTGTGGTGTGTTTATTGGTGTGTTTATTGGTGTGTAAATTGGTGTGTAAATTGGTGTGTACATTGGTGTGTAAATTGGTGTGTAAGGTTTTCTCCGCCATAAGGGAGCTTGTTGATATAGTGAAGAAAACTCTCGAGTTAGGTGCTCGGGGAGTGGAGTAGGGCAAGGAAGGTGTCCTTGTAGCCGAACCACTATAAATCTCTTGTCTCGCGGTTCGATCTTTCCATCTCTTACTTATTTCATTACTTATCATTGTTATATATTTCATATTGATATTTGTTTGTATTGTACAACACTTGAGATCACATATTATCGAATCTAAGCTTTAAAAATTAAGTAAACACTAAAATTCTTTTTACAACTAATTAAAAAGACGTAAAACTATTCAACCCCCCCCCCCTTCTAGTTTTCCACAATGTAAATAAATAAGTAATGAGAAGAGTTGGAAAGATCAAACCACAACACAAGGATTTATAGTGGTTCGGCTACAAGGACACCTTCCTTGTTCCTACTCCACTCCCCGAGTCACCTACTCGAGAGTTTTCTTCACTATGTCAACAAACTCCCTTTTGGCGGAGAAAACCTTACACACCACAACAACTTCACAACTTGATCACTACTTCTACACAACTTCTTCACACCAATATACTACACACCAATCTTCTACACACCAATCTTCTACTTCACACCAATCTTCACAACTAACCTACTTCACTACTAATCAACTTCTACTTCCTACACAACTTCTATATCTTCTAAACAATATATAACAAGCACAACACAATATTCACAAATGAATGTATATATACACTATGCACAACTACTCTTCAACACTTCTTGAACTTGGTTGTAGAAAGAGTGTTCTTCTTTTGCACTTTGGATGAGAATGATGATGAGGGATTGAATCACTTGAAACAAGGATTAATATACAAATGATCAAAGGGTTTTAGAGGATGTTTAAGAGTTATAGATCTGAAAATTTAGTGCAAAAGGTGAGGAAAAAATCCAGGTTTAAGGTGGTATTTATAGGCAAAAGATTCTGACAGAGGAGCGTGGCCGATCCCCTTAAATCAAGGCCGGTCCCCTTAATTTTAAGGGGACCGCCCCTTATAATTAAGGGGGCCACCCAGCTCAAACGGCCAGAATCTTTGTCTTTCAGTGGGGAAAGTTTATTTGGTGAAAAACTAACTGATTTTGGTTAAAAATTTGAATTCATATATTTAGTATGAATTAAACATTTTTCTTTATTACCAAAAGTGTTTTTCAAAAATATATAATATGTTTATATAATTAAATAAACTTTGTGTTAGTTAATTAAATACCCCTTTGATCATGAGATGTATTAAGCACTTGTTTATCCATACCTTAAGTGATTAAGTTGGATATAGTGATATAAACTAGCTTAATACTTGTTTACGTAGTAATTATACGATTGACGATTTTACATTTTGTGATCGTCAAAATATAGAGATATCGAATAATATAAATAACATTTTCACACATTATTTATGTCAACAGAAATAAACAGTTAGGTGTATTGGATCAACTATTGATGATTTTATGCCAATACTTAAACCCATCCGCCCATTTTGTCACTTCAAAAAGTATCTTATATCTCATAAGTAACCCGAGGCGCATAAACTTCGTTCTCCAAATTACAACTATTTACTTTGTGAAAATAGTAAATCATATCAAGTAGACATCCTCACATTCCAACTATAAACTTCATTCTCCAAATTACAACTATTTACATTCGAATGTATGAAACTCAATGGATTAGGTCTGTTGTTCGGCTCAGAAACACCATTGTAACAATCTTTTACCCACCTTGACTTCATGGCTATGACTTTAAGTAAAAAAAAAATATAACAGTAAGTGTTAATTCCAAATTCAGACCACAAACCAAGAACATATAGTAAAGCAAATCCATAATATATGATACATCAGTAAATATTTAAAAACAAATAACTTTAGATTAGTTAAATATTAACTTTTACGCATGAACCCAACTATTAAAGAACCAAATTTAAGCCCGTGCAACTTGTTACTTGTTTTAACCCTTTTGAATTGCTTTTCTTGTAGTAGAGTTAGATGTGTTTGTTTACAAATGATCATTAACAGATACTCTGAATACGGCATTCTATCCATGGTCTCGATTATTTAAGTCAAAGTTAAAAATAGTGAGACCCATTGGACTAAATAAAGAAAATTCTTGATCATAAGAGTGAATGAATCATTTTACCTAACACAGGAGAGTTAGTTCGAAAGAAGAATAATCACGATCACATTCTCCAAGCAACCATTGTTCTGCAAAATTATTGCAGACATTTCATCAAACACCTTAAGTGTATAACATAGTAGCGATTCAAGAATTATTAGATAATGTACAAAACAAAGCTGATTGAATCAAATGTGCCCCCCAAAACAGACAGTTATTTCATCTTCTACTTCTTCCACGGATCACACATTTAATGATTTAAATATCTTCAAATCAAATACACACATATGAACACACTCAAGCATAAATGATCAAAGAAAGATAGTCGCAAAATTACCTATTTGATGCGACCATGAATCTCCATAAACATCCAATAACACCAACATACATTTAAATATCTTCCATTGACAGCATACTAATCACTGGCACAAAATTATATATAGGCAAAATCATAAAATTAGGGCAAAAATTTTTAGAAGGTTTACAATATTGTGATTATATTCTTGGCAAATCTCTAAAACTCCTCCATAAAACAACACAAATACATTTAAAAAAAACATTTGATTTCCTTAAATAAGTTTCCCCCAAAATCAAAAAGCATTGAACAAAAATAACTTTACGCAAATAAGCATATCCCATTGAAGAGTCATACCTAAACATCATTAGCCCTAAAAATATAATTATAATTATGCAAAAAATTTACAAAAACAATGGATCGACAATCCATTCAAACAATTAAATAAAAGTAACCAAATAACTTACAAATTATGCAGCGACAAATAACTAATTTGAGAGGGAATATGTTTATGCAAAGGAATATGCAGCGATGTATAACCAAAAACATAGATCATTTTTTTTAATTAGTGTGATATGGAATATGGAATTGAATGAATTTGAGAAGGAATTTATGGAATAAATGGATTTGTAGAATGGTTTTGAATTTTTAGACAGGGAGCGTATTGAAGAAGATTGGCGTATTGAAGAAGACGATTAATTGTGGAATTGAAACTGATATTCAAACATTAAGTAGTTACCAAAACAAAGTGAGTGTTAATATGTCAAAAAACAATCGCATAAGCTACTTGTACGCATTAAACACACAGCCAATAGGAAGAGAGACACATCAGCAAATTAAATGCATGATGTGCTTCATTAGGTTGTAAAATATTTTGGTTTATTAGTATAGAAGATGGATGCATAGACTACTTGTACACATTAAATCATCGACCAATCAGAATTGAGACACATCAGCATATTAATTACAGATGCTGCTTTATTGAGTTGTAAATTATCCTGGTTTACTAGTATAGATAGATTGTGCAACATTTGAGACTTGTAATTTACACATTAAGAAATAAGATTTGTTAGTAGTATCGTTCGACAACTTCCAAGGTTATTGATGCGACATTTTATTTTAAATATTTTTTTAATCCGAAAGATAATCTTCAAACTTTAAGAGTAGAATTTTTATTCAACATTTAGTCACAAAAATCAAATTTATATATATTTCCTACCAAAAATGTCGAACTTCAATATATTAGCATGAGAAGAGCAAACATGGGCTTTGTTGATATAAATAATGTCTAAAAACATTATTAACATTTATCGATATCTCTATGTTTTGATAATCACAAAACGTAAACCCATTGACCTAAAAATTATGACGTAAACAAGTATTTAGTGATAAATATTCACTTTACATCCAAATCACTTAAGGTATGAATAAACAAAGTGTTTAATGCATTTTATGATCAAAGGAATTTTTATATTTACAAACCTTACATTTTTTATAAAGTGGGACAAACATTTTTAAACTTATACAAAATGTTTTTGTATTTATAAAGAAATGTTTTATTCAAAATAAATATTTTGAATTCAAATTTCTACCCAAAAAACGACTATACTCTTCAGGAAAAACCTTTCCAACAAAAAGACAAAAATTCTGAAGAAAATATTTTTTTTTTTTTTTGTTAGGCGGCCCCCTTAATTATTAAGGGGACCGGCTAGTAAATTAAGGGGACCGGCCAGACAATTAAGGGGACCGGCCACGCTCCCAAGCAGTATTTTCTCCCCTATAAATACTGGTTCATTCCACAGATTTTTCTCACCTTTTGCACCCCAAAACTTTCTGTTCTAGATCTCATTTCTATTCTCTAAAATCCTTTGATCATACATACATAAATCTTTGTTTCAAAGTGATCCAAACCTCTACCTTTCAAGTGCAAGAGAAGAATACTTCTATCCCCCAAGACAAGAAGTATTACAACTTGTTGTGACCTCCACATACAAGTTGTTGGTGCATCATCAAGATTATTTACATTATTCTTTGTGAAGATTGTTGTGAATATTTGATTGTAGATAGTTGTGCTAGGTATATTGATTGTGTGATTAGTTAGTTGTTGGGTGTGAAGAAGAAAAGTTAGGAATTAGATTGTAGTGAAGAAGCTAGGTGTGAAGGTGTTAGTTGTGAAGAAAATTGGTGTGAAGAAGATAGGCGTGGAGTAGTTAGTTGTGAAGTACAAGTTGTGTAGAAGTTGTGACTTAGTTGTGAAGAAGTTGTGGTGTGTAAAGTGGTGTGTAAATTGGTGTGTAAGGTTTTCTCCGCCATAACGGAGCTTGTTGACATAGTGAAGAAAACTCTCGAGTAGGTGACTCGAGGAGTGGAGTAGGGCAAGGAAGGTGTCCTTGTAGCCGAACCACTATAAATCCTTTGTCTCGCGGTTAGATCTTTCCATATCTTACTTATTATCTTGCTTATATCGTTTTTACTTTTGTAGACGTGGACGTATATATATATTTTCTCATATAGTGCTAGTATTGATTTTACTTAAAGATCAAACGAAAGTTTTATTCACAAAACAAAGTTTTTACAATCAAACTAAAAAGGTAACATACATATAATTGATCATTTCGATCAAGTAAAGTTTTCATACAAAATATAACTAAGGATTATAAAATAAACGATTACTTACTTATCTCTCGTATATAGCTATAATTGTTTATATTGTGCATGTGTTGATTTCACATACTTAGCTTATATTATTATTGTTCATACTTAGATATAGTTGTTCATATTGTTCAAGATTTGAGTTCACATAAGATTGAATCAAAGTTTTAAAAGCAAACAAGGTTTTAAAACTAAACTAAGTTTTCATAATAAAATTAAAAAGACGTAAAACTATTCAACCCCCCCTTCTAATTTTCCACAATTGGTATCAGGAGCCACGTCTAGCAAGATCTTTAAAATATATTGTATTTTAAAACTTGTAACGATCTATGGAATCTGAAAAATATTTAGAAGGGCAATCTATGCAAATACCACCACTATTTGAAAGTGATGGATTTTTATATTGGAAAAATTGATTCAAAACTTATGTGAAGTCAAAAGATCTAGATCTTTGGCATGTTATTACTAATGGTGATTTTTTACCTACTCAAAATAATCCCGAAACAAATAAAGATGAAATAGTACCTTTTGAAAAACAAAATGATGATTTAAAAAGAAGACTTTCTAAAAACAATGAAGCAAAAATGGTTATTTACAATGCGTTACCACGTAAAGAATACGAAAGAATTTTTATGTGTAAAACCGAAAAAGAAATTTGGGATTCTTTACTAATCACTCACCATGGTAATAGTCAAGTTAAAGATAACAAAATAGATCTTCTTGTTCAACAATATGAACAATTTATGATTCCGGAGGAGAAATCAATAGATAATGCTTTCGCTAGATTTAACACTATTATCACAAGTTTAAAAGCACTTGATGAGAATTCTTCTAGTAAGAATTTTGTTAGGAAATTTCTTAGGGCTCTTCATCCAAAATGGCGAGCTAAAGTCACGGCTATTGAAGAATCAAGGAATCTGTCAACTCTACAACTTGACGAATTGATCGGCAACTTAAAGGTCTATGAAGAAATAATAAAGAAAGACTCCGAGATGGTCAAAAGAAAAAGTGAGCAAAGCAAATCAATTGCGTTGAGAGCTAAAAAGGACTCTAGTGACGAAGAATGCTCAACCTCCAAAAGTGACGATGAAGAGTATGCTATGGCCGTACGAGACTTCAAAAAATACTTCAAAAGACGAGGAAGATATGTTAGGCAACCATATAATGAAAGGAAGTGTTTTAAATGTGGCAATCCAAATCATCTCATCGGAAAATGTCCAATGATGTCAAGAGATCAAAATCAAAAGGCATTTATCGGAGGTGCTTGGAGTGATAGCGATGAGGACAAGAAAGAACCCACAAATGAAGAAAAGTGTCTTATGGCTAAGACATCAAGCGAGGAACATTCCGAAACCGAATACTTTAGTGACAAAAATTTATCATTAGACGAAAAAGACCTAGATAGTGAATATAATAGGTTATGCAAATTAGGTCAAAAGGTTATAGCTAAAAATAAGTCACTAAAACATATTAATAATCTATTAGAAAATGAAGTACTCGAATTAAAAATTAAACTACAACATTTGGAAAAAGGAAAAGAAGTTTTTATAAAATGTAAAACATGCTTAGAGGTTAAATATGAAAACGAAAAACTTAAAAATAAAATTTTCAAACTTGACAAGTTTAAAAATTGTAGTAACCCACTTAAGAAAATAATAAGTGTTCTAGAAACTTCGGGGGATAAAACCGGTCTAGGATTAACTTCAACTAATGTTTCAACTAGTGAAAATAAAAGTATAAAGTTTGAATGTGAATCTAGTAAACAAAAATCATTAGAATCAAATCCTAAGTATATACTTACAAAAGATAGAAAAATACCCATTGCAAATGATGAAAAAGTTAAGACTTTTTATAAACCATCCTTAAAGACCGAAGTAGGATCCTCTAAACCTAAATTAAGATCTAAAACTCCACCACCAAGAAAACCTAACAATCATCATCCAAGATCTAAAACACCTCAACCTAGAAGAAATCAAAATAGACAATATTACAATAACACTAGAAATCAAATGTGGAATTATCAACCAAGTTACAATCCTTGGGAAATATTACCACCATACATGCATCCTAGCCAAATGTTAAATATGTTTGGACCAAACAACTTTGGATCAATGAGACAATGGGGACCAAGTGGCTAAGTTGTAAATCTTGGAAGAAGTTGGAATATCATCTACAAATGACTTCTATAAGTCAACATGGTCACTTGAAGTGCTTGAAGATATTCCATTGAAGACTAAAAGGTACGTGTTTCTTTTAAGTTCACCATTTTAATTTGCATGCTTAGATAAATGATTAGTTAGATTAGTGCTTAGTACATAATTGCTTATATTCTTATAACCTAGAAACATCATTGGTTGACTCTCCTAGGAATAAGATAAAATTGTTCTTTGCCGAACGAAATAGAAAATGGAAATCTTCTATATCCACTATTAGCAAACTCGTGGTGATGAAGTGAAATGAGTTAAGTGGATCGATTGTTAATATAGAAGTAGGATTAGATCCCTCGCGTAAGAAAACTATGGATGAAACAAGCTCTCGTAGACTATGGCATTAAGTTAGATAAGCGTGCGAAAACAAAGGAACTATAGATGTTAGATTATACCCCATTCAACACTATCGAATCTAACATATAACTTATCGTCTTCATTTCCTTTAGGATCATAGGATATGTAGAAACGATAGCATGAGATAATAATAGGCTTAACCAATCCTCTTGAGCATGAGATCTTTAATAAACATTTTTTTAAATATTTGATTTATGATATTTGTTGTCAAAAATCTAATATCTCTAAAAATATGCAAAAACCTCACATTTTGGAAAAGAGTTTTTCAAATAGCTATCACACTTTTAAATAACATGTTTTCACTATCAATATCCACAATTTTGTTTTGATCAAAACTAAAGATTGAGAAAATATTATTTACCATTCATTCACACATTTTGAAGTAGAAACCCAATCTATTTTATTCAAATAACTCTCACATCTAAGTGAAAACTTACTTTCAAACATTGTTGAATAATGCTAAAAACGTCTCTTTTAAAATCATGCATGGTGATCTCATATTTGTCATCTATATTTATATAAATGACACTTATAAGTGAACTAAATCAAATAAATAGGACCATGGTTTGTTCATTAAGACTTTGTTTGTAACAAGTCTAGAAATCCATGCTATCATAACTACCCACTTATTGCACATTGATACACATTAGGATTAATCCTCCTAGTTATGTAGTTATGAAATACTTGATGTTGCTTATTGTTTCCTAGCACTTATATTTTACTTGCTTGATGAGTATGTTTGCATGCTAGATGAAATTGCTTGTTTACTTAATCTCTTTGATTAACATGCTTTGGCTACATAATTGCCTACATAATTAGTATATGCTTAATTGCCTCAAAGAGTTGGACTTGTTTGAAACCAAAAACACAACCTTTCTGAAATTCACTACCAAAAACCCTTTTCTGGCAATCTGGGAATCACCAGATGGGCTGTCCCCTTAAATCATAAGGCGGCCCCCTTAATTATTAAGGGGACCGGCCTTCAATTAAGGGGACCGGCCATCTGATGGTCGAAGGTGTTGTTTCCTTTTTCTACTTTTTAGCCCATTTCATCCTACACTTCCCAAAATTCATAAACCTATTTTATCCTAAACCTTCTATCAAAATTTATACATCCTTAATACCACCAATCCTACATTATAAACACTCTCATTCCTCTCAATCTATACTCATCTCTTCATGACCTCTCCCATTAAACCAAAACCACCAAATAACCCGTTTGGAGAAGAAAGCCTAACTTTCATTAAAAGCCCGTCAAACCAAATGATGTTGTCAAACATCCAACACCAAATTCCTCCTATGTCTTCAACATTACATACCTAACACCTCACTCTCCTTCTCACCAACATTACATATCAAAAACCTTTACTCACCCATATTCTTCTACATTACAGTCAAACCTCATAATCTTTTCACAACTCAAGCGTGTTGTTCATAATCAACCAACACCTAAACCTCACTCTCACACAAATGATCCATTTAACAACAAATCATCCATTCGTGCATCCACTAATGCTCCTTCTTATGATGAGCATGCACAATCCCAAAACAATAATCCCAACCTCGTTACCAACACTTTACATGTTGCTCATTCAACGAAAACACCATCCACTCATGAAGAATCTCTTCCACCCATATCATGTTTTCATGATTACCCAAGCTCAAACATGTCTCCACCACCAAGAGTATCACCACCACATCCTACAACTTCACATGTCATTCCTATGTTGCATGTTCAAACCCTCACCCAAGACAACTATCATACTCCACCATCATTACCTTCCTCCGAACACTTAATGTTCGTTGAGGCGCTAAAAGAATCCCATGAGCTTAGTGCTCTTTTAGCCTTACATCTTGCTCAACGCAATTTGGATCCACCTTCATCTAGATCACCCTCATCACCACACAACATAAATCAACTTGAGAAGCATGTCACCAATTGACCTTGTTGCATCTTTCTCCTAAAAACCATTGCATTCAATGAATACTTCACTTGGATTGAATGTCTTCTCACTAGATCACATCCAATACCCTCACTTGAACAACATCCAAAACCTTAATCAACCTCTTCCGCTACAAACTCTCCAGCACCAAAATCTCCAACATTCATGACCCAAACATATACCTCCATTAATCCAACAACCTTACCCTAACTCAACCATCTTCATTCCAAACACTCCATCATCAATTATCTAAGCATACTATATGCTTATGATTTTCACTTTCAAATACGAATCAACCAACCTTTTGTTACAAGCAAGTCCGATGGCTCTCTTTGGCAAATCAGGATCTTTAACATAATCACTTTGAATTAATTGTTATGTATCCTTAATATTCTTTTGCTATGCTTGTTATTTGTATATTGCATATTCTTCTATATATGCTTGTGCTTCTAATATTTTTCTTGCGAGAATTCCATATCTCGTTTCTTTGGTGCACTCGAACGAGGGGGAGCACACATCAAAGGGGAGCTTTCATACCGTCTAACTTCATTTATGAAGCTAGACGGCATAACCTTTTTGATTCTACAAAAAGGGGGAGAAGTGAATATAAACTCACTAAGTACTTGTCTAAAATTAAATTTTAGACTTAATGAGTTTAGGTTTTGTAATCATAAAAAAAAGGGAGATTGTTGATATAAATAATGTCTAAAAACATGATTAACATTTATCGATATCTCTATGTTTTGATAATCACAAAACGTAAACCCATTGAGCTAAAACTTATGACGTAAACAAGTATTTAGTGATAAATATTTACTTTACATCCAAATCACTTAAGGTATGAATAAACAAAGTGTTTAATGCATTTTATGATCAAAGGAATTTTTATATTTACAAACCTTACATTTTTTATAAAGTGGGACAAACATTTTTAAACTTATACAAAATGTTTTTGTATTTATAAAGAAATGTTTTATTCAAAATAAATATTTTGAATTCAAATTTCTACCCAAAAAACGGCTATACTCTTCAGGAAAAACCTTCCCCACAAAAAGACAAAAATTCTGAAGAAAATATTTTTTTTTGTTAGGCGGCCCCCTTAATTATTAAGGGGACCGGCTAGTAAATTAAGGGGACCGGCCAGACAATTAAGGGAACCAGCCACGCTCCCAAACAGTATTTTCTCCCCTATAAATACTGGTTCATTCCACAGATTTTTCTCACCTTTTGCACCCCAAAACTTTCTGTTCTAGATCTCATTTCTATTCTCTAAAATCCTTTGATCATACATACATAAATCTTTGTTTCAAAGTGATCCAAACCTCTACCTTTCAAGTGCAAGAGAAGAATACTTCTATCCCCCAAGACAAGAAGTATTACAACTTGTTGTGACCTCCACATACAAGTTGTTGGTGCATCATCAAGATTATTTACATTATTCTTTGTGAAGAATGTTGTGAATATTTGATTGTAGATAGTTGTGCTAGGTATATTGATTGTGTGATTAGTTAGTTGTTGGGTGTGAAGAAGAAAAGTTATGAATTAGATTGTAGTGAAGAAGCTAGGTGTGAAGGTGTTAGTTGTGAAGAAAATTGGTATGAAGAAGATAGGCGTGGAGTAGTTAGTTGTGAAGTACAAGTTGTGTAGAAGTTTTGACTTAGTTGTGAAGAAGTTGTGGTGTGTAAAGTGGTGTGTAAATTGGTGTGTAAGGTTTTCTCCGCCATAAGGGAGCTTGTTGAAATAGTGAAGAAAACTCTCGAGTAGGTGACTCGAGGAGTGGAGTAGGGCAAGGAAGGTGTCCTTGTAGCCAAACCACAATAAATCCTTTGTCTCGCGGTTAGATCTTTCCATATCTTACTTATTATCTTGCTTATATCGTTATTACTTTTGTAGACGTAGACGTATATATATATATTTGCTCATATAGTGCTAGTATTGATTTTACTTAAAGATCAAACGAAAGTTTCATTCACAAAACAAAGTTTTTACAATCAAACTAAAAAGGTAACATACATATAATTGATCATTTCGATCAAGTAAAGTTTTCATACAAAATATAACTAAGGATTATAAAATAAATGATTACTTACTTATCTCTCGTATATAGCTATAATTGTTTATATTGTGCATGTGTTGATTTCACATACTTAGCTTATATTATTATTGTTCATACTTATATATAGTTGTTCATATTGTTCAAGATTTGAGTTCACATAAGATTGAATCAAAGTTTTAAAAGCAAACAAGGTTTTAAAACTAAACTAAGTTTTCATAATAAAATTAAAAAGATGTAAAACTATTCAACCCCCCCCCCCCTTCTAGTTTTCCACAGGCTTTGCTACAAATGATTATATGGAAATTAGTATTAGGGGTTGTTATGTTATAAACTTAATTTGTTAAAGTTCGTACTTTTGTCAATTAGATAATTCATTCTTTAAAGTAACATACTTTTGATTGATATATGTTTCTTATTAGTAATTGACATGTGGTATTAAATTGAATTATTTGAATTTGTTTCGTATGTTGAAAAGAGTTTGAAACTTGACATTGCTATAATGATCTAGGAAGGTAGTATGTGTAGAATTTGTAGGATGTTAGTAATGTTTATTGGAGTATTAAAGTGCATATACACGTATGTTAGTCAATCCAGTGAGCTTTGTTTGATGTGTGTAGGGAAATTTTTTAGATAAGTGGTTTCCGCCGTGTAGTATCAAAACAAGTTATGATTTTTATTTTTGCTGTGTAGTTAGGATTAAAGTATGGAGCATGGTTCTGGGTGATTATTATTAACAGTTTGGAATTCAATGTTAATGATGCCATGTGTTCTTTGAAAGGAGATGCTAGTAAGGTTAAAAACTTGGCATTAGTACATTACTATAGTAATTGTGAGAAAGTGGTATTTGTGGGATATTCTTAATTTTTGTTGAAGCTCTAGTTGACGGGTGCAGATAGAGTTTTGATCATTATTTTCCTTGTGTTTTAAAATTTAAGTATGGAGCATGGTTCTTAGTGATATGTATATATGCCATAAATCAACCTAATAATGTGAATGTTTTACTGATTTGCAACTATACAGGGGAATTAAACTGTACAAATATATTAATATACAATTTGCTAATGATTAATTAGGTTGATAGAGAAGATGTTATCGATTGGGTCTTGTCATTTCAAGCTCATCCTAAGAATGAAGCTGGAATAAACAATGATAAGCACTATGTATTTTCCACTTTAGGAGTGCACAAAGTTTCAGCTCACGGTTCATGAGTATAATACATAAATCACTTGATGTATTTAATGATTGTTTAATGCAGGACAATTCTATGGATTTCATGGCTCTAGAAGTTTTTAGTTTCATTCTCATGATAATGAGGTATGAAGTCAGGTTAATCACTATGTAGTGTATTTAGGGATTTACTTGTCAGAGAAATTTCAATTTTTGTTCTTTGTTTCGATGCATTTTTCTTACTCCGGTATTTTCTTACAGGTTACAGTTCCCAATAACAGTCAATTAGTAAGCACATACTGTGCATTAGCCATATTGAAGACAGTTGGCTATGACTTTTCACTTATCGACTCTGGTTCAATTTTGAAGACAATGAAGCATCTCCAGCAACCTAATAATGGGCCTCTCGACATTGTTTGTGTCCGCATGCTCGATGATGATAGCTTTTGTTGCATCCTTGTATCTTCATAACAAACTAGATCTAAAGAACTTTGTTTATTGTTGTTAGTAACATCCCTAAAACATCATGTATCTGAACCATGAATTTGTAACAACATTAAGCAAGTCTATTATGTAACTTTTTCTTTTGAATATTTACATATTTTATTTGTGAACCATATTTATTATTACCGATTCAAGAATGATTATAAAGTTAGATAGTTATGGGATTGTTGTTTGATCGAGTTTAGGTTTTTTAGTGGAGTGGGTGAATGAGATTTGAGAATCGTGGTGTTAATTTAAGAGAGAGAAGCAGAAATTTAGAGAGAGAAGCAGGAAAAATAGATAAAGAGAGGGTGGTGGTGGTGATGGTATAACTTTTTGATTTAATACACCATTCGTCCCTAAGGATGTACCACCAACATAATTAACTAAAACGATGAAATGACCATTTTGCCCTCACGTGCAAGGCACATGGGGGGAAATAACAGAAGTTGACTAACGGAAAATGGGTCAAGGGACACAATTGGCCTCAAAAACCTAACTTTTGGATGCATGGCGACGTTTTTTAAAACTTAGGGGGCATGGTGATGTTTTTGGGAAAGTTTAGGGACCAACGGTATATTTTTGTCAAAAATTATCTCACTACCCACTATTACATACATGTCTTCAAATGCATCTATTTCCTACAAATTATGAACAGTCTTATTCATCTTCTCCATCTAAACAAAAAAAACCCTTTAAATGTGCGTTTAATATAGGGAATGGAAATAAAAGAATGTTTATAATTATGATCGTAAATGTTTGGTTTCATGACTTTTGAATTCAAACCTTATTATTGATCATACTCCACCTCCCTATGAGATGATTTTAGGCTTTTAGCATTTCTTTCATGCATTTTCATTCCTCACCTTAAAATTAAACAATAAATTTAAGATCACAAACTCATTTCCATTTCGAACTTTGTATTCCATGACTCAAACCAAACGCACCCCTAAGTCATAAAGTTTCGTTAAACATGAGGCTTTAAATGAACTACGTGCTTATCAAACATTTCCAGTACCGTTCGACAAGAAGTTTTGTTAAACATGAGGCTCTAAATAAATACTTTTTATTTATTCTTTCTTTTCTCGGCCTTAGACATTAATAATTTGAAAGCCTTAGTGTTAGACTGAATATTTTATGGAACGTGGTCATTAAAATTTTGATTAGTGAATAGTGACACACAGTTAATGACACAAGTTATTTAATTGTTAGGACATTAATTGTTCAATATTGTCTCCTCACAAGAAACAATCTTTATAAGATATGACTTTTATGTCACTCACACACAGTAGATTAGTTCAGATCAATTCAATTCTTTTCAGTTTATTTGACAACATGTAGTGTTTTAAATTTCTAATGATTGATTTTGTGTTCTTAGGTGCTCGATAATATAGAAAAAGAGTATATCTGATTACAGTTTTTACAGTTGAGTCGTCGTACATATATTTTCTTTCCTCATAATTACAATCAACTTAATTATGTTATTTTAAAAAGCTACTAAAAACTAGTATGAGTTACAATGATAATTTTCAAAGTTCCATAAAAAAATTGAAAATCAATAACTAGTTGGCGTAAGGCTAAGGTTATGAAACAAACTTAATGATAGGGTTATTTGGTTTGGGATGGGTTTATGTTTAGAATTTGATTTTGGTTTAGGGTTTGGATATAAATTTGATGTATAAAAAAGAAAATAATATTTAAAAATAAATATTATATATTAAAATATAATTAAATATTATTTATATTAATAATAAGAGGAGATAGTTAAAGTTTTTTATTTTATAATATAAATAAAATTGATAAGACAAAATACAATATATGATTTAAACCCACCAACCAAACATTTATTAAGGGAATGATAGTCATTCCTCATTCCCATACCCACAAAACAAACACATGGTAAAACTTCTTAGCATACGCCAAATTTCAATGATCATTTAGAAATAGGATTAGCGTTACACAACTAGTTTTGTAACATAATACTCGAACAATGACATTGCCCATTAACATAATTTAGTACACAGACAAATAAAGGGATTACTACATTTTCCTATAGAAGCTTGATCCTAATCTCGTTTTCACTTATCATTGCATGCTTTACCGGAGCATAAGACCATTGGAAACGTTGTTTGCAAACTTTTTCTCCGTTTAGTATCTCATTTCCTGTAATTAAAAGAAACCACATAACATATATACATTTCGTATTGTATCATCTAAGTATTCATTATATGGATAGAAGTTTAATGTAACGAATAAAGTTTTACCGGAGGAAGATAATTTGTTTGCAAGAAGAAAGATGACCAAAATGGACGCATGCTTCATGGCTAGGCTCTTTCAGTAACGATATAACTGGTTATATGTGATGAGTTTGACGACCACAAACATATGTATTTATACAAAATGAATGTGATTAAATGCATTGGTCATTTTGGGTATCTAATCAAATGTATTTATCATTTGGTTTATCTAATTAAACAACATTTATTATTTTGCTTATAAGGGAAAAATACTTGATGAAATCACCTAACTAATGAGGAAATTTATAAAATATTGTGCAACATTTGAGACTTGTAATTTACACATTAATAAATAAGATTTGTCAGTAGTATCGTTCGACACCTTACAAGGTTATTGACGCGACATTTTTTTAAAAATATTTTAGAGTAAATTACACTGTTCATCCCTATACTTTCCCCAGATTTCATACGACATCTAAAAGCGCTGATTTTTTCCTTTTTCATCCAAAATCAAGATTTTATTTCGCCGCTAGTCCAAAATCCTGACGGTCGTTAAATATCCCAGTTAAGTCGGTTTCACGTGCAACCCATACGAGGGCAATTTCATCCGATCACTTTTTTCCTACTTTCCCCAGCTACTATCTGACGACTTGTCCTTTCACTGTTCCCGCCTTTATTATCCCCATTTTCCAACACAATTTCACATCATTTGTCTCACAAAATTCATCTCACAACTTGTCTCAATTGCACACAGTTAAACCCCAATCTTTTTTCTAAAAATTTTGTTCATAAATTTCTTATGGTTGTTTAACAAAATGGGTACTATTAAATGGAAGTTAATGGGCGACGATCAAGAATATTATACTGATGAAGAGATGTATCATAATGCAAAGGATGATTATAGTAAGTGTCCTACGTTGGTTAATTTTGTTTTAGTTTTAGTTTTAATTTTGTTTGATTAGGTATAAAATGGTTCACATTCTATATTCATGAGTTCCTAATTATTGTTTGACTTTTTGCAGAAGATCTTCCTACTTGCTTTTGTATGAGGATACACCATGGATGTGAGTTTGACTTGTTTCCTGGAAGGGTATACCGTAATGGTAGGAAAAGTATTGTGGAAATGGTGGATACTGAAACGTTCTCGATTCACGACTTAGATGAAATGGTTCAGGACCTGGGTTGGATAGATAGAAAAATAATGTTTTATAACTTTCTTGAACCTGGTAAGAATCTTGACGTTGGCTTGCATTCATTATCTAGTGATGATGATGTACATTATTTAAGTAAGTTTATAGCTGAGTATAAGTTCATTGAAGTGTACATTGAACATGTAGTGTCCAAAGTAGGAATTTACTTCAAGCCATATCAGGCAATGGGTCTTGTTCTTAATGAAATAGAAGAGGACAATGATGCTAGTCCTAGTAACCGTAGTCTTATTGGTAGTAGTATTTCTAGAAGAACTTGATCTAAGAGGCTATTATTAGAATATGTTATTCCTGAGGAGGCTGAAGTAAGTGATGAAATTAGTAGGTTTATTGAGTTACCTAATGAAGATCCAAGGGTGAATGAAATACCAACTCAAGAGTCTAGGTTTACTGAGTTACCTAATGAAGAGCCAAGGGTGAATGAAATACTAACTCAAGAGTCTATGTTTACTCAATTACCTGTTAAAGAGTCTTATGCTCCAGCTTTAGATGAAGAACTATATGAGATAGATGGGGTATTTGGTAGTATAAACTTAAGTCAGTTTGGAGATAATGTTAGGCAGGAACATGTAGCTGAAGATTCTTTGAGGGTAGAAGATTATGAGCTAGATGATATGGTTGTTGATGATAACGTTAGGGTAGGTCAAAATGAAGAAAACCTTAATAATGTGAATCGTATGGTTGTTGATAGTCATGCTACATTAGAGGAAACTAATGAGCAAGTGAATGCTAGTAATGTAGGTGATGATTCTGTGGGTTTAGATAGAAGTAATGATCAAATGAATGGCAATGTAGGTGGTGATCATATGAATGCTAACTTAGGTCCTGAAAACATTATTAATGATAATGGTACACCGATTATGGTCGATGATATGTATTCACCACGTGGTCCTTTTGAGAATGACGATGATGATGAGAGTTATGCTTATGATACTGAAAGTGAGGATGATGATGTGGTATTTTTGATGAGAATAACGTTATCCATGAACTTCATGTTGAAACACGTTTTTGTTTTGGAAATTCAGCTAATAAGGAAACCCCTGATCTTTTCGCAAATTTAAACAATCAGGTTCCAGATAACTTGATTGGTGACACTGAGTCAGAAGTTTTTGATTCTGATGATTTTGATAGTGACTTTGATGAAACACTAGCTACTGATGTTCAAAAGAAACTTAGGAAGTTAAGGAAGAAGAAAGAGAAAGATGAGTTTATAGTTAAGAAGTATGGGTTTTATGTAGGACAAAGATTTTCTTCTAGTAAGGCTATAAAAGATAGAGTTTACATACATTCCATAGAAACTAGAAGAAAAAAACTCAGACTGGTAAGGAATGACAAAGTTAGAGTTAGGGCCAAATGTGAAGGTCCCATCCCTGTTTTTGACCTTAATAATGGGCCATTAAATGATGGGCCTTCTGTGGATGACCCATCAAAGGTGAGCCCACGTTAGTCCACTGGTCCAAAAACTAGGTCTAAGTCAAAATTTGGTTCTGCAGACAAAGACAAAGGAAAGGGAATATTTGAAGAAACAAGTAATCAGAGTTGTCCATGGGAATTTTATTGCACTAAAGAGTTAGGTAAGGAAACTTGGATTTGCAAGACTCATCATAGTGAGCATTTATTTCTACAAACAAGGGACATTAAAGCTTGCAACTACAAATTTCTATCATTTCAAATTATGGATGAAGTTGTAGTGGATCTAGAAATCCCTACAAAAGAAGTTCAAGTTGCCCTTCAGAAGAAATGGGAAGTAAATATTTCTAGAATGAAGGCATTCAGAGCCAAGGCTGCAGCCGAAAAATTGATAGTGGGTGATCACAAGGGTCAATATACTTTGCTAAGCGATTATGCTCAAGAGTTGATGACTCAAAATCCAAGAACCACAATGAAATGTCAAGTAGAAATGCCTGAAGATCATAACTGTCCTACTAGAGTTTTCAGGAGAATATATGTGTATCTTGGTGCATTAAAGAAAGGATTCAAAGCTAGTAGAAGGGAACTGTTGGGGTTGGATGGAGCTTTTATCAGTGGCCCTTTCCCTGGCCAATTGTTAACAGCTGTTGGACTTGATGCTAACAATGGCATCTATCCGGTTGCTTATGCCCTTGTTGAAACTGAATGCAAAGATTCATGGTTGTGGTTTTTGAACATGTTGGGGGATGACCTAGATCTACAACAAAACTCCCATTTTACCTTCATATCAGATAGACAAAAGGTACAATACAGTTGCATAATTTGAATAGGTTTGTTTTATACTATTGTATCTGTATTATAATTGTTAATTTTTATTACAGGGTATCGTTCAAGCAATGAATGAAGTGTTTCCAAGTGCAGAACATAGATTCTGCTTAAGGCATATCCATGAAAACATGAAGAAGCAATGGAATGGACTTGCATACAAGCAACTGCTATGGAAGTGTGCTACAACTACAAAAATAACTAAGTGAAATAATTAAGGAACAAAGTGTAGCTGCACATGACTGGTTAGCAAAGATTCCACAAGAACATTGGTCCAAATTACACTTTTCAGGTAAATTCAATTAGGTTTAGTGAAATAATTATCATGATGTAATCAATTAATTCCTTAAAAGAATATATTATTTTTGTATGTAGGAAGAGCTCGTTCATATGTGTTACTCAATAACATGTGTGAAGTGTTAAATGGTAAGCTTGTCCTTGGTAGGGACAAACCTATTATCACTTTGTTAGAGTACATCTGGGAGTACTGCATGAAAAGAATTGTGAATGTTCAGAAAGCCATTGAAAAGTGTCCTGGTCCTCTAACTCCTACAGCCACAGTTATAATGTCAAAAATCAAAAATGTTGCTAGCAATTATAAAGTTATGTGGAATGGGGGTCAAAAGTATCAAGTTACTGGATCTTTTGGGGAACAATGTGTAATTGATGTTGAAAGAAAAACATGTACGTGTAGGAGATGGGAGATTTCAGGCTTTCCTTGTAGGCATGCAGTTGCTGCAAACTAGAATATGGCTGTCAATGGCCAACCTGTACCACTACCAAAGGCTTGGGTTGATAAGTGTTATTGGTTAGAAACTTGGAAAGAAGTTTATAGTTTCAAGATACAACCATGTAGTGGGAGGGCAGACTGGAAGAAATCTCCGTGTCTTACAACACTAACTCATCCACATTATCACCCTCAAGTTGGCAGGCCTAAGAAGAAGAGAGTCAAAGGACAATTGGAGGACACACCATGTGTTAAGGATGGTAAGTTGAGTAGGTGAGGGAGAACTGTTAGATGTTCTTCTTGTGGAAACCCGGGTCACAATAAAAAGTCATGTAAGGGTCAAGGTGGTGTAACAACTTCTGGGTCAAAAAATACAAGCACAGGAAAAGGGAAAAATGTTGAAGCTTCTGGTGGTTCATCTGGTAATCCAAGACCCCGCAAGAAAGTCAGGTTTTGTTTGGATGATTACATAGAAGGTTCACCATATTTTGTTGCAAGAGAATGTATTAAATGCTTAGTCTTACTAAGTTGTTGTATTTTGTATGTTTTAATTATTTATCATTTGTTACAAATTTATATGATAATGTTGATAATGTAGGTGGAAACAACACTGCTGGAAATGGCACTCCTCCTTCTGCAAATCAAAGTGGTGAAAGGTCAGGTGCATCTACTGCTACAACAGAAAGCCAAAGGCATCCTAATGCAACTCCAAGTTGTCAAAGTGGAATTTCTAGCGGAAGCAGAAGTCCTGGATCACCAAGATGGAACATACATGCCATAAGGAATGGCATATATAGAGGTGGTGGAGTTAGTAAGAGAGTTGGACCTTATACACCAAACAAGACTTGATCAGGATTACATTGGAGTTAGAAACTTATTTCAAATGTTTGAACATGTTTAAGACTTATTTTTATTTGTTTTCGTGTATGTGTATTTATGTTTAAGACTTGGTACTAGGCCATTGCAATTTTCAAGTCATTGCAACTTGTTGCATTGACAATATGCAATTAAAGGCTTTTATGACTAATATTCTACACGTTTAGCTAATTTTCTGTTGGTGCAAATGACAATGATGACTTGCATCTGCATAATGCAATTGGAAAAACGCAAATTATTATGACTATTTTGACAAAAACTAAGCCAACAAGACTTTAAAGTTCCATTCAGTTGGGTTTTAGTATGCAGACACCATTCATTGCATCTGCATAATCCAATTGAAAATATGCAAATTCTTATGACTATTCAAAAACTATGTCAACAAGGTTTTAAAGTTCCATTCACTTGGGTTTTAGTATGCAAAAACAATTGTTTTTCATCTTAGTGCAAAACTCAACTTCCAATTCTTAACCAAAGCAAACTGAACATGCTTAATACCATTATGTTGGATTATAATAGACAAACTTAACCAAATGAGATCATGGTCAAGTACTTATGTTTACCCATTTCAAAGTCAACAAATAAATGTTAAGTTTACCCACGACATAAATCAATAACAATAAAACAATGACAATTTCACAACTGCATCAATGGTTTATACCATTGCACTAATACTTCATAAGCAGCAAAAAATTACACGGGTGATGAAATACATCTAACAAAAAAAATCAAAACCCATCACCTACTCAATTCCCAAGTGCTACTTCACATGTAAAATAACACGAAAACTATAAAAAAAAACCAGCTTAAGATCAAGTATTTCTTCATTTTAGCAGCTTCACGTCTTGCATCATCTAGTGTAGCTTGGATAGCATTCCTTGCCCTTAATAGACCGAGGATGATTGAAACTGATCTTGCACACATGCGGGGATCGTACCAGTCAATAAAATCACAACAACCATAGACCCTACGTCCTGGATTTTGATTTGTCCATGATGTGCGAATAACCGCGGCTTGTCCACACCAGCACTGCATCATTTTTTTTTGACCTTTTGGGGAAGAATAAATAAATAAAGTTGAGTAGAGAGAGGGAAGTGATGGAAAGATTTGAGTGGAAAAAGAAATGTTTGTGGAATACGCATTGCATGCAATCGAGATTTACAATAGATGTATCGAGATTTGTAAAAGCAAGTACACGTGTGTGGATGGGAAGAAACTAACAGTCACCTAGTGATCTAAGGCGGTGTGAGTGGAAAGTAGGAAAAAAGTGATCGGAAGAAATTGCCCTTGTGTGGGTTGCACGTGAGACCGACTTAACTGGGATATTTAACGACCGTCAGGATTTTGGACTAGCGGCGTAATAAAATCTTGATTTTAGATGAAAAAGGAAAAAATCAGCGCTTTTGGATGTCGTATGAAATCTGGGGAAAGTATAAGGATGAACAGTGTAATTTACTCAATATTTTATTAATCCGAAAATATAATATTCAAACTTTAAGAGTAGAATTTTTATTCAACATTTAGTCACAAAAATCTAATTTATATATTTTTTCTACTAAAAATGTCGAACTTCAATATATTAGCATGAGAAGAGCAAACATGGGCTTTGCTACAAACGAGGGGGTGTGATCAAAGATCCAAACTTAATGACTTTAACGTAAACACTCATTTATTAAAATTTTATTTAATCACGAGATAATAGTAGATCATTATCACTCACCCGAACAAAAATATAATTTGGGACTCTACACTCTAATACTATCTCGTTATTGCACCTTATTCTTCATGTAGCTATGCTATGAGCAATCATGTTTCCTCTCTTTTAACAAACGACCAATTACACGTACTAAAATCTAGAAAAGTAACTAAAATTTGCAAAAACAACCACGCTATTTGACGAAGAGTAGATCGATTGCGTAGTGCATCAACTAGGTACATAGAGATTGATTCGAAAACTACATTCTAGGAGTTACTACTTTGAGCAAGAGTCATAGCCCACATGATATCTTTGGCTTCGGCTTCCAATGAAGTGGTCAAATAACATTTTTACTCGAGCACCAGAGGCGTGGGTATATGGGTGCAAAGGTAGGTCATGGTCCACCCACAAAGCCTTAATAATTGTAAATAGGTATCATTTATATTCACTTTTGGTTCACCTTTAAAATTGATATATTTTTTTAGTTCATTTAAGAATCATATAAGAGTTATTATTGTGTTATACTTGTCCATCACTCTATATTACTTCTTACATAAATGAACAAATTTGTTGCAACATTTTTACATAGTTATATATTATGATTCTTTTTTAAAACTTGCTAACGTAAATTTATTTGTCCCCCCATAAAACAAATTTCTGCTATGCCCATGTCGAGCACCTGATAGTAATAACACATCCACATTATCATTTTGAGCAACAAACCCCAAACATGCCCTGCTCGTTTTTTTGCCACAACACATCACTGTTGAATTTACTTGTTCGAGTTGTGGTTTCACGCACACAGTTGAACCTCTTTCCTTTATTTCGTTTGATATTGTTGCAAGCATTTTTTTATTAGCCACCGGGTATACAATGAAACTAGAATTATTGTTAGCGACATTTAATCCCTGAATACTGTGATTTAATTTAAAATTTTACTACATATATCATATTTGGTTTGGTTCAACTAAAAAAAAAAAAAAAAAAAAAAAAAAAAAAAAAAAAAAAAAAAAAAAGGACAATTCTAGCCACTTATTTTTCAATTAAGATGAAAAAACTTACTTAATCTTTTTTTTTTTTTTTTTTTTTTTTTTTTTTTAATTTAAAAATCTCATAAATCGTTCGTCGTCAAGTAAAATTAATCACACCACCATGTTAAGCATAAAATCATCATTTAGAGGAGCAATCCTATATACTTTCGACAAATTACACCACCATGTTGCGATGGTGTATTTTTGGTCCCTTACCGATTTATTGTTTATAAGATATCTAATTTTTAGAAAAGAAGATGAAAAGGAAACTTTTTGTTTTGATAAAAAAAATGAATGGTGATAATCTGTCCATTTAATCTTAGATTTTTTATCTTTCGAAGTCACCTATCATATTTTGTTTTCCCGTGATCATTTATGTGTACCTTTTTCTTGGACATGTAAACTTATAAATACAACGTTCATTAATATATATATATATATATATATATATATATATATATATATATATATATATATATATATATATATATATCCCTCTTTACTTTTAGCACTTTTAGTGCGGCACTTACAAATTCATATAAGTAGAACTTTAGCCTACAATATTATTGTATTTTTATTACAATACGCGGACAATAAAACCATCTTTGTATTCACATTCCGTATTTATGTTTTACCGCATAAGTAAACGGAAGTGGTGTTCTCTATTCAGATTATTCGGGGAGGACAAGGTTTTTAACTCAGATGTACTCGATGTCATCGCCGACCCTTTCTTAGACACCTCCAAAATGTACATTCTTAATAACGTTTGAACACTTCACCGGTTGTTTAAAAGCCAAATGCACATATAAGGATACAAGGGTGGCAATTCTCGACTCGACACGACACGATAAACAACACGAACCCGACACGAATTTAAACAGGTTTGGGTTGAAGATAAACAGGTTTGGGTCAAAATAGGTCAACCCATCTAACCCGTTTTGTTACAACTCGTAATTTCATGTCCTTTTTCAAACGTCGAAATTTCATTTTTCATCCCGGAAGTTACTATTCATTTCTACTATTCACTATTACTATTCATTTTCACTATTCATCTCCGAAATTTTTATTTCATATTCTCGTAAGTTAAACTATTTTAATGATAATCCGAGAGTTTGGCACTCGTCGGATCATTTCTGCAAAAATCACGAAGCCGTGTCCGAGATTTACTTTTGGGTTTAAACGTCGTTTCAACATCTCGATATGTCCATAAAACACTATAAACGATAGAAATATGTTTTTCTCTCATTTTACGACAATTCTAAAAGTTTGGAATTTTACGTTTTCCAGTTCAGCGTTTTACGCGAATTACGCGTTTTAGACCCGCGTTTACAGTTTTAACAGCGTTTAAGCAACCCGATGGAACTTACCATTCATTTTATATTTTATTATGGAGTATTTTGACAAGTTTAGTCATTCTTTCAAGTTTCATATTTTTACGATACCCGGATTTACGTTTCGCGATTTAACACTTTACGGTTAGCAATTAACGGAACCAAAACCGACTCCGTGAACCAAATAACACCAAGATTCTTACATACTCATCCCAAAACCACCATGTGCCCGCCCCCCTCCTAGCTACTAATCACATGGTTACTTCTAATTGATCAATTATTTACCATTATGCCATCAAGATTTAGATATTTATCTAAAAACATCAAGACTTGTCATTTAACAAGCAAAAATACATTTCTCTTCCTCTCTTCATCAAACCCACGACCCAAAATCAAAACAAGACCAAAATCCATTGATTTTTGAAGATCAAGCCATATTCTAGCTCATTTGATAATCCTTGTTAGGGTTTTAAAATAAAAACTCAAGGTTTTATAAGTTTTCATCTCCAAAGCTCACTAATCTTTCAAAGTAAGTTGTCAAACTCTTTTTCATAATTTCTTCAAGTTATTTTCATGATTATATGATTTCCATACAAGATCTACATGCATATGCTAGTCATACCACTTATTACTCATTTTTGTTTATAAACATAAGATCTATAATTTTTATTAGCAATCTCATGAGATCCACCATTTTTGGTGAAGACTAGGAACCCATGACACCCTAAGAAGGTGTATGGTAGGATTGGGTACTTGTGGAGTTGATTTGGAGTAGTTTGGTAAAGATTTGAACAAGTTACAAACTAGGAAAATCAATTTTTGAAACAATATTTAAGCTACTGTCCCAAAACGCCAAATATAGAAAACTCAGGGGTTTCCGGGTAACTTTGGGCTAGAGATTTAGAAAATACTTTCAAAAACGAAGCCGTGGGCGAAAGAACGAATTAAAACGAGTTTATAACGAAGGAGATATGATTTTTGCAAGTTTAACGACGAAAACTATTTTATGAAAATTGTACTTGCTGTCCCACGATTTTCAAGGGCCAATCTGAGGTGTAAAACTTGATCTAGCCATCCCGACTTATCAAAAATATATTAGTATGTTGTCCCACGATTTCGGGGATATAAAGAACGTAGAAAACAAGCTTATAACGACCAAGATATACACGTTTCAAAATCGACGAAACTCTATTTATTTCCATCAGCTTTTTAGCAAAATAATTCTAAGTATAGGAAAACTACTTTTGTAATACATCATGTTGAGAGCCGTTTATCTTATTGATACACCGATTTTTGGAAAAATTATATCATTGACAGTTAGTTCACCCAGCCTAGTTCCAAAACATCCAACCGTTTGTCAAAAGGATTTATAACGAATAACTTATGGACTTCCAAACTTTCCCGAAAACTGCCCATAATCTGCCAAAACAGCCCAAACACCTCACTTTGCGGCTATTTATCTTTATGATCGAGACTCGTATGGACAAACTTCAGTTCTGTGACTTTTTAGATATGGTGAAAATCTTCTCAAAACTACTGAGCTTCTTTCCTAACTCTTAATATTCACTATTTCGCGACTAGTTTTGCGAGACCACTTTGGTCATATTTTCAAGTTATGATAAGTGTCATTTTACGACGAAAATACTATATTTACCGATAGAACACCAAACGAGGATCGTGGAGTACCGTTTCAACGTATTTACATGAAAAGTGATTATTAACTTAACGAGACGTCAAAAATGTATTTTTCGACGATAAACGTTATTTTCAAAAACTAACGAGTGGTATATTGATAACATACGTATTTGCATGTGTAGCATCATTTCATTTCTTACATTAGATCATATCATTCATATTAGGTTGCGGTTAGAGATCGTGCCTCATTTCGTGTATCCACTTTTGTCATCGTAGCTATCGCACCAGGTGAGTCATAGCCCCACTTTTACTTGCTTAATTACTTTATAAACTTTTTGGGGGAGATACATGCTTAAATACTTGTTTTATACTTTTATACATTTTGAATTACTTTTGGGGGTGAATACGCTGCTTTAATTATTTTTGTACAATGCCAAAGTATTAAATGCGTTACATTGCTTAAGTTGCCTTATTACCTTGACAAGTCCCCTTTATTATCATGGACCGTTAATTAAAGTACGAGCGAGAGTGAGTGAATAGATCTATTGAGGGTGACTCCTCCATCCGTGTTTGGGTTGCTCCAACGGAATTACAGATGCATTTCATGTCTAATATCTTTAGAGTGTCTGGTAAACACTCATTTGGGGCCAAGTAACGTCTAGCTTCGGGGTCATGAGCTTAAGAGCCAATGTAAATTTTATGACTGAAATCTTAATACTTTACTTTATACTTGGGCAATTGTACAGACGATTAAAGTTATATACTGATGGTTTTTATAAACCTTATTATTGATTTATTATTGAATTACGATGCCTTTGCATCAACCTTATGACTGATTTATTACTGAATTACGATGTCTTTGCATCCACCTTATTACTGATTTACGATGTCTTTGCATCAATCTTATTACTTTTGTTCACACAAACCAAACATATTACTTTTGGCAGTGGGTCGTAAACACACAGGTTGCAAGTCTCTTATGGCGGGACTTGGAACTGAGTGGATTTACGAGGCCTTTGCTGGGAAATCTTCATTCATATGCATTACATTCTTTTTCACAAGACTCTATGAACTCACCAACCTCGTGTTGACACTTTAGCATGTATTTTCAGGTATTAAGCAATGGTACGCTACAAGAGATTTTGGCAGGGCATGGCATGGTCATAGAAGACTCTGATTATTCATTTGGGGACCGTTTTAAATTATTTTAAGGGCCTACTTCCGCACTACTTTTGACAATGTAAATTCAACATTTTTGATTAATCTATTTTATTCTAAATGATTCAAGTGAAAACCATTTTTGAACTTGTGTTGTAATAACGATTGAGTTACACCCCAGCTACATGTATGCTTCCGCTGGACCCGATTTTGGGGGTGTGACACGTTTAATAAATGGGTCGTGTTTGGGTTGAGTAAATATTAAACAGGTCAACCCGTTAACCCGTTTAAGCATATAAAACTCTAAAAATAAAATATATAACATGCCTTTTTATGTTGGATGTGGATTAAATGTACATAATACGATTGAATTACAATTATACCCCATATATCATAAAAATTGATGCTTATAATTAAGAAAATCGTCGTATAGTTATTTTTGTCTGTTATTTTTATCTTATTTTAAATCTTTTATATTATTTTTGCATTTAAACTAGTTAAATAAAAAAAACCATCAACTTTATATATGACATATTTATTTAAACAGGTTAAACGGGTCAAAAATGGGTTACATGTGTTACACAGGTGTGGGTTAAGGTTGAGTTTCTTGACACGATTAATAAATAGGTCGTGTTTGGATAGAGATTATACTAACCCGTCAACACGCAAACTCAAATTAGTTAACACAAACACGACTCGATTGCCACTACAGGATATACGATATAAGTCATAGTCCGAATGTTCCTAGGAATCATCCTCAATCCTATATTCTAGAATCCTATCAATTACCCAATTAAAGGTGTGAAACCCAAATTATAAGCGTTTTTTCAAATATTCTCATTGTTGACTTTGACTTTCTTGTCTCTCTCAAACACATCTTCTTCACCAACTATTTCATTTGTTTCACTTTTTCTTGATCATCAACTCCATCTTTTCAATCACATTAATTACCATAACACTTTCTTTCTTATGCAAACTCTTGTTATACTTTTTTGTAACCACATAATCCAACATCAATTTTTGCTTTCATTCTAGTAAGTCAACTCTATTTTTCTCTCTTTACTAACAAATTTATCATCCATGTTTGTTGGAATTTTGTTTTAGAGTTTATTTTATTAGCTTTTTTTTAGTTTGGTTCTTAGAAACTTAGGAATATTAGTAATTGTGTGAAAGATTTGAGTGTTATGAACTTGTGAAGGTAGAAATGAATAATAATTATGATCATTTGGGTGTGAATAAGATTGGAAGAAGTATTAGGAAGAGTCCACCACACCAATCGAATTTCGCTAATTCCGCTAGGCAACCACCTCTACCTCAAGTCTACAACATCAACAAGAATGATTTTAGAGATATTGTTCAACAGCTAACTGGTTCGCCATCACGCCATTCTCAAGAACCAATACCTAGGCCTACTCAGAACTCCAATAATGCACCTAGTATGCGATTGCAAAAGATTAGGCCACCACGATTAGCACCTATAGATGTTAATAGACCCCGAATGCCGGTTCACCCTGGTGCACAGATGCCACCAAGGGGAGGTATTCCTTTTAATGGTAATATTCCTAGACCTCCCCAATATGGTCAACCGCCAATGACTAGTGCAACCGTAGCCGAGTCTCCTATTTCCGCTTATATGCGTTACCTACAGAATTCGATTAACGATCCAACCCAAGGACCCTCTCCACAAAACCGCCCTCCTCAGTATCAGCAACGACCTCATGTCTACGGGCCTCCTGTTCCATCACCAAGAATGATGGGACCGCCATCGATACCATTTCCATCTCCAAGAATGAACCGCCCTTTTATTCCAGCATCACCTACTGCTCAATTTGTTATGCCATCACCCTCTGGTTACATGAATCTGTTGTCACCTATATCACCATACCCATTACTTTCCCCTGGTTATCAGCAATTTCCCCCGTTGACACCAAATTTTTCGTTTTCACCATTGGCACAATCAGGAATCATGGGTCCTGGGCAACAACCTCTGCCTTCTCCTGGCATGGGTTTTCCATCTCCAGGGTTTTTCAATATAGCAAGTCCCAGATGGAGGAATTAAGCATTATAAGACCATAAACGGATCACAATCATGTTTCAGTGGTGGAATCAGAACAGGAATCAGAATCAGCCAAATGGATTCAACTGGCAGTGCCACACGTCAAAATGAGAGGTAGATTGGATGTATCATAGTCTGTAGAAAGTTGATTTTAGTTCTCACTTCTTTGTATCAGTCTTAACGCATGTTCAGAATATTTTCTTAGCAATAAATGTAATCTATTTATTTCTTGAACATAGTGTATCTTGTTGAAGATTCAACTTTGAATCTGTTATGTAGTCTATCAGAAAACTAATCGTCTATATTTTCTTCTCGAAACATGTAGAGAAACATTTGATTCTAATGACTATTGGGGGATTCATGAAAAATACAATGCCAGTATTTATCACATATAAAAAATGGGCCACTTTATGATTGATATGCAATTGAGTATGCAGCAGACCATGTAAACAACATTCAAAATTTCAAACAATCCCAGGTTTTAAAAAATGAGGATTTGCACAAAACTACAAATTACAAAAACTTTATGGTAGAGAAGTAACACCCGAAATTATTGAATGATCATCAAAAAAGCATGTTTGAAAGTTAAAACTGAATTGCCAAATCCAGAAACATACACTTCATACTTGGATATTATTCATTGGGGGAAGCCATGCTGAATTCATTTAGAAATTAACTAATAATGGAGCTATTAACAAGACTGATCCAAACCAGCTTAGCAGCAATCCACTTCGTGTTTAGAACAGCTAGAGTCCGTGAGCCATTTACAAACACTGTTTTTCGAATTTGAATAAAAAGGCGTCTTTTCAAATTTAAAAACTGAACAATTGTAATCATAAAACTGCTAATATGTGAAAAAAACTAGACTGAACCTAATGTAACCCAATTTCAGACTTTCCACTTTTATTAATCAAGGCCAGATTTTGCACACCCCTATTTAAAGTTTACATTGTTTGGATTCAGAAACTTTCAACTAAATGCAAAAGGTAGCCATAGCCAACTAGCCAACACAACCACATACACAACAAACGACCAAATGAAGGCAGAATTAGTAATAGGCAAATACTGAAGAAAAATCAATGTGCTAGTAACAACTACATATAATCCTTGGTACATAGATTGACTGTCATTCAACTTGATATTAAGTGAACTTCAATGACCAATGCAATCTTACACATTGGTAATAAAGGATTCCCACACGTTCCAAGTATATAATTCCAACAACCAATCAGTTCTGCGTGTGGAATGAAGAGTGAGACCTAATCGAATTTGCCTCTTACCTCTTCCTACCACCACGTTCTCTTAAAGAGAGAGTAAGCGATTCACCTCCACCAACATTGTAATACGCTAGAGAGAGATTGTCCTTCAAAAAACCAGCCTTCCCACTCAGCTTCTGTTTGTTTGCAGCCAGTTGAATCTCTGCCGCAATCTTCTCTTTTAAACTCCCTACAGTCTCGGACAAGGACTGAACAGTAATTTCCAGTGGTGATTTCCCTTTCAGTTTTTCATCATCCCCTTGCAGCAACACAGTAATACGAACAGATCCCTGAAACACAATATAACTCCAGTTAAAATAATCAACTACTTGACACAGTAATCTACTACCATGACAGCACAGAAAATAGAATACATATTTCTTAGCGGTGACAAATGGCCAGCTCCGGTGACTTGGGTAAAAGATCAAATAAGTGTGTTGAATGATTTGTGTATTCTATTTACGCACATTATCTAGCAGACTATTTATGCTCACAAATAGTGTGCCAGACACGCTTACAGACATTATATTGACAATAATAATCCAGTTTATTTTGAATCCAGATTGAGAAGGTTCTTCTGAGATTTGGGTCAAAAAGAATTAAAATTTAGCTAATTGTTGTAACTTCACCCATTTGACCTCTTAAAAAAAATAAAAACATACCCCGTATCAAGGGATCAACAAACCTATAAGTAAATAGGTCACAATAGACTCAAATAAAATTATTGTATCAAGGGATCAACAAGCGTACCGGATGCTGAGCCAAGAACTGGTCCTCAGGAACAAGCAAAGAATCATCAAGCCTTTGCTTCTTTGGTTCAGGTTCTTCAGGAAGTGGAGGAGGAGCTTCCTCTGGGAGTGGTGGCGGAATTCCTTGAGGCATAGGAAGTGGAGCAACCATAGGCATGCCATGCTGGGGCATATAAGGACGTTGACCAAGAGGTGTAAACTGAGATCCTGGTGGTGGCGGCACAGGCGGATTAACAGACAAAGGCTGACCCATTGGTGGGGGTGGCGGTCGATTCATCATATAAGGTTGCTGACCATAATTCATTTGCATTGGGGGCGGTGGTGGACGTAGCGGTGCAACCATTGTGTTAATCCCTGGCCTAGATTGTGGCGGCACAAGACCACCACTAGTTACAGTCGAGTATTGAGCATTAGGGGGCACACGAGGAAGATTCAATGCAAGCCCGGGTGGTGGAGGTAGAGGTCGAACTGACGGAACACCAGGTCTTGGCGGTGGAGCTGCAGGACCAGGAAGATTCCTCCCATCATCAATTTGATCATCTGCATTTTGAGACATAGCTTGAGTTGCAGTCCGCCCAATACTCCCTGTATGTCCATCCCAAATCACCTGCTTAGGCTGCTCATCGTTTTTCTTTTCGATTTCAGCCTTAACCGCATTAGAAACCTCTTCCTCTGTGGTCCCAAATATATCAGGCCGGGTCCGTGCAAGCCCAACAATATTTCTAGAAATTTCATCATCTTGAGCAAGTGTAGTCTCTTTGATTTTAGCAAACATTCTCTCTTTTTGTTCTTTAAACTTGGGGTCAATAAGAGAAATTCTCATGTGCTCTGACATGTCATTGACGGGAATTAGTTCGCCAGTGATTGGTGAAACGACATATTTAGTCGGATTTCTCTCTGCGGGGGTCCTTTCCTCCGGCCTCTTCCAGTTCTTCACAATCCTCATTTGTGGTTCATTTTCTTCTGAAATTACCCTTCCCTCCTTCATGTCATCATTATTATTCTCTTCAAGAGTTGCAGCCTCCATACCTTCTTGAACGAGTTGTACTTCTTCCTCGTCCATTTCCATTTCTACTTCCTTCCCGGGCTCCACAACTTCATCCTCCTCCACAGCCGACATCTTGCTTCTCCTTATAACCTCATCCAGACTCATCGGTGGTGGTAGATCATCATCTTCATCATCTGCAAAATCTATGTTCTCAACAACAACAAAGTCATGCCAATCAATCATCGACATTAACAATCTTTCTTGTTCTATCTCATCTTCAGCCTTTTGCCTCGCCTGTTCTTGGGACCGTTCCCATTCAAGCCTGTGCAAGCACCGCTCTAGTACAGTGGTCATATCAGTTACACTTTTTTTAAGCTTATCGGTCAGTCCTTTAGGAGGCATCAAGACTTTCGAGTAGGCATCCGCAAGTGATGTAAAGAACATAAACATACTGTGAGTGGGTTTTAGAAAGTGAAATTGAGGATTGTTATTTTCTCTGCTGGTTAAACCAGTCAAAAACGACTTCCCATTTCGTGCCACAAATTGTGCCGTTAATTTAATAATATCCAACTCCTCCCCTGTTATGCCCTCAGGAAGCCGAATAGTGTACTGCTCAGCTTCAGGTGGGTCGAGAACTTTTCGAACTGGTCTAAATTTTGCTGAAGGGTCAGTTTTCTCAACTGCATCATTGCCATCGGTAGAAGTTTTCTCAGATGTGGTTGAATCAGGAGCAGGTGCATCGGGTAACTGTGGGCCCCCGTTTTGATTTTGGACCCGAAATTCAGACAGGCGATGCTGGTAGTAAGCATGATAGGGATCCGAGCCATTCAAAAAATTGAATTTGGGATTCCCAGCATTATTAACAAGGATTCTTTTTTCAAATTCAGGTCCATTTTTTGCCACAAAGCTTGCAGTTTTGTCCACAATGGTTCTGATGTCAGGGGGAGGGTGTATAATTCCAATAGTTCTGGTGTGTGTTGCTATTGATGCAGGGGCGGAATTTGACTTGTTTTGTTCATCCTCAGCCTCCTGCATCTGCTCATCACTGGGATCGTATTGTAATTGGGATGGAGGCAGAGGACCCAGGTCACCATCAGATGGAGGTGCTGGGAGGGGTAAAATCGGCAATGAGCCTAGCATTTCTCGTACAAAATTATGCCTCACGTAATCTAGTTACAGTAGCAGTTTACCATACTCCAGAAGAAACCCTGCAAGTAACAGTTATAGTTAATAACTCGTACCACGTGCAGAAAAAAATTATATAAAGTAACATAATATCTCGGTAATGACATTTTGGATAGAAAGCCATAATTGTATATACAAGTCAATGAATCAGATACTCTAGCAATTGGTACTTGGTAGTAATTTAAATTACATTAATAACATGTTATACATTAGAGCAGGCAAAAGGGTTGGCTTGGGGGGTTTACTAAATATGATGAAACCAAATCCAGTTTATCGAGCTTACATCCTTGCTATATTCTTTCTAGTTTCTACCCAAATGAATGTTAGGTTACATAAATGCTTTTAATACTTTGAATATTGGGAATTTCAGGACGCTTCCCTTTCCAATCATACAAAAGAAACTGTAGTTTAGCATTTAGACAATTACAAAAATCGAAAGCAGAAATTAACAGAAATAATACCATCTCTCAGCTGCAAGCTTACCTGAACAAAGAGTAACCCCTTTATCAAAAAGAATTTTATCAGATGATTGTCAACTAAACTTCATTTAATCCAGCAAACCTAGAACCTTAATTTGTCAACAGATTTGTGGAAGCTTAAGTATAAATACAGTGATCGTGTGATGAAGTTATTTAGTGAGTGTTTGGAATTGCCTAATATTTCTGCTTACTTCAAAGTAGTTATATTATATTTAACTTCAAATCATCTACAATTTAACATTAGTATTACAAAATAAGCAAATCCAAGCATAATTTCCTAAAGTGCTAATCGTATAAGCAATCCCAACAACCCTCTTAAATGGTTTTTTGGCCTTCTTATAATGAATACCCAGACATTCAACCACAAACCAATCCGTTAACGCGTAGATATCTACACGTA
Organism: Artemisia argyi; assembly: GCA_030686995.1. NCBI lineage: Eukaryota > Viridiplantae > Streptophyta > Magnoliopsida > Asterales > Asteraceae > Artemisia > Artemisia argyi. The sequence goes on along the minus strand of CM060690.1, from coordinate 108,613,309 downwards.
AGTCCAAAATTGTAAAACAGGTTTCCTAACACTTTAATAGGGTTAATATATTGAACTTTGCGCTTTTGTCACTTACGTTACTCAAATATTTTATAGGTCACTCATCTTATGAAACATGGCATTTGGGTCGATAATCTTATAAAAATATACGCACATATCAGTTAACTTATAAAAGACGACACTAAAGTTACTTAACTTATGACTTATCCAAAAGTATGCCTTTCAGGTCAACACATAAATTATAGAATAGTAATCTAAATGTCATTTTAATCCCCTTGTGGCCACGGAGGTTCACTTGTGCCGACTCTGGGCTATCCAAAAAGGGTAGTCGCCTTGGGATTAGTCGGCTTGCAATGTCAAGTCAGAAACCCAGGTAACCCCAAAAAAAAAAAAATCTAAATGTCGTTTCTCATAAGTTGAGTGACCCAAGTGAACAAACAAATACCTGCGTACTAACGCGACATTAACAACACCAACACACCGATTTAACCAGGAATAAAACATAGGTCACCTATCAACACAAATAAAAATATATAAAATTCAATTTCAAAAAGGCATTTTATCAAACACCTAGTACGCAATATCCACACAACGAGATATCCATCATTTAGTGGGTGTTTGTTTAAGCTTATATGTGGGCTTATGAGCTTATTTGATTTTGGCTTATATTTAATAACCCTAACTTTCCGGCTTACTCGAAGACTTATGAGCTTAAGTAAGTTTATCATATCATAATAAACATATATAAGCCTGGAAATTAGGGCTTATAAAACACAAGCCGAAAAAAAAACCCCCCATTATAGGCAAACAAAGCATAAATTTACAGCCATAAAATAAAGCAAATGTAAATCTAAATTTGCACTAAACCCTAGATTTACAGAAGGTGTCCTAAATTAATTATATCTTTGGTGGTAAAAAAACAAAATAACAAATATTATAAATTACCTTTTTTGAAATTGAATCGAGGGTAATTAAACAACGGGTGAAGATTTGTTTGAAGAATATGGTGGTGACCTGATTCTTCCGATATAATAACTTGAGAATGAGAAATCTTAAGACGGTGGTGATAGTGGGCCTTAGGCCTTGTTCACACATTGGGCTACTAGACCTAATGTACATAACACTTTTTATTTCAAATAAACTAAACCAAAAACTCAACTGTTAAAAATTTTCTTTTCTCCCTTTTTTTTTTTAAGAACCGAACTAAAATTTGATTAAACTAAACCAAAAGCCGAATTGAATTCAGTTCGATTTTGAGTTGACTTGAATAACCGAATTACAAAATTTATTTTATTCTTTTGTTAAAGTATATAGTTTTTTTAGCTAAAATATATTATTTAAGCTTAAAAGTTATTATATTTATACTTGAATGGCTTGTAAGTTAGTTTTCACAGATGGGGCGGTCTCATTGAAAGAAAGTTAAAACTTGGGTGACCTTCATATATAAATTCCCTAAATAAAATAAAGTCTAATGAGATAAATTATAAGTTATAAATGCAACAAAATTGAAGAAAGTTTTGATTTATGAAGAGGTTTCTCCCGCCGTTATGCGCGGACAATTTATACATTGTTAGTTTGTCACATTCGATTAAAAAACAAAAAATATCTATACTACCTTATAATGTATTTAGGACATCTATATTTAGAAGTATTAAAATGTTTAAGACCAAAAACATTGCCTAGAAATTTAAGTGTCTTTAAAAAGACAGAGTTGTTACAAGTATAGCTTTCAATGCTTGTAATTTTTTAAGACTTACAAGAAAAGAAGCATAGTGTACACCACTTTAATGCACATAATTTTCAAACTTACAAGACAAAAAGCATAGTGTACACCACTTTTATGCACATATTAAAAAAAACAAAACACCACATTAATGCTATTTAATGTAGTCAATTAATTAACCGGTCAATAAATACAATTAATACAGTTATGATAACACCCCTTACATAAGAAATACAAATTATCAACCGTATTGTACAACCAAATTAAACACAATTACTGCATTAAAATTATACAAATATTCAAGCCCGAACGGGCAACGGACCAAATGAGCTTGAGCCCGAACGAGTGCGGGCCAAACGGGCTCGAGTCCGAACAGGCACGAGTCAACGGGCTAAACGAAATTCTTGATATCCGTAAATTTGTTATAAAAAATAACATAATCTTTACTATCTATCTATACTACCTATAAAACAAAAATGGTCAAAGGTGAAAGTGGAAAAGTCAAGAAAAGTGAAATGTGAAATGTTGAAAAATATATATAAGGAAATTATGAAATGTAATTAATACTCTCATTAAAACACTCCATTACTTAAAAGTACAATGATTTATACACATTGTATAACCAATTAAAACAATTAATACAAATCACAAACCGGGTTGACCCGGGACGCTTCAAACCCAACGGGTTGAACCGGTTTAATTTGACCCGTTTTCGACCCAACTAGCAAGTTGACCCGGTTTAAATCGACCAAATTTTTGACCGGAACGGTTTAACCGGTTGAACCACCCGGGTCGAACCGGGTTTCAAAACATATCTAGCAAATTAAATACAACCAATTAAAACAATTAATACAAATCACAAACAGGGTTGGCCCGAGACACTTCAAACCCGACGGGTTGGATTGGTTTAATTTGACCAATTTTTGACCCAACCTAGCAAATTGACCCGGTTTAAATCAACCAATTTTTCGACCGGAACGGTTCAACCGGTTGAACCACCCGGGTCGAACCGGGTTTCAAAACATATCTACCAAATTAAATATAACAAATTAAAACAATTAATACAGATTACAAACCGGGTTGACCCGGGACGCTTCAAACCGGAAGGGTTGAACCGGTTTAATTTGACCCGTTTTCGACCCAACCTAGCAAGTTGACCCGGTTTAAATCGACCAATTTTTCGACCGGAACGGTTCAACCGGTTGAACCACCCGGGTCGAACCGGGTTTCAAAACATTATGTTTAATTCCCAAATCTTCAAACTTTTATTATTTTTCATTTATAACCTATAAACTTTTTTTTATCAATAAACTATTTGTCGCTATAATATCCCGTTGCTATGCACGGGTACTCGTCTAGTAAATCAAAAATGGTCAAAGGTGAAAGTGGAAAAGTCAAGAAAGTGAAATGTGAAATGTTGAAAAATGTATATAAGGAAATATTGAAATGCATTTAATACTCTTATTAAAATACCCCATTACTTAAAAGTACAATTATTTATTCGCATTGTACAACCAATTAAAAACATATCTACCAAATTAAATACAACCAATTAAAACACAAACCGGGTTGACCCGGGACACTTCAAACACGGCGGGTTGTCCCGGTTTAATTTGACCCATTTTCGACCCAACCTAGCAAGTTGACCCAGTTTAAATCGACCCATTTTTCGACAGGAACGGTTCAACCGGTTGAACCACCCGGGTCGAACCGGGTTTCAAAACATTATCCATTACTTAAAAACGATTTATTCACATTGTACAACTAATTAAAAACATATCTATTAAATTAAATATAACCAATTAAAACAAAACCGGGTTGACCCGGGCTTCAAACCCGGACGGGTTGACCCAGTTTAATTTGCCCCGTTTTCGACCTAACCTAGCAAGTTGACCCGGTTTAAATCGACTCATTTTTCGACCGGAACTGTTCAACCGGTTGAACCACCCGGGTCGAATCGGGTTTCAAAACATTATGTTAAATTCCCAAATATTCAAACTTTTATTATTTTTCGTTTATAACCTATAAACTTTATTTATCAATAAACTATCTGTCGCTATAAAATCTCGTTGTTGTGCACGGGTACTCGTCTAGTAAACTAAAATAGTGATTTCAGGTAATTGTTGATGTGTTAAACTTGCCATTTGAATAGGGTCGAAAATGATAAGAACCCAAACATCAAAGTAAAGTAAGTTTAAAGAAAAAAAAGATTTTGAAATGTCAGAAGTGGAATTTGAACCCACGCCCTCTCTCGAAGACCAGAACTTGAGTCTGGCGCCTTAGACCACTCGGCCATCCTGACTTGTATGCTTATTTTCATATCATTTTATTGATAACACAGTTTATGGACCTAAAAATACATGGTTGTTCTTGTTACTCATAGCATACCACATTCGATATATTTATACTTACTATTCCGTAGTAAAGTTTTTTTTTTTTTTTTTTTTTTTTTTTTTTTGCTGCTATGTAATGTTGTCTCTTAGTCAGATGATGATTTTCGAGAGTACATAACATCATGAAGATAGATTCATCTACCATGAAAAAGCTTGAATTTTCTGACACATCTTATAAAAAAAATAGCTCAATGATACAGTACCTATTGGGCCATTAGTTTAATTTCTTAATTTAATTGAATATAAAAGTGTTTGAAGGTGAAGTTTGGAGTACATGGTTGGAAATGAATTCTTTTTGGAAGATAAAAAAATTTAAGAAAAAATACAATTATCTTTGGTACAGATATAAACAAAAGACTGATAAGCCACTACAGAATAATTTTGTTTAAAGAGTAGTAACAAGCCGAACATTTGTAATTTCTAGTAGTGACAAAATTATCATCAAAAACTGGGAACAAAATTATCATCTTACAACTTGGCTTCTAGTTCCAGCCATAAGGATTGCATTGGCTGAACCCATTTTTTTCTATTTTACTTGTTCTTCAGCCTGAACTTTGATGCATCACTGTCTACGTTAAAGTTTATCTTTGGAGGGTTTGAAAAGCAAAATGATGCTGCAACAGCCTGTCATCAACACCATGACAATTTTATTTAACTACATGCATAAATACATACATACCTAAGACATTCGCAAATAAAAACAAAAACTATAATTCAGAACTAGCAGTAACTTAAAGCAAAGTTTAACAAACACCATGTACAAGAAGACTACGTAATAAACAGACTATAGAAAAACTAAACAAATAATCCATAGGATACACGTAATAATCTAAAGCAAATACTGAAAAGGATACCAACTGCTAAGTGTAACAGCTGCATTCGATCTAGTTATTTAACAGTTTTATTTTGTAGGCCCATCTACGTAACAAGGAATCAGGTAATTCCTGGTCACTATTATGACACTGAAATCTTGACAACTTCGATAAAGGTGCAATTTGATCTAATACTTACAAACGGATGGATTGAGGTTAAGTTGTATCTCACACTAGTCAAACGGGGCAAGTCTAAGGACCATCTACGTAAGAAATGGGTTAAATGTGTCCAAAGTGTACTTTTATTGCATGAAACCTCCTAAATCATTCAAAAAATGATATTATTATTGAAATACAATATTCACAATTATAAGACATTATTTGTTGTTTATAAGTTATAACGTTTCAGAATAAAAAAAGTGTATTGTGTGAACCCAACCCAACAAAAAGCATATGGTACCTGCATATTTAGCCGGCGAACATTAAATACGTCCTTCATGGAGTGTGAGTTATAAGCTAACAAGTAGGACCTATATGCATCTTTAGCAGATATGTTTAAGTGATAATTGGTGCCAACCAATTTTTCCTGCATCAACACCACAAAACATGTTAAACAAATCAGTAGATGCAAGACCAGGAAGATAGTTTCACGATTATGCTATAAACCAAATACGTACCATTTGAGAATGCACATTCGCCATCTTCTTATCATTGAATTCATACTCTTTAACCGATACTTTTGCAGCCTAACATAGAATACCAGTCAATATGTATCAAAAAATGGGGATTGTGATAGATTTATAGGTTTGGTTTTTTTAAGATTTCGCCCTAGAACAATGTTAAAACAAAGAGCGTTAGCATAGAAGTAGAAGTCCCCTTTTATGAATGGGTCAGTTTATTTATATGTGAGCAATAACATGCCAAATGGGTCATGCAAGAAAGCTTAGCTAAAATGAAAACAGGTGAAACAGGAAAAAATTATTACTTCACTTGGTGAACCTCATAAATAGCTTCTTTAATAATAGTTGATGCACATCAATATTATCACAATAAGGATTAATCACTGAGTGAAGTGATTTACGAGGTTCACTCAGTGAGTAATCATTAGCTATATCACTTACTAATATTAATGTGCATCAACTATTAATAGAAAACTATATCAATGGTGGACAGGTTTAAGTGACCCGGACCTATTTCAACATTTACTCAGTACTAAACCCATTTCAACCATGTTACCAGACTTGCCTATATTGCCACCTCTAATAAAAAACAAACAAGTCCATTTTTTCACAACCATTATTACTTGTCAACACACCTTGAGGTAGCGAAGAAACTTTAACTCTTCTGGAGTAAGGAAAAGCAACGCATTTCCCTTTGCACCTTCTCCACAAACAGTTCGACCCACCCGAAGAAGATATTCCTGATATTTAATATTTCAAGTGTTGAGATGAAGAAATAAAATGATAACATATGATCAAACAAGTTGATTAGAAAGATAAAGCCAAGCACCTTTAGTTCATCTGGGGGATCATACTGCACAATCCAGTCCTATAAAAAAACAGAAAAGCAATACTGTTATGCAGATTTAATAGAATTTTTATTGATGCATATGTTCAATGTACTTTACTTGATTCTTGAAGAAACAAAGATTATAAAATGATCAATAAAAATAAACGAATAAACAGAATTACAAGGACTTGCTTTTTCCTCAGTTTTTTCAGAGTACACAAGCATAACACTCCATAGATATGTTTAATTTATGATTGAAGCCTTGGAGGTAGCAAAATGACGGATTCAAGTCAATACAAATAATTATGGTACGGATCAAATAGATGTAGTTCGATTCGGTTGTCCAAATTGTTTTTATAATAAAAGTAGTGTGTCAGATAAGTACAAAAACTATCCAACTTTAGCAAGATATAACATGTTAGAAGGTTTTACACATTAATAAAACACTTTGTCCAAATTTCAACCCTTTTAGCTAGTTCTTTTTTCATTGTACCTGTTGACGTGTTAAGCATATAATGTAAGTTAAAACAACCCATTCAGAAGTAAATGGCTAAAAGATTGCCATCTTTATTTGAGGTTCTGTTATGGAAAATAATAGTATAGTCATCATAACACAACATAGTGGATAGGTTTATGGGGAAGGATTGACATACCACAGACGGAATATCGAGACCACGAGCAGCAGCATCAGTACATAATAAGATTCCTTTCTCTGCTTTACAGAAGTCAACGAATCTTGAAGTTCGTTCCTGCTGCTTTTGCTTCCCATGAATATCAAAACAATCCACTTCAACATGTTTTAAAAGTTCTGAGTGAAATTTAACCGAATTGCATGAAGAAAAGAAAACCATCACTTTCTTTGATAGATTCCTTTTCAAAAAAGAGCACAGAAGTGTGAATCTCTTTGCACTTGGAACCACACAATAACCTTGTTGCAAGCCTTCATAAGTGACCTACAACATCATATTAATAGGATCATTAATAATATAACAAAAAACATAAACTTTAGTGTAGGGAAGACATTAGTTTGTTTACCTTGGATGTCCCTTCATCTACATCGACACACACGGGAATGTTCTGAAATGACAAGCATGCAAGATCCTCAACCTGAACAAAACATTTGACAAAAAGATAAATACCATCTTTGATGTACATTAACATCATAATTGGTTCCAATTTCCAACCCATATGTAAGTAAATGGTCAAATCGGGCTAACAGAAAAACAGGTCAAACAGCTCAAAATGGTCAAATGGCTGAAACAGGTCCATTGTCACCAGCTATTTTTTTTTTTTTTTTTTTTTTTTTTTTTTTTTTTTTTATAATTTAAATTATGCATAAAACCTCCAAAACCGATTTATTTGAAAAACCAAAAAACACTTCAATTATTGTAATGATGTTAGAAACAATTCACATGTGTAAAAAAAATTCAAAATCATGGAAAAAAAAGTGTTTATGTCAACCTAAAACAGCCATTTTAATTTGTATGAAAAGTTAATCGTTTTGACCAGAACCATTTTTACCCAAAGGAAGTTTAAAGTTTCAGAAGCTTACATGGGTAAATAAAGAAGAAACTATTATCATAAATTATAAAAGGTTTACTTCAGGATTTGCTTTTCTGGCTTGTATGCTCAATTTCATCACATGTACATATTATTAAGTATCAATTGATTTAACACAAGTTTTGGGACCTTAAAAATTGTCTTTCTATATCAATCTGTACAACCTGTTATAAGCTTTTAACAATTAGTACTACTACATTGGTTGTTTTGACATATTATTGGACGATAAATTTTACCACATTCAATATAGTTACACTTTTATTCCGCAGTAATATTTGCTTTCCCTGCTAAGCAATGTTGTCTCTCATAACTCATAAGAGACAAACAAAAAGAGAAAAACAAGTATCACAAGTGCTCATGGATGTTAGGCGCGTGATCACAGTAAGACATATACGTCATACAAAAGGATGAGATCATGTATTTAGAAAGACAATATAGTGTTTGATGGTTAAACCAACGCCTCACTTATCGACCATCCTCACACTCCTGTCACTCAAGGCTCAGTACGGACCTTAAAACGTCTTAATTGCAGCTTGCAAATATTTGCATGGTAAACTATTCCAGATCGAAGACATAAAAGCTATACCTTAAGGTTCTTATAAATAAACCCTATTAATTCTTTAACCACAATTTGGAAAAAGAAAAACAGCAACCATTTTCAGTTGGAAGAACATCAAATATCATATACTTTTCTTTCGGGGTCATTAATGCAACATACAAATAAGATAACATACATGTTCATATGCAAATTTCATACAAATATATATATACAAAATCAGTGTAAGTATTAGGCTCACAAAACACAAACTTACCCATTTTGATCCTCCTTGTAAGATATAACATCGGTATTAATTAAACCATGTGTTAAGAAAATTGTGCCCAAAGCTACAAATTACGAAAGCTTTCTGGTAGTGAAGTAGCACCCAAAGTTAATGAATGATAAACAATAAGCATGTTTAAAACCGAATTTCTAAATCCAGAACCTTATATTGTATAGTAGGTGTTCATTGGATTGAAACCAAACTGAGCTGAGATTGGTTATAACATAATAATGGTACTAAAATCCAGACTGATCTAATCTAGCTTTGTAGCAATTTATTTCCTATAGAAACGCTTAAGTTCATGAATTGAATACTAACTCAGTGTTTTAGACATTTATAAAAAAAACGTTCAGTTCGGCTCTCAACTAAGAAAGGATGTTTAAAATTTTTTGAATCAAGAGCTGAAACATTGCAGCCCGATTTCAGTGAAGTCCTTGTTCAATTTTCAGTTTTTGTCAAAACAGACTGGTTTTGCATACCCCTATTTGTAGTTTACATCTTCAGGATTCTAAAATTTCCAATATATGCAAAAAAGGTAGCCCAACACAAACAGATACACAACAAACCACCAAATGATGAGTGTAGAGCTAGTAATAGTCAAATACAGAAACAAAATCAACGAGCTAGTAATAGCTGTATAATCGTTGGCATATATATATCGATTGTCAATGTGTCATTCAACTTGATATTGAGTGTACTTTAATGAGCAATGCAGTCTTATATATTAGAGATATAAGGGATTTCCACATGTTCCAAGCATATAATTCTGCAAATCAATCAAGCTCTGCCATGTGGAACGTCGAGCGACACATAATTGGAAATACCTCTTACCTCTTCCTACCACCACGTTCTCTTAAAGAGAGAGTAAGCGATTCACCTGCACCAACATTGTAATACGCTAGAGATAAATTGTCCTTCAAAAAACCAGCCTTCCCACTCAGTTTCTGTTTATTTGCAGGCCGTTGAATCTCCCCCTCGATCTTCTCTTTCAAACTTCCTACCGTCTCAGACAAGGACTGAACAGTAATTTCCAGTGGTGATTTCGCTTTCAGTTTTTCATCATCCACTTGCAGTGAGACAGTAACACGAACAGCTCCCTGCCACACAATATATCAATAGTTAGAATAATCCAACTACTTAATAGTTAATACAGTAATCTTAGAGGTGACAAATGGGCGGGTCAGTCAAGTTGGGTAAAGGATCAAATGGGTTCTGGTTGGGTTAGAGCTACACACTTTTCTTCCCAAAAAAAAACAAAATTAACACTTTTCTAATTTATTTTAGTTAAGTGATTAAGGAGGTTTATTTGACACTTCGACCCATTTGGGTCAAAATGAAATCATTTTTGGCTAATTGTTGTAACTTTACCCAGTTAACATCTTAAGAAATAAAACGTGCACCATAACAAGGGATCAACAAATTCATAAGTATGCAGGTCAAAATAGACTAAAAAACAAGCGTACCGGATGCTGAGCCAAGAACAGATCTTCAGGAACAAGCAAAGAATTATCAAGCCTTTGCTTCTTTGGTTCAGGTTCTTCAGGAAGTGGAGGAGGAGCAACGTCTGGGAGCGGTGGCCCTCGAGGCATAGGTAGTGGAGCAACCATAGGCATGCTATGTTGGGGGATATAAGGACGTTGACCAAGAGGTGTAAGCTGAGATCCTGGTGGTGGTGGCACAGGCGGATTAACAGACATAGGCTGACCCATTGGTGGTGGTGGCGGATTCATCATATAAGGTTGCTGATCAAAATTCATTTGCACTGGGGGTGGCGGTGGACGTAGTGGTGTAACAGTTGTGTTAATCCACGGCCTATATTGTGGCGGCACTAGACAGCCATTAGTTATAGTCAAGTATTGAGCATTAGGGGGCACATGAGGAAGATTCAACGCTAGCCCAGGTGGTGGAGGACCAGGAAGATACCTCCCATCATCAATTTGATCATTTGCATTTTGAGACATAGCTTGAGTTGCAGCCAGCCCAATACTCCCTGTGTGTCCATCCCAAATCACCTGCTTAGGCTGCTCTTCATTTTTCTTTTCAATTTCAGCCTTAACCGCATTAGAAACCTCTTCCTCTGTGGTCCCAAATATATCAGGCCGGGTCCGTGCAAGCCCAACAATATTTCTAGAAATTTCATCATCTTGAGCAAGTGTAGTCTCTTTGATTTTAGCAAACATTCTCTCTTTTTGTTCTTTAAACTTGGGGTCAATAAGAGAAATTCTAATATGTTCTGACATCTCGTTGACAGGAATTAGTTCACCGGTGATTGGTGAAACAACATATTTAGTCGGATTTCTCTCTGTGGGGACCCTACCCTCAGGTCTCTTCCAGTTCTTCACAATCCTCATTTGTGGTTCATTTTCTTCTGAAATTACCCTTGCTTCCTTCATGTCATCGTTATTATTCTCTTCACGCCTTGCAGCCTCCATACCTTCTTGAACAAGTTGTACTTCTTCCTCGTCCATCTCCATTTCTACTTCCTTCCCAGGCTCCACAACTTCATCCTCCTCCACAGCCGACATTTTGCTCCTCCGTATAACCTCATCGAGACTCATTGGTCGTGGCATATCATCATCTTCCTCGTCTGCAAAATCTATCTTCTCAACAACAACGAAATCATGCCAGTCAATTATTGACATAAGCAATTTTTCTTGTTGTATCTCATCTTCCGCTTTTTGCCTCGCCTGTTCCTGGGATTGTTCCCACTCGAGCCTGTGCAAGCACTGCTCAAGTACAGTGGTCATGTTGGTTACACTTTTTTTCAGCTTATCTGCCAATCCTTTAGGAGGCATCAAGACTTTCGAGTAGGCATCCACAACTGAAGTAAAGAACATAAACATACTGTGAGTGGGTTTCAGAAAGTGAAATTGAGGGTTATTATTTTCTCTACTAGTTAAACCAGTCAAAAATGATTTCCCATTTCGCGCCACAAACTGTGCAGTTAATTTAATTATATCCAACTCCTCCCCAGTTATGCCCTCAAGAAGCTGAATTGTGTACTTCTCAGCTTCAGGTGGGTCAAGAAGTTTTCGAACTGGTCTAAATTTTGCTGACGGGTCAGTTTTCTCAGTTGCATTATTGCTATCTGTAGAAGCTTTCTCAGCTGCCGTTGAATCAGGATCAGGTGTATCGGGTAACTGTAGGCCACCATTTTGATGTTGGACCTGAAATTCAGACAGGCGATGCTGGTAGTAAGCATGATAGGGATCTGAGCCATTCAAAAAATTGAATTTGGGATTCCCGGCATTACTAACAATGATTCTTTTTTCAAATTCAGGTCCATTTTTTGCTACAAAACTTGCAGTTTTGTCCACAATGGTTCTGATGTCAGGGGGAGGGTGTATAATTCCAATAGTTCTGGTGTGTGTTGCGATTGATGCAGGGGCGGAATTTGACTTGTTCTGTTCATCCTCAGCCTCATGTGTCTGCTCACCCCTGGGATTGTATTGTAATTGGGATGGAGGCAGAGGACCCATGTCACCATCAGATGGAGGTGCTGCGATTGGTAAAATCGGCAATAAGCCTAACATTTTGTGCAAAAATATATGATTCAGAATCCAAATTAGTAGTCACTCACGTAATCTAGTTTTGAGTAGTAGTTCACCATACTCCAGAAGTACCCTGCAATGAAACAAATATAGTTAATAACTGGTAGCACAAAAAAAAAAATAAATAAAACCATTAAGTTACATAATATTTCAGTATTTAATAACATATGGATACAAAATCATATTTACATATGCAACTAGTCAAATAACAAGAAAAGGTTGCTTCGGCTCTAAAAACTATAGAAACCAAACTTAAAGCACTACAAATTATGGGAATCACATCATCCACGATTGTCAGTATACGAAAAAGTTTATAAAGGATGAAGAGATGGATCGTTTTGCTGATCATTGATATCTAAAAACATCGTGTTGGTTAAAAAGTTTAAACAAGTTTTATTAGAAAGGCAACAATATTATAGAACTAGTCAAAGAGAAACTAAATACAATACTAGGCATCCCTCCTCAATTAACAAGCTACTTAAGAGAGAAAGGGACCCAAAGAAACAAAATACTCGTACCAAATACATAAACAAAGAAACAGATCCTAATTAACTCGAACAGTATACCATACTAAAACCTCTTGACTTTAAACCTTATGACCACATATAAATATTACACATTACTTGAGACAAAATCACATGTTGTAAGAATGATACCAGATCGATACGAGAATAGGAATTCCCCCATGAAGTCTGGACCAATCATACAACCAGCCAAAAAAAGACTAATACATTTATGTTGCATCCTAGTATCTGAACAGCAAACATAACAGTCAGCCAGAAAAACTTGCAGACCACACTGTACCAAACACCAGATGATCAAAAAATTGCAGACCACGCTGTACCAAACACCAGCTTAAGACAGATAACACACAAACTTTGAACCTCTGGCCTTATGAACGATCAAAGGGGTACAGCAGAAGGACAGAAGAGGAACAACATATTGTCGGACACACCCACTAACAACATACTATGCCCCATACCAGCCTTTACTGCACACCCTTATGAATACCATATTAAACTCTCAAATCACACTGACTTTAACAAAATTGAAAACGTGCAGCAGTCACAGCAACCATATTTTTTAAACAAGTTTTTAACTTTGATCTCTGAAAACTGACTAAGAAGCTTAGGGTGTTTTCAGATTATCTTCTTTGAAGAGGCGTATTTAGCATATGTTTAACAAAAGTAACTGTTGCTGGAACTGGAGATGGTGTTGGAGATGAAGATTATAAAAAAAATATTATTTTTATAAGCTACTTGGTTTTAAGAGATTATGGAAAAAAAAAAAAAAAAAAAAAAAAAAGGTTTAAAGTTATGTCTGTGAACAAAGATTGTTCTCTTATAAGTTATGTCTGCGAACAAAGATTATTTTTTAAGTAGCTTATTTTTTGAAAAAATATGCATAGTCTCTCAACAATCTTGTATGCCAAAGATAACCTTAAAGAGCTTCAAAGCACGCCTCTTCAAATAATGTCTGGATTAGCTTATGCAGTTTTGAAGTAGACTACTGGTAAAATCACTCAAAAAGAGAAGACACTCAAATTGCATGTTGGCAAACAAAAGTTACGGCAAATGAAAATACGATGGTAAAATTGTAAATAATCGAATAAGTTGGGCATATGAGAGTTGGGTTATTTTTGGTGTTGCAAAACTCGGTGTAGGCGGCCATATGCCTTGGCGATTTGAGTAATCGGTCATATTATTTGGCCAGATCAAACATTGGTCAAAATCATATTTTTAGACATAAGCAAGTGATAATTTTGATTTATGGTTGGTAAAAATCAATTTGAAAAAACTACGAAAACTTATACCAATCTGATTAGGACAATTACTAGCTTCTATCACCTAACTAGCACCTAGCAATTTTTGCAACGTTGTTTGTTTAGATAAAATAGCTAAAGCTAAGCTAATAAACTAACAAACACTTTGATCACAACGTTAAAAATCCAATCTTTGAATATACAAAATTTCACTAAGACATTAATTTTAATATCGAACGGCATAAACCCTAAATTTAACAAGCATGCAGAATGAGCAATGTTAATATATGTGCATGACTAACCATAAATTTATTATTGCAATAAGCCCTAGCTAGTTTTAAAGGCCTAAACAAAAAACGTAAATTACTATATTGGATAATAAAGAACAAAACAATTTAGATAATAATAAGAAGAATATTATGAAGAAATAATACGTACCTTTCTTTGAATGAATGAATTTACGTTTTGATTATGGTGGTTACGTGGTATATTATGATATAAACTTGAGAAAGTCGGTGACAATCATATTGGGCCAAAAGCCCTGTGACTATTGTTTATTTTTAGGTTTTATTTCTTTAGTTTGTTTTTATTTCAGAAAAAATATACGAGTTGGTTTTTATTATACGATAGTCGATTAGACCTGTTGATTTAGCCTAAAACTCATGGTTCGATTTTTGATTTTATGATTGACCAAAACATTTCATTCGGTTTGCTTGACCATATTAACCGAAACCGACATGCACATCATATAGTGTTTACTATATTTCTAGCATTAAGTCAGTAAATCACTAATTTGGCAAATAAAATTACTCGCATTTTGATAAATATCCAAAACAAAAAGTATTAGTTCCTTATGGTGCGTTTAGTTGGAGAGAAATTCTCTATGTTTTCAAAAAAAATTTCATAAGAAAATGAAAAAACTGAAAACGCGTTTAGTCGCACTTTTTCCAACAATTTTCAAATAAAATGAAATTCTCATTTTCTAAATTTTAACTAAGAAATTGAAAAGCCCATTATACAATTCTCACTTTTTTTTCTCATTTTTTTTAACTCCAAAAAAAACACATACACCATTCTACCCCTAATCTCTCGTGTCATCCTTCACCGCCGACCGTCGCCGCCACCGTCACAATTTGAGGTAATCTTCTTATCATTTTTAAAAAAGAAAAATATAACTCAAACTAAACGCGTTTTCAAAATTCTCAACTCTTCTCTAGAGAAGAAAAACCATCCCCTTCTCAAGAAATTTAGAGATGGAAAAATTGAGAGATTTTTCACCAGCTAAACGGCCCCTTAGCGTTTGGCTTATGGGTATTGGAATGAGCTAGGAATTGGTATGAATCCTTTAAAAATTGTTTGGTTAGAAGGTTTGGATTTTAAATTTAGCTTCATACCCATGAATATAGGTATAATTCATACCCACCTTAAAGGGTGGTTTTCTCTCTCTTGAATGATTCCCATTCTTATACCCATATACCCACATCCAAACCAAACGCCCCCTTAGTCAATAGTTATGTTTGGAAATGAGCACAAATTAGTCTTGAGGGTATTTGGGATTGCGATCTAGAGGTGATTTTCAGACTATTGTGTTTTGTAGAAATCCAAACTTCGTTTACTTTAGTTTCGCTTTCCGGTTTAGTTTTTCGGCCATGACCAAAATATACTCACCTATATTTTGAAGTTGTTTGTTTCTTTGTCCAAACTATTTATAATTTGACTATGGTATACTACAATAATTTAAAATTTTGTTTATTATACATGTATACATTTGTTGGAGCCTTTATGGCAACCCCACACATGGCAACTGTAGAAACCGCCACTGTAGAAACCACTTAGGCCGGGTCGGGTTTGGGCGGGGCGGGGCGGGTCGGGACTAACGACCGTTAGTTATTGTAGCGTTATAACTAACGGTCGTTAGATATTTAACGGCTGTTAGCTAACGGTAGTTATCTTTAACATTTTCTTTAAAAATTCATACGAAATTGGTCCTTCATCTCAGAAGTTCGTTGCATATTTAGTACTCTCATAATTTACATGATTGGTCCTTCATGTTATACGTCAATTGCAAAGTCAGTCCTTAGTCACTAAATTGACGTTAAGTAGCTACCGGTCGTTATTACACTTCCCCTATTCAGAAAACACCCCGCGGCAACGTGCGGTTTTCCAACTAGTTCTAAACATAAGCAAATAGTTTGTTGTAATATCTAACTCCAAACACCCAAGGTAAATGATCAAGAAATTAATTTGTTACTTTACCACAATTCTTACCAATCTAACTTTGTGCGCTTTAATGATGTCTTAAAGAAAGGATCAACATCATCACCATCACCATAATCTTCATCTTTAACTTTTGATGGCAAATCTTTTTCACAGCCATTTGGATTATAAACCAACATTTTGAAGATGCATTCATGATTCATCAACAAGCCACAAGACAATAAAATCAACCACATTGTTCTATCCATGGTCAAAACAGTAAATTTCACCGACTTTCTTGATCTTTAATCCCCATGCATGTCCTCCATTTACTGTTTGGATTATTGGGTCATTAGGGATATTGCTCTTGAAGGGTTTGTTGTGTTAATAAAATTAGCCTTTTTTCAAAAAAAAAAAAAAAAAAACAAAAAAACAAAAACAAAAACAAAAACAAAAACAAAAACAAAAAATAAATAAATAAAAATAAAAATCATGTGGCAATGGCTGCAAAAGTTATCAAAATTTCATGAGTAAAAGTACAAAAGTAAAAAAATGCACTAGAAACATTATTGAGTGTGTGTGATGAAGTTAAGTACCAAGTTAGAAGAAGATGGGTCTACCAAGACCTTGAAGAAAGATGGAGCCATCTTTTTGCATAGATTCTTTGATTTTTTGGAAGGAGAAGGTGGTATTTATATGTCACTAGATAAATAGTGTTGGTAAGTCGAGATATATTTTTGACTACATAAGCTAAACTGTAAAAAAAGGTAAGATACAACTAAATCAGGACATGTGTCAACAATTTAGTGCATTAGCGTTAAACACAATCACGAAAACAAACTTTTAACGGCTAAAAAATAATTCATTTGTGTTACGATAATTGTCCACTTTTGATATGCAGAAAATTTTAGAAATACCATTTTGATATCTCTTTTTAGCTTCTCTCGAGAAAGTCTTTATGAATCCATACAACTTCTTTGTTCTAAAATACCCCTAACTACATTTTCACTAATAAAACATAATTTTCAAGAAAAACTAGAACAAGGGACTACATATCTTTGTCAGAAGCGCTAAATGACAAAACATTTATACTTTTAGACATTAACTTGGGGAGAGGGGGGGGGGGGGGGGGGGGGGGGGGGGGTTTTGGATTTTGACTAAAACCTTTAGCGAGGGCATGTCCCCGCCAAAAGATTGACTCAATTTCATTTTACCAAACTTTTTGATTTTGCTAATTACTTTGCGCTAAATTTTCCCACATGTCCTCGCTAAATGTGTTGACCAAAATATTGACCAGTGATTCATATAAACTTAGTGATCAGTAAATGTGGTGTTAGTTTTTAGTGCGGACATGTCTTCATCAAAAGTTTAAAATTAATTAAAAAAATAAATATAAATAATTTAAATTAATTAAAAATAATTTAAATTAACTATAAATGAATTACAAATAAGTTTTTTTTAAATCAATTATAATGATATAAATTAATTTTGGCAAAGACAAGTCCATACCAAAAGTGTAAAATGTTTTAAAAATGATTTAAATTAACTAAAAATAATTTAAATTAATTATAAATTATTTAAGTTAAACATAAACGATTTCAAAATGATTTCAAAATAATTTGAATGAAATATAAATGTTTTTATAATTATTTAAATTAATTAAAAATGATTTAAATTAAATATAAATGATTTTAAAATGATTCAAATTAATTATTCGTATATACGAAACCTTTAGTGAGGGCATGTCCCCGCCAAAAGATTGACTCAATTTCATTTTACCAAACTTTTTGATTTTGCTAATTACTTTGCGCTAAATTTTCCCGCATGTCCTCGCTAAATGTGTTGACCAAAATATTGACAAGTGATTCATATAAACTTAGTGATTAGTAAATGTGGTGTTAGTTTTTTAGTGCGGACATGTCCTCATCAAAAGTGTAAAATTAATTAAAAAAAATAAATATAAATGATTTAAATTAATTAAAAATAATTTAAATTAACTATAAATGAATTACAAATATTTTTTTTTTAAATCTTTTATAATGATATAAATTAATTTTGGCAAAGATAAGTCCATACCAAAAGTGTAAAATGTTTTAAAAATGATTTAAATTAAGTAAAAATAATTTAAATTAATTATAAATGATTTAAGTTAAACATAAACGATTTCAAAATGATTTCAAAATAATTTGAATGAAATATAAATGTTTTTATAATTATTTAAATTAATTAAAAATGATTTAAATTAAATATAAATGATTTTAAAATGATTCAAATTAATTATTCGTATATACGCTCTCGATATTATCAATGAAATGCAACTTATTTCGATTAGTATGATTTGATGATGAGGACTGAGGAGTGTTAAGGGATAAGTATAAGCCCAAGCCCGATTTGTGGGTTTAGGGTATTAGGGTTTCACCATTATAAATAATGGTCATTGATACGCTCGGATCAACCTCTTAACCAAGGATGGTCAAAGTAGTCAACCCTAGTGTATGTGCTCCGGTGTGTATAGTGTTTTCCCGGGTCGTTAAATCCCGACGAGGTGTGAAATGCGAAACTGAATAACGTTTCGTGATCAGGTGATGTGAATGGGGTATAAAGAAGAGATTTTGGATATCTAAACTAGTGTAAGCAAATAATAACTCAAATAAACGAATAACGAAAGCATATAAATTACAATTACACTAAAACGTAAATAAAATTAAAAATGTAACGTACAAATTTTAAAAACGTAAACAAAAAGGAATTTAACTAATTTTAAGCTAAAATTTAAATTTGGAAATTAAAAACTATTTGGAAAGTTGAAAATTTGCTAAACGTAACTTAAATTCTTGAAAAATGTAAAAGAAAATGAAAACGGGCCGTTACCCGGGCTCGGTAACGGCTTAAAAAGTAAATTTTGTGAAATAAAAGTGCTACGGGTACAAAAATATTTTTCCTACATTCTAAATGACAAAAGAAAATTTTGAGAAAAAAAACATTTTTTTTACTTTTTTTTTTTTTTTTATTATTATTATAATTTAAAAACTAATTAAATGCTTAAAATAATAAAACATTTTGGAAAATTATAATTTTTTTTTTTTTTTTTTTGAAAGTCTATTACATTACAAAGGCGCATGGAAAAATATAAAAATGAAATAAGTAGTTACAATTAAGCATGAATAAGCATTCTAAAAGCTGAAATAATTGATAAGCACATAAACTAATAATACTATAAATATTTATCTATGTAAATCCTAACAAACAAACATACTAGAGCAACTGGTACGAGGGGAGGTGTTTGCATCAGATATGAGTAAACCAAATGGCCCAGGTTCGAGTCTTGGGTCACACTTTTTTTGTAAAATATTTTTTTTTTCAAAACTTTTTTGCACAAATTAATCTAACACATAAAGACAAGCACTTTTGGTAACTAACACCTATTCTAAAAATCTATAAATCAGCAGTTCCAACTAGTAAAATTGCAACAGTTGGGACAAAAGCTTATACAAGGATAATTAGAAAATTAAAAGGCTATCTAGAGGCTAATAGAACCTGAACTAGGGAAGGAATGAACTAACGGCTACTAGAGGGTGAAGGAAACAAGCTAATGGGGTCAGAATAAGCATTTGCAAGGTCCTAAAAAGCATTAAACAGTTAACTCAACACTAAACCTATGGCTGCAAAATGGAAGAAAGTGGGCTAAAGGGCTACTGTTGAGGCCTAATAAGCTGTAAGAAAAAAAATCCTGAAAATAAAGTAAAAATAATAGCATGAAGATAAGCTGGGAGAGAAGCTATAAACTAAATTCTAGAGCTAAACAACAAAGAATGAACAAAATAAAAAATGCATCAAAGGGGGCTGTTGGACTGTTTTGCGGTTGGGTGAAAGTGGGTCAAAAATGACTTTTTGATCCACAAACCTAAGACACCAGTTAATGTAAACTTAAACTAACCTAAATAAAGCATGATCAAACCATAAATAGCAATAGACAAGCTAAATTCTAAATCCTATCCTAGTTTTAAATTAAAACTGTTGAAAATAAAAGTATTCTAGAAGTAAGCTAAAATCTTTAAAGCTTAATGAAAACTGAAAACTTGTGACTAAAATTTGCTGAAAACAATGAAACAAAGTTGATTAAAGTTTAAAAATTGGATCAAAAAGAGTTTATGGTCAAGAAATCCATTGTGCCAAACACCCCTTAAGGGTTGGCTGATTTGAGATTTTTCAAAGGAAATGGTTTAGAAAATGGTTTTAATGAAAAGAATAACTTACAACAAGCTAAATGAACTTGCATAAGCTTGAAGAAACAGTAACTAAAGTTAAAAACAACTAAGAATCAATAATGACCTTGGAAAGTAAATGACAAGGAATGTAAAAGGAACTTAAATTTGCTTTGATAAAACAGAAACTTACAACTGAATTTTAAATTACAAGAAAACTAATTTGCTGAATTTATAGGACATTGAAATAAAAATGGTCAAAATTCCTCTAAGACTTGAAGAATTGGACGAAACTTAAGTGTGGAAATAGGCTGCTATTTATAAGCCCTCTCCTAGGGTTTCATGGCCTCTTTGTCATGACTTGTTTGTGCTTTTTGTGTGAGTAGGATGAGCTCTTTTGGACTCCTTGTGCTTCTTTGATGCATCATCAGCCTTTGATTTTTGACTTGGTGCCAAAGGGGCCATTGTGAGCCGTGGGATCAAATTGGTGGGATGGATTGATGACATGGAATTGGAGGGGGGAGGAAACATGTGAGGATGCTTTGTCTTGTTCTTGGGAGTGAGCTGGAAAGAAGATAGTGACAGGGAGAGGTGTGTTGGGTTTTGGCGGGTATGGAGTTAGCAGGGGCTAACTTTGATTTTGGGTGGTCAAAGAGGGCAAAAACGGGGTGAGTGTTTTTATTAACAATAAGGGTATGGGTCGTTTAGGTTAGTGGGCTTAATGTGTTGGTTTGGCTACTGGGCTTAGGGTGAGTGGATTTGATGGGTTAACACGTTAGGTTTAGTTTTAGTTTTAGGATTTAGTGAATTTAGGACTAGTATTAGTTTTAAGTATGAGGTTTTTAAATTATTGGGATAAGTTTAAAAAAAGTTTAATAAAACTGATTTTCGAAATAAATTTTGTGGTTTTTTTTTTTTTTTTTTTTTTTTTTTTTTTTTTTTTTTTTTTTTTTTCTAATAATAATAATAATAAGAATAATAAAAAGATAAACTTAATAACTTAAAAAGTTTTAAACAAAATAAAAATAAAAAGTTTTGACAAAAATGTTTTAGTGATTTTATTTTGAAAATGGAATTGAAATGAAAAAAGGTTGTTTTGAAAATTGATTTTGACATTAAGCTTCGGGGTAAAAGGGGATTTTGTGTATTTTGGTGTCGGGTGAGGGGTAATTCGGTGATTTGGGGTTAAGGTTAAGGGTAAAAGGGTAATTAGGGTTTTGTTGTGGATTTCTATACCTCCCCCCTTGTCACACTCCCGGGATTGCCTTCGACTCATCAATTCTTCAATAATGCTCCAAATAGTGTCGAATCGATCCGTATTGCTCCATTAAGCTCCGTAATCCCATCCATGCTCCGTTTTGCTCACATCTACCTTGTTTTCAATCCATTTGTACCTAAAATACACCAAAAACACATTCCAATGATATTTGTAACATTATATGGTCATTATTGGGTGTTTTTGGTTGTTTAGGTGGGTTTTTCGGGCCTAAAATGATGAGTAAAAGGCCACTCATCAGTCATTAATAAAGTATTGCCTACGGGTTTCATTATCTTACATGGTATCATGAGCAGGTTCGGTCTGCGACCTATTAGGCCGTCATGAGCCGTCGCTTCTAGACCTCCCGTCAAACCCTAGCCGTCACTCTTTAACCCTTGTTCAAAAAAAAAAAAAAAAAAAAAAACTTTCCTGCCGTTCCTTAAATCTCCCCGGTTCTACTAATTCTTGGTTGATCGTTGTGTGTTATTGTTGCTGTTGATGTTCTTCTTGCTGCTATAAAAAAAACATAAACCCGTCATGGTACCGGCGGCAAAGACAGCGGCGGCCGTTTTGGCGGGCTGGCGGTGGTCGTTGCCATGGTCGTTTTGGTAGTGGTGTCTGTTTCAACAAAGGTCCAACAGTACAAGTTGTGGGGGTGTCAGCCTTTGTTCATGCTTGTGAAGGAGATGAAGTTACTCAATTGACTAATAAAAGATATGGTATTTTAATGCGCTGGTGATATGTTTTACGTAGCAACATTATTTTCTTGTATTTTTAAATTAGTGAACTTATCTTGTTCGTGTTTGTTTGAAAAAAAAAAAAAAATCATAGTTCTTTAATTGTTTTTTTTTTAATGTCGAATCGAGGGTATCAATTCCCGAGACGACTTTTGTTGGTGTCGAATCCAGGGAATCAATTCCCGAGACGACTTTTGTTGGTGTCGAATTTGCTTTCTTAGTTTATTTTGGTTTATTGTTTTATTTTGCTTTCTTAGTTTTCTTCTTCAGTCCGAGCTTTCGCGATTTCGCCGCTCGGACTGCGGGGAGTGTTAAGGGATAAGTATAAGCCCAAACCCGATTTGTGGGTTTAGGGTATTAGGGTTTCACCATTATAAATAATGGTCATTAATAAAGTATTGCCTACGGGTTTCATTATCTTACAAGGAGGGGTTGATTCTAGTGCCTAGATCATGGGTCATATTACAAATTTTGAGAAGTCAAGAAATAGCACAAGTAGTTATATAAAAAGTTTTGATCATATCACAAGATGTTCTTGCAAAATACAGTGAGTGACATATTATAAGAATTGAATTTCCTAGCTTGCCTTCAATCATATTTACATTATTTTACATTTATTAAACACTGATTAAAAAAGTTATCACTTGAGTTAGTCCAGTGATCATCATTTTTGCTGCAGTGTCTTTCCACACAGTCACTTAACTGGCCTTGACACAAGTATCCACGCCTTCTACATCACCACTATGTCCCCGCGGCTCCCACGCCTTTTTCCTCTTTACATCTTTTGTCGCCCGTGGTGACACTGGTGGCCGCCCTCTCTTCCTCTTCACAATTTCCGCAGCCGTAATCTTAACATTTTCTGCTATCATAATTTTGGCTGGCCGCCCCCTCTTCCTCTTTACAACTTTGGCTGGCCGCCCACTCTTCCTCTTTACAACTTTGGCTGGCCGCCCCCTCTTCCTCTTCACAACTTTGGCTGGCGACGACAACCTAGTCTGAGTTTTAGTCTTGGTAACTTTGGCTAGACACATTTTACCTTCACATGTAATGTACTTAAATACACATTCATCACCTTCCGATATACTGTTACCTCGCTTGAAAGCCGACCACCCCCATTGACAAGAAGTAATGTGTCAAGTTATTTTGTTGGTAGGATCGTAAGGCCATTAGCCTCTCATTTCCGTCAAGACTTTGTATTATTATGTTTTCCTCGGTATCTATTCCGGACAACCTCACAAAATTTGATGGCAGCCGCTAATATTAAAATCCAAAAAGATAAAGATGAATTATACGAGTACTATTATTATAGGGTTTCTCAAGTGTTTTAAGTTGCTTATATGTTTGATGTTTTTTTGAAGAAATAAATTTTAAACTAAGGGGGTGCTTGGACTGGCTTATTATACGGGCTTATATGTTATGTGATTAAAAAGCTCAAGCCCACTTTTTCGGCTTATGAGCTTCTCAATTTGAGCTTATGGATTTAAATAAGTCATACACTTAATAAGCTCACAAACCGAAAAAGTGAGCGTATGATCTGTTTCAATTTCAAAGAAGCCGATACATGTGGAAATATAGCTAATCCATACACCTCCAAGGTATGATTCAAAACGGGTTTATTGCTTTTATAATCATTAGTTTAATTAAACAGATGTAACCAGTATTGCTTTTGTAATCGGATAAAAACCATTTTTTAGTGATTTTGAGTGTACAATATAACTTGTTATAAAGCAAATATAAGCATGCAATCAACCCATTTAAGTGCAATTCAAAACACACTCCTACGCTAGAATCTCAAGAAAAATATAATGTGATCATAAATCTTACCAGCATTGACTTGTGGATTGTGGTAATAGTCACCACAAAGAAAGGATCGCCATCATCGACACCATCAACAAGTTCAACATCTTTATCCGCATCCTTATCATCCATACCACTGTCAACTTCCACATCATCATCCTCAACTTCTATTGGCCGAGCTTTGATTATTTTTGCTAGGCATAGTTTATCTTCACTTGTCATAAATTTAAATAAACATTTATCGCCTACCGATATGTTTGTATTTCGCGCGAATTTCATCCACCCCTTCCTCAGAAAGTATCGTTTTGCCTGGAAATGGTAAAATGTATCACATTGCACAGGCATTTCCTTCTCATATCCATCAAGACTTTTTAACGTTATGGTTTTTTTGGTATCTATTCCAGCCGACCGCACAAAGTCTACCGGCATGCGCTGATACAAGGACAAAAATTAAATGAAAATAAAGGTGTTTCACGTTTGTTATTAAAGCTGCTTATTCGCTTATTTTACACGTACCATGCACCTAAATATAAATACATGCCAAAAATAAAAATTAAATTAAAGGTGCTTAACGTTTGTTATTAAAGCTGCTTATTCACTTATTTTACACATAATATGCACCTAAATATAATCAAATTGCTACCTACTTAATTCTGCACTTTATAAAATCATTAAATTTTATAATCCCAAACAACCCTACAACAAACTACTTTGATCAATATTAGGGCCACTTCACGGGTGTTTTCTATAGTTGTTCTTTAAATGAACCAATTTAAGAACCATGTATCGTTAAAAATTGCTTATATACAAATGAAAAACTTTCAGCAATTGTAAGTGTAAAATACTAAAGAGAGTATTATTATTGAATTGTGTTTTTGTGTATTCCATGATGAAGATTGCCCATCTATTTATAATAAATGCATGGCTTAGTGAACAAGCAATGCAAACCCTAAATGTAATGGAGCCAAACCCACAATTAGGTTTGGTCCAACTAATAGTCATCTAATACTCCCCCTAATACTCTCGCGTAGTTTGAACGGCATGTTTTCGAACAAACAAACTGGAACATATGTTGAAAGCCGTTTCTTCTTCTTTTCTTCGATCATCTTCTTTGCTGTCTGTTTGAGCGGAAGCATAATTGTATTTGGCGGCATAGTGGTTAATTGCTTGCGGCTTCCTCCTTTGCATGATGTTTTCTTTACGTCATGGCTTGCTTTGCCTTTAGGTAGGAGCGACAATTTGCAGCCAACTATTTTCGAGAACTACAATGATCTTCGATGACAAATTTTGTTGATTGATGGCTATATCATCATAATACGGGATGTGTTGGACGCTAGGGTTTTGAATGCTAGGGATAAAAAGAAAAGACTAATTAAATGAAGAGGGGAAAAAAAGAAATATATTTGGGATCCCTCCAAACCATTGGCGAGTTGCTGATGAGCGGAGGACAACTATTTTGTGATGGGTTGTACCTAAAGCTCCAATACCATGTAAAGTACTAAAGAGATGTATTATTCAATTGTGATTTTGTGTATTCCATAATGAAGATTGCTCATATATTTATAATAAATACGTGACTTAATGAACAAGAAATGCAAACCCTAAACGTAATGGACCCAAACCCACAATTAGGTTTGGGCCAACTAATAGTCATCTAATACTAAGTTCATAATAATTTATGATTATTTACCCATCTAATTATAGTAAATAAGCATGCAATAAACTCTTTTAAGCGCAATTCATAACACACTCTATAGTAAAGCTAAATTCACAATAAGTGAGATTGGATAATGCTGATTATAAATCTTACCGGCAAACCACCGTTGAAGTTGTATTGAGTAATAGTCACCACAAAGAAAGGATCATCATCTTCAACAATTTCAACAGCTTCATCTTCATCATTATCCTCATCCTTATCATCTATGCCATCATCATCTTCTACATCATCAGCACCAACTTCCGTCTCTGTAGCTACGGCGGTTGGAGGCGACGACCTTGCCTTAGTTTTTCTCTTGGTCACTTTGACTAAACACAGTTTATCTTCACTTATAATGTACTTAAATACACATTCATCACCTTCTGATATATTATTACTTCGCCTGAAAGCCAGCCACCCCATTGAGAAGTGGTACCGTATCACGCGATATTGTTTGTACGACTGAATGGCCATTTGCCTCTCATTTCCATCAAGACTTCTTATTATTATGTTTTCCTTAGTATCTATTTTGGCCAATGCAACAAAATCTGATGGAAGCCGCTAAATATATCAATATGCAACATAAAAATGAATTAGATGTGTTCCGTGTTTGTAGTTATTACTTATTTGCTAAATTATATGAAAGAGGCAAGCTAAAACCGTCTTATATTAGTACTATATAGAGTTATAGACAGTATAGAATAAGCCAGATCCCCCCCCCCCCCCCCCCCCCCCCCCCCCCCCCCACACAAAGCAAACTATTGATTTAGGGCGTTCTTTGAAGCTTCTTATTTTATTTGATGATTTTTTAAAGAAATCAACCCAAATAAATTTCAAAACTGTTCATTGCTTTTAAATAAAATCAGCAGTTTAAGAAAGCATATATAACCAGTTTTAGTTATTTTGCTGGTAGAGAATTACCTAAAACACTTTTTAGTAAGTTTGAGTGTACAATATTTATGTACCTGTGTTTACATTAAGCATGCAATAAACCATTTTAAGTGAAATAAAAAACACACTCTTTGTAGGCTAAATCTTACCAGCATAAATTTGTGGCTAATAGTCGCCACAAAAGAAGGATCTCCATTGTCAACACGTTCGACATCTTCATTCTCATCATCATCAGTGGCTGGAGGGAGGGGACTTGTTGGAGTTTTTTTCTTGTTGATTTTTGCTAGACATAATTTATCGTCACTTGTGCTGAACTTAAATACACATTTATCACCTTCCAATATAGCATTTTCTCGCTGGAATTCCGGCCACCCCTTAGCCACGTAGTACCGTTTCGCCTCACCTTGTTTATAATATCGCACGGGCATTTCTTTATCATATCCATCAAGACCCAATAAAGTTAAGGTTTTTTGGGTATCTATTCCAGCCGACCGCACAAAGTCTGCCGGCATGTGCTGATACAAGGAAAATAATTAAATTAAAATAAAGGTGTTTCACATTTGTTATTAAATAATTAAATTGCTACATATAATTATTTCTCCACTATATAAACTCTGTAAAATGTCTAATCCCGAAAAGTCCCTAAAGCAAACTATTTTAAGCATTGTAGTTATGTTAGGGGTGTTTCTTTAGTTGTTAAAGCTTATTCTTTAGATCAGAGGAGCCAATTTTAGAACCAAGTATCATTAAAAACTGTTTATTTGATAATGAAACACTTCTAGAAATTTTAAGTTCACAATATTCATGGGTATGTATGTGTTATATAGTAAATAAGCATGCAATAAACTCTTTTAAGTGCAAACCAAAACACTCTGTGTAGCTAGTACAGCTAAAATCAGAATTTGTGAGACTGAATAACAAGACTAAAGATCTTACCAGCTCACGCTTGTGGGTTGGAAAAATAGTCGCCACAAAGAAAGGATCCCCGTCATCGACAAGCTCAACGTCTTCATCTTCATCCTCATCCTTATCATTATCATCCTCCACGTCCTTACCATCATCATCAGCGTCAACTTCCGTCTCTGGAGCTACGGCGGCTGGAGGCCGATGACCTTGCGCGAGTTTTTCTCTTAGTCACTTTGACTAACATTTTATCTTCACTTCTAATGTACTTAAATACACATTCATCACCTTCTGATATATTATTACTTCGCATGAAAGATGGCCACCCTATTGAAAAGCAGTACCGTATCAAGTGGTATTGTTTGTACGACTGTATGGCCATTTGCCTCTCATTTCCATCAAAACTTTTTATTATTATGTTCTCCTTGGTATCTATTTTGGCCAACGCTACAAAATCTGATGGCAGCCGCTAAATATATCATTATGCAACAAAATAATAATGAATTAGAGGTGTTCCGTGTTTGTAGTTATAAGAAATAGGCAAGCTGGTACACTCCGTGTTTTGTTATAAGAAATAGGCAAGCTGGTACTGTCTTATTTTAATACTACATAGACACTACAGAATAAGCCAAATTCCAACTCTTATCTATTTGACGCTTTTTAAAGAAGTTGATTTTAAAACCAAGTAAAATTCAAAAATGTTTTATTGCATGTAAATAAAATCAACAGTTTAAGAACGCAGATATTAACCATGTTTAGTTATGTTGTTGATAGAGAATCACATAAAACAATTTTTAGTAATTTTGAATGTACAATATCTTTATTTATTTATTTATTATTTTTTTTGAACAAAGTACAATCTCTATCTACCTGTTTTAAAAAAGAATGCAATAAACCGTTTTAGTGAAATCCAGTACACACTCTTTGTAGGCAAAATCTTACCAGCATAAATGTGTGGCTAATAGTCGCCACAAAAAAAGGATCCCCATCATCAACCCATTCAACATCTTCATTCTCATCATCATGATCATCAGCAGCAGCATCAACTTCCGTCACTGGAGGTTCGATGGCTGGAGGGAGGGGTCTTGCTGGAGTTTTTTTCTTGGTGATTTTTGCTAGACATATTTTATCTTCACTTCTGATGAACTTAAATACACATATATCACCTTCCGACATATCAGTATCTCGCAGGAATTCCTTCCACCCTGAAGCCACGAAGTAACTTCTCGACTTGAACTGATTATCATGTTGCACAGCCATTTCCTTCTCATATCCGTTAAGATTTTTAAAAACAATGGTTTTTTTCTTATCTATTCCAGCCAACGTTACAAAATCTGCCGCGAACCGCTAAGAATAACAACATACAAAAAGAAAAAGGTTGAATTAGAGGTGTTCATGCTTGTTTCTAAAACTGTATAGTTGCTTTTTTGTTTATTAAAGTGATGTTTGAAATGTATATTTAAGTGTTTGTCATTTATTCAAATGATTTAAAAATAAGCAATCTCAATTCTCAAATACTCTATAAGACTGAAAACTGCTTATTTACTTATATTATAAAAGGAGAACACTTTTAATAGTGCTAGCCGGAAGCCCGCGCATTGTGGTAACATTAGTGAGGGCAAAAAGGCAGTGATTGGTGGTAATAGACGGTAATAAAGATGCATGTTGGTAGTTGTTAGTGATCGTCAGAAGGCATCAAGAAACGTCACCTCTTAGTGAAAACAATTGATTGATTGTAGCATGACACATTCATTTATGTGCGGCTGAATTCGGCATATTGAGCCAACACATCTATCCTTCATCAACTTAACAAAATCTAAGATCAACATCTAAAAATAAATCGACCACCCTAAAGTATCCTTCATTTACTAACTTTAAATTTACATTTATTATTAAAAATTTATGAGATGTACTTGTGTTATGTATATCAAGAGTAGTACATATAAATTTTTTAAAGACATAATATTATATACTCTTCAAATATATATATTGAGTATAAGATAATCAGTTGACAACTATTTAATTTTTACATTCTCTATAAACACTTTAATACCCTATTACAAACAGCCTAAACGACTTGAAGCAAGGTAGTTAAGTTAGGGCTGTTTTCTTTAGTTTTCAAAACCGCTTATTTGTTGCGGTTAAAAAAAGTGCATATCGCTGATGTTTTTAGAGGAATCGATTTCCAAACAAAGTATAATTCATAAGTGTTATGAGTACTATACTGCTAATAAGCAAATGTAACCAGTTTTACCTATCTACAACTTCTTATAGGCTAGAAATAAAAAATGATATATGCTAACCAACGTATATTGGTTGGCTTTTGAGATAGTTGGTATGAAGGAAGGATCTCCATCATCACCAACATCACAATCATCTAGCTTCCTCATTGTCATTATCATCATCATATGCTTGTTTAGTCTAACTTATTAATTAGTTCAATAACATATGCTTTTTTAGTCTAACTTATTTACTTGTTAGAGTAAATCTGCAAGCAATTGACCATATTAGGTGCAATCCAAAACACACTCTAAATTAAAAATTAAATGAGATTAAGGAAGTGTTTGTGACAAATATAATTTATGATAAGGCAGGCTGCAGACTATTTTCTTGGAGTTAATCTCGAAGACAGAGGATAGTCTTTGTTTTGAGAGTATATAGTTGTCTTTTAGATTCTTTTGAAAGAAATAATGAGTTCGTAAATCTTACCAGCATTGTCTTGTGCATTGTAGTAATAGTCACCACAAAGGAAGGATCCTCATCATCAACATCAACTCTCTTCGCCTGAGCTTTAATGATTTTTTCTAGACACATTTTATCTTCACTTGTAATGTACTTAAATACACATTTATCACCCTGCGATATATTATTACTTCGCATGAAGGCATGCCACCCCTTTGACAAGCGGTAACGTGTCGAGAGCTGTCGTTTGTCCTTCCCTACATCCATTTGACACTCATTTCCGTCAAGGCTTATCATTATTATGTTTTTCTTGGTAACTATTCCGGCCAACCTCACAAAATCGATCGGCAGGTGCTAGTAATATCAACATGCAGAAAAAAATGAATTAGTGGTGTTCCGTGTTTATCATTATTACATAGACTAGGGGAGAGCATCGGGCCGGAACCGATCCCGTCCCGACCCGTCCCGACGAAGCCCGATCCCGATTGTGGCCGGAATCCTAAACCGACTCCCGATCCCGATTGTGTTCGGGTAATCGGTATCGGAATCGGTCGGTATCGGTTAGTCGGTATCGGTCGGATTAGCTTGTTATTGATCGGAATCATCCCGTCCCGACCCGACCCGACTCCCGATTGTGGCCGGAATCCAAAACCGACTCCCGAACCGTTTGATAGTCGGGATCGGAATCGGGCCGGCGGGTTGGTCGGAATCGGGCCGGAAACCGGGCGGCGGGCGGTTTTGCTCACCCCTAACATAGACGCTATTTTTATAAGATAAAGCAAGTAGTTTATTACTGTATAGACAATTAGACACTTTAGAATAAGCCAAATCCAAATCCCAAACACCCTCCTAATGCAAACTATTCAATTAGGCCGGTGTTCTTTAGTTTTTTAAGCTGCTAATTTGTTTCATATATCTTTCTTAAAATCGATTTTGAAACTATGTATTAGTCGAAACAGTTTAATTATTTTAACAACAAAATCAAGAGTTCAAGTAAGCAGAATGAACCAATTTTTTTTGCTGATCAAGAATCAAATAAAAACACTTTTAAGTAATTCAGAGTGGTTGGTAAATAGCTGTTTAAAAGAAGCATGCAATAAATCCTTTTAACTGCAATAAATTAGCACTCTTTGTAGGATAAAATCTTACCAGGCTTCTATTGTTGTTTATGGTAAAAGTTGTCACAAAGAAAGGATCCACAGCATCAACAAGTTCAACATCTTCACCCTCATCCTTATCATTACCATCCTCCGCGTCCTTATCATCCATACCATCATCATATTCCACATCATCAGCACCAACTTCCGTCACTGGAGCTTCGGCAGCTGGCGGGAGGTGCCTTGCTGGAGTTTTTTTCTTGGTGATCTTTGCTAGGCATATTTTATCTTCACTTGGGATGAACTTAAATACACATTTATCACCTTCCGATATATCATTACTTTGCTGAAATTCCTTCCACCCTGCAGCCACGTAGTAACTCGTTGACTTTCTCTTTTTATCGGATTGCACGGGCAATTCCGACTCACATCCGTTGTCATTTTTTAAAATTATTGTTTCTCTGGTATCTATTTTGGCCAATGCTACAAAATCCGGTGAGAGCCGCTAATAGTACAAATAGACAAACAAACAAACGAACAAAGTTGAATCAGATGTGTGTTTCGTGTTCGTCATTTGGTAACTAACTATATTTATACTTCGTATTATATATAAACCCTTAATATAGTCAAATCTCAAACATTCAATATGGCAAACGATTCTAAGCAAGGTAGTCAAATTAGGGGCGTTTTCTTAAATTCTCAGAGCGACTATTTTTTTAACGTTTTTAGAGGGTAGTGACTTCAAACAGTGTATTATATAAATCTGTTGTATTACTTTTGGATACAACAATATAAATTGCAAAATATGTTGTATTGCTACATAATCTGGGGAGAACCGCTAATAATACCAACAAATAAACAAAGAAAGTTAAATTAGAGGTGTGTCTTGTGTTCGTTATTACAACGTACTATTTATTTGCTATTTATCAGACTGAGGCCAAAGTTCAAAATAGGGACATTCGCTGCACTTCTGAAAGGATGGGAACCAAACATGCAATTTGGACAAACCACAGGGACCAAAAATGCAATTTACTCTAAATCTTTGCTACCTTATAATGTATTTAGGACATCTAAATTTAGAAGTCTTAAAAAAATAAGACTAAAAACATTTCCACAAAAAGAAAGTTAGATATAAAGAGGTTTCATCCCAAAGTTAATTGTATTAATTTTGCTATTAAAAAATCAGAATTGTAACATCCTAAAAATTAAATGTATTTAAGTGTCGACTTGTAACTGCCTTCGAATATTTATACTGTCCATTTCAACCAAACTTGTAATAGCCAAACCTCAGTCGTATATAAGCAAACCTAAAAATACCAATACTAAACACACAGGGTAAATGTTTTTAAGTTATATTTTTAATGTTTTTAAATGTATTTGAATTATTATGTAATGGTTGGAAAAAAAAATTGTATTTTGCCATAAAAATGGTCACAGGGTACCCGCCGCCGCATTGCGTGGGTACCCTTCTAGTATAATCTAAGTACCTACTTATTTTTATGCTATACTATTATAAAAAGACAATCCCAAACACCCACTAAGGAAAATGATTCCAAGCAAAGTAATTAAACTAGGGGCGTTTTTTCAAGTCTTTAAAGCAACTTATATCTTTGATGTTGTTTACAGGAAGTAACATTTTACAAAGTAGAGTAATTTTCAAAACTGTTCTATTGCTTTTTGAACTCAACAACATATAAACACTTTAATAGCCAATTACAAACACCCCAAATGACTTTAAGCAAGGTAGCTAAGTTAGGGCTGTTTTCTTAGGTTTTAAAACAGCTTATTTGTTGCTGTTAAAAAAAAAGTGTATATGTCTGATGTTTTTAGAGGAATCGATTTCTAAACAAAGTATTATACATAACTGTTACGAGTTTTATATTCTTAATAAACACATGTTACCAGTTTTACCAATTTGGCTACACTAAAGAGTCAAATCGCTTAGTAGTTTTGCACACCCTGCAATTAATCAACACTTTCAAAAGCAACTTTTTATAGGCTAAAAAAATATATACGCTTACCAACTTATATTGGTTGGCTTCTGAGATAGTCACTATGAAGGAAGGATCTCCATCATCACCATCATAATCATAATCATTTTCCTCATTGTCACTATCATCATCTTCATCAACAAGTTTAGCATCTTCACCCTTGCCCTCATCATCCACGTCCTCATCGTCCATATCATTATTATCAACTTTTGTAGGCAGCAGCGTTTCCCCAGTTATTTTCTTGGTGATTTTTGCTAGACACATTTTATTTTCACTTTTAATATACTTAAATACACATTCATCACCATCCAATATATTATTACTTCGCTTGAAAGCCGTCCACCCTACCGGACAGCAGTACCGTGTCGACCGTTTTAATTTGTACGACTGTAAGGACATTTGTGTCTCATTTCCGTTAAGACTTTTTATTATTATGTTTTTCTTGGTACCTATTCTAGCCAACGCTACAAAATCTGTCGGCAGCAGCTAATATCAACATGCAAAAAAGACAAAATTGGATTAGAGGTGTACCTTGGTTGTTGTCACAACTTATATGGTTATTTTGTTAGAAATTGGCAAGTTAGAACTACTTTTTTTAATACTAGTAAGACAATCTAGACTAGCCAAATTCCAAACGCTCCCTAATTAAGCTAATGATTATTTTAAATTTGCTTAGAAAACGATTTCAAAACAAAGTATGATTCAAGATTGTTTTATAGTCAACAGTTTAAATAAGCAGATGTAACCATGATTACTTATTTTTCTAACAAAAAATCAGATAAAAACACTTATTAGTAACTTTAAGAGTGCAATATCTACCTGTTTGAAAGTAAATATGAGCATGCAATAAAGTGATAAATTCTTTTAAGTGGAATCCGATACACAGTCTTTGTAGGATAAAATCTCTAGAAAAATAAATGTGATCATGAATCTTACCAGCATTGACTTTTGGGATGGAATAATAGTCACCACAAAGAAAAGATCCGCGTCATCAACAAGTTTGACATTTTCGTCCTCATAGGTATCATTGTCATCCTCCACGTCCATACCATCATTGTCATCCTCCACGTCCATGCCATCATCAACTTCTGTCGCCGAAGCTTTGGTGACTTTTACTAGACACATTTTATCTTCACTCGTAATGTACTTAAATACGCATTCATCACCTTGTGATATATTATTACTTTGCTTGAAAGCCACCCAACCCAGTGACAAGTTGTATTGTGCCGAGTTGAATCGTCTGTCCAGCCGTACAGCCATTTGAAACTCATTTCCATCAAGACTTTTCATTATTATGTTTTCCTTGGTATCTATTCCGGCCAATGCTATAAAATCTGGTGGTAGCCGCTAATATTAATATGCAAAAGGGGGAAAAAAAGTAACTTATTAAAGGGGTTACTTATTAGTAACTTATTAAAGGGGTTACTTATTACTGAAGTATCTTATAATTTAAATTACAACGAAAACTTAGTAATCTACAATTAAATATTAATATTAAAACTGAACTTAAGATTTGGTATAACAAATGTAATTAATGATAAGGCATGTTGCAGACTGATTTTGGAGCTACTCCCAAGGACAGAGTATATAGTTGTCTAGCTTTCAGAAATGAAATCGTAAATCTTACCAGCCTTGCAGTGTGCATCGTAGTAATAGTCACCACAAAAGAAGGATTCCCGTCGTCAACATCAACTTCCGTCGCCAGAGCTTTAATGATTTTTTCTAGACATATCTTATCTTCACTTGTGATATACTTAAATACACATTTATCACCTTGTGCTATATTATTACTACGCATGAAGGCATGCCATCCCTCTGACAAGTGGTAAAGCTTGCCCTTCCGAAGAACGGCCATTTGACTCTCACTTCCGTCAAGGCTTATCATTTTTATGTGTTCCTTGGTATCTATTCCGGACAACCTCACAAAATCGATTGGCAGGTACTAATAATATCAATATGCAAAATAGAAAAAAAGAATTAGTGGTGTTCGGTGTTTTTCATAATTACTTGCATGCTACTTCTATAGATATAGGCAAGTTGGTACCTTCTTATTTTATTATTATATAGACACTTTAGAATAAGCCAAATTCAAATCCCAAACACCCTTCTAAAGTAAACTCTTCAATTAGGGGCGTTCTTCGGTTTTTAAAGCTACATTTGTTTAATGTATTTTCTACAGCTCAACTTTAAAAATAAGTATTAGTCAAAACAGTTTAATTGCTTTCAAAATAAAATCAAGAGTCTAAGTAAGCAGAGCCAGTTTATTTTTGCTGACAAAGAATAAAATAAAAATACATTTTAAGTAATTAAAAGTGTTTGATATCTAGCTGTTTTAAAGAAGCATGCAATAAACCCTTTTTAAGTGAAATAAAAAAACACTCTTTGTAGGCTAAATTCTTACCAGCCTAAATTTGTGGCTTGTAGTAATAGTTGCCACAAAGAAAGGATCTACATCATCAGCATCATCAACAGGTTCAACATCTTCATTCACATTTTCATTCTCATCCTTATCATCATCACCATTAACTTCAGTCGCCGGAGCTTCGGCGGATGTCGGTGGCTTGGTGATTTTTGCTAGACACATTTTATCTTCACTTTTGATAAATTTAAACACACACTTATCTCCTTCTGATATGCTAGTACCTTGCATGAAATCCTTCCATCCCTTCAACAGAAAGTACCGTTTCACATGGCAACCGTATTGTGTATCAAATTGCACGGGAATTGCCATCTCATATCCATCAAGACTTCTTAACGTTAAGGTTCTTTTGGTATCTATTCCAGCCGACTGCACAAAGTCTGCTGGCATGCGCTAATACATCAAAAAATAAATAAATAAATGAATAAAAGGTTTCTCACATCTGTTATTAAAGCTGCTTATTTACTTATTTTACATGTAATATGCACCTAAATTTAATCAAATTGCTACATACTTATTTCTACACTATATAAACTCTTTAAAATTTCTAATCCTAAACGTCCCTAGAGCAAACTATTTTAATCAATGTAGTTGATATTATGGGTTTTCCTACAGTTGTTAAAGCTGCTTATTTGTTGATCTTCTTTAGAGGAACCAAATTTAAAACCAAGTATCTTTAAAAACTGCTTATTTGGTAATGAATAACTTTCAGCAAGTTTAAGTTCATAATAATTTATGTTTATTTACCTATCTTAAAGTAAATAAGCATGCAATAAAAATTAAGTACAGTCCATAACACAGTCTATAGTAAAAGCTAAGATCAGAATAGGTGAACTAGAATAACGTTGACTATAAATCTTACCAGCACACGGTTGTGGGTTGGAGTAATAGTCACAACTAAGGAAGGATCCTCTTCATCAACAAGTTCAACATGTTCATCCTCATCCTTATCATTATCATCTTCCGCATCCTTATCATCCATATCATCATCATGTTCAACATCATCAGCATCAACTCCTGTCACTAGAGCTTCGGTGGCTGGCGGGAGGGGCCTTGCTGGAGTTTTTTTCTTGGTGATTTTTGCTAGACATATCTTATCTTCACTTTTGATGAACTTAAATACACATTTATCACCTTCCGATATATCATTACTTTGCTGGAATTCCTTCCACCCTGTGGCCACATAGTAACTCGTCGATTTGTTCTTTTTATCGGATTGCACTGTCATTTCCTTCTCATATCCGTCATCATTTTTTAAGGTTATGGTTTCTCTGGTATCTATTCTGGCCAATGCTACAAAATCCGGCGAGAACAGCTAATAGTACCAACATACAAACAAAGAAAGTTGAATTAGATATGTGTTTCACACTTAATATAGTCAAATTACAAACATTCAATATCGCAAACGATGCTAAGCAAGGTAGTCAAATTAGGGATGTTTTCTTAAGTTCTTAGAGCGACTAAATTTTTTTTAATGTTTTTGGAAGGTAGTGACTTCAAACAAAGTATCATATAGATCTGTTGAATTGCATTCGAATACAATAAAAAAAAAATAGAAAATGTTACCACTTTTAGGCTTTTAGCTTCAGTGTGAAGTGTAAACTACAAGGTGACCACTTCTAGCACAATTAAATAGTTCAATAACATATGCTTATCTAGTCTAACCTATTTACCTCTTAGAGTAAATCAACAAGCAGTTAACCATTTTTAGTGTAATCCAAAACACACTCTAAATTTCAAGTTAACTAAGATTAAGGAGGTGTTTGTGTTAGCTTATTTACCGAGTTTACAAGCTTATGTTAATCTAGAAGGCTCATAAGCCCACTTTTTTCGGCTAATGAGCTTATTAAGTTAAGCTTAAAAGCTTATCTAAGGCCACAATTTCAACTTAATAAGTTCATAAGCCCAATAAGCCAAGACAAACACCTCCTAAAGAATGTGATCAATAAATCTTACCAACTTATTTTTGTTGCTTTTTGAGCTAGTTAATATAAAGAAAGGGTCTCCATCGTCATTGTCAACATCCGCATCATCATCATAAACAAACTCGACATCATCCTCACCTTCCACATCATCATTATCATCATCCACTTCATACAACACAGCATCGTCTTCTTCCATATCATCATCCTCATCACCATCATCAACAAACTCGACATCATCCTCATCTTCCACATCATCATTATCATCATCCACTTCATACAACACATCATCGTCTTCTTCCATATCATCATCATCATCAACAAACTCAACATCATCCTCATCTTCCACATGATGATGATAATCATCATCCACGT
The DNA here is from genome assembly GCA_030686995.1 of Artemisia argyi. Classification (NCBI taxonomy): domain Eukaryota; kingdom Viridiplantae; phylum Streptophyta; class Magnoliopsida; order Asterales; family Asteraceae; genus Artemisia; species Artemisia argyi. The sequence goes on along the minus strand of CM060690.1, from coordinate 108,575,009 downwards.
CATACACCACATCGTCTTCTTCTTCCACCTCATCATCATCATCATCATCATCATCATCAATGCACCCATAATCCACAACCTTAATTTTAGGTACTAAAATCTTTTCACAACCATTTATACTATAAACATGCATCAAGAAAACACTAGAACCAACATATCTAAACAGCAAAAATTCTCCAAATAACAGACCAACATCCTTAACAACATTACACCAACCATGAACAAAACAATAACTTTGATCATCAACTTTCTTCATTTTTAAATTCCATAAATACCCTCCATTTGCACTTTTGATTAATGGGTCTTTCAAGATTTTGTTACCCAAGTGCTTTGTCACAAATTTATGTGGCAATGGCTGCAAAAAAAGTTATAAAAATACACATTTTTATGAGTCAAAGTTGTAAAAATATTCACATGCAAACACATTGAGTGTGTGTAAGATATTCAAGTACCAGATGAAGTGAAGATGGGTTCATCAAGATATGGAAGAAAGACGGTTGGCGTTGATGAGCCATTTTCCGGTGATTTTGGTAGAGTGAGTTATTGATATATGTGCTCAGGTGTACAATATGTAATTTTTTTAGGAATAAAAAAGCGTTTATGAAGAAGTGTAATCGTGTAGTATTTTTTTCCTTTTACTATACCAATTTTGCATTTTATGTTAAAAAGAAAATTTACGTAGCATTTTTCTTTAGGCGCATTTTATTTTATTTTAAATATAAAAATTCACTTTTTTTTTTTTTTTTTTTTTTTTTTTTTTTTTTTCTTTCAAAGCATTATAGGTACTAAACTAGCTGAGTTATTTGAGAGGCTTCAAACCTTGGCTAAGATTTCACATAAGCGGGACTCTTTGCATGCTATCATTAGATTTGTGGGGGTTTAATTTAATTTTAATTATAATTTTTAATATGTATATATATAATTTTCAAAAGAAATTATGCCAAACGGTAAAAAAAATTTCATTGCAAAAATAGAAAAATAACAAAATGGTCCTCTGGTCTAACAATGATTACACAAACTGTCTAAAAAAAAATGCAAAAACGTCCTTAAAATTAACACTACAATTACAAAAACAGTTATCGAGTGAGTACACAAATAATTCCTATAAGTTATACCACTTAACATATTATTTCTTTTGAGCCATTAGAGCTTTGGCACGAGAGGATATGATTACATTTTGCTCTAAATAGTGATACGATTGTTTTTACTTTTTTCTTGCTACAAGGTATTATTCTTAAGTTGTCTTATTATTATAAAAGAGTGATATACGCATAACCAAATTTAATACAAATCCAAAAAATCACATTTGTTAATGCGCCTTTTTCTTGCTACAAGGTATTATCCTAAAGTTGTCTTATTATTATCACAAAAAAGTGATACTCGCCAAATTTAATGTAAATGCCAAAAAATCACATTTGTTATGCGCATGGTAAAACACCACACACGTACTATATTTATGATGAGCACGTCATTTATTGTCATGAGCATATTTACTACCAATGTTTTTTCTAGTATATATATCTTGTAGAAAAACAAAATTCATGGATAAAAATGTCATATAATAGTAATCAAGTTTCATCACTCATACTTTATTTCAGCTATAAAAATCACTCAAGTTTCAAAACTTCACTAAAGTCACTCAAATTTTTTTTCAACTGCAAAAACCACTCAATTTTTATTATCGTCCAACTTTAGTGACTTTTACAAGAAATTTGGTAAAAAGTTATCTTTTAAAGTGTTTAACCAACACCTAAATTCAACTTCTCCCAACTAATTTTACATACTACAAGATAGTAACAAAATTAAAAAGTTTATGTTTCCTTTTATTAAATAAATGTTCAAAATTTTCAAAAACTTAAAACAATCTTTAAACTTGAATGGTTGATGTGGTGAAAATAAAGTTTGAGTGACTTTAGAGAGACAATAATAAAACTTGAGTGGTTTTTGTAACCAAAACAAAGTTAGAGTTACTTTAGTAGAAAAATATTAAAACTTGGTTATTATTTCATGAAATTCACCCAAATAAAAAAAAAAGTGTTAAACAATGTAAATCTCGTAGGTTATAATGTTTATTGAGCCATAATATATAGAGATTACATTCGAAGAAACCTAGAAACCCTTATAAACAGCTTGGACATATTTATCATCTAATACTTCCCCGTAATTCAAGCGGCTAAATCGCTAAAGCTCGAATTAGAGAAAGAATTTAATTATTAAAACATAAAGCTAACATAAAAATAAAACAAATGATAGTTATGTTGAAAAAAAATCTATCAAGACTTCGATGGGTATCCAGCCACCTAATCCGAAAAAGAGTGATATGTTTCCTTTTCGACAACTGTCTGGACTTATAAGGGCACGTGACGGAGAGTCCGACCGGTAAAGGCAGCGGTTCCGGTATGCATTTCTTTGGAATTTAATTACGAATCTATGGTCGCTAACGGCGTCAGCTAACGCTAAGCGGATTGAAAGTTATAAGCAAAAAAAGTAAGCAAGTGTTATTTTTTTAGCACAACTGCTTGTTTCGGCGCGTGCGGGTGTGTCTCTATGCCAACCTTGTCAATTAACTCTTTACACTTCGAGAGTTATGGTCGAAGCAGTAGGTTGCATTTTTTTTTTAGTACGGATAAACAGCGGTGGATAGGGTTTGACAGGGTGGCATTGAGGCGGCGGCTCAAGGTAGCCGACAAGGTCCGTGGATGATTCATAGAGCTCCGATATCATGTTAGATAATGTAAACCCCATAGGTTATAATGTTTATTGAGCCATAATATATACAGTAACATGAGAAGAAACTTATAAACTATAAACTCACAAACGAATTTAGGCATAAAAGCAAACATTTTGTTATCTATAATTGAACACTCATTTTTCCATAGTTATTTTAAGGTTTTCTCACAATTTTTAAATATAAATGTTATCTTAAATCATCGTTAAAATCGTAAATCATCATTTCACTAACTATCACATGAAGGGAATGATTGTGACTTACTATTTTCTCATTCATTCTTTTTATCTCATTTAGTTACTACCAAAGTGTCACTAAAAGTTTCATTGTCTCATTTACCATTCCTTCTTCCTCTCGTGCCTTTGAACTACTAAAGCGGCACTAATTTCTTCTTCGTTCTTCCAACATTGTCAATAAAGGGTCACTAACATAATTAGTTTCTACCTCATTCCTCTAAGGATCAACGGCGCATCACCTCAATGTATCGGGTTACATCTCAAGTTTAATTTGTTTTAAAGATATAACATTTTATCGACACTTGTCGCCCTTATCCTGAACCGCAGTATTTGTTTTCCACCCAACCCATGTTAATTTAATGGCTAGTATATCGCAACCGTTGTTAGATCGATTAACTATTGACATATATGGCAAATATTAAACGGAAAATTGAGGCTATGTACTTAGCAAATAACAATATGGTAAAATAGAGCTTAAATTGAAAATATGTTAATATGGTATAAGTTAAAGTTTTAAAATACGATTGTTTTCTGAAAAATTATGTTAAAAAAGTTAGGGTGAAAATTTCTCGAACATTTTTAGGAGTAAATAAACTATTTAACATCTGTGAACAATTAAACAATCCCTAGGTTCAAATTAGTAAACGAGAATACTGTTAGGCGCTTTGGGTAAATCCATGTATCTTCTAACACTAATGATCGTTACAAGTTTAGCCCATGAGTGGTCGTATTTATAGATAGCAAAGTAACAATACCTCTACACCAGTTCGTTTTACCAAATATCTTACTATATAATAAGAGAATATACAAATGTGGAAATAGATTTTTGGGTAAATTACACCGTTCGTCCCAAAGTTAGCCCTATAACCATGTTTGGGCCCCATTTTTACTGTAAAATATAATAGTACTTACTTAACCGACCAATTAGCCAATTCGCTCTCTAACCAAGAGTGAAAATTCTAAATGTTCAAAGAAAGTCAAACCATATATATTTCCGAAAGTAATTAATATTCTCGGGCCGTTATTGTCCCAACGAAGTGTGAATGAGAAATCGGATTAGGTTCGTGATCGGGTGATTGAAAAAGCAAGATATTTTGGAATTATGACTAAAAATAGAATACGTAAACTAAGAAGCAAATAAAAGTACATAAACCAAGAAAACAAAGCACAATTAAGTCCTAATGCAAACTAAACTTAAAACGGGTATTTAATGGGCGTTAAAAACCTAAAAATCGAATTTTAACCGTAGAAATGCACATTTAATTTTTAAAAGTCCTAAATGATTAAAAATAATTTAAAAAAAAAAGAATTATATATATATATATATATATATATATATATATATATATATATATATATATATATATTTATTATGAATTAAAAACACTTTTAATCTAAAAATTATATTAAAAATATTAAACTATTTTGGAAAATTTAAAAAATTTAATAAAAGTACTTTAAGCAGTTTAGAACTTAGGAAAAGTTAAAAGAACCCATTAGCTTATTTGCATAAGCTGGAAATAAGCTAAAAGGACTAAATAAGCAAAACTGAAAAATGGCTATAAGTGAAAAAGGCATGCACCCATAGACAGGAAAGTCCCAAGGGCGCAGATGGTTGAGTGTGTGTGTGTTATAAGGCTTGGTATGAAAGGGAGGTCACAGGTTCGAACCTTGTGATCTCCTTTTTGACATTTTATTTTTATTTTTGCAACTTTCTTCTTGAAACTTAAAAATAAGCTGACAAGTAACAACTTTTTGTGAAAACATTTTTTTCAAAACTTATGAAATAAGTTGGAAGAAACAGAAAAGTTCAACAGTTCACTCAGAAACTTAAAAGCCAAATGTACCTAACTGATTTTAAGGCACAAGCTTCTACAAGCTTGTGCTTTACTAAAATAAGCTACTAAAAACTTAGAATAAACCAAATAAGCACTAAGGAACCTAAATAAGCCAGAAACAATAAGCAAAAAGCTCTAAAACTAAACTAAGCTATAAACTAAATATTGTTGTCGAAACAACTTGATAGGGTACTTTTAGGCTTCTAAATAAGCTACCAAATCAATAAGCTATCACTAGAAATCTCAAAACAAATAAGTTAATAAGCCAATGAACTTACAAAATCAATTTCAGACACTTTTAGACTAGAAATAAGCTTAAAAATAAGCTGTGAAAAGCATCAGTTCATGAATCAGTATATACTGATAAATCAGTATATACTGATAAATCAGTATATACTGATAAATCAGTATATACTGGTGTGACTTTATTTTGCTAAATCACTACTTTTGAAGCTAAAAATAAGCTATTAAAAGCTAAAGCTAAAGATTAAAACCTAAAAACAGATTAAGATTAACAACCAATGAAAACATAAAACCAACTTTCATACAATTTGGACTTAAAATAAGCTTGAAAATAATTTGAATAGCAAGACAATTAGACTACTATTTTTGGCTTTTTGATATTTTATAAAAACTTGCAGACAATATTTCTAAACTTGAAAACTTGAACTAATAACTAGAAATTGATAAAGCTGAGCTAAAAATGACTTCTACAACTGATCTAACCCAAGAATAAGCTGAGTTAACTTTACTAAGACTCAATGCTGAAAATCAGCATAGGATTTATACCTATGTTGATGAGATTTTAAGAACTGAGATTTGAACAAAATTTAGTACCATTTAGTGAGACTTAAACAATAAAATTTTGACCTCTTTTGTAAAGCTTTTGATATTTTTTTTCTAATAAAACAAAACCCCTAGTGAGGACTTTTTCATTTAAAAATAAAATAAAATCATACTTTATTTGGTAATATTTTAGTTATTATTTTTTTTTTCTTTTAAAGATATTTAATTAAAAAACCTAAAAATTTCTTGATTTAGCAAATAAATTATTAAAATTCATTTTTTAAAGTAAATTAGATGCAAAAATACTATGTGTCAAAAATATAAAAAAATAAAACTTGAATAAGGCGGAGCAATCTACAAATATTCAGGGGTTAAAATTGAAATTTACAAGAGCAAAAACCATCTTGAGCCACACCTCCAACAAAAATTTTCTTTCAATCCCACCGTTCCAATTCTAAACCTTAATAATAATAAAAATTTGGTGATTTTTAATAAACTGAAGAAAATATGTTATTAAAGTTGAAGAAATCGAAACCTTAATCATAATCCTCTTCTTTTTTGGGTAAATCAATGGTATATTTTTTTAGTTTAAAGTTTCAGATAATACCAACAACTAATGTATATTAGATTTTTTTTTTGCTAACTGAATTGTGGGTTTATGTTTTTGTACTTTCATTGATGATTCAGATGTGTTGGATATTAAGTAGTGGTAAAGAATATGATTTGGTTCACTTGGATTGTATAATATATTTTTGTTTGCTACTAAAATATGTATGTTTAGATTTAGCTGATGATCTAATTGGTTGTTGTTAGTTCCTGTTTATGTTGCTAGAAGTTATCATTTGATTGTTATGAAGTGAATCTGTATTGTTGTGCATATAGGTTGAGTTTTGTTGTTGATTGTTGTTTAAAATATTTGCTTGATAGCTGAATATGTCATCTTTGTGTGTTAATAACATATTGCGATAATGCACTGTCAGAATAAAACAATGATAATTACGAACTTTTGTTGTTAAATGAGCTAGAATTTATTTAAGCTTTGAAAAGCAAAAACGCACTGTCCAAATAAAACAATGATAATTGCGAACTTTTGTTGTTAAATGATGTTTATTGGCTTGAATTTATTTAAGCTTTGAAAAGCAAAGCCTAAGAGTGTTAAAGGTTTTGATGTATTTTCCAAACCATTATTTATATTCCGAAAGAAAACATGAACACCTGGAAGTCAATCTTAATTTACGATTTAGGCATATATTTACAATATTTGGATGATTCCTTCGCACAATAGGTTGCAATAACGAGTAAAATTTAAAAATTATTGCATCTTTGTACACAATGGTGCTATTAATTTCGTGGAATGAGTTAAACTTATGTAAACGAGATCAGTTTACTGCATTTTGCTACGACATATACATATTCTTTATCTTTTATGTCAACATTTCGGCAAGTTACCGATCTCTGAACTCTTTGCAGGGTGCTATGACAAATATTATCGTAGGTTTGGAGGTATGGGGTGAAGACCCGTCAGTCTCTTGGATAGACATAGAAGTGCAAAACATAAAAGCAGAGGAAGCCGAGATCCAAACTACCGACGGGAAGAAAGTAGGTTGATATTCTATTATGTCAAAATAAGGACAGGCTACTCAATGCTTTTTTAAATTCACTGTTTGTAGTTTCGAATTTGATTTTTCTTTGAAATTCTCTTTTATTATTGAAGGTTGTTGAGAATTTACCTAAAATATATTCTAAAGATGTTAAAGCTCCTGCTGGCGGAGTTGATGATATGACAAAGCTTTCGTATTTGCATAAACTAGGAGTATTGCAAAATTTAGCTACCAGTTATCAACTCAACGAAAATATGTAAGAAGATATCGACTTCCATCCATTCATTTTTTAAATTAGTGCTGAGAATGGTGAGAGAAAACCATGAACTACTGCCGCTTTTTTATAATATTACATCGTATTTTGAATATTGCAAACATTTACCGGAAATATCCTTTTAATGATTAAATGTAACCTTTTGAAATTTACATTATACTGAGGCGGTATTTGAGCAAAAACGGGTCAAAACGTAACCATATCACATATTGGTATTGATAGAATTACAAATGGATGAGTTAGATGGGTTGTGCAACGGGTCAAAACGGGTTGAGTTGACCTGTTTGGATGTTTTACAAGGTACATATTTAGTTTTGAAAAATATTAGACCCCTTTAATTCCAATTATCTTATGTCTTTTTAAAGGGCGGTTTAAAAATGTTTTTGTTTTGATTTTGTATAATCAGAGTGGTGCTAAGAAGGTAATCATCTCTCCTCCCAGCAAGGATGCTCCCATGTTTGTTGTGGGTGTCAACAAGCATGAATATAAGCCTGATTATGTGGTTTTTACAAATACCAAGAGAGTCTACTATTAGTTTATTTTAGAAAAACCAGGAAGTACCTCAGTTAAGGAAATAAAATTGCAAGTTTAATCCAAACAACAAGATTATCTGATGTAACTTTCTATAAGATAATTATTGATTGAATATATATTGTATTTATCTATGGAAAATATAATGGTGATCTCATGTATTAATTTAGTGGAAACAAGATATGGCAAACAAAAAGTAATTTGTAACTTTCTATATGTCTTTAGTTTTGTAGTTTTTTGCTTTTCGTACTTTCATCTAAGCTTGAATTGATAACATTCGACCCTTTATCAGGTGCACGATGTCTTCAACCGTATGTTGAAACTTCATGAAAAGATGTATGTTGAAAAGATAAACATTTATTGTTAGCATATCAATTAGAGGTGGGAATTTTAACCCATTTACGTATGATTGGGTCGATTTGGGTTTTGTTTTAACTATACTAATAGGTAAAAGAACATATTATAAGGAACGGGTCAAGCATGTCAAGAGGTGTAAGGCTCAAAAAGTATATTTCTAATGCATAAAACCTTTTAAAGATTTTATTTGGTTCCTAAGTTTATACTATTATTAAAACGATATGACATTTGTAGTCATATTTGACATATTGTTGGAACAAAAGAGTATGTCAATCCAACCCGTTATGATTCATAAAAATATTGGCAGTTTTGACCCATACATGACCTGAACCACCCATCAAGTAAGGAAAACTGATGTATGACCTACATTGGAACAGGGCCTCACAATTATTGAGTGCAAAAGAAGCGAGGATTCATTTTCTAATACTCACTCAAACTGGCTCCAGACAGTTACTAATCTTGAGGCAATGCTCTTCAAGTTTGTACCAATTACTTCTTTTCTAAATGGTGTCCAAGGGAGTGGATATTTTAATCATGTGGTCAATTATATGTACATTGCAAGTCATTCAGGTAATTTATATGTCAATTTGATAACTCTTTGTTAATCTTCTTACATGGCTGATGATGCATGGTTTTGCAAACTTGCAAAAGGTTTTACATCTCAAGGGATCTTGAGAAGCTTGCAATCCTCACCAGGCAGTGTACCTGACCGATGTAGTATAGTGTAGTGGCAAGTACCGAGGGATTGATCATTCTCTCGGGGAATAGTGTCGTTAGGATCAAAACTTAATTAAACTAGGTCTAGAGCTGAGGAATGATTCTTTTTGTATTTTTATAGTTTTTTAGAAAGAAAGTAAAAATCTCGGGTATTGGAAGAGTGGGCGGAATTAGTTGCTAATCAACTAACCCAAATATCTACTAAATGGCTTACCTAATACAACATGGGATAAGCGACAATCTATAACATTAGCCAAGTCTTCAACAACCATAAAGTCAACGATATAAGTAAAATTCCCAACAAAGACATGTAAACCTTTAATTCTCCCGACAAAATTACAAACTCCACCAGGGTATTTGAGATCTCTCCTTGGTTTGAGTCTTGTTTTTACTATATCATTATAAACACTTAAAGACATAATGTTGATCGGGGATTCGAAATCGATGTAGGCTTGATCAATGTGTTTATACCCAATCATGCATGGTATCTTCACATTCCTAGGGTTACCTCTCTTAATCTTAGGGTCAATCTTAACAAAAGGGGGATGAGGATTATCAACAAGATTGTTATAGTAAGCGATTTCCTCCTTAGTGGGATATAAATTAAAATAATCATCATCTAGATCCCCCTCTTATTCTTCCTTAACGTCTTCCACAATTGACAAGTCATTGGGTTCTAATTCCTTATCTAGGTCCATGGCTATTGCCAAGTCATTAAGCGCATAATCAAGTTCAATATCAACCAATCTATTGAGTTCTCTAAGTTCCCTAATCTCACTCTCAATCTGTTCACGCAACAAAGCAACTTCGCTAGGTGAAAGGGGTGGATTCGCGTTTTCCATAGTTGCCAACAGAATAATCAATGAGGATTGTACGAACAAACACACAAAGAAAAGATAGACTAAAGAAACCTATGTAAAAATAAAATAAAAACCTTACTAGAAAGGGATCTAGCAAGTAGACCTAATAAAAAGAAATTTCAACCTAAACAATAACTATTCCCCGGCAGCGGCGCCAAAAACTTGATGCCCGGTTTTGCAACCTTGCAAAAGGTTTTACATCTCAAGGGATCTTGAGAAGCTTGCAATCCCCACCAGACAGTGTACCTGACCGATGTAGTATAGTGTAGTGGCAAGTACCGGGGGATTGATCGTTCTCTTGGGGAATAATGTCGTTAGGATCAAAACTTAATTAAACTAGGTCTAGAGGTGAGGGATGATTCTTTTTGTATTTTTATAGTTTTTTAGAAAGCAAGTAAAAATCTCGGGTATTGGAAGAGTGGGCGGAATTAGTTGCTAATCAACTAACCCAAATATCTACTAATGCAATGAAAATAAAATAACAAGAAATTAAATGTTGAGAAAAACAATAATAGGAGAAAGGTGTTTACTTAGACTTCACTACTCCCTAGCTATCTTTCATTAGTTGAATAGTTTGTTACAATTGCGTGGATGATGAGTTATATTCCTTAATACCATTCGTGGGGCCGTGTATGATCTTCCCCAACTCTACAAGTTTCTACCTCTTCCTATGTCGAGCCGACAACTAGCTCCTAACATGGCCTCCTTAGTAGTCACTCATGCATTAAATACAACCATAAAAATCATACTACACATCCGATTCATGTTTCTTAAGAAGTTCAAGCATGTTACCAATTGGAAGTCTGCCAGTTTTTTTAAGCCTAACATCGATATCATTCATCCAATACAATTAATAACAAACAATCAACCAACAATCAATAGCTATTTTTCATTACATCTAACAAACACAAACAAACCTAGCCTAGCATGTTAAAGTAAAGACAAGCATAAGATAGAATCAAACAACACATAGACATATTGAATGATTATTGTAAGACTTATCTTTATTGAAACATGTATGAAAGTAGGGTGAAAAACCCTGTAAAATTCGACCTAGGGTTTGTTCCCAAGTTCTCCCAAAAGTTCTCTCTCTAATGAATGAAAATTAGAAAACTATATATAGAGAATACAGGTCTGACGACGTCACGTTATAATCCTGACGCCGTCAACTAGCCCCCAATATTCTTCTCATATTGCTTAGATCCAGATCTGACGCCGTCATGTGTTATTCCAATCTTGGCCGTCACATGTAATTTGCTCTTGACGGCCTTGGTGACGCCGTCATGTGTTGTTCCCAAAAACATTCTAGCGCGTCTCGTGTAACTTTTTTATCCACCTCTTTGCCAATACGTGACGCCGTCACCTCCAAAGCGTGACGCTGTCACCTCCAAAGCGTGACGCCGTCAGGTACTATTTACAGCTTGATTTGGAGACTTTGCCGTTTTCTTCACTTTTCGCTCCAAAAACGTCCAAAATGCTTCCTTTTCCAGATTTCTTCTCCAAAGTACCTAAAATGACAAAAGGAATGATTTGAGGCAATATTTGATCAAATAATCACGACTTAGTGCTTAAATGACCCCTAAAAGCGTTACACTTTTCGTCTCATCATCTGACAAGATTATGTTTGCACTTTTCTCTCGAATTGTGGCAGATAAGCCTACTCTAGAAGACTTGGAATGTTTCTTGGAGTTTCAAGTTCATAGATTGTGAGCCCAAGATCTATATCAGCACGATTCAGGTATGCATCATCCTGTGTGATGTGAAGTATTGTATATGATTATTATCTTTTATAGCGGCAATTGCTACCATATTCAAATAAAACATATTGAATGTACATGGAAGTGTTTATGATGATGAGCTTATTCATATAAGCTGAAGGTACTGAAATATACTTTAGACATTATCAAATAAGTGTCACATGGAAAATAACTAAGTGGCCCATCCCATTTGTCTTATTAAAGTATTGTTATTATATGAAAAGTTCAATATTATATTTGTCACTGAATTATGTGAATAATTAAATAAGTATTAGAGGGGAAAAAAAGGTTCAGCCATATGGAATAGGGTGATTTGGATGATATGTATGGTGATTCTTGGTTATGTATATTTCATGTGTCATCAGTAATAGAGTTCTCTTAAGTTTGTTTCCTGCTATTCTATAAGCACTTTTCATTGCAATTGCTTATTTTGATCTCAAAACGTACTGATGTTAGATCACGTAATCATGTTTGTTTTTAGTTTGGTTACTGTCCTCTTTCAGTATCTATCAGCTTCTATCACTTTGGTCACCGAAAAAGATGTTTCTCAGGTATATTAATGAATATTGATGGCAACTTATCTTTAGTATCACTACTATACTTGAAAAAGCGATACATGATATGATTGAAAAGTATAAAACAATATCACCTTTTAGTTTCAACTTTATGGGGTGTTTGGAATTGCATATCTTATATTTTTTTTATAAACCATATATAGAGTAAGGAAAGAATAGCTATCCCTGACAACATCACTTGAAAGTTACCCACTTTGAACTAGACCAGGCCCATTGTTCTCACGCTATGCGAAAGAATGCTTATTTTGAACCGTCAAAAGACCTCTTGAATAGTGTGCCCAACTATTTCTCTTTGATCCACATATTTAGAATTTGGAGAAGTCCTAAGATCATCTTACATAGCATAGATAAAGCTGAAAAATGACTCAGTTGTTGGAAAGGAAGATTATTTTTCGCCAGATATAGATTGGTGCTAATAAACTCATCTCTAAATAGTCAAACAATCCAATATATATATATATATATATATATATATATATATATATATATATATATATATATATATATATATATATATATATATATATATAATGCTTTAAAAAGGATTACGTAAACTGACGCATATAATTTGGAGCAGTGAAGTTTATAGACAAAAGGATTTGGGGAGTAGGTCCTAACCAAATTGCACTCGGCTTTTGTAAAGAAATTAGCTTAGTACTATCACAAGCAGAGTAGTTTGTATATATATACTCGGATACTTAATCACTGGACACTATTAGAGAGCTATTAAACAGTCTATTTAGCAGTTTTAGACGCTAAATATAATGTAAAATGTTAGGTGCAGGTAATACTGTATGAGATTACAACCTCCTGCCATTTTCCAGTGATATATGATATTCGTTACGAAGAACATCCTCTGTCCAAATAACATAGCACATTTGAGTAAACAGTTTAATTCGAGCCTTTAACAAACAATCATCTGCCTAAGATCCTCATGATCTGTGCATAAATCATCTAATTATAGTTCTATATAAATATATTTTGTATGTAATTATGCAAGCATGGTTCATACGTAAGTTAGGTGGGCTGATATCAGCCTACCGGTAATTTAGTTTAGCTTTCGTCATACCTAAAGAATTTGCATTCTTAATGATATCCAAGCTTTCTATTCTTGCAGGTATATCGTATATCTATATGGAGCTCATGTGACCTCCTGAAAAAATGAGCACAATGAAGAGATGCTCTTTGTCAGTAGTAAGGTATCAAGTATCTATAAAGTTGTTGCTTTGGTTGGCAATGGTGTTCTTTAGTTTCGAGTCATGTTAGATCCACCTCTATTTTGAGTTTGTAAGCTAGATTCATTATTGGGTTTGTGTTTATGAGAGTCAAATAAAATATCTAAAACTAACTAACACCCGCACGACACAGTTTTTGACACAAAAATTTAGTTGTAACCATCAAAATTATGTCCATGTGTTGACTACTATTGACTTTGTGAGCAAGTTATAAAGATATATATTGTACTAATATATATGGACTTTTGCAAGGGTTAAGTTGAACATATTGCAGAGCCATTTAAATTTCTGTTAGTTTATGTGACAGGTAAATATGCATTAGTTAAGAAAGATTACAAGTTTTAAATGGTTGTTTATATTTCAGGTTAGAGTATTGTGGGAAGTTACTAATTAGAAGATTCCTTGGGATGATCAAAATCTGATGCAGGTATGTGGGATGATCTAAAAGGTATGATTTCAGTTATTTCATATTTATTTTTGAGTAATTCATGTATGGATGTGGTATACAGAGTTGGCATCAGCTAACATATAATGCAACAAGGTTGTTACTATCATATGATATGGTGTGTTGGTAATGGGTCAATTTATAAACGGTATATAAGTTGGGTTGGCCCATAATTTTTCCTCCCAAACACACCAAAGAAGGCCACATTGAAGTTATATGAGGTTTTACACACCCCTTCTGTAAGATTTTATTTTTCCTCCTATTTCTTTTTGTTTGTTCTTCTCTAAAAAGTACTCATACGATAAAAAATATGGTGCAGGTGATCTAAAAAAGACAACATTTACTTGCTTTTATTGGAGCTAAAAAAAGATCACCATTGAGTCTGTTATCACAAACTTTAGGAATCTAGAAATGAATGTGTAGTGGTACATGTCCCGTTTGATAGGCTTACACATTCTTAAAACAAATCCTTCTGGTTTTTTGATAGTGCAAGTGTTTACTTTCTGGATCCATGGTCAAGTTAGAATGATCTTTTATCAAGTTGAAAGTACAGTGATTTATGATTTAATAGCTAAACTGCATATTAATAGTCTTTTTTTAGTGTCATGTAATTTATTCAGGTTGATCATAGTCTTGCCTGGAAAGATTGATATTAAGGCAGGTATTGTAATCAAAATCTACTTAAATACTTTAAACATGTGTAGAGGCCAGGGGCCTTTATACTGTATTTTATGCTGTAGAACCGTAGGGGGGGGGGTGAATATGGTTTCTTTGACTTTTTAGATGTTTAAAGACTTTAAGTCAAAGGGAACACCAAGTGGTTGTACAATAATCCAACAACCACTAACACAACCAAAGTATATAAAGCAAGTAAGAACACAACGATATATACTGGTTCGGGATGGGGGGTTTATACAATCCGTACGTCCAGTTGAGAATCCGCGACTCCGATACTATTCACTAGTATAATCCTTTCGGTGGACTATAAACCGTTACAATTCACTCCACCGATATTCACCAATATCGATGCTCACAAAGAAAGAGTTACTCCCCAACGGTATTCCACCCTCGGAAACCACCCAAAAGAATCTCTCGATTCGACTTCACCTAAGGGTCACCAAGACCACTACCAAGGCTTCCACCCGGAAGTATCAAACCCCAACTAGATCCCCAATGATCTAGGCTTGGTCACCAAGACACAAGACTTCCCTTACAAACAATTGAATGAATATAAGTGTTTGTTTAGTCAAGCCCTAACCTAACCTAGAGACTCGATTCTAGTAGAAAGGGTATAGAAAAGAAGACCCTCAACACAATCACAAGAGTGGATTATGTTCTTGTGATCTTCCCTTGCAAGTAGATGTGTTCTTTCAAAGATGTTAGTATGAAAATCAAGAACACAAGATTAGAGATAGAGATAGAGATAGAGATTTAAGAGTGTTTAGAGAGAAAGAATATAGAGAGAAAGAATAATGGCAAAGGGTGAGGAATAAAAGAGGCAAGGGAGGTATTTATAGGCAAAGAACCCAAACATGGGAATTTTTACCGAGGCCGGCTCGTCACCCACGCGTCAGCGCGCGGGCAGCGTGCCAGGCTTCTATAAACTTTCCCAAGTGTTGGGTGTTTGGATCTTATAAATATATATCCTTGCTAAACCCCCAATTGTACTTCACACTAAACCTTAACATTAATCATTCTAAGGTTTACCAACTCAAATAGCCAATTTGGAAAATATTTTGTGAAGTGTTTATAAGAAAACCAAATTACCAAGGGTATAAAGTGTAGATAAGGTAATTTGGAAGGGATAGAAGTGTTATTCCTCACATGGCATAGAAAAGAGAGAAAGAATATGCCAAGGTATATTTCAATGCTTGGGGGGCGGGGGGAAGAATGAGATGGAGGGTTGAGATGAGATGGTTTGAATTGGATGGCTAGGATCAAAGGGAGACTCCTTTGGTTTTCAAATTATTTGGCATGTGTTGAATATGGATGGTTGAGATGTGATGATTTGAAATAGATGGCTAGGATCAAAGAAGCTTAGGTTTGGATTGAGAAGGGATATTCCAAAGGAATATGCTTTGCTTGGGGGGAAAGGGGAAATCAATTGTTGAGATGGTTTTGGTTTAAAACGGATGGCTTGGCTTAAACACATGTGATGGTACAGAGAAGAGATTGAATGGATGGTTGAGATGTGTTTAGTTTGAATTCAATGGCTAGGATCAAAGGAGCATCCTTTGGAATTCAAATTAAATCACATGTGTTGAAATTGGAAGGTTGAGATGTGTTGTAAGGGAATGGATGGTTGAGATGTAGTGTGTAAGGGAATATGTAAGAGAGTAAGTGATTGTGTAAGAGACTTGTGTAAGAGAATATATGACTTGGATATGATTGGATATGGTGGTATTTGTCTTTTGTAAGAATGAGATTAAGAGAAGATTAAGACATAATCTAATTTTCATTAAGAAGAAAAGGTTTAGACAATTAAGATTATGAGTTGAGAAAATCATAAGTTACTTATAAGTTCAAGTAACACAACGTCGAGAATTCATAGTTTCATATCTCGTGACTTTCCACGACTTGACGTTCTCAACTAATACCTTGGTTCAAACAAGTTAAGTGCTTTGCCTTGATGTAAAGCATAACCTAAGTGGGAAAGGACGCATTTACGCAAAGTGACCTTTGACTTAGTTTGACCAATAAGGGAGTAAACCCGTTATGTAATTAGAGAAGACGTAAGCACGGGATATGAGCATATGGATGCTCCAACACGATGTTACGTGAAATATATAAGCTCCATATGTTTAGAAAAGCCTTGGATAGAGGCGATAGTTAGAAAATATGAGTTGGCATTTTCCCGTAAATAGGTGTTTTAAAAGTAGGATCTCTCAAGTCTCAAAACTCGTTTCGAGTGTTCTCAATTAAGCACATAACATATTCATACCTGTATTGAAAGATCCACATTTGTCGGGTAAGGGGAAAGCCGACTTTCAAAATTCGCCCGGAACCATACAGTGTCTTGGCGCGTCACCCGTGCGTTGACGCGCGGGCAGCGCGCCAGGAGCAGATATGGGCTCCGGCGATTTTGAGCTAACGTTTGTTCTTTTATGTGTTTCGATGGTTTATTTGTCATCATTAAAACAAGAAGAGATTTTGATCATGTTGCCTCAACAATCTCCCCCTTTTTGATGACGACAAATAAAAACCGAAAGCAAATAAAATTACAAAACTTAGCGAAGACAAAGCGCGCCTTTGGTGTAGCTTGCGTCTTGACCTTTGCCTTGTAATTTGGTGAAGTCTTTAACAAATTTTGAATGATCTTCACGCTTTTGCTTTCTTTCTCCCTCTTTTGTCAAATCAAAAAGGCAGGACTTCCAATCAAGCCAGGTTTTGAACTTGGGCCTGTGGGAGAAATGAGCTAGCTTGTATGTGCACCCGAATGTGCTCCCCCTTGAACATAGGTCCCCCTAGATCGTTGCTCCCCCTTGTTTCAAGGCGGGGATCCATGGGTCAAGAGCCTCACCTTTGCGGTGGCCTAGCTACACATAGAAATCACACCATGGAACAAACAAGAAATCCTCACATGTGAAAGTTCCAAAATAGGTTAGGTTACCATTTGGATACTTGCAACATGGGTTAGTTCACATAATAATACATATATATGTGTATGTGTTTGTCCACTTTAATTAGATTTTATAAAGATTTTCCCTTTATGACTTTTATAGACCGAATGATGAGCAAGAGCAATACTATATATGTATATATTCACATGAGTATTATTATAACATAACACAAGCATTTTATTTCATAGAATAAACACGGGTCATACAACCAACTAAGCAACAACATTTAAAACATCCTAGAACTCCTAGGAAAAAACTACAACATCTTATGAATAGATCTCAAAACTCAAGAGAGTCCATTGTGAAAGATTCCTCCATTGGGGTCACATCATCAACTTCAATCATTCTAGAATGATCATTTGGGTACTTGCTCTTAATGTGATCAAAGATGTGTGGCAAGAGTCTAGTATATGGAAGTAGCTCCTTATTGTAGTCCAAAGCTTCCATTCGTTTTGATATAAAGTAAGCAAAGTTGAATGGAGCCTCGGTCATAATACAATAGAGCATGTACCCGACAATGATGGGTAACTTCTCTTGAGGTTCCACCTCCATAAACACATTCTTCAACAACACCTCCGCCCAAGGCATCAATTTGACATGAAGTTGATATTTGTTCCAATGTTCGAATGGAGCCTTCTCACAATGGTAGTCGGGTTGTAGAATGGTATTTTGAATGATGACGGTAAGTGCTTGGATGATAGTGCCTTATATTCATGAAGTCCTCCGTCTTAGTGGACCTTGTATAGAACAAGTTCCTTTTAGAACACACATTCAAAACCTTTCCCAACTTCTTTAAGCTCCATGCATACCCATGCCTATACATAAGAAAATTGAGGGTAAGAGAAGGTTGATCTAGATATAACCTAGCATAAAATTCTTGAAAATGCCTAGGATAAATTTTGATGGGTAGGTCACGAACTAAGGAGAAGGCATTAGATTTGATGAATGGTTTTCTCATATCGGTGGCACACATGAAATGTTTGTCGCATTCGCGACCTTTACGAAATTCACGGTACTCAAATGGTTCATACACATTAGTTTCGTTTGACTCGTCAACATGTTTCATGAAAAACTTAGTTGTCATTTTTTGAAGAGAAGATAAATGTATTTAAGGAAGAAGAAGGTTGTGATGAAGATATGCGATACAAACTCACTCCTTTTATAGCCAATTAGTATGAATTAGGTATGTTTAAGGAAGATCTATAGTCCAAAGGATAATCATTCTTAATACTAAGATTCCTAGTACAAGATGAGTTGAAAGAAAGTGGTGTATGGGGAAGATAATTATTCTTGTATGACATGAGTGATTAGGATTGAGTTAGTTATGATTTTGGTTGAATTTGAATGCCCATGTTAGATCCTATGGTAATTGCATGCATTCTTTACAAAAGATATGCATGAATTTATCATAGTTGATGAGTGAATATAAGTTCTAGTAGCACCTAAAGTGTTGATATAAATAATGTATAAAAACGTTATTAATATATTTCGATATCCTTAAGTTTTGACGATCACAAAATATAAGAACATTAAACGCAAAGTTAATACGTAAACAAGTTTTAAGCAAGTTTATATCATCTCATCTAACATAATCACTTAAGGTATGAATAAACAAGTGACTAATACATTTTATGATCAAAGGGATGTTTATTTAAATAATACAAAGTTTATAAAATTAAATAAACTTATTATATATTTTTGAAAAACATTTTTGGTAATAAAGGAAAATGTTTTATTCATAATAAATATATGAATTCAAAATTTTAACCAAAATCAGTTAGTTTTTCACCAAATAAACTTTCCCCTGAAAAAAGACAAGAAAACTGCAGTTTTCGTCTGGGCGGCCCCCTTAATTATAAGGGCGACCCCTTTAATTTTAAAGGGGCCGGCACACAATTAATGGGACCGGCCACGCTCCCCTGTCAGATTCTGTCAGAAATTTTTCCCTATAAATACCACCTTAAATCTGGAATTTTTCCTACCTCTTGCACGAAAATTTTCAGATCCAAATCTCTCTAAACATCCTCCTAAAAACCCTTTGATCATATAATTATTAATCCTTGTTTCAAGTGATTCATTCCCTCACCTCTCATCTCTCAAAGTGCAAGAGAAGAATACTTCTTCAATATCAAGTTGTGAAGTATTGTAGATTTATGTATATAGTCTAGTTGTTGTGTATATTCATTGTAAAGGTGTGATAAGAGTGTAACTAGATAGATCTAGGAGTAGAAGTTGTGAATAGAAGTAGTGAGATATAATTAGTGGTGTAAAGAAGATTATTGGGAGGTAGATAGTTGTGAAGAAGATTGTTGTGAAGTAGATAGTTGTGAAGATAGATAGTTGTGAAGAAGTAGAGTTGTGATTAAGTAGTGACTAGGTGTGAAGAAGTTGTGTAGAAGGTGTGAATAAGTTGTGTAGAAGTTGTAGTGTGTATATTGGTGTGTAAGGTTTTCTCCGCCATAAGGGAGCTTGTTGACATAGTGAAGAAAACTCTCGAGTAGGTGACTCGAGGAGTGGAGTAGGGCAAGGAAGGTGTCCTTGTAGCTGAACCACTATAAATCCTTTGTCTCGCGGTTAGATCTTTTCATATCTTACTTATTATCTTGCTTATATCGCTATTACTTTTGTAGACGTAGACGTATATATATATAGTTGCTCATATAGTGCTAGTATTGATTTTACTTAAAGATCAAACAAAAGTTTCATTCACAAAACAAAGTTTTTACAATCAAACTAAAAAGGTAACATACATTTAATTGATCATTTCGATCAACTATAGTTTTCATACAAAATATAACTAAGGATTATAAAATAAACGTTTACTTACTTATCTCTTGTATATAGCTATAATTGTTTATATTATGCATGTGTTGATTTCACATACTTAGTTTGCATTATTATTATTGCTCATACTTAGATATAGTTGTTCATATTGTTCAAGACTTGAATTCACATAAGATCAAATCAATGTTTTAAAAGCAAACAAGGTTTTAAAACTAAACTAAGTTTTCATAAAACCAAAAAGACGTAAAACTATTCAACCCCCCCCCCTTCTAGTTTTCCACAATTGGTATCAGAGCCAGGTTAAACAAGATTTTTAAAATATACTGTATTTTAAAACTTGTATTGATCTATGGAATCGGAAAAATATTTAGAAGGACAATCTATGCAAAGACCACCACTATTTGAAAGTGATGGTTTTCTTTATTGGAAAAATAGATTCGAAACTTATGTGAAATCAAAAGATCTTGATCTTTGGCATGTCATTACCTTTGGTGATTTTCCCCCTATTCAATATAATTTTGAAACTAAAATGGATGAAATTGTATCTTCTGAAAAACAAAATGATGATTTGAAAAAGAAACTAGCAAAAATTAATGAGGCTAAAATGGTTATTTATAATGCGTTACCACGCAAAGAATATGAAAGAATTTTTATGTGTAAAACCGCAAAAGAAATTTGAGATTCTTTACTAATCACTCACCAAGGTAATAGTCAAGTTAAAGATAACAAAATAGATCTTCTTGTTCAACAATATGAACAATTTACGATTCCGGAGGAGGAATCAATAGATAATGCTTTTGCTAGGTTTAACACTATCATCACAACTTTAAAAGCACTTGATGAGTAAGAATTTTGTTAGGAAATTTCTTAGGGCTCTTCATCCAAAATGGCGAGCTAAAGTTACGGCGATTGAAGAATCGAAGAACTTGTCAACTCTTCAACTTGATGAGTTGATCGACAACCTGAAAGTCTATGAAGCAATAATAAAGAAAGACTCCGAGATGGTCAATGGAAAAAGAGAGCAAAGCAAGTCAATTGCGTTGAAAGCTAGGAAGAAATCTAGTAACGAGGATAGCTCAACCTTCGAAAGTAATGACGAAGAATATGCGATGGCCGTAAGAGACTTCAAGAAATTCTTCAAAAGGCGAGGAAGATTCGTTCGACAACCGCATGATGAAAGGAAAGCATACCAAAGAAATAAAGATGACAACAATGGCAAAAGTGAAAGGAAGTGCTTCAAATGTGGTGATCCAAATCATATCATCGGAAAATGTCCAATGATGTCAAGAGATCAAAATCAAAAGGCGTTTGTTGGAGGAGCTTGGAGTGATAGCGATGACGATGAGAAAGAAATCACAAATGAGGGGAAATGTCTTATGGCTAAGACATCAAGCGAGGTACGTTCCGAAACTGAATACTTTAGTGACGAAAATTTATCATTAGACGAAAAAGACCGATATAGTGAATATAATAGGTTATGCAAATTAGTCAAAAGGTTATAGCTAAAAATAAGTCACTAAAACATATTAATAATCTATTAGAAAATGAAGTACTCGAATAAAAATGTTGGGATCAAAGTTTTACTATTTATCAAGTCTCGGTCATTTACTTGTAATATGTTGCTAAGGCTTGTATGTTTATTTAATCTTAAGGCTTATGTAACAAGCTCATGGGCCTTAAGCCCATCTCGTTTTATTAGATGGGGAGGAAGGGAGTGTTGCCCTACTCCTTCCCTATATATACTAGTCATATGTGACTAGTAAACTTGTTGGTTATTTTATTATTCTAAGAAAACTCTTTCATTTCTATTTCTCATAATGTCTTAATCAACCATCTCTCCTTCTCATCTTATTTCTATCATCCTTATACTTGTGTTTACATAAATTGTGACCTAACAAGTGGTATCATTCGCCGGAAGAAGGTGTAGTTCTTGTTTTTTTAAGTTGAATCCGATCCAAAACCTCTTTTTCTACTCGAATTTTGGTGAAAATTTTGTACTTTCTTGTTTGTTTCTTGGTTTTTATCACATCTTTGCTTACAAACTTGTGCTACAAATTATAACAAACAAAAAGTGTCAAACTTTCTTTCAAAAAAGTGATTTGAGTTTGGTTGTATTTTTTTTAAGGCTTTCTAAACATTTTTGTTTAAAAAGATCATTACTTTTCTTGTTTTTCTTGGCTTTTAACACTTTTTTGATTACAAACTAGTGTTATAAACCTTTTCTAACAAGAAAGTTTTAATCTTTTTCAAAAATTTGGAGTTTTAGAAAAATTTCGTACTTGATTTTGTACTTTTTTCTAGATCACAAAAAATTTTCATAAAAATCATCAAGTTTGCAACTTTCTTCAAGTTTTGGTGTTTTTATAACTAGAAGTACAAGAATCTTGAAATACAAACTTCATTTGGATGAGCTTTTAGGAAAATCAAAATTCTAGCAAACTTTCTAGATCACAAAAAATTTTCCTAAAAATCATAAAGTTTGCAACTTTCTTCAAGTTTTGGTGTTTTTAAAACTAGAAGTACAAGAATATTGAAATACAAACTTCATTTGGATGAGCTTTTAGCAAAATCAAAATTCTAGCAATCTTTCTAAATCACAAAGTTTCGAAAACACACTTGCTCCCGTTGCTTACTCGGTGTTTCCCTTGCTTGTATAAGTGCGAAAACACTTCGACTCGTGGTATACTCTCTAAATTGTATAATTTAAAAAGTTTTGGTGCTAAGTTTCTAGAACACTGAAAAGTTTCTAAAACACTAAAAAGTTTCTAGAACGCTGAAAAGTTTCTAAAACACTGAAAAATTTCTAGAACACTGAAAAGTTTCTAAAACGCTAAAAAGTTTCTAGAACACTGAAAAGTTTCTAAAACACTGAAAAGTTTATAGAACACTGAAAAGTTTCTAGAACACTGAAAAGTTTCTAAAACACTGAAAAGTTTCTAGAACACTGAAAAGTTTCTAAAACACTAAAAAGTTTCTAAAACACAAAAGTTTCGAAAACACTCATTTTTCGAGAACACAGTTTCGAAATTACCAAAGTTTTGAGATTACATATTTTTCGAGAACTCTTAAATTCTTTCAAGAACTGCTTTCTGACTTAGTTTCGAGAATTGGAATTACATCTATACCTTCTATAAGATCCATCTATCACACAAGTTTCTTTCTAACATCTTCTTACTATCTTCTTTCTATTTCATAAAAAAAATAAAAATAAATAAATAAAAAACAAATAAAAAATTGTGACCTTAGAATAGCATTTTACAGAGATTTTCAAAATTTTGGAACAAAAAACTTTTCAAATTAATTTTGGAGGGATAATCTGAAATCATTATTTCGACCTTGGTTTTACATTTTTGTTTGATTATTTCGATTACGTCGCAACAATCACGGAGGAGAGAAAATGTATCAAGCAAGTTCACAAGAGAGAAAGATGACTGAAGCTGAGAAAAGAGCCATCAATTCTACAGAAAATTGTTTAGCACATTTTGAATCGGTTAAGATTCAATGCAAGATTCTCTCAGATGCATGGTTTCCTTCCTGGAGTACCTTTACTGCATTCTTTGGAACTGAAGTGAACCAAATAACCTTCCAAAGGAAACTCCAAGAAAACATCGTTCAACTAGAAAAGCTAATTAAACAGGGAAGTGATTGCATGGTAGAATTTAGAGCGCTCAAGACACAGTTCAAATGGTTCGTGACCATATATTTTAAAGCTCTCATACACTATAAATATGAATGCAATGTATGGAGAGAGAATATCACTAGTATGGAGGTTGAAGATTTTAGAGATCAACTTGTTTCACGACTGAGACGCTTAGAATTTGAGCTCAATGAAAGATCACTTCATCTGAGTGTTGTCAAAGAACTGCAGATGCAGAAACAAGGAAGAGAATTGAATGTACGGGAGAATGGAAGTAAAAGGCAGACACATGAAGGAACAGTCAACAATGAAGGGACGTTGGATGATCGTTTGGTACTCACGGGTAACAATGCATTATCAGAACTGAAGACAGAAAGTAGCACTCCAGGGAATGATTCGGATGCTAACGGGAAACTCAACCCTAAGGATGATTTGAAGACTGTTGCTGCTGATGTCGGACCTTCACATTGTTCAGACATATTGGTTAAGATTCAAGAAGATCAAGTTCATAAAGTTGATGCATTGAAAGCTAATTTGGTTGTCATGGAAAGTAAAGGGACAAAATCAGGAGTGCAGAATGACAGCAGTAGATTAGGGAATGATACAGATGCAGACTGTGCAGAGATTAGACCCTCCTATGACTCAGAGCCCAACTTTGACAAAGGACAGATGGATGAGGAAGATGTCATACCCATCTATGACACAGAACCTAACTTTGACAAAGAGCAAATGGTTGAGGTACAATCTACTGTTGATCATATTATGCCTGCAAATGAGAAACAACAATCTGTGCAACCTAACTTCAGTAATGAAGGAGAGGTTGACTAGAATGTTGTTCAATGTCTAGAAAAACATTCTGAGTCTGAGTCTTTACAAGAAAATCTAATGACTAAAACATCAAATCAAACTCTTGAGTCTGAAAACCTTCTTCTCAAAAAGACCATTGCCCAGTGTCATAAAATGTTTTCAAAACTAGAGGCACATTGCATCTCACTGGAACTTAAATTGCAAAACGAATCTCTAAATTCGGGCAACAATGGTCAATTTCTGAATGAACAAAGTAAACGTGTGGATACATTAGTTAAAGAAAATGAACTTTTAAAAGGTCAAATTCAAGCAAAGGTGTTGGCACATGCTGCATTGCAAAACAAATTAAGAAGACTGACTGGCAAGAGTGTGGATACTAAGTTTGCAAAACCATCAATCTTGGGGAAACCGCCTTCTCAAACAGACAAAAAACAATCAGTGGTTAGACAACCAACTGCATTTAAATCGGATTGACACAACCAACAAATGGATTTCAAATTTTGGTAAACAAAGGTTTTCAGTCTCGAGGTTTTTGTCTAATATGATATTCAAGCATTCTTTGTTGTATTATACTTGATTATGCTTTTTAAAACCTTGAGCAGAATCATTTCACGAAGTTTCAAAAAGTATTTCTTAAATACGATTCAGTATTCTGCTCAAGAAGACTATCTCTCGAATAAACTTCATTATTTGAGGGGGAGTATTTTGTTTAAAGAAAACTAATTTTGTATGAAAAGAACGACTTGTGCACTCATTTTAGTGTACAACTCGGGTTTCAGAGAAAGGAGAGTGTCTTGCTAAACCATTCTTTAAAACCAAACGTGCACTTTTCCTTGAAAACCTGAAGATGTTCTCATGCTAAGCTTTTCTAAAATTTTTTAATCTTGAGCAAAATTTATTCACAAATTTTCAAAAGTTTTTTCAAAACTTTTCAAAATTTTGCTCAAGATTTTTTCAGATCTTTACTCCCAAATTCGCTTCAAAAGTTTAAAATTCACAATAATATGCGAGTTTTGAGGGGGAGTATTACCAAAACAAAATGTTTTGTCAAAATCACGCTCAATGGCTTGTGCACACATAACAGTGTACAACCCGCACTTGTAATGAAAGGACCCTGAGGTACGCTTCAGTGCCTCAATCCTTATATAAGGAGCGAAGGCTTCTTACTTTTGAGTAGAATTAATCAAACATTTTCTGATTTTCATAATTCTGCTCAAAAGACAAGTATTTCACCTCAATGAGTATTCACTTGTTGAAGGGGAGCACTTGAAAAATTCATCGTTTGAAAAACCAAAAGTTCTTGTTGATATCTCCCCATAAGACTCAAAAGCATATTTTAATCAAAAGTTTATCAAAAACAACATCTTATATGCTATTTTTGAGGGGGAGAAAAAGTGAATGTGATTAAAATATGAAAGTTCTAAGTTGCTTTAAGTCAAATCTCATGCGAGATAGACTCAGAATTGACCCAAGAATTGACGAAACATAAAAATTAGTAATCTTGAAAAGACTTATCCTCGACGGGTAATAACATCAAGTTAGTTACTAGAGCTAGTTGTCACCTAAAAGCTGACAATGGGACTCTTTAACTAGCCACGTAAGCGTGTCTCGAAAAGGATTTGTCTTAGTAGAAATTTACCGTTTCGAGAAACTTTCTGTGGACTTGACCAGGCCGGGTAATAACTTTAAGATAGTCAAACTAGTGATGTAAGCGTGTTTCGAATCGGTCAGGTACATTAAAAGTGGATCAATTCAAAAAGTGTTTGTTCCTCCCGCATGTGCAAATTTATTTAAACACTTATGAGCACATGTGAAGGGGGAGCCCTTCAAAAGTAAACACAAAACTCTCAAAGTGTTAAACAAAATGTTTGATAATCACAAACACTTTGAGAGATTTTCAATCAAAGGTTTCATGGCTACTGTCGGATAATCATGGAGTTATAAGGTGATTAAGATAGGAAAAACCGTCCTATGATCCGCCAGAGCCGGATGGATCTACCCAAGGACATCACCAATAGTTAGAATTAGAAGTCCTTAGGTATGATACGAAAAAGGAGAAAAGAATGAAAAAGGGAAAGAAGGAGTTGAAGAATTAAAAAGAAAAGTAAAGAAAAGGGTGAAAAGAAATAGCCCTCCATATGTTCAACCTTAGGGCAGACACCGGGTTCAATTCATATGCTACTGGTTGTTGCTAAGGCGACGCCGGTATTGAAGATAAAGTCGTCATGGACCCAGTGACGCAATGCACTAAACCTTCTTAACCACTCAAGTTCTCTCAAAAGAGCTTGTTTCATTCTCACGGGGAACCGATGTAATCTATCGACTTATCTCTTAGAGATGGTTGATATTGAAGCAGGAGACCCCTCCCTAGTCTCCGCATAGGAAACCTAAGTGTGAACTTTTCGAGTCTAGAGCCATGAGATACATCAAAGATCTCTTAGGAACACTTAGTATTTCTACAACTGGTGTTCTACATCAATGGACACTAGCTGTAAATTATCGAGTCCTTCGCAGATCTTAGCAATCTGCTGAGAACGTTTATGAGAGAATTTACATAAGTATTTCTCAATGATTGAACGGAAATCCTGCCAGGGTCAACATCAAACAGCCCTGACAGCAGGTCACTTCGGTAACTCCTTGCGGGTTACGCTTAGTGTTTGCGGTGGTTTCTTAGCGGTCTACAGTCGTGGAGTGATCCACAGCGACTCACCCAGTCATTGAGCTACTTAGTAGGTCTTGTAAGCTCCTTCAGGAGTATCTAACATGGGAACGTCCTTGATAAGGGTTAGAAGGAGTCTTCACAATATGCTGTTGACGATCTCTAATTCCTTATCTGTAAGTACCGGATGTTTTATTGCTAACTGTTTACATGCAGGGTTACATCATTTCCATGGCGACGGATTCCACATGCTCATACATGCATCTTGAAGTCATCAAAAGCTCCCTCAAAGATCAAAGCAACACAAAGTTCAAAGAAAGATTCTACGCCAAAAAGAAGAATCTACAAAGTATAAAGACTAAAGATCTTAAGTGTAAGAAAGGGACTACGTGCATGTATAAGTCAGAATTCAAAGATGTATGAGCATGTTGGAATGGCGGACTACCACCACAGACGCAGAAGTGACGAAAGGCAGACAACTTCATAACATGATCACTATCACAACAACAAAGAACAAAGAACAAAGAACGATGAAAGATTTATCTCATGATTCTTGAAAAACGTCTAAAGTTATGAAAGTCAATGATGAAGAAATGACAAAGATGTCAAGCAACCGTGATGATCGACCCTTAGGGGGAGATTGTTGGATCAAAGTTTTACTATTTATCAAGTCTCGGTCATTTACTTATAATAGGTTGCTAAGGCTTGTATGTTTATTTAATCTTAAGGCTTATGTAGCAAGCCCATGGGCCTTAAGCCCATCTCGTTTTACTAGATAGGGAGGAAGGGAGTGTTGCCCTACTCTTTCCCTATATATACTAGTCATATGTGACTAGTAAACTTGTTGGTTATTTCATTATTCTAAGAAAACTCTTTCATTTCTATTTCTCATAGTGTCTTAATCAACCATCTCTCCTTCTCATCTTATTTCTATCATCCTTATACTTGTGTTTACATAAATTGTGACCTAACAAAAAATTAGACTACAACATTTGGAAAAAGGAAAAGAAGTTTTTATAGAATGTAAAACATGCATAGAGGTTAAAAATGAAAACGAAAAACTTAAAGATGAAATTTTCAAACTTGACAAGTTTAAAAATAGTAGTAACCCACTTAAGAAAATAATAAGTGTTCAAGAAACTTCGGGAGATAAAACCGGTCTAGGATTACTTAAGAAAATAATAAGTGTTCAAGAAACTTCGGGAGATAAAACCGGTCTAGGATTAACCTCAACTAATGTTTCAAGTAGTGAAAATAAAAGTAAAAAGTTTGAATGTGAATCTAGTAAACAAAAATCATTAGAATCAAAACCTAAGTATATACTTACAAAAGATAGAAAAATACCCATTGCGAATGATGAAAAAGTAAAAACTTTTTATAAACCATCCTTAAAGACCGAAGTAGGATCCTCTAAATCTAAATTAAGATCTAAAACTCCACCACCGAGAAAACTAAATAATCTTCATACTCGATCTAAAACACCTGAACCTAGAAGAAACCAAAATAGACAAAACTACAATAATACTAGTCATCAAATGTGGAATTATCAACCAAGTTACAATCCTTGGGGAATACTACCACCATACATGCATCCTAGCCAAATGTTGAATATGTTTGGACCAAGCAACTTTGGACCAATGAGACAATGGGGACCAAGTGGCTAAGCTGTCAATCTTGGAAGAAGTTGGAATATCATCTATAAATGACTTCTATAAGTCAACATGGTCACTTGAAGTGCTTGAAGATATTCCATTGAAGACTAAAAGGTACGTGTTTCTTCTAAGTTCATCGCTATAATTTGCATGCTTAGATATATGATTAGTTAGATTAATGCTTAGTTATACATATATGTGTACATAATAGATTATATTCTTATAACCTAGAAACATCATTGGTTGACTCTCCTAGGAATAAGATAAAATTGTTCATTACCGAACAAAATTGAAAATGGAAATCTTCTATATCCACTATTAGCAAACTTATGGTGATGAAGTGAAATGAGTTAAGTGGATCGATCGTTAATAAAGAAGTAGGATTAGATCCCTCGCGTAAGAAAACTATGGATGAAACAGGCTCTCGTAGACTATGGCATTAAGTTAGATAAGCGTGCGAAAACATAGGAACTATAGATGTTAGGTTATACCCCATTCAATACTCTCGCATCTAACATATAAATTATCGTCTTCATTTCCTTTAGGATCATAGGATATGTAGAAACGATAGCATGAGATAATAATAGGCTTAACCAATCCTCTTGAGCATGAGATCTTTAATAAACATTTTTTAAAATATTTGATTTATGATATTTGTTGTCAAAAATCTAATATCTCTAAAAATATGCAAAAACCTCACATTTTGGAAAATAGTTTTTCAAATAACTATCCCACTTTTAAATAACATGTTTTTACTATCAATATCCGCAATTTTGTTTTGATCAAAACTAAAGATTGGGAAAATATTCTTTACCGTTCATTCACACATATTGAAGTAAAAACCCAATCTATCTTATTCAAATAACACTCACATCTAAGTGAAAACTTATTTTCAAACATTGTTGAATAATGCTAAAAACGTCTCTTTTAAAATCATGCATGGTGATCTCATATTTGTCATCTATATTTATATAAATGACACTTATAAGTGAACTAAATCAAATCAAGAGGACCATGGTTTGTTCATTAAGACTTTGTTTGTAATAAGTCTAGAAATCCATGCTATCATAACCATAGTTTTGAAAGGCTCAAGGCGCACTAAGGCGCAAAGAGGGGCAAAGAGCCTCGAGTCGAGGCGCATTCTAAGGCGCGGGATTCATGAATGCGAGGCGCACTAAATACATTAAGGTTTTTATAACATATGTGACCATTTATTTAGTTTAAATAACACAAAATAACATTAAAATACTAATACATGACAAATATTGCCATTATAAAGATTAAAATGGATCATTTGTCACTTCTCAAACGGATCAACTCTTTCGTTTGATGACTTATATAAAGATTAAAATCCATAACAGACTAAATATGCTTGTATCCTACACTTGTAGACTTACATCTAACAAAGCTCACAATTTAACCCAAAATATCAAGCAAGCAACGTATTAATATTCAAGGCACAATGCCACATTTTCATGATAATATGTTGTAAAGAAAATAGTTAATGAAACAAAGTAACTTCTTAAATAAAATTTCAATTAATAAAATAAACATAAAATCAATTCAAATTTACAAATCATACAAGTATTTACCATATGACTTAAAAGACCCATGCATATAACTTATAAGGCCCGTGTATCTTATCTTAATATTTAAAAAAAAAAACCCAAAAACCCGTTACATCTCCGAGGCGCAAAAATCCCCAAGGCGCAAAGGCGCAAAAATCCCCAAGTCGCGCGATTTTTGTGGAATTCATGCATGTTGTGAGCCTCGATCCAAAAAAATCCCTAAGGCTAGAGCCTCGTGCGATTTAGCGCCTAGGCGCGCCTTAGGCGCGATTTTTAAAACTCTGATCATAACTACCCACTTATTGCACGTTGATACACATTAGAATTAATCCTCCTAGTTATGTAGTTATGTGTCACAACTCATAATTTCATGTCATTTTCCAAACTTCGACAATTTACTATTCATTAGTTACTATTCACTGATTACTATTCATCATTTTACTATTCATCGTTTTAAGAGTCAGTTTGATATTCTAAGAAGCGTTCAAAAATTTTACTATTCACGAAATACTATTCATTTCCGGAAGAAAAACACTATTCATGTACATTGCTCATTTCATCGTAAACGCGTAACCGAATTGGTTCAGGTACGAATTCATACTTTATCAGTAGGGACATTTCATACGGACTAGAAATAGTCCACATTTTATCATAATAATATTTGCATACTATACCACTCATAGAATATTCATATTAATATTTTTGGTATATTTAACGTTTTACGTATATTTATTTTAATTAAACGTTAACACACGATTAATAAATATAACTAACATATCTAAAAATCCCCACAATGGTTCCGATATATTTTTAAACTCCTTACAACGTCACAAAAATTATAAAATTCATTTACCCGGTATTTTGGGAATTTATTTAATTTATAACATAAGTTTAATATAATTACGACGGTTTTCGTGAAAACTAAATAATAATTATCCAAACGCTCAATTTTTGTACCCAACATATTTTTATTATTTTTATGACTTTATTAAGTCCCGGTTAACTTAGTTAAAATTTATTTCTAGCAAACCCAGTACCCGATTGTAACTAAACTAACTAAAACTACAACTAAACTACATTTACACTACACTAAATCCTAATTAATCCTAGCTAGTTTTTGCCCTCTTTTTCTTCTTTGTCAAGCTGGCCACATGCCCCCCCCCATGGACATCATATGCATTTTTTAACCTCATGCTTTAATTACCTTTTTATATGATTAAACTTAGGTAAATATCTAAATCATACAAACACCTTTTACACTTATACATTTTAGATCAAAAATCAAAAAGTTTCTTCTCCTTTTTCTCTCAAAACCCACGGCCAAACACAAACAACACCAAGATCCACCATTTTTTCCAAGATCAAGCTCTTTTCTAGTTCATTTGATTATCCTTACTAGGGTTTTGTAATACAAACTCAAGGATCCTTAGGTTTTCATCATCCAAGCTTCATAATCTTTCAAAGTAAGTTTACAAAATTTATTTTTATCATTTCTTCAAGTTATCTTCATGATTATATGATTTTCATACAAGATTTCATGCATATACTAGTTTATACCACTCTTTTTATACATATATATCTTATAAACTCTAGAAATGGAAACCCTTGTTAGATCTAGTTGGTTGATGATGTTTAAGAACCCATGACACCTTAAGAAGGTGTATGGTAGAAATAGACTAGATTTGTGGAGATTGGGAGTGATTTGGGTGGATTGGAAACTAGTTTGGAACCCTATAATTGATTTTTAAACGTATATATATACCTACTGTCCCAAATCATCAAATCCAGAAAACTCAGGGGTTTCCGGGTAACTTTGGGCTAGTGATTTAGAAAATACTTTCAAAAACGAAACTGTGGGCGAAAGAACGGATTAAAACGGGTTTATAACGAAGGAGATATGATTTTTGCAAGTTTAACAACGAAAACTATTATTTTCTAAAAATAGTAAGCTGTCACACGATTTTTATGGGTAAAATCGAGGCGTTAGACGTAACCTAGAGGAACCGAACTATCAAAAATATATTAGTATATGTTAATACGATTCCGAAAATATAAAGAACGTAGAAAACGAGCTTATAACGAAAAAGATACAAGCGTTTGAACTTAGACGATTTTAATATTTTTGCTTCAGCAGAACACTTAGAAATTCAGGTATTAACCATTTCACCAAGTGACTAGGTTGAGAGCCAATTTACTCATTGATAAACTCATTTCTGGAAAATTTACATCATTGAGAAAAAGTTAGTTCACCCAGCCTAGTTTTCAAAACATCCAACCGTTTGTCAAAATGATTTATAACGAATAACTTATGGTGTTCTAAACTTTCTCAAAAACTTCCCATAATCTGCCAAAACAGCCCAAATACCTCACTTCGCGGCTATTTCTCTTTATGATCGAGACCCGTATGGACAAACTTCGGTTCTATGACTTTTTAGATAAGGTAAAAATCTTCCTAAAACTACTGAGCTTCATTCCTAACTCTTAATATTCACTATTTTGCGACTAGTTTTGCGAGACCATTTTCTCACTAATAGAAATAATAATACTTCTACGTACTAAATCCTAGATTTTCTAGAAATACTACCAAAGTGCCAAATTCTTAACCATCGAAGTACTTATGATTACAAGCTTATTTATACGACTATTAAACGTTATTTCAAGGTTTTCAAAGCAAGGAATTCAACACTAACATTTATATATACGATATATATATTACGACTAGTTAGACTTATTTTTCCCAAGTTATGGAAAAACATATTACTTTGACAATAACAAATATTTTCAAGTTATGAGTGGTATAGGTACCATGTGCATGCATATTCTCTACATCATTTCATGATCTAAAGTAGATCATTATCATTCATATTAGGTTGCGGCTAGTGTTCACGCCTTATTGTCCCGATCATTTTACCATCATTGTACCATCATATCAGGTGAGTTCTCATAGCCCCGTTTTTAATTCAATACTTTGATTTCAAATCCCACGGGGGAGAATACATTGCATCACTTATTTTTGTACATGCCAAAGTATTAATTTCCTTACATTGCTTAAGTTGCCTTATTACCACGTCTTGACAAGTCCCCTTTATTATCATGGACCGTTAATTAAAGTACGAGCGAGAGTGAGTAAATAGATCTATTGAGGGTGACTCCTCCATCCGTGTTTGGGTTGCTCCAACGGAATTACAGATGCATTTCGTGTCTAATATATTAGAGTGTCTGGTAAACACTCATTTGGGGCCAAGTAACTATGTCTAGCTTCGGGGTCATGAGCTTAAGAGCCAATGTAAATTTTATGACTGAAATCTTATTACTTTACTTTTTACTTATGGCTAATGTACATCCGATTTAACTTATAAACCTATGATTTCTCACCAACTTTATATTGACCGTTTTAGCAATGTATTTTCAGGTTATTAAGGTAGCTCATGTTGCATACATTTGGACCTTCATGGAGTCGCGGAGTCGACGCGTCTCACCTTGTATTTCTGCACTTATAAAATGTTTGATCTTGTTTGAACTTATTTTACCTAAATTGGCAGCACCTTTTGGGACCTATGTTTTGTAAACTCTGAATGTCTTAATGATCAAACGACGTATTTTCCAAACGACACTTTAGGTCGTTCAATGTAACTGTAACTATGATGCTATGGCAGTCACCCCCAGGTATTCCATTCCGCTGCCATTCAGGTATTTTGGGGGTGTGACAGATTGGCATCAGAGCTAAGGTTATAGCGAACTAGGATGTATCTTGGACCCTAGACTATAACCACATCATCATAGCATCTCATCATTTCATCATAAGTGCATATTTACTACATATGTTATTTCATGCACACACTGTGCGAGTTAGTTATACCCATATTCATATATAATTATATTGACCTGATTCACAAGTGACATGTCTTCAGATACACACCCTGTCATCCTTTTCCCGGATTCCGACATTGAAGATGCTTTATCATCTTCCACTACCATTATACCACCAGTTGTACTTACACCATCATTAGCACCATTGATTTTTCATAGGAATAGGGTTTCCTATCATTCAGCCCATACATAGAATGCCGTTTGGTAGTGTATTCAGACTTAACCTTAATGGACTTGTTAGGATGCTTATTGCAAGGAAGATAGTATATTTTCTTTCCTTCACTAGTATAGCACTCACTACTCAGGTACTACCACCACCATCAGCTACTTATTTCACTATTGGTCGTCCTATAGTGCGTACTTCAGTTTTATCTCTTAGATGTCACGAGATAGCGCGAAAGAGGGTAGTATTCCATTCACTATTATCACCATCACATCTCAGAGACCGTACACCCATATATGACAGGCCGCTTAATAAGCAACTACTATTTGACATACCATTACCATCTACCACACGTTACACCACCTTATAGGTTTGAGGTTGGTGAGAGTTTGAGAGCCTCTACTGCTTGACAACCTACTACTCTTCATCGTTAGACGATGATCTCTAATTATTTGAGATTACCCACGAGTGTTTGGACGATAAACTCTGAATAATACCACAAGCAAATGCAATAAGAATTGCAACCAATCGCCCAAGGGTGGCATCTGTCACAAGGAGTCTATTATCTTAGATATGATCGACTCATACCTCCATAACACAATAAACCAACAAGATGCTTTGAACGGTATTATACCATCATAATGGAACTCATCACGACTCTCCCTTTATTATCAAGTTTGATTACACCACATTCTAAGTCGAGAATTACTTCATTAGTCGCTCTAGCAACACTCCACCGACCAATGTGGTCAGATTAGTAGATTTGACATATAATTACAACTTTAGGAAGATGCGAGTAAGACAATAAGATTAATAAAGATGAAGGTGTCTTTGCAATTAAATGGTCATGTTGACCAAGATAAAAGTGACTCCCCTAGTTTTCGTGTTTCGGAGATAATAACAATTCAAGTAAGTCAAATCCAAATTAAATTTTTGTACAAATGAAAAGATTTCTTGCAAACCTTACGAAGTACGACAAATTATTGATTTTCAATGGTTGGATTAAAACTCATTTTTTTTGTTTAAGCAACAACCTTCTTGAATTTCCTTTTTCCAAAGACACATATATATATATATATATATATATATATATATATATATATATATATATATATATATATATATATATATATATATATATATATATATATATATATATATGAGATATTGTTTTTATCAAAATACAAAATATCTCATATTCACATCTTTTACATAACTATATTCATTACAAACTTCAAATAAAGTCACTCCAAAATACATCTATGACCAAATTTCACAATGTTTCACTCAAATAAATGTTGTTAATTTTAGAAACTATATCTCCAAGAAGGAACACACATAACTCATGAACGAATCTAGAAAGCAACCACTATACCTACTTACTATTTGACCTTAGATGCGAAAGAAACCCCTCTATCAGAGATTGCCAACATTGCTACACCATGCCTTAACACCACTACTTCAAATTACGACTGTTTCGCTCATTCCATATTATAATACCCTCACGCTAGTATGAGCTTGTTGGATTAAAAGATCAAGGTACAATTACTCAACAAAATTTATAATCTTTTCGGGGATCGATATAGCTTAGTCACATTGGGACAAGACCTCATTTTCATGAAAGGACATCGAGAAGTTTCACCTGACCATAAGGCATTTAGCTTGCATTCATGGAAAATCAAACATCATTTGATGTGGTACATACTTGACTTAGATCACCCGTACAACAATTTCCATTCTTTATACATTTTAGTCTTGCCTAGAGGGATTAAGCATTTGAACCTGCGAACTTTACCTAGTATAAATTCTCGAATACTTCAAATCATTGGCACCAATTTCTGCCCTATATCCTTTGACACATAGACTATCATCTTCAGTTGACTGTAGATGCCTTAACGACACTTTCATCTTTCACGCCCTCAATATCACTACCATATTCTCGACCACTTCATAATCATAAACCACTGCCCTGTTATGAACTAAAATGTTTACATTCTTTAAATAAGTGGATTAGTAGACTATTACCATTCCATAAGATTCACCTACGTATCCAATACACCATTCAACGAATTTTGTTTCAATCTATTTTACTACCCTATGGGGAAATTGTTTTACAGAATTTCTAAAGTATGCTATTTTGTTACCACTCTATAAATTGATTTTCTGTCATTACACCAAGTATTTAATATTATTACGCGAAATAGTTTTCATGTTACCCTGAAAGGAAATAACAGGATACCATTTTTAATAACAATGCGTTGAACACCATCTAAAACTTTTGAGAAAATTAATAATATTTTGACTAAATCAAGCATCGCATCATTAGTCCTCAATTATACATAGCCTAATCACCTATGTATAATTCAGGAAGGATTATGCCATGAAGTAAATAATTAATTTTTTAAAGTATTGCTAATAACAATCTTCATGTAAAAGTGTTTTAAACAAGTAAACTCTTTTATAAATGTCTCTTTCTGACAAACTTTCCCCTGGATACTTACCCCACCTGTCACTCACTTAGCCATTCAGTTGGACTTTCCATTGACTTCTCTAGGAGAGACTTTCCATAACAATTACACGTAGGATTCCTCGATACAAGAAAAGCAACGAAAGGATTTCAGAACTACTAATCAGGACTAGAAGTATATAGTAAGAAAATTCATAACTTAACCACAATCCTAGGATACCACGAGACCATACGAGTCACCATCTCTGACCTAGTTGTCGAATTTTATCATTCAAAGGTACCAGGGAGACTGAGCTACATGATCGAACACATTGTGAAGGTACTCTAAGCAACACTATAGAAATAAACCAAGCCTCCTAACCGATACTGTAGAGTGTTCCATTTAAACATGGCCTCATCCAAACGCAAACTTTCCTGTAATGAGTTTTCACCAAGGATAATTGTTTAAATTAAGAATATCTATATGGATTCCCCTAAGGCATTGTGTTCTCTAGAAATTTCAGATAACCTCATTTTCATACCAAGGAAGGGATCCAACCCGAATATATATTTTACCAACATGATAATACTTTCAACGATAAACTATTTCAGGACTTAAGTTAGTTTGAATACCTAGGCTTGTAGTTTTGTCTGATAACCACCAATAGGCATTATCCAACCTCAGGAACTAAACGTAAGACATCTATGCATTTATGCGAACATTACCTATCCTACTATTTTATCCTTGTTAATACTTTCACTTTTAAATGAAGTTGATTCAAAAATTGCGTTTACATAAATCACATACCTTGTATAAAATGATTTCTGAAATTACTATTTTGAACAAGTACGATATATATATATATATATTTGGGTCAATATTTAGCAAAACCATCGTACAAAGAGAAAAATATAAACATCAAACTTTGGTAAACATTCCTATTCACAACATGTTTGGAAACAGTTTCACATTTCATAACTACTATAAATTTTGAATCATCAAGAAAGATATTACTTAGTAAATCATTTGCTTCATTTTCTAAATTCGTTTATTCAGAAAAGGATTTCAACCGAAACTCACAATCTCGAGACAAATTTCCAAAACTAATCACCATACTACATCGCTTATGCATTTAGGATTTTTGCAACTTGACAACAAAGAACCTTGGAATATTTGATGAAGGAAATTAGGAAGGACACCATAAATTAAGTACAAACGTCAGTAATGGAGACCTAACCTAATAGGCATAGAAATACACATGTCTTAGCATCCGTTGGAACAAAACACAAGGAATCCAAAATTGTTACCTATATTCTATCCCCTTCAGATAACGCCGAGTTCGAAAGACAAAACGTTGTGGAATTAGTCACAAGATTTATTGTACCTATTTCAATTGTTCCTGATAAAGGTAATCGAATCACCTCAGACTTCTAGCAATCATTTTAAGATTTTCTTCGAAACTCCATTTAGATGTAAACACCGCCTACCATCCTCAGACTGATGGTCAGAACGAGAGAACGATTCAAACATAGGAAGATATGCTCAGAGTATGAGTGATTGACTCTAGAAATGGTTGGACTAACCATTTACCATAAATCAAATTTAGTTGCAACCATAGTTATTGCGCGAGCGTAGAGACTACACCATTTGAGGCACTCTATGGTCGAAGTGCCAACATCCATTGACGAATCAAAAT
Source organism: Artemisia argyi (assembly GCA_030686995.1). Taxonomy (NCBI): domain Eukaryota; kingdom Viridiplantae; phylum Streptophyta; class Magnoliopsida; order Asterales; family Asteraceae; genus Artemisia; species Artemisia argyi. The sequence goes on along the minus strand of CM060690.1, from coordinate 108,536,166 downwards.
TGGAAAAGCCCAACTCACTAGTCCAGTAGGCATTCATGAAATAACCAGAAATTTCCTACAAGTCAAGAATCAGTTACAAGTTTAATAAGTGTAAACCATTACAACTTCAAGTTGGTAGCCAGATCATGTTGAAAGTTCTGCCTAGGAAAGGTATGATACCATTTAGAAAAATTCAGAAAGTTAAAAACCGATACACACTGGACCATTTAATATGTCAGGCAGAGTAGGCCTAGTGGCCGTCAGACTTGAGCCTTGTTAGAGAACAGTCGGATTACACAAACATGTTTCACAATTTTCAAATCTCAAGAAATGAGTTACAGATTAGTCACTCATAATCCCATTTGGAAAGGAATCCAACCCAATGACAAACGTAAACCCGGTAAGAGAACCAATTGAAATCATGGACTGTTAGGTCGAACGGTTGAAGCAGAGTCGAATTCCTATCGTGAAAGTTCGCTGGAATTCTCAAATATTATCACCTTTTCACTAATACCACTTCAGAGACTAACACAAACTGAACTTCGGGACGAAGTTCCTTTTAGAGGGGAAGACTGTCACAACTCATAATTTCATGTCATTTTCGAAACTTCGACAATTTACTATTCATCAGTTACTATTCACCGATTACTATTCATCATTTTACTATTCATCGTTTCAGAGTCAGTTTGATATTCTGAGAAGTGTTCAAAAATTTTTCTATTCATGAAACACTATTCATTTTCGGAAGAAAAACACTATTTATGTACATTGCTCATTTCATCATAAATTTAGTTTACGGATATTTAAATTCGAGTAACCGAATTGGTTCAGGTACGAATTCATACTTTATCAGTAGGGACATTTCACACGGACTAGAAATAGCCCACATTTCATCATAATAACATTTGCATACTATACCACTCGTAGAATATTCATATTAATATTTTTGGTATATTTAACGTTTTACGTATATTTATTTTAATTAAACGTTAACACGCGATTAATAAATATAACTAACATATCTAAAAATCCCCACAATGGTTCCGATATATTTTTAAACTCCTTACAACGTCACAAAAATTATAAAATTCATTTACCCGGTATTTTGGGAATTTATTTAATTTACAACGTAAGTTTAATATAATTACGACGGTTTTCGTGAAAACTAAATAATAATTTTCCAAACGATCAATTTTTGTACCCAATATATTTTTATTATTTTTATGACTTTATTATGTCCCGGTTAACTTAGTTAAAATTTATTTCTAGCAAACCCGGTACCCGATTGTAACTAACCTAACTAAAACTACAACTAAACTACATTTACACTACACTAAATCCTAATTAATCCTAGCTAGTTTTTGCCCTCTTTTTCTTCTTTGTCAAGCCGACCACATGCCCACCCCCCATGGACATCATATGCATTTTTTAACCTCATGCTTTTATTACCTTTTTATATGATTGATGCGTGGGAATCGCAACAGGCTTTACCTCTCGAGGGATCTCGAGAAGCTTACAACCCCCACCAGGCAGTGCACCTGATCGTTGTAGTATAGTATAGTGACAAGTACCGGGGGATTGATCGTTCAGCTTAGGAATAGTGTCGCTAGGATTAGAAAGCCTAATTACTAGTTCTAAGGGTGAGGGATGATTATTTTTGTATTTTTATATTTTATGGAAAGCAATTAAAAATATCGGTTTTGGAAGAGTGGGTGGAATTAGTTGCTATTCAACTAACCCAAAACTAAGATGCAATCAAAATAAAATACTAAAAATGAAAATAAACTAATTTATACTAAGGTTGTGAGCAGTAATTGGAGAAAATGTGTTTACTTAGATTTCACTACTCCCTGGATATCTTTTACACGTTAATTACTTGTTATAATTGCATGGATGACGGATTGTATTCCTTAATACCATTCATGGGGTGGCATACATAACTCCCAAATTCTATGAGCTCTTATCTCCTCCTACACCATGCCCAGCACAACTATAGGGATTGTAAACAGTGGCTCATGCATTAAATACAACCAATAAAGTCCTAGTACGCCTCGGTTCATGTTTCTTAAGACGTTCAAGCATGTTACCATTTGGAGATCTGCCAGTTTTCTTAAGCCTAACATATAAAATCATTCATCCAAGACAAGAATAAACAAGTAATCAACACATAATCAATATCTAGGTTTCATTAGATCTAAGCAAACACAAAGGAGATCTAGCCTAGCATAATGGAATTGAGACAAGAACAAGATATAGACAACCAACACATAGACATATTGATTGAATTAGAAGAACACTTATCTCAATTACAATGCAAGGTATCAAGGGTTTGGAACCCTTGAAAAACCTGTAAAAGTTGCACCAAAATCGTCTTTAGGGTTTCTCCAAAACTTCTCTCTTCTAATGTGAAAAACTAGAAAACTATATATAGGAAAATCGGGGTGACGGCGTCAAGAACAAAGGTGTGACGCCGTCATCTCACCGCCAAATACTTCCTCGGACGGCCTTGATCTACTTCTGACGGCCTGCGTGACGCCGTCATGAGCTACGGATTTTAATTCTTGGGGTTTGACGCTGTCATGACTTTACTCTTGACGCCTTCATCAACTACGGATTTTTATTATTGAGGTTTCACGCCGTCATGACTTTACTCTTGACGCCTTCATGTACTGTTCCAGCATGGAAAATTGAGACTTTGCCGTTTTCTTCACTTTTATGCTCCAAAAACGTCCAAAATGGCTTCTTTTCCAGAATTCACTCTCCAAGTACCTAAAATCACAAAAGGAACGATTTAGGGCAATATTTGATCAAATAAATTCGGATTCGAGCTTAAATGACCCCCTAAAAACGGATCATTTTTCGCCTCATCATATACCCTTACACTTGAGATTTTCTTGTCCTCAAGCAAATGCGCTTTTATTCTACTCAAAATACAAGTTAGGGGTCATTTAACACTAATATAAAAGTAATTACAACAAATAATCGTTCCACTAAAGACCAATAGACAAGCACGGAGGTCATACACTAGCACCTCACAAATAGTGTTTAGATACTCACATCTCTCGGGTGTAATAAAGTAATATAACATTATGGAAATGAAAGATATCTCTCACTACCTGTCATAGCAAAATAGATTACCATAGGCTTGGGAAAGGATCAAACCTCCACCACATGGCGTAAGCACCTAGGATAAACTATCAAAGAGGTCTTTTAAAGGGTTGTAACGTTAGGTATAGGGATATGAATTACACGGCTTTGTTGGATAAATGAAGTTTTACTGGTGGCGAGTTAACAATCTTAGTTAATTACATGAACAATGTGGCGTTGCTAAGCCAAGACTAGACTCGACTTATGCTAATAAATGAAAAATAACAAAAACATAAAATAAACATAGAATGAAACGGGATGGTAGTCCGTATGTTTTTTCTCTTTTTCCTTTTTCTATTTTTCTTGATTTTTTTTCGATTTTTTTTTTTTTTTTTTTTTTTTTTTTTTTTTTTTTTTTTTTTTTGCATACACTCTTACCCTACCATCCAAAATAATACATCATAGGGGATGAGAATTCCCCTTACACTTGAATCTTTACATACTTTACATTTAACTAATCTAATGACTCGAATTAAGATAATTAAAACACTTGGAGTACTTTTAAGATTAACGTACATATGGGGGTAATAAATGATGTTCTTCCCCATTACTCCATAAAATAAGTACTTACCCATGAGTCCCAATCGTCCCAAAACAATATGTACAAGGATATGACTCGACTTAGCAACCATGTAATCAATTAGAAAGTTAACTTAGGGTTTAACAAATAACAATAATGCACTAAAAATGAGCGCATACACGAAAGGCTAAGGCGATTTGGGTGTACATTTAAGTGGGGTGTAACAAATTCTTCCTTTAAGTAAAATGCTTAAAGTTAGAAATGAAAAGATAGGCTCGGAGGGGTGTACTAGGGGTTTCGTGTACTAAAAATGAGTACAACGCTAAGGGTGTGGGAAAAATTAGTTGACTTAACTAGCCAAGTAATATGACTTAAATGGTCAAGTAATTATAATACGGGTTTAACACAAGGGTGATCCTAATGCCTCTTATCATGCAGTAAATCCTACCACACGAATGTAGTCTTACTAGCGGTCTCGGGATGCATCACTAACGCAAGTTCTAGAATCTAAATGCTACCGGTACACTCATAAGCACTAATAATGAATGCTTTTCCTATCAAATCTAAAGGCGAACCTCACAATTTTGGGTGGAAAATTTTTCCGAATATACGGTTATGTGCTAGTCATACAATCTCCTATCCATGAGACGCTTGCTATGGCTAAAGTTTCACTCCTAAATGTTGTAAAAAATTTTAAATTTGGCGCTAAAATTGCACTAACAAGTATTTCTCATAGTTTTATTACACATCTACTATCAAACAAGACAAACTCAAGCAAAAGTGCATATGTAAGGTATCATCTTTTTACCCTCCCCTTACACTTAAGATGAACATTGTCCCTAATGTTCAAGTAAAGAATGTAAAAGTGAAATAGTAAAGAGAATGAAATCAAATACTCCCCTGATTCGCTCGGTATGGATAATAGGATGGCCAGGTTAAATCTTCCTCCAAGAAAATGAACAATCAAAGCTTCCCTTACAGAATATAAATCATCTCCTTGTCATACGTAACCTGTAAATCCTGACAAAAATAGACAAGACAACCTCGCGTAAAATCGGCGGCATCCTATATAAGTTACTAAATCCTAGAAAACAAGATAAGATATAATGCTTGTGGAATGAAGTTTGCAGATTTCCTGGAGATTATAAAACTTAATAATTCTCAAAAACCATAAGACTCCGTTAGAAAAACAAAACCGGTAAAATTTCCAGATTTTAACTCCTGACGCCGTCAAGAGTAAAACTCTGACGCCGTCAGAATGGACCTGCAGAAATTCTTATGTTAAGTTTCCGGAAAATTTCTGGAAAACCTTGGTTCTACTTCCTGGAAAATCCTGCAAAACTTCATTATGACTCAATACAAGCATTTGACTCTAACAAATACGAATATACATGCTCATTTAATATTGTGGAGAATCATGATCGGTTTGTTTCTTAAAAACATATTTGGGGTTTCCCCTTACACTTATCTTTTGCAAAAATACTTTTAAGTTGGAGTTAAGACTAGGCCAAACAAAATAGTAAAGTATTTCCACATTTTAATTGAGAAACATGATCAACCAACAATAAAAATAAAGCATGCATACGGAAGCAAATAACAAACAAACAATTAAAATCACACTAAACATGGGTTGCCTCCCAAGAAGCGCTTTTCTTTATTTACGAGTCTTGTAGCTAGACTCAAGGTCATGGATTACGTTTTCCTTTCCCACTTTTGTGCTAACTCAAAACATCTAACCCAATTCTCATCACGCTTGTATTCCGGGCCTAGATTCATGCAACCTGAATAATAAGTTCTCCTCCTCTCACAATAGGCTTCATCAGTGATTCCATCTTCCTTAACCTCATAAGGTCGAATTTCATCAATCTGTAGATTCTTGATGCCTTTTAATTCCTCCTTCATGTGAGGCATCATAAAAGTGACCTTCTCCATCCCATCAGTAAACTGAGCTATCCCCTTCTCATGGTCGTAATACATCTTAGTTTTCTCAACAAAAGGTTGTCCTAAAACTACTTCTCCAAGGTGTGGATCAATAATGCCTCTGACATCTTCTAGGATTATAAAGTCACATTGATAAGTAAAATTTCCTAAAAAGATGTGTACCCCATTAACTCTCCTAACAAATTTACATAACCTATTAGAATTGTAAGGGTCTTTTATAGGGCTTAATCTTTCGTTCATTATCCAATTGTAATAGAGCCTAGACATGATATTCATGGGTGCTTTTAAGTCAATGTATGTATGCTCTCTAGACATGTACCCAATCATGCAGGGAATCTTAATGTTCCTGAAGTTATGCCTCCTAATCCACGGTGTCTTTCTATATTTCGAGGGGCAAGGATGTTGTAAGATGAACTTGTGGTAACTTAATTCATCCGGGGTTGGAGCGAAGTTTGTGAACTCAATTTTCATTTGGAGAGGCTTAATGAGTTTCTTACATGTGTTAGCTTCTCTCTTTATTCTTTTATGCGCAATAAGCCTCTTGCTAATTTTTAAAGTGCGACTCTCTGATTCCATAAAGACCACACTAGTACGAACAAAAACACATAGAAATAAGATAGACTAAAGAAAACCTAAAAATAAAAATAAAATCTTACTAGAAAGGAATCTAGCAAGTAGACCTAATAAAAAGAAATCCTAACCTAGACAATAACTATTCCCCGGCAACGGCGCCAAAAACTTGATGCGTGGGAATCGCAACAGGCTTTACCTCTCGAGGGATCTCGAGAAGCTTACAACCCCCACCAGGCAGTGTACCTGATCGTTGTAGTATAGTATAGTGACAAGTACCGGGGGATTGATCGTTCAGCTTAGGAATAGTGTCGCTAGGATTAGAAAGCCTAATTACTAGTTCTAAGGGTGAGGGATGATTATTTTTGTATTTTTATATTTTATGGAAAGCAATTAAAAATATCGGTTTTGGAAGAGTGGGCGGAATTAGTTGCTATTCAACTAACCCAAAACTAAGATGCAATCAAAATAAAATACTAAAAATGAAAATAAACTAATTTATACTAAGGTTGTGAGCAGTAATTGGAGAAAATGTGTTTACTTAGATTTCATTACTCCCTAGATATCTTTTACACGTTAATTACTTGTTATAATTGCATGGATGACGGATTGTATTCCTTAATACCATTCATGGGGTGGCATACATAACTCCCCAATTCTATGAGCTCTTATCTCCTCCTACACCATGCCCAACACAACTATAGGGATTGTAAACAGTGGCTCATGCATTAAATACAACCAATAAAGACCTAGTACGCCTCGGTTCATGTTTCTTAAGACGTTCAAGCATGTTACCATTTGGAGATCTGCCAGTTTTCTTAAGCCTAACATATAAAATCATTCATCCAAGACAAGAATAAACAAGTAATCAACACATAATCAATATCTAGGTTTCATTAGATCTAAGCAAACACAAAGGAGATCTAGCCTAGCATAATGGAATTGAGACAAGAACAAGATATAGACAACCAACACATAGACATATTGATTGAATTAGAAGAACACTTATCTCAATTACAATGCAAGGTATCAAGGGTTTGGAACCCTTGAAAAACCTGTAAAAGTTGCACCAAAATCGTCTTTAGGGTTTCTCCAAAACTTCTCTCTTCTAATGTGAAAAACTAGAAAACTATATATAGGAAAATCGGGGTGACGGCGTCAAGAACAAAGGTGTGACGCCGTCATCTCGCCGCCAAATACTTCCTCGGACGGCCTTGATCTACTTCTGACGGCCTGCGTGACGCCGTCATGAGCTACGGATTTTAATTCTTGGGGTTTTACGCCGTCATGACTATACTCTTGACGCCTTCATCAACTACGGATTTTTATTATTGAGGTTTGACGCCGTCATGGCTTTACTCTTGACGCCTTCATGTACTGTTCCAGCATGGAAAATTGAGACTTTGCCGTTTTCTTCACTTTTATGCTCAAAAAACGTCCAAAATGGCTTCTTTTCCTGAATTCACTCTCCAAGTACCTAAAATCACAAAAGGAACGATTTAGGGCAATATTTGATCAAATAAATTTGGATTCGGGCTTAAATGACTCCCCAAAAACGGATCATTTTTCGCCTCATCATATACCCTTACACTTAAGATTTGCTTGTCCTCAAGCAAATGCGCTTTTATTCTACTCAAAATACAAGGTGTATGGTAGAAATAGACTAGATTTGTGGTGATTGGGAGTGATTTGGGTGGATTAGAAACTAGTTTGGAACCCTATAATTCATTTTTAAACGTATATATATACCTACTGTCCCAAATCGTCAAATCCAGAAAACTCAGGGGTTTCCGGGTAACTTTGGGCTAGATATTTAGAAAATACTTTCAAAAACGAAGCCGTGTGCGAAAGAACGGATTAAAACGGGTTTATAACGAAGGAGATATGATTTTTGCAAGTTTAATGACGAAAACTATTATTTTCTAAAAATAGTAAGCTGTCACACAATTTTTCTGGGTAAAATCGAGGTGTTAGACGTAACCTAGAGGAACCGAACTATCAAAAATATATTAGTATATGTCAATACTTTTCCGGGGATATAAAGAACGTTGAAAATGAGCTTATAACGAAACAGATACAAGCGTTTGAACTTAGACGATTTTAATATTTTTGCTTCAGCAAAATACAGAAAATTTCAGGTATTAACCATTTCGCCAAGTGACTAGGTTGAGAGCCAATTTACTCATTGATAAACTCATTTTTGGAAAATTTACATCATTGATAAAAAGTTAGTTCACCCAGCCTAGTTTTCAAAACATCCAACCGTTTGTCAGAAGGATTTATAACGAATATCTTATGGTCTTCTAAACTTTCTCAAAAACTGCCCAGAATCTGCCAAAACAGCCCAAATACCTCACTTCCCGGCTATTTCTCTTTATGATCGAGACCCGTATGGACAAACTTCAGTTCTATGAATTTTTAGATAAGGTGAAAATCTTCCTAAAACTATTGAGCTTTATTCCTAACTCTTAATATTCACTATTTCGCGACTAGTTTTGCGAGACCATTTTGTCACTAATAGAAATAATAATACTACGTACTAAATCCTAAATTTTCTAGAAATACTACCAAAGTGCCAAATTCTTAACCATCGAAGTACTTATGATTACAAGCTTATTTATACGACTATTAAACGTTATTTCAAGGTTTTTAAAGCAAGGAATTCAACACTAACATTTATATATACGATATATATATTACGACTAGTTTTATAAGTCTAGTTAGACTTATTTTTCCCAAGTTATGGAAAAACATATTACTTTGACAATAACAAGTATTTTCAAGTTATGAGTGTATAGGTATCATGTGCATGCATATTCTCTACTTCATTTCATGATCTAAAGTAGATCATTATCATTCATATTAGGTTGCGGCTAGTGTTCGCGCCTTATTGTCCCGATCATTTTACCATCATTGTACCATCATATCAGGTTAGTTCTCATAGCCTCGTTTTTAATTCAATACTTTGATTTCAAATCCCACGGGGGAGAATACATTGCATCACTTATTTTTGTACATGCCAAAGTATTAATTTCCTTACATTACTTAAGTTGTCTTATTACCACGTCTTGACAAGTCCCCTTTATTATCATGGACCGTTAATTAAAGTACGAGCAAGAGTGAGTGAATAGATCTATTGAGGGTGACTCCTCCATCCGTGTTTGGGTTGCTCCAACGGAATTACGGATGCATTTCATGTCTAATATATTAGAGTGTCTGGTAAACACTAATTTGGGGCCAAGTAACTATGTGTAGCTTTGGGGTCATGAGCTTAAGAGCCAATGTAAATTTTATGACTGAAATCTTATTACTTTACTTTTTACTTATGGCTAATGTACATCCGATTTAACTTATAAACCTATGATTTCTCACCAACTTTATGTTGACCATTTTAGCAATGTATTTTCAGGTTACTAAGGTAGCTCATGTTGCATACATTTGGACCTTCATGGAGTCGCGGAGTCGACGCGTCTCACCTTGTATTTCTGCACTTATGAAACGTTTGATCATGTTTGAACTTATTTTACCTAAATTGGCAACACCTTTTGGGACCTATGTTTTGTAAACTCTGAATGTCTTAATGATCAAACGACGTATTTTCCAAACGACGCTTTAGGTCGTTCAATGTAACTGTAACTGTGATGCTATGGTAGTCACCCCCAGGTATTTCATTCCGCTGCCATTCAGGTATTTTGGGGGTGTGACATTATGAAATACTTGATGTTGCTTATTGTTTCCTAGCACTTATATTTTACTTGCTTGATGACTATGTTTGCATGCTAGATGAAATTGCTTGTTTACTTAATCTCTTTGATTAACATGCTTTGGCTACATAATTTCCTACGTAATTAGTATATGCTTAATTGCCTCAAAGAGTTGGACTTGTTTGAAACCAAAAACACAACCTTTCTGCAATTCACTACCAAAAACCCTTTTCTGGCAATCTGGGAATCACCAGATGGGCGGCCCCCTTAAATCATAAGGCGGCCCCCTTAATTATTAAGGGGACCGACCTCCAATTAAGGGGACCGGCCATCTGATGGTCGACGGTGTTGTTTCCTTTTTCTACTTTTTAGCCCATTTCATCCTACACTTCTCAAAATTCACAAACCTATTTTATCCTAAACCTTCTATCAAAGTTTATCCATCCTTAATCTCACCTATCCTACACTATAAACACTCCCATTATTCATAATCTTCATTCATCTCTTCATGTCCTCTCCCATCAAACCAAAACCACAAAGAAACCCGGTTTGGAGAAGAAAGCCTAACTTCCGTTAAAAGCCCATCAAACCAAATGATGTTGTCAAACATTCAACACCAAAATCCTCCTATGTCTTCAACATTACATATCAACAACCTTTACTCACCCATATCCTTCTACATTACACTCAAACCTCATAACCTTTACACACTCAAACCTCATAACCTTTACTCACCCAACCTCAAATTTCATCTCTTAGTGCACCTAATGCACCATCTATAACACCCTCCTACCAAGAAATCCCTTCCATGAACATCGCTCTTTCACTCTAACCTGTCACATCACTTGATACTTATTTACCATCTTCACCAATAACTCAACCTAGTCATCCTCACAAAAGATTCAACCATATACCCATTTCCTACACTCTACAAAGTGTGTCATCACCACTACAACTTAACCCATGAAGGTCAAACCATATTTCATGATACACAAACCTCATGTTCACTCAAAAGAACCCTTGCACAAACCTTATCATAATAACCAAATATCCATCCTTGTTCCCAAAAATACACCTTCATCTTACCAACATAAGCCAAATGAAGAGCATGTTCAATCTCAAAACAACAATCCCAATCTATTCCTAACACCTCACATTTTGTTCAACCTACCAATCCACCATCCAAAACATCCTCCAATCATGATACATCATTGAAGAACTCAAGGAAGCCCATGAGCTTTGTGCTCTTCTTGCCTTACACCTTGCTCAATGCAACTTGGAAAAACTTTCCTCTAGCTCTCCTTTCATTACCCCACAACTTGAATCAAGTTGAAAAACATGTCAACAATTGACCTTGTTGCATCTTTCTCCTAAAAACCATTGCATTCAATGAACACTTCACTTGGATTGAATATCTTCTCACTAGATCACATCTAATACTCTCACTTGAACAACATCCAAAACCTTAATCAACCTCTTCCGCTACAAACTCTCCACCACCAAACTCTCCAACATTCATGACCCAAACATATACCTCCATTAATCCAACAACCTTACCCTAACTCAACCATCTTCATTCCAAACACTTCATCATCAACCATCTAATCATACCATATGCTTATGATTTTCACTTTCAAATACGAATCAACCAACCTTTTGTTACAAGCAAGTCCGATGGCTCTCTTTGGCAAATTAGGATCTTTAACATAATCACTTTGAATTAATTGTTATGCATCCTTAATATTTGTTTGCTATGCTTGTTATTTGTATATTTCATATTCTTCTATATATGCTTGTGCTTCTATTATTTTTCTTGCGAGCATTCCATATCTCGATCTCTTATGACCTCAAAACGAGGGGGAGTATACTTCAAGGGGGAGCTATACATTCGTCGGGATAACCTTTTTGATGTTAACAAAAAGGGGGAGAAGTGATATAAACTCACACTAAAAAACTTGCATATATATTAATTTTTAGTTTAATGAGTTTAGATTTTGTAATCATCAAAAAAGGGAAGATTGTTGATATAAATAATGTATAAAAACGTTATTAATATCTTTCGATATCCTTAAGTTTTGACGATCACAAAGTATAAGAACATTAAACGCAAAGTTAATACGTAAACAAGTTCTAAGCAAGTTTATATAATCTCATCCAATATAATCACTTAAGGTATAAATAAACAAGTGACTAATACATTATATGATCAAAGGGATGTTTATTTAAATAATACAAAGTTTATAAAATTAAATAAACTTATTATATATTTTTGAAAACATTTTTGGTAATATAGGAAAATGTTTTATTCATAATAAATATATGAATTCAAAATTTTAACCAAAATCAGTTAGTTTTTCACCAAATAAACTTTCCCCAGAAAAAGACAAGAAAACTGCAGTTTTCGTCTGGGCGGCTCCTTTAATTTTAAGGGGGCCAGCACACAATTAAGGGGACCGGCCACGCTCCCCTGTCAGATTCTGTCAGAAATTTTTCCCTATAAATACCACCTTAAATCTGGAATTTTTCCTACCTCTTGCACGAAAATTTTCAGATCCAAATCTCTCTAAACATCCTCCTAAAAACCCTTTGATCATATAATTATTAATCTTTGTTTCAAGTGATTCATTCCCTCACCTCTCATCTATCAAAGTGCAAGAGAAGAATACTTCTTCAACATCAAGTTGTGAAGTATTGTAGATTTATATATATAGTCTAGTTGTTGTGTACATTCATTGTAAAGGTGTGATAGGAGTGTAACTAGATAGATCTAGGAGTAGAAGTTGTGAATATAAGTAGTGAGATATAAGTAGTGGTGTGAAGAAGATTGTTGGGAGGTAGATAGTTGTGAAGAAGATTGTTGTGAAGTAGAAAGTTGTGAAGATAGATAGTTGTGAAGAAGTAGAGTTGTGATTTAGTAGTGACTGGGTGTGAAGAAGTTGTGTAGAAGGTGTGAATAAGTTGTGTTGAAGGTGTGAATAAGTTGTGACGAAGTTGTAGTGTGTATATTTGTGTGTAAGGTTTTCTCCGCCATAAGGGAGATTGTTGACATAGTGAAGAAAACTCTCGAGTAGGTGACTCGAGGAGTGGAGTAGGGCAAGGAAGGTGTCCTTGTAGCCGAACCACTATAAATCCTTTGTCTCGCGGTTAGATCTTTTCATATCTTACTTATTATCTTGCTTATATCGCTATTACTTTTGTAGACGTAGACGTATATATATATATATATATATATATATATATATATATATATATATATATATATATATATATATATATATATATATATATATATATATATCTATATATATATATATATATATATATATATATATATATATATATATATATATATATAGTTGCTCATATTGTGCTAGTATTGATTTTACTTAAAGATCAAACAAAAGTTTCATTCACAAAACAAAGTTTTTACAATCAAACTAAAAAGGTAACATACATTTAATTGATCATTTCAATCAACTATAGTTTTCATACAAAATATAACTAAGGATTATAAAATAACTTTTACTTACTTATCTCTTGTATATAGCTATAATTGTTTATATTATGCATGTGTTGATTTCACATACTTAGTTTGCATTATTATTATTGCTCATACTTAGATATAGTTGTTCATATTGTTCAAGACTTGAATTCACATAAGATCGAATCAAAGTTTTAAAAGCAAACAAGGTTTTAAAACTAAACTTAGTTTTCATAAAACCAAAAAGACGTAAAACTATTCAACCCCCCTTCTAGTTTTCCACATAAAGAACATAGAAATTTTACTTTGACTTAAAGATTGTTCTCCTAATATGCATTTTTTAACATCAAAACCTATCCCAAAGCAATTTGAACTCTTGAAAAATGTCATGCCAAAAACCTAATCTTGTTTGTTTTGTGATCTAAAAGTCCTTTTATTCAAGTTACCAATGACTTGTTGTAAAGGGTGACCCCTTGCTTTACCTTGAACTCTATTAAAGATATAACATGAGGTATCTAGCGCATGACACCGAAACTTTTGTGGGATGGATTGCACGTCAATCATTGCACGATTCATCTTTCTTAACTTACGATGTGTTCTTTCAACAATCTCAAGCGATTGAGAAGTGAACGAGCCCGATAAGTTATAAGATATTCCATGTTGTTCACAAAAGGTTCCAAATTGCATTTTATCAAATTCACTACTATGATTTGTTTTAATTGAGACAATTGAACAATCAAGTAGGTTTTCAAGTTTCTTTCTTAAATATCGAATTTATTTAAGACTTCATACTTATTCTCTAAAGACATTATTCAAGACAATTTGGATAACCATCTACAATCATTAAAGTGTAGAAGTTTCCTTTTTAACTTTGAATTGGAGATGGATCAAGTAAATCTAAGTGTATTAATTCCAAAACCTTATTTGTTGACTCTTTATGCCTATTTCTATTGCATGCTTGACCTGGACTCCCTAGACATGTATCACAATAATGCCTTTCAAAACTCAACAATGGTAAATTGCTTACTAGCTAGTCGGCGAGACCTAACTTCCTAAGCTGAGGCGTTGGGTTATTTACCATATGGTAAATTGCTTACTAGCTTGTCGACAAGACCTATTTTCCTAAGCCGAGGCGTTGGGTTATTTACCATGTTTGAAATGCATATCTTTTTACAAATAATCTATGATTAACAAGTATACAAGTTGTTTCGCCTTTGACCTTTAGCTAGTATGTTACCGTTTTTACTAATAGTGCAATCTACATTGGTAAACATAATACTAAAATCATCATTAAGATTACTTGTACTACAAAACATAGAGTTTAGATCGCTACCATGCTCATCATTGGTAAATTCTACAAAGTCATGAAGAATATTGTTATGGGTGATTACGCAAGAAGTTTGAGGAAAGTATGGTTTAGCGAAAGCATTTAATGATGAACTATTGTTACTCAGACTTCTGGCGCATTTGTCACGCGTTGACGCATCAGTCTGCGCGTCAGAGTCGGTAATTTTAGATTTATGACCTTCTTTTATGAACAAAATGGATTTATCTTGTCTTGTAAATGTATGTTTATCATTTTTAGAAAAACCAAGATCTCCTTTATCATGAAAGGGTTTTTGTTCACTTAATAATTTGTTAAAATCAAAACTACTTTTCTTAAATTTAAGTAGTATCAATTTATTTTCAAGCTCACTAATTTCTTTCTTGAGTTTATGTTTATCCATTTCGTGTTCTTTAATATTTCTCAAATTGTTTTCATTAAGTTTAATTAATTCTTCATATTCCTTTTGCAATTTATGAATATCTAGATTATTATTAAATGAGGAAGGATTAGATGATACCTCAAGAGCTTCAAGTGTCGTGAGGCAAGTGACTTCTCCATACGAATGATTCTCATCTTTACTATTGCTCCAAAATATTCCGACGAACGCAATCTCTTTATCATTACATCTTCTTTGTTCATTGTGGTTAATAAGTTCCCTTGTTGTCACAAAGGCTTCATCATCTACACCTTTGTCTTTATCAAGAGAAGCATCTTGATCACTAGTTTGGCTTGTAGTAGCTTCATCTTCAAAATCTAGTGAATCGGCCTCTTCCTTGGTGATGACTCTAATATTATCTAGAAACACTTCATGTGCGTTAAGATCATCAATTATCTTCTCTAAAGATAATTGTCCCAAACTTCTTGTTTCTTCAACCTTCGCTTCTTCAAGTTGCCAATTTTTGGAAGTAGCATGAACAAATTTTTCAATATGATTTTTGCTATAATAGCTTGGATCTAACGAGTTCAAGCTTGTAGTGATAGCATTGAATCTCATTAAACTGCTATCAATAGTTTCATCATTTGCGATAGAGAACTCTTCATATTGTTGAATGAGAGAGTCTATCTTGTTGACATTGACTTGTGTAGTATCATGATAAACAAAAAGGATTAAGTCCCAAATCTCCTTTGCGGTCTTGCACATGCACACCCTCTCAAGCTCCTCTTGAGGTAGGGCATCATATATCATCATTTTGGCTTGAACATTCTTGTCGGCCATCTTCATTTCCTTATCATCAAAATCACCATTTTGGAAGATATACCATAAGTCATAATCCTTAGGCCTAACATAGGTCTCAAATAGGATTTTCCAAAAACGAAATACTTCGTATTCAAACAAAGGTGGTCTTTCTATATAACGCCCCTCTCTATAGTTCTCTTGAGCCATGGATGTAACACCCCCAAAATACCGCAGCGGAATACTGTGTCACTGGGGTGCTACTTCATAATACAAAGTACAAGTTATAGAAAACGAACTCTAAATGAGACGTTTTGAAAAGTTACCATTCGATTAATGAATTCAAAGTTACAAACATGAGATTCCAAAGTATGATACATAAATGTATACAAAATGTTTTGAATGGTAAATGATAAAAGCGTAAGTCTTCAGAATATGCAGCTTGACTCTAAGTTCCACGCACTAGCTGTCGCTTTACTAACCTGAGATAAACATGCTAAAGTGTCAACACAATGGTTGGTGAGTTCATAGAGTTTGTCTTAAAACAGTTGAAAAGTCTTAAAAGAATATTCGCACAATAAAGGCATCGTGAATCCACTCAGTTGCAAGTCCCGCCCATAACAACACTTACAACCTGTGTGTTCACAACCCACTGCTAAAGTATATCATGATTTCAATATATGTGTATACGATATATGCACGCGTAATGTAAAGTATCACTGCCTACTGAACCTCTTGACAAGAATACGCACAAATGCTTCATAAGAATAAGCACAAATGCTTCATAGTGGATTATATTCACCCAAGGCTAGGAATATATGGCAATGGTGGGGGCGTCAGCCCGATAGTACTATCAATACCTCTCCATCGGCTCCATCCAGGAGTTAAACAGTAGTTAAAGAATATAGCGCATAGAATAGGTTTAACACATTAAGGCACATATCATAATAAAACTACACATCATGTTTAAGAGTATAAAAGTATAGCATAGCATATGAGTAAAATTGTCTTTAGTAAAAGAGAAAGCAAGTAGTTTAAGCATGTATCTCCCCAAAAGAGTTTAAAACAAGTATGAAAAGAGTAGGGGCTATGACTTACCTTAAGCTTATGTAATGAGAAATGATAGTGGTAGTTGAATCGCGAAAGTCTCTAGGAGTAGCCTATAATAGAACGTTGCAACTTAGGTATGGAGTAACGTCTAAGAATACGAAGAATTGCCAATATATGTCTTGCATAATGTTCATGATGTAGTACTTAGTATATAGTGCAAGTCTTTGAATATAAGTGGTCTATGAAACATGTATAGTTTGTATATCTCTTACTACCGTTCGGGCCGACATAATTCAAAAGTCATGGAGTAAACGTTCGAGGAGCCAGGACACTTTAATTCGTAAATCCACAACTCATCTCAACGACTTACTTAATGAACTCCTCACATGAGGCTCCCTACTATTGTAGTATTTGATAACATATATATAAGTTTTAATCTTTAAAAGTTATATGGTCTTTAGCCGTGGCTTTGCCGTGACCTTGGTCATTGTTACCATGGTCTTGAGACTCAACCTTGGCTTTAGCCATGGTTTTGGTCTTGGCTTTAGGTCATTAGACCTCTTGGTCTCATCTAATTATAATCATTATATAGTTACTTGAATATATATAAAATAGCTGTTAAGAAACTGAAGAAAATCTCATTCGTTATTCGTTTTCTGGATACGTGCACCTGAGTTTTTGAAGAAAACGTGATTCCGGACAACTTTCGTGCCTTAACTTTTTCATGAAACGGACCAGAAATGCCTCTTTTTGCGTGTTTAAGGTTCTGTCACAGAAAGTTTGAGACAGTTTTGCCGTAAAGATTTTAGTAACTTCTAATAGCCATAACTTTTGACTCGTGTACTCGTTTTGGGTGATTCAAATTGCTATGTTTTCCTTGTTAAGTCCTCTTTAACAGTAAGTAAGTGTCAAATATCATAGTTATACTATTTTGGTCATGGTTCTCCAAGAAAGTTACTAGTTTACTTGTTTAAATAACATAAGTTAATATATAGTTTCCATAACTTGTTTTACTAGTTTTTATACATAATGAACATAATACAAAGACCATATATAGCATGAAAGAAACATAATAAGCATGAAAATGATATTGAGCAAGAAAGTGTATAAGGGTTTCTTACAACTTTTGGCTTTCTAAAGAAAGGAAGTTAAGTATGAAACTAGGACACTAAACCTATGCTTGTAAACCCATCACCACAACTCTTGTAACCCTTGCTAGCCTTGATATAAACCTTGTGAAAACCATTTAACTTCAGCCCCTAATCACCTTGTGTAGCTCCTAATTCAACCATGGAATCACCAAACAAACTTAAGAACTAGGTAGAGAATACTAAGACCTTGAACTTTGTAGTGTAGCTTGTAGTTTGAAGATCAAAGGATCATGGTTTTGTGATCTAAGTGTGGCGTTTTTATTATGAAGAAAGGAAGAAGATGAGTTGCTATTTATAGGAAGATGAGGAGGTTAGGAAAGTGTTAGGAAGGTGCCTAAACTTGGTAACCAAGTTTACTTGTTATATATGTATCCTAAAAGTCCAAGGCTTATCTTAAGTGATCAAGACCTATCACAAGTGATGAATCCCCCCCCCCCTATGGCGGTTTGAAAAAGGATAGGATGATGACTTGGTTAGTTGGTGATATTATCCTACTTATGGAGCTAGTCACGAAACGTAAAACCGGGTATCCTAAAAATATGAAACTTATAAATATGTTAAAACTTATCAATATACTCCATAATAAAATATAAAATGAGTGATAGGTTCTATTGGGGTGCTCAAACCCTGATAAAACTGGAAACACGGGTCTAAAACGCGTAATACGTAAAACTTACGAAAGTTGCCTAAAATTGAGAAAAGTAAAATGTAACTTTTCTAATAAGATAATAATGACTTAAAATGACTTATAATGTCTAGGCTGGGCTCTGTCTAGTGTCGGTTGGTATTTAATGTCTTTAAACTTAAAACCGTAAGCCCAAAAATCAATGAATGATTTATAAAATCAAGGAATGATTTATAAAATCAAGGAATGATTTTTGGTCAAAGGAGGAGGGAAAAATATGTTGACTTATTCCAAAAATGAGAAAAACTCAAATTGTCTTAGAAACGCGGTGCAGGTATAGACTAAGGTTACGGCTAAGTAAAAGTGCTTAAAGACGAGAATTCCTGTTTCTCACGGCCGAGGTTTATTTGGTCATATTTTTCTTAGTCATGATTAATTCTATAATTAATCATGAAAGTACTAAACATTTTTCTGATGCGGGGTAAATTAACGCGGTCGAGTTTCGTTGTGCGTAGAATTTTTGAATGACGTTTTACCCTAAAATGTGTAATTCCTTATTAACTTTCATGAAAATGATCTGATGAGTGTCAAACTTTTAATTTTCTATGGGAATGATTTATCACTCGAGGCCAAGAAACAAAAATCAAATTTCGGGAAAAATGAATAGTAAAAATGAATAGTGAAATTTTCCAGGAATAGAAGTTAACTTGAAAATGCGAATTGTTACAATGGATCTATACTCTACTTTACCAAAAATCTTAGTTAGGATTTTAGATTTTTGGGAAAGAAGTTTTTGACTTAAAACGACTTCTCGGGAAGGCTTTAACGCTCAAAAACTTGAGTATTCCACTCTGATACCAATTGTAGAATCGTGGAGGGGGGGGGGGGAGGGTGAATACGGTTTCTTTGACTTTTTAGATGTTTAAATACTTTAAGTCAAAGAGAACAACAAGTGGTTGTACAATAATCCGACAACTACTAACACAACTAAAGTATATAAAGCAAGTAAGAACACAATGATATATACTGGTTCAGTATGGGGGGCTTATACCATCCGTACGTCCAGTTTCGAATCCGCGACTCCGATACTATTCACTAGTATAATCCTTTCGGTGGACTATAAACCGTTACAATTCACTCCACCGATATTCACCAATATCGATGCTCACAAAGAAGGAGTTACTCCTCAATCGTATTTCGCCCTCAGAAACCACCCAAAAGAATCACGCGATTCGACTTCACCTAAGGGACACCAAGACCACTACCAAGACTTCCACCTGGAAGTATCAAACCCCAACTAGATCCCCAATGATCTAAGCTTGGTCACCAAGACACAAGACTTCCCTTACAAACAATTGAATGAATATAAGTATTTGTTTAATCAAGCCCTAACCTAACCTAGAGACTTGATTCTAGTAGAAATGGTATAGAAAAGAAGACCCTCAACACAATCACAAGAGTGGATTATGTTCTTGTGATTCTTCCCTTGCAAGTAGATGTGTTCTTTCAAAGATGTTAGTATGAAAATCAAGAACACAAGATTAGAGATAGAGATAGAGATAGAGATTTGAGAGTGTTCAGAGAGAAAGAATAATGGCAAGGGGTGAGGAATACAAGAGGCAAGGGTGGTATTTATAGGCCAAGAACCGAAACTTGGGAATTTTTACCAAGGCCGGCGCGTCACCCGCGCCGTCAGCGTGCCAGGCTTCTGTAAACTTTCCCAAGTGTTAGGTGTTTGGATCTTATAAATACCTATCCTTGCTAAACCTTTAATTGTACTTCACACTAAACCTTAACATTAATCAGTCTAAGGTTTACCAACTCAAATAGCCAATTTGGAAAATGTTTTGTGAAGTATTTATAAGAAAACCAAATTACCAAGGGTATAGAGTGTAGATAGGGTAATTTGGAAGGGGTAGAAGTGTTATTCCTCACATGGCATAGAAAAGAGAGAAAGAATATGCCAAGGTATATTTCAATGCTTGGGGGAAGAATGAGATGGAGGGTTGAGATGAGATGGTTTGAATTGGATGGCTAGGATCAAAGGGAGCCTCCTTTGGTTTTCAAATTATTTGGCATGTGTTGAATATGGATGGTTGAGATGTGATGATTTGAAATAGATGGCTAGGATCAAAGAAGCCTAGGTTTGGATTAAGAAGGAATATTCCAAAGGAATATGCTTTGCTTGGGGGGAAAGGGGAAATCAATGGTTGAGATGGTTTTGGTTTTAAATGGATGGCTTGGATTAAACACATGTGATGGTATAGAGAAGAGATTGGATGGATGGTTGAGATGTGTTTAGTTTGAATTCAATTGCTAGGATCAAAGGAGCATCCTTTGGAATTCAAATTAAATCCCATGTGTTGAAATTGGAAGGTTGAGATGTGTTGTAAGGGAATGGATGGTTAAGATGTAGTGTGTAAGGGAATATGTAAGACTGTAAGAGATTGTGTAAGAGAATATATAATTTGGATATGATTGGATATGGTGGTATTTGTCTTTTGTAAGAATGAGATTAAGAGAAGATTAAGACATAATCTAATTGTCATTAAGAAGAAAAGGTTTAGACAATTAAGATTATGAGTTGAGAAAATCATAAGTTACTTATAAGTTCAAGTAACACAACGTCGAGAATTCATAGTTTCATATCTCGTGACTTTCCACGACTCGACGTTCTCAACTAATACCTTGGTTCAAACAAGTTAAGTGATTTGCCTTGATGTAAAGCATAACCCAAGTGGGAAAGGATGCGTTTACGCAAAGTGACATTTGACTTAGTTTGACCAATAAGTGAGTAAACCCGTTACGTAATTAGAGAAGACGTAAGCACAATATATGAGCATATGGATGCTCCAACACGATGTCACGTGAAATATATAAGCTCCCTAAGTTTAGAAAAGCCTTGGCTAGAGGCGATAGTTAGAAAACATGAGTTGGCATTTTCCCGTAAATAGGTGTTTTAAAAGTAGGATCTCTCAAGTCTCAAAACTCGTTTCGAGTGTTCTCAATTAAGCACATAACATATTCATACCTGTATTGAAAGATCCACATTTGTCGGGTAAAGGGAAAACCGACTTTCAAAATTCACCCGGAACCATACAGTGTCCTGGCGTGTCACCCGCGCGTTGACGCGCGGGCAGCGCGCCAGGAGCAGATATGGGCTCCGGCGATTTTGAGCTAAC
This sequence comes from Artemisia argyi, assembly GCA_030686995.1. Lineage (NCBI taxonomy): Eukaryota > Viridiplantae > Streptophyta > Magnoliopsida > Asterales > Asteraceae > Artemisia > Artemisia argyi. Next base: position 108,514,315 of record CM060690.1, on the reverse strand, counting down.
GTTTGTTATTTTATGTGTTTCAATGGTTTATTTGTCATCATTTAAACAAGAAGAGATTTTGATCATGTTGCCTCAACATATGCTATGGTCAAATATTACCTCCATTGTATTATCTTTTAGATCCCTTGTGGTTCATTTTAATACAACACTTTTTTGCCAAAAAAAAAAAAAAAAAAAAAGGAAAAGAAAAGAAAAAAAAAAAAGCAGTCCTCCACTAGACAAGACTGGGTACGCATGGTGGATTGGTAACATATCAAAATGGATAGTTTTTAAAATAGGTCTAAACTGCGGGTCGGATTAGTCAAAAGGCTTTTTACCTTTTCTGGAAATTTAATTGTGATGAATTTTTTTTCTTAATAAATGGCTTCATTGAACGATGACTGATATTTTAGCAGTTACCTACTGGAGTATATTTTATTGATCAGTGATTTTACAAGGGGTGTTTGGATGAGCATCTTGAATGTGCTTATGCGATAGTAGATAGCAAAGATTAGAAAATCAAGTGTAATAAAATGAGCTCTAGAGGATACTGTTTGGATGTGCTCCAAGTTTTAAAAATTTTGTGACAACCGGGTGTTTGGAAAATTAATATCATAATAAAGTTGACCAAAAATGCCATGTTTATGACTTCCTATGAGAATAGAAATAAAAGTGTATGAAATATAATTAATTTTTTTCTAAACAGTTGACCAAAAACTCATATAACCTATTTTCCCTTTTTTCGTATGAAATATGTGTTTTTGCTTTTATAATTAGTCTAATTACTGTTTAACTCATACTATCCAGGTTATGTTTTTAATTGAAGTAGTTTTTTTTTGGAACTTGCCTGTTTTTTAATTTGAGATTGGGTTCTTTCATGTTTAAAGCATCTATATTGTGTTTCAAATTATGGCATGTAGTTTATAGTTTGATACATTACGTATAAGTTTCTAACTGTCGACATGGAACTTTACCATCGATTGAGAAATAAACTAGAAGTTTCTCTATTTCAGTGGCTATTGGTCAACATCATATAAGATTTTGAAGCAAATGAGAGATGAGCCAATGCTCTATTAAAAGACATCATATAAGTTCATCATTCAACTACTTTTTCCTCCTAACTAGCAATGATGTCGTTGGATGCCGAGGTGAAACTGTCTCATGGAGTGTGGAATAAGATCAAGTTTAGTAGCATTGCATTTACCTTTACAATATTTTGCAATGAAGTAATTGCTAAGTGTTGCTCCTAGAGGTTGGTCAAGACAAAACTATGTATTTTAAGACCCAAAATATGCATATTATATTTATAATGTAGATTGTATCTTGGGAATATTTACTTTTCATAATAACAATTATAACACAACTACAAAAATATTACTGCGTTGCATTTTGTTTGAATAATAAAAGATAATTTTCAATCCAATCTTATCATTTAAAATTAATAAATAAATAAGAACATAAACATTGGATTTTATATTTTTAATCCAGAAAGTGAAATCATCTAGGGCACGTTAAGTTGTTTATCTTTAAATCGATAATAATATACATCAAATTTTAAGAAAAACCCCGTGCATGCACGGGTATTATAACTAGTGAGAACAACAACTAACCCAGATTTTAGAAAACTTGAGAACAATCAATATTGTTAAACAACTGATGAACCTTAAACATTTCTAAAACTAATTGTAATTGCTAAAAACTGACTTTTACTTATCTAAAATATTGTATAAACCACTTTTAGACTAAATCAAACTAGATTAAACTGATTTTTAAACTAAAACAAGGAAAAAACATATTAAGCATTTGACTAAAACTAAGATCCAAACACCCCTTTAAAACTTAAAATCACCTTTTAAAACTGAATTAGACTAAAAACTTATGAAATTTTGACAAAAACTTGATTAGTATGACTAAATGACTAATTAAAATCAGCATTGACTATTAATAAGCACTCACCAATAAGCTAAGGCTTATAGGTGATTTTGATAGTTAAAGAACAAATAAGAGCAAAAAACTACTAGACTATGAAATAAGCAACTAGAATGATAGATCTAACACAAATAAGCATATAACACACAAATTAAGGAATAATAAGCACTAATAAGCATATATAAGCAATAAGCAGTTTTTAAGCTAAAATGAAAATTGAAAACTTAAAAAGGCCTTAGCTAAACAAAGGCTGATTATGCTCGAGGAGCTACTCTACATAAGTTGCTTAATAATAAGCTTGGATAAGCCCTATAAGCCCTTCCAGATTTGGCTTATCTTCCAATTTGGCTTATCCTTTCTTAAAACAAAATTACCAAACAAAATCCTTCCAAACCTTGCAATCACATATCCAAATCTCAAATAAGCTTTAAGAAGTTTATTTGGGTGTTTGAGAGTGTTTGTAAGGTGAAAACAACTTATTAGAGCTTATCTAACAAAAAACAAACACCGTTTTTGCTTTAAAACTAAAAAGAACGCAACTTTATATCAAAGGAAATTTTATTAAACTTAAAGGTTTTACAATACTGGAAAAAGGAAATAAGAAATAATAAAAATTACAATAAGCCCTAAATTAAGCTAGAAAATGACACGCTTGTGTGTGTGATGAGAGCCTCTATTTATAGGGGTCTGAGGAGAGTTCTAGGTCTTCTAAGGAGCATCTGAGATATTTAATCCTGACCCTCAAATGATTTCCTCACTCAAAAGTACTAATCAACACCCTTGGATCATGTGTCATGTGTTTCGTCCAATCAAAACCTTAACGATTTCCAGCGTGTACTGAAATGATGCCAGTCTCTGTCTTGTCAGCCTTTTAGAAGGGTTAATTATACTTAAGTGAAGTTAATTGGGTGCGCGGAAGGTCTGGTAACTTTTGGGATGAAGGGTGAATAGTGAAAACTGTTATTAGCGCCCTTTTTGATTTAGTTGACCAGGTTTTAATGGTTTGACCATGTGTTATGGGTATTGGGTTGGTCGGGTTAAAGGTGTTGGTTTTGGGCTTTTGGTTGTTTGAGTAATAAAATATGTAGGCTGGGTTAGATAATATTAATTATAACTTGGATTTTTAGGACTAATGGTGTAATGTTTAAGGACAAGTGGTGAAAATGTTTTAATAGTAGGGTGAGGCTTTATAGTTTTAAGGTTTAAGCATGATCCAAAATGTAGAAAATTATCCTCGGCTTTGGCTTTTCACGCACTTTCCAATCCCGCGCTCATTTTTGTCCGTTTTGTCTTTCTTTTTTTGTCCTTTTCTCATATCTGTTACATGCACATACACAAACACAAAAACAAGCATATATATATATATATATATATATATATATATATATATATATATATATATATATATATATCGCATTTATGATACATTTTTGGTCTTTTGAGTCCGTTTTTTATAAAGAAAATTTATGTGATTTAACACATACCAGTCCCCAATGAGGTTTTCTCTCCGTTTGGTCCCCAAAGCTCCGTTATAGGTAACGCCAGTAATTTTTCCTCGTTAGTTGACTTTTCAATATGGGTATCTACGCCTTTTCAAACCAAAACTATTGCACCATTGATCCCTTTCCCGCCTAATACCCATGGCAACCTATTTTTCTATAGAAAGAGTTATGCTTAAGGAAAGGTTTTTCAACAACATCGTCGTTACATATTTAGTTCAAGTAATTGTTACAATTTTTGACTATTGGGTGACCGGCCTTTCATTTCCATCCATGTCTATCCTATTTAAGGGTTACGGAGATCACACAATTGCATATCCTTTTCATACCCTCAAACACACATATTCAAGAGAATACTTTATTTATGGTTCATATTGTGCTTCTTGAGGAACTGGTTGTGGCTGCTAACTCTACGAACTTGCCTAACTAAATTCTTGTTTATTTTGATAGGGAGACTGATGAGTGGCCTTTTACTCATCATTTTAGGCCCCAAAAACCCACCAAAACGACCAAAAACACCCGAAAAGACCATATATTGTTACGAATATCCTTGGAATGTGTTTTTGTGTATTTCAGGTACAAATGGATTGAAAACAAGGCAAATGTGAGCAAAACGGAGCATGGATAGGAAACCGGAGCAATATGGAGCATTACAGGATCGATTCGACACATTTTTGAAGGAAATTGAAGAAAAGGACTAAAAGTCAAAGGCCGAAGTCAATCCCGGGACATTACATGGGGGAGAGCATGGAAAACCTAACCAAAACCCTAATCACCCTTTACCCTTAACCTAAACCTAAAATGACCAAAATACCCTTACCCGACACCAAAATTCCCAAAATACCCCTAAAACCCGAAACTTAATAGCAAAATCATTTTCGAAAACCTTTTTCAAAATCAAAAACCATTTTTCTAATAAAATTTACAAAAAACAATTTTGATAAAACTTTTTATACTTTGTTACAACTTTTATTACATTTACTATTATTATTATTATTATTATTATTATTATTATTATTATTATTATTATTATTATTATTATTATTATTATTATTATTATTATTATTATTATTATTATTATTATTATTATTATTATTATTATTATTATTATTATTAAAAAGATAAAAAAACTACAAAAATATTTTTACTACAAATCAGTTTTAATTTATTTTTACTAAACCTAAATTTTACTACTAAAATATAATTACAACTAATTAGCCTAAACTAATTTTTACTAATAAATCCTAAGTTCTAAAATCTGTTTACCCAAAATCTATTAGCCCAACACACCCTCCAGCCCAAATCCGAAGTAAAATTACACCCACTCAACCCAGTTACACACTCACCCACCCAAAACCTTAAACCCCCGTTTTACACTTTGACCACCAAAGTCAAAGAACCCAAAACCTACCTTGGCGCCAAAACTGCTCCTGTCTCCATCTCACTGTGTAATCAATCCCTCACTACCTGCCAATCATTCACATGCTATTGCCTCTTCCCCTATGCCAAGTCATCAATTCTCACAACACCAAAATGATCAATGGCTGAGATTCCTAGATTGGGCTCCAAGCCAATCCTATGGCTGTGATTTAGGTGAAAGAAGCACAAAGGGAATTCCAGCTCAGCCTTTGTCTCACAAAACAAACACAACTCAGATGTGGACAACAGGACAAAGCAAGATGAGACCCTAGACATAAGGCTTATAAAAAGGGGTCTCTACACAAATACACAACTGTCCTTGTTTTTAGACCAATTTCTAGTGTAATTTTGTCATTTACTTTTATAAACCTGTAACCTTTAAATTCCTGTAATTTCTTTTTAATTTCAATGAAATTTAAATTTAAGTTTTAGCTATCAGTATTGCTTTTCAAGTATTCTCTTTGCAAATTTTTATTTAAAAGTCCTTTTTAATTTACACTTAAAGGCTAGTCCAATAGCTTGTTAGTTGTTAACTTACCTTTGAATTTATAAGTTGTTCTTTACTGTCTTTCAAACTAAAAAAAAATGGTACTGTTACAATAAGTGGTCAACTGCTTATTTGACTGCTTATCTACAGTCAACTTGTGCTTATTTAACCTTACTTTAGTTTAATGTAACTTTGCCTTTTCAAGTTTTTGCTTTAAAACCTGTTTTTCCATTTAAAACTCAAACAACACCCCCATAAAGGGGTGTTTGGCACAAGCAGATTTTTGGGCAAAAATCAAGTTATCCCATTTTCTGAATTTAGGACAGCTTTATATTAGTATAATTAGTAATTATATATTAAAATTTTCTATCTTAAAGTAAGTTTCAAGCATTTTGGTTAGTTTCTAAAAAGTTCTCTCATTAACTGCTTTTATAGATAGCTTAGGTTCAATTTAAAGTAAGCCTTTCTTTTGTTGTTTTACTTGCTTCACAACAACTCCATTTAGGTTAGTAGAAGTTAGTGGGTGTTTCTTTGTCTCTTAAATTCTCTTAGTGCTAAAGGAAGTGGGCCCAATCAATATGTTAATGTTATTTTTTTGTTAAATAGTCTATATCTACAAGGCAAATAAAACCATCCACTCCCCATTAAGAGCCATTAAAGGAGGGGTACCTACATGGACCCTTAGCTAACAAAAAAAATAAACAACCCCTAGTTATATATGGTCTTTAAGTTTCTTTAGCTATAATCACCTATTTGCCCCATTTTAACCCAAACTGTCATAAGTTAGACTAGTTCCAATAGCCCTTAGAAGTTTATTTTTAATTTGTTCACTTCTTGGCCTTTTGCACTAAAAATTGATATGAGTGACCTGTGCTATCTTGTGTATTAGATAGTATTTTTGTTTGATTTTTATAATTTTTTTTAGTAGCTTATTACGCCCCACAGTTAGCCATTTAGCCACTTTCTCCCATGTGTAGCCTTAGTATTAGCTTGCTTATTAGCTGCTTTTTAGCTTATATTAACTGCTTATTTTCATCGCTCTAGCTTATTAGGACTCCCCCTAGATACGCTTAGCTTAGATTCCCCTAGTCCAGCTTATATTAGCTTATATGTAGCTTTTTAATTTTTCAAAAATCCCTTTATAATTTTTTACACCACTGTTGCCTTTTTATCTTTTTATCTACTTATCCATTGCTTTTTAGAAATAGTCAAAGTTAAGAAAATTGTTTGTTTTTATGTTTTCAACAAGTTTGTGTAAAAAGTTTTGAGAAAAAAAATATTTTGCAAAAAAAATTGGTCAAAGGGATTCGAACCCCTGACCTCTTGGGTAACTGAGAGTTAAACAACAAACACTCCTTACCATCTGCTCTAGTGTAACTTTCTTGTTATTGTTTGTTTATTTTAGTATTTATAGTACTAGTTGTTTTGGCTTATGTATATATTCAGCTTTTGTTCAGCTTATTGTCTGCTTATTCAACACTTATGATTCCCTCATATTTTTCCTAGCTTCTCTTTAGTATAATTAACTTTTCGAATTTTTTTTACAATTTTTCAAAAAGTGTTACTATTTATTAAGCGTTTATTTAGTTTTAATTCATAAAAAATTATTAAAAAGCCAAAAAATATTTTTCTATTTTCCAAATTTTCTTTTTTCTTTTAGAACGTAGAAAAAACATTTTTACACCCGTAGGATTAGCATAGCTCAAAATTCACGTTTTATTTTATGCATTTACGTTTTCTTTTAATTACTTTACGCGTTTTTAACTTAGCTAACGTTTTACGTTTCCTTAGCTCCCGATTATTGTTCCCGTAGACTTTTAAGTAATTTTTGAGTTTTTTTAGCATCCCGTGTTTTAATTTGCGTTTTCGTTACGTTTATTTTATTTCTCGTTCGTTATTTGTAAATTGCCGTAATTTTCAATCAAAAACCAAAATCTCGTCAATCAAGCACTTTAATCCCAAACCCCAATCGATATCCTCAATTCACTTCTTGTTGGGAAAAGACCCAGGAAATCACTTGCCCGGTACTCTTCAAAATATCGAATTCGTGAGATTTACGCGTTAACCTTTTTAACGAAAGGTTAATTTGTGATTCTTACGACTTATTACCCTCGAGGTAATCTGGCCCGGTATTCTTGATCCTCTCTCCCTATTGGTTGGTTTTATATCAATTAAAATTTTGGCGCCGCTACCGAGGAGGCGTGTTGCGACAATATCGTCACGGGTTGACTATTAGTGACTTGAGATTCTTCCTCGGAAGTTATTTTTCGTAACTTTTGTATATATATATTATCAAAATTCAAAAACATCGAGAATACTTTTCATAAAGTATTCAAAACACCAAAAAAATCAAGAAACCAACTAAACCGATCGTGAATTATTTGTTCCGGATTACTTGAAGATTACAACCCACGTGATCTAAAAGGAAACGAGCAAGTAACAACTCGATTAAAAAAATATTATATTTTTCAAGTTTTCAAAAATTTAAAAAACCCAGAAAGATTTTCCTCTCCATATTCGTTTTATTTTTCTTTTTCAAAACTTTTGTTTTTAGTGCATGCGCACTCGTTCTTCTACGTCATCGAGTCCCTTTCTTGAATCTCCCACAATAACGACTCAACAATATCGTAGACGTAATCGATGACGTGCTGCCCCAATAGTCGAACCCGAGATTCGTACTATTCCCGACCCTCTCGTTAAGATGGCGGAAGAACGCACTATGCTCGAGCTACTCCAAGCACCCACCGAGGGTTACGGTGAAGCCATCATTGTCTCGGAAATCGTTGCCGATTCTTTTGAGCTTAAACCGGCATTGCCTAACTTGCTAACTTTAAACCAATTCCACGGTTTTGAAAGGGATGATCCTCAATCCTACATTCGATGGTTTAACAAAATCACATCAACCATCAGGTGTAGGAACGTCCCTCAAGAAGCAATCAAATTACTTCTCTTTCTTTTTTCTCTCGAGGGGGCCACCCGGATTTGGCTCGAAAAACAAACCCCTCGTTCTATTCTTACATGGGAAGACCTCGTGTCGAAATTTGTGAATAAATTCTTTCCTCCCTAAAAAATGACAAGTTTGAAAAATGAAATTACAAAGTTTTTTCAAAAATTTGATGAGTCGTTTAGTAAGGTATGGGATCTTTTCAAAGATCTTCTTCGCAAATGTCCTCACCACGGTTTTTCCGATCTTCATCAACTCAATACTTTCTATAATAGCTTGAACTAATCCGATCAAGATTCTCTCAATGCTGCAGCCGGTGGTAATTTCTTGAATCGGACAACAAAAGATGCTTTGTCAATCATCGAGACTAAGTCTAAGGTCCGCACTATCCGAAGCAAACCGGTTGTTTCACAAACAAGTGCTTCTACCTCTACTTCTTCTCCGAACAATTCTAGCACTGATGCTAAGATTGACAAGCTTATGGAAGCTGTTCATGCATTGGTTCTCGCCCAAAAGAAAGATTCTATCCCACAAACTTCTCCACCCGCTCAAGTCAAAGCGGTGGAAGAAACTTGTGTTACTTGCGGTGGTCCACATGCATACTATAATTGCACTGCCACTGATGGAAATCCCTTTGAAGTTAATGCCGTAGTCGGGACTCAAAACCAAGGAAGTAACCAATACCGTCCTCAAGTTACCCCGACTTACCGTGCCAACACTCAAAATGGACCACCCGGCTTTTCTCATTCAAACAACCAAAATCGTGGGCAAAATGTTCAAAACCAATATCAAGCCCCGATTACTCAATACTCGACTCAAGGAGTCAATTACAATCAACGGTATCAAGCTCCTAATTACCAAGCCCCGATTGGTCCCTTAAATGAACTTGTTAGGTACATTAAGCAAAATGAGGCCAATGTGACGGCTATGCAAAATCAAATCAACACTTTGAAAAATGATTTCCAAAACTCAATGATTAAGCAAGGTAATGAGCTTAAAAATGAAATTCGAGCTATAAACAACAAAATCGAACAATCTCAAAGCAAAATTGAAAACATGTTTGCTAGCCTCATGTGCAAAATGAGTCAACCCTAGACTTCGGGTACTCTCCCGAGAAATACCATTCCCAACCCGAAGGAAGAGTTGAATGCTATCACCACCCGAAGTGGTGTTGCTTATGATGGACCCTCGATTCCTATTACCTCTCCGGTGAGGGAAGTGATTCGAGAGACCGAGGTGACAAAGGACAAGTTGTATTCTTCAAGCCCACAAAGTACCGCACACGTCCAACCTCCGGTTATCCAAATTCCAATCCCGGAACCCGATGTTCCGAAGAAAAATTTTAAGCCTTCACTTCCTTATCCTTCAAAGCTTAATTAGCAAAAACTCCGTGATAAAACTAATAGACAAATGGAGAAGTTTCTTGATATCTTTCAAAAATTACACTTCGACATTAGTTTCATGGATGCTCTCGTTTATATACCTAAATTTGCTTCTACATTCAAGAATCTTCTTAGCAATAAGGAAAAATTGCTTGAATTGGCTGAAACACCGATAAATGCTCAATGCTCAGCCATCCTTCTCAAAAAGCTTCCCGAGAAGCTTGGAGATTCTGGAAAATTTCTTATTCCTTGTTCTTTAAAAGATCAAGAGGTTTGCAATGCCCTAGCCGATTTAGGTGCAAGGATAAACCTCATGCCTTTGTCGATTTATGATAACTTGGAATGGGAGAACTCAAATCAACTCGTATGACCTTAGAGTTAGCTAATCAATCAATTACTCACCCCGTTGGTATAGCCGAAGATGTATTTGTTCGTGTGAATACATTTATCTTCCCAGCCGACTTCGTGGTAGTTAATTATGAAGCCGACCCGAGAGTCCCTCTTATCCTAGGTAGACCATTTTTGCGTACCGCAAAAGCCCTAGTTGATCATTACGAGGATACTTTGACCTTGAGGATTGACGATGAAAGAATGATTTTTCATGCCGATGCTTCTAAACATAAGAAATATCACGTTAAGAGCATCGATGTTATTGATTTCCCCTCAATTGGTCATTCTTCCAAATTCCCTAAATCCAAAAAGCATAGTAGTGGCAATACCACTTCTAATGTTGACTCTCTTCTTGAGGAGTTCGTCGATGAACTCGCTCACATCGATCCACTTCCACCGGGAAGTGACGATGATCTTTTTGACTTTGAAGCCGATCTTAAAGAAATTGAAAATTTTCTATATCGTGATCCATCACTTGATTCTTATCCTAGCACCGAGCTTAGTGATTCACAAAGTGATGATGAACTCTTTGATTTTGGAGCCAATCAAAATGAATGGAAAAATATTTTGTATGGCGAACCTTCCGATGATGAAAACTTTGATGATGAGAAACCAAAAACGAAAATCGTAATTGAAGAATCGACAATTGTTTCTCACGACTTATCTCCTCAATCACCTGAGGGTGATTCTCTTTTTTCGGTTGAGTCTTCCATCGTGCATCATTTTTTTGTGAAGACAAAATGTTCAATCTAGGAATACTCAATGATGGAAAAACTCATTCTACAATGAAAATGACTCCCGATAAGAATTTTAAGTTACAAACCTCATCCGAGGAACTTTTAATTCTGGAGAAAAGTGATTCCCCTCTATTCTATCTTAACGGTGATATCATATTTCCATCAAAGTATGATTACTTTGATCATGGCCCGGGGGAGACATGCTTTATCATGAGAGATTTCTTAATGATTATTTAAGCCTAACCCCCCCCCCCCCCCCCCCGCCCCGGAATGTTTTTAAGACAAAGGAGCTTAAACGTTGAATTCCTTCTTCATCCCATTACAAATGATGTGATTTCTTCTCTTCATCACTCCTTCGAAAGTGAGGACACTATCTTTGACCCCATCATCACCACTTATGGTTTCTAATTCTTAGAAACCGAGGTATATCTCATCGGTGTCGAACTTTCAAGCACTTCAATGTTTATCCAAACATCTTGAATGAAAGTCCGATGAAGATTTTGTCTTTTCCACATATTGCTTCCCCAAGGATGAATGAATTTGGGGTCGAGTCAAGCTCGTGACTCGGTTTACAGAAACAAAGCACTCATCTTCTTTCTTTCTTATTTCTAACCACTAAGTGTGGGGGAGTTTCCCCCACTTGTTTGCCTTCTAATGTTGTGTTATTTGCATTTGTTTTCAGAAAATCCCGTAGATCGTGATGATTGATGCACTTGTTTTCAATCCAACAACCCAATATCCGATCTTTTCTTTTTGCTAAACCAGGGATATTCTTTATAATCCTTCATGTGAAAACAAGAATTCGTTGTGTGAAAACAAGAATTCGTTTCCACACTTGGATGGTGGTATTACCTTTTTCCGTTCAAAGTTTTGGCTAAGTGTCGGTACGCTGAATATTGAGGGCAATATTCAATTCTAAGTGGGGGGGGGGGGGGGGGATTCTTGCGAATTTGACCTGATTTTTCAAAAAATTTCAAAATTTTCACATGTTGTACCTTCTAGTCCCTAGTACCCCCGTTTTGACCAAAATTTTAAAATTTTTATCGTATTTCATCAAAAATTGCAAAATAAATAAGAATTTGCTATACATAAATACCTCGGTATTTGTGAAAAGTTTAGACTTGATTAGGCTAGAACAAGGGGAATCTTGACTCTGCTAGATTGTTGATCTAGCTGCTTTCCTTAACGTTTAGGCTAAATCTTTACGAATTGTGCAAGTGGAAATGCTAAGCGTGGAATAGCGGTTTTCTTTAGAGATTATATAAGTAATCTATGGCTTTTCTCTCCTAGGAGCTCCTAAATTGACTTAATAACGTGCTTCTTTTCAAAATTTTGAACACAAAAATAATTTTGTTAGTAAAAACAAAGTTTTTATATGGTTTGGACACGTGTTAATTCAAAGTTTTATTTAAATTTTGGAACAAGCATACTTTAATGAAAACGTAAAAAGAATGAAAGTGAGAAATTGCTTGAAAGTTGCGAAAGTTAAAGTTTTGAGTATGAATAAGTGCTATAAACTACAGTTTGATGCGTGGGAATCGCACCTTGCTTTACCTCTCGAGGGATCTCGAGAAGCTTACAACCCCCACCAGGCAGTGTACCTGATCGTTGTAGTATAGTATAGTGACAAGTACCGGGGGATTGATCGTTCAGCTTAGGAATAGTGTCGTTAGGATTGAAATTAATCTAACTAGGTCTAAAGGTGAAGGATGATTCTTTTTGTATTTTTATATTTAATGAAAAGCAAGTAAAAATCTCGGGTATTGGGAGAGTGGGCGGAATTAGTTGCTAATCAACTAACCCAAAAGCTACTAATTGAACTAATTAACAAGAAAACTAAACTAAGGTTCTACAAGATAAGTGAAGCATGTCTACCCATGATATGTTACTCCTTGCTAGCTATCCAATCCTACCTATTGAATTGTAACCTTGTTTTAATTGACGGGTTGTATTCCTTAATACCATTCATGGGGTGGCATACATAACTCCCCAATTCTATGAGCTCTTATCTCCTCCTACACCATGCCCAGCACAACTATAAGGATTGTAAACAGTGGCTCATGCATTAAATACAACCAATAAAGACCTAGTACGCCTCGGTTCATGTTTCTTAAGACGTTCAAGCATGTTACCATTTGGAGATCTGCCAGTTTTCTTAAGCCTAACATATAAATCATTCAATCAAAACAAGAATCAATAGGAAACAAGGATTATAAACTAAACCAATTAGATCTATCGAAGTGTCACGCCCTAATTGATGAAGATAGACACAAACATCAACAAGGAATCAATAAGATCTAATCAATTATATACAAGTTTCACACAATCATAAGTAGACACAAGGTGAATTAACAAGACATAATCAAAGAAGGACAATCAACAAGAATAATGAAAGACATAGTTGAGATAGAATCATCAAACCAATACATGATGTTTATGAAGTGATTGAAACCCTCTAAGTTACTGGAAAAACACCCACCTAAACCCAGGAATCGACTTTAGGGTTTAGGGCTTACAAAAAGTGAAGTTATGAAGTTATATTTATAGGCATGTTTTCTGTCGGCCATTCGTGACGGCGTCAGCCCGTACTATTGACGCCGTCAAGACCACTTTTTTCACCAAATTGTAGATCTCTTCGTCCTCTTCGTGTGGGCTTTTGAATCACCTAAATCCGAGTTCGTATGCAAAAGTTATGACCAAAACAATATCAGCTACTCCGCGCGCAAGTTTTGACAAGTTTACACGTGACGGCCTGGTGACGGCCTTGGTGACGCCGTCACCAACTACGGATTCGGGCTTAAATGAAGTCGGATTCGGGCTTAAATGACCCCCTAAAAATGGATCATTTTTCGCCTCATCATATACCCTTACACTTGAGATTTGCTTGTCCTCAAGCAAATGAGCTTTTATTCTACTCAAATGACAAGTTAGGGGTCATTTAACACTAATATAAAAGTAATTACAACAAATAATCGTTCCACTAAAGACCAATAGACAAGCACGGAGGTCATACACAAGCACCTCACAAATAGTGTTTAGATACTCACATCTCTCGGGTGTAATAAAGTAATATAACATTATGGAAATGGAAGATATCTCTCACTACCTGTCATAGCAAAATAGATTACCATAGGCTTGGGAAAGGATCAAACCTCCACCACATGGCGTAAGCACCTAGGATAAACTATCAAAGAGGTCTTTTAAAGGGTTATAACGTTAGGTGTAGGGATATGAATTACACGGTTTTGTTGGATAAAGGAAGTTTTACTGGTGGCGAGTTAACAATCTTAGTTAATTACATGTACAAGATGGCGTTGCTAAGCCAAGACTAGACTCGACTTAAGCTAATAAATGAAAAATAACAAAAACATAAAATGAACATAGAATGAAAACGGGATGGTAGTCCGTATGTTTTTTTTTCTTTTTTTTTTCTTTTCTATTTTTTTTTTCTTTTTTTTTTCTTAATTTTTCGATTTTTTTTTTTTTTTTTTTCATACACTCTTACCCTACCATCCAAAATAATACATCATAGGGGTATAAACGTTCCCCTTACACTTGAATCTTTACATACTTTACATTTAACTAATCTAATGACTCGAATTAAGAAAATCAAAACACTTGGAGCACTTTTAAGATTAACGTACATATGGGGGTAATATATTATGTTCTTCCCCATTACTCCATAAAATAAGTACTTACCCATGAGTCCCAATCGTCCCAAAACAATATGTACAAGGATATGACTTGACATAGCAACCATGTAATCAATTAGAAAGTTAACTTAGGGTTTAACAAATAACAATAATGCACTAAAAATGAGCGCATACACGGAAGGCTAAGGCGATTTGGGTGTACATTTAAGTGGGGTGTAACAAATTCTTCCTTTAAGTAAGATGCTTAAAGTTAGAAACGAAAAGATAGGCTCGGAGGGGTGTACTAGGGGTATCGTGTACTAAAAATGAGTACAACGCTAAGGGTGTGGGAAAAATTAGTTGACTTAACTAGCCAAGTAATATGACTTAAATGGTCAAGTAATTATAAAACGGGTTTAACACAAGGGTGATCCTAATGCCTCTTATCATGTAGTAAATCCTACCACACGAATGTAGTCTCACTAGCGGTCTCGGGATGCATCACTAACGCAAGTTCTAGAATCTAAATGCTACCGGTACACTCATAAGCACTAATAATGAATGCTTTTCCTATCAAATCTAAAGGCGAACCTCACATTTTTGGGTGGAAAATTTTTCTGAATATACGGTTATGTGCTAGTCATACAACCTCCTATCCATGAGACGCTTGCTGTGGCTAAAGTTTCACTCCTAAATGTTGTAAAAAATTTTAAATTTGGCGCTAAAATTACACTAACAAGTATTTCTCGTAGTTTTATTACTTATCTACTATCAAACAAAACAAACTCAAGCGAAAGTGCATATGTAAGGTATCATCTTTTTACCCTCCCCTTACACTTCAGATGAACATTGTCCCCAATGTTCAAGTAAAAAATGTAAAAGTGAAAAAGTAAAGAGAATGAAATCAAATACTCCCCTGATTCGCTCGGTATGGATTTTAGGTTGGCCAGGTTAAATCTTCTTCCAAGAAAACGAACAATCAAAGCTTCCCTTCCAGAATATAAATCATCTTCTTGTCACAAATAACCTGTAAATCCTGACAAAAGTAGACAAGGCAACCTCGCGTAAAATCGGCGGCATCCTATATAAGTTACTAAATCCTAGAAAACAAAGTAAGATATAATGCTTGTGGAATGAAGTTTGCAGATTTCCTGGAGATTATAAAACTTAATAATTCACAAAAACCATAAGACTCCGTTAGAAAAACAAAACCGGTAAAATTTCCAGATTTTAACTCCTGACGCCGTCAAGAGCAAACCTTGACGCCGTCAGAATGGATCTGCAGAAATTCTTATGTTAAGTTTCCGGAAAATTTCTGGAAAAACTTTGTCCTACTTCCTGGAAAATCCTGCAAAACTTCATTATGACTCAATACAAGCATTTGACTCTAACAAATACGAATATACATGTTCATTAAATATTGTGGATAATCATGATCGGGTTGTTTCTTAAAAACATATTTGGGGTTTCCCCTTACACTTATCTTTTGCAAAAATACCTTTAGGTTGAAGTTAAGACTAGGCTAAACAACATAATAAAGTATTTCCACTTTTTAATTGAGAAACATGATCAACCAACAATAAAAACATAGCATGCATACGGAAGCAAATAACAATCAAACAAATAAAAATCACACAAAACATGGGTTGCCTCCCAAGAAGCGCTTTTCTTTATTTACGAGTCTTGTAGCTAGACTCAAAGTCGTGGGTTACTACGTGATCTCATCATTGGTTCCACTCTCTAGGTCGTCTTCTAAACCAGTTTTGTATTCCGGACCTAGTTGCAAGCATTCTTTGTAGAAACCAAGCATCCTATTTCTAACATACTCTACTCCTCTACGTCTATCCTCATCATTCCTATAATAAGCCGCTTGCTTACGTTCCTTTTCGAAATTAGAGAGAAGGCGGTATTGCTCAATCTTGTAGGGCATTTGATAAGCAACCTCATCATTGTCTTTCTTGAACCTAACTATCCCTAACGTCGGATCATAACTCATCCTAGTGGCCTCAACAAATGGTTTCCCAAATATTATTTGACTTAGGCAAGCATCTATCACCGGACGCGTGTCTTCCACTATCATAAAATCAATCTCATAGGTGAGATTCCCTATAATCACATGTACTCCCTTAACTCTTCCTGCAAAATTACTTATCCAACTTTTACCGGGCATTATCCTAAAATTGAGTTGCTTCTTCATCACCCAATTGTAATAAGTCCTAGACATGATGTTCACGGGGGATCTAGGGTCTATGTAAGCTTTCCATACATGCATGTGCCCGATATTGCATGGGATGTTAATGTTAGAGGGGTCTCCCATTTTGATCAGGGGGTCGCCAAAGATATATGTTGTCTCAGGACTATCGAATAAATCCTTATGGTATTCCCGTTCTTCCTTGGTTGGCAACTTATCAAAATACTCCTCTATAGGTTCTACCTCCTCTAATTCCTCATCCTTATTAACCTCAACTTCCCTACTCTCATCCTCACTATTGGCTTCTATTCTAACTTCATCTTTGTCACTCTCCTCTATCTCCCTATCTATCGGCTTAATGGTGACAACATTGACAAAGTGGACATGTTTGGATGATGAGGGGTCCTTAACTTGGATTCCACTATTGGTGTCCCTAGTGTCCTTCCTAGGTGTGGCTAATGTTTGGTTGTTGAGGGCTTTCAACAAGTTGTCGATCTTGTTGGTCATCTCCGTTTGTTGTTGGTTGAATTCGGTTTCAAACCTAGCTATGCGAGCTTCTTGAGATGCCATAAATTTCGACATCAATCCTTCAAGATTGTTGGTACTACCATAGTTGTTAGAAGGATTGTTGTTGAAGGTACGGTTGGATGGGGGACCGTTTGATTGGTAACGATTAGGCGGATTGAAAGAATTTGGTTGATTTTGTTTCCACCTAAGGTTTGGGTGATTTTTCCATGAGGGGTTATATGAATCACCGCATGTGTTTGGCTCGGGCTTGAAAGTGTACCACTTATCTCCCGCTTCGTCGGTACGCGTGGATGCGTAGTCCGCAAAAGCTGTTCCGGGGAGTTCCACACAATCACGAGTGTCATGGGGACCACTACATAATTCGCATGAAGAAGTGATTTTGTTCACTTGGCTTGAATGCTTCGGAGCTTCGTAAGATTTCATGAGAAACTTGACTTGGTCCTCAAGTTCCATGATCCTACGGTCGGAAGTGCTTGAATTATTTGAAGGCAAAGATATTGCCTTGACCGTTTTGTTCAAATCACGGGGATCATTCCAACTTTCGTTGTCGTAGAGAGCAAGATCTTCTATGAGTTCCCATGATTGTTCCGCACTAAGATCACGTAGCTTACCACCGGCCGATTGGTCAATGGTTCGCCTCGTGGAGATGTCGATATGGTCATAGAAGATTTGGACTTGGAGCCAAAGATCTATGCCATGATGAGGGACTTTTTGGAGTAAGTCCTTGAAACGAGTCCATGCTTCATAAAGAGATTCATTTTGACGTTGTTGAAACATCAAGATGTCATTCCTAAGTTTAGTAGTTCTCCCCGGTGGGAAAAATTGAGCAAGGAAACGAGTGGTGAGATCATCCCATGTGGTGATGGATCCCGCGGGTAAACGCTCAAGCCATTGACTAGCTTGATCCCGTAGAGAGAATTGGAATAGGCGTAAATGGGTAGTCTCTCTAGTTTCAACACCTAGGTCTATGGAATCTACGATTTTGAGGAAGTCCTTAAGGTGTTGGTTTGGATCTTTGGAACGAAGTCCATGGAATGCACATCCGCTTTGCACCAACCGGATGGTGTCGGATCGAAAGGGGGTCACATTGGCTCCGGTGAGCTCAATGGTGTTTCGGTAGCCTTGGTGGCTGGGTCGGGAATACTCTCCTAAGGTTCGGGGCCTAAGGGGTTCTAATGGTGGGTTTTGTTGTGGTGGGATGATGGGTTCAAATATGTTACCACCTTCCATGATGTCGGATGGTAAAGAGTTACGAACAAAGGCACGAAGAAATAAGATAGACTAAAGAAGACCTAAAAATTAAAAATAAAAATCTTACTAGAAAGGAATCTAGCAAGTAGACCTAATAAAAAGAAATCCTAACCTAGACAATAATTATTTCCCGGGCTGCGGCGCCAAAAACTTGATGCGTGGGAATCGCACCTTGCTTTACCTCTCGAGGGATCTCGAGAAGCTTACAACCCCCACCAGGCAGTGTACCTGATCGTTGTAGTACAATATAGTGACAAGTACCGGGGGATTGATCGTTCAGCTTAGGAATAGTGTCGTTAGGATTGAAATTAATCTAACTAGGTCTAAAGGTGAAGGATGATTCTTTTTGTATTTTTATATTTAATGAAAAGCAAGTAAAAATCTCGGGTATTGGGAGAGTGGGCGGAATTAGTTGCTAATCAACTAACCCAAAAGCTACTAATTGAACTAATTAACAAGAAAACTAAACTAAGGTTCTACAAGATAAGTGAAGCATGTCTACCCATGATATGTTACTCCTTGCTAGCTATCCAATCCTACCTATTGAATTGTAACCTTGTTTTAATTGATGGGTTGTATTCCTTAATACCATTCATGGGGTGGCATACATAACTCCCCAATTCTATGAGCTCTTATCTCCTCCTACACCATGCCCAGCACAACTATAGGGATTGTAAACAGTGGCTCATGCATTAAATACAACCAATAAAGACCTAGTACGCCTCGGTTCATGTTTCTTAAGACGTTCAAGCATGTTACCATTTGGAGATCTGCCAGTTTTCTTAAGCCTAACATATAAATCATTCAATCAAAACAAGAATCAATAGGAAACAAGGATTATAAACTAAACCAATTAGATCTATCGAAGTGTCACGCCCTAATTGATGAAGATAGACACAAACATCAACAAGGAATCAATAAGATCTAATCAATTATATACAAGTTTCACACAATCATAAGTAGACACAAGGTGAATTAACAAGACATAATCAAAGAAGGACAATCAACAAGAATAATGAAAGACATAGTTGAGATAGAATCATCAAACCAATACATGATGTTTATGAAGTGATTGAAACCCTCTAAGTTACTGGAAAAACACCCACCTAAACCCAGGAATCGACTTTAGGGTTTAGGGCTTACAAAAAGTGAAGTTATGAAGTTATATTTATAGGCATGTTTTCTGTCGGCCCTTCGTGACGGCGTCAGCCCGTACTCTTGACGCCGTCAAGACCACTTTTTTCACCAAATTGTAGATTTCTTCGTCCTCTTCGCGTGGGCTTTTGAATCACCTAAATCCGAGTTCGTATGCAAAAGTTATGACCAAAACAATATCAGCTACTCCGCGCGCAAGTTTTGACAAGTTTACACGTGACGGCCTGGTGACGGCCTTGGTGACGCCGTCACCAACTACGGATTTTTATTCTTGGGACTCTGACGCCGTCAAGAGCAATTCTTGACGCCTTCATGCACTGTTCCCAGCATAGAAATTTGAGACTTTGCCGTTTTCTTCACTTTTATGCTCCAAAAACGTCCAAAATAGCTTCTTTTCCAGAATTCACTCTCCAAACACCCAAAATCACAAAAGGAACGATTTAGGGCAATATTTGATCAAATAAAGTCGGATTCGGGCTTAAATGACCCCCTAAAAATGGATCATTTTTCGCCTCATCACAGTTCGAGATCGGTCCTTGGATCCTTAATTCTGAAAGGTGTTAAGGTCTTGGAATTACCCTGTGAAGCTCCGTTAGTAAAACGCCATGGAATGAAAAATGAAAAATGAAAAATGAAAAAAAAAAGGAAAAAAAAAAAAAAACGAATATGTATGTTGATTATGAATAAATGTACGGAACTTGCTTGTTGTAAAGTTTAAATAAACCTTTCAATTAGTATTCGTCAAAACCTTATAAAGATTTTATGAATATTTGAAAGTTTTTGATTTCAAAGACCCCGTGAGCTCTGATACTATTCTCGAGGGTGAAAACCTAGCCTCCTAAGTTTACTAAGGACAAACTGAGAAGAAAGTCGCCACATGGAGTGATCTCATCTTTGAATCTCTAATTTCTAAATCTTCGTACGTTGCTATCTATTTAAGCTTAATATTACTTTAGCGGTAGCCTCGTAAATCTTTGGAATCGAATTCCCGTTGATTCCGGTACTATTCTCTGTGAGGTGTTAAAAGCCTGGTCACCTAAACCATCTGGTTGGGATGTGCAGAGAAGAAAGCCGCTACATGGAAAAGGCCCTTTCGATCCTTAGATTTCGCGGTTTTCGGTGAACTAATATTAACTTAAGTAAATAACAACCCTAATAAATGTCGATTTTTCCGGTCAAAATTTTGAAAACAAGCACACACACCTAACTTAATAATTATTGTGGGAGCGAAAAGTTAGTCTCGACTTACACAGATTACTAATATAAGTAGCGTTAGCATTTTACAAAAACGTGTGCACAAGTGTTTTAGACTTAGTTTGGGAAGTATTAAAAAGAGGATGACGATTACAATTCCCCGGAGACCCCCATATTGTGTGAATCTAGTTCCATGATGCCATCTTTTGGAAATCAAGCATGATATTTAATTTCGTTATCATTTAAAGTAGTTGAATGGAATAAGAAGTCAAAACGGGGTGAACTTGGTAACTTAATAAAACTTGTAATCCCGTCATTACTTTATATGATCGGATTTCTAGGGACTAGCAATTGCTTAGTGTGGGGGATTGATGAGTGGCCTTTTACTCATCATTTTAGGCCCGAAAAAACAACCAAAACGACCAAAAACACCTGAAAAGACCATATATTATTACGAATATACTTGGAATGTGTTTTTGTGTATTTCAGGTACAAATGGATTGAAAACAAGGCAAATGTGAGCAAAATGGAGCATAGATAGGAAACCGGAGCAATATGGAGCATTACCGGATCAATTCAACACATTTTTGAAGGAAATTGAAGAAAAGGACGAAAAGCCAAAGGCCAAAGTCCATCCCTGGACATGACATGGGGGGTAAGCATGGAAAACCTAACCAAAACCCTAATCACCCTTTACCCTTAACCTAAACCCAAAATGACCAAAATACCCTTAACCGACACCAAAATTCCCAAAATACCCCTAAAACCCGAAACTTAATTGCAAAATCATTTTCGAAAACTTTTTTCAAAATCAAAAACCGTTTTCCTAATAAAATTTACAAAAACATTTTTGATAAAACTTTTTATACTTTGTTACAACTTTTATTACATTTATTATTATTATTATTATTATTATTATTATTATTATTATTATTATTATTATTATTATTATTATTATTATTATTATTATTATTATTATTATTATTATTATTAAAAAGAAAAAAAAAACTACAAAAATATTTTTATTACAAATCAGTTTTATTTTATTTTTACTAAACCTAAATTTTACTACTAAAATATAATTACAACTAATTAGCCTAAACTAATTTTAACTAATAAATCCTAAGTTCTAAAATCTGTTTACCCAAAATCTATTAGCCCAACACACCCTCCAGCCCAAATCCGAAGTAAAATTACACCCACTCAACCCAGTTACACACTCACCCACCCAAAACCTTAAACCCCCGTTTTACACTTTGACCACCAAAGTCAAAGAACCCAAAAACTACCTTGGCGCCAAAACTGCTCCTGTCTCCATCTCACTGTGTAATCAACCCCTCACTACCTGCCAATCCTTCACATGCTATTGCCTCTTCCCCTATGCCAAGTCATCAATTCTCACAACACCAAAATGATCAATGGCTGAGATTCCTAGATTGGGCTCCAAGCCAATCCTATGGCTGTGATTTAGGTGAAAGAAGCACAAAGGGAATTCCAGCTCAGCCTTTGTCTCACAAAACAAACACAACTCAGATGTGGACAACAGGACAAAGCAAGATGAGACCCTAGACAGAAGGCTTATAAAAAGGGGTCTCTACACAAATACACAACTGTCATTGTTTTTAAACCAATTTCTAGTGTAATTTTGTCATTTACTTTTATAAACCTGTAACCTTTAAATTCCTGTAATTTCTTCTTAATTTCAATGAAATTTAAATTTAAGTTTTAGCTATCAGTATTGCTTTTCAAGTATTCTCTTTGCAAATTTTTATTTAAAGTCCTTTTTAATTTACACTTAAAGGCTAGTCCAATAGCTTGTTAATTGTTAACTTACCCTTGAATTTATAAGTTGTTCTTTACTGTCTTGCAAACTAAAAAAATTGGTGCTGTTACAATAAGTGGTCAACTGCTTATTTGACTGCTTATCTACAGTCAACTTGTGCTTATTTAACCTTACTCTAGTTTAATGTAACTTTGCCTTTTCAAGTATTTGCATTAAAACCTGTTTTTCCATTTAAAACTTAAACAACACCCCTGTATATGGGTGTTTGGCACAAGCAGATTTTTGGGCCAAAATCAAGTTATACCCATTTTGTGAATTTAGGACAGCTTTATATTAGTATAATTAGTATTTATATATTAAATTTTCCATCTTAAAGTAAGTTTCAAGCATTTTGGTTAGTTTCTAAAAAGGTCTCTCATTAACTGCTTTTATAGATAGCTTAGGTTCAATTTAAAGTAAGCCTTTCTTTTGTTGTTTTACTTGCTTTACAACAGCTCCGTTTAGGTTAGTAAAAGTTAGTTACATCTGGTCTTTAAGTTTCTTTAGCTATAATCACCCATTTGCCTCATTTTGACCCAAACTGTCATAAGTTAGACCAGTTCCAATAGCCCTTGAAAGTTTATTTTTAATTTGTTCATTTCTTGGCCTTTTGCACTAAAAATTGATATGAGTGATCTGTGCTAGCTTGTGTGTTAGAGAGTATTTTTGTTTGATTTTTATAAAATTTTTTAGTAGCTTATTAGGCCCCACAGTTAGCCATTTAGCCACTTTCTCCCATGTGTAGCCTCAGTATTAGCTTGCTTATTAGGTGCTTTTTAGCTTATATATTAACTGCTTATTTTCATCCCTCTAGCTTATTAGGACTCCCCCTAGATACCCTTAGCTTAGATTCCCCTTGTCCACCTTATATTGGCTTATATGTAGCTTTTTAGATTTTCAAAAACCCCTTTATAATTTTTTTTACACCACTGTTGCCTTTTTATCTACTTATCCATTGCTTTTTAGAAATAGTCGAAGTTATGAAAATTGTTTGTTTTTATGTTTTCAATATGTTTGTGTAAAAAGTTTTGAGAAAAAAAAAATATTTTGCAAAAAAAGTTGGTCAAAGGGATTCGAACCCCTGACCTCTTGGGTAACTGAGAGTTAAACAGCAAACACTCCTTACCATCTGCTCTAGTGTAACTTTCTTGTTATTGTTTGTTTATTTTAGTATTTATAGTACTAGTTGTTTTGGCTTATGTATATATTTAGCTTTAGTTTAGCTTATTGTCTGCTTATTCAACTACTTATGATTCCCTCATATTTTTCCTAGCTTCTCTTTAGTATAATTAACTTTTCCAAAAAATTATACAATTTTCCAAAAAGTGTTACTATTTATTAAGCGTTTATTTAGTTTTAATTATTTTTAATTCATAAAAAATTATTAAAAAGCCAAAAAAATATTTTTCTTTTTTCCAAAATTTTCTTTTATCTTTTAGAACGTAGAAAAACCATTTTTACACCCGTAGGATTAGCGTAGCTCAAAATTCACGTTTTCTTTTAATTACTTTACGCGTTATTAACTTAGCTTACGTTTTAGGTTTCCTTAGCTCCCGATTATTGTTCCCGTAGACTTTTAAGTAATTTTTAAGTTTTTAGCTTCCCGTGTTTTATTTTACATTTTCGTTACTTTTATTTTATTTCTCGTTCGTTATTTGTAAATTCCCATAGTTTTCAATCAAAAACCAAAATCTTGTCAATCAAGCACTTTAATCCCAAACCCCTATCGATATCCTTAATTCACGTCTCGTCGGGAAACGACCCAGGAAATCACTTGCCCGGTACTCTTCAAAATATCGAATTCGTGAGATTTACGTGAGATTTACGTTGTAGTGTAGTATAGGCAAGACTCGGGGGGTTGATCATTCTCTAGGGGAATAGTGAGGTAGGTCGAAGCATATGACGAATTATGTCTAAGGGTGAAAAAAAGATTATTTTTGGTCTTTTTATATATTGAAACCAAGTAAAATTTTGGGTATTAAGGGGATTTTATATTTTAAAAGACTAACTAATCTTAAATGAAAAAAAGATTTTATATTTTAAACCCCATTCCCTTCATGCTTAAACCCTATTGCATAAAATCAAGTTTCACTTATATGATATCAGTTGCGTGTTCTTTATTCCTTTCATGCGTAAACCCTTTTACACACAACCAACTTCCACTTATATGATCCCAATTGCATGTTCTTCATTCTCTTTCATGCTTAAACCTTTTTACATACAACCAACTTCCACTTGTATGATCCCAATAGCATGTTCTTCATCTGGATTTCACTTTCAAAATATAGATATATTAAAATTGAGATTAAAATCTCCATCTACAAAAGGATATTGGTAGCATAGCTGGATTAACATCAAAAGAAGCTCTTCATCAACAACAAAAGATTAGCATCTACATTTCAATCAAACATATGTTGTTTCATTTGTAAAATTCATCTAAAGAAACATCAATAGTTTAAATACCAACAACTAAAAAGCTATCAAGAAAATTTGTTTGTATTGGACCTTACAAGGAAATAGATTGGGCTAATTTTACATTGTAATTATAAATAAAAAAAATAGAGTATTGACATTTCACATTTACATTTTGATAACACACACTCACAACCACTCATAAAAATTTTCACCCTTCACTTTGTCTTTACCTCACCAGTAAACATGATCTAAAATATAAAACTATTAGTGCAAATATTACGATATTTAATCTATACAGTCTCGTTTGTTTTGTTGATGACAAACCATATAACTTGTAATAGATAATGTAAAATGTACAAGTTACACGTAATCAAATTTGGTCTCAACATACTTTCTACACCTCTTGACGTCTCAAGTCCTTGTATGCTACAACACAGGTTCATACATGTTTGTTATGTTGCGTTATGATCAAACCCCTAATAAACCAGTAAACACATCTAGTAACATAATTTACATAAAGCCAAAACCATTTTAATAAAATACTGTTGGACCCTTTCACTTGGATAATATTAACTATAAAGTTAATCTAACCAAGTTCCATGATATAGCGATGTAATGAGTAATAACAAAAGTAAATAAACGTAAAAGATAAGACACAAGGTTTTTCAACGTTTAATTCTTTATTAGAAATTAATCAAAAGAATTATACTCAAGTGTTTGCGGAACAACACTTGGGACTGAAATGACAAGTATGGTATAAACTCGTCACGAATGACTATAAGTAGGTATTTTGTCCCTGTTACATCAGCCTAGGAGACGAAGATTACATCAGCCTTATTGGACAAAATACATAGGTATTTTGTCCCTGTTACAAATGACTATAAGTAGTAAAGAGCAGGGATGCTTTCTGGTTTTCAGTGTTGACACACGTCTTGGTTTTATACCTTTTCAGGGAAAGTTGACCTTTGATTGATAAGGATCCTTCCTTATCTATTCATACTTATCCCGCCTAATCCCGCCTTTACTTTAGTCTGTGTATCTTCAGTCTTTGTTCACTCAGTCTTCTTAGTCGGTGATGAGTCATGGGGACTCAGTAAGCTATTGTCATCACTCACTGAGTCCATCATCTTCTTCTTTGGCTCAGGTATCATTCACTGAGAACCACCTCGCTGAATGGTGAACCTTTCTTCACAGATACGCCCTGAGCATCTTGAGGATGACTCATTGAAAGACTATGCATTCAGTGACTTGTTGAGTATTCACGGTTATTAAACACTTGGGGGTATTTTATGTTCAAATCATAGATTAATGAGTTTGGGTTTTAACAGACCCAACAGTCTCCCCCTATTTGGATATACAAATAGCCTAAGTATTTCTAGGCTCAGTGAGAGATAGCAAATGTATTATCTCTACTGACTGAATTACTAAGTAACGTTTAGGACATTGAATGTTAAACAAAACATCAATATTATTCATAGTTATTACAATCCTAAACAAAACAAAGTAAATAAAAGATAGTTGTTGCAGATTCACTCAGGCTTCAGAACTTCAAACCCAGGGCTTCAAGTTTCTGTCTTTTGGACTCCAGTTCATGCTTACCAAGGTGTTCTTGTATTTTGAACTTCAGGTCATGGCAGAACCTGGCATTAGCTTCATTCCTGATGGGGATCGCCATAAGGAAGTATCCAAACATAGCTTTGATCCCTGCTTGATCAATATCAGCCCATCTTTGAAAGGCTGGATCCCCATACTCATCAGTGAAGAAGAGACCTCTTTCAGGTTGCTTAATTACCCAATTGTTCACAAATTTAACTCCTTCAGGGAGGGCTCTGTTGCAGTTTAGGCCGGGAGCACTGATCTCTGGTTCAGTCTCAATCTTCTTTCTCTTCTTTCTAAAGGACTGAGTTGGAGCATTCTGATTGGCAGACACTAATGCAGGGAGCAGTGAAGGAATGCCAAGTTCTTCATATTTCTTGGCCAACTGATCATACCTTGTCATGAGGGATTTCATCAGGTTCTTGACTACGAAATTACTTTTCTTTGCTATAATAGGACCCAACTCATCTAATTCAGTGATCCCAAACACAGAGAATTTGAATGGATCATGAACTTCAAAGTGTCGCTTGTCTTAGCCTCTAAAGAAATTGAGAACTGCTGGCTTGGTATTCTAATGAATCTTGACATCAGTGATGGGTTCAGGGTTCAGCCTCTGTGTCATGATCCAGTTATACCTGTCAATGTTCTGTTGCCTAACTTCAGTAGCTTTCTTCAGTTTGGCATCTTTATTTTCCTTGAGAGCAATCATGGCGGCATCCTTAGCCTTTTTCAACTTCTCACCACCTTCCCTGGTAACAAGATCCTGAGGTTTCAACCCAATAGCTTTGGCTTCTTCATTCACTACCTCAATGAGGGTAGCCTTGCTTGCTTGTTCTTTGATTGCTACTTTCCTCAGCATTTCAAGCTTATCCATGTGAGCCTCGATTTCTTCCTCAGTCATTAGATAAGTTACCACATTAATTTGATAGGGAACCCTGATAAGTGCATCAGGATCACGCCTAACTGCTGAGGAGGCAGGCACTAGTTGTGTTGAGGGTTCAGACACTGTAGTAAGAATGCCCTTGCCCTTATCCGGCTGGTTTATAAAGAGAGTAGTTGTTTCAGGAGGCTGATATGAAGAGATAGGAGTGGCTTCAGTGATATGCTCCCCCTTAGTATGAGAAGGAGGTTGTCCTCTTGAAGCAACATTAGTAGCTCTTGAAGCAACGTCAGTAGTTGTTGGCTGACTTGTATAGGATACAGAAAGACCAGTAGATTAAGCTTCAGTAGCTCTCTCCCCCTCAACTGTTTCCAGAGCATTAGTGAGAGCAAGAGTTGGAGGATCCACTAAAGTAGAAGAACCCTTGAAGGCTTTATAGAGTTCAGTAAGCATAGTTTTGATGTCAGAGGTATCTTTCTGAAGTGTAGACACCTTGGCATCAAGAGAAGCCTGAGTGGACTCAATAGCAGACATCCTTGGCCCAAGATTCCAAGCCAAAGAGTTGGAAGATTTAGCCCATGCACCCAAGTTTTTCTCCATTAAGCTCAAAGAGGAACTGATGGAGACCACTAATGATTGAAGACCCTGTAGATTTGCAGACTGTAGAATATTTACCAGCTCAGTGAATTAAGCAGAGTTTTACTGGTAGGTTTGAGCAGCCTGATGTTTCTTTTTGTTAAGCTCAGGGTCATCTTTAACAGACTCTTGAATTGAGGCCACGCTTTTTGTAATTTGGCCGAGCGTGTCATTGAACTTGCTGAGATGACCATCAAGAGTTGTCAAGGAGAATGAGATTTTAGCCTGTTGTTCCAAGGTGTTATCATGAAAAGCTTCAACAAAGTCCCTGAGGTTGAAGTAGTGAACGGCTTGCTCACTATGCATGTCGAACACGTCATCAGTGATTCCTCTATAGATGATATTGCATGCCTTTCCCAGAAACTTCATCAGTTTTCTTTTAGTGAGAGGCTCGGAGTCATCATACTTGGCCAGTCTGGCTGGGGAGGAAGTCTCACGTTCAGCATCCTGAGATTTAGATTCTTCCTTCTGTGGATCAAAGGGAGACTGATGGGATTGTGCAGTTGTAGTGGCTTCAGTCTCCATATCATAGCCAGCCTCATAACATTCTTCCTCACTCGCTTTGTTCACATCATCATCAGAGTTAAGAACAGCCTGAAAAGTTGCCATCGAGTCAATCTACAAGAAGAGGTTAGTTGGCTCCTCTTCATAAGAAGACTTGCCTTGGTTGTGGTCGCTCCCTGACCCCTCTAATCCAGCAGACTGGGTTTTGTCTGCCAGGTCCTTAGAGTCAGTTTGCGAGGTATACGCAACTCCATGAGGGGGTGTAGGTTCCATGTCAGTGGGTGGTTTGAGTCCCCCTAAGTCTTTGTCCCCAGTTGTTCCTTCAGCCACTGATGGGTTTGTGTCAGTGACATCACTAGAAACATGTGAGATGTTGAGGCCCCCCGTTCCAACAGGCTGGTACTGGCCTGTCGAAGGTTTAGGGGCCGCTACTACCTGAGACCCTGGTTGTGATGAGACGTTAATGGGAAAGGTGATGTTTCGATCGTCTTGGTTTATTGGAATATTTAGCTTTGTTTAATCACTCGTCTTCTAAGACTCTTGCTTCATCTAGGCATCCCTTACAGAAACATATATCACAAGGGATATGTATTGGTTTTGCTTTGGATAGAGACTGTAGAGAATCTAGCAACTCTCTTTCTTCTTCTTTGAGGATGACTAATTTTTTCCTTATAGAGGAAAGTTGTACTTTCTTTTGTTGTAATTGATATTGAACTTGTTTCACTATGTTTTCCATTTTTGGGTAAGGATATTTGCAAATGTTGTTGTTGTTATTTATATGCTTGGTGAATGGATGAGGTAGTTGTTGTAGATCTCCACGTGTCGTTGTACATCCAAAACCTGCTACATACTTTGAACTTTCTTGTGATTTGATTTTTGTTTATAATTTTTAAACACGCGAGTGTTTTTGTTTCTTCATTCCAGAGATATATTCGTATAATCTGGATTTGTACTTTTCTGTTTAGAACAGAGATATTGCTTAAAAAAGCTAATTCATCACTCGAAAGAGCTAATTCTGATATCTCAGATGTTTCTTGATGAATTGGTCTGTCATCAATGTATGTGATGAGGCGAAAAATGAACCATTTTTAGGGGGTCATTTAAGCCCGGAATTGAATTTATTTGATCAAATATTGCCCTAAATCGTTCCTTTTGTGATTTTAGGTATTTTGGAAGTGAAATCTGGAAAAGGAAGCAATTCGGACGTTTTTGGAGCATAAAAGTGAAGAAAACGCCAAAGACTTAATTTTCCAAGCTGGGAACAGTGTGTGACGGCGTCAAGAGGGAAAAGTTGACGGCGTCAAGAGTAAATATCATGACGACCCAGTACAGAAATGAAGGCATCACAAGGTAGAGCGTCAAGAGTTAAATGTGTGACGGCCTGGAAAAGTGGATAACATGACGGCGTCAGATGTAGATCAAGGCAGTCCGAGGATTATTTTGGCGGCGAAATGACGGCATCACAAGGTTGTTCTTGACGCCGTCAGCCTCTATTTTCTATATATAGTTTTCTAATTTTCATTCATTAAGAAGGAACAAGTTTGGAGAAACCCTAAGGCCGAACCATATACGTATTTTACAGCTTTTTCAAGGGTTTTCAGCCCTTGAACCCTTACATGTGTTATTGAGATAAGTATTCTTTTAATTCAATCAATATGTCTATGTGTTGGTTGTCTATATCTTGTGCTTGTCTTGATTCCACCATGCTAGGCTTGATTTATCTTGTGTTTGCTTAGATCTAATGAAACCTAGATGTTGATTGTGTGTTGATTACTTGTTTATGTTGTATTGGATGAATGATTTCAATGTTAGGCTTAAGAAAACTGGCAGATCTCCAAATGGTAACATGCTTGAACGTCTTAGGAAACATGAACCGATGTATACTAGGTTTTATTGGTTGTATTTAATGCATGAGTAAATTCTAATGATCCCATGTTAGGAGCTTCTTAGCCGGCTCGACATAGGAGTGAAGTAGGCATTCATAGGATTGGGGAGTTAAGTACGCCACCCCATGAATGGTATTAAGGAATACAATCCGTCATCCACGCAACTATAACAAGTAATTAACGTGTAAAAGATATCTAGGGAGTAGTGAAATCTAAGTAAACACATTTCTCCACTTATTGCTCACAACCTTAGTTTAATATAGTTTATTTTCATTTCTATTATTTTATTTTGATTGCATCTTAGTATTGGGTTAGTTGACTAGCAACTAATTCCGCCCAAATCCTTCAAACCCGAGATTTTTACTTGCTTTCTAAAAAATATAAAAATACAAAAAGAATCATCCCTCATCTCTAGAACTAGTATTTAGGTTTTCTAATCCTAGCGACACTATTCCTAGCTGAACGATCAATCCCCCGGTACTTGTCACTATACTATACTACAATGATCAGGTACACTGCCTGGTGGGTGTTGTAAGCTTCTCGAGATCCATTGAGAGGTAAAGCCTGGTGCAATTCCCACGCATCAAGTTTTTGGTGCCGCAGCCCGGGGAATAGTTATTGTCTATGTTAGAATTTCTTTTTATTAGGACTACTTGCTAGATTCCTTTCTAGTAAGATTTTATTTTTATTTTTATTTTTAGGTTTCTTTAGTCTATCTTATTTCTTTGTGTTTTTGTTCGTAATTCTTCACCACCCGCCATCATGGCAACCGACGAATTCTCTAACCTTAGGATCACTAGGAGTCGTAGTTCCATTAGAAACCTTGTCTTGCCCTATGCAGAACCCGAAAGAGAAATGCGTAGATTAAGACAATCCCACTCAACTCCTGAACCATCTAGCGTTGCCATCGATTTTGATGCACCCCTTTCTGAAGAAAATTCAGAAAATCACGTTACAACCCCTAGCTCCCAACCCAACAACGAGATGAGTACCCTCGCAACTCCTACTCCTAAGCGCCTTAATTACTACTCCTCCCCAACCCCTCGTGGCTTCTCAAATGCCATTGTCTACCCAAACGAACACACCAATGAGGTCTAGCATGCGACCGATGTTTGGCTTGTCCAAAGTGTGTGTAAGTTTTGTGGATTAGATGAAGAAGATCCAATTCAACACATTAAAGACTTCTTAAAAATAGTAGACACCCTCCATACGGATGGGGCTACTAGAGACACGTCCCGATTACGATTCTTTCCTTTCACCCTATATGAAAAAGCCCAAGAGTGGTATGATAAACTCCCTTCTGAATTTATTTTCACATGGGAGCAACTCATATCCAAGTTCTATGAGAAATTCTTTCCACCTGGAAAAACCTCAGCATTTAGAGATAGGATCCTCCGTTTCCGAAAAGGGAAGGACGAACCCTTCCATAAATTGTGGATTAGATTTAAGGATTTAATAAGACAAGTTCCCCATCATGGCATCGAACTTTGGCTTTTGGTCCAAATCTTCTACGACAATGTCTCCTCTAATGATCGGAACGGGATCAACCAATCTAGAAAAGGGAGATTAGCCAATCTTAGTGCCGAAGAAGGATGGGATAGGATTGAAGAATATGCTCAAGACCAGGATGACACTTGGGATGAACCTGAGTCGACTGTCAGCATTTCTGAAATCACTTCAGATCGGTTAAGAAAAATTCACAAAAGAATGGAGTACCTAGCTGGGTCGCAGTTACCTAAACAACTTTCAAATCCTTACTTGATCTGCGACTACTGTGGGGGCCCGCATGAGGTAGAGGAATGCGTAGGAGAAGCCACGACTGAACATGCATGTTTGTCAGGAGGTGACATCTGTGCTGATCCCTCCCTTTTGCCTTTTTACCAAAATGACGATTACACCCTCTGGGGGAATCTGGTAAAAAGAAAAGAAGGAGAGGAAGGTCCTGAATTAGAAATCAGGAGCACTTTTGAAGATGACCTTGGTCACTTCACTCAAGAAAAAGGGCTGCAATTAAAAGGTCTTAACGAACTTGTTGACAAGCAGCAGAATGACATTGGAAAATGGTTCAACAAGCTTAACTCAGCCCTCGATAACCTTGAAATGCCATCAGTAAGCAAAAAAGACCCCATGCTCGCGATAACCACTCGAGCTGGAACAACAACCAAGGACCCCCTTACCTGAGCTCGTCCCCCATCACTCCCGATCCAAACAAGCCTCGCGAGGAGGAGGAGGATGTAGGCAGCGAGACTCCCAACCAACCTCCCTTGCCGACCCCTTCCCCATCAACCCCACCTAACCAACCTGTGAGAATCCCATTCCCATCCCGCTTAAAAAACCAAAAAACTGAGAATGATAATAAAAGATTCTTGTCATACCTAAAAGACTCAGTAGTCACCATACCCCTCCTTGATGCTTGCTATCACATGCCGAAGTATAGCGCATACTTTAAAAAACTACTCGCTAACCGAAAGAAACTTGTGGATCTTGTGACCCTAGGGGAAGAATGTTCGGTGGTGACACATCGAGGGCTACCAAAGAAGGTAGACGATCCAGGCAGCTTCACCTTGCCTTGCTCCATAGGATCTCTATCAATAAAGAATGCTCTTGCCGATTTGGGGGCGAGTATCAATCTCATGCCTCACTCTATGTTCCTTAAATTAAGATACTCTGGATTAAAGCCTACCCGTATGAACATCCAACTAGCTGATAGATCAGTCAAGTACCCCGTAGGGATATGCGAGAATGTGCTAGTCAAGGTTGGGAAATTCAAATTCCCGGTCGACTTCGTAATCCTAGATATGGAGGAGGATGACTTGGTACCCATCATCTTAGGGAGACCATTTCTTGCTACCGCTCGTGCAGTCATTGATGTTTATGACGGCAAGTTAACCTTGCGAGTGGGAATCGATAGCACAACCTTCGACATTCAGGACTCTATGGATCTCTCTCTCGAAGTAGCTAACCGGCTCTATTTCATTGGGGAGGTCGATGAACTCACCGATGTCATTGATAGCTGTGTTGATGAACAAATTGAGGAAGGCTGGTTACGGGACGAGAGTTTTTTGCCTTTGCTAGAGGTGGAAAAGATGGAGGATGTTAGTGCAGTCTCCTTCTACCCTAGACAAGAGGCAACAGAGCATCTCGAGCTCCAAAAGCCCTAAAACAAGCTTAAGCCTTCTATTATCGAACCTCCTGAGTTAGATCTTAAGGAGCTTCCTAACCATTTAGAGTATGCCTTCCTTCAGGGAGAGGACCAACTGCCGGTAATCATAAACTCTTCCCTGGAACATGAACAAAAAGGTAAACTCTTAGAGGTCCTAAAGAAGTATAAGGGAGTTCTCGCATGGAGTGTAGCCGACATTAAGGGGATTGACTCAACTTTTTGCACACATAAGATTCTCATGGAAGAAGATTATAAACCTACCGTGCAACCCTAGAGGCGGGTGAATCCCAACATTAAGGAAGTAGTAAAGAAAGAAGTCATCAAACTTCTGGATGCAGGATTGATCTACCCAATCTCAGATAGCCCATGGGTCAATCTTGTACAGGTTGTACCTAAGAAGGGTGGAATGACTGTAGTTAAGAATGACAAGGGTGAGATGGTACCCCATAGAACGGTCACTGGATGGCGGGTATGCATTGACTATCGAAAGCTCAATGATGCCACGAGGAAAGATCACTTTCCCTTACCATTCATTGACCAAATGTTAGAGAGATTGTCTGGACACGAGTACTATTGCTTCTTGGATGGATTCTCAGGGTATTTTCAAATTCCCATAGCACCTGAGGACCAAGAAAAGACCACGTTTACTTACCCTTATGGAACCTTCGCCTACAAAAGGATGCCTTTTGGGTTATGTAATGCCCCCGCCACTTTCCAACGATGCATGACAGCAATCTTTCCCGAACTTATGGAAGACAACATGGAAGTGTTCATGGATGACTTTTCGGTCTTCGGGTACTCCTTCGACCGCTGTCTTGCTAATCTAGAAAAGATGCTTAAACGTTGTGAGGAAACCAACTTGGTGTTAAACTGGGAAAAGTGTCATTTCATGGTGAAAGAAGGGATTGTGTTAGGGCATAAGATCTCAGGGAATGGAATAGAGGTGGACCAAGCTAAAGTTGAGGCAATATCTAAGTTACCATACCCCACGACTGTTAAAGCAATACGCAGCTTCTTGGGGCACGCCGGGTTTTATCAGAGATTCATCAAAGACTTCTCCAAAATAGCTTGGCCAATGACTCAATTGCTCATGAAGGATGCTCCATTCGATTTTTCCCAAGAATGCAAGGATGCATTCGATCTCTTAAAAAAGGAGCTCACACAAGCTCTAATCATGATTACACCCAACTGGGAGTTACCGTTTGAAATCATGTGTGACGCTAACGATTTCGCTGTCGGGGCTGTATTGGGCCAACGGCGTGACAAGCTATTCCAACCTATTTACTACGCTAGCAAAACCATGAATCCCGCTCAAGAGAATTACTCCACCACCGAAAAGGAATTATTAGTCGTAGTGTTCGCATTCGACAAATTCCGGCAATATCTTGTCCTTTCAAAGACAGTCGTTTTCACTGATCACTCGGCTCTTCGATATCTTTTTGCTAAGCAGGATGCTAAGCCACGACTAATTCGGTGGATCTTATTGCTACAAGAATTCGATGTTGAGATTCGTGATAAGAGGGGGGCAGAAAATCTGGCCGTAGATCATCTATCTCGTCTTGAAAACCCCTTGGATGAGCATGATAGAAGTGAGATTAGGGATTTATTTCCTGACGAACAACTCATGTTAATGATTGATTCGGAGCCTTGGTATGCCAATTTTGCCAATTATCTCGCAAGCAGACTCATTCCTGAACACCTGACGAGATACGAAAGAAAAAGGTTCTTTTCTCAGTTAAAATACTACTTTTGGGATGAACCATTTTTATTCCGAAGGTGTCCTGACCAAATTATAAGACGTTGTGTTTCGGAAAGTGAGGCAGTAAAGATTATGAGGGAATATCAATCTGGTCCCTCTGGAGGGCATCATGGGATAAGCACCACCGCCCGAAAGATTTTCGACGCGGGATTCTATTGGCCCACAATTTTCCATGATTTCAAAGAAATGGTACAGGCATGCGATGCATGTCAACGGGCCGGGAACATATCACATAGGGATGAAGCGCCTCAGAATTTTATACAAGTATGTGAGGTCTTCGATGTTTGGGGAATTGACTTCATGGGACCCTTTCCATCTTCAGGGGGAACGAATACATTTTAGTTGCCATCGATTATGTTTCAAAATGGGTTGAGGCACAAGCCCTTAGGACCAATGATGCCAGGGTAGTTATTCATTTTCTGAAAAAGTTTTTCGCTAGATTCGGGATTCCTAAAGCTCTCATCAGTGATAGGGGGACCCACTTTTGCAATGCACAAATGGAAAAGGTCATGAAAAGGTATGGAGTATCCCATCGGTTCTCCACCACCTATCATCCACAAACCAATGGCCAGGTCGAAAACACCAATAGGGCTATTAAAAGAATACTTGAAATTACGGTTAGTTAGAATAGAAAAGACTGGTCATTTAAACTCGACGAAGCCTTATGGGCATTCCGAACCGCCTACAAGACACCTATTGGAACGACCCCGTTTCGCATGGTGTATGGTAAGGCGTGTCACCTGCCAGTAGAATTAGAACATAAGGCTTATTGGGTGCTTAAGACATGTAACTTAGATTATACAATTGCCGGAACTAATAGGTTCTTGCAATTACACGAGCTTGATGAGCTTATGTTAGAAGCTTATTAATCTTCCATTACATATAAAGAGAGAGCAAAACGATGGCATGACCAGAGAATTAAGAAACCCAAAGAATTTTCAGAAGGAGACAAAGTCCTATTTTACAATTCTCGGTTGAGATTATTTCTGGGAAAACTCAAGTCTAGATGGTATGGACCGTTTACGGTGAAAAATTCCTCTAAAACTGGAGCCGTTGTGTTATTAGACGATGAAGGTAGGGAATTTACTGTTAACATACAACGTGTAAAACATTATCAAGAAAATAACAATGAAATGATTAGTGAGGAGGATGTGACGTTTGATGATGAGGTCATGTAGTAACCCATGACCTTGAGTCTAGCTACAAGACTCGTAAATAAAGAAAAGCGCTTCTTGGGAGGCAACCCATGCTTTGTGTGATTTTATTTTGTTTGTTTGTTATTTGTTTCTGTATGCATGATTTATTATTCTTGTTGGTAGATCATGTTTCTAAACTAAAAAGTGGAAATACTTTACTTTGTTGTTTTGGCCTAGTCTTAACTCCATCTAAAGGTATTTTTACAAAAGATAAGTGTAAGGGGAAACCCCAAATATGTTTTTAAGAAACAAACCGATCATGATTCTCCACAATATTAGGTGAACATGTATATTCGTATTTGTTAGAGTCAAATGCTTGTATTGAGTCATAATGAAGTTTTGCTGGATTTTCCAGGAAGTAGGACCAAGTTTTTCCAGAAATTTTCCGGAAACTTAACATAAGAATTTCTGCAGGTCACTTCTGACGGCGTCACGAGTTTACTCTTGACGGCTTCACGTATAAAAATCTGGAAATTTTTACCAATTTTGTTTTTCTAACGGAGTCTTAAAGTTTTTGTTGAATTATTAAGTTTTATAATCTCCAGGAAATCTGCAAACTTCATTCCACAAGCATTATATCTTCATTTGTTTTCTAGGATTTAGTAACTTATGTAGATTGCCGCTGATTTTATGCGAGGTTGCTTTGTTTGTTTTCTCAGGATTTACAGGTTATGTATGACAAGAAGATGATTTATATTCTGGAAGGGAAGCTTTGATTGTTCATTTTCTTGGAGGAAGATCTAACCTGGCCACCTTATTATCCATACCGAGTCAATCAGGGGGAGTATTTGATTTCATTCTTTTTACTTATTTCACTTTTACATTCTTTACTTGAACATTGGGGACAATGTTCATCTTAAGTGTAAGGGGAGGGTAAAATGATGATACCTTACAAATACACTTTCGCTTGAGTTTGTTTGTTTAATAGTATATGTGTAATAAAACTATGAGAAACACTTGTTAGTGTAATTTTAGCGCCAAAATTAAAATTTTTTACAACATTTAGGAGTGAAACTTTAGCCATAGCAAGCGTCTCATGGATAGGAGATTGTATGACTAGCACATAACCGTACTTTCAGAAAAAATTTCCACCCAAATATGTGAGGTTCACCTTTAGATTTGATAGGAAAAGCATTTACTATTAGTGCTTATGAGTGTACCAGTAGCATTTAGATTCTAGAACTTACGTTAGTGATGCATTCCGAGACCGCTAGTGAGACTACATTCGTGTAGTAGGATTTACTACATGATAAGAGGCATTAGGATCACGCTTGTGTTAAACCCGTATCATAATTACTTGACCATTTAAGTCATATTACTTGGCTAAATAAGTCAACTAATTTTTCCCACACCTTAGCGTTGTACTCATTTTTAGTACACGAAACCCCTAGTACACCCCTCCGAGCCTATCTTTTCGTTTCTAACTTTAAGCATTTTACTTAAAGGAATAATTTGTTACACCCCACTTAAATGTACACCCAAATCGCCTTAGCCTTCCGTGTATGCGCTCATTTTTAGTGCATTATTGTTATTTGTTAAACCCTAAGTTAACTATCTAATTGATTACATGGTTGCTAAGTCGAGTCATATCCTTGTACATATTGTTTTGGGACGATTGGGACTCATGGGTAAAGTACTTATTTTATGGAGTAATGGGGAAGAACATCATATATTACCCCCATATGTACGTTAATCTTAAAAGTACTCCAAGTGTTTTGATTTTCTTAATTCGAGTCATTAGATTAGTTTATTGTAAAGTATGTAAAAATTCAAGTGTAAGGGGAATATTCATCCCCTATGATGTATTATTTTGGATGGTAGGGTAAGAATGTATGCAAAAAAAAAAAAAAAAAAAAAAAAAAAAAAAAATCGAAAAAATCAAGAAAAAGAAAAAAAAAATAGAAAAAGAAAAGAGAAAAACCATACGGACTACCATCCCGTTCCATTCTATGTTTATTTTATGTTTTTGTTATTTTTCGTTTATTAGCTTAAGTCGAGTCTAGTCTTGGCTTAGCAACGCCACATTGTACATGTCATTAACCAAGATTGTTAACTCGCCACCAGTAAAAACTGCTTATATCCAACAAAACCGTGTATTCCATATCCCTACACCTAACGTTACAACCCTTTGAAAGACCTCTCTGATAGTTTATCCTAGGTGCTTACGCCATGTGGTGGAGGTTTGGTCCTTTCCCAAGCCTATGGTAATCTATTTTGCTATGACAGGTAGTGAGAGATATCTTCCGTTTTCATATTGTAATTTATACTTTATTACACCCGAGAGATGTGAGTATCTAAACACTATTTGTGAGGTGCTAGTATATGACCTCTGTGCTTGTCATTGGTCTTTAGTGGAACGATTACTTGTTGTAATTACTTTTATATTAGTGTTAAATGACCCCTAACTTGTATTTTGACTAGAATAAAAACGCATTTGCTTGAGGACAAGCAAATCTCAAGTGTAAGGGTATATGATGAGGCGAAAAATGAACCACTTTTAGGGGGTCATTTAAGCCTGAAATTGAATTTATTTGATCAAATATTGCCCTAAATCGTTCCTTTTGTGATTTTAGGTACTTTGGGAGTGAAATCTGGAAAAGGAAGCAATTCGGACGTTTTTGGAGCATAAAAGTGAAGAAAAAGCCAAAGACTTAATTTTCCAAGCTGGGAACAGTGTGTGACGGCGTCAAGAGGGAAAAGTTGACGGCGTCAAGAGTAAATATCATGACGACCCAGTACGGAAATGAAGGCGTCACAAGGTAGAGCGTCAAGAGTTAAATGTGTGACGGCCTGGAAAAGTGGATAACATGACGGCGTCAGATGTAGATCAAGGCAGTCCGAGGATTATTTTGGCGGGGAGATGACGGCGTCACAAGGTTGTTCTATTGAGATAACTATTCTTTTAATTCAATCAATATGTCTATGTGTTGGTTATCTATATCTTGTGCTTGTCTTGATTCCACCATGCTAGGCTAGATTTATCTTGTGTTTGCTTAGATCTAATGAAACCTAGATGTTGATTATGTGTTGATTACTTGTTTATGGTTGTATTGGATGAATGATTTCAATGTTAGGCTTAAGAAAAATGGAAGATCTCCAAATGGTATCATGCTTGAACGTCTTAGGAAACATGAACCGATGTGTACTAGGTTTTACTGGTTGTATTTAATGCATGAGTAAATTCTAATGATCCCATGTTAGGAGCTTCTTAGCCGGCTCGACATAGGAGTAAAGTAGGCATTCATAGGATTGGGGAGTTAAGTACGCCACCCCATGAATGGTATTAAGGAATACAATCCGTCATCCACGCAACTATAACAAGTAATTAACGTGTAAAAGATATCTAGGGAGTAGTGAAATCTAAGTAAACACATTTCTCCACTTATTGCTCACAACCTTAGTTTAATATAGTTTATTTTCATTTTCTAGTATTTTATTTTGATTGCATCTTAGTATTGGGTTAGTTGACTAGCAACTAATTCCGCCCAAATCCTTCAAACCCGAGATTTTTACTTGCTTTCTAAAAAATATAAAAATACAAAAAGAATCATCCCTCATCTCTAGAACTAGTATTTAGGTTTTCTAATCCTAG
The DNA here is from genome assembly GCA_030686995.1 of Artemisia argyi. Lineage (NCBI taxonomy): Eukaryota > Viridiplantae > Streptophyta > Magnoliopsida > Asterales > Asteraceae > Artemisia > Artemisia argyi. The sequence goes on along the minus strand of CM060690.1, from coordinate 108,474,149 downwards.
CGACACTATTCCTAGCTGAACAATCAATCCCCCGGTACTTGTCACTATACTATACTACAACGATCAGGTACACTGCCTGGTGGGGGTTGTAAGCTTCTCGAGATCCATTGAGAGGTAAAGCCTGGTGCAATCCCTACGCTACCAGTATGATACTAACGATCTTCTTTCCATTGCGAAAAGTCTTAAATCATTTTTGCTCAAAGTCAAAAAATTGTTTGAAGCATTTGTTTTTAACTAAAAATATTTTGTTTTTCTTGAAAAACAAATGACGAATTAATCTGTTTCGTAATATGGTTCACCAAAATCAAGACTATCATTACCGTGGTAATCGTCTATTCTTTCTGATCTTCGTCTATAGTATTTCTCCATTCTTTTTTTATAATCTAAATACTGTTTTTTCAATCCTTCTTTGTTAACAGAATTTAAACTATATTCGTCTAGATATTCAGCGATCCTTATTTTTGAAATCATTAGAGCTAATAGATTTTTAATTCCTTTTGGAAATGGTGGTATGAAAATAATTCGAAGTGAATCAACCTCTTTATGTTCCCCTATATTTTCCCACGTGAGTCGGGTAGTTGCTAACTTGGTCCTTTTCTCATAGTAGTCAAATAATATTTTAAAAACCAAATATGAATTACTAGTTTTAAATTCTAGTTTTGATTCTAAATCTTCCATCGTACAATGCTTTTTTTAATTAGGATGTTTCTTTGATTTTATTCATAATCAGAAGATGTGTTTCCGGATTCTTTATACGCATATATTTCAATATCTGAATCGATATCAAAATCTTCGAGAGGTTCATATCCTAAATTGTATGCAATTTTTAATACTTCTGTTTCTTCTTTCTTTTGGCCTTTTTTCGGACAATTATTTGCATAGTGGCCTATCTCGTGACATAACCAACATTTGCAATTTTTCTTTTCGGATGGACAATATTTCGAATTTTCTTGTTTATAATATTTTTGTCGATGCTGTTTTCTATTTCTAAAATAATTTTGTCTTGAATTCTTTTTATAAAAGTTTTTGTATTTTGAGTTATATAGCTGTTTCTTCCATATTTTCTTCTCTTTTTTGTATTTTTTGTTAGAATATCCGTAATTTCCTACTTGGTTGGATTGTCGTTCACAACAAAGTTTAATTTGCGCTTCTCTTTTAGCTGTTTCTTGTAGACATTCTTTTGTCATCCAAGTTTTTATTGCAGTAATTCGTGCTCCTAGAGTATCTTCTATCTTTTTTCCATCTTGTAAAATTATTGCATATGCATCTTTATCTTTGTTGCTATGGATTCAGGTAGTTTATTAAAAAACATTTCTAAAGCCGATTTTTGTCTGGTAATATTTAATTTGTAATATTGATCGGAAAATTCACAAATGAAAGAATCTAGATAACACATGTCACATATTTTGAGATTAATTAATCTCCAATATGCATGTTCTCTAAAAGCTTCAGTGGATGTTTCAACTCCAGGGATTCTCCCAGTGAATTCTTGAACTATACAAGCCACAACATTCTTAAATGTTGTCATAGCATCGGTTGTTGCTATTCTTGATAATTCTAATTCGTTTATAGATTCTATGAATCAGTAAACATTTCTTGATGTTTTGTGAATAATAAAGTTTAGTAAATCTCTTGGTTGTAAAGATCGCAATTCTTCAGTTAATTGTATTTGAGCACTTAATTTATTACTCCAATTTTGAATATGCTCATCTATGTCTGTTACACAGTCGATATTTAGAATATTGTTTTCCATTCTGGTTATTGGTATGTATTGGGGGTCTATTTGTTCCCATTTATTCTTTTTGTTTCTAATCATTCCTTGTTGATATAAATATTTTTCGTTTGGTGTTGGGAGTTCGTAGTCAAACTGTCTTTGTAAATCTTCATATATATATATATATGACTTTTTACGTTTTTGTGCAAAATTATAGTTTGTATATGAATTTTCATATGGGTTCTCAAAAGGGTTTTCGTATGGATTTTCATCCGAACTATAGTCTAAGACAACGTCTGCTTCCTCGTCATTTGTTCCAGATGGTATATCTAATGATGCCATTAATTTAGTAAGGGTTTCGATTTGATCTTCAAGATCTTCCATTATGTTAATCGTAATGGAGGGGTGATTTTTAGTGGTGATTTATTCAATAGTACCTCTTTTACTTTGGCGATAGTGATATTTTTTTCTGGATCTTCTGTGTCTATTATGTTTGATAATTGTTCGACTATTCGTGTAATTCGTTGATTGTGTTCTGGGGTTACTGAATTTTGAACAATTATGTTTTCAAATTCGTCTGTCTTTTTATTTAGTAATGTTTGTATGTAATCCAATTTTTCCTGTACTGTTGTTGATACTTCAGGTATTTGTCTAAGTACTAAAAAACTTAGTATTTCAATTATATTATTAAGTGTTGAATTTAATATATTTATTTTCTCACCAAGAGTGATTTTTGTATCGTCACTTTCTAATATATTGACACCGTAAGATGTTCCATTAGGTAGATTTTGAGGTATTTTAAATAAAGTTTGTTTGAATGGTATAAATGGTTCAGATGACGCAGTATTTTTATTGCTTTCAATCTTTATCTCTTTATTAGATTTAGTTTCTAAAATATACTCCATGCTGATTTTGTCAATGAATATTCTTACTTTCTTTTGTATTTGTTTGAATTTGTTTTTGCCATATTCTATTTTGAAACCTTTTTCTAGCTTTATTATTATAATAATTGAGTCCTTTATTATCGTTGCTATTTATCTTGTTTGTTATAGATATATACAATTGTTCTAGTTCCTCTATGTTGTAATGATCTGGGTTAATATATTCTAATTGATATACACTGGTTTCAGTGTTGATGATTATTAATTCATGATTTAGTGTTTTTATATTACTCATATTCTTTGACTTAGACATCGTAACATTTCTTTCATTTCTTTTATTTCTTCATTACGAGTTTGAGAATTTGAGGTTTCTCCTCTTGTTACTGAAATAGGTTTTTCAATTTGTGATATCCATACTGATGGTATATTAGATGTTGATTTTCTACTTCTATATCTATTTTTTGAAAATAGATTTGGTGTCCTAAGACTGAGTAATGGCTCAAAAAGTTTATCAATATAAATTCTATCGTTTGTTTTAAAAGTAATGCTATGGTGTGAGTTTGTAAGAGCATAGTTTATTTGATACGTTACAGTGAAATGGTGATTTCCCTTACTCATAAACGCTCTTCTTAATAATTCGTATTTAATAGTGATACTTTTATTCAGATCTTTATCTTTTAAACTTAATCCCATCTGTATGTTAACATCAAATTTTATTTTACCTTCGGCTAAGTTTCCTTTGCCTCTAGCAATAATGCTTTCTTCTTTATTGATGATTCTATCATCTCTTAGTTCTAATTCAATAGGTGTGTTACATCCCATGAATGTACTTTTTAATATTACTTGTATGGTTGATATATGTATATGTGCTATTTTACTTCTATCTTTTTCATTCATTTGTTTAATTCTATTGATTATTTGTTGTTTATTGATTATTGGAATAATAATATCGCCTTTTGTTTGTTCAATGGGAACGGGTTCTTCACCAATGATTTTTCCAAAATAAATTATATTTTTACGTGAAAATAAATCTCTTAATTTTCTCGTATAATCAAAATTGTGTTTTTCAGATAGTGTAAAATTTGATCTTCTAATAGCAGTTCTATTTATAATTGTATCTGACATAAAGCGTGATTCATCTTCATTTTCATAAATTATAGAAACATCTTCTTCTAGTTGTGACATTTTTTTTTTCTTTTTTATAATTTAAATTGAGAAATTTCTACCTTGTTTTTATTGATTGCCTTTCGGAGCTGGTGATTGACCCCTTCTTCTGACTGTTGATGTAGCTTTAATGCTTAGCATCTTTTTTCTTGATCTTGATGATTATCTTGACTTCGTCTATTCTTCTTTGATCGCTTGCTAGCTCTGATACCAGAATTTATAGCGGAATTCACGGACGAATAATGTTAATAATTGCTAAATGAAATTAATTCATTTGCATGACAGTGGATGATGGAATCATAGTTAGTGCTTGTGATTGATATTTTGTTGTATGCGTCGATGAATGAATTCATATTGTAATTGGAATGATTATTTTGATTGATGAATTGATAATGGAATTAGTGTTTTATATGAATGATTGTATGATAGTGATCAGCTATTCAGAAGCAAAGCTTCAACTGATGAGTCTGCTATTCAGAAGACAAACGCTTCAACAGATAAGAGAGAAATTAATCTCAATGTAAACACAATGGTTTAACACTTAAAAACTCACATCTTATTTCTTGAGGCTAGGCGTCTATTTATACACACATAAAGTAGATGTGATAGTGACATCTACTATTCCTAGATACCTCTAGGACACTACAGGACTATGGCCGACAGGCCTTACATTATTTCTTTTTACATTATTACTAAAAAACAAAATACTTTACATACATCTCCAAGAATTTATATCGGAATTTACGGGTGAATAATAATGCATGAGCATTAATTAAATTGAATATGGATGAAATGGTAGACATTAATGAAAATGTAGGCCATGAGCATATTTCCTAATTTGTTCCATGCGTCGATTGTGATTCAATTGATTTTATTAAAGTTGATTGTATTGATATTGGATGGAAGATAATGGGCATATCAATAATGATGATATTGATATTGAATTGTAACGAATGATTGTATGATAGGATAGTGATCAGCTATTTAGAAGCAAAAATTCAACTGATGCGTCTGCTATTCAGAAGACAAGCTTCAACAGATAAGAGAGAAATCAATCTCAATCTAAACACGATGGTTTAACTCTTAAAAACGCATATCTTATTTCATGAGGCAAGGCCTCTAATTATACACACATAAAGTAGATGTAATAGTGACATCTACTATTCCTAGATACCTCTAGGACACTACAGGACTATGGCCGACAGGCCTTACATTATTTATTTTTACATCATTACATAAAAACCAAATACTTTACATACATCACACCACATATAAAAAGTAACATATCACACCACACATAAAAAGTTGTGCCTAGACTGTTGGCACATCATGTCTGAGACGGGTGTCCTTAGAGACCTTTTGGTTGCTAGTTGAGTCTTTGTCTTTATTCTTCCATTGGTGACTCTGGACAGTATTCCATTTGTGATTCCATACAGTATTCACAACTGTGCCTTGGTACCTGGGAGAATTGTCTACATAACTTTCGGGAGAGCTCTGAGTAACCCTGTAAGATTTTCGAATGGTTCTTCGAATTTGGCTATTATTTCTTGCTGCTGCTCGCTAATCCTTTCTGTAAATTTAGAATAGATTAACAAGTTTTCGGAACAGTAATTAATTTTTGCAATGATCAATTTGCAAAAGTTATGCTTAAATATGGTGTCACACATCGTCTTTCCACGACTTATCATCCACAAACGAGTGGTCAAGTTGAGGTCTCCAATCGTGGTTTAAAACGTATACTTGAAAGGACAGTAGGAGAGCACCGTGCCTCTTGGGCCGACAAATTAGAAGATGCATTATGGGCTTTCCGGACCGCTTACAAAACTCCCATTGGGTGTACACCATATAAGTTGGTTTATGGGAAAGCTTGTCATTTGCCCATTGAACTAGAGCACAAGGCCTACTGGGCCTTAAAACATGCCAACTTTGATTTGAAAATCGCGGGTGATCACCGAAAAATTCAATTGAATGAGTTAGTCGAACTCCGTGATCAAGCTTACGAGAATTCTTTGATATATAAAGAGAAAACAAAAAGAATCCATGATGCCAAGATCAAAGACCGCATTTTTAATGTTGGTGATCAAGTGCTACTTTTTAATTCTCGTTTAAAGATATTCTCGGGTAAACTTAAAACTCGTTGGTCTGGACCATTCACAATAACCCAAGTTTTCCCTTATGGAACCATTGAGTTAGCTCAACAAGATGGTTCCAACTTTAAGGTGAATGCTCACCGATTGAAAAACTACTTTGGAGGGGATGTACCGACTATGGTAGTCCCGGATCTCCAAACTTTCCTCAAGGACGATTGAATTTGGCGATCGAGTCAAGCTCATGTGACTCGGTTATAAAAAACAAGTGCTTCATGGGTGGCAACCCATGCTTATCCAATTTCATCTTCTTATATTCTATTTTCTAACAAATAACGTGAGGAGGGGGTGCCTCTTCTACTCTTGTGTTCCGTGGTTGTTTGTGATATTTGTTAGGATTGTCCGCGATTTATGATGACTCTCGTGCTCGTTATCATCTCTCCGCTCGAGTTTCATTCATCGGTGCTACTTGGAAATCCTATATCCGTAAATCTTATCGACTAACATTTTCTTTGGCATAATTAATAAACAGCCTAGAATTTTGTTAGGATTACCTTAACCCGTAAAACATTGAGGACAATGTTTCGTTCTAGTCTGGGGGAGGGTGAATCTTCGATTCGATTTTGACCTTGCATGTTTCACATGTCGTGCACTCTTGCAACTCCGTTTTTCCACCAAAAATAAAAAAATTGAAATTTTGAAAATTTGAAAAATTTTGATGAAAAAGTCATGAAAAAAGTAAAAAAAATGAGAAAAAGTTGTGCAAAAATATAATGAAGTTTGAATAAGTGTTTTGACACCTTGTTGACTTTCTTGCTGGCGAGAGTAGGAATAAATATTTTGACTTGACCGGGCGTATTGAGCCATAGCTTGTTCCCTTAACCAATGATAATCACATAAGCTTGTGCTAGTCTTGTACACCAGGAGCTATAAAATGGGAATTCTTCTTCTAGAATCTGCAAGTTACCGTACTTGACTTTATACATGCGCAGCTTAAAAGCTTTCGCTAGTCTTTTACATCAGAAGCTAGAAAACGCGAATTCTTCTTCTGGAATTTGCAAGTTTCCGTAACTGACTTTATATATGCGTGGCTGATTATCGGCTAAGTATTCACGGGTTTCCTTACTTGGAATCTTAAATTGCGAAGAGCGAGAAATGATAGAGTTTATTTAGAAGTTAGATGCTAAACGTGGTGTAGTTGTTCTCTTTAGAGCTCATAAGAGGTACTTGTGGCTTTTTACTCCCATCAGAAACGTCACCCATATAAAATAGATGTTCTAGGTTAATTAGTGGTATTTACGTTTGAATAATATTTAGTTATTTGTTTTCTTTAGAGAATTTTTGCTTTAGAAGTTGGGTACATATCAAGGAACATCAAAAATAAGAGCAAAAAGTGAAAAAAAAAAATCAAAAGTCAAAAGTTGATTATCTATGTGGTTTTGGAGCTACCCGATAAGCTTCCATTGATGTTATGAGAAAAAAGTAAAGAAAGAAAGAAAAAAAGTGAAAAGTGTCAAAAGTATGAAAAAAGTGAAAAATGAAAAAAGTGAAAGTCAAAAGTTGTATCGAATAAGAGTTTGAATGTATAAATAAGTTGTTGGCGCGTGAGGTGCATGTGTATGATTCTGAATTGGACACATGAGGTGCACGTGTAGTACTCCGCAACTTATATTTATGATATTGTATGTACCAAAATTCCTTGATGTGGACCGAATTTCTATTGCAGTGGTTCTTAAGAGAAAATGAATAACTACTTATCGTTTTAACTTAGGTATCACTATCGGACTAAAAAGTTATCGAAACGAGAAAATATGAAGAAATTCATTTCTCAACAAAATAAAATATTGAGATACAAAACCTAGGAAATAGGAGTAAGGAGTTTCCACAAGTAACTGTTATGAGTAGTGTTAGCATCTAATTTGTAGATAAGCTGTGATCTCGTTTGTACGCTTAGTTTGGGAGACTTGTGAAAAATCAAGGATGACGATTTTTATCCGTATGGTCACTTCTTAAATAGAAGTGTTTCTACTCGTTGACCCTAAAAATTATTGCAAAATAATGAAAGTTCAACAAACCGTCACAAGAATAAAGTATGGAAAAGAAAAAAAAAATAGAAGTGTAAGTGGAATAAAGGAATAAAGGAAAATTTAGGAAAACGGAGCGTTTTCGGGAATAAATGATTTTATTACTTCTTTCGAACCTCCTTGCTACTTTTCAAAGTTAGTAAAAAGAGTTTTGAAATTATTTATCCCAAAAGCGTGAATTGATCACATTGCGTGAGGACACGACAATATCTTAGTCTGGGGGATTTTGGTGAGTGCTTATTCACTCACCATTTTATGGCCAAATACCGACCCAAAATGACTATTTGAGCTAACAAATGCCAAGAAAACACGTGTTTCTATGTTGTGAATATGCAGGTACGGATTAATCACAAAATGACGAAAAATCACACGAATACCGAAAAAACGGGCACGAGAGTGGAAGATGGTCAAAAAGTCAAAGCCAGGAATAATTTTCAGTGTGGATCACTATTAGGCTCAAAAAGTCAACATTGGACCTTGAAGAATCTTACTTTGTCAAAATCAGCCCTTGGATCACATTATTAAGGAATGACAGATTTAGTCCTCATAATTTAGATTTTTACCATTTGATCCTTGCAATTTTTAGCTTAAATAACACCAAATCCAAATCTGCTATCCTCAATCCAATTCCTAAATCCACCAAGCCCAAGCCCACGTTGCAAATCAAATGACCCGAGCCCACTTTCTCCCTTTGGTCAAAATATATTATCCAGTTAAAATAAGGGTCAAAGGGTCAAACAAAAAAATAAAAAGTCACCCCGCTCTTATTTTTCCCCCAAATCAAAAGTTACCCAGGCTCCAAGAACCCTAGTTACTGTTCCGATCAGTTATTACCACAATTAAGGGTACGGACGTCAATTCAAGCGTGTTTCTAGAAGCTCAGAGTGTCAGTGACTCGAAAGAAACACAAAAAGGCTACGTGGCAAGAGTTGATTGGGAGGAACGCGTCATAGGGATCTAATCTAAGGGCTAATATTGGTTTGGTGATGATTGGTATTGATCCAAGGAATGTGAGATGATTTGAAGAAACACAGAAGTGGCAAGGATTGCCAGCATGGCATTGCAACCCTTAACCCTCACCTCAGCTATAAATAGAGGTGCTCATTAGCTTAGTTTGGTGTGTAGGAGTAGAGTAGCGAAGCTATGCTAAAATTTCATTATATTGTACTCAGTTTAGAATTTGTAATATCATCTTATTGTTTTACTGAAATTTTTATTTTCTTCTAAATTTCCATTAGCATATTTCTGAGTTTCATACTTCTTATTTTACTTAATATCTTTCTCATTTTGTTTTATATCAGTTGTTATTAGTTTAACTAGTATTACTCTTTTCTCAGCGTAAGTCATTTTCAGAAAAGAAAATATATATATATATATATATATATATATATATATATATATATATATATATATATATATATAACATGTTTTCAATTGGTTAAATAAGCTTCATTAGCTTTTAGAGAATCAGTTTTAGCTTCATAACTTCTAGTTTATCTGTTTTCATTCAAAACTCTTTAGTTTTCAAAATTCAGTCAATAAAAGTCAGAAGAGGTGTATTTGGATCCTGAGTTTGAAGCTATGAGTTGGATAGATTTGGACAGACCTGGAAGGTCCAGCCTATCTTAGAGATAGGCCTCTGTGAATCCCCTCTGTTCTAGCTGAGGGGAAATAACTTGGTAAATCTCATTTTAATTTCTTTAGTGTTAAATCAGATTTTATAATTGATTGTTTTGTAGTTTAGTTTTATTGTAGTAGCTGAATTGATTTTGATTGATAGTTCTTATTTTTATATAGTTGTTTGTTTAGCTGAGATTGATCATTAATTGTGGGAGATTAGTTCATTGAATATGTTTGTGCTAATATTAGCGGAGCTATAGAAGTTACTATTTAGATTGAGTGATTGTAATTATGTTTGGATCTGATTATTGAGATTTGTGGAGCTGAGTTAGATTTGTATTGCATCTGTGTATTGCTTCACTTGGATATAATTGCTTTGGTGACATAAGATTGAGTGCTGACTTGTTTGATTTCTGATATGTGACAATTTGTGCTAATCTGTTATGATTGGAATCTGATTTAGGCTGAGTTGGTATATCTGTCATTTGAGAGGATTGTGATTCTGAGTTTGATATGGTTTGGTTTTGAAGTACTGTTTTATTGGATTTCATTGTTATATAAGTGAATAGACTGCAATTTAAGATTGATTGCTGAGAGTGCATATCTGTCATACTAGTGATCTATTTCACTATAGTTGTTGATCTGTCACTTTTAGAGTGTTTGTATCTGTGAATTTGATTGAGTTTTGAATCACTTAATAGTAATAGATAACTCAGAATAGAATATTAGTAGCTAAAAGTAACTAGATATAATTAGAATTTAGCTGAATAAAGTAGTTTTAGTCAATTAGAAAAGTTACTAAAGTTTACTGTTGCATTTGGATTTGGTTGGAAGTCTGCTGAACTGAGCTTGTTTTTAGTTATTAAACATTAGTTTTAGGTCACAATTTGGTTTGAAATTATATCTCTGTTGGTCTATCTTGGATTTGCTTCATAAACATTGGAACTCAGAGCTTATTTTTGCTACTTATTGGACCTTTTAAGTGGACTAACTGATCAGAGAACTGTTAGGAATTACATGATTGCATCTCTGTTTGTGTTGATTGAATTTACATTTTGATTGACATTCTGAGTTAAATCTGAGTTGTTTGAGGATTCTGAACTAATGTTCAACTTTTGGAATTGAGTTTGCTTGTTCTACTTAATCTGTGAGCGTATATTTTAGCTTATTGCATAATATTTTGATCATCTGTGGTAATTTGAGCTAGTAATTGTTCATATCTTGCATTCACTGAGTTCATTGCATAATTTTTATCTTAAGTCTCAAGTTTCAGATTGATTGGATCTCAAGTGCTTAATAATAAGCACTTGAGATAAGCAGTTTTCCTTAAATAAGCAGTTCCACTATTCATTTTTACTTCAAATTTTTATTTTGAGTTCTTTTTATTATTTTAGAATTTCTAGAATTTTTCCAGAATTTTCCAACCCTTTTTACTATTTTTCTTATTTTATTTTGATTTTTATTCAATTTTTAAATAGTTTTAAATAGCAAAAATCCATAAAAAATCAGAAAAAACTGTGAAAAATACAAAAATATTTTTAGATATTCTTTTATAATATTTTAGAATTTTTAGAATTTAATTTTCATTTTTCCAAGTTATTTTTCTATTTTTCCATATTTTTAATTCAATTTTAATTCCAAAAATCAATAAAAATTCATAGAAAATAATTAAAAATTCAAAAAAGTATTTTTCTTTTTCTTAAAATTCTTTTTATTAGTTTAAGATTTTTAGAAAATAATATCAAGTTCGTAGGATCATTTTTCGATATACGTTACGTTTTAAATTTTGCGGTTGCATTTCCGTTTTCGCGTTTTTAACTTTGATGCATAATTAGCTTGTACTATTTGCATATTTCATAGTTGTTAGTGATTACTTGAATATTTGATTGATATTTTCACTTTCTCACTTTTCAATTCACGATTTCACGAATCGATATTCTCGATTCCATTCGCCTTCGTTGGGAAACGACTCGGGTGATCCGTATTTCTTGAGGATCACTTCGATACTATACTACTATATTATATAATTGGTTTTCACATGAATCAATTTTTGGCGCCGCTGCCGGGAAGGCCGAAGTGAATTTTTGAATATCGTTTTGAAAAATCGTGTTTTATTAAGCCTTCCTCTACTTTGTATATATATTTCTATAAAAATTGAAAAATTCAAAACACTTTTCCTAAAGTGTTTACAAAATACCAAAAAAATAATAAAAGTTACAGCCTCGACTCGATCGAAAGAAAGGGCATTGTAAACCAAAAAAAGTCTCACAATATAACGAAAACGTAATTTAGTTGTTTATCGGATTATTTCAATTACTACAACCGAATAAGCGGGAAATACGGATAGCTAAGACATTAAATTGCTAGCTGAAGAGAAATCCATTCTTCTCTCCCATCCCGTCGCGCGTGTTTTTGAAAGAAACGGTTTTCGATTAACATTACGTTTTAAAAAAAGAAAAACAAAAGAAATAAAAAGTTTTTGTGAAAAATATAAAACAAAAAAACAAAAAAAACAAAAAAGAAACAAAAATATTTTCTTTTCTCTTTTCCTTTTCATTTTCTTTTTGATTTTGCTCGTGGTGTATGCACACCCGTTCTTCTTTTGAGAGTCTTACGTCTCCGTTCTCTAACCCCGAGCGGGTTTTACGACATTCGAGCGGGTTCATTTCCTTGACGACGAGGAGATGAACAAAAACGAACACAACGGACCCCCGCCGATGGGTGGTCCGCAGCACAATGTTATCCCGCCGATGGGACAACAACCGGCATTTGATCCACGTCCGATGGAAGAACAACTCCAATCACCATTCAATGGTGTGAGGAGAGCTATTGTGATTCCGGACATCAATGCCAACTTTGAGATCAATCACGGATTACTCAATTTGATCACTGGTATATCCTTTCACGGGTTCGATCACGAAGACCCCTATGCTCACATCAGAAATTTCACCGACATCGCTGAGACCATAAGAATGAACCAAGTTCCTCACGATGTGGTGAAATTGGAGTTATTTCCTTTCTCCTTAAAAGGAGCAGCCCGGACTTGGCTGGAAAAGGAACCGCCCAATTCGATTCACACTTGGAATGATATCGCTTCCAAGTTTGTGAATTACTTCTATCCTCCCTCTAAAAATTCTAACCTACGTTCTCAAATCTTTCGGTTCCAACAAGCTTTTGATGAAACGTTTAGTGAAGCTTGGGACCGATTCAAAGATTTGAAGGAAAAATGTCCGAACCACGGGTTTACTGACCTTTAGCAGATTGATACGTTTTATAATGGGTTATGTCATGCTGACCAAGATTCGCTTAACTCTGCTGCGGGTGGTAACTTGTTGGCTAGGAACACGAATGATGCCTTCACGATAATCGAAAATAAGGCTCGTGTTAGAATGTCAAGAAATAAACCACAAGTGTCTAACAATGGTAAAAATAATGATGAATTGGTAAATATGATTGTGGCTTTAACAAAGAAAGTTGATGCATTGTCTATAGAAAAATCAAGTCAACAAGTCAATGTCATTAATCAAGGTTGCATTACTTGTGGTGGTCCACACCCGTATTATGAATGTCCGACGACCGGCTCTTTTGCTCAAGAGAACGTGTATGCTGCGAACATGGGTGGCAACGGTTACCCACCTCTTCAAGGAGACCGTAATCTCCTCAGCTACCGTTCGAGCCATTTTCAAGGACCACCCGGGTTTAATCAACCTAATCAAGTGAATCAGAATAACAATGTGCAAAACCGTAATCATCAATTCAATAACAATCAGAATCACAACCGTGGAAATAATGGTTTTCAAGGACAAAATCAGAATTTTCAACAAAATCAAAACCGGGGAAATTATCACCAAGGCCCGTCTCAAGGGAACAATTTTCAAAATAATGGGAATTTTCAGAATAATAATCATGGAAATCAGAACAATGGCAATTTTCAAAACCATGGGCAAAATTTCAATAATCAAAATCAAGTTGTTATTCCAAATCTGACGCCCACGGAAGAGTTGATTAAACAATTGATTCAGAGTCAACAAGCTTTAATTGCTAAACAAGATGAAACAACGAGTTTTTTTGCGACTCAAATCAACGATATTAACAAGCGTTTAAATGATCGACCCTCGGGCTCTGGAACGTTGCCAAGCAACACGATCGCTAACCCGAGGGCGATGCAAAAGCGATCATAACAAGGAGTGGTGTTACTTATGATGGACCGACGGCTCCGATTACTTCTTCTTCTCTACCTCCCAAGGTTGTCACCCGTGAACCCGAGGTGACAACGGATACGGAAATTCCTATTAATAATGGAAGGACCGAAGACATCCAACCTCCGGTGGTCCCGACGTCTAAAGGAAAAGAAAAGGTTGTTAATGATAATGAAAATGAAACACCGGTTAAAACAAAGTTGCTATATCCGTCACGCTTAAACGAACAAAAGCACCGAGAAAAAGATAAAAACCAAATGGAGAAATTTTATCAGATTTTTCAAGAGTTACATTTTGATATAAGTCTCGCGGATGCTATACTTTTGATTCCCAAATTTGCTTCGATGCTAAAAGGTCTTTTAAATAATAAGGAAAAGCTTTTTGAAATGTCAAGGACTCAAATAAACGAGAATTGCTCAGCGGTTCTTCTTAAAAAGCTACCCGAAATGCTTGAAGACCCTGGCAAGTTTCTTATACCGTGCAATTTTCCGGGTATGGTTCAATGCTTCGCCTTGGCTGATTTTGGCGCTAGCATTAACCTTATGCCATTGTCGATATGGAAAAAGTTGTCTCTTCCTAACTTGACACAGACGCTTAAGACCCTCAAGCTTGCCGACCGATCTACGTCTCGTCCAATTGGCATAGCTGAGAATATTTTTGTCAATGTTGGGAAATTTCATTTCCCTGCGGATTTTGTGGTTGTTGATTTTGATGCCGATCCACGGGTTCCTCTCATTCTCGGCAGAGGTTTCCTAAGGACCGGTCGTGCTTTAATTGATGTTTATGACGAGGAGATTACTTTACGTGTTGGAAACGAAGCCGTCACTATTAACCTTGATCAAACCGCGAGATACTCCTCCGATTACGATGTTTCTTCCGTCAACCGTATTGATGTTATTGATGAACTTACGGAGGAGTATGCTCAAGAATTTCTTGGATTCACCGATAATGATTCGAGTGGCAATCCCACTCCTTCTTTTGAACCGATCGTCTCCGATTCTTCCCCTTCCCTCACTCCGTTTGAGGGAAGTGATCTCGCTTCGGAAGAAATCAATGCTTGTCTTTCAAATGAATCATTTTCACCGGAAATTGATGATAATAACTTTGATCCGGAGGGGGACATTTTATTAATTGAAAAATTGTTAAACGAAAAACCGATTGTTTCTTCCCCTCCGGTTGACTTAAAAATGGCAGACGTAAAAGAAGTAAAGCCGTCTATTGAGAATCCTCCGGAGCTTGAACTCAAGGATTTGCCTCCTCATCTCGAATACGCATACTTGGGAAAAAAATGATAAATTACCGGTTATAATATCAAAAGGCCTTAAAGATGAGGAGAAGACACGACTCTTAGATGTGCTTCGAAAGCATAAAAGTGTGATTGCTTGGCAAATATCCGACATTAAGGGAATCGACCCTCGATTTTGTACTCATAAGATTCTACTTGAAGAAAATCACAAAGCTTCCGTTCAACAACAACGACGGGTTAATCCACAAATCCACGAAGTGATCAAAAAGGAAGTTATTAAACTCCTTAACGCTGGAATGATTTATCCAATCTCGGATAGTTCATGGGTTAGCCCGGTTCATTGTGTGCCAAAGAAGGGTGGAATCATTGTTGTGAAGAATGACGATAATGAGCTTATACCGACTTGACTTGTGACCGGATGGAGAGTTTGTATCGACTACCGTAAGTTGAATGATGCGACACGTAAAGACCATTTCCCGCTCCCTTTTATGGACCAAATGCTTGAATGTTTAGCGGGAAATGAGTTCTATTGTTTTTTGGATGGCTTTTCTGGGTACTTTCAAATTCCCATTGATCCCCAGGATCAAGAAAAGACCACTTTTACTTGCCCGTATGGAACGTTTGCCTATCGTAGAATGCCCTTTGGCTTATGTAACACTCCAGGCACGTTTCAACGGT
The DNA here is from genome assembly GCA_030686995.1 of Artemisia argyi. Classification (NCBI taxonomy): domain Eukaryota; kingdom Viridiplantae; phylum Streptophyta; class Magnoliopsida; order Asterales; family Asteraceae; genus Artemisia; species Artemisia argyi. The sequence continues at coordinate 108,458,476 of CM060690.1, read as the reverse complement.
GTATGATGGCCATTTTCTCCGATATGATTGAAAAAACCATGGAAGTGTTCATGGACGATTTCTCCGTCTATGGAAATTCTTTCGACTCTTGCCTCTCCCATTTGGAAAGAATGCTAATTCGGTGTGAAAACACTAATTTAGTTCTAAATTGGGAGAAGTGCCACTTCATGGTTAAAGAGGGAATAGTCCTCGGCCATAAAATATCCAAATCTGGAATTGAGGTGGATCGGGCAAAAGTCGATGTTATTGCTAAATTACCACACCCGACTACCGTCAAAGGAATTCGAAGTTTCCTTGGTCATGCTGGCTTTTACCGACATTTCATTCAAGACTTCTCCAAAATAGCCCGGCCTCTGACCCACCTTTTAGAAAAAGACACTCCGTTTAACTTCACGAATGAATGCATCGATGCATTTAGTGTTCTGAAGAAGAAGTTAACGGAGGCACCAATCTTAGTTGCCCCCGATTGGAACTTACCATTTGAGCTAATGTGTGATGCAAGTGATTATGCCATTGGTGCAGTTCTGGGGCAACGTAAGAACAAGTATTTTCAACCTATACACTATGCAAGCAAGACCATGAATGACGCCCAACATCACTATACAACTACCGAAAAGGAAATGTTAGCGGGTGTCTATGCTTTTGAGAAATTTAGGTCTTATTTGCTACTTAAAAAATGCATATTGTATACGGACCATTCCGCCCTAAAGTACTTAATGGCTAAACAAGATGCGAAGCCACATTTAATGCGGTGGGTTCTTTTGCTCCAAGAATTTAATGTCGAAATACGAGACAAGAAAGGAGCTGAGAATCTTGCTGCTGATCACCTTTCACGACTTGAGAACCCCCATCAAAGTGTTCTTGAGAATAAGGAAATTAACGATGCTTTTCCTCTCGAGACACTTGGGAGTGTGACCAAAATTGACCAAAGAACCCCATGGTTCGCCGATTTTGCGAATTACCATGCGGGGAATTTCATTAGGAAAGGGATGTCGTCCCAGCAAAAGAAGAAATTCTTTAAAGATGTCCAATATTATTTTTGGGACGACCCCTACTTGTTCAAAGTCTGTGCGGATCAAGTGATCTGGCGGTGTGTTCACGGTACGGAAGCCGTTAAAATTCTTAAGGCATGCCATAGTGGACCCACGGGGGGACATCATGGTGCCAATTTCACCGCTAAGAAGGTTTTCGATTCTGGCTTCTATTGGCCGACGATATATCGGGATGCCCATGAATTGGTGAAAACATGTGATTCTTGCCAACGTCAAGGGAAAATTTCTCAAAAGGATGAAATGCTGCAAAATGCGATTCAAGTTTGTGAGATTTTTGACGTTTGGGGCATCGATTTCATGGGGCCATTCCCGTCGTCTAGGGGAAACAAGTACATTCTCGTGGCCGTCGATTACTTATCAAAATGGGTTGAAGCGAAGGAGCTCCCCACCAATAACGCCCGAGTGGTTGTTACATTTTTAAAGAGTCTCTTTGCCCGATTTGGTACACCTCGAGCCATCATAAGCGATCGTGGGACCCATTTTTGCAATGATCAATTTGCGAAAGTTATGCTTAAATATGGTGTCACACATCGTCTTTCCACGGCTTATCATCCACAAACGAGTGGTCAAGTTGAGTTCTCCAATCGTGGTTTAAAACATATACTTGAAAGGACAGTAGGAGAGCACCGTGCCTCTTGGGCCGACAAATTAGAAGATGCATTATGGGCTTTCCGGACCGCTTACAAAACTCCCATTGGGTGTACACCATATAAGCTGGTTTATGGGAAAGCTTGTCATTTGCCCATTGAACTAGAGCACAAGGCCTACTGGGCCTTAAAACATGCCAACTTTGATTTGAAAACCGCGGGTGATCACCGAAAAGTTCAATTGAATGAGTTAGTCGAACTCCGTGATCAAGCTTACGACAATTCTTTGATATATAAAAAGAAAACAAAGAGAATCCATGATGCCAAGATCAAAGACCGCGTTTTTAACGTTGGTGATCAAGTGCTACTTTTTAATTCTCGTTTAAAGATATTCTCGGGTAAGCTTAAAACTCGTTGGTCTGGACCATTCACAATAACCCAAGTTTTCCCTTATGGAACCATTGAGTTAGCTCAACAAGATGGTTCCAACTTTAAGGTGAATGGTCACCGATTGAAACACTACTTTGGAGGGGATGTACCGACTATGGTAGTCCCGGATCTCCAAACTTTCCTCAAGTACGATTGAATTCGGCGATCGAGTCAAGCTCATGTGACTCGGTTATCAAAAACAAGCACTTCATGGGTGGCAACCCATGCTTATCCAATTTCATCTTCTTATATTCTATTTTCTAACAAATAACGTGAGGAGGGGGTGCCTCTTCTACTCTTGTGTTCCGTGGTTGTTTGTGATATTTGTTATGATTGTCCACGATTTATGATAACTCTCGTGCTCATTATCATCTCTCCGCTCGAGTTTCATTCATCGATGCTACTTGGAAATCCTATATCCGTAAATCTTATCGACTAACGTTTTCTTTGGCATAATTAATAAACAGCCTAGAATTTTGTTAGGATTACCTTAACCCGTAAAACATTGAGGACAATGTTTCGTTCTAGTCTGGGGGAGGGTGAATCTTCGATTCGATTTTGACCTTGCATGTTTCACATGTCGTGCACTCTTGCAACTCCGTTTTTCCACCAAAAATAAAAAAATTGAAAATTTGAAAATTTGAAAAATTTTGATGAAAAAGTCATGAAAAAAGTAAAAAAAATGAGAAAAAGTGAAAAAGTTGTGCAAAAATATAATGAAGTTTGAATAAGTGTTTTGATACCTTGTTGACTTTCTTGCTGGCGAGAGTAGGAATAAATATTTTGACTTGACCGGGCGTATTGAGCCCTAGCTTGTTCCCTTAACCAATGATAATCACATAAGCTTGTGCTAGTCTTGTACACCAGGAGCTATAAAATGCGAATTCTTCTTCTAGAATCTGCAAGTTACTGTACTTGACTTTATACATGCGCAGCTTAAAAGCTTTCGCTAGTCTTTTACATCAGAAGCTAGAAAACGCGAATTCTTCTTCTAGAATTTGCAAGTTTCCGTAACTGAATTTATATATGCGTGGCTGATTATCCGCTAAGTATTCACGGGTTTCGTTACTTGGAATCTTAAATTGCGAAGAGCGAGAAATGATAGAGTTTATTTAGAAGTTAGATGCTAAATGTGGAGTAGTGGTTCTCTTTAGAGATCATAAGAGGTACTTGTGGCTTTTTACTCCCATCAGAAATGTCACCCATATAAAATAGATGTTCTAGGTTAATTAGTGGTATTTACGTTTGAATAATATTTAGTTATTTGTTTTTTTAAGAGAATTTTTGCTTTAGAAGTTGGGTACATATCAAGGAACATCAAAAATAAGATCAAAAAGTGAAAAAAAAATCAAAAGTCAAAAGTTGATTATCTATGTGGTTTTGGAGCTACCCGATAAGCTTCTATTGATGTTATGAGAAAAAAGTAAAGAAAGAAAAAAAAAGTGAAAAGTATCAAAAGTATGAAAAAGTGAAAAATGAAAAAAGTGAAAGTCAAAAGTTGTATCGAATAAGAGTTTGAATGTATAAATAAGTTGTTGGCGCGTGAGATGCATGTGTATGATTCTGAATTGGACACATGAGGTGCACGTGTAGTACTCCGCAACTTATATTTATGATATTGTATGTACCAAAGTTCCTTGATGTGGACCGAATTTCTATTGCAGTGGTTCTTAAGAGAAAATGAATAACTACTTATCGTTTTAACGTAGGTATCACTATCGGACTAAAAAGTTATCGAAACGAGAAAATATGAAGAAATTCATTTCTCAACAAAATAAAATATTGAGATACAAAACCTAGGAAATAGGAGTAAGGAGTTTCCACAAGTAACTGTTATGAGTAGTGTTAGCATCTAATTTGTAGATAAGCTGTGATCTCGTTTGTACGCTTAGTTTGGGGACTTGTGAAAAATCAAGGATGACGATTTTTATCCGTATGATCACTTCTTAAATAGAAGTGTTTCTACTCGTTGACCCTAAAAATTATTGCAAAATAATGAAAGTTCAACAAACCGTCACAAGAATAAAGTATGGAAAAGTAAAAAAAAAAAAAAAAAAATAGAAGTGTAAGTGGAATAAAGGAATGAAGGAAAATTTGGGAAATCGGAGCGTTTTCGGGAATAAATGATTTTATTACTTCTTTCGAACCTCCTTGCTACTTTTCAAAGTTAGTAAAAAGAGTTTTGAAATTATTTATCCCAAAAGCGTGAATTGATCACATTGCGTGAGGACACGACAATATCTTAGTCTGGGGGATTTTGGTGAGTGCTTATTCACTCACCATTTTATGGCCAAATACCGACCCAAAATGACTATTTGAGCTAACAAATGCCAAGAAAACACGTGTTTCTATGTTGTGAATATGCAGGTACGGATTAATCACAAAATGACGAAAAATCACACGAATACCCAAAAAATGGGCACGAGAGTGGAAGATGGTCAAAAAGTCAATGCCGGGAATAATTTTCAGTGTGGATCACTATTAGGCTCAAAAAGTCAACATTGGACCTTGAAGAATCTTACTTTGTCAAAATCAGCCCTTGGATCACATTATTAAGGAATGACAGATTTAGTCCTCATAATTCAGATTTTTACCATTTGATCCTTGCAATTTTTAGCTTAAATAACACCAAATCCAAATCTGCTATCCTCAATCCAATTCCTAAATCCACCAAGCCCAAGCCCACGTTGCAAATCAAATGACCCGCGCCCACTTTCTCCCTTTGGTCAAAATATATTATCCGGTTAAAATAAGGGTCAACGGGTCAAACAAAAAAAATAAAAAGTCACCCCGCTCTTATTTTTCCCCCAAATCAAAAGTTACCCAGGCTCCGAGAACCCTAGTTACTGTTCCGATCAGTTATTACCACAATTAAGGGTACGGACGTCAATTCAAGCGTGTTTCTAGAAGCTCAGAGTGTCAGTGACTCGAAAGAAACACAAAAAGGCTACGTGGCAAGAGTTGATTGGGAGGAACGCGTCACAGGGATCTAATCTAAGGGCTAATATTGGTTTGGTGATGATTGGTAACGATCCAAGGGATGTGAGATGATTTGAAGAAACACAGAAGTGGCAAGGATTGCCAGCATGGCATTGCAACCCTTAACCCTCACCTCAGCTATAAATAGAGGTGCTCATTAGCTTAGTTTGGTGTGTAGGAGTAGAGTAGCGAAGCTATGCTAAAATTTCATTATATTGTACTCAGTTTAGAATTTGTAATATCATCTTATTGTTTTAATGAAATTTTTATTTTCTTCTAAATTTCCATTAGCTTATTTCTGAGTTTCATACTGCTTATTTTACTTAGTATCTTTCTCATTTTGTTTTATATCAGTTGTTATTAGTTTAACTAGTATTACTCTTTTCTCAGCGTAAGTCATTTTCAGAAAAGAAAAAAAAAATATATATATATATATATATATATATATATATATATATATATATATATATATATATATATATATATAAATAACATGTTTTCAATTGGTTAAATAAGCTTTCAAATAAGCTTCATTAGCTTTTAGAGAATCAGTTTTAGCTTTATAACTCCTAGTTTATCTGTTTTCATTCAAAACTCTTTAGTTTTCAAAATTCAGTCAATAAAAGTCAGAAGAGGTGTATTTGGATCCTGAGTTTGAAGCTATGAATTGGATAGATTTGGACAGACCTGGAAGGTCCAGCCTATCTTAGAGATTGGCCTCTGTGAATCCCCTCTGTTCTAGCCGAGGGGAAATAACTTGGTAAATATCATTTTAATTTCTTTAGTGTTAAATAAGATTTTATAATTGATTGTTTTGTAGTTTAGTTTTATTGTAGTAGCTGAATTGATTTTGATTGATAGTTCTTAGTTTTATATAGTTGTTTGTTTAGCTGAGATTGATCATTAATTGTGGGAGATTAGTTCATTGAATATGTTTGTGCTAATATTAGTGGAGCTATAGAAGTTACTATTTAGATTGAGTGATTGTAATTTTGTTTGGATCTGATTATTGAGATTTGTGGAGCTGAGTTAGATTTGTATTGCATCTGTGTATTGCTTCACTTGGATATAATTGCTTTGGTGACATAAGATTGAGTGTTGAGTTGTTTGATTTCTGATATGTGACAATTTGTGCTAATCTGTTATGATTGGAATCTGATTTAGGTTGAGTTGGTATATCTGTCATTTGAGAGGATTGTGATTCTGAGTTTGATATGGTTTGGTTTTGAAGTACTGTTTTATTGGATTTCATTGTTATATAAGTGAATAGACTGCAATTTAAGATTGATTGCTGAGAGTGCATATCTGTCATACTAGTGATCTATTTCACTATAGTTGTTGATCTGTCACTTTTAGAGTGTTTGTATCTGTGAATTTGATTGAGTTTTGAATCACTTAATAGTAATAGATAACTCGGAATAGAATATTAGTAGCTAAAAGTAACTAGATATAATTAGAATTTAGCTGAATAAAGTAGTTTTAGTCAATTAGAAAAGTTACTAAAGTTTACTGTTGCATTTGGATTTGGTTGGAAGTCTGCTGAACTGAGCTTGTTTTTAGTTATTAAACATTATTTTTAGGTCACAATTTGGTTTGAAATTATATCTCTGTTGGTCTATCTTGGATTTGCTTCATAAACATTGGAACTCAGAGCTTATTTTTGCTACTTATTGGACCTTTTAAGCGGACTGACTGATCAGAGAACTGTTAGGAATTACATGATTGCATCTCTGTTTGTGTTGATTGAATTTACATTTTGATTGACATTCTGAGTTAAATCTGAGTTGTTTGAGGATTCTGAACTATTGTTCAACTTTTGGAATTGAGTTTGCTTGTTCTGCTTAATCTGTGAGCTTATATTTTAGCTTATTGCATAATATTTTGATCATCTATGGTAATTTGAGCTAGTAATTGTTCATATCTTGCATTCACTGAGTTCATTGCATAATTTTCATCTTAAGTCTCAAGTTTCAGATTGATTGGATCTCAAGTGCTTAATAATAAGCACTTGAGATAAGCAGTTTTCCTTAAATAAGCTGTTCGACAGTTCATTTCTACTTCAAATTTTTATTTTGAGTTCTTTTTATTATTTTAGAATTTCTGGAATTTTTCCAGAATTTTCCAACCCTTTTTACTATTTTTCTTCTTTTATTTTGATTTTTATTCAATTTTTAAATAGTTTTAAATAGCAAAAATCCATAAAAAATCAGAAAAAACTGTGAAAAATACAAAAATATTTTTAGAAATTCTTTTATAATATTTTAGAATTTTTAGAATTTAATTTTCATTTTTCCAAGTTATTTTTCTATTTTTCCATATTTTTAATTCAATTTTAATTCCAAAAATCAATAAAAATTCATAGAAAATAATTAAAAAGTCAAAAAAATATTTTTTTTTCTTAAAATTCTTTTTATTAGTTTAAGATTTTTAGAAAATAATTTCAAGTTCGTAGGATCATTTTTCGATATACGTTACGTTTTAAATTTTGCGGTTGCATTTCCGTTTTCGCGTTTTTAACTTTGGTGCATAATTAGCTTGTACTATTGGCATATTTCATTGTTGTTAGTGATTACTTGAATATTTGATTGATATTTTCACTTTCTCATTTTTCAATTCACGGTTTCACGAATCGATATTCTCGATTCCATTCGCCTTCGTTGGGAAACGAGTCGGGTGATCCGTATTTCTTGCGGATCACTTCGATACTATACAACTATATTATATAATTGGTTTTCACACGAATCAGTAGTTTATAGGAATCTCCTATAGTTGCTTCGTTCATTTTTTTATAATTTCTGACCATTATTCTTTTTTCTCTTTTTATCTCATTTTTATTTTCAACATAAAATGCTGGTGCTGAGTGAGGACTTAAACACTCTCTTATTGTTCCTTTGTTTAATAATTGTTGACACTCTTCTTTAAATTCTTTAACATCTTTAATACTATAAGGTAGTCTATTAGGTATATTAATTTCTGTCAGTGGATCTTTTAGTTTTATAGAAACCAATTGATTATTAGTATTTATGTTATCCAGTGGATCTTCACTGCATATTTCTTTTAATGCTTCTTCAATGTGTTCCTTTTTCATTACTAGCATTATTTCCATTTGAAATTTTATCAGTTTGTGTTCTGTCAGTTTGTGTAAATGGCGGATATAATTTTAAAAAATTGTTTCCAATTATTAAGTCTATACCTGAATCATGCATGTAAATGGTTGATCCAATGAATTCGACATTGTCGACATATATTGAAACCACTCTACTTACATACCATATTTCATGTACCGATTTGTCGGCAACAATAATTCTTTGTGGTTTTTCTAGTTTTTCCCACATTTTTAGTATTTTTCGTTTTCCAAAGCACATCGTGGCTCTAGTATCGATATATGCAAAAGTTTTTTTGTTTTCTATTGTAACCATGATGAATGTTGCATTAGGGTTACCTTTAAACTTTTTGTTTCTACTCATTTTTAATTTTTTTCTAGCTAGTAGACTTTTTCTAGAGTGAGTTTGAGACTTTTCTCACAAATATTTTTTTGCATTGTGTAGTGCTCATAATCTTTTCATAAAACGTATCTTTTTCAAAGTATCTGTTTCACTTTGAAATTCTTTTTGGGTTTCTTGAATATGAATTTTAAATGGTTTAATACTTTCATCATATTCTTTGATCTCTTTTCGAAGCTCTTGTTGCTAAAAACTCATTTAAAAAACTAGTCTTCTAGCCTTTTCAAGCTTAGCTTTTAACTTGATGTTGTTAAAGACTAAATTCAAAAGTATGCCCTTATGAGCTCGTTGACTGAAAACATTATCTCCAGTTAATAATTCCCTTCTAATGAGTGTTATATGGCTATTGTTTCTTAAGATGGAATCTCGTAGAGACTTTATTTCTTTTGAGAGTTTGTTCGAATATAAACTCATTCTTAACAAACATCTAACTTTGACCTGATTACTTGTATAGTCTTCATGTTTTCTTTTAAACTATTTTTCATTGTTTTAAAATACCAATTTATGTTAATGTGTTGAAAACCAATATATATTGATTTTTTATTTTCTTTTATCTCATTTTTAACATATTTAATTTCTCATAACATGGTCTTTCTTTGTAAATATAAAAATTTTTAGAAACGAACATGATTTTGATTATAACTATTTTTTATCTGTAGGTTTGTATTACTTATATTATCAAAACTTTATAATTAATAACCTTGAATAAATTAAATGATACCTTGCTTTTATTAATAGCTTTTTGGAGCAGGTGATTAATCCCTTCTCTCGATTGTTGACGTAGCTTTAATGCTTAGCATCTTTTTTCTTGATCTTGATGTTTTTCTTGACTTCGTCTTTTCTTCCTTGATCGCTTGCTAGCTCTGATACCAAGAATTTATAGCGGAATTTACGGGTGAATAATAATGCACGAGCATTAATTAAATTGAATATGGATGAAATGGTAGACATTAATGGAAATGTAGGCCATGAGCATATTTCCTAATTTGTTCTATGCGTTGATTGTGATGCAATTGATTTTATTAAAGTTGATTGAATTGATATTGGATGGAAGATAATGGGCATATCAATAATGATGATATTGATATTGAATTACAACGAATAATTGTATGATAGGATAGTGATCAGCTATTCAGAAGCAAAGCTTCAACAGATGCGTCTGCTATTCAGAAGACAAGCTTCAACAGATAAGAGAGAAATCAATCTCAATCTAAACACGATGGTTTAACTCTTAAAAACGCATATCTTATTTCATGAGGCTAGGCCTCTATTTATACACATATAAAGTAGATGTAATAGTGACGTCTACTATTCCTAGATACCTCTAGGACACTACAGGACTATGGCCGACAGGCCTTACGTTATTTATTTTTAGAATTTATAGCGGAATTTACGGGTGAATAATAATGCACAATTGATTTTATTAAAGTTGATTGAATTGATATTGGATGGAAGATAATGGGCATATCAATATTGATGATATTGATATTGAATTGTAACGAATGATTGTATGATAGGATAGTGATCAGCTATTATGAAGCAAAGCTTCAACTGATGCGTCTGCTATTTAGAAGATAAGCTTCAACAGATAAGAGAGAAATCAATCTCAATCTAAACACGATGGTTTAACTCTTAAAAACGCATATCTTATTTCATGAGGCTAGACCTCTATTTATACACACATAAAGTAGATGTAATAGTGACATCTACTATTCCTAGATACCTCTAGGGCACTACAGGACTATGGCCGACAGGCCTTACATTATTTATTTTTACATCATAACATTAAAACAAAATACTTTATGTACAGCACACCACACATAAAAAGTAATAAAAACAAAACATATCACACCACACATAAAAAGTTGTGCCTAGACTGTTGGCACATCATGTCTGAGACGGGTGTCCTTAGAGACCTTTTGATATCTAGTTGAGTCTTTCTCTTTATCATTCCATTGGTGACTCTGAACAGTATTCCATTTGTGATTCCGTACAGTATTCACAACTGTGCCTTGGTACCTGGGAGAATTGTCGACATAACTTTCTTAAAGTCTTCCGGGAGAGCTCTGAGCAACCCTGTAAGATTTTCGAATGGTTCTTCGAATTTGGCTATTATTTCTTGCTGCTGCTCGCTAATCCTTTCTGTAAATTTAGAATAGATTAACAAGTTTTCGGAAGAGTAATTAAGTTTTATTTTCTGTGATTGTCCTCGTCCTGTTCCAAGCCTTAATGACTCGAAGAAAACTCCGGCTAAAGCTGTCACTTGGTGATCTTTTGAGGGTGTTGTTTCTTGTATCTCATCTCTGTTTGGATACTCTCCGTTGCTGATTCCTAGTTGTGCTATAGTTATTGATGGCACAAGGAGTTCTTGATTTTCGCCAAAAATTGGATAAATTGAATGTGTCTTGAAAAACAATTCTCTCTTTTTTCCAAAGACCTCAGTGTAAAGTTTGATAACTTTTCGAACACTTGGCGGGAATTCTTGTAATTCTTTGAGGTTTGCGTTCTAAGCTCTTGACGGGAACTCTTGTGGTCTTGTGGGATCTTCTCCACTGATGTACAATGTATCCAGTAGACCATGAACAAAATAATTGTAAATGTCTATTGGTGCTGCTTTTGGCATGAAAACGGCTCTTGGACCTATTGGCTGCTTTACTGGGTAGAAAGACATGGTTGTATGTGTTTCGTTGTAATTGATGAGGCTATCCCAAAATCTTTGGAATTTCACAGTTGTTGGTTTTTTCATTTCTTCATTCTCTCTTGTTGTTGGGATACTTTTTATTCCTTTTGATGCGTTTATTCTTGCTTTTTGTTCTGCTAGATTCTGGTTTAGAGAAGTAAATCTCTGAGACTTCTGCACTTCTTCGGTTGCTACTGTTTTTATGAGAACTTGCAATCGCCCAGTCGCGATAAACACCTCCGAATGGCCTGTTGAAGATAGCGTACCATTTTTGTTTGCCGATGCTTGATTGTTGTAGTATTTCTTCGACATCTTCATCCATTTTAGTGAATTCATTTTTTCAGGATTGGGGTGAGTGTGATGCTTGTGTTTTTGATGTTGATGGTGTTACCTTTCTGGTTGAGCTAGACATTGATTATTTTGATGAGGATGGTTTTGATGGTGATGGTTTTTCAATTGATTCGGATGCTGACCCTGAATTTGATGCTTTGGTTAAGAATCGTAATGAATTGAATAACTCATTTTTTTCTTGTATTACGATGGCTAATTGTTTTTCTAGAGAGATTCGTTGCTCTCCTTTTTGTTGTAGCTGATGCTTGATTTGCTTTGTCATGCTTTCCATTCTCGAGTGAGTGTGTCTACAAACGTGTTGTTGTTGCCCTTTATATACTTGATGAAAGGATGAAATTGGTGTAACTGTAGCTGCCAGCGAATCAGTCGACCTCTACAATAATCTTCGTGTAGCTTGTACCTCCAAAATCCTGTTACTTACCTTGAGTCTGTACATAATTCAAATCTTGTTTGTAATAAATCAATTTTCCATTTTTTTATAGTTCTTAGACACGCGAGTGTTTCTTTTTCATGAGTACTGTATTTCTGTTCAGCTTGTGAGAACGTTCCAGAAATATATTTATATAATTTGGATTTGTACTTTTCTGTTTTTAAAACAGATGTATGTATTTATGAATTAACAGATTTGTCATTGCTCAAAATAGCTAGTTCTGATGTTTGTACACCTGAATTAGTTTGAGGAATTGGATTTCCATCAATATCTAAACTTAATAGTTGTTTTCCATTCTGAATAGCCTTCAAGCATCCTGCCCAAGTGTCGTCTGATGCATCTGTTTCAACTATCAAAAAATCTCTTGTTTCCGGGTTATATAATTCAGTAAACATTGTGCAGTTGTTTTAATGTGTTGTACAAGTTGAGTATCAGATGGTGTCCATTCCCAACGTATTTTTTCTGAAATCTTTCTTTGTAAAATTTTTCTTTCTTTGGCTAGATTCTTCAAAAACCCTTGTTCAGCTATATAATTCAAACATCCTAAAAATCTTTGAATTTGTATTCGATTTTCTATTTTATCTGGAAAAAGATTTAATTTTTCCTGTGTATTCCTGGTTAAAGAAATTGTTCCGTCCTTAGTTATTTTTAATCCTAAATATTCTACTTCGCTTTGAAGTAGTTTAGACTTCTTTTGAGACAAAACTAATCCTTTTTCTTTTATTCTTTGTAAAACGATTGATACCGCTTTTATATGTTCTTGCTCGTCTCCTTTAGTGAAAACAATAATATCGTCAATGTATGCTAAACATATATTTTCTAGACCTTGCAAATTATTATCCATAAATCGTTGATAGATTGATGGTGCTTGCTTTAAACCAAAAGGTAATACATTCCACTCATAATGTTTTTTGTGGGGGACATGAAAATGCTGTTAATGGTTTAGTTGACTCATCAATTCTTAATTGCCAATATCCAGATTTAGCATCGAATGTGCTAAAATGTGTATTTCCTTTTATTTTTTCTAGAATATAATCTTTTCTTGGTAGTTTATAGGAATCTCCTATAGTTGCTTCGTTCATTTTTTAATAATTTATGACCATTCTTCTTTTTCTTCTTTTTATCTCATTTTTATTTTCAACATAAAATGCTGGTGCTGAGTGAGGACTTAAACTCTCTTATTATTCCTTTGTTTAATAATTGTTGACACTCTTCTTTAAATTCTTTAACATCTTTAATACTATAAGGTAGTCTATTAGGTATATTAATTTCTGCCAGTGGATATTTTAGTTTTATTGAAACTAATTGATTATTAGTATTTATGTTATCCAGTGGATCTTCACTGCATACTTCTTTTAATGCTTCTTCAATGTGTTCCTTTTTCATTACTAGCATTATTTCCATTTGAAATTTTATCAGTTTGTGTTTTGTCAGTTTGTGTAAATGGCTGATATAATTTTAAAAAATTGTTTCCAATTATTAAGTCTATACCTGAATCATGCATGTAAATGGTTGGTGCAATGAATTCGACATTGTCGACATATATTGAAACCACTCTACTTACATACCATATTTCATGTACTGATTTGTCGGCAACAATTATTCTTTGTGGTTTTTCTAGTTTTTCCCACTTTTTTAGTATTTTTTGTTTTCCAAAGCACATCGTGGCTCCAGTATCGATATATGCAAAACTTTTTTTGTTTTCTATTGTAACCATGATGAATGTTGCATTAGGGTTACCTTTAAACTTTTTGTTTCTACTCATTTTTAATTTTTATCTAGCTAGTAGACTTTTTCTAGAGTGAGTTTGAGACCTTTCTCACAAATATTTTTTTGCATTGTGTAGTGCTCATAATCTTTTCATAAAACGTATCTTTTTCAAAGTATCTGTTTCACTTTGAAATTCTTTTTGGGTTTCTTGAATATGAATTTTAAATTGTTTAATACTTTCATCATATTCTTTTATCTTTTTTCGAAGCTCTTGTTGATAAAAACTCAATTAAAAAAACTAGTCTTTTAGTCTTTTCAAGCTTAGCTTTTAACCTGATGTTGTTCAAGACTAAATACAAAAGTATGCCCTTATGAGCTCGTTGACTGAAAACATTATATCCAGTTAATAATTCCCTTCTAATGAGTGTTATATAGCCATTGTTTCTAAAGATGGAATCTCGTAGAGACTTTATTTCTTTTGAGAGTTTGTTCGAATATAAACTCATTTTTAACAAATAACTAACTTTGACCTGATTACTTGTATAGTCTTCATGTTTTCTTTTAAACTATTTTTCATTGTTTTAAAATACCAATTTATATTAATGTGTTGAAAACCAATATATATTGATTTTTTATTTTCTTTTATCTCGTTTTTAACATATTTTAATTCTCGTAACATGGTCTTTCTTTGTAAATATAGAAATTTTAAGAAACGAACATGATTTTGATTACAACTATTTTTTATCTGTAGGTTTGTATTACTCATATTATCAAAACTTTATAATTAATAACCTTGAATAAATTAAACGATACCTTGCTTTTATTAATAGCTTTTTGGAGCTGGTGATTAATCCCTTCTCTCGATTGTTGACGTAGCTTTAATGCTTAGCGTCTTTTTTCTTGATCTTGATGTTTTTCTTGACTTCGTCTTTTCCTCCTTGATCGCTTACTAGCTCTGATACCAAGAATTTATAGCGGAATTTACGTGTGAATAATAATGCACAATTGATTTTATTAAAGTTGATTGAATTGATATTGGATGGAAGATAATGGGCATATCAATAATGATGATATTGATATTGAATTGTAACGAATGATTGTATGATAGGATAATGATCAGCTATTCAGAAGCAAAGCTTCAACTGATGCATCTGCTATTCAGAAGACAAGCTTCAACAGATAAGAGAGAAATCAATCTCAATCTAAACACGATGGTTTAACTCTTAAAACGCATATCTTATTTCATGAGGCTAGGCCTCTATTTATACACACATAAAGTAGAGATATAATAGTGACATCTACTATTCCTATATACCTCTAGGACACTACAGGACTATGGCCGACAGGCCTTACATTATTTATTTTTACATCATTACATAATAACAAAATACTTTACATACATCACACCACACATAAAAAGTAATAAAAACAAAACATATATGTGTGATGTATGTAAAGTATTTTGTTTTTTAGTAATAATGTAAAAAGAAATAATGTAAGGCCTGTCGGCTATAGTCCTGTAGTGTCCTAGAGATATCTAGGATTAGTAGATGTCACTATCACATCTACTTTATGTGTGTATAAATAGAGGCCTAGCCTCAAGAAATAAGATATGAGTTTTTTAAGTGTTAAACCATTGTGTTTACATTGAGATTAATTTTTCTCTTATCTGTTGAAGCGTTTGTCTTCTGAATAGCAGACTCATCAGTTGAAGCTTTGCTTCTGAATAGCTGATCACTATCATACAATCATTCATATAAAACACTACTTCCATTATCAATTCATCAATCAAAACAACCATTCTAATTAAATATGAATTCATTCATCGACGCATACAACAAAATATCATTCACAAGCACTATGATCCTATCATCCACTGTCATGCAAATGAATTAATTTCATTTAGCAACTATTAACATTATTTGTCCGTGAATTCCGCTATAAATTCTGGTATCAGAGCTAGCAAGCGATCAAGGAAGAATAGACAAAGTCAAGAAAATCATCAAGATAAAAAAAAAAGATGTTAAGCATTAAAGATACATCAACAGTCAGAAGAAGGGGTCAATCACCAGCTCCGAAAGGCAATCAATAAAAACAAGGTATAAATTTCTCAATTTAAATTATGAAAAAGAAAAAAAAAAACGTCACCACTAGAAGAAGATGTTTCTATCATTTATGAAAATGAAAATGAATCAGGCTTTATGTCAGGTACAATTATAAATAGAACTGCTATTAGAAGATCAAATTTTACACTATCTGAAAAACACAATTTTGATTATACAAGAAAATTAAGAGATTTATTTTCACGTAAAAATATAATTTATTTTGGAAAAATCATTGGTGAAGAACCCGTACCCATTGAACAAACAAAAGGCGATATTATTATTCCAATAATAAAAAGATAGAAGTAAAATAGCATATATACATATATCAACCATACAAGTAATATTAAAAAGCACATTCATGGGATGTAACACACCTATTGAATTAGAACTAATAGATGATAGAATCATCAATAATGAAGAAAGCATTATTGCTAGAGGCAAAGGAAACTTAGCCGAAGGTAAAATAAAATTTGATGTTAACATACAGATGGGATTAAGTTTAAAAGATAAAGATCTGAATAAAAGTATCACTATTAAATACGAATTATTAAGAAGAGCGTTTATGAGTAAGGGAAATCACCCTTTCACTGTAACGTATCAAATAAACTATGCTCTTACAAACTCACACCATAGTATTACTTTTAAAAGAAACGATAGAATTTATATCGATAAACTTTTTGAGCCATTACTCAGTCTTGAGACACCAAATCTATTTTCAAAAAATAGATATATTGATAGAAGTAGAAAATCAACATCTGATTTACCATCAGTATGGATACCACAAATTGAAAAACCTATTTCAGTAACAAGAGGAGAAACCTCAAATTCTCAAACTAGTAATGAAGAAATAAAAGAAATGAAAGAAATGTTACGATGTCTAAGTCAAAGAATATGAGTAATATAAAAACACTAAATCATGAATTAAGAATCATCAACGCTGAAACCAGTGTATATCAATTAGAATATATTAACCCAAATCATTACAACATAGAGGAACTAGAACAATTGTATATATCTATAACAAACAAGATAAATAGCAACGATAATAAAGGACTCAATTATTATAATAATAAAGCTAGAAAAAGGTTTCAAAATAAAATATGGCAAAAACAAATTCAAACAGATACAAAAGAAAGTAAGAATATTCATTGACAAAATCAGCATGGAGTATATTTTAGAAACTAAATCTAATAAAGAGATAAAGATTGAAAGCAATAAAAATATTACGTCCTCTGAACCATTTATACCATTCAAACAAACTTTATTTAAAATACCTCAAAATCTACCTAATGGAACATCTTACGGTGTCAATATATTAGAAAGTGACGATACAAAAATCACTCTTGGAGAGAAAATAAATATATTAAATTCAACACTTAATAATATAATTGAAATACTAAGTTTTTTTAGTACTTAGACAAATACCTGAAGTATCAACAACAGTACAGGAAAAATTAGATTACATACAAACATTAGTAAATAAAAAGACAGACGAATTTGAAAACATAACTGTTCAAAATTCAGTAACCCCAGAACACAATCAACGAATTACACGAATAGTCGAACAATTATCAAACATAATAGACACAGAAGATCCAGAAAAAAAATATCACTATCGCCAAAGTAAAAGAGGTACTATTGAATAAATCACCACTAAAAATCACCCCTCCATTACGATTAACATAATGGAAGATCTTGAAGATCAAATCGAAACCCTTAATAAATTAATGGAATCATTAGATATACCATCTGGAACAAATGACGAGGAAGCAGACGTTGTCTTAGACTATAGTTCGGATGAAAATCCATACGAAAACCCTTTTGAGAACCCATATGAAAATTCATATACAAACTATAATTTCGTACAAAAATGTAAAAAGTCATATATAGATGAAGATTTACAAAGACAGTTTGACTAAGAACCCCCAACACCAAACGAAAAATATTTACATCAACAAGGAATGATTATAAACAAAAAGAATAAATAGGAACAAATAGACCCCCAATACATACAAAAAATACCAATAACCAGAATGCAAAACGATATTCTAAATATCGACTGTGTAACAGACATAGATGAGCATATTCAAAATTGGAGTAATAAATTAAGTGCTCAAATACAATTAACTAAAGAATTGCGATCTTTACAGCCAAGAGATTTACTAAACTTTATTATTCACAAAACATCAGGAAATGTTTACAGATTCATAGAATCTATAAACGAATTAGAATTATCAAGAATAGCAACAACCGATGCTATAAAAACATTTAAGAATGTTGTAGCTTGTATAGTTCAAGAATTCACTGGGAGAATCCCTGGAGTTGAAACATCCACTGAAGCTTTTAGAGAACATGCATAATGGAGATTAATTAATCTCAAAATATGTCACATGTGTTATCTAGATTCTTTCATTTGTGAATTTTCCGATCTATATTACAAATTAGATATTACCAGACAAAAATCGGCTTTAGAAATGTTTTTTAATAAACTACCTGAATCCATAGCAACAAAGATAAAATATGCATATGCAATACTTTTACAAGATGGAAAAAAGATAGAAGATACTCTAGGAGCACGAATTACTGCAATAAAAGCTTGGATGACAAAAGAATGTCTACAAGAAACAGCTAAAAGAGAAGCGCAAATTAAACTTTGTTGTGAACGACAATCCGACAAAGTAGGAAATTACGGATGTTCTAACAAAAGATACAAAAAAGAGAAGAAAATATGGAAGAAACAGCTATATAACTCAAAATACAAAAACTTTTATAAAAAGAATTCAAGACAAAATTATTTTAGAAATAAAAAACAGCATCGCCAAAAGTATTATAAACAAGACAATTCGAAATATTGTCCATCCGAAAAGAAAAATTGCAAATGTTGGTTATGTCACGAGATAGGCCACTATGCAAATAATTGTCCGAAAAAAGGCCAAAAGAAAGAAGAAACAGAAGTATTAAAAATTGCATACAATTTAGGATATGAATCTCACGAAGATTCAGATATCGATTCAGATATTGAAATATATGCATATACAAACTCCGGAAACACATCTTCTGATTATGAATAAAATCAAAGAAACACTCTAAAATAAATAAATAAATAAAAAAAAAATAAAAAAGAAAAAAAAGGCATTGTACGATGGAAGATTTAGAATCAAAACTAGAATTTAAAACTAGTAATTCATATTTGGTTTTTAAAATATTATTTGACTACTATAAAAAAGGACCAAGTTAGCAACTACCCGACTCACGTGGGAAAATATAGGGGAATATAAAGAGGTTGATTCACTTCGAATTATTTTCATACCACCATTTCCAAAAGGAATTAAAAATCCATTAGCTCTCATGATTTCAAAAATAAGGATCGCTGAATATCTAGACGAATATAGTCTAAATTCTGTTAACAAATAAGGATTGAAAAAACAGTATTTAGATTATAACAAAAGAATGGAGAAATACTATAGACGAAGATCAGAAAGAATAGACGATTACCACGGTAATGATAGTCTTGATTTTGGTGAACCATATTACGAAACAGATTAATTCATCATTTGTTTTTCAAGAAAAACAAAATATTTTTAGTTAAAAACAAATGCTTCAAACGATTTTTTGACTTTGAGCAAAAATGATTTAAGACTTTTCGCAATGGAAAGAAGATCGTTAGTATCATACATTGATGACAGACCAATTCATTAAGAAACATCTGAGATATCAGAATTAGCTCTTTCGAGCGATGAATTAGCTTTTTTAAGCAATATCTCTGTTCTAAACAGAAAAGTACAAATCCAGATTATACGAATATATCTCTGGAATGAAGAAACAAAAACACTCGCGTGTTTAAAAATTATAAACAAAAATCAAATCACAAGAAAGTTCAAAGTATGTAGCAGGTTTTGGATGTACAACGACACGTGGAGATCTACAACAACTACCTCATCCATTCACCAAGCATATAAAGAACAACAACAACATTTGAAAATATCCTTACCCAAAAATGGAAAACATAGTGAAACAAGTTCAATATCAATTAAAACAAAAGAAAGCACAACTTTCCTCTATAAGGAAAAAATTAGTCATCCTCAAAGAAGAAGAAAGAGAGTTGCTAGATTCTCTACAGTCTCGATCCAAAGCAAAACCAATACATATCCCTTGTGATATATGTTTCTGTAAGGGATGCCTAGACGAAGCAAGAGTCTTAGAAGACGAGCCATTAAACAAAGCTAAATATTCCAATAAACCAAGACGATCGAAACAAAAAGTCATGGAAAAATTGGTCAACACTCGGCGAACCATTAGGAAAATGGGATTACTATGTCAGATATGATTCTCCAGCAAACATAACTCCAATAGAAGAAATTTCAGCAACCGGATGGGGAGATGAATTCTCAGATGACAAAGGAATCACAGAAAAAATCCCTGATAATGAATCATAAAGACAAAAGCTCAATTATGAGTCAAGAATTATTGAGGACACCTGTCCAGTGTAATATTGTAAAATAATGTGCCAACTATTTAGGCACTACTTTTTATGTGTGGTGTGATGTATGTAAAGTATTTTATTTTTTAGTAATAATGTAAAAAGAAATAATGTAAGGCCTGTCAGCCATAGTCCTGTAGTGTCCTAGAGGTATCTAGGAATAGTAGATGTCACTATCACATCTACTTTATGTGTGTATAAATAGAGGCCTAGCCTTAAGAAATAAGATGTGAGCTTTTTTAAGTGTTAAACCATTGTGTTTACATTGAGATTAATTTCTCTCTTATCTGTTGAAGCATTTGGCTTCTGAATAGTAGACTCATCAGTTGAAGCTTTGCTTCTGAATAGCTGATCACTATCATACAATCATTCATATAAAACACTACTTCATGAATTAAGAATCATCAACGCTGAAAACACTACTCTACTAGCGGGTTGTACGTTTCCCTCTAGATATTTGGGAGCAGTTGTGTGGACCAAGGACCATGACTGTGATTTTTCAGTGCCCTTCGTTGTCCCTGGAGGTGGTGGAGCCTGGCCTTGGGTGGCTGTATTAGTCTTAGGTTTTCTTCTTGGCTTAGAAGTCTGTGTCCCTGAAGCCCCAGGGCCCTGCGCCTTTGGTTTGGTCTTTGGCACAGACTGAAACTTCCCTGTCCTCTTAGGAGGGGAAGGTGGGTACACTGAGTCCCTCTGGTTATTTATGGCGACCATATGGGCCGTCAATTCAATGTTTGAGACTAAGGATGGGTCCTTTGTAAAATTTGATAAACTCAGGACGGCTGGTAAAGAGCTTAAATGAACATCATGAGTGTAGTCACAACCCAGTAACCTTTGAAGAGCACATGAGATAAACCTAGGGTATGACACATAGTGTAACCTAGTTTTATTCAGTAGCTTGGTTACAAGATCACCATAAATGATCTCTTCAACGTCGACAGTGACCCTTGACATCAGGTAATAAGCCATCATCATCTGAACAAAGTTAATTTGCTCAGTGGATGAATGGTTCCCGCCGAGAACCTGAATCACAAAAGTGAACAGGATCTTCCAAGCCACGGGAAAGGAGTTCTTGGTGATAGGGGTCTTGTCCAAATATTTTGGATCCAAAAAAAAATTTTGAACCCAGATTTAACATTGTTTGGCTTAGGGTGTGCAACATAAATCTCATTATTATAATTAAGTCATGTTGCAGAGCAAAAAGTTTTGAAATCCAGGACAAATTTTCTCTCCCCATTTAAGACCGAAAAGCTAATGAGAAACTCCTTGAGGGGCCTAAGTTCGTTCTCATCAGTGGAGGGTGTCGGGTCAAAGGCCTGAGCAATACCCCAAAACTCCCTAAGGAGGTTGTGGTATTAAAAGTAGCGTGTGGAGGTAAGGCATTTTTCAAGGGGTAGTTATACAAAAATTTCATGATCTCCTTGTTGGCAGGGACATTGGTTGGGTGATTAAAATTGCCTACAACATTGTTTGTTTTGAACTGAACATCAGCCAAACTCAATTTTGCCCATTGAGGTGCAAGCTTGATTCCTTGGTCAGCTGCCATTTTAGGTCAAGAAAAATTTTTAAAATATTTAAATGGCAGAATATCAAACACCAGATGATCCACAAGTTGAGTCCAACTCATTTTCTATTCGTGAAATGAGTGATATTGTTATCAAGATGATTGCAAACAGGAAGGATTTCTTGTTGCAAGTCTTCTTAACCAAGAAAATGATGTTTTGAAAAAGCCCTTTTTTTAGATAAAAGAACACACAACTTTGCAATGTGAAGAAATTTTTGCAGAGTTTCTTTAGAAAATTTTGTATGTATGTTTTGGATGTTTTGAAGAGGGTATTTATAGAGGGTGAGGAATACCATTAGGTTGAGGATTTTGAAAATCAAAATGAATAACCGTTTGGGTTCCGCATTAAATGCCACCCCTCCACTTTCCCGGGTTTTGCGCAACTGTCGAGGTGAACAGTGCAAGGGCCTGCAATGGGTGCACTTTTGCAGGCAAGATGTCACAAAAATATCAAGAGATATTATTTGTGAGGGAGGGAAATTAATGCCTAGTGGGATAATTGGTGATTAAGTGGGGTGGCAGAGACGTATATTCCTATATTAAATAGGAGATTTAGTTACCAACCTAAGACATTTACTAACTAGATACTTAAAGCATTTAGTTATGCATTGAATTGCATTAGTAATGTCATGAGCCCCCTGAAGGAGAATTCATTCATTGTGTGAATATTTTGGGTAGGTTATTCAGTGAGTTTTTCAAAATGTGAGAAACTCCCTGCAAATGGGTTTTAGTGATGTTGAAGGGTTTTACTGAGGTAGATTAAGGATCAGGGATCAGATAAAGAATATACACCATGTTAAGATATTTTAATCATTGAGTTGATTATCAATATCTAACATGCGTGGTTCTACTTTCAGTCTGGTGAAAGTAGGTTCATCCAAGGGTTTTGTGAAGATATCAGCTAATCGATACTCAGTGGGTATGAAGTGAAATTCTATATCTCCTTTCATGATATGATCCCTGATGAAATGTTATCTTATATCAATGTGTTATGTTCTTTGATGCAGCACAGGGTTGTTTGAGATAGCTATTGCACTAGTGTTGGCACAAAAGATGGGTACCATCTTGTAATGAATACCATAGTCACTGAGTTGACTTTTCATCCATAACACATTTGCACAACAGCTTGCTACAACAACATATTCAGCTTATGCTGAGGACATTGCAACTGATTCTTGCTTTTTAGCACTCCAACAAACTAACTTTCCTCCAAGAAATTGGCAGGATCCTGAGGTGCTTTTCTGTCCATGTTGCATCCAGCATAGTCAAAGTCTGAGTATCCTTTTAGATCAAACCCTGAACATTTGGGATAATAAAGACCAAGACTGGATGTACCCTTTAGGTACCTCGGAATTTTCTTTATAGCAGTGAGATGAGATTCTTTTGGGTCAGACTGATATCTAGTATACAAACAGACTGAAAATTGAATGTTAGGCCACATCAGTGACCCAATCATACCTCTAAAAAGAGTTTGGTTAACTGGTTTTCCAACATGGTCAGGACCTAAGTTGTTAGGAGGTACCATTGGAGTTTTCACTGAGGCACAGTCACTGAGGTCATACTTTTTCGGTAAGTTCCTACTGTACTTTTCTTGACTGATGGATGTTCCTTTCTCAGTTTGTTTGATTTGGATCCAAGAAAGAAAGTGAGTTTACCCATCATACTCATCTCAAACTTTTTTGTCATCAGTTTTTCAAACTGCTTACAAAGTTTGTAGCTAGTTGAGCCAAATATGATGTCATCCACATATACTTGGACAAGAATCACATCCTCTTTTGTCCTATATGTAAACAGTGTATTGTCAATTTTGCCTCTGACAAACTTGTTTTGGATTAGGAAGTCTGAAAGAGTTTCATACCATGCCCTAGGTGCTTGTTTTAGTCCATAAACGGCTTTGTTAAGCTTGCAGACATGGTTGGGAAATTCACTGCTTTCAAAACCTGGAGGTTGTTGCACATAAACATCTTCTTTAAGATTACCATTCAGGAAGGAACTTTTAACATCCATTTGGTAGACTTTAAAGTTCATGTATGTTGTATAGGCTAGGAAAATCTTGATGGCTTCCATTCTAGCAACAGGTGCAAAGGTCTCCTCATAATCAATTCCTTCTTGTTGATTATATCCTTTTGCTACAAGTCTTGCCTTATTTCTGATGACTATTCAACATTCATCAGTCTTGTTTTTGAAAACCCATTTTATCCCAATGACATAAACACCCTGGGGGTATTCAACAAGGGTCATGACTTTTTTTTCTGTCAAACTGTTCCAGCTCATCTGTCATAGCCTGAACCCAACTTTCATGTTTCTGTGCTTCTTTAACATTTTTAGGCTCTATCTCAGAGAGAAAGTCAACATGGAGACATACATTGGCCGAGGCCGCTTTGAGTTTAGCAGCCATGCTTTTAGTAAGCATTCCTTCAGTGGGTTCACCAATGATGTTAACAAGTTTTATTGTTTTGGACTTAGTCCAGCTATCCTGATGTCTAGGATAGGAGTTTGAACTTGTAGAAGCCTGATTTGGTGGAGTGGGTTCAGTCACTTGAGCCTGAGGTTCCTCAAGATTAAGATTTTCAGCAACCTCAGTGTGATCAGTTTGAATTGAGGTAACCTGAACAATTGGTTCACTGTTTGTAGTCTCATTGGAGACTTGTTGAATTTCAATGAACTCACTATTGGTTGGTTGAGGTAAGTTGTGAGGATTTATGAAGTATGAGATGTCTGCATCAGCTTGGTATTGAGTAGAGGGGTTATTCTCAGGGTGATACTCATGAGGAGGATATCTTGATGAGTCATCAATACCAATTTCTTCCACTGAAGAATTTGAGACCCTGACAGCTTTAGTACTCTCATCAAAGGTGACATGGAAGGTTTCCTTAGTCTGTTGTCTCCTTGTATTAAACACCCTGAAGGCTTTTGAGACTAGGGAATACCCTAGAAAGTAACCATCATCAGATTTAGCACCAAATTTTCCAAGATGATCCTTATGATTATGGATAAACACAGGACACCCAAACACATGGAAATAGTTGATGTCAGGAATTCTTCCTTTAAATAACTCATAGGGAGTTTTGCTATGTCTCTTAACAATGATGAACCTGTTTTGTGTGTAGCAGGCTGTTTTAAATGCCTCAGTCCAAAAATGTTTGGAGAGAGCAGATCCATTATGCATTGTTCTGGCAGCCTCAATGAGGGTTCTGTTCTATCTTTCAGCAACCCATTTTGTTCAGGGGTGTAAGGAGAGGAAAATTTTTGAGAGATACTGTAGAATACTAATTAAATTGGAAACATGATTTCCTTGTGGTTTGTGTGGCGTTGGAATTACTAGAGAGAGAGGGAGAGTGGAACCTTGAGAGAGAAATAGAATGATTAGATTAAGATGAAATGAAGGTCCAACCCTCTTCACATGTGGATAGGGGTATTTATACTTACAACATAAACGCCCACACCCGGGCTGTGGATCAGGCATACAGTGGGTGAAGACCCGTCCTTCTTCCACGGTGTTACTTAAACTAATACTAACTAACTAATATATAAACTAACTATGAGCTAACTTAATGCTATTACAATAATCAGGTGACCAAGACTTTTACAGGAATATTAGTATTCCTAACAATCTCCCCCTAAGTGAGGTCACCTTTGAAATTAAGCTATTTGGTCTTTAAGCATTCTTTCGTCTCTGTAGCTCGTAGGATCTGATTCTTCACTTTTCTGCACACTTTGTACTTCAAGCAAACGAACTTGTAATTTGGATTCCTTTGAGTTATGTGATCTTTGAGCTTCTTTGAGATCATCAGCCATAGTAAATCTCCAAGCTCATCCTCAGTAGTATCGCCTTCATGTGATGTAGTGACTTTGGGACCATCATGCTCACACCCTTCTGGATCAGGAGACTTTACATTAAAGTTGTGGATCAGGAGACTTTTTCATCAGAGTTGCGGAAATGTTGTTGGTAGTCTCTCAACATTTGTTGTAGCAAGTCTCTCATCTTCATTGATAGTGTGAAGGATGTGTGAGCATGAGGTATGGATTGACCCGATTCATCTGGAAACTAGAGTCATCAACACCATCTTTATATGTGTCCCTGAAATACAACAATTAGCAATAAAGATAGAGAACGAACATGACTTTGTCATTCGTTCTGCGAGGACAGACTACCCTCTGGTTTTGTGAAAACTGACCTGTGATCAGGTAGAGTCTCTTTTAAAGAAGACTCTCCTTGACAGGAATTTCCAGCTTGTAGTAATGAATTTTCCAAAGAATCCACTTCGGAATCTTCATACTTAGCATGTTCTCATACCGGAACGTCTCAAAGCAGACAGCACGATAGAGTGAATTGGTGAATAAGTATTCACAGATTTATGAGAAATTGATTTCTAGAAATCACTCGCGTGTCATATGATAAACATTTTTGAGACACGACGAGAGTTTTATGCTCAGAATCACATTTTCATTAAAAATACTTTTGTTTGAAATATTGTACACAATCAATGTGCTCGAAAATTAGTTTGTGAGCACACTGAAAGGTTTTTACAAAAGTATCCGTCAATCCATTTCCTGGAACAAGTTTGATTCAATGTTGAATCGCACCATTGTTGCTTTCCAGTTGTCACATGATCATTGATCCAAGATGGATCTCACATGTCACCTACCAAGAGCTTGAGTGATGTTCGCTCTAGAAGGATTTCCATCTTCATAGTGAATATTTTCAGATCACTCGGATGTTCTGGCAATACCATAAGGATAATGCGTAGGACTCTAAATATTTTATCTTACTTTCCACATTGTGTGAAACAATAAGCATATTGGAAGTGTGTCCTATTGAGATTTATGGATGATCTCATGGCTCTAGACTCAATAGTGTGTTTTGATCCGCTCCTGGAGACTGGGGAGGCGTCTCTTGTTTTAGGTATCAACATGGCTCGAAATGAGCGGTCGATACATTGCACAGGGTTCCCCGTGAGAATGAAACAAGCTCTTTTAAGAGAACTTGAGTGGTTGGGAAGTTTTAGTGCAGTGCGTCACTGGGTCCATGACGTCTTGTCTTCAATACCGGTGTTATCTTAGTAACCGCCAGTAGATTATGCATTGAACCCGGTTTCTGCCCTAAGGTTGAATATATGGAGGGCTATTTCTTTTCACCCTTTCTCATTACATTTCTTTTTCATTCTTCAACCCCTTCAGTGCTTACCGAGACTTCACCACTAGAACCTTGTTGGGTTTGTTCCAGTCCTAGCTCTATCTCAGTCCGCACTCTTCCCTTTCTCACTTTACTCCTTTTTTCAATCATTCCTAAGGACTTCTAATCAATCTAGAGAGTTGTCCCTGGGAAGATCCTTCCGGTTCTGGTGGATCATGGGAACTCATACCTAACCTTAACCGTCCTTATAACTCCGTGCATAAAGATAAATGGTCGGTCTTAGGTATTACTTCCACAAAAGCCTTTCGCTCCCCCTCAGTATGTGCATCGATATTTGAAAGTGTTTAGCACATATGTGGGAGCCTATTTATTGAGTCCAAAAGATCACTTTTGATTATCAGATTTCATATTTAAATCACATTCTCTCCCCCGATCAAAAATTTCAAATCTTTTGAGATTTTGGATCCCAATTGATTTAAATAAGTTAGAAAACGTTTGGGAGAGAAATGCGGTCAATTTTAATATTTTCTGATAAAAAGGAACTTTTTCTGGCTCCCCCTCAATCTGTGAGGGATGTTGTTATGTGTCAGATTTGAAGAGTTTACAAAGGATTTGAAGTTTTAACGAAAACTCTTTGAAAATGTACTCACTCTGACACATAACCATCACAAATCATTTTGTTGCTTTAGTTTTGTACAAACTGTGGGGAGTTTTGATGATACGTAAAATTTTGAGAAATCACTCTCTCTCTCAATCAATGACGGATGTTAAAACTGAAATATTCTCATAAAATATTAAAGTCATTGATTGAGTGAAAAATTTTATCAAAATTTTGAGTTCAATTTGATTTTTAATCAAAATCTCATGGTACCACCAAGTTTTGCACAAATACTTCCCGAAAAAATCATAGAAGGGAAAATATTTGGCGATAAAAAGAAGATTTCTCTTCTTTATCAAGAAATAATGCACTGAAGCGTACATTAGATCGAGGGTGCACGGATGTAAAGTAATCCATGCCCGGATGAACTTCACCCGGTAAAAGGAACAACCGTTTTTTTGGCGACGTGTTTTCCCCATTTTGAAAAACGGGTTGCTATCTGAAGTAATAGCAAGCCATATTTTTTAAGTCCGAGTTGTAGCCTGAAATGACTACAAGCCATAATTTTAAGTTCGGGTTGTAGCCTGAAATGACTACAAGCCATGATTTTAAGAATGTTTAGAGAAACGACATGTTTTAGAAAAACTTTATTTGAAACCGGAAAAAAAAAACTCTTGCTCAAGCATATGTATGCTTCCGTGTCATTATTGAATGACATTTCTAGAAACGTACACAATATTGATTACACAAGAGACATGTCGTGAGAAGAATATTTTTGTATTTTATATGATTTTTCAGATTTTTATGGATTTTATAGGATATATATTTTTCTATTTACCAGATAGTATATATATATATATATATATATATATATATATATATATATATATATATATATATATATATATATATATATATATATATATATATATATATATATGTATATATATATATATATATGTATATATATATATATATATATGTATATATATATATATATATATATATATATATATATATATATATATATATATATATATATGTATATATGTGTATATATATATATATATATATATATATATATATATATATATAAAGTATATAGGATAGGAGATACGTATGAGAGATGTAAGAGTTATAAGGATACAAGAAGTAGGCCACAAACATTATACAGTACAAGTTACAAAACAATCACATCATCCAAAATACACATATAACACAGAGCTCCACCACCAAACACATCATTCAGTGCGTTGTAGAAGGCGGTAGTCACCAGCGCGAACTCTGCCACCCACGTTGCACTCCAAACTATGGAAGATTCTTCTCAATTTCAATCTCTTGCGGATACCAGACAAAAATTTCTTGTTCCGTGTCACGCCCTGGGCAGTCCAATGGTTGGTATATCGTCTAGATCCATAGTCATACACATGGTATTCTTTCACTCTGAAGTCCAAAGCCTCTTCAACCATTTGTAACGTACCATCGCTGAACTTGTGTATTTCATTACAGAGCAGAACCATAGGAACGTTGTATTTGTCACGAAATACTACAGCCAGAGGAGATTCTATGACTGTAAAATCAGCAACTTGTTCCAGACTATTGACATTCCATAGAGGTCGCGTGAGATTGAGTTGAGATTGGTAGCTTTCGATGCCAAGCTGGAAATCTTCGACCTGTTTTCTAATGACGATACCCCTGATCCAATGAAGTACAGCAAAGACAAGAGATTTCTTTTCACGAGATGGTAGGTGATGCAGCTTTCCTTGAAGATGGAGCAGATACAGATCTTCGAAATCATTAGGGTGAAGATGTTTGAAGTCACCTTCGGATATGATGTAGTCTTTGAAATCAGCTCGACGGAGTGTTACACTCTTAAGGTAATCATATCCGTGGATAGGATGAATTTGTATCTTAACCACACAGATGATCTGAAGTGGTGATCGAACAGACTTTCGGTCACTTTGAGCTTGAAATCGATCAATGTAAAATTGCTGCTTTTTTAGCCACTTGTGAGAAATACCCAGAGATGCGGAGATATCATAGTCACATTCTTGATCAATCCACATGCTGTCAGGGACAAGCTGTTCCAACCCGACATCTGAATATTGGGCAGCTTTCATCTTGGTAATGGACAGGGCCGACTTGCATTGTCTGCTACCAAGCTTAAGATATTCGAGGTCTTTGTTGAAGAAGAATTCTGCTTGGATAGTGACATTTCCAGGATTTCCACCCAAAGGAAGTGGATTGTTGTAGTTATACTTCATAATCCCTTCATCCACAATGTCGTTGAACATCTTGTGACACTCTTCCATTTGGTATTGCAGATGATTTACATCCTGAAGAAATTCTTTGACAATGTTGAATGCCGGTCCTTCCAGGTCTTTCAGAGTAAGCCTTGATAAACCACGCTTCTTACAAAACCATGTGATGAACGTTGATAAGTGTGTAAATACTCATCATTTTTACCATTTCTGAGCTGCCAAAACATCCAAAAACACTCAATAATGAATCAAAATAGTGAAAATATCCCAGGAAAGTGTTTTACATGTTTCAAATGCAAAAATACCAAAAACAGATGAAAAACGCACAAAGTTTGCATAATTGGCAGTTTCAGTCCCCCAACTTTCAAAAGTTGTCAAATCTAGTCCCTGGTCATTCTAAAAACTTGAAAAAGTCACCAAAGGTCCTTTTAAATCAAAAAGTTACATAATTAGTCCTTTGGTGAAAAGTTTCACAAAATGTCAAGTTTAGTCCCTGAACTTTGAAAATTGTCAAAAATGGTCCCTGGGATATGAAAAACTTTGAGAAAAACAAATTTTGTCCTTGCACTAACCTTTTATGACAGGATTGGTCCTTGGTGGAAAGTTTGGTGAAAATTACACAAATGGTCCCTGAAGTTTGAAAGTTTGACGGTTTCAGTCCCTGGTGAAAATAAATCTGAAAAATCATCAAGGACCTTGCACTATTCATGATATGACATATTATACCCTTGGAAACAAATTAAAAACATGCCAAATCTTACCCTCAAACTTTGCAAAAATTACAAAAAAGGTCCTTGTGAATCATAAACCAAAATCGGATCCCATTAATAATAAATACTACTCCATCCACTAGTCCAATCCATGTACTAGCCCACCACCCACTTCCTTATCTTGGGCCCAAGTTTCACCAGTCCACACCATAGCCCAACCAACCCACCCCGTTTGATTATTTAAAACGGTCAAAGAAGGTCAAAACCACCAAACCACCCATCTCTCCCGCTTTCCCTCTTCCACCAATACCACCATGGTTTTGCAGATACCACCACCACTTGCCCATCCCATCACCACCGCCCAACCCACTACACCTACCTACAACACCACAATTAATGCTCCCCCCCCCAGTTGCCTCAATCAGAGAGCAATTTGCAAAAACTCATTTCCCGCCAAAAACACGTGGAAGCATTTGAGTGGACCAAAGGAATCAGAATGAGGTGGGAAGTGATCAGAGAAGTCCAAGAAACCCTAATCAAGGGCTATAAATGGGAGAAGAAGTGCAAGAAGACAGTGTGTAGTTTTTTTAGATAAAATTAGTGTTGTTTTTTTTAATTAAGCTCTCCATTTTCAGTATAACCTTCAATTTCAGCTTTGTAATAGTTAATCTATGTACTTTTAATCTTTTCAAGCAATTAAATCAAAGTTTCAGCATTATTCTTGTTATTTCAAATTTTTAGTTTTTATGAATTTCCTAATTAACTGAGTTGTGATTAGGAGGCAAGCTTCATGGACTGAAATAGGTCATTTAGGTTCCTATAAGCTTAATAAAGCTTCTTAGAGACTCTAAAAACCAGACTTAATAGAAAACTAAAAAAATACAAAAATAGTCAACTTTGGTCAACTGTGTTGTTTGATTGTTGTTTTCAGATTGAAGAAGGATTTGTGATCAAGCTTGGAGCTTAATTTGGCCTATCTAAAGATAGGCTTCTGTGGAGAAGCCCCTTGTTCAAGCTAGGGGTAGCTTGTAAGCCTTTGCTCATTTAAAGAATTCCTCTAAAAATCTTAAGTATTGGTTTAATCTGTTTGCTTGTTAGTTTTTTTTTTGATAATCTGTGTTTGTTTGAGTTTATTTGGGTATTGTTAGGTTAAGTTGTAGCCTAAATTACATAACTTGCTTGTTTTAGATTTGAAGTTATTTTATAACTTAGTATAATCAGTTAACATAGTATAATTGGTATCTTTGTGAAATCATAGCTGTGATCTGTAGTTAAGCACTTAAACTAAGTTACTTAGTCATAATCAAGAGTTAGAAATCAAGTTTACACTCCCTAGTTGCAATCTGCTTTGAAAAACTCTAAATAGTTAAGAAAAAGGGGTGTTTGGATCAGTTTGTTTGGTTGTGTTGTTGTTGATCTCATAAGGTGATCATACCTCAAACTATTTTCCTTAGTCACCATTTGGGAGTATAGACCATTAAAACCAGCTTTGTTTCATAGAAAAGTCAAATCCTCTCCATTTTTCCCTTCATAGTTAACTGTGAAGGTTTTGTGAGTCCAAATCACTTTCATTAGTAGAAATAGTTATTAATACAGTGTTAACAAGTTCAAATATAGCTTATTATTTAGTTTGTAATCATTAAAAGCCAGTAGAAACTCAAAAAAGTCAAAACTTGTGATTTCATCAAAAGTCAAAAATTCATCTTCTCAGATTTTTGCTAAATTTCCAATTTCAATTGTGAGTTGGGTGATGGGAGTTAAGGGTTGAAACTTGCCATAGTTAAAGTCTATTAGCTTACCTTTAAGCCCCAATTTTTGCTTAATTTTTGTGAAAGTTTGAGTGGGTCCCACAGACCCCCAAAGGGAGTTGCAGGGCAACAGTTTGCCCTGTGCACATCAGACCTCACCCACACCACCACCTTAACTGGTGGTTACAGACCACCTCAGTGGGCCCTAGTGGTTCCAGTTGACTTCTTCCAACCCCCTCCTACCAGGGAGTGTGGATTGACCATCTGTTTGACCTTAAACATTGTGGACCCCACCTGGAATTAGCTTTAAAGTCTGTCCCATAACTGAGTGGAACTCAGTTTAGCTCAAGTGCTTATTTGAATTTATTCAGCTTATTTGTGATCAAGTGTTGTTGTTTCTGGCTTATTTGAGATTGTTAAGCTTGTTGATACTCATTTTTACCATTGTGGACCCCACCTTCACTCATTTGACCTCATTTGACCACACAGTCAACATAAGTCAACTATATAAGCCAAGGGGGTGTTATAGCTTATTTATAAGCTATTTTCAAAAGTGGTTTTACAAAAGTCTTCTATTTTCAATGGTAAAGTTAGTTTGTAAAAGAAAAATCCAAAAAAAAATCAAGTTTAAAATAAGTGATAGTTTCTATTTAATTCAACTTAATTTTCATTTTCATTTTTAGATTTTAATTAAGTACTTAGTGTTTTTATATTTTTATTAATTACCTTATATAGTAAAGTATTTTTAATAATGTTTCTAGATTTTATTCTGTCATTTAGTATTAATTAGATTTAATCTTAGTTTTCTTATTTATTAATTAATATTAAGTATTAAATCTCATACTTAGTTTCTAGAAAGTAAAACTTAGTTTTTATAATTTTCCTAGCTCTAATATAGTATAATAGATTTTTAGAAAATATAATTTTGAATTCTACTGTTCATTTTCTATTTTTCTTATTTAATTTGTTTAAATTAGAATTAAAGTAATTAAAAGGTAAATAATTAGTGGATTAAACTTAAAACTTAATTTTTAGAGTTTTTATAATTTTGTAGGATTCCTGTGATGTTAAGTAATTTTATAAATTTTATCTTAATTTTCTAAGTTAATTTAATATTAATATTAATTAAAAGTAGTTTAATTAGTTTAATTAAGTTAAATAGTTTTTAATTTATAAAAAACCCATAAAAAGACAAAAATATTTATTTTTATTTTTTATACGTTCTTCAAGTTCTAATTTAAGTTTAGAAATTGTTTTTGCAACTTTGTAGTTTAATTTGTAATAGTTATAATTATTAGTTAATTTAAATTAGACTTTAATTTAGTTTTTAAATAGTTTTATTAATTAAATAATATTTAAATAGTATTTTAATCATTTTCATAATTTCATTTTTCATTTTTAATTTTAAGTTTTAAAAAGTGTCAAAAGCACCCCCTGTAGTTTGTTAAATACCAAAATCCCACTTTTTCAGTCCGATTGCGTAAATTTGAATTGTGAATACGTGCATATATCTGTTATCTGATTTTTGTGAATATTATATCTGTGTACAAATACCAAAATAACAGTAGCAATATCATCTCCACATCATCTGGCTACTGTCCTCAGTGCCACTTTCTCATAAACGATTTCAAACGACACTATTTCAATCTCGCTGGGACTTTAACGACCCGGGAAAACACTATACTATCACCGGAGTATTGATTCTAGGCTGTCTTTGACTTGTTGAACTTGGTCAATAATATCTGACGGTTTAGACCCAATCAAAATTTGGCGCCATTGCCGGGGAGGTTGTTGCGTGTTTTATAAAATCATTTTAATTTTAGTGGTTTTTAAAACCCTCCCTGTACAAATTTCACACAAATTTGTAAAAAGTTTTTGTAAAAAAATATAATCATATAAAAAAACGTTCATTAACACTTCTCCTGAAGTGTTGAGAAACACCAAAAAAATTAAAAACAATCAAAAACAAACTGTGAAGTTAAATTACTTCGTGTTCTTTAAGATTACAACCTGAAACAGTTGGTTTAAGGTAAGTTCTGACATTAAATTGCGAACTGAAGAGGAAACCTATTTACTTCCTCCCGCCAGCCTGCGAGTAATCTTAAAGGGACGATTTTGGTTAACGAATCAGTTCCAAAAATATTTCCCAAGTTTTTTGCACACACACCCATAAGCCTAAAGCAGTTTTTTCAAATTAACTAATAAACCCATAATAAGTTCCCAAACTTAAGATTAAAACTTGCCTTTATATCCCTGTGAGTGGTGTACCTTTTTCAAAGAAGCCATTCACTTGTGATTTCTAGTTTAAGTTCACTGTGGTTTTGCCTCGATCTTGTTTTGAAAAATTGTTTTTAGTGCATGCGCACTCGGTCACAAACAAAACGAACATCAGAAAAACGTACACGAGCTACGTTCTGACACACAAGAACCAAAGACCGAAATGGCTGCTGGGCCACCACCACCTTTACCACCCCCTGACCCTCCCAGGGATGAGCCAGCTCCCGATCTCTGAATGATGGAGGACTTGTGCCAGCCTACCATGCAAGGGCGGGGTGGGCCTATTGCACCACTCACTATTGAGGCTACGGACTTTGGCCTCAAGCACCACATGATCCAACAAGTCCAGAATTCGTGTCAATTTCACGGATTACCGGGTGACGATGCCAATAAGCATCTTGACAAATATCTCACGGTCACCCAAAGCATGAAACAGCATGGTGTCATGGATGATGCCCTTCGGCTGTACCTCTTCCCCTATTCTCTCACTCATCATGCCACTGCATGGTTTGACTGACTTCCAAGAAATTCTATTCGTACCTTTGATGAAATGGTAACCAAGTTTTTAGCAAAATATTTTCCACCCTCCATGGTTACCAAGTTACGAAATGATATCAGCAACTTCCGGCAACGTCCCGATGAGTCTCTTTTTGAGGCTTGGGAACGTTATAAGCTAGCCATTGATCGGTTCCCTAACCACAATATGTTGCAAGTTACCATCATAGACACCTTCTATAATGGTCTGACATTGAGGCACCGAGACATTCTCAATGCTGCTGTTGGTGGGACCTTTATGAAAAGGCGTCCCGATGAGTGCTATGACTTAATCGAGAACATGACTGCCCATCATAACTTTTGGGATTCCTCTGCGGAGAGGGATGAGTCATGTCATTCAGTTACTCCCTCATCATCATCTCCTGAAATAATTGCTCTTACCAAAAAGATGAATGATATTTCTACGGCTGTGTTGAGAATAAGCCAAACGATGCAAAATCAGGCTCAAAATCAACAAGTGAAAGCCGTGGCCCGAAGTTGTGAAACTTGTGGGGGCCCTCATCTGTATTCCGAGTGTCCAGCTACTGCTGGTTTTCCTCCAGAGAACGTATATGCTGCTCACGGTTCCTACAATACGGGGGGTAATTCTTACCAACCGCAAGGGGACCGTAATCTCTTAAGCTATCGTTCCAACAATTTTCTCAGACCTCCAGGTTTTAATCAAAATCAAAACCGTAACTCGAATCAGAATTTTAACCAATGTCAAAACTCAAATTTCCAAAACCCGAATCAAAATCAAGGACAGTTTAATCAAAACAATTTTCAAAATGGCAATCAAAACCAAGGTTTTCAAGGAAATTTTCAAAGAAACCAGAATCAAGGGAATTACAATCAGGGTAATTTCAATCAGAGAAACAATTTTCAGGGTAACAACAATCAAAATCAAGGGAATTTTCAAAACAACCGTGTTCAAAATCCTCCTGTTCAAAATCAAAACGTTGTTCAACCCTCGTCTTCCTCCAATGCTGAATTTAAACAATTCATGAAAGCACAAGAGGAAACGAATTAGTTATTGATCAAGACGATCTCTGAACTTCAGAAGTCTTTAAATGATCGACCCTCGGGCCCGGGTACATTACCGAGCAACACGATCGCTAACCCGAGGGGCGATGTCAAAGCGATCACCACCCGAAGTGGGGTATCATACAATGGACCCTCGATTCCTTCTACCTCTTCTTTTCCTCCTACTAAGGTAGCGGAACGTGAACCTGAGGTTACTACGGACAAGGTACTTCCTACTAATAACGGAGGTACCAACAACGTCCACCCTCAAGTTGTCCCGGTCCCGGCTCGTAAGCCGAAAGTTGTATTTGATCCCCCTGTGAGTTCTGATGACATCCCAAAGAATGATCCTAAGCCATCAATTCCATATCCTTCACGTTTGAATGATCAAAAGAACCGCGAAAAAGCTAACCATCAGATGGAAAAATTTTATCAAATTTTCCAAGAATTACACTTTGATATTAGCTTCGCGGACGCTCTTCTTCTCATGCCTAAATTTGCTTCAACAATCAAAAATCTGATAAGCAACAAAGAAAAACTTTGTGAGATGGCAAAAACTCCTCTTAATTAGCATTGCTCAGCAGTGCTCTTGAAAAAGCTTCCCGAAAAGCTTGGAGATCCCGGGAAATTTCTCATTCCTTGTATTTTCTCGGGGATGGTTGAATGCTTTACCTTGGCCGATCTTGGCGCAAGCATTAACCTGATGCCTTACACAGTCTGGAAAAGACTCTCACTTCCTGCTCTCACTCCGACCTGCATGACACTCGAGCTTGCAGACCGTACTATATCCCGTCCTCTCGGCATTGTCGAAGATATCTTCGTGAAAGTAGGAAAGTTCCATTTTCCGGCAGATTTTGTGATTGTTGATTTCGATGCTGACCCACGAGCCCCTCTCATTCTCGGGAGGGGATTCTTAAGAACGGGTCGTGCTTTAATCGATGTATTCGAAGAAGAAATCACTCTACGTGTTGGTTGCGAGGCCATCACATTCAATCTTGATCAGACTTCAAGATACTCCTCCAACTATGACGCTGAAACGGTTAACCGAATTGACATCATCGATGTTGCGTCTGAGGAGTATTCTCAAGAGGTCCTTGGTTTCTCATCCAGTGGCAGTCTTTCTACTGACCCTATCATTTCTGATTCTTCCCCTTCCCTCACTCCATTTGAGGGAGGTGACTTCCTTCTGGAAGAGCTCGAGGCTTTTCTTGCTCAGGATAGCTCAATCCCCGATGGGGTTGATGAAAACTATCTTGACCCGGAGGGGGACATTCTTCTCCTTGAAAGATTGTTAAATGAAGATCCTTCACCCTCTCCGTCTCCACAAATACTTCATAAAGCGGAAGTCAAAAATGTTGAAATAACTGAAGACTTTCCCGAGGTTGAGCTCAAGGACTTACCTCCTCATCTAGAATATGCATTTCTTGAGGGTGATAATAAATTGCCCGTCATTATTGCTAAAGACTTGAAAGATGAGGAAAAAGTTGCACTCCTAAAGGTTCTTAAGTCAAACAAGCAAGCAATTGCTTGGAAACTCTCCGACATTAAGGGCATAAGCCCAAACTTTTGTACTCATAAAATCTTAATGGAGGATGACTTTAAGCCAGCAGTGCAACAACAGAGAAGGGTAAATCCAAAAATCCACGAAGTTATCAAACAAGAAGTTCTTAAACTTCTTGATGCGGGATTGATTTACCCTATATCTGACAGTCCTTGGGTTAACCCAATTCATTGTGTCCCTAAAAAGGGTGGCATTACCGTTGTCACCAACGAGGATAACGAGTTGATTCCAACTCGTTTGGTCACGGGTTGGCGAGTTTGTATTGACTATCGAAAGTTAAATGAAGCCACCCGTAAAGACCATTTTCCTCTCCCTTTTATGGACCAGATGATTGAAAGACTTGCGGGGAATGAATACTACTGCTTCCTCGATGGTTTTTCGGGTTACTTCCAAATCCCCATTGATCCCCAGGATCAAGAGAAGACTACCTTCACATGCCCCTACGGAACTTTTGCTTACAGACGTATGCCTTTCGGCTTATGTAATGCACCAGGCACGTTCCAGAGGTGCATGATGTCTATTTTTTCCGACATGATCGGGAAAACTATGGAGGTATTCATGGATGACTTTTCAGTCATCGGGGATTCATTCCAGACCTGTCTCTCCCACTTGGAACAAATGCTTAAACGTTGCAAAGAAATGAATTTAAGTCTCAATTGGGAGAAGAGCCACTTTATGGTTAAAGAGGGCATAGTCCTCGGCCATAAAATCACAAAGAACGGGATTGAGGTTGACAAAGCCAAAATCGATGTCATTGCTAAATTACCTCATCCCACCACCGTAAAAGGTGTTAGGAGCTTTTTGGGTCATGCCGGCTTCTACCGTAGGTTTATCCAAGATTTTTCTAAGATTGCCCAGCCTATGACCCATCTCCTCGAGAAGGATGCTCCTTTCATCTTCTCTCCTGAGTGCATCGAAGCTTTTGAAACATTAAAGAAAAAGCTTACCGAGGCACCGATTCTTGTTGCCTCCGATTGGGACCTACCTTTTTAGCTTATGTGCGATGCTAGTGATTTTGCCATAGGTGCGGTCTTGGGGCAACGTAAAGCAAAATACTTTCAGCCTATACACTACGCAAGTAAGACTATGACCGAGGCTCAAGGTCATTACACCACCACTGAAAAAGAACTCCTAGCTGTGGTGTATGCCTTTGAGGAATTCCGGTCATACTTGATCCTGACCAAATGCGTGGTGTATACGGATCACTCGGCTTTGAAGTACCTATTTGCAAAGCAAGATGCAAAGCCGAGGCTTCTCCGTTGGGTTCTTCTCCTTCAGGAATTTGATATCATTATTCGTGATAAGAAAGGAGCCGAGAACCTTGCTGCTGATCATCTCTCACGATTAGAAAACCCACATCAAGATGTGTCCGAGAAACAAGAAATAAATGAATCATTCCCTCTCGAGACACTCAGTGCGGTTACTTTTCGTGGTGACTCTACTACCCCATGGTTTGCCGACTTTGCAAATTACCGTGCGGGTAACTTCATCGTGAAGGGGATGACGTCCCAACAGAAAAACAAATTTTTTAAAGACGTCAA
Organism: Artemisia argyi; assembly: GCA_030686995.1. Lineage (NCBI taxonomy): Eukaryota > Viridiplantae > Streptophyta > Magnoliopsida > Asterales > Asteraceae > Artemisia > Artemisia argyi. Next base: position 108,419,219 of record CM060690.1, on the reverse strand, counting down.
ACATTATTTCTGGGACGACCCCTTCCTCTTCAAAATCTGTGCCGATCAAGTCATCAGGAGATGTGTATACGGACAGGAAGCCGCTGATATTCTCAAGGCTTGCCATGCTGGACCCACCGGGGGCGACCATAGTCCTAACTACACCGCCAAAAAGGTGTTTGATTCCGGTTTCTATGGGCCCACGATCTATAAGGATGCCCACGAGTTAGTCAAAACCTGTGATGCTTGTCAGCGTCACGGGAATATTTCACAAAAGAACGAAATGCCACAAAATGCTATTCAAGTTTGTGAAATCTTTGACGTCTGGGGCATTGATTTTATGGGGCCATTCCCATCTTCTCGTGGAAACAAATACATACTCGTGGCTGTTGACTACTTGTCAAAATGGGTTGAGGCTAAGGCCTTACCCACTAATGATGCCCGAGTAGTTGTGAAATTCTTGAAATCCCTTTTTGCTCGTTTTGGAACCCCACGTGCCATCATTAGTGATCGCGGTACTCACTTTTGCAATGATCAATTTGCAAAAGTCATGCTTAAGTACGGTGTTACTCATCGTCTTTCCACCGCATATCACCCCCAAACAAGTGGGCAGGTGGAGGTTTCCAACCGTGGTATAAAACGGATTCTTGAGAGGACAGTAGGTGAAAACCGTGCTTCCTGGTCGGATAAACTAGATGATGCACTCTGGGCCTTCCGTACAGCTTACAAAACACCCATCGGGTGTACTCCATACAAGCTTGTATACGGGAAGGCGTGTCATTTACCGATCGAGCTCGAGCACAAAGCCTACTGGGCTTTGAAACATGCTAACTACGACCTTCATAAAGCGGGTGATCATCGTAAGGTTCAACTCAATGAATTAAACGAACTTCGTGATCAAGCCTACGAGAACTCTTTGATCTACAAAGAAAAGACAAAGAAGATTCACGACTCTAAGATTAAGAACCGAGTTTTCAACGTCGGTGATAGAGTCCTTCTTTTCAATTCAAGATTAAAGATCTTCTCGGGGAAATTAAAAACCCGATGGATCGGACCATTCACTATTGCTAAAGTATATCCATACGGGACTGTTGAATTATCTCAACCCGAAGGTCCCAACTTCAAAGTGAATGGTCATAGATTGAAACATTATTTTGGAGAGGACATACCACCCATGGTTGTCCCGGATCTCCAAACTTTCCCCATGGACCAATGAATTCGGGGATCGAGTCAAGCTAGTGACTCGGCGAACAAAAATTAGCAACATATATGGGTTTTCACCCGTATTTCTGACTTATTTCTACTTTCTACCACCCTAGTGTGGGGGAGTGGCCGTCCCCCACCTGTTGAAAAGTAAATATGTATATAAGTCTCATTTAAAAAAAAGAAAAAAAAAAAAAAAAATTGTATGTACAGATAAATAAAGTGAAAAATAAAATCCATATTTCCACAGTTAGCATCGAATATTAGCTTTTTTCGTTCAGAGGTTCAGCATAATAGCCGGGACTTTGAATATTGAGGACAATATTCAGTTCTAGTGTGGGGGGGGGGGGGAGGGAAAATTCTTACGAATTTTATCACAAAACTTTCAAAGTACCCCCATTTTTAGGCCTAAATTTTTCAAAAATTTTTCACTTTATTTCAAAATTTTTGTCGTAATCAGTCCGCCAAAGTCTAAATGACAAATGGATTGGCTAGTCCAGGAGCAAACGGCTCTTGGTAAAGACATCTCAAACCCGTTGATGGCTGGCAATTTGCCAAAAATTGTATGGTTCCTCAGCTCCCCCGCATCCTCATAAGCAAATGAGTTGACTAGCCCACAAGATTATGGCTTGTGGTAAAGGCCGTGGAAAATCCATAATTGGTAATCAGCTCACCAAGATGTTGACTTAGTCCATCAAGATGCTGGCTAGTCCAGAAGCAAACGGCTTTTGGTAAAGACTAATCAAATCCGTTAACAGCTGGTGGTTTGCTCAAAATCACACGGTTATCAGGTGTGCCACAGTTCTTACACCTGGCTACTCCAGAAGTGATGGCTTTTGGTAAAGAGAATTTCAAATCCATCAGGTTTTTCTCAAAAGATTGCTAGGGACTAGCAATGTTTAAATGTGGGGGATCGATGAGTGTGTAAATACTCATCATTTTTACCATTTCTGAGCTGCCAAAACATCCAAAAACACTCAATAATAAATCAAAATAGTGAAAATATCCCAGGAAAGTGTTTTACATGTTTCAAATGCAAAAATACCAAAAACAGATGAAAAACGCACAAAGTTTGCATAATTGGCAGTTTCAGTCCCCCAACTTTCAAAAGTTGTCAAATCTAGTCCCTGGTCATTCTAAAAACTTGAAAAAGTCACCAAAGGTCCTTTTAAATCAAAAAGTTACATAATTAGTCCTTTGGTGAAAAGTTTCACAAAATGTCAAGTTTAGTCCCTGAACTTTGAAAATAGTCAAAAATGGTCCCTGGGATATGAAAAACTATGAGAAAAACAAATTTTGTCCTTGCACTAACCTTTTATGACAAGATTGGTCCTTGGTGGAAAGTTTGGTGAAAATTACACAAATGGTCCCTGAAGTTTGAAAGTTTGACGGTTTTAGTCCCTGGTGAAAATAAATCTGAAAAATCATCAAAGGACCTTGCACTATTCATGATATGGCATATTATACCCTTGGAAACAAATTAAAAACATGCCAAATCTTACCCTCAAACTTTGCAAAAATTACAAAAAAGGTCCTTGTGAATCATAAACCAAAACCGGATCCCATTAATAATAAATACTACTCCATCCACTAGTCCAATCCATGTACTAGCCCACCACCCACTTCCTTATCTTGGGCCCAAGTTTCACCAGTCCACACCATAGCCCAACCAACCCACCCCGTTTGATTATTTAAAACGGTCAAAGAAGGTCAAAACCACCAAACCACCCATCTCCCCCGCTTTCCCTCTCCCACCAATACCACCATGGTTTTGCAGATACCACCAGCACTTGCACATCCCATCACCACCGCCCAACCTACTACACCTACCTACACCACCACAATTAATGCTCCCCCCCAGTTGCCTCAATCAGAGAGCAATTTGCAAAAACTCATTTCCCGCCAAAAACACGTGGAAGCATTTGAGTGGACCAAAGGAATCAGAATGAGGTGGGAAGTGATCAGAGAAGTCCAAGAAACCCTAATCAAGGGCTATAAATGGGAGAAGAAGTGCAAGAAGACAGTGTGTAGTTTTTTAGATAAAATTAGTGTCGTTTTTTTTAATTAAGCTCTCCATTTTCAGTATAACCTTCAATTTCAGCTTTGTAATAGTTAATCTATATACTTTTAATATTTTCAAGCAATTAAATCAAAGTTTCAGCATTATTCTTGTTATTTCAAATTTTTAGTTTTTATGAATTTCCTAATTAACTGAGTTGTGATTAGGAGGCAAGCTTCATGGACTGAAATAGATCATTTAGGTTCCTATAAGCTTAATAAAGCTTCTTAGAGACTCTAAAAATCAGACTTAATAGAAAACTAAAAAAAATACAAAAATAGTCAACTTTGGTCAACTGTGTTGTTTGATTGTTGTTTTCAGATTGAAGAAGGATTTGTGATCAAGCTTGGAGCTTAATTTGGCCTATCTAAAGATAGGCTTCTGTGGAGAAGCCCCTTGTTCAAGCTAGGGGTAGCTTGTAAGCCTTTGCTCATTTAAAGAATTCCTCTAAAAATCTTAAGTATTGGTTTAATCTGTTTACTTGTTAGTTTTTTGTTTTTTTGATAATCTGTGTTTGTTTGAGTTTATTTGGGTATTGTTAGGTTAAGTTGTAGCCTAAATTACATAACTTGCTTGTTTTAGATTTGAAGTTATTTTATAACTTAGTATAATCAGTTAACATAGTATAATTGGTATCTTTGTGAAATCATATCTGTGATCTGTAGTTAAGCACTTAAACTAAGTTACTTAGTCATAATCAAGAGTTAGAAATCAAGTTTACACTCCCTAGTTGCAATCTGCTTTGAAAAACTCTAAATAGTAAAGAAAAAGGGGTGTTTGGATCAGTCTGTTTGGTTGTGTTGTTGTTGATCTCAGAAGGTGATCATACCTCAAACTATTTTCCTTAGTCACCATTTGGGAGTATAGACCATTAAAACCAGCTTTGTTTCATAGAAAAGTCAAATCCTCACCATTTTTCCCTTCACAGTTAACTGTGAAGGTTTTGTGAGTCCAAATCACTTTCATTAGTAGAAATAGTTATTAATACAGTGTTAACAAGTTCAAATATAGCTTATTATTTAGTTTGTAATCATTAAAATCCAGTAGAAACTCAAAAAAGTCAAAACTTGTGATTTCATCAAAAGTCAAAAATTCATCTTCTCAGATTTTTGCTAAATTTCCAAGTTCAATTGTGAGTTGGGTGATGGGAGTTAAGGGTTGAAACTTGCCATAGTTAAAGTCTATTAGCTTTCCTTTAAGCCCCAATTTTTGCTTAATTTTTGTGAAAGTTTGAGTGGGTCCCACAGACCCCCAAAGAGAGTTACAGGGCAAGAGTTTGCCCTGTGCACATCAGACCTCACCCACACCACCACCTTATGTGGTGGTTGCAGACCACCTCAGTGGGCCCTAGTGGTTCCAGTTGACTTCTTCCAACCCCCTCCTACCAGGGAGTGTGGATTGACCATCTGTTTGACCTTAAACATTGTGGACCCCACCTGGAATTAGCTTTAAAGTCTGTCCCATAACTGAGTGGAACTCAGTTTAGCTCAAGTGCTTATTTGAATTTATTCAGCTTATTTGTGATCAAGTGTTGTTGTTTCTGGCTTATTTGAGATTGTTAAGCTTGTTGATACTCATTTTTACCATTGTGGACCCCACCTTCACTCATTTGACCTCATTTGACCACACAGTCAACATAAGTCAACTGTATAAGCCAAGGGGGTGTTACAGCTTATTTATAAGCTATTTTCAAAAGTGGTTTTACAAAAGTCTTCTATTTTCAGTGATAAAGTTAGTTTGTAAAAGAAAAATCCAAAAAAAATCAAGTTTAAAATAAGTGATAGTTTCTATTTAATTCAACTTAATTTTAATTTTCATTTTTAGATTTTAATTAAGTACTTAGTGTTTTTATATTTTTATTAATTACCTTATATAGTAAAGTATTTTTTAATAATTTTTCTAGATTTTTATTCTGTCATTTAGTATTAATTAGATTTAATCTTAGTTTTCTTATTTATTAATTAATATTAAGTATTAAATCTCATACTTAGTTTCTAGAAAGTAAAACTTAGTTTTTATAATTTTCCTAGCTCTAATATAGTATAATAGATTTTTAGAAAATATAATTTTGAATTCTACTGTTCATTTTCCATTTTTCTTATTTAATTTGTTTAAATTAGAATTAAAGTAATTAAAAGGTAAATAATTAGTGGATTAAACTTAAAACTAAATTTTTAGAGTTTTTATAATTTTGTAGGATTCCTGTGATGGTTAAGTAATTTTAAAAATTTTATCTTAATTTTCTAAGTTAATTTAATATTAATATTAATTAAAAGTAGTTTAATTAGTTTAATTAAGTTAAATAGTTTTTAATTTATAAAAAACCCATAAAGAGACAAAAATATTTATTTTTATTTTTTATACTTTCTTCAAGTTCTAATTTAAGTTTAGAAATTGTTTTTGCAACTTTGTAGTTTAATTTGTAATAGTTATAATTATTAGTTAATTTAAATTAGACTTTAATTTAGTTTTTAAATAGTTTTATTAATTAAATAATATTTAAATAGTATTTTAATCATTTTCATAATTTCATTTTTCATTTTTAATTTTAAGTTTTAAAAAGTGTCAAAAGCACCCCCTGTAGTTTGTTAAATACCAAAATCCCACTTTTTCAGTTCGATTGCGTAAATCTGAATTGTGAATACGTGCATATATCTATTATCTGATTTTTGTGAATATTATATCTCTGTACAAATACCAAAATAACAGTAGCAATATCATCTCCACATCATCTGGCTACTGTCCTCAGTGCCACTTTCTCATAAACGATTTCAAACGACACCATTTCAATCTCGCTGGGACTTTAACGACCCGGGAAAACACTATACTATCACCGGAGTATTGATTCTAGGCTGTCTTTGACTTGTTGACCTTGGTCAATAATATCTGATGGTTTAGACCCAATCAAACGTCCCCATATCACCCGTTTGTGAAAGCAGAGAGTCTTCAGAAGGAGGAATGAAGCTGGTGGTGATAGCATTGATCCAGTTGTTGTCATTGGTTGGCTGATCAGAAGACGGAATTGTCCAGTCAGGTTCAGGTGATTGTGATTGCTTGTCATCGGGTTTCCACCATGTCTCTTTGTCAGCTTTAGTTAAGAGAACAGGTGGTGGATCATTAGAGTCAGTCCTGGTGAATGATTTCCACCACTGTCTTCCCGGGATATGCGTTGTAGAGGCATCATCTTCATCGTCATCGGAAGAATCAGTATGCTGAGGAATGACAGATGCTTCATTGAAAACAAGATCATCATTGACATGAGATACAATAGAGGTAGCACGAACGTCAATGGTGGTCAATGAAGCATACTTAACTTGTTTGGCCTGTTTGGAAGGTGTTGACTTGGATGTCTTGTCAGTTTGTTGTTTATGTGATGGTGATGAGGAGGGTTGCGATGGCCCAGAAGGAGCATGAGACCCACCTGGTAGGGAAGGAGTGCCAGATGGACCAGATGCCTCAGTAGGTGGAGGAGGTGGAGGAGGTTGAGGAGGTGATCCAGATAGTGGCCTGGGATGACCCTGACGCCTCTGTTTTCTTTTTCTTTCAATTTCCATGTCTCTGGCGTGTTCCTCAGCGTCATCTTATCTGATGGAGGCTTCTAATGTTGCATACAACTTGACATGTGCATCATGACCTGTATGTTGACCTTTTTCGTACATGCTGTGCTACAAGATTACTTTCATATCATTGATAGGTAGGTCTTTGAATCTGGATCTGAGGGGAGCTTCAAGAGTAATGCTGACCGCTTCAGCTACCTGTTCATTGATTTCCTGAGATACTTGTTGTTCAAGGTCAAGATGCTCCAACTTGTACAATCTGCTGCCGTGATTAGTAATCGTTTTTGGCAGATCAAGATTCACTAACTTTTGAATTACGGAGGCATGCTTATCCAACTTCTCATGGATGGTGAGGTTATCTTGAACAATATCAGCTGTCATTCCAGCTAATGTATTCAGATCCAGTTTCTTCTCAGTGGTCGCAGGAGTGGCATATTCAGTCAGTTTTTCTTGAGTTGCAGCAGCTTGTGGAGTGTCAGTGTTGTCAGGACCTGCAGTAGGAATTGGTACAGACCTGGTAGGGATGGTGGAATTGTCTTGCTCAATAGGCACATCAACCATCGAAACAACTTCTTCTCACTCATCTCCAGACTTGTCACCTTCAGCATCATCCGGCTTATCCACGAGGAATTGATCTCCAAACGTATCAAGATTCTTATACGATGCCAGGGTTCCAGTAGAGCTGTCAGGTTCCACGACGAGTTTAGGATCATTAGTCTTCAGTTTGAAATTACCTTGTAGATCGGGATAAGCAGTGGATACAAATTCGTCATCGAGTGGGTCAATTGGTGTTACAGACTCAACAGCTTTATCCAGCACAGGTTGGTTACTGGTAACATCTTGTGTAGCCAAGTTGGAGTCATCACCCTTGAGAGCTGAGCTGGTATCAGTCTCCAATCCGCTTGTGTTAGCAGGTTGCCCAAGACTTGGTGATGAAGCTTTCTCAGGGGACATTTTGGCAGATGAGGATGTTGGTGATCGTCTTTTGAGGATATACTTAGAGCTGGTCGATTTAGAGGCTGGAGAGGATATTTTCAACAACGTGTGTGCAGCCAATTCTTCCTTGGAAACATCCTTGCCTTTTCCTACCACATGCTAGAGTTGTGATGTCTTGTCTGATACAGGCTCTCTGATGCTGACACCACTAACTGGAGGCACAGGTGGCATGTACACATCCTTAAGGCTTTCAGCAGTTGCCATTCGAACCATTTCTTCTTCTGTGAGAGGCAACTGTGTGGTGCTAGGTGCTACTTTAGGATCATCAACACTTGGTGGGATAATCTTGGTGCTGGTTCTTTTTCCCCCTGTGGTGTGCTTCACTCGTTTAGTTCCTTCAGAAGACGCAGCTGAGGTTGTTACAACCTTGCGTTTCTTGGATGCGGTTCTTTCAGACTTAGTGGATAGGGAGGGCTCATTAGCAGATGCTTCCCGACTTGTCTTCAGAAGTTTAAGATATTCCTCATAATATGGTGCAGTCAGTATATCACGAGTGAGTAAAGCAGTGGGAATGTCCATACCGAATATTATCTCACTCATACTCTTTGCATCATACTTGAGGAACCCAACTGGATGTTCATCTGTGGTTTGATGAAGAGGAGATTCATCTCTGGGGTAGAATTTGAGAGATCATTGAAGACTCAGTATGATCAACTTAGTGAAGCGAGTGCTTGGAATCAGGAGCATGGCTGATCTTTTCTTACCATCTTTGTTTGCTTCAAGATTTGCCTTATCGACCAAGAAAGAATGAATGGACTGACTAAATTCCTCCCAGATCCGTTCAGCAAAGTTGATTTTCTTTCCATTAACAATGCCCCTGAGAATTTGTAGAGATGGAGCTCTAAGTCTTTCATACCCAGATGTTTTGCCCGTCAGACATAAGTTGATAAGGCTAGCAATGGCTCTCCATGGCTGATAGAGGTCATGAGTGATAACCGTGGAAAGAGTAGATACCTGAGTGGGGTACTCAAGTTCATTGAAAAAGTCAATCAGGGCAGCTGGAGTAGGTGGGGGAGTGTATTCAACATTGTCTCCAGTTGGCAATATCTGCAGTGCGCTACCAAGAGTTTCCATTGTGATGTTCACCCAATGTTCATCCAGCTGACACTTGTATGTATTGGTAGCTCTATCATGGCAGATAGTGTTCCAGAACTGCTGAATGTAGATGGATGGGATCGAGGAGGATGCGGTGAATGCATTATAGAAAGTGGTGTTTTTCAGTATGTCCAGGGCCATTCTGAATATGGGATGATTCTGAGGTCTATCTGTCTTAACATAGCAGTTGCTCTTTCCAAAAGCTACCCACTTGTTGAATGGCAGAATGTCATTGTCAGAACGAACAGGTGGAGCCAATGGTCCTTCGATAATAGGTTTTGCCATAATAGCTGCATTTGACACAAATCACCAAAGAAAGCAAACACATGTGACAGTGAGTGTTAGTAACTAGTGAAACCCTAGCACCATATGGAAAGGAGATATTATCAGGGCCAAGAACCATGCGAGAACAATGATAAGCACTCATGAGGGATATCATACATCACATAGAATAACAATTAAGACAGACAAGAATGAGTGCCATAAGGTCATACCAAGCAATGCAGAGATAATTAGACAGCCATTCACTAACATACAAGCAGTGCACAACTAGTTAGAGAGAACATAGAGTGATATAATTGTCGTAAGACAGAAACTCAATGCCCAAAAAAGTGAGTCAAAAGAACACACAGTAAGAGCTAAACGCAGAACCATTTAACCTCAGGGCAGGATACTCGCAGGATAAGAAGCCCATAAAACAAGTTAACCGAAAACTCGATTTAATTGCAAAGTGAGTAATCCGCTAGGTGACATAACTGCAAAACAAGTTAACCGCAACAAGTCAAATTAAACGCAACCAATTGAGTCGCACATCACGTTAAACGCAAGCGTAGGTAACCGCAAAACAAATTAACCGCAGTCACAGTCATAATTAAACGCAACCAATTGAATCGCAAAATGAGATAACCTCAGATTAAGTTAAACGCAACCAATTTAATCGCAAGACATGGTAAACGCATAGCAAGTTAAACGCAAGTTTAGCTAATCGTAGTCACAATTAAAGAGAAACTCGCAATCAGGGTAAAACGATAACCGCAATCAAGAACTCACACTAACCGCAGTCAAGAGTCTACGCTAACCTCAATCAGGAACTCACGCTAACCGCAGTCAAGAGTCTACACTAACCGCAATCAGGAACTCACGCTAACCGCAGTCAAGAGTCTACGCTAACCGCAATCAAGAACTTACGCTAACCGCAGATAAGAATACACCACACACTCCGTCATATACCATCGGATCTTACGATAAATACCATGGATGACTACAGGATCAATCAATCTAAGTACAACCATTATCAAAACAGCAATCCAAGTCCCTACCTGACACCTAAGGTACTACAAAAGGTATTTCCACTCTAAACGCAATGCTAACAAACCAAAATCTCACACTCTCATCAATGAATATCACACATAAGCAGTTAACGAACAGTTAAACGCATTAAGGAGCAAGCATGATCTAACCTATTGTCAAAACGCAATTACACGAGATTACAAGCAACGCGTATTCCCACCTAAAATAATGCAACAAGTGAGTATATGAAATCAAGGAAAGATATAGCATATGTGTAGAGTAAACACTTAACGTACCAAGAAATAAACAACCAGGGAAGCAATCAAGACCAATCGCAAAAAAATGTGCAGTGATCGAGAGTTATGTAAGTGAATAGCAAGAGTTGTTGAGGTTAACTTTTAATCGCAAAGATAACCTCATATATATGTGATGGGATACACTTAGCTATAATGACACAAACAGTCCTTGTACTTCACTACCGCAATTTAGGCAATGATACATGCACACAAGATTAGTCCCTGGAGTTATAAATGATACATAAGTGATGAGAAAATCTACAGGATGCACATATATAGCCATGAGGTCAGGTTTGAGAAACAACAGACAACTTACAGCAGCACATAGCACGAAGAGCAAGCATATAGATACAATGTGCAGTAAGTAAATATACACCGAAAGATGGCATGAAAAGAGAATGAATGTAAAATAAAACAAAACATATTTGTACACAAACTACTGATATAAAGCATATACAGGGAATAAATTAGTAGGTGAAAAGTGAAAAACGAGTCCTGAAAAAGAATTAGTCAGGAGTCCACATGATGTCATCTCACTTGTGAGTAGACATGTCTCCAGACGTGGGAGATGTCTTTGTCTTTGGTTGCCACACACAGGTTTTCTTGGACCAATTGTGTAATCCCTTTGAAGAACCAGTGTCTATGATACCCACATGTGACCATTTGTGACCATTCATCATGAATGTCCTTCCAGTTGGTACCCATATCCAAGAAGATCTAAGCCTGTATGGTATTTCATGTATAGTGACATTCTTGTGGTGAGTGGTTAGATGGTCAGATTTCCTTGGTCTATGCCTCAAAGGTATTACAGGTTTATGACCAATTGATTTATGAATTTTAGGTTTTGAGCTCACAATCTTACTCAAAGCACGTTTTTATCTACTTGAGAGACACATTGAGTTTTCGAGAATTTAAGTCTTTCAGAAATAAAAGCATTTGGTTGTCTAATGGTAGTTTGATTACCAACAGTTTTAAAGATTTGTTTTCCCAAGATAGATGGTTTTGAAAGATTAAGGCTCATTTGACTCTTTGAAACATAACTTGGCACCATGTGCACACCAGGAATTTTAGGACATAAAGTCAGACTTTGAGCTGTGAGATCAGTGTGTTTAGTAAACTGTGGAGTAGTCAGATTGATGTTCTTAACATTTATTTCTTTAATTAACTCACACAGTTCTTTACATTTTACTTTCAGAGTCTCATTTTCCATATGTAATTTAGCCATTTTGCATTTAGTTTCATAAGTATCGTGTTTCCATTTGGCATCATTACGTTGCTCATACATCTTGATCTGATTTTTAAGGTTATTGATAGTGGAGTCCTTGTCTTGCAGCTAAGTTTTCAGATTGTTTATCATAAAGTATTCATTAAGATCAGGCAATTCCGGATTTAAACACGGTTTGCAGTTTTGAAGACATTCTTCTTTATGTTGTATTTCAATTTCAAGTTCAATGCAATGTTTTTGTAATTGTGAGAACCCTTTTTGAAGTTGATTAAATGTCTCTTTTTCAACCATGTTCTGGTCCATTGTCTTAGAAAACTCAACTTTGAGGCAAGGACTTTCATCAAATAGATCATTTTTGAAGACATCATACAGATCATTTTTTCCCCCTTTATAACACATATTTGTTGAATTAGAGGAGAGTAACAAACTGTCAGTCTTTTTCAACAGATTTGTGTTATAACAAAGATTAATTTGATCTGTATGGTTACATACATTAGATGGTGTATTGTGTTGATCAATTGATGATACCTCATTGCTTGAGTCCGGTGTGAGTATGTTCTCCATAGCCTGGGTCACCAACTTGTCAGAAGTGACAATCATATCATCTTCTGAATCCATGCGTTCAGTGTTGACAGACTTAGCAACCTCTGTTAGACCCAACCCCAAACAATCACTTGCTTGTCCACCATGTGTCTCAGCCTTGTCATCATACACTGGTTCATGTTTTGGCTGTCTCTCGATGTACTCTTTAACCTTATCCAAGTTTTCACGTAGCTTATCTCTGTAGGTGTCAACATCTATATTTGTGTGGTCAGCAAAGCACTTCATGGTCATCTGACTGTCGTAATCATAGATCATGGAGGATTTTAAGTTAAAGAAGCTATGCAGTTGTTTGTTGAGCACACATAGGGCAGCTGAGGATCCCTCATTAGTTGTTTCTTTTTGGTCCAATTGTTGACGTAATTGATCCAAATTCAAGATCATGATGTCTGTGAATGTTTGAACATCTTGACCGGAAAGTGTTATGAATGCACGTTCAAATCCCATTATGAATCCATTGCCCTCTAACAGCACAGAAAGATGTGATTGAAGTGTTTGAAAGAATTCAATGCGACATTCTCTTGCCAATTCAAGCAATTTGCTTGACTGAGGAGTCGCATTCTCATTAGGGTCCGAGCATGATTGTACACTTGAGTCAACATACGATACTGGTCCTTTCATTTGTAAATGAAGCATACCACTAGATGAAATGCCAACACACAGGATATAGTCACTAAACCCAAACAAGTAGCAAAATGTGAGTAATCGCAGGACTGAGATTCCCACATATGAGAACCAAACAAACTCAGGTGAGTTAGTCGCAATCTAGGAGCCAATCACAAGTTAGGAGATAACCGCAATCAAGGAGATAAACGCAGAGGGAAGCCAACCGCAGAATACCCAAACCGCAAGATAGGCTAACCACAAAGAGCTAACCGCAGAATACTTAATCGCAGAAAGCTAACCACAATGAGCTAATCCACAATAAGCTAACCGCAGACAACTTAACCGCAAGAGCTAATCGCAGTATACAAAAATCCAAATCTGTCACTTTCCTTGCGATTTGTTTGTATTCCCAAAATTGTAATCGCAGTCAAACTAACCACAGATATCAGAAACTAAACGCAGACAAGAAATGAAACAGTAGACTTAACCGCAACTTAGAAATACGCCCAAAACCTAATCCAAACATCAAATAGATTAAAGATATGGTATAACCAACTAAAACACAATGTTCAACTAACACCAATGATCATAAAAGTACATCACTAACATGTCTAATAACACTATAAAGATCAATCCAAGATGTTTTACAAGAAAGTGACTTCAAACTCATGAAACTACACAAAACCACATCAAATCTGATTCTATAAGGCCCTAAGGTGAAACCTTCAATTGTAGAATACTAATTAAATTGGAAACATGATTTCCTTGTGGTTTGTGTGGCGTTGGAATTACTAGAGAGAGAGGGAGAGTGGAACCTTGAGAGAGAAATAGAATGATTAGATTAAGATGAAATGAAGGTCCAACCCTCTCTACATGTGGAGAGGGGTATTTATACTTACAACATAAACGCCCACACCCGGGCTGTGGATCAGGCATACAGTGGGTGAAGACCCGTCCTTCTTCCACGGTGTTACTTAAACTAATACTAACTAACTAATATATAAACTAACTATGAGTTAACTTAATGCTATTACAATAATCAGGTGACCGAGACTTTTACATGAATATTAGTATTCCTAACAGACACCCTTCTCATCACAGAAACATTCAAGGACATTATTTTTGAATTCAGTCCCATTATCAGTCTTGATTTGTTTGACCCTGATGTCATTTTGGTTTTCAATCTTCCTGGTAAAAGACATGATTGTTTCAATAGCCTGACTCTTTTTGGTCAGGAAATAAACCCAAGTGTATCTTGAGTATTCATCCACAATGACCAGAGTATACTTCTCATGGTGGATTGACATTGGACTGATGGGTCCAAAAAGATCCATGTGAAGTAGGTACAGGCAGCTGGTGATAGAGGAATTTTGTTTCCTTTTAAAGGATGCCCTGTGGTGTTTACGTTTTTCACAGGCTGGGCAGGGTTTATCCTTAGAGAACACAAGTGATGGTAAGCCAAGGACTTTGTTTTGTTTGGCAAGGTTTTTTATGTTTTTGAAGTTCAGGTGGGAAAGTCTTTTATGCCAAAGCCAATTGAGAGTTTCAGTGGCTTTAGCGAAAAGGCATGTTCCATTCTGAGTGAGTGAGAACATATCTAAAATATAGACATCCTGCCTTCTTGGTGCAATAAGAAAAAATTCTTTGTTTGCATTAAAGATGGTGTCTTGTTTATCATCAAACTGAACTATGTACTTAGCATCACATAGTTGACTGACACTGATCAAGTTATATTTGAGACCATTAACATAAGCTATTCTAGTAAAAACTATTCCACTGCAGTTTACTAAACCATAACCTTCAGTGAGACAAGATGAGTTATCATCAAATACCACCTTAGGTCCTGGTTCCTTTACATATTTGTGCAGATATTCTTTCACGCCAGTCATGCTTCTTGAACATCCACTATCAAGATGCCAAACAGGCTCCCTGGCATGTCTTTGTACAAATGTAAACTGAGTTAGTTTTTCTTGTGAACCCACTTTCTGATGGGTTTGGCTTTAATGGCCTTTTTGAACTGAGAAATTGATCCATGATCAGTGGTGGTGTAAACAGTGCTGCCACAGTCTTTACATCTGGGAGGAGAAGAGGTAGGTTGAGGGGTTGGTTTGATGGTGCCTCTTCTGGACTGAATGACCTGTTCATGTCCTGAACTGTCATGAGTAGAGTCTCCACAGATATCACAAATGGATACATCCAACATCATTTAATCCATAGTTGGTGCAAGGTGAAAAAGGTTTTGCTTTTTGCCTTGTCTGTTTAGAGCCTGAGGCATAGTCAAGAGACTGAGCATTGTAGTAGGATACTACACCAGATGAGACTGTATAAGATAAATGATCAGAGGTTTTGTGATCTTCCTTCTTACATATCATGCAAAAAAGAATTCTATAACAGTCATCAGTGGTATGTGTGGTATAGTTACACAATTCACATCTCAGCTTAGGCTTAGATGTAGCTTTTGATTTGGTGGAACTTGAGGAAGCTGGTATAATTTCCTTACCCAGGGGTTGTGGAGTTTTCTCAGATGATTCAATCTTTTCACTCAACTTCCTAACAAGTTCAGCCAACTGATCATATTTAGAATCAGGGCTATCAGTGATAGCCTCATTGGAGACTGAAGTTGTAGAGTCATCAGTGGGAACTGAGACTTCAGTGATTGGTCTTTTCAAGATAGTTCTTCCTAAACCAGCCTTCTCTCTTGGAGAGTGTTGAGTGTACCCCAGAGGTGTTAACTCTGAGCTAGGTTCAGCTCCCTGAAGAACTTTCAGTGGTTGGCGTGGGTTATGTGAAAATGATTCAGACTCATTAATGGACTCAGGAGGACTAGGTTCATCAGTGACCCCCAAGCATATTTTTGATGGCCTGACTTTCAGGTTCCAATATTTTTCCAGTGTTAAAATTAGGTAATTTACTATCTGGGTTGATTCTTTCAATCCAGTCACTAGAGTTTGGTGCCATCTCCTTGTTAAAGGATATGCCTGCAGGCAAAAATGCCTTTTCACTGTGATTCTCACTCGAGGACTCAGTGTTTTGGTCCTCACAAATAATAACTTTCTTATTGCTTGGTGTGAGACTCAATGAGTCAAAAACCCTAAGGTTTTCTGAGTCCACTTATATATGACAACCTTTTCTTTCTTAAGTTCATCCTGAAGAGCTTGATTTTGTTTTACTAGTTCAGTGTTTTGAATTTGAAGTGTAACAGCTTCAAGTTTTGCTTGTTTCAAAACAAGTAATTCATCTCTACACTTATTTAACTCAAAAATTAACTTGTTGAATTTTGAAAACAAATTTTGTCTTTGCTCTTCAACAAATTTAAGATCCACATTTAAATAGTTCAAATAGGATTGCCAATTAGCATCATCATCCATAGACAGTAAAATGTTAACCGTTTTCATGGTGATGTTGACCCATTCTCCATTTCTAGCATGGCATTTTCCAACAGCCAGCTTGTTATCATCTGAGAGTGCCATAAGTGCATTGATCCTTACTTCTTCATCAGAGGAGACATCTTCCTCATCCCAGTCAAAGGCTTCAGCAACTAGTACCTTGTTCTTGGCCTGAACAGGTTTGGAGGGTGCAGCCTAAGTACTGAAGGAGTGGTTTCAAGGAGAGCAAGTTTAGCTTTAGCTTTTCTATTGATGAGGTGAAAAATGAACCGTTTTTAAGAGGTCATTTAAGCCCGGATTTGAATTTATTTGATCAAATATTGCCCTAAATCGTTCCTTTTGACATTTTAGGTACTTTTGGAGTGAAATCTGGAAAAGGAAGTATTTTGGACGTTTTTTGAGCATAAAAGTGAAGAAAACGGCAAAGTCTTAATTTTCCTTGCTGGGAACAGTACCTAACGGCGTCACTTGATTCTTAATGACGACGTCAAGAGTAATACAAGAGGTGGAAGTGGATGCTGCACATGACGATACAGAAAGTATTATACTAAGGACATGACGGCGTCACCCAAGGCCGTCATGGTCCAAATGTTAGTGACGGCCCAGAGCAACTTTACACATGACGGCGTCAAAAGTGGATCTAGGCAATCCGATTTCATTATGGGCGGCGAGTTGACGGCGTCACAATTTTCTTCTTGACGTCGTCACCCTGTAAAATCTATATATGGTTTTGCAATTTTCATTCATTAGAGTGTAACTTTTAGGGTGTAACTTTGGAGAGAAACCCTAGTCCGATTTTCATAGCTTTTTCAAGGGTTTTTACCCTTTGAAACCTCTCATGTTCAATTGAGATAAGTACTCTTTCAATTTAATCAATATGTCTATGTGTTGTTTGAATATATCTTACGCTTGTCTTCAATTTAACATGCTTGGCTAGATCTCTTGTGTGTTTGCTTAGATGTATTCGATGTTAGGCTTAAGAAAACTGGCAGACTTCCATGGGTAACATCCTTGAACGTCTTAAGAAACATGATCAGAGGTGTACTATGATTTTTGGTTGTATTTAATGCGTAGGAGAATTCTAATGATCCCATGTTAGGAGCTTCTAACGGCTCGACATAGGAGTGAAGTAGGATCCTATAGAGTTAGGGAATATTGTACACGGCCCTACGACTAGTATTAAGGAATATGACCCGTCATCCATGCAATTGTAACAAACTATCAACCTGTAAAAGATATCTAGGGAGTAATGAAACCTAGGTTAACACAACTTTCCCCATTATTGTTTACACCACATTAGTAATTAAATTTATTTTCATTTATGTTATTTTATTTTGATTGCATTTTTAGTTATTGGGTTAGTTGACTAGCAACTAATACCGCCCACTCTTCCAAAAACCGAGATTTTATTTGCTTTCCTAAAACATAAAAATATAAACAGAATCATCCATCACCCTTAGACTTAATTTAGCAGACTTTCTAATCCTAGCGACACTATTCCTGAGTTAAACGATCAATCCCCCTGTACTTGTCACTATACTATACTACAACGATCAGGTACACTGCCTGGCGGGGGTTGTAAGCTTCTCGAGATCCCTCGAGAGGTAAAGCCTGGTGCGATTCCCACGTATCAATTTTTTGGCGCCGCAGCCCAGGGAATAGTTATTGTCTAGGTTAGGATTTCTTTTTATTAGGTCTACTTGCTAGATTCCTTTTGAGAGGATCACTTGATTTGATCACACACTAAAGGTTTTGGACCTTTATAATGTGTATATGTGATACTTTGAGTGAATATGATTAAGTATGCGGAATCTACTTAACCACACTTAGAATGTTTATTGGAAATGGAACTGTGATGCTTGTGTTTATTTAACAAAGAAGAATGAAAGTATTTCACCAAACAATTCAATATTATTCAAAATAATACGAGTGATCTTCACTATCACTAGGGTTACAAAGACCTTGAATCTTGTGTTTGTTCTATTGTTTTTCTCTATGTATATCTCTATCATTGTCTATTCATATCACGTGTACTCTTAACCATATCTAAGATCTTCCTTTTATAGTCCAAGGAAAGATCTTTTACAATCTATATGACTCATCTTAAATACTAGCTTATGACTAATATTCATTCTAGCTAGATGATGACTTATCATGTCAGTCATTAAGATACAACATGTATCTCGGATTACAACTCACTTGGAGTGTTCAATTTGATGACTACAACAAAGATATTTTTCTTGTATATGAGTGATGAGTGTGTAAATACTCATCATTTTTATCATATCTGAAAACGCATCAAAATACAGAAATTATTCCAAAAGTGTGTTTTATATGTTGTAGATGCAAAATGTTTAAAAACAAAGGAAAAACGAACAAAGTTTGCATAATTGGCAGTTTCAGTCCCTCAAGTTTCAAAAATTGACGAAACTAGTCCCTGAAGGTTTTAAATGAAAGAAAAGTCAACCCAAAGTTTTTAAAAGTCAAAAATTATCAAATTTAGACTTTGGGTGAAAATTTTGAGAAAATTACATGTTTGGCCCTTCAAAATCCAAAATTGGCATAAAAGGTCCCTGGAGTTTTAGAAATTGACAGATTTGGTCCCTGGTGAGATATTTCTTGGTAATAAGTGAATTTTGGTCCTTGGGAAATCACAAAAAGTCAATACTAGTCCCTGGGTGAAAGTTTGAAAAGTTTACAGCTTAGGTCCCCCAAGTTTCAAAAATGTCGAAAATGGCCCCCGGGATATTTATTTGTGAAAAACTCATTTATGGTCCTTTTTATATTGAAACTTGATAACTTTTGCCCTTGTGATAACTTGGAATAAATTACAACTCAGTCCCTTACTTTTGCAAAATTACAAAGTTGGTCCTTGTGGTATCTCAAGTTACAACCAAACGGATCCCTTGTTTATTATATCTACCCATAATCCAAATCCACTTCCAAAACAAACCCATCACGCCCAAGCCCAACCACAACCCGGCCCATTCCATTAATAATAAATCCCCCGTTTTTTTATTACCCCCTCCACCTCCCTAATAAAACCTGCAACCCTACCCCTGCCTACACCCAAACACAATCATCACCTCTACACCCTTCCTACCCTGCCACACTCAACCCCTAACTCACCTTTCCACCACAAGATAACAAAACCTACCCTCTTCCAAGTAGCTAGCTGCCAAAGGGATTAAACCAATGTTTCCCGCCCAAAGTGAATTGAAGGGACAGGATTAACCACACTCATCCACGGGTCCAGAAGAGAGATTGAGAAAAGCCAAGGGTGTCCACAAACCCTAAAAGTCAGATATAAAAGAGGAAGAGTGGAGCAGAAAAGAGGAGTTAGATTTTTAGATTTTTAGTAGTTATTTAGGTCTTAATATGTAATTTTAGATTAGAATTAGTGTTAGTTAAATTACCATGTATTATTAGCTCTTAAAGTCAGTTTGTGAACTCTTATCTTCAAGTTTTAATGAAAGTTTTTATTTTCACAATCTAAAAATTTTACACAGCTCATTATACTGCTTATTATTCTGTATCTTTTTAGTTTTTAGGATTTCCCTAGAAAACCTTGATGCTTAGTTTCTTCCCCCCTCCTGGTAGCTTATCTTTTCAGCCTATTTCATTTCTCGTATTAGCATAAGTGTTCTGTTGGTGTTTAGTTATATGTCAGTTCATGTCACACCCCCAAAATCGGGTCCAGCGGAAGCATATGTGTAGCTGGGGTGTAACTCAATCGGTATTACAACAGTAGTTCAAAAATGGTTTTCACTTTAATCATTTAGAATAAAATCGTTTAATCAAAAATGTTAAATTTACATCGTTAAAGTAGTGCGGAAGTAGGCCCTTAAAATAGTTTAAAACGGTCCCCATATAAATAATCAGAGTCTTCTATGACCATGCCATACCCTGCCAAAACCTCCAGTAGCGTGCCTTT
This sequence comes from Artemisia argyi, assembly GCA_030686995.1. Classification (NCBI taxonomy): domain Eukaryota; kingdom Viridiplantae; phylum Streptophyta; class Magnoliopsida; order Asterales; family Asteraceae; genus Artemisia; species Artemisia argyi. The sequence goes on along the minus strand of CM060690.1, from coordinate 108,398,993 downwards.
GGTTAAAACCTGAAAATACATGCTAAAGTGTCAACACGAGGTTTGTGAGTTCATAGAGTTTGTTTAACAAATAAGGTTTATAGAAAAGTGATCACACAGCAAAGGCATCGTAAATCCACTCAGTTACAAGTCCCGCCATAAGAGACTTGTAACCTGTGTGTTCACAACCCACTGCTAAAATAGTTTATGTCTAGTAGTCAAGCACAAGTGGTCAATAATAAGTCAAGGCCGCTCCGAACAAGGGAGACTTTATAACGTTGCTCCGAACAAGGGAGACTTTAAGTCACTCCACCACCTAGGCGAGATTTATTAGTCACTTTACCGACTTGGCAAAGATTTATTAGTCACTCCACCATGGCGAGATTTATTAAGGATGCTCTGAACATGAGAGACTTTTTAACGTTGCTCCGAACATGGGAGACTTTTTAGCGTTGCTCCGAACAAGGGAGACTTTAAGTCTTAGAACATACAGTACAATAAGTCCAAAAGTTTAAGTCAAGTTCAAAAGGTCAAGACAAGTCATAAGTTCATAATAAAGTTCAAGTCAAAACCATGTTTAAAGAGTCAAGTAATAGTTCAAGTAAAAACGAGCATGTATTCTCCCCCAAAAGTTGACAAAACAATATAAAAGAGTAGGGGCTATGACTCACCTGGTACGATAGTTACGAAGACAAACGTGGTTACACAGAAATGAGGTTCGATCTCTAACCGCGACCTATAATGAACGAATGATACGATCTACTTAAATTATGAGGGGATGCGATGAATGTACATGCACATGAAGCCTATACCACTCGTAGTTTGAAAATAAGCGTTGGCGTTGATTTATAGTGTTTCCATAACTTAAGAGAATATGTGCTATTAGAAGTTGTCAAATATATATATAGTTCGTCTAGTTTCAAACGTGTATATCTTAGTCGTTATAAGCCCGTTTTCTATGTTCTTTATATTCCCGGAATCGTGGGACAACATACTAACATATTTTTGATAATTCGGGATGGCTAGATTTAGTTTTACGCCTCGAAACAGTCGTGACAACTGTTCATCAGCAAAGGATTTTCAGAAAAATAGTTTTCGTCGTTAAACTCGTTTTTAGCGTATCTCCTTCGTTATTAACTCGTTTTTATCCCCGTTTTCGGCTATAGTTTCGTATCGGAGAGTATTTTCTAAATCTTTGGTCAAAAGTTACACCCTTGCCCCTGATCTTTCCACGTTTTCCAAAAAGGGACAGCAGGTTTTTATATATGTTTAGAATCTGTTTTTAATGTTCCAAACTAGTTTCTAATCCAACCAAACCACTTTCAATCACCACAAATCTAGTCTAATCTTACCATACACCTTCTTAGGGTGTCATGGGTTCCTAAACATCATCAATCTAGTGGATCTAACAAGGATCTAACTATAATCCATTTTTAGAGTTCAAAAGTTAGATATATATATAAATGAGTGGTATAAACTAACATATGCATAGAGATCTTGAATAAACAACATGAAACTAGAAAAATGAAAGTATGAAAAGATTAGAAAGATGTTCTTGAGCTTACATGATGATGTGAGGAGGTTTGGATGAAACTATGTAAGAAACCTTGAGTTTTATCACAAAACTCAAACAAGGACAACTAAAGGAACTAGATTAACACTTGATCTTGGAAAATCCATGGTTTTTGCTTGTTCTTCTTGTTTGGCCGGTTCAAGAGAGGAGAGAAAAAGAGATGAGACTTAGCTAGTTTTTGTGAGAAAATGTGAAGTATTATTGAAGTTTTTAGAATAAATATCTACTTAAGAGACAAAAGTTTGGTGAGCAATTATGGTGTGTTGGTGAGAAATGCACATGAGATGGCTAGGAGGGGGGGGGGGGCCGGTTCACAAAGGAGGGAAAAGGGGAGTTGTGTTGGTGATTTAATTAGAGATTTAGTGTAATATGGTGTAGTATATTTAGTTTTTAGTTTAATCGGGTACCGGGTTGGTTAGAAATAAATTTTATTGAAGTTATTCGGGACATAATAAAGTCGTAAAAATTGTAAAAATATGTTGGGTACAAGTACGGAGAGTTTGGGTGATTATAGTTTAGTTTCCACGAAAACCGTCGTAATTATATTAAACGTACGACATTAATTAAATAAATTCCCAAATTACCGGGTAAATTAATATTATAACTTTTGTATCATTATAATGAGTGTAAAAATGTCTTAGGACCATAGTTGGGATTGTCGGACCAATTATTCAAAATAATAGTTCATAAGATAACGTTTCTTAGGTTAAAAATCGTACGTTTACAAAAATGACGCAACCCACGTATAAATGACAAATTTTCTCCGGAGGTGAATAGTGTTTTATGAATAGTAAAATTTTAAAACGCTTCTCAGAATATCAAACCGACTCCGAAAAAGATGAATAGTAAAATGATGAATAGTGATCGATGAATAGTAACCGATGAATAGTAAATGTTGAAAGTTCGGGAAAAGACCAGAATTTACGAGTTGTGACAGTCTCTACCCCTTAAGGGAACTTCGTCCCGAAGTTCAGTTAACGTTGGTCTCTGAAGTGTTATAAAGGTGAAGATTCATGAGATGAAATGACCAGTTGAAGTGTTTCCAGGCGGCGGTTGACGAGGTGAGGAAAAGTATAAGCGTTCTGACAACGAGGGTATACACACACATAAATGAAGCATTCGGAAATTGAGTAGAGGATCCAATACAGACAAGATTTTATTATAACCATTCTCAGTGTTGCAAAATTCATTTCTGAGTCGGATATAGGTAGTCAGCCTATGTCCCACTATCCCGGGTTGAATATAGGTGACTAGTCTATATTCCACCGAGGTTCCATGAATTTTGAAATACTCAGCTCAGTTATACTACCAAGACGTACAGAAAGACTAAGGCAGGTGACCAAACTCGAGGTCAAATGATGAGACTATACAAGGAGATACATACCAGGGTGACATATATGATACGTGAACATGTTTATATGAAAGACAATGATAGAAATCAACTAGAATAAGTGAGTATAATATACCAGATAATGAGACACAAATCTCATCACCTAAGTCAGCAACAAACCACAAGTGAGGCATTATCTTGGCAGGCAGGCACGTGACGGTCATAGGGTTAAGTTTTTCGTAAAAGTAGCTATAGTCTAGGTTTTAAAAATACTTAGTTCGCTATAGCCAGAGCTCTGATACCAATCTGTCACACCCCCAAAATCGGGTCCAGCGGAAGCATATGTGTAGCTGGGGTGTAACTCAATCGGTATTACAACAGTAGTTCAAAAATGGTTTTCACTTTAATCATTTAGAATAAAATCGTTTAATCAAAAATGTTAAATTTACATCGTTAAAGTAGTGCGGAAGTAGGCCCTTAAAATAGTTTAAAACGGTCCCCATATAAATAATCAGAGTCTTCTATGACCATGCCATACCCTGCCAAAACCTCCAGTAGCGTGCCATTGGTTAAAACCTGAAAATACATGCTAAAGTGTCAACACGAGGTTGGTGAGTTCATAGAGTTTGTTTAACAAATAAGGTTTATAGAAAAGTGATCACACAGCAAAGGCATCGTAAATCCACTCAGTTACAAGTCCCGCCATAAGAGACTTGTAACCTGTGTGTTCACAACCCACTGCTAAAATAGTTTATGTCTAGTAGTCAAGCACAAGTGGTCAATAATAAGTCAAGGCCGCTCCGAACAAGGGAGACTTTATAACGTTGCTCCGAACAAGGGAGACTTTAAGTCACTCCACCACCTAGGCGAGATTTATTAGTCACTTTACCGACTTGGCAAAGATTTATTAGTCACTCCACCATGGCGAGATTTATTAAGGATGCTCTGAACATGAGAGACTTTTTAACGTTGCTCCGAACATGGGAGACTTTTTAGCGTTGCTCCGAACAAGGGAGACTTTAAGTCTTAGAACATACAGTACAATAAGTCCAAAAGTTTAAGTCAAGTTCAAAAGGTCAAGACAAGTCATAAGTTCATAATAAAGTTCAAGTCAAAACCATGTTTAAAGAGTCAAGTAATAGTTCAAGTAAAAACGAGCATGTATTCTCCCCCAAAAGTTGACAAAACAATGTAAAAGAGTAGGGGCTATGACTCACCTGGTACGATAGTTACGAAGACAAACGTGGTTACACAGAAATGAGGTTCGATCTCTAACCGCGACCTATAATGAACGAATGATACGATCTACTTAAATTATGAGGGGATGCGATGAATGTACATGCACATGAAGCCTATACCACTCGTAATTTGAAAATAAGCGTTGGCGTTGATTTATAGTGTTTCCATAACTTAAGAGAATATTTGCTATTAGAAGTTGTCAAATATATATATAGTTCGTCTAGTTTCAAACGTGTATATCTTAGTCGTTATAAGCCCGTTTTCTATGTTCTTTATATTCCCGGAATCGTGGGACAACATACTAACATATTTTTGATAAGTCGGGATGGCTAGATTTAGTTTTACGCCTCGAAACAGTCGTGACAACTGTTCATCAGCAAAGGATTTTCAGAAAAATAGTTTTCGTCGTTAAACTCGTTTTTAGCGTATCTCCTTCGTTATTAACTCGTTTTTATCCCCGTTTTCGGCTATAGTTTCGTATCGGAGAGTATTTTCTAAATCTTTGGTCAAAAGTTACACCCTTGCCCCTGATCTTTCCACGTTTTCCAAAAAGGGACAGCAGGTTTTTATATATGTTTAGAATCCGTTTTTAATGTTCCAAACTAGTTTCTAATCCAACCAAACCACTTTCAATCACCACAAATCTAGTCTAATCTTACCATACACCTTCTTAGGGTGTCATGGGTTCCTAAACATCATCAATCTAGTGGATCTAACAAGGATCTAACTATAATCCATTTTTAGAGTTCAAAAGTTAGATATATATATAAATGAGTGGTATAAACTAACATATGCATAGAGATCTTGAATAAACAACATGAAACTAGAAAAATGAAAGTATGAAAAGATTAGAAAGATGTTCTTGAGCTTACATGATGATGTGAGGAGGTTTGGATGAAACTATGTAAGAAACCTTGAGTTTTATCACAAAACTCAAACAAGGACAACTAAAGGAACTAGATTAACACTTGATCTTGGAAAATCCATGGTTTTTGCTTGTTCTTCTTGTTTGGCCGGTTCAAGAGAGGAGAGAAAAAGAGATGAGACTTAGCTAGTTTTTGTGAGAAAATGTGAAGTATTATTGAAGTTTTTAGAATAAATATCTACTTAAGAGACAAAAGTTTGGTGAGCAATTATGGTGTGTTGGTGAGAAATGCACATGAGATGGCTAGGAGGGGGGGGGGGGGCCGGTTCACAAAGGAGGGAAAAGGGGAGTTGTGTTGGTGATTTAATTAGAGATTTAGTGTAATATGGTGTAGTATATTTAGTTTTTGGTTTAATCGGGTACCGGGTTGGTTAGAAATAAATTTTATTGAAGTTATTCGGGACATAATAAAGTCGTAAAAATTGTAAAAATATGTTGGGTACAAGTACGGAGAGTTTGGGTGATTATAGTTTAGTTTCCACGAAAACCGTCGTAATTATATTAAACGTACGACATTAATTAAATAAATTCCCAAATTACCGGGTAAATTAATATTATAACTTTTGTATCATTATAATGAGTGTAAAAATGTCTTAGGACCATAGTTGGGATTGTCGGACCAATTATTCAAAATAATAGTTCATAAGATAACGTTTCTTAGGTTAAAAATCGTACGTTTACAAAAATGACGCAACCCACGTATAAATGACAAATTTTCTCCGGAGGTGAATAGTGTTTTATGAATAGTAAAATTTTAAAACGCTTCTCAGAATATCAAACCGACTCCGAAAAAGATGAATAGTAAAATGATGAATAGTGATCGATGAATAGTAATCGATGAATAGTAAATGTTGAAAGTTCGGGAAAAGACCAGAATTTACGAGTTGTGACAGTTCATGTCATGCCTAATTGAGCTTGTTCTAGCTTTTGAATTTACTCATTTAAGGTTGATTGAGTTTTTTTGAAACTCCACAAGCTTCCGCACCCTAGTTTCTAAGTTATAAGCTTGTTAGATTACTCTTGAAGCTTGTTTGTTTGCTGTGTTTTGAATTTCTAGTGTAACTGTCCATTTTTAGTCTTTAGTCCATGTCCTTATTGCTTAGTTTAGGATGCTTATTTCTGATAGTTAGTTGCCTCTATTTACCATGTTATAGTTTATTAAAGTAGTGCCTCTCATTGTAGTAGCTTAAAATGCTTATTTGTTTCAAAAATCCATAGCAGACCAACTGCTATGGGGTGTTTGGTTCAGTGGAACACACTGGGTTCCATTGTGTTTTTGGTGTTACTCATGGGTCAAACATGAGTCTTTAAGTCATAATAGCTCAGTTCAAGTTTAATAATGGTAGGTTTTAGTGCAAAAGTCAAAGGTGGCTTATAAATCATATACTGCTTAGGCTTTGGTGATCTAAGGTTGCTGAGTTTGTCTAATGGTTACAATTTATGGTTGTTATTGTAATTCCAGTTCTTAAACAAGTTTAACATACATCTAGGAGTAGATTTAGGTCATAGAATCTCAAATTAGTCAACCTAGTAAGTTTTCTCTAAAAGTCAAAGTTCATCACTGATTGGGAAGGGACAAATTTCAAAAGCTTGTGTAGAGCTTAATTTTATTTGGAATCAGATAAACTTTGTTGTTTTACAATCTTTGGTTGCTTGTACTTTTGAATCAAAAAGAAGATTTTAATTTGATGTTGATTTGCTAGATTGAAATAAGGCTCAAAGTGAGTTGTTGGCTGATGTACATGCCCTGCACCACAGTTGGTTAGTTTTTCTCATAGCTGCACATTTTTCAGTATTTGATGTTTGTGATTGATAATTGTTGATTTGGGAAGCCACCTAGGATGTACTGTTAGCTGTGTTCATGTTTTTCCCTTAATTGCTTATTTGACTTCTTATTTTGCTCACTTAGGTTGCTTCTTGATCCCTAGTTTCTGAGTGTGCATCTGTGGCACTGAGTTTGTTGATCCTTGTTCATGCTTGATCATAGTTTGTTGAATCATAGTCCTTAGTTAGATTCTCATCATTTGTGATTGTGCTTGTTAGTGTTTGGACTGGTGTTGGCTTATTTACTTAATTGCTTTAACTGCTTATTGCATTATACTCACTTATGCCCTATCATCATGAACTGTTGAGAGTGTTAGCTTGCATAAGCTTGAGCTTTGTTTAATTTTAGTTTACTTTAATTCATTTGAGGTCATTTAAGCTGTTCTACCCTAATCTCTAAGTGTGTGAGCTTATTAGAATGTCCATTTGCTATCAGCTGATTAATTGTTTGGTGTTGAGAGTCTGTGGTCATCAAGCTCAATTCATAAGCTGATTGTGAGCTTAATAGTTGGTTTCAAACCCTGAGATTTGGTTCTTTTAGAAGCTGAGCTGCCCATCTCAAGATTCCAACTCTATTTTAGCTTTTTCTAGCTTATCTTCTAGGGCTGCTTGCAGTCCCTAGTTTGTCACAAATCTGTGTGTGTTGAGCATTCAGTGCACACAAGCTCTTTCATAAGCTCATTCAGAGCTCATTTGTGGGTCCCATTGTGAGCTTGTGGGTTCTTTGAGAAGCCCACATTGCTGGCTTGTGGATTCCAGTCCCATTTCTTGTTCAAGGGCTTTTGCCCTAGCTTATTTCTAGCTCCAAAATCTGTCCCAGTTCTGTTTGATTTTCAGCATTTGGATTTTGCTTATTTCCTAGTTTCAGCCTAATCTTAGTACTTATCTGGGTAATATAAGTTGTTCTAAGCTCACTTAAGTTGTTGGAACTGATTTTGAGCTTTTGGCCATTTTTCTTGATAAGTGCTTATTTTTAAGTGCTTATTTTGTTTTGCTTTTTACCCATTCTGCTTATTGTAGCATCTTTTTCAGTATATTTTATTTTCTTAAATTCCTAATTGTAATTTAGAATTTTCCTAAAAATTTCAGATATTTCTTTACCTTTTTAGTATTTTTAATAAATCAAAAGTAGTTTTAGTAATTAATAAATAGTAATTAATTAATAATAATTAGATAAAAAGTAGGAAAAATATATTTTTAGTTTTAAAATTACTTTTATATTATTTAAGAATTTTTAGAATTAAATTTCCATTTTTCTAGCTTAATTTCATAATTAATGTAATTTAAATATTATTAATTAGTTATTAAATAGTAATTAATTAATAATAATTAATTAAATAGTGTAAAAATTATTTTTCTTTTTCTAAAAATTTTCTTTTATTATTAGGATTGTAAAAATGTAATTTTCATATTCGTAGGTATTTTATTTCACTAAAACTCGCGTTTTATTTCGTACGCTAACGTAACTTTAAATCAAACGAACGCGTTTTTAGACTTAGCTCACGTTTTTAGCGTTCCTGATCATCAGTAATTGTTAATATAATATTTCTAAGTTATTTTCATTCCTCATTTCGTAGTGTAATCATTCACAACCCCTTCCTGTCCAAATTCACCCGATCACAAATCCGTTTTTGATTACAATCCACACCTCGTCGGGACATAACGACCCGGGGAAACCACTATATTCCGCGGAGCATTGACTCTAGGCTGTTTGACCTTGTTGACTATCACCTGGTCAATTTAGGTTGACCGTTCAGAGCCAATCAATGAGACAGTAGAATAAGTCGTACTTATCTACACAGCTGTTGTATGAGTCATAGTAGCATCAGCAGAATCCATCAGTAGAAACACTATCAGTAGAAACCTTCTTCAGCAGAATCCATCAGTGGAAACGTGCTTTGTGCTTTATCAGCAGAAACATACTTGATGTATTTCCTTAAGCCTTTATACTGATTCTTCTTATTATTTAATTCCCAACAATCCTCCCCTAAACATGTGAATTACTTTCAAACATGTTTTTCTGAATTAAATGAGGACTTTGTGAAGATCTTTCAAACACTTCATTGTCAGACTTTTGATTTGAACTTTCTTCTCTTTTGAGTGATTGAATTTCTTTCTCTGTAACTCAGCTGCTTTCTTTTCTTTGCCCCAATCTTGGACTAGAAGATCGTGCAATATTCAACTTGAAGAATTATAAGAGGCAATGATGCTGTGTATCTTGGATTCTTGTTCCAAGAAGTAGAAATCATCTTTCAGCATGTCTTTGGAAGTGATGAACAAACATAGTGAACTGAAATTGAAAGCTTTCATTTTTGATCTAGATAGAACTTTCTCCTATCAGCTCTGTTCTTGTTCTTTATCAGTAGAAATCATGTCATCATCTTGTATGCTCTTATCTTTTCCTTCTTTTTATTTGGTTAAACTTCCTTTAAAAGGGCTTTTGTAACCTCCCCTGAGATTTATTTCTCTCTTGAGCAATTTCCTCCCCTGTTTGGAAGATCTCTCACAATCATATCATATCATTTGATCTAGCAATTTCCATGTTTTCAGACAATTTGTACTTGAAGCCATCAATTCCTTAAGAGTTTAAATGTTGCCCTCATCACTTCTAGGTGTGTAACCTCCTATGAGTGGTGAATCACTGAGCATTGACTCATAATCCATCATAAGATGATTTTCTGAGCCTCTTTGAAAATCCTTTTTAAGAAATATTTGACTTAGCAGTATGAACATGATTTTATGATAAAAAAATCATACTGCTTCTAACCATTTTGAAGGGATTAAGTGTGGTAACTAACACTTAATCAAAATTTCGGTTTAAAGCAACCTCTGGCTTTGTGAGAACCAATGTTTTCAGTTATAAATAACTGCCTGTGTACAGATAAACCTATTCAAAAGGCTTTCTTTACAGGGTTTCCAGCTCGTGGCATTTGTTACCTCTAACACAAGTGTTAGATTCACTGTTGCTCGCTGTTCTTTCTATCAGATATCTGTAGATTAGTCACATTATACTTGAGAGTATAAAATGATAGAAAGTGAGTTGTATCAGTTATTAACTGATCAACTAATTTATCAATTCAAAGTGAAACATCATAGTCAGGTTCCAAGAAAGAAGTTTTAAGGAGTTTTGAAATCCCAAATTCTTTCTATCATGAACCTATTATATCAGCAACAATGATCAGCATTCAGCAGCAATGATCAGAAATTTGTTGCTTACAGATTTCACTTGAAATAGCCTTTGAGCTCAAACATTCATACCTGAAATTGTTAGTCTAAAACCAAAAGAACAAAGTACAAAGTACTTGTCTTGAATTAGAATTATGCATAGGACTAACTGTATGAATAACTTTTAATTGGTAATAGTAGTTTTAGATGACAAAGTTAGATGCATTAACAAAATCTATATACAAGAACACATTATTTTGAAAAATTTAAAGATTAAGCATTCCAATACCTGCTACCAAGTACTGAAATCTTCCAACATCAAAAGCTTTTGTAAGAAGATCTGCAAAGTTTTGTTCTGAAGCAATTTTCATTACTTGAATTAACCTCTTTTCATTGCAATCTCTAATAAAATGATGTCTTATTTCAATGTGTTTTGTTTTAGAATGTTGCACTGGATTTTTAATAATGCAAATTGTACTACTATTATCAATATGAATAATGGTATGTAAGAAATTGTACCCATAGTCAAGAAGTTGGTTTTGAAGCCATAGGACTTGACCACAACAATTTGCAGCAGCTACATATTCAGCTTCAGTTGTTGAAGTAGCCACCATTGTTTGCTTCTTACACTGCCATTAGATAAGTCTACACCCAAGGAATTGACATCCTCCAGTTGTTTACTTTCTGTCCAAGCTAGCACCAGCATAATCACTATCTGAGTATGCTACCAAGTCAAAAGATGACTCCTTAGAATACCACAAACCCAACCTAGGTGGACCCTTGAGATATCTAAAAATTCTCTTGACTGCTGTTAAATGAGAAACCTTAGGAGTTACTTGATAACTTGCACAAGCACAAACAGAGAACATGATATCAGGTCTTGATGATGTAAGATACATCAAAGAACCTATCATAGATCTGTATGTGTGTACATCCACATTAGTTCCTTCTATATCTTTAAGAAGAGGCTTCTCAGGGTCCATTGGTGTGCTTACTATTTTGGAATCAGCAAATTGAAACTTTCTAAGAATCTCTGCAACATATTTGTCTTGACTAATAAAGATTCCTTCTCTTGATTGTTTAACCTGCAGACCCAAAAAGAATGTAAGTTCCCCCATAGAACTCATCTGAAACTTATTGTGCATAAGCTTCTCAAACTCCAAACACATCTCCTTCCTTGTAGATCCATAGATGATATCATCCACATACACTTGAACTAGCAAAAGATCCTTCTTATGCTTGTTGGTGAAAAGTGTCTGATCTATCTTGCCTCTTTGAAATCCATTTGAAATTAAGTAGGAAGCCAGTGTTTCATACCAAGCTCTTGGTGCCTGATGTAGGCTATATAAAGCTTTAACAACCTTGTACACTTTTGTCTGGATGGTCAGGATCAACAAAACTAGGAGGTTGTGAGACATACACCTCCTCTTCAATAGTACCATATAAGAAAGCACTCTTGACATCCATTTGATAAACTGTGAATCCCATAAACGAAGCATAAGCCAAAAAGAGTCTAATGGCTTCAATCCTTGCTACTGGAGCAAAAACTTCTTCATAGTCTATCCCTTCTTCTTGTGTGTACCCTTGAGCTACTAATCTAGCTTTATTTCTTATCACTATGCCCCTTTCATCCCTTTTATTCCTAAAAACCCATCTAGTGCCAATTAACCTTACACCACTTGGTAAATCAACTAGCACCCATACCTTTTGAATCTTAAACTGAAGAAGCTCCTCTTGCATAGCCTCCAACCAGCTTGAATTCTCTAGGGCTTTATGAATATTCTTTGGTTCATCTTGTGAGAGAAAACATACAAACAAGCAAGAGTTTGAAAACTCATGCTGTTTTGAAGCATAAAGAGCATCAAGAAGCCCTTGTTGATCTGAAGACATCAATTTTTGTCTTGTCTTCACTCCTGATTGTACATCTCCAATTACATTGTCCAGGGAGTGGACTTTGTGAATCCTTGAGTGTGGAGTAGAGAGAACTTGATAATCAGGTGGAAGGTTGTTGAAATCCACCTCATTGTCTGAGAGATTTGCTTGTGTTTCTTCTGATGGACCATCAGCAGAAACATTTTGCTCATCAGCGGGAACGATTTGCTTATCAGCAGAAACAGCAGTGTTACTTCTGACTTGAAACTTTTGTTCCTTAGCTCCTTCTTCCTTATATTCATCTTCAACATCTTCTTTAGAATTTCCAGAAGAAGATTCACCATTTATTGAAGTTGAATCCACACTTGTATTTATCCATATTGGCATTATCACATAATCTTGATTTGCCTCATTCTTTAATCCTTCTCCATTTGTTGCATCAGCAGTTTGTGAACCTGAAAATTCATTAGTTTCTGCAACAAAAGGCACATAATTCATTGATTTGGATAGAGATTCAAGATCAAATAGCCATTTGGGACCTTGACCTTCTACATTGGTTTTATTTTCCAAAAACTTCACATGTAGATTTTCTTCTACTCTTCTAGTTCTCATGTTGTATACTCTGAATGCTTTGCTATTGATAGAATATCCAACTAAGAATCCTTCATCTGCTTTTCCATCAAACTTTCCAAGATGGTCTAAGGTATTAAGAATTGTCACATGACATCCAAAAGGTCTAAGAAACCCTATTTCAGGAGTTCTACCTCTAAAAAGTTCATATGATGTCTTATTGTGAGGTTTTACAACTAAAACTCTATTTTGAACATAGCAAGCAGTGTTGACTGCTTCTGCCCAAAAAGTTATAGGCAACTTAGAGTCAGCTAACATAGTTCTAGCAGCTTCTATTAGTGTTCGATTTTTCCTTTCAACAACTCCATTCTGTTGTGGAGATCTTGCAACACTAAATTCTCTTTTAATACCTTTTTCTTTGGAGAAATCGTCTATAACTCTATTTTTAAATTATGTCCCATTATCACATCTAATGACTTTTACTCTTTTGCTTACTAGGTTTTCTATCTCTGTAATGAAGGTCTTAAGGATGCTAGAAGTCTCATCCTTAGTTCCTAAAAAGAATACCCATGTAAATCTACTAAAGTCATCAGTAATAACTAGACAATATCTTTTATGCAACAAACTTCTAACATTTGTAGGACCAAATAAGTCCATATGCAGCATAAACAATGATTGATTGATAGAGTTAAAAATTTTGGGCTTACAAGTGGCTTTATGTTGTTTTCCTTTAAGACAAGCAATGCATGTTTGATCATTTTCAAATCGTTTTTTAGGTAAACCTCTTACCAAACCATCTTTGACAATCTTATTTATGGTTTTGAAGTTAATATGACCAAGCCTTCTATGCCATTTCATAGATTCATCCAATGTGGCCTTAGCAATAAGACAAGTAAGAGAATCTTTTAGAACAATTTTCTTCATATCAACACTATACATGTTGCCTTTTCTTGGAATTCTAAGAAGTGCTTGACTTTCATCAGGCATCTTAAAATCAGAAGAAAATACAAGACATTCAGTGTCAGTAAAGAGAACTTTGTTCTTTTTGTCACACATTTGTGAGACACTAAAAAGATTATACTTAAGATCTTGCACATAGTACACATCTTCAAAATCTAATTTACTGGTTTTAATAGTACCTTTACCAGTAATTTTTCCTCCAATTCCTCCTCCAAAGTTAACATATCCTCCATCTACTGATTGAAAATCTGAGATGTAAGACTTGTTGCCTGTCATGTGCCTTGAACATCCACTCTCTGAGAATCCTTGATCTTCAGTATCTGCTGATGAATGTCCCTGTACATAAATAAAGGAATTAGTTTTGTTTTGAGATCCAAACCATTTCTGACTTGGATCCGCCTCTTGCATCAATGGGATGTAATCTTTTGAGAATTGTTGATGCAACATTGGATTTAAGAATCCAACATGCTGAGGCCTTAACAACATTTGCCCTGTTTCCCTTAGCAGTGATATGAACTGTTTGGCTATCAGCAGAAACTGATGGCTTTTCAGTTGTATCCTTTGGTTTCCAAACTTTTTTTTGGACCACTGCTTTTGTTTGAATGGGCCTCTGAACAATATTAGATTCATGTTTGAAAGTTGTTTTTGCACCCTTAATTGTTGATTTTGGGTAAATAGTCATATATGGTTTTTCAGCAGAAACCATTTTCCTTTCAGCAGGAACAGTTTTTGCTCTATCAGCAGGAACTGCTTTTGTGACTGTTTTGGGTTTTGATCTTTTAGAATTAGAGTGAAAATGAGATTTAGGTGTTTGCCTTTTGTAGTTCACTCTATTACTTTCATACTCAGATACCCATTGGTTGCAGAAAGCTGCAAGATGGTCAAAACTACCACATGTGTAACAAACTTTGTTATCTCTTTGTTGGAAAGACTTGAGGCTATACCAATTCTTTTGGTTACCTCTAGGCTTGTTTGTGGTTCTATATTGTTCACAATATCTTACTGGTTGCCTAACATGTTTAACATTGTTTTTAGGCTTTTCAGTACTATGTTTGACTATCTTAGGAACACTTGTTCTTGCTTTCTTAACCACTTCAGGTTTAGACATAACCTGTAGTAACTTTTTATCATCAGATGTTAAGTCCTTAATGATTGGACCATCTGACTTTCTACAAGAACACACCTTGTCCTTAGGAAGTGAAGTTTTACTTAAACTTTCACTTTCTTTCAAAGATTCATTATCAACTACATTAGATTTTGGTTGAACACCATATTTTAATTCAGGTAGTTGAAATTCAAGTAATCCTGTGTGTTCTAGGTCAATTCCTGGGGGTGAAGGAATACCTCTATATGGTGGAGGAACAGATTTGTATCCAACACCAGACTTAGCTTTATTAATTACTTGACATTCAATTAAGTTAGTCACACCCTTAGATGCATAATCTAGTGTTTCTACACTCATTTGAATATTCTCTTTAGCCTTACTAAGCCTATCTACTTTAGCTTTTAAGTTACTAATGTCATTATCTTTAAACATTATTTCTCTTTCAAGAAGAATTTTGACATCAGTAAAGGTAGATTCATTTGTTCGAAAATGTATGACTTGTTCCTCTAGAGTAGCTATACCTCTTTTATGATTTGTTAAGCTATGAGCTGTATCAATTAATTCTTTCCTTTGATTCTCATAACGTTTGGTTAAGGTTTCTAAACTTTTAAGAGCAGAACAATTATTTGAACAAACTTTATCAGATTGTACCTCTGTAGAGAAAGCCATAAGAGCTGTCTGAGGAGAAGTTTCTTCTTCATCAGCAGTAAAGCTCCAATCAAATCCTAATCCATCAATGGCTACCATAGCCTTTGGATTGGTTGATTCCCCTGTCTTGGAATTGCTTCCAAAACCTCTATTCTTGCTATCTTGGTGCCTTGGCCTTCTACATTCTCTTGAGAAGTGCCCCAACATATGACAGTTATAGCATTCTATCTTTGACTTGTCAAAACCAGCAGTATCATTGTTGTTGATGGTGAGTTTCTTCCCCGTCCTCTGATAGAATTTCTTAGCCCTCATGCTAAGAAGAGAAGTTTGCCATTTTAGGTCCATCTCTTCTAAATCATCATCATTGATTTCTACGAGATCTTCATGAGTAAGCATGGACCCATTATTCTGGCTTGTGAAAAAGGCACAACAAGCCTTTTCATTCAATATACCAAAGGTACTGCTTCATGAACTAGCAGCACCAATTCCATTATCAACCTTTTCATCTTTAACTGGGCTTGAACTACTAGGAGATGACATAAAAGCCATGTTCCCAGTATATGAACTAGAGACACCAGTTTTCTTTACTTCTTGTTCCACGATTTTAAATTTGCTATACAAATCCATAAGATCCATAGTGTCTATGTCTGGTTTATTCTTCCAGATAACAACATGCATAGCCCACTCTTCTGGTAAGCTTCTCAGAAATTTTGAGTTTAAATCTTCTTGAGGTATATCAACCCAAAGAACAGCATGTTGGCTCACAATTTTCTGTAGCCTTGCAAACTGCTGCTTGAGAAGGGTTTTCTGGGTCTTCTTAGTGGCTTCATTCCCTCCATACCTTGCAACAATTGCCTCAAATAATGACTTGGCATCTTTGAATTTGTTGAAGTTTATAAGTTGATCATTTGGAATGGTCATCATCAACATGCTTCTGGCCTTGAGGTCATTCTTCTTCTTTATTCTTTCATCAGCAGTTGTAGGGATAGTTTGAACAATTGTAATTTCCCTACCTTCAACTGTTGATAAAGTGGTTGTGGGTTTGAAAGAGTTTCCATCTTCAATGATTTCCCAGAGAGTGTAATCCTGCACCTGGAAAAACTGTTCTATTCTTAACCTCTACAATTCAAACTCATTCTGTTTGAGAACTGGCAACTTTGCAGCAACATTTGTTTGAATAGATTCTGTATCCATTTCTTCTTCTAAATCAAAGATATCAACCTGAGAGCTCTGATACCAATTGAGAGGATCACTTGATTTGATCACACACTAAAGGTTTTGGACCTTTATAATGTGTATATGTGATACTTTGAGTGAATATGATTAAGTATGCGGAATCTACTTAACCACACTTAGAATGTTTATTGGAAATGGAACTGTGATGCTTGTGTTTATTTAACAAAGAACAATAAAAGTATTTCACCAAATGATTCAATATTATTCAAAATAATACGAGTGATCTTCACTATCACTAGGGTTACAAAGACCTTGAATCTTGTGTTTGTTCTATTGTTTTTCTCTATGTATATCTCTATCATTGTCTATTCATATCACGTGTACTCTTAACCATATCTAAGATCTTCCTTTTATAGTCCAAGGAAAGATCTTTTACAATCTATATGACTCATCTTAAATACTAGCTTATGACTAATATTCATTCTAGCTAGATGATGACTTATCATGTCAGTCATTAAGATACAACATGTATCTCGGATTACAACTCACTTGGAGTGTTCAATTTGATGACTACAACAAAGATATTTTTCTTGTATATGAGACAGTAGAATAAGTCGTACTTATCTACACAGCTGTTGTATGAGTCATAGTAGCATCAGCAGAATCCATCAGTAGAAACACTATCAGTAGAAACCTTCTTCAGCAGAATCCATCAGTGGAAACGTGCTTTGTGCTTTATCAGCAGAAACATACTTGATGTATTTCCTTAAGCCTTTATATTGATTCTTCTGATTATTTAATTCCCAACACCTTTCTAGTAAGATTTTATTTTAATTTTTAGGTTCTCTTTAGTATATCTTATTTCTTTGTTTCCTTTGTTCGTAAACTAACTCGATGAATAACAATAACATTGATCGTTTGATTCCTGTTATTCGTGTTTTTCGTCGTAGGATTTTCCAAATGCCCGCCCCAATCCCCTTAGTAGAAAATGAGAACCCACCTAACCTCTCGCCTAACCATCACTTTGACAATAATTCGGAGATGGAGGAGTCCGACCATGATGATGACCATAGGGCTAGTCCTTTTTACTATTCGGACTCCGATGAGGACCTAGATGATGGTGACGTAATTAATGAGAATAGGATGGATAATGAAGTGGACCCTCTTAGGTATGCCAACCCTAGAACAAGGATTGAGAATGATAACCCATTTAATATGCAATTTCCTTGTAAAATTGGATTTAGGAGCTTTGATGCCTACCTTAACTCATCTCTACCAATGAACATAATCTCGCGTAGTGAATACAATAAAATCATGGTAGAAGAGTTAGAATACAAAGGAGATAATATTGTTGATAGGGCAATGACATTGCATGTGTTTGTAGGAAGCTTTGTATATCTTGTTGAGTTCATGGTTATGGAGAATCTAGGAGAATTTATCGATAGTAAGTTGACTCAAGTTGTGTTTGGAAAAGCCTTCGAAAGGTTAACCAACCTTGATGAAAAACTTATGGAAGGGTTAATTACATTCTCAGGTGGGGATGAAGATTTTCTTTACCAAATGCCCCGTGAACATCCTAGGTTCAAGGATTTTTCTATGGAGAAATGTAGTAGGTATCCACCCCTTGAAATGCTATGTGAGAATGATAAAATAAAAGGGCTTAAATATCCTCATGAAAAGAATAAAAGGTATTATCGCGGATGTTTAGAGCTAAGTGATGACTATAAGAAAGATGAGGCGACTATTAGATGGCTTACCCTTGGATATATGAGCATAAGCGACACACGATTGCCCATGACCTTGAGTCTAGCAACAAGACTCGTAAAATAAAGAAAAGCGCTTCTTGGGAGGCAACCCACGCTTTGTGTGATTTTTATTTGTTTGATTGTTATTTGTTTCCGTATGCATGCTTTATTTTTTATTGTTGGTAGATCATGTTTCAAACTAAAATTGTGAAAATGCGTTATTTTGTCGTTTAACTTCGTCTTAACTTCATATAAAGGTATTTTGCAGAAGATAAGTGTAAGGGGAAACCCAAAATTTATTTTTAAGAACGAAATTGATCATGATTTTCCACAATATTAAATGGACATGTGTATTAGTATTTGTTAAAGTCAAATGCTTGTATCGAGTCATAATGATGTTTTACAAGATTTTCCAAGAAGTAGGACATAAGTTTTTCCAGAAATTTTTGGGAAACTTAATGTAAAGATTTCTGCAGGTCACTTCTGACGGCGTCATGAATTAATTCCTGACGGCGTCATGTGTAAAATTCTGGAAATTTTGCTAGTTTTGTTTTTCTAACGGAGTCTTAAAGTTTTTGTTAATTCTTTAGTTTTATAAACTCCAGGAAATCTGCAAACATTCATTCCACAAGCATTATATCTTACATTGCTTTCTAGGTTTTGTTATTATATATAGATTGCCGCCGATTTTACGCAAGGTTGCCTTGTTTGTTTTCTCAGGTTTAACAGGTTATGTATGACAAGAAGATGATTTATTTTTCTGGAAGGGAAGCTTTGAATGTTCATTTTCTTGGAGGAAGATCTAACCTTGTTACCACACTATCCACACCGAACGAATCAGAGGAGTATTTTCTTTTATTCTTTTACCTATTTCACTTTTACATTCTTTAATTGAACATTGGGGACAACGTTCATCCTAAGTGTAAGGGGAGGGTAAATGATGATACCTTATAGGATACTATTTCACTTGAGTTTGTTTGTTTGATGGTAGGTGTGTAATAAAACTAAGAGAAATACATTTAAAATTTTTTACAACATTTAGGAGTGAAACTTTAGCCTTAGCAAGCGTCTCATGGATAGGAGTTACCATTCAGAAAAAAATTTCCACCCAAATATGTGAGGTTCGCCTTTAGATTTGATAGGAAAAGCATTCATTATTAGTGCTTATGAGTGTACTAGTAGCATTTAGGTTCTAGAACTTGCGTTAGTGATGCATCCCGAGACCGCTAGTGAGACTACATTCGTGTAGTAGGATTTACTACATGATAAGAGGCATTAGGATCACCCTTGTGTTAAACCCGTATCATAATTACTTGACCATTTAAGTCATATTACTTGGCTAGTAAAGTCAATTAATTTTTCCCACACCTTAGCGTTGTACTCATTTTTAGTACACGAAACCCCTAGTACACCCCTCCGAGCCTATCTTTTCGTTTCTAACTTTACGCATCTTGCTTAAAGGAAGAATTTGTTACAACTCACCTAAATGTGCAACCAAATCGCCTTAGCCTTCCGTGTATGCACTCATCTTTAGTGCATTATTGTTACATGTTTAAACCCTTAGTTAATTATCTAATTGATTACATGGTTGCTAAGTCGAGTCATATCTTGTACATATTGTTTTGGGACGATTGGGACTCATGGGTAAAGTACTTGTGTTATGGAGTAATGGGGAAGAACATCATATATCACCCCCATATGTGCGTTAATCTTAAAAGGTACTCCAAGTATTTTGATTATCTTGATTCGAGTCATTAGATTAGTTTATTGTAAAGTATGTAAAAATTAAAGTTTAAGGGGAATGTACATTCCCTATGATGTATTATTTTGGATGGTAGAGCAAGAGTGTATGCAATATATATATATATATATATATATATATATATATATATATATATATAAAACGAAAAAAATGAAAAAATAAAGAAAAAAATAGAAAAAGAAAGAGAAAAAACATACGGACTACCATTCCATTTCATTCTATGTTTGTTTTATGTTTTTGTTATTTTTTATTTATTAGCTTAAGTCGAGTCTAGTCTTGGCTTAGCAACACCATATTGTACATATAATTAACCAAGATGATTAACTCGCCACCAATAAATATTGCCTTTATCCAACAAAACCGTGTATTCCATATCCCTACACCTAACGTTATAACCCTTTGAAAGACCTCTTTGATAGTTTATCCTAGGTGCTTACGCCAAGTGGTGGAGGTTTCATCCTTTCTCAAGCCTATGGTAATCTATTTTGTTATGACAGGTAGTGAGAGATGTTTTCCATTTCCATATTGTGATATATACTTTATTACACCCGAGATATGTGAGTATCTAAACACTATTTGTGAGGTGCTAGTGTATGACCTCCGTGCTTGTCTTTGGTCTTTAGTGGAATGATTATTTGTTGTAATTACTTTTATATTAGTGATAAATTACCCCTAACTTGTATTTTGATTAGAATAAAAGCGCATTTGCTTGAGGACAAGCAAATCTCAAGTGTAAGGGTATTTGATGAGGCAAAAAATGAACCATTTTTAAGGGGTCATTTAAGCCCGGATTCAAATTTATTTGATCAAATATTTCCCTAAATCGTTCCTTTTGACATTTTAGGTACTTTTGGAGTGAAATCTGGAAAATGAAGCATTTTGGACGTTTTTGGAGCATAAAAGTGAAGAAAACGGCAAAGTCTTAATTTTCCTTGCTGGGAACAGTACCTGACGGCGTCACTTGATTCTTAATGACAGCGTAAAGAGTAATACAAGAGGTAGAAGTGGATGGTGCACATGACGATCCAGAAAGTTTTATACTAAGGACATGACGGCGTCACCCAAGGCCGTCATGGTCCAAATGTTAGTGACGGCCCAGAGCAACTTTACACATGACGGCGTCAAAAGTGGATCTAGGCAATCCGATTTCATTATGGGCGGCGAGTTGACGGCGTCACAATTTTCTTCTTGACGCCGTTACCCTGTAAAATCTATATATAGTTTTGAAATTTTGATTCATTATAGTGTAACTTTTACGGTGTAACTTTGGAGAGAAACCCTAGTCCGATTTTCATAGCTTTTTCAAGGGTTTTTACCCTTTGAAACTTCTCATGTTCAATTGAGATAAGTACTCTTTCAATTCAATCAATATGTCTATGTGTTGTTTGAATATATCTTACGCTTGTCTTCAATTTAACATGCTTGGCTAGATCTCTTGTGTGTTTGCTTAGATGTAGTGAAACCTATATGTTAATTATGGGTTGATTGTTTGTTTATAGTTGTTACGGATGATTGTAATTGATGTTAGGCTTAAGAAAACTGGCAGACTTCCATGGGTAACATGCTTGAACGTCTTAAGAAACATGATCAAAGGTGTACTATGATTTTTGGTTGTATTTAATGCGTAGGAGAATTCTAATGATCCCATGTTAGGAGCTTCTAACGGCTCGACATAGGAGTGAAGTAGGATCCTATAGAGTTAGGGAATATTGTACACGGCCCTACGACTAGTATTAAAGAATATGACCCGTCATCCATGCAATTGTAACAAACTATCAACCTGTAAAAGATATCTAGGGAGTAATGAAACCTAAGTATACACAACTTTCCCCATTATTGTTTACACCACATTAGTAATTAGATTTATTTTCATTTCTGTTATTTTATTTTGATTGCATTTTTAGTTATTGGGTTAGTTGACTAGCAACTA
This sequence comes from Artemisia argyi, assembly GCA_030686995.1. Classification (NCBI taxonomy): domain Eukaryota; kingdom Viridiplantae; phylum Streptophyta; class Magnoliopsida; order Asterales; family Asteraceae; genus Artemisia; species Artemisia argyi. The sequence continues at coordinate 108,377,190 of CM060690.1, read as the reverse complement.
ATTCCGCCCACTCTTCCAAAAACCAAGATTTTATTTGCTTTCCTAAAACATAAAAATACAAAAAGAATCATCCCTCACCCTTAGACTTAATTTAGGAGACTTTCTAATCCTAGCGACACTATTCCTGAGTTGGACGATCAACCCCCGGCACTTGTCACTATACTATACTACAACGATCAGGTACACTTCCTGGTGGGGGTTGTAAGCTTCTCGAGATCCCTCGAGAGGTAAAGCCTGGTGCGATTCCCACGTATCATCTATACTTAGCTTTAAAGTCCTTTTGAATATTAGCATTTTGAAAATGTTGAGTGGACTGAAGCATTTTTTGTTGAAACTTGCTAGTTCCTGAAGAAGAACTACTACCAAAAAATTTGTATGAAGGGTCTGAGGTTGTTTTTGAAAAACAGTCTTTAGCAAAGTGACCCTTTTTGCCATAATAGAAACATTCAGTAGATTCATTAGCCTTAGCTTTTGAAAATAGGACTTGTTTCTTTTGATAAAATGTTTTGAGTTTGCTGAAAGAGCTCTTTCTTGAAATTCCACCTGGAGTTCCTTAAGATACTCTTCACTAGTTCTTACATCAACCTCGTCATCAGAATCATCTTGAAAATCCTGCACAACACCATTAGAATAGAAGGCAGTGGATATGGGTGAGACAGTCAGGGCCTTTTTGGTCTCTTGAGCTTTCCCAGGGTATCTCCTGGTGATTAAGTTGTCTTGATAGACAAACTTCCCATATATCTCAGGGAGCTCAAGGTTGTATATGTGATTAGCATTCATAAGACCCTGAGAGAAGTTTAACCACTTCTCAGAGAGACTGTTGACAAAGCCAACATTGATTTCAAGCTTAGACATGACTACACCATCATTAGACAGCTCATTGATCAAGGTTTTGTATCGGGTATAGGTCTGAGAGAGACTTTCAGAGTCTTTAGCCCTGAAAGTATTATACTCAAGTTTCAAGTCCATGATCCTGTTTTCCTTGGTATCTGAGGGACCTTCAAAGCTATGAACCAAGTCAAGCCAAGTTTGTTTGGCTGTAGGACAGTTAATGACATTGTATCGTCAGGGAGACACGATATAATGATGCTTTTTAGCCTTTGGTCCTGATTAACCACCCTCTTCTCATCAGGAGTCCATTGTGCTTCAGGTTTAGGCAAACTTTGAGCAGTCTTAGGGGCAAAGGGACCTTCATTGATGCATGTAAATTTACCAGCTTCTAGTTTAGGAGCTACAGCTGAATAGCCACCTCCTTTTTTGTCAACTTGCTGGGGTACATCGCTATCAGCCATGGTGGGATCTTGATTTTAAAATATTTGAGCACTCTTTTGTTTGAAAAAGTATTTGAAAAGTTTTACAAATCAGAGGCTCTGATACCACTTGTTGGACCCTTTCACTTGGATAATATTAACTACACAGTTAATCTAACCAAGTTCCATGATATAGCGATGTAATGATTGATAACAAAAGTAAATAAATGTAAAAGATAAGACACAAGGTTTTTCAACGTTTATTTCTTTATTAGAAATTAATCAAAAGAATTATACCCAAGTGTTTACGGAACAACACTTGGGATTGAAATGACAAGCATGGTATAAACTCCTCACGAAACTCAAACTAAGTTTGAGTGACAACTAAGATCCAAGTGAGCTATCTCAGGGATTGTGTTGTTCTTTGAAGAGAATAAAGATTTGGTTTGTGAATGTCTAAGCATTAAGTGCACAAACTTAATCTTTACCTCTCCCACTTATTCTTTATTTATACACATGTAGATTCTAACAAATACCTAGGAGACAAAGATTAAAAGACAAAGATTACATCAGCCTATATTGGACAAAATACATAGGTATTTTGTCCCTGTTACAAATGACTATAAGTAGTAAAGAGCAGGGATGCTTTCTGGTCTTCAGTGTTGACACACGTCTTGGTTTTATACTTTTTCAGGGAAAGTTGACCTTTGCTTAATAAGGACCCTTCCTTATCCATTCAAACTTATCCCGCCTAACCTCGCCTTTACTTTAGTTTGTGTATCTTCAGTCTTTATTCACTCAGACTTCTTAGTCGGTGAGAAGTCATGGGGACTCGGTGAGCTATTGTCATCACTCATTGAGTCCATCATCTTCTTCTTTGGCTCAAGTATCATTCACTGAGAACCGCCTCACTGAATGGTGAACCTTTCTTCACAGATTCGCCCTGAGCATCTTGAGGATGACTCACTGAAAGACTATGCATTCAGTGACTTATTGAGTGTTCACGGTTATTAAACACTTGGTGTATTTTATGTTCAAATCCTAGATTAAGGAGTTTGGGTTTTAACAGACCCAACAAATACTTATAAGTAACTTTTGTTACTTACACTTTTGTAAAAATACATAGTTAAATAAAACATGTAAATGGCTTGGACTATCCATAACCCAAAACCATGACCCATAACCCATGGCCCATGTGCATTAATTATATCATGCATTAAATGTGCATTACATCATGCATGATATCACAATGGGTAAAATCCATGACCCATGACCCAAAGTCCATAACCATGACCCAAGATGTCTTTGACATCATGCATGACATCACAATGAGTAAAATCTGTAACCCATGACCCAGGACCTAAGATGTCTTTGACATCAAGCATGACATCACAAGACTTCTTTGCCTATAAATACAAGGCCATTTCTTCATTGTTTCTCATCCCTTCTACATACACATTCTCTCTATCTTCTTCATTCTTTTAGATTAGTAGTTAGGCAAATAAAACACTCTCACTAATCTTTTGATCATAATGCTTCTAACTTTCATTTTGTTGTAAGCATTAGGGCCGTAAACGAACTGGATGAACACGAATGGATCCCTACTCATGTTCGTTCATTTAATTTTAACCGGACAAATAAACGGACTCGGACGCATAAACGGATGAATTTTCTTGTTCATGTTCGTTTATTAAGAAAATGAGTTGTTCATGTTTGTTTATGTCCGTTCATTAAGACACTAAACGAACATAAACAATTGAACATAAAATAGACAAACAAACATAAACTTTATTGAATTCTTCACAATATAATGTTTTATAAGTGTTGTTTTGTTTAAACAAACCAATTTTTAAAATTATAAAAGATATGATATATGAACATAAATTGATAAATAAACATAAATGAACTTTAACGAATGCATAATCGGACGTTCACGAACATAAATGAACGGACGAGACTTTTGTTATGTTCTTTCATTTAACTAAACGAACGTAAAATATTTTTCATGTTCGTACATTTAATAAATGAACGAGCATAAACAAACTTTTTATCAAACGGTTCACAAAATGTTCACTGAACGTTCAGTTCGTTTACAGCCCTAGTAAGCATATTCCTGAAGTGATCCTCCAAAAGCAAACTTAGAGATCTTGCATCCTCATCCACCATAACCATATACACATGAAGATCTATCACAGCAAGCTTAGGGAACTTGTGATCTTCATTCATTGAAGGCTTCCTATCAATGGAAGTTTATTTAGATTAGGCATTAATATCCATTAGACACATTGTCTTGGGATCGTCTCTTGTATCATTGATTGGTACTAAACTGTCAACTTATATTGACCAAGGAATGGTCAACAAAGTCAAATAGCCTAGACCAATGCTCCGGGTAATATAAGGTATCACCAGGTCGTTAAATCCCGACAAGGTGTGAATTGTGACTGAGCGTGCTTTTGTGATCGGGTGATTATTCACGGAAAAGGTTTGTTATGAGAATTATTTGGAGATTATTAACAAAAATAGCTTAGGAAAGCTATGTGATTGATTACTGGAGCTTAGATTAAGAAGAAATTATTTAAAACCTAAAAACAGTACGTTTGCTGAAAACGCGGACAAATCGTACGAGGAATAAAAGTGAACGAGGTGATCTGAAAAGGCTACTGGTATGAAAATGGTATTTTTACAAACCTAATGATTAAAGAAAATTTTTGGAAATTTAAAATTAATTTTTAAACTATTTTTACAATTACTATTAATTAAATACTAATTTTTTAATTATTTTTAATTAACTAAATTAACCTAAATTACAAATAAATATGAAATTAACTTGGAAAAATAAAAATTAAACTTAGAAAAATCTAAAATACTATAAAACTAATTTTATAAATGGAAATATATTTTGAAGACTTTTTAATTAATTATTAACTAATTATTAATTACTTTTTAATTACTTAAATTACCCTAAATTCTAATTAATTATTAAATTATACTAGAAAATTAAAAATAAAATTTGGAAAAATTAAAAATAACTAAAAACTAATTTTAAAATTAAATTTATATTTTTCTGATTTTCTAATTAATTATTATTAATTATTAACTACTTCAAGTGCTTAAACCCTTGACATTTGACTTTCTTTGACCAAGGGTGAGATTAAGCTCAAATGAACTTATGTGGGGTCCACCTTGGTAAAAACATATGCAAATGAGTATTATGAACAAGTCTAAACAAGTTTCACACAAATAAGCTACAAATCCAGAATAAGCACTTTCTTGTTTTGTTTCTGAGACAGAAAAGGGACAAACTTTTGGGGCAAATCTAGGTGGGGTCCACAGGTCCAATGGTCAAATAAGTGGTCAATACTTCAACCCTGGTAGGAGGGGGTTGTATGAAACCAATTTGGGTCAATGGGACCCACTGGAATGGTCACAATGAACCACCAAAGTTGGTGGTGTGACTGAGTTGCTAGTGCACAGGGCAACAGCTTGCCCTGCAAGTGTCTTCCAAGGGTAATTTGGTCCAACAGAAAAAATCACAAAAATCCAATGAATATGAAAATCACTAATTCTACTGGTAGACTTCACTCACAAAAAGTTTCAGAACCTAAAACATCCCACAAAAATCAAGAAAATTCATTCCATATTGGGAAAAATCTGACACTTGTGTTTTTGACTTTTTGGAAAAATTTGAGATTTGACTTTTATGACTTTGGCTTGCTGATTTTATGACTTATTATGTTATGTTATGCTATATTATGACCAACTTAGGCTATAACACAAACTTGTGAAAGGGTTTAATGGGTTTTTGGTCTAAAAATCACCACAGTTATCTGTGGTGATGAGCTTTCTTAGGATTTTGACTTTTTGGTGTACTTGTGACTAAGAAAGTGTTTCCCTGAGCCTTTATCCACCCAAACAACTTGATGAAACACAGAGTTGAACAATGAAGCAACTAGAATATTACAAACAAGCTTAAACCAAACACCCCTATCTACAACTGTTTTGAGTTTTTGTTAAACAAAATGAGATTCAAACATACAAAACTACAACCTACTGATTTGTTATGTTATATTAAGTTACTATAAACCTAAAAACACAAGTTTAAACTGCAAATGCTTGGATTCACTTGATATTAGCAAAATGACAGTTAAATGAGTACAATGAGCAACAAGCAAATCCAAACTATAACTACCCAATTTTAAGCCATAATTCAACTTAACTACACCTAAATAACACAAAAGATTCAAAGTTAAACAAATTTAAGCACAAACACAGTGGAATAAAAAATTGAACCAAGGACTTACAAAAGCCTTCCAAGCTGAGATCATGAACCAAAACCAAACTATACTACCTAATGGCTTCCACAAGCCTCTATTACCCTCTGCAATCCACAAATCAACCAAATTCCCAAGCTGCTTCAACCTTTGTCCATTTTTTTATTTTATTTTTATTTTTCTTAATTTTTTTTAGTATTTATGGAAACTGAGTTTAGGAAGTTACCACAAACTTGAAAAGTTTCTAAAAAGTTGTTTTGTGAGTTTATATGAGCTTATGAATAGCTTAAACACACATTGGAACCTTAAATTAACACTTGAGAAATTTGAAAGGAACTTGAAAATTCAAACAAGAAATAAACTTAAAACATTGCTTTCATTGATTAAACACTGAGTTACAAAAGTAAATTACAACATTTCTAAAGCTACTACTATAATATTACACACATAATAATGCTTCTATGAGCTTAATATATAATACGAGCTAAAAATAGGACCTAAGTCTTCCCACATGGCTTCCACTTGAATTCTGAGTGTCCCAATAGACTTTGTGTTGACCCTTGACCATATCCCAGTCATTCAATTGCATTAGGATCAATCCAGGCCCTTGATTAGGATTTCCCACCAAAAACGAGTCGGGGTAAAATTGAGTGGAACTGGTGGGGTGTATTTATTATGGTGGTGTGGGTTGGTGTGGTAGATGAGGGGCATTAATTGTGGGGGGGCTGGTGAAAAAGGTGATAGGAGGGGGGAGGCAAGATGTCTGGTTTTGCGTTGGCTGTTGGGGGGAAGAAGTTGGTCAACTCGGAGGTTTGACCGGGGGGTTTTATTAATAAAATGAAGTGGGCCGGATTTTGTGGTGGGCTGGGATTATTTGTGGGCTTGGGGATTGGATTTGGATGGGATAATGGATTTGGTTTTGGTTTGTTATAAGGGTCCGGTTGGTTTGTATTTAACAAGGACCAATTTTGCAAAACATGAGGACTGATAATGTAATTTTCCAAACACCTTCCAAGGACCACAAATGTTATAAATCCAAAGTTCAAAAACCATTTTTGCCATTTTTCAATTTTCAAAATTTTCCAAGGACCTTTTTTGCCATTTTTGAATTCTCAGGGACCAAACTTGTAATTTTGGAAAACTTATTACCCAAGTGTAATTTTTTATGATTTTTTACTTTCAAAACCTTGGGTTGACTTTTCCTTTCAAAATAAATGCATAGGGACTAATTTTGACAAGTTTTGAAACTTGGGGAACTGAAACTGCCAATATTGCAAACTTTGATCGTTTTTCATTTGTTTTTGCTCATTTTGCTTTTAAAACATATAAAACACAATCCATGGGATAATTTAAGTATTTTGATATCTTTTTTATTGTTTTTGTATGTTTTGGCAGTTTAAATACGTCAAAAATGATGAGTGTTTGAGCACTCATCAATCAGTAACTACAAGACAATATCTTTTACCATTCAAGCTATTCACAGAAGTAGGACCAAAGAGGTCCATATGAAGCATGTATAAAGCTTGAGAAATTGAGTTATGGGTCTTGGGCTTACAAGAAGCTCTATGTTGTTTGCCTTTTAGACAATCAACACGGGTTTAGTCATTTTGAAAAATCTTTTTGGGTAAACCTCTAACCAAATCATATTTTGCAATTGTATTGATTGTTTTGAAGTTTACATGACCAAGTATTCTATGCCAAAGCATAGATTCATCCAATGAGGCTTTTGCTACTAGACAGGTTAAGCTCTCTTTAGGAACAATGTTCTTCAAATCAACAATGTACATATTGTTCTTTCTAGGGATTTTAAGAAGAATCTGACTTTCATCAGGGATTTTAAAATCAGGAGAAAGTACAATGCATTCAGTGTCAGTAAAAAGAACTTTGTTCTTTGTGTCACACATTTGTGAGACACTTAAGAGATTAAACTGTAGTTCTTTCACAAAATACACATTTTCAAAATCTAATTTACTGGTTTTAATTGTACCTTTACCAGTAATCTTTCCTTTGATTCCTCCCCCAAAGGTAACATATCCTCCATCAAATGATTTGAAGTCTGTGAGGTAAGACATGTTTCCTGTCATGTGCCTTGAACATCCACTATCTACATATCCTTGATCTGCAATATCATTTGAATGTTCCTGCACATGTATACACATATTAGTTTCTTTGGGGTACCCAAGCCATGACTGACTTGGGTTTGCCTCGTGCATCAATGTAATCAAACCTTTTTAGGACTGTTGATGCACCATTTGGTTGGAGTGGTCTCCAAATCCAACATGCTGAGGACTTAACAGCATTTTCATTTTTGACACATTTTGTGGTTTTTGGTCTGACAGTACCAAATTTGGCAGTACCATTTGGTCTAGCAGGACCATATGGTCTAGCAGAACCTTTTGGTTTTGGTTTCCAGTCTTGTGTTTTATCCACAAAATTCCTTTCAATATGACTTTTCACAACTTTTGGTGTATGTTTGAAAGTATTACTTGCACCCTTAGTAGTGAATTTTGGGTAAACAGGCTCATTTGGTCTAACAGTATGATTAACTTTTGGTGTGTTAGATTTCACAGAACCTTTTCTGGGGTTTGTTTTACTTGTTTTAGACCTTGATGTACTCCCAGAAACCCAATTGTTACAATAAGCATGAGTATGATTAAAACTACCACAGTAATAGCATGCCTTATTGTACAAAACAAAGTTATCACCAAGTTGATGTGACTTAAGATTGTTCCAATTTCTCTGACTACCTCTAGGTTTGCTATTACATTTAGTACAACATTCAACTGTTTTTAGAACAACTTTAGTCTTTGTGATACTTTTAGGACTGATTGGTCCTACTTTGTTTCCTTTCTTAGAAACAGTCTCTTTTCTATTCTCATCAGATGTACAACCTTCAATAGTTGTAACATCTGAGCTCTTATCAGTGAGCACCTTTTCTTTGGAGAGAGAAGTATTACTTGTACTCTCAAAAGGTTCACTATTTTCTACAGGTTTTAATTTTTCTAGTGGTTTATTTGTGAGCTCATGTAAACCTGATTCAGCAAGATCTAAACCTGGGGGACAAGGAATTCCTCTGTAAGGAGGAGGACATGTGTTGTATCCAATCCCAGATTTGATTTTCTTGTTCATTTGGTTCTCAACTATACTTTTAGTACAAGCAGAAGCATTTTCTAATGTTGTAACAGTTAGTTGAATTTATCTTTTGCTTGTTTCACTTTAGCAAACTCAGTTCTTAACAGGTTTATTTCAGCATCTTTAAGAAATATGTCTCTATTAAGAATAGCTTTTGTGTCAGAAAAGGTGAGTTCATTTTCTCTAAAGTGAATTATCTGTTTCTCAAGTTTGGACATACCACACTTATGATTAACTAGGTCTTGATATGTTTTTCTTTGTTCTTCTTTCAGTTCATCATAAAGTTTTCTTAAGATTTCTAGTTCTTTAAAAACTTCACAAGTAGCAGAACATTTAACAATTTGTACCTCAGGATTGGAAAGAGCCATTAAAGCCATTTCATTTGAGGATGACTCTTCTTCACCCATGAAGCTCCAATCAAAACCCAGCCCATCAATGGCTACCATAGCTTTTGTTTCAGTGATGTCCACTTCCTTGCTCTTGTTCTCAATGTTTCCCCTGTTCTTGTTCTCAAAACCTCTTCCCTTATCACCCTGCTTCTTTGGTCTTCTACATTCTCTTGAGTAGTGACCCTTCATGTGGCAGTTGTAACACTCCACTTTAGATTTGTCATACCCAGCAGGTTCATTGCCATTGATGACAATCTTCTTTCCAGTCCTCATCAAATATTTCTTAGCCCTCATGCTAAGAAGTGAAAGCTGCCATTTTATGTCCATTTCTTCAAGATCATCATCACTGATCTCTTGAAGATCTTCAAAGGTCAATGTGGAACCATTGTGTTGTGATGTTAGGAAAGCACAACCAATTGTTTCATCTAAAATGGTTTTGGTACTGCTGGAAGTACTGGCAGTACCAAAATTTGTGTTGGCAGTACCTTCTTCTCCACCATCTTCATCAACTTTCTTGGTAGTACTATAAGATGACATAAATGCCATATTTCCAGAGCTTGAACTAGTAGACTTCTTTAGTTCATGCTCTACTATCTTGAAGTTGCTGTAAAGATCATTGAGACTCATGGAATCAATATCTGGTTTGTTTTTCCAGACAATGACATGCATGGCCTATTCAGAGGGTAGACTTCTAAGGAATTTGGAGTTTAAGTCTTCTTGAGATATTATCACTTCATGAATGGCTAACTGACTAGAAAGCTTTTGTAGTCTATTGAACATGTTGTCCAAAGACTCATTTGGTGTGGCTGAAAAGTTTTCAAACTGTTGTTTTAAAAGTGTTTTCTGGGTTTTCTTGGTGGCATCATTACCACCAAATCTAGCCACAATAGCTTGAAAAAGGGTTTTAGCACACTTGTATTTGTTAAAGACTAGAAGCTGGTCATTTGGAATAGACATGAGAAGCATACTCCTGGCTTTAAGATCATTTCTCTTTTGAATTCTTTCTTCAGCAGTTATTGGATTTACTTGCACAGTTGTGACAAGTGCATCATTTACTGTGGAGGTGGTGGTTGCTGGTTTAAATGAGTTTCCTTCTTCAATGATCTCCCAAAGTGCATAGTCTTGCACTTGGAAGTATTGTTCAACCCTTAGTCTCCACATTTCAAACTCATTCTGTTTGAGTAATGGAAGTTTAGCAGCCACATTGGTTTGAATGTGCTCAACATCCATTTTTGCTTTGTTCTTTTATGTCGTAAATATCAGCCTTGCTCTGATACCACTTGTGGAAGGATTGTTTATTGAATTGTGCAAACACTTGAGATGTTAATCTCAGTAATGTGTTTAGGATATTTATGAATGAATGTGAGTTAGCACGCGGAATTTACTAAAACACACTAAAGGAACAAAGGTGGTGAATAAGTAAAAGAGAATGAGCACAACAAGAATAACACAAAACGATTCAATATTATTGATGAAATAATACGGGTGATCTAAACTATCACCAGGATTACAAGTGTAACCTTGAATCTTTGATACGTGAAAAGGTTAAAGATAGAAGTTATGCATGGGAAAGCTATGAAAGCTGTATGAAAAGATATGCAAGTTCTATATGTAAGAAGGTGTCTTAAGGGTTCCTTTTATAGTATAAGGAGCCCTTATTACAAGTGGTCAAGTTGCTTAATATAATATACTAGAGGTTTATCTTATCCTAATATTACACCTTTCAAGGTAAAACACTCCATTATATCTACTGAGACTTCTGTACTACTTCTACTTAACGTATAACTTTGTACAAAGACTAATAATACAAGTAAATATCTCTAATTAAAATATAGCAACTTGTCGTGAAAACTGGCAGGACCTTCTTTAACTAGCAGTACCTTCTTACCCAGAAGGTACTGTTAGTATATCTTCATCATCAGCAGAACTGAAGAGGCAGGCTTAACTATCATTAGCAGGCTCTTCAGGCAGACTCTTTACTTTGTGCATTTTATTCCCAACACCCTGAGCCTTTATCCACCCAAACAACTTGATGAAACACAGAGTTGAACAATGAAGCAACTAGAATATTACAAACAAGCTTAAACCAAACACCCCTATCTACAACTATTTTGAGTTTTTGTTAAACAAAATGAGATTCAAACATACAAAACTACAACCTACTGATTTGTTATGTTATATTAAGTTACTATCAACCTAAAAACACAAGTTTAAACTAAAAATGCTTGGATTCACTTGATATTAGCAAAATGACAGTTAAATGAGTACAATGAGCAACAAGCAAATCCAAACTATAACTACCCAATTTTAAGCCATAATTCAACTTAACTACACCTAAATAACACAAAAGATTCAAAGTTAAACAAATTTAAGCACAAACACAGTGGAATAAAAAATTAAACCAAGGACTTACAAAAGCCTTCCAAGCTGAGATCATGAACCAAAACCAAACTATACTACCTAATGGCTTCCACAAGCCTCTATTACCCTCTGCAATCCACAAATCAACCAAACTCCCAAGCTGCTTCAACCTTTGTCCATTTTTTTATTTTATTTTTATTTTTCTTAATTTTTTTTAGTATTTATGGAAACTGAGTTTAGGAAGTTACCACAAACTTGAAAAGTTTCTAAAAAGTTGTTTTGTGAGTTTATATGAGCTTATGAATAGCTTAAACACACATTGGAACCTTAAATTAACACTTGAGAAATTTGAATGGAACTTGAAAATTCAAACAAGAAATAAACTTAAAACATTGCTTTCATTGATTAAACACTGAGTTACAAAAGTAAATTACAACATTTCTAAAGCTACTACTACAATATTACACACATAATAATGCTTCTATGAGCTTAATATATAATACGAGCTAAAAATAGGACCTAAGTCTTCCTACATGGCTTCCACTTGAATTCTGAGTGTCCCAATAGACTTTGTGTTGACCCTTGACCATATCCCAGCCATTCAATTGCATTAGGATCAATCCAGACCCTTAATTAGGATTTCCCGCCAAAAACGAGTCGGGGTAAAATTGAGTGGAACTGGTGGGGTGTATTTATTGTGGTGGTGTGGGTTGGTGTGGTAGATGAGGGGCATTAATTGTGGGGGGGCAGGTGAAAAAGGTGAGAGGAGGGGGGAGGCAAGATGCCTGGTTTTGCGTTGGCTGTTGGGGGGAAGAAGGTGGTCAACTGGGAGGTTTGACCGGGGGGTTTTATTAATAAAATGAAGTGGGCCGGATTTTGTGGTGGGCTGGGATTATTTGTGGGCTTGGGGATTGGATTTGGTTGGGATAATGGATTTGGTTTTGGTTTGTTATAAGGGTCCAGTTGGTTTGTATTTAACAAGGACCAATTTTGCAATTTTGCAAAACATGAGGACTGATAATGTAATTTTCCAAACACCTTCCAAGGTCCACAAATGTTATAAATCCAAAGTTCAAAAACCATTTTTGCTATTTTTCAATTTTCAAAATTTCCCAGGGACCTTTTTTGCCATTTTTGAATTCTCAGGGGCCAAACTTGTAATTTTGGAAAACTTATTACCCAAGTGTAATTTTTTATGATTTTTTACTTTCAAAACCTTGGGTTGACTTTTCCTTTCAAAATAAATGCATAGGGACTAATTTTGACAAGTTTTGAAACTTGGGGGACTGAAACTGCCAATATTGCAAACTTTGATCGTTTTTCATTTGTTTTTGCTGATTTTGCTTTTAAAACATATAAAACACAATCCCTGGGATAATTTAAGTATTTTGATATCTTTTTGATTATTTTTGTATGTTTTGGCAGTTTAAATACGTCAAAAATGATGAGTGTTTGAGCACTCATCAATCATCATCCTGTATCTCTAACTAGATTAGATGTTTTATGTGTTTGTGCCATAAAACATAAGGGTTGTTATGTTGGGCCACAAAACATAACGGGTTTGGTTGTACTCGAAGAAGGACCCGGTATCTATCCTTGTACCGGATATAGTGTAGGCGACGTTGTGTATGGTTTGGTTCTACCTTGTGTGAAGAACCCGGTATTTAGCTTTGTACCAGATAAAGTGTAAGCTACGTTGTGTAAGGTTTTCTCCGCCGAGAATGGAGCTTGTTGATCTTGTTGGTTTTATAGACAAAATAATAATAGTCGTGTTTTAGGATCGAACTTGAGATCACGGGATTGCACACAATACGTATGAAGAGAAAAAGTAATAATTATTTATAAAATGTTATTATTAATTATTAAACACAAAATAAATAATAGTAATTAGTATTTAATGATTAATGAGTAATTATTTATTAAACGAAGATTAGGAAAGTAATACTAGGCAAAATTTGGAAACAAGAGAAGGTTCCGGAATCCCCTATGGAAGTCCTTGGCCGATCGGCATAGGGAGGTTTCAACCTCCTTATGTGCCTTGAGCTCCAAGTTTTGAATAGTATATAAGCAAACCCAAGATGCATGTTTTTCTCATAACTTGTACACACACATCTTGGTGTTTTTTTTCTCTCCTCTCTTTTCTTGGTCGATCCATCAAACAAAACCCTAAGGGTTTTCGATTTTCATAGATCTAAAAAGATTTTGTGTTTATTACTTGCATAAACTTTTTCTTGAATTAGTACGTGTGTACAAAACGTGAATCAAACACACTATTGTTTGATTCTTGGATTGAATTACAAAAGAGGTAAGGGGTAATTCTTGTAATCCACATAAACCCTAATTAGGGTTCTTGTTCCGGAAGATTGCTTTGATTCTTGTTCGGGCTAGAATCACAAAGGTATGTTTACTATTTAATTATTGATTAATTAATTACATGTTATTTGATCTTATTATAATTGCTTCCGCTATGCTCACTTTGATGTACTTGGTTTATTTATATGAATGTCATGATATAATAATTCCAACAGTGGCATCTAGAGCCGTTATAATGTGTAATTAATTATCGAAACGCATAAAAATTGGATCTTGATTCGTTTAGTTCCATGTTTCTAGGGTTTATTTGTTAGATTCCTAACCCTAAAATATTTTATGGGTCGAATGACCTTATTAGGGTTTATGGTTTTTAATTTTTTTATATGATTAGAAACCCTAGGATGTCATGTAATTGTTATGCGTTTTAGTAAACGATCTTGGTGCAATATGTTAATTGTTAAGCTAAATCCATGAAAAAGTGCATATTTGCATGGATTTTTATATTGTGTTATAATTTAAATGGTTTAAATTGTTTATATGAATTAATAGTTAAGTTATATCGAAACATGTAAATTTATTAATAGAGAAGACTCCAATATTAAGTAATCAATTATGTGCTATGTGGTATTTATTTAATTTTGGCTTACGCAATCGATATATCGATGTATGTGGCTCTTTTTCCAAGAAGAAGAAAGCCTCAATTGAATTAATACGTTATACACCTAGATTTGATTATTAATAGGACTATTGAATAAGATTTGCATGTGGCTACATGTTTTATACATATTTAATTGTTATGATTATGTATATTTGTTTATTTAGTTGTTTTATTTTTTTATTGTACATTACTTGTTTTTGTTTATTTATTGTGTTAGACATGTTTATAAACGAAAAGGGTAATTTTTTGAATAGAAAAATAATACGGACTAAATAATGGCGAAATTGTTTTGGTTTTTAAGAGTTTAAATTTCAAATGATTGGTTGATTGATGTTTTTGTACGTAATGGTTAAATAGGCTCGACCGAAGTTTACACACTATAAGATGGGTATAAGGATGGCAACGCATTAAATTGTGGCCTTAGAGAGACAACATTCTGTCTTAACGCTCGTTTGTGTGTAAATTAGACTTACCGAACAACCATTACATGTACATTATCATCTTAAGGGTGAATTATCTACAATTCCACAAGGATTATCCGAAACACTAAGCTTTCGGGCTTATGCAAAAGTACGATATAGTGGACGATAATTGATGGTAATTCTTTAATTGGTGAACCCGATACCTCAATCAAAACTTTGTTATTTTACTCTTAGCTAATTGGTAATAAAAATGTTTTGTAAAACCAATGTTATGAAGTTGTATGCATGCTTCTTCATACATTATTTTGATCACATCAAAATATTAATACCCTTATAAAATTAAGTCGAATGCCATCTAATTAAGAACACTTGAAGTTGTAATTTACGTCATGTGAGAACTTGGCGAGATTGCAATGGAGAGGTAAATTTCATAAATTCATTGCTAGCAGATCAACTGATGTGATGGATTTGTGAGTTTGCAGTTTTTAAGTTAGAAGACTTAAATTGAGTAGTAAGTGAGATCTTGGACTCAAGGCATTAAGATGGGGACTAAACATGCTTACAATACAAATGTTTTGTGATTGTAAATCACATATATCTAGGAATTGGACAAATGTTATGCCAATTACTTGTACGACAAGTTACCTCATATTATACTTTCATTACTAGCAGATCAACTGATGTGATGAAACTATGTTTATGGAGGATCCTAGTTTTCAAGATTATTCTATGGATATTTTTTCCTTGAGTATTTTAATTTTCTTGAAAAATTGTATTATCAAAAATACTAATGTTTTGAACTTTCTTTATCTGTAGAAATGGCTCAAACTGATAACACCAACTTTTGTTCTGTGTTCAAAACTTATTTTGAACGAGAAAAATTGACTGGCTCAGAAAATTTCAATGATTGGTATCGTTCACTAAGGATTGTCCTGCGAGTGATTGGTCAACTTGAAATCTTGAAAAAGCCTTGTCCTGAAGAACCTGTAGGCGAGGCAGCTACTAAAGCTGCTAAGGCCAAATGGAATCTTGATTGTAAGGAACATATTGATGTGGCCGCAATGATGTTAGGGGCAATGTCCACACCTCTTCAAAGGCAGTTTGAAGAGCATTTCCCCATGAACATGATTGATGAACTCAAGAAACTATATGAGAAACCATCAAATGTAGAGATTTACGATTTGATGGAGGCTCTACATGGTTGTAAGCAGGGTGATGGTGAACCTGTGAGTGCTCATGTGTTGAAGATGAAAAGTTTCATGGATCAACTACAAACACTTAAGAAACCCTATGACAATGATATGGCTGTGAACTTAATCAATAGATCCCTTAATAAGGATTTTAATGGTTTTGTGAGGAACTTCAATATGCATTGCGTGGGGAAGACAGTAAGTGAATTGCACGCACTGCTCATTGATTATGAGAAAGGGTTGACACCAAAGGCTCCTACGCCCCAAGTTCTTGCTATACAAGGGGGTAGAATTAACAAGCCAAATGCGAACAAGAAGAAGGGTAAAGGAAAGAAGAAGGCTGATAAGAATAAGCAGGTTATGGCTTATCAACCACCTCAACCTAAGAAGAACCCTCCTGTGAAGAATAATCCAAAGAAGGATCAAGGATACCATTACTGCAAGGTGATGGGCCACTGGAAGAGGAATTGTCCTCTTTATCTCGATGACTTGTGAAACAATAAGGTTAAGAAGACTGGGCACATGGGCGCCAGCACTTCAGGTAACTTATTTGTCATTGAATTATTTACTTTATCTCATAAATTAAATTCCTGGGTATATGATACTGGATGTGGTATTAATATTTGTAACACACTGCAGGGGTTTAGAGAGGAAAAGAAACTAGCTTATGGGGAGCAATTTCTGCATGTGGGAAATGGAGCACAAGCAGCAGTTGAAGCCATAGGAATGTTTGATTTAGTTCTACCTTCGAGTTTAGTACTTTGTTTAAACAATTGTCATTATGCACCTTCTATAATTAGAGGTGTTGTTTCCTTTTCATGTTTGTTGGATCTTGGTTTTTCTCATACTATTGATGGCAATAAATTTCTGTTTCTTTAAATGGTGTATTTTATTTTAATGTTGTTGCTGTGAATGGTGTGTTTGAAATTGATATGAATAACTGTGTGACTTCCAACAATAATAATAATTCGATGTACAGCATAAGTAAGAGAATGAATTATGACTTGAATTTGTCTTACCTTTGGCACTGTAGACTTGCCCATATAGGCAAGACTCGCATGCAAAAGCTGCAACATGAAGGGCTTTTGAATAATATCAATGATGAGTCATTTGATAAATGCGAATATTGTATTTCTGGGAAGATGACGAAGAAACCTTTCCATAGTAATATGGAAAGAGCTTCAGATCTACTTGGTTTGATACATACGGATGTATGTGGACCACTTAGACATGTGTCAAGGAGAGGTGTTGTTTACTTCTTAACTTTTACAGATGATTTCAGCCGTTATGGTTATGTTTATTTACTTAAGCATAAACATGAGGTGTTTGAAACATTTAAAGTTTTCAAAGCAGAAGTAGAATTGCAATTGGGAAAGAAGATTAAAGCTCTTCGTTCTGATCGAGGTGGTGAATACCTTAGTCAAGATTTTAAAGATTTCTTAACTGAGAATGGAATTGTCCAGAATCTCACATCTTCATATACTCCACAACAAAATGGTGTATCTGAGAGAAGGAATCATACATTGTTGGACATGGTTCGATCAATGTATAATCTTACTAATCTTCCTTTGTCTGTTTGGGATTATGCTCTTGAATCAGCTGTTCGTATTTTGAATATGGTTCCCACCAAGAAGGTTGATAAGACACCATATGAGATATGGACTGGAAAAGCTCCGAACTTGTCTTATTTAAAGTTCTGGGGTTGTGAGGCGTATGTTAAACGTGACTCACAAGATAAACTCCAACAAAGATCTGTAAAATGCATTTTGTAGGATACCCAAAGGAAACAATGGGTTACTACTTTTACTACCCACCTGAGAACAAAGTGTTTGTTGCAAGATATGGTGATTTTCTTGAAAGTGATTTTGTAACTCAAGAAATCAGTGGGAGAGTATATGATCTAGAAGATGATCTAAATAATGCATTACCTTTAGAAAACACTAGCACACTTCCTATAGAACCGGAAAGTCTGGGTCCTCCACCGGAAGTTGAAGTAGTTCCCATTCGCAGATCTTCAAGATTTGTAAAATCTCCTGACCGTCTATGTCTTAATGTAGAGGTTGATGAGCATACATTAGGGGATCTTAATGAACCTACTAGTTATAGAGCTACCATTAATAGCCCTAAAAAGGTTAAGTGGAAAGCTGCTATGGATGGGGAAATACAATCCATGCATGATAATGAAGTCTGGGAAGAATTTGACTTACCTCCTGGTGCCAAGGTAGTTGGGAGTAAGTGGCTCTACAAAATTAAGACTGGCATGGATGGATATGCACACATTTATAAGGCTCGTCTAGTTGCTAAGGGTTTTACTCAAACTTTTGGAATAGATTACGAGGAGACGTTTTCTCCTGTAGCAGACATAAGAGCTATAAGAATTCTCATAGCTATAGCAGCGTACTATGACTATGAGATTTGGCAAATGGATGTGAAAACTGCTTTCTTAAATGGTCATCTAGATGAAGACATCTATATGGCACAACCAGAAGGGTTTGAAAATCCAGAATTTCCAAATCGTGTATGCAAGCTTAAAAGGTCCATTTATGGATTAAAGCAAGCATCACGACAATGGAACAAGAGGTTTGATGCTGAGATCAAAAAGTTTGGATTCACTCAAAATCTTGATGAGCCATGTGTGTATCACAAAGCTAGTGGGAGTGATGATGTAATTTTCCTAATTCTATATGTTGATGACATATTGATCATGGGAAAAGATATTCCAAGTTTGCAAAAGGTTAAGGCATATCTTGGAAAGTGCTTTTCTATGAAAGATTTAGGAGAAGCTGCATACATTCTGGGAATCAAAATCTATAGAGATAGATCAAGGCGGTTAATTGGATTAAGTCAAAGTGCTTACATTGACAAAATATTGAAAAGATTCAATATGCAAAATTCCAAGAAAGGATATTTGCTGATGGAAGTAAAACATGGCTTATGTAATGAGTTTTGTGCTTGAACACCTGCTGAGGTGGCTCGCATGAGTAAAGTTCCTTATGCTTCGGCTGTAGGATCTATTATGTATGCGGTTAAGTGCACAAGGCCAGATGTGGCGTTTGCTCAAAATATTACCAGTCAATTTCAACAGAATCCAGGTGATAAACATTGGATTGCTGTTAAGCATATTCTTAAGTATTTGAGGAATACAAAAGATATGTTTCTGGTATAGGGTGGAGATCCAGCTGCAGAACTTTGTGTTACAGGTTTCTGCGATGCATCCTTTCAAAGTAATAAAGATGATTTGAAGTCTCAGACGGGTTATGTCTTTGTTATCAGTGGAGGAGCTGTAGACTGGAGGAGCAAGAAGCAGAGTACAATTGCGATGTCTGCAACAGAAGCTAAATACATTGCTGCTTCAGAAGCTGCTATGGAGGCTGTTTGGATTAGGAAATTCGTTTCTGAGCTTGGTGTTATGCCTTCAATTAAATTACCTATTAATATGTATTGTGACAATTCTGCTGCAATCATATTTGCCAATGAACCTGGAGTCATGAGAGGCACCAGACATTTTCTACGGAAGTATCACTTTGTTCGTGAAAAGGTTAACGAAGGTGAAATAAATCTGCTGAAAGTTCACACAGATGATAACTTATCTGATCCGTTCACTAAGGCTTTAGCGAAAGAGAAGCTTAATGAATTATCCAATGGAATTGGACTTAAATTAGCTAGTAGTTTCATGCATAACTGTGATTAGTATTTGGATAAAGGATATTGTAAACAATTATTATTTTAATGAAATAAAGTATGTTGGTATGTTTATTTCTATTGTTAATTATTGTTGTCCTATTTTTGCATGTTTAAATCCATGAATAAGAGTTATTATAAATTGTCCGTTGTCAGTTAATAATATGGGAATATTATTGAATTAAGACAAATCTGAAGTTGGTATAATATACTTAAAGTATATTGATGCGTAGTCATGCCATTTCAGACGATATTCGATGATACTGAATATAGGACTAATCCCAACTATATGATGTTATTTTATGGATCTTGTCATTAAGTAAATCATAAGAAGTTATCCTTAGACTTGAGATACAAGATAACGGTCATGAATGTAGTACATTTTTGTGGAACAACTTAACTGTAACAATTCGCAATTTCAGGTTAACTTTTATTCCCGAAAATTTCACTATTCATTTTTACTATTCACTTTTTACTATTCATTTTTACTATTCACTCCTGAAATTTTTATTTCATATTCTCGTAAGTTAAACTATTTTAATGATAATCCGAGAATTTGACACTCGTCGGATCATTTCTGCAAAAATCACGAAGCCGTGTCCGAGATTTACTTTTAGGTTTAAACGTCATTCCAGCATCCCGATATGTCCATAAAACATTATAAACAATAGAAATATGATTTTCTCTCATTTTAGGACAATTCCAAAAGTTTTGGAATTTTACGTTTTACAGTTCAGCGTTTTACGCGAATTACGCGTTTTCAGCTTACGATTTCCAGTTTTAGCAGGGTTTGAGCAACCCAATAGAACCTACCACTCATTTTATATTTTATTATGGAGTATATTGACTTGTTTAACCATACTTTCAAGTTTCATATTTTTAGGATACCCGGTTTTACGTTTCGTGACTTAACAACTTACGGTTAGCAATTTACGGGTCCAAAACTAGCTACATAAGTAGGATAATACCAAGTTTTTGCATCTAGTCATCCTATCCACCATATGGCCGACTATAAGGAGGCTTCATCATGCCTTGGTGGCTTATGATAAGCCTTGGACTTTAGGATACATGTATATGTGTTAAACTTGGCCTCCAAGGTTAGGAAAAATATCCTAAGTCTTGCACCTCCTTAAGACACCTTCCTAACACTTTCCTAACCTCCTCTTCATAGTATAAATAGCAAGCTCGTGTCTTCCTTCTTCATCAATAAAAACGCCACACCCTTTAAACCTAGCACCATGATCCTTTGATCTTCAATATACAAGTTACACTACAAAGTTCAAGGTCTTAGTATTCTCCACCTAGTTCTTAAGTTTGTTTGGTGATTCCATGGTTGAATTAGGAGCTACACAAGGTTACTAGGGCTGAAGTTAAATGGTTTTCACAAGGGTTAGATCAAGGCTAGCAAGGGTTACAAGAGTTGTGGTGAAGGGTTTGCAAGCATAGGTTTAGTGTCCTAGTTCCATACTTGACTTCCTTTCTTTAGAAAGCCAAAAGTTGTAAGAAACCCTTATACACTTTCTTGTTCAATATCATTTTCATGCTTATTATGGTTCTTTCATTCTATATATGGTCTTTGTATTATGTTCATGATGTATAAAAACTAGTAAAACAAGTTATGGTATATATATGTTAACTTATGTTATTTAAACAAGTAAACTAGTGACTTTTATGGAGAACCACGACCAAAATAGTACAACTATGATATTTGAAACTTACTTACTGTTATATAGGACTTCAAAAGCAAAACATATCAATTTGAATCACCTAAAACGAGTACCCGAGTCAAAAGATACGGCCATAAGAAGTTAGCGAAACCAAAATGCCGAAACTGCCAATACCCTACTGTTTGCATTCTGCCATTTTGAAAGTCACCCTTCTGGTCCGATTCATCAAAAAGTTAAAACACGAAAGTTGTCCAGAATGACGTTTTCGTTCAGGAACAAAGAAGCTCGAGCCCTGAAAACGCTTTCTGAGTGATAATTTTCTTCAAATTCTTAACAGCCCATTTTTAGACCAAAGTAACTATATAATGGTTATAATTAGATGAGACCAAGAGGTCTAATGACCTAAAGCCAAGACCACAACCATGGCTAAAGCCAAGGTTGAGTCTCAAGACCATGGTAACAATGACCAAGGTCACGGCAAAGCCACGGCTAAAGACCATATAACTTTTAAAGATCAAAACTTATATATATATATATATATATATATATATATATATATATATATATATATATATATATATATATATATATATATATATATGTTATCAAATACTACAATAGTAGGGAGCCTCATGTGAGGAGTTCATTAAGTAAGCCGTCGAGATGAGTTGTGGATTTATGAATTAAAGTGTCCTGGCTCCTCGAACGTTTACTTCATGACTTCTGAATTATGTCGGCCCGAACGGTAGTAAGAGATATACAACCTATACATGTTTCATAGACCACTTATATTCAACGACTTACACTATATACTAAGTACTACATCATGAACATTATGCAAGACATATATAGGCAATTCTTCGTATTCTTAGACGTTACTCCAAACCTAAGTCGCAACGTTCTATTATAGGCTGCTCTTAGAGACTTTCGCGATTCGACTACCACTTTCATTTCTCATTACATGGACTTAAGGTGAGTCATAGCCCCTACTCTTTTCATACTTGTTTTAACTCTTGGGGGGGATACATGCTCAACTACTTGCTTACTTGTACAAATACTCAAAACATATATACTTGATTGTGTTATACTTGATTGGCATTATACTTGATTGCGTTATACATATTTGTTACACTATACTTGCTTAATTTAAATACAAGATTTGTATTTACGTGCATACACAATACTCTATGCTGTCAAAGGAGAGGTATTAATAGTACTAGTATGGGCCTACACCCCCACCCAAGTCCAAGATTCGAGACGTTGGGTGACATGTACTATTTGGGATGGTGGTTCCCCGCCTATGGGTCCAAAATGACGTGACCATGGGTGAATATAATCCTGAGAAACTATATATTAGTAGTGGGTTGTGAACACACAGGTTGCAAGTCTCTTATGGCGGGACCTGCAACTGAGTGGATTCACGATGCCTTTGCTGTGTGAACATTCTTTTAAGGCTTTTCAACTGTTTTAAGACAAACTCTATGAACTCACCAACCATTGTGTTGACACTTTAGCATGTTTATCTCAGGTTAGTAAGGCGATAGCTAGTGCGTGGAACTTAGAGTCAAGCTGCATATTCTGAAGACTTACGCTTTTATCATTTACCATTCAAAACTTTGTATACATTTATGTATCATACTTTGGAATCTCAAGTTTGTAACTCGGAATTTATTAATCGAATGGTAACTTTTCAAAACGTCTCATTTAGAGTTCGTTTTCTATACCTTGTACTTTGTATTATGAAGTAGCACCCCTATGACACAGTCTTCCGCTGCGGTATTTTGGGGGTGTTACAGATAACGCTATACGTAACTGGTAGTCATAAGGGTTGTTTTCGGAAGTGTTACAAAGTTTGTGTGTTTTGCTTGTAATCAATAAAGAATTTGTTCCTTCAAATTAATTTTTGGAGTTTAATACTGTTGGGCCCCTCGTAGGGTTGTCAAGGTGTTTGCGTGGCCACGCCCAAGGTCTTCCTTGAAAGGTTCAAAAGATTTGGTAATCTTGTCAATTTCTAACAACGAGAAACAGAATGGTTAATTAAGGAATGACCTAGATCCATATCCTTATTTAACACGGTATTAGAAACAAAGGGATAATAATAATGAGAAATCATTAAAAGGTTTTCCAGGAGCCTTACTCAAGTTGTACTTGAGGCATCGGCGTGTTGCAAAATGCTAACCGATGTGATCACACTATTATGATATGTCTAAGTGGGAGCTGTTGGTTTTATAGACAAAATAATAATAGTCGTGTGTTAGAATCGAACTTGAGATCACGGGATTGCACACAATACGTATGAAGAGAAAAAGTAATAATTATTTATAAAATGTTATAATTAATTATTAAACACAAAATAAATAATAGTAATTAGTATTTAATGATTAATGACTAATTATTTATTAAACGAAGATTAGGAAAGTAATACTAGGCAAAATTTGGAAACAAGAGAAGGTTCCGGAATCCCCTATGGGAGTCCTTGGCCGATCGGCATAGGGAGGTTTCCACCTCCTTATGTGCCTTGAGCTCCAAGTTTTGAATAGTATATAAGCAAACCCAAGATGCATGTTTTTCTCATAACTTGTACACACACTTCTTGGTGTTTTTTTCTCTCCTCTCTTTTCTTGGTCGATCCATCAAACAAAACCCTAAGGGTTTTCGATTTTCATAGATCTAAAAATATTTTTTGTTTATTACTTGCATAAACTTTTTCTTGAATTAGTACGTGTGTACAAGAACGTGAATCAAACACACTATTGTTTGATTCTTGGATTAAATTACAAAAGAGGTAAGGGGTAATTCTTGTAATCCACATAAACCCTAATTAGGGTTCTTGTTCCGGAAGATTGCTTTGATTCTTGTTCGGGCTAGAATCACAAAGGTATGTTTACTATTTAATTATTGATTAATTAATTACATGTTATTTGATCTTATTATAATTGCTTCCGCTATGCTCACTTTGATGTACTTGGTTTATTTATATGAATGTCATGATATAATAATTCCAACAGATCTAGTGAAGTAACTCTTGAGTTGGGTACTCGGGGAGTAGAATAGGGCAAAGAGGAGCTTCGTGACCGAACCACTATAAATCATCATGTCCAGTTTACATATCCTTTTTGCTTATCGCTTTACTTTTACTCTTACTTTATATTGTTGATTGTCAATGTGGTTGATGTTCATGATTGTGTGGTATACTTGTCTTAAGGGTGTTTGTTAGAAAAGAAAAATAAACCGGCCTAATTATGGTGGAACTTGATTTATTATAAACCATTAATCTTGCGGAATCTTATGTAACATTAAAGGGTTGGCCTTACATGTCGTAATGCATTAAATGTATCCTCGCATCAAGATTACCAAATCTAATGGTTTATATTATGCTTGCTAAGTATTCATATAGTCATAGATTATATTTTACATTTTACATATTATGACATGCTTGATCGACAATTTGATACAAAAGTTTTTAAGCTTTAAATGGAAACGTATTCACCCCCTCTATGGTTTCCATAAAAACAATGAAACACATTCAATTTTACTTCTCTACACCTTTACGGTCAATACTTATTAGAAGTAGAGACTTGTAAGTAATAAAGTCAATTTGCAGCACTATAAAAGAGCAAATTGTCACTCGTTCATTGGTTTGGTTTCTTCGATTTGACCATTTTGGCAATAACTGGTTTAGCTGCTCCAACTTAACTGGAGACTTTATTGGTTCTCAAGTGTCATTTCACTTCGTTTTCAAAAACTAATAATTTTTCCTTGTTGCTTGATCGGCGTTCCATCTGTTATTGCTAACTTGCACTTTATTAAACAAAGGTTGTACCATATAATTTATTGATTGTATCTCTTAAATTCTATTGTAGTACCTTATGCTTAATTTTAATACAACGAGTCGTGGAAAACCCGTGCGTTGCACCAATTGTATCTTGTTGTTGGATTGCGAAATGTTATACTAATTTATGTACTTTGATCAAAGGTCATGATTTGTTAATATTGTTATTTCGCGCCATTGTAATATTTAAATTATTTTGTTAGCATTTAAAGAGTATGCAAAAAAAAAGATTTTTATTTCAATACGTTAATGGCATAGTTTCAATGGAGGTTGCAAATTCTTCTAATTTCCATGATTGCATGCGTGTATGATTTGTGTAATAGGGATCGGTATTGTTTTGGAATCAATTGAATCTTTGAGAAATTCTCAAAAGAGGCATCAGTTAATGTTTTAAAAGTTATCCCTTTTGTTTTCCAAGCTAAATCTGGTGTTCATGATTAAGATTATAATGCTATTAAGATGAATATATATAATTAGTTGTTTGGTGTAATTTAAATTTGGATTCATCCTTTTTACGGAAACATTTGGTGAACTTTGTGTGTAGATTCCGCCTTTTATGGAAAAATGTTAAACTTAAGTGGTTGTTGGTATCAATTCCGAAATAATACTGTTATCTTTTATCGACAAATTGTACGCAAATTTTTTATTTTTACATATTTTATCATAATTGTCAAACTTTGAGGGTTAGTTATGTTACATTGCATAATTTAATGTGCAATTTTTATGCATCTTTTATCATAAGTATAAGGGTTTTTTGTGTCATTCCAAAATTTTTTGATACAACAGTATTTGATATGTGTGTATAGGAAGCTAAACCATCTGGGCTAATTAATATGGAGTTATGCATTACAATGATGATTTTCTGTCCATTTCCCATCAAACTTTGGTATATACATTGCATTATTGGTAGGGTTTGTTTTTATAATCTATCTGTAACATCACTTAATTAATACCTCCAATCCTCCATCTATAAAAAATGGCTGATGAAATCAAAACCCCTCTACTCGATTAACTAAAAGAGCTGTGTGGTTCAGATAAACTCCACCATTGCTTCAAGTTCTTATTCGGTCATGAACACACGCTTATTTGGTCATGAGCACACGGAATATGAAGCGTTCATCAGATACCTTGCGGAGCACTGCAATGAGATGGAAACCAAGATTGAACAACGTACAACAAGGATGGCAGAGGTATGGTTGCTCGACCATGATGATGAAGAGGCTGGCTGGCAAACATACGAATGTTTGCGCAAGGTGCAGATAAGGGAGCGAAGGAGGTTGGAGGTTTTAACTGCTCTTTTGATTGAAGTCCGTGGTGGGTTGACTGAGAAGGAGGAGCACATCAGCATTATGGAAGAATTTGATTAGATCATCTTTATTTAGGTTCTTTTGGTTGTTTGTCATAGGATTTTGATGGGGTTGTATTTTGTAACGTTGGGTTGGTGTTGATGATGATATCAACATTCTTTTTGTAACCATCTTTGGACCACTACTACTAATTAAGGTAGATTATCTGATCTACAATGATCAGTTATTAACAATATTTTTATCCTTTTTTTTATTTATGTTTTATATTTTGTATTTTTAATATTTATAGTATCATTTAAGATATTAAGTTATTTTTACTTTATTGTTGGGTTGACTTTTTCTCTCACATACTCACCCAAAGTTTTGAATAAATAGATCGGAAAATCGAGTTTAGGGTTTTCATTTATATACTACATAACTTTAATCAAGAAATGATCAATTAGATCAAACAATATATTTAAATGTTTGGAAGTTTGATCATTAACATGAATATGTATTTTGATTCGTATTATCAATTCAGTTTGTATCTCGTATTTGAATGGCAGCCTCATTAGTTTAATTTGTGTGTTTCAGGGTGTGTTATTTTGTTGAAAGTTGGTTAGTTTATGATGTTTTGAGCATTGAAGGGATTATTGGATTTTCAGTATTGGATGTGATAATATGTTGAGTCCTTAGGTGTATTGATTTGGGTATTAGTTCAGTATTGGATGTGATTATATGATTAGTGTTTAGGTGTACTGATTTGGTGTTTAGATTTAGTGTTTTGTAATTTATCCTAGTTTGCTACTTGCCCTCATTATATGAAGCCTGAACCGAGTGCGTTCTCACCCAGTTTGAGGATGGCTGGAGCGAAACGGTTCAAGTTCTTGCTTGAGACTTTAGTTGTTTTGGATTATAGTTTTAAGAAGCTTGAATCAAGGTTGTTGGTGTTTCATGGTGAACCTGGTGATGAGTTAGTAAGTTATTTAAAATAGGTAACATGTGATCTTCCAACATTTTATTAAGTTTTTTTTCACCTACTTCTGCACAGCACGGACCCTATTGAAATTCTTTGATTGGAAGTTATTACAGTTAGTGTTAAGGGTGTGTTTGGGATAAGAGTTATTTTAAGCTTTAGATTGTTTTTGACCATTTTCTTATTTTCATTTAGCTGTAATTTGCTCTTAATTATAATTTTAATATGATTTCATGCATTTTCATGTTGATTCCTAGGTTTTGCGTTGATTTCCCAAATATTCTTACTTAAAACTGTTTTGGAATAATAGCCATGGTAGATTTAGGTTAAGACAATTTTCAATTGTAGTTTGTGCCTTATATTGGATCACAATAGTCTATAATAGTTGGGTAATATCTGGTCCCTTAATGCTTTTAGTCAAATATTCATTTTTAACCCATTTTCACCCAATAATCAAGTTGTCTCAACATCCTTTGCACCAGATAGATTTTTAGGGATCAAATGATTTTCAAAATTCATAAAAAGTAGTTTTTATTAATATTTTTCAACTCAAAAGTGCCTAGTTAACAGCTTTCCTTAAGTTTTCACATTAGGTTAAGACCATTTTCAGTTGTAGTTTGTGCCTTATATTGGATCACAATAGTCTATAATAGTTGTAATATCTGGTCCCTTAATGCTTTTAGTCAAATAATCATTGTTAACCCATTTCCACCCAATAATCAAGCTGTCTCAACATCCTTTGCACCAGATAGATTTTTAGGGATCAAATGATTTTCAAACTTTCATAAAAAGTAGTTTTTCTTAATATTTGCTAGCTTATCTTAAGTTTCCATCACTTTTTAGCCTTAAGCTTAGTATGGCAAGTGCTTATATTTCAACTCAAAAGTGCCTAGTTAACTGTTTTCCGTAAGATTTCACATTCTAAGTTTTCATTCCGAACTTATTAGTAAGCGAGTTAGAGTAAGCCGGTTTGTGATTGTAGATTGTGATCAGCATGGTTTGACTTTCTTTTTTTCTTCCGTTTAGTTGTTCCACATACAGTATCATTCTGCCACTTGTCTGCATTAGCTATTTCTAACTCTACATTGGAATATTCTAGATCATCCTTGAAGACAGTAAAACCATATATTACATGTGTAGGATGTCGGGTACTTTCATTCCTGTTGAGATTGTGGTTTTATCATACATATTGATTTGTAATTTTTCCTAGTTTATTACTTTCATTACTGTCGAGGTTTTGGTTTTTTATCAACCCTCATTATATGAAGCCTGACCCGAGTACGTTCTCGCCCAGTTTGAGGATGGTTGGAGCGAAATGGTTCAGGTTCTTGCTTGAGAGTTTAGTTGATTTGAATTCTAGTTTGAAGAAGCTTGATTCAAGGTTGTTGGTGTTTCATGGTGAACCTGGTGATGAGTTAGTACGTTATTTAAAAGAGGTAACATGTGATCTTCCAACATTTTATTAAGTTGTTTTTCACCTACTTCTGCACAGCACGGACCCTATTGAAATGCTTTGATTGGAAGTGATTACAGTTAGTGTTAAGGGTGTGTTTGGGATAAGACTTATTTTAAGCTTTAGATTGTTTTTGACCATTTTTTGATTTTCATTTAGCTGTAATTTGCTCTTAGTTATAATTTTAATATGATTGATGCATTTTCATGTTGATTCCTAGGTTTTGGGTTGATTTCCCAAATATTCTTACTTAAAATTGTTTTGAAATAATAGTCAGGGTAGATTTAGGTTAAGACCATTTTCAGTTGTAATTTGTGCCTTATATTGGATCACAATGGTTTATAATAGTTGGGTAATATCTGGTCCCTTAATGCTTTTAGTCAAATATTCATTTTTAACCCATTTCCACCCAATAATCAAGTTGTCTAAACATCCTTTGCACCAGATAGATTTTTAGGGATCAAATGATTTTCGAAATTCATAAAAAGTAGTTTTTCTTAATATCTTCTAGCTTATCTTTAGTTTCCATCACTTTTTAGCCTTAAGCTTAGTCTGGCAAGTGCTTAGATTTCAACTCAAAAGTGCCTAGTTAACGGTTCTCCTTAAGTCTGCACATTTTAAGTTTTCATTCAGCCTTTGCTTTTTATTTTTATTAATCTCAATTTTTGTCCTATTTATTTGAAATTTGGTATGATTAGTATCCTTTAATTTGATACATAGGCCGCAATAACATTATTGGCAGTTGATATTTAAAGTGGGTATGTGATGACATTCCAGTGGAATTTTATAACACCCCCATTTTCGGAGTGCAGCGGAATACAACATGGGGTGCTATTTGGTCACATAGTACAAGTATAGTAAACGAATTTAAAACAAAGACGTTTTTAATATATATTTCACATTCGATAATTTATTAGAGTCAACAAAAGGTCCCAAAAGTTTTAACATAAGTCTAGAGATACATAGATTTAGAAATTTAGGTCATTATCGAATGAAAAGTTTATTTAAGCATGAGCCATCATGTAGATATCCATTTCTTGCACCAACCATCCAAGCTGAAGCCACTTACGGACCTGAGATAAAACATGCTAAAAAGTCAACATAAAGTTGAGTGAATTCATAGAGTTTAATAAGTAATCAGTTGAATACAAGTTAATTCAATTTAAAATACGATGGGCTACATTGTTATACACCCATAGTTGTTCTCATCCCATTCTCATAGATGTCGATAAACTCGATCTATTTGGTAGGGGCCACCAATCATTTCTCATCCCATTCTCGCAGATGTCGATAACCTCGATCTACTTGGTAGGGGGCCACCAATCATTTCTCGTCCCATTCTCGCAGATGTCGATAACCTCGATCTACTTGGTAGGGGGCCACCAATCGTTTCTCATCCCATTCTCGCAGATATCGATAACCTCGATGATTTAATTGGTAGGGGCCACCAATCGTTCTACTTAGTGCTAAAAAAAATCAATTTAGATAGACGTACAACTTGTAAATAATCATGATTGTTATAAAATAGTTAAGCATGTATCTCCTCCAAAGAGTTTACAAAACAGTTAGACGATATAAAGTGGGGCTATGAACTCACTGAGAGTAAAGTGAACGATCAAAAGTGATAGTGAAGAATAGTCCGCGATTATCCTATGAGCAACAAAATTTGAAGAACAAGAAGGAACAACAAGAACAAGAACACTAAACCTATATTAACCCAACAACACTTGCACCTTTTCTTTAACCCATGTGATAACGCTCTAATTATACATGTTTATTCCATCGATTATATATCATTTATCTATTATATTATATAGAATATCATGGTATTTGTGTAGAATTGGTATTAATATGGTTGCAGGATAGAACGAGAGAAGAAAGTCAGAAATACCACTAAAAAGACGATTAAATGACAAATATAAGAAAGGAGGGACTTGGAATGAAAATATACAAGTATGAAAGACCCAAGTACGCCGGTCTTAGGACTGTGTGCGGCGTACTTGCTTGGCGGGTAAATGAAGTTGAATGTACGCGAAGTACGGCACACTTTCTACGAAGTGCGGCACACTTACCTTGACAGTTACAAAACAGAGTTATTGTTTGCATTCATTGTGAGGCCGATCACTTGTCCTCATTTACTGAATATTGGAGTTGAATTAGGTCAAGATGAGCCTATAAGAGTAAAGGTATGAAGCAAAGAAAAAGGGGGCAACACCAACGAGAAGTAGGGAAAGTATACGAAGTGAGATTGGTGAACTCGTACCAAGTTCACTATATCGGGGTTCGAGGTTGTGATTCTATTATTGTGACAGAGTGTAGGAGAACGAGCCTAGAGAATTATCTCTGTGAAATCATTTGTTCTTTCGTTGTAATCACTTTGGTACACTTTTCTACTTTGTCGAATTGAATTATGAAGTTTATGAAATTCATGTTGAATGATATGTGTTTTGTTATTACAATAATGGAATAGTCGTTGATGTGTGCTTATTCACACATCCTTTTTAGACCTTAAATCAGACCAAATACACCAAATACTAACCAAATATGCCAAGAGAATGTATGTTTTTGTATTTGTGTATGTGCAGGTACGGATATGTGAAAAATGAACAAAAACAAAGTAAAACCGACAAAAACGAGCACGAGATTGGAAAAAGGTAAAAAGCCGAAGCCGAGGAAGAAATTTATCCAAGAAAAGCCCAAAATGATAATTCAAATTCTTAAAGATTCAAAGAATGACAAAAGAGACCCTTAGTGGAAGCGTGAAGATATTGGCAAGAAAAATACTCCAAGTATTCACAAGTTGTCGATTTTGATCCTTTGAAGAACTTAGGAAGAAAAGTCAACTCAAATCCTCCAAGTTACAAGAAATGCATTTGGATCGTTCTCAGTCGTTACGTTTAATATTAAGTTGTATTAGTTACATTTTATAATGTTTTAAGCTTGAATTTCATGATTTGTAAAGGTCTAGGGGCTAATTATGCAACAATGTAAAAGATTAGAGAAGCCCTAGCCCCTAGCCTATAAATAGAGATGTAAGCCTCATTTGAGAGGTTGGTTAGTTCTAAAGTTAATTTTAGATTTAATTTTTGTCTAGTCTTATTTTTATGAAGTATGTGTTTTATTTTACTTTCTCTCTAAAAAGCTTTATCTTTCTAAAAATCTTTAATTTTTAGTTGTTAAATTCATGTTTTTATTGCTGGGATTTAAAGTTTATGGTTAACCTAGGTTGTTTAGTAATAAATTTGGTGAAAAACATTAGTTTTTAGGCTTTATTTTGGATCAAAATTTGGTTTTGTTATGGATTTTATCGAGTTATATTTTTTATTATCGAGTTTTATTTTTTAAAGAAACTATCGAGTTTGAGTTTTAAAAGAAAAAGTTTCCGAGTTTGAGATTTTTAATATAGGGACCTAATTGCAATTAAAGTTTATCGAGTTTGCTTTCTAGAAATACCGAGTTTGGAATTTGTTATTTTAATACCGAGTTTGAGTTTTTATTACTAGGGACTAATTTGCAATTTTGTATTATCGAGTTTGGTTTCTAAACATTCCGAGTTTGAGATTTTTTAATGTATACCGAGTTTGAAATTTTTGTTTTACCGAGTTTGAAACTTAATAATTGTTACCGAGTTTAAATAAAAAAAGATATCGAGTTTGTCTTGTTTTTAGTTACCGAGTTTCGTTTTCGACCAGGGACCAAAATGCAAATAAAAATTTCGTCTGGTTTTTATAATGTTTTCCGAGTTTGGGATTTTTTATGTTTTCGAGTTTGAGATTTTTTTTTTTTTTATATAGTTACCGAGTTTAGTTTTTTTTTTTAATTTTTCTAGTATTGATTTTTCCAAGTTTAATTTCTTTTGGCGAGTTAGCCAAGATTATCGAGTACGATAATTATTGCCTCATCGTTTATCGAGTGAGGTTCTATTTTGCTTAATATCTAAACGAAACTCTGCCGAATTTTTCTAAAATTTATCAAGTTAGGATTTATTATATAACAAGTTAGTATCTTTTATTTAGTAACGTCATCTAGTAAACATTTATAGTTTAATAATAATTAGTTTTTTTTATTTCTTTTACTTATTTCCTTTTTAATTAGTCTTTATATCCTTTTCATTTATTAAAATTAAAAAGCCAAAAATATAATTTTCCTTTTACGTTATTTTTCTTTTATATCTTATTATTTAGAAAAACTCAATTTGCAATCGTAGGACTAGTTTCGCTTTTATTTTTCTTTTTAAATTAGTCGTGTTAAGTTTTCTTTACGTTTTTATTTCTATTTCATATTTTAGAATGTTTGTTTTATTTGCTAATTTGTTTTGCATTATTTGCTTGTTCTCTTTGCTTTAATTGCAATTTTATTCTTATTGGTAGTATAATCAAAAACCAAAATATTTCTTCTATCCTCATTCACTTCACAAGATTCACAAACCGAACCGACAAGATCGAATTCAACCCTCGTTGGGAGAACGACCCGGGGAATTACTTTCACGAGTGATCCTTCGGTAAACTCTTTATTCACTCTACACCACACAAACTTCAAGTCATCAATGGCGCCGCTGCCGGGGAGGCGTTATTAAGATTTCGTCGATCGTTTGTTTGATTTGTGTTTTGAAGAACCTTCTTTTGGAAGTTATCGCTTTTATTAAAATTAAAAAAAATAAAAAATAAAAAATAAAAAATAAAAAAAAATAATAGAAACCAAAAATATTTTCTTTTCAAATTTGTTTTCCTTTTTCTTTTACTTCTGTTTCTTTTAAGTGTATGATCACACGTTCATGGTCGAGATTAATCGATAATTCTCTGACCATACCGAACCAACACTATCGTAGACGTCGTAAACAAGCTTACGTACCCGAGTTACGTACTCTTGTTGAAGCACCCATCACCGAGATGGCCGATCAACGTACTATGCAAGAATTACTCCAGTGTCCCACCGAGGGATATGGGGACGCAATTGTTTTACCACCTATTCTTTCCGATAATTTTGAACTTAAAACTGGATTAATTCAACTTGTCACATCAAAACAATTTCAAGGTTTTGAAAGGGACGATCCTCACACACATATCCGATGGTTTAATAAGTTAACTTCGACCATGAAATTTAAGGATGTCCCTCACGATGCTATCAAATTGATGTTGTTCCCATTTTCACTCGAGGGTTCAGCCCGGATTTGGCTCGAAAAAGAACCCCCTCGTTCAATTCACACATGGGAAGAACTCGTCTCGAAATTTGTTAATCATTTCTTTCCACCGTCCAAAACGACTAATCTTAAGAATGATATAACTAATTTTCAACAACGTTTTGATGAGAACTTTGGTGAGGCATGGGAACGATTTAATGATCTTCTTCGAAAATGTCCTCACCATGGTTTCTCCGAATTGCACCAAATCGACACGTTTTATAACGCTTTGACTCAAAACGATCAAGATTCTTTAAACGCAGCCGCCGGTGGCAATATCTTGAATCGTACGCCAATGGATATTTTAACGATCATCGAGAACAAATCTAAGGTTCCTACTTCTCGTAACAAACCGAATGTTTCGAAAGTGACTTCTTTTACTCCTTCTTCTTCGTCGGTCCAATCATCGGAATTGGCCGGACTTACCGATGCTATCTATTGTATGATAAAAGAGTTTAAGTCTCAGAACCAAAAACCCGAGCCCGTTAAAGCCGTTAATGAAAAATGTGTGATTTGTGGTGGACCCCATACGTATTATGATTGTCAAGCCACCGATGGCCAAGTTTATAATGCTAACGTAGCTGCCGTAAACTACAATCAAAACCAAGATTTTCGTACTCAAAATAACCAAACAGGGCCACCCGGGTTTCCACCCGTGCAAAATCATCAAAACCGTTATCCTCAAAATAACCAAGGTAATCAAAACCAAGGTTACAATTGAAACCGTGGAACCAATTTCAATCAAGCTCAAAATTATCAAGTCCCTCCACCCCAACAAGTTTATCAACCAACACAACAAGTACAACCTTCTCCTGAGCTTGCTAATTATATGAAAATGAACGATGTTAACATACGAGCTATGCAAAATCAAATCAACAACATGAGGGTTGAACTTAAGAAAGAGATCGATACAACCATGACTCGACAAACGAATGAGCTTAAGCAAATGATGAGTAGTTTTATTCAAATGAATCAACCGTCGACGTCAGGTACTTTTCCAAGCAATACGATCGCAAACCCGAGGGGCGAGATTAAGGCGATTACGACACGTAGTGGTGCTTTATATGAACCCACGGTTCCGACTACCTCTTCTTCTCCTCCCCCTAAGGTAGTGGACCGTGAGACCAAGGCGACAAAGGACTCGGTACCTCCGATTAATAACGGAGATACTGAAAACGTCCAACCTCCGGTTGTTCAAACGTCTAAAGAAAAGGAAAAAGTTGTTTTTGAAAATAATATGAAATACAAGTCAAAATTGCCATATCCATCACGATTTAATGATGAAGAGCTCCGTGCAAAATCTAAAAAACAAATGGAAAAGTTTCTCGATATTTTTCAAAAATTACACTTTGATATCAGTTTCATGGATGCTCTTGTTTACATGCCAAAATTTGCCTCAACATTTAAAAACCTCATAAGTAATAAAGAGAAATTGCTTGAATTAGCCGAAACGCCAATAAATGCTCAATGTTCCGCGATTCTTCTCAAGAAGCTTCCCGAAAAGCTTGGTGACTCGGGAAAGTTTCTCATTCCTTGTTCATTGAAAGATCAAGAAGTTTGTAACGCCCTGGCCGATTCGGGTGCGAGTATTAACCTCATGCCATTATCGATCTACGAACAACTTGGAATGGGGGCTCTTAAACCGACGAGAATGACTTTGGAGCTTGCTAACCGTTCAATTACTCATCCGGTTGGAATTGCGGAAGATGTTTTTGTTCAAGTGAACTCGTGTACTTTTCCGGCCGACTTTGTCGTTGTTAATTTTGAACCCGATCCGAGAGTTCCTCTTATACTAGGGCGACCATTTTTACGAACCGCAAAAGCCCTAGTAGATCATTTTGAGGATACTCTAACTTTACGACATGATGATGACATAATGATTTTTAAAGCCGATGCTTCGAAATCAAAGAAGTTTTCCGTAAAAAGCGTTGATGTTTGTGATTATTCCTTTGATGATTTGGTGAAAACATTCGTCTCCGAATCTTCCCCATCATTTCCTCCGACTAAGGAACATGTTTCTTTTTGGGAAGAGGTCGATGAATTTCTTGCTATTGAAACGATTCCGATTTTTGAGATTGATAAGCTTTACTTTGATTCGGAGGGAGATACGCTTTTTCTTGATAATTTGTTAAACGATGAACCATCAATCCCTCCGGATAAAGCTAAGAAGAAGATTGAGCTTAAGATTGACGATTCTCTGGAGCCCGAGCTCGAGGAATTTTTACCAAACTTTGAGAGTTTCTCCTTTGATACGACTGAGGAAATGAGTGGCAATCCCACTTATCGTTCTGATTTTTCTGATACAACGTATGAAACTTTTCATTTCAATCACTCGGAAGAGACGAGTCGTGGCAGTACCACCTCTCATGCTTTTATCTCTCTTTCGGAGTTTGTGTCATTTCGTTTTGATGAATCTGAATTTGAAATTGAAAAGTTTTCTGAACCTGAATATGAAAGTTTCAGTTTTGATCTTGAAGTTGATCATGATCCGGGTGGTGTTCTTAAGAATGAAAGTTTTAATGAAAAGTTTTTCCCAACCCTCCCACCCGGAAAGGATTTTAAAAGGAGCTTAAATGATAAAAGTCATAATTTCACAATTATGAAGTTTTCTTTTGATAATAATGAGTTTTTCAAGATAGTTATCATGACTTTCTTGCCATTTGTAACATTTGGTGTGATTTCTCTTATCCGTCACTCCGTTGGGAGTGAGGATGTTGTTTTTGACCCTGGTATCGTTTTTAAAAGTTTTTACTATTAAAATACCATTGGTTATCTCATCAGGATGGAACTTTCACATAATTCATATGTTTATTCCAAAGATTTTGAATGAAAGCCCGATGGTGATTATTTTCCATTTGCTCTCCCCAAGGACGAATTAATTCGGGGATCGAGTCAAGCTCATGTGACTCGGTTAACAAAAACAAGCGCTTCGTGGGAGGCACCCCATGCTTATCCATTTTCATTTTCTATATTTTCTATTTTCTTTAATAACGTGACGTGAGGGGGGCGACCCTTTTCCAAACTCGTGTTTTCGTGGTTGTTTATGAATGTTCAGGAATTTCCCCGAAATTTGAGGAATCTCGTGCTCGTGGTTTGTCGTTCTCTCCACTCGAGTCTCATCCTTCGCTGCTCTTTTGGAAATTCACCATTTCCAAAATCTTATCGACTAACGTTTATCTTTTGGCATACTTAATAAACAGCCTTAGATATTATGTAGATTACCTTTACCCTTAAAACATTGAGGACAATGTTTCACTTTAGTGTGGGGGGGTGAATCTTCGATTCGATTTGACCTGTACCTTCGTCTGAGCTGTTTAACTTACGCAACTCCGTTTTCCACCAAAAATTTTAAATTTTCGTCACCTTTTTATATGTAAAATATATATATATATATATATATATATATATATATATATATATATATATATATATATATATATATATATATATGAAAATGAAAAATGAAAAAAATTGAAAAAAGATATATGATATGAATAATAAGTTTTGACACCTTGTTTTGACTTTCCTACCGGCGAGAGTAGAAATAAATGTTCCGACTCGACCGGGCGTGTTGAGCCCTAGCTTGTTTCCCTTAACCAAAATAATCAAAAGATTATGGCTAAGCATCCGCGGATCTCATTATTTAGGATTTTAAATTTGCGGAGATCGAGGAATGATAGAGTTTATTTAGAAGTTTCGTGCTATACACGGATCGCATTACTGAGATTTAAAAAACCCACAAGAGGTACTTGTGGCCTCCTTGTTCCCATCAGAAACGTCACCCATATATAATAGATGTTCTAGGTTAATTAGTGGTATTTCGGTTTGAATAATATTTAGTTCTTTGTTTTCTTAAGAGAATTTTTGCTTTAGAAGTTGGGTACATATCAAGGAACATCAAAAATAAGAGCAAAAAGTGAAAAAATCAAAAGTCAAAAGTTGATTATCTATGTGGTTTTGGAGCTACCCGATAAGCTTCCATTGATGTTAAAAAAAAGTCAAGAAAGAAAAAAAAATGAAAAGTATGAAAAAAGTGAAAAAAGTAAGAAAAGTGAAAGTTGAAGTTGTATCGAATAAGAGCTTATGTATGTAAATAAGTTGTTGGCGCGTGAGGTGCATGTGATAAGTGATTAGTAATCAGTCACATGAGGTGCACGTGATTGTACTCCGCAACTTATATCTTTGATATTGTATGTACCCCAAATTCCTTGATGTGGACCGAATTTCTATTGCAGTGGTTCTTAAGAGAAAATGAATAACTACTTATCGTTTTAACTTAGGTATCACTATCGGACTAACAAATATCGAAACGAGAAAATATGAAGCAATTCATTTCTCACAAATTAAAATCTTTAGATAAAAAAACTTAGGACCTGGGGACAAGAGGTAATACACAAGTAACTTTTGTGGGCAGTGTTAGCATCTAACTTCTGGATCAACAATGATCTCGATTTTACGCTTAGTTTGGGAGCTTGTGAAAAATCAAGGATGACGATTTTTATCCGTACGGTCTCTTCTCTGTGAGAAGTGTTTCTACTCGTTGACCCTGAAAATTATCAACAGATAAGAATTGATAATGAAATTCAAAGCAAACCGTCACATATATAAAAATAAAAAATACAAAAAGAGTAGTTGTAGTGTTATTCCTGAAAATCGGAAAATGGAGCGTTTTTGAGAATAAATGATTTTAATATTTCTCTTGAAAGTCATTGCTACTTTACAACGTCAGTAAAGAGAGGTTTTGAAATTATTTATCTTTTAAGCGTGAGGTGATGACATTGCGTGAGGGCACGGCAATACCTTAGTCTGGGGGATTTTGATGTGTGCTTATTCACACATCCTTTTTAGACCTTAAATCAGACCAAATACACCAAATACTAACCAAATATGCCAAGAAAATGTATGTTTTTGTATTTGTGTATGTGCAGGTACGGATATGTGAAAAATGAACAAAAACAAAGCAAAACCGACAAAAACGAGCACGAGATTGGAAAAAGGTAAAAAGCCAAAGCCGAGGAAGAAATTTATCCAAGAAAAGCCCAAAACGACAATTCAAATTCTTAAAGATTCAAAGAATGACAAAAGAGACCCTTAGTGGAAGTGTGAAGATATTGGCAAGAAAAATACTCCAAGTATTCACAAGTTGTCGATTTTGATCCTTTGAAGAACTTAGGAAGAAAAGTCAACTCAAATCCTCCAAGTTACAAGAAATGCATTTGGATCATTCTCAGTCGTTACGTTTAATATTAAGTTGTATTAGTTACATTTTATAATGTTTTAAGCTTGAATTTCATGATTTGTAAAGGTCTAGGGGCTAATTATGCAACAATTTAAAAGATTAGAGAAGCCCTAGCCCCTAGCCTATAAATAGAGATGTAAGCCTCATTTGAGAGGTTTGTTAGTTCTAAGGTTAATTTTAGATTTAATTTTTGTCTAGTCTTATTTTTATGAAGTATGTGTTTTATTTTACTTTCTCTCTAAAAAGCTTTATCTTTCTAAAAATCTTTAATTTTTAGTTGTTAAATTCATGTTTTTATTGTTGGGATTTAAAGTTTATGGTTAACCTAGGTTGTTTAGTAATAAATTTGGTGAAAAACATTAGTTTTTAGGCTTTATTTTGGATCAAAATTTGGTTTTGTTATGGATTTTATCGAGTTATATTTTTTATTATCGAGTTTTATTTTTTAAAGAAACTATTGAGTTTGAGTTTTAAAAGAAAAAGTTTCCGAGTTTGAGATTTTTAATATAGGGACCTAATTGCAATTAAAGTTTATCGAGTTTGCTTTCTAGAAATACCGAGTTTGGAATTTGTTATTTTAATACCGAGTTTGAGTTTTTATTACTAGGGACTAATTTGCAATTTTGTATTATCGAGTTTGGTTTCTAAACATTCCGAGTTTGAGATTTTTTAATGTATACCGAGTTTGAAATTTTTGTTTTACCGAGTTTGAAACATTGTTACCGAGTTTAAATAAAAAAAGATATCGAGTGTGTCTTGTTTTTAGTTACCGAGTTTCGTTTTCGACCAGGGACCAAAATGCAAATAAAAATTTCGTTTGGTTTTTATAATGTTTTCCGAGTTTGGGATTTTTTATGTTTTCGAGTTTGAGATATTTTTTTTTATATAGTTACCGAGTTTAGTTTGTTTTTTTAATTTTTCTAGTATTGATTTTTCCAAGTTTAATTTCTTTTGGCGAGTTAGCCAAGATTATCGAGTACGATAATCATTGCCTCATCGTTTATCGAGTGAGTTTCTATTTTGCTTAATATCTAAACGAAACTCTGCCAAATTTTTCTAAAATTTATCAAGTTAGGATTTATTATATAACAAGTTAGTATCTTTTATTTAGTAACGTCATCTAGTAAACATTTATAGTTTAATAATAATTAGTTTTTTTTATTTCTTTTACTTATTTCCATTTTAATTAGTCTTTATATCCTTTTCATTTATTAAAATTAAAAAGCCAAAAATATAATTTTCCTTTTACGTTATTTTTCTTTTATATCTTATTATTTAGAAAAACTCAATTTGCAATCGTAGGACTAGTTTCGCTTTTATTTTTCTTTTTAAATTAGTCGTGTTATGTTTTCTTTACGTTTTTATTTCTATTTCATATTTTAGAATGTTTGTTTTATTTGCTAATTTGTTTTGCATTATTTGTTTGTTCTCTTTGCTTTAATTGCAATTTTATTCTTATTTGTAGTATAATCAAAAACCAAAATATTTCTTCTATCCTCATTCACTTCACAAGATTCACAAACCGAGCCGACAAGATCGAATTCAACCCTCGTTGGGAGAACGACCCGGGGAATTACTTTCACGAGTGATCCTTCGGTAAACTCTTTATTCACTCTACACCACACAAACTCCAAGTCATCAGTCGTTATATGTTTATTTGGGTGATATAGTTATATGGTTGTTTGAAATGTAATGTACGCTTGCTATTGATACTATGCTTAAGTTTAATTGATGAGATTATTCTTGGATCATTGTTGAATGTTTGATGTATCTCTGTGGTAGAACTAGGTCGAAAGGGTCTGCCATTTTGGTATTATTTCAAGGTGTTTGTCTATGGCAACTTGGTGTTAACCTTGTAGAAATTGGTCGACAAAACATTTATCAACCCATCCATAATCTTGTTTAATGCCTTATCTCATGTCTAACGAACTTGATGAGGAAATTGGCTTATGTATACTTCTGTTATGAACCATTCTTAATGCATTTGATATATTGAGAATCATAGGTCGAAAGGGTTTCTTAATATGTTGGATAGTTAAAGGTACGAGTGTTAACCATGCATCTCTTGCTTATATATCTAGTTCATGATTTCTTGCTCATCATTTACATGCGACTTCCATGTTTCTTAGCCTAAATAAACATAGCTTTTAATCATATAAAACAATCAATCTAAATTGCTAGTCTTTGGATAAGTGACAATCTAGGGACTTTACTTTAACACAATTGCTAACTTGGCTTTTCTACAATCTCTTAGGGCAACCTGGTCTTACCTAAACCTTTACTATAAATGGGGGTTATACTTTACCCATGTGTTTATAAATTAAGGAAAATGGTGAAATTAGTATTATAAATTTAAAGATTTCAAAACACATCAACCCCTGTCAACCAAATTTTTAACCACCAAAACCCTTTGTAAAAACTTGAAAATCACAGCCTCTTGACCCTTGAAAATCTTTAGAATAATCACCAATAAAACCCTTGAGAAATGAAGACTTTGAGGAAGAAAAGAACCAAGAGCTAACTAGAATACTTGGACCTTCATTTTTGCACCAACTCTTTAATAAAAATCAAAACACAAATGGGTGTGTTTGTTGTTGAAACCCACGACCAAGAGAGAAAGAAAACATATTTTTTAGTCTATTTTGCATGTAAAGTGAGAGACAATGATAGTTGGTAGCTTTAAGAGTTAGCTAGTGAAGTTTTAAGGCTATACACTTGTCCAACTAAGGCTATGTTTGGCGACACATAGCAGTAAGCAGTAGCAATAAGTAGTAAGTTGTGGCAGTAAGCAGTAGCAATAAGCATTAGCTGCTTGTTTAAAAGACGTGTTTGGTAACGTAGCTGTAGTTGTAATTATAAAATATAAAATTACGACAAATGGCATATACTTATGAATAAATGTTATTTTTTAGGGTAAATTGGTAATATTAAAAGTAAAATGCTAGCGGTATATTGGAAAGTTTCTTTAGGAAGCATTAAGATTGCAAGATGTTGAGGTGTTGCTAAACGCTAGCAGCAGTGTTGCCAAACAAGCATTAAGACTGAAACGCTTGTCGCTTACCGCTCTAAAACGCTTCCAAAAAGGTGTTGCCAAACATGACCTAAGTGGCCAAGTGTATAGAGTGTAAAGTGGGTGATACAAACAAGGAGAGGAGATGTAGTAGTGGGATTTTAGTGTATTAGTTTGATTATTGTGTGTTTATTAATGTGGTGTTGATCCCAGAAATTAAAACGTATGGTTTTTAAGACGCGTAACGTAATATCGGGTAGTGTATAAATACAAAAACTTCTAAAAATATTAAAACTTATTTTCATAATCTATTTTATTGTTTTAGATGAGTGGGGAGTTCATCGGAAGGTTTAGATGTTATTAAAACCTTAAAACGTGAATTTAAATCGCGCAAAACGGAAAAGGTGCAAGGTTTACGTAAAATTAGAAAAAGTAAATTATGACTTTTAAAATAAGATTGTAAGAAAACAAAAATGCATAAGAAGTGTAGACTGGACATAGTCTAGTTGCGGTTGAATTAATTGAACATGTCATGACGTACGTGGATAACTTCCGACGAAGTTAATTATTTAAAAATAGAATAGTTAAATAATAAAATATTAAAATTAATGAGATGAAAATTTTGAAATGTCACATCACGTACCCCTTAAGAGAGCTCCGTCCTGGAGCTCAACTCGCTTTATCTCCTGACGGTTCACTTGCGCAAAGATGAGGATACTCGTAAGGAATGAAGTCTAGAATAACTAACGACGCGGTTCAATTCTCATTGTCTAGAAATATGGTGCAGAGTAAGGTTGACTATATGCGATAAAGATAGAG
The DNA here is from genome assembly GCA_030686995.1 of Artemisia argyi. Lineage (NCBI taxonomy): Eukaryota > Viridiplantae > Streptophyta > Magnoliopsida > Asterales > Asteraceae > Artemisia > Artemisia argyi. Next base: position 108,334,062 of record CM060690.1, on the reverse strand, counting down.
TGAGGATTTGTTTAGTTGTTGTGCTCGATCGTACGATATCAATGAATTGTTTATACTCATGCAAGTATTTTTGTGATTCTCGAAGATCAAGTAGGCATAACCCATATATAACTATTTCCCAGTATTTGAAAAAATTTAGTTGAACATAGGTAGTCAGACTATGTTCCCTGATTAAATATAGGTGACTAGACTATATTTAACTGAAGGTAGATAAAATTTTCAAATACTTGACTTAGTTATATTCGTGATATGTCCGTTGTCCACACTGGGCCAGAATCACGGACCTTTAACAATAAAGGTTTCTGAAGAGAAAGTTGTTGAACTTTAGCTTTTGTAGATGATAAATCAGTTTATAAGAATTATTGGAGAATGACGAACGATAACATAATAACAAAATAGTTCTGATTTGCAAGAAAATATCTAAATGATTTATAGGGTGGTGAAAATTTTGGTATAAGGTAAATGGCAGAGCGATTTGTAAGATGATAAAAAAATAGTTTATTCGGAACTAGTCAAAACAGTTTATGTAACGGTAGTACATTAGTGATTTAGTTTATAAGACGGTGGTGATGTAGTTTGTAAGGGAGTGACAAAATGATTGATGGATAGTGACAAACATTAAAAAATATTTTAGCGAAATGATTTATAAAGCGATAGTAAAATAGTTAAGTTAATGGCAAAATTGTTTGTAAGGTACTTACAAAATAGTTTATATGAGACTAACAAAAGTGTTCATAAGTTGATAGTAAGTATGGTTATTCCTTTACAAGATATTAGTAAGGTAGTTCTTTGGAGAGTAGTAAATACATTTGATAATATTGTGACAGAAATTTTATATGGTAATAACGGAGTTGTTTATAAAATGGTTGTGAAATTTCCAAGGTAAATAAATAAAATGTGACTGGTTTCTTGTAAAATACCGTTATGTAAGGTCATGAAAGGATTTTAAAGATCATAGCATTACTCACGATTTTTGAGAAAATAAATGAGACCACTGTGTCACCCACAACGTACGAGAAAGTTTTTAGAGGATCATCAACATGAATAAACATGTATTTAATAGTTTAGTAATCTTGGTGAAATAGGTACATAATTGAGAGAAATAAAGTTTGACATGATGTTTTGTAGGTTGAGGATAAAGGGGGTAAGAGTCAGTAAAGCATTTAGAAAAGTAACCTTTATACAAATAAGAAGTAGTGCTATGGTAAATAGATATAAGTAGTCGAGAGAAAATCGGGTATATATAAATAGTCTTCAGATAAATAGTATTAATAACGGTGCTTCAGAAGATAAACTGAAATGATCAAAAAAATATAAGAACACCGGGAGTAAGACAACCAATAGATATTGATAAATTGTAACAGGTTTCGATATTATATGAAATGATGCAACATACAGTGATGAGAGAGTTTAGAGACAATTGTAATCACATACAATGTTTGATAAATAAGAGAGATCATTGTAATCGCATACAATGTCTGATAAATAAGAGAGACCACTGTAATCACATACGATGTCTGATAAATAAGAGAGACCATTGTAATCGCATAAAATGTCTAGAAGATTTTAGTATTCACTTGGAGAACTTCATTAAGAAAAATAGCGATGCTTCAGGAACAAGCAGGATAGTCGAAGAAAAAAAAATTATCTTAAGTACATATAGTAATATTCATTATATGTATATGTATAGTAACGGTGCACTTGAAGATGTGTTTTAATTTCCGGATGGAAATTCACAATGCACATGAATAGCATAAAATACAACAAGGACATTTAGTGCACAAAAGGTTATATATATAAGAGTGATACTTTCGCAGATTATCGGACGAGTTAAGAAATAATTAAGTGCTCCTATAATTATCCTTAATATAATTAAGATATACTCGAGGGAGTAATAGGAAATTCAGGAGTAGGCACGCATGGATATCGGACAAGATGATGGAAGCTCATGATTTTAAAAAATAAATGATTATAGTCTAGGTTTTTAAAAGGAAAAAGACCTAGTTCACTATAATTTGTGCTCTGGTACCAATCTATAACACCCCCATTTTCGGAGCACAGCGGAATACAACATGGGGTGCTATTTGGTCACGTAGCACAAGTATAGTAAACGAATTTAAAACAAAGATGTTTTTAATATATATTTCACATTCGATAATTGTAGAATCGTTGTAGCTCGAGGTTGTTTAGACCTCATAGTATCTAGGAACAATAACATTGAATAACATGATGCAACGGAATAAAATAAATCAATAGTTATTGCAACAAGGTTTCTTCGTCATCATCTTCACTACAACGAATCTAGGCGTTTACAATAAGACTTCGCCTAGACACACACACACCCCTTTACTAGACTTCTACATCTTTTACGGTGCATACAAATAATCAATCTCTGTATCTCTTTATATACTAGAGATACTAGGGTTTAAAAGGATATATTCTAAATAATTAAAGATCCTTAGTAATCTTTTTCTTTCTTTTGAAGTTTCCTCCTTTGTCACAAATAGTCCCTCATGTTTCACATGTTTTGTCTTATCAACTCAATTATAATTCCCAATAGTCTTCCCCTAGTTGATAATGACAAACCAATAAGCACGAACTTCCCCTGAAGTTAATATGTCATGAAACATGCGACTTCCCATTACACCATGCTATATCACCAAGGCTCTACAAGTTGCAATCTTCTATGGAAATATTCATCCCCTTTTTGTCATCAACAATTAGGGGACAAAAGTAAGTAACCTTGATCGTCATAACCACGAACCAGTACCATACTTGCAATCTAGTCTTCCAATGTCTTGAATTGCCCTCCATGAACGAACACCAAAATGCTTTCTTTTATAAATGAACTCAAGACATAAAAATCCCAAATCTTCAGTAAAAATACCAACGAGAAGCTATAAAAACCTTCACCTCAATGTAGCATACAAATGGTTAATCATCCCTAAAACCCATATGTTAACCATTTGTTGAATCTTCAAATTCTGTAGGCTTTATGTAATGATTACTGATGAAGAAAACTTGATATACCAAACTTGAAACCAAAGTAAAATATCCCAAACTCGTTACTTAAGCTTTCACTATTGTTGATTGAAGAACGATATAGAGAATTTGGTGTAGCTGAAACAAATCTCTATGTAATCTCTTGAATTTGTCCACATCGACTTTCTTCATGTGACACTGAGTACTACAATGTATCTTCTTTAAGTGATAGTTAACTAGGTCTTCGTCCATCCACCCCTTGACCTATGAAAACTAGATAAACCAAGTCCCAATCATAAACCGTATATCCAAGCAAGTCACCAATCAATAGTCAGAATCTTGATGATGAAATAAGTAAACGCCTTCGTGAACCTCACTTCAATCTCAAATAAGAGATAAACAACCTTCTTCGTAACCAATTCTTCAATAAAATCAAATACGAGCCTTTTAAAAACGTTTAAGAACATATAAACCAAAAACCTTCTGTGTGTGTGAACCAATATCCCATGTGTGTGTGTAAAACCATCTCATCCAAAAACCAAATCCATTTGCTGTCCAATATCGAGCAAAACTAGCAGTAGAAAAATGTTTCAACGGTAGAAAAATATAACAAGTAGCAGTATCGATCAGCAGAAACATTTTATAGACAGAAACAAATATTACATGTGTAGGATGTCGGGTAAACTGACATTCATACGTGTTTTGTTTATTGGTTATAGTTATTGATAACCAACCTTATTTTTTTCTTAATCTCTGGAGACTTGGAAGGTGTGGCGATTGATGGGTCCTGATATAATGCATTTAATGAAGTGTTTGAGGTCATAGTTTGACTGACAATGGCGCTAGAACACTTACCTTTCACGGCCAACTCATCTGCGTTCATAGTCCAACATGTGAAGCTTTCAACATTGCTTATTGATTGGTCATAGTCCAACATATGAAACTTTCAAATATGCCATTATCGTAGTAGGTGTGAGACTTGATCTCAAAGACGTGTGTTGCGCCAATGATGTTGGCTAGGGGTGGTGGCAAGGTCCCGCGCTCATCTGAAGGCTAGTGAGACTTGATCTTAAAGACATGTGTTGCGCCAATGATGTTGGCTAGGAGTGGTGGCAAGGTCCCGCGCTCATCTGAAGGCTAAAAAGGAAGGTTAGTAAAAGGGTATTACGTGAAATAACAAATATGTTTCATACTCACGTCGTGTTCCAATTGCATGAGCGATGATGCCGAAAACTTTACCAACTGAATTGCTGGTTTATCAAAAAGCACAAACACAGCTTTATCAGTGTTGTTGAACACATCCAACTCAAGCCTATACCTGGCATACAGATGTTTTAAAAGTACGTTAGCGATTCTATTTTGTTGCATTCCAAATAACATTACATAAGTATAAATTATAATATTACCTCATATCAGGACATGCAAATGGCTTCTCACATCCATCACACCAAAAACCCCCTCCCATTCGGGTTGCACCTTTTTGGCATTGTTCCCCAACACATGATGGGAATCGCTACCCCTTTTCAGTCCTGATAATGCCTATTGTTGCTTCTAAATGGAAGGTTGCAAACTGTAGACGGGGGAAGCCTTTAACAAACGTGCAATGGGATAGTAATATAGCCATGGGAAGATGAGGAGATTACTTACATCATTTTTTTGATTGCGTGACCACATCAAAAGGGTTTTGAGTGTCCCATCTTTAGCCACACAATCCTTAATACAGGTTCCAGCCTTTATCTGCCCAACACCACCAATAGACATATAATTGGTAAGTAACAATATATGACGGTATTCGCTTTTGGAACCATGTCAAATCATGTACAGTTTTCGTTATTCAAATAATGTATCCCAAATGTGAAATACTTACCCGGAGGATGAAATAAACTCCTTGATTGCAGGTATGTTAACATCATCAATAATCATGGTGAATGAACTTTTGGATAAATACAACTTATCTGGGACGGAATGTCAAATTCAGATTCACATGTCCGACATCATTTATACATATAAGTTTGAAAGTAACAAAAAATATATTGTTGAAATGTCCTGCACTTGTAGAGGTTATAACAATAGGACACATTACTACATGTTTTATTTTCTTATCAATAAGCAAATCACCTAACCCTCCCCATAACGTTACCCTTATTGTCTGTCCCCTGTTGCATATACCAAAATAATTGCCATAAATGTTAATATAAGAATTGTGATAAATGTTAATACACCATTTAAGTTGATAAAAGCAGCCTGACAATTTATACACTGTTTATTTTCATTCAAAGCATAATAATTGAAGACAGTAAAACCATATATGACATGTGTAGGATGTCGGGTAAAGTGACATTCATACGTGTTTTGTTTATTGGTTATAAAGGTTATTGATAACCAACCTTATTTTTTTCTTAATCTCTGGAGACTTGGAAGGTGTGGCGATTCATGGGTCCTGATACGATGCATTTAATGAAGCGTTTGAAGTCACACTTTGACTGACAAAGGTGCTAGAACACTCACCTTTCACAGCCAACTCATCTGCGTTCATAGTCCAACATGTGAAGCTTTCAACACTGCTTATTGATTGGTCATAGTCCAACATATGAAACTTTCAAATATGCCATTATCGTAGTAGGTGTGAGACTTGATATCAAAGACGTGTGTTGCACCAATGATGTTGGCTAGGGGTGGTGGCAAGGTCCCGCGCTCATCTGAAGGCTACAAAGGGAGGTTAGTGAGACTTGATCTCAAAGACGTGTGTTGCGCCAATGATATTGGATAGGGGTGGTGGCAAGGTCCCGTGCTCATCTGAAGGCTACAAAGGAAGGTTAGTAAAAGGGTATTACGTGAAATAACGAATATGCTTCATACTCACATCGTGTTCCAATTGCATGAGCGATGATGCCGAAAACTTTACCAACTGAATTGTTGGTTTATCGAAAAGCACAAACACAGCTTTATCAGTGTTGTCGAACACATCCAACTCAAGCCTATACCTGGCATACAGATGTTTTACAAGTACGTTAGCGATTCTATTTTGTTGCATTCCAAATAACATTACATAAATATAAATTATATTACCTCATATCAGGACATGCAAATGGCTTCTCACATCCATCGCACCAAAAACCCCCTCCCATTCGGGTTGCACCTTTTTGGCATTGTTCCCCACCACATGATGGGAATCGCCACCCTTTTTCAGTCTTGATATTGCCTATTGTTGCTTCTAAATGGAAGGTTGCAAACTGTAGATAGGGGAAGCCTTTAACAAATGTGCAATGGGATAGTAATATAGCCATGAGAAGATGAGGAGATTACTTACATCATTTTTTTGATTGCGTGACCACATCAAAAGGGTTTTGAGTGTCCCATCTTTAGGCACACAATCCTTAATACAGGTTCCAGCCTTTATCTGCCCAACACCACTAACAGACAGATAGTTGGTAAGTAAAAATATATGACGGTATTCATTTTTGAAACCATGTCAAATCATGTACAGTTTTCATTATTCAAATAATGTATCCCAAATATGAAATACTTACCCGAAGGATGAAATAAACTCCTTGATTGCAGGTATGGTAACATCGTCAATAATCATGGTGGATGAACTTTTGGATAAATACAACTTATTTGGGACGGAATGTACAAATTCAGATTCACATGTCTGACATCAATTATACAGATAAGTTTGAAAGTAACAAAAAAACATACTGTTGTAATGTCCTGCACTTGTAGAGGTTATAACAATAGGACACATTATTACGTGTTTCATTTTCTTGTCAATAAGCAAATCACCTAACCCTCCCCATAACGTTACCCTTATTGCCTGTCCCCTGTTGCATATACTGAAATAATTTTCATAAATGTTAATATAAGAATCGTGATAAATGTTAATACACCGTTTAAGTTGATAAAAGCAACCTGACAATTTTTACACTGTTTATTTTCATTCAAAGCATAATAATTGTGCTAACCTATGATTTGATAGGTAGAAATCAAGATTTTTGGAACCGGTCTTGGTGTGGTTCATCCTGGCAATGTTGGTCACATATCCGGCTACATCTGGAAGGTAATAGTTTGAGTCTAAATCCAACATACCATTTATCGGGAAAAATCATTAATTATATAAAACCAATACAAACTTACCAATAAGATACTTGTTCCTTGTAGGTTCTATCTTATCAATATCCAACAACTACAAAGGATACCTAACGTACCCATCAGAAATAACCAAAGACTTTCTTAAGCAAGTTTTACCATCGAATTCAAGCATAAAGGTATCGTCTTTTCTAACAGGATATTCTTCTTTGTTAGCCAGAAAGACAAAATTTTCTATGGAGAATATACCACCTTTCTTTAACCCGTGAATATTGTGTGCTACATTTGCCTTGGCAGTGGAATGGATTACATTACCCTGCAATAATATTGTGTGCAATTCAGATATAAGTGCAGCAAACATCAAACAAAATATTTAAACCTTACCTTTGGATCAGATACAACAAAATTGGTATTCAATAGACGCCCGTTGTAGCTTTCACATCCCACATCATGCACAACGTATCAACAATGCTTTCGTTTGAATCAACCTCAGCCATTGAATGGAATTACGAAATTGTATGTATGACCAGATAAAGTTATGCAGGAATAATTTATACAGACCTGGAGTTCATAACAGCATTGAAGCTCATATAATGAGTGTTTGATTTTTCCATTCATGGCTCTTTTGGTTTATATTCTTGTAGATATAAATAATTCAGACATTGTGTATTCTGTAACCCCTATAAACTTATTAGTGTATTTATAGTGTATTTACACAACTTATTTACCGAATTGTAAATTTATTTGATTAAATATTATTTCGGTATATATTTTTGTGAATTATTTCAAGCTTAAGCATGTTGCACCATACAACTTTTTGTGCGCATTTACTCTTGCACATTAAATATACCAAAAGTGAATCTTTTAGTATTATAGACGAGTAATTCAGACTCGTGCATTGCACACAGGCTTTATCTAATTGGTCATAGTGTAATGTGCAGTATTTTTTTTCGTTATTAGACTTTTGTAAGTATGGCATTAGTTGATCGGTAAATTTTATATTTAAACTTTTTATGACATATTAGTAGTTATTTATAAAGTTTATATTTTGTATTTATTCTCAAAATTGTAACATTATATTTAAACTTTTTATGTCATATTAGTAGTTATTTATAAAGTTTAGATTTTGTATTTATTCTCAAAATTGTAACATCCCTTTATTTTGATATAAAACTAATATGTAATCTTCGGTACATATTTTCGTCATTATATATCTAAGTTGTGATTGTATTACACCTTTTCTAAGCATGGCACACATTTAAAATAGTTTATTGACATGTAAGCTTCGGCACTTATTTTCATCATTATATATCTAAATTGTGGTGGTATCACACTTTTTCTAAGCATGGCACACATTTAAAATAGTTTATTGACAATAAGTTCCTAAGTTGTGATGTTACCACAACTTTTATTGGTCAATAAGTTTCTAAGTTGTGATGTTACCACAACTTTTGTTAGCATGACATGAAAAATGTTGGTGCCTTTATTTCTGTCAGTTTTAATTGAGGTCGAGTCAAAAACTATGGTTGCCACTAATTTTCGTCATAAATAACTTGGGCTGCCTCAGGACCCCGTGCAAAATGATTGTGTAAATTGTCGGGTTGTTAGTATGATGGTGAGGCCCAAATATACAACAATAGTTTATTGACATTAAAAGAATATATGTGAAGAGACTTTTTTCAAGATGTTACATTGAAAAGAGTCTCTTCACATGTAATTTTTTAATATGTATAAGTTACATAAATTATTATAAATATGAAGCGATGACATTAATGTTGAAAACCTTTTATATTCATCCCCGTGCGATGCACACAGGTTTGGAATGCCTCAGGACCCATGCAATGCACACATATTGGATCTAATTATTTTTTTTTCGTAATGTTCGGGACTAATTTTCGGTTCATGTTTGAAACTCTCATTTATTGTGAAAGACGGACTTCGTTGTTCAAGTAAATGACATTATTAAAAGCGAACTATAAAACAAATTTCCTTTTTAACAAAACTATAAAAACATAAAAGATTAAAGTAATTAGTATATACAAGAGTATAAATTATAACTTGTATAATAAAAAATCAGATCCAATGACCCAAGTCCGAATCATAAACCCGCTCCAATCAATCAATAGAACCAACATTTAACTAAACATAATTTTCTTCTCCTTTATATACTTCTTCGATTTAGAAGATTCTCATTGTTAAGATGATAGTGTAAAGATATTTTTATTATATACTACCCCATTTTCAATATGTAACATCGACATAATTTACACAATATCAAATATCAAAGTCACGCAATATTCCAAGACATTTAATTAAGAAAGTGACATTAACGCCCCGCAAAACAAAAAACTACATTAAGAGCAAAACTATTAAAACGCACCAACAAAATGTAGTAATAATTATTGACTAAAACTTGAATGCTTGTCACATTATTTTCAATAAACTTACTTGCTAACGAATCAATAGTATTAGCTCGTTTATCGGTATTACATGATGTTTGATTTGTAACGTACTATTAATATGAATGCTAAGTATTCATTCCACCAGTGGCCGTGGCGTTGTTCTTGTTGTTGTTGTCTTTCTCGTTGTTGTTCATTAGCCTTTTACATGTTTTGTTCTTGATAAAATTTTTGTGACTTCTCGATCTATTTCTTTAATGCTTCTTGATGCGCTGCAAAAAACAATTAGATATAGTTGATCGTAAGTAACTTAAATACAGTTAATCAATATATTGCATTTTCGATCAAATTGAAAATGTTCGTGCATGTTCCACTTAATAGATAAGACAATGATGTGTAGGATCTCTTAAACCATTAGAGAAGATACTGTTACTACCAAACCTTCTAAGCATCATCTTTATGTCCTACATTGTTACACACACAAAACACACGTGAAATTTACATAAAACAATATAAATCAGTATGCTAAATAAGTAAGACAATATGATGCTTACTTTACCACCATAATAAGTTGTCGCTCAATGTGCACGCGGTGTGTAGGAAGTTGTGGTTTGTTGTGTGTGAGTTTTGACACATTATATAGTTGATAAAATAGTTGTAACTCATGGACGAGAAGGTAAAAAGACTAACCACTATTAATTGAGACGTTTGAGTTGCTTGAAATCAATGTACACATACTAATTGAGATGTTTGAGTTGCTTGGAATCAATGTTGAAGGCTTCATATGATAGAATCAATTCTTAAGACATTTATTATGACCCCTTTACATTTATAAGGCTACTTAAGCTTTATATAATACTAGGCATTCAGACCCGTGCGATGCACATGGGCTCGATCTAAATGTGCATAGTCATCAAAGCATGTGCGATGCACATGGACTGTATAGAAGTTTTTAAAGTTTAATATCCGTCTTTTATTTTCGTCATTTTATATTCTAGACGTATTTTTGTCATTATATATATAAGTTGTCATGGTAGCATACATTTTGTAAGCATGATACGTATTTAAAATAATTTATTGACATGTAATCTTTTAAGATGTATTTTTTATGTAATATTTTTTGTCTATTTATTTTGGTATTCACTTTATCGTTTTTTATTGGAACTAACTAATATTAATACATCCGGCTAAATTATAACTATTTCTTATGATAGTCAACAATGCCCGTGCGATGCACATGGGCTGTATAGAAGTTTTCATAGGTTTAAAATACGTGTGATGCACATGGGCTGTATAGAAGTTTTCATAGCGTAATATTCGGCATTTATTTTCGTCAGTTTATATTTAACTGGTCATGGTGTCACACATTTGCTAAGCTTTATACGTATTTAAAATACTTTATTGAGTTGCAAATTGGTTGTATATAAGTTTTTACAGCGTAATCTTCGGCACTTATTTTCATCATTATATATCTAAGTTGTGATAGTATCACATTTCCAAGCATGTCACACATTTAAAATAGTTTATTGACATTAAAAGAGTATATGTGAAGAGATTTTTTTAAGATGTTACATTGAAAATAGTCTATTCACATGTAATATTTTAATATGTATAAGTTACATAAATTATTTTAAATATGAAGCGATGACATTAATGTTAAGAGACCTTTTATATTTATCCCCATGCGATGCACACAGGTTTGGACGGCCTCAGGACCCATGCGATGCACAAAGGTTGGATCTAATTGTTTTTTTCGTAATGTTCGGGACTAATTTTTCGGTTCATGTTTGAAACTCTCATTTTTTGTGAAAGATGGACTTCGTTGTTCAAATAAATTACATTATGAAAAGCGAACTATAAAACAAATTTCCTTTTTAACAAAACTATAAAAACATAAAACATTAAAATAATTAGTATATTCAAGAGTATAAATTATAATTCGTATAATAAATTATAATTCGTATAGTAAAATATTGCATGTTTAATTTGTAACGTACTATTAATATGAATGCTAAGTATTCATCTATATTGACACCGGTAGTCATGGCGTTGTTCTTGTTGTTGTTCATTGGCATTTTGCATATTTTGTTCTTAATACAATTTCCGTGACTTCTCGATCTCTTTCTTTAATGTGAAGAGGTTTTTTGTAAAATTTTATATTTAAATGAGGCTTTTCATATGTAATCTTTTAATATGAGTAAGTTACATAAATTATTTTTTAATTAATGCATTATTACAACATTTTTTCATAAACTATAATATCGAATTTGGAGCATTCATTAGTAACTCACTCTAAGTACTTACAGTATGACGACATGAATCACATGATCTCAAACTCAAATGAATAATGTTTACCTCATGATAGGTGTACGATAACATTTGAAATACAATTTTCTTCTCCTTTATATACTTCTTCGATTTAGAAGATTCTTATTGTTAAGATGATAGGGTGAGGATATTTTTATTATATACTACCATTTTCAATATGTAACACCGACATAATTTACACAGTCATATCAAATATCAAAGTCACGCAATATTCCAAGACATTTATTAAGAAATTGACATTAACACACCGCAAGACAAAAAACTACATTAAGAGCAAAACTATTGAAATGCACCAACAAAGTGTAGTAATAATTATTGACTAAAAATTGAATGCTCGTTACATTATTTTCAATAAACTTACTTGCTAACGAATCAATAGTATTAGCCCGTTTAGCGGTATTACATGAAGTAAAATATTGCATGTTTAATTTGTAACGTACTATTAATATGAATGCTAAGTATTCATTCCACCGGTGGCCGTGGCGTTGTTCTTGTTGTTGTTGTTGTTGTCCTTGTTGTTGTTGTTGTCTTTGTCATTGTTGTTCATTGGCTTTTTGCATGTTTTATTCTTGATACAACTTCTCGATCTCTTTCTTTAATGCTTCTTGACGCGCTACAAAAAACAATCAGATATGGTTGATCATTAGTAACTTAAATACAGTTAATTAATATATTGCATTTTTGATCAAAGTAAAAATGTTTGTGCATGTTCTACTTAATTGATAAGACAACGATGTGTAGGACCTCTAAAACCATTAGAGAAGATGATGTTAATACCAAACCTCCTAAGCACCATCTTTATGTCCTACATTGTTACACACACAAAACACATGTGAAATTTACATAAAATAATATAAATCAATATGCTAAATAAGTAAGACGATATGATGCTTACCACCATAATAAGTTGTAGCCCAATGTGCACGCGGTGTGGAAGAAGTTGTGGTTTGTTGTGTATGATTTTTGACACATTATATAGTTGATAAAATATTTTTAACTCATGGACGGGAAGGTAAAAAGACTAACTACTAATTGGTGTGTTTAATTTATGTATTCATAGCATGTTTGGTTTGTATTCTTTGAGGTTTAGATTACTTCTTGCATTAATGAATTACATTCGATATTAAGCACCGCACTCAATATTAGGCACTAAATGTATAGGTCATATGTACTTACCATTTAAGCATGCAACCTAAACCAAGGTACTTACACATGAAGCCAATCAATTCTTGGGACATTTATTATGACTCATTTACATTTATAATGCTACTTAAGCTTTATATAATATAAGATAAGATAAGTGTTTTGTGTTGACTATAGTTTAGAAGATAGCTCATCTGGTTGTACTATAACCTTTACTGGTTGTACTATAGCCTTTACTAACTGTATTATTTAAAATCTATTTTCAAAATGTTTTAGTGCATTTAATGGATGGATGACATCCATCCATTCATGAAAAAATTTATCTCTCTATTATGAACAATAAAAAAGCATAAAACACATAATTAAATTAATCATTATGTTGACTTCTATCTTCTTATAAGCATATATGTGTCTTCAAATCAGGCTTACCGACTCATCCATCTAAATAAATTATTTTCATTCGCCAAGTAAAACAAATTGGGGATTTAAGAACTAATTCAAACACAAAGCTTCAAGACAGTATATTTTGTTAATATTGATATTGACGGTTTTTTTTTTCTTTTAACTTATTTATTATTGAATTGATGGCTTAATTCTCTTTTAAAGGTTTCAGTTTTACATTTAATTATAATATTTACAGAAATAAAGATTGTTGAAAGGAGAAACACGCTTGAAATCTATTATTTTTTATACGATTGGATATGAAATTGATCTAGCGACTAAGAGGGACACCACTATTAGATTAGCAAACTTTGAAATGATCGTGTGATAATTAAGAGGGACTCCACTATGAACGTTGAAGTCTCCATAAATCTGTTGTTGAAATAAAACTAAAAAGACTGTTAATAGCATCAAATACGAACATATATTTACTATCAATATCTCATGATTATTGGTCATTTTTATAGCATTTATACGTTATTTGGTACTTAATTTCTATCTATTTCAATATAGTATTAAATCTAAAGCTATAGAGCAATTATCGCGGAAAAGACCCAAAAACGCCATAAAAGAAGCCAAAAAGAGAAGAAGTACAAGTTTAAGTCAGAGCATACGTTGTATACCCTATTATATGTATACGGTGTATACATATTTACTTCGAAGAAAAAATTTTTAAGTGTTGAAGAGCATACGGCGTAGACCCCATTCCATGTATATGCCAATATCAGCCTGAAAATTGATGACGTGAAAAGTGCATACAAGGCGTATACACAGACGAGCTTGAGTTTTCTTAGCTTAAATACTGTTTTTCATCACACATTAGATTACGCTTTTCATACCCTTATTCCAGAGGACGATTTTCAGAGGCAATAACACAAGTAATAGGGCTCATAACATCAAGATATCAAGGAATTACTCATCAGAAACATTAGTTTACTTCGCTTTGATCACTATGACTTTGTTTAATTTATCAAAACTAATTTCTCTTTGTTTATTTTCTTTAATGGAAGGCTAAGCCTCTAAGTGCATGTCTTGTTATTATTCTATTTAATTAATGGCATGTTTGTTACGTTCATTCTAGCTTTGTTGTAGATAATTTAAATCACATGTATAGACTTACGTCCTTGCATTTACTATAGCTACGTGTTGAGTGTAATTTATTAGTAGGTGACCATCCAAAAATATACTTACTTGAATCATTAAAATACGGACCAAGTAACATCTATGGTTAGGACCATGACCATTGGTCTGACAGTGTTAAAAGTGGTAAATAATATGGTTTAAGATAGTTAACAATAATTAGGCAAATTAATTAGTAATTAAGTGCTTGGCAAACACATATAAAACATTATCATATAGAATAGTTGAGGAGATTAATGCTTGGACGATAACTGGGATATGACCCTAACCATCAGCGTATGTAGTTATAAGAAGAAGCATGTAGGGACTAGCGACCGTATTAGACCCACACTACCTTAGACTCACTGGAACATTGCTAGGTGAATATTGCACATACATTCATGTCATTGATAAGATAAATGATTAGCAAGACGACATTTATTTACACCTTTGTTAGTTGTTGTTTATTTACTTATTGTCATTTAGTTATTTTACAATTAAATAATTGCGTAAATTTAAAGCACAATTGTCGTCTTAGTTTAGTTTGCTTAATTACATTTGAATTACCATCGCTCCAGACCCGGTCATACCGAGTCAATACTATACATGAAACTGCCTTGAGAATGTTGGTGAAGTCTCATCTAGATTCAGTTTATCAATATTAAAACGAGATTTCACACATCAGTTGCATCAAAACTCAACTCCGCTTGAATCACCAAAAGATTTCACTCTGACATGAGTTTATATATGCTTACTGATGTTAAGTCATGGACGGGCTTCTTCAGCCATTTTTCTATGTGTTATGCTCCTAAGATGATGAAAGACCATTAACAAACCAATAATAGTTGCTTTTGTTCCAAGTACTTCAACAACACAAATTTTTATTAGTCTATCTCATGATGATTGCAAACTAGCAACAAAGTTTCCCATTCTTTTGGTTTCTATATTGCACGAATATAGTCATTGCCGCAGTCACAACCCAATTCTGAACTCTCGTTTATTATATCAAAAGTGACATCGTGTTTCTTCAAATTTCCATATTTTCTCAGTCATGATTTTCTCTTCTTCTTATTAACTTTCGAATCTCTGAACTTACCTATCTTTGTGAATAATTAATCGACTCTTTGTCTCCCCGTTTTGCAAGGTATGCATGAAAAAAAATGGCATTCCCTTTCTTTGATCTTTTTAGTAACTCTCTTGTATCAAATCTAAGTCTTCCCTTGCTAGGATGTTTCCCTAATCGTTTTTTGACATACCCTGAATTATATAGTCGGATTCCAGTGAAGATAATGATGTGTCACGATCTTTCATTTGATTTAGCTAATAAGTAGTCAAATATTTTAAAGTCTTTGTCTCGTATGTACCATTTCTTCTACATCCATGGTTTTGGCCTTGTTTGAAAGTCAAGTCACAAAAAAGGAAAAGAATACCTTTGTACTAATTATACGCCTGAATTAACTGATTAATTAGTTTAGAAATGTTGCATATGGAATGCGACTGATATGGTTTCTCGTAGAGCTAGTTATGAGACTTGGTTCTTTCGCAACATGCATTCTATTGCCACAAACTTGAAATCCCACACGAAAACGTAGTATTAAACTTGCCATTCGAATAGGGTCGAAAATGACAAGAACCCAAACATGAAAGTAAAGTAAGATAAAAAAGGATTAGAAATGTCAGAAGTGGGATTTGAACCCACGCCCTCTCTCGAAGACCAGAACTTGAGTCTGGCGCCTTAGACCACTCGGCCATCCTGACTTGTATGCTTTTTTTCGTATCATTATATTTATAATACAGTTTATGGACCTAAAAGTTTCTTTTTATACCAACGTGTTATAAGTTTTTAACAGCGTACTAATACATGGTTGTTCACTTGTTCTTGTTACTCATAGTATACCACATTCAAAATAGTTATACTTGCTATTCCGTAATACTGTTTTTTTTTTCGCTGCTATGTAATGTTGTCTCTTAGTCAGATGATGATTTTCGAGAGTACACTAATAACATCATGAAGATAGATTCATCTACCATGAAAAAGCTTGAATTTTCTGACACATCTTATAAAAATAAAAAAAATAATAAAAAAAAATAAAAAAAAAAAAAAAAAAAAAAAAGCTCAATGATACAGTACCTATTGGGCCATTAGTTTAATTTCTTAATTTAATTCAATATAAAAGTGTTTGAAGGTGAAGTTTGGACTTTGGAGTACATGGTTGGAAATGAATTCTTTTTGGAAGATGAATATATTTGAAAGATCCTCTTTTATCCTTTAAATTTGGAGAAGAAATATGAAAATTTAGAAAATAGTTATAAATGTTAAATGTTGTATTTTAGTCGCGTAGGAATATTACTGTTTCAGCATACAAGTTAAAGCGACATATTACTAAAAACGGTCAAACCCCACTATCAATAACAGGCGCATACGATAAAAAAAATTAAGAAAAAATACAATTATCTTTGGTACAGTACAGATATAAACGAAAGATTGATGAGCCGCTACTGAATAATTTTGTTTAAAGAGTAGTAACAAGCCGAACATTTGTAATTTCTAGAAGTCTGACAAAATTATCATCAAAAACTGGGAACAAAATTTTCATCTTACAACTTGGCTTTTGGTTCCGGCCATAAGGATTGCGTTGGCTGAACCCATTTCAGCTTCTTCCTTCTATTTTACTTGTTCTTCAGCCTGAACTTTGATGCATCACTGTCTATGTTAAAGTTTATCTTTGGAGGGTTTGAAAAGCAAAATGATGCTGCAACAGCCTGTCATCAACACCATGACAATTTTATTTAACTACATGCATAAATACATACATACCTAAGATATTCGCACATAAAAACAAAAACTATAATTCAGAACTAGCAGTAACTTAAAGCAAAGTTTAACAAACACCATGTACAAGAAGACTACGTAATAAACAGACTATAGAAAAACTAAACAAATAATCCATAGGATACACGTAATAATCTAAAGCAAATACTGAAAAGGATACCAACTGCTAAGTGTAACAGCTGCATTCGATCTAGTTATTTAACAGTTTTATTTTGTAGGCCCATCTACGTAACAAGGAATCAGGTAATTCCTGGTCACTATTATGACACTGAAATCTTGGCAACTTCGGTAAAGGTGCAATTTGATCTAATACTTACAAATGGATGGATTGAGGTTAAGTTGTATCTCACACTAGTCAAACGGGGTCTAAGGACCATCTACGTAAGAAATGGGTTAAATGTGTCCAAAGTGTACTTTTATTGCATGAAACCTCCTAAATCATTCAAAAAATCATATTATTATTGAAATACAATATTCACAATTATAAGCATTATTTGTTGTTTATAAGTTATAACCTTTCAGAATAAAAAAAGTGTATTGTGTGAACCCAACCCAACAAAAAGCATATGGTACCTGCATATTTAGCCGGCGAACATTAAATACGTCCTTCATGGAGTGTGAGTTATAAGCTAACAAGTAGGACCTATATGCATCTTTAGCAGATATGTTTAAGTGATAATTGGTGCCAACCAATTTTTCCTGCATCAACACCACAAAACATGTTAAACAAATCAGTAGATGCAAGACCAGGAAGATAGTTTCACGATTATGCTATAAACCAAATACGTACCATTTGAGAATGCACATTCGCCATCTTCTTATCATTGAATTCATACTCTTTAACCGATACTTTTGCAGCCTAACATAGAATACCAGTCAATATGTATCAAAACATGGGGATTGTGATAGATTTATAGGTTTGGTTTTTTTAAGATTTCGCCCTAGAACAATGTTAAAACAAAGAGCGTTAGCATAGAAGTAGAAGTCCCCTTTTATGAATGGGTCAGTTTATTTATATGTGAGCAATAACATGCCAAATGGGTCATGGAAGAAAGCTTAGCTAAAATGAAAACAGGTGAAACAGGAAAAAATTATTACTTCACTTGGTGAACCTCATAAATAGCTTCTTTAATAATAGTTGATGCACATCAATATTATCACAATAAGGATTAATCACTGAGTGAAGTGATTTACGAGGTTCACTCAGTGAGTAATCATTAGCTATATCACTTATTAATATTAATGTGCATCAACTATTAATAGAAAACTATATCAATGGTGGACAGGTTTAAGTGACCCGGACCTATTTCAACATTTACTCAGTACTAAACCCATTTCAACCATGTTACTAGACTTGCCTATATTGCCACCTCTAATAAAAAACAAACAAGTCCATTTTGTCACAACCATTATTACTTGTCAACACACCTTGAGGTAGCGAAGAAACTTTAACTCTTCTGGAGTAAGGAAAAGCAACGCATTTCCCTTTGCACCTTCTCCACAAACAGTTCGACCCACCCGAAGAAGATATTCCTGATATTTAATATTTCAAGTGTTGAGATGAAGAAATAAAATGATAACATATGATCAAACAAGTTGATTAGAAAGATAAAGCCAAGCACCTTTAGTTCATCTGGGGGATCATACTGCACAATCCAGTCCTATAAAAAAACAGAAAAGCAATACTGTTATGCAGATTTAATAGAATTTTTATTGATGCATATGTTCAACGTACTTTACTTGATTCTTGAAGAAACAAAGATTATAAAATGATCAATAAAAATAAACGAATAAACAGAATTACAAGGACTTGCTTTTTCCTCAGTTTTTTCAGAGTACACAAGCATAACACTCCATAGATATGTTTAATTTATGATTGAAGCCTTGGAGGTAGCAAAATGACGGATTCAAGTCAACACAAATAATTATGGTACGGATCAAATAGATGTAGTTCAATTCGGTTGTCCAAATTGTTTTTATAATAAAAGTAGTGTGTCAGATAAGTACAAAAACTATCCAATTTTTGCAAGATATAACATGTTAGAAGGTTTTACACATTAATAAAACACTTTGTCCAAATTTCAACCCTTTTAGCTAGTTCTTTTTTCATTGTACCTGTTGACGTGTTAAGCATATAATGTAAGTTAAAACAACCCATTCAGAAGTAAATGGCTAAAAGATTGCCATCTTTATTTGAGGTTCTGTTATGGCAAATAATAGTATAGTCATCATAACACAACATAGTGGATAGGTTTATGGGGAAGGATTGACATACCACAGAAGGAATATCGAGACCACGAGCAGCAGCATCAGTACATAACAAGATTCCTTTCTCTGCTTTACAGAAGTCAACGAATCTTGAAGTTCGTTCCTGCTGCTTTTGCTTCCCATGAATATCAAAACAATCCACTTCAACATGTTTTAAAAGTTCTGAGTGAAATTTAACCGAATTGCATGAAGAAAAGAAAACCATCACTTTCTTTGATAGATTCCTTTTCAAAAAAGAGCACAGAAGTGTGAATCTCTTTGCACTTGGAACCACACAATAACCTTGTTGCAAGCCTTCATAAGTGACCTACAACATCATATTAATAGGATCATTAATAATATAACAAAAAACATAAACTTTAGTGTAGGGAAGACATTAGTTTGTTTACCTTGGATGTCCCTTCATCTACATCGACACACACGGGAATGTTCTGAAATGACAAGCGTGCAAGATCCTCAACCTGAACAAAACATTTGACAAAAAGATAAATACCATCTTTGATGTACAATAACATCATAATTGGTTCCAATTTCCAACCCATATGTAAGTAAATGGTCAAATCGGGCTAACAGAAAAACAGGTCAAACAGCTCAAAATGGTCAAATGGCTGAAACAGGTCCATTGTCACCAGCTTTTTTTTTTTTTTTTTTTTTTTTTTTTTTTTTTTTTTTTAATTATGCATAAAACCTCCAAAACCGATTTATTTGAAAAACCAAAAAACACTTCAATTATTGTAATGATGTTAGAAACAATTCACATGTGTAAAAAAATTCAAAATCATGGAAAAAAAGTGTTTATGTCAACCAAAAACAGCCATTTTAATTTGTACGAAAAGTTAATCGTTTTGACCAGAACCATTTTTACCCAAAGGAAGTTTAAAGTTTCAGAAGCTTACATGGGTAAATAAAGAAGAAACTATTATCATAAATTATAAAAGGTTTACTTCAGGATTTGCTTTTCTTGCTGAAGGTTTTCAATTTACAAGTCATTTAGCTTATAATCAAATGATAATTCTCTGTTGGAAGGATAGATATGAGTTGGATGGGTAATGATGCATGCACTTTTTTGTTGGATCACCATTTGGCAATTCCTATATAAGAGGAGTGAAAACAATACAAGAAAACAATATTAACATGTTTGACTTGACAACTGTACCTTTTTTGTCCGAGTGGCAGAAAAGAGAGCAGTTTGCCTTGTCTGCACATTATAGAGAACCCAGATCAGTAATAAATGACACATAAATACAATGGGTTACCGCATAAAACGGTAATGAGTTACACGTCAATTCCCAATTATGAACATTGAAGTATTGAACACGTGTCAGCAATGTTCAATGTTCAATAACCAATCTCGACGGAGCAAGGTATGGGCGGTAGGATGTTGACACTTGTCAACATGCAAGCCTCTAAAATGTAAAAGTTACCATTATCGCACAAAATAGGATGGTTGGATACCTTTTCTGATCATTCTGATGATGTGATACCTCAATTACAGCCGTGTTTGTTTTAGCTTTTTATACAGGGCTTATGAGGTTATTAGCTTATATAGCAAAAATAAGCACATTGAAGTGTTTAGATAAGCTTATTGGTTTAGGCTTATGAGCTTATATAAGGGGATTTTGATAAGCCCCCTTTTTGTGGCTTATGGGCTTATATAACTTTTAATGCCTTTTTTTCCACCTCTTTATCATAAGCTAATCCAAACACTCAACCTTGGTTTATGAGCTTATCTATCATAAGCCATAAGCTGCTAATTAAATTTAAGCTTGAGCCCCAAATACAAGCTCACACAACACCCCTTAAGAATTGACATATAGTTCATTACCCTTTTATGCAGTAAACCCTGAATACAACTAATATAACTAATTGGTGAAATTTATCTCTAGCATGAACGTCTAGAAAGTGTAACTTTTTCTATGCTACAAATATGGTAAGCTGCAAAGAATCATACATTTGGTAATATCTCGAGTATTTGATTCATTTCTTCTGCAAAGTTCGCTTCCAAGTATCTATCAGCTTCATCAATCACAAAGCACTGCAAAATCCAAAATATGAAATAAGAACACAAAAAGAACTGCCAGTTGGTCACTACATTTCATAGATATGAGATAGGACAGAACATCTGAAAAGTATTAAGACTATTAATTTGCGAAAATAAGAAATGGCTTTTCTGGAAATGATAATTTTTAACTAGAGGCATTATTTGATCCAGTCCCATTGTATTAACTAGCATTGACCCCACTTCAGTTCTGAGACCATGGTTTGTTATCGATTAGAAGTGGCAACTTCCCAATATAATATGCTAAAAGTGGGTTGTGATTAAACTAAAAGCAGAATGGGTCAAATGAGTCAAAAGGATTGAAAGCTGCACAAGGTCAAACTTTCTAAATAGTTTTACTCAAAAATTAAGCTTATAACCGCATTTATTATTGTTTTGGTAATTACGATATGACAAAATCTGTTTTCTTTAGACAAACAAAATAGTGTTTGTGGGTTTAAACCAACCCCTCACGAATAGACCAAAATCACCCTTCTTGTCACTCAAGGTTTAATTATGGTCTATATTAAGTCTTAAAAGCCCAGAATTTTTTGCATATTAAGTTGCTCCAAAAGACTTCAATATGCAATAAAAAAAAACTATACCTTGAGGTTCTTATAAATAAACCCTTTCGTGTTCTGAAGATGGTCAAGAAGTCGCTCAGGAGTAGCAACCAATAAATTAACCCCCTTCCTTATACGCTCAGCTTCCCCTCTTTGTGCGGCACCACCAATAACCAGCCCAAGCGTCTGGGAGTGATACTTTAAAAGGTCCTTCGCTACTGCATGAGTCTGTACAATCCAAATTACAGGACCCCGTTAAATTCAAACTATTTAAGTATTTATATAACACAGTTTTCCACCATGAATGAATATCTTGTGTTATCATACAGTATGTTCGCCCTGAAAATTCCATGATGCTACTTTAAATATAATAAAGCCATTATATGCATGTTGCTACTCTAAAAGCTTTTTCAGCCAAAAGGTGTATATTGAGTGTGTGAGTCTTTGCCTCGGTTTTTTCAGCCATGGTTAACTATCTGCTGTTCTCTTTTCTTCAAGATTCATACAACACTAGACATATGCTTAAATCAGGGCTGCAAATTAGCCAATTACAGTAAGATTTAAGCTTGATTCTAACACTCAACTAGCTTGAATAACCCAATAAATATTAACTTGTTTGCAGCCCTAGTTACGCGTATAATAGCACTTAAAACTTACACAGGAATCGAAATGCTAAAAAAAAATCCAGTTGCATTCTTATATTTTCAACCTTGCCTCGTTATACGTTTCAAGGACGTTTATACTCAACCTCAAACATCAAAATCACTAAAAGCTTGCCTCAAACGAGCTCGCATCGAGTTTGAGCTCGTATAGCTTGAATACTTGATTGCAGCCCTAAGTAACATTGACCCCAATGCACACTAACTGAATACCAACAATTGCTAAGATACTAAAACAATAAAATCCACACCAAAATGATCAATAATAATCAGAGCAGAACATGAACCTGTATAGCAAGCTCCCTTGTTGGGCAAATGACAACAATACCGGTCCCATTTCGAGGCGCAAAGTGAGTATGATGTAAATACTCAACTGCTGGAATAAGATATGCTAGAGTTTTACCAGAACCCGTTCTTGCAACACCAAGAACATCTTTTCCTTCCAAAAGAGGAGGAATTACTCTCGATTGGATCTGTAATTGTAATATACAAGTTAGAGGTTGCAAAACAAGCGAGACAGTGGATCGGGTAACACGTCAGCACAGGACAGGTTGTTCAGGTTGTACCAAAACACAACTTTTCCAACATTATATTACATATCTAAAATCAATTACATGCTATGTAGATTGGGGGATAAAATGATAATTTACATATTTCAAGTAAGTGAACTGAATCAAATGAAACTGAAATTTCAAAAATTTACCTGAGTCATATGCTGAAAACCCATATCCGAAATAGCTCTCATTGTTGGTTCGGACAACAGCAAAGCAGTAAAAGAAGCTTCACTGCTCAAAATCTCAGACTCACCACCACTCTTTACCTTCTTCTCCATCTCTTTTTCCTCTATGTCCGAACCCTCGTCACCTTCTTCCTCTTCTTTGTTTTCATTAGTCTCCATTTTATCTTCTTTACTCTTCTTCTTATTCTTCTTCTTCTTCTTCTTCTTCTTCTCTTTCACTGCTATTCCTCTCTCTTTATCACTTCCATTAACTTGCTGTCCTGCCAAATCAAACTCTTCCTCTTCACTATTCTTTTTGTTCTTGTTCCTCTTTCGTTTGTTTTTGCTATCACTAACCTCGCCATTCTTAATCTTGGAATTAGCACTTTTCTCTAAAATCGCCATAGCAGGCAACCACCACTGTCTCCGTTTAAGCTATCTGTTTGACCAATCAATAATAGAAGATTATGAGATACCAAACTTGAACAAAACAAAGTGTAAACTGTAAAGTATTAGCACAAAGCAGTGATCTTTAATCCTTAGATAAAAAGTAATAATAAACAAAAACAAAGCATATAAACAAGACACGCCCGTTTCAGCCTTTCAGATTAAGCTAGGTAAGTTATTTGACAAATCCTTAGACTGACCAAACCGAATAAATATTTCAATAATCAATACTGAATTGACCTAATTAAATTAGAAGTTATGCGGCTTCGGTTTCATCTAAATCAAACTCGATAGTTCAAAGATAATAACTTTATTCCTATCACTGTGAGGGAATTTATTTTGAGTGGAATTAAATCCAAGAGTCAAAATCTAAAGCAAAGAAAGCTTGATATATCGACAAATGATGATCACCCACACACTAAGTAACAATAAAAGGTCATGAATTTAAAAAAAAAAAAAAAAAAAAAAAAAAAAAAAAAAAAAAAAAAAAAAAAAAAAAAAAAAAAAAATTACAAACCGATAGTCACATTACAAAAGTATCAATCTCAAAAACATAGCTTTAACCAGCTTGCTCATATCCTAGGAATAACATCCTTATTCAAAAGCCCATATTTCTTCTATAAAGTCAATCCCAAATAATGATGTTGGGTGCGATTTTTAAGTGTCTTAGTTTGACATTTCACATTATTAGCTTCCACACTACTAGTTGAGGCAATTCGGGCTGATAGGATTATTTTGCTCTACTTCATCCGTCCCAGTTTAATTCTCCACAAACACTTGAGGCACACAATCCAGCTTACTAAATGGGTGTTTGGATTAGCATATTTTTCCAGTTTAAGAGCTTATTTGAAACTAGAAAAGCTCATAAAAATCATTTTTCACTACTTATCAACTTGAGCTTATTGCTTATTAATAATAAGCCATATGCTCAAGTTGATAAGCTCATAACACCAAAAAAACTGAGCTTTTCAAAAGTTCAATAAGCCGGCCAAATAAGCTTGAACAAACAGCCCTTAAATTCTAATAAACTCCCCAAAGAATAAATTCCAACTGGTTGGTTTTAATAACAAAAAAGAGACAGTTTAAAATGCAAAATTTTTCATAAAAAGCTGAATTAAGTTAAAATAAAAACAGAGTGTTACTTACCCAAGAATCAGAAAAACAACCACCCTTAATTTTGAATAACAAATTAGTACAGTTGTAAAGAAAGGGTGAAGAAGAGAGAGGTGCAGCAAACAACGGTAGTGGTATAACCTAATGCAACATGGGCCTTTTGGGCTGCCCATTAAATGCAAATTGGCTCGACTTTGGATTAAAGGGCTCATGATTTACATAAATCCATAGCCCAGATATGCCAACCCTTGTAAAAAGGTTAAGGTTGTATCGTAAACGGGTTATCGTGTTGTAAACAGGTTACTTAGTTCGACTACTATTCTTAGAGCACTGGGTGTGGTGGTGCTATGGCTTCAAGCCGTGGCACAAAAAATGTTGTCACATCAACAAAAATCTTCACAGCATCACATTTTACACGTAACTGTTGGCACCAGAAATTCTGGTGCCGTCAGCATTTTTTTTTTTTTTTAACATAAAATAAAATATACACAATATTAACTAAAATAAACTTCATTAATTAAAAGAACACACATTACATAAAATAAATAAAAAATAAAAAAAAAAAGGAAAAAAAATTACATTTAAAAAAAATACAAACTAATGATTCAAGTTCCATAAATGCTTCACAAGGTCTTGTCGAAGGTCGTCGTGAACTTTTCTATCTCGAAGTTCTTTATTTTTCTAACATGTAAATCACATCTTTCAATCCAACTATCTGGCATGTTCGGGCGTGGATCAACGAATGTATCTCTTAAACTCATTTCGAATCCTTCATTTTCCAATATCATATTGTGTAACATTATACAACAATACATGATTAGTTTCAAAGTGTTGATTTGCCAAGCACGTGCGGGTTGTCCTATAATCCCCCAACGACCTTGTAGGACTCCGAAAGGTCGTTCAATATCTTTTCTAGCACTTTCTTGAACCCTTTTGAAGTTCAAATATTTTTCAGACCTTGCAACACTAAACGTTTTGACAAACACGGACCATGTCGGATAAATGCCGTCGGCTATATAGTAACCTTCCGGAGCTGTACCGGCAAGTTCATCATCAAATAACGGGGAACCATATAACACATTAAGATCATTATTTGCTCCCGGAACCCGAAAATATGCATGCCAAATCCATAATTTTTTATCCGCAACGGCTTCTAACATAATAGTTGGGTATTTGTGATCACGTCTGAATTGAGCTTGTAAGGCCTTTGGGCAATTTTTCCCATCCCAATGGATACAAGCAATACTCCCGAGCATTCCCGGGAGTTTATGTTCTTTTTCGTGCAATGCATATATTTTTTCAACGTCATCTGAAGTGGGTTTTCTTAAATACTTTTCATTGTATAAAACATGTATGCATTTAGTAAAGTTCTCTAAACATTGTCGTGAACAACATTCACCAATTTGCAAGTACTCATCAAATGCATCAGGAGCAGTATCGTACGCCAATTGGCGAATGGCGGATGTGCATTTCAAAAGAGCACCAATACTTTCACGACCGGTAGTATCGTAACTTGGTCTAAAATAGCTAAAGTACTCGGGAAGAGGATGAACATCATAACTTAAAATATCGTTTAGAATTTTATTAAAAAGTCTAGAACTCATACGATACCTTCGCCTAAAATTCTCTTCGAGATATTTAGGATCATTCTCATCGTCGCCAAAATAGTCGATGATTAAACGTTGTTCTGCCACTTCTCGTTCACGTGGTATGTATGTCCTCGTTCTCTTTTCGCCCGATCTCGATCCACCGGCTTTTTGATCATACAAAGGTAAAAATTGTTCATTCACCGCATAACCCCGAAGATATTGCTCCCGATCGTCATTAAAATAAACATCATAAGGGTCGTAATTAGGGTCGTTGGGATTGTTATCGGGATTCATTTTGGATGAAGAAAAAAAAATAATAGAAGTAGATATTAGTAGTATATTGAAAGTGTGTGGGAAGTATGAAATAATAAGGGGTATTTATAAGATTTTTTTGAGGTTTAATTGTGTGAATTAAAGTGTATTATTTGGGAAAATGGCAAAAAAAAAATAATAAATAAAAAATAAAAAATAAAAAAAAGGCCATATAGCCGTTGGTACCAACGGTTCAAATTCAAAAAGTTTCCAAAAGTTCCATTATTTCTAAAAAAATAAAAAAACAAAAATAAAATAAAAATAAAAAATCTCCACAGCATGGGCTGGCCACCACGGCGCCAACCCTGGTGTGGTGCGCCATCGAGGTTTTTGGGCTGGTGGCCATGGCGCCACCCATGGCACCACCACACCTCCTGCTCTTAGTAAAATGTTAAACGTTAAATGAGTTGGCGGGTTGTAAGCGGGTTAGACATGTCAACCTGGTCAAACACCATTTATTAAACAAGCTCTTGATTACAAACCTAGTTATTTTGATTTTGTTTTGGGTCGGGCTGAGGAGTATTAAAGTTTAGTAAAAATAAGTCTGGATGGTTGGTCGTTCTCTAGGGGAACTGTGGGAAGGCTGGTAAAATATGATGAAAAAAGAAGATTATTTTTGGTATTTTTGTATATTTTAGAAAGAGATAATCTATAATATTCCTCGATTGCCCAATTGATTTGCTTTTTTGCCCCAGAATTCAGAGTTTCTGTCTTTAGACCAGGGCAACCTGTAGTTTTTGGACAACCGAAATCTTCAAGTGACAAGTGTCACTTTTCGGATTATTTTTTGGGCAACTTGTGTACTTTTTGGGCAACTTGTGTACTTTTGGGCAATTGGCGGCCCTCATGTCGGACACTTGGCGTCATATGGGTTGAGTTGCCAAGTTGCCTGGTCTAAATACAGAAACTCCGAATTTTGGGGCAAAAAAGCAAATCAGTTGGGCAATTAGGGCATATTAGGAATTATCCCTTTTAGAAATCAAGTTAATAACAGGTTTTGGAGATTTTGATTTTAAACTTATACTAACCTAAAGACAAAGAAAATTAAATAACACGAAAAGTAAATTGGTGAATACTTATATGATGAAAAAACGTATTTACTTAGAGTACACTACTCTTTATTATTGTTTAGTTGTATCTACTGAATCTATCACGCCTTGATTGGTGATACAGAGGATATTTCTAAATTAATGTTGTGTCTTGGTTTAACTCCTACACCATATAGCAACTAACCTAGTGCCTTGGTCCCGCTCCTATAACTAATCACTGTGCATTATCTATCCAGCCTATTAATGAGTCACAGTCTAACACCACACTACGGTCGCTATGTGTTGCACATAAAATTGATCAAAGAACCCTAGGAGACTCAACTAGGCCGATATTCTAGGCAAATTCTAAGGTTTATGTGTTTCTTAGTTCGACTATTAATAGTTATCACGCGTTATCGCTATCGAAGAATTGATAAGTCCTTCCATCATTGTGAAATGAATCATTGCGGATATACCTCCTCGCGTGTGATAAATTCATAACCCATACGTCAAGGCGAATATCTCAACATTCCTTGAGTTTGGATGAATATCCTACGGAGCATTTGGTTTCACATAATCACGGGCGTGAGGAAACCTAATCATCTTTTCACCATGATTTCTTGGGTGTTCAGACATTCTTGGTCTTTTATCGGATATCACCTTATTGATGAAATTTTATCTTTTCTGTCTTGAATGACTAGACCATCCATAAGGTTCAGAATAACTATGCATCTTGTTGTTAAAGTATTCCATCTACAATTTTAACAACGGAAATTAATAACACGGCATCGGGCCAATACAGACCCGTCCCGACCCGAAACTGATCCATCCCGAAACCGATTTTCTGGAAAACCAAAACCGAATACCAAACCGAAATTACTCGGTTTACTCAGTTCGGTTCGGGACGAGTCGGTTTTCTCTTTTTTGTTTGTATGTTTTTGGTTTTTGGCAAGAACCGATCCCGACCCGACCTATCCCGAAACCAAATTTTGGGAAAACTAAAACCGAATACCGAACCAAGTATGGTCGGTTCGGTTTCGGTTCAGTCGGCTTCGGTCGGTTTTTCGGGACGAGTCGCTTTCGGTCGGTTTTGCTCACCCCTAATTAAAATTCAATCAATGTTGTGGGTATTATTGTGGAATTTAATAACAAGACAATCATAAATTAAACATATAACATCAAAGTGTTGCGGATGCAAATTAATTAACCGAATATAAAAGTATGCGTACCTTTTTTATTCTAGCAAAACAAGAATCAATTCTTCAATTAATCAACAAGATGAACCCTAATCAGGGTTTATGTGGATTATAAGAATTACCCCTTACCGTTTTATAATTCAATCCAAGTTGCAAACAATAATGTGTTTGCACCACGTTCTTGTACACACGTACTAATAGCGATTCGATGTGAATGCTAGTTCTTGATCACAATAGATTAACCAAACATCTTTGTAATACTCAAGGTCACTTGTAAATCCCTTACGTGGGGTTTCACTCGTCGACCAATTGGAGAGGAAAAGAAGTTTGGCCTTTTATTGAATCAAGTGTTCCAAAAGATGAATACTTAGGGATGTATTTATACCCTTATGGTTGAGATCAAGTTTACAATGGTTTCCTATGTGGGATCCCAATGTTCGGCCACAAACAAGCCCAAAAGAGAGTTTCTAGAACCTTCTCTTGGCTTGTTTCCTTTTCTTCGTATCCCGTTAACATTTACTGACCGTTAGTCAATTCCGTTAATTACTTAACGCTCTTTAGTCGTTTATTGTGAATTAAATAATTAAATACAACATTTTATATTAATTATTTAAACATCGAGTCTTATACGTAAAATGTGTAATCTCGTAGTCTCGAATTCAATTATAACATACGTTTATTAATTTATATCCATAAACTAACAATTACTTTGTTTATAAATGCCCCCACATCAAACACAAATAGTACACTTTCATTGGTCGATACTCATTGCCTCAACCAGCTTGGCCACCCATCTACTCTTTTATTCCCCATTGGCCCATTCATAATTGTATACGCAAACAATCATGAATAGTTTTTCTGCAGTAGTGAAAGTTGTCAAAGTGGCCCAACATGCCCTCAAAATTGCTTATAATGGAATAATTAGTTCATGTTCTCTTACAGTTATATATCCTATTATGACAAAGTAAAACGTTCATTTTGATTTGTATACAAGTTACAAATAACATGTATATATTGTTCAACAAAAAGATATGATTAACAAACAAAAAAATTGGTTGAGTCTAGAATGACTATGCTATTAATAAATCAAAAGTAAGTGATTGGTTATGATGAAATTAAAAATATTTACGCGCGTGTTATATTATCATAGGTAACTACTTTCACGAGCATGTGTTTAAAAACCGTAAGGATATGTTTGGTGAAACTAGGTAGTAGTAGTTGTAAACAATAGCAGTTAACAATTAACAGTAATTATTTCTTTTCTTCTTTTTTTGTGCAAAAGGTGAATTCATTATATTAATATTACAAAAGATTACAACTTAACCATACACTGAGAGAACACACTCAACTCAGTACAAACACCAAATCTAAAGACATCTGATATCATACAGGCTATCATATATATCAGACAATAAAGAACAAAGAACAAACTGCACTATAACATAAACCATGCCATTTTGACTTACTGAATTCACCTATGAAGCACCTACCATCTAACTACATATCCACATTACTTCCCCATCAAGACCATTCTTCCAGCACCCACAATGATCAAGACAGATGAAGTGTGTGGCTTCGTTAGGAACCCATAACCCATCCATGCAGGGGCTATTCCAAACAACCTACATTTCCCTCTCTAACAAAGGCTTCAGTTGTTTAGAAACACTTTCCCTGGATGATGACCAACCAATACCTCCTATGCCAATGTATTGAGTGGAATAGGCAGGTTCATCTTTCACTCCTCGCTATTCCACTCATCATACATTGGTCGCCCCAACCATATACCCTTCACAATGGGTTGCTCTACATCATGGCACATTCAAATGAATTAGACCTCTTACTTTAGCATCAAAACCTACCTCAGTTCCCTCCCAAGGCCAAACTAGATAGGAGAATGATGTTCTAGTAAGTACAGTCACACCAAATGAACTCCAAGGTACTAGATACAATCCCATTGTTATGGTTTGCATTATTAAAACTCTTTGACTTTAGTAGCACAGAGTTAAATAACAACAGAAAGAACTAATAAAAACCCTTATCCAAACACTCCTGTATACCCAAGAACCTAAACTGTACATCTTCTTTACTTACTTTTGCTACTGCATTTGTCTTTTTCACTTTAAGACTGAGTAATTGAAGCTTGATACTTTCCACAATTCCATTTATCATACTTTGACTATCCCTTTGACTTTGCTTGAATAGTCGTTGGTTCCTCTAATTCCAAATATAGTAAACTGAAGTGGCAATTACTATCCTTTCAAGCACACTCTTAATGTTGTTACTACACCTTTCATTAGCTATATCTGCTACCACATTCCTCCAATCCATATCCCACTGTATTCTTTGAACCTTTGCTTTTATCTCTTTCCAAACAGTTTCTGAGTAAGAGCATTTGAAGAACAAGTGTTCATGGGAATCATTTAAATTTCTACATAGAGGACATAGAAGATTTACCTATGAATTCCAAATCATAACTCTATTGTAGCCAGTCTTCCAAGCATAGAAAGCCATAGAATAAATGCATATCTTGGGTTACATTGTGAGAACCAAACCACTTTATGCCACTGCACATCAGGTTTAACTTCTTGAAAAACTTCCCAAACACTCCTTAATGTGAACTTTCCTTTCTTATCATTGACCCTTTTCCACATAATTGTATCATTGGTGTGTGCTTATTCACACACCTTTTTCTGGCCAAATTAAGACCAAAACAGACACAAACTAACCATAAAAGCCAAAGATGTTGTGTTTTTGTGTTTCTGATCGTGCAGGAATGGATATTTCAGAAATAGGCAAAAATCAGGCCAAAAAGGACAAAAACGAGTACGAGTTTGGAAAACGTGTCAAAAGCCAGAGTCGGGGAAGCAAATTACCATTTTTGAGCTCAGATTGTCAAAACACACCTTGGGGAATCATAGAATGCCAGAAATAGTCCCTAGAGCAAAAGTTTGAAGAATTGGCAGAAATGGTCCCTCAAGTTTGAAAATTGTCAAAATTGGCCCAGCATTTATTTTGGAAGAAAAGTCAACTAAGGTCCTTGGGAATTCAAAAGTTGTCAAAATTAACCCTTGGATTAAAGTTTTGAAGAATTTGCAGTTTAGTCCCTCTACTTTCAAGAATTGGCAAAACTAGTCCCTAGGTGTTTATTTTGGAAAATATTCAACAAAGTTCCTTATATAATTGAAATGTGGCAAGAAATGCCCTTGGAATATCTTTGGAAAGTTGGCATGTTTAGTCCCTAAACTTCCAGCAAATTACACTTTTAGTCCTTGTGGTTATTTAAGCTACAAACCAAACGGTTCCCTTTTTATTAATAACCCAACAAACAACACAACCTAACCCACTAATCCTAAACCCAATACAATACAAACACAACCCCATCCCAACTCCCCAAGCCCACTCCATAAGCCCAACAAACAAACCCACCCATAATATTATCCCTGGGTCAAACAGTCAAACCCCCAGTCAAACTCATCCCCTTCCCTCCCACTTGTAACCTGCAAACATCACCTCACCACCCCCACCACCTCCACTTTCCTATCACTTCCATCGCCCTCTCCATCACCTCAAACACTCCCAAACAACAGCATTAAATGCTCTTCCTCCCCCACACTCAATCACAGGCAGAGTTTTAAAAATCGTGCCTAAGGCGCTAAATCACACGAGGTTCTAGCCTTAGGGATTTTTTTGGATCGAGGCTCAAGACATGCATGAATCCCACAAAAATCGCGTGACTTGGGGATTTTTGCGCCTTGGGGATTTTTACGCCTCAGAGATGTAACGGGTTTTTGGGCTTTTTTTTTCTAAACATTAAGATAAGATACACGGGCCTTATAAGTTATATGCATGGGCCTTTTAAATCATATGGTGTGTATTTGTATGATTTGTAAATTTGAATTGATTTTATGTTTATTTTATTGATTGAAATTTTATTTAAGAAGTTACCTTGTTTCAATAAGTATTTTCTTTACAACATATTATCATGAAAATGTGGTATTGTGCCTTGAATATTAATACATTACTAGCTTGATATTTTTGGTTAAATTGTGAGCTTTGTTAGATGTAAATCTACAAGTGTAGGATACAAGCATATTTAGTCTGATATGGATTTTAATCTCTATATAAGTCATCGAATCAAAGATTTGATCCATTTGAGAAGTGACAAATGATCCATTTTAGTATTTAAAATGGCAATATGTGATTGCTCAATTTATAGTATATATAATAAGTATCGAGGAAATCCGCAAGAAATACGGATTACCCGAGTCGTATCCCAACGAAGGTTGAATGGAATCGTGAAATTCGATTCACAAAATCGTGTCGTGAAAAGTGGAAAAGTGAAAATAGTGATTGTGAAATGCAAATAGTGAAAAGTAATCACAAATAAAGTAGAAAGTACAAGCTATGTATGCACAAGTGATTAAAATCTAAAAACGGGAATTCAAACGCGATTTTAAAACGTAACGTATTAATAAAAAACGTAACTTTATATGAAAAATGATCCTAAAAATATGAAATTAATTTCTAAAAATCTTAAACTACTTAAAACAATTTTGAGAAAAAGAAAAATATATTTTTGACCTTTGATTTATTTTCTATGAATTTATTTCTAATTTTGGAATTTAAAAAGTAATTAAAAATAAGAGAAAATGTAAAATAAATGGGAAAATACAAATTCAACTTTGAAAAATCTAAAATAATAGAAAAGAATTATCTAAAATATTTTTGGATTTTTTAAAGCTTTTTCTGATTTTTATTTGATTTTTATTTATTAAAAAGTATTTAAAAATGATTTAAAACTAAGAAAAAATTAAGAAAAATAGTAAACTAATTCAGAAAAACATGAAAAATTCACAGAAAATCTAAAATATTATAAAGAACTTGAGAAAAAATTATGAAATGAAAATAAGCCATAGAAGTGCTTATTCAGCCTAAAATAGCTTATTACAAGTGCTTATTAATAAGCACTTGTAACAAAACCAAATGAAACTTGAAACACAGAAGTAATATACTCTAATAGACTCAAAAATGCTCAATTAAGATCAAGTGGATCACAGAAACACTATGATGAAGTAATAAGCAGTCACTATAAGCAATGGTAAAAGCAATAGAGAAACTGAATAAGCCATAAGTGAAAGAACAATGCAATACACTACTAACCACTCAACTAAACTCAGAATCAACAATAAAGCTCAAATTTAAAGCCAATTATCACCACTGAAAATCTAGTTTTTAAGCAGCAAACTATATTCTAGACTACTAAATTGACAGAATCAATAAGCACAACAATTAAGCTCTAAGGTTCAAACTAATAGGGGCAAAAGCTCTGCTATATTACTGAGTATCTAAAACAACTAAAAGCCCTATCAGAAACAATCATTTACTACTCTATATTGATGCAAGATCAGCAGTCTGTTGAGACTAAGAACCTGAAACAGTTGACTAATTGAATTACCAAACTAGTTTGACCAAAACCAAATTCTATCAATCTAATCTAATCCTAAATCTTGTATTAAGCTTATATTACACTAGATTAAGCTACTTTGAACTATAATGCAACTATCACTACAAACACTCTAACTGATTTTTATTATTCTAATAGTTAAGCTAATTTGAAACCTTACTTTGACTTTTTATGAACTATGCTACTAATTTTATACTCTATTAATCAATTACTAACCTAATGAGATCTAACTGTGCCAATATATCAGTAAAACAAACAACAATTAAACTCAGATCCTAGTTATCCAAACACTCCCTAATTTACCATTACAACTATGAAATGATGAAATACACCACTAATCTCCAAACTACTGATCAAACTAGATAAATTTACACTAATTGAAGCAGAATGAACAATCAAACACTACTAAATCCAACTGAAACACAGAATAGCACTAATTATTATGAAAACTGAATCAATGAGTTACAAAAGCTCTCTCCTCAGCTAGAACAGAGGAGTTCACTATGCTTGCCTATCTTTGGATAGGCCAAATGCTTCCCAATCTCACTTTGGCTTATCAATAACACCACTGAATCAAATTCTTCTTGACAGTTGACTAATGTTGACTGTAACTTCAAATGAACTTTGGAAATGATAGAACTGAAATAACAAACACACAAAAGCTATAGAGCTTATATGAGCTGAATGACACTACTAAACAGCTTATTTGAAAGTTGGATTAAAACAAAAACTATTTTTGTAATTTCTATATTTTCTGATTTACATGAAACTTTTAAATGAAATAGAGACTGAAATTGAAAGTGAAGTTGTATGAAATGAGCTAAGATGATAAAACAGAGATAAGAGATAAACAAATAAGTAGTAAACAACATTAAGCTAAAATGATTTATCATAAAACGAATTTCATTGAAAATAAAGAATTACAACTAAGCTAAGCTATTACAATCAAAAGAAATTTGGGCAGAGTTTCTCTAAACTATACTCCACCACCTAAACAAGCTATCTAATGCTTCTATTTATAGCAAATGAGTAGAAAGATCTAGAATGGAGAGGTCACGGATTGCCAGCTTGACAATCCGTGTGGTGTGCTTTCTGAGATGCAATCCTGAGCCTTTGATCATCTCCCAATGATTGCCTTTGATTAACAGCCCTTGGATTGAGCAATTGTGACGCGTTCACTCCAATGAAAGGCTGCCATCTGTCATTCTTTGTGTTTGTTTGCTTCTGACACGTCCTGACATTCCCCTTAACTTCTAGAAGTCCAATGATTAGATACAATTACCCTTACTCTCTGTTAATTAATGGTACGGTATTTTTAGGGTTCTAACGCGAATAGTAATTTCTGTGTTGAGGGGTGAATTGGGGGGCGGGAGTGGGTAAGTATTATTTTAATAGGATTTGACCCTGAGTTGAGAGTGTTAACCAAAGGTTTTTGGGCTCGGGTCTTGGGTATAGGATTGGGCTTGGGATTGGTTTATTTAATTTGGACTTGGATTATTATTTAGAATTTGGACCAGGTTTTTGTTTAGGCTTTAGGATTTATAAAATTAAGTTTAGAAGGACTATTTTTGTAAACTTAATTATCTCATGGACTGAATCTGCCATTTTCATAAAAATTATCCAAGGGCTTAAGATGACAAGATTTGAAAATATGAGGACCTATCATGTCACTTCTTCAAAGATAACTTTAGAGGACCATTTCTGACATTCTCTGAAACTTAAACCAAGGATCAAAACTGATAAATCTCACATCTCTAAGGTCTTATATGAACTTTGTAGGCTCAGCATTGACTTTCTTTGACTATCTGCACATGTTCCACTCTCGTGCTCGTTTTTGCCGATTTCCGTTTGTTTTTCGTCATTTTACGAGATATCCTATCCTGCACATTCATAATCACAAAAACACATATTCTTTGGCGTTTTGGGTTAGTTTTTGGATTATTTAGCCTTATTTTGATAAAGAAAAGGTGAGTAAATAAGTACTCACCAAAATCCCCTCGACTAAGGTATTGTCGTGCCCTCACGCAATGTGATCAATTCACGCTTTTGGGATAAATAATTTCATAACTCTTCCTACTAACGTTGTAAAGTAGCAAGGAGGTTCAAAAGAACTTACAAAATCATTTATTCCTGCAAATGCCCCGTTTTCCAAAAAAATTTAACTTTATTCTACTTATCACTACTATTTTCGGATTTTTCATACTTTAATTCTTGTGACGGTTTGTTGAACTTTTGTTATTTTGCAATAACTTTTAGGGTCAAAGAGTAGAAACACTTCTTATGGAAAAGTGACCATACGGATAAAAATCGTCATCCTTGATTATTCACAAGCCCCCAAACTAAGCGTACAATCGAGATCACAGCTTATCTACAAGTTAGATGCTAATACTACTCATAAAAGTTACTTGTGGAAACTTCTTACTCCCATATCCTCAGTTTTGTATCTCATGATTTTATTTTTGTTGAGAAATGAATTTCTTCATATTTTCTCGTTTCAATACTTTTTAGTCCGATAGAGATACCAAGTTAAAACACTAAGTAGTTTTTCATTTTCTCTCAAGAACCACTGCAATAGAAATTCGGTCCACATCAAGGAATTGGGTACATACAATCTCATATATAAGTTGCGGAATACTAGACGTGCACCTCATGTGTCCAATTCAGAATCATCCACATGCACCTCACGTGCCAACAACTTTTATAACACTTAAACTCTTATTCTATACAACTTTCACTTTTCACTTTTTTTCATTTTTTTTCACTTTTCTCTTTTCTCATATTTTTTCATACTTTTCTTTCTTTACTTTTTTCATCATCAATGGAAGCTTATCAGGTAGCTCCAAAACCACATACATAATCAACTTTTGATTTTTTTTCATTTTTGCTCTTATTTTTTATGTTCCTTGATATGTACCCAACTTCTAAAGCAAAGATTCTCTTAAGAAAATAAGAAGCTAAATATTATCCAAACGTAAATACCACTAATTAACCTAGAACATCTATTATATATCGGTGAAACAATTTTGCGGGAGCAAAAAGCCACAAGTACCTCTCATGAGCTCTAAAGAGAACCAACTACTCCACGTTTAGCATCTAACTTCTAAATAAAATCTATCATTTCTCGCTCTTCGCAATTTAAGATTCCAAGTAATGAAACCAGCGAATACTTAGTCGATAATCAGCCACGCATATATAAAGTCAGATACGGAAACTTGAAAATTCTAGAAGAAGAATTCGCGTTTTCTAGCTCCTTATGTAAAACACTAGCGAAAGCTTTTAAGCTGCGCCTGTATAAAGTCAAGTACAGGAACTTGCAGATTCTTAAAAAAAGAATTCGCATTTTATAGCTCCTCGTGTACAAGACTAGCACAAGCTTATATGATTATCATTGGTTAAGGGAACAAGCTAGGGCTCAACACGCCCGGTCAAGTCAAAATATTTATTCCTACTCTCACCAGTAGGAAAGTCAAACAAGGTGTCAAATCTTATTCAAACTTTATTATATTTTTGCACAACTTTTTCAACTTTTCTCATTTGACATTTTCATCATTTTTTTTTTCAAAATTTTTGAAATTTTCAATATTTTTCAATTTTTAAGAAAAACGGAGTTGCGAGAGTTCACAGCAAAGTGCAAGGCAAAAATCAGATCGAAAGATCACCCCCCAGACTAAAATGAAACATGGCCCTCAATGTTTAAAAAGTAAGGGTTCTCCTACATAAATCTAAGGCCGTTTATTAATTATGCCAAAAGATAAATGTTAGTCGATAAGATTAGGATATATTGGATGAGCAACGAATGATGAAACTCAAGTAGAAGCAAAACAACGAGCACGAGAGTCTTCATTATTCGGGCAAATCCTGGACATTCACAAACAACCACGAAACACAAGAAAATGGAAGAGGTCTTCCTCCTCACGTCACATTAGAAAGAAAAATAGAAATCTAAGAAGATGAATGGATAAGCATGGGGTGTCTCCCACGAAGCGCTTATTTTTTAACGAGTCATATAGCTTAGACTCGCCCCGAATTTAATTAATCTTGGGGAAGCAAATAGAATGGACACCCGACACGAAAAACGGAGATGTCAGGGTCAAAGACAGTATCCTCACTCCCGGTGGAGTGGAAAAGTGAAGAAATGATGGGATAAGTAAAGAACGGGTGAAACACGCGGATGACAAAAGCAAAGTCAGATTCTGAATCACGGGTGGGTTGGGTGGGTAAAATATCAAGCATAGGAACATCTCGTTCAAAAATCTCGTCCACCACTCCAAAAATATCTTCATCCGTAACAAATTCAGAAACTACATCCGGTGGTTTCGCGGGCGGATGAGAAGAAGGTAAATCGAAGATAAATGAATCGGCTTCGGAAAGTAAATCATCATCATGTATTTCTTCAATAACATTTCTTCGAAGGTCATTCTCGTCATTCTCAATACCCGGTGGTATCGAGTCATCCGTAGCAAGAAATAGATCGACATCCTCTAAAAGAGGGTCACGTGACGGATTATCGGAAATAATACTCAAAATAAGTCCAGAATCGATCTCAAAGTCAAAACGCTCATAATCCAGAAGAGAGATATCAGCATGAATAGTGGGACTGCCACTACTCGTCTCTTCAAATCGAAAAATTTCAAGCTCGGGTAAGAAATCACTATCCATAATGGGGATAGGAAATGAAGAAATCGGAGTATCATTCAATGCCTCGATCTTAGAAATGAGAAGATTGATATTCAATAATTTTTCACGAAGAGCTTCATCTTGGATTTCCGTTTCAATATCTTCATCATTCTCTTCTTCTAAGCTGACGAGCTCAGAAGTAATTCGTCCACATAGTCGATGTCTCCATAAGATAAAGAATCATCATCTTCAGAATCGGAGAACATCTCAACACGATCATTCAGATTATCAAGACGATTATTTTCAACAAATTCACCATCACCGTTAGAAATTCCCCCTGACTCACTTGGGATTGGGACGAGGTTCTCAACACTGGACTTATTGACTTCGTCCGATTCCGTTGCCGGAATAGTGTTTAAATGCTCGTCCCCCATTTTTAGAGAGTCCTCGGGTTCTAAGGGAGAAACAATGGAAATTTTGTGAGGATTAAGTACGATCGTAATTTTCTCATCATCGTCGTCGGAATCATAGTAAATAAAAGATTTATAAGGATTAGATGCTCTCTCTTCAGCAAGTAACTCTGCAATAGACTTCTCACGAGGCTCGGGAGTATAAGTTTCACGATTAGCCACCAACTCTTGTACCATCTCGATAAGGGATTTCATTTCATCAATAAATTCTTCTGGAATTTGAAACTTTTCGGGAGTTTGTAGGGGTTGGTTAAAACCATGAGAATCGTAACATGAATTCGGCTCATAATGAAAATTTTCAAACGATCCCCTACAATGTTCAAAATTTGATAAATTTTGGAATGAACCACCACTAAAATACGGTTCTTGCTCATAAAAGTTTTGAGAAGGAAGATTGAAATCATTTTGAGGATAATTATCAAAGCTCGTATCGTAAGCGTAAGACGTTTCAGCACTCTGGGCGTAGAACATACACTTGATGTATCCACATTGATTACAAAAACATTGTCCACATGGTAATCCTTCGTCAGATGGATTTCCACAATTAAAGCAAGTAAACGAAGGTGGCGGTGGTGTTGGATAGTAATCGGGAACATTTTGAAGGATTGATATTTGAACATACGTGGGAGAATTACAAAACCAACAAACTCCATCATGAATATCACTACCACATTGTTCGCACGTACACCAAACACATGAACCTTCAAAGAACGGTTCTCCACACTTAACACAAATCGGATCCATAAGAATTAAACATAAGTAGGTGTGAGAAGAAGAATCAAATTTTAGAGGATAAGAAGATTATTTTTTTGGTTTTTCGTATCATAAAAATAAATCAAAATAAAAGTGAAATTCAAATATGAAAAAGAAAAATATTTTTGGATTTTTATTATTTATTGAAAAACAAATCACAAACTTTTTTTTTTTTTTTTTTGGTAACCGTTACGTTAATTGTAACTGTTTCCTTCAAAACTACTCGCGACGAAATGGGAGAGAAGAATTTGCCCGCTTATTCGGTTGTAGAATCAAAGTAATTCAATTAACAACTAATTTCGTGTGTTCTTATATTGGTATGCTTATTTGGTTTACAACGCCCCTCTTCCACGAGGGAGTCGAGGCTATAACTTTCTTTTTGTATTTTTGAAAACACTTTAGGAAAAGTGTTTTTGATTTTTTTTTTTTTTTTTTTTTTTTTTTTTTAATATTTTTATAGGAAATATTCACAAGATAAGAGGAAGGTTTTTCAAAACACGATTTTTCAAAACGAAATTCAAAACTCACTTCAAACCTTCCCCGGCAGCGGCGCCAAAAATTGATTGCTCAATTTATAGTATATATAATAAGTATCAAGGAAATCCGCAAGAAATACGGATTACCCGAGTCGTATCCCAACGAAGGTTGAATGGAATCGTGAAATTCGGTTCGCAAAATCATGTCGTGAAAAGTGGAAAAGTGAAAATAGTGATTGTGAAATGCAAATAGTGAAAAGTAATCACAAATAAAGTAGAAAGTACAAGCTATGTATGCACAAATGATTAAAATCTAAAAACGGGAATTCAAACGCGATTTTAAAACGTAACATATTAATAAAAACGTAAGTTTTTATGAAAAATGATCCTAAAAATAAGAAATTAATTTCTAAAAATCTTAAACTACTTAAAATAATTTTGAGAAAAAGAAAAATGTATTTTTGACCTTTTATTTATTTTCTATGAAATTATTTCTAATTTTGGAATTTAAAAAGTAATTAAAAATAAGAGAAAATGTAAAATAAATGAGAAAAATACAAATTCATCTTTGAAAAATCTAAAATAATAGAAAAGAATTATCTAAAATATTTTTGGATTTTTTAAAGCTTTTTCTGATTTTTATTTGATTTTTATTTATTAAAAAGTATTTAAAAATGATTTAAAACTAAGAAAAAATTAAGAAAAATAGTAAACTAATTCAGAAAAATATGAAAAATTCACAGAAAATCTAAAATATTATAAAGAACTTGAGAAAAAAATTATGAAATGAAAATAAGCTAGAGAAGTGCTTATTCAGCCTAAAACAGCTTATTACAAGTGCTTATTAATAAGCACTTGCAACAAAACCAAATGAAACTTGAAACACAAAAGTAATATACTCTAATAGACTCAAAAATGCTCAATTAAGATCAAGTGGATCGCAGAAACACTATAATGAAGTAATAAGCAGTCACTATAAGCAATGGTATAAGCAATAGAGAAACTGAATAAGCCAGAAGTGAAAGAACAATGCAATACACTACTAACCACTCAACTAAACTCAGAATCAACAATAAAGCTCAGATTTAAAGCCAATTATCACCACTACAAATCTAGTTTCTAAACAACAAACTATATTCTAGACTACTAAATTGACAGAATCAATAAGCACAACAATTAAGCTTTAAGGTTCAAACTAATGGGGGCAAAAGCTCTACTATATTACTGAGTATCTAAAACAACTAAAAGCCCTATCAGAAACAATCATTTACTACTCTATATTGATGCAAGATCAGCTGTCTGTTGAGACTAAGAACCTGAAACAGTTGACTAATTGAATTACCAAACTAGTTTGACCAAAACCAAATT
This sequence comes from Artemisia argyi, assembly GCA_030686995.1. NCBI lineage: Eukaryota > Viridiplantae > Streptophyta > Magnoliopsida > Asterales > Asteraceae > Artemisia > Artemisia argyi. The sequence goes on along the minus strand of CM060690.1, from coordinate 108,291,652 downwards.
CTATCAATCTAATCTAATCCTAAATGTTGTATTAAGCTTATATTACACTAGATTAAGCTACTTTGAACTATAATGCAACTATCACTACAAACACCCTAACTGATTTTTATTATTCTAATAGTTAAGCTAATTTGAAACCTTACTTTGACTTTTTATGAACTATGCTACTAATTTTATACTCTATTAATCAATTACTAACCTAATGAGATCTAACTGTGCCAATATATCAGTAAAACAAACAACAATTAAACTCAGATCCTAGTTATCCAAACACTCCCTAATTTACCATTACAACTATGAAATGATGAAATACACCACTACTCTCCAAACTACTGATCAAACTAGCTAAATTTACACTAATTGAAGCATAATAAACAATCAAACACTACTAAATCCAACTGAAACACATAATAGCACTAATTATTATGAAAACTGAATCAATGAGTTACAAAAGCTCTCTCCTCAGCTAGAACAGAGGAGTTCACTATGCTTGCCTATCTTTGGATAGGCCAAATGCTTCCCAATCTCACTTTGGCTTATCAATAAAACCACTGAATCAAATTCTTCTTGACAGTTGACTAATGTTGACTGTAACTTCAAATGAACTTTGAAAATGATAGAACTGAAATAACAAACTCACAAAAGCTATAGAGCTTATATGAGCTGAATGACACTACTAAACAACTTATTTGAAAGCTGGATTTAAAGAAAAACTATTTTTGTATTTTCTATATTTTCTGATTTACATGAAACTTTTAAATGAAATAAAGACTAAAATTGAAAGTGAAGTTGTATGAAATGAGCTAAGATGATAAAACAGAGATAAGAGATAAAGAAATAAGCAGTAAACAGTGTTAAGCTAAAATGATTTATCATAAAACGAATTTCATTGAAAATAAAGAATTACAACTAAGCTAAGCTATTACAATCAAAAGAAATTTGGGCAGAGTTTCTCTAAACTATACTCCACCACCTAAACAAGCTATCTAATGCTTCTATTTATAGCAAATGAGTAGAAAGATCTAGAATGGAGAGGTCACGGATTGCCAGCTTGGCAATCCGTGTGGTGTGCTTTCTAAGATGCAATCCTGAGCCTTTGATCATCTCCCAATGGTTGCCTTTGATTAACAGCCCTTGGATTGAGCAATTGTGATGCGTTCACTCCAATGAAAGGTTGCCATCTGTCAATCCTTGTGTTTCTTTGCTTCTGACACGTCCTGACATTCCCCTTAACTTCTAAAAGTTCAATGATTAGACATAATTACCCTTACTCTCTGTTAATTAATGGTACGGTATTTTTAGGGTTCTAACATGAATAGTAATTTCTGGGTTGAGGGGTGAATTGGGGGCGCAAGTGGGTAAGTATTATTTTAATAGGATTTGACCCTGAGTTGAGAGTGTTGACCAAAGGTTTTTGGGCTCGGGTCTTGGGTATAGGATTGGGCTTGGGATTGGTTTATTTAATTTGGACTTGGATTATTATTTGGAATTTGGACCAGGTTTTTGTTTAGGCTTTAGGATTTATAAAATTAAGTTTAGAAGGACTATTTTTGTAAACTTAATTATCTCATGGACTGAATCTGCCATTTTCATAAAAATTATCCAAGGGCTTAAGATGACAAGATTTGAAAATATGAGGACCTATCATGTCACTTCTTCAAAGATAACTTTAGAGGACCATTTCTGACATTCTCTGAAACTTAAACCAAGGATCAAAACTGATAAATCTCACATCTCTAAGGTCTTCTATGAACTTTGTAGGCTTAGCATTGACTTTCTTTGACTATCTGCACATGTTCCACTCTCGTGCTCGTTTTTGTTGGTTTCTGTTTGTTTTTCGTCATTTTACGAGATATCCATTCCTGCACATTCATAATCACAAAAACACATATTCTTTGGCGTTTTGGGTTAGTTTTTGGATTATTTAGCCTTATTTTGATAAAGAAAAGGTGAGTAAATAAGTACTCACCAATATGTGTCATGTATTAGCATTTTAATGTTATTTTGTGTTATTTAAGCTACATAAATGGTCACATATGTTATTAAAACCTTAACGTATTTAGTGCGCCTCGCATTTATGAATCCCGCGCCTTAGAATGCGCCTCGACTCAAGGCTCTTTGCCCCCCTTTGCGCCTTAGTGCACCTTGAGCCTTTCAAAAGTATGATCACAGGCCAAATTGCAATATCTTATTTTGGCGCCAAAAAAGAATTAAAGGCTAGGATCAAATCAGAGCAATCCAAGGGCTCAGAATGAAGTGGGAAAGACACAAGAGGCATCCAGGAACCCTAATGTTCATCTATAAAAGGAAGAAGAATGAGAGAAGACTAGTAGTAGATTTTAGTTTTAATTTTCATTGTCGTTTAGCTTAAATTTCCATTTTAAGTATTCCTTTAGCTCTAAAAAACTTGTAATCTCAGCTTTTTGGTGTAATACAAAGTTTCATTAATCAAATAAGCAAGTTATTTGTGTTCAATTCAGTTTCTACTCTTAAATGCTCAAAACTCTATTTTAGCTTATAGCTTGTTAAAAGCTCTTGTTTACTGTTCCATTATCCTACATTAACCAAGTTTAGCTTATCTAAACCTTAATATTTTGTCATTGTTAATCTTAAATCAAAAATCCAAAAAAATCAGAAAATATACTTGAAAAATAAAAAATATGCTTTTATTTGAATTCCCTAGCTTCAATAAGCTGGATTTCCATTAGATTAAGCTCATATTAGCTTTCCATAGCTTCTCTGATTCTTGTAGAGGTAGAATTAGTATAAAAGGATCATTGTTTCAAAAAGTCAAAGAAAGTCAATTGTGCTTACTTATAAGCACACTTGAGCTTTGTAGAAGGTGTGAAGGCCATTTGTACCTGAGCTTGAAGCCTATTTAAAGATAGGCTTGGATCAAGAAGAACCCTTGTTCAGCTAGGGTTGTGCTTGTAAGATCAAAGTTCCATTTTTAGCTTAAAATTCCATATTCTGCTTACTAGCTTAACTTAGCTTATCTGTGTTTCCATTGTACTTATTCTAAGTTAATATAGCATTTTGTAGTTACTTATTTGCTTTTGTATCTTAGTTGTGCATTTAAACCAATCTTTCATTAGTTAACTCAAGTTCACTGCATAACCTTGGGTAAGGTTTGTTTGTGCTTCATTTTGGTTTAAAATCAGTTAACACAGCTTATTAGACAAACCTAGATAAGTAGCTTAGGTTGTTTTATCATTCTGCTTTGAATATCACAAAATCAGTTGGTATTAGGAGTGTTTGGATTTGCTGTTTAATGTGAGTTCAGGGTTGTGCTTGTTGTTGCATTTAGTTTCTACAACTCTCTTTAGGTTATATTAGCTCATTAAAACCATAAAATCCATAGGTTGTTAGTAAAAGAGTCAAAAATCCAATTTAATCTCCATATTGTGTTCACTGTTAGGATTTTTAGTACTAAATCTCATAATTTCATTACATTAGTGTTCAACATAGCTTAATTCAGTCTTATTTTAACTTATATCATCATAATCAACCATTAGGATTCAGTAGACATTCACAAAAGTCAACATAGGCTCATAATCAAAAAAGGTCAAATTGCATAAGTATTGAAAAATCCATTTATGCTTGCATTTTTCATGACCTCAGTTTTCAATATTATCTTTTGAGCTTTTGGTATATTAAAGTTTGGCAGAAGAGCTTGTTGATTCATATTTTTACTTATTTTTAGTAATTTTCTAAACTGCTTATTTATTGACTTCTTTTAGCCTGTTTTTCAAAAACCTCCCCTGCACCAGGGGAGTTTGGCTCATAAGCCTGTTTCCAAACCTTACATCTTATTCAATAGTGTACCATACCCTGAGCTTTTGGGTGATTTAGAAAGCCCTTCTTACCGGCTTTTTAGACCTGTGCTCATTTTGGTCTTGGAATCTTATTTGAGTGCTTATTTTTTACCTAAGAGATAGTCTCATTTCTGCTGACTCGTCAGCAGGAATCACTAGCTCATTTTCACAAACCCGTAGCTTGTTCATCTGTGGGACCCATCCTTAGCTTTTTATTGTTTTAGAAAGCTCACCAGCCCAGCTTCTTAGATTAGTTCTTATTTTGAGCTTTAGAAGTCTTGCCTATAGCTTATTTTGGTCCACAAGTTAACCTAGCCAATTGAGTACCCTGACCTGTCAGTGTGATCAAGCTAAATTCATAAGCTCCTTGTGAGCTTATCTGTGGGAGTTAGCCTGTGGCATTTGGTTTTTTGGAAAGCCCAGTGTGCAGGCTTGCTAGTTCCAGGCTTATTTTGGGTTTCCAAGCTTATTTGGTGGGTCCCATTTAGGCCTGCAGTTTGTCATTTTGGCCTGTTTGGTTTTCAAGTTTTGGATTTAGCTTATTTTTGTTCATTTGCTTATCCCTGTAGCTTATTTGTTTGTTGTAGCTTATTTTTAGATTGCATCAGTCCCTTCTAGCTTATTTAATCTTAAGTGAAGCTTGTTGTGCTTTGCAATAGCTTTTTGAAACCATAATCCATTTCTAAGCTTAAAGCTCACCTGTCAAGTTAATAAGCTCACACAGAGCTTAATTGGCAATTTCAAAAAAGTTGTTCTCACAAAAGTTGGTTGTTATTATTGTTAAAATAGTTTTGTAAAAGAAAAATCAAAAAGAAAAATAAATCAAAAAAAGTGGTGCTTGTAGGAGTCGAACCTGTGACCTCTTGGTACTTTTGACCAAAACCAAACCAAGCCTGGGCACCATCTGGGCTAGGGTGTTGTTAGTGTTTTAGTTTCACCCACTTTAATTTATAGTGATAGCTTCTATTTAACCCATTTTAGCTTTTTAGCTTATTTTTATACTTATTCATAAGCACTTAGGTGTTTTTATATTTTTCTTAGGTTTCTGTCATCTTGCAGTATTTATATAAAAATTTTCACAATTTTTTGTTTTCATTTAGTATTTTTAATAATTAATAACAGTTTAATTAGTTTTAATTAATAAATCAAAAATAAAATCATTTATTGTTTTTTATTAAGCACTAGCATCTTTTTATATCTTTTCCTAGCTTTTTATAATCATAAAGTATTTTTTAAAAAAAGTTTAATAATTTTTACTATTCATTTGCTATTTTTTTATAATTAAATTAGTTTAATTAGCTTTTAATTAATAATAAGTAAATAAAAATCTAAAATAGCTTATTTATAAGTTTTAGAAACTTTTTATAATTTTGTAGGATTCATGTGATGGTTAATTAGTTTTAGAAAAAAAATTCATAATTTTCCAAGTAATTTTAGTATTTTTAATAATTTAAATTAGTTATGAAATAGTTTTTAATTAATAAGAAATAATTAAAAAATCAAAACTATAATTTTCTGTTTTATAAAATTTTCTTTTATTATTAAGTTTATAAAAAATTAATTTTCACCCCCTTAGGATTAATTCTGCTTTATTTTCCTTTTTTCCAGTACGCATTTACGTTTATTTTAATTTAAACTTACGTTTTTAGATTTAAATACATATCTGATTTCCATTTATTGTTAATATTGTTAATTTTTGCTTATTTTCATTTATATCTGATTAGTGTAATAATCCAAATCATATTCTTGATACTTTCCTTTAATCACTCAATCCCATAAACGTTTCTAAAATACAATTTCAATCCTCGCTGGGACATAACGACCCGGGAAAACACTGTGCTTACACCGGATCATAAATTGATCACTTGCTTAGGTTTGACCTGTTGACCACCCTTGGTTGACTGGTTAATCTGGGCAACTCAATCATCCTTCCCATCCAATAAAACAGGAACATTAATATTTTCAAAGCTACTCCATCTGTTATCCCATATCCAATCACCATCAACTATAGCATCAGCCACAGTTAACGGTTCAGACAATCTTGCCTCATATCTATTTTTAAAAGTCACAAACTCACTTATTGGTCCATTATCATGCTATGTATCATGCCAGACATTAGTTTTCTTACCATCACCAATTTCATGCCAGACATTCTTCCTTATTTTACTTCTAAGATTCAAAATGACCTTCCAAGTACCACTGTCATAGTTTTCCTCACTAACCTCCCAAATACTTTTTCCTTTCAATTTAACCAAATTCACCCATTTTACCCATAAGCTATCTTTCTGAGTAATGAGATTCCACATGTGTTTACTTAACAAAGCCTCATTCCATGGACCAAGTTTCTTCAATCCCAAACCACCTTGACTTTTAGGAGTACAAATCACCTTCCAAGCCACTTTTGCAGCACCTTTTTTCAAACTTCCTTGACTCCACAAGAATCCTTTAAGAACTTTTTCAATATCATTCACAGTTGTTTTAGGAAATAAGAATACTGAGGCCCAATATACATGCATTGAGGCCAACACAGCAGCAACAAGTTTGGGCCTCCCTGCATATGACAAGGCTTTGTTTTTCCAATCACTAACCCTTGCTTTGACTTTGTCCACCAGTTGAGTACATTTAGAGACACCAATGTTTTTAGTGATTAGGGGAACACCTAGGTACTTCATGGGTAATTCACCAACTGCAAATGGTAAAATCTCCAAAATCTTTTGTTTTCCACTAGCCTTCACACCTCTAAAGAACATTGTACTCTTATTCAGGTTAGGGATCAGACCAGACACACCACCAAACTCCATAAGCCCATCTTTTAAAACTTCCACAGATCTATAATCACCATTACATAACATTAACAGGTCATCAACAAAACAGAGTTAAGTCAACTACAGCTCCTTACATCCCCAATGAAATTTAAAATGCTGACTATTATTAACTTTCCTCTGAACAATTAAAGTTAGCACTTCCAGTGAACAAGTAAGGGGACATAAGATCACCTTGCCTTAATCCTCTCCCATTTTTAAAATACCAATGCCTTTCCCCATTAATGTAAATAGAAAATGAAGCTCCAGTTACACATTTCATAACACATCCAATCATTTTAGAATGAAATCCAAAATGAATCGGGATCTGTTTTAGGAATCCCCAATTAACTGTATCATAAGCTTGTGCAATATCTATTTTAAGTGCACATCTTTTTGGCCCATTCTTTCTGTTATAACCCTTGAGTAACTCCTAAGTTATTAGTAAATTGTCTTGTATCATTCTTCCTGGGACAAAAGCACTTTGATTTATACTCACCAGTTTATCCAAACTTTGCTTGATTCTATTTGTGATAATTTTACTTATGCACTTGTACACAATATTGAAACAAGCAATTGGCCTATAATCAGAGACTTTGTTAGGCTGTTAGATTTTAGGGACCAGAGTAGTGAGGGTTGAATTCACTTCTCCTAACAGCTTACTTGAATGAAAAAACTCTTTGACAGCTTCACACACATCATTTCAGACTACATCCCAACTCTTCTTAAAAAACAATGTTGTATACCCACTGGTCCAGGAGCTTTACTATCATCCATACTAAAAAAACATATTTAATCTCTTTACTTGTGACTTTTCTAACCATGTCTTCAGCATCCATCTGTGTAAGCTTACTGACAAAAAGCTCTTCTGCATTATCAATACTGGCTGTATCACCATTATTTCCCAAGAATCTTTCAAAATGACTAACAAACTACCCTGCAACACTATCTCCTTCAAACCAATTGCCCTGCTAATCACAAACTTTTCTGATTCTATTATAATACTTCCTGATTTTAATTACATTGTGAAAGAACTTAATGTTTTTATCCCCTCCCTCGTCCATTGCACCTTAGCTTGTTGGGCAAACAGTTTTTCCTCATCTATAGCTGCTTCATTATACTCATGTAAGGCCTTAGAGAGTCTTTCTTTAGCCTCTTTATTTGTAGAATCAGCTTCAACAACAGTCTGAGCTTCCTTTAACTCCTCCTTTAACCTTTTCACATTAGCAAATAAACTACCATTTTTCCATGCTATCTTGTTCAGATGCTTTTTCATATTCTTCAGCTTTTTTACCAACTTATACATTTTATAACCTTCAACATTACAATCCCACTCTTAACCACTTCCACAAATTCCTTTTTATCGGCAATGTAGTTAGGAAATCTAAAGGACTTTTGATTCTTAACAAGAGTTTTAGGTATACTTAACATAGCAGGACTATGATCAGAGGTAAAGAATGGATGGAATTTCACCACAACATCTGCATATAATCCAATGAATTCCATATTAGCCATTACTCTATCTAATTTTTTCAATATACTTGTTTCAGGTTTTGAAGGGGACTTGATCCAGGCGTAAAATAACCCAACTCTATTCACATCCTCAACTTCAATGTCATTAACACATTCTATCAGATCTTGCATATCACCAGTTATTCTAGATCCTCCAGCATAGTGCTCCTCAACTTTGAGAGTGACATTAAAATACCCCAATAAAATCCAAGGGAAATTCATAATAATACTCTTATGAGCTCTCAAATCATTCCATAAACTTCTCCTTTCTAAACCTGTGTTAGCAACATATACAAAACTACAAAACATTTTTTGTTTAGATTGGATAACCTCAATTGCAAGTAACATGACTTGTTTAGTCATATGCACCACCATAATATCAACCTTATTTCTATCCCACCCAACTAAAATTCTACATCCTGCAATACTACAAGAGCTATTAGAAACCCAGTCCCATCTCCAAATGCAAAAGCAGCTATCTTCCTCATAGAAGCATGCTTAATATGAGTTTCTACAATTCGACATATACTGATTTTTTGTTCTCTAACAAAATTCCATACATCTTTTTGTTTTTTAGTTTATTCATACTCCTAATATTCCAAACTGCTATATTAAGATCTATCATTAAAAAACTTAATATAAAAATGCAGCCTACTGTCAATGTTGAACAGTAGTATCCAAACCTGAAACTTCATCTGCACTTAAGTCTTTCGCAATCCCTGAAGTTCCTTCTAATACATCCTCTATATTTTCACTCAACTCCTCTGCTTCCTTAATCCTATGAATCTCCTCCCGTTCCTTGAAGTATTTCAACATGTCTGGTGTCCAATTTGTGATTTCAATTGCATTAGGTACAACTTCTTATTAAGGAAGTCATCCACAATCATTCTTCCTTTTAATATCTCCATCTCAGTGCTCTCATCTTCAACTTCTAACACACTATACTTATTCACAGTTTGAATCCCAAAATCTTTTTTCTGATATTGAACATACTTTTTTTGTCCCACAACATTCTTATTTTCCACTTTCTTACCTTTTTCACCATTATTTTTAGCACCTATATTATTTCTCATTTCCTGAAACTGATTCCTCCCTTTATACCTTCTATTCATAGTACTGAAATTATTACTTTGTCCTACTTTTTCCTGCTCATTCTTCTTCTTTTCCTGCTCTTCTTTTTTCCTTGTTTCCTCAACAATCTCTTCCTCAGTCTTAGTTCTTTTTTTGCACCCTTTAAATCCATGTCCAAACACCTTACAATGCTCACATATTTATGGTTTCCATGCATACTCCACTTTAACACTCTTTGAACCTTTCACCACATTATTCTTATCTCTATATTGTATCACAATGTTCTCTCCAAACCCCTTTTTCACCTCAAATTCAACCAACACCTTAGCAAAATCAATTTTACCCTCACCAAACTGGCATCTCTTAGCTGTCATGCTATCCATAATCAATGGTTTTCCCAAACTGCTAGCCAAAGCACTAATTCCCTCATTGCTCCAAGCTTCTAAAGGCACATTCACTAGATTAACCCATAGTGGTACAGTAGTCTGTTCAATCAATTCCATGCCCATAGTTGGATCCCATTTAATGATCACCAAAGGTTTATTATTAACAAGCCATGGCCCTGCTTCTAAAACCTTATTAATTCCTTCTTCATTTTTAAACTTGAACAAACACATTCCCTCAATATTCATGTCTATATCCTCAATTCTCCATCTACTACACATTCTCCTTATATTGTACCTAAGCTCATGAATATTCATTTTATAGCCAATAAAATGCCCACAGACAGTCAATTTCCATTGGCTACTCCCCTTTTGCACCAAATCCTCATCAAAAATCACTATTTCACTACCTTCATAACTTATTTCAGTTGGAACAAAGCTCAATCTAGTATTCAGAGTTCTTACATCTTTTGTAACCATTCTAGCATAAGTATTCCTCTGTATCTTATTGGGACTAGTATTATTACCAGTATTACCACAACTCACACTATTGCTTTCCCTATTATTCACCTCATTACTCTTCTCACTACTATCCTTATCAACAACATGCACAACATTTTCACCTTCTCCAACAGGTACTTCACCATTCTTATCCAACACAGTTACATCAAAATCCTGCTTACCAGCATCACCAGTATTCCTATTTACATTTGTATTAACATCCTTATCACTACTCTCACGAGTACCCTTATCACCTTCACTTATAACATTCTTAACTACTCCAGCCCCATTTTCCCATTACCTATTTTTCCTATACCTGAATCAGACTTTATTCCCTTATCCCCAGTTCCTGTACCCATCACATCTTTTTTCTGACTAACTGCACTATCAACATGATCATTAAACCGCACCGGCGGCTTAATTTGCCTTTTGGATGATCGTGTTTTATTCGCCATCAAAATTGAATAAAAAACATGTACAAAATCAAAAAATAGTATCAAAACTACACTAATTGATGATCTCTGCACTATTGAATTGATTACTCTAAATGAATTTGATCTAACTTGAAAAAATATTTTTGGTGCCAAAATCAATCAAATTGGGGATTTCTCAAAAACCTAATAAAAATTTAATCAACACACATCACTATGATCGCAACGAATAGACGAAGCGAATGATCCATTAATTATTTCTTTAATAAAAACGTTTAGTAACATGGTTGTAGTTGTAATTATAATATGTAAAATGTCATATAAGAACATTTATTTACAAAATATAATACTCTTTAAATAAATAAAGTTTTTTTTACATACTTTATATTACAGTAATTCCATGATACAATTCATATTGATGTTGTTAGGACGTAGTAAATACCGTGTTTTGTAGTTATGCAACGAAAATGCAACCAAGATAGAGATAAAATTGCTAAATTATACAAGAACTTCAGTGATGACAACATACTAAGCAAAAAAAAATATATATATATTTTAATTCTAAGAAGAGAGACGTTGAAACCCTATAAACTTAATGATTTAAGAGAAGATAAATATATAAAAGTGTTATTTCAGTAACTGTATATCGTTAACTTTAGTAAAAGGAGCATTTAAAAAAAGAAAAACAAAAGGTTTAACTCAAATTCCTTGTTGGCTTATTGCCAAATAACCTTTGGGGCCTAAATGTTAAACTTTTCGAAACGCCACATCACTTTACGCCAAACATACCTTACGAAACTAAAAAGTAAGGATGAGCATGGGTCTGGAATTGGTGGAATCGAGAATCGAATTTTGTGAAAATTAGGAACCGAGAACCGAACCGAATATAGTTTTTGGTTCTGGTTCTTTGGGTCTACCCGGATTGGAACCGCATTTCTAAAGAAAAAAGAAAAAAAAAAAAAAAAAAAAAAAAAAAAAAAAACCTAATGCACTAATGAATTAAGCAAATAAAAAACACAAAAAAAAAAATTTAAACTTTTTAAGAACTTGCAACCATTTGCGTATAAACCAATAACAATTAACGACTAAAGTATAAACTCTAATAAATAATTATTCTATAGTTTCACTTGTTCATATTTTAAACAAAACAATAATGCATAGCAATCTTGAAAACAAATTAAAATAACTTAAAACTTTATCCAACAAACTAACTAAGACCATTTATAGTTTTACAGTTTGTTTATCTTTGTCTCTTCCGGTTAGTTTATCTAATTTTTCTTTTATATCATTGGCAATCTCATCGTCTTTAATAAGATCTTCAACATCATCCAAATTAATTTGCGTTTTCGACTTTCTCATCTAATCTTGGATGCAAATCAAAGCTTCCACAATTGGCGTCGACAAGCGAGTTATATAAGAGTCTAATACACGTCTACCCATACTAAACACCGCTTTGGATGCCACGACTGATGCAAATCAAAGCTTCCACAATTGGCATCGACATGCGAGTTCTATAAGGGTCTAATACATGTCTATCCATACTAAACACCGCTTTGGATGCCACGACTGATGATTGATGTTTATGTGAATTTTGAATGTTGAATAATCTTAGAATGTTATTAGGTTTAGATTAATTATTGATTTGTGGATGTTTCAATAAATTAAAGATTAGGGTTTAGAGTATTTGACTTGATTTTTCTGGCTAGTAGATTTTTTTATGGCATTAGTACGTATGATTCGAGACTTTGAGTATGAGAAGTAAAAAAAAGTTACATGTTTCTATATATTATTGGGTCATTGGTTCTGGAACCAAGAACCGATAGAATCGGTCCGGCCCAAGAACTGAAAAATCTAAAAATAAAAAACTGGAACTTTCGGTTCTTCTTGATTTCGGTCAGGTTCTTTGATTCTTTTGCTCATCCATACTAAAAAAGGTATTTCCTTTTTTTTTTCTTTACATAATTTTGTTCAGATCAAAACGAAAGGTATCCTATATCAACACATCTTTAAAATAAAAATAATAATGTAAGGACCACATTATTGTATTTGCATGTACCAAATTTCTAATAGGTCCGATTTGTGTGCAAGTTTAATAGTGATACGGGACCATTACCATAATTTTAGGCCAATGGCAGTAGTTTTTTTTATGAAGACAACTGTATTTGTGCTAAAAGAGGAAAGTACAGTAATCGATTTGGGATCATTTAGATTTTTTTTTCCATCTAAGTACGAGTCAAAAACACGATACTAGGTTGGTCATGTTTTATCTTTCAAAAAAAAGGTTGGTCATGTTTGGGCGTTTGTCATCAAGCATGTTGGAGCGTTTTAAAGCAACTAATGTCAGCAACTAACGTATTAAATGCAGAGTTTGTTTGTCAACAAACAATTAGCATTGCAATCTTGTGTAACTGTCCAAACGTTTTCTGATGAAGCATTAGACTTTTGTTGCTAACGTCATGCTTATTAAATTACATATATACTCAAATTTCATTTTTATTTTAATGTGTATATATCTTTTACATCATTTTACACAATATAATTAGAACTACAGTTACATGATCAAATGTTTTTCTTAAGCAAATAGCTATTGCTTGCTGCTTATTGCTACTGCAAATTATTGTTGCTGTTACGTTTCTGCTATATTTCGTCAAACATACCCTGAATGGTCAACTAATTTGATAATAATAGATATCATCATGTTGTAGACTTTCTAAAAGAGTTAAAACAATTTTATTTTTAGTCACTAATGAATAGTGACTACTAAGCGAATAAATTCTAATACTCTAACAAAATCCGATATATATTTTGAATTTCAAGTTTATTTTTAAAATTCATTAAGAAAATATTAATGTTATTTGTCTTATTACAATTAAAATTACAGATTTTTCTGAGTATAATTATAAAACTTATTACTACGTAGTAGTTTGGTACTACTTTGACATGAGAGTGCTTAACTGAAAACTTATCGTGAGATATTGAGATTTACCTGCAATTGGCCTCATAACGCGCTGTGTCATTGTGAGGCAAATATTATTTTATAAACCCAACATGTCTTCTGGTCATAGACTACGTGAGATTTGCCTATTGTGTCACATTACGAATATGCAAGAAAGTGAAAGGTCATTAAGCCAATTGGTGTCAAACCTCTGTATGATCTGCATCAATAATATTTGAGAGCAAAGTCCCATATAGCTAGTGTACTCGGTAATCGATTGTTTTTACGAATCTTTTAATGGTAAGAGCATGCGCAACCCTAACGCAAGCCAGACGTTAAGGGTGCTTTAACCTGCGTTAATGGGGCGTTGCCATTGCATGTTACGGCGTTAAAGGTGCGTTAACACGGGAAGTTAATCCCTTAACTCAGCGTTAAGGGTGTGTTGTGTAAAAAATAAAAATAAAAAATTGACACTTTTGGCCCCTCTAAAGTTTTTAATATTTAAGTTAAAGCCGTGTTATGATTGCGGGTGTTTTTTTGTGAGTTAAGGTGAAAATGTTAAAGCTGATGTGGCGCTGAGGTGGCACCGTGTTAAAATTTAACCTAAGTTATTGGTGCGAGTGCTCGGATAGATCTTTTCAATCTTGTTATGCTACTTGTACAAAATTATTATTATCAGAACTATTTTAATACATTGCTGCATTACAAAGCAATAACTGGCGGTTTATTTCAACTTTGTGTAGAAAAACAGTCGCATTATTTCAGCTTAATAATAAATTCAAGTAAATGCTATAAACAAGAAACGTTGACAATAACAACCAAACCCAATACTGCCATTTGACAATACTAAAGTTTTTTTGTTAATTGATACGTAATAAAAGAAGATGCAACATTAATGAGTATTAAATATAGAAATAAAGATTAAAAGGTAAAATGTTTCTACATTGTCCCTTTTTTTTTCTTTTCTTTTTTCTTGAATCAAACTATCCTAATAAACCTGAGTTATGAGACTTAAACCCAACCAACAATAGCGTAGACGGATCTACAACCTCGAGTGGAATTACATTTTTGAGATAAAAAAATCTTGAATCCGTCCCTGCTTAACTACTAGCGTCCGCACCACGGGCAATATCCTCTGTTACGGACGCTAGTTTTTGCAAATTTAACTTAACAACGGTGTCAGCAAAAAACCGCGTATCTTCTTCAGTATTCCCTTCGGGCACATCTACTACATACGATTCCAAAACAATACTCTTTCCAGGGATAATCTCATGCACAGTTGTCACAGCTCGATAGTTTCGCAACCTATGTTCACCACCAATAATAGTAAACCCCATCACATGTTTCTCATCATCTAGCAAATCTAGTCTTTCCGTACTAGTGTCTGCAGGCAACCCTGATATCACAATGACATCACGTGTGCATCCTGCTTGTGTGAGTTGTGTCCCTTCTTTTACGCTACAGCTTTTAATAAAGTGTTTGTATATTTGTGGCTTGTCGAATTGTCTGATCACTGACCAGACAACTTCGATAGGCGCGTTTATATGTTGGGCTAAAAGTGAGGAACATTGATTCGATGTAACATTGTACGTGTGGAATTCGGCCGCTTGAGATTTTAATTGGCCGAACTCCTCGTTAGTTAACCCGGGTGGCGGGTTCAGGTGGTGGGAAGATTTAGTGGTCGGTAAATCTTCTAGGGACGGCAACGAGTTGTCGTACTTCTCCATGTATTATGGATCTAGAAAGAGAGAGGGGGATTAGATTCCAAGTTAACAGAAATATACGTAAACAAAAGTATCATATGTCGTTATATATCTAAAGCTGGAAACGTGAAATATGATTCGTTTTTTAATATATGAATATGGGGTCAAGATAAATGTGACGTGAAGCACGGGTTGGAAGAATTCGTCCCTTGCTTTTAAAGAAGGGTCATCTCAATAAGTTAATATTCTCTTCATTTTTTGGCGTCCATATTCTATTTTTAAGTTTAGATTCCATAGGTTATGCTTGGCGAAATGGGCTGGAGCTGAAGCTGGGGCTAGAGCTATAGCTTATATTATAAGTTGAAATTAAAATTTGTATTTTTATAAACTTGTTTGGCAAATCGGCTAAGGCTGGGGCTTATTATTGCAAAATTATTAAAAATGACATAATTAAATGAGTTTTTGTATATGTTAGATATTTTTGTAGGTAAATAAGTAATTTAGTCTTCAAAAGCTCCGGGCTTAAGTTTTTAGCCTCTTTTATGAGGCGAAAGGTTTTAGCCGGATTATTTTATAAGCCCTTCCAAAAGCCTCATGACAAACGAGATTTATTTAATTAGCCGGCTTATTTTAAAAGCCCAAGCCCCCATAAGCACCATAAAAACCCTCCCCAAATATAGCCTTAATCTTTTAACATTACAAAACCAACTATGCTAGCTCAGTTGGTCACTAAGGGTGACTGAGAGATTGTTATAACATACGAGAGGTCTCAGGTTCGAGTCTCTCCGTGAGGGTTTTTGTAACACCCCGAAAATTTGATAAGCAGAGGAAGTCTAATCCGGGTCATTACAGTTTAGTACACAGTCATACTCATAGAAAACAATTTAAAAGATAGTCAATATCATTCCATGAAAACTCAATTAGTCAGAGTTACAAACATTTTCCAAATGTTAATTGTTTCGCAAAAGAAGTGATGAGTTTGAAAAGAATGATATAATTATTGAAATAAAAAAGGAGGTCCTGTGTGCCCTTTTGCCAGCTCCGTGCCACCATGCCTGCTAGTTTCCTGAGATAAACATGCTTAAAAAGTCAACACAACGGTTGAGTGAATCCATAGTAGTTTAAATAGTAATAGTGTGAACACAAGTCAAGTATTTGAAATAAACAAGCCAAGATAGACCGGTCTTGACTAAACTGGTGTCATATTGCTCCTAAGCCTCACGAAACGCAAGCCTTAACATCGTATCGAAATATCATGAAGATAAAAATTACCTACACCACGAGGGGTGTAGATAACAACGGGGCCTTCGGTGACAGAAATGTGCAAAATTTTCATGGTACCTCGAATATAGCACACCTCCTGCCAAATAATTACTTTGACAGAGATGGGCTGTCGTTCCAATAGATCTATTAGCTATATTCGCGCTCACTCGCAAGTGATTAAGGTTCGTGATATGAGGGACTTGTTGCACAGGTGTTAACTTAGGCAATATCAGGTAGTAATAGCATACAGAAAATACTTGTGTTCGATATATAGCATGTATCTCCCCACGGGGTTTAGAAATAATTAAAAATGTGGGACCATGAACTCACCTGACAGGTGTGTAAATCACAACGGTGCTCAAAGTGACGGTGTACTGCTACGACTAGCAATGAAATTCCTCCGACTTGCGACCTATATATATATTACCATCGGTGCTTTAGATTCGATTCGTAAATGACATGTGATATGTCTCGAGTACGGTGATATCCATTCGGGTGTCTTAACATATTCCAAAATAACTTTACATAGTTATTTATAACGTTGATACGAACCGGTGATCAATAAGTGTTAATTTAATTGTGATAATAATAACGTTAATAAGAATATTTGTTTTAAATATTTTTAGTAGTAAAGTATATTTATTTAAAGTCACAATACATATATATATATATATATATATATATATATATATATATATATATATATATATATATATATATATATATATATATATATATATATATATATATATATATATATATATATATATATATATATATATATATATATATTTACATTATATATAACAGGAGGCATTTGAAGAAAATGCCACCTCATTGCCCAGTCAATGCCCAGTAATTCATTATCAGCCATGTCATCACATTTAGGCCATGTCAGCAATTTTATATTTTTTGTGTCCATGTCAACATTATTTAACGAGCTGTTTAATTTTTATCAAAAAACCATTATTATGGATTCGAAATCAGGACCTCCAACTGTTATATTTCATGTTTTGTGAACCACCCAAGTTTTTTGGTTAAGATTGTTTAGCCAAAGATTATAAAGGGACTATGCGGTGGATAATTTTTTATAGAGCCGTAATATTAGCATGGATAAATGAATTGGATATATTTTTTATGCTACCCTAATATTAGCACGTAAAAAAACTGTAGTCATTCATAATATATTTTTTCTGAAAAACCCTAATATCCTTTTTCACTCTTCTTATGATCTCGATAACGCCATATGAGCCTTCATATGGAAACTTTTTATACAGGGAGTGCATGATACAACAATGGTAGGAACGACAGCGCACAACAACAGGTAATACATGTTCTTCGATTTCAATGATGTTTGTGTTTAATATTGTTTAGGTAATACATGTCCATGTAGCGCCTTTTCGTGATCGATCACATTTAGTTTACATAATTCTCACTAGGTGTTAATACATAATATAACAGATGATGGGGTGGATTATTTTTTAGGAGAGGTGATCATGCAAATCTCATTTAAATTTGTTAATACTTCTTTTGTTGTAATAAACCAAATTCATTCATATTGAATTTGTTCATCGTGTTCGAGGCTATATTCTCTTATTTGCAGAGTCTGATGTGGAGCTCAATATATCGACCGGTGTACGCAGCTCTTGAAATTTGTGAATTGTAATATTAGCTAAAATATCAGAGCTTTCTCACATGAGTTTGGTAACTCATAATCTGTTATTGTTAACAGGTGTCAAATAATGGGTGGGCTGAAAGTGAATGCGAAGGGATTTGAGCTGATCATTAATGTTTGCAAAACACTATTTACCTCCTTGATCATAACATACGTAACCCCACAGTTCGTAAAATCTAGGGAAAATATGTGCCATTTTTTTATTTGACAGCATAATTTTTGTATAATTTTACTTTGGTTATTTAAAGTTTACCATCTACCTTTTAAATTTCTCTTAATAAGTGAAAGGCCTGCAATGGGCGAATTGAAAGAGAATCACTCATGGTTTTCCTGAAATATTAATGACAGAGAATCATAATCAGATGCTTATAACCAGTGCTGAAGTCGGAACTTGGAGGTCCGAAGCAGGAATTGCAGCACGCGAGGAATTAGTGTAAACAGCTCTAAAGTCAACTTTCTGATTTTTAACCTGCCTTTCATAGTCGTTTTAAGCTTAGCTTACATGACAGTTAATTAAATTTCCGTTTCTTGGGATGTTGGGACTTGGTATTATGTACCAATATACTTCGCCAAGTAGTTATAAGTAATCATACCCGTCTGACCAATTGTATCTTTCTATGATTATAGCGGGAAATACAACACCCGCTTTTTATGACTGTTTGACGCATTATTTTGGTATATGAATTTAGTGTTTGTTATAGGGCTTATGATCAGGCTGTCATTATATTCCGCGGACCCAATTCACAGATTACTTTCAACATAAATGATTATGATGAAGGTCTTAACCAGTTTGTTCGTTGCCCAAGGTCAGGGTTCTCTAGGGGAAGCTCAAACTTTAAGGGGGTTACACTGAAAAATGCGGTCAACGGGAAGCTCGAATAGGCCAGTTTCTTGAAAAAAGGTGACCATTATTTAAACTAAATTAAACTTACATTAATTGGCACATTAGGATCAATGCCTTTTTTTGTGTGCAGACACATTAGAGTCATTTGAACCCCTTATTAATCATTTGGGTCGCATCCATTTGGGTTTCTGATAGAATTGCAGGTATGCATAAACTACTAATTTGATTTAGGTTCCATGTGATAACTTACAAGCGTAACAAACGTGATATAGAAAAGGGTTGATAGCCATGACAGCAATCTACAAGGTATCCTTTTGAGAAAACATTTTAGTTATTTCGAATTGTTTATTGTAAACGACCTCTGCAAACCGTAAAAGTCATGTCTTAATTGTCACCTCATGTAAACCTCTTAACTGATAAATGTTTTGGCCTACAAAAGAACATATTTGGAGATAGACGATAGCTGATTTATGGTGAATATTTTACTGGAGTTTTTCTTTCTGTAGACATCTAAACCTATACTATCTGAAGAAGGGAAAAAGCTACAGCTAGGTCTCATTGATATATGCTATTGTCCCTCCTCAAGAGTTACTAAAAGTGTAAAGGCAATGGGCATTAGATATTGCCGAAAAGCGTAGACCATGGGTCCGGTCCCTTCACAGCATCGACAAGATTGGCTCTCTATCAGAAACACTATAAGTTAAAAACTTTACCAAACATTACAATTACTTGCTATATTATGTTTTTAAAGTTTACACATTCCAGTTAGCAACAAGGTTGGTTCCCCCACACATTCTTGCAATTCTGTTTTTATCAGTATATCTACATCCTGGTGCTGAGCCACTGTTAAAATCAGCTGTTTCATGTTTTGAAAAGTTAATAATAGCAAGAACGATGATAAAATCTAAGATGGTGATGAAGAAGAACATCAACGAGTCAATAAAGGTGTGAGTTTACCTCTTAAATTACATCTAGAGCCCTTTCTATGTGTTTATGCTACATGGAATATGTCTTTTAAGTAAAACATTCGAGTATTTTGAATAAAGTTAACCATGCAGATGAGGTACATATTGAAGAAAAGGAAATAAGTGATGATGAAGATGAAGATGAAGATGAAGATGAAGATGAAGATGAAGATGAAGATGTCAAGTTATGATTGATCTATGTTTGACGTGCATTTTATTCTATCATAGAGACACCTCCAACATCTGGAAAATGGCTTAGGGTAGGGTTTTTTCTTGGAGATAGAGCTGGTGTCGGCAAAGGACGCACAATTGCAGGGATAATCTAGGAGAATTGGAACCATGGGAAATGAAAAGCATTGTAAGCTCATCACTGCCTCTCAAGCTTATTTCAGTGTCTAAACTTACAAAATTATAGCAGGGGGATATTGTTTATCTTCTTTAGGTAATTGTTTTGCTTTCAAAGCTTGAAGGGGTTGCTGCCTTCGACACCTAACATTTTGGGTGCTTTGTTATCTCTTTTGCTAACCCGTATTATAGAGTTCAAGGCTTGCTCATGGTTTTCATTTCCTTGCAGTGTATGCTTTGAACAAACTCCCCTATTCCAAGCTTTATTCTAAGTCTGTTGGAATTAAAGAGGGTATCTTTTTCTCGACATATAGCAGCCTTATTGCATCTTCTGAGAAGGGTTGCTCTCGATTGCAGCAACTTGAGCAATGGTTTGGATCAGACTATGATGGGCAATTTGGGTAACGGGTCATTTTTGTATGGGTCGACACTGGCTGTGTTGGACAGATTTGAGGTTTTTTTTGTTTTTTTGTTTTTTTTGTTTTTGTTTTTGTTTTTTTATTTTTTTTATTTATTTTTAATTATTCCCCCCCCCCCCCAAATATGTAATTTTCGTAAGAGCCTGGTATGCCACTTATTGTTATAAAATCATCTTTGTTCAGTAGTATTTTTAGTTTGAAAAATATACTAATGATAATCAGATTTTTTTATGCATTAAATATTCAGGTTATGCGACTTTGACCCATTTAACCTTTTTTGTTTTAGCTATGTGAGCACCTATTTGATCCGTTAGAGATTAAATATAACCAGAATAGACCCGTTTATAAGTAAATGTGTCGAAATTTCGCCATTTTTAGCTGTCATGTGTTCATTAACATCTTCCTCGCAAACTTCAGTGATTGGCCTTTTGAACAAGACGGCTCCAAAGTTTTTGTTAAAGGAAATCCTTGCTCATATTCTCATGACTCACTGCTTAAAGGTCATACAAAACAGTTTGGTCCAACCAAAAAGATGCTATGGGACAACGGAAGGATGCCCACAACAAACAAGAACATCCTTTGCGTGCTCCATGATTTTATGAATCAGATTCTACTGGGAAGTTATAAATGGTAAATGTTGTAATATCAAAGAAACTATCAGTTTAGTTATGGTTTTAGTATTTCTGTTTGGCACAGACTATAATCTGGGTCCGACCACTGTTATTTCAAATGAAACTAATACTTGCAAACGCAACATAATCCAAGGTTAGTTACAGTATTAGTATACTTCTAAACGTAACATAATCCAAGGTTAGTTACAGTATTACTACACTTTGGAGGGGAAGAGCAGAGTGGTCTGAAAAACAATTGTTGCTAATAATACCTTTTGGTGTAATGACTCCTATATTTGTGCTTATGTTTTTTTTATAAGAGGACTGGCGACAAGGAGTGTACTTATGCTTTTTGTTAATCTACAAACCGAGAGAAGTACAAAGGTAGCCGTATCCCATTCGGAGCAGCCACTGCAGTCACCACAAATCCATTGTCGGTTGTCAACACAAGACATCAGGTATAAGGATTCTTCTATTCATTTATTATTTTAATAGTTTTCGACACTTTTATCGAATGAGTTATTAAGCTATTATACTATTATCATATCTTAATAAAAAAATTCCATTGAACAGGTTGTAGCTCATGATGGCCGCCTTTGAAATAGAGTATCATGAAGGGTTAACTGTAAGTTCTCACATACCTCATTTTGGGGGGGGGGGGGGGGGTTTCTTATTGATTATCTCTGAACTTCTGATGCATATCATGACTATACATGATTGTTGATCAGCACATTATTGTAAAAATAAGTGATACATTTACCTTAAGCGCATGATGTAGGCATTGATTCTGTTTTGATAAAGCATCTAATTACCAAGCTCGTGTGTTGATGTCTGTCATCACTTCTAAAGGTAGCTCGCAGTAATGTGCTTCTTAGTGTTCCATCCCTTCTCTTTAGAAGTGTACCTTAGGTTATTTTTAGACACTATAAAGTCTAATTAACTCTTCTTAGATTGCAATCTGGACAAACATATCTTTAAGTAAACTATAAAATAAGAGCAAACTATTAGTTTCTTATTTCTTAAGCCACACTTTTAAGCATTAGGACATCAAATTATATGTGAGTCTACTGCTTGATGCATGATTGACGCTAACTTGGTATGCAGTTAAAGATACAATTGATGGCATATCTTAGTTGGTAATGTGGTATTGCAGAATATCTTTCATAATAAACTGAAGGATCGCTCTCAGTTAATACCATTAAAGTTACTCATAGAAAGTTACTGAGGATGTAATAAGAATGTAAACATATGGTCAAAGCTGATAGCAGACTTTAGGTTAACTGTACAACCTTAGGCCCAAGCATGTGAATATGATTAAATATGGATTACTAAAATTTAAAAATCCACCAAAGCACGTGAATATGATTAACTGTACAAGCTTAGGTCAAATGTGATACTCACAGAAACTAAACTATTCACACTTACATACGTCTACTACTGGAAATTTGTATCTAAAAGTACTGTTATTTTATTTTCCCACAATGGGAATGTCGTAGAATTCACAAGATCAAATAGTAATATCAATCCCCTAATGGTCCACCTTAGATTGCTATCATACATTGTCATTAAAAACCAAAGAGCATCCTTTAATGCGTGAAGTAAGCTACTTTGGGATATGTTTGGACGGGTTAGGTTGGTTAAGAGTTACCATATATCTATTCCTAATGAAGTATTGTTTTATAACCATAATTAACTCATTGAATACTTATTAGACAGTGGACAAAAAAGTTTTTGTGGATCAACCCCACCCGTTCAAATCCGACCCATAATAAAAAAAACTACTATGTCTTAGATTGTAAGAACTTTTACGTGTTACCCAACCTGCTCACTTGGGCACCTCAGTCACTTGCATTCTGTCACAACTCACAATGTGTCATGAGAGGACATATTTACTTCTCTTGACTCTCAACTATTACTGAAAAAATGACCTGATCGGTCGGCCAAATTTACTTCTCTTGACTCTCAACTATTATAATTAACACAAGTTTAGTAGTTGACCATTGAATTCTACATATTTCAAGTACTTACGCTACGTATAGGAGTCATAACAATGACTTAGATTACTTCTCTATGAGAGATATATGCATATGTGCATACTTGCTACATCATTTTGGCAGTGTGATTATTTGAGGATTCATAGTTGCCAACTCTAGGGGTGTTTAGTATTTGCAAGTTCTTCATTGCCAAATTCTTGAGGAATATATTAAATAAACAGATTGTGGCCTATCTCAGTTTTGTGATTTGACCTTATAGTTGTGGTTTTGTGTTATAGGTAGTTTTGAACTTGGGATCTCTTCCGAACTTACACGAGGGTCGTGTCAGCTGTTTGGGCTTTGACCACTAAATACATAATATAAAAAAGTACATAAAAACAATGATATCTATTATTCAAAAATAATAAAAACCACTAATAAGAAACAACTAACATCCAATTATGGTTTATTTTTTAAAAGTGCAAAACGAAAATAAAAATGAAAATTTCAAAACATTTATTTTATGTATTTACTAAAGCACAAACAAAAAGCATTATATTATTTATTCCATAATATGCATTTACATAAAAAAAAATGTCTAATGCAAATCACATTGTCACAAAACATGCCCGCCCATCATTTTTAATATCAAGGAACAAAAGCTAAAATAAGCAGGAATACTGAGCTGAGCAAACTAAACCAACAGTCAAAATAGGCACCATAATGAGTGACAAAAGCACAGTAGATAAGCTTTAATGCCCAAACAAAGTTCAAATCCTACAAGCTGGTATAGCTAGCTTTCCAAAAAGCCAATCATCACACCATATGGTCAAGTAACAAGCTGGAAAAGGGCTTATGAATAAGGGACAAGAGCTGTGGTGTAGGGGAACCTTAGTCCAAACAATAACAGGATGCATTCGTATATATATCACTGACCCAGGAAATATGGCATATTATAATAAATAGGGAAATATTAAAAAAGGCTCAAATATCTGGTTTTTTCCTTGCAAGTTTGTGAACTCTTCATACTAATAACAGGATGGTGTAGCTCATGAAGTAGTGAATGAATGTGAAAAGTTAAAGACTAACGGTTTGGATCTTTATGCACTTTGTTATTCAATTTAACATCTTTTGATATATAATAAGGAAATGCAACCATCTTAAAGTTAGCGTATCTTATTGTCATAATATGGCCCATGCTAAAGTTCAAGAGTGACTGTGAAGTTACACAGGTGCTTGAATCTGCCATGCAAATCTCATTGAGCTTTTTCTTTTGTATTGTATTTTGTGTGATGAAGGCAAGCCGACCATGCCAAAAAACTTGGAGGAGGATACGTGGAAAGTCTTGAAGTCTGTGATTAGTTCCTTATTTTTGAAACAGATGGTCTCTTGTGACTTAGAGAAGCTTTGTTAAGTGGGTTAAGCTGCTAATTCTTTATTTACATGTGGTATGCATTTACTTTCGACTGACTAAATTCCTATTGTTACAGGCCGTCAATGATCTTTGCTTCTGGAAGATGGGAGTGAATATAAGATTAGCTCTTCTCACCCGAAAAGGTCAAGATCACAGCCGAGTCCTTTTTTAAGGACACTGTGAAATGCATGGTCGGTGGGATCAGATATATTGAGCCTATAAGCTTATGAAATTGTCTTATTTTTACATTTAACTTAGTTATTAAAGTATGCATGTGAACCCTAAACTTATAGCACTTTTATATGATAAACTGAACACATGATACTCTTTTTGTTTTCTAGGCAAAGATACATCATATAAACAAAGAGCACGTCTGGTGCTATGATGCCTGAAAACGTCGGGTTCTTTATTTTCACATCTTAACATATAAACTTGGTCTTTACTTTTATTTATTTTATATTAATGCATTATAGTCATTGTCCAGAATGAGTATGATGAGTATGTTGTTGTCCAGGATTAGTACTCAAGGAATCTGGGACCGAATTGGGATCATGCACCTTATTCTTCGGATGTACAAATCGTAGAATAGTCAGTTCTATCTAAATATATCTTAGTTAAGCGACTATGTATTCTATCTAAATGTATCTTAGTTAAGTTACAAATCGCAGAAAGCATACATGCTTTTAAGAATAACATACCCTTTTGACATCATTGGATAGGCCTAAATCATAAATAGAATTCTCTAAAATACAATGTGTGCATGGAAAATGGGACCGTGAGTAGCACCGTCTTTGATGTTGAGGTACTCATCTCTTCTAAACATCCATTTGTCCATTTTTTTTTATAGCAAAAGTCATCAAACAGCTCCCCACACAATATGCACACACATTGATTTTCATCAGCAGCTTCTTTAGTTGGTATTAGTTTCACAACAGCAAACAAGTTTAATAATCTCGCAGTGCTGGGGCTTTGGGTAGGGTTAAAAGCTTATGTGACGGTGTGTATATGTAACAGGCATGCTTATGGGTCGGTGCAGGCTGCAGTAAATGAGGGTCTGCATTAGAGTGAGAAAAAGTGAATGGGTTTGTGAGGAGACGATTTAGGTCGGGTTGGAAAAACATAATGTAGCGGTTTATGGGATGCGCTTGGGAAAATGGTTATTATGAGGAATTTGAATGTGGTTAGCCAAACCTTTTGACTTATAATACGCCTACGTTGGGTAAGTCACAGTAAATGTGTTTTCCGGAGCACGCGGATATATTCCCTTTTATAGAGAGATTCAAGCTTCTGATATGTCATCACTTGAGGCCGCGCTGAATTGTGACGAAAAGAGGTTGAAGTTAGATAATTAGCACCAAAAGTAAGAAACAATCAACTCTACTGATTCTGTTTTATACTTATGAAATAAAAAGTTTCAAAAACAAAATTATGTTCGCCATCGTATGTTAATAAAAATGGTAGTTACACACATTTTCACAAGTAATGCGTCAATTAATTAAACTACGAAAGGTGAACGCACTTTTCCTTAATCTTTATTTGCAAGTAGATCAACCAGTTAACTCTTTGCACAATCTACTCAAATATATATATATATATATATATATATATATATATATATATATATATATATATTGTAGTGTAATGTTTGTTATCAAAATTAACTATTGCAAAAATTAACCATCTTTGAACCATGAGTATCATATTGATTCTCGCAATTTTTTAAGGTACATTGTTAAAGAAAGTATTTTAAAGTAAAATACTTTAAGCTTAATTGAGTGCAACTGAATTTTCATGGTAAGGATAGCAACTTCTCTAAATAATGTGGAGATTCTTTGTTGTGATAAGAATGATAATTACGCAATATCAACAACAAACAATGAATACAAAGAAGATTTATTTCGCATTTGAGTTTATTTGGTAGTATACGTTGTTCTTGTAGACCACTTTCAAAATTTTTTTCTCTCATATTCGATAAACATAAGAATTGTTCAAAATCTCCCATTAACTAATACCAACAAAATAATAATTGAGTGCCCGTCCTTAAAAATGAAATTCCGTTAAGTAACATCATCAAAAGAAAAATTATAAGTCATGCCCGCCCATCGGGCGGGCTTAGAAATCTAGTATATATATATATATATATATATATATATATATATATATATATATATATATATATATATAGGTATGGGTTAAAATAAAAAGGGCCTTATAATAAAAAGTATAAGAAGGATTGTGAGGGCGACATGTGTCACCCCTATGCCACATCATATGACACATGTCACCACCCCCCCCCCCCCCCCCCCCCCCGCAAAAATTTTTTTTTCCCGCCAAAAAAAATTTCTTTTTAGGGCAAAAAATTTTTTTTCCCGCCAAAATTTTTTAGTGCATCACAGTTATAAAGTTACTGCATCACAATTATAAAAGTTACTACATCACAATTTTAAATTTTAGTGCATTAAGGTTATAAGTTACTGCAACATAGCTGATGCACTAAACTATTAACTATGATGCAGTAACTTATAATAAAGATGCACCAAAACTTAAAAAAGAATCGTATTTTAATTGTGATGCAGTTACATACATATATGATGCATAAAACTTATGATAATTCAGTTTCTTTATAACCATGATGCAGTAACTTTAAAACCATGATGCAGTAACATTAAAACCATGAATGCAGTAACCGTGATGCAGTAAAATCATAATTGTGATGCAGTAAACGTGATGCAGTAACTTTATAACCGTGATGCAGTAACTTTATAACTGTGATGCACTAAAAAATTTTGGCGGGATTTTTTTTTTTTTTTAGAAATCTAGTATATATATATATATATATATATATATATATATATATATATATATATAGAGAGAGAGAGAGAGAGAGAGAGAGAGAGAGAGAGAGTGAGGATCACGTGTGGATTTTGGATTTTAGTGCGGATGTACGGACAGATCTGGACCGTCCATCCAGATCTGATCTAGATCTAATCACACACACACGCTATTATCGCGGTACCAATTGACCATGCAAATGATTTTTTTAATTTTTTTCCTTTTGAGGGCTCCTTACTATTGTTGTCTTCTTTCATTTTTTTATTTTTTCAGATTTTTCTGAGCACTTTTTTGTTTTTGTGATTATGAGTCCTACCACGATATTAACAATATTATGAGTTGTAATGTGATATTAACGATATTTACTTAAAAAGTTACTTTGATATTTGTAAAAAGACTTAATATCATTGTTTTTTTTATTACGATATTAAGAAAAGTTACGGTCATATTAAGAAAATTAACTTTGATATTAAGAAAGCATGATAATTATGGTGATATTAACGATATTATGATACAGTGATATTTATAAAACGTTTATATTATAAAACCAACCGTGATACTAAGCTTTTTTTTTAATGTAAAAATGAACCGTGATATTAAAAAACACATGATAGTTACGGTGATATTAATAATTTTTATTAAGAAAAAGTTTTTATGATATTAAAAAAGTTATTGTGATACTAAATTTATTATTAAAAAAAAAGTTTATGTGATATCAAAATCTGATTTTGACTTTTTTACAAAAGTAAGATTTGTCAAGATCAGATCTTGACTTTTGTAAAAAAGTCAAAATCAGACGCTTAGCTTTAATAAAGTTACACTTTTTACCCCTTGGTAAAAAAAAAACAATTACATTTTATTCCTTATTAGTACTTTTTACACAATACACCTCGCTTTTTGGAAAAATACAGTTTCTACCCTCAGGTTTTATTAGAATCGACTGTTTTAGCTTTGGTCCGATAAGTTGGCAGATTTGCCAATTTTGGTCCCTTAATGATAATTTTTGCAAAAAAAAGTCATTGGTTAAGTTTTTGAAAAAAAAAAAAACTTTTTAGTACCATAAAAGTGGTATTTATATCTTATAGAATCCTTCAAATTTAGATTTGATAGTCAAATGTATCTCGTCCTTTTTTCTAAATTTTACTGAAATTTTATTTAAGAAAAACCTTTGGGCTCGTTAGCCCAATCTCAGGCCCAAGTGGCGTTTAGTTTGTATAAAAGGGGTGCTCGACTAAGATTTGGTTTTGGCTTAGTTTACGTAGCATTAGGCCGCGTATATTTTTCATGTTACATTAGTTTGGTTTAGCTTGGATCGAAGAATTAGAGTATCGAAAAATATATATACATAGTACGTGTGAAAATGAAATTGTGAGCCTTTTTCTAAGGGGTGTCGAGGCGTGTAAATATATAGATATACTAGTATAACGAGTGTTCATCAAGTTTAAATGGTTTCAAAGTAGAATGCATCGTGTGAAAGAAACGTGATATGCATGATATATGTAGAGTAGGAAAATGAAACGGGAAGTGATGACTTACAACACCAAAAGATGGCGGGGAGTCCAAGTGGTACGAGACAAGAGAACAAGCAAACGTAATACCCTCTTCATGTAGTGACCCTCGTTCCAAAATTTGTTACCCAAATAGTTCTTAACCCAAAACCTTCGTGTGTGTGCCTTTCTTAGGTCTCGACAGTAAGTGAAAGAAAGAAAGAGTTTTTGTGAATTGAGATCTTTGTGAAGTGTGAGGAAAATGCATTTAATATGGGTTTTTATAGTGAAAAATGGGGTAGTTAGTAAGATTTACATGTGATTATGTCCTTGGATGTGTCAATCGATTCAAGACAAGCATGGTTCAATGGTTAAGAGTTGTCATGTCGAGTTGTGGTCTTGAGAGGCTATGATGATTTATTTGATTTGTTTAGTACTAGGTTAAGGTAGTTTAGGGGGGCATGTGATTGTACTATGTAGATTAGTTTAAGTAGAAAGTGTTTGTGTTGTTGGTTAATGAAACACTAAATCTTTTAGGTAATGAAAGCTTAGGATGTAATGTCTTGGCATGTTGGTTAACTAGCTCCATAGGTTCATGTAGGGCGGCTTATGTGTTGGTTTTGGTTAATCTCACACGCAAAAAGCAAAGACAATGGGGATGGTTTTCATGTGTCGATTTACAAGGGAATCCAAGGAAATGAATTTGAAACTTGAATATGTTGGTTTAGTTGTGTTTCGTGGTGCTATGGTCTGTGGTAGTCGCGTGGTATGTAAAGGACAAGAAAGAAAATTAAGCGTGACACGTTTTATGAAGTGCACGAGCTGTGCTCGTTGAGTAAATTGCAAATCAAGATAAAACAGCCATTGGGCTTGGCGAAATCTCGGCCCAAAAGTAAAACATAGAAACAAAACTTAATCTTTGGGCTTGGGGTTGATGTTCGGCCCAACAGGATAGTAAAAGAAAAGAAAACTTGGGCTTAATGTGGTGCACAACCCAAGTAGAAAAGAAAAGAAATCTAGCGGGCTTAGGTAAGTTGTAGGCCCAAAACAATAAGGAGGTGTCGGTGACTAATGCACTCGTAACTTTAGTTTCGACATTGGTGTCGGTGTGTAATCCATGAAATATAAACGGTGTTGTTCATACGTATATATATATATATATATATATATATATATATATATATATATATATATATATATATATATATATATATATATATATATATATATATATATACACACACTTATATATACATAGCCAAATAGTAATTTTGTAATAATTAATATATATATAAAATTATATATATAAATATATCGGTGTCATTTCAAGGTGTCGGGTCGCAAGTGGGAGTTACCGGTGTTAACCTCATTGGGTGACATCCAAGAGTGACTACAGGTGATACTAGGTGACAAACATACGGTGACCAAAGTGATCGGGTGTCAAACAAACGGTGTCTCATATAAAAATTTCAAATTTGCCCGCAAAAATGGCTTAGATTAGAATAGTATCGATAATTAGCATTAATAAATGACCTGGGATTTTACTGAGTATTACAGTACCCACCCGTTAGATTGGATTCGTCCCGGAATCCAGATTTGAATCGGTGCTCGGGGTTGTCTTATCGAATAGTTGTGGGTATTTGGCACGAATTTGATCCTCGCGCTCCCAAGTGAACTCGGGTCCTCTATTAGAATTCCATCTGACCTTAACTATGGGAATGCGACTATGCTTTAGTCGTTTGACCTCCCGATCCATAATTTCGACGGGTTCCTCAACAAAGTTCAACTTATCGTCGATTTTGATCTCCTTCAACGGAATCACGAGGGTTTCATCCGATAAACACTTTTTCAAATTTGACACGTGGAAGGTGTTGTGTACTCTGCTGAGCTCCTCAGGGAGTTCAAGTTTGTATGCCACATGACCGATCATTTCAATGATCTCGAAGGGTCCAACGTATCTTGGGTTTAACTTTCCACGTTTTCCAAACCTAATCATCCTTTTCCAAGGTGATACCTTTAGCATGACCCTGTCTCCAACTTGAAACTCCATTGGTTTCCTTCTCACATCGGCTTAGCTCTTTTGCCGATCCCTGGCGGCTTGTAATCGTTGTCTAATCTTTACTATTTTCTCGGTGGTTTCAAGGATCAACTCGGGACCTGAGAGTTGTACATCTCCAATCTCGGCCCAACAAACTCGTGATCGACACTTTCTTCCATAAAGTGCTTCAAACGGTGAGGCCTTAATACTGGCATGATAATTGTAATTATATGAGAATTCTGCTAATGGTAGGTGCTTATCCCAGCCTTTTCCAAAATTGATCACACATGCCCGAAGCATGTCCTCTAGGGTCTGAATAGTCCTTTCACTTTGACCATCGGTCTGTGGATAGTAAGCGGTACTCATATCTAACTTAGTTCCCAAGGCTTTCTGTAAAGATTGCCAAAAGTTAGACATGAAACGGATGTCTCGGTCGGAGATAATAGAAATCGGTACTCCATGCCGTGAAACTATCTCCTTCAAGTATAAACGTGCAAGAATGTCCATATCATCAGTCTCTTTGATTGGCAAGAAGTGCGTTGACTTTGTGAGACGATCGACAATAACCCAAATAGTGTAAAATCCACCCGATGTCTTGGGTAATTTCGTAATGAAATCCATTGTAATCCTTTCCCATTTCCACATTGGTAGCTCTGGTTGAATCAAAAGACTGGATGGTTTTTGATGCTCAGCCTTTACTCTTGAGCAGGTCAAACACTTACCGACATACTCTGCAATGTCAACTTTCATGTTTGGCCACCAATACAACTTCTTAAGGTCATGATACATTTTGTCTGAGCCAGGATGAATGGAATATTTAGACTTATGAGACTCATGCATGATGAGGTCTCGTATTCCTCCATACAATGGAATCCAACTTCTGTCTTGAAACACAGCCTTCCATCTGGTTTCTTGACAAATCCATTCGTGCTTTCTGGCATGCCGTAAATCTTCTCGTGCAATCTATTTTCTTCTTTAAGGGCCTCAGCTTGAACTTTAATAATTTGAGACGGAAGTGGTGATCTAATTGTCATTCCAAATTATCTAACTCTGAGGGGTCTAAGTCGTTCCTTTCGACTCAAGGCATCTGCTACAACATTTGCCTTCCCCGTGTGATAACGAATTTCACAATCATAATCACTTAATAACTCTAGCCATCGACGTTGCCTCATGTTCAACTCCTTTTGATCTAAAATGTGTTGAAGACTTTTGTGATCAGTGAAGACCGTACACTTGGTTCCATATAGGTAGTGTCTCCATATCTTAAGAGCGAATACTACCGCTCCTAATTCTAGATCATGAGTAGTATAGTTCTCCTCGTGGGGTTTAAGTTGTCTAGATGCGTAAGCGATTACTTTAAATCTTTGCATCAATACGACACCCAAACCTTGGATTGATGCATCACAATATACCACGAAGTCCTCACTTCCTTCGGGTAGTGCTAATATCGGTGCTTCACAAAGCTTCTGCTTCAAAAATTGAAATGCCGATTCTTGCTCTTCTCCCCAGTCAAACTTCTTCTTTTTCTGTGTTAACTCAGTCAAAGGCTTAGAAATCCTTGAAAATCCTTCAATAAATCTCCGATAGTATCCGGTAAGACCTAAAAATTTGCGTATCTCGGTAGGACTCGTAGGTGACGCCCAATTTTTAACAGCTTCGATCTTGGCGGGATCAACATGAATACCCTTACTGTCGATAACATGCCCAAGAAATTGTACCTTCTCGATCCGAAAATCACACTTGGAAAATTTGGCGTATAATTTCTCTTCTCTGAGTAATGTTAGTATAGCCTTTAAGTGTTTTGCGTGCTCTTCCTTACTACGTGAATAGATAAGGATATCATCGATGAATACAATCACAAACTTATCCAAATAGGGTTTGCACACTCGGTTCATTAAATCCATAAATACAGCGGGTGCATTTGTTAGACCGAATGGCATTACTTGGAATTCGTAATGGCTGTATCTCGTCCTGACAGCCGTCTTAGGGATGTCTTCTTCCCTAACCCTCAGTTGGTGATAACCCGATCTTAAATCAATCTTCGAGTAGACACTCGATCCTTGTAGTTGATCAAATAGATCGTCAATCCTTGGCAATGGATATCGATTCTTCACCATAAGTTTGTTCAACTCACAATAATCGATACACATCCTGAAGGTTCCATCCTTCTTCTTTACAAACAACACAGGTGCTCCCCATGGTGATGAACTTGGGAGAATAAATCCTTTATCTGACAATTCCTGCAATTGCTCAGATAGCTCCTTCATTTCCAACGGTGCTAGCCTATAGGGTGCTCGTGCTACGGGTGCTGCTCCTGGCACCAAGTCAATTTGAAATTCCAATTGACGAGTCGGCGCAAGCCCAGGCAAGTCCTCAGGAAATACTTCTGGAAAGTTCCCGACTACTGGCACATCCTCAAGTCGCTTCTCCTCCGACTTCTTCTCAGTGACTTGGGCCAAAAAGACTTGACATCCTCGTTCGATGTACTTCACAACTTTGACGCAAGAAATGATGCTTAGACGTGTTTTACTTCGCTCACCGCGAACAATCAGGGTTTCATCATTCAGAGGGATGTGAACTACTTTCTTATCACAGATGATTTTAGCGCGGTTCTTGGATAGCCAATCCATTCCTATAACGACGTCGAAACTACCAAGTCTAATAGGCATAAGGTCAATGATGAACGGTGTGTTTAGTAGGCGTAGGGTGCAACCCCGTAGTATAGTGTTAGTGCTCACTAGCTTTCCATCAGCTAGCTCAATTTCGTATGTAGTGTCTAGTTTGGTTGGTGTAATTTTAAGTAGAGGTGCAAGAGAAATAGATACGAAACTTTGATCGGCTCCAGAATCAAATAAAACTTTAACGAGGCGGTTGTTTAGAAAGAACGTAGCCATGACTACGTTCGGATCTTGTTGGACATTTCCATCTCCCAGCATGTATGCTCTCCCACGTGCATTGTTGTCTTTGTTTGGGCACTGACGCCTGTAGTGTCCTTTCTCTCCACAACATGGCATACTATAGCCACGGGTTGCAAGTTAGCTCCTGTAGCCTTGCAATCTTGTGTCTTATGTCTAGTCCTTGAACATTTCCCACACTTAGCATAGCAGAGTCCAGTGTGATGCATCTTACACTTGTCGCAGAATGGGGCAGGTCCAGCATACCCAGCATTCTTAACCGGTGCGGCGACATAAGCTCTGACAGCTTCCTGTCGTCGGTTTTGTTGGTTGTGGTGGGTGTTTCTGTCATGGTGATAGTTACGGTTGGGGTTACAGTTGTTGTTTCTGTTGCTGTTGTTGTTGTTGTTTTTTGTCTTTCGATCATCAAACTTCCTTTTGTGATCGTTGTTTCCCTGAGCAGAGTTACGCTTAATCTCCCGGTCTAGCAGTCTTTGGGCAATAGTCATTGCTTCTTCCAAAGATTGGGGCTTCGACGAGGTGACGTTTCCCTCAATGCTCCTAGGTAGTCCCTCAATGTACCTTTCCAATAACTTTTCCAAATCAGGAACCTTCGAAGGGCAAAGTGTGGCAAGCTCCTGAAATCTCCTATCATAAGCCCTGAGATCATTCCCTTTTGCGACCAATAGGTGAAACTCATCTTCTAGTTTCTTGATCTCTCCTCTAGGGCAGAATGATGAGGCGAAAAATGAACCGTTTTTAGGGGGCATTTAAGCCCGAAATTGAATTTATTTGATCAAATATTGCCCTAAATCGTTCCTATTGTGATTTTAGGCACTTTGGGAGTGAATTCTGGAAAAGGAAGCATTTTGGACGTTTTTGGAGCATAAAAGTGAAGAAAACGGCAAAGACTTAATTTTCCATGCTGGGAACAGTACCTGACGGCGTCAAGAAGGAAAATATGACGGCGTCAAGAGCAAAATCCATGACGACCCAGAGAAAACCTGAAGGCGTCAAAAGTAGGGCGTCAAGAGTTATTTTGGTGACGGCTTGAAGAAGGATTACACATGACGACGTCAGACCCAGATCTAGGCAGTCCGAGAACTTTATTGGCGGCGAGATGACGACGTCAGAAATTTACTCTTGATGCCGTCACCTCACAAAATCTATATATACTTTTCTATTTTTCATTCATTAAGAGAGGAACTTGTGTGGAGAATACTAGGGCCGAACCTAATAAACCCTAGGTCGTTTGTAACAGTATTTTCAAGGGTTTTCACTCCTTAAAACCTTTCATGTTCAATTAAGATAAGTCTTATTTCAATTCATTCAATATGTCTATGTGTTGTTTGAATATATCTTATGCTTGTCTTGATTATAACATGCTAGGCTAGATCTTTCATGTGTTTGCTTAGATGTAATGAAACCTAGATGTTGATTATAGGTTGATTGCTTGTTTATAGTTGTAATGGATGAATGATTTCAATGTTAGGCTTAAGAAAACTGGCAGATCTCCATTGTGTAACTTGCTTGAACGTCTTAAGAAACATGAACCGATGTGTACTAGGTTTTTATGATTGTATTTAATGCATGAGCGAATTCTAGTGATCCCATGTTAGGGGCTTCTTAGCCGGCTCGACATAGGAGTGAAGTAGGAGCTTATAGGATTGGGGAAGTAAGTACGCCACCCCATGAATGGTATTAAGGAATACAATCCGTCATCCACGCAACTGTAACAAGTAATTAACCTATAAAAGATATCTAGGGAGTAGTGAAATCTAAGTAAACACAATTCTCCCATATATTGCTCACACCACTAGTATAATTTAGTTTATTTTCATTTTTATTATTTTATTCTGATTGCATCTTAGTTATTGGGTTAGTTGACTAGCAACTAATTCCGCCCACTCTTCCAACAACCGAGATTTTTATTTGCTTTTATAAAACATAAAAAAATACAAAAGGAATCATCCCTCATCTCTAGACCTAGTCTTTAGGCTTTCTAATCCTAGCGACACTATTCCTAAGTTGAACGATCAATCCCCTGGTACTTGTCACTATACTATACTACAACGATCAGGTACACTGCCTGGTGGGGGTTGTAAGCTTCTCGAGATCCCTCGAGAGGTAAAGCCTGGTGCAATTCCTACGCATCAAGTTTTTAGCGCCGCAGCCCGGGGAATAGTTATTGTCTAGGTTAGGATTTCTTTTTATTAGGTCTACTTGCTAGAATCCTTTTTAGTGAGATTTTATTTTTATTTTTAGGTTTTCTTTAGTCTATCTTTTTCTTCGTGCCTCTGTTAGTAAAATAAATTCATTGACTATTCCGTGGACCATTATGGAAAACGTGAATCCACCCCTTTCCCCTAGAGAAGTGGCTTTGTTACGTGAACAAATTGAGAGTGAGATTAGGGAACTTAGGGAGCTTAATAGGTTGATTAAGGTTGAGCTCGACCATGCATTTAGTGACCTAGCGACCGCCTTGTATTCAAATAAGGACCCAGGGGCTAAAGATTTTGAGGATGTTGTTGAGGAACTTGAAGAAGGGGAGATTGATCCACAGCTAGATGACTATTTTAATCTATACTCCACTAAGGAGGAGATTGCGTACTATAATAATCTTATTGATAACCCTCGACCTCCTTTTACTAGAATCGAACCTAAGATAAAGAGAGGCGATCCTAAGAATGCTAAGATACCATGTATGATTGGGTATAGACATATTGACAATGCTTACATTGATTTTAAATCCCCAATCAACATTATGTCCTCAAGTGTCTATAATGATATAGTGAAAACAAGACTTGGACCTAGAAGAGATCCCAAATACCCCGGTGGAGTTTGTAACTTTGTCGGGAGAATTAAAGGTCTACATGTCTTTGTTGGGAATTTTACTTATATCACTGACTTTATGGTTGTTGAAGATCTTGCTAATGTTATTGATTGTCGCTTATCCAATGTTGTGTTTGGTAAACCGTTTGTTGAAGAGTCCAAGTTAGAATATGATGAGATAGAAGGGACAATCCGATTTGCGAGTAACACAGATAGGATCACTTATAGGATGCCTAATAGAATGAAAGAATTTCGTTTTGTGCCCCGATTTGATATGGATAACATTGGTGCTTTTGAGGACATCAATGAAGAGGATAAGAAAAAGGGCATGGATTATGTATGGGAAAAGAAGATGCTTTTCTACAAAGATTGCTTGACTCTAGGACCAAAGTATAAAGTCGATAAGGAATTTACCCATAAGATTATAGGAGCGATTGAGAAAAAGGTGGTTGGTCTCTATAAAGAACATTTACAATCAGAGAATGAAACCAACAATGAGGTCACGTAGTAACCTATGACCTTGAGTCTAGCTACAAGACTCGTAAATAAAGAAAAGTGCTTCTTGGGAGGCAACCCATGTTTTGTGTGATTTTTATTTTGTTTGATTGTTATTTGCTTCCGTATGCATGCTTTATTTTTATTGTTGGTAGATCATGTTTCAAACTAAAATGGTGAAAATACTTTATTTTGTTGTT
This sequence comes from Artemisia argyi, assembly GCA_030686995.1. Taxonomy (NCBI): domain Eukaryota; kingdom Viridiplantae; phylum Streptophyta; class Magnoliopsida; order Asterales; family Asteraceae; genus Artemisia; species Artemisia argyi. Next base: position 108,254,213 of record CM060690.1, on the reverse strand, counting down.
TGGCTTAGTCTTAACTTCATCCAAAGGTATTTCGCAAAAAGATAAGTATAAGGGGAAACCCCAAATATGTTTTTAAGTAACAAACTCGATCATGATTCTCCACAATATTAAATGAACATGTATATTCGTATTTGTTAGAGTCAAATGCTTGTATCGAGTCATAATGATGTTTTGCAGGATTTTCCAGGAAGTAGGACGAAGTTTTTTCAGAAATTTTCCGGAAACTTAACATAAAAATTTCTGCAGGTCACTTCTGACGGCGTCAGGAAGAAATTCCTGACGGCGTCACGTGTAAAATTCTGGAAATTTTACCAGTTTTGTTTTTCTAACGGAGTCTTAAAGTTCTTGTTGAATCTTTAGTTTTATAATCTCCAGGAGATCTGCAAACATCATTCCACAAGCATTATATCTTATTTTGTTTTCTAGGATTTGTTAGCATATATAGATTGCCGCCGATTTTACGCGAGGTTGCCTTGTTTGTTTTCTCGGGTTTAACAGGTTATATAAGACAAGAAGATGATTTATATTCTGGAAGAGAAGCTTTGATTGTTCATTTTTTTGGAGGAAGATCTAATCTGGTTACCATATTATCCATACCGAGCGAATCAGGGGAGTATTTGATTTCATTGTTTTACCTGTTTTACTTTTACATTCTTTACTTGAACATTGGGGACAATGTTCATCCTAAGTGTAAGGGGAGGGTAAAATGATGATACCTTACAGATACACTTTCGCTTGAGTTTGTTTGTTTGATAGTAGGTACGTAATAAAACTATGAGAAATACTTGTTAGTGTAATTTTAGCACCAAATTTAATTTTTTTTTACAACATTTAGGAGTGAAACTTTAGCCATAGCAAGCGTCTCATGGATAGGAGATTGTATGACTAGCACAAAACCGTACCATTCAGAAAAATTTTCCACCCAAATATGTGAGGTTCGCCTTTAGATTTGATAGGAAAAGCATTTACTATTAGTGCTTATGAGTGTACCGGTAACATTTAGATTCTAGAACTTGCGTTAGTGATGCATCCCGAGACCGCTAGTGAGACTACATTCGTGTAGTAGGATTTACTACATGATAAGAGGCATTAGGATCACCCTTGTGTTAAACCCGTATCATAATTACTTGACCATTTAAGTCATATTACTTGGCTAGTAAAGTCAACTAATTTTTCCCACACCCTTAGCGTTGTACTCATTTTTAGTACACGAAACCCCTAGTACACCCCTCCGAGCCTATCTTTTCGTTTCTAACTTTAAGCATCTTACTTAAAGGAAGAATTTGTTACACCCCACTTAAATGTACAACCAAATCGCCTTAGCCTTCCGTGTATGCACTCATCTTTAGTGCATTATTGTTATTTGTTTGAACCCTTAGTTAATTATCTAATTGATTACATGGTTGCTAAGTCGAGTCATATCCTTGTACATATTGTTTTGGGACGATTGGGGAAGAACATCATATATTACCCCCATATGTACGCTAATCTTATAAGTACTCCAAGTGTTTTGATTTTCTTAATTCGAGTCATTAGATTAGTTTATTGTAAAGTATGTAAAAATTCAAGTGTAAGGGGAATTTTCATTCCCTATGATGTAATATTTTGGATGGTAGGGTAAGAGTGTATGCAAAAAAAAAAAAAAAAAAAAAAAAAAAAAAAAAAAAAAATCGGAAAATCGAAAAAATAAAGAAAAAAAATATAGAAAAAGAAAAGAGAGAGAAAAAAAAAACATACGGACTACCATCCCGTTTCATTCTATGTTTATTTTATGTTTTTGTTATTTTTCCTTTATTAGCTTAAGTCGAGTCTAGTCTTGGCTTAGCAACGCCATATTCTACATGTAATTAACCAAGATTATTAACTCGCCACCAGTAAAGATTGCCTATATCCAACAAAACCGTGTATTTCATATCCCTATACCTAACGTTACAACCCTTTAAAAAGACCTTTTGGATAGTTTATCCTAGGTGCTTAAGCCATGTGGTGGAGGTTTGATCCTTTCCCAAGAATATGGTAATCTATTTTGCTATGACAGGTAGTGAGAGATGTTTTCCATTTCCATATTGTGATATTACTTTATTACACCCGAGAGATGTGAGTATCTAAACACTATTTGTGAGGTGCTAGTATATGACCTCCGTGCTTATCTTCGGTCTTTAGTGGAACGATTATTTGTTGTAATTACTTTTATATTAGTGTTAAATGACCCCTAACTTGTATTTTGATTATAATAAAAGCGCATTTGCTTGAGGACAAGCAAATCTCAAGTGTAAGGGTATACGATGAGGCGAAAAATGAACCGTTTTTAGGGGGTCATTTAGGCCCAGAATTGAATTTATTTGATCAAATATTGCCTTAAATAGTTCCTTTTGTGATTTTAGGTACTTTGGGAGTGAATTCTGGAAAATGAAGCATTTTGGACGTTTTTGGAGCATAAAAGTGAAGAAAACGGCAAAGACTTAATTTTCCATGCTGGGAACAGTACCTGACGGCGTCAAGAAGGAAAATATGACGGCGTCAAGAGCAAAATCCATGACGACCCAGAGAAAACCTGAAGGCGTCAGAAGTAGGGCGTCAAGAGTTATTTTGGTGACGGCCTGAAGAAGGATTACACATGACGGCGTCAGACCCAGATCTAGGCAGTCCGAGAACTTTATTGGCGGCTAGATGACAGCGTTAGAAATTTACTCTTGACGCCGTCACCTCACAAAATCTATATATACTTTTCTATTTTTCATTCATTAAGAGAGGAACTTGTGTGGAGAATACTAGGGCCGAACCTAATAAACCCTAGGTCGTTTGTAACAGTATTTTCAAGGGTTTTCACCCCTTGAAACCTTTCATGTTCAATTAAGATAAGTCTTCTTTCAATTCATTCAATATGTCTATGTGTTGTTTGAATATATCTTATGCTTGTCTTGATTATAACATGCTAGGCTAGATCTTTCATGTGTTTGCTTAGATGTTGATTATAGGTTGATTGCTTGTTTATAGTTGTAATGGATGAATGATTTCAATGTTAGGTTTAAGAAAACTGGCAGATCTCCGTTGTGTAACTTGCTTGAACGTCTTAAGAAACATGAACCGATGTGTACTAGGTTTTTATGATTGTATTTAATGCATGAGCGAATTCTAGTGATCCCATGTTAGGAGCTTCTTAGCCGGCTCGACATAGGAGTGAAGTAGGAGCTTATAGGATTGGGGAAGTAAGTACGCCACCCCATGAATGGTATTAAGGAATACAATCCGTCATCCATGCAACTGTAACAAGTAATTAACCTGTAAAAGATATCTAGGGAGTAGTGAAATCTAAGTAAACACAATTCTCTCATATATTGCTCACACCACTAGTATAATTTAGTTTATTTTCATTTTTATTATTTTATTCTGATTGCATCTTAGTTATTGGGTTAGTTGACTAGCAACTAATTCCGCCCACTCTTCCAACAACTGAGATTTTTATTTGCTTTTATAAAACATAAAAAAATACAAAAAGAATCATCCCTCATCTTTAGACCTAGTCTTTAGGCTTTCTAATCCTAGCGACACTATTCCTAAGTTGAACGATCAATCCCCCGGTACTTGTCATTATACTATACTACAACGATCAGATACACTGCCTGGTGGGGGTTGTAAGCTTCTCGAGATCCCTCGAGAGGTAAAGCCTGGTGCAATTCCCACGCATCATAGAACTTCTTCAACATCTTTTCCTTAAAGTCAGCCCAGGTGATCTGATTGGCTTCCTCCACACCTATCATCTGAGCAGTTGCGTTCCACCAAGACAACGCATCTTCCAACAATGTTCCAGTAGCAAACAAAACTCTGCTTTCAGCGGCACAACCGCTCCTCACAAACACAGTCTCAGTTCGCTCAAACCATCGAGCAAGCTCTGTCACTCCTTCAGTCCCTTTGAAGTGAGATGGCTTACAAGCTATGAAGTCCTTATACGTACACTTCCGAGTCACAGAGGACTCGCTTTCTGCAGTAGGTCGGTTGTTGCTACTTGATCGCGCAATTGCAGTAGCTTGCTCTTCCAGAGCTGCAGCAACGCTGTCGGCAACCAATTTCTTGATAGCAGCTTGAGTCATAGCAGGTGATGCGGTGGTAGTTGTGGTTTTCCTAGGGGCCATGATTCTATAAAATCGCAAGTGTATAAGTAAGAATCCCAAACATCGATCAATAACAAGAGAAATAACATAACCAAGCTCATAATAGTCGAGATCATCACAAAATGTATCACAATCACACCATGAATACATACATCAGCATAAACCATATCATTCATAAATAATCATCACGACATGTAACGACACACATGGAAATTATAATGAATCTCAATATGGGAGCATAATATAAGATCAAACAACCAAAACATCATAAATCATCTTCAGTACAGTACAATCATAACCAACATAAAGTTTTAATAATTTGAATTCATTGTTACAAAATAATAAGATACAACATTATTAATGCCACATGAGGCAAGTTAAGATGTCTCTGAATGTAATGATACGTCATAGATCTATGAAGCTCCAGGTGCGCCTCCTGATCACCTCTCTAGCTCTCTAATGATCCCGATCATCTCCAACATCTCTAAATATCTGGATCTCTCTCGGGCCTGAATCTCCTCAATCGTGACTGACAGAGTGTGGATAGTAGCACTAGATGCGGCCAGCTCCTGGGTCTGATGCTCCAGTATCTGCTGTGTGATGATCGCAATCTCTCTCAAATCCTCCATCTCGTGTCTCTACACATCTAGTCTATGACCGAACTCAGTGATAGTAGCCTGTGCCTCCTCGATCTCAGTTCCCATCATCTCAAATACAGTCTCTAAAGCTGTCCTGTGCACAAACGAGGTTCTCGACCTCCTCCTGCATAATCTCAATCCTCTCCAAGGATATATCCTTTATAACGCTCAACAGCTCATCAAGACGATCCTCATGCCTAACCAACCTAGCAGCTAGTAGAGGAATAGTATGATGTATCGGCTCCCCAGTAACCGGTAACACCGCTGAAGAGCCCTCTCCAAGCTCAGCAGCCCTAGGTGATCCCTCAATAAACCTCCATCGACGAATGCACTCCAACAAGAACGACCATCGGCGGGCATCAACCAACCTATGAATTCCGGGTGAGGTGGTGGTCTCAGTAGGAACAGATGATGGTGATGGAATAGGTAATGAAGCAGGTGATGGTGTCGGCACAGTAGTAGTCTGAGAGTAGAAAACCATAGGTGGTGGTATGGGTGGTAAAACCTCAGAAGAGTGGGGTGCGGTGTAAGTAGGCAGCATGTAAGGATGTGGCTCAGATGGTGACGGAGATGGTGAAGGTGCTGGTGATGCCACAGGTGTCAGCTCTGGCACAAACACAGGTAGGAGTACAGGTGTGGGTGATGGTACAGATGCAGGTACTGGTGGTGGAACAGTAGAAGCAGGCAAAATACAGACTTGTTTTCGAGCCATGCATTTGCGGGTAAAGCTATCATCATGGTATCGAAACAACTCTCCAAAAGGATCGGGCTCAAAGGGCTCAAGGGTCCTCACTCGCTTGCATCGACGAGTCGGTGCAGGCGGGGATGGTGGTGGGATAGAAGCAGCAGTGTCAGAAGTATCAGAGTCAGAAGACTCGTCATCAGCATCTGAACCGGAATGGTGACTAGCAGGTGGTGTAGGACGATCATCAGCCACAAGAAACTGCTGAGACGTAAGATACTGATCATACAAGTACTGATCCTGTGTCATAGGTCCATAGACAGGACAGAAAAGAGGCTGTATAGCAAAAGAATCAATGGGTGTCGAAGCAACCTTACCCTCCTCGAAGGGCTCAGTCTCTGCAGATGGGTCTCCAGATGGAACAGGAGATGGAATGACAGGTGATACAGGTAGGGTGTCATGGGTGTCAGGAGAATCATGGGTGTCTCGGGTGTCATAGTCAGATAGGTCAATGGTAGGGAAGGTGGATGATGTCGGCATTACGTCATCGCTGTCAGACAAGATAATAACCGGGGGCGACATGATACTGTAATATCCCAAAATAATTGTAATATAAGTCATTTATTCAACATAATGCTACATGCACAGTGATCATGGTGCCACAGTGAACTCAGTGTGATGAGTGCTAAAAATCAAACCTTAAAACATGACGTTGGCAAGCGCTGGCACGGAGGGCACTTCGGTGATAATAGTTTGTTTAGAAATCTGGTGTGGTTATAGTCAAATGTTTTGAAAAATCATTTGGTTCTCTATAACCATGGCTCTGATGCCAATCTGTAACACCCCGAAAATTTGATAAGCAGCGGAAGTCTAATCGGGGTCATTACAGTTTAGTACACAGTCATACTCATAGAAAACAATTCAAAAGATAGTAAATATCATTCCATGAAAACTCAAGTAGTCAGAGTTACAAACATTATCCAAATGTTAATTGTTTCGCAAAAGAAGTGATGAGTTTGAAAAGAATGATATAATTATTGAAATAAAAAGAGAGGTCCTGTGTGCCCTTTTGCCAGCTCCGTGCCACCATGCCTGCTAGTTTCCTGAGATAAACATGCTTAAAAAGTCAACACAACGGTTGAGTGAATCCATAGTAGTTTAAATAGTAATAGTGTGAACACAAGTCAAGTATTTGAAATAAACAAGCCAAGATAGATCGGTCTTGACTAAATTGGTGTCATATTGCTCCTAAGCCTCACGAAACGCAAGCCTTAACATCGTATCGAAATATCATGAAGATAAAAATTACCTACACCACGAGGGGTGTAGATAACAAAGGGGCCCTCGGTGACAGAAATGTGCAAAATTTCCATGGTACCTCGAATATAGCACACCTCCTGCCAAATAATCACTTTGACAGAGATGGGCTGCCGTTCCAATAGATCTATTAGCTATATTCGCGCTCACTCGCAAGTGATTAAGGTTCGTGATATGAGGGACTTGTTGCATAGGTGTTAACTTAGGCAATATCAGGTAGTAATAGCATACAGAAAATACTTGTGTTCGATTTATAGCATGTATCGCCCCACGGGGTTTAGAAATAATTAAAAATGTGGGACCATGAACTCACCTGACAGGTGTGTAAATCACAACGGTGCTCAAAGTGACGGTGTACTGCTACGACTAGCAATGAAATTCCTCCGACTTGCGACCTATATATATATTACCATCGGTGCTTTAGATTCGATTCGTAAATGACATGTAATATGTCTCGAGTACGGTGATATCCATTCGGGTGTCTTAATATATTCCAAAATAACTTTACATAGTTATTTATAACGTTGATACGAATCGGTGATCAATAAGTGTTAATTTAATTGTGATAATAATAACGTTAATAAAAATATTTGTTTTAAATATTTTTAGTAGTAAAGTATATTTATTTAAAGTCAGAATATATATATATATATATATATATATATATATATATATATATATATATATATATATATATATATATATATATATATATATATACACAATAAATTTAAATATGTAAAGCAATTAAATAATAAAGTATCCTTGTCAAAATTGACCCTTAACTTTAATAAAGTTACACTTTTTACTCTTTGGTAAAAAAACAATTACATTTTAGTCATTATTAGTACTTTTTACACAATACACCCCGATTTTTGGAAAATTACAGTTTCTACCATCAGGTTTTATTAGAATCGACTGTTTTAGCTTTGGTCCGATAAGTTGGCAGATTTGCCAATTTTGGTCCCTTAACGATAATTTTTGCAAAAATAGTCCTTGGTTAAGTTTTTGAAAAACAAACTTTTTAGTACCATAAAAGTAGTATTTATATCTTATAGAATCCTTCAAATTTAGATTTGATAGTCAAATGTATCTCGTCCTTTTTTCTAAATTTTACCAAAATTTTATTTAAGAAAAACCTTTGGGCTCGTTAGCCCAATCTCAGGCCCAAGTGGCGTTTAGTTTGTATAAAAGGGGTGCTCGACTAAGATTAGGTTTTGGCTTAGTTTACGTAGCATTAGGTCGTGTATATTTTTCATGTTACATTAGTTTGGTTTAGCTTGGATTGAAGAATTAGAGTATCGAAAAATATATATACATAGTACGTGTGAAAATGAAATTGTGAGCCTTTTCCTAAGGGGTGTCGAGGCATGTAAATATATAGATATACTAGTATAACGAGTGTTTATCAAGTTTAAATGGTTTCAAAGTAGAATGCATCGTGTGAAAGAAACGTGATATGCATGACATATGTAGAGTAGGAAAATGAAATGGGAAGTGATGACTTACAACACCAAAAGATGGTGGGGAGTCCAAGTGGTACGAGATAAGAGAACAAGCAAACGTAATACCCTCTTCGTGTAGTGACCCTCGTTCCAAAATTTGTTACCCAAATAGTTCTTAACCCAAAACCTTCGTGTGTGTGCCTTCCTTATGTCTCGACAGTAAGTGAAATAAAGAAAGAGTTTTTGTGAATTGAGATCTTTGTGAAGTGTGAGGAAAATGCATTTAATATGGGTTTTTATAGTGAAAAATGGGGTAGTTAGTAAGATTTACATGTGATTATGTCCTTGGATGTGTCAATCGATTCAAGACAAGCATGGTTCAATGGTTAAGAGTTGTCATGTCGAGTTGTGGTCTTGAGAGGCTATGATGATTTATTTGATTTGTTTAGTACTAGGTTAAGGTAGTTTAGGGGGGCATGTGATTGTACTATGTAGATTAGTTTAAGTAGAAAGTGTTTGTGTTGTTGGTTAATGAAACACTAAATCTTTTAGGTAATGAAAGCTTAGGATGTAATGTCTTGGCATGTTGGTTAACTAGCTCCATAGGTTCATGTAGGGCGGCTTATGTGTTGGTTTTGGTTAATCTCACACGCAAGAAGCAAAGACAATGGGGATGGTTTTCATGTGTCGATTTACAAGGGAATCCAAGGAAATGAATTTGAAACTTGAATATGTTGGTTTAGTTGTGTTTCGTGGTGCTATGGTCTGTGGTAGTCGCGTGGTATGTAAAGGACAAGAAAGAAAATTATGCGTGACACGTTTTATGAAGTGCACGAGCTGTGCTCGTTGAGTAAATTGCAAATCAAGATAAAACAGCCATTGGGCTTGGCGAAATCTCGGCCCAAAAGTAAAACATAGAAACAAAACTTAATCTTTGGGCTTGGGGTTGATGTTCGGCCCAACAGGATAGTAAAAGAAAAGAAAACTTGGGCTTAATGTGGTGCACGGCCCAACTAGAAAAGAAAAGAAATCTAGCGGGCTTAGGTAAGTCGTAGGCCCAAAACAATAAGGAGGTGTCGGTGACTAATGCACTCGTAACTTTAGTTTTGGCATCGGTGTCGGTGTGTAATCCATGAAATATAAACGGTGCTATTCGTACGTATATATATATATACTTATATATACATAGCCAAATAGTAATTTTGTAATAATTAATATATATATATATATATATATATATATATATATATATATATATATATATATATATATATATATATATATATATATATATATATATATATATATATATATCGGTGTCATTTCAAGGTGTCGGGTCGCAAGTGGGAGTTACCGGTGTTAACCTCATTGGGTGACATCCAAGAGTGACTACAGGTGATACCAGGTGATAAACATACGGTGACCAAAGTGATCGGGTGTCAAACAAACGGTGTCTCATATAAAAATTTTAAATTTACCCGCAAAAATGGCTTTGATTAGAATAGTATCGATAATTAGCATTAATAAATGACCTGAGATTTTACGGAGTATTACAGTTTTTCTTCAAGGTGTAATCCGATTCGAGGCTGACAGAGACTATCTTCTCGGTATGTACTATGGAATCGAATCGCTAATTATTATTCAAGGTTGGCAGCGACTAATTATTATTCGAGGTTGGCAGCGACTACCTTCTGGGTAAGTACTGTAAATCGAATAACTAACTTAGTATTGTACTAACTCGCTCTTTAAAAAAATGAGTGAATTCGACATACTGAATTTAGAAAATAACTATTGTGTTTGTTAATATTCAAAATGGGTTAGCATTTTAATAAACACTTTAAGCTCTAATTTGCATTTCAACAGTGTTAGCTATTTTTTTTTCTTTTTTCTTTTACAAAATTACATGAGTTAAATAAGCTTATAAATCTAAATAAACACTCAAACAAGCACCCCTTTCATTTTAGCTAAAAGAATTAAGTTTAAAAAAAAATTACCCAACAAGCCTACTTATCCAACCTTTTTATCAATTTGAACTAATTTTCTCCACTTTACCAAAATAACCCATGATGCACCCAAGCTTATGCACATGGCGCACAAGCCTATGCATATGATGCACACAAGCTTATGCACATGGCGTACAAGCCTATGCATTCCGGTGCCTAAGTCTATACACACGACACATACAAGACTATGCACACAAGGTTTTGTTTCGTTTATTTCGCATACAACCCCATTTGCGTCTTCGGTAAATGTTTTATTTTGACTTTAATAAAAATACCACCAAACCCATTTATTCCTCATTTATTCTTTATAACTAACCTTCTATCTTCACACTACTTCCTCACTTTTCCAAATCACATAACATCTTATGCACACGACTAATTTCAAATCACATATCCCCACTTGTTATTCACGCTATATTTGAAACAACATAAATATAAGAGGAGGAGGTGTGGGCTGGCCGTTGGAGCTCGCCGTCCGGCGTGGAGCTCGCCAAGGCTCGCCACCACACCAGCTGCAGCTCGTCGTCGCTCGCCAAAGGGGATCTCCTCGTCTGCGTGATGAGGTTGAAACCTGCAAATGGCTGTCCTTTTTTTTTTCCTTTCTTTTTTTCTTTTTTAGGTTATATTGTTTTTGTATGTATTTTGTAGAAAATGTTTTGTATGAAATGTTAAGTGAAGAATGAAATTGTGAAACACCGATTAAGCATAACATTGATATTACTTGAAACAACGACTACAATAATAACCTACGATACGATAACTAAGAAACAAAAATTCAAACCACTAAAAAATGATACGATAAATAAACATAAAACTATGATTCAATAAAATGAATCATCCGACACATATCCCTCGTGACTCGAGTAGGAGGCACTTGAGTCGTCCTCACTCGATGGCACAGGTGGAAGTCCCTGAGCCCAGCGCCATTCTGCTCTTCTGTTCTTCCGATCCTATTTTCCTTTGAGGTATGCCTCACGCTCCCTTTCCTGACGGGCTTGCTCAGCTTTATACTCCAAAACCACTTGCATATCCAGCTCATACTGTTCTTCCTCAGTCAATTGACGAATGATTGGTTGGTTTTCAGGTGGAAAGTTTGGTGGAGTTGGAGGTGGTGGGTTGTCATACTGAAACACCGGAAACAGATCTTTTGGCGGTGTGTTTTGTGGGGAATTTGCTTCAGGTGGTGTGTTGTACACCGATCCGTTTTCAGGTGATGCATTGTGAGACATTCTTTTTGAAGAACTAGACAGAATTTTTTGATGATTGTGAGTGTGAATTGTGTGTGTATTCAACATCACCCCAATGGGTATTTATAGGATGCTTTGTGGAAGTATCCCGCTCAGACAAATGAATTCAAAATTTCAAATTATCCCGCTCAGAATTTTGAATTCAAAATTTCAAATTATCCTGCTCAGAGTTTTGAATTCAAAATTTGAAATGTATCCCGCCCTCTGTTTTAAATTCAAAATTTGAAATGTATCCTGTTTTCAATAAACCCCTATTTATACCATGCAATATCATTCAATTTTACACACACTGCAATATTTACACCATTCTACAATTACAAACCGTTGGTCAATGGAAGAAGAATACGTGCTAACTACCATTTGGCTTGAAGTTCATGATTCTACAACCGCTGTGACTGAACGTTCCTTTTGGAATGAAGTTACAGAAAGGTTCAACAATCAAAGTGATGGTCCGCACCGTAATAAAAATAGTATTACGGCTCTATGGAGCAGGATGAATGTTGAATGTCAAAACTATAATGCTATTTACAAAGAGTTGCTGCCTACAAGTGATGACCCTTGTCGTCTCAGCAATGCAAACCGTATTTACTATGAACGCTATGGGAAATGGATTAAGTATCAACATGTGTGGTTCGCTCTGAGAAACACAAGGGCATGGGATAGAGACGATTAGTAGTTGTGTTTTATATTAACTATTTCCGTATCGTTTGTATTTCTTTTTCCGTGTCGTGTGTATTTCTGTTTCCGTATCGTGTGTAATGTTCCGTGTTGTTGTAACCACCCTTTTATGTGAATTTGAATTTTCAATTTGAATTCTAAATTATCCCGCTCAGATGAAATTTGAATTTTGAATTTGCCCACATTTTCATTGTTTTGTTTGAAATTTTGAAATTTGAAATTTTAAAATTTTAAAATATCCCGCCCTCTGTTTTGAAATTTTGAAATTTGAATTTTAAAATTTTAATAATATCCCGCCCTCTGTTTCGAAATTTGAATTAGTATGTTGTATTATTTTGTATAATTTGTTAAATGAATTTAGTTTATTTATTGAAATGAATTAAAAAAAAAAAGTTGTAAGTGGTGGGCCCCAAATGAGTAAGTTGAGGTTAGTTATGAGTGAGGAGGTGTTAGTTGTGAAGAGGTGTTGGGGTGATGTGGCACCCGTGGGCCCCAAATGACGAGGTGATGCCTCATCACCACACCTCTCCCTCTAAAGATGCATCCAAGCGCATAACCTTATGCATCATGCACACAAAGCAAATGCATAGGCCCTTGGATTTGTCATTTTCCATCTTTATTTTTTTTAAATATGGGGCGCGTACGTTATGCATCAGTGACATTATGCATCAGGCGCACAAAGGAAATGCATAGGCCCTTGGATTTATCATTTTCCGCCTTTGCCTATTTTTTAGATATGAGGAGCATAAGTTATGCATCATGTGCACAAACATTAAAATGCATCCAGGCGCATAGCCTTATGCATCAGGCGCACAAAGCAAATCCATCAGGCGCATAGTGAAAAATTCATTTTCATAAATCTTATATGCGTCATTCATTTCATAAGATACCATGAATAAGAGTTCACTTAACAAAATTTCTCTTAAGTTTACCTATTTCATCTTCTAATGTATAATGCACTTATACTTATCTTTTACATTATAAAAGAGAAATGCTAGAACCACTTACAAAATCTACACAAAAAATTTACTCGCTAACGTGTCAGCGGGTGATTTTTTAATAAGAGAGAGGAGAGAGAAATTATCAGAAAATGCACCAATCACTCGCTAAAACGTCAGCGAGAGGAATTTTTGTGTAGATTTTATGAGTGGGTCTATCATTGCTCATAAAAGAATAACATATTTCAAGGCATTCTTGCGAAATGAAAATTGCATAATTTTGCAATTGTCAATTATATTGTTGAATGTTGACATGTAAGAAATCATAATATTATGTTTGATCAACAAAAGTCAAAATTAAACCCCAATTGAATAGAAAAAATGTTATCAAATTTATTTTTATATAACGAAAACAAAACAAAAGTACGCAAGTACCTGGAATTTGGAAGTTTTATTTTCTCTTACACTTACATTTAAATTAACGTACGGTATGATTGTCTAAAAAATTATGATTTATGTCTAAAACTTAACAAAAATGGTTCATTTCAAGTTCACTTCTGTGGATATAAAGTGTAAATTTACGATTGCCATAGATGTTAATAAGTATATAAATTAACAGATAACCCAAGCACTTTCAAAAGAACAACATTTATTATTAGGATTAACATCCACTCATGTTCATTTTAAACATGATGAGTCATGTTAAGTTTTTTGTGACTGAAAAAGGAAAAGCGGGCATTCATTATGAGACCTTAGTTTTGTTTGAAATTAATTTCACCCTAACAACAATCTCAATATTACATGTCATGTTCAGATTCAACATTAAAATTATAAAATATCTCAATTCTTATTATTATTACATTGAATTAAATTGATTATAGTACTAAAAACTTCGAATATGCATGAAGGTGTAACTATTAAATTGAAAAACACATATGATTGAGATATGCAAATAAATAAATAAGACTTGGATTTCAGGAATTAGAATAAATATTTTTTTTTTGGTACTCATGGGTTTCTGACCCAATATTACGAGCCAACTAATCCCACGGCGACTACCCCTTTTTGGATAGCCCGCTCCGTGGCCACAAGGGGATTAGAAATTTAGAATAAATAATTTTTATATTAGTTTTCTTTATTTAATTAACTTTAATACTAACAACACCATTATGTAGGCACAAAGTTATACACTTTTTATTTTTAAACAAGTTGATATCTTATTTATTCTATAAAAATTAACATATTATGATTTTGGATTTTTAAGTCTGAGAAACATTGTGAATCTTCATTTAATAGTGCTACTCTATATACCGACACTCTCAACAATGAACCAATATTGTTATCGAAAAGCATTTGATCAAACCATTTATGTTTAACTAATGGAGTGATCCAGTTGTAAGGGGGTGACAATGTTGCCTAAAAGTTTATGGAAATTATTTTTAATTGATCAATAAAAAGCATACAACACATTTCATGTCTAACAATGTCTAAAGCTTCATTTTTAGTGGCAATGTCATGCTTAAGCATGCCTAAACCCATTTTTTTTTTTTTTTTTTTAACTCATTCTTTTCTTGCTTGCACTAATCGGCCCACCCACCAGGAGCACAAAATGTGGATCTAGTTTTGTTTGGTAGTACCTTTGTCTTATTAAATCACACATCACACACACTTGTATTCACACACAAAATCTTGATTTAGTCCCACCTCAGCTTGTTGCACATTTTCTTGATTTAGATCTTGACCCACTTCATATTTTTGCACATTATCACAATCTTGATCTTGACCCACTTCATTTTGTTGCACATTATAACAATCTTGATAATCATTAGCTTCATCATCTTGATCCAATCCCACCTTCAACTCTATCATTCACAATCTCTAAATCCTCAAACACATGCCTTCTTTTCCTACCTTCACCCTCATAACCATCATGATAACTATCATCTTCACAATCTCCAACTACCATTTCAATATCTCTTTCGCCACCTTCAACTGCCACTAACCACCTAGCAAAAACAGCACCGCAGCTCCCTTGACCCTCATTTTAACCATTGTTAACCATACCAAACGGATAAAAGCTTGCAACGGTAACAAATTCAATGCTTGCAACGGTCAAAAAAATTAAATGCAATGGTTTTACCGAATCGGTAAACCATGCCGTTTCCCTTGCCGATTTGCCCACACCGATCGACTGACAATGTGTTGCCGATTCATACCGATTCACACCGAGCCATTGCCGAAAATGTTGCCACCCCCTAAGGGCTTAGCCTCTTAGGACGAAAGTGCTAAGAGGTTTTGTGTTCGAAACCTGGGGAGAAAATTAATCTTCCATTGGCCATGGAGGTTCACATGCGACGACTCTGAGCTATAAAAAAAAAGGTAGTCGCTCTAGGATTAGTCGGCTTGAAATGCTGAGTCGAAAACCCAGGTATACCAATATATATATATATATATATATATATATATATATATATATATATATATATATATATATATATATATATATATATATATATATATATAATAAAAAAATAAATAAAAAAGTTAGATCGGAGTAATGGTGGCAGTGGTGACCATCTTGACATTAACGCCATATCTTTCTTTCTCTCACTACCTTCCCGTCATCTTTATCCTCACTCTTTATATCAACACAATACATACATAAAAGCTTTGCTCCATCCGATGGTGCAAACCACATAAATAAACACACACCAAACATGATGGTTGTGATGGTTACGGGCAATGAGGTGGTGCCAAGTAGGATATGCGCGTAATGGTGACAATGCCATTACAACTAGCCCTAAAACCTATACGACATAAAACCAATCAATTAAATCCATTTTCCAACACAAGTACACAACCAACCCAATAATCTCAACGAATGAATGTACATATGGTTAAAAATGCGATGTATTATTTATAGTTTCCCAAGAGAGTTTACAATGTTTTTTTAAGAGATATATTAAATTTAATTCTTTTTGTAGAAATAATTTTAAACAAATAATTATCTTTTAGTATTTATGTTTTTTAACAAAAGTAAAAAAATTTAATCAGCTTATAAGTACTTATTTTTTAGCCTAAGTATATACATCGAGGGAGAGAGAGAAAAAGCAATCCCAAACACCTCCTAAAAAGATTTTATAATCCTTAATATTAATCACTTCAACTGTTCAACAGTCAATTTTGGTCTCTCAAGATAAAAAATCTCTCTCCCGGAATCACTAAGAATCACTTCAATATAATCAATCTTGATTACTTTACAAAGCTTAAATGAGGGTTATGCTCATTTTTAAAGTTTTTTTAGTAAGAAAAAGTAATGAAACAAAATTTAAATATTTTAATTTTAATTTTGAAAGGAAACACTTTATTTTAAAATCAACAAAATCACTCTTTCTTTTTAGTCCTTTTTCCTTTTCCTTCTTTAAGTGATACTTGAGAATATTTTTTTTTTCTTAAGCAATATTCGAGAAAACAATGTTAAAGATAATAAAAGCATGAAAAAAGTTCATTTAGTGACTAATATTTTTCTGCATAATGATACAAAATCTAGTCACTCATCCTACAAAAGAAGAAGAAGAAGATTAATTGATATTTTTAATTAAAATCCAATTTCACCCTTTTTTTAAAGCTAAATATCTTAGGAACTGTAAACCGTTAACATAGATAAATTCTAACATCGTTACGAACATTTAAATATCTTTTAATATAGGAGCACTTTTATATACTTTCAACAAGATTTTTTTTTTATAATTTTTTTGGTACAGTATTTTACTTGATATATTACAAGTGATATAACACTATTTATAAGTTCGAACACTAAATATTGTCGTAAATTGAGATAAGTAACTGTGTAGAACTCCATATGATTCATGGTTTTTGGCAACATCATTAGCTTTCCAACTAAATATTACACATTATCTTTTAACATCAAAATTAATATAGTTTATTTATAAAAGTTGGAGAAAATAGACGAATTTATTTTTTGATAGAATCACTTGATATATCACATGTGATATATGACTAACCTTTAATTTCGAACAGTCAACATATTGTCGTAAATCTACTTCTATGAATAAATTGTAATGATATGAAATATGCGATATATGGTTGAAAATCTAAGAATTTGTATTTTTAAATAATGAATCATTTAGATTATACACAAATACTTATGCCCATTTTATGATAACATGTTGAGTGTTTGAAATAAATATTAGTGTTCATACAAACCCCTGAAAAAAAAAGAAAAAAAAAAAGTATATATGAAACTATGAAATCCCTCTATTAAAAGATAATTAAATGTTTGTCAATTAAATATTTGTCATATTCGTGTAATTGTTTCGGCTAATGAACATATTTTAAAATATACTCTCTCTGTCTCAAAATAATTGTCAGGAGACAAAAATTACAAAGTTCAATAAAAGTTGAGCCTCTTTACTTTTCAACCACATAAAAAGAATACTCCTTTACTATATTCTTTAGTTTTTACCTAAAAGGGAAAGTGAACAATTATTTTGAGATATTTCAAAATAAAAATATAGACAATATTTTTGAGACTGAGGGAGTATTATTTAAGAAAAAGAAGAATGAAAGTCAATTTTAATTAAAAAGTAGGTGGTGGGAAGGGATGGAAAATGAGTGAATACAGTTGGTCGCCTCATAAAAGCTTTGAAAACAATGATATTAATGAACCGACTATACAACAATCTAACAGACTTTTGGAGCCCACCATAACTTGAATTACCTCAACATTAGCTTTAGCCTAACAGCATAACCTTTTCCAATCGATGCCTAGTCCACATTTTAGTACACAAAACACCACTATAGAAACTACAAACTTATACATGTTAAATCAAACTCTAACATGCCACAACTCTGTTTTAATTATCACCTGATTTAACTATGAAAACTGAGACTTGACCCCCATTTCACCTCTTTAGAGCAGCCAGGAAACACTCCAGGTACTTTATGTTAGCACTTGGATGCCAAAAGATTTAATCTCCAAAAACTGTATCAAGAAGATTATCGGAAGAATCGGTTTCTTCCATTTTGTCAAAAAATCCCTCACTTTCTCTTTTAAGCTTGCGTTCCTCGGTGACAGACTCTGCTGTTTCAGTACTGAAGTTACGCCCACCTTTATGCGCAGGTCTTTCGGCCACAATAAACTTGTTCCCATCACGGGTTCGCTCAGGAAATCCTGCCCAAACTGAAGCAAATACAATATCCATCAAACAACATACAATAATACATGAAACAACCACAATTACTTTGTGAATAATATTTGCATAATCTGGTTTTACCTTGGATGTATCTACTTAATATGAGCTTTAAATATTTCAGTTTTGTTTAATATATATGTGAATGGTTCTTGATTTAGGTGGGTGTTTACTTGATGATGATCTCTTTGATTGTTGTTACTTATATCTAGCTTTGTCACATTTTGGGGATCCAATTTAGTGAATTTACATTATATAATAATATAAAAAGGCGACTACGGCCTTCCTTAATTGATGCCAGAATAAATGAAGACAAGATCTAAAAAATAGAGAAGCAAAATACTGATATATGTTTCAAGCTCGTGTATTGCAGATGTTCTAAAGATTTTGATGCTCAGTTTTGAAATTATGATTCATATTTAAGACTGAATTTGATGCAGTCTCAAAATAGTTTACTGTCACCAAAACAACATAACCAAATGCATAACCAGTAGTAGATAAACAAGAGTAACACAATAATATTTTGATGTGAACATCGTGACTTCCAATTTAAGATTGGCCGCCCCTTTTAAATTTTAATAGGTGAAACAAGAATTTTAATTTGATCCAATTTATTGTCACCAAAACAACATAACCAAATGCATAACCAGTAGTACATAAACATGAGAATAATATGAAGCAAATAACACTAACATTTTGATGTGAACATCGTGACTTTCAATTTAAGATAAAAGGCGATTACGGCCTTCCTTAATTGATGCCAGAATAAATGAAGACAAGATCTAAAAAATAGAGAAGCAAAATACTGATATATGTTTCAAGCTAGTGTACTGCAGATGTTCTAAATATTTTGATGCTCAGTTTTGAAATTATGATCATGATCTCCACTAATCTTATGATTCCATTGTCCCACATAGTGCTCATATTTACTAATCCATCATGTTGTGCTTGTTGCATCATCACTTGTATTTTTTGGCTCGATAAGTTTAAGAACTCATGAGACTCCAATGGGACAACAAATATATTTAATTAACATATTTCCGTCACAACAAGCACTACAAAATTGCTTTTGTACATCGTCTTGGAGAGCTCTTGAGTTTTCGACCAGTCCAACAGCAAACTAAAATTAGTTTGATGCTAAAACCAACTCTTGACTATGTAAGCAAATATGAGTGTTACGTGGTCCAACATAATCACGGCATGTACAGAGACGATGGCTGAATATTCGGTTTTTAATATCACGAGGCAAAATCAATTTGATCATGGTACTAAATCCATTTTAGTTTAGCTTGTAAATGGAAATGGTTAACCTCATTCTAAGCTCAGAATTTTCACATCAAATTATCTCTAAATCGATTCTTTGCTATCATTGTGTTCAATCTGATTCCTCTAAATCCCATAATTCTCTACTACCAATTTTGTATTTCTACTTAGTTTTTTGCTTACAACAAAACGATGTTTTGGGACTGCACCAAATCTTAGGGTGTGTGCTAAGTAGGCTCACATGAGTTAACAATCATCGTAAAAACCTGATAGTGCTGTAAAAACCTTACTGGACGGGGACATTGTATGAATGGGTTCTCTCGTTTTTGAGCAAGTTTACTTTATATTTTAGCACCCATTTGATAACAAGAGGTTGTTGTGAAACAATCAATGTTCTTGCTGACACCAAAGATTAAGTACTGAGACATGTTGGTCAAAGATGTTACGTTGTCCCTGAAAGCTGATTTGCAATCATCACAAGTTGTGTTGTCTATAGCCACCGAACATGGAAAATACAATGAGTCTCAAATAGCTGAGTGTTAGAGCCTAATGTGGGTTATAGACATGAGCATCTGTGGTTCACTTATACTTGTACTATATAAAGTATGGTAGACGTACCTGCAAAGTGATGTAGAACAATGGAAGCTGCAACAGTGACATTTAAAGAAGCGGTGCCACATCCATATTGAGGAATGTAGACGAAGTAATCACAAACTTCACATTCTTTTGCAGATAACCCACTACCCTACAAATGGATAACAACATTGGAATGTAATGCTGATTGCCTCATTTCATATCAAGGGTATAAAAATACCAAATAAAGCATGTGCAAAATGGTAGCAATACTAACAACCGAGGCACTCTTACTAATTGTGAGTAGAGGCTCGAAGATAAAAGGGTTCGATGATAAGTCAAACCTGATGGGGTCAGATTGGGTTGACTAGCAAACACTTTTTTTTTTGTCCATTATTTTTAAAGCAATTATAAGATAATGAATGATTACCAAAACAAGATTATTAAATTAAAAATCAAACTATTTGAATATTAACGATATAGAAAGCTGTTTTCCCCTTTACCAAAAAAAAACGATATAGAAAGCTGTATGCATCAAAGATAGACTTTGGCATCTATCCAGTTTGACCAATTTCCCTTTTAGCTAAGCATTCTGAATTACATGAGATAAAAGCACAACCCAGATCGCCTATAGACTTCACCTTTTATTGCAAGACGAATAAAAACTAAAAATCAAGATTATAAAACAGCCTCTTGAGAAGATCATTAGGTTCGCATACTTTAAACTACAAGTAAAAGAAGATAGGTGCTCTACACAATACGAGGACATACCTGTATATATGTGTTTCCAAATACAACTAGTTGGAAAGTAAACTACTTTCTTTAACGGCCATTGTGATTTCATTGAGAATAACTAGCGAATACCTAGAAATTGCATAGCATGCTGAAAAACCTAAGACCAAGAAAACTCACACGATGAACCACACAAAGCAAAACACCCAAATAAAAAGCTCTGTGACAAACAACACCTAAAAACCAACATTGACACCTAGACTCACAGCAGAAAAAAAAAACTAATGTTGTTGACAAATAATTTTTTTGGGCCACTTGAGTTGTTTTGTTTGCACCAAGCATGTATTGAACTTGAGACCTCACATATTTGAGTGATGATAGTCACAAGTCTTTAGCCACTAGGCCATCGCTAAGTGGTTAAACCGCAAGGGGAAAAAAAAAAAAAAAAAAAAAAAAAAAAAATCACTGGGTAAGTTACACGCTTTGTTACAAGTCATTCATGTCCTGATTACTTAATCGCCTAAAGGGGAGTCAAAACAGGAACATAAGTAGTTCATTTACTTATGTAATGTACTAAACATAACTAACATGTAAATACATTTGATAGTACCTCGTTACCAAGAAGGAAAGCCGTGTTTTTCTTAAACGGATGGCTATTGACCGCAGCGGCATCATCCGTAATCTCCACACCACAAATATCACAATCATTCTCCTGCAACATACAATCCATTTAATAAAGTTTCTTTTAAGAACAATAATAATATATATGTAAGTAAGTTTATTATTACTTTAAGAAAAGCACGGGCATCTGAAAGCGAATAAAAGTGACGAAACGGGAGATGAGAAGTGGAGCCATGGCTGCCGAAAGAATTGAAGTCACGGCGCCCAACAAGAATGAGTTCGGATACACCGAATGCTGTGGCGCTGCGAGCTAATGTTCCAACATTGTGTCTCTTTGCTATGTTGTGGATTAACACGTAGCTCTTGAACCCTCCTCCATGGTTCTGATTATCACCCATTTTGTTTTGAAAAGGGACTATGGGGTTTCTGTGTGTTAAAACCCTATTTTGGTTCTTGATCAATGTATCAGTTTTGTGTTTTGACTTTTGAGCCCCTTGTGATTTCTAGGGGTGTTTGTTTAGGCTTACATCGGCTTATATAATATTTGGAGTTAAGGAGTGGGGAAACTCGCGCGTTGCGGCGGGAGTGTTTAGATATGTGTTTTATGTTGTATGTTTTGTGTTTTGCGAACAATAGATTTTACGGGTTTAAAACTTCGTCGATTTTCTAATATTGGTTTGTCACGTATTATATTATTTTTGTAATGTTGTAGGAGTGTTTTGCACTTTTGCATATTTTTTGATTATTTATTTTTATAGAGGTGTTTAATTTTGTCAGAAAATGTTTATAATTTGTACCCTTAAATATATATATTTTTTTAATTTGTTTAATGTAAAATGTGGTGTCATTTGGTTTTTTTGTGTATATTCTAAAATCTGTTTTCATTTGGGCTTAGGTTTGGTACTTCTTGTTGGGCTAGCAAATTTGGGTTTTTTTTTTCTTTTATTTTTTTTGTATACAAATATTTATTGGTAGATTTGGGGATATAGGGTTTACAAAACGGTGCTTTTCCAATTTGACGCAACGAAACCCTAACAACATTAATCAAGGTGAAAACTTGTTTTGATTCAAATTCCATGGCTACTAGCTTTCCAAAATGTCTCAAGATTGCAGATCAAATTGGTGACCGAAGGATTGATAGGGTTCTTCAGGCTATAATTGCGCGAGAAAAAGAAACATATAAGAGTGATGAAAAGAGATGATGATTCTCGTAAAAACATCAATGAGTTAAAGGTAAAAATATTTTTTGGTTTCAATGTTGTTGGACCAATATTATTGCTTTCTTGTTAAAGGTAAAAATATTTTCTAAGTTTTTTTGTCATTCATGTGTCTTTCTTGTTTTACATTGCGTATAATTGTTTGTTTATATGGTCAAGTGTGTTATTCTTTGAAAGTGTTAGTTATGGCTAATCTGTTGTAATGTTGCAACTTTAGGCTGTGTTAAAATTTGTGAAATCCTTATATAATAATACATTATGCTATAAAGACGAACTGAGGCTAAGTTTTCAATGTTAATGAGTTTCAAATATGAATTGCTATAGAAGTTTGATATTATTTGGGTGTGCAAACTTGGTATTGTTATTCAGATAGAAGAATAGCTAAGTAATTAAGTGTTACTCTACTTCTTTAAAGGTTACTTGTCGTAGGTAAATTTTAAGTAGTTTAAGCAGGTTTCCAAAACTTGTTGCATATGTACTTTTAAAAATTTTAAGTAGTTTAAGTAGTTTTTCAGGTAACACTTTATGTATTGAATGTTAATGGACAATGGATTTTTAATGGGCAATTTAGAAATGTTGCTTTTGGAAATCAGTGTAGTGTTAGAGCAAAAAAGTATCCCTTTACTTTGTGTGAGCATGGTGCATTACGAAAGTTGTATTAGCCATGAGGATTGGTAGGTGCAATATTGACAGTTCAAATCACAGTCACCCAAGTCAATGTATAAACTGGATACATCTGCATCATATAACTTATAAAAGTCTTAAATTCGCTGGCTAAGATTAGAAAATACATATATAAATGATTTATAACCAAGGTTAGTAAGTTAGTTACCTTCTATATACGATGTGGTGATACAATGTTTCTTGGGTTTTGACATTGGCTGACCATTTACCGAAATTGGTGTCCTTGCCTGTTGAAGTGATAGAGAATCATTCATTGTTGTTACAATAATGCATGGAATATGACTTTATCTGTGACAAATAGTATATTCAAAAAATTTACCTCTGGTTGTTGTTGTGTGATTGAAGGTTTGTGTTGTTGTAGAGTGTTTCTCATACTGCAGTGCTTCTGCGACATTTTGTGAAAAGGTCGAGGCATGTATTCTTTGGTTAACTTGGTTTTGAACATGTGATTTGCCTGTGTTGATAGACAATGATATATACTTGTTAAAATATTATATGGAATATGATTTTCTTACTACCAAGTACCATATATGAAAAATTGACCTGTACTTGTTGTTGCATGATTGCAGCTCTCTTTTCCTCTATATTGGTTTTCATACTCTAAGGATGTTTCGTTATTTGGTGAAAAGTCTGGCCAGGTATCGTTTGTTTTCTCTTCTTTGCAGTAAGCAGTTTGCTTGTGTCTCCATTACCTGTATTTTATAGACTATTAGTATCAGTGGGTAATAATATAACAAATAGATTTGCTGAATATCTATTCTTAAATTTAAAAATCTATATGAAATGGGTCAGCTATTCTTTCTGATCTTTTCTTTGTTACCAAGTCTTGCGCCCCCTCATCGTTTTGTTTTTGCAGGGCCACATTTAGTGTTGAACCATCCCCTGGAACCAAATGGTTGTGGCACAACAAAAGGCATGTTTTTTTTTGGAGTTTTTCTAGTCTTTGCATGGCACAAACTTTGTCCGACAGATGGATTTTGTTGTTTGTCAATGACCTAGGTCATTTGGTTAACAGGAATTTGGACATTAGAATTTCGGTCATCCAGGTAATTTTTTAATGATTCTAATGGTTTGATTATTCTGCAATTTGCAAAAAAAGAAAGTAAGCAAATAATATCTATGTATACAATTATAGAACATCAATTTTAGTATAGAAAGAAAACACATCAGTAAAAAGGAAAGGTGTAAAAGATTATATGCTGGCATGGCTGGACGTAAATGTTAGGGTTACATGACATACCTTTTAAATAACAGCTAATATAACCTTCTTTTTACTTGTAAGGTGATATGCTGTACAGAAACATATTAACAGGTGAGGTATAAAATTAAAAAAAAAATGCAAAACACCTAAACCACCCAAAAAGACTTGAAGGAAAAAAAGTATGCATACTTGTGCATGTACATATGAAGAAACATGGAAAGATGATTAAACCTGAATATATGTCCTATGTTTTTACCTTCTTTCTTGTTTGTGCAGGTTGGTAGAAGTTTGAAGAAAACAAAGTTGAGGAGTAGAAGTTTCTGGTGTGATATTTGGATAACTAAAACTATGTGGTAAGTTAAGTGTATTCATAAGGAAAGAAAGCATGAGAGGCCCTCATTTAATGCACAACTGTGGGTGCACAGTATGCCTGTACAATGAAGAAGGCATTCCAAGGCAAAATAACGGGGCTACAGTTGACACAACAGTTGAGTTACACCCGCTACAGTGGACACAACAGTAGCAAAACGGGACGGAGTATGAACAGTGCGAGAGAATGTATTATTTAGCTACCAAATCAGTGTTTGACATCTGCCCCACTAAGGAAGCTTAACCAATAGGAAAATGACAACAAACTGTACCATTTCGTTTTTTTTATTTATCATGTAACGGACTGTTGGGAACAAATTAACCTCTTGGATTTTAGTATATATATATAACGAGCGGGGTACCCGCGCGTTGCTGCGGATATGTTGTGGTTAATATAAACTTGAAATAAAACGTTTGAAAAAAATTATTGTTGAAATGTTGTGGTTAATCTAAACTCGAAATAAAACGATTGAAAAAAATTATTTTTTTATTAACGACTAAATTTGCAAAAGATCGATAAACATAAGTACTATTTTTTTAAGACTAACTTTGAAATTAAAAATTAACCGGAGGTGGTCTAAAAAAAAAATTAAAAAAAAAATGGATGAACAGTACTGCTACAGTCCATGCTACAGTAACCGGCACACACAAAACTACTGTTTCGTCCACTGTAGCAAGCACTGTAGCTGCTACAGTGGACGTTCCCCCTTTTAGTATATATAATAATTACATCACTTTGATTTGTCGGACTTTTTGGGTTTAGTCACTAAACTATTTTTCCTTCGGGTTACATCACTGTGGTTTGCATGTGTTACGGATCCAGTTCATATAAATTGAAATGACCAAAAAGCCCTTGTCCTCTTCTTTTTCAAATCTTTTGACAACTAAGTAACGACCGTTAGTCCTTTATACTAATGACCATTAGCAAATAACCGAAAATTTGGTTTTCTTACGTTTTCGTCCGGTCTTCTTACGTTTACTTCCGGTTTTACACATTTTCGTCTGTTTTTGCACGTTTTCGTCCGTTTTTACACGTTTTTGTCAACTTTTGCATGTTTTCATCCGTTTTTAAATGTTTTCGTCCGTTTTTACACGTTTGATCCGTTTTTACACCTTTTGGTCCGTTTTTGCATGTTTTCGTTCGTTTTTTACACATTTTCGTCCGTTTTTACACCTATTCGTCCGTTTTGCACGTTTTTGTTCGTTTTAACATGTTTTCGTCCGTTTTTACATGTGTTGATCCGATTTTACACATTTTTGTCCGTTTTTGCACGTTTTTGTTATTTTTACATGTTTTCGTACGTTTTACACATATTCTTCCGTTTTTACATGTTTTCGTCTGGTTTTTATACGTTTTCGTCCGTTTTTACACCTTTTCGTCCGTTTTTGCACGTTTTCGTTCATTTTTGCACGGTTTCTTCTCTTTTTAGAAGTTTTCGTCCATTTTACACGTTTTGATCTGTTTTTACACGTCTTCATCTGCTTTTACATGTTTTCATTCGTTTTTTCACATTTTTTTTGTTTTACACGTTTTCGTTCGTTTTTACACGTGTAAAAACCAACGTAAACGTGTAAAAACGGCCGAAAATGTGTAAATACAGATGAAAGCGTTTAAAAATGGACAAAAACGTGCAAGAATAGATGAAATCATGTAAAAACAGATGAAAACATGCAGAAATGAGTGAAAATGTGTAAAAACGGATCAAAACCTGTAAAAACGACCGAAAACATGTAAAAACGGATGAAAACAAACGAAAAGGTGTAAAAACAGACGAAAACGTATAAAGACCAATGAAAATGTGTAAAAATGGACGAAAAGGTGTGAAAATGGATGAAAACATGTAAATGGATGAAAACGTGAAAAAACATGTAATACGGGATGAAAATGTGTAAAACGAACAAAAAACGTGCAAAAACGAACGAAAACATGTAAAAGCGGGTGAAAACGGATCAAAACGAGTAAAAAGGGACGAAAACATGTAAAAACAGACGAAAAGGTGTAGAAACGGACGAAAACGTATAAAGACCGGACGAAAACGTGTAAAAATGGACGAAAACATGTAAAAACGATCGAAAATGTGCAAAAAGGACGAAAATGTCTAAAAACGAACGAAAACGTATAAGGATCGGACGAAAACATGTAAAACGGACGGAAATATGTAAAAACGGACGGAAACATGTAAAAACGAACGAAAACGTGCAAAAATGGATGAAAAGGACTAAAAATGGGCGAAAACGTAAAAAAATTAAATTCTCAATTATTTACTAACGGTCATTAGTATAAAGGACTAACGGCTGTTACTTAACTATCAAAAGATTTGTAAAGAAGATGACAAGGGCTTTTTGGTCATTTCAATTCGGATACGGAAGTGATGTAACCCGGCGGAAAAAAGTTTAGTGACTAAACTCGAAAAATCCGACAAACCACAATGACCATTTATGTAATTAACTCTAATATTTGGCTTATTTTGACACTTACGGGCTTATAATTGATAATGTTCAATGTTATATAAGCCCATAAGTGTCAAAATAAGCCGCAAAATGTTATATAAGCCAAACACTGCTTATGTAAATCTGATCATGACCTTCCAGTAAAAACTTATTCTTCTAACTCTATAACATTAACAAACTTTCAAATGTTCTTGGAAGAGGAATTTCAAGCCCGAACCATTTAAAAATGAAGCTCCATACTAGCCAACTCCAGTAGCAATGTAGTTAAATATGGTTTACCGACTCTATGTTACTACACCATTCGCACTCAAGGTCTAGACCATGAAGATCCATACCTCTCGATGCTAAAAGTTCTTTTGAAGGTAGTCCTTTTTGACAAACCAACCAACAAAATAATTGTAATTTAAGAGGAATACCTTTTAGCCAAACGTCCCTTATCCAGAGATTACACGAGTTGTAATATCCTGAGAAAACCCCCAATTATTAACGAACACTAAACATGAAGTAATTGTATGTTACTGTTCATCCACCCATTTTTAGGCAAAATTTTTTAACTTTTGCATATGTTATGCAACTCTAAATCATTATGTGCTATGTGATTCACACTTACCATGAATGAGCTCACACGTAACCCACAATGACCTGGACAAGACACTACGTAACTACGGATCAGTTTTTATCACAAGTGCAACACTTTGCACCCACAATACCCACATATGAGATTTACATCTCAGTGGATCCCACAATACCCACATATGAGATTGGCGTCTCAGTGGAACTTACAATACCCACATATGAGATTTACATCTTAGTGGATCTCACAATACCCACATATGAGATTGGCATCTCAATGGAACTCACAATACCCACATATGAGGAATTATGACTCAGTGGAACTTCACAACTCCCACATATGAGAATTTCATCTCAGTGGACCACATAACTACCACATGTGAGAATTACAACTCAGTGGAACCCACAACTTCCACATATGAGGAATTATGACTCAGTGGAACCCCACAACTCCTACATACGAGGATTACACCTCAGTGGACCCCACAATACTAATACGAACTATAATACACTCTGTGGGACCCACATTTCACTTTATGGACCCCACACGACCAATGAGGAATTATTTCACACTCAAGTGGGCCCCACACATATTGGGCCACTTAATGGAATCACAAAACAACCAAACGGATCAAACTATACAACCAAACGGATCCAACCACAAAGCCAACTTAGGCCGCGGATCATGAGCCCAAACTTAAGCGCAATCCATATAACATATATGTTATACGATTTCATGTAAACACACATACACTTTGGCTCGTTTATTCGCGAAACTTACAAATAACATATGAAATAAAAAGCATGAACTCATTGTTCACCATCAAAAGAATCGAGATCAACAAATACTTGGACATAATACGTACTATGAACAGTAATCTAAGGGCAAAGCTATACGAGGTCACCACATATCCCAAACGTACCCAACTTTGGTCACATTGAGTAAAACGCATTTCTATTGATTCCAAAGAGTTCTAAACACTCTCAAATGAGTTCCTAAACGTTTCTAAGTGACACACCACTCACCAAACTCACAAACATGCCCAAACTCAATATATGTGTCACGTTATATATATAAACGTGCACACAAGAACTCAAAACATGCACAAGACAACGTGAGACATCCCAAGGCATATAGAAACTCCTCATTACTCATTTTAAGTCATTCTACCTATGCTAAACACAACTCTAAGCTTCCAAGACCTCATACCAAATATTTCGACCTATACTTAATTATTTTGGTCACGTTTAAGTTCATTTGGACCTATAAGCATACCATAACTCCTACAAGTCTTACCAAGGACTCACAAGACCATGGAACCCTATCTATAACTCATTACAACATCTCTAAACCACGACTCGATCATAAGGTGACCATTTGGTCACGTTAACTTATCAAACGGGCCCTTTGATAATTCTACAACCAAACGTGCCCTCAAACCCTTTCACACTAGTACATATGACTCCATAAGGACCAAAGAACTTCACCACAACTCTTGCTTACCACGTTATACTTGCTACTCGAAATAAAATCAGGTTTCTAGAACCCTTGTGCCTCGTCACCACATGAATCGCCCCTAAACACACTTGGAACCCCCAACTTGCAACCAATCAACCTATCCTAAAGCCTATCCCACTCGTTATCTACTGCTCTTATTCTCTTTGTCTAGAAACTAGTCGCTATCCTCATGTTAAACACCCTCATGCAAAGGAAACTCACGTACAACTTCAAACAAACTCACACATACTCTCTTTGTCCACTGTTTCATTAATGAGAGGAAGATAGGAGCCACAAGCTCTTCCCAAGCTCTCACAAGCTAACCATAAGATCCTCCTAAGACCTTGGTGTGCTAGGAATCGAGTCACAAGTCCACAAGCTCTCTCTTTGCTTCCACAGTCATCATTCGACCCACCTTTAAAGGTGTAGTAAGCAACTCTCAACACTTAGTCATTTTACAACTCATTTTCATGTTTTCCATTCGATTATGACACCAACACTTTAGCTTATTTTCTCCTATGTCTCGTTAAGCTCATGCCTCACAAAAACTCTCACTCACATCTCAATATATGTATAAACGAAGCTATGAGCTTTATAAGCTTAACATAATCCTAAGACCATAAAAATCACACGATCATAAAGTTGTGTGTACCTCAAATGAAAATAGTTAATATTTCTAAGTGTTTCGTACGAATTTACTCACTTCACTTTGGTCATAGTATTCGAAATCTATACGTATAACCTATACATATTTTTGTACAAACTATTTCCTTGGAACCTAAACAAACAAGCTACACTAAGCTCACTCTCTCACAAGCTTGTATAAGCTTCCTCACAAGCTCAAAGCTTGAGCTCTTCGCTCGTTCATAGAAACAACCAAACACCCTAAATGGGCTTAAGCCCATCAAACTAAAACCTTTGTGTGGCCTGCTTCTCAGCCCACCAACCCCCTCCTCAATTTGGCAAGGTCCAACATGAGCCCAAGAACCACCACAACCAGTTGGAAGCCCACTGGACCCACATAACACTCATTGGGCCTTAACAGATCATGTTAAGCCCAATGCCACTAAAATAAGCTCATAATAAGTTTTTAACTTACATAAGCTATCAAATATAAACGCTATGGATTCACTCAACAATTTTGTTGACTTTTTAGCATGTATCTCAGGTAATTGAAGCAAAGCTCAGGAGGCATGGAGTGGGCATTTGAATTTGTCTCTTTTGGTTGTATGCACCTTATACTTTTCCAAAATCTTACGAAAAATTCTTTCTCGTGAACAATCTCCCAACTATATAACCTTCTTATAAATTTGATTCCCCATGAAGAGAGAAGTTCGGGTGAAATTATTATATTTATTATGTCTCATTAAATTCATATTTAAATCATAAAATGGGTTTGACACGACTAACTTGTTTAATAAATATGTTCATGTTAGGGTTGAACTTCTCAACACGATTAACTAAACAAGTCAAGTTTGTGTTGGGATATATTTGAACCAGTCAACCAGAAACACCAATCCGGATATGACCCAAACTGCCACCCTAGATAAAGGTATAAATTGTTTATACTCTAACTTATAGATTTTAGAAGTTCGTTTAAGAATATAAGTTTGCAAACTAAGTGATGTTCCCAAATTTGTATAAAAGAATTAACATGTTTTGAACTATCA
The DNA here is from genome assembly GCA_030686995.1 of Artemisia argyi. Lineage (NCBI taxonomy): Eukaryota > Viridiplantae > Streptophyta > Magnoliopsida > Asterales > Asteraceae > Artemisia > Artemisia argyi. The sequence goes on along the minus strand of CM060690.1, from coordinate 108,223,088 downwards.
ACATTAACATCTTCGGTTTAAGATATATATAAATAAAGCTCACAAAATACTTTTCGAACGGTTTAAATTTTTTATCGAGATGAATTTAAGGATTACAAATTGTTGAAAACTATATAAAATTGTAGACCACCTAGTTGAATGAAAGATGTGTTATCATCTTATGTATACACTAAATCCCAAGTTATAATTTAAGTTGAACAAGCAAGCTCATTAAATGGATTAAATGAGCATTGATAACGTTCAAGAGGAGAGTAAAGGATATCTTCATATTAAATGTGAAAACATATCATTTACTCACAACAAATATTTTCTTATATATGTAGATCCAAGGTAGCCACACAAGGTCTTTGACGATGTGTCAAACATTCAAGTGTTGTTTGCTTTAAGGGTTTTGCTCATTAGGTTAGGGGTTAAAATGAAATCATTCGTTCGGTTTATGTCTTTGGGATTTGAAATTGGGACTTAGTCCTAAAAATAAGAGATCCATAAAACACTTATGGACAGCTACTTTTGAGCTCTAATTTATGACAAGCCCACTTGACATGTTCTCTCTCTTATTATTTTAATTTTTCCATGAGTAAATTTTAATTTCTACATGTGTATTTATGTCAAAAGAATTATTGTTAACATTTCCCTAAAACAATCCTAGTGGCCCCAGTCATTATCTATCTTTTTTAAATATTAAAATAATTGTAAATCTAAACCTTAATCTATATCAAAATATATAAAACAAACAACTTTTATTCTTTCAACCAAATTCTAATCCTAATCCTAACCCAATTCCAAAAGTATTAACAAACCAAACGCACCCTCAATAAAGAAACAATTATTTTATTCTTCTTCTATTCTTTGGATAGACCAAAGGTTAGTTTATTGTCGATACACATTCATTAATTTATACATAACTTTATACTTAGTGTAATATACTTTCACTATTTTTGTCTTTGAAAAGTACCGCCCAAAATCAATATGCTTTTGAAATGCACCATTTTTATCAAGTTTAAAGAGGGCTTTTATCAAGTTTAAAGAGGATACGAACAATGACTTAGAAGGTCACCTTTGTAATTTAGGTACTAAACTAAGAGCATTTCCAATGCATTGGCCTCAATATGGTTTAATAGATGCCACATCACCTTTATGAGAAATACTCTACATTGCATTAAACCTTAAAAAAAGTGATGGATCTAAACACACAACTTGTGTTATAATGATACTTTGAATGATACTAGCAAGTATGTGGAATCTACTTGTTAATACTTAGAAGGTTTGTATGTAAGTTTGATTGTGAGTTGTATATGGATGAACAAAGTTGTATGAACACAGAATAATTAACCAAACTATTAGCTCCAATATTATTAATGATAATAATACAAGTTATCTAGAATATCACTAGGTTTACAACTTGAAGCTCTATGAATTGATACGTGCATAACCCTAAACCTAGGACCTACTTTTATAGGACACAAGGAGTCCTGTACAAGATAAGTATAAGCATAGAATAATAGAATATTTACAAGATCTTTTCTATACTTATCTATACACACGTTTCCTAACAATTATCCTGCAGCAGTGGTAATAATATGTACTAGCAGTGGTAATGAGTTTCCATTGCTTGTGCATTCTTCAGCAGTTGCAATCTCCATGCTTAACAGTGGTAACTGTTAGTATAATTCCCAACAATCCTCCCCTAAACTTATGATTTCTATGCAAATCCATAAGTTTCTTCAATCAATCAGCATCATTGAGGATATAGGGAATTCTTCCAAACACTTCATTTTCTTCTTAAAACCTGCATAGCTCTTAAACACTGATCTTGTATCTTCTGAATCAAAGCTCTGACTTTTTCAGTGTCTTCATGAACTCTTAATCTTGATGTCAACATTGCAGTAAGAGTTATAGCTCTAAGTGGATATTCATTCTCAGCAAACATGAATACACCCACTCCAGCTTTTGTAGAAACATGATGAACCTCACATGAATCATAGTATGACCATGTGGTATGCAAATCTGTAGCTTCAAACTTCCAGTAACTATCATTAGGATCTGGTTCATAAATTCTCCTCAAATCAACCCATAACTGCATTTCCTTCACATCTTTGAAGTTATCAGCCTTAAATATTTCATCAACTAACTTCCAAAGCATATCAAGATCACTTCTATCACAAGCTTTAATAAGATCTTCAAACTGAATGAAAGATGAAGTTTCACCTCCCAATCTTGTTATCTTCCATGTTGGAGTAAAATTCTTTGCTGTATAAATTTCCCAATCAATAATTGGATGTCTAACTTGTAGAGGATCTAGATAGAAATCTTCTTCTTCTATCACTATCATAGCACTCAGCTGATCTTCTGTAAGTTTCTCAGATTGAGATTCTTCTTCTTGCGCAAATCTTGTCTTCTTAGTGATTTTCTGTTCAGAAACTGTAGCTTTCCTTTTAGACTTAGGAAATCTTCTTTCTTCTTCTTCAAAATCAATTGGAATAAAATCACTATCTTATCTTTTAAGCCTGTAGAAGATCCCTTCAATCCTATCTTGAGACATTCCTTTGAATTGAGACATTTTCCAATTCTCAACATGACAGCAATAAGTCTTCATTTCTGCAATCACTTGTGCCTTGGTTGGTTGTCTTGATTTCTTTTGACCTCTTCTGACTTTTCCAATAACCTCATCAAGTGCTTGTTGATTCTTCATTTAGATAAAATCAGCTAATTAAGCTGATCTTTGTTCTTCTGTCAAAGTCTTATCAGCAACAAGCTCAAGTGACTTCTTCTTGATCACTGGATCATTGGCAATGATGTATTCAATCTCTTCTTCAGTTGGCACATAGGTGAACAGTGGAGCTTTTTCTTTGAGAACTGTAGGTTGAACAGTGGATACTGGATTAGGTGAAATGGTTGCAGTGGTTTCCAACTTATCCAACCTTTTTGCCTCCATGAAACTTGCAATTTCTTCCTCATCTTGCCTTTTCTTCCTTGCAGTTTCATCTTCCACTAATTTTCTTGCAATTTCAGCATCATAATCTATCTGAGCTTGTTCCCTTCTAGAAATCTTCCTTGGTTGCTCAGTTTCTTTACTAGTCATGACTGCTTTACCTTTCTCTGCTCTAATTCTTTTAGCTTCTTCCTCTGCAGTGGTAAAATTTTGACCAGCAGTGGGAACCATAAACTCATCAGTGGAAAGGTTTTGTGGAACTCCAACTGATTCATCAATCTTCAAATGTTCAGTGCCATAATCAAAGTCAGCATCAAAGTCATAATCATCTCCAAAATCAATTTTCCTCCCCTTAGTTTCAACATCTGTCTTCCTCCCCTATTTGGAAGAATTTCCCAAATCTTCACTAAAACCTTCTGAAGCAACATCTTGAGGTGAGGATGGAGATGAAAGCACAATTTTGGCAGATCTTTGCTTCCTTAACCCCTTGACTTCTTCCTGCAAAGTCTTTATCTCTGCTTTCAATTTAGCAAGCTCTGTGGCATGTTGTTGCTTAGTCTGTGCCAAATCTTTCTCCAGAGCTTGAACTTGTTTGACTAATTTGGTACAAAGTTCCATCAATTCATTAGTTTGCACACTGCCCTCAACACTTCCAACTGTATGACCTGTTGGGAGAGGTGAATCATAGGGCATCGATTCAGGCTCTTCTCTAGTTGGACTAGATTGAAGCCTAGAACCACCACTGCTTGTTCCTAAACCAAAAGGCTCAGAATTAGGCAATGTTGTGATGGGAGGAGGTGGCTATTTTTGCCTCCTCTCATAAGTGTGAGTAACTGCAGGGGTGTGTTGGATAGGTGGAACAACAATAGTGGGTGTGTGTTGGGATACAACTGGGATTGTTGCATCTTCACCCTGTACCTATGAAATCTTTATAAGCATTTCAGGAAAAAGTGGTTTAAACTCCCCATTCCATCCTTTTGAAGCCTTATTCATATTTTGAAAAACTTTTGGCTTGAGATATGGGGTTTTATAAACTCTTTTGTGGGTTTGCAGTGGAAATTCATTTAGCACTGCTTGCACAAACCTTGGATACATAAAAAATTTATATGAACTCTTTACATTGCCTTTCATACTATTAAAAATAAACTTTGAAAATTGAAAGTCCTATTTGTGGCTAAGCAAACCAAAGGGTAAGCCATTGTTGAACTGAATTGTTCATAAGAAGTTTTCTTAGGACTTAGGCAATGTAAAAGAGTATGAATTAAAAACCTCCAATGGGGACAAAAACATCCTTTTCTGAAAGTAACCTTTTTATCAGATGTATCATACCCCATTGTTGAAAGATGTTTATGAATGTCTGAATTAGGTAATGTGATGATACCATTGAGATCATCCAATTGGAGAATTCTCCTCAATGATTACTCAGTAACATCAATGGTTACCCCATCCACTGTGTGTTAGGAATACGATTATTCATATGAAGACTCGGTCACCCCGAGTCTAGTTTAGCATATTGTAGCTCGTAGTAATTATCATATTAATTAGTATGTAGAGTAGTATTAGTTAGTATTTGTGGAGTCGGGTCGGGTCTCTTACCCACTGTCAGCCCGCTCTACAGCCCGTTTCAGGGGCGTTTTCATTGTAACTATATATACCCTTTCCCACCCATGGGAAAGGGTTGGACCTTCATTTGCAATCTAACCTTTCACAAGTTTTCATATACAAGGCTCCCACTTCTCTCATCTCATTCTCTCTCTAACATCTTACTAGAAAATACATCTCTAATCATCCTAAATCACATAACCATCCATGTTCTTACATTAGAGTTCATTACAATTGGTATCAAGAGCCATGGTTCTATCCTAGGATTCATGGTATGCTCGAATTTATAGTATGGTTTGTGGTTTGTGGGTGGTTCGACTTATTCTAGTGGTTTTCACTCGAATTTGATATTGTTAAGTGTTTATCTCGACATTCTTCTTGTACTTTCTTGTTTATTAGTTGTGTAGACACCTTGTTGTAACCTTGGTTTAGTCATTTCATCACTTGGGTGGACATTGGTGGTATTTCGAGTACTTTTTCTTGCCAGCGAGTTGGTATCTCTTGGTAGAGAGTTGGCAGTTGTGTGTAGCGAGTTGAGCGTAGAGATTTGGCGGTTTGCTATTTTGGGACATACGGACAAATCACTACGAAAGGGACACTTTTGTCTCATTATTAGCGAGTTGTCAGATTTTGGAATTTTGTGGATCTAGCGAGTTGTGTATTAGCGAGTTGAATTATAGCGAGTTGAGGCTTCAGCGATTTGAGTTTAGCGAGTTGAGCAGTCAGCGGTTTGTCAGATTAGAGACTTTGGAGTTTTGTGGATCTAGCGAGTTGTGTATTAGCGAGTTGAATTATAGCGAGTTGAGGCTTCAGCGATTTGAGTTTAGCGTGTTGACATATTCCAGCGAGTTGGTTCCTGTTCAGCGAGTTGGTTATAGTATTAGCGAATTGTTGATCATACTTGTGTAAGTTGTGCTACTAAGTCTAATCTATTCACCTCATCATGACAAGTACTCAATCTAATACTATTCTGAGTTCAACTGGACTGTCTCAAAACTCTGATGGAGGTGCTGAATGCTTCAAGCTACTTCACATCCACATTGAAAGACTCTTTGAAAAATCAGGCTACTCAGGAGGGTATCAACGTGCATTTGTGACACTCTTTGGACATGACATTGAATCATTCACAGTCACCATGAATCTATACCTAGATCAACTACAACGACAAATTAACAAAGCTGACTTCTCTGGTAACAGTTGTATGGCTGCTTTGGAGGTGATTCTTAAGCAATTCCAAGCATTCATTGACTCAAGATTCACAATGAAATATGACCATGACTCTCATATGACTAGTAGATGGTTTGTTGATCACACTGGATTAGATGTGGATGCCTTCAGAGCCACCTTACTTCAGATTTCGGCAAATGTCAAGAAGTTTATCAAGGAACGTACACACCTCACATCTACCAGTGAGACTGCTGCTGCTGAATGTACTTTCATTGAATCTCCTGATATTCTCTCTACACATGAGGAGTATGCATCACATCAACAGGTCACAGAACAACATCCTGCCTCAGTGGTTCATGTTTTTAACTGCAACAAGGATCCTGATCAGGATTTACCCATCTATGATTCGTGTCCATTGGAAGAGACTGATAGTAAAGTCACGTCTAATTCAATCTACACGAATCCTGTTTGGGAAAACTGTGATCAGGATACTACAGTGGATGATGTGTCAAATCCTTTGGTTTCAAACAAACTCATAAAATCAAATGAAACGGTTGAGATGCACGTTTTTAAAGAATTGTCCAACATATTTTCTCAATTAGAAAAGCACTGCATTTCTCTTGAAATTGCAATGCAACAAAATGAAGAACAATTTTTAATCAACCAACCACGCAAGTATTTAGAACTACCTGAACTTCGCGAATATTTCATGATTAACGAGTTAAAAGCTCAAATTGAAACCAAGGATCAGACAATCAACCACCTCAAGCAACATATTAATGTTATGAAGGTCATGTGTAGTAACCATAAGGTCAATGCCACACACAACTGCAACACTGACTCAAATAATCATGCTGAGCTGGTTCATAAGGTAAAAGTGTTGCAGAACGAAAATGAATCTTTGAAAGGACACAGGAAAACTCTTAATGAGTTTATCAAATATGAGAAATCTAAAACTGTTGCATACACAATGTCTTTGATAGCACTAAATGATGAAGTCAATACTAAACTTCGGATGAAAAACCTCGAGATTACCACATTAAAACATGAAGTGTGCAAACTGAACATGAAAAATGGGAACACTAAGTTTGATAATTCTTTCACTATGCAAACACCTTTGAACCAGTCACATAGAAAACCCAGATCTACTAGGCAATTGTCTGCTTTTCGTTCTAATAGATCCAAGGTTAACATATCTAGGTGTGTTCCTCAAACTGATACTAAACAAGAATTATTAAAACCAGTCACTTCACAACGTCATCATAAGGGTATGTCACTTCACAAGAACCCCATCTAGAAAGACAAACATCTCATTGGTAGGTCAGATGATAAGCACTTCAAAACTTGCCTTAAGTGGGTCCCTACTGGTAGAATCTTTAAGATGATTGGGTGTAGTTGGATACCAATGAGAGTTATGGAAAACCCCAAGGGTTACGGTATGACCACCACTGCACGAGACTCTAATAACACTAACACACATCAAAACAAGCACTATTGTCATGTTGGTGTAGGGTCTTCTGGTCTTTATGCAGGATCCCCATCTGAGAACCTCAAAGTTTGGCGAGCTAAATGCCCTCTCTATACAGAAACAGGAATTCAGGCAATCAGACGAGGTTGAACAGTGCATGATGACTCCTGGTTACTCTCTTATCAGGACTCGGACTTCAGCGATGGTGATGTATATGTACCTCTGTGCTTGCTCACTCGGTACCTTTGTATACACACGCACACACACAAATATATATATATATATATATATATATATATATATATATATATATATATATATATATATATATATATATATATATATTCTAATAAATGTAGTAATAGATTACTTATAAACCCTTGTGGGTTCACAATTTTTGCATTGGCATGTCTTCTGGCATCGATAACATTTACGATCCTAGAACTGTCATTCAACAATGGCAAGGGTTCTTAAATGAAGTTCGAACAGAAGTTGAAAACCTGCCATCACGGCTTGCTATTATCTCTTATAGCAACCCGCTCTGTCACTTATTACTCGTGCATCTTTCATTCAATCAACTACCTCTACGGTCATTAATTGAGGGGGAGAGTTGTTCTTATCTGTAGTGTGTATATATCTAGTCTTGATTTATTACTCGAATATGGTGTCTTGAGTTGTTTGTAAGTAGAGGGGCTGACTGGTCATTTGTTGAAAGACATGTGGTACACTTTTAAGTAGAGGGTCTGTTTTGTCTATAAGTGAAAGATAATAAGGGGATATATATATATATATATATTGTGTTTTAGCGTGTTGTAGTTGTTTTCATTCCTTTTCAAACCGCTGCCCCCCCCCCCCATCTTGCATCTCTTTGATTATCTATCATGTTGCTCTATCAGGTTTGATCTTAATCTTGCATTAGTATCATCACCTGGTCATGCTTCACTTGACTTAACAGTTGTCATGCTTATATCTAGGTCGTCCCCCTTCCTACGATTGGTGATTGTTGTGTGTGTTGTGCAGAGTTTTAATTGTTCAGTCGGTATGATTCTATCTCACATGTTGCCCCTTGATTGTCTGTGCGTGTATGTATTCGTTGCAATTTTGCCCCATCTTGTGCTTCTCGACTCATTTGTATTGTGTTATGGGTGATAATGTTGTCATTATTGTGATGAATAAGTCTGATAGTATGATTATGTGACGTTTAGTTTGCTAGATTATTATCGTAGGTGGTATCTTGATTGGGGTATAGTGTATGTTCGTCATGGCGAGTTGATATGTGTTCATGGTAGCGAGTTGATGAAAACTTCTTAGTAGCGTGTTGATGAGATTTTCTTGGTAGCGTGTTGAGGTGATCTTATTACTGGTAGCGAGTTGACCAACATTCATTGTGGCGAGTTGACATAATTTTTGGTAGCGAGTTGATCTAATCTCTGGTAGCGAGTTGATCTAATTTCTGACAGCGAGTTGATCTAATTTCTGATAGCGAGTTGACCATTATTTGTTATAGCGAGTTGGTGCAGTAACTTGGTAGCGTGTTGATGAGGTCACTAGGTAGCGAGTTGATCAAAATACTGATAGCGTGTTGACTATCTCATCAGTATAGCGAGATGATCAATAATCATTTTAGCGAGTTGTTGAGACTTCTTGTTAGCGTGTTGATATGACTTCGTGGTAGAGAGTTGGACCAATTCATGAGTAACGTGTTGACCATAAGTTGTGTGAGCAAATTGCTTCATTAATTGCGTGTTAATCGTTACTTATGCTAGCATGTTAACTAGGGTCTGTTTTCTTGTCTTTTGGATGTTTGCTAGTTATGGTTTTACTCTAAAGCGAATGGTATCTAAAATCGCTTGCTGATATCAGTGGTCTTTCCCATATATGTCGTACGTGCTGATCTTAATGGATATGTGATATTTAGTGGCATATCTGAGTCATGTGTAATCATTTTGGGATGTGTGCTTTATTTTTTGTCTCTCAATTATTGTATGCACAACTTACAAGTCTCATCCCATGCTCAGCTGTTATCTATTGTCACTATTTGAGTATCCCGTACTGATGTCCACTCTAACCACTAACTATGTATGTGTGTCTATTGTGGTGTGTTATTGTGGGTGTGCAGAGTAATGGCGGATGCAAATATTCCCACCGAGTTGGAGTCAGTTACACCGCCTCCCACTCGCACAGATGATGAGATACTGCCACACAGTGAGTGGGTATCTATTGGGAAGAGCAACTTATATATTGACATTGATAAACCTCAGAACAATTCCACCTACAAGATTTCCGTGGACATCTTGAAAAACACATCTTTCTTCAAGGCATTCACGGTTTCCTCATCGATTCCATCCATATACATCCAACAATTCTGGAACACCATGACTCATAACAAGGAAAGCAACACTTATCGGTGTCAACTCGATGAACAATGGTTCGAAATTAACAAAGAAACGCTCAGGAATGCTCTCCAGATCAACCCAATCGTTCCAAACAAACCTTTCTCATCCCCACCAAACCCTGAAGCCCTCCTACAGTTTGTGAATGATCTAGGGTACCCCAATGAGGTCATCACACTTTCTTCCATGTCCACTAATGAAATGTACCAACCCTGGAGAGTCCTTATCACGCTTATCAACTTATGTCTCACTGGGAAGACATCGGGACATGAGAGACTGCGTGCTCCTGCACTGCAAATATTGTGGGGTATTGTGAAAGGGAAAGATATTGACTTTGCTGAACGTATATGGGAGGAATTTGCTCACTCCATTAATACTTTCTTAGATGACAAGATGAAGCTGGAGGCTCACAAAGAAAGCAAAAAAATGGAAATCCAAGTCTCTAATTCCTAGTATCAGATTTACTAAGCTGATCATACTTTATCTACAACAACGTCACAATCTACACCCTAGACCTGATTCCTCAGTGCACCTGGCATCCGATGAACACTGTGTGGGAAACCTCAAGTTTGTTGCTAAGGGGACGGATCATGAAGTATTTGGAATGAATATACCTAAAGATCTTGTCTCTAACAATATCCTTGAAGCACCTTACTACAAGAACTATCTGAACAAAGTTGACTTGTATCACAAACAATCCACCGTCAAGTCCACCACAAGCAAAGCTTTATCTAAGAAACGCAAAAATGTTTCAACCACTGAGATGGCATCTGGGGGCACAACGAAACACAAAAGAACCAAAACTGTCAGCAAACCCGGGTCCAAGAAACCTAAGAAAGCTAAAGCTACAGTTTTAGATGAACACCCACATGAAGATGAACACCCACATGAAGTGCTGTCCCTAACTGAAGCTGCAGATATTCAAAAGGCTGTCGAGGAGAGTCTCAAAACCAGTGAGACACATCCTGGTCCACCATTGACAGGTGTCAGCATTAATGAGCCTGTACCTGAGAAGCTTAAGCAACTACCTGATACTGTCGGGAAAGGAAAGAGTGTTGTTACTGAAGAACAAGCTGCACATACACTCCTTCATATTTCATCACCTGCTTCAAAAATTAAAGAACCTCGGTACGAATTCAAGAAACGGTCCCCGGAATCAGCTAAACCTAAAGTGGTTTCCTCTGAAGATACACTGGAGCATCAACAGAGTCATGAACCTCTCATCGAATCCAGTGACTCTGAATATGATCTCAATATCTCTAAGAAAGATGATAAGACACCTGTCACTACCATCGGGGATACATCTTCCAGGGATTTGCCTCCAACAGAATTCGGACCCTCCACTGAACCCCACTCGACACTGCAAGATGACTTTGTTGCATCTATCTACCCTGCGGTTCAAGAGAATCTTAAGATGAAATCTGATGAACAAAAGTTGGTTGTTGAACCCGACATGTCGACATAAACTCTCTCCTCATACAAATAGTTGGATCATGATTACACTTTTGGGGATCACGATGCAGATAACAATCCTGAAGGGAAGGAGGCCTCTAAACCTACCAATGAGAGCGAAGTTATCTCTATGGTAGATGTTCCCATTGTGCAGTATGTGTCTACTATACCCACAGTGACCATGCCGAATCCCACCTCCGCTGCAGACACTACCACCATCCCACCTTGTACGATTGAGAACCTGTCTACTCAAGTTGTTAAGGCATTATCTACTGCTGAAAAAGCGAATGTTGAAATTCTAGACATCAAATCTACACTTGAGAAGCATCGGGACGTTCTTAAAGATCTTCAAAAGCTCAATCTGCATCAAGTCATCCATCACCAAGTGTCAAGAATCTCTAGTATCGAGCTGATCAACGTTGATACTTTGGTGCGTGAAGCAGTTGAAGAACAGGTGTCCTTTGCTGTTAAAAGGGCCATGGATGCACCACTCAAGGCACGATTCAAAGACTTATCCACATATGACATGAAAGATCTGCTACAACAACGTATATTTGAAACAGATCATCACAAGGAACATGTGGCTCACCAGCTGTTGTATGAGTCACTGGAAAGGTCTATGAAGGTTGATGACGCCAATGAGCTGGAACAAAACTTGGCTGAAGAACGATTAAGAAAGAAACGTAAGCAAAGCATCCCTAAACCACCATCAGAGGATCCTCCTCATCCACCTCCTCCTCCTCCTCCTCCTCCTTCAGGATTCGCTGGGGCACCTGGGTCGTCTGGAGGTGCAAGTACTCTCCAATCTTTGCAGCCACCTCAAGCACCACAACCTCCCTCTCAGAAGGATCAACCTGACTCCACCACTGAATCCGGTAAACCCAAGTCTTCCCAACATGCCATTTACAAAGCATGGACTACTACAGAAACCTAACGTATACCTTCTATCTCTGTAGAACATGATTTGGGTTATGATTCTGGGTTCCCTCATGAAGACCGCTCGTCTGCTGAAGAAGAGGATGATGACAATGTAGACAATGTTCCTCACGAACCCAAAAGGGATCAATGGTGGAAGTCGTTCACACGAAGAGATGGGTCTCCATCCACCCCTGTGACGGTTACGGATGATGTCATTAGCACATGGTGGAAACATGATGAAGTTGAACAAGAGTCTCTTTCACCTGAGCCTGAGTAGATGATCTCCTCTGACAATCAATCTGTTCCTGATAACAACTGGGCATATGCTGTAGCAGATAACTTTGTCCCTCCTCCCTCTAATTCCCTACTTGCTCAGACAGGAGATATGGATACTTTCATCCAATGGTACTGTAAGCAACAAGGAATATCCAAACTTACCACAAAGGATCTAGAGGGCCCCGCTTATGAGATTGTCAAAGCTTTCCATCCTGATATTGTACATCTACAATATCAAATGGAAGAATACCACAAGATGCTTACTGATAAGGTTGAAGATAACATCCTTGATTACAACCACGGTAAACCACTCCCTCTTGGAGGGTCTCCAGGTCGTCTCACACTCTAAGCCAACTTCTTCTTCAACAATGACCTTGAGTATCTGCGCTCTGGCAACAAGATAACACTATCCATCAACAAGATGAAAGCTGCGCGCTACACTAACGTTGGTTTGGAACAAATGGTGCCAGATACAATGTGGTGTGATGAAGAGTGCAAGTATGATGTTGCAACATCCTTTGATATCTCTCACTGGTGGTACAGAAAGCGTGAATTCTACATCGCAAGACACACAGCTGCTGGTGACCCCAAAGCTGCTTACTCTAGAAGAAAGATTCTAAGTGTCATTCGTGTTGAAATCTTTCCTACCTGTGGATACAATTACATGAAAAGGATTGTTCTTAGAAGATCACGTTATTGAGAACATATCATATCCGAGGGTGACTTTAAGTATCTTCATCCTAATGACTTTGAAGATCTTTTCCTGCTTCATCTCCAAGGAAAACTTGATCATCTTCCTGCTCTTGAAAGAAGAACACTTGTATCTGCAGTCACTCAATGGATTCGTGGACTAGTCATCAGACAAAGAGTGAAAGATTTCCAGCTTGGGATTGAAATTTATCAGACTCACCTCAATCTCACTAGACCTCGATGGGAAGCCAGAGACTTGGAATTCAAGAGAGATTACTCGATCGTTGAGTCACCTAGAGCAGTGGTCTTCACTGACTGCTTCAACACTCGAATGCTCATGAGACTTGACGAAATCCATCAATTCAGTGATGGAACGCTTACACAAGTAGAAGCTACTCTGGATGTCAGGGATAAGGAATATCGAATTGCTAAGGATGTGATGTACACTACCTTCTGGACTGCTGAAATGTTCCAAAGAAACAAGCACTTTCTTCACGCCATCAGGAAACTCTTGCTTGAAAGACGAGTTTTCCGAAGTTTGGAATGCTTTGTTGGTGGAAGAATTTATGAAGGAGACTACAGACTAATGGAACGTACCATCTAATCCTGTGTCTGTCTATTATGTAACATTTGGCACAATGTCATTCTGTAACTATATAATCATGTGAACTTATGTGTGTGGTTGTGCTATTCATTCTGTTATATCTCTCAAAATGGTTTGCTATTACTTCAGATAGCAACCCGGTCTTGGTATTGGGGAAAGTTTGTCGCCAAAAAGACGATTGTTCCTTACAAAGGCATGAATTACTTTATATTCGTGCCTTTCCGATCTGATGTACGCTTAAGTGCATCATTTCTGGTAACAGAAGAGAAGTCTTCTTTGCATCTCAAATACTTTTCCTTCAAAGATTCTTCGGGAAAGTATTTGCTCCAAACTTGGTGGTACCATGGTTTTTGATGATCAAACAAACTTGAAGTGTTGTTTAAAATTTACCACTCAATCGATGCTATAAAATTAATACTTTATGCAAAATGTTTAATCTTAAAATATGTCATCGATTGAGGGGGAGAATGAATTCAAAAACTATACATCATCAAAACAATGATCTTTGTGCATAACTTCAAGTGGATTAAGTGCAATTGTTATGTTGCATAACTTCAAGTGGATTAAGTGCAATTGTTATGTGTTAGCATATGAATTTTTCATGAGTTTCTCGCTAAACTCAAAATCATTTATAAACTCATCATCTCTAACACATAACACACTCCTTCAACTTTTGAGGGGGAGCTTAAATGTTGTCTCAAAATCAGTCATTCTTAAACATGTCACATCCTTCTCCAAAACTTTATATTTATTTATCTCACTTGGGATCACAAATCTCAAATTGATTTGAAATTTTTGATCAGGGGAGAAGATGTGATTTAAATATGAAAAACTGATTCAAAAGTGATGTTTTTGAACATGAAAACAAAAATCTGCTCTTTCCTATGTGCCAAACTCTTTCGCATATCAATGCACATATTGAGGGGGAGCAAAATGATTTGAGTAAAAGGATCCTTGCATCTCATATGAGTGCATCTCAGTCTTGACTCATGGATTGACGAAACACTAATGTCCTGAATCGAAAGGACTAGTCCTGGACGGGTAATAACTTCAAGCTGGTTCAACCAGTGATGTAAGCGTGTCTCGAAGAGGACTAGTTTAAGTAGAATGTACCGTTTCGAGAAACCTTGGGTGAACCTGATCGGGCCGGGTAATAACTTCAAGCTAGTTTATCTAGTGATGTAAGCGTGTCTCAAATGCCCAGTCATGCTCATTCAAGGTAGATCAATTCAAAAGTGCAACTCTTCCCGACATGTGCAAATTTTCAAATCAATACTTATGAGCACATGTTAAGGGGGAGCATTTGAAAATGACAAAAACTCTCAATGTGTTAACAAAGTGTGTTTCTCAATCATAAACACATTGAGAGAATTTTCAATGATTTGGCAAATGGCAACTTAGGACAGTCATGGAGTTATAAGGTGACTAAGACTAGGAAAACCGTCCTATGATCCGCCAGAGCCGGAGGGATCTACCCATGGACAATACCAAATAGATAGTATATAGAAGTCCATAGGTTTGATCATGAAAAAAAGGAGAAATGTGAGAATGGAGAAAGAAGGGGTTGAAGAATTAAAAAGAAATGAAATGAGAAAGGGTGAAAAGAAATAGCCCTCCAACTATTCAACCTTAGGGCAGAAACCGGGTTCAATTCATAATCTACTGATTGTTGCTAAGGCGACATTGGTATTGAAGACAAGACGTCATGGACCCAGTGACGCACTGCACTAAACCTTCTAGCCACTCAAGTTCTCTTAAAAGAACTTGTTTCATTCTCACGGGGAACCGGTGTAACCTATTGACATATCTCTTAGAGATAGTTGATATTGAAGCAGGAGACCTCTCCCTAATCTCCGCATAGGAAAACCAAATGCACTTATTGAGTCTAGAGCCTCGAGATGCATAAAAAGATCTCATAGGAACACGTGCTACTTCTACCCTGGTTGTTCAACATTAAGGACACCAGTGGTAAACTTATGAGTCCTACGCAGATCTGAGCAATCTGCCAGAACATTTATGAGGGATGTTGCTTTAGTAACTCCCAGTGATTGAATGGAAATTCCTGCCAGGGTCAACATCAAGCAGCCCTGAAAGCAGGTCACTTAGGTAATTCCTTGTGAATTATGCTTAGTGGTCGCGACGGTTACTAACGGTCTACAGTCGTGGAGTGATCTCCAGCGACTCACCCAATCGTTGATCTACTTAGGTAGTTCATGTAAATCCTTTCAGGGTTTGCCGATTGGGAACGGTCTTGGTAAGGGTTAGAAGGAGTCTTCACACTATGCTGTTGACAATCTCTAATTCCAAACCTATAAGCACCGGATGATTTGTTGCTAACTGTCTACTAGCAGGAATTTCTAACAGTTGCGGTTGATTGCTGAAAAGATGCTGATCCATCAACACATGCTCACACTTCAACTTCATAACTCAAAGATATCATGATCATTGAATGGGCTTCAACCGTGCTTCCTCAACTCTGATGAAGAAGATCATGATCCTAAAAAGTGTGAGCATGCCAACACAAAGAGGTTCATATCACATGGAGACGTTACTACTCAAAGATGACCCTCAGACACTCATATGGATGATGAAGTCGAAGCTATTTCCAAAGATCATCCATCACATTGAAGGTGTCATCTAGAGTCTACCACTTAATGTACAAAGATCTCAACAACGAATAATCTAAAGGCTACGAGCTACAAAGATGTCATCAAAGACTTGAATGCTATGACTCAACATTTATTTTCCGGGGTGACCTCCCTTAGGGGGAGATTGTTAGGAATACGATTATTCATATGAAGACTCGGTCACCCCGAGTATAGTTTAGCATATTGTAGCTCGTAGTAATTATCATATTAGTTAGTATGTAGAGTAGTATTAGTTAGTATTTGTGGAGTCGGGTCGGGTCTCTTACCCACTGTCAGCCCGCTCTACAACCCGTTTCAGGGGGCGTTTTCATTGTAACTATATATACCCTTTCCCACCCATGGGAAAGGGTTGGACCTTCATTTGCAATCTAACCTTTCATAAGTTTTCACATACAAGGCTCCCACTTCTCTCATCTCATTCTCTCTCTAACATCTTACTAGAAAATACATCTCTAATCATCCTAAATCACATAACCATCCATGTTCTTACATTAGAGTTCATTACACTGTGGCTCTAAGAGTTTCCACAGATTCATGTGTGTCTCCTTGTTCAATGGTTATGGACTCCACAGAGTTCCAGAACTGTTTGATTTGAGAGACATAGATTGTGGGATTTAAAGTTAAAGCATACCTAATATGGGTAGTGTTGAGAAAATCCACAATCTGATGAAAAACAGGGCCACTCATTTCGTTTGACTTCTGCAAGTAGACCACTTAATTGTGCTCATCTGCAAAGTTTAGTATTGCCATAGTTTTGTGAGAAAAAGATGAAAGTGTTAGTAATCTTGAATGATGATCACGCCGTATGAGAGATAAATTTATACTAGTAGGGTTTTGAGAAGAATACGTAATGAGAATTATCTTAAGAAAGTATTTATCTTTGGGAAAAGAATAAATTAAAATAGGTAAGTGGATAATTCTCAAAAATTAACCCTATTAATAAGGAAAACACGGTTACTCTCAATGGCTAGTAAAAAATAAGATTACTGACACAACAGTTGCAACGGCTAGTTCACCAGTGGTAAAAATTTCACTTGCAGTGGTAACTGTGAACTAGCAGTGGTAATTTTTCATAAAAATTTTCAAGAGCAGTGGTAAGTAAATCAAGTAAAGGTTCAGCTGCTCTTAGCATAGTTTTTAGCAAACTATCAGCTATCAACGGATTTGATATGTCTTTACCATGAGCTGTTTGCTATGGACTAGCCAACTCTTCATCACTTGGAGTATGGTGAGTTGATAACCATATAGTTTTTGGTAAACTATCAACCATAAACGGATTTGTTAAGTCTTTACCAGTAGCCGTTTTCTCTGGACTAGTTGATTCTTATGTGGATTAGACATGGTGAATCAATAACCATTTGTTGTGTGTCTTAATTACACACCATGTGATCAACTCTCAGCAAGAATATCGGTTATTTACCTGCACATGTTAGTATAAACCAGATAATATCAATAACCAAAGTCTAACCAAAGTTACTTTTTGACCAAGCCACTATTCCTAAAAATATCTTCCAAAAGTCAACCCGATATAGTAAATAATACCCATATTTGCTATCCCAAACTACCAAGACAGATAAGATCAATAACTTCTCTTAAATATCCCTAGGGTTTGACTTTGCCTATAAAAGGGGCTTGAATCAACACAAATCTTCACCAAAACTTTTCTTCAACATCACAAACCCAAAATCATCATGAGCTGGTTTCCACTCATCTGCATCTCTTCATATGATTCATCTGATGGAGAGATAAGTTATTATTCTGACTCTGAACAGGAATCTTCTGGATGGGGTGATTATTTTCCTCCATGTGCTTCAAGCTCAACAAACATGAAGCCAAACAAAAAGATCTCTACCCCTGCTCCTGCTCCAACTCTTGAGTTCTACTCAAGTTCTTCTTCTTCTTCTGATGATGATGATGACCCATACACCCTTTCCAAGGAGCTACCAAAAGCACTGACAACAGCCCTTGAATCAACATTGGTGAATATGAAGTGGCCTGCCCCAGAAAAGCCTGCAAGACTCCAAAAGCCACCAAAACAAGTGCTAGGTCTTGCTTGCCCAAGGAAGCAATTTTCCTTTGATAACAAGAGGAAAAGTCCTCAAAAGGCAAAGCATGACTACCAGAGGAAGGGCAAGAAGCCAATGAAGTAGCTGCTGTAGGGTGTTAGGATCTGTGTCTTTGGTGTTTGTTTATTGTACTCTCAGTCTGTTGAATGTAACTCTTGAATGGTTTTTGGAATGAATAAAGTTACTTTTATTTTTCTTGTTTCCACTATGAGAGTAAATATTTCCACTGTTTGATATATATTTCCACTGTTGTCTTTATTTGTTGCATTAAAGTTAATGGACAAACATATACAAACATACATGACAAATTAAGTACCAAAAACCTCCCTCCAACACTAAAAGTTATTAGACATCAAAATTTTATGGGTTAAGCATTCCAATACCTGTTACCAAGTATTGAAACCTACCCACATCAAGTCCTTTTGTTAATAAATCAACATAGTTGTCATCAGTATGAATTTTGACAACTTGAATAAGCTTTTTCTCATAACAATCTCTTATAAAGTGATGTCTAATTTCAATATGTTTAGTTTTGGTGTGTTGAACAGGATTTTTAATTATGCATATGGTACTACTATTGTCAATAAATATGATGGTGTTCATGAAATTGTACCTATAGTCCAAAAGTTGATTTTGAAGCCATAAGACCTGAGCACAATAGCTTGCAGCACAAACATACTCTGCTTCAGTGGTTGAAGTAGCCACCATAGTCTGTTTCTTGCACTGCCATGACACCAATCTACATCCAAGAAATTGACATCCCCTTGTGGTTGACCTTCTATCCAAACTTGCACCAGCATAATCACTATCTGAGTAGGTAACCAATTCCATAGGAGATTCTCTTGGATACCACAATCCTAGATTAGGATATGTCTTCAAGTATCTGAAAATCTTTTCCACTGCAGCCAAGTGTGATGTCTTTGGAGTGACTTGATACCTTGCACAAGCACTGTAACACCCCCAAAATATCGCAGCGGAAGACTGTGTCATTGAGGTGCTACTTCATAATACAAAGTACAAGGTATAGAAAACGAACTCTAAATGAGACGTTTTGAAAAGTTACCATTCGATTAATAAGTTCCGAGTTACAAACTTGAGTTCCATAATACAATACATAAGAGTTTTAAAACATATCGAATGGTAAAGATAAAAGCATAAGTCTTCAAAACATGCCAAGCGACTCTATGCTCCATGCAACAGCTTATCACCTTACAGACCTGAGACAAACATGCTAAAGTGTCAACACAATGGTTGGTGAGTTCATAGAGTTTGTCTTAAAACAGTTGAAAAGTTTTTAAAGAATATTCGCACAGCAAAGGCATCGTGAATCCACTCAGTTGCAAGTCCCGCCCATAACAACACTTGCAACCTGTGTGTTCATAACCCACTGCTAAAGTATATCATGATTTCAATATATGTGTATACGATATATGCACGCTTAATGTAAAGTATCACTGCCTACTGAACCTCTTGACAAGAATAAGCACAAACGCTTCAAAGCTGGATTATATTCACCCAAGGCCAGGAATATATGGCAATGGTGGGGGCGTCAGCCCGATAGTACTATCAATACCTCTCCATTGGCTCCATCCAGGAGTTAAACAGTAGTTAAAGAATATAGCGCATAGAATAGGTTTAACACATTAAGGCACATATCGTAATAAAACTACACATCATGTTTAAGAGTATAAAAGTATAGCATAGCATATGAGTAAAATTGTCTTTAGTAAAAGAGAAAGCAAGTAGTTTAAGCATGTATCTCCCCAAAAGAGTTTAAAACAAGTATGAAAAGAGTAGGGGCTATGACTCACCTTAAGCTTAAGTGATGTGAAATGAAAGTGGTAGTCGAATCATGAAAGTCACTAAGAGCAGCCTATAATAGAACGTTGCGACTTAGGCTTGGAGTAACGTCTAAGAATACGAAGAATTGCCTATATATGTCTTGCATAATGTTCATGATGTAGTACTTAGTATATAGTGTAAGTCTTTGAATATAAATGGTTTATGAAACATGTATAGGTTGTATATCTCTTACTACCGTTCGGGCCGACATAATTCAGAAGTCATGGAGTAAACGTTCGAGGAGCCAGGACACTTTAATTCGTAAATCCACAACTCATCTCGACGGCTTACTTAATTGACTCCTCACATGAGGCTCCCTACTATTGTAGTATTCGATAACATATATATAAGTTTTGATCCGAAAAGTTACATGTCCAATATTTGAATAAACTTAGGAAAGTTTATTTTTACATGAAGATTGTTATTAGGGTAAGTTTCTTAAGTCTTGTATGACAATTACTTGTAAGATCTCATGGTTCTTTAGATGAAGTAGATCCAAATTGTATGTTTAAGTGATCGCTAACTCTTTAGTTCATGTTTTCGTCTAGGTAAGTTTATATGGTCTTTAGTCATGGCTTCGCCGTGACCTTGGTCATTGTTCCATGGTCTTGAGACTCAACCTTGGCTCTAGCCATGGTTGTGGTCTTGGCTTTAGGTCATTAGACCTCTTGGTCTTAGTAAACCATAACTATTATATAGTAATTTTGGTCTAAAAATGGGCTGTTAAGAATTTGAAGAAAAATATCACTCGGAAAGCGTTTTCAGGGCTCGAGCTTCTTTGTACCTGAACGAAAACATCGTTCCGGATAACTTTCATGTTTTAACTTTTTGATGAATCGGACCAGAAGGGTGACTTTCAAATAGGACAGAATGCAAAACAGTAGGGTATAGGCAGTTTTGCCGTTTTGGTTTCGCTAGCTTCAAATGGTCATAACTTTTGACTCGTGTACTCGTTTTAGGTGATTCAAATTGCTATGTTTTCCTTGTTAAGTCCTATTTAACAGTAGATAAGTTTCAAATATCATGGTTATACTATTTTGGTTGGGGTTCTTCATAAAAGTCACTAGTTTACTTGTTTAAAGATCATAAGTTAACATATATATATATCATAACTTGTTTTACTAATTTTTATATATCATGAACATAATAACAAGACAATATATAGTAAGAATGAAATATAAATAGCATGAATATGATATTTAGCAAGAAAGTATGTTAGGGTTTTCCTTACAACTTGAGGCTTTTTAAAAGAAAGGTAAGTAACTAGTAAGGTACGGACTTTGATAGACTTAAGCTTCACCCTACTTCGCTTCAAGCAATCTTTCTACCCTTGTATTCTTGAAAGAGAGATGATGAAAGTTGAGGTGAGTTGAGTAGATTCAAACTCAAGAGAATCACCAAAGTTTATAAGGTTTGGAAGTAGTTTGATTACCTAAAACCAAGCTAGGTTTTCTATGTTCTTGAAGCACTTGTATCTTGCATAAAACTAGGAATGAATTAGCTAAGTGTGAAGGTGTTTTGGTGTGTGATGGTGGACGTACAAAGAGGGGAGGGGGGGGGGGGGGGCTTTTATAGGGTCTTAAGGAGGTTAGTTCATTGACTTGTCAAACCTTGGAGACCAAGTTGTACACATGCATGCAATCTAAGGCCTCCTAGCATGAGATCAAGCCACCTATGGGCTGAATCCCCCCTAAGTCGGTTCATATACTTGGGGAGGAAGTGTTGACTATTGATGATATTATCCAAGCTTATGTAGTTAGTTTCGACTCCGTAAAATGCTAACCGTAAGTTGTTAAGTCACGAAACGTAAAACTGGGTATCCTAAAAATATGAAACTTGAAAGAATGACTAAACTTGTCAATATACTCCATAATAAAATATAAAATGAGTGGTAGGTTCTATTGGGTTGCTCAAACCCTGCTAAAACTGAAAACACGGGTCTAAAACGCGTAATACGTAAAACGTACGAAAGTTGCGTAAAATTGAGAAAAGTAAAATGTAACTTTTCTAATAGGATAATAATGACTTAAAATGACTTATAATGTTTAGGCTGGGCTCAGTCTAGTGTCGGTTGGTATTAAATGTCTTTTAGACATAAAACCGTAAGCCTAAAAATCAAGGAATGACTTATAAAATCAAGGAATGATTTTTGGTCAAAGGAGGAGGGAAAAATATGTTGACTTTTTCTAATAAGTTGAAAACTCAAATCATCTTAGAAACGCGGTGTAGGTATAGGCTAAGGTTACGGCTGAGTAAAAACGCTTAAAACTGAAAATTCCAGTTTTTCACAGCCGAGGCTTATTTTGGTCCTGTTTTTCACAGTCATGATTAATTCTCAAATAAATCATGAGTGTGTCAAACATTTTTCTGATGCGGGGTCACTTAACGGGGTCGAGTTTCGTTGTGCGTAGAATTTTTTAATGACGTTTTACCCTAAAACGTGTAATTCCTTATTAACTTTCGCGAATATGATCTGACGAGTGTCAAACTTTTAATTTGCCATGGAAATGATTTATCACTCGAGGCCATGAAACAAAAATCAAATTTCGGGAAAAACGAATAGTAAAAGTGAATAGTAAAATTTTCCGAGAATAGTAATTAACCTGAAATTGCGAATTGTTACAAGCACACACAGCAAACATAATGTCTAGTCTAGATGATGTAAGATACATCAAAGAACCAATCATTGATCTATAAGTGTGAACATCAACTTCTTCTCCACTATCATCCTTCAAGAGTTGATGTGTAGTCTTATCAGCAGGAGTGCTTGAAGGCTTGGCATCAGTAAAGTGGAACTTTTTGATAATTTCAGCCACATATTTGTCTTGACTGATAAAGATTCCATCTTGTCTTTGTTGTACTTGAAGTCCCAAAAAGAAAGTGAGTTCCCCCATAGAACTCATTTAAAACTCATCCTTCATCAGCTTCTCAAATTCTTTGCACATCTCTGGCTTTGTGGAACCAAAAATAATATCATCAACATAAACTTGAACCAACATGATATCATTTTTGTCTTTCTTGATGAACAAAGTCTGATCAATCTTCCCTCTATGAAACCCATTAGTCAATAGATAAGCAGCAAGGGTTTCATACCATTTTCTTGGAGCTTGATGTAAGCCATAAAGAGCCTTGACTACTTTATAGACTTTATTAGGATGTTCAGGATCTTCAAAGCCTGGAGGTTGTGAAACATAGACCTCCTCATCAATCTTTCCATAAAGGAAAGCACTCTTGACATCCATTTGATATACAGTGAAGCCCATAAAAGATGCATATGCCAGGAACAATCTAATAGCCTCAATCCTTGCAACTGGAGCAAAAACTTCTTCATAGTCAATGCCCTCCTCTTGAGTGTATCCTTGAGCAACTAGTCTAGCTTTATTCCTGATAACAATGCCTCTTTCATCCTTCTTGTTCTGAAGACCCATTTTGTACCAATAACCTTTATACCATCAGGCAGATCACAAAGAACCCAAACCTTTTGTAACTTAAATTGGAGCAATTCCTCTTGCATGGCCTCAACCCAGCTTGATTGTTCCAACGCTTTTTGCACATTCTTAGGTTCCTCTTGCGAGAGAAAACAAAAAAACAAGCATTCATTCTTCTTTGTATGTTTCTTGGATTCATAAACTTCACTAATGAATCCATGATCATTGGCCATCTTTGTTTGTTTTCTGGTCTTCACTCTTGATTGTAATTCACCAATCACATTATCAAGGGGATGAATTTTGTGAATTGAAGCCTGAGAAATATGTGAAACATCATATGCAGAAGGCATATTTGTGATTTCCACATCAGATATGATAGTTTCCTTAGTAACAGAAGTAGAATTTCCACATTTGGACTGTCAGTGGAAACTTCTGGTGTAGCAGTGGGAAGTGGATTACCACTGCTTTCAGGAATGTCCTTGTTCTGAGCTTCCTAGTTCACAACTTCAGCATCACCTTCTTTTCCAATTGTTGTTGAAGGTTTTGGATCTTCCTTCTTTGAAACATCATCATTTTCTACAAAGTCCCATATTGGCATAATGATTTGATCTTTATCATCCTCAGAATCTTGAGTAGGTTCATCTTCATCAAGAAATTCTTCTGAACCTTCAATGTTGTTATCCCTAGTACCTGAAGCAACAGGTACATAGTTCATTGTGTTTGAGAGTGTATCAAGATCAAATAACCAATCAGGGCCTGCACCTGCAGTGTTAGCTTTATTTTTAAGGAACTCAATATGCAGATTCTCTTCAATCTTCTTTGTTCTTAAATTGTACACTTTGAATGCTTTACTAGCCATGGAGTATCCAACAAAGAAACCTTCATCTGAATTTTCTTCAAATTTACCCAGATGATCAATGGTATTGAGAATTGTGACATGACATTCAAATGGCTTCATGAAATCCAGGATTGGGGGTCTTCCTTTGAATAGCTCATAAGGTGTCTTATTCTTAGTCTTCACCACCAAAACCCTGTTCTGAATATAACAAGCAGTGTTAACTGCTTCAGCCTAAAATGTCACTGGTAGCTTAGAATCAGCTAACATGGTTCTAGCAGCTTCTATCAGTGTTCTGTTTCTTCTTTCAGCTACTCCATTTTGCTGAGGGGTTCTTGCAACACTGAATTCTCTCTTAATACCCTTCTCTCTGCAGAAATCATCGATAACTCTGTTCCATTGTCACACTTGATAACCTTGACCTTCTTATCAACTTGGTTTTCAACTTCAGTAATAAAAGTTTTGAGGATTCCTGTTGTTTCATCCTTGGTTCTTAGAAAGAAAACCCATGTAAATCTGCTGAAGTCATCAGTTACAACAAGACAATATTTCTTTAAATTTATGCAACTAACAGATGTAGGACCAAATAAGTCCATATGCAGCATATAGAGAGGATGAACAATAGAGTTATAGGCCTTGTTCTTGCAAGATGCTCTATGTTGCTTCCCTTTGAGACATGCAACACATGTTTGGTCATTCTGAAATCTCTTCTCTGGTAACCCTCTTACTAAGCCATCCTTCACAATCTTGTTGATGGTCTTAAAGTTAATATGACCAAGTCTTCTGTGCCATAGCATTGATTCATCCAAAGTGGCTTTTGCAATTAAGCAAGTATCAACATCATTAGCCACAATCTTCTTTATGTCAATGCTATAAAGATTGCCTTTTCTAGGGATTTTAAGTAAAACCTCACTTTCATCAGGTAACTTATAATCCTTTGAAAGGACATATCATTCATCTTCTGAGAAAAGAACTTTGTGCTTCTTGTCACACATCTGTGACACACTGAATAAGTTGTATTTGAGTTCTTTCACATAATACACATTCTCAAAATCCAAGTTTCCAGCCTTGATTGTTCCTTTGCCCGAAACTTTGCCACCAATTCCTCCTCCAAAGCTGACAAATTGCCCATCAAAAGGTTTGAAGTCTGTGAGATAGGACTTGTTGCCAGTCATGTGCCTTGAACATCCACTGTCTGAATATCCTTGATCTTCTTTAGGCTTTGAATGCCCCTGCACATAAAATAAAGGAATTAGTTCCTTTTGGGGACCCAAGCCACAAATGACTTGGATCTGCCTCGTGTATCAATATAATTATATATGTCAAAGGTCATTGATACACCATTTGGATTGACTGAGGTGTTAATTCCTTTTGGTTTCCATTCCCAACGTGCTGAGGCCTTCACAACATTACCTAATTTTACCCCATTTTTGTTTACTGAATCACGAGTGGAAACATTTGGTTTAGCAGTGGCAACTAGCATTGAAATTTTTGTTTTTGGTGCCCATTTTTGGTTGTAGTAAACTTTCTTTTCATAAAAGGTCTTTTTCCCTATTTGTGCAGATTTAACAAAAGTTGTATTGGGTTTTGCACTCTTAACAGGTGACTTAGGGTAAACTCTGTTCACTTTTCTGACAGCGGAAAGAGATTTTATGCCAGAATTTAGTAAAACAGCCCTGCGTATCATTTTACTTAGTGGATTTGGGTGAGTATGTTTATTAACATTGTTTTCATTCACCCTGGTATTCCTAAAAACTTCCCTTCTACCCTTGTGATAGTTACAATAAGCATGAAGGTGTTCAAAACTACCACAGATGTGGCAAGGTTTGTTGTTAAACTCAAAGTCACTACCAAAAATGTCGAGATTTTACATGATTCCAACTCTTCTTGTTGCCCCTAGGAGTTGATGACCTACTTCTGTACATCTCAGCATATCTAGTTGTAGGCCTAGTGTGATTAGTTTGTTTCCTAGGCTTCTCTTTTTTAACCTTAACAACTTCAGGAATACTCTTTTTAACTTCCACTTTAACTTTCTCAGGAACACTAGTTTTAGACTCAACTTTCACACATTCATCCTCAAGAGATGAATCACTAGCACTTTCAAATGTATCAGCCTCAACCTTAACCTTTTCATTAGTAACTTCTTTAACAAACTTAGGACCATAGGTCATGGTTGGTTCCTGAAATTCTTCTAATCCTGTATGTGCTAAGTCAATACCAGGAGGTGATGGAACACCTCTTAGGGGTGGTGGAACTGATTTGTATCCTACTCCTGATTTGACTTTATTAACAACCTGGGCCTCCCAAATTTTGTCAATGCACTTAGATTGATGATCTAGTGTATTACAAGTTATCTGTATGTTATCATTGGCCTTTTTAATCTTCTCTAACTCTTCCCTAAGAGCCTCATTCACATCTATCTTATAATCTAAGCCTCTTCTTAAAACAGCAATATCATCACTAAACTTAGATTCATTAGCTCTATAGTGTTCTATCTGTGCTTCTAAAACAGCAAGACCTCTTTTATGATTAGCTAGATTATAACTAGTTTGATTTAGCTCTAACCTCTGTTCATCATATTGCTCTTTTAGATTTTCATATTCTTTTAAAGCTTTACAAGTTCTAGAACAACTATTATTTGAATGTACCTCAAAGTCAGAAAAGGCCATAAGAGCAAGTTCAGTTGCAATCATAGTAGATTCCTCAGCTGCTTCTTCTTCATTAGCCATAAAGCTCCAATCATAGCTCACACCATCTATGGCCAACAACACCTTTGGTTCTTTAACTGAGGGCTCTTTCTTCTTATCCTGCTTGTACCATGTAGATCTATTATCTGGCTTCTTTGGCTTCCTGCATTCCCTGGCAAAGTGCCCCATCTTGTGACAGTTGTAGCACTCCACCTTCTTCTTATCAAAACCTACAGTTTCATTGCCATTGATAATGATCTTCCTACCAGTCTTCTTCCAGAATTTCTTTGCCTTTAAGCTCAGCAATGCAACTTGCCATTTTATATCCATCTCTTCCATGTCATCTTCATCAACTTGATCCAAATCTTCATGTGTCATAATTGAACCATTGACTTGACTTGAGAGATAGGCATAAAAAGTAGAATCTCCAAGACCAGCAACCTGCTTTTTAGAACTAGCAGTGGTAACACTTCCACTGCCAGTGGAAACAACAATGTGAGCAGCATCCTCTTCATCATCACTATCAGCATCAGAATCATCACCCACTGATGATGAGATAAGAGCTAAGTTCCCTTAACTTATACTTAGCTTACCAGCCTTCTTCAACCTCTGTTCAATAACTTTAAAGTTATTGTACAGATCATTGAGCTTCATATTTTCTAATTCAGACTTGTCTTCCCAAACTGCAACATTTGTATGAAACTCAGGAGATAGACTTCTTAAGAACTTTAAATTGAGGTCTTCCCTTTCCACCTCAATTCCAAACACTGTGAGTTGTGTAACAATCTTTTGAAGCCTTGTGAAGATGCTGTCAATGGATTCATTACTTGTTGAACAAAAATTTTCATAGGTTTGTTTCAACAAGGTCTTCTGTGTCTTCTTGGTAGAATCATTACCACCAAAAACATTGCAGATCTCTTCAAATAAGGTCTTTGTAGTCTTGTACTTACTGAAAGCTAAGATCTGATCCCTAGGAAGGGTCATAAGCAGTAAACTTCTAGCTTTCAGATCATTCTTCTTCTGGAGTCTCTCTTCAGATGTAACTGGACCTGTATTCAACTTCTGCACTTTCTTTCCATCAATAGTCTCTATGGAGGTACCTAGCTTGAAAGAATCTCCATACATAATGATCTCCCAAAGTGCATAGTCTTGCACCAGAAAGAACTGTTCAATCATTATCCTCCACATCTCATAATCATTCAGTTTAAACTTAGGAAGCTTAGCAGCAATGTTGGACTGATTGTTCTCCATCTCCATTGAAACTTGTGTGAATTTGTAAACTTCGGATCTTCTAACTCAAAGTATCATAAACCTGTCTCTGATACCACTTGATGGATCTAAACACACAACTTGTGTTATAATGATACTAACAAGTATGCGGAATCTACTTGTTAATACTTAGAACGTTTGTATGTAAGTTTGATTGTGAGTTGTATATGGATGAACAAAGTTGTATGAACACAGAATAATTAGCTAAACTATTAGCTCCAATATTATTAATGATAATAATACGAGTGATCTAGAATATCACTAGGTTTACAACTTGAAGCTCTATGAATTGATACGTGCATAACCCTAAACCTAGGACCTCCTTTTATAGGACACAAGGAGTCCTGTACAAGATAAGTATAAGCATAGAATAATAGAATATTTACAAGATCTTTTCTATACTTATCTATACACACGTTTCCTAACAATTATCCTGCAGCAGTGGTAATAATATGTACTAGCAGTGGTAATGAGTTTCCACTATTAGTGCATCTTCAACAGTTGTAATCTCCATGCTTAACAGTGGTAACTGTTAGTATAATTCCCAACAAAAAGACACATCCCTATGTAAATGAAAGTAGAAAAAAGGGTGGGAAGTGAAATAGTGATGATACAAAAAGTACAAAAAGGGCCCACCATTAACGTATATACATGGTGTGTTTCAGACAAGAACTCATATTAAACTTTGAAGCCCCACAATGGTATTTAATGGTAAGCTGACATTTAATGTCTTCTATTGTACCATGTCACATCACTGCATTGTGGATGACCTTACTATTAGGGTATGTTTCTTTTATTTTTTAAATTAAGTGGCTCTAAAAGTAAGTAGGCCCTTTTCTGTTGTTCCCACTGGTTGGGAAGAGGACACTTTTCTTTCTTTGGTAATACAGACGATTCAAAAGACATAAGTAGACCCAACAAAAAAAGAAACACCAATATATGTGTGGCCCTACCACTATCTAGTTTCAAATACCCAATAAGACTCAATAACATAAAAAAGAAACTGCTCCTTAGTCTATTAGTGCATCTAAGATGGAGTTAGTCCTCAATTGGTTTTTAATTCTTTTTTTGAAGATTGCACATAGAGCTATAGACGACACTTGCTAATAACGTTTATTTCTAAATCTTGTAAGAAACCATTGGACAATAATTTGACCCAACCATAAGTTAATCCAAATGCTTAATGAGTTATTTATATGTGGGTTATAAGCTTACAAAGAACTTACACTATGTCCTGGTTTTGGAATAAAAGAAAAGAAGAGAAGAGACAAAATAGACAAAAAAGATGTGAAGATGAATACAATTTAATTTTGTATATAATGTTCCTGAGTTAGGAGAGAGAGAAAAAGACAACCGATGATTTTATAAATATACTCAAACCTTTGATGGATATAAAATTTATGTATTTTTTTTAAAGGCTGATATATTAAACAAGGCTCCAAGAAGGAGACCAAAAAAGAACAAGAAATAGAGGTTTAAAAGAACAAAACAAACAAGAACATCCAAGACATAACGAAAGAGCTACAAGAACCAACATACAAACACAACCATTAGCTGGAAAAAATGTTAAAAGGCTTCGAAATTCAAGCATTCCAGTTTGCGCCATACGATTTGATGCAAGCTGACATCCAAGACTTAGAGATCCTTTGGATAAAGGGGAAAATGTCTTCATTTTTATGCAAGAAACGGAGGCCTCAAAAGCATTAATAATCTTGTTTCTCCACTTCCATATGCTCCAAATCGTGAAATGCAAAACTCTGTTCAGAACTTTATTAATACGACTGTCACCTCGTGAGTGACTATTACCCAAGACGATACCAGAAATAGAGAACGAGGGATAAACCACAAGAGGGTCTAAATTCCACCAACTCCAAACTTTCCTCCAAATACAAAGCACACATGGGTAGTTGATGATACAATAGTCTAAATATTCGTTATCCTCTTCACAAAACGGGCAAGCAGTCGAGGGGAGAAGAACACCATGAAGAATAAGTTTTTGACGAGTCGGAAGCCTATTGAGAGAGGCTCTCCACGTGCATATGTAAACTTTATGAGGTATCCAAGAGTTGCATTGATGATGCATGCCGATGACATAATCACTAAGCAAAAAGTGTTCAATATTCTTAACAAGATTACGAACCTTGAAGGATCCAGACGCATCACCGGTCTTGACTCACTTGTCGCACCCATTTGAGGAAAGTTAGAGCTCACCAATACTGGTAATAAGGGAAGCTAATGTAGACAAGACACTAACTTAAATTCTGATATTTGGATGGAGTCGTGACGATAAGTAACTAAG
The DNA here is from genome assembly GCA_030686995.1 of Artemisia argyi. NCBI lineage: Eukaryota > Viridiplantae > Streptophyta > Magnoliopsida > Asterales > Asteraceae > Artemisia > Artemisia argyi. The sequence goes on along the minus strand of CM060690.1, from coordinate 108,192,512 downwards.
AAGATACGGCTACGATGAGTTAGGTTATAGTTTCCGATTTTTAATAGCTTTGATATACATGTGTTTTATTGAATTTATAAAATAATTGATGAGGAACTGAGACAAATGGCTTACATTTTTGGAAAGTAGATTAAAAAACGATGAATCTAGGCTTTTGAAAAGTAGACTAAAAAATGATCATCTAAGGCCCTGCCACAAGGAGGAGTGCACCAAGACCAAGTGCCACCCCACAGACCATTAAGCAAACTCCAACGCTCATTTACTTTGCAATCCATCCCCGTATCAAGAGCAAACAATCTAGGATAGATGTCCATGAGACGTTGGCCATTACCACACCAAGGATCCTTCAAAAATAGGGTGTTAGACCCGCTTAAAACCTTTAAAACAAACGAATATTTGAAGAAGTTGTCAACAACCTCAACCTTCTCTATAGCTTTAAGAATATGACACCAAGTACCACCAATACTACACGATTTCGAGGGAGACGAAAGCCCACCATCAGCTCCATAAAATTCAGTAATAACGTGACATCAGAGGGCCTCTTTTTAGTATAGAACCTCCATTTCTGTTTGCAAAGGAGACTAAGGTTTTTAGCCATTAAACTCTCAACCCCGAGACCCATTTATCAACATCAGTGAGAATAGACTCTCATTTAACCCAACTTATACCCTGATGAGTGTCTTTGAAAGTTTGAAACCCCAAAAGAAATGCCTTCTTAATGACTCTAAAGTATCAATAGTCAAAGAAGGAGCTTTGAAGAGTGAAAGGTAGTAAATGGGAAGGCTTCCTAGGACTGACTTAACAAGAGTGAGTCGGCCGCCTATAGAAAGGGATTTAGTTTTCCAGGAGGAGAGGCGCCCTCGAACCCGGTTAATGACCTCACCCTACCCATCGACAAACCTCATCCTTTTACCAGCCGGGACCGAGGTAAATAAACGGGACGGAGTCTTGAGAGCACCCTACAAAAGTGGCCATATTTTCCACCTCACTGATCGAAATACCAACACCAATCAATCTACTTTTAGACAAGTTAACTTTAAATCCAGAAGCTAATTCGAAACATTTTAGAATATGGATGAGGTGCATAACATTACTTCTAGACCAATCTCCAAAATAGAGGGCATCGTCCGCATATTGCAACAAAGAGATATAAGCACCATTATTAGCGAGATGAATACCTTTGTAAAAGACTTTCTTACATGCTTCCAAAATAGAGATTTGGAGAGCTTCCGCAACAATAAGAAATAGAAATGGAGAAAGAGGGTCGCCTTGTCGAAGGCTTCTCTCCATTTTGAATTCCTTGGAAAGAGAGCCATTAATTAGGACCGAGATAGAGGCCGAAGAAAGGCAAGAGGCAATCCAATTCCTCCATTTAACACTAAAATCCACTTGTCTGATAACATTTTGGAGAAAATTCCAATTAACGCTATCGAACGCTTTATCAAAATCAACTTTGAAAAGAAGTAAATTAGACTTTTCAATGGAAGCCATTCTAGTGATCTCGTTTGCAATGAGACAACCATCGAGAATTTGCCTCCCCGCTATAAACACCGTTTGGTTTGGACCAATAACCGAACTAATCACCTTTGTTAACTGATTGGCAAGAATCCGAAAATCCAAGAGGGTCGGCCGTTTTGGGGATTAAAACAATGAAAGAAGGGTTACAGCCGTTGGCAATGTTACCAGTGGCTTCAAAGTGTTTAATGTAATCAATGAACTCGGCCTTAATAGTTTCCCAATAAGATTTTAAGAAATTAAAATTTAGACCATCAGGCCCCGGAGTCTTGGAACTTAAGAAGCTTTCATCATAAACCAACAATCTTCTAAAAAGGGAACTATTAAAGGAAGGTCTTGATGCAGAATGTTCTTTAAACTTAGCCGAGAAGTGGTCTAGAGCGGCCTGTTTGATATCATCCGGGGAGTCACACCAAACCTCATTAACATGAACCCCTTTAATGTTGAAATTAGCATACTTGGATTTGAGCAGAGAATGAAAAAATCAAAAATAAAACTTGAAATGCAGTGTTAAGTCAACAATTAAGCCAAACATGTACCATATGCCTGGGATAAAGCATCATTTCCCATAAATCTATCTAACTTCTTTTTGGACTTTGGTTCCAAGTATAATGCACACCGTAATACTAATGACTAATATCAACAACCTCAATATTTTCAGTGCAGTCTTTAAAATCGCACATCCGTCTAGTAGGGATCGCACCCATGGGCAATGGGCACGGGTACCTCTAACCCGTCACCCGTCCACGTAGTTTTTTTCTCACCCATCACCCACCCGTCACCCACTAATGGGTACAAATTTCTACCCATGCCCTTGCCCGTGGGTATTTGTTGCCCATGGGTAAACATATGGGTTAGTGTTATGCAACAAAATTACAAAACGATGATATGAAAACTAACTATGAAACTGCGTAATAAGAAACCAATCAATTTACCAAATACAACTTTGATTATTTGATCTTTCATACTCTCTTTTTAGTCTTGAAACTCAAACAAACTTTTAGATTAATGTGTTTTTTTGAGACTTGGTGGTAACTGTTAAATGTATACCTGCAACATCATAAATATTTTAATTAGTATAATTAATTTTAACATGGGTTTATGGGTACACTACGGGTATTTTGACGGGTATACCCGTGGGTATTTTAAATGGGTGTCATGGGTTTACCCGCGATGGGTATGCCTCACCCGTTACCCACCCGCCACCCACTGATAGGTAAAGATTTTCACCCAGACCCACCCGTGGGTGAAAATTTACGCGTTTACCCCCATTTATGGCGGGTACCCGCGCGTTGGGGGTTTTTTCTCGCCCATTGCCATCTCTACCGTCTAGTGATACCTGAAGGACTAGCAATGCGATCATCCATGGGTCACCTGTCACGACTTGTATAAACAAACAAAACATGGATTCTTTTATCCTTATTAACCAATTTAATGAGAAATAAAACACCTGGCATGGCAGATAAAAAATAATGATATCAGCAACACTTGGATCCCACGAATTCCCACGCCTTGCATTGTTTGAGACCCACTTCCAGCTACCAAAACACACCATTACATCTTTTCCTTTTGGAGCTTCAACATGAGACTCAAGGATAGCACCAATACTTAGTTTATTACATTTTTAACTTCATTTTGCTTCACTACCGTGTTGAGAACCCGAATATTCCATGATGCAAGGCTGATCATTCGGATACTTGGTGAACTTTGGTAGCATTCTTCTCGACTACCTGAGAATGTGTTATGTTTTACGTCATCACTATTTGTTTCCATCTTCATAGATTGACCACTTTCATCAAGATCAAGATCAGACTCTACCTTGATAGGTACATCAATCATAGCCACTTAACGGGCCATTTTCATACAACTCAGTAACTTCATTCACTTAACTCAAAGATAGTAAACGGATTACGTGACATCTTTCCATTAACTTGAACACTAGGTTGGATAACAGAGTTACTCGTTTTGAGACGGGGTTAATTTTATTGGTATCATAGTAACCTTTAATTTGGCTTACTCGATGTAGTCGCTATACGACTTTTTGACATTGACTTCTTCACCTCATTATCACTTTGTGATGATTATCATTCACACAAGAAGTGCTCACATTATTACCACTTTGTTTACTTTGTTTCTGATTATCATTCATACAAGAAGTACTCGTTTTGATTCAATTGTTTTCCCTCTGTATTAGTTTTCACGACATATATACTTGTTATGGGTGGTCTTCTTTTTTTCATCATTTTATCCATATATTTTGCCATTTATTTATTTTTCTTTGTTCGGCATACAAATAAACATTTGAATGTTTCATGGCAATCCCTACTGTTATGTAATACACTAATATTTTGGGAAGTTAATGACAGTAACTTATTTGTTTGTTTCTGCGGTTGTCTTTTGCGAAATAACTCATGCATTATATAACTTTCACAAACAACCAATATCGTGTGAATAATATCTTGGCATTGCCAAGATGGTTATCATGCTCGACAGCTTTATATTATAGGTCATGTGTTCGAAACATGCTTAATGAGATTGTTTTACGATACATATATTGGAAAACCCAGCTGCAATAAGTACAAGTTAGGATCATAGAAGTTATCATACTAGTAATCCTTTTTTAATCATAGAAGCACTAAGCCTTGTAAATTCCATCATAGAAGTTATCATACTACAAATCCTTTTTTAATCTTGAATCTTGTTTTATTACTTAATGTGTTTATTAATACTTACATAAATTCGTGCATTGTCTCCATGCTTATTTCTCTGTTAAGAAATGATACTAACTGCAAATTGCTTTTCTGTTGTACCTAATTTAACACCAAATGTAGGATGTAAATCAAGGTCACAAGTTCTAGTTAGGAGTTTATCTGTTAGGGATCAAAAAGTAGTCGATGTCGAGAATGAACAGATAAGTTATGAAGTTGTAGGAAAAACGAAAAAGGAAGACGTTTTAAGTTGTTTAGAAATATTGTGGGATGATGGGTTTGGAACTCAGAGTAGTAAAGATTTCTTTAAATTAGCTGAGGAGTTTATTAAACCCGATGGAGGGCCTCCACGTTGGTTTTGCCCCGTTTCATGTGGTAGACCCTTGAAGGATTCACCTATTCTTTTGTATTTGCCTGGTAATAAATTTTTTGTTTCATATAATGATCTCATGCTGATTTATGTTTATATATGACCTATAATTTGGTTATGTAAAGTTCTAAGTAACCGTTTTCAATATATAAGATTTGAGCTCTAAACTGTTTACCCGGTTGGGTGTGCTAATGTACTCAGGATTGGATGGTCTTGGACTAGGACTCCTTTTGCACGAAAAGGCTCTTGGGAGGTAAGTCATGTTGGTCCCATCCGGATCTTCTTTGTTACGAATCAAACATGGTCTATTGAACAAACACACAATACACAACCTCACGCTTTTGTATATAATGAATCTGTTTATGAACCTTATAAACGATGTTTTATTGATTGAAAAGGTTAACTATTACAAATGAATCCTAACCCTATATATACTACATGAAGCGTTGCTTCCTAAACGACACAATGGTTCATCAAACGTTGTGATGGTTGTGATGAAACCGTTCCTTATATCTAACCTAACTGTCATCATATGGGCTGGGTTGGTTTAACCCAATTCGACCCATAAACAAACTTTACATACTGACCCATACTCTAATAATACATACGACTTATCATACTAACTAAAAGTCTTAAAACCTAAATACATAAACACTAATTACAACAGCCCTTGAACACGGATTGATGAATTATCATCCAACATTCCTCCCTAATTTATTAATCCGTGTCTTCAACATCTTCATGTCTTCAACTCGATCTTTTGTCTTTGATGTTTCTGGACTTCTGGTACATAATCAACACAGCAACGATCTCCTTTTGCAACTTTAAGTTCTCTTTTCCTTCTTCCTTCAATCTTCTTGTTGCTTTCTTGTTTTCTTCAAAACTTGGTGTTGATTTCTTCACGACTTTATTTTGTTCTTCAATTCTGACTTTTTCACAGCCATTTTGATCATATCACATGACCATTCTTCACTTCTTTTTGTTCTTTACTTCTCTTTGTCTAATCTCCAAACTTGATCCCTGATCAAATTTCCTTTTTTTTCTGAATTAACTATGTCTCTCTTGATCTTCTCTGATCGGTCTTGATTGATTCCCTGAATCAATCTCTTCACTATCTTTCTCTCTTCTTGATTAACCGGTATGCGCACGGTTTCTTCTCTTCTCTTGATTGATTCCCTGAATCAATCGGTCTCTTTGGATCTTTTACAATAGCACTATCAACCACTCCTTGGATCTTTTACGTTAGTACCATCAACCTCTTCTTTCTCTTTCTCTGAAACGATTCCCTGAATCGTTGTTGAACTTGATTCCCTGAACCAAGTTATTCTTCTCTTCTCTCTGGGTTTGATTCGAACTTCTGATGCTCTTGATACCAATGTTGGTCCCATCCGGATCTTCTTTGTTACGAATCAAACATGGTCTATTGAACAAACACACAATACACAACCTCACGCTTTTGTATATAATGAATCTGTTTATGAACCTTATAAACGATGTTTTATTGATTGAAAAGGTTAACTATTACAAATGAATCCTAACCCTATATATACTACATGAAGCGTTGCTTCCTAAACGACACAATGGTTCATCAAACGTTGTGATGGTTGTGATGAAACCGTTCCTTATATCTAACCTAACTGTCATCATATGGGCTGGGTTGGTTTAACCCAATTCGACCCATAAACAAACTTTACATACTGACCCATACTCTAATAATACATACGACTTATCATACTAACTAAAAGTCTTAAAACCTAAATACATAAACACTAATTACAACAGCCCTTGAACACGGATTGATGAATTATCATCCAACAAGTCACATGTAATTCCGAACTCTCATGTTTTCAAGCATGTTTTTGAAAAGTTCTTCATGTGTGTAACGATAGATCTCCATGTTATTACAAAAAGACTTTCTACTTTTCTTCTCTTCTATAATTTCAAACCTTTTACAATACTACCTTATACAGTTTTCTTGACTGCAGGGTTTTTGAAGTTCGATGTCTGCATATTCCTGTACAAGATAGAACACCACTAGAAGGTATGTGTCTACATTTATAATTATATGCTTCCATCTCAGGGGGGGGGGGGAAACACACACACACACACAAACATGTCATTCATTATGCAAAATTAAGGCTTTGCAGTCAATAGAAATTCATTTATGTTTTCTGTATCATGGTCAACTAAATTTGTTTTTCTTACAAAATCGTTTTATTAGCATTTTCAACACTAGACATACTGGTAATCTATATCTTGTTCATTTTGTAAGTTTTAAAAACGGGAGTTTTAGTAGACAGAGGGAGTACTATATATTGATCCATAGCCAATAATTAAAGCATGTAGCTAACCACATCCATAAATGAAATTGTCTTCGTGCACGTGAAATTTCTAATAATATTAACTGTTAGTGGATACTGCTCTAATTTTTGAACTGTGTTGTATCAAGATTTGGTTCAATTTGTTGAAGAAACTATCAGGATTGAGCATGCTTTATCTCCAAAGAAGCCAATTTATTTGGTTGGAGATTCCTTTGGAGGATGTTTAGCTCTTGCAGTTGCTGCTCGGAATCCAAGAGTTGACTTAGTAATTATACTAGCAAATCCAGGTCACTTTTCCAACTCAAGTATGCTTTATGTTCATTTTAGAGGTGAAAATATGGGCAGATCGGGAAATGGGTCAAAACAAGTTAGGGTCAAAACGGGTATCCGTTTAACTAACTTTTATTTTAATTTAACTGCTTTGACCTCTTAAAATTATTACATAATCCGACAACCCATTGGAGAGTAAACGGGTCAAAATTTCCACCTTTACGTTCATTCAATCGCATGCTTTCTTAATCCTTGGGTGTAATTAGTCTTCTACTTATTTCAGCAACTTCTTTTGAGAGGTCACAACTGCCAACTTTTCATTTTCTTCTTGAGGTTCTGCCTAATTTACTGTATGGGGCCTTGAGTTTAATCTTCCTATCTGCAATACGAGTATGTGACCTCTTTCTATAAGCTTATACTGAACTTATTCTTGCTGCTAATTTCTCATTTACAGATATTTACTAGTAATATTTATTGGCAGGGTTTAGGTGATATATTACCAAAAGACAGTCTTATTTGGAGATTGAAACTACTTAAATCTTCTGCTGCTTATGCTAATTCTCATCTTCAAGCCATTGCAGCTGAAGTATTGATATTGGCCAGGTTCCTTTCTTCTTCACTTTGACAGTTTATACAGATGTTTGTGTGTAAAACTAGTGTTATGTCCAGCCTCAAATTGGAAGTGTGAAATGGACAAGGTCTACTGCTCCAACAGTGGGCAATCTCTGCTCCAATGGTGGGCAATCTCAGTCAAGCATGATATTGGCATTAAATGATTTAAGCCTTTCACACACTGTAGGAAGACTAATACCATCCAAATGTCTAAGTTTTTCACCTATAAATAGAGCTTCAATATTCAGGTTCCAAACATCACAAAAACAAGAGAGAAATCAGTGAGATAAACACTTGAGAGTATTTGTAATAGGTTCGGTTTTTTGTAGTCGAGTGAGCTTGACTCCTCCTGTAATTCTGTTCTTTGTTATATGAATAAAAGAATTTTCCGAGCCTAACAAGTGGTATCAAAAGCTTGGTTATTCATCCAGTCCATTGGTCTAAATTGCTGGTTCACCCTCTTTCAGACCGTTTCTTGAAGCGGTCAGGTTCCATCCAGTTTCAAGCATTCCAGATTCATTTGTGAGTCCTGTTTGGCCTAATTTTGCTTCCACCTGTACAAGCAAATTAGGTGCACTTTATCATGGAGAAATCATCATCAGATACCATGATTCCGCTCACATCCACAAATTACAACATGTGGAAACCTCGTATGGAGGATTTGCTAAATTTGAAGGATTTAGCAGAGCCCCTCGACAATCAAGGGGCCAAACCCGATAAGAAGACTGACGATGAGTGGGACAAAATGAACAGGAAAACTGTTGCACAAATTCGACAGTGGATCGACCACAGTGTGTTCCATCATGTTGCACAAGAGAAAAGTGCATACAAACTATGGGAAAAGCTCGAATCCATGTATCAGGCGAAGACGGCCCGAAACAAAACGTTACTAATGAGACGGCTGGTAAATCACAAGTTACGTGGTGGTACCTCGGTAACTGAACACACGAGTAAGTTCCAGGATCTCGTGAACCAGCTGAGTGCATCCGGATGGGTTCTCAAAGATGAGGAACAAGCCATATTACTCTTGAGTTCTCTACCTGATAGTTGGGAGACCCTTGTTGTCACTCTCAGTAATTCCGCCCCTAGCGGCACTGTGACTATGCAAATGGTCACAGACGCCTTGATGAATGAGGAAGCCAGAAGAAAAGAAGCCGGGTCTGATCAATCACATGCCCTTGTTTCAGAAAATGATGGACGCGGGGGAGGTAGGAGCGGTGGTAGAGGACGAGGTCGAGGTAGAGGCAAAGGTCGAGGTCAAAGTAGAGGGAGATCTCAAGTTCGAGGTAGATCACGAGAACGGGGAAAGTCTATCGATACCAATAGTTGGTTCGATGGCCATTGCAACTATTGTGATCGTTATGGTCATAGGAAGAGGGATTGCCGAAAGTTTCTACGGGAACAGCCGCAAACGAGCGAGAGTTCGAGCAAAGAAGATGGAGAGGCCATGGTTACAATGTCACCAGACATTGCACTTGTTACATGTGGAGAAGAATCATGCCTACACGTTGGTACTCATGATATCGAGTGGGTGATTGATACCGCTGCATCATTTCACGCCACTCGAGATAGGGATCTATTCATGACTTATAGATCCGGAGACCACGGTTTTATGGGAAATAAGAGTTTCTCAAGTATTGTCGGTGTTGGTGATGTGGACGTAAGAACCAGTGTTGGATGTACACTTGTGTTGAAAGATGTTCGACATGTTCCTGATCTAAGATTGAATCTAATCTCAGGACTAACTCTGGATCGTGAGGGCTATGAAAATAACTTCAAAGAAGGTACGTGGAAGTTATCTAAAGGTTCTATGGTTATTGCTAGAGGACATATTTGTGGTACTCTTTATAAAACCCATGTTAAGTTGTATCGTCCAAGTCTCAATGCTCTTGAAAAAGAGACTTCTCCAAACCTGTGGCACAGGAGGTTGGGCCACATGAGCGAGAAGGGATTGGCGACTCTTGCAAAGAAGGAGGCTGTCTCATTTGACAAAGAAGTGCCTTTGGATCCTTGCCAACATTGTCTATTTGAGAAACAACATCGAGTTTCCTTCAGTTCAACCAGAAAGAATCGCTCCGAGTTGTTGAGTCTAATCCACACAAACGTTTGTGGTCCCATTGATGAAGAATCTCTTGGCGGAAATAGGTACTTTGTGACATTTATTGATGATGCATCACGAAAGGTATGGGCTTATTGTCTCAGCAGGAAGGATCAAGTGCTCGATCGCTTCAAAGTGTTTCATGCCATGGTAGAAAGAGAGACAGGAAAGAAGCTGAAATGTCTCCGATCCGACAATGGAGGTGAGTACACTTCCCGGGAGTTTTCAGCTTATTGTGTTGAACATGGAATTAGACACGAGAAGTCGGTGCCACGGACCCCACAACATAATGGCGTAGCTGAAAGAATGAATCGCACTATTGTGGAGAAAGCTCGATGCATGCTCAGTATGGCTAAATTACCGAAGTCATTTTGGGGAGAAGCTGTTGCGACAGCTTGTTATCTTATCAACAGGTCACCATCAGTTCCGTTAAACTTTGAAGTTCCAGAAAAGGTCTGGTCCGGAAAGGATATTTCGTACTCTCACTTAAAAGTATTCGGGTGCAAGGCATTTGCGCACGTGTCCAAGGAGCTGAGGAAGAAGCTTGATCATAGATCTACTTCGTGCATCTTCATTGGTTATGGAGATCAAGAGTTTGGGTACAGGTTATGGGATCTTGAAAGCAAGAAAGTCATTCGGAGCAGAGATGTGGTGTTCCATGAAAATCAATTTCACGAGTTTGCTCCAGCAGTCAACAAACTACAAAGTTCTCGTACTAGAGAAGATGTTCCTGAATCATCACAAATTTCTCTCGACAACGAGGAATTTCCGGATAATGTTCATGGTGAACAAGATGAACCAGTAAATGTTGGTGATGATCAAGACGAGGAGATTCTTGAGCAGGGGGAGCGTTCACCCCAAGGTGCTACTGAAAATGCTCAAGTTCGACGTTCCGAGCGAGGTTTAGTTCCACAAAAGCAATACTCGCCAACTGAATGGATCCTTCTTACCAGCGAGGGGGAGCCAGAGAGCTTTCGAGAAGCTCAATCTCATAAAGATAAATCCCATTGGTGGAAGGCTATGGAGGAAGAAATGAACTCATTGCACAAGAATCAAACGTATGAGCTGGTGAAACTTCCTGATGGAAAGAAAGCCTTGAAAAACAAATGGGTTTTCAAACTGAAGAAAGATGGAAATGGCAAAATTGTGAAGTACAAGGCGAGACTTGTGGTTAAAGGCTTCCAACAAGAGCAAGGAATTGACTTTGATGAGATCTTTTCGCCGGTTGTGAAGATGATGTCAATTCGAGTTGTACTTGGGTTGGTTGCGAGTCTAAATCTTGAACTTGAGCATATGGATGTAAAAACGGCATTTCTCCATGGTGATTTGGATGAAGAAATATACATGGAGCAGCCCGATGGTTTCGAGGTTCGAAAGAAAGAGCATCTCGTTTGCAAGTTAAAGAAGAGTCTCTAGGGTCTCAAGCAGGCCCCAAGGCAATGGTACAAGAAGTTTGACTCGTTCATGGTAGAACATCAATACAAGAAGACCAGTTGCAGACCACTGTGTGTACCTAAAGAAGTTTCCAGATGGTAAATTTATCATCCTTTTGCTTTATGTCGATGATATGCTGATAGTAGGTCAAGATGCAGCCATGATCACAAACTTGAAGCGGGATTTGTCCAAGTTTTTCGATATGAAAGACTTAGGCCCAGCGCAACAAATTTTGGGCATGAAAATTGTTCGTAATCGGAAGGCAAGGAAACTGTTCTTGTCACAAGAGGAGTATGTTGAACGTGTGATCAAACGGTTCAACATGGAAAGTGCCTAGCCTGTTAGCACTCCGCTAGCAAACCACTTCAAGTTGAGTAAGCAAAATTGTCCTTCTTCCGAGAAAGAAAAGAAGATGATGAAAGGGGTGCCCTACTCTTCAGCGGTAGGAAGTTTGATGTATGCAATGGTATGTACGAGACCTGATATTGCTCACGCTGTCGGTGTTGTAAGCAGATACTTATCAAATCCAGGAAGAAAACATTGGGAAGCTGTCAAATGGATACTACGGTATCTAAAAGGTACGTCCAAATTATGTTTGTGTTACGGGGGAGCGAAACCAATCTTGGAGGGTTACACAGATGCAGATATGGCAGGAGATCTCGATAGCAGAAAATCTACTTCTAGTTACATATTCACTTTAGCAGGGGGAGCCGTATCGTGGCAATCCAAATTGCAGAAATGTGTAGCACTATCAACGACAGAAGCCGAATACATTGCTGCAGTTGAAGCCGGAAAGGAACTTACGTGGCTAAAACGTTTCCTTCAAGAATTGGGTTTTCAGCAAGAAGAGTACATGATTCATTGCGACAATCAAAGTGCCTTGGATCTTAGCAAGAATTCGATGTATCATTCCCGCACAAAACATATTGACGTTCGATATCATTGGCTTAGAGAAGCAGTTGAGCAACGAGATTTGAAGCTCTCAAAAATCGATACAAATGATAATCCTGCAGACATGCTGACAAAAGTTGTGCCATACGAGAAACACAAGTTGTGCTCCGACATAGTTGGATTGAGAAGTATTCAACGGAGTCTGGAGGGGGAGATTTGTTATGTCCAGCCTCAAATTGGAAGTGTGAAATGGACAAGGTCTACTGCTCCAACAGTGGGCAATCTCTGCTCCAATGGTGGGCAATCTCAGTCAAGCATGATATTGGCATTAAATGATTTAAGCCTTTCACACACTGTAGGAAGACTAATACCATCCAAATGTCTAAGTTTTTCACCTATAAATAGAGCTTCAATATTCAGGTTCCAAACATCACAAAAACAAGAGAGAAATCAGTGAGATAAACACTTGAGAGTATTTGTAATAGGTTCGGTTTTTTGTAGTCGAGTGAGCTTGACTCCTCCTGTAATTCTGTTCTTTGTTATATGAATAGAAGAATTTTCCGAGCCTAACAACTAGGTGGTTACAAAATTTGAAGCATGCCTAGACTCATAGTGTAGGATAGTTGTTAAAATATAAATCTTCAGTAATGATAGAATATGAGAATCCTGTTCCTGTAGACTCAAATTTATATTCAGAGAACCCATGGAGAAGTAACTCAATTAGTATCATTATTTTTTATGGGACATTCCATGTATGAAAGTATCGTTTTCATAGCACCGAGAGAGTAGATCCTGCAGTTTATTTTTGGGAAACTACTAGAGAAACATTTAATATATACTTACTATAATTAGCATTCTTGTTATGAAATGAATTAATTTATTTACTCACGATTACATTAAAAAAAACACGGAATTTCCTCACCGATATATTGTATAACTTTCAATATATATAAAAACAAAGAAGATGCAGTTATTTAACGTCCATTTACTTGTAAATGGAAGTTGTGAATCTTGTGGTATAATGATCCTAGTGGATGTGGTTATTTAATTTGTTGAATTAACATTTCAGTCATAACGATAAGCTTTTTCCTAGTAAAGATGAGGCACAAAGGCTTTCGAGATCATTAAAGAACTGCAGAATATTTCTATTAAGAGGAAATAGTCACCAAATCATGTTGGTATGCAGTCTTATATTTGTGTCCCTTTCTTTTTTGCTTCATTTACACTAGTAATATTGTTAGTAAACATAACTGATAATTATGCTGTTAGTGCAGGAAAGTGATTATTGCTTATTGACGATAATTAAAGGTTCTACAAAATACCGTCGCAACTCATATCATGATTTGCTCAAGGACTATATCCCTCCGAGTATGTCAGAGTATATGAAGGAATCCAAAAGCCATTGGTAATCATACATGTGCATATTTCATTTTATTTCATGTTCATTTACCACCATCGCAATTTTTTCGTAGAGGTGGCAATTCTGACCCATTTATAGCGCGTAAAGCCTCCTAACTCATTTTATTCAAAATTTCGATTTGTCATTTACATCTTTGATCAGTATTTATAGAAGAATTTAACATATTCGACAAAAAGTGTTTTCATAACGTGACCTACCAAAAAATTACTTGTTTGGATCCAGTATCCAACCTCCTCGATGTGCCAATTTTTCTGCCACCAAGTTTTCCTCTTTCTTATGGAGTAAGCTGACTTGCTCCCTAAATAAATTCTACTTTAATCAAGAATGCTTATGATTTGAAGTGCATAGACATATCAATAAGAAAAACGTTTGTAAGACTCTACCTTCTTCATGCTGTTTTCGATTTGCTGAAACAATGAAATGCAGGCTGTACCATCTTGCTACCAGTCCAGTAATGCATTCAACTTTGGAGGATGGGACGATAGTGTCTGGATTAGCTGGGATTCCATCTGAAGGCCCTGTATTATTTGTTGGGAATCACGTGCTCTTGGGGCTTGATCTCTTTATACTTTTTCTACAATTTTTAAAAGAAAAACGTATAATGCTTCGTGGGTTAGGTCACCCAGAAAATCTTGAACTTGATGACAATGTTGAAAACGGGATGCCGCACATTTCCATTTTGTTGAGAGTATTTGGTATGTTGCCTGTCACTGCAATGAATATGTTCAAACTATTCTCAACCAAACAATACATACTGCTTTATCCTGGTGGCGCACGTGAGGCCCTTCACCGTAAGGTCTGCAGCTACCTCTTCATTTCCTCATATATAATTTTTTTTTTTTTTTTTTTTTTTTTTTTTTTAATAATTTCATGCTCCAAATTTGTCATATAATCTTTGTTATGTTTTTGTGTTTCTCAGGGTGAAGTTCACAAATTATTTTGGCCTGAACAACAAGAATTTGTAAGGATGGCAGCGAAATTCGAAGCTACTATTGTACCTTTTGGATCTGTAGGGGAAGATGATATATCAGAAGTAAGAATTAGCTTTGTACAGTACTTTATATATATTTTTCTTTTTCTTAATGTTATGCTTAGTTGTTTATGCCGTGACTACAGAAAAAGAAAAATTTAAGAATGCAATGTTTGAATGGACATTTAGGTCAAGAAAAGTGTGTGACTATTGATTAGATGTCAAGAACACTTTTGAGTGACGAAAAAGTGTAACAACATGAGTGCAAATCCTATTTTCTGCTGATGGATCAACATTATCAAATTAAGCATCAGTTACTACCACGTATCGTTGTTAATTGATCGGCGGAGAATTATTTTGGCTCGGTTAAATCTCAAAATTATAACAATATGAAATATTGACCCATTCTTGTACGTTGGCCTATATTAAACAAACCGGGGTGTTTCAGTCATTTCCATGAATGTATATTATTCTGATCGCCATGACATTTACAGATGATCATGGATTATGACGATATGATGAAAATTCCTGGACTCAAGAAACATCTACAAGAGCTTAATGAGAAATCTATTAATTTGAGGTAAATCTAAACGTATTTTTATTTTATGTTTTTGTCTTGTAAGAGCTGATTTCTCAAGCAGTTTAAGTGAAATGTATAACTATTCTATTTGTTAGAATGATACGGAGTATTAACTATCATTCGTGGAAAGCAATAGCATAATCTGCTATGCATTAAAAAAAAATAATAATAAATAAAAATAAATAAATAAAAAAAAAAAAAAAAAATGGCGAGTTTCTCAATATTCGACTCATTTGACTCATTCCTCGTTTTAGCTATATTTTTTTATATGACCCTTTGACATTTTTGAGATGAAACACGACCCATATAAAGCCATCTTACTCGTGTTTTGTTAAACAGGAAAGATCAGGAAGGGGAGGTTGCTAACCAGTATCCTCATCTTCCATTCATTACACCGAAAGTACCTGGCCGGTTTTACTATCTATT
The DNA here is from genome assembly GCA_030686995.1 of Artemisia argyi. Lineage (NCBI taxonomy): Eukaryota > Viridiplantae > Streptophyta > Magnoliopsida > Asterales > Asteraceae > Artemisia > Artemisia argyi. The sequence goes on along the minus strand of CM060690.1, from coordinate 108,176,897 downwards.
TGGAAAACCCATAAAAACAAAGGGAATGAAGAAGATTTTGAACGATAAAGAGATTTCGCAGGCATTGTACTTACAAATAAAGTGTGAAGTAGAAAAGAATATCGCATATCTCATTAACAAGCGAGAGGAGGATCCTTATCGAGGTGTCTTCAAGAGGCTTGTGCATCAGGTCAAAACAGGCACTCCTTGGGACCAAGTTCCAACATTTGAACCTTGAAAACGTTTCACAATTGTTCGAATTATTAATTTGATAGTTGCACCACATGAGAAATATGCTTTATGTTCTACATGGAAGATGTAAATTTTATACAACTAATGCTTTATATTCAGTGATAGTTGTGAAATTGGTTCACTTATCATCCTGATTTATCAAACGCATGAATGTTTGAAGTTTGAACGTTTGTTTTTCCTTGATTAAAGGGTTCTTTTCCCCCGTATATGCATGTTACCCAGAATTTACACATACAATGATGCTGAAACAAGGTATTTTCGACGCGTAGCATGAATATTGCAACACTGATATCTATATATCGTGTAGTGAGGTAATAATAAGTTATTATTGCTGATTGCTGCTCATTATAAACGTCTTTAGAATGGATAACTAGTGAAAATTAGAACACAAGTTGGTTATTTGACTTTATAAAGTTGATGTTTTAAACATAGTTCATCTCTTTTTTAGCACCCATCAGCAAAAGTCACAACACGATTATTGGTAGCTTTCGTTTAATATGATATCATGTGAAGTGAAAGAGCTTCTAAGCAAGACAATATCACTCTTCTAGCTGAGCAATGATACTAGCGAACACTTGGTAGCCTTGGCACATGTCGGAAAGAAGGCAATACTCATTTTTCGCATGGTATGTGGCCATCAAACCTGCCCAAACAAAACCATGCAGAAACGTTTTAGATAATGATTAGCGCATTAACATTTTTAACCCACATTATTAGAACTCTTCGACCGTCAGTAAAATGTCAACTAACCCTATATTTTTATGCGGTTAAAACTATCTTTCAGAATAGATGCAACGGCAGAGCATTCAGAATTTGAATTAGAGTGCAAGTTCGACCCATCTACTTAAAAATGGGTTGATTTGTGTTATATTCTATATCTAACAGGGTAAAAAGGTTAAAAAAAAAATAGCTTAAAAAACGATTAGACTCACTAATACTAGAGAGAACTGCAAAATACATCCCTGTGGTTTACAGGTTTTGCCATCCTACATCCCTGTCAGAAACTTTTGGCAAGATACATCCCCCGTTAGGCAAACGTTTGCCACTATACATCCCTCGTTTACTATGAGGACTAACGGTGCAAATTTTTCCTCCGTTATCTCTTAACGAGACAGAAAATATTACACCGTTAGCCCTCGTTAGCCAAACGTTTGCACCGTTAGTCCTCTTTTTTAATCCACAAAACTTAATAACTTGTTTTTTTTGTAAGTTGTTTAGATCCACGAAAATGATACAACTCGTTGTATATATATGTGTACTCGTTAACAAGACCACACCAGGTGGTGTCATGTGCTTACCAAAAGTCGAGAAAAGGAGCAAGAAATGGAGGTGGTGACGGCGGTGGTGATTCTCGAGTACAACTCGAACCACCTAAATAACCGAACAACCAGACCCTATGCTAACCCACGATCCAAACCCAAATTATTCTTCAAAACGCCTTGTATCTTTATGAGATGATGAAGGAGATGGTGGTACAAGTGGTGACTTGTGGCTGAGAAGCTAGTGTAGATGGCGGCGATGAATAAAACAAGCCTCTCGATCTATACCAAACTGGGTCCTGAAATGATGTTGGTGGCACGTGTTGTAGCTCAACGAATAGAGGAGAGCAAAAGGGTGAGTTTGGTGGTGGCGATGTGTGATGGCAGTGGGTGGTGAGGTGATCGGAGGTGATGGCAGCCATGGGGAAGGAGGCGGCTGAAAAACCTAGAAGAGAAAGAGATGATGTGTGAGGGTGTGTTTGTAAGTTGTTTATAAAAACATTATTTTTTTTAAATTAATTTTATAAAAAAAATTTAATTTTTTTAAAAAATACGCATTTTTTTTTATAAAAATTAATTTTTAAAAAAATACGCATTTTAAAAAAAAATAATTATTATTTATAATTTTTTTTCCACAAATATATTTTTTTTAAAAATTTTGATTTTTTTTTTAAATATTAACTTTAAAAAAAATTAATTTTTATATATTTTTTTTAAAAATACGCATTTAAAAAAAAATTAATTATTATTTATAATTTTTTTTAAAATACGCATTTTTTTTATAAAAATTAATTTTTAAAAAAATACGCATTTTAAAAAAAATTAATTATTATTTATAAATTTTTTTTTCGCAAATATTATTTTTTTAAAAAAATTTTGATTTTTTTTTAAATATTAACTTTAAAAAAATTAATTTTTTAAATTTGTTTCGTTTTTTTTTTTTTTAATTTTAACTTTTTTTTTTTTTTTTTTTTATTAAAAAAGAGGACTAACGGTGCAAACGTTTGGCTAACGAGGGCTAACGGTGTAATATTTTCTGTCTCGTTAAGAGATAACGGAGGAAAAATTTGCACCGTTAGTCCTCATAGTAAACGAGGGATGTATAGTCGCAAACGTTTGCCTAACGGGGGATGTATCTTGCCAAAAGTTTCTGACAGGGATGTAGGATGGCAAAACCTGTAAACCACAGGGATGTATTTTGCAGTTCTCTCCTAATACTATGTTCTCGAGTTTTAGATTAAATATAAAAAAAGAAAAAAAATTAGGAAAGGAAATATCACGATTGTGCATTTCTCCAGTTTAAATAAAGCAAAATAATAGACAAATGCTACTAAGTTGGACAGAAATGGAAGAAAAGTAGAGTGTTTTACAACTGTGCCTCTGCTATGTCATTTTTGGTGATTCTAAAGTTTTCTAAATAGAACATTTTGTCATTTAAAAGAGTTCCAGTAGGAGAACACCCTCAAATCCCCTTCCTTTTCTCCACGTTTCTCTCCCAAATACTCGAGAACAAGAACTTCTATATTTTTACTCCCCTTTCATTCTTTCTTTCCAACATAAAAGTCGAGAAGACAATAATGTACAAAATTTCTTTTTTGTTTTTATTTTGGACAAAGAGTAATGCTCATCAACCAACCCAACCCGATCTGTTCCAGTCAGTAACAAGTAATTACTAGTTTTGATCCGTTACCCTACCAACCTGCCCCTTTTACCAAAGCCACTTTAGTTCTAACCACACAATTGTCGCGAGATTGTGACAACCATTAATGAAAATCATGTGCTAAAGAGCAGGTTTTGAGTTTAGTAGCATTATTGTATTCTGCATTTGTTTCTTATCAAGAGAAGGAGAAACATACCATAGCCTGCAGTTTGAACATCAAAACCTTCATCCTGTTTACAGTAACGAGGTTCATAGAGTTAAAAAGTTAGAATAAGAGAGAATAATCCACATTTTGAACAGAAAAAAGGGGGAATTTGTTCTCACTTGTAGTTCTCGTATAAGTGGCAAGGTCCCAGTTATGGAGTATGGTTTCACATGCCCAACAGCTTCTTTAGTAGCTTGGCACAACACGTGGAAGCCACGTGACTCAAGGTTACATGCAACTCCAGATGACGCCTCATCAAATGAAATTTCAATTCTGATATTAACAAACTTTATATTTAATCCATAAAAGAAAGGAAATATTGGTACTTTATAGTTACATACTTGTGTCAAACAGGTCAAATAAATTTGTTGCTTAATAGGAAACAGGTCAAATAGGTTGAACATTGTGTAGAAAGTGTATTTATAATGCATGAACCTCCTAATTCATTTTATTCGCAATAATATTTGACACTAATAATAAAACTTAAATCTGTTGACAAAAAGTGTTTGGCGTCAGCCCAACCTGCCCTGAAGATTTAACCGATTACCAGTTTGACCAGTCACCCAACCCGCTTGGCCTGCCTAATTTCCCATCTCTAATTGATATAAGGAAACGATCACATACCTCCCTCTAAGGTTTTCATCAGGTAGAGTGTATTTTGACACCGGTCCCCTGGTAGGAAGCTTCTCTATATTTGCATTTAAATCTTCAACATATTCATTTAGCTTCTTAATCACATCTGGCACGCTGAAACGGTATTAATATGTTAAATATAAACGAAATATAACATAAAACAGAGCCGAAGACCTCATTACATAAAGTAAATAACCAAAATGTCATTCATCAATCAACTTACTCGTAAAATGGAGTTAACCTAACATCTCCTGAAATTGTGCATTCAAAAGGAATTTGATTGATCCCACCTCCTGGATCTGTAATATTTAATAAAATAATTAAATGCATATTCAAAATAAGGATCAATCATAACTCAATATATTTTTCCTTCTTTAGAACTTACAGGTCCACTGAGTTGGTTTCATAGTTGAAGGTGTTGCAAAATCATAAACTTGTTCTTTAGGATGAGGAGGGAAATCTTTGTAAAACCTTGTTTGGATCTCCTTGAGTGCCTCCATCGCTAGCTCAAAAGGATTAATAGCCTACCACGTTTAGAAAAGGAGTCAACAATGAAGAAGTTGAATTTGATAGAGTGAGTTACTTGAAGTTAAGCTAATGAAGTTGGCTATTTAGTACCGATAAAAGCCAGATTTGGTGATTACTGTTTCAATTTATTTAAGATACTAAATATCTTAGTGACCCTGCCGTGTATACCCTTCCGTATATGCATAAGTGAATGAAACGTTTAATAAGAATGTATAAAACAGATGCTTGTCATTTTGGTTGAGTGTCATCATTGTTTGTGAAATTATCAATCTGCTAGGAGTATGCTTGTCTTGCCAGCACTTATCCTCAGACAACTATAAGGATATGTGTTGGTCCTTTTCTTTGGCGTATACATATATTATATTCGTTTGTGATTTAATTTTTACGATAAGTGTCTATCTTAATTGTAATTTCGAATAAATTATATATGAGGTACCTTATGTGCTAAACCACTGTGGAAAAGCTTTCCTGTAACATGAAGCTTCCATGGAATCGCTCCACCGGTACCAATGCAAGGTTGTTTATCTGCTGTGTCGATCCAATACCTGTTTAGAAACAATGGGAAAAAAATAAATTAATTACAGGCTAAAGGCTTGCTAACGGGTGGCTGACACCTTCTGTCTAGAATAAGTGGTAAATTAAAATTTATTTTGAAAAAACAGGTCACACAAGATCAAAAGGAAGTGTGAGAAAAACTGATTAGGGAATTTCAAACCGCTGATGCTATAAAAAAAATGAATTCATGTAGGTTTATATGTCCCAAACAAACAACCCCATACAACTTGCAATAAAATAACATGTTTAATCATTAAGCAAATACTACGTAAGTCAAAAACAACACCATGTACCATGACTATTGCAATGAACTAATATTAAGCTGCAAATCATATATACAGAAACCACCAAAATCACCATAACTTCGTTTGTTAGAAATATACACGATTAATGCCTAGTTTCTCTCTCCGAATCACACTTCTCTCTCAGAATATGAACAAAAAAGTTGCATTTGATGGTGTCCATGTCTGTTAATAATTTGCAAATAAACATAGAAGTGATAGAACTGTGAAAAATATCGTAATGATTTACTCCAGTAATACTATACTGCGGGGAGATTCAATAGAAACAATCGAATCATCATAATTTTTTTCGAAGAAAATACATCTCAGTTCTCTCTCATAGTTATGATTTATGTCATTGCGTTGTTCTATTCTAGAGTTGATTACAAAGACTAATATCACTGCATGATGATTTGGAAAAGAAAAAAAATTGACTTACAAAGGTCCATTCTTTAACTTATCAAGAAGTCCATCTTTAACAAGTGCATCAACACCAACTCCTGGAATGGAAGAGTTCTCTTCACTTGCAATGAAGACGGCAACCACAGTTGATTTAAGTTTTGGCTTTGTTTCACCAAGCTTCTTCATGAGCTCAGTAACGAGAGCAACATGTCCTAAACAATCAGTTGTCCCACGCCCTCGAAGCTTGTCTCCATCAATGCTCATTGTAAATGGATCAAAATCCTACATGTCATATCAATGAACACAAATCTAGTTAGTCTAACCATACTTGTTTCTAGTTATGCGGGATTTTTAAATTTGTCAGACATAATCTCATAGACCTGCATCTAATTAATCATTATAAAATTGTAATGATAATGATTAAATACACAATTTTAATATATAATACTTAAAAAATTGAATACCCCGTGTTAGATTAACGCACCCTAGTCCTTAGATATTTAATACAAACCCAATTCTATAATAACCGATACCGAAACAATTATTATGCACGGTATCAATTAAAGTTATAATTTATTTAAAATTCTTAAATACTCTACATTGTCAAAAAAGGAATCTCTTTCCTTCAACTTTACATTAGATAAAACTTAAATTAATTCAATAATGTGATCAAAGTCATATCATATGCTTAGATTTTATCTGAGTAAACCTTACTCAAGCAATTAAAATAACTTGACTCACCATTCCGAATAAATGACTGAGCACGAACACCAAAACACACACAGATAGATAGATAGATAGATAGATAAAACAAACCAATTCAGCTACTTAAAAAGTTTTTCGAGTAAACTTAGATCACAGCAAAAACAACTAATTCAACTTCAAATTTCAATAATCTTCTAAGATTATACAGGAAGATATGGAATAACTTAACTGACACCAAATTCACATTAAAGAGGGTGTTTGAAAGAGCTTATTTTTTACTTATGCTTACAAGTAGAAAAGCAGCTTAAATTAAAATAAGCAATTCAGTATTTGGAAATGTTAAATCTTGTTAAAAAATGAAAACTAGACATGAAAAAGGTGGTAATTGGTTCAAAGTGTCAAAATAATCTATTTTAATCACCGGTGATCGACATGAGGGTAAGAGTATTTTTTACTTCATATCAAATAAGCACTTTGAAATAATAAGCACTTTGAAATTAGCAGCTCAAAATACTTATTAAAAACGGATTATTTTACCCCAAAATAAAGGGATAACAGTTAGCTTGTGAGTAGGAACAAAAAAGAGCAATCCTGAACAATCTATAAATCAAAACCAAAAACACAACTATTACAAATTTAAATGGATTCCATTAACAGAATAAGCAAATGAACTTGACCCATTATTCTTTATCGTGCATCAAACTCTTTTTTCCTATCAAATGTATGGACTTTTAGTATTGCGTGTGTATCGAATATCCATTAAAATGTATCAAACTTTACCCGTAAACCGTAATGATACACTATAGGATAAACCAAAAGTTGGAACAAAAAAAGTTTAATACACACAAAAGAATAATTGGTCTAGCTCCATATATTTTCAAATGATTATCATCTTGACATTCAATCACACCCAAAAACAGCTAAATCATATAAAAAGGTATCTAATGAAATCATATATATATATATATATATATATATATATATATATATATATATATATATATATATATATATATATATATATATATATATATATGTGTGTGTGTGTGTGTGTGTATATTTATATATTAAAAAAAAAAAAGGAACAAACCCAATCTTGGGGATTAGCAGTAACAACATCCATATGCATTCCAACAAACGACAAAATCTTTCCATCTTCAGTACCAGGATACTCCACAATCAGATTCCCTCTATTTGGTTTATATGCGACGTGGTTTATAACAAGTGGGCCCCCACCTGTTTTAGTACTGTACGGTAGAAGCACATCAAGTACATGTTTCACGATCCTGTCTTCTTCTGGGATGAGTTCTGGCGGGTTGTTTTGTACGTATTTTGATTCGGATATTAGTTTTGACAAAAGGGTTGTGAATGATTCTTTGTTTAAGGAACCAACTGTTTCTTTTATCACGGAAGATGACATTGTTGCAGATGGAACAGGAACAGGAACAGGAACAGGAACAGGAACAAGAACACGAGTGTGTGTTAAGTTTTTGAAAGGGTTTTTATTCTTTTTATTTGGAGTACACAGATGCACTTTTAGATGAGTACACGCATTAGTGGGCCAAGGTTATCAAAAGATATCTTATTCGGCCTAGTTTTTATTTGGGAACTTTTATTTGGAACTTCCGATATACACACTCTTTTTACTTTTTTATGCATAGTGGGCATAAAAGTATTGTACTGTGTGTACATCAGTTTATACTGTGTATTATAAGAGGGAGAGGTGTGGGCTCGCCATGGCAGCTCGTCGTCCGAGGTGGAGCTCGCCGAAGCTCGCCACCACACCAGGGGAAGCTCGCCGTGGCTCGTTGGAGGCCTCCTCCTCACCCAGACGACGAAGCAAACGTCTGACATCTCGTCCTTTTTTTCTTTTCTTTTGAAGTTCTTTTAATCGATATATGTTTTTGGGTTTAAGTGTGTGTGGTGTGTGTGAGACTGTGTGTGCAGCAGGTAAAGAAGAAGATTTTTTTTTTTTTTTTTTTTTTTTTTTTTTTTTTTTTTTTTTAATCTGGTATGGTCTATGTGGGCTATGGTCAAAATTGTGGGTTTAATTGGCCCAAGTAGATATTCGGTTAAATTTGTCTTCTTTTTTTTTTTTTTAATATTATTTGTATTAATTTGAATGTGTATTTTTATTTTTAGTGAAATTAATTTAGTTTATTTGGAAATTTAAATAAAAAAATAAAGGTGTAAGTGATGGGCCCCAAATGAGTAAGTTGATGTTAGTTATGAGTGAGAAGAGGTTAGTTGTGAAGAGGTGTTGGGGTGATGTGGCACCCGTGGCCCCCAAATGAGGAGGTAATACCTCCTCACCACACCTCTCCCTCTAAGAAGTGTTGATATAGCAACTCTGGTTTTTATTTTATTTTTTGAACTATTCACGAGACCTCTTATTTTGATTCAAGTTTTATATCAAACTACCTTAGTTAAAGACTTTTGGGCTAATTATCTAAAAACACCACACTATATGTTAAGTATAACTTATCATCCACTAACTTTTGAAAAGACCATAGCACATAAAAACATGATAATATTATACATAATATTGCTTTTCAACTTTAAGCATTTCATGCACCTGAACCATATTCATCACAATCAAAACCACTTCCCGATCACCATTTCTGAAATCCTTACTCACATTGAGTCTAGAATAAAACCACCAAAATCTCAGACTTTCCCTATTATCCAGGTTGCGTGTTGGAGCCGTTCCCATGTTGCACTTGATATCATTTACTTGCCTACACCCCCCAAACTGAGGTGAGTTCATAGTCCCACTTTTATATGTTTTCCAAACTCGTGTGGGAGATACATGTTATAAATAGAACACAAGTATTTTTATGTATGCTATTCCCGAATGTTATTGCATAAGACACACTGTTACCCCTATAAAAGCCCCTCATATCATGAACTTTAGTCACTTGCGAGTGAACACGAATATTGTGAATAGATCTATTGGAGGTTGACAGCCCATTTGAGCTAACCGGGAGATTTCCTTTATGATAGCCGAATAGATAGCCAAATGCACATTATTTTATTTATACTAGGAGAATGGCAAGCTCCTACCCCGAGGGCCCCTATATTATATCACACATGTTAATGTTGAGTTCATGAGACTTATTGCAATATACAACCTGATATATTTCTGAAATACTTATCTTGTGTTCAAATGATTATTAAACAACAACACTATGGATTCACTTAACAATTTTGTTAAGTTTTTAACATGTTTATCTCAGGTAATTGAAGCAGTATTCAAGGCATGGAGTGGGCATTAGACCAAGAGTCTGTGGTGTAAAATAAATTCAATCAGTCATTTCAAACACTAATGTCATTTATGATTTGCTAAACAATGAATACTCTTTCGCATTTGAATTGAATAAAAATGACTTTTGAAACGTCTCTTTTGAGTAATTTTTATGATTATGATTGTGATCCTCTACGTAATACCCCAATTAGTCTTCCATTATTATAATAAAATTTTGTGGGTGTTACACCTAATCCATGTTGTTCATAAGCCATGTTTTTCATTATCAAATATGACTAAAACATCATCTTTAACGTGTGATATCTTACTCATATAACAGCGGATTTGAGTGATTCAAAAACTTGAGTAAAGATTGGCCAAAAATCTATAACTTTTATGTTTTACAATTTTTCTAATTCGATTTAATATTGATCAAATTTATGGTTAAAAACGCAATAAAACACATTGCGTACATGATGAGTGCGCAGACACTCATCATTTTTATCGTATTTAAACTGCCAAAACATACAAAACAATCGAAAAGTCATCAAAATACTGAAATTATCCCAGGGATTGTGTTTTATATGTTTTAAATGCAAAATGAGCAAAAACAAATGAAAAATGATCAAAGTTTGCAATATTGGCAGTTTCAGTCCCCCAAGTTTCAAAATTTGTCAAAAATAGTCCCTATGCATTTATTTGGAAAGAAAAGTCAACCCAAGTCCTTAAAAAATCAAAAGTTATCAAAAACGGACTTTGGGTGAAAAGTTTGGAAAATTTACATTTTTGGTCCCTCAAGTTTGAAATCTGTCAAAAATAGTCCTTGGGAATTTTGAAAAATGAAAAAATTAAGTTTGATCCTTGGAATGTGAAAACTTGGCAATATTGGTCCCTTGTGATATTTTGGCAGAAGTACAACTCAGGTCCCTTGGTTTGGTAAATTTTCAAAATTGGTCCTTGTGTTTACTACTTAACCATACGGACCCTTAATAAAACCAAATTCAAACCCAAAACACAAACCAGGCCCACTCCACCCTTTTCCTTGGCCCATTCCCACCCTCAGCCCACCTCACTCTTTTATATACTCCCCCGTTTCAAATAATACCTCCAGCTCAAACGTTGACCACTTCAGCTTCTCCCACCCAGCCTGTAACACCAATCCAACAAGCTACCTCCCCCCTCCTCCACCTCAGCAATCCTATAACTTGTTCCCTCCACCTCAACTAACTTCCAAGGGGAATTTATTGCTTCCCTAAACTCTCACACTCCACAATCCTGACAAAAAGAAAAATGGCGCCAAAAAGTAGTTTTAAAGGCTGAGATCATTCCCACCCAATCCAATGGGTGGGATTCACTCAGAAAAGGTCCAAGAAGTCAATGGATGCCATATAAAAAGAAGAGAAGCAGTGGTGAGAGAGAATCAAGATATGTTAGCATAATTTAGGTCGCATGTACTTTTCTTAGTATTATTATTGTAATTTTAAGCTATCAAATGTATTTGTAAGTCAAAGCAGTGTATTTTGAACCTTTTCAAGCTATAAATTCAAGTATTTCAGTTTACATTCCATTTTGTACAATTTTTATTTAAAATCTTAATTATGGTTTAAATGTTAGTTTAGTTGTTATTATAGACTGAGTTAGCACACATAGGCTCCCAGGAAGTTTATAAAAGCTTCTAGTTACCTTAAAATTCCATTTAGTTAACAAAAATCACAAATCAAAAATTGGTCAATGAAAGTCAACTGTTGGTGAGAATATGGAATTCTGGTGATTCAGAGGTGAAGTGGAGCAAGGAAAGCTTTGGAAACTTGGTTTAGATCCTCAGGGAGGAGTTAGGAATACTGTGGTTCTCTTGGTTCTTGTTTTTGGTACTCACAGTCCTACTTTGTAAGCTTCATATTCATTTCAAGCTTATTTTACATAATCTTAGTTGTCTTTGCTTAAATCTGTGTTATTTATGTTTATTTGAAGTTATTTAGTGAAAATATAAACAAAAGTAGCATAGTTGTTTATTGAAATTAAGAGTTGCTTAGTATTTCAATTTTCAGTCCATTTTAGCATTTTGTGGAATTCTGAGTTATTGTTGTAGTTCTTGGTATAATTGTACTTAAATAAGTTTGAATAATCATAAATCATGTTTCTGTATTAGTAGTTGGTTGAAATCTTTCATTTGCCTTGAAAAATCTTCATAACTGTCTAGTAAAGGGGTGTTTGGATCATTGCTTCTTGCTATGTTCTAGTGGATTACTAGTGAAACATTTGGTTTAAATAAGTTACTTAGGTTCATAGGAGGTCAGATTGTCCATAAGTTTGGTTACTTTTTAACCAAAAGTCAAAAATCATACTCATTTCACCCTCACAGTCAACTGTGAGGGCATTGTGAGTCATAAACCTTTCAAATTAGTTTACAATTAGTAAATATAGCTTAGTATAGTTGTAATATTGCTTATTATATGTTTCTTAACCAGTAATCATCAACCAAAAGTCACCAAAGTCAATTTAGCAAGTTTTCTCAAAAAAAGTCAAAAGTGATACTAGGCAGAAATCTCAAAAATTCAAAGATTTTTGTAGAATTTTGTGTGTGCTTTCAAGCTTTGAAATTTGTTGAGTGCATAATCTATCAGTTGAACTTTAGATTTCCATGTTGGTTATATTTTTGAGAATTTTATTTGTGGGCTGAATTGCCCCTCAAAGTGGGCTGCAGGGCAAACCTCTGCCCTGTGCATCAGCAGACCCATCTCACCACCACCACTTTGGTGGTAGTTTGTGGCCACCCCAGTGGGTCCCACACTCCAATCTTGGGTTTTCCCAACCCCCCTCCTACCAGGCTTTTAGTTTTGACCAATTGTTTGACCTAGGGACCAGTGGACCCCACTTGGATTTGTCCTCAAATTCTGTCTCAGAATCACAATAAGCAATTGCTTATTGTGGATTCTTGGCTTATTCAGCCATCTAATTTGTGTGAAACTTGCTCAATATAGTTCATATAACTCAGAGGAACCAAATTTATCATTGTGGACCCCACACACTCCCATTTGAGCCAAAAATCCTTCTTGGTCAAAGAAAGTCAACTGAGTGGACTAATAAGCACTCAAAGTGCTTATTTATGTGTTATATAAAAAGTGTTTTCATAAAAGTTATTAGTTTTTAGTGTAAAATTAGTTTGGAAAAAGAAAAAACACAAAAAACCAATTTTAATTTTAGCGATAGCTTCTATTTAATAGAAATTATCAATTTAATTTTCTTTTTGGCTTATTTATAAGCAATATATCATTTTTATATTTTTATTAATTCTGTTTTAGGTTAAAGTAATTCAAGAAATTTTTCCAGATTTTTATTTTGTCTTTTAGTGGTTTTTAGAATTAATTTTAGTTTAATTAATTATTAATTTATATTAAGTAATTAAATAGCATAATTATATTTTATAAAGTACAACCTAGTTTTTATAATTTTTCTAGCTTTTATATAAGTTAAAACATTTTTATAAATTTTTCTAGAATTTATACTGTTCATTTTCTATTTTTTATAATATAAATAGTTTAATTGGTAATTAATTAATAATTAGATTAATAATTAGTAAATTAGTTTAAAAATACATAACATCAACTTTTTATAATTTTTTAGGATTCCTATGATGGTTAATTAGATTTGTAAGAATTTTCTTAATTTTCTAAGCCTTTTTAGTATTTTTAATAATTCTAATTAGTTTAATTAATTAATAAATAGATAATTAGTAATTAATTAATAATTAATAATTAAATAGTGTAAAAATAGTTTTTCTTTTTCTTAAAATTTTCTTTATTTGTTAGGTTTGTAAAAATAATAATTTTACACTTGTAACCTTTTCCGTTCATCAGTTGTACTTTCTGTTTCGTTCGTCTGCGTATGTTTTTAATTAAAACGTACGTTTTTAGGTTTTAGCTCAAATCTTCTTAATCTCAATTCCCGTAATCAATCAAGTAGCTTTCCTAACCTATATCTGTTAATAATTTCCAAATAATTCTTATCACAACCCTTTTCTGTGAATAATCACCCGATCACAAGTACGCTAAAGCACAATCCACACCTCGTCGGGACATAACGACCTGGTGATACCCTTTATTACCCGGAAGCATTGGTCTAGGTAGTTTGACCTTGTTGACCATTTCCTTGGTCAATTTAGGTTGATTGTTTAGCATCAATCAATTTTTGGCGCCGCTTCCGGGGAGGTGTGCGCGTTTCTATAGCGTCATTTGAGATTAGTGTTATTTCACCTCATTCACTCTACAAATACCATCACTTTTGTGAATTTTAAATCAAAACATAAAAAAGTCATTAAAACTTTTCCTAAAGTGTTAAAACACCAGAAAAATTAAAAACAACAAAACAGATCGTAACGTTTTCTGAATCGGTTTTCTTTTAAGGTGATTCTTAAAGAGAAACGATTTTAGATTACGAGACGATACCAAAAATATTGTCCAAAAGTTTTTTAAACCCATACACAAAACCCAAAAACATCTGTCTTTTCTTGTGAATAATAATAAATACATAAAAACCAACCGTCGCAAACCAAGACAGAACACCTACCAACTAGGGGTGTGAACATAATAAGTTCCCAAACCAAAGATATAAAACTTGCCTTTGTATCCCTGTGAGTGGTGTACCTTTCTTAAAGAAGCCACTTGCTTGTGATTATTGGTTTAAGTTCACTGTGAATTTGCCTCAATTTTGTTTTGATTGGTTTTATCTCTAGTGCATGCGCACTCGTTCTTCAAGGTCCACGAGCCCATTACGTGAGCTTGTTCGGAAACCTCAAAGACCTCGTAGACGTTCAGCACCAACAGTCGGATCTGAGATCCGTACTGTTGCCACACCCACTGTCACCATGGCGGAAGACCGCCTCATGTGTGAGCTTCTCCAAGCACCCATCGAGGGTTACGGAGATGCCATTGTTGTTTCAGCCATCGTGGCTGATAATTTTGAGCTCAAAACAGGGTTACTCAATCTTGTAACCTCAAGTCAATTCTACGGTTTTGAGAGGGACGATCCTCATGCTCACATTCGATGGTTCAATAAAATCACATCGACCATCAAGTACAAGAATGTCCCTTGTGAAGCAATAAAACTTCTTCTCTTCCCATTCTCCTTGGAGGGACAAGCCCGGATTTGGCTTGAAAAACAACCTCCTCGATCTATTGAGACATGGGAAGATCTTGTCAAAAAATTTGTGAATGAATTCTTCCCACCTTCCAAGATCACGAGTCTTAAGAACGAAATCACCAAGTTCACTAAAAAATATGATGAATCTTTTGGTGAAGCGTGGGATCGTTTCAAAGAATTACTTCGCAAGTGTCTACATCATGGTTTCTCTGAGTTGATGCAACTCGATACTTTTTACAATGGCGTGAGCCAAGCTGATCAGGATTCTCTCAATGCCTCCGTGGGAGGTAATTTCTTGAGTAGAACCACAAAAGAAGCTTTGCAAATCATAGAAAACAAGTCCAAGGTCCGCTCTACATGAAGCAAACCGATTGTTTCTCAAATCAATGCGTGTCCTTCCACTTCATCTTCTGTGAGTCAATCTAGCATGGATGCTAAGATTGACAAGCTCACTGAAGTGATCCAAGCTTTGGTTCTCGCCCAAACAAAGAAAGTTTCATTTCCACAACATCCTCCACCTGCTGAGGTTAAAAAAGTGGAAGTCTGTGTGACTTGTGGTGGGCCGCATGCCTACTACAATTGCACAGCTACTGATGGTACTCCATATGAAGCTCATGTTGTAGCCGGGTCCCAAAATCAAGGAGGCAATCAATATCGCCCTCCTATGGACCCTAGCTATCGTCCTCATCATCATTATCCTGGACCTCCTGGTTTTAATCAAAACCAAAATGTCCAAAATCGTGGCCAAAATCAAAATAGAGTGAACCAAGGTTTTCAAAACCAAGGTAACTTCAATCAAGGTCATGGTTTTCACAATCAAAACCAAGGTTTCCAACATCAAAATCAAGGAAACTTTAACCGGAACCAAGGTCAGGGTAATTTCAACCCGGGATATTTTCATGGAAACAACAACCCTAATCAGGGTAATTTTCAAAATCAAGGTCCCAATCCGAACAATCGAGCTCCAAATATTCATAATCCGAATCAAGCCATTGTTCCAACCGGGCCTTCATCTGACGAGTTGTTGAAACAATTCATGAAGTCCCAAGAAGAGTTGAACTAGTTGCTGGTCAGCCAGATTTCTGATATCAAGAAGTCTTTAAATGATCGACCCTCGGGCTCAGGTACTACTTTACTGAGCAACACGATCGCTAACCCGAGGGGCGATGCTAAGGCGATCACAACACGAAGTGGTTCTTCATATGAATGAACCCGCGATTCCTACTACCTCTTCTCCCTCTCCTCCAAAGGTAGTGGAACGTGAACCTGAGGTGACAAAGGACAAGGTGCAAACTCCTAGCCCACGAAGTACAGCACACGTCCAACCTCAGGTTATTCCTGAAACCAGATGTAAGCCTGGAGTTGTCTTTGAACCACCAGAAACTCCAGTGGACAACCCTAAATCCAAAACTTCTATTCCCTACCCATCACGTCTCAGTGAACAAAAGCTCCGCGAAAAAGCTAATCACCAAATGGATAAATTTTTCCAAATCTTCCAAGATTTGCATTTTGATATCAGCTTCGCGGACGCTATTCTCTTGATGCCCAAGTTTGCATCGATAATCAAAAATCTGTTAAGTAATAAGGAAAAACTCTTCGAGATGGCAAGAACTCCTCTGAATGAGAACTGCTCAGCAGTTCTTTTGAAAAAGCTTCCTGAAAAGCTTGGAGACCCCGGGAAATTTCTCATTCCTTGTACTTTCCCGGGTATGGTTGAATGCTTCGCCTTGGCCGATCTAGGTGCTAGCATTAACCTGATGCCATATTCTGTGTGGAAGAAACTCCCACGTTCATGACTTTAGAGCTTGTCGATCGTTCGATTTCTCGTCCCATTGGCATTGCCGAGGACGTGTTTGTTAAAGTGGGAAAGTTCCATTTTTCGGCAGATTTTGTGATTGTTGACTTTGATGCCGATTCTAGGGTCCCTCTCATTCTTGGAAGGGGATTTCTTAGAACTGGGCGTGCTCTTATCGATGTATTTGAGCATGAGATCATATTACGTGTTGGAACGGAAGCCATAACCTTCAACCTAAATCAAACTTCGAGATACTCCTCCAATTATGACTGTGAATCGGTGAATCAAATTGATGTCATCGATGTTGCTGCTGAGGAGTATGCTCAAGAGATTTTAGGTTTCATTGATGATTCTTCGAGTAAAAACCTCACTCAATCTTCTCATCCCATCATAGCCAATTCTTCTCCTTCCCTCACTCCGTTTGAGGGAAGTGACTTCATCTTAGAAGAAATTAAGGCCTTTCTCAAAAGTGATTCGATTCCCGATGGAATCGATAACCAAGAGATTAACCTCGAGAGGGATATTCTCATACTTGAAAAATTATTAAACGAAGATCCCTCTCCTCTTCCTGTTCTACCACAAACACTTCATAAAGAGGAAGTCAAAAATGTTGAGAAAACTGATGACTTCCCTGAGGTTGAACTTAAGGACTTGCCGCCTCATCTTGAATATGCATTTCTGGAGGGTGATGATAAATTACCCGTCATAATTGCTAAAGACTTAAGTGATGAGGAAAAGGCTGCTCTCATAAAGGTTTTGAAGTCTCATAAACAAGCAATTGCTTGGCGACTCTCCGACATCAAGGGCATTGACCCTGAATTTTGTACTCACAAGATTTTAATGGAGGATGACTTCAAACCAGCAGTTCAACAACAAAAAAGGGTGAATCCAAAAATTCACGAGGTTATCAAACAAGAGGTTTTAAAACTTCTTGATGTCGGATTGATTTACCCTATCTCAGACAGTCCTTGGGTCAGCCCAATTCATTGTGTTCCAAAAAAGGGTGGCATTACTATTGTCACAAACGAGGAGAATGAGTTGATTCCAACTCGTTTGGTTACGGGTTGGCGTGTTTGTATTGACTATCGCAAGTTAAATGACGCCACCCGTAAGGATCATTTTCTTCTGCCCTTTATGGATCAGATGCTCGATAGATTAGCGGGGAATGAGTATTATTGCTTCCTCGATGGTTTCTCGGGTTACTTTCAGATTCCCATTGATCCGAAAGATCAGGAAAAGGCCACGTTCACGTGCCCCTATGGAACTTTCGCGTATAAACGTATGCCATTTGGCTTATGTAATGCTCCGGGCACGTTTCAAAGATGTATGATGTCCATATTTTCCGACATGATCGGGAAAACTATGGAGGTCTTTATGGACGATTTTTCGGTCATTGGGGATTCGTTTCAATCATGCCTCTCCCATTTAGATGACATGCTAAAACGTTGTGAAGACACAAAGTTATGTCGAAATTAGGAGAAGAGTCACTTTATGGTCAAAGAGGGCATTGTCCTCGGCCATAAAATTTCAAAGAACGGGATTGAGGTTGACAAAGCCAAAGTGGATGTCATAGCAAAATTACCTCATCCCACAACCGTAAAAGGTGTTAGGAGCTTTTTGGGTCATGCCGGTTTCTATCGTAGGTTTATTCAAGATTTTTCTAAAATCGCCCGACCTATGACCCATCTCCTCGAAAAGGATGCTCCTTTTATCTTCTCCCCCGAGTGCATCGAAGCTTTTGAAACACTTAAGAAAAAGCTTACCGAGGCACCGATTCTTGTTGCCCCCGATTGGGACTTGCCCTTTGAGCTCATGTGTGATGCTAGTGATTATGCGATAGGGGCAGTCTTGGGGCAACGAAAAACAAAACATTTTCAGCCTATACACTATGCCAGCAAAACTATGACCGAGGCTCAAAGCCATTACACCACCACCGAAAAAGAATTATTAGTTGTGGTGTATGCTTTTGAAAAATTCCGGCCATACTTGATACTGACCAAAAGCATAGTGTATACGGATCACTCGGCTTTGAAGTACTGAGAGGATCACTTGATTTGATCACACACTATAGGTGTTGGACCTTTTAATGTGTAAATATGATACTTTGAGTGAATATGATTAAGTATGCGGAATCTACTTAACCACACTTAGAATATTTATTGGAAATGGAACTGTAATGCTTGTGTTTATTTAACAAAGAACAATGAAAGTATTTCACCAAACGATTCAATATTATTCAGAATAATACGAGTGATCTTCACTATCACTAGGGTTACAAAGACCTTGAATCTTGTGTTTTGTTCTGTTGTTTTTCTCTATGTATATCTTTATCACTATCACTCTTATCACACACTTAAAGATATATCTAAGATCTTCCTTTTATAGTCCAAGGAAAAGATCTTTTAAAATCTATATGACTCATCAAATTACTAGTTTATGACTTATCTTTATTCTAGCTAGATGATGACTTATCATGTTAGTCATTAAGATACAACATGTATCTAGGATTACAACTCACGTGGAGTGTTCAATTTGATGACTACAACAAAGATATTTTTCTTGTATATGAGTCAGTAGAATAAGTTGTACTTATCTACACAGCTGTTATATGAGTCATAGTAGCATCGGCAGAATCCATCAGCAGAAACACTATCAGTAGAAAACGTTCTTCAGCAGAATCCATCAGTGGAAACTTGCTTTGTGCTTTATCAGCAGAAACATACTTGATGTATTTTCTTAAACCTTTATGCTGATTCTTCTGATTATTTAATTCCCAACAATCCTCCCCTAAACATGTTAATTACATTCAAACATGTTTTTCTGAATTAAATGAGGACTTTGTGAAGATCTTTCAAACACTTCATTGTCAGACTGTGATCTGAACTTTCTTCTCTTTTGAGTGATTGAATGTCTTTCTCTGTAACTCATCTGCTTTCTGTTTTTTGCTCCAATCTTGGACTAAAAGATGGTGCAATATTCAACTTAAAGAATTATAAGAGGCAATGATGCTGTGTATCTTAGATGCTTGTTCCAAGAAGTAGAAATCATCTTTCAGCATGTCTTTGGAAGTGATGAACAAACGTAGTGAACTGAAATTGAAACCTTTCATCTTTTGATCTAGATAGAACTTTCTCCTATCAGCTCTGTTCTTGTTCTTTATCAGTAGAAACCATGTCATCATCTTGTATGCTCTTATCTTTTCCATCTTTTTCTTTGGTTAATCTTCCTTTAAAGGGCTTTTGTAACCTCCCCTTGAGCAATTTCCTCCCCTGTTTAGAAGATCTCTCACAATCATATCATATAACCATCATCTGATCTAGCAATTTCCATGTTTTCAGACAATTTGTACATGAAGCCATCAATTCCTTAAGAGTTTAAATGATGCCCTCATCACTTCTAGGTGTGTAACCTCCTATGAGTGGTGAATCACTGAGCATGGACTCATAATCCATCATAAGATGATTTTCTGAGTCGCTTTGAAAATCCTTTTTAAGAAATATTTGACTTAGCAGTATGAACATGATTTTATGATAAAAAATCATACTGCTTCTAACCATTTTGAAGGAATTAAGTGTGGTAACTAACACTTAATCAAAATTTCGGTTTAAAGCAACCTCTGGTTGTGTGAGAACCAATGTTTTCAGTTATAGATAACTGCCTGTGTATAGATAAACCTATTCAAAAGGCTTTCTTTACAGGGTTTCCAGCTCGTGGCATTTGTTACCTCTAACACAAGTGTTAGATTCACTTTTGCTCGCTGTTCTTTCTATCAGATATCCGTAGATTAGTCACATTATACTTGAGAGTATAAAATGATAGAAAGTGAGTTGTATCAGTTATTAACTGATCAACTAATTTATCAATTCAAAGTGAAACATCATAATCAGGTTCCAAGAAAGAAGTTTTAAGGAGTTTTGAAATCCCAAACTCTTTCTATCATGAACCTATTATATCAGCAGCAATGATCAGCATTCAGCAGCAATGATCATAGATTTCACTTGAAATAGCCTTTGAGCTCAAACATTCATACCTGAAATTGTTAGTCTAAAACCAAAAGAACAAAGTACAAAGTACTTGTCTTGAATTAGAATTATGCATAGGACTAACTGTATGAATAACTTTAAATTGGTAATAGTAGTTTTAGATGACAAAGTTAGATGCATTAACAAAATCTATATACAAGAACACATTATTTTGAAAAATTTAAAGATTAAGCATTCCAATACCTGCTACCAAGTACTGAAATCTTCCAACATCAAAAGCTTTTGTAAGAAGATCTGCAAAGTTTTGTTCTGAAGCAATTTTCATTACTTGAATTAACCTCTTTTCATTG
This sequence comes from Artemisia argyi, assembly GCA_030686995.1. NCBI lineage: Eukaryota > Viridiplantae > Streptophyta > Magnoliopsida > Asterales > Asteraceae > Artemisia > Artemisia argyi. The sequence continues at coordinate 108,155,927 of CM060690.1, read as the reverse complement.
CAATCTCTAATAAAATGATGTCTTATTTCAATGTGTTTTGATTTAGAATGTTGCACTGGATTTTTAATAATGCAAATTGTACTACTATTATCAATATGAATAATGATATGTAAGAAATTGTACCCATAGTCAAGAAGTTGGTTTTGAAGCCATAGGACTTGACCACAACAATTTGCAGCAGCTACATATTTAGCTTCAGTTGTTGAAGTAGCCACCATTGTTTGCTTCTTACACTGCCATGAGATAAGTCTACACCCCAAGGAATTGACATCCTCCAGTTGTTGACTTTCTGTCCAAGCTAGCACCAGCATAATCACTATCTGAGTATGCTACCAAGTCAAAAGATGACTCCTTAGAATACCACAGACCCAACCTAGGTTGACCCTTGAGATGTCTAAAAATTCTCTTGACTGCTGTTAAATGAGAAACCTTAGGAGTTACTTGATATCTTGCACAAGCACAAACAGAGAACATGATATCAGGTCTTGATGATGTAAGATACATCAAAGAACCTATCATAGATCTGTATGTGTGTACATCCACATTAGTTCCTTCTACATCTTTAAGAAGTGGCTTCTCAGGATCAATTGGTGTGCTTGCTGTTTTGGAATCAGCAAATTGAAACTTTCTAAGAATCTCTGCAACATATTTGTCTTGACTAATAAAGATTCCTTCTCTTGATTGTTTAACCTGCAGACCCAAAAAGAATGTAAGTTCCCCCATGGAACTCATCTGAAACTTATTGTGCATAAGCTTCTCAAACTCCAAACACATCTCCTTCCTTGTAGATCCAAAGATGATATCATCCACATACACTTGAACTAGCAAAAGATCCTTCTTATGCTTCTTGATGAAAAGTATCTGATCTATCTTGCCTCTTTGAAATCCATTTGAAATTAAGTAGGAAGCCAGTGTTTCATACCAAGCTCTTGGTGCCTGATGTAAGCCATATAGAGCTTTAACAACCTTGTACACTTTATCTGGATGGTCAGGATCAACAAAACCAGGAGGTTGTGAGACATACACCTCCTCTTCAATAGTACCATATAAGAAAGCACTCTTGACATCCATTTGATAAACTGTGAATCCCATAAATGAAGCATAAGCCAAAAAGAGTCTAATGGCTTCAATCCTTGCTACTGGAGCAAAAACTTCTTCATAGTCTATCCCTTCTTCTTGTGTGTACCCTTGAGCTACTAATCTAGCTTTATTTCTTATCACTATGTCCCTTTCATCCCTTTTATTCCTAAAAACCCATCTAGTGCTAATTACCCTTACACCACTTGGTAAATCAACTAGCACCCATACCTTTTGAATCTTAAACTGAAGAAGCTCCTCTTGCATAGCCTCCAACCAACTTGAATTCTCTAGGGCTTTATGAATATTCTTTGGTTCATCTTGTGAGAGAAAACATACAAATAAGCAAGAGTTTGAAAACTCATGCTGTTTTGAAGCATAAAGGGCATCAAGAAGCCCTTGTTGATCTGAAGACATCAATTGTTGTCTTGTCTTTACTCCTGATTGTACATCTCCAATTACATTGTCCAGGGAGTGGACTTTGTGAATCCTTGAGTGTGGAGTAGAAAGAACTTGATAATCAGGTGGAAGGTTGTTAAAATCCACCTCATTATCTGAGAGATTTGCTTGTGTTTCTTCTGATGGTCCATCAGCAGAAACATTTTGCTTATCAGCGGGAACGATTTGCTTATCAGCAGAAACAGCAGTGTTACTTCTGACTTGAAACTCTTGTTCCTTAGCTCCTTCTTCCTTATATTCATCTTCAACATCTTCTTTAGAATTTCCAAAAGAAGATTCACCATTTATTGAAGTTGAATCTACACTTGAATTTGTCCATATTGGCATCATCACATAATCTTGATCTGTCTCCTTCTCTAATCCTTCTCCATTTGTTGCATCAGCAGTTTGTGAACCTGAAAATTCATTAGATTCTGCAACAAAAGGCACATAATTCATTGATTTGGATAGAGATTCAAGATCAAATAGCCATTTGGGACCTTGACCTTCTACATTGGTTTTATTTTCCAAAAACTTCACATGTAGATTTTCCTCTACTCTTCTAGTTCTCATGTTGTATACTCTAAATGCTTTGCTATTGATAGAATATCCAACCAAGAATCCTTCATCTGCTTTTCCATCAAACTTTCCAAGATGGTCTAAGGTATTAAGAATTGTCACATGACATCCAAAAGGTCTAAGAAATCCTATTTCAGGAGTTCTACCTCTAAAAAGTTCATATGATGTCTTATTGTGAGGTTTTACAACTAAAACTCTATTTTGAACATAGCAAGCAGTGTTGACTGCTTCTGCCCAAAAAGTTATAGGCAACTTAGAGTCAGCTAACATAGTTCTAGCAGCTTCTATTAGTGTTCTATTTTTCCTTTCAGCAACTCCATTCTGTTGTGGAGTTCTTGCAACACTAAATTCTCTTTTAATACCTTTTTCTTTGCAGAAATCATCCATAACTCTATTTTTAAATTCTGTCCCATTATCACATCTAATGACTTTTACTCTTTTGCTTACTAGGTTTTCTATCTCTGTAATGAAGGTCTTAAGGATGCTAGAAGTCTCATCCTTAGTTCTTAAAAAGAATACCCATGTAAATCTACTAAAGTCATCAGTAATAACTAGACAATATCTCTTATGCAACAAACTTCTAACATTTATAGGACCAAATAAGTCCATATGCAGCATAAACAATGATTGATTGATAGAGTTAAAAATTTTGGGCTTACAAGTGGCTTTATGTTGTTTGCCTTTAAGACAAGCAATGCATGTTTGATCATTTTCAAATCGTTTTTGAGGTAAACCTCTTACCAAACCATCTTTGACAATCTTATTTATGGTTTTGAAGTTAATATGACCAAGCCTCCTATGCCATTTCATAGATTCATCCAATGTGGCCTTAGCAAAAAGACAAGTCAGAGAATCTTTTGGAACAATTTTCTTCATATCAACACTGTACATGTTGCCTTTTCTTGGAATTCTAAGAAGTGCTTGACTTTCATCAGGCATCTTAAAATCAGAAGAAAATACAAGACATTCAGTGTCAGTAAAGAGAACTTTGTTCTTTTTGTCACACATTTGTAAGACACTAAAAAGATTATACTTAAGCTCTTGCACATAGTACACATCTTCAAAATCTAGTTTACCGGTTTTAATAGTACCTTTACCAGTAATTTTTCCTCCAATTCCTCCTCCAAAGGTAACATAGCCTCCATCTACTGATTGAAAATTTGAAAGATAAGACTTGTTGCATGTCATGTGCCTTGAACATCCACTATCTGAGAATCCTTGATCTTCATTATCTGCTGATGAATGTCCCTGCACATAAATAAAGGAATTAGTTTTGTTTTGGGATCCAAACCATTTCTGACTTGGATCCACCTCTTGCATCAATGGGATGTAATCTTTTGAGAATTGTTGATGCAACATTGGATTTAAGAATCCAACATGCTGAGGCCTTAACAGCATTTGCCCTGTTTCCCTTAGCAGCAGTATGCTTAGCAGAAACTGCTAGCTTTGTAGTTGTACCCTTTGGTCTCCAAACTTGTTTTTGGACGACTGCTTTTGTTTGAATGGGCCTTTGAACAATATTAGATGCATGTTTGAAAGTTATTTTTGCACCCTTAATTGTTGATTTTGGGTAAATAGTCATATATGGTTTTTCAGCAGAAACCATTTTCCTTTCAGCAGGAACAGTTTTTGCTCTATCAGCAGGAACTACTTTTGTGACAGTTTTTGGTTTTGATCTTTTAGAATTAGAGTGAAAATGAGATTTAGGTGTTTGCCTTTTGTAGTTCACTCTATTACTTTCATATCCAGATACCCATTGGTTGCAGAAAGCTGCAAGATGGTCAAAACTACCACATGTGTAACAAACTTTGTTATCTCTTTGTTGGAAAGACTTGAGGCTATACCAATTCCTTTGGTTACCTCTAGGCTTGTTTATGATTCTATATTGTTCACAATATCTTACTGGTTGCCTAACATGTTTTTCATTGGTCTTAGGCCTATCAGTATTGTGTTTGACTATCTTAGGAACTCTTGTTCTTGCTTTCTTAATCACTTCAGGTTTAGACATAACATGTTTAAACTTTTTATCATCAGATGTTGATTCCTCAATGATTGAACCATCTGACTTTCTACAAGAACACACCTTGTCCTTAGGAAGTGAAGTTTTACTTAAACTTTCACTTTCTTTCAAAGGTTCATTAACAACTACATTAGATTTTGGTTGAACACCATAATTTAATTCAGGTAGTTGAAATTTAGGTAATCCTGTGTGTTCTAGGTCAATTCCTGGGGGTGAAGGAATGCCTCTATATGGTGCAGGAACAGATTTGTATCCAACACCAGACTTAGCTTTATTTTTAACTTGACATTCAATTAAGTTAGTCACACCCTTAGATGCATAATCTAGTGTTTCTACACTCATTTGAATATTCTCTTTAGCCTTACTAAGCCTATCTACTTCAGATTTCAAGTTATTAATGTCATTATCTTTAAACATTATTTCTCTTTCAAGAAGAATTTTGACATCAGTAAAGGTAGATTCATTTGTTCGAAAATGTATGACTTGTTTCTCTAGAGTAGCTATACCTCTTTTATGATTTGTTAAGCTATGAGCTGTATCAATTAATTCTTTCCTTTGATTCTCATAACGTTTGGTTAAGGTTTCTAAACTTTTAAGAGCAGAACAATTATTTGAACAAACTTTATCAGGTTGTACCTCTGTGGTGAAAGCCATAAGAGCTGTCTGAGGAGAAGCTTCTTCTTCTTCAGCAGTAAAGCTCCAATCAAATCCTAATCCATCAATAGCTACCATAGCCTTTGGATTGGTTGATTCCCCTGTCTTGGACTTGCTTCCAAAACTTCTATTCTTGTTATCTTGCTGCCTTGGCCTTCTACATTCTCTTGAGAAGTGCCCCAACATATGACAGTTATAGCATTCTATCTTTGACTTGTCAAAACCAGCAGTATCATTGCTGCTGATGGTGAGTTTCTTCCCCGTCCTCTGACAGAATTTCTTAGCCCTCATGCTAAGAAGAGAAATTTGCCATTTTAGGTCCATCTCTTCTAAATCATCATCATTGATTTCTAAGAGATCTTCATGAGTAAGCATGGACCCATTATTCTGGCTTGTGAAAAAGGCACAACAAGCCTTTTCATTCAATATACCAAAAGTACTGCTTGATGAACTAGCAGCACCAGCTCCACTATCAACCTTTTCAACTTTAACTGGGTTTGAGATACTAGGAGATGACATAAAAGCCATGTTCCCAGTATATGAACTAGAGACACCAGTTTTCTTTACTTCTTGTTCCACAATTTTAAAGTTGCTATACAAATCCATAAGATCCATAGTGTCTATGTCTGGTTTATTCTTCCAAACAACAACATGCATAGCCCACTCTTCTGGTAAGCTTCTCAGAAATTTTGAGTTTAAATCTTCTTGAGGTATATCCACCCCAAGAACAGCAAGTTGACTCACAATTTTCTGTAGCCTTGTAAACATGTGGTCAAGAGATTCATTCATGGTTGATGAGAAATTTTCAAACTGTTGCTTGAGAAGAGTTTTCTGGGTCTTCTTGGTGGCTTCATTTCCTCCATACCTTGCAACAATTGCCTCAAATAATGACTTGGCATCTTTGAATTTGTTGAAGTTTATAAGTTGATCATTTGGAATGGTCATCATCAGCATGCTTCTGGCCTTGAGGTCATTCTTCTTCTTTATTCTTTCATCAGCAGTTGTAGGGATAGTTTGAACAACTAAAATTTCCCTACCTTCAACTATTGATAAAGTGGTTGTGGGTTTGAAAGAGTTTCCATCTTCAATAATTTCCCAGAGAGTGTAATCCTGCACCTGGAAAAACTGTTCTATTCTTAACCTCCACAATTCAAACTCATTCTGTTTGAGAACTGGCAACTTTGCAGCAACATTTGTTTGAACAGATTCTGTGTCCATTTTTTCTTCTAAATCAAAGATATCAACCTGGGAGCTCTGATACCAACTGAGAGGATCACTTGATTTGATCACACACTATAGGTGTTGGACCTTTTAATGTGTAAATATGATACTTTGAGTGAATATGATTAAGTATGCGGAATCTACTTAACCACACTTAGAATATTTATTGGAAATGGAACTGTGATGCATGTGTTTATTTAACAAAGAACAATGAAAGTATTTCACCAAACGATTCAATATTATTCAGAATAATACGAGTGATCTTCACTATCACTAGGGTTACAAAGACCTTGAATCTTGTATTTTGTTCTATTGTTTTTCTCTATGTATATCTTTATCACTATCACTCTTATCACACACTTAAAGATATATCTAAGATCTTCCTTTTATAGTCCAAGGAAAAGAACTTTTACAATCTATATAACTCATCAAATTACTAGTTTATGACTTATCTTTATTCTAGCTAGATGATGACTTATCATGTTAGTCATTAAGATACAACATGTATCTAGGATTACAACTCACTTGGAGTGTTCAATTTGATGACTACAACAAAGATATTTTTCTTGTATATGAGTCAGTAGAATAAGTTGTACTTATCTACACAGCTGTTATATGAGTCATAGTAGCATCAGCAGAATCCATCAGCAGAAACACTATCAGTAGAAAACGTTCTTCAGCAGGATCCATCAGTGGAAACTTGCTTTGTGCTTTATCAGCAGAAACATACTTGATGTATTTTCTTAAACCTTTATGCTGATTCTTCTTATTATTTAATTCCCAACAAGTACCTTTTTGCAAAACAAGATGCAAAGCCGAGACTTCTCCGTTGGGTTCTCCTCTTACAGGAATTTGATATCATTATTCGTGATAAAAAAGGAGCTGAGAACCTAGCTGCTGATCATCTCTCCCGATTGGAAAACCCCCACCAAGATGTCTTCGAGAGGAAAGAAATTAATGAAACATTCCCTCTCGAGACACTCAATGCGGTTACCTTTCGTGGAGATTCCATTACCCCATGGTTTGCCGACTTCGCAAACTACCTTGTGGGTAACTTTGTGGTGAAAGGGATGTCGTCTCAACAGAAAAATAAATTCTTCAAAGATGTAAAACATTACTTCTGGGACGACCCCTACTTGTTCAAAATTTGCGCGGATCAAGTCATTCGGCGGTGTGTTTATAGCCAAGAAGCCGCTGAAATTCTTAAGGCTTGCCATGCTGGTCCCACGGGGGGCCACCACAGTCCAAACTACATTGCCAAAAAGGTGTTTGACTCCGGTTTCTATTGGCCCTCGATTTACAAGGATGCCCAGGAATTAGTCAAATCCTGTGACGCTTGTCAACGTCACGGGAACATTTCACAAAAGAATGAAATGCCTCAGAATGCAATTCAAGTTTGTGAATTTTTTGACGTTTGGGGCATCGACTTTATGGGGCCATTTCCATCATCTCATGGTAACAAATACATACTCGTGGCTATTGACTACTTGTCAAAATGGGTTGAAGCAAAAGCTTTACCCACTAATGATGCCCGAGATGTTGTAAAATTCTTGAAAGATCTTTTCGCTCGATTTGGAACTCCATGTGCTATTATCAGTGATCGTGGTACGCACTTCTGTAATGACAAATTTGATAAAGTCATGCAAAAGTATGGTGTAACTCACCGTCTTTCTACTGCGTACCATCCACAAACAAGTGGACAAGTAGAAGTTTCCAATCGAGGCATTAAGAGAATTTTGGAAAGAACCGTAGGTGAAAATCGTGCATCGTGGTCGGATAAATTAGATGATGCATTTTGGGCTTTCCGTACGGCTTACAAAACACCCATTGGGTGTACGCCTTACAAACTTGTGTACGGGAAAGCGTGCCATCTTCCGATCAAGCTTGAGCACAAAGCCTATTGGGCTCTCAAGCATGCCAATTTTGACCTCAAAACTGCGGGTGATCATAGAAAAGTTTAACTAAATGAATTAAATGAACTTCGTGATCAAGCTTACGAGAACTCTTTGATCTACAAAGAAAAGACAAAGAAGATTCATGACTCCAAAATCAAGAACCGCATTTTTAACGTTGGTGATCGAGTCCTTCTTTTCAACTCTAGACTCAAGATCTTCTCGGGAAAGCTCAAAACCCGATGGACTGGCCCATTCACTATCGCTAAGGTTTATCCTTATGGCACCATCGAATTATCTCAAAATGACGGTCCAAATTTCAAAGTGAATGGGCATCGTTTGAAACACTACTTTGGAGAGGACATACCATCCATGGTTGTCCCGGATCTCCAAACTTTCCCCAAGGACAATTAAATTCGGGGATCGAGTCAAGCAAGCGACTCAATAAACAAAAACAATAGCACAATACGGGTTTTCACCCGTATATCTGATTTCTTTCTACTTTCTACCACCTTAGTGTGGGGGAATGGCCAACCCCCCGCTGTTTGAAAATGTATATATGTATATAAGTTCCAAAAAAAATGTATATATAGAAATAAAGTGAAATATGGTGTTTCCACAGTTAGATTCGAATCTTGGCTTTTTACGTTCAAAGAATCGGCATAATAGCCGGGACTTTGAATATTGAGGACAATATTCATTTCTAAGTGTGGGGGGGGGGAAATTCTAGTGAATTTTATCAAAATATATCTTCAAGTACCCCCGTTTTTGGCCAAAATTTTCAAAAATTTTTCACTTTATTTCAAAATTTTTGTGGTAATCAGTCCGCCATGTCTAACCGACAAAGGGATTGGCTAATCCAGGAGCAAACGGCTCTTGGTAAAGATAACTCAAATCCGTTGACGGCTTGGTAAATCAACTCGCCATATCCCATAAAGCGAATGAGTTGGCTAGCCCACAAGATTATGGCTTGTGGTAAAGGCCGTGGAAAAACCATAATTGGTAATTAGCTCACCAAGATGTTGACTAGGTCCATCAAGAGTTGGCTAGTCTAGGAGCAAACAGCTCTTGGTAAAGACAAATCAAAACCGTTGAAAGCTGGTGGTTTGCTAAAAATCACATGGTTATCAGGTGGACCATAGTTCTTACTTGAATCGATACATCTGGCTACTCCAGAAGTGATGGCTTTTGGTAAAGAGTTTTTCAAATCCATCAAGTTTTCTTAAAAGATTGCTAGGGACTAGCAATAGTTTAGTGTGGGGGATTGATGAGTGCGCAAACACTCATCATTTTTATCGTATTTAAACTGCCAAAACATACAAAAACTATCGAAAAGTCATCAAAATACTGAAATTATCCCAGGGATTGTGTTTTATATGTTTTAAATGCAAAATGAGCAAAAACAAATGAAAAATGATCAAAGTTTGCAATATTGGCAGTTTTAGTCCCCCAAGTTTCAAAATTTGTCAAAAATAGTCCCTATGCATTTATTTTGAAAGAAAAGTCAACCCAAGTCCTTAAAAAATCAAAAGTTATCAAAAACGAACTTTGGGTGAAAAGTTTGGAAAATTTACAATTTTGGTCCCTCAAGTTTGAAATCTGTCAAAAATAGTCCCTGGGAATTTTGAAAAATGAAAACATTAAGTTTGATCCTTGGAATGTGAAAACTTGGCAATATTGGTCCCTTGTGATATTTTGGCAGAAGTACAACTCAGGTCCCTTGGTTTGGTAAAATTTCAAAATTGGTCCTTGTGTTTACTACTTAACCATACGGACCCTTAATAAAACCAAATTCAAACCCAAAACACAAACCAGGCCCACTTCACCCTTTTTCCTTGGCCCATTCCCACCCTCAGCCCACCTCACTCTTTTATATACTCCCCCGTTTCAAATAATACCTCCAGGTCAAACGTTGACCACTTCACCTTCTCCCACCCAGCCTGTAACACCAATCCAACAAGCTACCTCCCCCTCCTCCACCTCAACAATCCTATAACTTGTTCCCTCCACCTCAACTAACTTCCAAGGGGCATTTGTTGCTTCCCTAAACTCTCACACTCCACAATCCTGACAAAAAGAAAAATGGCGTCAAAAAGTAGTTTTAAAGGCTGAGATCATTCCCACCCAATCCAATGGGTGGGATTCACTCAGAAAAGGTTCAAGAAGTCAATGGATGCCATATAAAAAGAGGAGAAGCAGTGGTGAGAGAGAATCAAGATATGTTAGCATAATTTAGGTCGCATGTACTTTTCTTAGTATTATTATTGCAATTTTAAGCTATCAAATGTATTTGTAAGTCAAAGCAGTGTATTTTGAACCTTTTCAAGCTATAAATTCAAGTATTTCAGTTTACATTCCATTTTGTACAATTTTTATTTAAAATCTTAATTATGGTTTAAATGTTAGTTTAGTTGTTATTATGGACTGAGTTAGCACACATAGGCTCCCAGGAAGTTTATAAAAGCTTCTAGTTACCTTAAAATTCCATTTAGTTAACAAAAATCACAAATCAAAAATTGGTCAATGAAAGTCAACTGTTGGTGAGAATATGGAATTCTGGTGATTCAGAGGTGAAGTGGAGCAAGGAAAGCTTTGGAAACTTGGTTTAGATCCTCAGGGAGGAGTTAGGAATACTGTGGTTCTCTTGGTTCTTGTTTTTGGTGCTCACAGTCCTACTTTGTAAGCTTCATATTCATTTCAAGCTTATTTTACATAATCTTAGTTGTCTTTGCTTAAATCTGTGTTATTTATGTTTATTTGAAGTTATTTAGTGAAAATATAAACAAAAGTAGCATAGTTGTTTATTGAAATTAAGAGTTGCTTAGTATTTCAATTTTCAGTCCATTTTAGCATTTTGTGGAATTCTGAGTTATTGTTGTAGTTCTTGGTATAATTGTACTTAAATAAGTTTGAATAATCATAAATCATGTTTCTGTATTAGTAGTTGGTTGAAATCTTTCATTTGCCTTGAAAAATCTTCATAACTGTCTAGTAAAGGGGTGTTTGGATCATTGCTTCTTGCTATGTTCTAGTGGATTACTAGTGAAACATTTGGTTTAAATGAGTTACTTAGGTTCATAGGAGGTCAGATTGTCCATAAGTTTGGTTACTTTTTAACCAAAAGTCAAAAATCATACTCATTTCACCCTCACAGTCAACTGTGAGGGCATTGTGAGTCATAAACCTTTCAAATTAGTTTACAATTAGTAAATATAGCTTAGTATAGTTGTAATATTGCTTATTATATGTTTCTTAACCAATAATCATCAACCAAAAGTCACCAAAGTCAATTTAGCAAGTTTTCTCAAAAAAAGTCAAAAGTGATACTAGGCAGAAATCTCAAAAATTCAAAGATTTTTGTAGAATTTTGTGTGTGCTTTCAAGCTTTGAAATTTGTTGAGTGCATAATCTATCAGTTGAACTTTAGATTTCCATGTTGGTTATATTTTTGAAAATTTTATTTGTGGACTGAATTGCCCCTCAAAATGGGCTGCAGGGCAAACCTCTTCCCTGTGCATCAGCAGACCCATCTCACCACCACCACTTTTGTGGTAGTTTGTGGCCACCCCAGTAGGTCCCACACTCCAATCTTGGGTTTTCCCAACCCCCCTCCCACCAGGCTTTTAGTTTTGACCAATTGTTTGACCTAGGGACCAGTGGACCCAACTTGGATTTGTCCTCAAATTCTGTCTCATTCTGTCTCAGAATCACAATAAGCAATTGCTTATTGTGGATTCTTGGCTTATTCAGCCATCTAATTTGTGTGAAAAATGCTCAATATAGTTCATATAACTCAGAGGAACCAATTTTATCATTGTGGACCCCACACACTCCCATTTGAGCCAAAAATCCTTCTTGGTCAAAGAAAGTCAACTGAGAGGACTAATAAGCACTCAAAGTGCTTATTTCTGTGTTATGTAAAAAGTGTTTTCATAAAAGTTATTAGTTTTTAGTGTAAAATTAGTTTGGAAAAAGAAAAAACACAAAAAACCAATTTTAATTTTAGTGATAGCTTCTATTTAATAGAAATTATCAATTTAATTTTCTTTTTAGCTTATTTATAAGCAATATATCATTTTTATATTTTTATTAATTCTCTTTTAGGTTAAAGTAATTCTAGAAATTTTTCCAGATTTTTCTTTTGTCTTTTAGTGGTTTTTAGTATTAATTTTAGTTTAATTAATTATTAATTAATATTAAATAATTAAATAGCATAATTATATTTTATAAAGTACAACCTAGTTTTTATAATTTTTATAGCTTTTATATAAGTTAAAACATTTTTATAAATTTTTCTAGAATTTATACTGTTCATTTTCTATTTTTTATAATATAAATAGTTTAATTGGTAATTAATTAATAATTAGATTAATAATTAGTAAATTAGTTTAAAAATACATAACATCAAATTTTTATAATTTTTTAGGATTCCTATGATGGTTAATTAGATTTGTAAAATTTTTCTTAATTTTCTAAGCCTTTTTAGTATTTTTAATAATTCTAATTAGTTTAATTAGTTAATAAATAGATAATTAGTAATTAATTAATAATTAATAATTAAATAGTGTAAAAATAGTTTTTCTTTTTCTTAAAATTTTCTTTATTTGTTAGGTTTGTAAAAATAATAATTTTACACTTGTAACCTTTTCCGTTCATCAGTTGTACTTTCTGTTTCGTTCGTCTGCGTACGTTTTTAATTAAAACGTACGTTTTTAGGTTTTAGCTCAAATCTTCTTAATCTCAATTCCCGTAATCAATCACGTAGCTTTCCTAAGCTATATCTGTTAATAATTTCCAAATAATTCTTATCACAACCCTTTTCTGTGAATAATTACCCGATCACAAGTACGCTAAAGCACAATCCACACCTCGTCGGGACATAACGACCTGGTGATACCCTTTATTACCCGGAAGCATTGGTCTAGGTAGTTTGACCTTGTTGACCATTTCCTTGATCAATTTAGGTTGACTGTTTAGCATCAATCAGTACATTTTTGTACAAAATTAACAAATTAAAAAAATATCACTTTTTAAATCTTACATTCAGAAAATGATTAATGGTGCATTGTGGTATAAAAATTAGTGCATTTAACAAAATTTTAAAAATAAATCTAAGCTAGACATTTCATCAAACACTTGTGTGCAACAAATATGACTAAAACGTTCTCTTTAACGTGTGATATCTCACTCATATGACATCGGATTTGGGTGATTAAAAAACCTACGTAAATAAAGAACCAAAATCTATACTCTTTTGTTGATTATGTTGCTGTGTTTCTTTTACGTTTCCATGTGCTTTATTAAAAACATGGATCAAACTAAGATAGACTTGTGGTTTTAATGTATTGAAAAATGTTTATTTGAATATCTTTTTTCGTGTGCTAATCATCTTTATACTAATTGCGTAGATACACGCTTGAATGTTGTTCAAGATGTAGCTAATAACTTTCTTCAATATGAGTTTTCGATTATTTAGTTATTTAATCAGTTTTGTTCTATTGCTTCATATATGACTATTTAAACTAACGTTTTGTTAATCTTTTTATCTGTAATAGAAAGCTGTAGACCTCTTCCGCCTCCACGAGTTGAGGCACATCTGTGACAGAAAGTAGTATACGTCCTCCAGAAATCAATATCATATGGCTACGGTAAATATTAAAAGAGGTGACAACGATGATGATAATGCAAAATTGTTTAGTTTTTCTTACGAGAAGGACAACATCTATTTTTTCATATTAGTTTAGATTCAGGTGATAAAAAAAACCAATATCAATGATAAAATGCGCTTACTTAGAGAAAAGTGGGAGACATACGAGAATGTCACGAAAGTGATTTCGGGCAAATTCTTTCATCATATCCTCTTCTGTTTGTCACCTTTCTATAGCTAAGTTCATTTTTTCACTGTTCTTAGCTTTCTGATGATCTGAAGCTTAACTATTCTTAAAGATTGAAATTACTCCTTTTTCTTTTCAAAACTGAGCTATATTTACCTTTATCATAATTGTTGTCATCTCTTTTAATATGATCAGGCGCTGTTTAATATGAAGATTGTCGCTGTTGTATTTCATTCATGTTTCGGTCTTTTGTTACAACTCGAGTTATGGTTTGTTACTTTGTTTACTCCCGTTTGATAAAAAAGCTCGGCAATTTGTTTATAGCTGGTGCACTTCCTAAAAACAAGCCACGACTCACAATTTCATGTTCGCTCAAAGAGCTATGACTTTTTAGTATTTATTTTTGATTGGTTAGCGGATAGTATTATGGTTTCTTTTTTGGTTTATGTTCTATTTTTAGATTTGTGGATAAATGTTTTTAATTGTTTAATATTGCTACTTTTTTTTTTTCTTTTTTTTTATATATTTATTACTTGATTTTTTTTATAATCAAGATTAAGTATATGTTCATAACTTTTAGATACAGGTTATTAGCATTCATTATATTTATAATATATTTACTCTTCAAACACATAATAGAGTAATACCATATACAAATACTACTCCACAACGCATAGGTTGAAATTATCGTTATAAATAAATGGGGTAATTTCATATCTCCCATCCTCAAAACTAGAAATTTCTATTTACCTAATATATGTGTAAACGTAATAAATGGTTATGTGGAAAACTAGAAGGGGGTTGAATAGTTTTACCGGTTTTTTTTGTTTAATTATCTTTTGAAACTTTCCGTTTAATCAAAGATATAAACTCAAAGACAATATATAACATGCAAGTATAAAGAAAGAAACGATCAAACCACAACACGAGTATTTATCGTGGTTCGGCTACAAGGACTCTTTTTCCTTGCCCTACGTCCACGCCCCGAGTATCCAACTCGAGAGTTTCTTTCACTAGTCAACAAGCTCCTTTCACCGGCGGAGAAAACTTTACACGTCACTTACACGATTACCGACACTAAGCTAGATGTCGAGTTCTTTTACAAGGGTACAACCACTCCCGTTAGTTCTTTTACAAGGGTACAACAACTCCCGTCACAATATGTATTTTAAGGCCTAAAATACTAACCGATCACAACTGAAAACACAAAATCAAATGAAGTGTAAACTACACAAAGTCTACACGATGCTAAGCTAACAAGTCTTGCAACGTTGTGTTGAATACTTGTAACTTTATATGTACTTGTGAACTTCTTTGCTACAAAAGAAACTTCACATAAAATGAAATGTTAAAGGGTTAGATGAATGATATGAATGTGTATGTGTAAATGTAATGAGAAGTGATAAAGGAAAATTCTAACAAATGGCTTGGTATTTATAGTAAGACCTTCAGCAGCACTGGCGGATACGGCGGAACCCTCAGATGGGTTCCGCCCGTGTACCTCCAAGGTTCCGCCAGGCTGACAGAAGGTTTTGCAATAAATCATTCCAAACCAACCAAAGTCACATCAACTTATTTTTAGTCAAACACTTACTTGTGTAAGAAAACTTATGGTGAGTCAAACAACAAACTTAACATAAATGCATGATGTGATGTTAACATTTACTATATTAAAAAATATGTAAATGTAATGTTTTCTATTTTAAGAAATATAAAAAGTGTTGTGTTTTATATGAAATGTAAATGTAGTAAATGTCTAATTATGCAAGTCTTTAAACTAAAATTATGTTTTACTAAAAACCAAAGTTTACACTTTGTCGTTAACAAAACTTAGCAAAGATCGTAAAATATAAATAACGTTTTTAGGCGATATTTGTATTAACAGGTTACAATTTAAATATATATAAACATAATCATGAAACGAGGGATGTATATTCACCGTAAATAAACTATTAGGAATAAACTACTTTTCAAGATTACAAAGATGTACATATCGGAAATTTTGAAAGTGGAAGCACTCTAGGGTGTTCATCGGTTCGGTTCTCGGTTAATCGGTTTATTCGGTTCGGGTTGTTCGGTTAAAACTTTTTTTGGGTCATAACCGAAAACCGAACCAAACCGAAAATATTTGTGACCGAACAACCGAGAACCGAATCGAAGTTCGGTTCGGTTATGGGTCAAAACCGAAAACCGAATTTTGTACTTGAATTACACCATTTATATTTTTTTAAAGTTAACTATATAGATTTTTGGGAAAAATAAGTATTTCAAAGATAAAAAGTGTTTTTTATATTAGGACAAAATTTTAATATCTTTATATATATATATATAATAATATAAATATAAATATATATATATATATATATATATATATATATATATATATATATATATATATATATATATATATATATATATATATATATATATATAAATTCTGTTTTATGTTTAGATAGCCAAAACCATATTCAAACCGAAAACTGAATTTTTATTTTGGTTTTGTTCGGTTTTGATAATCGGTTCGGTTACAAGTTTGGTTCGGTTTGCTTTTGGTTCGGTTCGGTTTTCGGTTTGTTCAGTTTATTATCCGAACCATGAACACCCTTAGGAAGCAGATATTTACAAAAGTTTATTTAAGTGGGCTTATGGCCATGACTGAATGTAGCAATATTGGGTTACTTATTTCCGTGGGCTGTATCATGCGTTGGTTTGCTTTAACACCGGTCTCTCAAATTTGAAGCCCACTTTTGTCAAATGCCAACCCATAGTTTCTATTCTAGCATTCTGGACTAGAGGTGCAAAAAATTCGGTTTTTTTCGGTTTTCGGTTTTTTAATAACCAGTTATAAAAAAAACGGTTTTTTGAATAACCAGTTTCGGTTCGGTTTCGGTTTTTCGGAATCGGTTTTCTTCGGTTATAAATGTTCGGAATCGGTTTTTTTCGGTTACCAATTTTCGGAATCGGTTTTTTTCGGTTTTTTACCGGTTCGTTTTTTTCGGTAAAAATATTCGGATTCGGATTTTTTATCGGTTATCGTGAGAAGTATTGCTAGTTGACAAGAATGGCCCCCTTCCTTTTATTTATAATTCCCACCCTCAATCCTAACATTTTCATTTTAACCCTTCCCATTTAAATATATAAACCAT
Source organism: Artemisia argyi (assembly GCA_030686995.1). Taxonomy (NCBI): domain Eukaryota; kingdom Viridiplantae; phylum Streptophyta; class Magnoliopsida; order Asterales; family Asteraceae; genus Artemisia; species Artemisia argyi. The sequence continues at coordinate 108,139,066 of CM060690.1, read as the reverse complement.
TTATTTTATTAAATATTCATTTCACCCACTAATAAACACACACCACTCTCTCTCTAAAATTCTCTTCTCCCCCTTCTCTCTAAAATCCGGCTGACCACCGACCGCCGCCGTCTTCTCCGGCGAGATTCCGGCTACTTTTATTTTATTACACCAAAAGATAGATCGGGACGTGCTCGTTCCGGAAGTACAAGCCGATTTAATCAAAACCACCCCGAACCCCTCCAAACACCACTAGCCGCCGCCCCTTGCACCACCATCAACACCACCACGAGCCACCACCTCCCTCCTCCTCTTTTTCTTTTTCTTTTCTTGCTTGGTAAAACATCCAAACGCACCCTATTTGTTATAAAATTGTTACATTTTTATTTATTTTATTTATATATACCGAAAATATATATTTTATAAGGGTGTATATATATAAAAATAAATAAATAAATAAAACCGGTTAAAACCGGTTATTTTTAAAAACCGGGTATATAACCGGTAAAAAACCGGTCGGAGGGAAAAAACCATAACCGGTCTAACCGGTTCGGTTAAAAAAAACCGGACCGGTTTTAATATAACCGGTTAAAAAAAAACCCGGGTTCGGTTAAACCATCGGTTAAAAAAAAAACCGGTTACAAACTTGCACCTCTATTCTGGACCACTTGGTTACTCATTTGTTATTAAACATGTTTCCTTTACATAGATCTTACAGCTTAGGGGTGGCAACGTTGCCTAAAGGTTTATGGAGCTTAATTTTAATTGACCAATAAAAAGCATGCAACACATTTTTTGTCTAAACATGCCTAAAGTTGGTTTTTTAGTGGCAATGTCATGCCTAAGCATGCTTAAACAAGAGTAAATGTCCAAACGGTCAAAAACATTAATGCCACAATCTTTACCGATTCGGTAAAGATGCCCGATGGCCTTGCCGAATCCATCATGCGAATTTGGTGGCAATGGGAATACCGCTCGATGCCGAGCTTTGCCGATCTTTGCCGATGAACGTTGCCACCCCTTAGCTTGTTTAATGTTTATTATGTGTCTTATTCACTTATTATTGTACTAGATTTATATTTCCTTCTTAAAACAGAAACAAAATTAACATCAATATATCATATATGTCCCTTACACAAAGCGAATTTCTGGATGTGATTTTATATATTCCGTGATCTACCTTTGAACAAAGCCTTGTCACAAAATTAATAAATAATAGATAAACAAAAGAAGTACACATTTGAAAAACTACTATGCAAAGTGATTTTATGACGGTAGATAATTATAGTTACGATATTTTGATTAAGTGTTTCGTGTAACGTTTATGTATAATGTAAATAATCAAGTTTTAATTGAAAAATGATGTAACATATGATAATTCAACTAAAAAACAATTTTAAAATGTATAAAAAACATATAAAAATATTTAGTGAAATCGAAAATGAAATCTACTTTTTATTAACATGGTTCCAGCTACATGAAACAACATATATTTGACAACTATTTTTTAAACATACGTTAACTATTTTTGGTACGACATTGAACAAAACTAGAATTTTTTTAAAACATATACATATGTAGTTAAGATAAGCGGAAATTAAGCTTTTTGCGAAACAAACACGTACTTTTGTTTTCGTAACAAGACCCCGAAGATTATATTTATGGACGCATTTTTAATCCTCAATAATTCATTGTGTCTTCGTTACTGATTTAAGAAAATAAATATAAATTTTGACTTGACAACTTGCATTAATAATTAAAGGGGGAGTAGAAAAGTTGGAACAAGTTAAACGCTAGTTGGAGGCTTATGGTGCGCTTTACCTTTGTTAGTCTTTGTATTTGACTTTTGTTCTAAATGTGTGGATGGACATATTTTCCTTTTCTGAATAGACAGTTTTTCTTTGTACATAAAGTTAATATCAGAGGTACTAAATGTGTGGATGGGGGCTAATAAACATGAGTTATATAATAAGTTATATCTAATCAACTTTGACATAATTATTTTATAACAATCTTGCTTCGATAGAACGATTTTAGTAACCAATCTAATAGATTTTTTTTGGAACGTTTGCTTCAGCGGTAAACCTTTTCTTATTGAAATCCTAAGCCCAGGTTCGAACCTGAGGAAATCCCCACACAAGACTCAATTTGAGAACTTGTGACCAACTCCTCTAGGAGGACATTGGCAACCAATCTAATAGATTAACATTTGATATTTTTTATGAAATTATTTATGAAATGACAGAATGGTTTTATATTCAGATAATGCGACAATATATAATCGAGCCACATGGGCCGCTCGTTACCATAATGTTTGATTAGACCCCATAAATGATTAATGTCTTGTTTTCCCTTTTAGCATATTTTTTTCATTTTAATACAATCCATGTTATTTGTTAGTGGCCCTTTCCAACTACATCTTTTTGTCCGCAAGTTTAGAGGACGTCGTTGAGCGTTAATCAATGGCAATACAATTAATAATTGTTGTCTATTACTCCATCCATTTTAAAAGGGTTGTGTTAACCACATAGTCCCGTTTGATTTTTTTGATATTTCTTTCTTCAATTTTAACTTTAAATGTTTTTCTTTGTGTTATACAATACTTAATGAAAATTATACTAAAAGAAAATACATTTAAAACTCAATCGATTCATATATTTTGCATTATTATGTAATATAAACAAAAATATTTTAATGTCAAAGTTGAGAAATAAAGACCAAAAAAATCAAACAGGGACTATAATTTTGGGATGGGGGGAGTAATTCATTTCAGACTAAAATGTAAAATACATTTACGTGGTTTACAATTTTTAAGACTTTACATCTCAGTCAGAAACTATTTACATCTTACATCCTTCGCTGACAAAACGTTTATCCTCATACATAATTTGACTCTAACTTTGTTAATATGGCTCGTTATCCAGTCTTACTTAAGGGGAATTCTTGTCTTTTTGTTAATCCTAGCTACCCTATTCCATCTTCTTTTATTGAGATTCAACTATTGCTCTGTAAAACACACATCACTCTTCTCTCCGGCTAAAAACTCTTCAATTCCTAATCCAAAATATCAAACCATCTCAATCACTCATAAAACTTTAACCTCAATCAATTTTCTATGATGGTTGTCTGTAAGTGGCACATTCGCACTTACGATACATAAGTTGATAAAGAACCCGTTTATCGTAAGTTCCAATCTTTTTAACGCTACACTTTGTTTGAATCTTTGTAACCTTGATAGTTTTAGAACCCTGATTTTGTGTATAACAAATGGATGTGAAGAGTGCTTTCTTGAACGAAAAGCTTGTAGAGTAAGTATATGTGAAACAACCTCCAGGGTTTCAACGCAGTGAACATCCTGACTATGTGTGCAAATTGAATAAAGCTCTATATGGTCGGAAACAGGCACCAAGTGCTTGGTATGAAACTCTTTCCTCCTTCCTTATTCAACACAAGTTCAACAGAGGTACAACTGACAACACTCTATTTATATACAAGAAAGATAGTGATGTTTTAGTTGTACAGATTTATGTTAATGATATTATCTTTGGGTCAACAAATGACAATCTTTGAAAACTATTTGCAAAACTTATGACCAAGAAATATGAAACGAGTACGATGGGTAAATTAACTTACTTTTCAGGTTTTCAAATTAAACAAAATTTCAAAGGGATTTCGATTTGTCAAGAAAAATATGTCAAAGAGCTTTTAAAGAAATATGATATAGCTAATTGTTCATTAGTAAAGTGCCTAATGCTTCCGCCCAATAATCTGGGCCATGATGAATCAGGGATGTCTGTCTATCAGACTCAATACAGAGGGATGATTGGGTCGCTGATGTATCTCATAACTAGTAGACCAGATATTCAATTCTCCACATGTCTCAGTGCAAGGTGTAGAAAACTAGAAGGGAGGGAGTTGAATAGTTTTACCGATTAAAACTTCTTTTTAAAACTTATAGATCGACTTATGTCAATCTAGTTTTAACGTGTTGGATATTGATAGTAGTAACACATATAAAACTAAAGTACGAGAGAGAGGGAGAGAGAGAGAGAGAGAGAGAGAGAGAGAGAGAGAGAGAGAGAACCATAACACAAGTATTTATAGTGGTTCGACTACAAGGCTACCTTCTATGCCCTACTCCACTCCTCGAGTCTCCTACTCGAGAGTTAGTAAACACTTCACAACACAAACTCCTTTCACTTGTGGAGAAGCCTTCACAATGTCGCTTACACTTTATTCGGTACAAAGCTAGATATCGGGCTTTTCCATGAGGTAAAGCCAAACCTTTGTCGCCTACACTTTATCTAGTACAAGGATAGATACCGGGTCCTTAGCACGACGGACCAAACCAAGTGTATGTAAAAATTAAACAAGAACCATACATGTAAAACCCTAAATTCCGTAATCCTAATTTACGTATAATTTTAAATTTTCTAAATAATGATACAAGTAATTAAAACGCGAATAAAATTTAACAAATTAACCATAAACTCATAAAATTATAACGAAACATCATATTAGAAATCTTTGAACATATTTGAACTCCAAAATAAATTTGTGACCTAAAATAAATTTGAGAAATTATTTATGTTGCACGGGATGTCGTTTTGGGCCGTTTTTCTTTCGTTACGCAACTTAAATCCATCTTAACCCAACCCTTGGCCCAAGAGACTTAGCCCATGATCTTCCTAGGCCTATTTCTAGCCCAAATTCATGACCTACATCAAATAGGTGGATCGGTTCATGTTTTTTTTCACTTATACACTTTTAAAAAAGACACTATCCCTAATTTTTCTCTACAAAAGTCACGACATATTTTTTTTCTGTCTTCTTCCCTTTTCTGTCGATCACCAAGAGAATTCTAAGAACAAGTTTGGGTGTCTCAAGATTGTGGGGTATTGTTTTGCACATGTACGAGTCAAGGAAGTTCGTGTATTCGGGTTTTGGTGCCTCCTTTCACTCGACATCAATTGTAAACCGACACTAGGTGATCTTATGCCTTTTTCCTTTTTGATTTCTAAGTTTCTTCCACATCAAATATTGGTTAGGTTAACAATATATGGATCGAATGGGTGCTTAATAGGTCATACACATATAATTTTCTTCACATAAAATCTGGCATTGGAAGTATTTTGTCGTACAAAAATTTTCCGGTGTTCTCTGATGAACCTCATGGTATTTTCCTCCCTGCTTGGGAAGTAGAGTTGGCATTGGACTGATCTTAGTTGACGAAACCATGGTGCCATAGAAGACGAAAGATTGAAGGAGCTGATGGAATATAAATTTGTTCACCCCAATGTTTCTCTTGAGATACTTCTGTTGGTTTATGAAGAAGAAGGAGGGAAGTATGCGGCGGCATATCGACTATCGTGAACTTAACCATATCACTATCCGTAATCTTTATCCTTTTCATGTATCCATGATTGACTCGGTCTACTTTTGAAACTCCGCATCATATGGCCTCATTTGATTTGAAGGACCGAAGAAGCAACCACAAGAACTTCTAAGAAGGGGGTTGACTAACCAAGAGTAACCTCCGTGAAGTATTTCAGTTTTATTCGTGAAGAAGAAGATAGGTGATGTGAAGTGGATATGAAGTTTCCTTAAGACGATTCCTAAAGCTGTTTTCGTACTCGTTGTGATCATTATGAAATGATGCCAATTGTATTGGCTAATATAATCATGTTTTCGTGAGTATTTGGACAAATTGTCATAGTATGGCATTGTGTTGTGTTCAGAGACGAAGGAAAAACATAGAAATCATGCTTGTATTAAATTAGAATGACCATTTGTTCTGGAAGAGAAAATTTGATTGGCGTTCAGAGATCGTAGTAGACAACACTACCATGAATCCTATGAAGACAGAGTTTCCCATAAAAGGACCAAGATTGAAGACCGTTATCGGAGTTAGAAACCTTGTATAAGAGTAGTAGAAGAATGTAATCGAGTTGGCGAATTTTAAACTGTGCTAGAAGACCTGTCGAAGACACGCAGTCTTACTTCTCTATTCATTTTAGTTGTACTAAGATGAATTGATAGTTGAAGCAGATTTTAGGATGGAAGGATGCACAGTGATCATGTCAGAGATTCACGTTACTACACCATAATTTCAAGAAGAGGTGCCGAAGGCTTGAGGGGCCAGACTCAAGTTTACAATTCCTTTTCACCTTATGATCAGATGGACAAGTGTAGACAGACTACTCGAACTTGGAAGAAATTTTGAAATCATGTATGTGAATGGACGAATTTTGAAGCAAACACTTATGTTTGAATGAATTGATCATGTGAAGGATGAAGTTATTGATGACGTATTTCACTTCTGCTTATCCCACTTAAGTTTCCGTTACCTGATGATAAGATCCTTTGATTGATTTAGGTTCTCTGTTAGTAATTCCGTTCTGTGTTCACTCCACGTACGTTGGATGATGATTTTGTTATGAGAATTTTGACAAATTATGGAACACCTGATGCTTTTGACGACGTGCTTTATTTGCCGCTTACTAGATTCCATTACGTTATTTGCACGATATGTTTCTCTGATTTTGTTCCGTGAATAATGTTTGATTTGGGCCAACCCTGGGATGTAGTTGGACTGTTAGGCGGTTTGTAGATTTTGATTCACGACTTGAGATAGAGTATGACTAGAGGTGGCCATAAGATCCGGTTCCGGAACCGTAACCGGATAATTATCCGGAACCATAACCGGTCAACACCGGTTCCGGCAAGAACCGGTCCCGTTCCAAAATTATCCGGCAATTCCAATCCGGTTCCACCATTTTCATACTAGATCCGGTTCGGAACCGGATAATCCATAACCGGATCGCGAACCGGTTCCCAGGAACCGGATCCGAACCGGATCCAACGTTCATATTATCTTTTTTCTGGTTTTGTTCACAGTAAGCAGCCAAGGAAAGTGGACAACGGTCATATGACCGTTTTTCTGATTTTCCCAACCATTTTGTCCCCCATTTGTCCCATTTTAAGCTCCTAAACATTCCTATAAATACCATTGATTATTTTGGTTGAATCACAACAATCAAATTCAAGAAAAACACTCAAAAATTGCTCACAAACTTGATAAAAAATGTCTAGAAGAAACCAATCTTCTCAATCTCAACCAACATCATCAAACAATCCCGCTTCTCATGCTCAAAGTTCTACAAACCAACCTTTGGAAGTTGGGATTGAACCAACAACCCGAAACCAAGAGATTTGGTGTCATTTCGACTTGGTTAGGTTTACGGATAATTCAAAAAAGGCTCGTTGTAAAGCTTGTAACACTTATATGTCTTCATCGGGGAATTCTACGTTGAAGAAGCACACGAATCACCATTGTAAAGCAACAAGAGGCGTTGGGTCATCGGATCAAAGTGTTATGGGACGAGATGGGAGTATTTTTGTATATGACGAAAGGGCGCTTCGTCAAGATTTAGCTCACTTTGTGATTCAAGAGGGTTTGCCGTTCAACCACTTCGACAACCCTCGGTTAACGAGGTTGATTCAAAAAAGGCTTCAACCACGCTACACTCATGTAAGTCGTCAAACTCTTAAACGTGATTGTATTAAATCTTGGGCAAAGGTTAAAAAGGAATTAATACTTGGTTTTGATGCTTTAAAAACTAATGTAAACTTAACAACCGATGTTTGGTCGGCGGGTCATGGTTTGCCGGGTTCGTACTTGTGTGTTACCGCACATTGGATTGACCCCACGACTTGGCAAATGATGAAACGTACTATTGGTTTTGAAATATTTCCAAATCCGCACACGGGTCAAAATTTAAGTATAATGTTGAGATATGTTATGAAAATGTTTAATTTAGAAGAAAAGGTATTTTCAATATCATTCGATAACGCTTCTAATAATACAAATGCGGTAGGATTACTAAAACTAAGATACCGACCGATTGTTGAGGGCATTTTTTATCATAGTCGATGTGTTGCACACATCATTAACTTGGTTGTGCAAAGCGGACTAGCGACCCAACAAATGTTTAATTTAAGAGAATCTTTTAGAAAAATGTTACAAGATATTTTTCAATTTCATTCGAATAGATATTTGGATTATATAAAATTGTGTCATGAATCGAATTCTATTTTTTTATCACCAAATTGGGACGTTCCTACAAGATGGAATTCGACCTATGACATGTTTGTTAGTGCTTTACGTCAAAAAAACACGTTACAACATTTTCATGATGAGCTTTGTGCTAGACAAAAGCGTGGGGAAAATATGGTACCATTTTCGGTTGAAAATTGGAGTCTTATTCAAAAAATAACCGATTTACTCAAAGTTTTTAAAACCGCAACAACTATGTTATCGGGTGTTTATTATCCCACGAGTCATTCGGTCCTCAACCAACTTTATGTGATGTGTAGAAAATTAGGAGCATACGAATATGATGGTCCACTTTTTGCTAATATGGTTGTACCGATGAAAGAAAAGCTTAAAAAATATTTTCAAGAAATTCCACCGGTAATTACTTGTGCCGCCGCAATAAACCCATGTTATAACGTTAGCGGGGTGGAATATCTTATCTCCAAGATTGGTGAAGACTTGGATTTGAACCAAATAGACCCTTTTTATGTAATGAATGCACAAGAATCGTTTAAAAATAATTTCAAACGTTTATATGATGTTTATTTTGAGAAATATGGTGCAACAAATGTGGGAACGAGTTCGGTGCCAAGTATGTGGACTTCGTCTTCAAACGTGGATCCGGATTTGGACTTATTTTCAAGTTTAAGACAAGAAAGTGGTAAACGGGCTAGGAGTGACAATTTAACGAGCAACGAATATGGGAGATATACGGGAACCGATTGGTTAAACACTATCACACACGAAGAGTTCAAGAAATTTGATGTTTTGAATTGGTGGAAACAAAGGGAATCTCAATTTCCCGTTCTAGCCGCAATGGCCCGGGATTTACTAAGCGTACAAGCTTCAACCGTTGCTTCGGAATCCGCTTTTTCTACTAGTGGAAGGGTATTGTCGGTAAGAAGAACAAAACTCACACCTTTATCTTTGGAGATGTGTATTTGCTTGAAGGATTATTTGGATGGGAATGAACGTATACAAGACGTTTCAATACTTGAAGAACCGATGGACTACGAAAAACAATTACAAGAGGTCGAGGTGCAAGAAGGTTATGTAATCAATCTTACCGAAGAAGAAATTGCTTACGATGAAGCTACAAGCGCCGCAAGGGCCGCCGTTCAAGTTGAAATTCAAGATGAAGATGAAACCGAAGAATAATAAATAGTCGAAATGTAATAAATTTGTGTTTCAAGTACTTTAAGTGTGACGTCTATTAGTTTTTTTAATAAAAGTCGAAGTTTATTAAGTTTATTGTGTGGGAAACGCGAACGAAAAAAAAAAAAACCCGGAATCGAAAAAGTTAGCATGCCCACTGTGAAGAAAATGACCACCGGTTCTTTGGAACCGGTCCGACCGGTTCTTGGGACCGAACCGGATTGGATCCGATCCGGAACCGGGTATACTTGTTCCGGTTTTGGGACCCCGGATCCGAATGGAACCGGATCGGATTGGAACCGGATCCGGTCCATTGACTTTGACGACCGAACCGGTCCGGATTGGAACCGGTCCGGTTTTTTTTGGAACCGGCAAATGGCCACCTCTAAGTATGACCATCATGAGGGCATATTATGTGAGGCTAGTATTATGATGTCTGGCCAACGTGATAATACTGACGTCATATAAGTGCACATATTATGTTCATAGGATATCTTGAGGAGTGCCTTGCAGAAGCCTTAGATTTCTGTTTCCATTGGCGAGTATCTGTGATTAGTAAGAGTTTAGGTTCTTTCGACCTACACGTTTGATCCGCCTTATCGCCGTACGATTTGATATGTTTGGATCCTCGAGATATGTTTGTTGATCTCTATATTTTGATAATGATCTTAGGGTTGATTGTAGAGCTTCCTACCGTCTGACGTTATCGATTGAATTGTCTTCTATTTGTATATATGCCAATGTTCATATGGAGGGGTACACATATGTTTTACTACTTATACGTTTCGCCGTTACATTATGATTTGTTTGAATAAGGATCTGAATCATGTGGAACCGAATTTCGATTGTTTATGATAATGCTTGGGAAGGTCATATTGTAGGCATGATTGTTTGAGAATTTGGAAGAGTAACATTTTGTGGGTTAGTCCACGATTATTGGACCGTTTGAGATTCTTGTACGTTTCGGGGGAGGTTTCCGATCGTCAAATTCTACCTCCTCAGCTGTCGCATGTTCATAACGTCTTCCGTGTATCTCTGCCGAGGGGATACCCTCATCATTCTTTGCACCACCTGATATGTTCCTTTTGTGTGAAACGGAAACTATCTTAGATCAGCAAGATAAGGTCATGAGAAACCAAGTTTTCATGTGTCGCATAATTTGATATGTCTTCATTTCGTTACAGGTCAATTTCGCAGACAAAATTTTCTTTTTAGAGGGGAATAATTGTAAGACCCTAAATTCCGTAATCCTAATTTACATATATTTTTAAATTTTCTAAATAACGATACAAGTAATTAAAACGCGAATATAATTTAACAAATTAACCATAAACTCATAAAATTATAACGAAACATCATATTAAAAATTTTTGAACATATTTGAACTCCAAAATAAATTTGTGACCTAAAATAAATTCGTGAAATTATTTATGTTGCACGGGATGTCGTTTTGGGCCGTTTTTCTTTCGTTACGCAACTTAAATCCATCTTAATCCAACCCTTGGCCCAAGAGACTTAGCCCATGATCTTCCTAGGCCTATTTCTAGCCCAAATTCGTGACCTACATCAAATAGGAGGATCGGTTCATATTTTTTCACTTATACACTTATAAAAAAAACACTGCCCTAATTTTTCTCTACAAAAGTCACGACATATTTTTTTTTCTGCCTTCTTCCCTTTTCTGTCGATCACCAAGAGAATTCCAAGAACAAGTTTGGGTGTCTCAAGATTGTGGGGTATTTTTTTGCACATGTACGAGTCAAGGAAGTTCGTGTATTCGGGTTTTGGTGCCTCCTTTCACTCGACATCAATTGTAAACCGACACTAGGTGATCTTTTGCCTTTTTTCCTTTTTGATTTATAAGTTTCTTTCACATCAAATATTTGTTATGTTAACAAGATATGGATCAAATGGGTGCTTAATAGGTCATACGCATATAATTTTCTTCACATAAAATCTGAGTTCACATGAAATCATGATAATAACGTGCCTAAGCTTGTACTAATCGACCATGGTTTTCTGTTTTGGGTTAACCTACATATGTATAACATCAATCTGATATGTGAGCCCTAATTAAACATCTAAATACTCAATTAATGAGGTGTTAAAAGATTAGAAAACCCTAGGAATTTATTAGGGGTTGGATTAGGGTTAAAAGAGTAAGATTGTTGTGATTTTATGAAGTTTCTGCAGTGCAGAATTTTGATCAGGTCGTAAGGCGTACAAAATAATGATACCAATGTGTTTTTGGTTGATTTTTGAGTCTAAACATAAGTATTACTTGTCTAGTTTCTGGAAATATAAGTTTCATGGTAATTGGAGGTCGGGAGGTGAGCTTTTTGATATTTATAAGATTAAGTGTCAAAGCTGAGTAAATCGGGTCTGAAAATCAGTAGGAGTTTTTGATTTTTCATTTTCAAACCATACGGAGTTAGGAGTTCTCCTTTGACAGGAGTAATATTTGGGTTATGTGTGACTTTCTGTAATTTTTGTAGATTTTTCTGAAGTGTATGAATGGGCTAACCAAAGGCAAACTTTCTGGGTATTTATGTAGTTATTTTTCTGGGTAGGTCTGGAAAGGTGAATTTTTAAAGGGTACTTACACTTATTAATAAAATCTGAAAATATTTGAGTAACTACTTAACTTATGTGGGAACCTCAGGAAAAATTGGGAGGTCTCTGGAGTTCATTTGAGGTGTCCTAAAATTCATGAGAAACTGACCTAGAATTGTAAAATAAACCTAAAACGAGTAATGAGTATAACTATAAGTATAAATCATTAAAGACCATTTGTAACTTATGAAATAAACATATAAGTATTTAGTGATCCCTATTTTGTGTAGATCATTTGGAGAGGAGCGACGTTGTTTCCTTGTGTTCATTCATTCTTTTGCTTCCTTTCATACGCGTTAAGGTACAGATATTCTAACCTTTCAGTAAGGTTTCTTATGACTCATGATCCGTTCCATTGCCACTATTATGATTTCTGATCTTTAGACGCCTGATATCCTTAGTTCATTTGATAGTATAATTTCGTATGAAGACCCTTTTAAAAATATAACCTGATGGCTTTTGAGAAAAACTATTTTTGAAATGATTTATGTGATTACGATACGATGCCAGTTTTATATGAAGGTTTTATGACTTTTATGAAATGTGTTTTTAAAGGAATACTTTTACGATTAAAAGGTTTTAAATAATTTTCTAAAGTCCTTAATCTGTTTTATTCTCTAAGATTTCTCATGACTTTTTTTAACATCTTTTAATTATTTAACTTCAAATTTTGAACCTTTGCTATGAACCCTTTTGCTATTATGAACCTTTGATTTGAACCTGATGATATGAATCTTTGATTTGGACCTTTGATTTGAACCATTGATATGATCCCTTTGTATGATCCATATTTGATCGATCCATTTCTATTATGATTTGCTTTGACATTTGTTGTATGCTATATTCCATTTCTTATAGCATTCCTATGCCCTTATATGCTATCCATTATTTGATTAAATTATAGCTAGTCATGAGGAGTCCATGGCGTTGCCACTGATGCACCAGTGGTATCGACACTATCTGTGGAGGTGGTTTTTTGTCCACAACGTTCCCTATTATGCTATAGCACCATGGCCATTATTATTATTGTATGTATGCTTAGCCTAGAGCTTGGTATATGTATATTTGTTTTTGCAGGGAGCGTATGGATGCATCCTAGGTACTTTGTTTCGTTTTGAATTTGGTGAATGGGTATGTGTGTGCAATACACTCCATTTCACATTTGGTCATCGAGCTAGCTACTCTATGTACAATTTGATATATGATTTATTGGGCATTTCTGTTACTTCTACTATATATGTGATCCTTGTTGTTCTAACTTCTTTAATGTTATTGACTTATGCTTTCCTTAGTTCATTTGCTTACACTTGTGATTCGTTTCATTTTCCTTTGATTCATTTGATATTCCTTATACGTATTTCTTTTGATCGTGTTCTGTTGATTCTATCATATGTTCCATATTCTTTAATTTTCGTCTCAACAGGTTTGCTTGGATTCATTTCGGATCCACTTTCGTTTCCCTTTTGTTATTAGCTTTTGTTTGTTTATATCTATTCACTGGGCTTTTTAAGCTCAGCCGCATTTCTTTTCCTGCGGCAGGTTTTAGTAGGAAGCTGGGTTATGAGTGGAGAGTACTTTGAACTCAGAAGACTACACCTTTATAGCTATTCTGGCCTAGAGATGACTAGAAGTGATTACATTATCAGACTTAGTATTTATTGTTGTTATTTATAGTAATCATGTATTTCAGATTTTTTCTTTGTAACCTTTGAAATTCAATTGTATTACTTAAGATGTATGCTTGTGTTTGCTTTGATATGTCACCATAATGTAGTACTTCTACCCTTATCGGGTTGGGGTGTTATAATACAAAACTGCTATGAAGCAGTATTTGCCCAAGTGTTTGAAAAACTTGTTGAGTTTATGTGAGATGCCTTCTATTTATAAAGATGCAAGTGTGGTTTAGAGATAAACCCTTAAAAGACGCTCAACGGTTTGTGAAGAAGTCATGTGTTGATCATCTAGAAAGCAGACAAGGAGGACAGGTGGCCTTTCCTTCTTGGCTCGTACAGGAGAGTGCTCTGCTCTCTATTTTGTTGGTCGTGCGTTCCCGACTATCCTATGTCAGACTCGTACGTTTTAACCGTTGGTGGCAATTGGGGAGAGTTGTCTCATGCACATGTGATGCGGCGTGAGAGATGTTACCAGGCAGGAACGGAGCCAGAACCAAACATAACTGTGTGCACAAAATCTTTAGAACCGTAATACTAGAAACACATTTCGAAGGACCGGGTGCATTTAAGTTGCATTTAAAAAGAAAAAATCGGTGTTTCTATCAAAAATTAACGCTACATCGAAAAAATTCATGGGGTTCCCGGGCACCCGCGGGAAACCCCTAGCTCCGTCCCTGTTACCCGGTCTAGCTCGACCCAGGCTTATATGGTTCTTGTCCTGGCTTTATTGCGAACGTTCTGTATGCCAGCTTGATTCGAGAATGTAGTTTAGTGGGCTTGGGCAAATAATATTGATGCGATGTCAAACATATTAATGAATGTTTCTGTATTTTCTATATATATATATATATATATATATATATATATATATATATATATATATATATACGTATATATATATACGTATATATATATATATATACGTATATATATATATATACATATATATATACGTATATATATATATATGCATATATATATATATATATACGTATATATATACATATATATATATATATACATATATATATATATATATACGTATATATATATATACGTATATATATATACGTATATATATATATACGTACATATATATATACGTACATATATATATATATACATATATATATATATATATATATATATATATATATATATATATATATATATATATATACGTATATATATATATACGTATATATATATATATACGTATATATATATATACGTATATATATATATACGTATATATATATATATACGTATATATATATACATATATATATATACGTATATATACGTATATATATATATACGTATATATATATATATATATATATATATATATATATATATATATATATATATATATATATATATATATACGTATATATATGTATATATATACATATACATATATATACGTATATGTATATATATATACGTATATATACGTATATGTATATATATATACGTATATATACGCATATATCTATATATATATACGTTTAACGGACTTTTCAATGATATAAATTTCATCAAGTGTTATATAATACAAACAAAAATATTTACGGTCAAATTCGGGCCCGCGGACAATTAAAATGGGACGGAGGGAGTAATCATTTTCAATCTGCTTGTCACGAAATATTTGTCATTTTACCCAACCCATATAAAAGTACCGTCTTAGTGGTAAAGATGTTGCAAATTAAAGTGAATGTTTTGAGTTCAATAATCAATATTACCCTTTTTTATCCTTTTTTTTCTCCTTTTCTTTTGAAGTTACAATTTAGCACTTGATCATTTATTTGTTTTTCTTACAATTTCATCCACAAACATTTATAATTTATATTTTAACCCAGACTAGAATATATGTATCAATTTTGGTTACTCAAGATTAGGGGTATTAAAAAAACCCGAGAAACCGACAAAACGAGCCAAACCGCTCAATCCAAAACCGAAAAAACCCGAAATTGAATAAACCGAAAAATTATGAAACCGGAAAAATCCGCTTATCACGGTTCGGTTTTGGTTTTTATGTTTAGATATATGGGGTTAACCGAACAACCGTATATAATATACATAAAGGTTTTTAACTAAATACTTAAATAAATGTACAAGTATTGATTATACTATTGCATTACCTTTATTGTATAACAATTTTTTGCTTCAGGAGTAAATATTTACTAAACATCTATGTATGAAAATTGATTAATTTGATCATAACCTATAATTGTCGGATAAATATTTTTTATTAAGGGATAATACCAAAATTACCCCAGTTACCCAAGGCTTGGGCTTTTCTGGACGAAATCTTTTGCTTTTGCTTTTCTAGACCCGGGTAACTAGTACTTTTTGAGCAACTAAAATCTGCAAGTGTTAAGTGTGACTTTACGGATTACAAGATAGGGCAATTTATGTACTTTTTGGGCAATTGATGTACTTTTTGGGCAACTGGTGTGCTTCATGTCGGACAAGTGACGACACATGGTAGGCTAATTCAAGTTGCACAAGGCAACTGGTCTAGAAAAGGAAAAGCAAAAGATTCTGTCCAGAAAATCCCAAGCATTGGACAACTGGGGTAATTTTTGTGTTTATTTGAATGCAATTATTGTGACGGAATAACTTTAATACTACTATTACTTAAATATATTTAACTTTTGTGAATGTTACTAAAATGACATTTTACGTTTTATATCGTATTATTGTTCATACAGTTAAACTCGATTAAATGTCTACAATGGTTAATCGTGACCAAACCGCGGGTAATTGTACATTTCAGTTACCCGCCTTGTACGGTTCAATTACGGGTAGTAAAATGGATTACCCGCCCCGAGATAGATAGTTAAAGTCTTCCAACTAACCGAACCTAACCCTCCCGTGAACATCCTACTCAAGACGTTGACTGGTTTAACAGACAAGATTTTATTTTATTATTTTAATTTTTTTTTCTTTTTTTTTTTTTAAAGATTTTTACCCTGGTAAATATAACATACAAGACTTTTCAAAAACTGTTGGACAGTCTAATGAATAAAAAGAGTAACATTTTAGGACCCGCTAAAATATGGATTTTTTAAAAGCCACTGCGAAGCGTAGGCTCTAAAAGGTTTATGTAGTTATTGCGTAATATAGGTTTAAGAGAGCCGCTCAATAAAAAATAAAATAAAGTAAAGTAACTCCCAATGCTGTCTTCCACGGGTTATGGGTCTCAATACCGTCTTTCATGATGTATGAGAAAGGTTGAGATGTAGACAACCTTACCCCTACTTAAGGTAAAGAGCCGCTCAATGACTTGAGCAAAATTATTCTCCTATTGACACGGTTAACCTTATAAAATTTTAGATCAAGCATGTGTCCATCGTGTTCTTCTTCTTCTTCTTCTTTTCTTTTTTTTTTTCTTCATGAAACTGGATTGTTTTACCTTCTATAACAAGTCACTGTGTCTAGTTAATTAATTATTATTTTTAACTCAACCCCTCATGACATGATTTATTTTATATTGTACATCTTATGTATTTTTTTTAGCAGTGTAAATTTATATACTTATACAAAAAAGATCGCAAAATAACAAAATAGAGGAATTTAGTAATATACTATGCACGAATACCTCTTTCGTAATAAAAAAATGAAAGAATTGCATATATATCTCCACAAATGAATAATTATGCAAACGAAAGCTTGAACATCCAAGTAAGCTCTCTAACCTCCAGCTCTATCAACTTTTCTTACGAGAGCATAAATAATTTGGATTATATAATATCAAAAAACACGACTTTGAATATTATTGTATTCTTGTGATAGTTAAGGTTGTGAATGAGTGGTTTATATATTTTTTTATTGATGAGAAAAAAAGACATGATAAGCTTTTGAACAGTTATAAGTCAAATAAAATATAGTCACGTATATTACTTTGTGGCTAGGGAGTAACCACAATATATAAATTTAGCCACAGAAAATTTGAGGTGAGCGATCATAACATACAAACTCCTCATGATTGGCTGATTTGCCAAAAAAAGTTTCATCCTAGGTTAGACATTTCTACAAGAATATCTATATTAAAGTAGTTAAATAATAAAATATCAAAGAACATATATTATAAGAGTTTTTCTAACTTGTGCCCTAGGCACAAGTTAAACACACCAAAAGTACACATGGATCCACATAAAAGTACATGCATGTGTACTTTTATGTGGGTCTCTGTGTACTTTTCATGTACTTTTGGGGTGCTTTTGGGGTGCTTAAAAGTACACAGGGACCCACATAAAAGTACACATGCAAGTACTTTTATGTGGATCCCTGTGTACTTTTGGTGTGCTTAACTTGTGCCTCTAGGGCACAAGTTAGGAGATCGGCATTGGTCACAGGAAGGATAGCACGGTACCGTGCGGGAACACCGCCGCCATCCCCGCGGTACCGCACGGTAGCCTTCTGGCACGGGGACTCTTCTGGCACAGGAAGGAAGCAATTTTTGAACGTTGGAATCCTTTTTTGAACGTTGGAATCGACCGTTTAAGGCAACGGTTATAATTTTTTTTTTTTTTTAATTTTTTAATTTTTTTGTTTTTACTTTGGTATATATATACACAGCTACACAAAGTCATACAACACACAAAAAAAAGAACATACCTTCCCATTCAATCCCCATTCAATCCGATCTAAAAAAAAAAAAAAAAAAAAAAAAAAAGAACTCAAGCATATGGAATTTAAAAGAATTGGTTCGACTCTATTATTGGATGAGCCGTTTCAGAGGTCCAACGATAGTAGTCTCGAGGTTTTTGCTAACGCGATTGACGAAGATGAGGCAGTGGCGTCTCAGGATTTGTGGATATGGCACGCGTACTTTGGACCGCCGGGTTCAAACAACGATATAATCGTTGTGATGCAATCTCCACTATTCACAACCGAACGTAATGGTACGGCACCTAAGTGCCTATTTGTTGTGAATGGCCGTATGTACAAGCGTGGCTACTATCTAACCGATGGCATATATCCGACGTGGTCTACTTTTGTTAAAGCATTCAAATATCCAACTGACCCGAAAGAGAAAAAGTTCAAGAAAGTACAAGAGTCGGCTCGAAAGGATGTTGAACCGGTATTTGGTGTTCTTAAAGGTAAATGGGGTATACTGAATCGACCCTTACGGCCACACACAGTAGAAAGAATTAGCAAAATAGTGTATACGTGTGTGATTTTGCACAACATGATTATAAAAAACGCCGGGTACCGCAATCTCGCCAGTTCATATTCGGGATCCTCCGATCCAACCGGTGTTTGATGAAGCAGCCTTTGCTGAGATACGAGATGAGGACACCCATTTTCATCTTCGATTTGATCTTATGGAGCATATTCACACTCAACAATTAGCATACCTCCAGGTGGATGATTCCAACGATGAAGTTTAGTTTTTTTAGTATTATGAAATTTAGTATTTTAATATTATGTAATGTTATTTTATGTTTTTTTAGGAATATTATGTAATGTTTTATGATATTTAATGGAATTTTAGTTTTTATTTTTATTTTAAAGGAATTAAAAAAAAGAAAAAAAAAATGAAGTGAGGGATGGTGGTGTGGTGCTACAAGTGATGCCAACAAAAAAAAGGGTGAGGGATGGGAAAAATGGGTGAATGATGTGGCACAAGGGGATTGGTTGGGAGTGAGGGATGGTGGTATGGTGCCACAAGTGTTGCCAACCCCCTAAGGAAAAGAGTTATAGGCTTTAAAAATTAGAGAGAGACGGGAACACTTCTACATACACCCGGTGACGGACGCAAAAATTTATCATAGAAAGGTGATTGGAATGCTTAAAAGATATGTCTAAATTTATGTCTAAACATATATGTTATTATCCTGTTTGCTGCAGTTAATGGACTCACTTTTTCAACAAACCAACACGATCATGCCACATAAGTTTAGGCATGAAATTAGGCATACATTTAAGTCTCCATATCATTTTCCTTTATCATAAAGTATTTACTTTAGTTTTTTTTAAAGAAAGAGTATGCACTTAATCTTTTATATAATAAAAGAATTACATCATTTCGAAGTGATTTTATAACATTGAAAAAAATTTTAGACCAGTAGGATAGTTCGATTCTGCCACGTAGGCAAAATCAAACGACGTGATTGATTAATAAAAAGTCAAAATTGAATTGATTTTTGTCAAACTTTAATAAATTCGATAAAGAAATTTGGTTGGGAAAAAAACACATAAAAGTATTTGTGTCAAATTTATGAAAACAAAAACTAAAAAAAAAAAAGATGAAGTAATTAATAATACTTTAGTAGTTAAATTTAACACAAAATATATGAAGTTAAGTGTAAAATTACAAGTTTCCATAATTTTCTAATAATTTTAGAAAAAAAAAAAGAAAAAAAAAAGAAAGAAAACAATAACCCCTTACACTTTGTATCTCATATACTTTATAATATGAACTTTGTTTAAAATGACATGAGTATTAGTATTAGTTTCAGACTTTCATCTATTAAAATTACAAAATTTTGTAAATAAATGTTAAATATTTTTAAAAAATAATATTAGTTTTAGACTTTAATCCATTAAATATTTATTTGCTATATACCTTAAATAAAGACTCATTTTATTTTATTTTAAAAGTTTAATTTATGCGTACACGGACTTGAATATTAAATACGGCTAAACTATTATTAACGAGGATATAAATATCAAATGTAAGCACGAATTACTGTGATATAAAAATAAATATACACTATTGTACTTATTACAACGATTCATTAAATTCTTATTTAAAGTTTATATTAGGATATCTAGAAAAAAAATTAAAAAACTTTACGGAGCATATTTTAACTTCATCAATGCTGATTATGTGCTACTAACTTGCACATTTTGTACAGCATGATATAAATAGTCAAAGTTAAACAACAATATCAACCTCAATCTCAATATCTACGTCAGTTAAACAAAGTTAAATCTTTCAACCAATATTCTTTTTTATAAAATATTACTGTAATAGATATTAATACATAATAAAAAACTCCTGAACAAGTATTTTTTTTGTACTTATATCACAATTTTCATAGATAAATTCTTATATATTCATATACTAAACTAAAATTAAAAAAAAAATAATAATAATAAATTGATTCATGTGAAAATCCTATGCATGCACGGGACTTATATCTAGTTTAAACTATCCAAAATTCATTAAAAAACAAAATTTTATTTTACAAATGTTTTTTTTGAAAGATATGCACGCGTATACTCTATGTCCTTTTAGCGAAAATTTCATTTTCTATGTTTATAATAGTTAAATAAATAGCTTGCCTTTTAAATTGATATTCAATGTAGACCCTAGGTTCTTTATAATGAAATAATCATGATTATTCATTTTTTTTATCAAAACAAAAAAGACACACTTTTATCATTCTTTTTAAAATTAGATATCTCACAAACCGTTAATTGGTATGCGAAAAGAATTATATCATCACAACGAGAATTAAATCATCTTTCTATAGATGGGTACTTCTATATACTTTCGACAAACTTTTTTTTTTTAACTTTTTTTTAATGTTGAAATTTATGTCTGAAAAAATCACAAGTGATTTGTTATTTTAGAATCACATATGATTTGTGAAATCACATATGATTCCTGACATACAAATCAAATATGATTTTTCTAGATGTAAAATTTAACACTAAAACAAAACTTGAAAAAAAAAAAAAAAAAAAAAAAATCGTCGAAAGTTTATCGACGTGTCAGTTTACTGAAAGATAAAAAAAAAAAAAAAACATCGTGATAGCATATATTTTTTTTTGGCTTAACAATTTTCCGTTTGCAAGATATTTTATTTAATAAAAAGTGAAAAGTGGCTTTTTTTGATAAAAAAATGAGTAGCAATGATTTGTTAATTTTATCTTTAAAGAACTAGTTTTTAGATCTCTGTGCACGCACGCACAAGGTTTTTGAATAGATTCTTTGTTAGATTTGTTTTAGCATATTGGACATGAACGTAGCTAAAGAAAAAAATGAAGTCTTTCTAGTAATAATGTATTTTTAAATATAATCCAACCTGTAAATTTATTAATTAAGTATAAATTTCTATAATACATAACGAAATTCAAGTAACAACAATAAAAAAATAATAATACAAAAAAAATAAAAATAATAATAACTATTTGCAGCTCACACCGATGGCCTATGAAGTTCTTTGTTTCTTTTTAACTTTCTTGTGTTCTATCTTGTTAGTTCTGAAACTATCTTACCAATGACATTTGTATACGTATAATTTTTATTTCAAATAAAAAGTTGTATTAATATTTAATATTTGAATTTTAAAAATAAGAACTCACCAATAGTTAACTTCGTATTAGGCTATTTGTTGAGAATTTATCTATAAGAAACAAAGTTAAAGTTGCGTTATCGTCGAAGAAAATGTTTGATCTATGATTTATTAGCCGAAATTCAATGAGAAAAGTTCATTTAGGGACTAGTTTTTTGTTACATACTAAGGGACAAATCTCCACCATCTATCTAATTTGATCTAATGGTGAGGATTAACATAAGATTTAATATGGAAACCTAAGTCCATTTTTTTTTTCATTTTTCTTTGTCTTTTTGTCTCCTTTTTGTTCATTTTTTTAACATTTTTTTTTTGCCTTTTTTTTAATCACTTTTTTTTAGATCATTTTCTTTTTGGCCTTTTTTTAATCACGATATTTTAAATCAATTTTTTTTATCACATTTTTTTTACTTTATTACGTTTTCATTCGTTTTTGTCTGTTTTCACATGTTTATATACGTTTTCAGACGTTTTTATTCATTTTCGTCCATTTTTTTTTACGTTTTTGTCTGTTTTTAGACGTTTTCATCCGTTTTTATACGTTTTTGTCCGTTTTTTACGTTTTCGTCTATTTTCAGATGTTTTCGTCCGTTTTTTTTTCCGTTTTCGTCTGTTTTTATATGTTTTTGTCCGTTTCGGCAGCTTTTTATACGTTTTCAGACGTTTTTGTTCGTTTTCATACGTTTTCATCTGTTTTCAGTCGTTTTCATACATTTTTGTCCGTTAAACATATACGTTTTCGTCCATTTTCATACGTTTTCGTCCGATTTTACACGATTTTGTCCGTTTTATACGTTTTTGTCCGTTTTTATACGTTTACATTTGTTTTCGTCTATTTTCATACGTTTTCTTCTGTTTTCGTCCATTTTCAGACTTTTTCGTCCGTATTTATACATTTTCAGATGTTTTCGTCCGTTTTTCCTACATATTCGTCTGTTTTCTTACATTCTTGTCCTTTTGCAAACGTTTTCGTCCATTTACATAGGTTTCGTCCGTTTTTAAAATTTTTCGGCCATTCTTAGACGTTTTCATACGTTTCTGAATATCACTAGTGATATTCTGTGATATTCAAACGTTTTTGTCCATTTTCGTCCGTTTTGTACATTTTTGTCCTTTTTCAAACGTTTTCGTCTATTTTCATATATTTTCGGTAGTTTTTATACATTTTCAGACGTTTCTATCCATTTTTATATGGTTTCGTCTATTTTTTTTACGTTTTCGTCTGCTTTTATAAGTTTTCGCCCATTTTTAGACGTTTTCATCTATTTTTATATGTTTTTTTCATCCGTTTTCATACGTTCATAAACTTTTTCGTCCGTTTTTATGTACTTTTGTCCGTTTTCAAATATTTTGTCCGTTTTCACAAGTGATTTTCAATTAATACTTTGTAACAAGAAAGTTATAAGTGATATTCTGAATATCACAAGTGATATTCTAAATATCACAAGTGATATTCAGAAAATTACAAGTGATATTCATGTTACAAAACATTATTTGAAAATCACTTGTAATATTTAGAATATCAATTGTGATTTTCATGTTACAAAACATTAGTTGAAAATCACTTGTGATATTCAGAATATCACTTGTGATACTTAGAATATCACTTGTGATTTTTTGAATATGACGTGTGATTTTCTGAATATCACGTGTGATTTTCTGAATATCACTTGTGATTTTCTGAATATCACAAGTGATTTTCATGTTACAAAACATTAGTTGAAAATCACTTGTGATATTCAGAAACGTATGAAAACGTCTGAAAGTGGCTGAAAACAATTAAAAATAGACGAAAACGTAAGAAAATAGACGCAAAATGTAAGAAAACTAACGAATACGTACAAAACCGGATGAAAACGTCCAAAAACGGACGAAAACAG
Organism: Artemisia argyi; assembly: GCA_030686995.1. NCBI lineage: Eukaryota > Viridiplantae > Streptophyta > Magnoliopsida > Asterales > Asteraceae > Artemisia > Artemisia argyi. The sequence continues at coordinate 108,115,353 of CM060690.1, read as the reverse complement.
ATGAAAACGTATGAAAAAGGACAAAAACGTATAAAAACGGACATAGACATATAAAAATGGACGAAAACGTTTGAAAACGAACAAAAACCGAAGGAAAACGTATAAAAATAGACGTAAACGTATAAATGTAGACGAAAACGTAAAAAAAACGGACGAAAATGTATGAAAACGGACAAAAATGCCTGAAAATAGAAGAAAATGTAAAAAACGGACGAAAACGTATGAAAAGGGGCGAAAACGTATAAAAACGGACATAAATGTATAAAAACGATCAAAATCGTGTAAAAATAGACGAAAATGGATGAAAACGTATATAAACGTATGAAAATGAACAAAAACGTATAAAAACGGAAGAAAACGTATAAAAACAGACGAAAACGTTTGAAAACAGACGAAAACGTAAAAAACGGACAAAAGAGTATAAAAACGTCTGAAAACAGAAGAAAACGTAAAAGTATGGACGAAAACGGATAAAAACATCTGAAAACGTATATAAATATGTGAAAACAGACAAAAACGGACGGAAATGTAATAAAATGAAAAAAAAAACGTGAATTTATATAATAAAAAAAAACTTGATTAAAAAAAAAAAAAACTTGATTATAATAACGTGATTCCAAAAAAACGCAAGAAAAATAAAATAAAATAAAAGGATCTAACAAAACGTGATTCAAAAAAAGGCAAAAAAAAAAAAAAATGTTAAGAAAAAAGTTAATAAATAAGAAAGACAAAAAGACAAAGAAAAAGGAAAAAAGACATGGATTTATATTTCCATATTAAATCTTAGGTTAATTCCCACCATTAGATCAAACTAGATGGATGGTGGAGATTTGTCGCTTAGTATGTAACAAAAACTTGGTCCTTAAAATAACTCACCTCGAAATTCAATACTACTATAATAATCTACATGGGAATTTGATATGATAATTTCATTGGGCATGGTTTATCCGGACGGGGGTGGAATTTTTAGCCGACCCCCCCCCCCCCCCCCCCCTTTTTTTTGTTTGTTTTTTTTATTTATTTATTTATTTATTTATTTTTATAATTTTCTTTATATCAAAAAGCTATAAACTTGAAAGTGTGGAACAGAAAATATAAAGTTTAAAAGGTCAAACACTTAAAATTGTTAAAAATACAGAGCAGAAACTGACAAAAAACTGTATTGTACTAGAAATAAAATGGGACAAATGGGAAAAAGACAGGGGGGCAGGTGGGGTCACCCCGTCCGGTTAGTGTATCTCTTTCATTAGGGTACTGTTAACCGGACGATGGGTGACCCACATGTCCCCCTCGTCCTTTTCCCCTTGTCCCCCACTTTCTTCCAGTACAACACAGTTTTTTGTCAGTTTCTGTTCTGTATTTCTGACAGTTTTAAGCGTTTGACATATTAAACTTTACATTTTCTGTTCTGCACTTTCAGGTTTATAGCTTTTTGATATAAACAAAATTATAAAAATAAAAAATAATAATAAAAAATAAAAAAACTAAAAAGAGTCGGGATAAAAAATAAGGGAGGGTCCGGTCAACACTAGCACTTTCATTGTCTTGTTTCAGAAATGTTTGTGGGAAGTTGTCAGATGATTTGTTGAATAAGCATATATTTTCATACCCTAATATAACGATAAGAAAAATAGTTTGTTGGAATTTAAATTGAAGTTAAAAGTACCTTTACATCCATGAATATCATATTTATGTAATATGTTCATAGATCTCTTGTTTCGATTTGTATTGTGGTAGTTTGATCCAAGTGACGAATACATGTTTTTTTCTTTAAAGTTTATGGTTTAAGGTTGCTTTTGTTTCATAGTTCGAAATCTATATATTATGTGACAAGTATTATTATTTTTAGAATTTATATTTTCCATTTTACGTAATATATTTATGTTTTGGTTTTTAAATTTGTAAACATATCGTTCTTTAAGATATTTTATTTTCAAAAATAACAAAATAAAAAATATTATAAAATCATACTTACATTTCTTATGCTCTAAGCACATCATATGATAACTGTGCAATGTTTTATCAACAATGTAGTCTATTCATCAGCAACTCTGAAAAAAAATTACATTTTTTCTATCGAAACATGCCAACATAAACATAACTAATCAGAAGTTCCATCAGGAACCTATTCTATACATCAGCACTCCTAAACAAAATGAAATTTACACACTTTCTATCAGAAACATGCCAATATAAACATAACTAATCAGAAGTATCTGCATGAAAATTCGATATGATGATTTCATTAGTTAACATCTTCTAAATTTTCTAACACTGGATCATCATCTTCTTTGACACGAAGAATGTGATATGAAGCGGTTTGTGTTTTTGGATCCACATCAGATGTCGATGTGTGCTGATATATTGGATCATCAGGTGTTGAAGTGTTTGTGTCTTGTTGCTTCTCCCCATCAGAAGTTGATTGAAAATGAGGTCATTCATGATGTACATTTAGCTCCGATAAAACTATTATGTTTATTGTTGTATATTGGATGGTGGTATTACATTAGATCATGGAAAATAGGTTGTTAGAAGTCAAATGTTAATAAATTTGTGTATAAAGTTGAAAGTATCTTTTCATCCACGAAGGTCATCTTTATATGATATGTTCGTTCTCCTTGTTCTTTAAACCAATGTTTTCACATAATTACTAAAGAGTTCAACCATTTCATAGATCCATTTAGTGGTGATACGATAACATGTTATTATTATTATTATTATTATTATTATTATTATTTTCATAAATATTATGGTTTAAGGATATCTTTATTTTGTAGTTCGAAATGCCTATATTATATTATTGTGAGATATGTATTGAATTTTTTTGGAATTTATCTTTTCCTCTTTTACATAATGTATTTATGTTTTGGTTTTAACTTGTAAACATATCGTTGTTTAAAAAGTTTTATTTAAAACTATTATTCATATGGCTTTAGTAAAATATTGTTATAGATAATGAACTGTTGGTCCATGTAATTGAGTAAAATCTCGATAAACATAAATTGAAGCTTCATTAATAATAATGAACAAAAGTTACAAGATTACTCAATATACACATGACTACATGATAACATCTTCAGCTTCTTGATGGAGATAATTTCTGTATATTATCCCCATTAGAATGACAATAAACTCTCATTGATCCAAGCTAAGCTTGAGATTCATTGAGAGGATCATCTTAACAACTAATACTTAGTAGGATGGATACTATCTCTATTACAACAAAACATATATATAGGAAAAGTACAAGTCACATGTGATGGTGGTAGGTAGGATGACATGCATGTGGCTCCTCATCATCTTCCTCTTCTGGAGAAGCACCAACACTCCTTTTGGAATTGTCATAACTAATATTCCCACCTTTATGGTAATTACTTGTACTTGGTTTGACTTCTGCTTTTAGAAGTTACTGCCCATACTTATAAGTATGTTGCAGAGATAGTTTCAGGGAGTTAGTGAGTTATTGTCATCACTCACTAACTTCGTTACCTTCTTCTTTGGCTCAGGGATCATTCACTGAGTACCGCTTCACTGAATGATTGAGTCTTTCTTTTTAGACTCGGTATGAACATCCCAAAGGTAACTCACTGAGTGACTATGCACTCAGTGACTTGTTTGTGTAAGGTTATTGTTACTCACTGAAATAGCAATTTACTATTTTATTCAGTGAGTGATTTGGCTATTTTATATTCAAATACTTGTGGGGAATATTTGGGTAAAATATTGACCCAACAGTCTCCCCCTATTTGAACATACAAATAGCCTAGGTGGATCAGGTAGTAAATGATGGACCGAGGGTTCAGTTGGTAGGTTCAAGGAAAGGAGGGTCGTAACTGAGGTTCAGGTTCAGTGAGAGAGTTCAGGGTCAGGAGGTTTGATAAGTCAGGTTCAGTGGGTTGGGTTCAGGGGATTCACTGACCGGGGGTTCAGGGACATGATGTACTGGTCAGTGACCATGTTCAATGGTTTCAGTGACCTGGGTTCATGGGTTCAGTGACAAGGGTTCAGGGGGTTCAGATTCAGTGAAAGGTTCGGGTTAAGGGGTTAAGTGATGGGTTCAGTGACCATGTTTGATGGCCAATGAAAACTGATATATATAGATACCACAACTCAGTAACTTGAGTTTTGTTTATCCACTGATAACGTATAAGTATCTCAACTTTAAAACTCACTGAGCATATTTCATTCCCAGATTTTCAAACCAGTGATATCCTCTCATTGATATCATATCACTCCCTGAACCTTATTACTCCTTGATCCATATTTTTCTAACTATTCATTGAGACACAATTTGTGCCTACTGATACTACTTCTTCCTGATTAGAATTAGCATTCCCTGATAATTATACCCTGAGTCATAATGACTCATTCAACATACCCATAATTGAATATTATCACTCCCTGAAGACACAAGGTTAATAAGCTTAACTCCAACACACTGGGACAAACGGTGTCATCTACAACTCCCAGATAACATTTTATCAGTCACCCTTTATCATCATTTTTCCAGCCTACATTTTCAGGTTCATAGCTCATTCCCTGATTCAAACCAAGCTTAACAACTACTTGATAACCTTTTTCTATAACTCCTCGATTACCAAAAAAATCCACAACACATACCCCATGACATCATATTCATGTCATCTAACCCTAGACACATCTCGTCTACTCCCTGACACTCATCAGGGACACATTTCGTACCTCAAAGTTAGGTTGTTGTTCAGGCTAAGCCTAAGAGACACCATAACACTGACTTCAATTTCACCCTGAGTTACTTATCATCAGTAACTCATAAAACTTAGCCCGAGGCCACAACAACACAGACAACACTCCTTGATGCTCACCATCTATTGGGACTCCCTGATTTAGATTATCACATAATCAGGCTGAGTGACACATTACCATTTCCTGACTTAGTTTCGAATTCAAGGCCTTGTTCAATCTCAACCCGCAACCAAGCCGTTAATCTTTCATCACAGCTCGCAACTAAGCCATCAATCTTTCATCAGCTCCCCTCATCATTAACACTCCCAATACTATTTTCAGCATATACCATTACTTTGTGATCCAACCGTATTCAGTCCTATTCTTTTTACTGTCACCATTACGTGACATCATCAATTGAATTCGAAGCCCTACAAATCCAATTCTGTCTTAACCTTTTTAACACTCAGAATCCCAAACACTAGATTCAAAATTTCTTTCCATCTTAGCTCGTGACTGAAACGACCTCTCTTCTGGGTTCTTTTCAGCTTTTTCACCGAGTCTTCGCCGGAATGAATGTGGGGTTTGACGATAATGATTATTGGATGTGGGTTTTTCGGTTAGTTCACCGGAGATTCCATAGCTTCCAGGTTGTGTGGAAATGATATATTTTGATTATGGATTGGAGATAATGTATTTTGTAGGTTGAATGGTGGTGATGTCGATCGAGAGTTTTGACTTTTTTTTTTTTTTTTTTTTTTTTTTTTTTTTTTTTTTTTTTCTGTGTGTGTGTTGGAGTGATGGTGAATAGATGGGATCTAGGATTTGTGGTGAAGTTTTCTTGATACAGATCTGTGTTGGTTTTTTTTTTTGAGATATGATATGTCAGTGTGAGAGTGAAAGTGATGAGGTGATTTTTGAGTTTGTAGATCGAGTGTGAGTAGTGACCGGATCTGGGTATTGTGAGAGTGAACGATGTGTTTGTCTTTTTTTTGTTTAGTAGGGATAAGATTTTTGTTGTATTTTTGTGGTGGGTGTGTGTTGTTTTGGGGTTTTTGGAAGGGATAATGGTAGGTACGGGGAGTGAGTTTGACTGATTTAATAAATTAGTGGTGTTTTAGGTGGGTTTCTTTTGTCATATAGTCAAAATATAGTGTATTTCTCCCCCTAAAAAACTGCTACTGCTGGTGCAGTTTTTGAAGCTTTTACACTAAATTTTGACATTGAAGAATGTTATCAGCAATCATGTACGAATCTGGATTAGAGAAAAATCCACCTGCTCTGATACTACTTGTTGGTCCATGTAATTGAGTAAAATCTCGATAAACATAAATTGAAACTTCATTAATAATAATGAACAAAAGTTACAAGATTACTCAATATACACATGACTACATGATAACATCTTTAGCTTCTTGATGGGGATAATTTCCGTATATTATCCCCATTAGAATGACAATAAACTCTCATTGATCCAAGTTAAGCTTGAGATTCAATGAGAGGATCATCCTAACAACTAATACTTAGTAGGATGGATACTATCTCTATTACAACAAAACATATATATAGGAAAAGTACAAGTCACATGTGATGGTGGTAGGTAGGATGACATGCATGTGGTCCCTTATCATCTTCCTCTTTCGGAGAAGCACCAACACTCCTTTTGGAATTGTCATAACTGATATTCCCGCCTTTATGGTAATTACTTATACTTGGTTTGACTTCTGCTTTTGGAAGTTACTGCCCATATTTATCAGTATGTTATAGAGATAGTTTCAGGGAGTTAGTGAGTTATTATCATCACTCACTAACTCCATTACCTTCTTCTTTGGCTCAGGGATCATTCAGTGAGTACAGCCTCACTGAATGATTGAGTCTTTCTTTTTAGACTCGGTCTGAACATCCTGAAGGTAACTCACTGAGTGACTATGCACTCAGTGACTTGTTTGTGTTAAAGGTTATTGTTACTCACTGAAATAGCAATTTACTATTTTATTCAGTAAGTGATTTGGCTATTTTATGTTCAAATACTTGTGAGGAATATTTGGGTAAAATATTGACCCAACATGAACAAATATTGATATATTAAATATTAAATATTAAATATTAAATATTTGACATACAAATTAACATCGTTAAATAATTTATTTGTATTATTAGTTTTTAATTTATTTTAACATATTTGCTATAAAAAAGAAAAGAAAAAGAAAAAAATTCAATTAATCATAAAGCATTTTAAATGTAAAAATCTTGACTACACACACAATGAGGATGTATTAGATAGTCATCTGAATGTTTAGCATATAAACCGCAAAATAAATTTTCAACGTTCCATCATAAGATTATGATATTCATTAGTAACTCATAAATAACATGAAATTTACACATTTTAATATCAAAAACATACAATTATGAACATAACTAAACAGAAACATATAAATAAAAAATATTTCTTTTAATCGAAAACCTTTGCATAAGTATGGGTAATGATATCAACATTATATATTCCATATATTTTAAAGATTTGATATGCATCTTTCACCAAATACGGAGGTAAAGATATCTAAAGTACAAAAAAAGTTACAAAAATTAGTTAATACAAACATTCTAATGCTAATATGAAATATTTAAATGTCAAAATCAAATAACCAAACAATTTATTAAGATATTAGAATAAAATTATTTAATAAATTTGTGATGACATATCTTCTTAACAAACATCATCATGCTGTATATCATCTTTAACATGTACTTCTCATGTATAATAAATAAATGATTAGTATTATTAGTTTTCATAAGAATACTTATTTTTATGTATAACTTTACTTCTTTAAAAAACATATGCATATCTCTATGATTTATTTTACTTAAATAAATCATAAGAATACTTATATATGTGCATAATTTTACTTCTTTTAAAAGTCTTTGATGTGTACATCTTCTTATTCGTTGTTAACCAACCTTGTTCCAGCAAATCATTTTGAAAATTCTATGACAACTGCATGTAATTTATACTTTCAGTTAGTTTCAACATTAGAGCAACATGTAACTAAATGAATACAGATAAAAACTATAAATTTTTATAGTTCCATGTGTTTTGTTTTAGTATGGGAATAAGCATTGTTGGTGCAATGATGACCAAAGCCCTTTTAATGTTTTAATGATGACAAATATAAATTTCGAACACTTAAAATCACAAGCAATAGCCAAAAACAGAAAAACAAAGAATATGTTGATACAAATAATGTCTAAAAACATTATTTCAATTTTTTGACATCTCTACGTTTTGATGATAACAAAATATAAAAACACTTTGCGTTAAAATTAACGTAAACAAATTTTTAGTCGAAATATCCCGTTTCTACGTAAATCACTCTAGGTAAGAACAAACAAATTTAGAACTTGACAAATAATCAAAGAAGTGAATTTGTGTTTCAAACTTTACATTTTTAATGTGACAAAATATTTTTTCAAAAATACATTTTACAAATTATTTTTGAATTAAAAAGAAATGTTTTAATTTGAAAAATAAGTTTAAAATCACAAACAGTTAATTTTTCCTCCAAATCAGCTTCAAACTTCCCCAAATAAACTTTCACCACTAAAACAAATTTTGGAGTGTCTTTGTCTGGGATGGTACAACGGTACGACTAAATTTAGTGGTACCGTCAGACATTTAGTGGTATCGTCCCCCTGTAACATTCAAATCTTCACTGCCTATAAATACCAGTCCATCCCACAGTTTTTAGGCATCCTTTTTCACACAGAAATTTCTGAGTTCAAACTTTCTATCACATACACTTTCCTTTGATCATTTAGTTAGTTTTCTTTTGTTTAAGAGTGATCATTTCATCAAACCAAGTGATCACCTTCATTCCTCTACTAGTGCAAGAGAAGAACACAAAGTATCAAAAAGATACAAGGTGTTGTAGTGTTAGAGTAGTGCACTTGTAATATTTTTTTTACATACTTGTTGTATCTAGGCGTAGATCAAGTTGTTCATCTTATGTGTAGATTGTGTGAGTGGATCATTGTGATCTTGTTGAGATTTTGGAGATCTCTTGTAGCTTGTGTGTTAGTGTGTTGATCAAGTGGATCAAGAGTAGATTGTGTGGATCGTGTGATAAGTGATGATCGTGTAGATCGTATGAGAAGTAAGGATTATGTGGATCGTGAGTGAGATTGGTACTAGCTAGATTATTACTCGACATTTAGCTTAGTGTCGGAAATAGAAGTGGTAATTTGTGCCCAAAATGAAAAATATGGGCTAATTTTGGCTATTTTGTAAAAGACTTGGGCACATTTAGCCCATCCTTTTTTTGAAATGGGCATATTTAGCCCATTGAAAAGTTAAATGGGCACTAACAGGCGCGCGCGCGCACATACACACACACATATATATGTTGATACAAAAGTTGGGCGTTCCTAGTTTGGGCTCCTGCTCTCGTACAAATTAGCTCTTAATGCTTGAAACCTGCGCACTAAGAAAGTAAACAAACACCGTTAGGCTTATCATGGGATTGTCTCCTACGATTATCCTCTGGCGTGAGAGTAAGTAATCGGTTTTAGGGTTGTCGTAAAGAGTTAGGGTTTGTGAATCGTACCTTTAATGAGAATTATATCATTCTATATATAGGCGCAGAATCCTTGTAGGTTTCGTGCTCTTTACGTTTCGCACGCATGGTGCTTATCCTGTCCAAGGATCTTTATCCATAAATAGAAGATCCTTATCTAGACCATAAATAGTTTGGTTGGGCTTTGGGTCTACGTGAGCCCAATCCCTTTGGTAACGCGGCCCAAGTCATTGTTATAATAGCCCACTCATGGTGGGTTTGGGCCTTAGTAATGTTTATCATTTGGGCTTTAGGCCCAAATATATACTATACGTCATCATGTCCCCCGAGTCTAGTGTGCGCGGCTCGTAGCCGCGGATGCTAGACTATTGAAAGTAACGGTAAGTGTGGCGGGAAAAGTAACCGCCCAATAGTAAGGACTATGTATCTAGTCCAAAATATCCTCAAAATGCCTAGGGAAACGGGGAGTGTGTCCACGTGTATTTCGGGAAATGGGAAAAAGTGCATGTACCCGATCGTCTTCTAGCCACACGATTATGATAGTGGATTCCACGTGGCTAGCATGCTAGGGTTTTTGTAACCCTATATAAACATCGCCTCCTTTTTTACTGAAAAAACACACAGTAAAACACACTTCCGCCATTTTCAAATATCTTCCAAGAGTTTTTTAAAGAGAGCAACTGTTTGATTAGGTAACCGCGAATACGCACGTTTGTTATTATTACTTTTTTAGAAATGGTTCGCCAATTACACGAATTCCCATCTGAAATGGACGAGGACGAACTACGTCAGTTCTCCTATGATTATTTCATTCCTCTTGACGTGCATCCGGTTGTACCGGAGGCCGATGCGTGCATCGCGGATTTCCCTGAGGGAAAAATAGGGTTATATACGCGTTTTTTTGAGTATGCGAACCAGCGCGTACCCATATCCTTATTCTTGAGCAATTTGCTCAACCACTACCGCCTTCACATTTCCCAGCTGCACTGTATAGGTGCGGCAAAAGTGGCAAATTTTGAAATAAACTGTCGGTTGCTTGCGGTCAACCCTACTGTTAACCTATTTCGTGCGTTTTACCCCACAACGTAATCGTATGGATGGGTGTCTTTTGTGAAGCGCGGTGGGCGCCTTCAGTGTTATACGAAGAAGGTGGACTCCCTTAGGGATTGGAGGGAAAATTTTTTCCGGGTAGATGATATAGTATTTCCCTCGCCTTTTGAGTTTTATACTCAAGGGACGTTGCCAAGGGATGAGCGCCCTGTGCCCGGTTCGTATAGCGTGGAGGATGCGGATACAATTGATGCCAACCGCATCCCCATTAACCCCTACCCCGAGGAGTTTTTGGTTCACATGGGGCTGAGTCGCAACTATTTCCATGGTTCTGACGAGGTGCCAACCTTCATTGATGAGAGTGGCCGGGGTGGGTGTTTGTCCCTTTTATTTGTTCGCTTCAATAATGTAAGTGCTCTTGTATATGTAGTTTCAAATAACTAAATTGTTTTTTGTTATTTGCTCATGTGTTACGCAAAGATGGATTTGTTTGCCGTGGTGAAGCTTGAGAAGCCAAAGCAGGTGATGGTGGGTGTGCGTCCTCTAAGGGATAATGAGGAGCCACTTCCGGATGCTACTGCGGGACACCTAACTGTGTTGGCGCAAGCTGGTCCCAAAGATTCACCTCCCATAGCTGTGCTTGTGACTCCTGTGCAGAGCGTGCCTCCTACTGGAGAGCCGTCTCACATGGTGGAAGAGTTGCGTGCTGAGTCCTCTGACAGCGTGGAGGTTCTGGAGCCTGGGATTGTGGCTCAAGGTGTAAAGCGCAAGGGAGAGGCTGATGGCGCTGGTACATCCAAGAGGAGGCGCCATCTCATCATGGATGAAGAGTTATCCGCAGAAGATGACACATCCGCTACTGGCGCGGATAAAGAGATTGCAAAGGCTTCTCCCCTTCTGTAAGTAATATCCATGTTTTCTCTCCTTTATTTTTTTTTACTTGTCGTAATATGTACTGACATTCTTCTTATGCTTTGTAGTGACCATGCTGCAGAGGATGATGCGGCATTTGTGGAAAGCGTGGTCCCTCCTCAGAATACAAACGTGGAGGAGACAGTGAAGGTGGCTGGAGATGTGTCTGCGCAGCAGTTGATGGAGGAGTTAGCTGCTGCTGCTGAGCGTCAGACTGAGTTGGTCGCTCAGTTGTCGACGCGATATGTTGGTGAGAGCAGCAGCCTCGCGCAGAAGGTTCAAGGAAATTGCCCTTCTCCGTGCGCAGTTAGCTGATGCGCGTGCGGAGGTAGGGTCTGTCAAGGCGTATGCGGAGAAGGTCACCGGTGAGAAGTTGACCGTGATGGCTGATCTGCAACATGCGCCCGGGGAGCTGCATCAGTTCAAGGCTAACTTGACTTAGGGGGTAAGGTATCTGGAGGAGAAAAAGGCTGAGCACTTCGGCCATATTGAGCCCTTTGCAAGCAAGTTGGGGATGCGTTGGTGGTGCAGGAGGAGAAGCTGCGCAGGCTGAGCATAGAATACGATGAGGAGTTATATCCTCATCTTATGTCTACCATCGCTGAGCGCAGGTATGCAATGTTTCCTTACTGTATGTATTAATGTTCCTCTTTGTTTCTAATGCATCCTTTATTTGCTTTGTATAGGTGGTTGATCAGTCATGGTTTGCGCCTGGCTGCGATGGGCACTTTGGAGTCCCCGGAGGTGTTGGAGACTTTTGGGAAGGTTGTTGAGTGCGCCGTGGAACGTGGTAGGGTGCAAGCTATGGAGGAGCTCCATGAGGCGAAGATGCTGACTGTGGCACTTGCTGAGGTGCCCGGATATAAGGCAGACGCTTATGACGAGCTAGTGAGGGCTATGGAGGGGATGAAGCTGTTTGAGCTTCCACATATTGCGCGGCCGGAGCGCGACCAGGATTATCCCATAAAGTTAATTATGGAGGGGTTAACCCTGGGGAGGCACATCTTGGAGGATGCGGAGGCGCAACCAGACTTTTTCCTAAAGCCTGATGAGTCGCAGCTGCAGGTTCCAGTGTTTGTGTAGCCGCGTGATATATTGAACCCCTTCGTTCTTGAGAAGGAGGTTCCCCTGAAGGAAGTCTTGGAAATTCATGCGAAGAGGGCGGCCAAGAAAAAGGGTGTTAATGGGAAGGCCATCCTATGTGGTGTAGGTGCTGTGCATATCCCTAGGTCAGATGGAGTTGCGGTCAGCATAGCGACCGTATCGCCTAAGGATGCGCTACTTTTGAGGAAGCTCCAAGAGGCTGGGAGCTCCGCTGCCCCAGAACATAGTCCTGATCATCGTCATAGTGTGTAGATATAGCCTTTTTGTAACTTGTAAATGTATGGCGTTTGTATAAATAACAAATTGTATCTTTTGTTTGTTTGTTATGGTATCCGTTCTTAAATGATTATCCTTTGTGTAAAAAGATCAATTAAGATTCTCGTTGGAACCCATACTTAAATTAAGTTCGTGACTTAAAGACAAATCATAAGTATGAAAATAGACTTGCATTATTTTTCAAAGACTTATTAAATGACCAAGAGTCTTGGCTCATAATTTGCTAAGCCTGTACAGTGTACGTGATATTGCGCATCCTTCGTGGAATGCGCAAGGAAAACTTACTTCAATGTCTTGAATGTAAGGCGCTTAGCAAGGATGCATGATCCAATGTTGATGGGTTTGCAACCCTCTTACTCAATGAGTTAGTTAGTAGGTATACTCATCCTTTTTGCCATCGTGGGTCTTAATAAGTGCATGCACGCCATGTAGGCAAAATATATAATAACAATATGATGAAATGTACGCAATAAAGTGAAGTGTGTTATGGAGTTAGCTAGAAACCATAACGTTTTATTAATACTTGCAAGTTTTTGGAAAATAAAAACAATTCCTAATAAAGAAAAGAAAGTTCAAAGACAAACATTTATTGGGCACGTACTAAAGTGGGAAGTTGTCTATTTGTGGGCCGTAGCCTTTCCTAAAGATAGCATCTTTTGAGATTGCAGATATTCCAAGTGCGCGCCAGCTCGTGACCTTCCATATCGCGCAACCTGTATGCACCATTACCTAGTGCATCCGTGACCTCATAGGGTCCTTCCCATTTGGGTCCAAGCTTGCATGTGTCTTCTGCGTGGCTTGCGTCGTTCACGCGGTATATAAAGTCCCATGGCCTGAAAGAAGTGTGTTTGACCTTTGCATCATAATACTTCTTCATCTTTGGTTCGCGTATAGCTGCGCGTTCGCGCCTTTCTTCCAGTAAGTCCAAGTCTATGCGCCGCTCCTCGTCATTTGTTGTTTATCTCCGCTGTGCGTATAGTTGGCATTCCAATTTCAGCTGGTATGACGGCTTCTGTTCCATAGACAAGAGAAAATGGTGTGTCTCCGGTACTAGTTTTGATTGTGGTGCGATGTGCCCATAAAACATGTGATAACTCGTCCACCCATTTTCCTTTGTGTTTGTCAAGGCGTGCTTTTATCCCTTCGCCTAAACTGCGATTCGCGCGTTCAACCAAGCCATTGGTTTGTGGGTGTTTCACTGAAGCAAAGTGTTGTGTGATATTCAATTGCGCACACCAATCTTTGAATGGGTTATCGCAGAATTGTTTCCCATTATCTGAGATAATTTCCCCAGGTAGCCCGAAGCGACACACAATATTGTCCCACACGAAGCATTTTACCTGGTTGCCAGTGATGCTTACCACTGCTTTTGCCTCTATCCACTTTGTAAAGTAGTCTATGGCTACTATAAGGAATTTCAGCCCTCCTGCTGCAACTGGGAAGGGGCCTGCGATGTCAATGCCCCATTTATAGAATGGCCATGGTGAGGTAATGGGGGTTAACTCTTGTTGTGGTTGGCGCGGAATTGGCCTGTGTACTTGGCAATTACTGCATTTTTTTGTCATATCTCGCGCGTCGCGGTGCATAGTAGGCCAATAGTATCCTGATCGCAGGGTGCGCGCCACCACGGACCGTGGTCCCGAGTGCATGCTACATGATCCAGCGTGGATTTCTCGGAGTACATAATCTGCTTGAAGAGGTCCAACACATTGGAGCCAAGGTTGTAGGAATGAACGTCGATATAGGATGCCATCTCGTAGTTCAAATCTCTGCGCTGTGCGCCGCACTCTTCGAGCGTCCTTTTGATCTTGTGGTAAGATTCCTTTGCTAATAAATTCGATGATAGGTGTCATCCACGTGGGATCCTGTTCTTCTATCACCGTGGATACTTCCATCTCCAAGATTGATTTATTTTTTAGAGTTTCTACCAATACCTGTTTTGATAAGTGCGCAAAGCTTGTAGATGCGATCTTGCTAAGCGCGTCAGCCTTCCTGTTGTCTCCTCTAGGTACTTGTTTGATTGTGAACCTATCGAAGCTCTGAATTAAAGACTTTGTTTTTTCAAGGTATTGGATCATATGTTCATCATTGGCTTCATATTCACCTAACACATGGTTAGCTACTAGCCTGGAATCCACGTTTGCCTCTAGGTTGCGTACACCCATTTAAATTGCAATACGCAGTCCAGCGAGTAGGGCTTCGCATTCTGCCTCATTGTTTGTGGCTGTGAATTCGAAGCGCAATGCATAGGTGAACTCCATTCCTTCTGGATTAGTAAGGATAAGGCCTGCGCCTGATCCATCCACGCATGAGGATCCGTCTGTGAATAGAATCCAAGGTTCTTGTAACTCTGTCTTGCTTGTTGAAGTTGGAGTATCGGTATCTGGCTTTTCAACAATAAAGTCAGCTAATATCTGCCCCTTGATTGCAGTGCGTGGTCTATACGAGATGTTATACTCGCTCAACAACACACTCCACTTTTGTAGCCGTCCTGATGCGTCAGGTTTAGAGATAACTTGTTTGATGGGCTGGTCTGTGATTACAGCTATTGGGTGCGCCTGAAAGTATCTGCGCAATCTTTTAGCTGCGAATACTAGAGCTAAGACCAGCTTTTCCATGGCGCTATAGTTAGTCTCTGTCTTTTTCAATGCCTTGCTTACAAAGTATATGGGTGTTTGAACGGAGTTCCTATCTGTCAATAGTACTGCACTGACTGCTTCATGGGTTGCAGATAAGTACATGATCAACTCTTCCCCTGGTCGTGGCGCAACAAGTTTGGGAAGTGATGCCAGATGCTGTTTTAGCTGTTGGAAGGCTTCCTCTGCTTCCTCAGTCCAACGAAAGTATCCCTTTTTTGTGCACTTCGTGAGTGTTTTACAGAGAGGGAGTGATTTGTCTGCTGACTTAGATAAGAAACGGTTTAGCCCAGCTAGCTTTCCGTTTAATGACTGGACTTCTTTTAGTGTACGCGGTGAGAGGAGATCGATAACAGCTTTTGTTTTTTCTGGGCAAGGCTTGATACCATCAGGTTCTATTAGATACCCAAGGAACATGCCTTCTGTCGCGCCAACGGTGCACTTCTTGGGATTTAACTTCATGTTTATTTTTTCCAATGTTTTGAATGTTTCCTCGATGTCGCGCACCAATTCCTCCTCTGTGTGACTCTTGATGACAAGGTCATCAACGTAGACTTCCAAGTTGCGACCTACTTGTTTTTCAAAAGCCATATCCACCAATCGCTGGTATGTTGCGCCTGCGTTCTTTAGACCAATAGGCATTTTTGTGTAGCAATAGACCCCTTGACTTGTGTGGAAGGCTGTTTTTTCTTCATCCTCCACTGCCATCTGAATTTTATGGTACCCTTTGTATGCGTCTAGGAAGCATTTAAAGGGATATCCGCACAGGGATTCTACCTTCCAGTCTATCTCTGGCAGTGGGTAGCAGTCCTGTGGACATGCTTTATTGAGGTCCGTGAAGTCCACGCACATCCTCCAACTGCCATCACTCTTCTTTACCATAACTGGATTAGAGAGCCAGTCGTGATAGTATACTTCGCGCATAATGTCTGCGTCTACAAGTTTGTGTACTTCTTCTAGGATGGCTTTTGCGCGATCTGGAGCCTGGCCGCGCTTCTTCTGTCGTATTGGGGGATATTCTTGTTGGATTTGTAGCTTGTGCTCCGTAATAGAGCGTGGCACTCCGGTCATGTGCTTTGGTTCCCACGCAAAGATACTCAGGTTCTTTTGCAAGAGTGCGCACACAGCTACTTTACCTTTGTCAGATAAAGATCCTCTAATCGATATTTGTTGATCTGGGTAATCAGGATGAATAGTGACCTTTAAGTTTAGTATTTTTGCTGCGCGTTGTTCTGGAATATGCTCCACCTCACTGGTTACTACGTTGCATTCTTTAGGTGGCCCTGCGGTATTGTAGAGGGTGACAATCCCTCCTTCTACTGGAAATTTGAGCATCCCATGTGCTGTGGATGGTACAGCGCGCATAGATGATATTCCAGGTCTCCCAATGATGCCGTTGTACGGTGAAGGAGACTTGATTATCATGAAATTTATCCACGTTGCTGTAGAGTGTTGTTCATCGCCCACAACTACGAGTAAGCGTAATTGCCCCATAGGCCATATCTTTTCTCCTGTGAACCCAGTCAGCGACGTCGTGGCTGGTATCAACTGACTTTGTATCTCAGGTCGTAGCCTTTTAAAGCAATGTTCATACAGAATATCTGCGGATGCTCCTCCATCGATATACATGCGGCGGATGTCATGTCCCCCAATATGTATCTCAATGGTCAATGGCTCTATTACTGCGTTGTCCGCAGCTAAAGTGGGGAAGGATATCTCCTTTTTTGAAGAGAACTTTTGACTGACTTTTTGCTTTGTCTTGCGTTGCCATGACTGTATCATGTAGATGATGTCCGCTTTATCTTTGGGAGGTTCTTTCTTGCCTCTATTCCTTTGCTTGTCCTTCCCCTCTTTAATGTCTTTACGAGGTGATCCATTCTACCCTCCTTTACTAATTTTTCAATTAGTTGTCGTAGCTGGACACACTCGTTGGTTGTATGGCCCTTTTGGCCATGGTATTCGCAGTATCCATTCCCTATACACTTGTCCTCTGGGGTACGCATTGGTGGAGGTTTTGGGAAGTTTGCTCCTTCTGTTACAAATATTTTCCTCGGAGTTTTTGTGAGAGGGGTATACTTGTCATTATCTCGTCCATTCCCCTGACTGCGATAATTCTTGCTGCGGTTGCTGCTCTGATCATTGGATTGTCTCCTAGGCTGTTCTTGTTGCCTATAATTTGAGTAGCCTTTTTTACTGTCCTCAGCAGCTGCTTCTCCTTGGATGAAGGATCTTGTGCGCTTCATTAGTTCATCGAAGGTTTGGGGAACCTTGTCGTTTAACTTCCTAATGAGTTCTGGGTTATTGATCCCATTCATGAACCCTGAGATTTTTAGGACCTCGGGACACGCCTTTACATGTATACACTCATCTTTAAAGTGTTCCATATAAGCACTGGTTGATTCCCCTTGACGCTGTTTTACTCTGGCTAGTTCAACAGGGTTTTTAGCGCACTTCTTTCTTTGGGTGAAGTTTAAACGGAATGCTTTTCGCAATTCTTCAAACCCGCCTATGCTCCTTCGTGGAAGCTTGCTAAACCACGTGCGTGCATTCCCTACTAACGTGGAGTTAAACATATGACACCACACAGGTTGTGGCCAATTTTCGATAGTAGCGGCGGATTCAAAAATTTTTAGGTGATCATCAGGATCACCCGTCCCGTCATATGTTTTAACATTAGTGGGCATGCGCCTTTTCTTATGACCTGAGTAGTCGCTGATGTGTCTTGTAAAGGCATCAACTTTCTGGCGACGCCACGGAAGAGATATGTCTTCGTCTTCTTCCTCGCGACGTCTTCCTCTGGACTTCCAGTGTCCTGTTTCCTTATTCTCGTTGTCCGAGGAGTCACTGGAGGAAGAGTAATTTCTTTTGCGGCGCTTGCGCCGGCTTCCTTCAGAGGAAGAGCTTGAGGTGTGTTGAATCTAAGACTTTGATAGATCTTCTGAGCACTCTAGAATCGTTAGTTATGTTAATGTAATCACCAACACACTAATAGACAATCTCTGTAACTTGTATTTTAAAGCGGAAACAAACACAAGCTTTAATACTAAGAACAATTGATCCTCTATGGATCCTTTTTAATTATCAAAGTGTTTTCTAAAAAACTTAATCAATACATAATCGTGTGTTCCTTTTATACACAAGGAACCCTAAACCGTTTCCCAAGAAACGTATATTCTAAAACTTCTAAAAGATATGCACTATCACTTCCTAAATAAACTCATGCATATCCTAACTATATTACATAAAACACGGAAAAACTATATCCGCAGAAACAACTAATGCTGAAACTAAACTATAAGCAGAATCTGTGTCTTCAGTAGAAACCATCAGCAGATTCTTCAGCAGAATTCTCTCTTAGCAGAATTCCCAACAATCCTCCCCTAATCTTGAATTTGACATGGTTAAGTTCAAGATTCTTGATAGATCTTTGAAGTTACATACCAAGAGAATTGAAGTCGAACATCATCAGCAAAGAATCACCATCAGCAGGATCTCTATGATTAGCATATACTTGACAACTCCATTCTTTGCAGCAACAAATGACCCATTGTACATCAAAACAAATTAGTTTCATACTATTCTCATCACATCCAGGTGTGTTAACTCCTGTGAGAGGTGAATCATTGAAAATAATGGATTTGATGTCTCTTTACCAATAGCCATCACTACTGGAGTAGCCAAATGTTTTAAGTTCGAAACTAGGGTACACTGATGACCACATGATTTTTAGCAAATCATCAGCTATAAACGGATTTGAGATGTCTTTACCTGTAGCCGTTTGCTCAGGACTAGTCAATTATTTTGATGAAAAATCATCTTTGTCAATTGATTACCAAATATGGTTTTCCACTGCCTTTACCACAAGCCATATACATGTGGGCTAGCCAATTATTAGGAATCCATACAGGAAAAATCCATGGTCAATTGACAACCATTTCAACTCTCAGCAATGAAGCATGGGTGAGTTGAGTACCCTATGGTTTTGAGCAAACCATTACAACTATCAACATATTTGATGTGTCTTTACCAAAGCTGTACCCTTTGGACTAGCTAACTTTTAGATGGAATAGTCAACATCAGGTAAGTTGATAACCTAAGAAAGTGTGATTAACACCAAACCTGCATACAACATACTCAATACAATACAAAAATGTTATTTTTTTATTTTTTTAATACTAATAAAAGAAATAAATATACAACAATATACCATCAAACATAAGCTGCTCTGGAAGTCCTAATCCTGAGCTTGAAGACTTTCATCAAAGATTCAGCAAACAACCTTGCACTCCCAACTGGATCAGGAGGAATCTCTAACTTTTGTTGAAACATTTTCTCCATCAGAGACACTGTCAGAGGATACCTCTTGCCAAGATCCATAATAAGTCTGAGTCCAGATGTAGTTTCCAACACATGAACATATGGCATAGGATAAAACTTCCAACTCTGAACCTTCCATCTCTGATTGTTTTTCCATATGTCATAACCAGCACCAGTGGGAGTAGAAGAATCAAACAACACTCTGAGTTCACCCAATAAATACAATCCAGACCCTATAGGAGTATGATTTGCATAAACTTTGTGAACCAAATCATTGAGAGTGAGCAAATCCTGATGATCCACAAGATGTAGTATTTATAAATGGTATTAATCTGTCCATTTTTAGTCAACTCCCAGTGAACCAAAACATCTCTAGTTGCCTCAGGCCAATCATCAGGGAATCCTTCTTTAATAAATGAAACATCAGAAGCATTCACATCAATTAGTCTTTGTGCTGAATGTGAAGTTCTGATCTTAGCCATTCTCTTAGCTCTTCTTCCAGGAACATAAATAGCATCATGAGGTAAAGAAGATGCATCAGGAACTTCAGCTTCAGTAGATACAACCTCTGCAGCATCAGTTTCACTGATGGATTATCCAATTGTTCATCAATAGAATCCTGAGAAGATTCAAGTGCAGCAGATGCATATTGTTCATCCATAGCCTTCCTCATCTGTTTGGCTCTAGCAGCTTGAAGCTCCACCTCTCTTTCCTTAATCTCATGAAATCTTGCCATGTCAGCTTGTTGTTCATCATCTAATCTTTTAGCAGCCTCTTCACCCAACCTTTCCTCCTCCATTTGCTTCCTGGTTCTCTTTCTAGATGGAGGATCTTCTGCTATCACTTGAGCTTTACCTTTATCCGCATAAGATGAAGCAGCAACAGGTGATACATCAGCAGAAGTGGTAGGTAATGATACCTTATCAGCAACAACAGGAATATCTATATTAACAGATGAACCAGCAGTAGCAAGAGTGCTAGGAACATGCTTAGAAGCACCCATTTCATCTTTGTCACACCTAGACTTGATTCTATTATACATCTGAACCAATTTGTCATCTGGAAGTGCCCACACTTGTTTCCTAGTCCAAGCATTGTTATATAAAGCACTGCTTTGACTTTTCACATATGTTCTCATGTAGTCCCTTTGCTGTGCTTGAGTCATGGGTTTATCTCTTTTTGCTTTGGCTCTTTGCTCATCTGCTGCTTTCTTCCTCAACTTCATCTGTATCACAATTTCAAAAACCCAGTCCTTTTTATCCACCTTATCTCCAAGAATTTCTTCAGCTAAGTCAGGATTAGCAATCACTTGTTCTCCAATATGCTGCCAATCTGACTCATCAAAATTTGGAACAACAGCATCCAATTCTCTCTGTCTTTCAATAGGCAAGGTAGAAATATATCTTTGTGTAGCAGACTGATATTCTGAATCAAACTTGGCTTGCTCTGCCTCAGCCATATCTGAACTCCTCTTATAATCTTCCCATTCTTTAAAGAGTTTTTCTTGTGCAACTCTTTCTTCAGCTGTAACAATCTCATCCTCACCCACTTCAGCCCCTTCAGCAAAATCATCATGAGGAATATCCAAATCTTCCATAGTATCATCATGTAATTCTTGAACATCTGAATTAAGTATACTATCAGTAGATCCTTGAGGCTTGAGGGTGATGTCATCAGGAGAAACTTGCTTAATCCCAGATGAAGTATGAACAGGAGAATCCTTATACTCTTTTCCTGCTACAAAGAATGTATCTACTGATGCATGAGCCCCATCAGCAGATTTGCTAGCAGCAATAGCACTGGGTGATTGTTTCTCCTGAAGAGTATCAGTAGCTTCTGTCATAAGAATATCATCACCACTTGATACCTTGGAAGATTCAACAGCTTTCTTTGCCAAATATTGTCTTCTACTACTTCTTCTGCTGAAGTGAATTGTTGGCTTAGATGGAGGTACTTCAGCAGCTTTAGGAGGAGCAACATGTGACTGTCTAGCAACTTCAGCTAGAATTTCAAGAGAATCAAAATTTTCCTCCTAAGGTACTTTAGTAGTATCCATTCTACTATTACTTTTCTGCTGCTGATTCAACTGTGCCTCCAAATCCTTAACTCTACTTTTTAGCCTTTCAATTTCACTACCAAGAGTAGACTTGGTATCAGCAAGCTCCTTTTGGAGATCATCTGTCTTTCTCATATACCTGCAAAGTGAATCATATACAGAAGTGAGAGTAACAGGGTTTTCTGCTCCACCAGCAGATTGCTCAGTGGTAAGTGGAGCTTCATTGGACCTAGCAGGAGAAACAGACATCTGTACAACATTGGGAGAGCCTTTACCAACTGGCTCTCTCACTGGACTAGGTGTAGGTAGTCTAGTGATCTCAGGCTCAAGAGACTGAAGTGTATCTTCAATCTCATGAGTTTGCTCAACTGGAGCAACCTGGGATGGTGAATTAATAGGACTAGGTGACATATGGGCAGGGGAAGGTGGAGGTAGGTCAGAAGAAACAGGTAATGGTTCAACAGTTGTAGCTGGCTCTTCCTCAATTACCACTGAAGGATTACCATCAGCAGCAACACCAGAAGATGATGGATTACCATCATCAGCAGCATTTTGAGTAGGTACATTGCCAGCAGCATCACCCTCATCTACATTATCATTGCCATGTGGCAACATAGCATCTAACATAGGGCGATGTTCCCCAGTATAATTTGTTTTCATTGTAGCAAACAACTTAGAACCAAGACTTTTAATAGGCACATGGGTCCTATCTTCAGTGGTTATGTCTAAAATAATTTGTAAGAACCTAGGGTACATTAAGAACTTATGCTGTTGTTTATCAATATTTTCTAGCATATTTTCAAAAATAAACTTTGAAAAGTTATAAGTTAGACCCTTAGATAGACAGACAATACCACAACCCAATTGTAGAGAGAATTGGTCCCATCCACCACACTTGTTGCTTATACATTGGAGCAGAAAATGCACCAAATACCTCCACTTGGGACAAAATTGATTCTTCTGCCACTTAGTTGTTTTAGTACTTTGATATCCAGCTTCCTTTAGCCCAGCAAAAATCTCCGCAGTATTGGAGTGATATACACCATTCTCATCATCCAACAGAAGCTTTGTCCTGATCAAACCTTCTGTCACCACATACTCTACACCTTCAACTATAGCAACAATCTCTGTGTTAGATCTCTTTGCAGCAGATGCCCAAAATTGTGTCACCATTGATTCATATATCAGATTGGGACAATGTGTCAAAGCATAATGAATCTTTGATCGCTGCAGAAACTCCACCATTAAATCAAACTCTTCATGTCCCTTAGCCTTTTTCAGAATAGCATACTTGTTATGATCTCGCTTCAATTCAAGTTGCGCCATTTAGATAAATTTGTGTGAGACGGTTATGAATTACTCAAGAATTATGGGTTTAAATGGAGTAATAAGCGAATAATTTTGTTTAGGAAGAGATATGCGAAGTAGGTTATATTTGGAAGTTCCCCAATCGTGGTCAAAATTATCGGAACTAATTGTTGACCAAGTCTGACGTGTAAATTAAGATCCTCCAAATTCAAAATTACCCTTCAGCAGCAATGATGGTCAAATCTGCTGAGGAATGGTCAACATCAGCAGAAACCAAGCAAATGTAAAAATATCTTTGGTGAATATCTTGATTTTTACTGTGCCACCCAACTTGCATTAATTATCATAACGCCTAAACTTTGCTTATTTAATAACCCCAAATTACACTTCTCAGACATCAAATTATCCCCAAATCATCTCAAAACTCTAATTTCACAATTAATCCCAATTCTCCCTCAAATAATGTCCTCCAAGCCTGAAATCATAGACATATCCTCCTCCTCTTCCTCCTTATCCGATGATCTTCCACAATATCCATAAAAAATAGATGATTCTGATTATGCCCGTGAGTTAGAAAGGCGATGGAAGGCCTTGGAGAAGGGGGAAGCAAGTAATGCCCCCATTCCCGTTGAGAGACAATATGTCTCTCCCTTCATTTTCACATCTGATGAAGACTCTTCAGAGGATGAAGACGAAGATCCCTCATTTCTTCCTCCTTCCACACCAGAGAGACCCCAAACAAGGCCTAGGAAGAGAAATCCATCTCTTCCAACATCACAAAGTGTAGTGTTAGGTCTTCCTGCTCCAGGACCTGGTTCTTCATGCCATGGAAGCAAGGGAAAGGGGAAGAAGACAGATGTCGTGGGTAAGGGGAAAGGGAAAATGGTGTAGGTGATGATGGGATGTTGCCAGGGACCAAAATTATAAACCTTGGTTCTTGAGCATCTTCATCGTCGTTTTCATCATTCTTCCTCCTCTTCTTTTTCCATTTTCATCTTCAGCTTTAGCTTCTTCATCATACTGGTTATGTATCAGCTTTTGTAATAGATGATAGAAGCTAAACTAATTTAGACTTGTATAGGATTGCATCTTGTAATTTCATTTGAAGTTGTTTGTAAGCTGCAATATGTTCTCAGAATGAATGAAAACTCATTTGCTAATTTTGATCTCTGTATATTTTGAATCAGTAGAAATCAATCTTAGCCTCCGTTAGACTTCAGAAGAAACACATCTCAGCAACCATATTAACATATCATGGTTAAACTCATCAACAACTTGCAATGGCATTCTGCAAAACAGACACATACTAACAAAAAGACCAAACAAACTTACAATACATTAGTTGGTTAGTGTTAAAAACTCAAAAAGTATACAAATTCTACAAAGTTTACACTCACAATCCTCCCCTGAGGCATATGCCTCCCCTGAGGCTTATGCCTCCCCTTAAACTTTGCAGTTAATGGTTAAGCATACCAATATGGACCACTAGATGTTGAAACCTTAAACCATCAAAAGCTTTGGTTAACAAATCTGCCACATTATCATCTGTGTGTATTTTTACCACTTTAATTAAATGTTTCTCATAAGCATCCCTGATAAAGTGGTGTCTAATTTCAATATGTTTGGTTCGATTATGAAAAACTGGATTTTTAACAATACAAATGGTACTTTGATTGTCAATGAAAGTGGTGGTACTCATGAAATTATACCCATAATCCAGCAATTGATTCTGAATCCATAGAACCTGTCCACAACAATTGGCAGTAGCAACATACTCTGCTTCAGTAGTAGAGGTAGCAACAATGGTCTGTTTTTTGCATTGCCAAGAAATCAGTCTCCTTCCCAGGAATTGGCAACCTCCAGTTGTGGATCTTCTATCCATATTGGCACCAGCATAGTCACTATCACTATAAGCTGCTAGCTGAAATGGAGATTCCTTGGGATACCAAAGACCTAATTTGGGTTGGCCTTTCAGGTACTTAAAAATCTTTTTGACAACATTCAAGTGAGAGGTAAGTGGAGTGACTTGGTGCCTTGAACATGCACTCACAACAAATGTAATATCAGGTCTAGAAGCAGTCAAATACATCAAAGAACCAATCATTGACCTGTGTAAATGAACATTCACAGGAAGATCAGGATCAAGATTGTTCTTTGGTTTGGGAGCTTCATAGGGAGTAGTGGCAGTCCTGACATTCTCCATATCAAACTTTGTCAACATATCCTTTACATACTTCTCCTGATGAATAAAAAAACCATCAGGTTTCTGCTGAACCTGTAAACCCAAAAAGAAAGTGAGCTCCCCCATGGCACTCATTTGAAATTCGCCCTTCATCAAATCCTCAAACTCTCTACACCATGCTTCTTTGGTGGAACCAAATATAATGTCATCCACATAAACCTGCACAAGAATAATATCCCTGGAGTCTTTCTTTAGGAATAGAGTCTTGTCAATGGCACCTCTTCTGTAGCCATGCTTCAGCAGAAATGTAGAAAATCTAGCATACCAAGCTCTAGGAGCCTGTTAGGTCACCATATTGATTTCACACAAACAAGAATGAGATAGATATAAGGATGGGATAAATATTTGAATGAGAGAAGTATAAGTGCAAGAGTTTCCTTATGATTTCAAATAAACAACCAAGTTTACAAATGGACTAAGACTAGTATATATAGGTGAGGAGCTAGGGCAACACTCCTAGTCCTTCCCTACATGTCATACATGTGGGCTTAAGGCCCATGGGCTAGTCTAGTATCCTTGTAAACATAACATAAATGAAAGTAACTAATAACTTAAGCAACCTATTATTACAAATGACCGAGACTTGATAAAATAGTAAAACTATGATCCTAACAATCTCCCCCTAAGGGTCGGTCATCACGGTTGCTTGACGTCTTTGTCATTTCTTCATCTTTGACTTTCATAGCTTTAGACGTCTTTCAATAATCATGTGATAGTAATTGTTCATCGTTCTTCGTTCTTTGTTCGTTGTTGTTGTGATAGTGATCAAGTAATGATAGTTGTCTGCCTTTCGTCACTTCCGCGTCTGTGGTGGTAGTCCGCCATTCCAACATGCTCATACATCTTTGAATTCTGACTTATACATGCACGTAGTCCCTTTCTTTCACTTTAGATCTTTAGTCTTTATACTTTGTAGATTCTTCTTTTTGGCGTAGAATCTTTCTTTGAACTTTGTGTTGCTTTGATCTTTGAGGGAGCTTTTGATGACTTCAAGATGTATGTATGAGCATGTGGAATCTGTCGCCATGGAGATGATGTAACCCTGCATGTAAACAGTTAGCAATAAAACATCCGGTACTTACAGATAAGGAATTGGAGATCGTCAACAGCATAGTATGAAGACTCCTTCTAACCCTTATCAAGGCCGTTCCCATGTCAGATACTCCCGAAGGAGCTTACAAGACCTACTAAGTAGCTCAATGACTGGGTGAGTCGCTGGGGATCACTCCACGACTGTAGACCGCTAAGAAACCACCGCAAACACTAAGCGTAACCCACAAGGAGTTACCGAAGTGACCCGCTGTCAGGGCTGTTTGATGTTGACCCTGGCAGGATTTCCGTTCAATCATTGAGAAATACTTATGTAAATTCTCTCATAAACGTTCTCGGCAGATTGCTAAGATCTGCGAAGGACTCGATAATTTACAGCTGGTGTCCATTGATGTAGAACACCAGTTGTAGAAATACTAAGTGTTCCTAAGAGATCTTTGATGTATCTCATGGCTCTAGACTCGAAAAGTGCACATTTAGGTTTCCTATGCGGAGACTAGGGAGGGGTCTCCTGCTTCAATATCAACAATCTCTAAGAGATAAGTCGATAGATTACATCGGTTCCCCGTGAGAATGAAACAAGCTCTTTTAAGAGAACTTGAGTGGTTAAGAAGGTTTAGTGCAGTGCGTCACTGGGTCCATGACGACTTTATCTTCAATACCGGCGTCGCCTTAGCAAAAACCAGTAGCATATGAATTGAACCCGGTGTCTGCCCTAAGGTTGAACATATGGAGGGCTATTTCTTTTCACCCTTTTCTTTACTTTTCTTTTTAATTCTTCAACTCCTTCTTTCCCTTTCATTCTTTTCTCCTTTTATCGTATCATACCTAAGGACTTCTAATTCTAACTATTGGTGATGTCCTTGGGTAGATCCCTCGGGCTCTGGCAGATCATAGGACTGAATTTCCTATCTTAATCACCTTATAACTCCATGATTATCCGAAATAGCCAAGAAACCTTTGAAAATCTCTCAAAGTGTTTGTGAATTTCAAACATTTTGTTTAACACTTTGAGAGTTTTGTGTATACTTATGAAGGGCTCCCCCTTCACATGTTCTCATAAGTGTTTTAAATAAATTTGCACATGCGGGAGGAACAAGCACTTTTTTGAATTGATCCACTTTAGTGAACCTGACCGATTCGAGACACGCTTACATCACTAGTTAGACTAGCTTGAAATTATTACCCGGCCTGGTCAAATCCACAGAAAGTTTCTCGAAATGGTACATTTCTACTAAGACAAATCCTTTTCGAGACACGCTTACGTGGCTAGTTAAAGAGTTCCATTGTTAGCTTTTAGGTGACAACTAGCTCTAGTAACTAACTTGATGTTATTACCCGTTGAGGATAAGTCTTTTCGAGATTACTAACTTTTATGTTTCGTCAATTCCTGGGTCAATTCTGAGTCTAGCTCACATGAGATTTGACTTAAAGCAACTTAGAACTTTCATATTTTAATCACATTCACTTTTTCTCCCCCTAAAAAATGGCATATGAGATGTTGTTTTTGATAAACTTTTGAGTAAAATATGCTTTTTGAGTCTTACGGGGAGATATCAACAAGAACTTTTTGGTTTTTCAAACGATGAATTTTCCAAGTGCTCCCCCTCAACAAGTGAATACTCATTGAGGTGAAATACTTGTCTTTTGAGCAGAGTTATGAAAATCAGAAAATGTTTGATTAACTCTACTCAAAAGTAAGAAGCCTTCGCTCCTTATATTAGGATTGAGGCACTAATGCGTACCTCAGGGTCCTTTCTTTACAAGAACGGGTTGTACACTGTTATGTGTGCACAAGCCATAATGAAAACAATTCAATCAAATGAAACAATTAGTATTGAAAAGTTAATATCCAAGTGTACCAGTTTAAACTTCATCAATGAGTGAAGCATCAAAGTCAGTGAACTTTGGTTCGGGTCTTTCGAAGAGCCTGATAGGAAATGATGGTCTGGCACCTATATAGCTTTCCAGTCATCTGATCTGTTCCCATCGAAATAGCCTTTCTTCAATCTTCAAGACAAAGTTACGAACTTGTCTTCTTGAGCTGGATTTCCATCTAGGTTGTTCCCCTTTAGCTATCTTTCGGCGATCATCATTCAACCTTTTGACAAGCCCATCACGAACGGATTTAAGTGTGACATCACAGAATTTATGTATCTCATCGAACCTCATGAAGCTTTGTAGCTTTTTGCTGTTGATGTAGGTGAAACCAAACGAAGGTTCTTGGATGAGAGTAAACTATGACGTTTGATAGATTCCATCGAATTTGAATTGCGGCTTTGTCAAATTGATCTTCTGTTGATAACTTTCCACTCCAAGCTGAAGATCTTCCACTCTTTCTTGAACTATCAATCGTCGGATGAATAGAAGTAGTGATGCCATGAAGTTGTACTGAATATCTCTCTCGAATCCACGCATTCTTCCTTGAACCTTTTCGAGATACATGTCTTCGATGTCATTGAGATTAAGGTCTGGAAAGTCTACTTCGGAGAACTTGTACTTCTTTTCATCTTGTCGTTTAACCACAATCTCACGCATGAATATGTAGTTAAACCGTTGCGACTCTTGAATCTCCAAGATAGCGATGATCTTAGATTTATGCTTCACATTTTCCAATGATTTCTCTCCTAATCTGCTGGTATAACCGAGACGACGACGTTCTGGCCAGTGTTGAATCCCGTATAGAGCATCTTTGTCGTAAGCTACGATAGAGTTGCTGAAAACTCGAGTAGACTCTTCAATTGCAGGAACTTCGTATCTTGCGGCTGGTACTGAGATTGTGAGTGAGGAAGCATATTTCTTCTTGGATGTCTCTTGGGTGAGTTGAATGTTACGAAGATCTTTGTTGAAGAAGTAGCTGTAAGGTAACTTGGGTTTATCTGGAAATCCTGTCAAAGGTAATGGTTTAGTCCAGTCAGTGAGGTAAGGCTTTTCATGGTTTTTGGAACTGAGGTCGATATTCATTTCAGGATTTAGCCAGTCAAACTCGACAGACCTTGCACTAGCTATATTCTGCATGTGATACTCGTATTCCACTTTGTTTCCAGATCTGGACTTAAGGAATTCCTGTTCATCCTTATTGATTCTTCTGAGCTCCGTCTTCGTAAGTTTATTAATCTGAAGATCCTTCATGATGACTTGAGTGAATTGTAGAGTATTACCAGGAAGGGGTTCTTCATCTTCGAGAGGAGGTTGAGCTTGAACCATTTCTGTCAACCAGTCATTCTGAGGTGTGTCATCATTGTCGAGCCATGAATGACGTCTTCTTTTCTTTGATTTCTTAGACTTAGATGTAGCATCCTTGTCTTTAGCCTTTGATGTTGACGATGGTCCAGCTTGAGAATCGGGAATAGGGGAGGCACGGTCATCGGTGTCAGGTTGACCTTGGTAGTCATCAGTTGGTTCCATGAAAGTTTCTTCCTCTTCAGTTGGACCTTGACCGGTAGCTGAGGTGTGTTGTTAATTTCCAGGAGGAGTGGAGTCCTTTTGTGGTTGTTGAGAAGATGAGGGACCGGTTCCAGACTTATGTTTCTTACCTTTTGAATTCGGCTCCGGGTCATCATCTTTCCTTTACCTCTTTAAGGTTCCAGCAGCATCTTTGCATGACTCTTTCGACAAGTTAGCAGATATAGCATCAACACGTGCCTTTTCTTCAGTAGTCTGTGAGGTTTTGTAGGCTACTTTGTCGTAGAGTTTAGCAAGCAGGTCATCGAAGGACAATTCAGGGATGGTTGGAGTTGCAGTAGAAGCTTTAGCAGTGTGAAGCGTGAATGGTGTGGTTGACAACATTTTCTTTACTACACTTCTAATTCTGTGATCCAAGTTGTCCTTGATAGGTTCAATAAGGTTTGCAACTTCAGGAGTGACAATCTCAACTAGATTTTCAGTAAGATAATCTTGTGTGACAGTCTTAATAAATCCTGTGTAATCAGAGTTCAAGAACTTATCGATCAGCTGCTTTGACTCCTGAAAATCTTCAACTTGTTTGGCTAGGCTGGTAACCATGGTGGTAAGTTTGTTGACTTGCTCCTGAAGATCAACTGGTTGAGTCGGTTCATTGATTGAATGTTGCTTTGATGCTGTTTCAGAAGGTGTGGGAGATGAATGCTCAGGTGATGATTCGGATGACGACTCATTGTGAGAGCTTGAAGAAGAAGCTGGAGGAGTCGGATCCTTTGGTGGAGAGTCTTGAGGAGGTGGAGGTTGCACTGAAGAAGTCTGCTTAGATTGCGAAGATGATTTGAGGAATATGTCGGTGTCGAAAGCATTCTTCTCTTCATTTTCTTTTCTTCATCGTTCCTCTGCTTCTCGTGCAAGAAACTCTGGAGTAATGAGGTATTCATGTTCCTGATCCGTAGCAATGTACTCCTGTCCGCCAACATTCTCCTCTACATTTGCAGTCTCAGTCATAGTGATATCTCCTGTATAATCTGTATCTTTAACAATGTCATCAAGTTGTGGAGCTGATTCTAAAGTAGTAGACACAACGGGAGGAATCATGCTGCTTGTAGCTTCTTCATGTTCTGACTGATCGACTGGTGGTAGTGGTGAAGGTTGAGACTCAAGTCGGCTTTGGAGTGCTGCTTTCCTTTGTTCTTTGCGAAGTTGCTTTTCTTCAGCTCGTGTGTCGACAACTATACTTTTCAGTTTGCGTTTATCGACCAACTGTTCAACGATTGGTTCGTCTTCTTCATCATCATTAGGCTCATTAATCGTGATCCCTTTTCTTTTTCTAGACTCAGCTTCAAAAGTTTCAAGACTTAGTTGTGTGGCGATTTCCGTTGCAGGAAATGCTTCTTCAGGTACTCTAACTCTTCTTTCAAAGTCTTGTTCTTCTTCTTCAGATTCCGTGTCGAACTCAGATTCGCTTTCAGAAGGTGGAGGTGTAGGTTCATCTTGAAGAATGTACTCAGGAGTTACCTTCTTCTTTGGCTTGGTTGCAGGCTTAGGTTTGGATGTTGGTTTAGGTTTGGTGGAAGTCTTGGGTTTAGCAGATTGTTTTGTCTTGGGAGCAGCCTTAGACTTAGTCTGAGGTGAGCCAGTGGTGCTTGTAGTACTCCCAGACTTCACACTTCCTTTGCTGCGAGTCTGTATAGTGGCTTCTTCCTGTACTCCTTTGTAAGCATTATCATAGAATTTGTAGTTCAGACTTTTCTTGATTTTGTCATCAAGAAGATATTCGGGAAGCCTCATTCCTTTGATCTTGGTAGAGGAAGTGGTCGTTTTGATGAAGGAGGTGGTGAAGTCGTCCTCGAAGAGGTGCTTCGGCTCATTAGGGTCCGCCATCCTTTTGATAAATTCTGGAGTGTCTTTGCAGAAATGTTCAATGAGCAGCTTGGTGAATCTTGTGAACGGGATCATAGTCTTAACACGTTCGGTTTGGATGCTGTAGACTATGTCATTCATGATTGGAACTGCAAAGTCAATAGGTGTCAAAGTCACCATTCCCCAGAATGTTTGTAAATGCTCAAGCCTAGGATGTTCGTGACCGCTTTTTCTTCCTGATATAGATCTTACAACCAACAAACAGAATGTTCTCCAGGGCTGAGGTATATTCTTGGCATTGAATCTGGAATGTTTGACCAGAGGTAAGTCATCATCAACATTATATCCTAACTCAATGAAGAAATCAAGAAGATCCAGTTCAGGTAGTATTGGAGCAAATTCGTTGTCAGTTTGAGGCAGGAGAAGGATTGTACGAAGAACGTCGTGATCTACAGTGTAGTCTTGTCGATCCAGCGTAACAGTAAAAGACTCATCATCCAAATTCGCCTTAGCCGTAAGCCAGAACTGATGAAGGTAAAACAGAGGAACTGAAGTAGATCTGTTGAGCAGATGTTTGCATGGATGTGCAAGTAGAATATCTTTAACAATCTTGCACGAGTTCTCAGTAATTCTCAATTTGTCAAAATCAACTCGTGGATTGTTGTTGCCAATCATAACGTTGTAGTTAGCGGGAGTGATATCATCCATGGTGAGTAGTGGAAGAGTTTGTTCAGGGACGTTCTCGTTGTGTTCAGCCATGTTATTCTGAAAAACATTATCATAAACCAAACATCGAGATTTGTTACGAGTTAGCACGATTGCAAAGTTTGATTATAGATAAGTATTTAGAATCATGTAAGCACGTATGGTTCATTAATTGCATGTATAGTGATAAGAGACGTGTACTTAGAAAGTCAATTGTAATTATGTATCACATAAGTGATAACACATGCACAAAGAATTGTACATCACATTATACATCACATCTCATTATACATCGAGAAGAGTCCATTATCACATTATTACATATTACATGTTTTCGAAATTACAAGATAACACAATTTTGAAATTGTCAATATATCGCAAACATATGAGGGTATTACACAATTTCGAAAACATGTCACAAATACCAAACTTTTCGAGAAATGGACAAAAATGAATGTTTTCGCAATCATACAAAGTGGGTATTTTCGAAACTGTTTCAAAGTATGTTTTCGATAAAAAATTATCGAGAACAATCCAAATGAAGTGATTTTTCGAGAATACTCATTGAGTGTGATTGCGAAAATATTGATTTGAGGGTGATCTCGAAAAATGAAAAAACTTTCGAAAACATGTATTTTCGAAAAGATAGCATAGTAATTATTTTCGAAAAAATACATCACTATGATATGCTTTTCGAAAAATACTATGTTTTCGAAAAGATTTCACCAAAGTTGGTATTTGCGAAAAAACTGTTTTCTCGAAAAAATTCTTATACAAGAATTTCAAGAACATCCAACGTACGTTTCTGTGAGAGCAATAATGATCCAAATGATATAACCTATTGAAAAATGATGATATGCAATGATTAGAAACAACCTACACAATCGAATACAGTGATTTCAAAATCGATCCAAGAACACGTTCTCGATAAGATGCAAAATCATGATACAATTGAGTAAGATAGGTTCATGTATATCACAAACGTACATTAGAATCATATAGGCACAATAAGCAGCACATTTAACACAATACGAGAGAAACCCACTTTGAACGAAACCCTACCTATCGAGAATCATGTATTCATGTAAGTTATTCAAATTAATGTGCACATGGATGATAGATATACTTAATAGACCGTATCTCACCAAGAAAAACACATAAACAAACAACAAATCAACAAAACCCAATTCGTACCAAAACCCTAGGTATCGAGAATCACACAACCATGTATTTCAGAGAGATTAAACGTTATAGGAATGTTAGAAACATGTTATAACACAAAACCCCTATAAAAAAATTAACCTCCCAAACATGAATTGATAATTTTCGAAACATCATAAACCCTAGCTTTTTCAAATCGAAAATTCATGAAATCTAACCATTAGTTAAGCGATTAAACGAAAACCATGGTTTGAAATCATCTAAAGATTATATAGAAACTTACGTCTTGAAGATTGAAAGCACGGATTTTGCGTTTGAATTAGGGCCGTGGATTTGAAAGAGAGGGTTTAAGTGGTTTTAGAAAGAAATTGTGATTTAGAAACGGGGGGTGTTTGTTTTGTTAATTTTAGAACTTATGAAACTTGTCACATATGGTCCCCTAACTATCCATTTAGCAATCATAAGTCCTAAAGTTAGATATAAGTAAAGACTTAAAGATATACTAACTTACGACACCATTTTGAGAAAAGGAAACGAGATATGAGATATCTTATGAAATCCCGAAAACAACGCATCAAAGGAAATATACAAGTATATCGTTTTTGAAAAATTTATAAAATTTAGGCGAGTCTCCCCCTCAACACTTGTAAAATAACAAGGTGTTGAAAGAAAGCGATATACTTGCAGTTTTTTTTTTTTTTTTTTTTTTTTTTTAGTGCAAGAATGGAAAAAATATTTTTGTGTTTTTGAGGTTTATGAAAAAATAAAATAAAATAAAAAAAAAGTTATTTTACAAAGATAGTTAAAGTGTTGATGTTTGACACTTTACTTTTGTTTTAAAAACTTTTGCAGATGAAATGGTGTCAGACATCGCATACCAATTTGGTGAACTAAACTTGCAAACCTTGATGGAGCTAAGGGTATGGTAAGTAAGTCCGCCAATTGGTACTCAGTACCCACAAAATATAATTCAACTTTACCCTTCTCGACATGCTCTTTGATAAAATGGTATCGGAGATCAATGTGTTTGGATTTGCAATGATGGACTGTGTTGCAGGAGATTGCAATGGCACTTTTAGAATCGCAGTAGATCGGAATCTTATTGAATAGGTAGCCATAGTCTTTAAGTTGTGATCGCATCCAAATGACTTGAGCACAACAGGCAGACATGGCTACGTATTCAGATTCTGTAAATGACAGTGAAGTGCAATCCTGCTTCTTTAATTGCCAAGACACAAGTTTATCTCCAAGAAACTGCAGGCCACCTGATGTACTTTTACGCGAGTCTAAGCATCCTGCATGGTCAGCGTCTGAAAAAGCTATTAGTTCAAAACCAGAATCCTTCGGATACCAGATCCCCAAGTGGATGGTTCCCTTTATGTATCGAAGGATTCTTTTTGCCTCATTGAGGTGTTTTTCAGTTGGATTAGCCTGATAGCGAGAACACATAAAGACAGCAAATACAATATCAGGTCTACTGGATGTGAGATACATGAGGGACCCAATAATACTTCGGTATTTGGTAGGGTCAACAGGAGTCCCATGTATATCAACATCTAGTTTAGTAGAATTGGCCATCGGTGTATTCATAGTATCACTACTTTGCATACCATGTTTCTTTAAAATCTCAAGAGAATATTTGGACTGATTTAGAAAAATTCCACGGGGTGATTGATGAACTTGTAGTCCTAGAAAGAACGTAAGTTCACCCATCATGGTCATTTCAAAATTATCTGTCATTAATTTTGCAAAATCCATTGAGTAATTTTTGTTGGTTGAAGCAAAAATAATGTCATCGACATAAATTTGAACGATTAATAAGTTCATCCCGTATGTTTTTGTAAACAGTGTTGGATCCACTGAGCCTAGAGTAAAATCATTAGCCAACAGGAATTTAGAAAGTTTGTCATACCACGCCCTGGGGGATTGCTTAAGACCGTAGAGAGACTTCTTTAGCTTGTAGACATGATTTGGACGTTCTGGGTCAACGAATCCTTCAGGTTGACTGACATAAACCACTTCTCGGAGTTGACCGTTCAGAAAAGCCGTTTTCATGTCCATTTGGTAAACAATCATATTCCGATGAGCAGCGAATGCTAAGAATATCCGTACAGCTTCAGGTCTAGCTACAGGAGCAAATGATTCTTCAAAATCGATTCCTTCTTCTTGAGAGTAACCTTTTGCTACCAAGCGTGATTTGTTGCGTATGACCGTGCCTTCTGCATCCAGTTTGTTTTTCCAGATCCATTTTAAACCAATGACGATGATGCCTTCTGGTTTTTCAACCAATTCCCAGACTTCTAATCTTTGAAAGGTTTTGAATTCTTCTTGCATAGACTCAATCCAGTTTTCATAAGTCATTGCTTCTTTGACATTTTTAGGTACGGTTTCACAAACTGTGAGTGCATAAATGCAAGTTTCACCGTCTGTGTGAAGGCATTGTCTTGTCATGATAGGTGCATCTGGATGGCCAATAATTTGAACTAAGGAGTGATCTCTAGTCCATTTGTGTGTCGAAGGATGAAGTTGATAAGTATCTTGCAAGTGAGCAGGACCCAAATTGCGTGTAGATGACTCAGCAATGTCAGGGACAGGTTGAGCATTTGCAAATGGGTTAATGAATGGTTCTGGGTCATGCTCTGTGGGTTGTGGAACTGATAAAGGTATGGAGTCTCCAGCTGATTGTCGTTAGTTGGACCCGGTTTGTTCTGTTGTTGTAGGTGATATGACTGGAGGACTGTCTCTTCCAACAGAAGTTGTTGTTTGTTGAAGTGTATCAGGTTCTTGATGTTGATCAAGATGTGCAACGGAATTTGGTGTGGCCTCAGATGGACGGTTAACAGGCGTATTATCAAACAATGGAGCAAACAAGGTTTCCACTTCTTTACGAGAAAGTGACAATGGTTCAGCCGAAGAGACCGGAAAGTTAAGACGGTTGGTTGCGGGTCCTAAGCCGTTTTGCTCAGAAGCCATTTGAGTGAGTTCATCGAAATTAGCATAAATAGTTTCTTGAATTTCCCTAGTACGACGATTCCATATCCGATAGCCTTTTGAATTTTCACAGTATCCTATAAATATTCCGATGTCAGCCTTTGCTTTAAGTTTACCTAGATCATCACGATCATTGATTGGGTAGCATAAAGCTCCGAATACATGAAAGTGACTGATGTTTGGTTTCCTTTTGTGAACAATCTGATATGGTGTTTTGTTATGGCGTTTTGTGATCATGCAACGGTTTTGGGTGTAACAGGCGGTTGAAACAGCTTCTGCCCATAAGTAATCTGGTAATTGAGCATTGATTAACAGCGTTCGAGCAGCTTCCACTAACGTTCTGTTGCGTCTTTCGACTACTCCATTCTATTCGGGAGTGCGTGGAATAGATGTTTGATGTTCAATTCCCACTTTCTCAAAATACGACCTTAGAGTCTGATTCTTAAATTCTGTGCCATTGTCAGTTCTTACAATTCTGACTGTGTTGCGTAGCTGAACTTGTATTTTGGTGAGAAAGGTGATGATCATTTGAGGAGCTTGATCTTTACTTCGAAGAAAATAAACCCAAGTCCAGCGAGAGTAATCATCAACACTTACTAAAATGTAGCGTTTACCGTTGATTGTTTGAACACGCATCGGACCACACAAATCCATATGAAGCAATTGTAAAACATGATTAGTACTGTGTTCAGGTTTTGAGGGAAAATGAGCACGAGTACTTTTTCCTTGTTCACAGGCTGGACATAGATGATCTTTGGCATAACGGAATCTTGGAAAGCCTTCAACTAATTTGTGACGAGCGAGATCAGTCATCGTTTTGAAATTCAAATGAGAAAGGCGTTTGTGCCATAACCAAGATTTAGTCGTTTCAGCTTTGGATAGAAGACAGATTGGAGATGAAGCGATCATGTCAGACATTGAAATTGTGTAAAGGTTAGTGCCACGTTTGCCAGACATCAAATCATTGCCTTGTAGATCACGAACAAAACAGGTTTTCTCGCGAAATGCTACTTCTAAATCTCCATCACAAAATTGACCGACTGAAAAGAGGTTGTGACCCAAGCCTTCAACATAATAAACTCTGCTAATTTCAATATTCCCATGCATGTAGTCTCCGTAACCCATGATTAAAGCGTATTGATCATTCCCGAATCTGACAGTTCCAATAAACTTTGAGACAAAGTTTTTTAACAATTTGAGATTGCCTGTCATATGTCGGGTGCAACCGCTATCAACAATCCAGAGAACGATCTGAACCACCGCATCAAAAGAAGACGACAGAGATGGAACAGAATTAAGGGTGGAACCCGAGGAAATTGTGGGTTCCTGTTGGTTAGAAACGCAAATATTTAACAATTTAGAAATCCATTTAAAATTTGGTTTGTATTGTAACCAACGTTGCCAGTTCCAACTAGTTTTTGCTTTGTTCTTAGTGAATGCACTAGCTTTTGGTGGGTTCCTAGAATTGTTGATTGCTGCTTTTGGGTGGACTACAACATCATTTGAAACAGTAGTAGGCGTTTTTCTTAAGGTAGACTTAGAGGCATTAGTGGACCTAGAAGAAGAGCCGGATCTACGTTTCTTTTTACGGTGTAAGAGATTATTAGCTACACATTTGGTATGATCACTAGATAACACACTTTTATGACAAAACACACAAGATGCATTAATATTCAAAACATTAGAAGGTTCAGCATTCGTTACATTAAGATTTGGATTACAATTTGCCAGATTAGAATCTAAATCAGATGCAACATGAGTTTTATTCGAGTTCCTAAGGTGATCTTCTACTTCTTGCACTTCTAGTGTTCCACTTTTACGTTGCGAGAGCCTATTTTTTTTAGTCTTCTTAACGCTTTTTGGCTTTGGGCTTCTAACGCTCTTAGGGGAAACTAGACCTGTGGAAGTGGAAGAGCTAACATTAGAACTCTTAGCATGCTTACCCTTATCTGTTCTGTCTATTAGAAACATTCCTGGTGCTATCACAGTGGTGTCAATAAACTTTCCTTTTTGAAGTAGCTTAATTTTCTCTTTCAAATCAATGATGATGTGTTTTTTGTCCTGAATATCAGACTCAAGTATACCATTGCAATAACGAATGTCATCGCGGTTTTGTTGCCATTCGGCGTTTTCAATTTTTAATTCCGCAATTTCATTTTTAAGTAGACAACATTTGTTTTTGCGAGACTCAATCTTGGTACATAGTTGCAATTCTGTTTCAATACTTTGAGCTTGACACCAATCAATCTTTTGTTTGAGTTGACAAATTTCGTTTGAAAGTTTGTTTATCACATCATCACTGTTTTGACGCAACGTTTCATATTGATATTTCAATGTTTCATTTTGTGACCTCAACGAAACAAGTTCAGCACAGTATTCTGCAAATAATTCAGCATTGCTGAAAAAATAGAGTTCATTCATGAGAGAACTATAAAAATCAGCCTAAAGAAGTTGTTCCAAGAGTCGATCAGAATCTGTTTTCAAAAATCGGTTTTTGCTTTGTTGAACCAAAATTGCATTTTCATTAAGAGCGAAAATTTCTTTCATATCTTTAACTTCTTTTTGGAGTTCCTGTTCCCAACGAGTAGCACAATAACGCAAATTTTGAACTAAAGGCAGAATTTGTTTTTGAAAAATGTCTCGCTTTTCCCGCTCGTAAGCTGATTGAAAAGTAAGAATTTTAATCTACGAATGTTGTGCAATGACGTTTTCCAAATTATCGATGCCTTTCATGAATGTTTGAAAATAGTTTAAAACTTTACAGCGTGTAGGTAATGGTGTCACATGACCAGAAGATGGTAATGGACCATTTACTTGTGCCACGGGTTTGACAGGAGCTCCATCAGAAGATGAAACATAAGACTCAGTAACATACCATGATTTCTCAAGTATTTCTCTTGATGGAACAAAAGATTTTGAAATGTGAGGAGCTTTTGAGCAATCATATGGTTTGCAATATTCAACTTGAATCATTTTTGATCGACTCTTCTCTTCAAGTTTGTATTCTTCCTCAGTATTATATACAATAACACACACAACATTATTATCCATCAATTGGTCCATACTGTACAGCTTAGGATTTGTTTTGAAAACAGTGCGAAGAAAAGAGGATCTGTAATCGCCGAGGCCAAAACCTTTATCTGGTCTTGGTTTTAAAGTAAACTTTTGAATTGTCGTTACAGATTCCCCATGTTTATAAACGATATTTTGAAAAACTTTAATTTGACGTTCGAGAGCGATATTATCATCAAGTAAAGAACTTTCTTTTTCTCGTTTTTGCACTTTATGTTCATAAAATTCTTGTTTACAAGTTATCACCTCTTTTTGTGTTTTTGAAAGTTCCTGTTGGAGTTGAACAACTTGTTTTTGAAGATCATGTTTTTCATTTTCCAGTTTGGCAACCAATTTGCCGTTTGACTCAACTATGTCATATATTTGCTTTTGAAGATTTTGTTCTTTGACATATGAATCCTGAAATGACTTTTCAAAGAATTTTTCACGATGAACTTCATTTTGAAAGTTTGAAAGTTGTTTTTTATAACATTCAATGTCCTTTTTCAAATCGGCATTTTCTTTCAAAACTTTAGTTTGCTCGTCCGTAATGTGACTAGAAAGAAGTTGATCATTAATTTGTTTGGCCGTAACTGTACAGTCAGGAGCTGGATCAGAAGGAGGTTCATGTTGTTCAATGTGGTCATTTTCGTCTTGCTTAATAGGATCATCAAATGAGACGACAGTGTCATCATCAAATATAACAACTGTGTCTAATTGTTCATCCTCTTGAGAAGAGAAAAATGATTCAGAAGGAACAACTTGCGCCTGATCTGATTCAGAAACAGAGGGTGATGCATTAAATTCTATGGAGCATGTGGTTAGGTCATTTACCTGAGACAAACCATCAGTGGAGAACACTGGGCCTGAATCATTCAACTAATGTTCCTACATGTTGGCCATTAGCATCACAGCTGCATTGGCTTCAAGATCTTCCATATCATCATCATTGTAAGCATTAGCAAAGAAACTGTTCTCATGAGCATTGAAAGTTCCTTCCTTTTCATCTTTGAGAGCCATAAGTAATGCTTGCTTGTGAAACTGACTACCTTTTCTTGGGTGAGGGCATGCAGTTGCAATATGACCTTTTTCGTTGCAGTTGTAGCACCATATCGCATTCCCAGAGACTGTGTTGTTACTAGCAGCATTGTCATTACTTCGCTGAGGAGCACCTGGATTGTTTCTGAATCCCCCATTGTTGTTGACTCTTTGTCCATACCCAGAATTTCCAGTGTACCCACCTGAACGTCCTGAATTACGGTTCTGAATCTCAACTTGACCATCTTGAATGACAGCTTGGTTTCTTGTATTTGATGAAGAACGAAGACGGTTGTTGGTTTTGTTGGAGAATTTGCTAAAAGCACGAGCAACAAGAGCAAGTCCTTGATTCAACGTATTGACGTCATCATCATCATCTTCAATCTGATTAGAGTAATACATGCTATCATTGTAGTCATATGGAGCAAGTTGAGTAGAAGCGTGTTGAGAAGTAGGAGGTTGCTGGTGACTGAAATAATTCTGTTGCTGATCGTAAGCATGATTAGACATCGGAGGATGTGAAGCAGGAGTTTGAGCAACGAGTGCAAGGGGATTAGAAGTAGGTGGTGATGTATATCCTCCTCGGGCGAGTTTATCTTTTTCAACTTCAGACTCATAGTGCTTGAGATAGTCGTACAACAAACCATATGGATCTCTGTGAAGATTTTTAGCTTGTCTCACAAATGTCACATACTTTTGCCACTCAGGACCCAGACTACTAACAAACTTTGTATTGACAGCGATTCTTGGAAGAGGTATATCATGTCTCTCTAAATCATTGACGACATTAGTGAAACGATGAAAGTAAGACTCAAGAGATTCCCCTGGTTCGATCATGATATTAGTGTATTCCAAGTAAAGTTTAGATTCCATGTCTTCTTTGTTCAGTTGTGTGCCTTGCATCAGTAGATGGACGTGTTCCAACATAGCAGATTGAGTTGTTTGAACATCAACACTTCTGAATATGATGTTTGGTATCCCTTGAAGTATGTAAGACATAGCATACTCATCGGCTTCACGATGATGATTTTGTTCAGCAGTAAGTTGAGTCTCAGGAACACGCACAGCAGTTGGAGCTACTGGAGGATCAGCCGATGGGTCACCGCCAACGTAGTTAACAGGCCAAGGAAACGGTCCTTCAAGGATAACTTGTTTCATGTACTTACCATTGGGTTTCTTGAGTTCAATAAACCTTAAGAATCGACTTGCCCATTGAATATAATTACCCGGTGTTAGCATTGGTGGGGTATCAGGAGAGCCTGCTTCGTGTCTGGATTGTTGAGTTGAAATGACTTCACACATCCTATCAAACCAGTGAGTAGGTTTTGGTGGAAGTTGGCTTTGTTGTGGTGACATAGGATAGGATTGTTGTATTGGAACCATTTGTTGCATGAAGTTATGTTGTTGTGAGTAAACAGGTTGTTGATAATATTGTGGTGATTGTTGATACTGTTGCTGTTGCTGATGATACTGTGGATTCTGATATTGCTGAGGATGGTTAAAGTTGTAGTACGGTGGTTGAGACATTTTGAAACACTTGTGTGAAAAAATGGATCTTGGTGAAGGTATAGGTTTGCCAAATCTCGAAAAATTTGCCCAAGTATGTGATTGCGAAAAGATGCTCTTAAATAGATTGCGAAACTTTGTCACCAACCTTTGTGATTGCAAAATTTGTTACTCAAAGATTTCGAAAGTTTGAGATTTCGAAAGAAAGTTTCTCGAAACTTAGTAATTTTTCGAAAAGCTTAGAGATTTCGAAAACCAAAGTTGTTTTCGAAAAAACCTTGTGATTTTGAAAAATAATGAAAATTTCGAGAACACAATGTCACAAACACACTTTCGAAATTGTACAATTTTGAAAGTTTACCAAAAGTCGAAGTACTTTTCTTCCTTATACAAGAGATAAAAGACTGAGTCCGCAATTCGTAAGGCGATTAGAGGCACTAGAACACGATCTCGAAATATGGACAAAGAAGTGTTTTCGAAACTTTGCAAAAATGAGTTTTTCAAGAAAAGCAATCCA
Source organism: Artemisia argyi (assembly GCA_030686995.1). NCBI lineage: Eukaryota > Viridiplantae > Streptophyta > Magnoliopsida > Asterales > Asteraceae > Artemisia > Artemisia argyi. The sequence goes on along the minus strand of CM060690.1, from coordinate 108,072,890 downwards.
AAAACGAGTTTTTAATCCAAGATTTTTGTACTTCAAGTTGTAAAAATATGAAATCTTGAAGAAAGTAATAAACTTGATAAATTTTTCAAAAATTTTAAAGGATTTCGAAAACAAGTACAAAAACTCTAAATCGATTTTTTTTTAAATAAAAGTTTGAAACTTTTTGTTTGTTTTGATTTGTAGAACAATTTTGTAAGCAAAGATGTGCTAAAAAACCAAGAAACAAACAAGAAAGTATAAAAATTTTAACTAAAAATCGATTTAAAAAACAAGTTTAAGATGGAATTCAATGAAAACAACAAAACTACACCTTCATATGGCGAATGATACCACTTGTTAGGTCACCATATTGATTTCACACAAACAAGAATGAGATAGATATAAGGATGGGATGAATATTTGAATGAGAGAAGTATAAGTGCAAGAGTTTCCTTATGATTTCAAATAAACAACCAAGTTTACAAATGGCCTAAGACTAGTATATATAGGTGAGGCAACACTCCTAGTCCTTCCCTACATGTCATACGTGTGGGCTTAAGGCCCATGGGCTAGTCTAGTATCCTTGTAAACATAACATAAATGAAAGTAACTAATAACTTAAGCAACCTATTATTACAAATGACCGAGACTTGATAAAATAGTAAAACTATGATCCCAACAGAGTCTGATGAAGTCCATAGAGAGCTTTGACAACCTTATACACATACTCAGGATGATCAGGGTCTTCAAATCCCTTGGGTTGAGTCACATAAACCTCCTCTTCAATCTAACCATACAAGAAAGCACCTTTGACATCCATATGATAAACCATAAAGCCCATATATGATGCATAGGCCAGAAATATCCTGATTGCTTCAACTCTGGCCACTGGTGCAAAGACCTCATCATAGTCAATGCCTTCCTCTTGCCTAAACCCTTGAGCCACTAATCTTGCTTTGTTTTTCACCACAATTCCCCTGGCATCTCTTTTGTTCTTCAAAATCCATTTTGTCCCAATGGCATATTTACCATTAGGGAGAGGAACCAATATCCAAACTTGCTGATTCTTAAATTGCAGCATCTCTTCTTGCATTACTTCACGCCAACTTGAATCAGCCAGTGCTTGAGGAACACTAGTTGGCTCTATCTGAGAAAGGAAGCATGCAAACAGACAATGTTTGAAGTCTGTGTGATTGTCCCTCTTTTGATTGTATACATAGGAGATGAAAGCAACTTCACCATATTTAGTGTTCTTGACAGTGCTTCTAGTTCTAACAGGTGCTTGAGGATCTCCAATAATCTTGGATAGGGGATGATCATTATTAATCCTCTTTGTTGCTGTAGGGTTGACATCAATTGTGGCATCAAGGTTGTTGACTGTAGGCCCAAACTCAGTATCATAAGAAGCTGAGTGAAAGAGACCAGGCTTGGGTTGATAATTGCCAAGATCAGAAGGACTTGGAAATCTGGTAAAGGGCTTCTCAAAGTCTGTTGAAGCTTTAGTAGAAATGGGAGATTGTGCAACAGGAGTATTAGCACCTTTGAGCTTATCAGCAGGAATAGGAGAGCCTTCAGAAGAACTGTCAGTAGCATCCTTGTTTCCACTGACTGCTTGTGCTGATTGTTGAAGTATGGCATCAGTCTCTTGTGCAACCTTTTCACTGAGTCTCTGAGCTTCCTGAGTAGCAGCATGTTCTTTCTTCTTAAGTCTAGCAAGATCCTCTGCATAATGTGACTCATCTTCTTATTCAGCAGCAGAATGATTTCCTACAAAATGGTTAGGTGGAAAAGAAGGTACAACAATGGTATGTTCATCTGGCTCAGAGTCACTCTCTGAGTCATCATGCATGGAACCTGCAGGGTTAGAAATTGGATCTTTGGTACCTGCATTAGGATTAGAAGCATGTCTAGTGTACCCCAAATAATCAGTCAAATAATCTAGGTCAAAATACCAAGAATGGCCCTGTCCTTGAGTATTAGGCTGATCTTCAAGAAATCTTAGGTTAAGGGTCTCCTCTATCCTTTTGGCATTCAAATTATAAACCCTATAGGCCTTGCTATGAGCTGAATAACCCACAATGTATCCCTCATCAGCTTTCCCATCAAACTTACCCAGTGTATCAGCAGTATTCAAAATGGTCACTTTGCAACCAAAAGGCTTAAGATAATGAGTGTCTGGAACTTTTCCAGTGGGAAGTTCATAAGGTGTCTTGACATGATGTCTAGTGATGGATACCCTGTTCAAGACATAGCAAGCAGTACTTACTGCTTCAGTCCAAAACATAGTGGGTAATTTAGAGTCTGCAAGCATGGATCTTGCTGCCTCAATTAAGGTTCTATTTTTCCTTTCAGCAACCCCATTTTGTTGTGGGGTTCTTGGAGTACTATAGTCCATTCTAATCCCCTTAGACTTACAGAATTCTATGAAAACAACATTTTTGAATTCTGTCCCATTGTCACACCTAATGCCTTTAACCTTTTTATTTAGCTGGTTTTCAATTAAAGTGATGAATTCTTTCAAAATTGGAGTTGTTTCATCTTTAGTTTTGAGAAAGAATACCCAGCAAAACCTGTTATAATCATCTGTGATAACCAGGCAGAAGTACTTATGATCAATACTTCTGATAGGAGTTGGACCAAAGAGATCTATGTGTAGCAACTGAAGAGGTTCTGAGATGGTGCTCACAGCTTTAATTGCTTTGTAAGAGGCTTTGTGTTGCTTTCCCTTGTTGCAAGCAATACAATTGTGTTCATTGGTGAAGAGTTTAGAAGGAAGGCCCAGAACAAGAACAAGTTTAGACAACTTATTGATAGTCTTGTAGTTTACATGAGCCATTCTCCTGTGCCACTTGGTAGATTCATCCTGGGAAGCTTTGGCCACCAAACATGTTAGATCACCTTCTGGCTTAACATCATTCAGATTGAATGTGTACAAGTTGAAGGTTCTAGGAACTCTCAGCAAAACAGTTGTATCTTCTGGAAGTTTGAAGTCCTTGGAGAGCACAAGACATTCATCCTCAGAGAAGAAAACCTTATTCTTAGTGTCACAAATTTGTGATACAGAGAACAGATTAAAGTGCTCCAGTTCTTTCACATAATAAACATTCTCAAAATCTAACAGAGGTGTTTTAATAGTTCCTTTCCCAGTAATTTTCCCATCTCCACCACCAAAAGTTACATTGCCTCCTCCTTCTATAGGCACAAAGTCATGCATCTTGTCCTTGTTCCCTGACATACTTCTGGAACAACCACTATCAACTATGCCTACTTCAGTACTTTTCAGAGGATGATCCTACAACAACAACAAAAATATATAAAAGTCAGTACACATTGGAGACTCAAGTCATTGCTGACTTGAGCCTGCCATTAGAGGTAGGCCATGTAGATGTTTTAGATCCACCATTGTTCTTGGGCCTGTAATGCAAATTAGGTCCCTTCTTTGTCCAAGAACAACCTGCTGAGGGCTTCAGAGCAGCATCCCAATACCTTCCACCAACATACATTGAGTCAAATTGTCTAGGCCAATAACCGTTAGAAAAGAAAGAACTAGTGGGTCGAACATAAGGTCTAGTACTGGTTCTTCTCCATGAAGAATGTGGTTCAGCAGAATTGGATTTCTGCTGATGTGGAATAAAAGAGGGTATATCATGAACATTTTTCCACATTTGCCTAGGTTTTCTTTGACTAACACATACACCCATTCTTTGCTCATGAAAAGTACAATCCTTAATCAAATGAAATTTGCTTCCACACACAAAACATTTCTTCATTTTAGAAGATTTATTCAAACTAAAGGAAGTTCCACAATATGAAAAAGCATTCAACCTACAATGATTAACAGAATTGTTTTTAACAGAACTAGAAATATTGTTTTGCAAAGAATTAGAAAACAAGTCTTAAGAAGAAACTGGCTTGTAATCAGCAGTAACTCTAGCAGGCTTGTGGGGATTCTTGGGTGATGTCTTGGGTGTGGTCTTAAAAGTGGTCTTGGGAGTGGTCTTGGGCAGGTCTGACTTCTCACTTGAATTACAACTGGAAAATGAAGTAGACCCTTCATCAGAAGACTTGTCACTGTCACAACAAGAGACAAAGTCAGTAGATTTAATAATAGGGTCTGGCAAGTCACTTGACTTTTTGCCATAGAGATGGTGTGATCCATCAAAGTCAACAGGCATGGACAGGTCTATAGGCATATGTTCCCCTCTTATAGGTCCAGGGACAACATTCATTCCCCCTTCCTTAACAAATTTTACAGGTGTTTTATATGCTAAGGCTGGTTCAGGGTCAAAAACACTAGACATATCAGGATAAGTTAACTCTTCAGGATCTATATATTTCTCATATCCCAATGCTTTTCTAGACCTAACAGATTGGTGACCATCAATCAATTTATTCAAATTAGATGCTCCTTCCTGCCATTTCATACGACCAGCTACCTCTTTATCTAACTTAACTTGTAATTCTTGTTTTTTCCTTTTCTATATCAGATTTCTCTTTTTCAGTACGTCTTAAATCTATCTTTGTACATTCTAAATCACATTCTAGAACTCTTATCTTTTCATCATATTTAAGTTGATTCTTTTGAAACCATACCTTTTGTTTTTCTAAAGTTTTTAAAGCCTTTTTATAGGCCTCAACTTCTATATAACACTCATTGTACTTAGGTTTCAATTCATCATATTCTTGTTTAAGTTCATTGTATCTTACACTACATCCAAACACACAATTGTGTACCTGAGAGATGCCCATCAAAGAGACTTGTTCCTTCTTGTCCTCTGACTCTTCAGTAGGTTCATGTTCAGCCCAATCAATCTGGTGATCCAGAGTCACCAAAGCTTTGGAAGGTGTAGCTTTAGAAGTCCCTGATTCCAATGGATATGAGCCATATCTAACTTCATCACTAGACTTTCTTTCCTTGCACTCTCTTGAAAAATGGCCCATTTGACCACAAGTGTAGCATTTAACCTTCCTTCTGTCAAACCTTGCTGCCTCTCTTCCATTAAAACCAAACTTTCTCCCATACTTAGTCTCAAACCTCTTGATGTTCATAGAAATCATTGCTAGCTGCCATTTCAAGTGTATCTCCTCCATCTCCAATGGATCCACCTGTTCAAAATCCTCATAAGCAAGAAACTGCTGATGTTCATATTCAGCCACAAATGAATGAACAATATCATCCATTACACTATTGGATTTCGATTTAGGAGCTGATTTAGTTTAGGTTTGAGAAGATGCTCCTGAGGTGTAAGAACTTGAGGCATGGTGCACCGGTTTTGTAGTGGTGCTGACGAAGGCTGAGTGAGTGGATGGTCGAATGGGACTTCTAACATCAGGCTTAAGAGATTTGAGTCTGTTGTAGAGGTCATCAAAGGAAATCATGTCCAACCCTCCTTCAGTAGAAACCATCAGCAGATTCTTCAGCATAATTCTCTCTTAGCAGAATTCTCAACAAGGTGCTTTCACTTGGGGATGTTCTCCTCCCTAATCTGTCGTGAATTCTTTTGCTCCCAGACCTGGAGGAGCCTTCGCTTGGTGAATGTTGACGTCTAAGTCTGTCTTGTATCCTTCGACTACCAAGTCTGGAATGAACATTGGTGCGCCTCTTGCCATCTTCATATCCCTCTGAATATTGTGAGTCAGATACCATACCAAGTCTATCATGGATAGTGGTACGTCTTTCGTTATTTTCGCGTCCTCCTCTTTGGTGGCGTGGTGGTGATACTTCGCGTTCAGGACCAAAGTTGAGCCAGGCTTGCAGGCTCATACTTGACCTTCTCCTCGCTTCTTCTTGCATGAGGGCGGTTAGGGTTTCGTAATTTTGGGATACGAAATTACTTAATGTTATGTCAGGTGCGTCCTCATCCGCTGCAAGAATCTCTGCCTCAGAATTGGGCGCCCTATCTCGGTTGGGTGCGCCGGGTGGTACAGTGTTGTCTACTATAGGTACCATTTGGTGGGGAGTATTGAAGAGGGTGCGCTGAAGTTCTTCAACGCTTGGGACTACTGTGGTGGTTTGAGTAGTCCTTGTAGGCAACTCTACCGCTGGGAGAGGTAGGGTTGGTCCCGTTTCTTGGTGACCAGGCGCACTGGTTGTTCTAGAAGCCTGCCTAGAGGTCGAATCTTGATGGTTCTTCCTCTGGGGGTCACGTGTTTTCTCCAACTGCGGAGTCTGCTGGCTTGAGTTTTTGTTCTTTGTCATTCTAGTTCTTAGTTCTTAGTGTAGGGTCCCACGGATGGCGCCACTTGTTGATACAAAAGTTGGGCGTTCCTAGTTTGGGCTCCTGCTCTTGTACCAATTAGCTCTTAATGCTTGAAACCTGCGCACTAAAAAAGTAAACAAACACCGTTAGGCTTATCGTGGGATTATCTCCTACGATTATCCCCCAGCGTGAGAGTAAGTAATCGGTTTTAGGGTTATCGTAAAGAGTTAGGGTTTGTGAATCGTACCTTTAATGAGAATTATATCATTCTATATATATGTGCAGAATCCTTGTAGGTTTCGTGCTCCTTACGTTTCGCACGCATGGTGCTTATCCGGTCCAAGGATCTTTATCCGTAAATAGAAGATCCTTATCTAGACCATAAATAGTTTGGTTGGGCTTTGGGTCTACGTGAGCCCAATCCCTTTGGTAACGCGACCCAAGTCATTGTTATAATAGCCCACTCATGGTGGGTTTGGGCCTTAGTAATGTTTATCATTTGGGCTTTAGGCCCAAATATATACTATACGTCATCAATATATATATATATATATATATATATATATATATATATATATATATATATATATATATATATATATATATATATTAATTGGAGAACATTATTATCGTTTTTAAAGAAAAACTTCATATATATAATATATTTAATTTTTTAAATATAAATGAAGTATAACGTTTAAGAAATTTATTTCGTCATTTTTAGCCTTCTGTAAAGTGATTTGTATAATATGTGCCCGTTTGGCTCGTGCCCGTTTAACCCGTGCCCGCCCGTTTTGCCACTCTTATTCGGAAATAGAGATAAGCGACGTTGTACAGTTTTCTCCACCTGAAGGGAGTTTGTTGACATAGTGCTTAGAACTCTCGAGTTGGGTACTCGGGGAGTGGAGTAGGGCGAAGAAGAGTTTCGTTACCGAACCACTATAAATGTCTTTGCCTCAGTATGATCTTTCCATCTCTTACCTTTTACTTTTATTGTTTTATGCTTAGTTGTGTAGTTTAGTATTCATACTGTTGTTGGTTGGTTTCACAAATAATCGAATCAAAGTTTTTCACAAGTAAACTTTTATAATTAACGAAAAACTGATAAAACTATTCAACCCCACTTTTAGTTTTTCACAGAATACTAGGCTTCACGCGCTGTCTGGCGTGAGCTACACATGGTCAGCACGCTAGTTGCTAAATTCCATGGCATGACTTTCCTCTTACCCGATGATGTGTCTATCGCTGTCTATATTTTTATTATCAAGTTTTAAATTTATATTTTGTCGGACTATCCTATAGACAAAGACTAAACGAAAAAAGTAAATTAAACTAATTAAAAAAATTAAACTACTAAAGTTGTGATCAATTGGAGAAGGACGAGGTCGTTCTCAGGAGCAGTGTTGTTTAGAATTAACCTAGTGAATTTTACATGTTAGCAAAGGGGTTTGATTTTGAGATTTAATTAAACTACTAAACGACAAAAGTAAATTAAACTAATTGAAAAAATTAGACTACTAAAGTTGTGATCAATTGGAGAAGGAAGTGCTAGCCATGTTACTTCTAATACAAGTTTGAGTTATCCGTTTATTTTTTCAATGATTTAATACAATGTATTGGTGACGGTAGAAATGAACAAACAAGCATTTCTATCTAAGATAAACTAGACCAGATGGTTACTATATATAGTTATATGCATGCAACCTATATCCCTGAAGCAATTTATCAGTCTAATCAATTACAAGCATGCAATAAGTGGTGTCAACTAATCTATGTGATTTATCTGCAACATCCCATTGGTCCTGGTGATACCTACTCTTCTAAAGCGGTCAGTTTATTGAAGAGCACTATACTAACTTATGTGTTTTAAGCATTATATGTTTAACCACAGGTTCCTATTCCTCGAGTCCTAAGGAAGGGCACTAATGAAGCCAGATCAAGAGTACCGACCATAGTCATACGGATCACCCACATAGCTAAAAAGCTACAGTATGATGATATAGCAAATAAACATCTACTAACATAAATAAATAAATGAGTATACTCTTTGAACGATAAACACATAAATTATCTAAATCAATACACCAAATCTTCATAAACTGAATAACATGAATGTAATTGTCATAACATGGTTAACTGTTGGGTCACTGAATTCTCCAATCTTCCTACATAAAATAACCTAAGTGTTTAATATCCGTAAACACAAACAAGTCACTGAGTGAACAATAACTCAGTGAGTCATTTTTAGGTTGCTTAGAACGAGCCTATGAAGAAAGGTTTACCATTTAGTGAGGTGGAACTCAGCGAGTGGCATCTAAGCCAAGAATAAGGTGATGGGTTCAGTGAGGATGACAATAATTCACAGAACCCCCAAGACTCCTAAATAACTATTGAAGTACTGAAGACTGAAGATCTGAAGACTGAAGAATGTGCGGGACTAAGCGGGAAAATTTGAATGTATCAACAGGTGTCCTTATCAACCTGAAGTCAAACTTTCCCTGAATGGCATTATCTCAGGATGGTGTCATCACTGTGCATCAGAAAGGCACATTGTCCTTTACCCAATATAGTCTATTGTAACAGAGACAAAATATGTAAGTATTTTGTCTCTACTAGATAGGTCATCATTTTGTCTTTATCAGTATCGTTGTAATTTACTTGTGTATAAATAGGTAGCATAAGTGAGGAGTAAAAGTTGACAAGTTTGTGCAATTAATGCTTAGCATTCACAAACCACTTTTACTCCTCCAAAGAACAACACAGTCCATGAGATTGCTCAGTGAGACCTTTAGTTGTCACTCAAACTTTGTTTGGGTTTAGTGAGGAGTCTATACCATACTTGTCGTTTCAATCCCAAGTGTTATTCTGCAAACACTTGGGTATAATTCTTTGATTAACTTCTAATAAGAATTAAACGTTGAAAAATTGTGTCTCTTTTCTTTACGTTTATCTTTGTAGTTAATCTTTTATATCTGTGATAAAAGTCATGGAACTTGGTTAGATTAACTCTTTAGTTAACCATTAACCAAGTAAACGGGACCAACAAGTGGTATCAGAGCCTCTAATTTGTAAAACTTCTCTAAATCTGTTTTCAAAACACAAGAGTGCTCAAAAGTTTTTAAAATCAAGATCCCACCATGGCTGATTCAGATGTTCCCCAACTTGTCGATAAAAATGGTGGAAGTTATCCAGCTACTGCCCCTCGACTTGAGGTTGGAGAATTCAACAAATGGAAAAAGCGCATGCTTGCTACTTGACTGGGATGGAACCATATTACATTAAGCTTTAAATGATGGTGCATATGTCCTAACAACTGCCCAAGGTTTAGTCAAACCTGAAGCTCAGTGGACCCCTGATGAGAGGAGGGTGGTCAATCAAGACCAACGCCTGAAAAGCATAATTATATCTTGTCTTCCTGACGATATAATGGAATCAGTCATCAATTGTCCTACTGTTAAGCAGACATGGACTGACTTGGTTCACAGGTATGAGGGTCCCTCAGATACCAAGGAAAACAGGATCATGGACCTGAAACTTGAGTACAATACTTTCAGGGCCAAAGACTCTGAAAGTCTCTCAGAGACCTATACCCGATATAAGACCTTCCTAAATGAGCTGACCAATGATGGTGTCACCCTGTCCAAGCATGAAATCAATGTTGGCTTTGTCAACAGTCTCCCTGAGAAATGGTTAAACTTCTCTCAGGGTTTGAGAAATGCAAATCATATCCAGAACCTTGAGCTCCCTGAAATTTATGGGAAGTTTGTCTATGAAGACAATCTTATCACCAGGAGATACCCTGGTAAAGCTCAGGAGACCAAAAAGACCCTGACCTCCTCACCCATATCCACTGCTTTCTATTCAAATGGTGTTGTGCAGGATTTTCAAGAATGATTTACAAATTGAATTTCATGAAAGGGCACTCCATGCAATCTTAAGAAGGTTTATTAAAAGAAACAAAAATTTTTCTAACTCAAAGGCAAATGACAATAATGAATGTTTTAAATGTGGTAAAAAAGGTCATTTTGCAAAAGATTGTTTCTCAAAAACAACCTCAGAACCATCTTACAAATTCTCAGGAAACAATTTCTCTTCAGGAACTAGCAAGTTTCAACCAAAGTTGCTTCAATCAAGTCAGTTTGTTCAAAACAAAATTGAAAAAATTCCACAAAAAGGTTTTGAAGCCAAATATAAAAAGGCCAAGGCCAAACTTGCTCTTCTTGAGTCTGCTTCCTCAGTCACTCAGTCACCTGAAGCTCCTAAACAAGCTTAGGCTAAAAACAAGGGGTTGGTTGCTGAAACATTTGACTGGGATGAGGTTGAAGTGTCTTCTGATGATGAAGAAGTTCATATCAGTGCCCTGATGGCTCTCTCAAAAGACAACAAGCTTGCTGTGGGAAAAGGTCATGCTAGGAATGGAGAGTGGGTGAACATCACTGTGAGAAAGGTAAACATCTTACTTTTTATGGATGATGATGCTGATTGGAAATCTTACTTAGATTATATTAATGTTGATCTTAAGTATGTTGAAGAGCAGAGACTAAATTTGTTTTCAAAATTTAATAAACTGAGTTTTTAATTAAATCAGTGTAGAGATGAACTTCTTGCTTTAAAACAAGCTAAACTTGAAAGTGTCACACTTCAAATTCAAAATTCTGAACTTGTAAAACAAAATCAAGCTCTTCAAGAAGAACTTAAGAAAGAAAAGGCTATCATTTGGAAATGGACTCAGAAGAACCCCAAACTTTTTGACACACTGAGTCTCACACCCAGCACCAAAAAGGCTGCTATGGGTGAAGATCAACTCACTGAAGTGTCTGGGGAGAGTAGCCATTCAACAGCCTTTCTATCAGCAAACAAACTCTCTAGCAAAGAACTTGCTCCTAAACCTAGTGATTGGATTGAAAGAGTCAACCCTGACAGTAAACTGCCAAACTTCAACACTGAAAGAATTCTGGAGCCTGAAAGTCAGGCTATTAAGGAGTTGCTAGGAGTTACAGATGAACCCAGTCATACTGAGTCTAAGTCAGATTCACAATCACCACCCCCTCCACTGAAACAACTTCAGGGAGCAGAACCTAATTCTGATCTTGCACCATCAGTCTATCAACCTCACTCTCCAAAGGAGAAAACAAATCCAGGAATAACCATCCTGAAGAGACCTACATCTGTACCTTCTGAAAACCACATACCTTCAGTATCCACTGAAGTAAAACCTGAAAGCACTGATTCAAAGTTTGATCAGTTAGTTGAACTTGTCAGGAAGTTGAGTGTAAAGATTGAGTCCACTGAGAAACACTCTGACTCAAAATCTAAACCAGCAACTTCCTCAAGTTCCTCCAAACCAAAACCCTCATCCAGACCTTCTGTGAGATATGACTTTTGCAATCATCTAAACTACTCCACTGATAATTGCTTCAGAATCCTGTTCTGAATGATATGCAAACAAGAAGACCACATGACTTCTTATCACAACTCTCACACTTCTTCTCTAAAAGCACAAGGTCTTTACAAAACACAAGGCTATCAGTATGCCACATCTTCCAAACAAAGACAAAAGGCTAAGCGTTTCTTGCCATGTCCTCACTGTGGGTTCAATGATCATCTACCTGATGATTGCATGATGAACAATTGTTGTAACATCTGTGGAGACCCCACACATGATGACAAGGGACATGACAAGGTCATTCAAGCCAGAAAAAACACCTCTACCAGCACTTCTCAGTCAACTGAGTCTTCAACTACCACAAAATGTGAAACATGTGGAAGCTCAGTTCACTCTACTTCAGACCATGATTCTTTAGCTAAGTTCAAAAAGTCCATCAGGACTAAGCCCACTAGGAGGTGGGGTAACAAGAAAAACTAACCCAGTTTACTATTTGTGCAAAAACACACCAGGGATCCTGCTTGGCACCTCGATATTGGATGCTCAAGGAGTATGACTGGTGTAAAAAGTTATCTGCACAAATATGTAAAAGAACCAGGACCCAAAGTAGTATTTGGTGATAACTCATCAGGTCCCACTGAAGGTTATGGTTCAGTAAATTGCAATGGTATAGTTTTTACAAGAATAGCTTATGTCAATGGTCTCAAATACAATCTGATAAGTGTGAGTCAACTATGTGATGCAAAATACATAGTTCAGTTTAATGATAAGAGAGGGACCATCTTCAATGCCAATAAGGAAGTTTTGTTGATTGCTCCTAGGAGGGATGATGTTTATGTATTAGACATGTCATCCCTTACTCAAAATGGGACTTGCCTCTTCTCTAAGGCAAGTGAGACAATCAACTGGCTCTGGCATAGGAGACTCTCTCATCTCAATTTCAAAAACATCAACAACCTGGCCAAACAGAACAAAGTTCTTGGCCTTCCATTCCTGGTGTATACCAAAGACAAGCCATGTTCTGCTTGTGAAAATGGAAAACACCACAGGGCATCATTCAAAACCAAACAATCATTCTCAATCAAAAGCTGCCTACATCTTCTCCATATGGACTTGTTTGGACCTGTCAGTCCCATGTCCATTCACCATGAGAAGTATACTCTGGTTATTGTGGATGAATACTCAAGATACAATCATGTCATTTGTCAAGAACATGGCAAATCAAAATGATGTCAAGGTTAAACAAATTAGAATTGACAATGGCACTGAATTCAAAAATCATGACCTTGAGTGTTTCTGTGATGAGAAAGGGATTTCTCATAACTTCACTTCTCCCTATACTCCTGAACAAAATGGAGTAGCTGAAAGGAAGAATAGAACACTCATTGAGGCAGCTAGGACAATGTTGAATGACTCAGTCCTCTTAAAACACTTCTGGACTGAGGCAGTCAGAACAGCCTGCTACACTCAAAATAGGTCCATTATTGTGAAAAGACACAATAAGACTCCCTATGAGGTGTTCAAAGGAAGGATCCCTGACATCAGTTACTTTCATGTAATTGGATGTCATGTGTTTATTCATAATCACAAGGATCACTTGGGTAAATTTGATGTGAAAGCTGATGATGGATACTTCCTGGGATACTCTCTGGTTTCCAAAGCCTACAGGGTGTTTAACACAAGGAGACAACAAACTGAGGAAACTTACCATATAACTGTCGATGAGAGCACTGAATCCATCAGGTTCTCTAGTTCCTCAGTTGAATGATGATTCATCAATGTATCCTCCTGATGAGTATCTCCCTGAGAATCACACTTCAACCCAATACCAAGTTGATGCTGATGTCTCATACTACATCATCCCTCACAATCTACCCCAACCAACCATCAGTGAAGTCATTGAAACCCAACAAGTCTCCAATGAGACTATGATACATGGAAATCGCACCAGGCTTTACCTCTCACGGGATCTCGAGAAGCTTACAACTCCCACCAGGCAGTGTACCTGATCGTTGTAGTATAGTATAGTGACAAGTACCGGGGGATTGATCGTTCAACTCAGGAATAGTGTCGCTAGGATTAGAAAGCCTAAAAACTAGGTCTAAAGGTGAGGGATGATTCTTTTTGTATTTTTATATTTTTATAAAAGCAATTAAAATCTCGGGTTTTTGGAAGAGTAGGCGGAATTAGTTGCTAGTCAACTAACCCAATAACTAAGATGCAATCAAAATAAAATAACAGAAATGAAAATAAAGCTAATTAAACTAGTGGTGTGAACAATAATGGGGAGAATTGTGTTTACTTAGGTTTCATTACTCCCTAGATATCTTTTACAAGTTGATAGTTTGTTACAATTGCATGGATGATGGGTTATATTCCTTAATACCATTCATGGGGTGGCGTACGTACTTCCCCAACTCTATAAGATCCTACTTCACTCCTATGTCGAGCCGGCTAAGAAGCTCCTAACATGGGATCATTAGAATTCGCTCATGCATTAAATACAACCATAATAACCTAGTAGGCATTGGTTCATGTTTCTTAAGCCGTTCAAGCATGTTACCATTGGAAGTCTGCCAGTTTTCTTAAGCCTAACATCAAAATCATTCATCCGTAACAACTATAAAAAAACAATCAACCCATAATCAACATCTAGGTTTCACTACATCTAAGCAAACACACAAGAGATCTAGCCTAGCATGTTAAATTCAAGACAAGCGTAAGATATATTCAAGCAACACATAGACATATTGATTAAATTGAATGAGTACTTATCTCAATTGAACATGAAAGGTTTCCAAGGGTAAAATCCCTTGAAAGAGCAGTAAAATTCGTGCTAGGGTTTCTCCAAAGTTACACCCCTACTTGTTCCTCTCTTTTATGAATGAAAATTGCAAAACTATATATAGATTTTACAGGGTGATGACGTCAAGAAGGAATTTCTGACGCCGTCAACTCGCCGCCCATAATGAGATCGGATTGCCTAGATCCAGATTTGACGCCGTCATGTGTAATATTACTCTGGGCCGTCACCATATCTTGAACCTTGACGGCCATACGTGACGCCGTCACGTTTTCTCTGGACCATCACCACTTCTAACTCTTGTTTTACCCTTGAAGCCATCACATGAAGACTCTTGACGTGTAACACCCCCAAAATCATTACGTCAGCGGAAGACTTAAAAATGTCAGCGAAAGACTTTTTGGGTGTTACTTCGAGGATCTTTGTCACAATCATAGAAAACGACACAAAAGTGACTCTTTAAAGTTTAATTCATTCAAAATACCAAATATTCAAGACATCAAGATGTTTCATAGTTTAAACAACAAGTTTATTTGAAATGTGTCAAAACGTTTATTTAAGCCCATGCCGGGTTACAAGCCCACTCCGTGCCTTCAAGTTTCTTTTTGTTTAGTTACCTGAGATAAACACATGCTAAAAGTGTCAACACAAAGGTTGGTGAGTTCATAGAGTTTATAGTTTTGAATATTGATTTCCAAAAATCAAAGAGTTTAAGATTCCATAGAAGTTATAATAACAGTTGATTATCAAATGTGAGTAAATCCAAAATATTCATAGTTTAAATCGTTGATTTATCAAAATCAAAAAATGAGTGATTTCCTTATCAATTCAAAAATAGTCCGTTGATTTGCCCTTCACCGGGTCAACACCAAAATAGTAGTTTGTTTGACCTAATCGGGTCAACACCAAAATAGTTTGTTCGTTTGCCAATTATTAATAGTTTTCCTGCTATATAGTGAGCAGAATCTCATAGTTTAATAAAACAGTGGGCTACAACATTGTACCCCCCAAACATCAGTCGTTGTAATACTGTATCATGACTACAGTACTACCGTTCTATTGTTCTAAGCTCATGACACTCAACGATTAACAGACATCAAAATTATCCATAATAATGATGTAAAACAGTGGCCCTCAGGATAGGTATTTACCAGTAACCTATGAAATCAAATAGCGTGCATTTGGTGGCTTTCCTCTAGCGACCAAATAGGGATTGTCAATCCCTAATTGATCTATTCACAACTACTTACGCTCACCCTTTGGGTGATTAAGGTGCATGAACGAAGGACTTTTGGTAATCGGTACTTAGGCAATAGAGATCAAATATAGCATATCGTTGAAAAATCACATGTAATCATGTCTATAGCAGGTATTTCCTTATGAGATATAAAAATATGTAAACAAGTAAAGTTTATATGAAATACAGTCATGTATTTAGTTAATGAATACTTGTAAAAATAAAATCAGTTGTTGAGCATGTATCTCCCCCAAAAAACGTTTATAAACCATTGTAAAACAAGTAAAAGTAGGGGCTATGACTCACCTTAGTAGTACAGTAGTAGTGGTAGTAACATAATCTCAACGATGCAAGGAAACGGCTTCACACACAACCTAAAAGATATGGTATGTTTTAGTTGATAGTCTAAATCTAGTTTTTATCGTGAATATTAGTCATTCAGTTGTGATTAAAACTCGTGTTTGTTTAAATGCTTGAAGTTCAAGAACAAAGTTATATATACATATAACTTGTGAGTGTAATGATCGATGATCGATGTGCGATGGAGAATCATTAAGAATAAGTCGAAGTGTGTAGACGATGTGTTATGATGTTATTTTTAAAAGAAAAGAAATAAACGTATCGTTATATATATATCGTTAAAATTAATTATAGTTACGCGAATATTTATATCGTATATATATATATAAGTTAAATTGATAAGAGTTTTATACTAAACATGTGTATTTATATATAAAATATTAATATTATTTTTATAAAATAATATTACAGAAAATTCCTTCAAGTTTTACAATTGTTACATTTTTAACCCTAACGACATAAATTTTACACCGTTAGTCCAAAGTTATATATATTTACATTTTAGTTTCAAAAGTATCGTTATTTACATTTATTACTTCTAAGTTTTAATAATTACAGTTTATAACTCATAAATTCAGATTATTATAGTTTTGACCCTAAGTTTCCAAAATTTACACTTTTAGTCCCTCGGTTAATAAAATTTGCAAATTTAGTCCAAATTTTACCAAATTAAAAGTTTAACATTTTTATTTTCTAAATAAGCTCAGAATATTCAGATTAGCTTATTTGAATAGCTTATTTGCTTAAAATCCAAATTTTCCATTTAAATGGGCTTAGCGAGCCATTAAACTTGGCCCGTTAACGTTTTAAGATCCAAAGGGTTAGGGGGAACACTAGACCTACCTTAGTCCATCATTTTAAGTTATAAAAACATTTCAAAAGAGCTTTTATCATCAGCTTATGGAATAAGCTTAAAAACTGCTTATTGGGCTTTAAGGCCCAATCGATAATTATTAAGTTTATAGAAAACAGATTTTTGTTCAAACGAAATGGCTTTTGAAAAGAGCTTAAACGAGCTTATTAGATAGAAATAAATATTTTTACTGGTTGCTAGCAAGGTAAGTAATGAGGTCACGCTTTAAAATTTATAGGTTATGTGTCTAGATTTGCAAATACACGACCAAAGTAAACGTCCAAAAGTCGTTTATGAAAACATTAAGTTTTATGAAAATATTCTCAAGTGTTGACAATATTTCGAATGGGTCAAGGCAGCTTCTAAACGAGGTCAAATAATGATGTATACGATTAGATTATGGTTGAATCTTTGTTGCTTCTATATGGTAGTATAATAGACATCTCGTATGTATGAAAATATTCATATGTTACGTTTCTAGATTTTTATATAACGAGGCCAAGTAAATGACCAAAATCATTTCTGAGACATTTTAGGGACTTAGACTATTTCTTAGTCTTTTCAAAATATGAAAGTGGCCAAGGTGACTTATAAACGTGTCGAGTTTAATATGTAAACGTTATAATCCATTCCAAAACTTCGTGGTATTCGTTTGTTAGTATAGTAAGCATCTCGAATGTTAAATAATATATAGGTGTTATGTTTATAAATCACGAAATAATTAAGACAAAGTGAATGTGCAAAAATCAATATTAACGAAATGAAAAATATGATAAAGGTTCAAGTATTCTCACCTCACCTCAAAAGGGTGGGGTAACATTGGACGTAGAGGTCGAGCTGGGGCAAGAGGGCTATGTAACTTGGTTCACGACACACCAAGGAGGCAAGACGAACAAAACTTGAACCTTGAACTTGTTTCTAACCCTTCGAGAACTTGGCAATCTTTCTGTCCCACTTCTTGTATATCTCGACTAAAAATTTAAGAGTTGTTTCGCTTGTGTGTGTGTGATCAACTGAGGATACTAGAGGTTGATCATATGATGATTTTGTGAGTGTATGGGAGCTGTGTTCACACGAGATAGAGTGTTAGATCGAATGGTTTGCATGTTGCCTCTCCTTATACCCAATCGATATATCACAAGCAAGGGAATATGTAAGAGATAGATTATGACATTCCTGACATTCTCAACTTCAAAAATTGGGTTTTGTAAGGATTGGGGAGCATGGGTGGTGATTTTGGCAGCATGTGAATACTTGTACACGTTTTTGATAAATCGAGTTTTATGGTTTACTTGTGACAGATTTAAGGTAACAAACGAGTGAGATGGGTCTCGAAATTTATCATTCCTGAATCCTTGCTAGTTTGTGATTCGAATGATGCAAAGATATACATAGGTTGTGTGTCGAAAATGGGAGAAACGAGGGTGTCTTGTGGCCTTGGTCGCGACCAAAAATCAAAAAGAAAGAAAAGAAAATAAAGGGGGCGCTGGGTTGGGCTTGTTGGGCTGCTGGTTGTGTTTCGGCCCAAACAAAAGAAAGAAAATACTTAAGGGTCCGTTTGGTGGTAATTGAGGGTTAAGTGAAAGGTTTGATGTGTTTCGTTTATAGTTTGGGAAATTTGAGAGTGATTGTGTACGTATAATATGGAGAGGAAGTTCACCTATTTAGTATCCATGTGCCTTGCTTCTTTCTTTTCTTCACATACTAACTAGAAGTAAATGTTGGTGTTTGCTCCGAGTGGCAGAAAGAAAGAAGAGATAGAAAACATGTGGAAGACTTAGTAATATTTGAAAGTGAGTTTTGTGTTGAGTGTGTGAGTGAACTGTCGATTTGCATGGTTTGTTTATATACCCGAGTTGTGCCTGGACAAGTGGCGAGGTGGTGCAGGGATCATGTGGATTTTTGGAGTGCATGTTCTTTGATTGGGGAGGCTTTGAGGTGGAAGGTGGAGGGTGTAAGAGTTTACACATGGTTTTGTAGGTTTTATGTGAGGTAGAAATGAGTGAGGGAGGGTGATGTGTAGGAATGTACAAGTAGTAGTACTTAAGATAAGTCCAGGTCGTATTTTATAGATAACAGCCACGAATTGCATTTTTGGTTTAAAATCTCAAGAGTCTAGACGTAAAACATTATTTCGGACAACTTTCGTGTTTTACACTTTTCCTTGTTCGGACTAGAAGAGCCTTAAAATTAGGATTTAAATTCGTTACAGAAGGTTGGTGGTTTATTAGAATTTATACGAAGTGTTATTACTATTTGTGTTAATTTGAGATGAAACGTGTGCGGTGCCTTAACTTGATCAATATTCTAGTATAGTAATTAAGTTGATAACAATTGTCTTTTACGGTCCTTAGAAGCATGGAAACTAGAGTTGTGAAATAAAAGGGATACGTCGTGTGTAAAAGTTAAAATAAACTGAGCTAAAGAAAACATGTACTTGTGACTTGTAAATATAATAGTTAGAGGTGTGCTTGGTGAGCTTGTTCAAAGTATCGTGTCGAGGTCCAAAATATTAGTGAGCAATCTCGGGAATTTTCGTAGGCTCCGGAAATATATAAATATTGTACGGTAAATATATGAAACATATATTTATAAAATATAAATGTTTTAAATATATTATATTATTCGCGATATTAATAGACTATCAAGGTTCGTGTGTAAGCATCGTTCCTAGGCAAATGGTCAATCATAATTTTCGTAGTGATTCACATAATATGTAATGTATAAAAAAAAAAATTTGTTCCCCGCAAAAATGGTATTTAATTCACGTAATATCCTTTTATTCAAATATTTATATTTACTAATCGTATGGGAAAATTACGGGTGGTTACATTACCTACCTCTTACATGGAATTCCGTCCCGGAATTCTAGTCTAAGATAGTTGCCACGGGTATCTAGGGAAAAGATTTGGGTACTTGGTGCGAATCTGGTCTTCGTGTTCCTTAGAAATCCTATATCTCAAGTATAACTTACTTACACCTCAGAGACAATTGTTCCCTTCATTGCATGATTCTTCCAAAATTAGACATAGGTGATCAGGCTATGTATAATTTACGAGTAATAATGCAATGCTTGGACCATTCGACTCGTATGATGTCCGGTCTAGTTGTTGGTTCGTATAGTTTATAAGTTAAACGGTTGATTTCCTAAATCAAAGTATGAGTGATTGCCCTAACTTAGTCAACACTAAAATAGTTCGTCGGTTTGGTGTTGAAATGGATTTTGGCCATGCCACAAATAAAATGATAGCTAGAGTAGGAGGAGTGGATAATATGGAATTCAGGAAGAACTAGATAGCACAATCGATGAGGAAATATCACAATGAGTCACTTATTGAACAGAAAGTAGACCTAAGTCGTGAGAAAGACGAACACTTAAAGGTGACATCACTTAGTACCACAAAGTGCTTAAGGAAATTCGGACGGTTAAATTCTAAACTTCATCAGTCTGCTGCGTTGTTGAGAATTGTTGTTGTTGTTGTGGTGATTGCTGGTGTTGCTATGATGGTTGTTGTCGTGGTGATGGGTGATTCTTTTATTATCGAGTTTCCTCTTGAGCTCATTGTATTTGATCTCTTGGTCCAATAGCCTCTGAGCAAGTTTCATTGCTGCTTCCAGGGTTGGCGGATTTGATGAGGTGACATCTCCTTCAATGCTCCTAGGGAGTCCTTCGACGTACTTCTCCAAAGTTTTCTCAAGGTCAGGCACCATCGATGGGCATAGTATCTTAAGTTCCTGAAACCTTCGGTTGTAAGTTCTCAGATCGATTCCCTTTACTACCAACACATAGAACTCATCCTCAAGTTTCCTCAATTCCGAATGAGGACAATACTTCTTTAATATCTTGGTCTTGAATTCAGTCCATGAGAGTTGATATGCTATCGTTGCTCCTAGAGTCTGAACAATAGCATTCCACCTAGATAGGGCATCTTGTATTAAAGTTCCCGTTGCGAAGCTAACTTTGTTGTTTTCTAAGCATCTACTTCTTTGGAAGACCGTTTCACATCGCTCAAACCATTGGGCTAATTCGGATATCCCTTCGGTACCTTTGAAGTATGTGGGTTGGCATGTTATAAAGTCCTTATAGGTGTAGTAACGAGGTGCGGGTGTCGCGTTTCCAGCCATTTGTGTGCCAGTATCTCTATGGCGGGCTTGTTTGGTTAAGACGACATTGACACCATCAGTAATTGCTTGCTGTATCGCTGCTGGGGTCATAACTTCGGGGTTTGTTGGTGTAGTGGTTGTGGTTGTTCTTCTAGTTCTAGCCATGTTGCTATCATCGACGGAAGAAAGACGTATGTTTAGAATTTCATACTGACTATGTTAAGTTAGAATACTTCTTATACAACCAAGAATAGGTTATAATCATAACAACTTAGTCAATGAGAAATTTAAGTTAAGATGTGTCACATTATGTCAGAAGGACAAACATAAATCGATGTCATTACAACATTTATTAATACTTGTTTGAATGTTTACAAAACATCATATGACAAGATTCCTTATTAATAGAATATTGGTTTGTTAAGCTGACAAGTCTCAGATTCATGGTTTTCCTAAGGTTTTGTCCATACGGTTTTT
Organism: Artemisia argyi; assembly: GCA_030686995.1. Lineage (NCBI taxonomy): Eukaryota > Viridiplantae > Streptophyta > Magnoliopsida > Asterales > Asteraceae > Artemisia > Artemisia argyi. The sequence continues at coordinate 108,051,491 of CM060690.1, read as the reverse complement.
GGAGTTATTGAATGGCAGTGGTTATAGTTTCGATGGTTTGATCTCTTGCTCTTTCCCTAGTTAGGGATTCTTGTAAGGCTTGCCTAGGATACACATTCTCCATGTCAATCCTCTCAATTTCACGGTCCAGGCTCCCATCATTATTTCTGTTGAAGTGTTGGCTCCACACAATGCTCTTATAAACTCCATTGATTCCCAAAATTGAGAATTCATTTGTTCAAATACAGCCTTCATAGCTAACTGGCCAATTACAAAGTTCTCAATCTTATCTGTAAGAGTCTCGACGTGTTCACAAAGAAAGTTGTTGAGGGTGTCGGTAATAGTATCGATTCGATTCTCATGTCGGCAAGTCTATCTGCCAACAAGGGTATAGTGTGATGAAGGGGTGAATAAATAGTTATTCCTAATGATCTAATCCTGAGTGGTTTTAATTGTTCTTTCTAGCTTAACGTATCTGCTACTACATTAGCTTTTCTTGGGTGATAACGTATCTCACAGTCATAATTGTTGAATAGCTCTAACTAGTGGCGTTGTCTTGACTTGAGAAACAATTTCATTCTAAATGAAGATTGCTATTCTATTGTGTTTAGAAAATAATTATTGCTCACATTCATTGTCCCGTGAAAATCTGTGGGGTAACTTACCCATTTAGACAAAAAGTTTGTCTGTAACAGATATTTAACAATGAGGGTTTCGGATAAAAGTGATAGACGTAAAGAAGGTTGCTGAACTTCAACTTTTGTACTGGTGGAAGGTCTAAAGTCTTTCAGTTTGTTCATGTTCCTTGACAAGTTGTCAAAAGAAGGCTTCGATACTAAGAGAACTATTTGTGGTTTTTCTACGCAAAGAACTCCTATGTGGATGTAAGGTTGAATCGCTGAAGGAACCTCTTTCCGTTCTTAAAGCAAGCTTTTCAAGCTTTTCCTTTACTCTTAAAGCAGGCATACGCAAAAACTCTCTATTTGGCTTTTTAGTGGAAATCAATATGTCTAAACATAAGGTAGTGTTTTCACGACTTACTAAACGGGGGATCAAAATCTTTGCGCAGTAGCGGAGGGCGAAGCGAATGTAGGGGATATAGCCTATTCAGGGAAGGAAGATGGGTTGGACTCGCTCTAGTTCATGGTATGGGTAAAAACAGTCCTAATGACTTTGAGTGAAGATATGCTTATATGGCACGAAATGCCGATCAAATTCGTCGAACAAGGGATGTGCATTCAAAAATGCCTATAGTTCTGCTCAAGTAAGGAGTTCATGGATCTATTGGTAGAAGATAGTAGGTGGTGATGGTGATAGCACAGGTGGTGTAATTGGTGGTGGCACAACTGATTCTGGTGGTGGCATGACAAGAGCTGGTAGTGATATAAGAAGAATTTGCTTCATACAGCTTAAGTTGTCGAATTTTCCTATTTCGGTGAATTGGATCAGGTGATGTTGAAGGGGGAGCCTATAAATCCGATGACAAGACAATAGGGTGGGAATATGAAGGCATGGTATTTGTAATAATCCCGATTAGTAAATATAAGTCATTAGCATAATTATAACATGTTAACATATATACAAAATCATGTAAAAGTAATGTCTCTACCAGATGTTGGAAACGCGCAGGCACGGAGGGCATAAGGTGGTATTTTGTAAAAGTGGTCAGTTTTAAAAGTGTAGTTATAGTCCAATGTTCAAAACACTTGGTTCTCTATAACTGTAGCTCTGATGCCAATCTGAAACACCCCCAAAATCATTACGTCAACGGAAGACTTAAAAATGTCAGCGGAAGACTTTTTGGGTGTTACTTCGAGTATCTTTGTCACAATCATAGAAAACGACACAAAAGTGACGCTTTAAAGTTTAATTCATTCAAAATACCAAATATTCGAGACATCATGATGTTTCATAGTTTAAACAACAAGTTTATTTGAAATGTGTCAAAACGTTTATTTAAGCCCATGCCGGGTTACAAGCCCATTCCGTGCCTTCAAGTTTTTTCTTGTTTAGTTACCTGAGATAAACACATGCTAAAAGGTCAACACAAAGGTTGGTGAGTTCATAGAGTTTATAGTTTCGAATATTGATTTCCAAAAATCAAAGAGTTTAAGATTCCATAGAAGTTATAATAACAGTTGATTATCAAATGTGAGTAAATCCAAAATATTCATAGTTTAAATCGTTGATTTATCAAAATCAGAAAATGAGTGATTTCCTTATCAATTCAAAAATAGTCCGTTGATTTGCCCTTCACCGGGTCAACACCAAAATAGTAGTTTGTTTGACCTAATCGGGTCAACACCAAAATAGTTTGTTCGTTTGCCAATTATTAATAGTTTTCCTGCTATATAGTGAGCACAATCTCATAGTTTAATAAAACAGTGGTCTACAACATTGTACGCCCCAAACATCAGTCGTTGTAATACTGTATCATGACTACAGTACTACCATTCTATTGCTCTAAGCTCATGACACTCAACGATTAATAGGCATCAAAATTATCCATAATAATGATGTAAAACAGTGGCCCTCAGGATAGGTATTTACCAGTAACCTATGAAATCAAATAGCGTGCATTTGGTGGCTTTCCTCTAGCGACCAAATGGGGATTGTCAATCCCTAATAGATCTATTCACAACTACTTACGCTCACCCTTTGGGTGATTAAGGTGCATGAACGAGGGACTTTGGTAATCGGTACTTAGGCAATAGAGATCAAATATAGCATATCGTTGAAAAATCACTTGTAATCATGTCTATAATTTCCTTATGAGATATAAAAATGTGTAAACCAGTAAAGTTTATATGAAATACAGTCATGTATTTAGTTAATGAATACTTGTAAAAATAAAAGCAGTAGTTAAGCATGTATCTCCCCCAAAAACGTTTATAAACCATTGTAAAACAAGTAAAAGTAGGGGCTATGACTCACCTTAGTAGTACAGTAGTAGTGGTAGTAACATAATCTCAACGATGCAAGGAAACGGCTTCACACACAACCTAAAAGATATGGTATGTTTTAGTTGATAGTCTAACTCTAGTTTTTATCGTGAATATTAGTCATTCAGTTGTGATTAAAACTCGTGTTTGTTTAAATGCTTGAAGTTCAAGAACAAAGTTATATATACATATAACTTGTGAGTGTAATGATCGATGTGCGATGGAGAATCATTAAGAATAAGTCGAAGTGTGTAGACGATGTGTTATGATGTTATTTTTAAAAGAAAAGAAATAAACGTATCGTTATATATATATCGTTAAAATTAATTATAGTTACGCGAATATTTATATCGTATATATATAAGTTAAATTTATAAGAGTTTTATACTAAACATGTGTATTTATATATAAAATATTAATATTATTTTTATAAAATAATATTACAGAAAATTCCTTCAAGTTTTACAATTGTTACATTTTTAACCCTAACGACATAAATTTTACACCGTTAGTCCAAAGTTATATATATTTACATTTTAGGTTCAAAAGTATCGTTATTTACATTTATTACTTCTAAGTTTTAATAATTACAGTTTATAACTCATAAATTCAGATTATTATAGTTTTGACCCTAAGTTTCCAAAATTTACACTTTTAGTCCCTCGGTTAATAAAATTTGCAAATTTAGTCCAAATTTCACCAAATTAAAAGTTTAACATTTTTATTTTCTAAATAAGCTCAGAATATTCAGATTAGCTTATTTGAATAGCTTATTTGCTTAAAATCCAAATTTTCCATTTAAATGGGCTTAGCGAGCCATTAAACTTGGCCCGTTAACGTTTTAAGATCCAAAGGGTTAGGGGGAACACTAGACCTACCTTAGTCCATCATTTTAAGTTATAAAAACATTTCAAAAGAGCTTTTATCATCAGCTTATGGAATAAGCTTAAAAACTGCTTATTGGGCTTTAAGGCCCAATCGATAATTATTAAGTTTATAGAAAACAGATTTTTGTTCAAACGAAATGGCTTTTGAAAAGAGCTTAAACGAGCTTATTAGATAGAAATAAATATTTTTACTGGTTGCTAGCAAGGTAAGTAATGAGGTCACGCTTTAAAATTTATAGGTTATGTGTCTAGATTTGAAAATACATGACCAAAGTAAACGTCCAAAAGTCGTTTATGAAAACATTAAGTTTTATGAAAATATTCTCAAGTGTTGACAATATTTCGAATGGGTCAAGGTAGCTTCTAAACGAGGTCAAATAATGATGTATACGATTAGATTATGGTAGAATCTTTGTTGCTTCTATATGGTAGTATAATAGACATCTCGTATGTATGAAAATATTCATAAGTTACGTTTCTAGATTTTTATATAACGAGGCCAAGTAAATGACCAAAATCATTTCTGAGACATTTTAGGGACTTAGACTATTTCTTAGCCTTTTCAAAATATGAAAGTGGCCAAGGTGACTTATAAACGTGTCGAGTTTAATATGTAAACGTTATAATCCGTTCCAAAACTTCGTGGTATTCGTTTGTTAGTATAGTAAGCATCTCGAATGTTAAATAATATATAGGTGTTATGTTTATAAATCACGAATTAATTAAGATAAAGTGAATGTGCAAAAATCAATATTAACGAAATGAAAAATATGATAAAGGTTCAAGTATTCTCACCTCACGTCACCTCAAAAGGGTGGGGTAACATTGGACGTAGAGGTCGAGCTGGGGCAAGAGGGCTATGTAACTTGGTTCACGACACACCAAGGATGCAAGACGAACAAAACTTGAACCTTGAACTTGTTTCTAACCCTTCGAGAACTTGGCAATCTTTCTGTCCCACTTCTTGTATATCTCGACTAAAAATTTAAGAGTTGTTTCGTTTGTGTGTGTGTGATCAACTGAGGATACTAGAGGTTGATCATATGATGAGTTTGTGAGTGTATAGGAGCTGTGTTCACACGAGATAGAGTGTTAGATCGAATGGTTTGCATGTTGCCTCTCCTTATACCCAATCGATATATCACAAGCAAGGGAATATGTAAGAGATAGATTCTGACATTCCTGACATTCTCAACTTCTAAAATTGGGTTTTGTAAGGATTGGGGAGCATGGGTGGTGATTTTGGCAGCATGTGAATACTTGTACACGTTTTTGATAAATCGAGTTTTATGGTTTACTTGTGACAGATTTAAGGTAACAAACGAGTGAGATGGGTCTCGAAATTTATCATTCCTGAATCCTTGCTAGTTTGTGATTCGAATGATGCTAAGATATACATAGGTTGTGTGTCGAAAATGGGAGAAACGAGGGTGTCTTGTGGCCTTGGTCGCGACCAGAAATCAAAAAGAAAGAAAAGAAAATAAAGGGGGCGCTGGGTTGGGCTTGTTGGGCTGCTGGTTGTGTTTCGGCCCAAACAAAAGAAAGAAAATAATTAAGGGTCCGTTTGGTGGTTGTTGAGGGTTAAGTGAAAGGTTTGATGTGTTTCGTTTATAGTTTGGGAAATATGAGAGTGATTGTGTACGTATAATATGGAGAGGAAGTTCACCTATTTAGTATCCATGTGCCTTGCTTCTTTCTTTTCTTCACACGATACTAACTAGAAGTAAATGTTGGTGTTTGCTCCGAGTGGCAGAAAGAAAGAAGAGATGGAAAACATGTGGAAGACTTAGTAATATTTGAAAGTGAGTTTTGTGTTGAGTGTGTGAGTGAACTGTCGATTTGCATGGTTTGTTTATATACCTGAGTTGTGCCTGGACAAGTGGCGAGGTGGTGCAGGGATCATGTGGATTTTTGGAGTTCATGTTCTTTGATTGGGGAGGCTTTGAGGTGGAAGGTGGAGGGTTTAAGAGTTTACACATGGTTTTGTAGGTTTTATGTGAGGTAGAAATGAGTGAGGGAGGGTGATGTGTAGGAATGTACAAGTAGTAGTACTTAAGATAAGTCCAGGTCGTATTTTATAGATAACAGCCACGAATTGCATTTTTGGTTTAAAATCTCAAGAGTCTAGACGTAAAACATTATTTCGGACCACTTTCGTGCTTTACACTTTTCCTGGTTCGGACTAGAAGAGCCTTAAAATTAGGATTTAAATTCGTTACAGAAGGTTGGTGGTTTATTAGAATTTATACTAAGTGTTATTACTATTGGTGTTAATTTGAGATGAAACGTGTACGGTGCCTTAACTTGATCAATATTCTAGTATAGTAATTAAGTTGATAACAATTGTCTTTCATGGTCCTTAGAAGCATGGAAACTAGAGTTGTGAAATAAAAGGGATACGTCGTGTGTAAAAGTTAAAATAAACTGAGCTAAAGCAAACATGTACTTGTGACTTGTAAATATAATAGTTAGAGGTGTGCTTGGTGAGCTTGTTCAAAGTATCGTGTCGAGGTCCAAAATATTAGTGAGCAATCTCGGGAATTTTCGTAGGCTCCGGAAATATATAAATATTGTACGGTAAATATATGAAACGTATATTTATAAAATATAAACGTTTTAAGTATATTATGTTATTCGCGATATTAATAGACTATCAAGGTTCGTGTGTAAGCATCGTTCCTAGGAAAATGGTCAATCATAATTGTCGTAGTGATTCACATAATATGTAATGTATATAAAAAAAAAAAATTTCCCCGCAAAAATGGTATTTAATTCACGTAATATCCTTTTATTCAAATATTTATATTTACTAATCGTATGGGAAAATTACGGGAGGTTACATGACGCCGTCACGTACTGTTTCAGCAAGGAAAATTAAGACTTTGCCATTTTCTTCACTTTTATGCTCCAAAAACGTTCAAAATGCTTCTTTTTCCAGAATTCACTCCAAAAGTACCTAAAATGACAAAAGGAACGATTTAGGGCAATATTAGATCAAATAAATTCAAATCCGGGCTTAAATGACCCCCTAAAAACGGTTCATTTTTCGCCTCATCATATACCCTTACACATGAGATTTGCTTGTCCTCAAGCAAATGCGCTTTTATTCTAATCAAAATACAAGTTAGGGGTCATTTAACACAAATATAAAAGTAATTACAACAAATAATCGTTCCACTAAAGACCAAAGACAACCACTGAGGTCATATACTAGCACCTCACAAATAGTGTTTAGATACTCACATCTCTCGGGTGTAATAAAGTATATATCACAATATGGAAATGGAAAACATCTCTCACTACCTGTCATAGCAAAATAGATTACCATAGGCTTGGGAAAGGATCAAACCTCCACCACATGGCGTAAGCACCTAGGATAAACTATCAAAGAGGTCTTTTAAAGGGTTATAACGTTAGGTGTAGGGATATGGAATACACGGTTTTGTTGGATAAAGGCAATCTTTACTAGTGGCGAGTTAATCATCTTGGTTAATTACATGTATAATATGGCGTTGCTAAGCCAAGACTAGACTCGACTTAAGCTAATAAATCAAAAATAACAAAAACATAAAACAAACATAGAATGAAACGGGATGGTAGTCCGTATGTTTCTTTCTCTTTTCTTTTTCTATTTTTTTTCCTTTTCCTAATTTTTCAATTTTTTTTTGCCCTACCATCCAAAATAATACATCATAGGGAATGAACATTCCCCTTACACTTGAATTTTTACATACTTTACAATAAACTAATCTAATGACTCGAATCAAGATGATCAAAACACTTGGAGTACTTTTAAGATTAACGCACATATAGGGGAAATAATTTGATGTTCTTCCCCATTCCTCCATAACATTAGTATTTTACCCATGAGTCCCAATCGTCCCAAAACAATATGTACAAGGATATGACTCGACTTAGCAACCATGTAATCAATTAGATAATTAACTAAGGGTTTAAACATGTAACAATAATGCACTAAAGATGAGTGCATACACGGAAGGCTAAGGCGATTTGGGTGTACATTTAAGTGGGTTGTAACAAATTCTTCCTTTAAGTAAGATGCTTAAAGTTAGAAACGAAAAGATAGGCTCGGAGGGGTGTACTAGGGGTTTCGTGTACTAAAAATGAGTACAACGCTAAGGATGTAGGAAAAATTAATTGACTTTACTAGCCAAGTAATATGACTTAAATGGTCAAGTAATTATGATACGGGTTTAACACAAGGGTGATCCTAATGCCTCTTATCATGTAGTAAATCCTACTACACGAATGTAGTCTCACTAGCGGTCTCGGGATGCATCACTAACGCAAGTTCTAGAATCTAAATGCTACCGGTACACTCATAAGCACTAATAGTAAATGCTTTTCCTATCAAATCTAAAGGCGAACCTCACATATTTGGGTGGAAAATTTTTCTGAATGGTACGGTTTCGTGCTAGTCATATAACTCCTATCCATGAGACGCTTGCTAAGGCTAAAGTTTCACTCCTAAATGTTGTAAAAAATTTTAAATTTGGCGTTAAAATTACACTAACAAGTATTTCTCGTAGTTTTATTACACATCTACCATCAAACAAACAAACTCAAGTGCAATTGTATCCTATAAGGTATCATCATTTACCCTCCCCTTACACTTAGGATGAACATCGTCCCCAATGTTCAATTAAAGAATGTAAAAGTGAAATAGGTAAAAGAATGAAATCAAATACCCCCTGATTCGTTCGGTGTGGATAGTGTGTTAACAAGGTTAGGTCTTCCTCCAAGAAAATGAACAATCAAAGCTTCCCTTTCAGAAATATAAATCCTCTTCTTGTCATACATAACCTGTTAAACCTGAGAAAACTAATAAGGCAACCTATGAAAAACATGTGAAATTTTTTTAAGTTTTATCATATTTTTAGGTATTCTCGTAAATATAGGACAAGTAAAATTCTAATTCTATCTAACTCCCCCACTTGAAATGTACAACGCCCTCATTGTACAAATGAATAAATAAACATAATGAGGGTAGAATTAGAATTGGAAAACTCCCCTGATATTGTTCGGAATGATCCTCCATGGTAAGAATATGAGCAACCTTTTCCTCTTTTGAAAAGAAGGGCACCTGGATTCCAGCATAGCTATGCAACACCTAGATTGACAGAATATGTATACCATCACATTTGATACTTCATCAAACCTGTAAACAAATCCCAAAAGAAATATAGAATGCTACTTTCGTAGCCTTAGTCGATTAGAATAAGTTAAAAGAAGGCCGTGTCCAGATTTGTAGGTCAATACGTCATATTCATTAGTTGGATACACCGTATTAATTAAGCTGGGGTAAAACTACCTTGGTGATATAATACAGAAAATTGTTCATACACCGTATCCCTGAGATTGGATATACCGTATTGAAATTTCTGTATGGAAAAATGCAATACGTGTTAGGGCTTGAATATGCCGTATCAAGTACCTGACAGATAGTTTTAAAACAAAAATCCTAAAATGCAAAAAATAGACAAAATATGAATTCTGGGAGTGGAATACACAGTATCCAGAAGTTGGATACGCCGTATCTACTCAACAGAATGAACAGTAGCATAAACAAAATAAGGCAAAAATGGAAAAGCTTTCCGGGTTGTCTCCCGGGAAGCACTTTTGGTTATTTATGAGTCAGTCAAGTTCGACTCTTTTCTGCTCTACGTTATTTTTGCAAAAATAATATCTTCTTCTCCATCGAAATGTGTTATTTCCTAGTGATATTTTTTTAATGGTGCCCATTAACTTTGGAACTTTGCCCATCATCCTGTGATATCTCTATAGTTCCATAATGATATATTTTTTTTAATCACATAAGGTCCAGTCCATCTGGATTTGGGTTTTCTAGGGTACATTTTTAATCTAGAATTATATAATAATACAGTGTCGCCAACTAAGAAAATTTTATTTCCTTGTAATCTGGTATCATGCCATCTCTTTGTTCGTTCTTTGTAGATACGGTTATTTTATTATGCAGTGGCTCTAAGTTCATCTAACTCATTAACCTGCATAAAACAATTATTTCTTGATTTGGCTAAATCCATATTGCAATTCTTCAATGCCCAATATGCCTTATGCTCGATTTCCATAGGTAGGTGACATGCTTTTCCATATACCATATGGTAAGGTGTAGTTCCTATTAGAGTTTTGAATGTAGTTCTTATGCGCAGGTCGTTCCAAAATGCGTTTTATAGCTCTATTGGTGACCTCTAGTTGTCCACTGGATTAGGGATGGTATGTCGTAGTTAGTCTATGCCTGACACCGTAGTTTTTTTAAAAGATTTTTCCATTTGAGCATTGCAGAAATGTGTCTCTCTGTCGCTAAATAATGCCTTAGGGATGCCAAATCAGGAAAATAATTTCTTTAAGAACTTCACTACAACCTGAGCATCATTTGTAGGAAGAGCTTGGGCTTCATCCTATTTAGATACATAATAAACCGCCACTGAATGGTCCCATAAATTTGAGTCACCAGATATCAAATATTTCGTAGAACTAAATGTTTGTTCGTGGCATTTTGCTTCTGGAACTACCTTAAACTTTCAAGGAATTTCTTTTGTAATGCCTCATCCTGCCCTTTTTTCAACCATCCAGGATAAGGTATTGGAGGCCTATATGGTTTTGTATGAGGTTTTGTATGAGGTTTCTTCATAGGTAGCTTTTCAGACTCTTGTAAATCTTTAATTATTTCTTCCTCTTCAGGAATCATGTTGAGAAACATAGGTATTGAATTTTGATTTTTAACAAGGTAAGGCGGTGGTTTAGTGGCTAATTCGCTTGTAGTTGTAATAGCTTTGAGATAATTAGGTGTGCTTAGCTTATTGAATGACTTGTCTTAATTGATTTATTTCCTTTTCGATTATGATTATTGTAGCTCCGTGTTCTTTAAAAATTGTTTCACTAGAGGTTTTAAATTCATGTAGCATTTTCGAGTTTTCTGCATATTTTTTGGCTGATTCCTCAATGAATTTTTCAAGAGTGCTCTCAATAACACTCATATGCTCTTTATGAAAATAAGGATCGGAGTTTAGATTAACAGTTATGTTTTTCGGATTAGGTTTATTATTAGAAATTCTTTCCACTTCCTTTTCCAGTTTTCTTAGTTGGACCGTTATGGAGGCTATTTCTTCTTTCTCCTTTTCTTTTGGGGTCTGCTCGTGCCATATTCTAGAATGGACTGCCATTTCATGTATTGTTTTTCTGGCAGCATTCGCAGTCATCTTAGGAATTGGTCCTTGAAATCAACCAATTTTTATGTGTGGACATTAATTCCTTCATAAAAGGTGATGACAATTTATGTATGGCAGAGATCATGTTGGAGTCTAAGGAGAAGGTTATATCTTTCCTATGCGTTATATAGAGTTTCATCAATCCTTTATTCGTTGTGAAATGAGAGATAGCAGTAAATATTTTTTTTAAAATTTGGCTTTTAAGTCTTTCCACATAATCACACTTCCAAATGGCAAATATTTAGGCCAACGATGAGCCTTGCCAGTCAACTTCAAAGGGAAGATCCAAATCAGGATTTGGTCCTCTGTTATATTAGGTTCATAAAAAAGGATGACTATCTTGAGGACTCGTTCAATGTGTTCGTTAGCATCCTCAGAGTCATCCCCAGTAAAGTGTTCTCCCTAATTTCCTTGAGGATTTGGCTTCGTAACTCAAACTCAATTGTCTCACCAAAGTTGGTCTCATAATTCCAGGTTTTTCGTTACGAACACGATTCATATATTTTTCAATGGATTCAGGAGTTACTTCTTCTTCGAATAGCTTGTAAAGAAGATTTTCAGTATTAAGTTCAGTGAAAATGTCGAATTAAGATGAAGCGTTTTCTATTCTTGTATTAGATTTAGACATTTTTCTTTGAGAGTGGAATTCGCGTTCAAGTTCATTAAATGATAGGGCAAGATCATGTTTTGTTTTTCTAGTCATTGTACATGAAGTAAGAACAAAATAAAAATCGTAAATATGAGAAAAAATATATTTTTCGTGTTACTGTTCACCTAATACACCGTATACAGAAAACTGTATACACCGATTCATCCTAATTCAATACACAGTATCCCAATCACTTAGATTACATATACTGCAATTAAAAATGATACGCCATATCTAAATTAATCAATACGCCATATAGATAATTAATAATGATTTTTAAAATTATTATTTTTTTAGAAAACTTCAATAGAAATAAAAATAACAAATACTGATTTATAAATAAAAATAAAAATTAAAATTAACACTAAATAACTAATCTGGCTCAGCAAATAATACGTCGTATCTGTGAATCAAGCAATACAGCGTATCTAATGGAAGTGAATATATTATATCAGCACGTTGAGACAGAAGAAAGATGGTCACGGTATCTAGTATGCATGCAACATATATCCATGAAGCAAGTTATTGGCCTAATCAGTTACAACATGCAATAAGTGGTGTCAACTAATCTATGTGATTTATATGCGGTACCCCATTGGTCTTGGTGATACCTACTCCTCTCATGTGGTCATTTTTTTGAAGAGCACTATACTGATTTAAGTGTTTTAAGCATTATATGTCTAACCTCAGGTTCCTACTCCCTGAGTCCTAAGGAAGGACACTAATGAAGGCAGGCCAAGAGTACTGACCATAGTGGTACTGATCACCTACATAGCTGATGCATGATTTCTGACTAGGTTTTAATATTTCTAAAGTCTCATTTACCTAAGGTCTACCTAATGCACTATCGGGCAGTGTACCCGCTCGTTTATGGTATAGCTAAATGGTAAAGCCGAGGTCGTCCCAAGAGCTATGTGTGCGGAAGTTATCAAAGTTTGGTGTCACTTGATTGAAAGGGGGTTTGTATGATTTAATTATACTATGGAAATAAAATAAAATAAATGAAAGCAACTAAATAAGTGAAGGTAATTCAGATGGAGAGAATAGTTTTAACCTAATTACTACTCTTGTTATTGTCATGACTAGTTTTCTAATTAATGCATCCTATCGTTTTATCTGGGGGTTCAAGTCGATAGACTCAAATTATCAAATTGCCTATCTTATCTTACACCTTGCCCTATTCTTGTTAATATAACATGGCAAGAGTTCCTCGGATGGTCGCTTTGCCTACGAGGTGCAAGAGTCGTTAAGTGCCTCTACTAACTTAGAATAGTCTAATGGGATACGGCCTTTCAGAACTTACAACCCCTCTAACTTCTTAAGCAAATCTCTTTGGTAGGTGGTCGTTTATTAGAATTTCCACATGAATGGTGATATTTCTATCACCAAAACACACCCTTATCTGCCAAACATCATTACTACCGAAACTAGAGTATCCTAAGACATGCTAAAAAAGTATACAAATAAAATGATAATAAATGCGGAAAACTAAATCATATTAACAACAATTTCATAACAAGGCTAACACATGAAGTGATTAGCCAAGCATATAGTAAATTATACCAACAATAATGAATAAAACATGGATTGCATTGAACATAATGTTTGATACAAATTACTTGATGTAGATCTAATAATGATGGTGATTGCACGTGAATTCTCCCTTGGAAAGTGGTTGGTTGATGCTGGAAAATGCTCTGAGAAGGTGCCCTAATCGCCCCCTTAAAAAGGGAGGAAAAGAGATGATGAATAGTGCAGAATTCGGCCTTTATTTATAGGGTTCGACCCAACTACGGCGTAGCAAACTATAAAACTAGGGCGTAATTATTGTAAATATCCAGCTAGGGCATAGCTGATTTTCCTGCTAGAGCGTAGTTAGTGTAAATATCCAACTAGGGCGTAGCTGATTTTTCCTGCTAGGGCGTAGTTAGTGTAAATATTTTGCTAGGGCGTCGCTGATTCAGCCTGCTATGGAGTAGTTTGTTCAGCTTTTCACCTCTTTCTTATTAACAATATTGCAACTTAGGCCCTTGTGTTCCTTCATTCCTTTGATGGATTCCAACACATAAATGTGTTTATCCAATATAATTTAACTTTAACTACGCCGTAACTTAAAGATAAGTTACGATGTAAATCTCTCGTACACCCAATCTATGGCGTAGCCAAATGAGGGACTATGCCGTAACTCCATCAAGGATCATGAAATTCATTTCAGTGTTGAAGGAAGATCTAAGGCGTAGTTAGTAGGATTGCTACGCCCGTAGAAGTCTAGTAATCACATTTACGCTGTAGCCAGTAAGTTGGCTACGCCGTAGGTCTTTGGTAAGCGTTTAATTCAGTCTTTAGTGTAAATAGATGCTACGGCGTAGGTAGAGAGATCATTTATGCCGTAGTTAGTGCAAATTCATCATACTTCGAATATTTTCATAAATAACCTTCCAATTCCACGTCTTTTTGTTCCTAAGCTCATCTTTGTCCTAAAAACAGAATATAAACAAATAAGAGTATATATCCTAACAAAATAACAAAAAAGATGAGTATAATAGGGGGAAATTAACAATAAAATATCGGTACTATTTGATGTTATCAATAGCTAAAGAGCTACACTATGATGATCTAGAAAATAAACATCTAATGTCGTAAACAAATAAACAATTATACTCTTTGAATGATAAACCCATAAATTATCCAAAACAAAACATCAATCTTCATAAACTAAATAGCATAAATGTGATAGTCATAACATGGCTAACACCTTAGGGTGTTAGCCCCATAGTATAGTAGAATAACACGAAGTCAATATAAACGGAAAAAAATGGAAATTATAATGAAATTGATATACAATTCGAATGATTAAAATAAATGTGTTGATACAAGACCTTCTCTTCTTGATTTCCTAACTCTCAGGACTGATCTTGGGGTGTTGGAATGGTGGAACTTGGCTGTGATGGAAGAATGATATGTGAAAAGCCGGTATTAGGTTTTGTTGATATAAATAAATGTCTAAAAACGTTATTCATATCTTTCGATATCTCTATGTTTTGATAATCACAAAACGAAAACTCATCAAACCAAAGATTATGACATAAACAAGTATTTAGTAGTAAATACTCACCTTTACCATCTAATCACTTAAGGTATGAATAAACAAAGTGTCTAATGCATAATAAGATCAAAGGAACACTTTTGTTAATCACTAGATATTTATAAAATGTCACAAAACATTTTATATTTTTTATAAAACATTTTTGGCAATAAAAGAATATGTTTATTTCATTAAAAATTTATGAATTCAAATTTTCAACCAAAAATGGCAAATCTAATCCAGAAAAATTTCCCTCACAAAAGGACAAGAAAATCCAACGTTCGGGAGGGCGGCCCCCTTAATTATACTAGGCGGCCCCCTTAATCATTAAGGGGACCGCCCCCTAATTAAGGGGACCGGCACGCTCCAGAACAGTATTTTCTGGCCCTTTAAATATGGGATCATTCCACATATTTTTCTCACCTTTTTGCACTAAAAACTTTCTGATCTAAACATCCATTTCCTTCCTCTAAAAATCCTTTGATCTTATATACTTTGATCTTTGTTTCAAAGTGATTCAAGCCTCAACATTCAAGTGCAAAGAGAAGAATACTTCTATTAGAAGTATTACAACTTAGTATCATTTTGCTATCTAAGTTGTTTGTTTATTTCATCTTGTTGATCCTTCATATTTTGGTGAATAAGATGTATGTATTAGTTAGCTAGATTTAGTTATAAAATCTAGAATTGTTGTAAGTGTGAAGTGGAACTTGAAGTAAAGAAGTAGTGTTGGATAGTAGTGGTGATAGGAGATAGTAGCTATAGTGACTAGTAGTGAAGAAATTGAAGCTTCCAAGTGGAGAAGACTAGAAGACATTAGTTGCTTGAAGGTGTGAAGACATTAGTGGCTTGAAGTTGTGAAGACATTAGTGACTTGAAGTTGTGAAGACATTAGTGCCTTGAAGTTGTTAAGTTGCATGACATTGAAGTAGTGAAGTATTTGTGAAGGCGTGAAGATACTTGTGGTGTGAATAAGTATAGAAAAAGTGAAAAGGTGTGAAGAAAGTGTGGTGTGATATTTGGTGTGAGATTGGTTCTAGCTACGATTAGAACTCAACATTTTGCTTTGTGTCGTAAATTGGTGTAAGCTTTTGGTGTGTACGGTTTTCTCCGCCATAAGGGAGGTTACTGACTTAGTGAAGAAAACTCTCGAGTTCGGTGCTCGGGGAGTGGAGTAGGGCAAGGAAGGTGTCCTTGTAGCCGAACCACTATAAATCCTTTGTCTCTCGGTTTGATCTTTCCATCTCTCACTCTTTGCTTGCTTACTTACTAGCTTTTCGTACATTGTTATATTTGTGTGTTGTGCATATATTGATTTCACATAAAGATCAAACTAGGTTCCATTTAAAACATTAATTATACATTAGTAAAATATAAGTATATACAATTATTAAAACACATATACATATATAAATACAAACTTATAATTAAGTGAGATATATGAAATTATAATTTCTATTCAACACTTTAAATAAGTAGTGTCTATGTGATATATGTGAATTAATTTGTATCTATACTTTAGCTTCAAAG
This sequence comes from Artemisia argyi, assembly GCA_030686995.1. Classification (NCBI taxonomy): domain Eukaryota; kingdom Viridiplantae; phylum Streptophyta; class Magnoliopsida; order Asterales; family Asteraceae; genus Artemisia; species Artemisia argyi. The sequence continues at coordinate 108,035,169 of CM060690.1, read as the reverse complement.
TTTTTTAGAATTACCATCAATTCTTTGAAAGCAAACTTGTATTAAACGAAAAAGACGCAAAACTATTCAACGCCCCCTTCTAGTTTTTCACTATTGGTATCAGTGCCACGTCTAGCAAGATTTTTAAAATATATTGTATTTTAAAACTTGTAACGATCTATGGAATTCGAAAAATATCTAGAAGGTGAATTTACGCAAAAACCACCATTATTTGAAAATGATCATTTTCTTGAATGGAAAAATAAATTTGAAAATTATCTGAAATCAATAGATCTTGATCTTTGGCATATCATTTCAATTGGTGATCTTAAACCAACCAAAATGGATTTTGAAAATCAATATAATAATCTTCAAACCAAAATTGATAAAAATACTAAAGCCAAATTACATATCTTCAAAACTCTACCAAGAGTTGAATATGAAAGATTATTTCTTTGTAAAACGGCAAATGATATTTGGAAATGTATTTTAAAGTTTCACCAAGAGAAATGTAAAACCAAAAATGATAAACTTGATATTGCACAAGAAATAGTTACTCTAGAAAATTTAATAGATAAATATTTAGTTGAAATAAGTACATGTACTACTAGTTCAAATGTGATCATTGAAGGTATCAATAATGAAGAATACATGAGCCAAATCCGAAGAAAGAGTGTTAATAAATCATGGTGCAACAAGTACGAAGAAGACAACGATAATACGGCTTGTGAGAATATTCAAACAAATGGGAATGCAAGTATTGATGGCAAGGACTACATGCCTCTCGATCTAAGCGAAACTACAAGTAAAACATGGAGCGACATGGACGATGGAATTGATCAACATATAGCATGTGAAGATTACACAACTACTAATAAGGTACTATCCGAAACCGAACATTTTTGCTATGATCAATTTATATTAGAATTTTCAAAATTGGAAAACAACTTCAAATATTTTTGCAACATTGACTCAAAAATGATTCCTAAAAATAAATCTTCAATATTCATTGAAAACGATTTTGAAAAGGAAAAAATTTTAGAAGATAAAATGTCTAGACTTGAAAGCAATATTGAAATTGATCTTAAATGTAAATATTGTCAAGACTATAAACATGAAATTAAATTAGAAAATGAAAAAGCAAAAATATTTGCAAAATTTGAAAATAGATCTAGATCTTTAAAATATTTACTTAACATTCAAAAGTCATTTTATGATAAAACCGGCTTAGGATTTACCATAAATGATCCTTCAACAAATGCATCAAAACAAATAAAATTTGTTAAACCTAGTGGAGAAATTTAGAACTAATATTACTTACGCTCACTATTTATCTCTCTAGTCAAGAAAGTCATTGTTTGTTGATTAAAACAAACTATTGATGAATTCTTGTACTTCTCGACGACATCCTCATCATGTGCATTTAAATGCAATGGATGTTCTCAACTAATCAATTCGGACCCATGAGAATCTGGGTACCAAGCTCTTCATCATGTTTAGGTAATTAACGAACGAAGAGACTTTTAAGTTGTAGATTGCTCTCCTTGCTCAATTACTTTTGACGACTATTGGTTCATATCACTATGGTTCACATTCTGCACATGTTTTGCCTATGACGTTGTTGCGGTCATTCATTGTCTCGGCATTTTGTTCCTCACTTTTGGAGTATTGGCTTTATGGTGTGTTCATTACTATTTCAAGATGAAGGCTTCAAAGCACTACTTTTCTTAGTATTCACAACTTGTGATGATTGGTGTGATCGATTAAGCTTTTCGGATAAAGCTCCCTTGATTTCTATTGCGTTGGAATGTCACTTTGCTACTTCGACATGTTTTGGACAAACTTTTAAGATATCTTCCATTTCCCTCATGCCCACTCTTAAAGAAAAGCTGGACCTGAGGTAAGTTTTCTTTTCAAAAACTTGCCAATATTACATTATTTTAAAGAATGCTTTAATGAGCATGTGAATATGATTTAACTTATAAGTTGCCATGCTTTTAGATCATTAATACTAATATATGCATATATGATATTAGAATTATTACCCTTCTTGTTGTTTACTTTATTATCATTTTTCTTAGTCTTCATTTATATTGAAGATCCTCTATGATCTATAGTAGAATATTTTTCATTTAAGCTATATGATCTTACTAGTTACATTAATAGATGTATTATAATTGAAACTTGTTAGTAATTTGATATTATAATGTTCTTTGTATATATATATATATATATATATATATATATACACACACACATATCTATCTTGTATCCATAAATGATTTACTTTGTTCCTCTCTATCTCATTGCGTTTAGATCATAAATATCTACCATCTCTCTTCCATATCTTTAGTTGTCATTAGATATGATTATATGTGACAATGGGCTTAATTGATTCTCTTGAACATGATAAGTTTCCATTTCAAATCCTTCACTTGCAATTTCTTGTTATCATAATCAAAACATCATGTTCAAAATCTCTATCTCTTTGAATAAAAATCTTTCAAATATCTATATTGTTTTTCTTCAAGCAATATGCTTAACTATAATGTTTCATAACTTTATTTTAATCAAAAACAAGATTGAAAATTTTTTTTATTACATGATATGAAACAAAACTAAATTTATTTTATTGAAATGCATACTTGAATTTATTTCAAAACATTGTTGAATAAAACTAAAAACGTTTTGCTTAAAACATATTTGATTATCTCACATGTGTCATACACTTCTATGGAAATGACATTCACAATTTAATCAAATCATTTCATGAGAATCATGGCTTGCCCATATGGATCTTGTTTGTAACAAGCCTTGAAGTCCATATAATCATATCTTCTTACTTGTTACTTGTAAGCAATCATCAATATGTTTGCACTAGACTACATGTTATCATCCTCATATAGTTACATAATTAACTAATTTGCTTTATTGCTTCCCTAGTTGCATATCTTAATTGATAAATTAGTAGATAGCATGATTATTAGAAATTAATTGTCTAATTTAATTATTTCTATATCACTTTCTACATTCATGAATAGTATGCCCTATATTGCCTCAAAGAGTTTAACTTACTTGAATCCAAATTCAAAAACACAACCTTTCTGAAAATTTTCTGCCAAAAACCCATTTCTGGCATTCTGGGAATCACCATATGGGCGGCCCCCTTAAATATATAAGGCGCCCTCCTTAATTTTAAGGGGATCGGCCCCTAATTAAGGGGACCGGCCATCTGATGGTCGGGGATACTGTTTTGTTTATCACTTTTTGACCCATTTCACCCTATACTTCCCAAAATTCACAAACATATTTTGTCCCATACTATCCCTCAAAATTTACCTTCCTAAACCACATTTCTCATACACTATAAATACCCTCTTCCCATCATTAATGCCATCACACCCAAACATGTCATTTCCCAACAACCAAAAACCAAAGATTTCAAGAACCGCAAGGATCTCCGTCAAACCCGTTTGGAGGAGGAAACTTGATTCTTGTCATAACTCAAGTGATGTTGTTCCAAGTCAACCAACTACTAAACCTCAAACCCACACTAATGACTCATCTCACAACCTATCACCCACTCATTCCCTCATTAATGCTTCTTCTTATGATGAGCATGCTCAATCCCAAAACAACAATCCCAATCTCTCAATCAATACTTCACATGTTGCTCATTCAACAAAAACGCCACTAACTCTTGGAGAACCTCTTCCACCCATTTCATGTTTTCATGACTACCGAAGCTCAACCATGTCTCCACCAACAAGAGTACCACCACCACATCCTACAACTTCACATGCCATTCCTATGTTGCATGTTCAAACCTTCACCCAAGACAACCATCATGTTCCACCATCATCACCTTCCTCCGAACACTTGAAGTTCGTTGAGGAGCTAAAAGAGGCCCATGAGCTTAGTGCTCTTTTAGCATTACATCTTGCTCAACGCAATTTGGATCCACCCCAATCAAGCTCACCATCATCACCACATAACATCAACCAAATTGAGAAGCATGTTAACAATTGCCCTTGTTGCATCTTCCTTCAACAACAAACCATTGCTTTGAATGAGCACTTCACTTGGATTGAGTATCTTCTTACAATATCTCAACAAACACCATCACTTGAACAACATCAAAACCCTCAATCAACAAACCCTACTTTAAATCCACCACCTACAATTTCCACATCTCCAAACTCACCAACATCGATGCAAACACAAGTTTATCTCCACTAAACATCCAAGCATTTTATATGCTTAAGTTTCTCATTTTCAAATAAAACTCTTCAACCATTTTGGGATTCAAGAATGTTTGGTGACACTCCTTGTTAGCACAATAGGATGCCATACTTAGTGTAGTATTCTATATTTATGGCCTTTGTAACAATGATTATGGGTTGACATAATCATTTTATATTAATGAATGACTTAATATGTGTTTCTAACTATCTTTTGCCTTGCTTATTATTTGTTGGTATTATGATATACGTGTTTGCTTGTGCCATGCTTGTGCTTCTAATATTTTTCTTGCAAGAATTCCAATACTCGACCCTTGGTGCCCTCAAACAAGGGGGAGCATACATCAAGGGGGAGCTTCCTTCTTATTGGCTTAAACCTTTTTTATTCTATAAAAAGGGGGAGAAGTGAATATAAACTCACTAAATACTTTGTCTAAAAATTAATTTTTAGATTTAATGAGTTTAGGTTTTGTAATCATCAAAAAGGGGGAGATTGTTGATATAAATAAATGTCTAAAAACGTTATTCACATCTTTCGATATCTCTATGTTTTGATAATCACAAAACGAAAACTCATCAAACCAAAGATCATGACATAAACAAGTATTTAGCAGTAAATACTCACCTTTACCATCTAATCACTTAAGGTATGAATAAACAAAGTGTCTAATGCATTATAAGATCAAAAGAACACTTTTGTTAATCACTAGATATTTATAAAATGTCACAAAACATTTTATATTTTTTATAAAACATTTTTGGCAATAAAAGAATATGTTTAATTCATTACAAATTTATGAATTCAAATTTTCAACCAAAAATGGCAAATCTAATCCAGAAAAATTTCCCTCACAAAAGGACAAGAAAATCCAACGTTCAGGAGGGAGGCCCCCTTAATTATACTAGGCGGCCCCCTTAATCATTAAGGGGACCGCCCCCTAATTAAGGGGACCGGCACGCTCCAGAACAGTATCTTCTGGCCCTTTAAATATGGGATCATTCCACATATTTTTCTCACCTTTTTGCACTAAAAACTTTCTGATCTAAACATCCATTTCCTTCTTCTAAAAATCCTTTGATCTTATATACTTTGATCTTTGTTTCAAAGTGATTCAAGCCTCAACACTCAAGTGCAAAGAGAAGAATACTTCTATTAGAAGTATTACAACTTAGTATCATCTTGCTATCTAAGTTGTTTGTTTATTTCATCTTGTTGATCCTTCATGTTTTGGTGAATAAGGTGTATGTATTAGTTAGCTAGATTTAGTTATAAAATCTAGAATTGTTGTAAGTGTGAAGTGGAACTAGAAGTGAAGAAGTAGTGTTGGATAGTAGTGGTGATAGGAGATAGTAGCTATAGTGACTAGTAGTGATAGGAGATAGTAGCTATAGTGACTAGTAGTGAAGAAATTGAAGCTTCCAAGTGGAGAAGACTAGAAGACATTAGTAGCTTGAAGGTGTGAAGATATTAGTGGCTTGAAGTTGTGAAGACATTAGTGACTTGAAGTTGTGAAGACATTAGTGCCTTGAAGTTGTTAAGTTGCAAGACATTGAAGTAGTGAAGTATTTGTGAAGGCGTGAAGATACTTGTGGTGTGAAGAAGTATAGAAGAAGTGAAAAGGTGTGAAGAAGGTGTGGTGTGATATTTGGTGTGAGATTGGTTCTAGCTACGATTAGAACTCGACATTTTGCTTTGTGTTGTAAATTGGTGTAAGCTTTTGGTGTGTACGGTTTTCTCCGCCATAAGGGAGGTTATTGACTTAGTGAAGAAAACTCTCGAGTTCGGTGCTCGGGGAGTGGAGTAGGGCAAGGAAGGTGTCCTTGTAGCCGAACCACTATAAATCCTTTGTCTCTCGGTTTGATCTTTCCATCTCTCACTCTTTGCTTGCTTACTTACTAGCTTTTCGTACATTGTTTTAATTGTGTGTTGTGCATATATTGATTTCACATAAAGATCAAACTAGGTTCCATTTAAAACATTAATTATACATGAGTAAAATATAAGTATATACAATTATTAAAACACATATACATATATAAATACAAACTTATAATTAAGTGAGATATATGAAATTATAATTTCTATTCAACACTTAAAATAAGTAGTGTCTATGTGATATATGTGAATTAATTTGTATCTATACTTTAGCTTCAAAGGTTTTTACAATTACCATCAATTCTTTGAAGGCAAACATTTATTAAACGAAAAAGACGCAAAACTATTCAACCCCCCTTCTATTTTTTCACAGGTTTGTATTTATAGTGTTTTTTCAAGGCACCGATACGCCGTATCCAAGAGTGGATAGGGCGTATTCTTGATTTCTTAATTGCTATTGAAGAAAGAATATTCCAAGCATATTCTATGTATCTTTTAAATACGGCGTATTGTTGAAGAAGAATACACTATATACCTTCTATCTTGATATACTTGGATTGGAGATAAGATCTTTAATATAACGTATGGCCAGAGTTTCATACGCCATATACCTTTATAAGTTGACTTGGGCTTTGACTGCAGAGCTTCCAATACGGCGTATTTCCAGAGTTAAATACGCTGTATGCTTTCATATTCACCAATACTTAGTGAATTATTCAGGATATCAATATGGTGTATGGCTAGAGTTTTATGCGCCGTATGCTCTTTGCAGGCTGCATGCAAAATTACCAAATAAGCTCCAAATCATGTCTTTTTCCATGTTTTCCAATATTGCTCCATAAACATTGAAAATAATAAATTTAAGCAATTAAACATTATTTTTAGTTATAAACATATAATAAATGAGCAATAATCACGGGATAAATGATATATAAATATATCATACATTTGATGTTATCACCCCACTAAGGTGCTTCTTTTAATTGAGGTTCGTACCTGATATTTAAGAAGTTTATTTAAGATTTAGACTTAGATAAGTGTCTAAAACAATTCCGTCCTCCCAATTTTACAAAAATGCCAACTCACAAACGTTTTTACAAAGCCTCGAGCCAAGGAAAAATTGTTTTTCCTCAGACCTAGGAGGTTTATATTTTCACTAGAACATCAAAGGAAAGTATTCAAGTGTACATCATCCTTACATCTATCTTTACTAATCACATTATGGGTTTACTCCTGATTTGGTCATTTAAGTCGATGTCACTTTACGTAAACGCAATTCTCTCATTTATGAGATATTGATTTACCTTGATACAAAGCATTCATCTTACTTGCATCAAGATGATTAGTGAATGATTTAATTATGGGTTAACTAAGGATTATAAAGTTTAAATACTTGCCTTTAATTTCTAGTAATATAAACATTCGTTGACTGATTTTAAATCCCCACGCACACAGACATTCTCTTACACTCTCTCTCACAACTTGTACTTTTGTCCCCTAATACTCTCTTGTGTCCCCTTTATTCTAAACAAATACACCACACATTCTTCTTTCTATTGATATATCCTTAACATTCAAATTTGAATTTGAATCACACACACCACACTCACACACACATAACCTTCTCAATTTGAATTTGAAATCAAATAACACCTCCCTTCATTCTATCTACCTCAACTCATCTCTACACCTTCATTGCCAACTCGCATATCTTACACATTCTTACAATGTGTCTTTCATTTTGCTTCTCTTACACTCATCGCTCTCAAAATCACTAACTAATTTGAATTTGAATTTCAAATTACAACTCACACATTCTAATCCTTCCTCTCCAAGCTTGAGATTGCCAACCAATACTATGATACATTCTTACACACTTCTCTTACACACTCACTCACACACTCTAACCCTTCCTCTCCAAGTTTTCTTTACCAACTCACTTTACTCACATACTCTTAATATTTTCTTACACATTCACTTACACACTCAAAGTTATCATATCATACAACTCACACTCTAACGAGTAGTTTTTGAATTTGAAATTAAATTTCAAATATAGGAGACAAAGTTTTATCCAAAATACAATGTCCAATGGTTCTTCTTTTTCTCTTTGAAATTGGACTAAACCTCTAACTATCTAGTTTTCACTTCATAAATTGTTTTAAATACCAAAAGCTTAGCTAAATGAGTTAGTGGACCTTATCCCACTTTGAGTGTTGTAATGTTATTGGAAAGGCTAAAGGTGAAGTGCAATTGAGGGTTTAACAACACTCGGCCATTAATAAACAAAACTCGACCAAATCCTGAGACTGCACCAGGCGCGTTGGGTGGTTCACCAGCACATGACCAGCTCACTAGGCGCGTCTGGAATGTTGTAGGTTTTAGTTATAAATACCCTACTCTTGTCATTTGTTCCTAACCTCTTGCCAATTATTCTTTATCTCTATTTTCTTTTCTTTCAATCCTCTAAGTCTATTATCTCATTGTGTTCTATCTTTAATTGAAAGAACACTTAATTTCTACAATAGAGATTCACAAGAGCTTAATCCACTCTTGTGAATTGTGTCGAGGGTCTTCTTTTCTATACCATTTTAAAAAGAATCAAGTCTCCAGGTTAGGTTAGGACTTGGTTTGAAGAATTAACTATCATTCATTCGATTTGGTTGCAGGAAGTCTTATACCTTGGTTGTCAAGCCTAGATCGTGTGTTGATCTAGTTGAGATTTGATGCTTCCGGTTGGGAAGTCTTTGCAGTTTTAATGATCTTAGTGGTTAAGTCGAATCACGAGATTCTTGTGTGTGGTTTCCGAGGGTGGAATACCGTTGAGAATAGATCTTCTTAGTGAGCCCCGATCTTGTACATATTGGTGGAGTGAAGCTATAACGGTTTGTAATCCACCATAAGGATTATACTTAGTGATAGTATCGGTGTCGTGTATTCACAACTAGACGTATGGATGGTATAAATACCCCATCCCAAACCAGTATATATCGTGGTGTATGTCTCTCTTTACTTTCCTTATATATTGTGGTTGTGAGTGTTGTTGTTTATAACCACTTGTTTGCTCTTTGAGATTAGAACTTGTTAAACTTCAAGTTAGTCGAAAAGAATGTATTCACCCCCACTACGATTCTACAAGCACGATTATAGGTTCATTTGATGTTACATTTGATCGGACAATAACTTTAAAAAGAAAATATATTAGACAATAATCATGAAAATTTGGATAAATAATAAATTGGTTACGAGTGTATGACATGATTCATTACAACCAAATTCAATAAATTAAAACATAGAATCACAATACTAAACATTATCATTGGTAAAATTTTGAAACTATTATAATTAATATAATAATCTATATATTTGCATGTTGTAGGATTGTACAAGAGTACGTTTATGACTTTATCCATGAGCAACAAAGTATTATTGACATAAATTGTGTTTGGCCAACAACATCTATAGAAATACGAAAGAAACATTAGGGTTTCATAAATGTACAAACAAGATTTGTAAAACCCTAATTATATTTTTTTACCTAATTAGAATCAAGAACTTTTGATTATGATCCCAAGTACAACAACCATTGAGTTCCATGCTCACTTGAGAATCGAACTATAGCTAGGGCTTCCTTTTCTCCATTACATTCAAGAATTGTGACCATAAAACAACATCAAATAAGTATTCAATACGTAAATATGAATTGTAAACCCTAATTATTATTTTTTTAACTTATTGGAATCAAGAACCTTTTGATTTTGATGCGACATACAACAATAGCCATGGAGTTCCATGCTTGATAACAATAAATAATCCTGATATTTTAGTGTCAATTCCCCATAATATGCTCATCATTTGTATCAATTTACTTGAATATATACTTTATTCGTTTATATTTCATTTCAGGTAAATAATGAGCATAGGAACAAAGAGACACGGATTTAGAAGGTTATTCATGCAATTAGACAAGAGTATGCTAACCAGACAAGAGTTACGGCATAAATCCCTACTCTATTTATGCCGTAGCAAGGATTTACACTAGAAGACCAAAGTCAACGTTGATCAAAATTACGGTGTAACTCATAAATAGGTTACGCCGTATATATATTTCCAAGACTTAGAAGAACTTTGTGGTTCAAGAAGTTACGATGTAACCATTTTTATGGTTACGGCGTAACCTCATTAACGAAAGTTCTACGATCGTAACCTATTGTTAGGTGTCACAACTCACCATTTCAGGTCATTCCCCAAACTTTGGAAAAACACTATTCATCAGAACACTATTCATCAATTTACTCTTCATCATTTTTTGTGTCAGTTTGACATTCCGAGAAGCATTCAGAAATTTTACTACTCACAGAACACTATTCATTGCCGGAAAAGTTTTCACTATTCACTTGCATTACACATTTCATCGTAAATTTAGTTTACGGGTTTTAAAATTCGCGTAACCGTATGGGTTTAGGTGCGAATTCATTTCATTATCAGTAAGGACACTGCATACGGACTAGAGACAGTCTGCATATCATCAGTAGGTCATTTACATGTTATACCACTCTTAGGATTTTCAAATTTAAATATTTGATACATTTAACGTTTTACGTATAATTATTTATAAATAAACGTTAACACCCGGATTATACACGACGAATATATCTAAATATTCCCACAATGGTCCCGACATATTTTTATATCCATTTTATCATCATAAAAGTTATAACATTCATTTACCCAGTATTTTGGAAATTTATTTTATTTATAACGTAAGTTTATAAATATTACGACGGTTTTCGTGAAAACTAAACAATAATCACCCGAACACTCAGTAATTGTACCCAACATATTTTTAACATTTTCATGACTTTATTAAGTCCCGGTTAACTTCGTTAATATTTATTTCTAGCAAACCCGGTACCCGATTATAACTAATACTTACACTAAACTACAATTATTATTACACTACATTTCCTAAGTGATCAAAACCGACTTTGCTACTCTTTTTCACATTAAAAACTGGCCACATGCCCTCCCCTAGACACCATGTGCTTCCTTTTAACCTCATGCCTTAATGTACACTTATAATACAATAAACCTCCTAAACATAAACATAACCATTTCCTAGAATCATAACATCACAATTTCATAAGCCAAAAAGTTTTCATCTCTTTCCTTTCTTCTCCAAAACCCACGACCCACCAAGAACACCATGATCAATCCATTATTTTTCAAAAGTTAAAGCATAGAAGTTGTTCATTTTGTCTTCCTAATCAAGAATCATACCACAAAAACACAAGTAACACAAGATTTCTCATCATCTAATCACCCATTATTTCAAAGTGAGTATTCAAATTTATTTTCATGTTTTCATCTAATTAACACATGTATCTTATGGTATTCATGCTTAATTTCATGCACAAACTAGCTATACCACTTTATTTTTGTATACTTTTTGAACATACAAACCCTAGATTTTGATTTAGGTGTTCCCTTGTTAAATTAACATGATTACTAGTGATTAGGAACCCATGGCACCCTAAGAAGGTGTATGGTAGGATTAGTATAGCTTTGTGGTGTTTGCAAGAGATTTGGTTGAAGTAGAAACTAGTTTTGGACATGAAAAATGGGTTTGTAACAACTATATAAACATTCTGTCCCATTTTGGTAAATCCAGGAAAATCAGTAAACATAAAGGAAACTTTGGCAAAATTTTTAGAAAATACTTTCAAAAAGGAATCCGTAGGCGAAAGAACGGATTAAAAAGAGTTTATAACGAAGAAGTTATGATTTTTACAAGTTTATTGACGAAAAGTATATTTCTGAAAATTGTTGCTGTTGGACGTTTTTCGTCGGACAAAACGAGACTTTAGACGTAACCCGGAGGAGCCAAGCTTTCCAAAATATATTACTACATACTAAGACGTAACCGTGGATATAAAGAATAAGTAAAACGGACTTATAACGACAAAGATATTCACGTTTGAATATCGGCAAAACTCATTTTGTTTTGACAGCTTTTAGAAATAATAACGCTAAAACTACGTAGTAACTCTAGATTTCTAGAAATAATACCAAGTACCCAAATTCACAACTAATGAAGTATTAATGATTACAAGTATATTTTGATCACTACAAAGCGTTATTTCAAGGATTTCAACCCGAGGATTTCAACACTAACATTGATTCATACGATATATATATATATATATATATATATATATATATATATATATATATATATATATATATATATATATATATATATATATATATATATATATATATATATATATACACACACATTTCAACTAGTTTATTTTCTAGTAGCCATATTTTCCCAAGTTTTGGAAAATGTATATTTTGATAACAACAAGTGTTTTTCAAAGAGTAGAGTGGTATAGGAACATGTGCATGGACATTCATAACATCATTTGGTGATCTAAAGTAGATCGTTCATCATTCACATTAGGTTGCGTCTAGTGTGCGCGCCTTGTTTTTCAGCTCATTACATGTTCATGGTACCATCATATAAGGTGAGTTTTCATAGCCCCGTTTTCAATTCAATATTTTGATTTCAAATCCCACGGGGGAATACATTGCATCAATCATTTTAGTACGAGCCCAAGTACCAAAACATATGTACATTGCTTAAGTTGCCTTACCATCCAATTAAAGTCCCCTGTTTATTATCATGGACCGTTAATTTGCCGATTAAGCGAGAGTGAGTGGATAGATCTATCGAGGGTGACGCCTCCATCCGTGGTATTTATTACCGACAGTAAGCGGATGCATTTCATTTTGACACATTGGGAATGTTCTGATAAAACATTCGGGAGGGGCCTATAATTTCATCAGTCACAGCTTCGGGGTCATGAGCTTAAGGTCTATTGTACAATTTTCATGAGATTTTTATCTTGCACTTTTACTTGTGGTGGCCGTACAACATTACATTTTACAAACCTATGGAATTCACCAACATTCGTGTTGACGTTTTAGCAATGTATTTCAGGTTATTAAAGTAGCTCATGTGACATGCATTTGGACCTTCATGGAGTCGCGGGGTCGACGCGTCTCATCATTATTTCATGCACTTATGTAAACGTTTGATCTAGTATGACTTGTTTTTCATAAACATGCAACACATTTTGGGGACCTCATTTTGTAAACTCTGGATTATTTCAATGATCAAATGCAGTATTTTCCAAACGACACTTTAGGTCGTTCAATGTAACTGTAACTGTGGTGCTATGACAGACACCCCCAGGTATTCCATTCCGCTGCAAGTCAGGTAAATTGGGGGTGTGACATTAGGTTACGCCGTAAAGTTATTACTATGGATAAGATTGTTTGAGATACGAAGGTTATGGCGTAACCAATCCTATAGTTACGCCGTAACTATCAAACTTGGGCGCTAAGGAGTTAAAGTCCAGGGACTAAAAGTAAAAATAACAAGTATGATGGAGGACTAAAGCTGGGTGAATCATATGAAGAATTAATTATCACATTGTTATAAAAATAACAAGAACAATCAGGGACTAAAGGTGACAATTCAAATGAAGTTTAATTATGTCACAAGGACTTGTTATAAAAATAACCAGATATAATGAAATTAGGAACTTTGAAGTTCTTCTTAACTGCACTCTATAAAAGCTTGGGTTCACTAAATGGATTGAAGTTCAAGACCTAGCAAGAAAACTGAAGTCAAAAGCTACCACTGAACTACTCTCAAATCTGGCTAACAAGTTAACATGGGTCAGAAACATAGCTGAGAATCTCAACATACCTCTTCCAACAGCTTGATCTTCCAGCATCCAAAAAGAGGCAACCCTCTAAGAATAAAAGAAAGAGATTCTAACTTGAATATGTGTTTGTTTTTGAGGAACCAAAGGTGGATGGAAGTGAATGAAACCTGACTCCTTCAAAGGGGGCAATTACAGCTGAAGGTTTAGTAATTTCTGAACCTAAGTTTGGTTTAGTTTTCATAAACATGTATAGTGACAAGCACGTGTAGCTAATATCGGATAAAACATTGCATCGTTCGTCCCAACTTTTCTGATAGAGATGTAAAGTTTGAAAATGAGCAAACCACATGAATGTATTTTGGAATTTATTCTTTTATATTTTAAGGCTCTTTTTATTGTCTATATAAATTTTAGATAAGGAGGTTAAATCCTGAATCTAAAATCTTGTTAGAACAGACCAACCGACGATCGCTAGAATCTAAACCCTTTGACTCGCTAAAAAGCTATGCAGCCGTGATCTTGAAGATTATAGTGGTTACATAAAATTTTATTGTAGACCTCAAATTCTCTAAAGACTAAATAAACCAATCCTGGTCATTTATTTTTTTTTATCAAAACAAAAACTTGCTTTTTTCAGTTTTTTAAAATAAATATCTCACATGTGATTTATTATTTTAAATAATCACATGAAAATTAAATCATCTTTCTATAGAGTGTCATTTCGATATACCTTCGACGAACTTTTTTTTTGACTTTTCTGTAAGTTTCAAAATTTACTTCTGGTAAAATCACATGTGATTTGTTATTTTAAAAATCACACGTGATTTCTAACATACAAATCACATGTGATTTTTTCAGACGCAAATTTAAACACTAAAACAAAACTCGAAAAGTATAGTTCGTTGAAAGTATATGGAAATACCCGTTTACTGAAAGATAAAAAAAATTATCGTCACGATGGTGTAGTTTTTATCGTTTAACGATTTACCGTTTACAAGATATTTTATTTTTAGAAAAAGATGAAAATTAGCTATTTTTAATTTTGATTAAAAAAACTAAATGACTATGATTTGTTCATGGAAATTTTAGAAAATATAAGGTGTATATTGAACTCGACTTACATCGACTTATGTAGTCTTGTTAATTAAAAAAATATATATATGTAAAATAAAATAAAAATAGCTAACCAGATATTGATAAAATAGTATGACAATGTGGTTATAGATTGATGGTGTTGATTTAAAATCACCCTTTCGTATTTTAGCAGCGACAAATAATCTTTATATATCTACCATTGAAATATGTTCTCTCCTCAAAAGGCGTAGTTGGTGTTTCATAAAGTGTGGAGCCTTGGATGTAACGGTAAAGATTAGTGAAAATTAAAGTGTTTGTTGAGGTATAAAGAATACAAATTAGAGTTGAATTATTGGATGAAGGTGATGTTGTCGTTGTGCTTATCAACAAGTTATTCTTTAATTATGAACACAAGTGGACACGAGGAGCATACACAATAGTTTCATAGGGTGTGTTAACCGGACCCCCCATAGGAAGGGTTTGGGGAAGTTTTGTGCTGCCGCCGTTTGTACTGTCTGCTTTAATACTTGTACATTTGGGAGACAAAAAGTACAACCTAACCCCATAGAGGGGGTTCGGTCAACACATCCCTAGTTTCATTCATCAAACCTTAACCGGACGGGGGTGGCCCACCCCTGTCCACCTCCTGTCCCCTTTGTCCCCCACTTCCTTTCTGTACAGCACAGTTTTTTGTCAGTTTTTGTTCCGTATTTTTGATAGTTTTAAGCATTTGACATATTAAACTTTATTTCTTTTGTTCCGCACTTTCAGGTTTATAGCTTTTTAATATAAACAAAATTATAAAAATAAAAATAAATAAATAAAAAAAATTGGGGGAAGAACACGTTACGCTACTGAATGATTTTGAGATATTGATTTAACATACTGGCCAAATTGTTTAACTTTCGTTTACATTTCCAATATTGTGTTTTCTTTTTGGAAAGACCAAGTTAAAGAAAAAACTAAATCGTAAAACAAAAGAGTCCGATTTATACTAAAAATTAATGGTGACCATTGACATAAAAATTTTATCATGTATTTAATATCGAATATATTGTCTTAAAATGTTTTGAACTTTACATCTATTAATTTAATATAAGTAAAATTTATTTTGCAATAACAATGCCTATTAAAAATAGTTGTATTCGGCTATTTTTACAATTCCAAACACCCCTAAAATTAGCAATTGAAATAGTCTCAAACACCCTTGAATTCAGCTATCAAGGCAGTTTCTAGCACCAATCAATTCAGCTATTAAAAACAGTTTCAAACACCTTGAATTCTGCAATTAAAACTGTCATGAAAACCCTTTAATAACTATTAAGACAACCATTAAAACAATCATAATCACCACTGAATCTAACTATTAAGACGGTCTCAAAACCCTTTAAAAACTTACTATAATTAGTAGAAAATAACAGTCCAAAACTCCAATAACTTAAGTAAGTCCTACTTTAATAAACTGGCTCATTCTTTTCGCAACGGATTTTCAAGTGAATGAAACATTTTAGTTACATCTCTTGCTAGATCATCATTATTCTATATTAAAACAAATTCAAAAGCAATTAACTCATCAAAAAACTGTGAGATTTGTTTTTTTATTGCAACTTTGGAATAAGGTTAATGCAACAATATCAGTGCCTGAGACAAAGGCATTTAAATAACGTTAACTTGGAATTATGTGTGTTAGCCGTTTAAGTATATGAAAATTCAAGAGACAACTTGATTTTAAAATTCAATAAACACATGTACCGTATAAGCAAATTATTATATTAAATATATGTTCTAAGTAATCTTCAAAGTAAATCCGTAGTTGATGCATCAGGTGTAGTTTAGGGGGTTTTATGGTTCCTAATTTAGCATACTTGGTGAGGAACTTGTATTCCCAGTCTCTTAATGTGTCAAGTTCGAATAAACAACGAATAAGGA
Source organism: Artemisia argyi (assembly GCA_030686995.1). Lineage (NCBI taxonomy): Eukaryota > Viridiplantae > Streptophyta > Magnoliopsida > Asterales > Asteraceae > Artemisia > Artemisia argyi. Next base: position 108,018,331 of record CM060690.1, on the reverse strand, counting down.
CCAACTGGTATATAAAACATCCTGAAAGAAACATCAATCAGCTAATACTCAAACTATTGACACAAAACGTACACTTTTTTCTTCATTTCTTTCGAACTTAACAACGCGCACAATACACTTTTTGCTAAAGTAATAAAAAATAGAAGGTGCAGCCTAATAGAGCATATCACTTGTCAAAATGAGTAAATTAGCTTTGTATAACGTTTTTAACTGATAGACAAGCTGAGGTTAATGCTGATGTTATTGTTTAACTTTAACTATTGATATCATGTTGTACAAAATGTGCGGGTTTATTAGCACATAATGAGTGTTAATGAAGTTAAAATATGCTTTGTAAAGTTTTTTAAATGTTTTTATAGATATTCATATATAAATTTTAAATAACAATTTCATGAGTCGTTGTTATAAGTAGAATCACGTATATTTATTTTCATATAAAAGTAACTTATGCTTACTGTTTGATATTTATGTTCCCGTTAGTAATAATTTAGCCGTATTTAATATTCAAACCCGTGTACGCATAAATTAAACTTTTAAATAGAATAACACGAGTCCTTATTTAAAAAAATATTCGAATGTATGAAAGTCTAAAACTAACGATATTAAAACTAATTCGCATATTTACCAAATATAAATTTTAAATAACAATTTCATGAGTCGTTGTTATAAGTAAAATCGCGTATATTTATTTTCATATCAAAGTAACTTATGCTTAACATTTGATATTTATATTCCCGTTACTAATAATTTAGCTGTATTTAATATTCAAATTCGTGTACGCATAAATTAAACTTTTAAATAGAATAACACGAGCCCTTATTTAAAAAAATATTCTAATGGATGAAAGTCTAAAATTAACGATATTAAAACTAATTTGTATATTTACGAAATTTTGTAATTTTAATAGATGAAAGTCTAAAAATTAAGAATAATACTCATGTAATTTTAAACAAACTTAATATTATAAAGTATAAGGGGTATAAAGTGTAAGAGGTTATTTGTGTTTTTCTAAAGTATTTAAAAAACATGGAAATTAGTAATTTTACACTTAGTTCTATATAATTTATTTAAAATTCAACCACTAAAGTTTTATTAATTACTTCATCTTTTTTTAAGTTTTTGTTTTTATAAATTTGTCACCTATATTTTTATGCATTTTTTTCTTAACCAAATTTCTCCATCAAATTTATTAAGTTTGACCAAAATCAATTTAATTTTGACTTTCTATTGACCAATCATATTGTTCGATTTCACCTACGTGGCAAAATCGAGCTCTCCTATTAGTTTAATTTTTTAAATGTGAAGGGTTTTTCAAAAACACTCCTAAATAATATAATTCTTTTATTATATAAAAGATTAATTGATACATACACAGAGGAGTTTATTTTGCACACATAAAGTTAATGTGTAAAGACAATAATACTCTCATATTGTTTTTACCAACTCCTAACATTATTATACGATAGTTTTAAAGCTTCATATATTACTGACGTGATCTAAATTAAAATCCCCATCAGTCCACTCATCTGCCATTTATTTAGTTAATCGTACATATGACTTTCTGCTGGGTCTGTTAAAACCCAAACTCCTTAATCTAGGATTTGAACATAAAATATCCTAAGTGTTTGACAACCGAAAACACCAAACAAGTCACTAAATGCATAGCTGTTCAGTGAGTCATCCTCAAGATGCTCATGGCAGATCTATGAAGAAAGATTCACCATTTAGTGAGGCGGTTCTCAGTGAATGATACCTGAGCCAAAGAAGAACATGATAGACACAGTGAGGGATGACAATAACTTACTGAGTCCCATGACTCCTCACCAAGTAAGATTACTAAATGAACAAAGAGTGAAGATAAGAAGACTGATGTAAAGGCGGGATTAGGCGGGATAAGTTTGAATGGATAAGGGATGGTCCTTATCATGCAAATGTCAACTTTCCCTGAATGAGTATAATACCAAGACGTGTGTAAATACTGAAGGCCAGAAAGCATCCTTAACCTTTACTATTTATAGCCAATTGTAACAGAGACAAAATACCTACGTATTTTGTCCAATATAGGATGATGTAATATTGTCTTGTAGTCTTTGTTGTTGGGAATTCTGCTAAGTGAGAATTCTGCTGACGGTTACTGCTGAAGGATACTGCTGAAGAGCTGGATACTGCTGAAGCAGTGTATCTGCTGAAGTCTAGTTTCAGCATTATTAGTTTCTGCGGATATAGTTATTCCGTATTTTATGTAATATAGTTAGGATATGCATGAGATTATTTAGGAAGCGATAATGCATATCTTTTAAAGTTTTTAGAATACACGTTTCTTGTTAAACGGTTTAGGGTTCCTTGTGTATAAAAGGAACACACGATTATGTATTGGATATACGTTTTTTAGAAAACACTTTCATTATTATCAAAAGATCCATAGAGGATCAATTGTTCTTAGTATTCAGTTGTTAATACTTGTGTTTGTTTCCGCTTTAGAATACAAGTAACAGAGATTATCTTTTAGTGTGTTAGTGATTACATTAACATAACTAATGATCCACGAGTGCTCAAAGATCTATCAAGGTCTCAGGTTCAACAAGTGGTATCAGAGCCTTGGGAGAGTCTCTGTGATACTAAGAAACATCAATCTTACACCCACTAAATCAAAAACAACCAAAAAACAATGCCTGGAACAGATGATGAATCTGATGCAACTCAGAACCAAAACACCACTTCTCTCCAACAACTCACTCTCTCAAACAGTAATGCCAAATTCCCGTACCTTAAGAATGTAGAGGAGTATGAATTGTGGTCCATGAAGATGCAAAACTGGATCACAAACATTGACTGGATTTTTTGGGAAGTTGTCCGTAAGGGTAACAGCTTAAAGAAACATGTCAAAGATGCTGATGGGATTGTTACAATTGTAGGTCCTAAAACTGCTGAAGAAGTTCTAGCCGTGCAGAGGGAGAATAAAGTCAGAATAATTCTCCTTCAGGCTATACCAGATGACTACATGGGTGACTTCCACTTCATGGAAGATGCCAAGGACATTTGGATGGCCATCAAGGCTAGATTTGGTGGGAATGAAGAGTCAAGAAGAATGAAGAAGTCAATGCTGAAGCAACAGTTTCAAGAGTTTCAGATATCTGAGGAAGAAGGAATCCACAAAGGTTATGACAGGTTCCAAAAGATCTTGAGTTAACTTAATCAGCTGAAGGCTAGGCCGGATAATGAGGACGACAATGCTAAGTTTCTAAGATCTTTGCCACCATCCTGGTTGCAAGTAAGCATTGCTATCAAAACTAATGGTGGATTGGACATGATCTCTTTTGATGACCTCTACAACAAGCTTAAATCTCTTGAGCCTGATGTTAAAAGTCCTATTCGTCCATCCACTTACTCAGCCTTTGTTAGCACCACATCCAATCCGGTGCATCATGCCTCAAGCTCTTACACCTCAGCATCATCTTCTCATACCCACACTAAACCAACTCCTAAATCAAAGTCCAGTAATATAATGGAAGATGTTCTTCTCTCTTTTGTTGCTGAATATGAACATCAGCAGTTTCTAGCTTATGAGGATTTTGAACAGTTGGATCCATTGGAGATGGAGGAGATGAACTTGAAATGGTAGTTGGCAATGATTTCTCTAAATATCAAAAGGTTTGAGAATAAGTCTGGGAGAAAGTTTGGTTTTCAGGGAAGAGATGCATCAAGATTTGACAGAAGGAAGGTTAAGTGCTACACTTGTGGTCAGATGGGCCACTTCTTGAGAGAATGCAAGGAGAGAAAGCCTGGTGATGAAGTTAGATATGGCTCATATCTATTGGAATCAGGAACTTCTAAAGCTGGACCTTCCAAAGCTTTGGTGACTGTGGATGAACATGTTAATTGGACTGTTCATGAACCTGCTGAAGAGGAAGCTTCTACTTCTGAGCAAGTGAATATGCTGGTATACTGCCCCACAGAGGATAAGAAGGATCAAGTTTCCTTGATGGGCATCTCTTAGGTACATAACTGTGTTTTTGGGTGTAGTGTAAGATATAATGAACTTAAACAAGAATATAATGAATTGAAACCTAAATACAATGAGTGTTATGTAGAAGTTGAGGCTTATAAAAAGGCTTTAAAAACTTTAGAAAGACAGAAGGTATGGTTTCAAAAGAATCAGCTTAAATATGAAGAAAAGATAAGAGTTTTAGAAAGTGATTTAGAATGTATAAAGATAGATTTAAGGCGTATTGAAAAAGAAAAATCTAATGTAGAACTAAAGAAACAAGAATTGCAAGTAAAGTTTGATAAAGAAGTGGCTGGTCGTAAGAAGTGGCAAGAAGGGTCTTCTCATTTAAATAAACTGATTGATAGTAGTCAATCTGTTAGGTCTAGAAAAGCGTTAGGGTATGATAAATATATAGATCCTGAGGAATTAACTTACCCTGATATATCTAGTGTTTTTGACTCTGAACCTGTCCTAGAATTTCAAAAACTTGTAAAATATGTTAAGGAAGGGGGATTGAATGCTATACCTGGACCTATTAGAGGAGAACACATGCCCACAGACCTGTCCATAACTGTTGGCTTTGATGGATCACACCATCTTTATGGCAAAAAGTCAATTGACTTGCCAGACCCTGATTCTAAATCTACTCACTTTGTCTCTTGTTCTGATAGTGACAAGTTTTCTGGCCAAGGGTCTACTGCATATATCAGTTGTGATTCAAATAAAAAGTCAGACCTTCCCAAGACCACACCCAAGACTCCCCACAAGCCTGTTAGAGTTACTGCTGATTCCAAGATAGTTTCTTCTGAAGACTTGTTATTTAATTCTTTGCAAAACAATGTTTCTAGTTCTGTTAAAAACAATTTTGTCAATGTTTATGGTTTGAATGCTTTTTCATGTTATGGAACATCTTTCACTTTTAATAAATCTTCTAAAAAGAAGAAATGCTTTGTGTCTGGAAGTAAATTTCATTTGATTAAGGATTTTACTTTTCATGAGCAAAGAATGGGTGTATGTGTTAGTCAAAGAAAACCTAGGCAAATGTGGAAAAATGTTAATGATATACCATCTTTTGTTGCACATTAGCAGAAACACAATTCTGCTGAAAAACATTCTTCATGGAGAAGAACTGGTACTAGACCTTATGTGCGACCCACTAGTTCTTACTTTCATAATGGTTATTGGCCTAGACAGTTTGACTCTATGTATACTGGTGGAGGGTATTGGGATACTGCTGTGAAGCCCTCAGCAGGTTGTTCTTGGACAAAGAAGGGACCTAATTTGCAATACAGGCCCAAGAACAATGGTGGATCTAAAACATCTACATGGCCTACATCTTATGATCCACAAGGCAGGCTCAAGTCAGCAATGACTTGAGTTTCCTGATATTCATTACCTTAAACCTTTTGGATGTAAAGTGACCATTTTGATCACTGCTGATACACTGGGAAAGTTTGATGGGAAAGCTGACGAGGGGTATATTGTGGGTTATTCAGCTCATAGCAAGGCCTATAGAGTGTACAATTTGAATGCCAAAAGGATAGAGGAGACCCTTAACCTAAGATTCCTAGAAGATCAGCCTAATATTCAAGGACAGGGTCATACTTGGTATTTTGACTTGGATTACTTAACTGATCACTTGGATTATACTAGACATGTTTCCAATCAATTTGCAGGAACAAAAAAGTCTCCTACTAACCCTGCAGGTTCCTTGGATGATGACTCAGAGAGTGACTCTGAGAAAGATGAACAAACCATTGTTGTACCTTCTTTTCCCCTATCCATTTTACAGGTAATCATTCTACTACTGAGCATGAAGATGAGTCACATTATGCAGAGGATCTTGCTAGACTCAAGAAGCAAGAACATGCAGCCACTCAGGAAGCTAAGAGACTCAGTGAAAGGTTTGCACAAGAGACTGATGCCTTACTTCAACAATCAACACAAGCATTTAGTGGAAACAAAGATGCTACTGACAGTTCTATTGAAGGCTCTCCTGTTCCTGCTGATGTGATCAAAACTGCTGATAGCCCTGCTGCACAATCTCCCATTTCTACTGAAGTGTCTACAGACTTTGAGAAGCCCTTTACAAGATTTCCAAGTCCTTATGATCTTGGTAATTATCAACCCAAGGCTGGTATCTTCAACTCCTCTTCCTATGATAGTGAGTTTGGACCCACTGTTAACAACCTTGACACCACAATCAATGTCAACCCCACAGCAACAAAGAGGATCAATATTGCTCATCCCCTATCAAAGGTTATTGGAGATCCTCAAGCACCTGTTAGAACTCGAAGTACTGTGAAGAACACTAAATATGGTGAAGTTTCTTTCATTTCCTATGTCTACAATCAACAGAGGGACAATCATACAGACTTCAAACATTGTCTGTTTGCTTGCTTCCTTTCTCAAATAGAGCCAACCAGTGTTCCTCAAGCACTTGCTGATTCCAGTTGGCTTGAAGCAATGCAAGAAGAGATGTTGCAATTTAAGAATCAGCAGGTTTGGTTATTGGTCCCTCTTCCTGATGGTAAATATGCAATTGGGACAAAATGGATTTTGAAGAATAAAAGAGATGCTAGGGGTATTGTGGTGAAAAACAAAGCAAGGTTAGTGGCTCAGGGGTTCAGCCAAGAGGAAGGCATAGACTATGATGAAGTCTTTGCACCTGTGGCTAGAGTTGAAGCAATCATGATATTCTTGGCCTATGCATCTTATATGGGTTTTATGGTATATCAGATGGATGTCAAAGGTGCTTTTCTGTATGGTGAGATTCAAGAGGAGGTTTATGTGACTCAACCCAAGGGTTTTGAAGACCCAGATCATCCAGATCATGTTTGTAAGGTGGTTAAAGCTCTCTATGGACTACATCAGGCACCTAGAGCTTGGTATGCTAGGCTGTCTACATTTCTTCTAAAGCATGGTTATAGAAGAGGTGCCATTGACAAGACTCTCTTCCTTAAGAAAGACTCCAGGGATATCATTCTAGTGCAAGTTTATGTGGATGACATCATATTTGGTTCCACTAAAGAAGAATGGTGTAGAGAGTTTGAGGATTTGATGAAGGGAGAATTTCAGATGAGTGCCATGGGGGAGCTCACTTTATTTTTGGGTTTACAAGTTCAGCAGAAACCTGATGGTATCTTTATCAATCAGGATAAGTATGTAAAAGATATGTTGAAGAAATTTGATATGGACAATGTCAGAACTGCTACTATTCCCTATGAAGCTCCCAAACCAAAGAACAATCTTGAACCTGATCTTCCTGTTAATGTCCATTTGTACAGGTCCATGATTGGTTCTTTGATGTATTTGACTGCTTCTAGACCTGATATTACATTTGCTGTGAGTGCTTGTTCAAGGCACCAAGTCACTCCACTTACTTCTCACTTGAATGCTGTCAAAAAGATCTTCAAGTACCTGAAAGGCCAACCCAAATTAGGTCTTTGGTACCCAAAAGAATCTCCTTTTAAGCTGGAAGCATATAGTGATAGTGACTATGCTGGTGCCAATATGGATAGGAGATCCACAACTGGAGGTTGCCAATTCCTTGGAAGAAGACTGATTTCTTGGCAATGCAAGAAACAGACCATTGTTGCTACCTCTACTACTGAAGCAAAGTATGTTGCTGCTGCCAATTGTTGTGGACAGGTTCTATGGATTAAGAATCAATTGTTGGATTATGGGTATAATTTCATGAATACCACCATTTTTATTAACAATCAAAGTACCATTTGCATTGTTAAAAATCCAGTTTTTCATAATAGAACCAAACATATTGAAATCAGGCACCACTTTATCAGGGATGCTTATGAAAAACATTTAATTAAAGTGGTTAAAATTCACACAGATGATAATGTAGCAGATCTGTTAACTAAATCCTTTGATGGACCTAGGTTTCAACACTTAGTATATTGGTATGCTTAACCCTTGAATGCAAAGTTTGAGGGGAGGCATATGCCTCAGAGGAGGATTATGACTGTAAACTTTGTATAATTTATGTATATTATTGTTTGGCTAACACTAACCAACTAATGTTTCTGTAAGATTTGTTTGTTTTGTTACTCTGTGTTTGATTTGCAGAATGTCCTCATTGTTTGAAATTCACCAAGAGCTGTCTCAAAGGGAATATGGTCTTGTATGCTGAGTATTGTTTCTACTGAAGAGTCAATCATACTGAAACACATTGTTTCTACTGAATAATTACACAAGAATTGACAAGTAAGGAAAGACGTTCATTCATTCAAGAAATAATTTACAGCTTACATACAACTTCAAAGTGGATTACAAAGATCATTCCTATGCTAAGACTACCAAATCAATACTAAGCTTCTATCATCTATTACAAAAGGGCTGGTGGATATGCATGACCAGTACGATGAAGAAGCTGAAGGTGAAAATGGAAAAGAAGAGGAGGAAGAATGATGATGATGACGACGAAGATGCTCAAGTACCTAGTTTTATATCTTCAGTAAAAGGCAAGAAGATACTCAAGAACCTAGTTTTACATCTTTGGTCCTTGGCAGCATACCATCATCACCTACTCCATTTTCCCTTTCCATTTCCCCTGCGTCTATGGTATGAAGCACCAGATCCTAGAGCAGGAAGACCCAACACCACACCCCGTGATGTTGGAAGAGATGGATTTCTCTTCCTTGGCCTTGGTTAGGATCTCTCTGCTGTGGAAGGAGGAAGAAATGATGGATCTTCGTCTTTATCCTCTGAAGAGTCTTCATCAGAAGTAAAGATGAAGGGAGAGACATATTGTCTCTCAGCAGGAACGAGGGCATTACTTGGTTCCCCCTTCTCCAAAGCATTCCATCACCTTTCCAACTCTCTAGCATAATCTGAATCATCTAATTCAGAAGGATACGGTGGAAGATCATCTGATGAGGAAGAGGAGGAGGTCAGGTCAATAATTTTGAGTTTGGAAGACATTATTTGGTGATGAATTTGGGTTAATTATGAAATTAGGGTTTTGATATGATTTGGGGTAATTTGATATCTTAGAAGTGTGATTTGGGGTTATTAAATAGGCGAAGTCTAGGCTTTATGATCATTAATGCGAGTTGGGTGGCACAGTAAAAATCAAGATATTAACTAAAGATATTTTTACTCTTGATTGGTTTCTGCTGATTGACCATCCATCAGCAGATTGACTTCTATTTCTGTTGAAGGGTAATTTTGAAATTGGAGGGTTCCACTTTACACGTCAGACATGGTCAACAGTTTGTTCCGATAATTTTGACCACGATTGGGGAACTTCCAAATATAACCTACTTTGCATATCTTTGCCTAAACTAAATTATTCTCCCATCACTCCATTTAAACCCATCATTCTTTTCATAATTCATAACCGTCTCTCGCAAAATAATTCAAATGGCACGACTTCAATTCAAGAAAGATCATAACAAGTTTGCTATTTTGAAAAAGGCTAAGGGTCATGAAGAGTATGATTCAATGGTGGAGTTTCTACAGCGTTTAAAGATTCATTATGCCTTAACACATTCTCCAAACGTGATTTATGAATCTATGGTGAAGCAGTTTTGGGCATCTGCTAGGAAAAGATCTGACACTGAGATCGTGACTGACATTGATGGTAATGAGTATGTGGTGACTGAAAGTTTGATCAGGACAAAGCTTCAGCTGGATGATGAGAATGGTGTTTATTTCTCCAACACTGAAGAGATACTTGCTGGGTTGAGGGAAGCTGGTTATCAAAGCACTGACACAACTAAGTGGTTGAAGAATCAGTTCTGTCCCAAGTGGAGGTATTTGGTGCATTTGCTGCTCCAATGTATCAGCAATAAGTGTGGTGGCTGGGATCAGTTCTCTGCCCAATTGGGTTGTGGTATTGTCTGTCTCTCAAAAGGGTTAACTTATAATTTCTCAAAGTTTATTTTTGCTAATATGCTAGAAAATATTGAGAAACAAAATCATAAGTTTTTAATGTACCCTAGGTTTCTACAAATTATTTTAGACATTACTACTGAAGACAGAATTCATGTGCCCATTAAGAGTCTTGGTCCTAAGTTATTTGCCTTCATGAAAACTAACTATAATGGGGAACATCGCCCTCTGTTAGCTGCTATGTTGCCACATGGCAATGATGATGCAGTTGAGGGTGATGCTACTGGTCATATGCCCTCTCCAAATGCTGCTGATGATGGTAATCCATCATCTTCTGGTGTTGCTGCTGATGGCAATCCTTCAGTGGTAAATGAGGGAGAGCCATCTACAACTGCTGAACCATTACCTGTTTCTTCTGACCAACCTCCACCTTCCCCTTTACCTCTGTCACCTAGTCCTGTTCCTTCACCATCTCAGGTTGCTCCTGTTGAGCTAACTCCTGAGGTAGAAGAGACAATTCAGTCTCTTGGTACACAGGTACCTACACCTCTTGTGCCTGAGATTGCTAGATTACCTACACCTAGTCCTGTGAGAGAGCCAGTTGATGAAGGCTCTCCCAATGTTGTACATATGTCTGTTTCTCCTGCTAGGTTCAATGAAGCTCCTTTTACCACTGAGCAATATGTTGGTGGAGCAGAGGACCCTGTTACTCTCACTTCTGTACATGATTTGCTTTGCAGGTATATTAGAAAGACTGATGCTCTTCAAAAGGAGCTTGCTGATACCATGTATACTCTTGGTGGTGAGATTGACTTGCTGAAAAGCAGGGTTCTGGATTTGGAGGCACAACTTAATCAGCAGAAGAAAAGAAAGATTATGACAGATGCTGCTGAAGTGCCTCAGGAGGGTAATTTGGATTCCCTTGAGATCTTTACTGAAGTTGCTAGACAGACACATTCTTCTTCTCCTAAAGTTGCTGAAGTATCACAACCTAAGCCGACAATTCACTTCAGCAGAAGAAGTAGAAGATAATATTTGGCAAAGAAAGCTGCTGAATCTTCTAAGGTGTCCAGTGGTGATGAGATTCTTATGGCAGAAGCTGATGATACTCTTCAGGAGAAACAACCAACTAGTGACATTGCTACTGACAAGACTACTGATGGGCTTCATGCATCAGCAGATACATTCTTTGTAGCTGGTAAAGAGCATATGGAGTCACCTGACCATGATCCATATGTTCTTAAGCAAGTTTCTCCTGATGACACCACTGCAACCCTGAAGCCTACAAGATCTGCTGATAATCTATTTGATTCAGATGTTCAAAAGTTAATTGCTGATCCTATGGAAGGTTTAGGTATTCCTCATGTTGATTCTGCTAAAGGTGATGAAGTGTGTGCTGATGAACTTATTTCAGAAGAAGAAAGAGTTGAACAAGAAAGACTCTTGAAAGAATGGGAAGATTATAAGAAGAGTACAGACTTGGCAGAAGCAGAGCAAGCCAAATATGATTCAGAATATCAGTCTGCTACAAAAAGATATATTTCTACCTTGCTTATTGAAAGACAGAGAGAATTGGATGCTGCTATTCCAAATTTTGATGAATCAGACTGGCAGCATATTGAAGAACAAGTGATTACTACTCCTGGTTTAGCTACAGACATTCTTGGAAATGAGGTGGATAAAAAGGACTGGGTTTCTGAAATAGTGAAGAAGATGAAATTAAGAAAGAAAGAAGCAGATGAGCAAAAAAGCCAAAGCAAAAAGGGATAAACCATTGACTCAAGCACAACAGAGGGATTATATGAGAACTTATGTGAAAAGTCAAAGCAGTGCCCTTTATAATAATGCTTGGACTAGGAAACAAGTATGGGCTCTTTCAGATGAACAATTGGTTCTTACGTATTATAGGATCAAGTCTAGATGTGAAAAGGAGGGAATGAGTGCTCCTAAGCTTGTTCCTACCATTCTTGCTGATGATGCAGAACCATCTTCTCAAAAAGTTCAACTTGATGAAGCTGTTTCTTCTAGTGTGTCTGCTAGGTCCCCATCATTGCCTGCTGATGTTGTTTCTACTATGCATGTGGATGTTCCTGTTATTGATCAGGTATCTTTACCTGCTACTTCTGCTGATGTGACAACTGTTGTTGCTTCATCTAGTGTTGATAAAGGTAAAGCTAAAGTTGTAGCAGAAGCTTTTCCTTCTAGAAAGAGAACCAGGAAACAAATGGAGGAGGACAGGTTGGGTGAAGAGGCTGCAAAAAGGTTAGCTGATGAAGAACAAGCTGAAATGGCAAGATTTCATGAGCTTAAGGAAAGAGAAGTAGAGCTTGCAGCTACTAGGGCTAAACAGATAAGGAAGGCCATGGATGAACAATATGCATCTACTGCACTTGATTCTTCTCAGGATTCTATTGATGAACAAATGGATATTCCATCAGTGGAAACTAGTACTGCAGAAGATGTAGCTCATGAGGAACCTTCTTTTCCCCATGATGCAATTTATGTTCCTGGAAGAAGGGCTAAGAGAATGGCCAGAGTGAGAACTTCCCATTCAGCACAAACACTAGTAGATGTTAATGCTCCTGATGCTTCATTTATCAAAGAAGGATCCCCTGATGATTGGCCAGAGGGAGTTAGAGATGTTTTGGTTCATTGGGAATTATCTAAAAATGGTCAGATCAATACCATTTATCGACTTGATAAAACTTCTCTCTCATTCACATTCCTACAAGAAATACTACATCTTGTGGATCATCAGGACTTGCTCACTCTAAATGATTTGCTTCACAAATATCATGCAACTCATACTCCTACAGGTTCTGGATTGTATTTATTGGGTGCTCTAAGAGTGCTTTTGGATTCTTCTACTCCCACTGGTGCTGGTTATGATGTGTGGAAAAACAATCAGATGTGGAAAGTTCAGAGTTGGAAGTTTTACCCTATGCCCTATGTTCATGTGTTGGAAACTACATCTGGACTCAGGCTTCTCATGGTTCTTGGGAAAAGGTATCTCTGAAAGTGTCTCTTATGGAGAAAATGCTTCAACAGAAGTTGGAGATTCCTCCTGATCCAGCTAGGAATGCTAGGTTGTTTGCTGAATCTCTAGTTAAAGTGTTCAAACTAAGGATCAGGACTTCCAGAGCTGCTTCTACTTGATGGTATTTTGTTATATATTTCTTTATTTATTAAAAATAAAAACCAAACAGATTTGTATAGTATTGTGTATGTTGTATGCAGGTTTTGGTGTTGGTTATTTCCACACCTTCTCTGGTTATTAACTTACCTGATGTTGACTATTCCATCAAAAAGTTGGCTAGTCCAAAGGGTACAGCTTTGGTAAAGACATGTCAAATCTGTTGATAGCTGTAATAGTTTGCTAAAAACTACTGGGTACTCAACTCACCCATGCTTAACAGCTGAGAGTTGAATGGTTGTCAATTGACCATGGATTTTTCCTTTATGGATTCCCAATAATTGGCTAGCCCACAAGAATATGGCTTGTGGTAAAGGCAGTGGAAAACCATATTTGGTATTCAATTTACCAAGGTGATTAAATCAACCAAATAATTGACTAGTCCTGAGCAAACGGCTACAGGTAAAGACATCACAAATCCGTTTATAGCTGATGATTTGCTAAAAATCATATGGTCATCAGTGTACCATAGTTTTCGAACTTAAACATTTGGCTGCTCCAGTAGTGATGGCTATTGGTAAAGAGACATTAAATCCATTATTTTGAATGATTCACCTCTCACAGGAGTTAACACACCTGGATGTGATGAGAATAGTATGAACCTAATATGTTTTGATGTACATTTGGTCATTTGTTGCTGCAAAGAATGGAGTTTTCAAGTATGAATTGATCATAAAGATCCGGCTGATGATGATTCTTTGCTGCTGCTGTTCGATTTCAATCCTCTTGGTTTGTCATTTTAAAGATCTATCAAGAATCTTGAACTTAACCATGTCAAATTCAAGATTAGGGGAGGATTGTTGGGAATTCTGCTAAGTGAGAATTCTGCTGACGGTTACTGCTGAAGGATACTGCTGAAGAGCTGGTTCCTGCTGAAGCAGTGTATCTGCTGAAGTCTAGTTTTAGCATTATTAGTTTCTGCAGATATAGTTATTCCGTATTTTATGTAATATAGTCAGGATATGCATGAGATTATTTAGGAAGTGATAATGCATATCTTTTAAAGTTTTTAGAATATACGTTTCTTGTGAAAAGGTTTAGCGTTCCTTGTGTATAAAAGGAACACACGATTATGTTTTTGATACACGTTTTTTAGAAAACACTTTCATTATTATTATAAGATCCATAGAGGATCAATTATTCTTAGTATTCAGTTGTTAATACTTGTGTTTGTTTCCGCTTTAGAATACAAGTTACAGAGATTATCTTTTAGTGTGTTAGTGATTGCATTAACATAACTAATGATCCACGAGTGCTCAAAGATCTATCAAGGTCTAAGGTTCAACATTTGTCCATTAGATAAGTGTTAGAAACTACTTGTGTATAAATAGAGAATAAGTGAGAGAGGTAAAGATTACGTTTTGTGCACTCAATGCTTAGAAATTCACAAACCAAATCTTTACTCTCTCCAAAGAACAATACAATCCCTGAGTTAGCTCAGGAGGATCTTAGTTGTCACTCAAACTTGGTTTGGGTTTAGTGAGGAGTATACCATACTTGTCATTTCAATCCCAAGTGTTGTTCCGCAAACACTTGGGTATAATTCTTTTGATTGATTTCTAATAAAGAATTAAACGTTGAAAACTTTGTGTCTTATCTTTTACGTTTATTTACTTTTATTAATTAATCAATACTTTGCTACATCATGGAACTTGGTTAGATTAACTTTGTAGTTAACCATAACCAAGCAAAAGGGTCCAACAAGTGGTATCAGAGCCTCTGATTTGTAAAACTTTTCAAAATATTTCACAAAAAAAGAGTGCTCAGTTTTTAAAATCAAGATCCCACCATGGCTGATAGCGATGTACCCCAGCTAGTTGATAGAAAGGGAGGTAGCTATTCAGCTGTTTCTCCTAGAATAGAAGCTGGAAAATTTAGCAAGTGGAAAAAGCGTATGCTTTGCTACTTGACTGGTATGGAACCATACTACATCAAGTGCATCAATGAAGGTCCCTCTGTCCCAACGACTGCTCAAGGTTTGCCCAAACCTGAAGCACAATGGACTCCTGATGAGAGGAGGGTGGTCAATCAGGATCAACGCCTGAAAAGCATCATTGTATCGTGTCTCCCTGATGATACAATGGAATCAGTCATTAACTGTCCTACAGCTAAACAAACCTGGCTTGACTTGGTTCATAGCTTTGAAGGTCCCTCGGATACCAAGGAAAACAGGATCATGGACCTGAAACTTGAGTATAACACTTTCAAGGCCAAAGAATCTGAAAGTCTCTCTCAGACCTATACCCGATACAAAACCTTGCTCAATGAGCTCTCAAATGATGGTGTAGTACTGTCTAGGCATTAAATCAACGTTGGCTTTGTCAACAGTCTCCCTGAAAAGTGGTTAAACTTCTCTCAGGGTCTCAGGAATGCTAATCACATTCAGAATCTTGAGCTTCCTCAAATATATGGGAAGTGTGTCTATGAAGACAACTTAATCGCAAGGCGATACCCTGAAAAGGCTCAAGAAAACAAAAAGGCCCTGACTGTCTCACCCATATCCACTGCCTTCTATTCTAATGGTGTTGTGCAGGATTTTCAAGATGATTCTGATGATGAGGTTGATATGAGAACCAGTGAAGAGTACCTCAATGATCTTCATGTTGAATTTCAAGAAAGGGCACTTTTAGCAAACTCAAAACGTTTTATTAAAAGAAACAAGTCAAATTTTCAAAAATCTAAGGCAAATGAATCCACTGAATGTTTCAACTGTGGCAAAAAGGGTCACTTTGCTAAAGACTGTTTTTCAAATACAACCTCAGACCCTTCATACAAACCATTTGTTAGTAGTTCTTCCTCAGGAACTAGCAAGTTTCAACCAAAAATGCTCCAATCCACTCAACATTTTCAAAATGCAAACATTCAAAAGGATTTTGAAGCTAAGTACAGAAAAGCCAAAGCAAAACTTGCTCTCCTTGAGACAACTCCCTCAGTACCTCAGGCTGCACCTTCCAAACCTGCTCAAGGCAAGAACAAGGTACTTGTTACTGAAGCCTATGATTGGGATGAGGAAGATGTCTCCTCTGATGAAGAAGTAAGGGTCAGTGCACTGATGGCACTTTCAGATGACAACAAGATGGCTGTTGGAAAAAGCCATGCTAGAAATGGAGAATGGGTCAACATTACCATGAAAAAGGTAAACATTTTGTTATCTATGGATGATGATGTTGATTGGCAATCCTACTTAAACTAGTTAAATATAGATCTTAAGTTCGTGGAAGAGCAAAGAAAAAATCTGTTTTCAAAATTCAATAAGTTAGCTTTTGAATTAAACAAGTGTAGAGATGAATTGCTGGTTTTAAAACAAGCAAAACTTGAGGCTGTTACACTTCAAATTCAAAACACTGAACTAGTAAAACAAAATTAGGCTCTTCAGGATGAACTTAAGAAAGAAAAGGCTGTGATATATAAGTGGACTCAGAAAAACCCTAGGGTTTTTGACTCAGTGAGTCTTACACCAAGTAATAAGAAAGCTATTATTGGTGATGATCAAACCACTGAGTTCTCAAGTGAGGATCATGGTGAAAAGGCATTTCTGCCTTCAGGCATATCCTTTAACAAGGAAATGGCACCAAAACCCAATGACTGGATTGAAAGAGTCAACCCAGATAGAAAACTACCAAACTTTAACACTGGTAAAATATTAGAACCTGAAAGTCAGGCCATCAAAAATATGAGGTTATCACTGACAGCCCTGATTCCAAATTTGATCAGTTGGATGAACTTGTTAGAAAGTTGAGTGAAAAGATTGAATCATCTGAGAAGAAAACTCAACCTTTGGAAAAGGAAATTAAACCAGCTTCCTCAAGTTCTGCCAAATCCAAGGCAACATCTAAACCAAAAAGGAGATGTGAATTGTGTAGTTATACAACACATACCACTGATGACTGTTACAGAATCCTTTTTTGCATGATATGTAAAAAGGATGATCACATAACCTCTGATCATCTATTTTACACATCTCATCAAGTGCTGTATCCTATCACAATGCTCAGTCTCATAAGTATGCCTCAGGCTCCAAACAGATAAGGTAGAAAGCTAAACCATTCACACCTTGCATTCACAGTGGATTCAATGATCATCTCCCGAATGATTGTTTGATGTATCCATGTTGTGATATTTGTGGAGATCCTACTCATGACAGTTCAGGACATGAACATGTTATTCAGTCCAGGAGAGGAATTACCAAGCCAACCCAATAAACCACCCCTTCTCCCAGATGCAATATCTGTGGAAGCAACATTCAGACCACCACTGATCATGGATCAATATCTCAGTTCAAAAAGGCCATTAAAGCTAAACCCACCAGAAAGTGGGTTCACAAGAAAAACTAACTCAATTTACATTTGTACAGAGACATGCCAAAGATCCTGTTTGGCATCTTGATGGTGGATGTTCAAGAAGCATGACTGGCTTGAAGGAATATCTGCACAAATATGCAGAAGAACCAGGACCAAAGGTGGTATTTGCTAATAATTCATCTTGTCTCACTGAAGGTTATGGTTCAGTAAACTGTAGTGGAATAGTTTTTACTAGAATTGCTTATGTTAATGGTCTTAAATACAACTTGATCAGTGTCAGTCAACTATGTGATGCAAAATACATAGTTCAATTTAATGATAAGCAAGGTACTATCTTTAATGCAAACAAAGAAGTTGTTCTTATTGCACCAAGAAGGTAGGATGTCTATGTTTTGGATATGTCCTCACTCACTTAGAATGGAACATGTCTCTTTGCTAAAGCCACTGAAACCCTCAATTGGCTTTGGCATAAAAGACTTTCCCATCGGAACTTCAAAGACATAAACAACCTGGCCAAACAAAACAAAGTCCTTGGCTTGCCATCACTAGTGTTCTCAAAAGATAAACCCTGCCCTGCATGTGAGAAAGGTAAACACCACAGGGCATCCATTAAAACCAAACAAAATTCCTCTATTACCAATTGCCTGCACCTACTTCACATGGATCTCTTTGGACCCATCAGTCCAATGTCTATCCATCATGAGAAGTACACTCTGGTCATTGTGGATGAATACTCAAGATACACTTGGGTATATTTTTTGACCAAAAAGAGTCAGGCTGCTGAAACAATCATGTCCTTCATCAGGAAGATTGAAAACCAAAATGACATCAAGGTCAAACAAATCAGGACTGATAATGGAAATGAATTCAAAAACAATTACCTTGAATGTTTCTGTGATGAAAAGGGTATCTCTCAAAACTTTACCTCTCCTTACACCACAGAACAAAATGGAGTTGCTGAAAGAAAAAATAGAACCCTCATTGAGGCTGCTAGAACAATGCTTAATGGATCTGCTCTCTCCAAACATTTTTGGACTGAGGCAGTAAGAACAGCCTGCTATACTCAAAACAGGTCCATCATTGTGAAGAGACATAGCAAAACTCCCCATGAGTTATTTAAAGGAAGAATTCCAGATATAAGCTATTTCCATGCGTTTGGATGTCCTGTGTTTATCCATAATCATAAGGATCATCTTGGAAAGTTTGATGCAAAAGTTGATGATGTGTACTTTCTAGGGTACTCCCTTGTCTCAAAAGCCTTCAGGGTATTCAACACAAGGAGACAACAGGTTGAGGAAACCTTCCATGTCACTTTTGATGAGAGTTCTGAAGCTGTTAGATTTTCAAATTCCACAGTGGAAGAAATGGTATTGATAACTCATAAAGATATCCTCCTGATGAGTTTCACCTTGAAAGTAATCTCTCCACACAATATCAAGCTGATGCTGATGTCTCATACTACATCAATCCACACAACCTACTTCAACCCACCATCTGTGAGTTCATAGAAACTCAACCAGTCTCCAATGAGACTACCACCACTAAACCTATTGTTCAGAATACCATAACTCAAGCTAACCATACTGAGCCAGCTGAAAATCTCAATCTTGAAGTACCTCAGACACCCATGTTAGACCCCACTCCATGTATACATCAGGCCTCTACAGGTTCCAATTCCTATCCAAGACCTCAGGATAGCTGGACCAAGTCCAAAGTAATAGAACTTGTTAACATCATAGGTGAACCCTCTGAAGGCATGCTTAAAAGGAGCATGGCTGCCAAACTCAAGGCGGCTTCAGCCAATATATGTCTCTATGTTGATTTTCTCTCAAAAATAGAGCCTAAAAATGTTAAAGAAGCCTTTAAATATGAGAGTTGGGTTCAGGCCATGAGAGGTGAGTTAGAACAATTTGATAGAAATGATGTCATGACCTTAGTTGAATGTCCTCAGGGAGTGTTTATCATTGGAATGAAATGGGTCTTCAAGATTAAGACGGATGAGTATGGAACAGTAGTCAAAAACAAGGCAAGACTTGTTGCAAAATGATATAATCAACAAGAAGGTATTGACTATGAAGAAACATTTGCACCAGTTGCTAGGATTGAAGCCATCAGGATCTTTCTTGCATACGCAACATACATGAACTTTAAAGTCTACCAAATGGATGTAAAAAGTGCATTCCTAAATGGTAACATTAAAGAAGATGTATATGTGCAACAACCACCTGGCTTTGAAAGTAGTGAGTTTCCCAACCATGTCTACAAGCTTAAAAAAACCCTATATCGACTAAAACAAGCTCCTAGGGCATGGTATGAAACTCTTTCAGCCTTCCTGATACAAAACAAGTTTGTCAGAGGTAAAATTGACAATACATTGTTCACCTATAGGACAAAAGAGGATGTGATTTTAGTCCAAGTGTATGTGGATGACATCATATTTGGCTCAACAAGCTACAAACTTTGCAAGCAATTTGAAAAATTGATGACAAAGAAGTTTGAAATGAGCATGATGGGTGGACTCACTTACTTTCTTGGACTACAAATTAAACAAACTAAGAAAGGTATTTCCATCAGTCAAGAAAAGTATACTAGGAACCTACTCAAAAAGTATGACCTCAGTGACTGTACCTCAGTAAAAACTCCAACGGTACCTCCTAACAATCTAGGACCTGATCTTGCTGGAACATCAGTTAATCCTACACTTTTCAGGGGCATGATTGGGTCACTGATGTATCTTCTTGCCTCAAGGCCTGATATTCAATTCTTAGTCTGATTGTGTGCAAGATATCAGTCTGATCCTAAAGAATCTCATCTCACTGCTGTCAAAAGGATTTTGAGATATCTTAAGGGCACTTCCAGTCTTGGACTCTACTATCCCAAATGTTCAGGGTTTGATCTCAAAGGATACTCAGACTCTGATTATGCAGGATGCAACATGGATAGAAAGAGTACTTCAGGCTCCTGCCAATTTCTTAGAGGAAAGTTAGTCTGTTGTAGTGCTAAAAAGCAACAATCTATTGCAATGTCCTCAGCATAAGCTGAATATGTTGCTGCTGCAGGTTGTTGTGCAAATGTGCTATGGATGAAAAGTCAGCTCAGTGACTATGGTATTCATTACAAAATGGTACCCATCTTTTGTGATAACACAAGTGCAATTGCCATTTCAAACAACCATGTGCTTCATCAAAGAACAAAACACATTGATATCAGATATCATTTTATCAGGGATCACATCATGAAAGGTGATATTGAATTACACTTCATTCCCACTGAGTATCAGCTAGCTAATATCTTCACAAAACCATTGGATGAACCTACTTTCACCAGGCTGAAAGCAGAACTAGGCATGTTAGATATTGATAATCAGATCTCTGATTGAGATATCATACATGGTGTATATTCTTATCCCCTGATAATCAACCTTCCTTAGTGAAACCTTTCAACATCACCAAAATCATTCGCAGGGAGCTTCTCACTTTGAGATTAAAACTCACTGAACTCCCTACCTAAAATAATTCACACTGAATGAATTCTCATTTAGGGGGCTCAGGACATTATACTAATGCAATTCAATGCATAACTAAATGCTTCAAGTATCTAGTTAGTAAATGTCCTAGGTTGGTAACTGAATTTTCTATTTAATATAGGAATATATGTCTCTGCCTTACTGGCATCCACACCTTGAGCCCCCACTTACACATCAACATCCCACTAGGCATTTAATGTCTTCCCTCACAAATAATATCCCTTGATATTTTTGTGACAGCATGTCCACAAAAGTGCATTTCGTGCAGGCTCTTTGCACTGCTTACCTCGACAGTTGCGAAAAACTTGGGTATGTGGAGTGGTGGCATTTAATGCGGATCCCAAAATGGTTATTCATTTTAATTTTCAAAATTCCTGACCAATGATATTCCTCACCCTCTATAAATACCCCCTTCCAAACAATCAAAACACACACACAAAATTTCTTAAAGAAACTCTGCAAAAATTTCTCCATTGCGAAGTTGTGTGTAATCTTTTCAAAAAAAAAAACAAAAGGTTTTTTCAAAACACCTTTTCTTGGTTAAGAATTTTGCAACAAGAAATCCTTCCTGTTTGCAAACATCTTAATAACAATATCACCCATTTCATGAACAGAAAACAAGTTGGACTTAACTTCTGCCATTAAATCTTTAAAAACCTTTTCGTGACCTAAAAATGACAGAGGAGCAAGGAATCAGGCTGGCACCTCAATGGGCAAAAATGTGTAACAATTCGTATTTTCAGGTTAATTTTTATTCCCGAAAATTTCACTATTCATTTTTACTATTCATTTCACTATTCATTTTCCGAAATTTTATTTTTATTTCATATTCTCGTCTGATAAATCATTTCCATGGTAAAATAAAAGTTTGACACTCATCAGATCATTTTCGCGAAAGTTATAAAGAAACTACACGTTTGGGTTAAACGTCGTTTAAAAACCCTACGCACAACGAAAACTAACCGCGTCAATTTTCCCCGCTTCAGATAAATGTTTCGTACACCCATGATTAATTAGAGAATTTTTGATAATTAAATAAAATGTTACCAAATAGACCTTGTGCCGTGAGAAACAGAAAAATACGTTTTAAGCACTTATACTTATCCGTAACCTTAGCCTATACCTGCCCCGCATTTTCTGAGACGATTAGAAACTTTCATATTTTTGAAAAAGTCAACATATTTTCCCTCCTCCTTTGACCAAAAATCACTCCTTGATTTTATAAATCATTCCTTGATTTTTAGGCTTACGGTTTTATGTCTAAAAGATATTAAATACCAACCGACACTAGAATGAGCCCAGTCTAGACATTATAAGTCATTTTAATTCATTATTATCCTATTAGAAAAGTTACATTTTACTTTTCTCAATTTTACACAACTTTCGTACGTTTTACGTATTACGCGTTTTAGACCCGCGTTTCCAGTTCTAGCAGGGTTTGAGCAACCCAATGGAACTTACCACTCATTTTATATTTTATTATGGAGTATATTGACAAGTTTAGTCATTCTTTCACGTTTCACATTTTTACGATACCCGGTTTTACGTTTCGTGGCATAACAAATTACGGTTAGCAATTTACGGAACCAAAACTAACTCCATAAGTAGGATAATATCAAAACCAACCAAGTCATCCACCCTACCCCTTGTGAACCGCCTATAGGGGGGAGTCATCCCTTGTGTGGCTTGATCTCATGCAATTAGCCCTAGGATGCAAACAAGTGTACAAGCTTTCTTAACAAGCTTTGACTAGTCATTGAAACTAACCTCCTCAAGCTCATATATATACCCCCTCTCCCCCTCCTTGCCGTCCCATATACCACACACAAACACCATTAATTTTGCTAGTTTACTTCAAGTATTATTCAAGAAATCAAGTGCTATATCAACACAAAAACTCTAGTTAGGTTTTGATTAATCCAAACTAATTAAAATCCTTAGAAACTTTTGGTGATTCTCTAGAGTTTAGATCCACTCAAGTCACCTAAACCCTCATCAGAAATACTTCAAGAATACCAGAGTGTAGAAAGATTGCTAAAGTGAAGAGAAGCTTGTTCAATCAATGTCCTATCCTTACTTGTTACTTTCCTTTCTTAGAAAGCCTAAAGTTGTAAGAAACCCTAATACACATTCTTGCTCAATATCATTTTCATGCTTATTATATTTCATTCATGTTATATATGGTCTTTGTATTATGTTCATGATGTATAAAAACTAGTAAAACAAGTTATGGAAACTATATGTTAACTTATGTTAAGTAAACTAGAAAACTAGTGACTTATATGGAGAAATTCGACCAAAATGGTATAATCATGGTATTGGCAATTACATATTGTAGTAGAGGACTTAACAAGGAAAACATAGGAATTTGAACCACCTAAAATGAGTATATGAGTCAAAAGTTATGGCTAATAGAAGTTACTAAAACATTGCGGCAAAACTGTCCCAAATGTTTCTGTGACAGAACTAAAACACGCAAAAAGAGGCTTTTCTGCTCCATTTCTTCAAAAAGTTAAAACACGAAAGTTATCCGGAATGATAATATGGTTAATAGGTATGGTTAAGTAAATACTCAAAATCTTAACGAATGATATTTTCTTCAAAATCTTAGCAGCCCTTGTAAATACTCAAATGACTATATAATAGTTATGGTTAAGTAAAACCAAGAGGTCTTATAAATGACCCTAAAGCCAAGACCACAACCATGACTAAGGCCAAGGATGAGTCTCAAGACCATGGTAACAATGACCAAAGTCACGGCAAAGCTACGGCTAAAGACCATATAACTTTCTAAGACGAAAACATGAACTAAAGAGTCTGTTGTAACATAATCATGCAATTTGGATCTACTCCATCAAAATAACCATGAGACTTTGCAAGTAATATTTATTCTAGACTTAAGAAACTCATTGAAATAACAATCTTCATTTAAAATAAACTTTCCTAAGTTTATTCAATTTTTTGGACATGTAACTTTTCGGATCAAAAACTTATATTTTTATCAATTACTACAACACTAGGGAGCTTCATGTGAGGGGTTTCATTTGGGTAAACGGATCGACGAGTTGCTGGATTTACGAATTAAAGTGTCCTAGCTCCTCGAACATTTACTGCGTGACCTCTGAATTATGTCGGCCCGAATGGTAGTAAGAGATATACAAACTATACATGTTTCATAAACCACTTTTATTCAAAGACTTACATTATATACTAAGTACTACATCATGAACAATATGCAAGACATATATAGGCTCGTTTATGTTTTCTTAGACGTTATTCCAAACCTAAGTTGCAACAATTATTCTAGGTTGCACGTAGAAGTTCTCACGGCATATCCATCATTCTCATTAAACATCATCCAACTCACGGTGAGTTCATAGCCCCACTTTCCATTACTTAATTGTTTTACAAACCCTTGGGGGAAATACATGCTATTATTTTTCAAACGAACACAATGCTTTTCAATTGTATGCTTGCCTGATTGTTTTATTATCACTAAGTACCATCCTTGCCAATCCAATATCCCTTATTATGAACCATTTAATCACTAGTAATAGTGAGAGCGAGTATTGTGAATAGGCCTATTGGGATTGACGAATCCCATTTGTATTGACTAAGTTCAAACAAATGCACTATATTTGAGATTTAGGTATGACGGCAAAGTACCTACCGGGATAACTCCGTCGATTGATATTGGTACCCGTTAATGTTTTGGTGTCATAAGCTTAGTGTAATAGTATCTGTTTTGTTTTCAGAACCATTGGTGTGAGTCTATAGCTCACACTACCAACATATTGTGTTCAACCATTTAATAAACTCTATGAAATTCACTCAACCTTTGTGTTGACAGTTTAAGCATGTATTTCAGGTCCATGATGTTAGAGGCTGACACGGAGGAGCACGGATATTCAAGAGGGCTATAAATTTTATTATCATTCGAAAACTCATTTAATGTAAATTGTAAACATGGAACCATCTGAGACCTCATTTTATAATCTCTGATATTTATATAATTTGAATGATAAATCTTTTAAAAATGACTCAATTAGAGAACGTTTTCTATTATTATGACTGTTGTGCCGTCGAGCAACACCCAATTTGAATTCCACTGCGTGTCACGAAATTGGGGGTGTTACAGATTGGTATCAGAGCCATGGTATAGAGAAACGGGTCTAATTGAGACCTAAACTATAACCACACTTACAAGCAAAAACATTTTTATAGTCTTCCGCTCTACGTGCCTTCCATCCTCCAGACGATTATGGACTTATTAAGCAGTTCATACTACACAAACATGTTAGCATATGGATATATGTACCCTTAGCATAATTGAGCATTCCCCCGTAAGCATGTTGTGCTACACAAAAATACTAGTATATTGATATATACATTCGAGTTATTTTTAATCATTTTATCTAAACATATCTGCGTATGCCTATTCTAGGGCATTTTGGCACAACCACATTCTCCCAATCATGTTCCTACTCCAACATTTTATGTC
Organism: Artemisia argyi; assembly: GCA_030686995.1. Classification (NCBI taxonomy): domain Eukaryota; kingdom Viridiplantae; phylum Streptophyta; class Magnoliopsida; order Asterales; family Asteraceae; genus Artemisia; species Artemisia argyi. The sequence goes on along the minus strand of CM060690.1, from coordinate 107,992,972 downwards.
CAAGACATTGTAACTAATTGCAATGGTCTTTCCTATTTCCCAGACATTGTATGATACAATGGTCTAGTCTATTTTCCAAGACATTATAAGATACAATGGTCTCTATTACATCCTCAGACACTGTGAGTGATACAGTGGTCTCAATTACATCCATAGACACTGTAAATGAAACCGTGGTGTAATTCATTTCTCAGATATTGTATAGATACAATGGTCTTAATCATTTCTCAAATGTTTTGAGTCACACAATGGTCTAATCTACTTCCCAGACATTGTGAATTGCACAATGGTCTAATCTACTTCCGAGACATTGTGATTTGCGCAATGGTCTCTGGAATTATTCCATCACATCATCAATATCATTTCATATGATATCAAAAACCCATCACAATCTATCGATTTCTAAATAGAAATATGAGATTTCTAAAGGACAAACTAATCCATCATCTACAAAAGCTAAAGTTTCTCTACATTCATCAAAGTTTTCTTCTGAAACCTTCATTGTTAAAAGTTCGTGATCCTGGCCAAGTATGGATTGTTTTAGAATTACTTAAAACTTCCTTTCCACACGTATCTACCTATACTATCTTCTATGCAATGGAATTTAAAAACATAGGTTACAAGTCTTGTATGGGCAGGACTTGCAACTGAATGGTTTGACATCGCCTTTGTTTAGTTGACAGTTTCTCAAAAGCAACGGACATATCACAAGTATGCCTAATTTAGGTATTTGAAAATTTTATCGAATCTCGGCTAAATATAGACTAGTCACCTATATTTAACCTAGGGACAGTGGAACATAGTCTGACTAACTATGTTTGACTTAAAATTTTCAAATACTGGAATAGTTGTACTAGGGTTATGTTCAGATTAATTTCCTACATGAACTCGATAAACCACCAAAATTCATTAAAACAATCTAGAGATACGATAGTGTCTTACCACTCAGCGAAATCTTAACACCTTATTTGTACTACCTAATTTCATTCTTGAAAGTTTTCATTTATGAGATAATCCGAACTACTATCTTGGGATAGTTATCAATTCTTCTCTTTATCCCGTAGAAGTACTAGCTTGTTTAGGTCCTAACGATACCATTCCGTCAAAATCCTTTAAAATCTCTTAAGATTTTAAAGCAAACTTGACATCTCTACCAATATTAATGGTAAGCATACACTACACTCTTCTGTTCATCAACATATCACATCATTGTCTGAACCTCATTTTAAGTCAGTATGTAAAACTTCATAGTAACACTTTTATTTCAAACACTAGTTAACATAGACATTATACGATATTGCCTTCATCCCAAAACTACCTAAGAAATAATCAATTTTGGAAATGGTTTGGATAACCACTTGCCACTAGCTAAACATCCCTACAACAACAATTATCACGACATTAGGCTGCACGCCACACATTATCGACAGAAAAGTTATTCCGAATCCAAGTCGGAGATAGAGTTATGCTATAAGTATCGCCTTGGAAAGGCTTAATACGATTCGGTAAACGAGGAAAACTAAACCCAAGATACATTGGACCATTCAAAATCCTAGCCAGGGTTGGCCCAGTGGCCTACAGACTTGAGCTTCCACCAGAACTCAGTAGTGTACACCCCACTTTTCATGTATCTAATCTCAAGAAACGCTTGTCATATTTTGAGCACTTTCCATAAACGTTAGATTTATTTTGACATCATAATCCTTGTTGTAGACATCATGTCTGTACCTCCATCTCCTGGTCATCTTCCTGCTATGCCCGCTCACTTACCATTTCTTCCTGAACTCAATGATCCCTATTTTGAAGAACTTGACTATGACGACCTTCAATTCATCGAGGAAACCGTAGAAATCATGGACCGAGAAGTCAAACAACTCAAACAAAGCCGAATTCCAATTGTCAAAACTCATGACGTGGTCCTGAATACACATGGGAACGAGAGGACTAGATACGTCAGAAATATCCACATCTTTCTACCAACAATGCTTCTACTCCCAACGTAAATTGATCTCCAGGACAGAGCTCTCTTATGGGGTAGAGACTGTAACAATTCGCATTTTAAGGTTAATTTTTATTCCCAAAAATTTCACTATTCATTTTTACTATTCACTTTCACTATTCATTTTCCGAAATTTTATTTTTATTTCATATTCTCGTGTGATAAATCATTTCCATGGTAAAATAAAAGTTTGACACTCATCAGATCATTTTCGCGAAAGTTATAAAGAAACTAAACGTTTGGGTTAAACGTCGTTTAAAAACCCTACGCACAACGAAAACCAACCGCGTCAATTTTCCCCGCATCAGATAAATGTTTGTTACACCCATGATTAATTAGAGAATTTTTGATAATTAAATAAAATGTTACCAAATAGACCCTGTGCCGTGAGAAACAGAAAAATACATTTTAAGCACTTTTACTTATCTGTAACCTTAGCCTATACCTGCACCGCGTTTTCTGAGATGATTAGAAACTTTCATATTTTTGAAAAAGCAACATATTTTCCCTCCTACTTTGACCAAAAATCACTCCTTAATTTTATAAATCATTCCTTGATTTTTAGGCTTACGGTTTTATGTCTAAAAGACATTAAATACCAACCGACACTAGACTGAGCCCAATCTAGATATTATAAGTCATTTTAATTCATTATTATCCTATTAGAAAAATTACATTTTACTTTTCTCAATTTTACGCAACTTTCGTACGTTTTACGTATTATGCGTTTTAGACCCGCGTTTCCAGTTTTAGCAGGGTTTGAGCACCCCAATGGAACTTACCGCTCATTTTATATTTTATTATGGAGTATATTGACAATTTTAGTCATTCTTTCAAGTTTCACATTTTTACGATACGCGGTTTTACGTTTCGTGGCTTAATAATTTACGCTTAGCAATTTACGGAACTAAAACTAACTCCATAAGTAGGATAATATCAAAACCAACCAAGTCATCCACCCTACTCCTTGTGAACCGCCTATAGGGGGGAGTCATCCCTTGGGTGGCTTGATCTCATGCAATTAGCCCTAGGATGCAAACAAGTGTACAAGCTTTCTTAACAAGCTTTGACTAGTCATTGAAACTAACCTCCTCAAGCTCATATATATACCCCCTCTCCCCCTCCTTGCCATCCCATATACCACACACAAACACCATTCATTTTGCTAGTTTACTTCAAGTATTATTCAAGAAATCAAGTGCTATATCAACACATAAACTCTAGTTAGGTTTTGATTAATCCAAACTACTTCAAATTCTTAGAAACTTTTGGTGATTCTCTAGAGTTTAGATCCACTCAAGTCACCTAAACCCTCATCAGAAATCCTTCAAGAATACAAGGGTGTAGAAGGATTGCTAAAGTGAAGAGAAGCTTGTTCAATCAAAGTCCTATCCTTACTTGTTACTTTCCTTTCTTAGAAAGCCTAAAGTTGTAAGAAACCCTAATACACTTTCTTGCACAATATCATTTTCATGCTTATTATGTTTCATTCATGTTATATATGGTCTTTGTATTATGTTCATGATGTATAAAAACTAGTAAAACAAGTTATGGGAACTATATGTTAACTTATGTTAAGTAAACTAGAAAACTAGTGACTTATATGGAGAAATTTGACCAAAATGGTATAATCATGATATTGGATAATTACATATTGTAGTAGAAGACTTAACAAGAAAAACATAGCAATTTGAACCACCTAAAATGAGTATATGAGTCAAAAGTTATGGCTAATAGAAGTTACTAAAACTTTGCGGCAAAACTGTCCAAAATGTTTCTGTGACAGAACTAAAACACGCGAAAAGTGGCTTTTCTGCTCCGTTTCATCAAAAAGTTAAAACACAAAAGTTGTCCGGAACAATGTTTACTTCAAAAATACAGGTGCACGTATCCAGAAAACCCATAACGAATGATATTTTCTTCAAAATCTTAACAGCCCTTGTAAATACTCAAATGACTATATAATAGTTATGGTTAAGTAAAACCAAGAGGTCTTATAAATGACCCTAAAGCCAAGACCACAACCATGACTAAGGCCAAGGATGAGTCTCAAGACCATGGTAACAATGACCAAAGTCACGGCAAAGCTACGGCTAAAGACCATATAACTTTCTAAGACGAAAACATGAACTAAAGAGTTTGTTGTAACATAATCATGCAATTTGGATCTACTCCATCAAAATAACCATGAGACTTTGCAAGTAATATTTATTCTAGACTTAAGAAACTCATTGAAATAACAATCTTCATTTAAAATAAACATTCCTAAGTTTATTCAATTTTTCGGACATGTAACTTTTCGGATCAAAAACTTATATTTTTATCAATTACTACAACACTAGGGAGCTTCATGTGAGGGGTTTCATTTGGGTAAACGGATCGACGAGTTGCTGGATTTACGAATTAAAGTGTCCTAGCTCCTCGAACATTTACTGCATGACCTCTGAATTATGTCGACCCGAACGGTAGTAAGAGATATACAAACTATACATGTTTCATAAACCATTTTTATTCAAAGACTTACATTATATACTAAGTACTACATCATGAACAATATGCAAGACATATATAGGCTCGTTTATGTTTTCTTAGACGTTATTCCAAACCTAAATTGCAACAATTATTCTAGGTTGCTCGTAGAAGTTCTCACGGCATATCCATCATTCTCATTAAACATCATCCAACTCACGGTGAGTTCATAGCCCCACTTTCCATTAGTTAATTGTTTTACAAACCCTTGGGGGAAATACATGCTATTATTTTTCAACCGAACACAATGCTTTTCAATTGTATGCTTGCCTGATTGTTTTATTATCACTAAGTACCATCCTTGCCAATCCAATATCCCTTATTATGAACCATTTAATCACTAGTAATAGTGAGCGCGAGTATTGTGAATAGGCCTATTGGGATTGACGAATCCTATTTGTATTGACTAAGTTCAAACAAATGCACTATATTTGAGATTTAGGTATGACAGCAAAGTACCTACCGGGATAACTCCGCCGATTGATATTGGTACCCGTTAATGTTTTGGTGTCATAAGCTTAGTGTAATATTATCTGTTTTGTTTTCAAAACCATTGGTGTGAGTGTATAGCTCACACTACCAACATATTGTGTTCAACCATTTAATAAACTCTATGAAATTCACTCAACCTTTGTTTTGACAGTTTAAGCATGTATTTCAGGTCCATGATGTTAGAGGCTGACATGGAGGAGCACGGATATTCAAGAGGGCTATAAATTTTATTATCATTCGAAAACTCATTTAATGTAAATTGTAAACATGGAACCATCTGGGACCTCATTTTGTAATCTCTGATATTTATATAATTTGAATGGTAAATCTTTTAAAAATGACTCAGTTGGAGATCGTTTTCTATTATTATGACTGTTGTGCCGTCGAGTAACACCAAGTTTGAATTCCGCTGCGTGTCACGAAATTGGGGGTGTTACAAAATGACTTTGGCTGATGTGTAATTTAAAACAAATAATGTTGTAGGCAATTTTAACCACCCAACCAATGTCCCTGCCTACAAGGAAATCATGAAGTTTTTGTTTAACTGTCCTTTGAAAACTGCCTTCACCTCAACACCTTACTTTCAGTACCATCACCTCCTCAGGGAGTTCTGGTGTACTGCTCAGGCCCATGACCCGACACCCAGTGCTGATGAGAACGAACTCAGGCCCCTCAAGGAATTTCTCATCAGCTTCTCTGCTTTAAATGGGAAAAGAAAATTTGTCCTGGATTTCAAAACTTTTTGCTCAGCAACAGGACTTGACTATAACAATGAAAAATATATTGCACACCCTGACCCAAATAACGTTAAATCAGGGTTAGAAAAAATTTCTTTGGATCCAGAATATTTGGACAAGACCCCTGTCACCAAGAGCTCCTTTCGCATGGCTTGGAAGATACTGTTCACTTTTGTGATTCAGGTTCTCGGTGGGAACCATTCATCCACTAAGCAGATTAATTCTATTCAAATGATGATGGCATATTGCCTAATGAACGGGGTCACTGTCGACATTGGAGAGATCATTTATGGTGATCTTGTAACCAAGCTATTAAATAAAACTAGGCTACACTATGTGTCGTATCCTAGGTTTATCTCATGTGCTCTTCAAAGGTTACTGGGTTATGACTACACTCAAGATGAACACTTAAGTTCTTTACCAGCCATCCTGAGTTCTTCAAATTTTTCAAAAGACCCATCCTCAGTCTCAAACATATATAGAATTGACGGCCGATATGGTTGCCATAAACAACCAGAGGGACTCAGTGTACCCACCTTTCCCTCCTAGGAGGACAGGGAAGTCTCAAATTGTGCCAAAGACCAAATCAAAGGCACAGGGCCCTGAGGCTTCAGGGACACAAGCTTTTAAGCAAAAAAAAGACCCAAACCTAAAACAGTCACCATGACCAGGCTGCACCATCCACAGGCACAACGAAGGTCACTGACAAATCACAGTCAGTGTCCTTGGTCCACACGACTACTCCCAAAGATCCAAAGGGAAACATACAACCCGCTGGTAGGGGAGCGCCTTCCACTTTTCCCACTAACGTCTCTGGTACATCACAACCAGAGTCTCAGGCAGTGGCGGCACCAAAATCTCCGACAGGCCAGCACCAGCCTGTTGGAACATGGGGCCTCAACATTTCATTGATTTCTAATGATGACACTGAAGTACAGCCGTCAGTGTTTGAAGGAGTCATAGGGGACAAAGACTCAGAGGGATTAAAACCACCCGCTGATATGGAACCTACACCCCCTCACAGAGTTGCCCAAACTTCACAAACTGACTCTAGTCACGAAACGGACAAAACCCAGTCTGTTGGATTAAAGGGGTCAGGGAGTGACCAAAACCAAGGCAAATCTTCTTTTGAAGAGGAGCCGGCTAACCTGTTCTTGCAAATTGATTCGATGGCTACCATTCAGGCTGTTCTTGACTCAGATGATGTGTTGGTCCCTTGTGCTTGGTTATCAATAACTAAATAGCTAATGTAACCAAGATATATGACTTTTAACTCAGATGTATATATGATTAACAATAAAGCAATGTAAAGATAAGAGACAATATTTTTCAACGTTTAATTCTTTATTAGAAGTTAATAAAAAAGAATCGTACCCAAGTTTTTGCGGAATAACACTTGGGATTGAAAATGACAAGTGTGGTATTGACTCCTCTCTAAACTCAAAACAATGTTTGAGTGACAATTGAGGACCCACTGAGCTATCTCAAGGGCTATGTTGTTCTTTGGAGGAGTAAAAGTGGTTTGTGAATGCTTTGCATTAATTGCACAAACTTGTCAACTTTTACTCCTCACTTATGTTGCCTATTTATTCACAAATATGAACAAATCTAATATACAATGGACCTAAGCGTTCCTTAATAAAATCTTGATAGATTTTATTCTCTGGCAAGGGAAACTTCTTTGGGTTAAGTCCAAAAGGTGCTTTCTGATGACAGACTGGATTTAACCATTTGGGGAAAGTTTAACATTAAAGTGATAAAACACTTTAATGAAACAGTTCAAACTTTCCCGCCCAGTCCCGCCAAATCTTCAATCTTCAAGTCATCAGTCTTCAGTACCATGATAGTTGTTGAGGAGTCTTGGGGTTCAGTGAGTTATTGTCATCCTCACTGAACCCATCACCTTCTTCTCGGCTTAGATCTCACTAATTGAGTTCCGTCTCACTGAATGGATAACCTTTCTTCTTAGGCTCGGTCTAAGCATCCTGAAGATGACTCACTGAGTTACTGTTCACTCAGTGACTTGTTTACACTTAGGTGATTTTACGTTCAAATCCTTGTTAGAAGAAGATTGGGTAATTCAGTGACCCAACAACTCCCCCTATTTGAATATACAAATAGCCTAAGTGTTTCTTGATTCAGCGTGAGTTGGCAGAGGTCTTCATCTCTTTCTGAATCTTGATGTAATTTTAAGTAGGACACATAATTTAAACAAAACATCAAAATTTTTTGATAGTTATTACAAGTCCTACAAATTACCAAAATAAAAAGATAGTTGTTGTTGCAGATTAGATGTTCAGGTGGTAACCAAGGGCTTCAAGCTTTGCTTTCTTTGATCTGAGTAGATGTCTTTCAAGATGTTCATTAATCATTGCTTCTAAGTCCTGGCAGAATCTTTTGTTCTCGGTACTCTTGATGGGGGACGCCAACATGAGGTACATGAGCATTGTTTTGACTCCTGCCTTTTCCACATCACACCATCTTTGGAAAGCTAGGTTTCCATACTCATCAATAAAACATAAGCCTCTTTCAGGCACTTCAAGGACCGCATTGTTCACAAAAGTGATCCCTTCAGGAAGCGACCTGTCACAGTCTAGCCCTGGTACTTTAATCTCAGGCTCCATCTTAATATGCTTCCTTTTCCTCCTGGAAGCCTTAGATGAAGCAATCTCTGTTGTTGAAGCATGAAGAAGGGAGGGAATGTTCAGTGCTTCAGGCATTACTTTCAGTCTGTCATACATTTCCTTCAGTGACTTGAGAAGGTTGGGTACTACAACATTGTTATTCTTGGCAATGATTGGGCAAAGCTCATCAAGTTCAGTGATGCCAAAGTCCGCAAACCTGAATGGTTTGTGAACATCCATCACTCTTTTATCTTGTCCCCTGAAAACAGTGATTATTGTAGGATTGGTATTGTGATGGATTTGAATGTCAGTGATCGTTTCAGGTTTCAGCCTTTCTTTCATCACCCAAGTATATCTTTCAATCCTGGTCTTTCTTATATGAGCGTCCCTCCTGAGCTTCTCTTCCCTTTCCTTTTTGAGAGCACTCATTTCTTCTTCCTGAGCCTTTTTGTAAGCTGCACCAGCTTGCTCAGTGGCTAGTGCCTCAATATCCAGACCAATCTTTTCAGCCTCCTCAGGAACAACCTGTATAAGAGCAGGCTTGCTCATCCTCTCTTCTTCAGCCACCTTTTGTAGTATCTCAATCCTTTCCATGTGACCTTGAATTTCGGCATTGGTGAGATGATGTACTACTTCATTGATTTCAAACGGGACTCTGATAGGTTCATCAGGGTCATATCTGACTATGGTTGAGGCAGGCTTGAGCACAATTTCAGGTTCAGAGGTGGTAGCAATACTTTTTCCTCTGTCCTGCCTGAGAGTGGAGGAGACTAGTTCCTCTTGTGGTGGAACTTCAGTGATTGGTGTGGCTTCAGTGACATGCTCCCCCTCAGTGTGAGAGAGCTGTCCAGCTTTTTGTTCTTCAGTATTAGGGGATTCAGTAACATTCTCCCCCTCAACATTTGCCTGAGCGTCAGTGATGGCAAGTGTTGGAGGTACTGAAGAAGAAGTAGATGTACCCTTGAAGGCTTGAAAAATTTCCGTCATTATGGACTTGATTTCTGCAGTATCCTGTTGAATGATAGATACTTTGGAGTCAAGTGCAGCCTGAGAGTTTTCAAGGGCTGTCATCCTGGATCCCATAGTCCATGCCAGAGAAGTGGACTTTTGTGATTGAGCTGCCACTGATTCTTCCAATGATGTAAAGGAAGATTTGAGAGACTCCATGGTTGAGCTGAGACCCTGAACATTAGATCCCTTTAGCAAGCCAAGTAACTCAGTGAGGGTCACTGAGTTTACCTGATAAGTCTCAGATGCCTGAAAAAGCTTCCTTGTTAGCTCAGGATCATCTTTGATTGATTCTTGAACAGACTGAATCCCTGTATGCACCTTGTTGAGGGATTCCAAAAACTGGTTGAGTTGAGAGACCATTTGTGTCAGGGAGTAGGTGACTGTGGAATTCCGTTCCCTGACATCATCATTAAAGTCTTCAACAGCATCCTCGAGGAGGTGGTAATGGACTGCTTGCTCAGTGTGCATGTTAAACACTTCGTCACTCACCCCCTGTACAAAATGTTGGTTATCTTCTTGATGAATTTGGTGAAAACTTTTCAGTGAGAGGAGCTTGATCATCTTCTGAGGACGCTGATGGGGAGTTAGTTTCAGTAGCCTCAGTGTTAGAGGGTTGAGGAGACTAAGGAATTGGCTCAGGGACTGTCTCCTCAACCACTATATCATCTCTAGCTTCAAAAATCTCCTCATCATTGTGAAATTCATCATCAGAGAACAGGGCGGCCTGAGCATCAACCAGTGAGGTAATCTGCAACAAAAGGTTAAGGTTATCCACTTCCTCTTCATAAGAAGACTTGCCTTCGTTATGGCTAGGTCCTGACCCCTCAAATCCGGTAGATTAGGTTTTATCTACCTGGTCCTCAAGGTTAGTTCCCAAGTTATGCGCACCTCCGGGGGTGTTTATGGGTTCCATATCAGTGGGTGGCCTTTTTCCCTCTGAATCTTTGTCCCCCGTGACCCCTTCAGACACTGATGGGTGTTTTTCAATGTCATCCTGAGGAGTCGTGAATGTTGTGTCCCTATCAGCGGGTTGTATGTTTCCCTCTGAGTCTTTGGGATGAGTTTTTGTGCCCTCAGACAAAAGCTTTGATTTGCGAAAGTCCTTATCAGGCACCTGAGTGGTTTTGCCCCCTTTCCATCTGGCTTGTTCTGGCCTGTCGAAGGTTTAGGGGTGAGAACTCCCTGTTGCTTGGGTTGTGATTTACCCGAGCCTTTGGCAGGATGTGATTGTTTGTGGGTCCCCTTCTCAGTGGAGTAGTGCTGCACCACCGAGGGTATAGGACCCCTTTCTCCCTGAGACCCTGGTTGTGATTTCCCAGAGCCTTTAGCAGGATGTGGAGGTTTGGTTGGTTCCAACTCCACTGACTTGTTTATGTCAGCAGAGCCTTTGGGAACAGGTTCGCCTGAGGACACTGAGTGTGATGTCTCAGTGCCCTCCGTTGGCCTTTGTTTTGGGGCCAAAGATTGGCTAATGATCCTGAGGGTGTCAGCAGTCAGGGTCTTTTGTTGTTGTTGCCCCCTTTTGTCAGGCTTAGGGGAAGAGGTCTCAGTGGCGAGTGACTTGGGTTGAGCCACCTTCCTGGACCCCTGTCCCTTCTTCCTCTTCACCTTCTTGGTGGGACAGGGAACTGGTGATATGATGTTGTCACCCTGGATAGCAGTTAGCATATATGTGGTCAGGGCGACATGTGTTACCTCAATAGGGTCACGAGAGTAATTTGCCTTATGTAAGATGTGGAAAACTAGAAGGGGGTTGAATAGTTTTACGTCTTTTTAATTTGTTATAAAAGATAGTTTTAGTGTTTTCTTAGTTTTTAAAATTTAGATTCGATAATATATGATCTCAAGTCTTGCACAATATAAACAACTATCAATAAGTAAAATATAGCAATGATAAGTAAGGAAATAAATGAGAGATGGAAAGATCGAACCGCGAGACAAGAGATTTATAGTGGTTCGGCTACAAGGACACCTTCCTTGCCCTACTCCACTCCCCGAGCACCTAACTCGAGAGTTTTCTTCACTATATCAACAAGCTCCCTTATGGCGGAAAAAACCTTACACACCAATATACACACCATAAATTCTTCACACCTAAATCACAACTTCTACACAACTTCTTCACACTAATCTACTTCACTCCTATCTTCTTCACACCAATTTTCTTCACAACTAACTACTTCACACCTAGCTTCTTCACTACAATCTAATTCCTAACTTTTCTTCTTCACACCAAACAACTAACTAATCACACAATCAATATACCTAGCACAACTATCTACAATCAAATATTCACAACAATCTTCACAAAGAATTATGTAAATAATCTTGATGATGCACCAACAACTTGGATGTGGAGGTCACAACAAGTTGTAATACTTCTTGTCTTGGGGGATAGAAGTAATCTTATCTTGCACTTGAGAGGATGATGTTTGAATCACTTTGAAACAAAGAATTATGTATTTATGATCAAAGGATTAAGAGAATAGAAATGTGGATCTAGAACAGAAAGTTTTGGAGTGCAAAAGGTGAGAAAATTCTGTGGGATGAACCAGTATTTATAGGGAGAAAAATTACCGTTCTGGAGCGTGGCCGGTCTCCTTAATTATAGGCCGGTCCCCTTAATGATTAAGGGGGCCGCCCCTTCAGAACGTTGGATTTTCTTGTCTTTTAGTGGGGAATATTTTTCTGGATAAAATTTGCCATTTTTGGTTGGAAATTTAAAATCATATATTTATAATGAATTAAACATATTCTTTTAATTCCAAAAGTAATTTTGTAAAAGATATAGAATGTTTAATCATTTTATAAAAATTCTAGTGATTAGAAAAATTTCCTTTGATCATGAAATGCAATAAACACTTTGTTTATTCATACCTTAAGTGATATGGATGCAAAGACAAATATTAAGCACTAAAAACTTGTTTACGTCATAAGTTTTAGATTAATGAGTTTATGCTTTGTAATTATCAAAACATAGAGATATTGTTAATATGCTAACAATGTTTTTAGACATTATTTATGTCAACAATCTCCCTCTTTTTGATGATTACAAAACCTTAAACTCATTAGGTCAAAAAAATAATTTTTAGACAAGTATTATTAGAGTTTAACATTCACTTCTCCCCCTTTTTGTAAAATCAAAAAGGTTAATGCTCCCCCTTGACGTATGCTCCCCCTCATTTGAGAGCACCAAGGGAATGAGCTATGGAAATCTTGGCTACACAAAATATTAGAAGAGAACAAGACACATATACATGCAAAGCAATAATTATGCAAATAAAAATAGATTCATTCAAGCATCATAGAAGTGATTAGCATTACAACATTCAATATGCTTAAAGCATATTGATTACAAATAAAAAAAGAAAAGACATAGTCCTATATTGCCTAAGAGAGCACTTGGACTTGCTTGCAACCCATGATTGATTGTTTTATTTGCTTGAAGGAGAACATAAGCATAAGGCTTAGTTGTTAGATGGAGAGGGATATGGAGTGGGGTATGGAGCGGAAGAGGTGGATCTTACGATGTTATATCGTGTTAAGGGTGGTATGGGATGAGGACGAGTGAGGAGATATTCAATCCAAGAAATATCTTCACGCAAGTATAGGATTTGTTTTTGAAGGAAGATGCAACAAGGGCAATAGTGAGTGTGGTTTGTAACTTGATCCAAGTTGAGAGAGTGGGATAGGCAATTGTTGTAGGGAGATGATGGAAGTTGCCCTTTGTTGCGTTGTGCTAGATGCATGGCTTTGAGATCACTAAGATCATGAATTTGGGATATTTCATCACGGAACCTTTGCTTTTCCGTGGCAATGCGGAGAGAGTCATTGTGTTGATATGGATGAACTGGGTTTGTGTAGTTGGAATTGTAGTTGGATGGTTGATCAAACTTGTATGGATCATTATAAATGGTTGGTGGATGAGATGAGTGGTTTGGCATGAAGGAAGATGTTTGGCTAATGTTGTATGGTTTGTAAAGAGGATCAAATGAATGTCCTTGTGAATTAGGTGTAAAGTTTGGGAAGTAAGTGGTTGGAGGTGTTGAGTGATTTCCAACTTCATTGGTTATGATGGATTTGTTACGAGGGCTTTTTCTTCGCCAAACGGGTTTTTCCGTCATTCTTGCAAGCCTTGAGGCTTTTGGTTTTGGTTTGTTTGGAGAAGTCATGAAGGGATGAATGAAGAGTTTTGAGGATTGGGAGTATTTATAGTGTAAGATTTGTGTGTTTATGGATGGATAAAGTTTGTTTGGGAGATTAGGACAAAATGTGTTGGTGAAAAATGGGAAATGTAGGTTGAAATGGGCTAAAAAGCAAAAAAGATTCTGTAAACCCGACCATCAGATGGCCGGTCCCCTTAATTAGGGGGCGGTCCCCTTAATGATTTAGGGGGCCGCCTAACAAAATTAAGGGGGCCGCCCATCTGGTGATTTCCAGATTGCCAGAATTGGGTTTTTGGCAGAAAATTTGCAGAAAGGTTGTGTGTTTGGATTAGAATTCAAGCAAGTTCAACTCCTTGAGACAATACAGCATCTAATCTAACTATAATATAGCATGCATGCAAAAACACATAAGCAAATGAGCAAATAAGCAACACATAATAAGCAAAAGGAGACAAGTAAAGGCAAGAGCACTTAAACTTCCTAAGGCACCTATCTTAGATCAAAGGCAAAGTTAACTAGTGAGTGGAAAACAAGTGATGGAGCAAGATGATAACATTATTAGTGAATTTGTCCTAGTGTGTGTCTATATGCAACAAATGTGGAGTTGTGATTGTTTCGACTCCTAAATGCAAAGAGAGAACGATCCTAAGAAACAATCCAAAAGATCTCCTTGATTCAATTTTTGCTCGATTTATGAATGTCAATAATATATATTAGATTATACATTTTGACAATTTATGTGAGAGTTTATGCATGATTTAGGAAAAAGTTTTTAGCGTTTGTCAACAATGTAAGGAAAAAGATTTTCATGTAATTCCTAGATGTGAGAATAGTTTTCAAGAAATTTTGATTGGGTTTTACAAGAGAGTATATGCAAATGAAAGTGAGGTTTCCCAATCATTAATTTTGTGCAAAATGGATTCCTACACTCAGAAGTGAAGAAGTGGACGAAAAGTAAATTTTATGCAAGTATAAATTTGTGTTAGTTCAATATGATTTAGTCAACTTGTTCCATCATTCCTAATCCTAAACGCAAGTGGTTGAATAATTCACGCTTAACGGGTTTGTGAATATATCCTCAATGTTATCTTCCAATGCAACTTTTTCTATAGATATGTTTCCTTTTTGTACATTATCCCTAAGAAAGTGGTGGCGTATTTCTGTATGTTTAATCCTAGAGTGTTGCACCGGATTTTTTCTTAGATCTATCGCACCTTTGTTATCACACATAATGGGAACGTTTTCTAACTTAATGCCATAGTCTATAAGAGCTTGTTTCATCCATAGTGCTTGTTGACATGCCTTTCCAGCGCTTACATATTCGGCTTCGGTGGTAGCAATAGCAAGAGCGGTTTGCTTCTTCCAGAACCAAGATGTTAGACAACATCCCATAAACATGCAAATACCGCTAGTGCTTTTTCTATCTACGTAGTCTCCCGCATGATCCGAATCTACATAGACGATGGTTTCTATGCTGGATCCCTTAGGATATCATAATCCTAAGTGTATAGTGCCTTTAATGTATCGGAAGATACGCTTAACCGCTTCTAGGTGAGAGGTTTTGGGATCCTCTTAAAAGCGGGCACAAAGGCAGACACTAAACATGATATCGGGTCTACTTGCCGTCAAGTATAGTAAACTACCTATCATTCCTCTATACTTGGTGTTATCTACGGACTCACCTTCATCATCCTTTGTGAGCTTTACTTCCGTAGACATGGGAGTTTTCATGGGTTTTGAGTCTTCTAGGCCAAATTTCTTAAGCATTTCCTAAATGTACTTAGATTGGTTAAAGAATATTCCATCTTCTAATTGTTTTATTTGTAATCCTAGGAAGAAGTTAAGTTCATGCATCGTACTCATCTCAAACTCATCATGCATGATTTTGGCAAATTCGTCACACATGTCTTAACAAGTCGATCCAAATATAATGTCATCAACATATATTTGGACAATGATGAGATTTGGGTCTTTCCTTTTAGTGAAAAGTATTGATATAAATAAATGACTAAAAACGTTATTCATATCTTTCGATATCTCTATGTTTTGATAATCACAAAACGAAAAATCATCAAACCAAAGATTATGACATAAACAAGTATTTAGTAGTAAATACTCATCTTTACCATTAAATCACTTAAGGTATGAATAAACAAAGTGTCTAATGTATTACAAGATCAAAGGAACATTTTTGTTAATCACTAGTTAGTTATAAAATGTTACAAAATATTTTATATCTTTTGTAAAACATTTTTGGAATTAAAAGAATATGTTTTATTCATTACAAATTTGTGAATTCAAATTTTCAACCAAAAATGGCAAATCTAATCCAGAAAAATTCCCCTCACAAAAGGACAAGAAAATCCAACGTTCAGGAGGGCGGCCCCCTTAATTATACTGGGCAGCCCCCTTAATCATTAAGGGGACCACCCCCTAATTAAGGGGACCGGCACGCTCCAGAACAGTATTTTCTGGCCCTATAAATATTGGATCATTCCACATATTTTTCTTACCTTTTTGCACTAAAAACTTTCTGATTTAAACATCCCTCTCCATCCACTAAAAATCCTTTGATCTTATATACTTTGATCTTTGTTTCAAAGTGATTCGAGCCTCAACACTCAAGTGCAAAAAGAAGAATACTTCTATTAGAAGTATTACAACTTAGTATCATCTTGCTATCTAACTTGTTTGTTTGTTTCATCTTGTTGATCTTTCATATTTTGGTGAATAAGGTGTATGTATTAGTTTGCTAGATTTAGTTGTAGATTCTAGAATTGTTGTAAGTGTGAAGTGGAGTTTGAAGTGAAGAAGTAGTGTTGGATAGTAGTGAAGATAGGATAGAGTGGCAATAGTGACTAGTAGTGAAGAAATTGAAGCTTCCAAGTGGAGAAGACTTGAAGACTTTAATAGACTAAAGTTGTGAAGACACTAGTGGCTTGAAGGTGCAAAGATATTATTGGTTTGAAGTTGTGAAGACATTGGTGCTTTGAAGTTGTGAAGTAGCAAGACATTGAAGTCGTGAAGTATTTTGTGAAGGCGTGAAAATACTCGTGGTGTGAAGACGTATTTAAGAAGTAAAAGGTGTGAAGAAGTTGTGGTGTGTTATTTAGTGTGAGATTGGTTCTAGCTATGATTAGAACTCGACATCTTGCTTTGTGTCGTTAATTGGTGTAAGCATTTGGTGTGTACGGTTTTCTCTGCCATAAGGGAGGTTATTGACTTAGTGAAGAAAACTCTCGAGTTCGGTGCTTGGGGAGTGGAGTAGGTCAAGGAAGGTGTCCTTGTAGCCGAACCACTATAAATCCTTTGTCTCTCGGTTTGATCTCTCCAACTCTCATTCTTTACTTATTTACTTACTTGCTTTTCGTACATTTTTATTATTGTGTGTTGTGCATATATTGGTTTCACATAAAGATCAAACTAGGTTCCATTCAAAACATTAATTATACATTAGTAAATTAAAAGCATATACAATCATTAAAACACATACACATATATAAATACAAACTTATAATCAAGTGAGATATATGAAATTATAATTTCTATTCAACACTTTAAATAAGTAGTATCTATTTGACATATGTGAATTAATTTGTATCTATACTTTAGCTTCAAAGGTTTTTGCAAATTATTATCAATTCTTTGAAAGTGTTTTTTATTAAACAAAAAAGATGCAAAACTATTCAACCCTCCCCCCTTCTAGTTTTCCACAATTGGTATCAGGAGCCACGTCTAGCTAGATTTTTAAAATAGATTGTATTTTAAAACTTGTAACGATCTATGGAATTTGAAAAATATTTAGAAGGGGAATTTACACAACAACCACCATTATTTGAAAATGATTATTTTCTTGAATGGAAAAACAAATTTGAAAATTATGTGAAATCAATAGATCTTGATCTTTGGCATATCATTTCAATTGGTGATCTTAAACCAACCAAAATAGATTTTGAAAATCAATATAATAATCTTCAAACTAAAATTGATAAAAACACTAAAGCCAAATTACTTATTTTCAAAACTCTACCAAGAGTTAAATATGAAAGATTATTTCGTTGTAAAACGGCAAATGATATTTGGAAATGTCTTTTAAAGATTCACCAAGAGAAATGTAAAATCAAAGATGATAAACTTGATATTGCACAAGAAATAGTTAATCTAGAAAATTTAGTAAATAAATATTTAGTTGAAATAAACACATGTACTACTAGTTCAAATGACATCATTGAAGGTATCTACAACGAAGAATACGTGAGCCAAATCCGAAGAAAGAGCGTGAATAAATCATGGTGCAACAAGTGCAAAGAAGACGATGATAATACGGCTTATGAGAATATTCAAACAAATGTGAACACAAGTATTGATGGCAAGAACTACATGTTTCTAGATCCAAGTGAAACTACAAACAAAACATGGAGTGACATGGAAAAAGGAATTGATCATCGTATAGCATGTGAAGAATGTACAACTACAAATAAGGTACAATCCAAAACCAAACATTTTTGCTATGATCAATTTATATTAGAATTTTCAAAAATGGAAAACAACTTCAAACATTTTTGCAACATTAACTCAAAAATTATTTTTAAGAACGAATTTTCAACATCCGCTGAAAACAACTTTGAAAAAGAAATAATTTTAGAAGATAAAATGTCTAGACTTAAAAATAATATTGAAATCAATATTGAATGTAAAACAATGTCAAGACTACAAACATGAAATTAAAATTGAAAATGAAAAAGCAAAAACATTGGCAAAATTCGAAAATAGTTCTAAATCTTTAAAATATCTTCTCAACATTCAAAAGCCATTTTATGATAAAACCGGCTTAGGATTTATCGTAAATGATCCTTCAACAAATGTATCAAAACAAATAAAATTTGTTAAACCTAGTGAATAAATTTAGAACTAATACTATTAACATTCATTATTTATTACTCTAGTCAAGAAAGTGATTGTTTGTTAATTAAAACAAACTATTGATGAATTCTTGTACTTATCGACGACATCCCCATCATGTGCATTCAAATGCAATGGATGTTCTCATCTAACCAACTAGGACCCATGAGAATCTGGGTACCAAGCTGTTTATCATGTTTAGGTAATTAACGAACGAAGAGCCTATTACGTGTTGATTTACTCATCTCGCTCTATTACCTTTGACGGATATTGGTTTCTATCACGTTGTTTCACATTCTGCAAATGTTTCGCCTATGACGTCGTTGCGGGAATCTTCTTGTCTCGACATTTTGTTCTTCACTCTTGGAGTATTGGTATCATGGTATGTCCGTTACTATTCCAAGATGAAGCCTCCTAAGTACTACTTCTATTAGCCTTCACGACTTGTGATGATTGGTGTAATCGATTGAGCATCTCGGATCCAGCTCCCTTGATTTCTATTGCGTTGGAATATTACTTGGCTACTTCGACATGGTTTGGACAAACTCTTAAGATTTCTTCTATTACCGTCATGCCCACTCTTAAAGAAAAGCTGGACCTGAGATAAGTTTTCTTTTCAAAAACTTGCCAATATTACATTATATTTTAGAATGTTTTAATTAGTATGAGAATATGATTTAACTTATAAGTTGCCATGCTTTTAGATCATTAACACTAATATATGCATACATGATATTAGCATTATCAACCTTCTTGTTGTTTCGTTTATTATCATTCCTCTTAATCTTCTATAATCTATAGTATAACCTTTCCACTTAAGCTATATGATCTTACTAGTTGCATAAATAGATGTATTATAATTGAGACTTGTTTGCAACTTGATATTATGATGTTCTTTGCATATATATATATATATATATATATATATATATATATATATATATATATATATATATATATATATATATATATATATATATACATATATGAATGCCTATCTTGTATCCATGAACTATTTACCTTGCTCCTTCCTATTCCGTTGCATTTAGATCATAAATATCTATCATCTCACTTTAATATCTTTAGATGTCATTAGAGATGATTATGTGTGACAATGGGCATAATTGATTCTCTTGAGCATGATAAGCTTTCATTTCAAATCCTTCACTTGCAACTTCTTGATTATCATGATCAAAACATCATGGTTAAAACTTCTCTCTTTTTGAATGAAATATTTTTTTTTTGAAACAATTTACTTAATTAAAATTTCTTTCACAACCTTAGCTTAATCAAAAACAAGATTGATTTTTTTTTTTTTTTTTTTTTTTGATACGTTATGAAACAAAACTCAATTTGTGTTATTGTAATGCACACTTGAATTTACTACAAAACATTGTTGAATAAAACTAAAAACGTTTTGCTTAAAACACATTTGACTTTCTCACATATGTCATACACTTCTATTGGAAATGACATTCACAATTTCATCAAATCATCTCATGAGAATCATGGCTTGCCCATATGGATCTTGTTTGTAACAAGTCTTGAAGTCCATACAATCATATCCACCTATTTGTTACTTGTTAACAATCATCGACATGTTTGCTCTAGACTAAATGTTATCATCTTCATATAGTTACACATTTAACTTATTTGCCTTATTGCCTTCTTAGTTGCATATCTTAATTGATAAATTAATAGATAGCATGATTATTAGAAATTAATTGCCTAATTCAATTATTTCTATATCACTCTCTACATTCATGAATAGTATGCCCTATATTGCATCAAAGAGTTGAACTTATTTGAATCCAAATCCAAAAACACAACCGTTTTGAAAATTTTCTGCCAAAAACCCATTTCTGGCATTCTGGGAATCACCAGATGGGCGGCCCCCTTAATGATTAAGGGGACCGGCCCCTAATTAAGGGGACCGGCCATCTGATGGTCGGGGATACTGTTTTCTTTATCACTTTTTGACCCATTTTAGCCTATACTTCCCAAAATTCACAAACATATTTTGTCCCATGCCATCCCTCAAAATTTGCCTTCCTAAACCACATTTCTCATACACTATAAATACCCTTTTCCCATTATTAATGCCATCACACCCAAACATGTCATCTCCCAACAACCAAAAACCTAAGATTTCAAGAACCGCAAGGATCTCCGTCAAACCCGTTTGGAGGAGGAAACTTGATTCTTGTCATAACTCAAGTGATGTTGTTCCAAGTCAACCAACTACTAAACCTCAAACCTACAATAATGATTCATCTCACAACCTATCACCCACTCATTCCCTCATTCATGCTTCTTCTTATGATGAGCATGCTCAATCCCAAAACAACAATCCCAATCTCTCAATCAATACTTCACATATTGCTCATTCAACAAAAACACCACTCACTCTTGGAGAACCTCTTCCACCCATTTCATGTTTTCATGACTACCCAAGCTCAACCATGTCTCCACCACCAAGAGTACCACCACCACATCCTACAACCTCACATGCCATTCCTATGTTGCATGTTCAAACCTTAACCCAAGACAACCATCTTGCTCCACCATCATTACCTTCCTCCGAACACTTGAAGTTTGTTGAGGAGCTAAAAGAGGCTCATGAGCTTAGTGCTCTTTTAGCATTACATCTTGCTCAACGCAATTTGGATCCACCCCAATCAAGCTCACCATCATCACCACACAACATCAACCAAGTTGAGAAGCATGTCAACAGTTGCCCTTGTTGCATCTTCCTTCAACAACAAACCATTGCTTTGAATGAGCACTTCACTTGGATTGAGTATCTTCTTACAAGATCTCAACAAACATCATCACTTGAACAACATCAAAACACTCAATCAACAAACCCTATCTCTAACCCACCACCTACAAGTTCCACATCTCCAAACTCACCAACATCCATGCAACCAAAAGTTTATCTCCACTAAACCACCTAGCATTTTATATGCTTATGTTTCTCATTTTCAAATAAAACCTTTCAACCATTTTGGGATTCAAGAAAGTTTGGTGACACTCCTTGTTAGCACAATAGGATGCTATACTTAGTCTTAGTATTCTGTATTTATGGCTTTTGTAACAATGATTATGGGTTGACATAATCATTTTCTATCAATGAATGACTTAATATGTGTTCCATATTATCTTTTGCCATGATTATTACTTGTTGGTATTATGATATATGTGTTTGCTTTTGCTATGCTTGTGCTTCTAATATTTTTCTTGCAAGAATCCCAATTCTCGAACCCTTGGTGCCCTCAAACGAGGGGGAGCATACATCAAGGGGGAGCTTACTTCCTTTTGGCTTAAACCTTTTTGATTTTACAAAAAGGGGGAGAAGTGAATATAAACTCACTAAATACTTGTCTAAAAATTAATTTTTGGATTTAATGAGTTTAGGTTTTGTAATCATCAAAAAGGGGGAGATTATTGATATAAATAAATGACTAAAAACGTTATTCATATCTTTCGATATCTCTATGTTTTGATAATCACAAAACGAAAACTCATCAAACCAAAGATTATGACATAAACAAGTATTTAGTAGTAAATACTCATCTTTACCATTAAATCACTTAAGGTATTAATAAACAAAGTGTCTAATGTATTACAAGATCAAAGGAACATTTTTGTTAATCACTAGTTAGTTATAAAATGTTACAAAACATTTTATATCTTTTGTAAAACATTTTTGGAATTAAAAGAATATGTTTTATTCATTACAAATTTGTGAATTCAAATTTTTAACCAAAAATGGCAAATCTAATCCAGAAAAATTCCCCTCACAAAAGGACAAGAAAATCCAACGTTCAAGAGGGCGGCCCCCTTAATTATACTAGGCGGCCCCCTTAATCATTAAGGGGACCGCCCCCTAATTAAGGGGACCGGCACGCTCCAGAACAGTATTTTCTGGCCCTATAAATATTGGATCATTCCACATATTTTTCTTACCTTTTTGCACTAAAAACTTTTTGATTTAAACATCCCTCTCCATCCTCTAAAAATCCTTTGATCTTGTATACTTTGATCTTTGTTTCAAAGTGATTCAAGCCTCAACACTCAAGTGCAAAGAGAAGAATACTTCTATTAGAAGTATTACAACTTAGTATCATCTTGCTATCTAAGTTGTTTGTTTGTTTCATCTTGTTGATCTTTCATATTTTGGTGAATAAGGTGTATGTATTAGTTTGTTAGATTTAGTTGTAGAATCTAGAATTGTTGTAAGTGAGAAGTGGAGTTTGAAGTGAAGAAGTAGTGTTGGATAGTAGTGAAGATAGGATAGAGTGGCAATAGTGACTAGTAGTGAAGAAATTGAAGCTTCCAAGTGGGGAAGACTTGAAGACCTTAGTAGACTAAAGTTGTGAAGACTCTAGTGGCTTGAAGGTGCAAAGATATTATTGGTTTGAAGTTGTGAAGACATTGGTGCTTTGAAGTTGTGAAGTAGCAAGACATTGAAGTCGTGAAGTATTTTGTGAAGGCGTGAAGATACTCGTGGTGTGAAGACGTATTGAAGAAGTAAAAGGTGTGAAGAAGTTGTGGTGTGTTATTTGGTGTGAGATTGGTTCTAGCTACGATTAGAACTCGACATATTGCTTTGTGTCGTTAATTGGTGTAAGCATTTGGTGTGTACGGTTTTCTCCGCCATAAGGGAGGTTATTGACTTAGTGAAGAAAACTCTCGAGGTCGGTGCTCGGGGAGTGGAGTAGGGCAAGGAAGGTGTCCTTGTAGCCGAACCACTATAAATCCTTTGTCTCTCGGTTTGATCTCTCCAACTCTCATTCTTTACTTATTTACTTACTTGCTTCTCGTACATTATTATTATTGTGTGTTGTGCATATATTGGTTTCACATAAAGATCAAACTAGGTTCCATTCAAAACATTAATTATACATTAGTAAATTAAAAGTATATACAATCATTAAAACACATACACATATATAAATACAAACTTATAATCAAGTGAGATATATGAAATTATAATTTCTATTCAACACTTTAAATAAGTAGTATCTATGTGACATATGTGAATTAATTTGTATCTATACTTTAGCTTCAAAGGTTTTTGCAAATTATTATCAATTCTTTGAAAGTGAACTTTTATTAAACGAAAAAGACGCAAAACTATTCAACCCCCTTCTAGTTTTCCACAAAAAGAGTGTTATCTACCATTCCCATGGAATAATCATGTTTAATAAGAAAAGCTTTTAATCGATCATACCAAGCTTTGGGAGCTTGTTTGAGTCCATACAAAGCTTTCTTTAACTTATAAACATAATCAGGTTTTGCGATGTCAATGAATCCTGGAGGTTGTGCTACATATACCTCCTCATTGATAATACCATTAAGGAATTCACTTTTCACGTCCATTTGGAATAACTTAAAATCTAGGGCGCATGCATAGGCAAGTAATATCCTAATCGATTCTAGTCTAGCTACGGGGGCATAAGTTTCGTCATAATCAATTCCTTCTTGTTGATTATAACCTTGGGCAACTAACCTAGCTTTATTCCTAGTAACTATTACATTCTCATCTAACTTATTTCTATATACCCATTTAGTTCCTATGATGGTCATATTCATTAGATTTGGGACTAATTCTCAAACATCATTTGCCTTAAATTGATTTAATTCTTCTTGCAAAGCTATAACCCAACTTTCATCTTTTAATGCCTCATTAATATTCTTAGGTTCTATTGCTGAGAGAAAACAAAAGAAATTGTTTTTATCTTGGGCTTGTGACCTAAGGGTTCTTTGGTTAAGATGTCCTATTATATTATCTAATGGATGTGATCTAGATTCTTTAACATTAACAATTTCGTTATTTCCTAAGTGCATGTCTTCATTATCATTTCCTATGGGTTTTGTTTTACTAACCTCAATAGCTTCATCTTCGACTAAGTCATCATCTTCTAAAGGTAATGTTTTAGGAGGTGGTGGTGTTTCATCAAACGTTACATTTAGTGATTCTTCTACATTCATGGAGTGTTTGTTAAGTATTACATATGCTTTACTATTTTGTGAGTATCCTAAAAATATTCCTTCATATGATTTTGGATCAAACTTAGTGAGGTAATCCTTAGTGTTTAGAATATAACATTTACTTCCAAATACCCTAAAGTAGCTTAAGTTTGGTTTTCTACCTCTTAGTAACTCATAAGGAGTTTTTCCTAGAATTCTCCTAATTGATACCCTATTTAAAATATAAGTTGATGTATCTACGGCGTGACACCAAAATTTTTGTGGGATGGATTGTTCATTTAAAATTGTTCTACTCATTTCTTGTAGTGACCTATTTTTTCTTTCTACTACGCCATTTGATTGAGGAGTACGAGGAGCGGAGAAATTGTGAGATATTCCATTTAACTCACAATATTTTCCGAATTGTACTTCGTTATCAAATTCCCTACCATGGTCCGTCCTAATGGCAACTATTGTGCATCCTAATTTATTTTGAATCATTTTACTAAATATTTCGAATTTTTCAAAGGCTTGGGTTTTGTCACTTAAAAACCTAGTCCACGTGTATCGTGAGTAGTCGTCTACTATTACTAAGGTATATTTGTTTCCTCCATAGCTCCGCACAGCGGATGGACCGAAAAGATCCATATGTAATAATTCTAGGCACCTAGTAGTGGATACTATATTCTTAGTTTTGTGACTAGCATGAGCTTGTTTTCTAATTTTACATGCATCACAAAAATGCTTGTCATATTTTAGATTAGGCAAATTTCTAACTAATTCCTTAGAGGCCAAAGATTGTATTTGTTGCATGTTAGCATGTCCTAATCTCCTATGCCACAATGTAGAGTTTTCATCTAGGGTCGTTAGGCATATTCTATCCTCAGGCTTGTTTCCTAGTTTCATAACATATATGCCACCTTTCCTAATTCCTCTACCTATAATTTTTCCATTCTTAACTATTTCGTTATCCTCTTCGGTAAAAGTGACTCTACATTTATTATCACATATTTGTCCTATACTAAGCAAGTTATATGTTAAATTATCTACATGCTCTACATTTTCAATAGTAAGTGAGTCTTGAGAAATCGTACCTTTGCCAATGATTTTTCCACGTAAGTCACTACCGAAAATAACGTTACCTCCATTGTATGCCTTGTATGTAGAGAATAACTTGTGGTTCCCCGTCATGTGCCTCGAACATCCGCTATCTTTGATCCATTCGTCAGGCTCCAAGTCAATTCCTAAACATATTTCGTCGGTTTCTTTTGCCATAAAACACTTTTCGTCTCTTGGCTTTTCAACTTCTTCTTTGTCACTATCACTCCATGTTCCACTAACAAATGCGCCTTGATTTTCATAACCCGGTGGCTTTAGACATTCGCCAATGAGATGATTTGGACTTCCACATCTAAAGCACTTTCTTTTCCCGGAGTTACACTTCTATTTCATTGGAATGGTTTTCTTTCGTCTCGTGATGATCTAGTGAATCTTCCTCGTCTCTTGAAGAATTTCTTGAATTCTCTTACGGCCATTGCATATTCTTCGTCTTCACTTTCGTCACTTGAATCATCATCATCACTAGGTTCCTTTTTGGCTTTTAGAGCAATGGATTTGGTTTGTTCTTTCTTGACTTTGACCGTTTCTGAATCTCTTCTTATAATTTCTTCATGAACCTTCAAGTTGCCAATTAGTTCATCTAGTGATAACATCATCAAGTTCTTTGATTCTTCAATTTCCGTGACCTTAGCTCGCCATTTCGGATGCAATGCCCTAAGAAATTTCCTAACACAGTTTTTACTAGAAAATGTCTCATCAAGTGCTTTTAAACTTGTGATAAAAGTGTTAAATTTAGCAAAAGCATTATCAATTGATTCCTCTTCTGGAATCGTAAATTGTTCATATTGTTGTACAAGAAGATCTATTTTATTATCTTTAACTTGGCTATTACCTTGGTGAGTAATTAGTAAAGAATCCCAAATTTCTTTGGCGGTTTTACACATAAAAATTCTTTCATATTCTTTGCGTGGTAATGCATTATAAATGACCATTTTAGCCTCATTATTTTTTGCTAGTTTCTTTTTCAAATCATCATTTTGTTTTTCAAAAGATACGATTTCATCCATTTTAGTTTCAACATTATACTGAATAGGGGGAAAATCACCAAAGGTAATAATATGCCATAGACCAAGATCTTTTGATTTCACATACGTTTCGAATCTATTTTTCCAATATAAAAATCCATCACTTTCAAATAGTGGTGGTCTTTGCATAGATTGCCCTTCTAAATATTTTTCAGATTCCATAGATCGTTACAAGTTTTAAAATACAATATATTTTAAAAATCTTGCTCGACGTGGCTCTTGATACCAATTGTGGAAAACTAGAAGGGGGGTTGAATAGTTTTACGTCTTTTTAATTTGTTATAAAAGATAGTTTTAGTGTTTTCTTAGTTTTTAAAATTTAGATTCAATAATATATGATCTCAAGTCTTGCACAATATAAACAACTATCAATAAGTAAAATATAGCAATGATAAGTAAGGAAATAAATGAGAGATGGAAAGATCGAACCGCGAGACAAGAGATTTATAGTGGTTCGGCTACAAGGACACCTTCCTTGCCCTACTCCACTCCCCGAGCACCTAACTCGAGAGTTTTCTTCACTATATCAACAAGCTCCCTTATGGCGGAGAAAACCTTACACACCAATATACACACCACAAATTCTTCACACCTAAATCACAACTTCTACACAACTTCTTCACACCAATCTACTTCACAACTAACTACTTCATTCCTATCTTCTTCACACCAATATTCTTCACAACTAACTACTTCACACCTAGCTTCTTCACTACAATCTAATTCCTAACTTTTCTTCTTCACACCAAACAACTAACTAATCATACAATCAATATACCTAGCACAACTATCTACAATCAAATATTCACAACAATCTTCACAAAGAATTATGTAAATAATCTTGATGATGCACCAACAACTTGGATGTGGAGGTCACAACAAGTTGTAATACTTCTTATCTTGGGGGATAGAAGTATTCTTCTCTTGCACTTGAGAGGATGATGTTTGAATCACTTTGAAACAAAGAATTATGTATTTATGATCAAAGGATTAAGAGAATAGAAATGTGGATCTAGAACAGAAAGTTTTGGAGAGCAAAAGGTGAGAAAATTCTGTGGGATGAACCAGTATTTATAGGGAGAAAAATTTCTGTTCTGGAGCGTGGTCGGTCCCCTTAATGATTAAGGGGGCCGCCTAAGGAATTAAGGGGGGCGCCCCTTCAGAACGTTGGATTTTCTTGTCTTTTAGTGGGGAATATTTTTCTGGATAAAATTTGCCATTTTTGGTTGGAAATTTGAAATCATATATTTATAATGAATTAAACATATTCTTTTAATTCCAAAGGTAAATTTGTAAAAGATATAGAATGTTTAATACATTTTATAAAAATTCTAGTGAGTAGAAAAATTTCCTTTGATCATGAAATGCAATAAACACTTTGTTTATTCATACCTTAAGTGATATGGATGCAAAGACAAATATTAAGCACTAAAAACTTGTTTACGTCATAAGTTTTAGATTATTGAGTTTATGCTTTGTAATTATCAAAACATAGAGATATTGTTAATATGCTAACAATGTTTTTAGACATTATTTATGTCAACATAAGACATCAGGTTCAAAGCAGACACTGTCAGGCTTGATATACTCAGACCCTAATAAGTCATTCAGGGCACAGGAAATGAATCTAGGGTAAGACATGTATTTTTGCCTAGACTTCCCACCCAATTTGGCTATGAGGTCCCTGAAGATAATTTCTCTAAGGTTAATCTTTTAACCTCAATGAGACAGTACACTATCATTGATTGAGTAGTGTTTAGTTGCTCAGTTGAGGATTTATTCCCCCCAAGGACCTGAATTACGAGTGTCATCAGGATCCTCCAGGGGGTAGGGAACCATGTTTTGATAATGGGGGCTTTGGACAATAGGGCCCCTGGAGTTACATCAGGATGATGTTTATCATAGGGCCCAAGTTCCAAGAGGAGTTGTCTAACATCCTCTTCAGTGGGTTGGGATACAAAGGTCTCAGTGTAGTAAAGGCTAGTGGCTTTGACAAAGGTTTTGTAGTCAAGAGTTAGGAACTTAGTTCCATTCTTCACTGAGAACCGGATTTTGGCCTCCTTTGCCGCATCAGGGTTTTCAACCACCGCTGTGCACCAAAATTCTCTCAAGTAGTCATGATAGATGACTGAGGAGGTCTTTGTGAATGTGGTGGTGAGAAAACAGTTTTGAAGGAACTTCACCACATCCCTCTATTCAGGGAACCATTTAGGGTAGGCAAAGTTCCCCACCACATTGTTTTTGGTGAGGTCTACGCTTTCCATTTGGAAATCCACATTGGGTGCGTATTTTATGACCTTAGAAGAAGCCATTTGTGTTTGAGAAAGGTCTGGTTTTGAGGAAAAAGTTGGTATTCAAAGAAGAAACACACGCAGTTTTAATCAAACATATTTTTGAAAACAATTTTGCAAGAGTTTTGATAAGTTTTTAAAAGCGTGTGTGTTTTTTCTTTGTGGGTGGTATTTATAGGGAATGGATTAGGGTAGTGATGTTGCGGATATCAAAGGGTTTTTGTTATTAAACCAAAACGGCATAATAATATGTGTTTGATATCCGCATTTATTATCACGATTCCCATTACCCTATTTTCTCTCACATGATGGGGTGAACAGTTGTGTGGCTCTACAAATAATTCACTTTTGCAGAGTGATATCATCACAACTATTTGTTGTGAGAGAGCAATTAATGCTCAGTGGTGTTTGGTGAGAGAGATGTGGGGGCCCAAGAAGTGGATGCCAGTTGTGTAAGCGACATATATTTCTATATTTAATAGGAATCAGTTACCTACATGGGACATTTACTAACTAAGTACTTAGAGCATTTAGTTAGGGTATTCAATGCCTTTGACATATTGAGCCCCTTGAATGATTTTTCATTCAGAATTGGTATTTGTTCAGGAAGGGTGTGATCAGGGACCTAGAGAATTTACATCAGGTTGGAACACTGTTTGATCAGTTGCCAGATTCTATGTCCAACATGCCCAATTCAGCTTTCAATCTTGTGAAAGTGGGTCCATCCAAGGGTTTTGTGAAGATATCAGCTAGCTGATACTCAGTGGGGATGAAATGTAATTCAATTTCTCCATTCATGATGTGGTCCCTGATGAAATGGTATCTGATGTCAATGTGTTTGGTTCTTTGATGAAGTAATGGATTATTTGAGATGGCTATGGCACTTGTATTATCACAAAAGATAGGTACCATCTTATACTGAATGCCATAGTCACTCAGTTGGCTCTTCATCCATAGTACATTTGCACAACATCTTGCAGCAGCCATATATTTAGCTTCAGTTGAGGACATGGCCACTGATTGTTGTTTCTTTGTACTCCAATACACAAGTTTACCACCAAGGAATTGACAGGATCCTGAGGTACTTTTTCTGTCCATATTGCATCATGCATAGTCAGAGTCAGTGTACCCTTTGAGATCAAATCCTGAACATTTTGTGTAATACAAACCAAGGTTTGATGTACCCTTCAGGTACCTGAAGATTCTCTTGACAGCAGTGAGATGAGACTCTTTTGGATCAGCCTGATATCTTGCACACAGACATACTGAGAATTGGATATCATGCCTAGATGCAAGTAAGTACATCAGGGAGCCTATCATTCCCCTGTATTGGGTTTGGTTCACTGATTTGCTAGTGAGGTCAGGGCCAAGGTTGTTTGGAGGAACCATAGGAGTCTTCACTGAAGAGCAATCAGTGAGGTCATACTTCTTTAGTAGGTTCCTCAGGTATTTTTCTTAATAAATGGATATTCCTTTTTCAGTTTGTTTGATTTGGATTCCAAGAAAGTAAGTGAGTTTACCTATCATGCTCATTTCAAACTTTGTGGTCATCAGTTTCTCAAACCGTTTGCAAAGTTTGTAGCTTGTGGAGCCAAAGATGATGTCATCAACATACACTTGGACAAGAATGACATCACTCTTTGTTCTGTAGATGAACAGTGTGTTGTCAATCTTTCCTCTGACAAACTTGTTTTTGATCAGGAAGGCTGAAAGAGTTTCATACCATGCCCTGGGAGCTTGTTTCAGTCCATAAAGGGCCTTGTTAAGCTTGTAGACATGGTTGGGGTATTCACTACTTTCAAATCCAGGAGGCTGTTGCACATAAACATCTTCTTTGATGTTACCATTTAGGAATGCACTTTTAACATCCATTTGGTAAACTTTAAAGTTCATGTAGGTTGCATAGGCAAGGAAAATCCTGATGGCTTCCATTCCAGCAATAGGTGCAAAGGTTTCCTCATAGTCTATACCTTCCTGTTGATTATATCCTTTGGCAACCAGTCTTGCTTTGTTTTTGATGACTGTGCCATTCTCATCAGTCTTGTTTTTAAAGACCCATTTCATACCAATGATTAAAACACCCTAGGGCATTCAACAAGGGTCATGACATCATTTCTGTCAAATTGTTCCAATTCATCTCTCATGGCCTGAACCCAACTTTCATAAGTCAGGGCTTCTTTGACATTTTTAGGCTCAATTTCAGAGAGATAGTCAGCATAAAGACATATATTGGCTAAGGCTATTTTGAGTTTTGCAGCCATGCTTCTTGTGAGCATGCCTTCAGTGGGTTCACCAATGATGTTCACAAGCTCAATAATTTTGGATCTTGTCCAGCTATCCCGAGGTTTGGGATAGGAATTTGAGCTTGAAGTAGCCTGATTAGGTTCAGACTCAGGAACATGAGGTGACCCATCAATATGTGCTTCAGTGACATTTGTGGGAACAACTTGTTCTGAGGGTTCCTGAATAATTTGTTCAGTGGTTGCAGTCTCATTGGAGACCTGCTGAGTTTCAATGAACTCACTGATGGTTGGTTGGGGTAGGTTGTGAGGGATGATAAAGTAGGAGACATCAGCATCAGCTTGGTATTGGGTTGAGGGATTGTTCTCAGGATGATACTCATCAGGAGGATATCTTGATGAGTCATCAATACCAATTTCTTCAACTGAGGAATTTGAGAACCTGATGGATTCAATGCCCTCATCAACAGTAATGTGATAAGTTTCCTCAGTTTGTTGTCTCCTTGTGTTGAACACCCTGAAGGCTTTAGAAACCAGAGAATATCCCAGGAAGTATCCATCATCAGCTTTGGCATCAAATTTACCCAAGTGATCCTTGTGATTATGAATAAACACAAGACACCCAAATACATGAAAGTAGCTAATGTCAGTGATCCTTCCTTTGAATATCTCATAAGGAGACTTATTGTGCCTTTTCACAATGATTGACCTATTTTGAGTGTAGCAAGCTGTTTTGACTGCCTCAGTCAAGAAATGTTTTTAGAGGACTGAGCCATTTAACATTGTCCTTGCTGCCTCAATGAGTGTTCTATTTCTCCTTTCCGCTACTCCATTTTGCTCAGGAGTATAGGGAGAAGTGAAATTTTGAGAAATTCCTTTCTCATCACAGAAACACTCAAGGTCTTGGTTTTTGAATTCAGTGCCATTGTCAGTTCTGATTTGTTTAACTTTGACAACATTTTGATTTTCAATGTTCCTGACAAATGACATGATGGTATCAGCTGCCTGACTCTTTTTGGTCAGGAAGTAAACCCAAGTGTATCTTGAGTACTCATCCACTATGACCAGAGTATACTTCTCATGGTGAATGGACATTGGAATGATAGGTCCAAAAAGGTCCATGTGGAGAAGATGTAGGCAGCTTTTGATAGAAAAGGTTTGTTTGGTTTTGAATGATGCCCTGTGGTGTTTTCCTTTTTCACAAGCAGAACAAGGCTTGTCTTTGGTATACACCAGGGATGGAAGGCCCATAACTTTGTTCTGTTTGGCCAGATTTTTGATGCTCTTGAAATTGAGATGAGAGAGTCTCCTATGCCATAGCCAGTTGATTATCTCACTTGCCTTTGAGAATAGACAAGTCCCATTTTGAGTCAGGGATGACATGTCTAGAACATAGACATCATCCCTACTGGGGCAATCAACACTACTTCCTTATTGGCATTAAAGATGGTCCCTCTCTTGTCATCAAACTGAACTATGTATTCAGCATCACATAGTTGGGAAACACTTATCAGGTTGTACTTAAGACCATTTACATAAGCTATTCTTGTAAAAACTAAACCATTGCAGTTTACTGAACCATAACCTTCAGTGGGAGCTGATGAGTTATCACCTAGTCCTGGTTCTTCCACTTTGTGCAGATAACTTTTCACACCAGTCATACTCCTACAGCATCCACTATCGAGGTGCCAGGTAGGATCCCTGATGTGTTTCTGCACAAACAGTAAACTGGGTTAGTTTTTCTTGTTGACCCACTTTCTAGTGGGCTTAGTCCTCAGGGACTTTTTGAATATAGCTAATGAATCATGGTCTGAAGTTGTGTGTACTGAGCTTCTACATGTTTTACATTTTGTGGAGGTTGATGCCTCAGTTGACTGAGAAGTGTTGGTGGGGGTTTTCCTTCTAGACTGAATGATCTTGTCATGTCCCTTGGTTTCATGGGAGGGATCTCCACAGATGTCACAACAATTTTTCATCATACAATCATCAGGAAGATGATCATTGAAACCACAGTAAGGACATGGTAAGAAAGGCTTAGCCTTCAGTCTCTGTTTGGAAGGTGTGGCATACTGATAGCCTTGGGTTTTGTATAGACCATGTGCTTTTAAAGAAGCAGTGTGAGAGATGTGATCACAAGTTCTGTGGTCCTCTTGTTTGCATATCATGCAAAACAGGACTCTGTAGCATTTATCAGTGCTGTGATTAGGATAATTGCACAGCTCACATCTCCCTGAAGGTCTGGGTGTGGTTTTTGGTTTGGAAGAACTTGAGGATACTGATGGGTTTTTCAATTTTGAGTCAGAAGGTTTTTCAGTGGACTCAATTTTCTCACTCAGCATCCTGACAAGTTCAGCAAGCTGATCAAATTTTGAATCAGTGCTTTCAGGTTTCACTTCAGTAGGCACTGAAGGTTTGTGGTGTTCAGTAGGTGCAGGAGTAGGTCTCTTCAGAATAGTCTTTCCTAACCCTGATTTCTCCTTGGGAGAATGGGGTTGATAGACTGATGGTGCAAGGTCAGAATTGGGTTCAGCTCCCTGAAGATGTTTCAGTGGAGGGACTGGTGAATCAGACTTAGACTCAGTGATGGACTCAGTAGGACTAAGTTCATTAGTGACTCCTAGCAGCTCCTTGATAGCCTGACTTTCAGGCTCCAGGATTCTTCCAGTGTTAAAATTTGGCAGCTTACTGTCAGGATTGTTTCTTTCAATCCAATCACTGGGTTTAGGAGCATGTTCTTTGCTAGAGAGTATGTTGGCTGACAGAAAGGTTGTTGAATGGCTACTCTCCCCAGACTCTTCAGTGAGTTGATCTTCACCCATGGCAACCTTTTTGGTGCTGGGTTTGAGGCTCAGTGTTTCATAAAGTTTGGGGTTTTTCTGAGTCCATTTCCAAATAACAGCCTTTTCTTTCTTAAGTTCTTCCTGAAGAGCTTGATTTTGTTTAACAAGTTCAGAATTTTGAATTTGAAGTTTAACACTTTCAAGCTTAGATTGTTTTAAGCAAGTAGTTCATCTCTACATTGATTTAATTCAAAACTCAGTTTGTTAAATTTTGAAAACAAATTAAGTCTTTACTCTTCAACATACTTAATATCAACATTAATATAATCTAAGTAAGATTTCCAATCAGCATCATCATCCATAGAAAGTAAAATGTTTACCTTTCTCATTGTGATGTTAACCCATTCTCCATCTCTTGCATGACTCTTTCCCACAGCAAGCTTGTTGTCATCTGATAGGGCCATCAGGGCACTGATATGAACTTCTTCATTATCATCAGAGGACACTTCAACTTCATCCCAGTCAAAGGTTTCAGCAACTAGCCCTTTGTTCTTAGCCTGAGGTAGCTGAGTGACTGTTGATGATGATTCAAGAAGGGCAAGTTTGGCTTTAGTCTTCCTGTATTTGGCTTCAAAGTCAATTTGAGGGGTTTTTTCAAATCTTGGACTAGATTGAAGCAACTTAGGTTGAAATTTGCTGTGTTCTGAAAAAGAGTTATTTCCTGAAAACTTGAAAGATGGTTCTGAGGTTGTTTTTGAAAAACAATCTTTTGCAAAATGGCCTTTTTTGCCACATTTAAAACACTCAGTGTTTTCATTTGCTTTAGAAGGAAATATGTTTTTCTTAAAAAACCTTTTTGAGTTTGCAAGGAGTGCCCTTTCATGAAATTCAATTTGAAGATCATTAAGGTACTCCTCACTGGTTCTTTGGTCAACCTCATCATTAGACTCATCTTGGAAGTCCTGCACAACACCATTGGAATAGAAAGCAGTTGATATGGGTGAAATTGTCAAGGTCTTTTTGGTCTCCTGAGCTTTACCAGGGTATCTCCTGGTGATAAGATTGTCTTCATACGAAAACTTCCCATAAATAGCAGGGAGCTCAAGGTTCTGAATATGGTTAGCATTTCTCAAACCCTGAGAGAAGTTTAACCACTTCTCAGGGAGACTGTTGACAAAGCCAACATTGATTTCATGCTTTGACAGAATAACACCATCATTGGTTAGCTCATTCAGGAGGGTCTTATACCGAGTATAAGTCTCAGAGAGACTTTCAGAATCTTTGGCCCTGAAGGTATTGTATTCAAGCTTCAGGTCCATGATTCTATTCTCTTTGATATTAGAAGGCCCTTCATAGCTATGAACCAGGTCAGTCCATGTCTGCTTGGCAGTGGGACAGTTAATCACTGATTCCATTATATCGTTAGGAAGACATGATATAATGATGCTTTTCAGGCGCTGGTCCTGATTAACCACCCTCCTTTCATCTGGGGTCCATTGGGCTTCAGGTTTGACTAAACCTTGGGCAGTTGTTGGGACAAATGGACCATCATTAATCAATTTGATGTAATATGGTTCCATCCCAGTTAAGTAGCAAAGCATTCGCTTTTTCCACTTGTTAAATTTTCCAACTTTAAGTCGAGGGACAGTTGCTGAATAACTTCCACCCTTTTTATCGACAAGTTGGGGAACATCTGAGTCAGCCATGGTGGGATCAAGGTTTTAAAAACTTTTTGAGCACTCTTTTAGTTTTGAAAACAGATTATGAAAAGTTTTACAAACCAGAGGCTCTTATACCACTTGTTGGTCCCTTGTACTTGGTTATCAATAACTAAATAGCTAATGTAACCAAGATATATGACTTTTAACTCAGATGTATATATGATTAATAATAAAGCAATGTAAAGATAAGAGACAATACTTTTCAACGTTTAATTCTTTATTAGAAGTTAATCAAAAAGAATCGTACCCAAGTGTTTGCAGAATAACACTTGGGATTGAAAATGACAAGTGTGGTATTGAGTCCTCTCTAAACTCAAAACAATGTTTGAGTGACAACTGAGGACCCACTGAGCTATCTCAGGGGCTATGTTGTTCTTTGTAGGAGTAAAAGTGGTTTGTTAATGCTTTGCATTAATTGCACAAACTTGTCAACTTTTACTCCTCACTTATGTTGCCTATTTATACACAAATATGAACAACTCTAATATACAATGGACCTAAGCGTTCCTTAATAAAATCTTGATAGATTTTATTCTCTGGCAAGGGAAACTTCTTTGGGTTAAGTGCAAAAGGTGCTTTCTGATGACAGAATGGATTTGACCATTTGGGGAAAGTTTGACATTAAAGTGATAAACCACTTAAATGAAACAGTTCAAACTTTCCCGCCCAGTCCCGCCAAATCTTCAGTTTTCAAGTCATCAGTCTTCAGTACCATGATAGGTGTTGAGGAGTCTTGGGGTTCAGTGAGTTATTGTCATCCTCACTGAACCCATCACCTTCTTCTTGGCTTAGATCTCACTCACTGAGTTCCGCCTCACTGAATGGAGAACCTTTCTTCTTAGGCTCGGTCTAAGCATCCTGAACGTGACTCACTGAGTTACTGTTCACTCAGTGAATTTTTTACACTTATGTGATTTTACGTTCAAATCCTTGTTAGAAGAAGATTGGGGAATTCAGTGACCCAACATGATGATGATAGCAAGGTCAGTGAGGAAGAGTTCTATTAAGCTGGTGATGATATGGAGACTGAGGCAACAACAACTGACAATCTCCTCAGTCTCCCATTGCTCCTCCAGAAGAAAATGCACCAGAATCTTCCTCTCTTGAAAAATTGGCTAAGTATGATGACTCCAGGCCCCTTACTGAAAGAAAGCTGATGAAATTCCTAAAAAAGGCCTGCAAAGTCATCTACAATGATATCAATGAAGATGTGTTCGACATGCACACTGAGCAGGCTGTTCACTACTTCAACCTTAGAGACTCAATTGAAGCCTTTCATGACAACACTTTGGAACAGCAGGCTGATGTTGCATTTAAACTGACTTCTCTTAATGGGCACCTCAACAAGTTCAATGAATCGCTCAGCCAAATCACCAAGAGCGTTTCTACCATTCAAGAGTCTGTCAAAGATGACCCTGAACTCAACAGGAAGATACTTCAGGATGCTCAGACATACTAACATAATTCTGCTCAATTCACTGAGCTGGTAGATATGCTAAAGTCTGCCAATCTTCAAGGTCTCCAATCTTCAGTGACATCCATATGTTCATCACTCAGTCTCATGGAGAAAAACTTGGCTGCTTGGGCTAAGTCTTCAAACTCCTTGGCCAGGAATCTTGGGCCAAGGATGTCTGCCATGGAATCATCTCAGGCTTCCCTGGATGCCAAAGTATCTACAATTCAAAAGGATACTGCTGACATCAAGAGCATGCTCACTGAACTTTACCAGGCCTTCAAGGGTCCTTCAGTGGTGCTACCAACTCTTGCTCTCACTGATGTTGCTGCAACAGTTGAGGGGGAGAGATCCTCTGAAGTTCCACCTACTGGAGTCCCTAAAACTTCCACCAGTCAACCTTCCTCTCAGGCTAAGGGGGAGCGCATAGTTGAAGCCACTCCAATCTCCTCATTTCAGTCTGCTGACACAACCACTCAACCAACAAACCAGGCGGATAAGGGCAAAGGCATTCTCACCGTTGTGTCTGAACCTACAACAACACTGGTAGTTGCCTTTTCAGTCATTAGGCCGGATCCTGATGCACCTGTCAGGATTCCTTTTTAGATGAATGGCGTTACATATCTGATGACTGAAGATGAAATCCAAGCTCACATGGATAAAGTGGAAAGACTGAATAAAGTAGCCTTGGAGGAACAAGCAAGCAAGGCTACTCTCATTGAGGTGGTTAATGAGGAAGCCACAACTATTGGGTTGAAGCCTCAGGACCTTGCACACAGAGAAGGAGGTGAAAAGTTTAAACAGGCTCAGGATGCTGCCCTGATGGCACTGAAAGAAAAGAGGGATGCCAGACTAAAGAAAGATGCTGCAGTCAGGCAACAAAACATTGAAAAATACACCTGGATCATGACACAGAGACTGAACCCAGAAACTATCACTGATGTCAAGATTTACCAGAACTCAAAACCAGCTGTTCTCAGTGTCTACAGAGGTTAGGACAAACGACACTTTGAAGTTCATGATCCTTTCAGATTTGTTGACTTTGGGATCACTGAGCTTGATGAGCTAGGTCCGATTATTGCAAAGAAGAACAATGTCGTTGTCAAGAACCTACTGAAATCCCTCAGAATCAGGTATGACTTGTTGGCCAAAAAGCATGAGGAACTTGGGATTCCCTCACTGCTCCCAGCATCAGTACCTGCCATTCAGGCTCCTCCTACTCAGTCTTCAAAGAGGAAAAGAAAGAAGATAGAGACTGAACCAGAAGTCAGTGCTCCAGGTCTAAACTGCAACAGAACCCTCCCTGAAGGAGTTACATTTGTGAACAACTTAGTCATTGAGCAACCTGAGAGAGGTCTCTTTTTCACAGATGAGTATGGAGATTCAGCCTTCCAAAGATGGGCTGACATTGATCTATCAGGAATCAATGCAATGGCAGGATACTTTTTCATGGCCAATCCAATCAAGAATGAGGCTAATGCAAGGTTCTGTCATGACCTAAAGAACAAAATCAATGAGCATCCTGACAAACACCTACTGAGTTCAAAGAGAGCCAAACTTGATGCCATGGGTCTAAAGTTCTAAAGCTTGAGCATGTCTGCAACAACAACTGTATTTATTTACTTTGTCTTGTTTAGGATTGTAATAATTATGAATAATATTGATGTTTTGTTTAACATTCAGTGTTCTAAGCAATACGTAGTAATTCAGGTTATAGAGATAATATCTTTGCTATCTCTCACTGAACCTTGAAACACTCAGGCTATTTGTATATCCAAATAGGGGGAGACTGTTGGGTCTGTTAAAACCCAAACTCCTTAATCTAGGATTTGAACATAAAATATCCTAAGTGTTTGACAACCGAAAACACCAAACAAGTCACTAAATGCATAGCTGTTCAGTGACTCATCCTCAAGATGCTCAAGGCGGATCTATGAAGAAAGATTCACCACTTAGTGAGCCGGTTCTCAGTGAATGATAGCTAAGCCAAAGAAGAAGATGATGGACACAGTGAGGGATGACAATAACTCACTGAGTCCTATGACTCCTCACCAAGTAAGATCACTGAATGAACAAAGACTGAAGATAAGAGGACTGATGTAAAGGCGGGATTAGGCGGGATAGGTTTGAATGGATAAGGGATGGTCCTTATCATGCAAAGGTCAACTTTCCCTGAATGAGTATAATACCAAGACATGTGTCAACACTGAAGACCAGAAAGCATCCTTAACCTTTACTACTTATAGCCAATTGTAACAGAGACAAAATACCTATGTATTTTGTCCAATATAGGATGATGTAATATTGTCTTGTATTCTTTGTCCATTAGGTAAGTGTTAGAAACTACTTGTGTATAAATAGATAATAAGTGAGAGAGGTAAAGATTACGTTTTGTGCACTCAATGCTTAGACATTCACAAACCAAATCTTTACTCTCTCCAAAGAACAACACAATCCCTGAGTTAGCTCAGCAGGATCTTAGTTGTCACTCAAACTTAGTTTGGGTTTAGTGAGGAGTACATCATACTTGTCATTTCAATCGCAAGTGTTATTCCGCAAACACTTGGGTATAATTCTTTTGATTGATTTCTAATAAAGAATTAAACGTTGAAAACTTTGTGTCTTATCTTTTACGTTTATTTACTTTTATTAATTAATGAATACTTCACTACATCATGGAACTTGGTTAGATTAACTTTGTAGTTAACCACAACCAAGTAAAAGGGTCCAACACTTTCAATCGCGGCCACAAATTGGATCCCTAAATAAGATTATAATGATTCATGGTGGAGATAACTGGTTAGGAATAAATTAGGCAAATTCTTAATTAACAAAACAATTAGCCAACCCTGATATATATGCAGATTCTGCTACATTTTTTATTTGAAAAGTGTACTTTTTTATGAGTTCAGACGTTATTTTTCATGGGTCCCGTCGTCTTTTTGTTGCGTTTAACTTGTGTCCTCACGGCACAAGTTAGAAAAACCTTATCATAAATGCACACTATTTTTTTTATTTTTTATTTTTTATATTTTTTTATTTTTTTTCTTAGATATAAAATACTTTCTCCGTCCCAAATTATAAGTACACTTTCATTTTGCACAATGTTTAAGAAATTCTCACTAACTAATCTATTCACCAATTAAATATCCTTTTTTTTCATTAAAATGTCATTTGATTGGTTGAAATAAGAAGTGGACTAGTATTTTAGGACAAACAAAAATAAAAAAATAGATTTATAATTTGAGACAGAGGGAGTAACAAATTTGAGTATGAAGTCACATTTCAACCTCAAAGACAAGGCTCTACTCGATTGATCAAGGTCATCGTCAATGTAAATGACTAAATTCAAACATGCCACAAGGCCCACAACAGTGACATGTATAAATCAATTATATTTTATGCTTGATAAATAAAACTCTACGTGTACATATGACTTAATATTTAGTTATGCACATCAAGTATTTTGTTGTACCTTATTCACATGAAAATATCCATGCTTGGTTAAACAATAGCTTCATTTTATGTTATTTGGAAATATTACATAGGGTTATTACTCAATCAAATATGTTATTAAAGTTTCATAAGAATTTGCTTTTAGTTACTATAGTTTTTTTTTTTTTTTTTTTTTTTTTTTTTTTTTTTTTTTTTAAAGGTTACTCATGTAAACGAGTTCGGTTAATTAGGTTACTCCTAGGGTGGGATACCGCATACCGGGTGTACCGGTTTTCCACTATCTTTAATTTACATTTTTGGTCCCTGTGGCATGGCGGGTATAACGAATTTAGTCCTTAGGAAGTCATTAATGTTTTCAAACTCAGTACTTCGCGGATAATGTATAGAACCTGATATTAGTACTTCGCGGATAATGTTTTAAAACATAGTACTTCGCGGATAATGTTTTCAAACTTAGTACTTCACGGAAAATATTTGTTTTCGGTATGAGTCAATCTTTTTGTTGATACGTATAGTGTATATACTCACACATTGTTGGTGTGTATGTATTAGTTTTACACAAAATCTTAACAATAGTCTTTGTAAAGTCAAAGACTCGTGATTTAAATATCTTAAATTTGTAAATTTTAAATTTTTATTTTAACCATAAACAACCATGTATAAAATGGTTTTTACGTATCAAAGACTAACTATTTTTGTTATTATAAAGTGGTTTTTCCGTCCCGAATTTATTTTCAAAACGCACATGGTGTTGGAAAAATGATCACTACAATGTGCACTAATATCACGTTGTGTTTACTTTTTTAAAAACGTTTTGGGTAGTTGCATTGTCATTGTTTTAAAACAAAACAAAATATAAAAGTTACACATTTCAATGTAAATAATTCTTTTTCTTTTTCGAACACAAATTTTGTATTAAAAACACACCTATAAGAAGCTAGGAGGAGGGAATGTAATTAATCAGGAATAGAAAGTGTGATTTGAGGATTGTTAAACCACTCGATCCAATTACAACAACGCGTTACGGGCAAAAACGTGTAAAAACATATAAAAACGGAAGAAAAACGGACGAAAACGTAAGAAAAACGGGCGAACATGTATGAACACGGACAAGAACAGATAAAAATGTAAGGAAACCTCGTTACGAGTCGCCCACAGGAGAGGATTCGTGGTAAAAAAATCTAAGGACTAAATTTGTTAAACCCAGCAACCCACAAGGATCATTTAGTAACTTTCTACCTACTATCATAAGTTGTAATATATGGAGTAATGTAAACAACCGGTCACGCAAACATGAGTAACCTCTTTGAACAAAAAAAACTATAGTAACTAAAAGCAAATTTTTGTAAAACTTTAGTAACATATTTGAGTAATAACCCATATTACATATTAATGATAAATTCTATTCGATTGGTAAATTTCGCATGTTGTTCACGAAATCCACCAAGTTATTGATTTCTAAGAGGTCTAGGTATCTCATGCACTACTAGTGGCGTTTTTTCCCAAAATGAAACGCAACAACGTCACCATGGTACTGTGGCTCACATTTTCGCATCCTGAGCCATCGTGACCAGCCGAAATGATCTCAAAAAACACAACTGGACGGTGCCACATGCACACCATGGCTGGCGTTTACCTTTTTTTCCCAGTTGTGTATGACGGCACCAAATTCTGTTGTTATAAGAGGGATTCAATATAAATCTTATATTTGTTATAGATCTAATGAACCAATCCTGACTATTCACTTTTTTTTATATAAAAAAAAACTTTCACTATTTTTTCGAAAATTAAATATCTCGCAAACCGTTAATCGTTACGCAAAAAAAAAATCATACCATCGCAACGATAATTAAATTATTATATATACTAAAAGGGGGAATCGTTTACTGTAGCAGCACTGTAGCAGCTACAGTGCTTGCTACAGTGGACGAAACAGCAGTTTTGTGAGTCTAGTTACTGTAGCAGTACTGTTCATCCGTTTTTTTTATTACTTATTATTTTTTTTTTCTGAGGTTAAATATTTAACAAAAATATTTTTTTTTTCTTCTGCAGATATCGATCTTTTGCAAATTTAGTCGTTACTAACAAAAATAATTTTTTTCAATCGTTTTATTTCAAGTTTAGATTAGTCACAACATTTCAGCAATAATTTTTTTCAAACGTTTTATTTCAAGTTTATATTAACCACAACATATCCGCAGCAACGCGCGGGTACCCCCGCTCGTTATCTAACTATAGATATACATTTCTATACTTTCGATTTTTTTATTATTTTTTTTTCAAAATTTCTGCCCAAAAAAATCACATGTGATTTGTAAACACATGTGATTTTTATAAATCATGTGTGATTTTTTGACGGAAATTTTCAAAAAAAAGTTCGTCAAAAGTATAGAGATGTGCATATCTATAGATAGACAATTTAGTTCTCGTCGCGACGGTGTATTTTTTATAGCTTGAAGATTTACTGTTTGCAAGATATGTTATTTTAAATAAAAGGTGAAGAATGGTTTATAGATAAGATTGGTTCTTTGTATTTATAACAAACATGAGATCTATATTGATCTCAATTCTAGGAGGGAGGGGTGTTCTTGGTATTGTACTGGATTATGAAGGTAATGGAAAAGATGCTGATGTGTCAGTACTTTTTTTCAAGGTAGCAGGACGGCTCGAAGCACCTAGTACTGTAAAAGTATCTCAATCCTCCA
The DNA here is from genome assembly GCA_030686995.1 of Artemisia argyi. NCBI lineage: Eukaryota > Viridiplantae > Streptophyta > Magnoliopsida > Asterales > Asteraceae > Artemisia > Artemisia argyi. The sequence goes on along the minus strand of CM060690.1, from coordinate 107,949,746 downwards.
AAACTACAGTGTGATAGCTTGAAAACCTAAAAAATATCTTGATCCTTCCAAAAACTATCAGTGCGATAGCTTGAAAACCTTATCTTGATCCTTCTATTGTTTTTCTTTTTTAATCAGAGTAAACTACACAAACAATCCCTGTGTTTGTACCATATGAGTATTATTAGCGACATCAAAAGAACAGTATATACATGACATTTGTGGTTTGCTGCACGTTATTAGTTGTCAGCCGTGCATTGCTGTGATACGTTATTTTAATAGATTAGATTTATATCCGCATAAAGCAACGATGTGTAACACCAAATAAATCGTGATTTTGCATCGACCTTTGATGCAAAGTGCGTGTTCTTAAAAGTTCAACACATGAGTTTTTTGAAGATTATAGTGATTATATTGTAGGGTTTAGGATGTTTTTTTGGAAACTATTAAATATTAAAAGTCATGTATCATATAAAAGATAAAAGATTAACTATGTGCGACCAAAAATCTTTAGTGTTTGTTTGATGCCATTTATAAGCTCATTAGGTTTTAAGTTTGAAGGAATTAAAGAATTCAATAATTGTCATGCATCATTTATAAGCAGTAAAGATATTTAATAGAAATGGTAGAAAAACATTAGCAACTATTTTCAATAATTGATCAGGCTATGTATAATTAAGAACTAATGATGTAATGCTCGGGTTAGTCAGACTCGTATCATGTTTGGTACTTTATGAAAACTTTATTTTGGTTTTAATTGGGGATTTATTTTTGAAAAACCGGTGTTGATGCAAATAATGTTTAAAAACGTTATTCTCGTCTTTCGATATCTCTATGTTTTGATGATAACAAAATATGAAAACATCTTACGTCAAAATTAACGTAAACAAGTTTTTAGTCGAAATATCCGATTTCTACGTCAATCACTCTAGGTATGAACAAACAAATTTACAACTTGACAAATGATCAAAGAAGTGAATTTGTGTTTTCAACTTCACATTTTTAGCTTGACAAAACTTTCTTTTCAAAAAACATTTTACAAATTAGTTTTGAATTATAAAGAAATGTTTTATTTAGGAAAAATCATTTCAAAAACATTCCTAACAGCTATATTTTACCCAAACTAGCTCTAAACTCCCTCAAATAAACTTTCACCACTAAAGATGGTGAGTTATCTTTAGATAATTATGGTATGAGCTCTTCAGAATGTATGAAGGGAAACCAAGATGGTGAGTTATCTTTAGATAATTATGCTATAAAGCTCTTGTGAGCAATTTGACTTACATATTTTATGGACTATTATGTGTTCACGGAACGGACATTGGCTATTAACTTGATTAGCGCTCACCGACGTCATTTGCTATTCAAGGTCATCAAACATGGAGACGACAATACATGGACATTTATTATTTTAAATTGTTAAAAACTCAATTGTTATCTCATTATTTCTTTCAAATATTAATGGAACATGTTTTCACTCATTATTTTTCTTATTCTATTCACACACATAACTTCTTACAAAAATATTTCTTTAAAAAACCCCGTGACTCCAAGTTCTTAAATTAACAAGAACTTCTATTCATGCACAAATCATTAATGGGACAAACTTTAGAAAAAAAAGGTTATCTATCAACTCTATTTGATAAATGTTTACCACTTAAGGTTGTCAGGAAACAATTTCCTTTGTCAGTTTCATTTGCCATGACAATTAACAAAAGCCAAGGTCAATCGCAGCTTTAGAGTTGGTTTGTACCTGTCACGTCATGTTTTCACACATGAACATCTATACGTTGATGTTTCAAGAGTTAAAATCAAAAGAGGTTTGAAGGTTATCATTTGCGATCAGGATGGTAATATCTCTAAAACTAATACAAATATCGTCTACACGGAAATACTTCAATGTCTATGAACAAGGTACAAGAGGTATGCACAATATATATATATATATATATATATATATATATATATATATATATATATATATATATATATATATATCACATATTTTTTAGTATATTTTAAATTATAATAGATTGTGAATCACAACCTACTTTTACTTACATTTTCTATAGACTATTTACGTGTGCACGGAATGGACATTCGCTATTAAATTGATTAGCGCTCATACGTCATTTGCTATCCAAGACTGTCAAATTTAGAGACGACAACACATGGACGTTTATTATTTTGATTTTTACAAACTCAGTTGATTATTGAATAATTCAAGCATTATCTCATTGTTTATTTCATATATTAATGGAACATGTTTACGTTCGTTGTTTTATTATTATCTCATTTTCATATTTCTTTAAAAACCCCGTGAATCCACGGGTCTTTAAGCTAGTAAAAGATAAAAGATTAACTATGTGCGACCAAAAGTCTTTAGTGTTTGTTTGATGCCATTTATAAGTTCATTAGGTTTTAAGTTTTAAGGAATTAAAGAATTTAATAATTGTCATGCATCATTTATAAGCAGTAAAGATATTTAATAGAAAAGTTAGAAAAACATAATTACCAACTATTTTCAATAGTTGATCAGGCTATATATAATTAAGGACTAATGATGTAATGCTCGGGTTAGTCAGACTCGTATCATGTTTGGTACTTTATGAAAACTTTATTTTGGTTTTAATTTGGGATTTATTTTTGAAAAACCGGTGTTGATGCAAATAATGTTTAAAAACGTTTTTCTCGTCTTTCGATATCTCTATGTTTTGATGATAACAAAATGTGAAAACATCTTACGTCAAAATTAATGTAAACAAGTTTCTAGTCGAAATATCCGATTTCTACGTCAATCACTCTAGGTATGAACAAACAAATTTACAACTTGACAAATGATCAAAGAAGTGAATTTGTGTTTTCAACTTCACATTTTTAGCTTGACAAAACTTTCTTTTCAAAATTACATTTTACAAATTATTTTTGAATTATAAAGAAATGTTTTATTTAGGAAAAATCATTTCAAAAACATTCCTAACAGCTATATTTTACCCAAACCAGCTCCAAACTCCCCCAAATAAACTTTCACCACTAAAGACAAAAATTGGAGCGTTTTTGTGTGGCACGGTACCACGGTACCACTAAATTTAGTGGTACCGTGTGACAATTAGTGGTGCCGTCCCCTTTAAAACGGTCAAATTTCCAGAGTCTATAAATACTACTTCATTTCCCAGATTTTGGCCATCCTTTCACACACATTACTTTCTGCTTTCCATCCTCCTTTTCTTTCTACACTTCTAAGATTATTAGTTAGTTTTTTTGTTTAAAGAGTGATTCTTTTCATCCAACCAAGAATTATCTACATACCTTTACTAGTTAAGAGAAGAACACAAAGTATCAAGAAGATACAAGGTGTTGGTGGCATGGAGTAGTGCACTTGCATTACAAGTTGTCTACTTGATTGTATCTTGATATGCATTAAGTGTATTAGTGTTTCTTAGTCATTGTGTTCTTGTTGAGATCTTGGGGATCTCTTGAGTCTTGAGTGTAATAGTGTTGATCAAGTGGATCAAGAGTAGATTGCGAGAATTGTGTGGATCTTCTGTGGATCGTGTAGATTGTGTGAGGATCGTGTTGATCATGTAGATTGTATGAGGATCGTGTTGATTGTGTGAGGATCGTGTGATAAGTTAGGATCGTGTGGATCGTGGTAGATTGGTACTAGCTAAGATTATTACTCGAGAACTAGCTTAGTGTCGAAAAATAACGTAGCCGACGTTGTACGGTTTTCTCCGCCTGAAGGGAGTCTTGTTGATATAATGCTAGAACTCTCGAGTTGGATAATCGGGGAGTGGAGTAGGGCGAAGAAGAGCTTCGTGACCGAACAACTATAAATCTCGTTGTCTTGGTTTGATATTTCCTTCTCTTCTCTTTACTTACTTATTGCATATTTGTGTTAGTATTGTGTTGTGTTCATATTGGTGTTAATTGATTTCATCTACAATTGAATCTAAGTTTTTCAAAGAGAAATTTTTATAACTAAAGAAAACAAGTCGGTAAACTATTCAACCCCCTTCTAGTTTCCCACAATTGGTACCACAGCCACGTCAAGCAAGTTTTTAAAGTAAAATGTATTTTAAAACTTGAATCAATCAATGGATTTCGACAAATATCAAGAAAGGCAATCTATGCAAAGGCCACCATTTTTTGAAACCGATTGTTTTATTACCGATGGTGACTTTAAACCTATTGAAAAATATCCAAACACCAAAAAGAAACAAATTGTTCCCTATGAAAAACAAAGTGATGAACTTAAAAGAAAACTAGCCAAAAATGATGAGGCTAAAATGGTAATTTATAACGCTTTGCCGAAAAAGGACATTGAAAGAATTTTTATGTGTAATACGGCAAAAGAAATTTGAAAAACTTTATTGGTCACTCATCAAGGTAATAATCAAGTCAAAGAGAACAAGATTGATCTTTTTGTTTAACAATATGAACAATTTTCCGTTCCGGAAGATGAAACCATAGATAGTGCTTTTGCTAGATTTAATACTATTATTACTAGTCTTAAAGCTCTAGATGAAGGTTACTCTAGCAAGAACTATGTAAGGAAGTTTCTTAGGGCTCTACATCCAAAGTGGAGAGCAAAGGTCACCGCCATTGAAGAATCAAAGAACTTGGCGACATTATCACTTGATGAACTAATAGGTAACTTGAAAGTTCATGAAATGATAATCAAGAAGGACTCGGACATAGTCAAGGGTGTAAGTGAGAGAGTTAGGTCTATAGCATTGAAAGCCAAGCAAAACTCTAGTGATGATGAAAATTCAGATTCCGATAGTGAAGACGAAGAGTATGCACTAGCGGTTAGAAACTTTAAGAAGTTCTTTAGAAGAAGAGGTAGATCTACTAGGCAATCTCGTGACGAAAGGAAGTCATTCTCTAAGAACTAAGATGATAAAAATGGAAAGGGCGATAGGAAGTGTTTTAGATGCGGAGACCCAAATTACCTCCTTGGAGAATGTCCTAAGCCACCAAGATCAAACAACTAAAGAGCCTTTGTAGGCGGCTCTTGGAGTGACAGTGGTGAAGAAGAAGAGGAGTAGCCTAATGATGAAACATGTCTCATGGTTCAAGCTTCCGACTCTTCTTATTATAGTGATGATAATTTGTCAATAGATGATAATATGCTATATGATGAATATAATAAATTATGTGAGGTAATTACTAAAATCATAACTAGGAACAAAACGCTAAAAGCAACACTACATGAACTAGAATTACAAGTCTTAGAACTAAGAGATCAACTTAAAAGAATTGAGAAAAATAAGCAAATAGATGTTGGTTGTAAGTCATGTATAGATCTTCAATTAGAAAATGAAAAACTCAAGGAAAATGCCATTAAAGCCATTAAGTTTGAAAAAGGAACACATGCACTTAATGACATGCTTGAAAACATTAAGTATAGTGAACATGCTGGAGCGGGTCTTGGATTTGACCCAAATAAGGCATCTACTAGTGAAACTAAACAAGTAAAAATTTTAAAATCTGAGGAAACTAGTTTAGGAAATGACGGCACCACTAAAGGTGGTAACGACACCGCTAAATTTAGTGGTACCGTGGATCCGTCAGCTGTTAAAGTCAAAACAGGGTTGATTTAAAAAAAACAACTTAAGTCCTAAACCAAGTCACATAGTAGTCAAAAATGTTAAAATACTTGTAGCTACTAATAAGGAAATTAAAAGATTTTATAAACCTGTGTCAATCTCCATGGATGGATCTATTAGACATAATACTAGATCAAAGACTCCTCCATGGAGACATACAAATGCTCCCAAATCTCGGCCTAGAACTCCTCTACCGATAGGTAACTTTATGAGACAAAGTTTTTCAAGTAACTACCCCGTAACTTTGAACAACCGTCAACAACAAAGTTATCTACCATGGGAAATTTGTCCTCCATTTCAAAATCTAGGCCAAATGCATGATATGCATGAGATGTTTAACACTAACAACTGTGGACCCATGAGATATTGTGGACCAAATGTTTGAGTCTTATCTTACTAGATAGTTATGCTTGAGAATCAACTTTAAATCTGATAAAGGATCTATTCAATGGAAGCACAAATGGTGACAGATAATTCAAGCTATATCTCATCTCTCTAAGCATAACAACGAGGATAACATCATAGGCTAAGGTAAGTTTTCTCAAAACCCCTCTCTTCGTGATTAGTTGTGCATATAGTTTTCTTGAGATATTTCTTTGCTAGTATTAGTATAAAGGACATGAAAATTGCTTGCCTAAATGGTTTCAATCAACAAGGAGACATATGTAGTACAATCTCCAAGACTTGTTAATTTCTAAAACCATATCATGTTTTAAACATGAGTATACAATGAGAATGGTGGATAACACACTTTTCATGAAGAAATAAAATTCACATCACCTCATTGTTCAAAATATACGTGGATAACACTATATTAAACTCGTCTTGTCCTTAAATGTACGATGATCACCTTAAGATCATGCGTGACGAGATTGAGAAGAACATGAAGGGTGAATTACTATTATTTCTTTAATCCTCTTATAATAGTAAGTGCTAATTGTATTTCTTTGTGTGCTAATATATATATATATATATATATATATATATATATATATATATATATATATATATATGTATGTATGCATATATATATATATATATATGTATGCATATATATATATATATGTATGCATATATATATATATATATATATATATATATATATATATATATATATATATATATGTAAATATATATATATGTATATATATATATATATGTATATATATATATATATATATATATATATGTATATATATATATATATATATATATATATATGTATATATATGTGTATATATATATATATACATACATATATATATATATATATATATATATATATATATATATATATATATATATATATATATATATATATATATATATATATATATATATAAATGAAGCTTACCTATAACTATCCTTACTAACAAATATTATCTGTGGAGTTGAAAGCTCACTGGAGATGTTGATAGTGAGAATTCGGATAATTCCTAGTTACTAGGACATGATAGGTTACTTTATCACTCGGCAAGTAGGCCCAAAATCATGATTAATGTCCGCCTTTAGGTTCGTTTGTAAGAAGATCTCAAAACTTCTTATATTGAAAACGATTGAATACGTCATCCGATGTATTCAAGGCATTATTCATTTGGGAAGTGCACGATCCCAAGGAGTTTAGTGTAAAGATTATTATCTAACACTAATTCTGATAGTGTAGGAGATTATGTGGACTGATAATGTACAAGTTATGTTTGTACCTTCATAGGTAGTTTCTAAACTTCTTGGTTTATCAAGAAACAAACAACTTTTACTATCTCCACAACCGAAGCCGATTACGCAAGTGCTGGCATGAAATTAAGCACTATAGATGAGACAAGCTCTAATCTCTCGATGATACCTCTATGACGACATTCCCATGACGCGCTACAACAAGAAGAGTGACTTGACCATATACTCCATGATTAGCTCGTGCATTAAACACTTCATGATACGTAATCATCCCTGTCACTATGATGTTCAATGAGGAAACATCTCTTTCGAAACGGAATACTCATTGAACAACTTCGTTGATTCCATTCCAAACCCACTCATGACTATCTATATATTTATTTGGAAATATTTAGGTCATCTCATCACAATTCGTTCTCTTCGTTCAAATCCCTTCGATTCATTCCCGAAAACCTCTCATAACTATTCAAATATTTCACTGGAAATATTAAGTCATCCGTCATATCCTTCTAATGACTATTTATATATTTCACTAGAAATATTAAAATTCAACTCTTCTCGTACCTTCTCATTGTGCATTCCCGAGAATCACTCATGACTATCTAATTATTTCACTGGAAATAATGATGTCATTCCGTATATCTTTTCAACGACTATTTACTCGTCTTCTCGGAAATCTCTTGGATCATCATTCACAGTTTAGTCTAGTTTCTCTTATCACGAGAATTTATTATGTATACATTCTCTTCTCGCGTCAAAAAGTCTTGCTAAATAAGTAAGATTCCTTCGTCTAAAATCAAAATGATTCGAAAAACTTTCTCAGCAGTGCACGACACCACTAAAGTGGCACGGCACCACTAAAATTAGTGGTACCGTGTATCTGAGACAGCCCGTTTTTCTTCCTTCCTTCCCTCACTATTCACATTCAAAACACAAACCAAAAACCCCTCTTGCTGCCATATCCGAAAACCAACCGAAAAACTCAATTACACCATTGTTAATCAAGATTGAGGCATTGTAATTAAAGATTTTCAACCACTACATCTTATTTAACATCATTTGTAAGTCAGTTTCCTTTAATTTCTTTCTATTTTGATTCTTGGGTTTGTTCATAATCACAAAATTGAATTGGGGCTTTTCAAAATTGATTGAATTATTATACAATTAGGACTAGGATTAGACAATGTAGAACAAATATGATTCCCTAAACATAGGATTTGTATTAACCCAGTTATATCATTCACTCTAGGTCCGAATTTTGTTATCAAAATTCGAATTAGATTATGTGTCTTTAGTGGAATCATGTCTAGGATACTTGATAGAGGATTAGAAGTGATTAGCACTTAAGCTTTTCAACTTTAAAAATATTTTTGGCGCCAAGTTGAAACATTTGCCAAACACCCCAATTCCATTTTTTTTCGAAAAAGTTCATATGACTAGGCTCATGAAAAATATTTTCTTGCATGGTTGATACAAACTAAAAACGTTTTTACATGCATACATGATCTCACAAATATGGGTCGAAATACATAACTAATATGTATTACTCGACATATTTGATTGAGCAAGAGAAAAGCTAGGAGCGTTTGGGTAATTTCATTAGTATTATAGTAGAGTCGAAATTACTACACCTCCACATGGTTTGCATATAGGCACACACTAGAAAAGTCATAATTCATAAGTAAGTTAGAAAAACTTATATACTTACGTAACATTATTTTCTTTTATAGGTAACAATGCCTCGTAATGATTATCAAGATACCAAACACTATATTCCTCCATTTCTTGATGACCCAAACATTCCCGGTGAGAAAAAGCTCATCTTCGTAAAGTCCAACATCGATATATACACGAAGGACGTGTTGTCGATGCGTACTTTGCCCCGTTGGATAACATTGATGTGTGCTTTCCAACAGTCAATTTTGATTGTTTATATAAAATAAATGATCAAATATGTCCTTGGTTCATTCTTGAGTTTTACAGTCGTGTTCGTACCTTTAGTGATACTGAAGGTAATGTCTTTCTTGATTTTTCGATCCAAAATCAAAACATCATGTTGTCCATCTCCGAGTTTGGTGATATTCTTGGAGTTACTTCCGTCGGTCAGTGTGCATACACCGAAGACCATTCCTTGGACTCTTTGTTTCATCATCTTGAAATTGAAGGTCCTTATCTCACCGAACTTCCCAATCCCGAAACCATCAAACAACATGTATGCACCCCTTGAGTAGTCCACACGCATCAAAAGTGTGATGGTACAATCGTCCACCTTGATCCAAACCGCATCTACCTTAAAGAAGTTCTTCCCAATCTCAAAAATTGGGAACTTCTCCTTCGAGAAAATGTTCTTTCTCTCGGTGGAAACCGAGATCATGTTCCGGCAAGCTTGGCTCATATGCTCTATTTTCTAAGTAACGAGGTACCTTACAACCTCGCTTACTACATGGCTAAGAGAATAGCTAATGTTCTTGGTCGTTCCGATAAGCTCATGCCCTATGGTATGTTGCTTACTCGCCTTTTTCGTTTGGTCATGACAAACTTTCCTCATCTTCTCGACACTGAATATCCTTTGGTTGACCCCATCATGAAGCCCATAGGAGGTCCAAAATGTCGCACTAAGCAACGTAAGGACAAAGGGGTAGAACGGGCTCGCAAATCCACCTCTGACGCTACCTTTTCCTCGTCCTCTCTTCATCATGGACCATCATCACAACCTTTGAGTGAGGATGATGTTGAAGTGACTAAGAAGGGACATCTCATGCTCAAACCCCTTCACCCGATAAATACTTTTGTGACTTTAATCTATCCACTTTCAAGAAAACAACCGACCTTGTCTTTAGAGATATTAACTTGACAAGGGTGATGTAAAGACAAAACTGGATGTACAATCGGCAAGTGGAAATGCATGAGCAAACCATTGGGGGTTTCAAGTCAATCGGGAAGGCAATCAAAGGGATTGGCAATAAGTTGAAGAAGTTGGGAAAGTCAAAAGATTGAGACAATATTTAAGTATTAATATATAGTTGTATTATCAAACTAACTAATATTTAGTAACACTAACTTCAGATGATCTTTGGCATTGATAAATCTTTTGGGTGTGTCTTTCAATTTTACCACCTGAATGTATCTTATCAAGTCTCACTCTTGGTTAATTTTATCATATGATCATTATTTATTCACATCATGATTCTAGATGATTGTGATATTTGGTTAGATTATTTTATGTGCAAGTATCTAGATGATAATTTGCATGCTTACTAGTAGCCTATTTAGTAGACTAATCACATGATCTTATTAGTTGCAAGTTGTTACTTAGATCATGAAATCAATGTTATTGTTCTTTAGTGCATGGAGCTAACAGGATTTGCTGCAAATAGTGCACCTATGATTACCCATTTGGGCAGCCTAAACCTGCAAAACTGAGAAAAACATCTCCAGCAGGCCACGACACCACTAAATAGGGTACGTCACCACTAAATTTAGTGGTAACGTGGGTGATTTAGTGGTAACGTGGGTGATTTAGTGGTACCATCCCCTTGGTAGACATTTCTCACTATTTGCTTTCACCTTTTGACTTTCTTTCCCCTAAAATCTGGAAACATAAGCTGATTCCAATGATCACAACTCTCTAAACTCATCATCCTACACCATGCATGCTTGAAAGATGGCTATTTAAGCACTTCTCATGCACACACATTTTTCACAAGCATTCTTCAATAACCCTTTGCTTAATCAAGCACGACCATGTCTTCCACCATTGCAACCCTTCCAACAACTCAACTTCATCCATTTCCACACCATTAGCTCCATCCAAAACTAACTCCACTAGGGCAAACTCATCCTCATCAACCACAGTCAAGACAACATCTTCCTTACCACCTATTCCTCCTCAACCTTTGGCACTAACATTCTCAACTTCACTCGAACTAGTGTACAACACATCATCACCATCTTCTGTTTCTCCATCACCACCATCACAACCTATCATGGGCCATCCAATTCAATACCCAATTCTATCACATACCCTTAGTTGTGCTTGTTGTCATCACAACCACAACCTTATTGCTCACCTAAGAGATGAGATGGCTTACATGTTTAACTACATTGAGCAACTTTTGACACCACCTCAAGGGCCAATCATACCACCTCCTCCACTATCCAATAGCCCAAGTAACTAAACTCTTATGTTTAGCCTTCAACAATAAAAACCTTAGGAACCCTTTTGTGCACCTTGAAGCTAATCTTAGTGTTGATATAAATAATTGACTAAAAACATTATTCATATCTTTCGATATCTCTATGTTTTGATAATCACAAAATCTAAACTCATCAAACCAAATATTTTGATAATCACGCTCCTCTGTCAGAATCTGTTGCCTATAAATACCACCTTAAACCTGGATTTTATCCTCACCTTTTTGCACAAAAACTTTCTGATTCAAATCTCCATTTCAATCCTAAAAATCCTTTGATCATACAATTCATAAGCCTTTGTTTCCAAGTGATCCAAATCCTCATACTTTCATGTGCAAAGAGAAGAATACTCCTACTTATCAAGATTAGGAGTATTACAACTTAGTATCATCTTGCTATCTAAGTTGTTTATTTAGTTCATCTTGTATATCATTTTCTTTCTTGTGAACATTGTGTATACATTGGTTAGATAGATTTAGATATAGGATCTAGATCTATTGAAGGTGTGAAGTTGTACTAGTAGTGAAGAAGTAGAGGTGGATAGGATTTGTGTTAGAAGAGATAAGTCGTAATTGCATATTGAAGTGGAGATAGTTGTGAAGACAAAGAAGTTGAAGCTTTGAAGTTGAAAAGACCTTGAAGCCTAGAAGTTGTGAAGTAGTACATATCTTGGGGTAGTGGATAGGACTTAGTTGTGAAGGTGTGAAGAAACAAGTGGCGTGAAGAAAAAGAGTTAGGAAGTATTAAGTTGTAAAGAAGCTAGGAGCAAAGTAGAAAGTTGTGAAGAAATTTGAAGTGTAGAAGATTGGTGTGTAGAAGATAGGTGTGAAGAAGATTGGTGTGAAGAAGTTGTGTTGAAGTTGTGATCGTGGTGTGACATTGTTGTGGTGTGCTAATTGGTGTGTAAGGTTTTCTCCGCCATAAAGGAGGTTTTTGATCTAGTGAAGAAAACTCTCGAGTAGGTGACTCGGGGAGTGGAGTAGGGCAAGGAAGGTGTCCTTGTAGCCGAACCACTATAAATCCTTTGTCTCTCGGTTTGATCTTTCCATCTCTTACTCTTTGATTAATTACTTACTTGCATATCATTCATAGTTACAATTGCTTGTGTTGTGCACATATTGATTTCACATAAAGATCAAACTAAAACTCATTCATAATATTAGTCTTTCAAAAACAAACCAAGTACACAAACTTATATTAAAACACTTATACATATATATATGCTTATATATGATATACAAAATTATAAACTCTTTCCTAACATTAAACTCAAGTAGTGTTTATACAAAATCGCAAATACACAAGTATCTATATTTCCGCAATAAAGATTTGAAACTTTCATCTAAACTTTAGAAGCTATCTTTTACAATACTAATAAAACGAAAAAGGCGTAAAACTATTCAACCCCCCCCCCCCCTTCTAGTTTTCCACAATTGGTATCAAGAGCCACGTCTAGCAAGATTTTTAAAATATATTTTATTTTAAAACTTGTAACGACATATGGAATTTGAAAAATATCTAGAAGAGGAATTTACGCAAAAACCACCATTATTTGAAAATGATCATTTTCTTGAATGGAAGACTAAATTTGAAAATTATGTGAAATCAATAGATCTTGATCTTTGGCATATCATTTCAATTGGTGATCTTAAAAGAACCAAAATGGGTTTTGAAAATCAATATAATAATCTTCAAACTAATATTGATAAAAACACTAAAGCCAAATTACTTATTTTCAAAACTCTACCAAAAGTTAAATATGAAAGATTATTTCGTTGTAAAACGGCAAATAATGTTTGGAAATGCTTTTTAAAGAATCACCAAGAGAAATGTAAAACCAAAGATGATAAACTTGATATTGCACAAGAAATAGTCAATCTAGAAAATTTAGTAAATAAATATTTAGTTGAATTAAACACATGTACTACTAGTTCAAATGTGATCATTGAAGGTATCTACAACGAAGAATACATGAGCCAAATCCGAAGAAAGAGCGTGAATAAATCATGGTGCAACAAGTGCAAAGAAAACGATGATAATACGGCTTATGAGAATATTCAAACAAATGAGAACACAAGTATTGATGGCAAGAACTACATGTTTCTAGATCCAAGTGAAACTACAAACAAAACATGGAGCGACATGGAAAATGAAATTGATCACCGTATAGCATGTCAAGAATGTACAACTACAAAGAAGGTACAATCCAAAACTAGACATTTTTGCTATGATCAATTTATATTAGAATTTTTAAAAATGGAAAACAACTTCAAACTTTTTTGCAACATTGACTCAAAAATTATTTTTAAGAACGAACTTTCAATATCCGCTGAAAACAACTTTGAAAAAGAAACCATTTTAGAAGATAAAATGTCTAGACTTAAAAGTAATATTAAAATCGATCTTAAATGTAAAAATTGTCGAGACTACAAACATGAAATTAAAATGGAAAATGAAAAAACAAAAATATTGGCAAAATTCGAAAATAGTTCTAAATCTTTAAAATATCTTCTAGACATTCAAAAGCCATTTTATGATAAAACCGGGTTACGATTTATCGTAAATGATCCTTCAACAAATGTATCAAAACAAATAAAATTTGTTAAATCTAGTGAGTAAATTTAGGACTAATACTATTAACATTCATTACTTATTATTCTAGTCAAGAAAATTATTGTTTGTTAATTAAAACAAACTATTGATGAATTCTTGTACTTATCGATGACATCCCATCATGTGCATTCAAATGCAATGGATGTTCTCATCTAACCATCTAGGACCCATGAGAATCTGGGTACCAAGTTGTTTATCATGTTTAGGTAATTAACGAATGAAGAGTCTATTACGTGTTAATTTACTCATCTCGCTCTATTACCTTTGACGAATATTGGTTTCTATCACGTTGTTTCACATTCTGCAAATGTTTCGCCTATGACGTTGTTGTGGGAATTTTCTTGTCTCGGCTTTTTGCTCTTCACTCTTGGAGTTTCGGATATTACTTGGCTACTTCGACTTGTTGTGGACTAACTCTTATGATTTCTTTTATCACCGTCATGCCCACTCTTTTTGAAAAGCTGGACCTGAGATAAGTTTTTCTTTTCAAAAACTTGTCAATGTTACATTATATTTTAGATTGTTTTAATTAGTATGTGAATGTGATTTAACTGATAAATTGCCATGCTTTTAGATTATCAACACTAATATATGCATGTATGATATTAGCTTTATTAACCTTCTTGTTGTTTAGTCTATTATCACTTTTCTTAATCTTCTATGATCTATAGTAGAATCCTTCCACTTAAGCTATATGATCTTACTAGTTGCATAAATAGATGCATTATAATTGATATTTGTTTGCAACTTGATATTATGATGTTCTTTGTATATATATATATATATATATATATATATATATATACATAGGTCTATCTTGTATCCATGAACCATTTACCTTGCTCCTTCCTGTCCCATTGCATTTAGATCATAAGTATCTCTCATTTCACTTTAATATCTTTAGGTGTCATTAAGGATGATTATGTGTGACAATGGGCTTAAGTGATTCTCTTGAAGCATGACAAGCTTCCATTTCAAATCATTCACTTGCAACTTCTTGATTATCATGATCAAAACATCATGTTTAAAACTTCTCTCTTTTTGAATGAATTTTTTTTTAACTAAAACTTCTTTCATAACCATTACTTTAATCAAAAACAAGATTGAAATTTTCTTTTTGTCTTGTTTTTCTTCACATTATGAAACAAAATTCAATCTACGTTATTGTAATGCACACTTGAATTTACTTCAAAACATTGTTGAATAAAACTAAAAACGTTTTGCTTAAAACACATTTAACTTTCTCACATGTGTCATACACCTCTATTGGAAATGACATTCACAATTTAATCAAATTACTTCATGAGAATCATGACTTGCCGATATGGATCTTGTTTGTAACAAGTCTTGAAGTCCATATAATCATATCCACCTATTTGTTACTTGTTAACAATTATCAATATGTTTGCTCTAGGCTAAATGTTATTATTTTCATATAGTTGCACATTTAGCTTATTTGCCTTATTGCCTCCTTAATTGCATATCTTAATTGATAAATAAATAGATAGCATGATTATTAGAAATTTATTGCTTATTTCAATTATTTCTATATCACTCTCTATATTCATGAATAGTATGCCCTATATTGCCTCAAAGAGTTGAACTTACTTGAATCCAAATCCAAAAACACAACCTTTTTGAAAATTTTCTGCCAAAAACCCATTTCTGGCATTCTGGGAATCACCAGATGGGCGGCCCCCTTAATTATATAAGGCGGCCCCCTTAATGATTAAGGGGAATGGCCCCTAATTAAGGGGACCGGCCATCTGATAGTCGGGGATACTGTTTTCTTTATCACTTTTTGACCCACTTCAACCTATACTTCCCAAAATTCACAAACATATTTTGTCCCATGTTATCCCTCAAAATTTACCTTCCTAAACCACATTTCTCATACACTATAAAGTAGTGTAAAAGTTGTGAATTAGTTGTGCATAGAAGAATGTGTGAAGTAGACAAGAAGTAGAAGTTGTGGAGCTATCGTGAAGAAGTTGTCAAGTTGTGAAGAAGGTGTGAAGTCGTGAAGAAGTTGTGAGATTGATTCTATCTACGATTAGAACTTGACATTTAGCTTAGTATCGTTAATAAGTGTAAGCCAAGGTGTGTAAGGTTTCTCCGCCATAAGGAGTTTGTTGACATAGTGAAGCAAACTCTCGAGTGTGGTACTCGGGGAGTGGAGTAGGGCAAAGAAGGTGTCCTTGTAGCCGAACCACTATAAATTCACGTGTTGTGGTTTGATCTTTCTATCTCTATCTTTATTTCATTTTATTTAAATACTTACATTATTAGATTAGACTTGCTTACATTTGTTGACACTTGAATTCACGTAAGATCAAATCAAAGTTTTTATAAGCTACAAAAGATTTTTAAAATAAACTTAAAAAGATAGTAAAACTATTCAACCCCCCCCCCCTTTCTTGTTTTCCACAATTGGTATCAGGAGCCACGTCTAGCAAGATCTTTAAAATATATTGTATTTTAAAACTTGTAACGATCTATGGAATCTGAAAAATATTTAGAAGGGCAATCTATGCAAAGACCACCACTATTTGAAAGTGATGGATTTTTATATTGGAAAAATCGATTTGAAACTTATGTGAAACCAAAATATCTAGATCTTTGGCATGTTATTACTAATGGTAATTTTTTACCTATTCAAAATAACCCAAAATAAAGAAAGATGAAATCGTACATTTAGAAAAATAAATGATGATTTAAAAAGAAAACTTGCTAAAAATGATGAAGCAAAAAATGGTTATTAACAATGCGCTACCACGTAAAGAATACGAAAGGATCTTTATGTGTGAAACCGCAAAAGAAATTTGGAACTCTTTACTAATAACTCACCAAGGTAATAGTCAAGTCAAAGATAATAAAATATATCTACTTGTTCAACAATATGAGCAATTCACGATTCCGGAAGAGGAATCAATTGATAATGCTTTAGCTAGATTTAACACTATCATCACAAGTTTAAAAGCACTTGATGAGAATTTTGCTAGTAATAATTTTGTTAGGAAGTTTCTTAGGGCTCTTCACCCAAAGTGGCGAGCTAAAGTGACGGCTATTGAAGAATCAAAGAATTTTTCAACGTTACAACTTGATGAATTAATTGGAAACTTGAAAGTCTACGAAGTAATTATTAAGAAGGATTCCGAAATGGTCAAAGGAAAACGAGAGCAAAGCAAGTCAATCGCCTTGAAAGCTAGAAAGGAATCTAGTAACGAAGATAGCTCATCTTCCGAAAGTGATGACGAAGAATACGCCATGGCCGTAAGAGATTTCAAGAAATTCTTTAAAAGGCGAGGAAGATTCGTTAGACAACCACACGATGAAAGGAGAGCATCTCAAAAGAATAAAGATGACAAGAATAGCAAGAATGAAAGAAAGTGTTTCAAATGTGGTGATCCAAATCATCTCATTGGAAAATGTCCAATGATGTCAAGAGATCAAAATCAAAGAGCATTTGTTGGAGGAGCTTGGAGTGATAGTGATGAGGAGGAGAAAGAAACGACAAAAGAAGAAAAGTGTCTTATGGCAAGAACATCAAGCGAGGTACGTTCTGAAACCGAATATTTTAGTGATGAGAATCTATCATTAGACGAAAATGATTTAGATAATGAGTATAATAGACTATGCAAATTAGGACAACAAGTAATGACTAAAAACAAATCACTAAAACGTATAAACAACCAACTAGAAAATGAAATACTAGAACTTAAAATTAAAATACATAAATTAGAAAAAGGCAAAGAAATTATTGAAGAATGTAAATTATGTCAAGAGCTTAAAAGTGAAAATGAAATACTTAGAGAAGAAATTTGTAAACTTGATAAATTTGAAAATAGTAGTAACTCACTTAAGAAAATAATAAGTATTCAAAGAATATCCGGAGACAAAACCGGCTTAGGATTTAACCCAATTGAAGCTTCATCTAGTGAAACAAAAAATGTTAAGTTTGAAAGCGAATCTAGTAAACCAACATCCTTAGAAAAATATCCTAAATACATACTCATAAATAATAAGAAAATACCTCTTGATAGTGATGAAGAAATAAAAACTTTTTATAAACCATCTTTAAAGACCGATGTAGGATCCTCTAAACCTAAAACAAGATCTAAAACTCCACCACCTAGGAAGCCAAATAATTCTTATCCTAGATCTAAAACACCTCAACCAAGAAGAAACCAAAATAAACAAAACTACAACACCCCTAGTAATCAAATGTGGAACTATCAACCACGTTACAACCCTTGGGGAATACTACCACCTTTCATGTATCCTAGCCAAATGTTGAACATGTTTGGACCAAACAACTTTGGACCAAAGAGGCAATGGGGACCAAATAACTAGATCAACTTTCCTTACAACTATCTTGGAGTTCTATCACCATACACTTTTGCAAAGTCTATTTATCATCTTGAAGATTTAGAAGATTTTTTTTAAGACCGCCGGGTACGCCATTCTTTCTCTACTAATTTCCATGCGTAGATAAATTTGTTTTTGGTTGATTTGCTTGCGTAGATATGATTTACTCCCTTCTTTCTCTTGAACGTACACACACACACACACATATATATATATATATATATATATATATATATATATATATATATATATATATATATATATATATATATATATGTACGTGCACATAACCTAGATACGTCATTAGTTGACTTTCTAGAACTCCAGGAAATTGTTCGTTTTCGAACCTTTTCCTTCCCCCTATTGGCCCTTTTGAACTTTGACGTTCAACTCGAAAATCTTTTATGTCAACTATTAGAAAACTCATGATGATGAAGAGATGTGAGTTAAGTGGATCAACATAAAAGAAGAACGCCTTCGCACAAGAATGCTATGGATGAAACAAACTCTTTTCGCCGACAAAAACTTATCTTCGTCATCATTTCTCAACTCCACCTAATAACCCACCATTTATTCACACTTACACATAATCTATATTCTTATATATATATATATATATATATATATATATATATATATATATATATATATATATATATATATATATATATATATATATATATATATATATATATATATACATATACATATATTCCCGAACACTTCTCAAATCCTCCATTAACTTGACACCTTGATCATTTTATCCGAAATTGTCAAAGGTACATTTTAATTAACAAAACGTTAATTAAAAATTGTCAAGTACTTAATCATCGTGCCAATAAATTCTTACGTATTTTTGATATATTATAAATCTAATTATATACGTATAAATATGTTTGTGCCAGAAACTAAAACCGCGAAAATTCAAAAATTAATGGGCGGCCCCCTTAATGTTTAAGGGGACCGGCTTGTTATCGAGGGCGGTCCCCTTAATGTTTAAGGGGGCCGGCCTACTGTAACTTTCAAAATCGTTTTCCATCTTAAATCTTTTGCCAAACACTCCATTTGTTCATATTTTTTCCACTCTCCTCTGCTGTGAACGAACCAAAACAACCAAAACCACTAAAATCCTTCACCAAATCACCAATCCGGGGTTGTTTCGCAAGGGGCAAACGCTAACCAAACGTATAACAACATCTCTTGTATGTTTTCCAACATACATTTCATCAAATTTCATGCAATTTAGTGTCTAATCAATAATTAGGTATTTTATTAATATTTATTTTAATCCGAATTTTATTAAAATTGAAGTTAGAAATTGAATAACCAAATGCTTCTCATAGGATTAGAATGTAGAATTACAACTCAAACTAAGTCTAACACATCATATTGTAAAAAATTTTAATCGCCCATAAAACCTTGTAAATATCATTCTTCAAAAAGCACATTGTTCATATAACTCTTAAAAACTTGTTAAAACTTACTACATTGTAGTGGTTTAATGTTTTAAATAATCAAAACATACCTTTCAAATCATTGTAAAAAAAAGTTTCATGAAGACAACATGGGCGTTTGGTTCATGAACAAATCATACTTAAATGAATTTATTTAACACTTAAAACTAGTTTGTTAAACTTATTAACATAATTCTAGTCTATAGAAGTCATCAAGATATATAATCAATATATATTGATGTTTTGGTCGATATTCATCTAGTTAAGGGAGCATTTGGTTTAACTTGGAAAAAGACATTTTGAAAACCAAAATTCATATTCTCATTTTTTAAACAAGCTTTATGTTAGTCAAACTCGTAAGAGATAGCAAGATATATAACCTAATATATATCTAGCCAAATTTCGAAATGAATAATGATATCTAAAGTGATGTTTGGATAGTATTGATATTTATACCGAACTAATTCCACAACTACACTTTGGCATCATAAGATACATTTTAAACGAGTTTAGAAATAAAAACAAGGAACATTGTGAAACTACTTCGTAGGATATTTTTTTTAGGTCGAAGTAGGCTTCCGTTCCACATGTATTGCATACATATATATATATATATATATATATATATATATATATATATATATATATATATATATATATATATATATATATATATATATATAACATATGCATGTTAATTGTTTTTGTCTTAATTTTCTTTTTGTTGTTATATTGTTTAGGTGAAAATGCCTAAAACCACGGTTGGTGACGTTTCTAAAACCAAACAATACATTCCTAAAGTTTCCTCTACTCCTGCATGTATCGCGCCGTTGCATGTTACTATCGTCCCATTGAAAATAGAAACATCCACGAGGGTAGAATTGTCGATCCATCCTACTATGAATCCGATCAAATCGAACGAATGTTCACCAATATCCGTCTTGATTGTCTTTTCAAAAACAACGAACCAATCATTCCTCGTTTTGTCCTCGACTTCTATAGCCAAGTGACGGTGCAAACTGATCCCTATGGCCATCTCCTCATTTCTTTCATGATCCAACATCAATTCATCACTCTTACTCTTGCTCAGTTTGGACAAATCCTCAGAATCCCATACAACGGCCAAGCCGTATACTCTAATGAATGGGATCTTTCCTCACTTGAACGAAATCATCCTCAGGATGGTCCATACTATTCTGAGATTCCTAGTCCTGAAGACATTTATCGACTGCGTGAACTAGAACATGGTACGACTAGTCGCAAAATCAAGTCGAAGAATGTCGATATTCATGAAAATCAAGTTCTTCTCAAAGAGCTAAGCCCCGACATGAAAAATTGGAAAAACTCATTCGCGATAATGCGTTTGGTACTGGTGGTCACCGTGATCATTTCATGGCTAGCATCGCCCACATGTTGTATTGTGTAGTTGCTGAAGAAAACTACAATCTGGCTTATCTCTTTGTCCATCAAATCATGACTGCCAAAAACACTCCAAATGCCAATCTTCCTTATGGTATGTTCCTCACTCGACTTTATCGTTATGTCATGGAACACTACCAAGATCTTCGAAATGATTACTATGTGCATGTTCATCCCACTTTGAACCAACTCACTCTTGTTCGTACTCGTTGTTCTCGAAGTGACAAAGGAAAATCTCGTGGTCCTTTGTTTTCTATGCCTCGTGGTTCAACATCTCATCGAGGTAATGATGATGATGATGAGGAGGAAAACACCTCGCGTGTTAGTACCCTATCTCCCACTACATTTGTTGATGATCTCCCTAATCTTGATTATACCGATTATCAAATTCCTGTTCACCCGTCAAACGTCCTTAATTAACCGACAATAACAAATGCATGAAGAAGTTAGAGGAGGATTCAAGTCCGCAGGAAAGATGTTCAGGAAGATGATGGGCAAGAAGAAGAAATAGATTTGTTGATGTGAAGCTACTTAATTATATTATTAAACTATTAGACATTTGTGTGTTTTGTTATTTGTCCGATTTATTCGAAAATACTTGTGTTCCTTCATGTTTGTTTCTTGAATGATGCTTAGGTTTTAACTATTATCATGTTAGGACCTTGATCATAACTTAATGCTAATATTATGCTTCTTTTAATTTGGCTTATAATATATTAGTTTGCATGCATGATTTATTACTTTATATTTAAATTCCATCACTCCTAGAGTATATGCTTCAAATAGAGCTTGCTGGAAACACACATTTGAAAAACTACCCATTTCTGCAAATTTTTGATTTCTGGTCGCCTGGGAAAACACCAGATGGGCGGCCCCCTTAATTTTCCTAGGCGGTCCCCTTAATTATTAAAGGGAATGGCCATCTGGAACTGGGTTTACTATTTTCTTTTGCATCTTGTGACCTCTTTCTCTAGTATAAGCTACCATTTCTCCTTATAACCCAACTGATTTTAGAATCTCCTTAAACCATCAAAAACATACCTAAATCAACCATTTTCATACTATAAATTCCCTCCAAATAAACAATTTTCATCTCATCATTCATCATCTGTTTCAACCTAAACCATCATGTCTCCACCAAGCACCTCCAACTCTAAGGCCTCAAAGAAACAAAAGATTGTTATCATACCTCCAAAACAACTCTTCATTGACTTAACTAATGAATACAACACAACCCCATCACCTCCACCTAAATGCTCATCTCCAAGTGCACCTAATGCACCATCCAAAACACCTTCCACTCATGGAACTTCCTCATCCTCCATACCCTCAACTTCATCAATCAATGACTACATAAACTCACACTTGTCATCACCACAAGCATCATCACCACATCCTACACAAGAACCTCTTTCCACCCATTTTACCATCTCACTTTCACCAATAACACCACTTGATGCTCATGTCTCATCTCCACCAATTACACCACCATTCTTTGTCAAGCCCGTACCTTGGAGCTTATTTGAAGCTCATGGTGATACTTGCCTTTGTTGCATCCACAACCGAACCATAATCATTGGTCTTAGAGATGAAATTCAATATATGTTTTCATATATTGAACACTTGAAAACCAACCCACCACCTCCACCATCCTCACCTATTATTCCACCACCACAATCTTCACCCATTTCACCACCATCACCATCATGCTCTCCAAATTAAGCATATGCTATGCTTAATAAATAAAATTCTTACCACCCTTTTGTTTGCAAGCTCTATGAAGCCCATGTACTCTTTGCATGCTGAAGTACTATTCTAGTTGTTGTTTTATCTAGTTGTTATTCTATTTTTAATCTCTTTTGATGCTACATGTATTGTTGTGTTTTTACACAACTATTCCTTTAATATGAATGCCTTTATTTAATGATGCTTGCTTATATTGTTGTCACTTTATATATGATTGAATGTATATACTTGTTCTTGTAATATTTTTGTTTTGCAAGCATTCCATAGCTCGTCTCCTTGGTGCCCCCGAGCGAGGGGGAGTACACATCAAGGGGGAGTTCTTGTCCCGTCAATATTTCACTATTGAAACTTGTCGGCAAAAACTTTTTGATTCTACAAAAAGGGGGAGAAGTAAATATAAACTCACTAAAATACTTGTCTAAAAACTAATTTTTGATTTAATGAGTTTAAGTTTTGTAATCATAAAAAAGGGGAGATTGTTGGTATAAATAATGCTTAAAAACGTTATTAATATTTTTCAATAACTCTACGTTTTGATAATTACAAAATGTAAACTAAATTAAGTCAAGATTATGACGTAAACAAGTATTTAGTGACAAATATTTACTTCTACAACTAATATCACTTAAGGTATGTATAAACTAAGCATCTTATGCATTACATGATCAAAGGAAGTATTTTCTTAACACAAAACATTTTATAAAATGACATTAACATTTTATATGTTTTAGTAAATCATTTTTGGTATTGTTTTAATAAACCACAAAGATATGATTTCAAATTTCCAACCAAAAAGGGGAAAATCTCTCCAGAAAACCTTCCCCACTAAAAGACAAACAAATCCAACGTTTTGGAGGGGATGGCCCCCTTAATTCTTGGGCGGCCCCCTTAATGATTAAGGGGACCGGCCCCTAATAAAGAGGGACCGGCATGCTCCAGAACAATATTTTCTTGCCCTTTAAATACTTGTTCATTTCACAAATTTTCCTCACCTTTTTGCACTCAAAACTTTCTGATCTCATCTCCATTTCTATCCCAAAAACCTTTGATCATATAATTCATAAGTCTTTGTTTCCAAGTGATCCAAAGCTTCATCCACACAAGTGCAAAAAGAAGAACACTCCTCAACATCCATACAATTGTAGTAGTGTTGTGATTAGTTAGTATCATCTTGTAGTAGTGCTAGATATTTGTAAAGTGTTGTGTGATTTAGTTGATTGTAGATATTAGGTGTGTTGTAAAGTAGTGTAAAAGTTTTGAATTAGTTGTGCATAGAAGAAGGTGTGAAGTAGACAAGAAGTAGAAGTTGTGGAGCTATCGTGAAGAAGTTGTGAATAAGGTGTGAAGTCGTGAAGAAGTTGTGAGATTGGTTCTAGCTACGATTAGAACTCGACATTTAGCTTAGTGTCATTAATAGGTGTAAGCCAAGGTGTGTAAGGTTTCTCCGCCATAAGGAGTTTGTTGACATAGTGAAGAAAACTCTCGAGTGTGGTACTCGGGGAGTGGAGTAGGGCAAGGAAGGTGTCCTTGTATCCGAACCACTATAAATTCGCGTGTTGTGGTTTGATCTTTCTATCTCTATCTTTATTTCATAAATTTCAATACTTACAATATTAGATTAGACTTGCATACATTTGTTGACACTTGAATTAACGTAAGATCGAATCAAAGTTTTTATAAGCTACAAAAGATTTTGAAAATAAATTTAAAAAGATAGTAAACTATTCACCCCCCCCCCCCTTCTAGTTTTCCACACCCAAGATCTCAACAAGATCAAAATGATCAACACAATGACTAAGAAACACTAATACACTTGATGTATATCAAGATACATTCAAGTAGACAACTTGTAATGCAAGTGCACTACTCTATGACACCAACACCTGTATCTTTTGATACTTTGTGTTCTTCTCTTGACTAGTAGAGGTATGTAGATTATTCTTGGTTGGATGAAAAGAATCACTTTTTAAACAAAAGAAAACTAACTAATGATCTAAGAAGTGTAGAAAGAAAAGGAGGAAGGAAACCAAAAAGTTGTGTGTGTGAAAGGATGGCTAAAATCTGGGAAATTAAGTGGTATTTATAGAATCTGGAAATTTGACCATTTTAAAGGGGATGACACCACTAATTATCACATGGTACCACTAAATTTATTGGTACCGTGCCAGACAAAAATGCTCCAATTTGTGTCTTTAGTGGTGAAAGTTTATTTGTGGGAATTTGGAGCTGGTTTGGGTAAAATATAGCTGTTAGGAATGTTTTTGAAACGATTTTTCCTAAATAAAACATTTCTTTATAATTCAAAAATAATTTGTAAATGTATTTTTGAAAAGAAAGTTTTGTCAAGCTAAAAATGTGAAGTTCAAAACACAAATTCACTTCTTTGATCATTTGTCAAGTTGTAAATTTGTTTGTTCATAACTAAAGTGATTGACGTAGAAATCGGATATTTCGACTAAAAACTTGTTTACGTTAATTTTGACGTAAGATGTTTTCACATTTTGTTATCATCAAAACATAGAGATATCGAAAGATGAGAATAACGTTTTTAGACATTATTTACATCAACAATCTTCCCCTTTTTTATGATGACAAAACATAAAATCATTTTATGTGAAAAACTAGTTTCGACAAGTTTTTAGTGTGAGTTTATACCCACTTCTCCCCCTTTTTGTCGAAGCAAAAAGACTACGAAGGCTCCCCCTTGATATATAATCCCCCTCATTTGGAGCATACCAAGGAATCGAGCAATGGTTGATGCTACAAAACAAGTTTAGATGACACAAATACTATATCTAACATGTAGCATTTAAGACAAATATCCAACCAAAAGTAACAAAAAAAATTAATCCATAAACAAAAGATAAGCCCATTCCTTCATTAATAATGAGAATATCATACTTGAAGTATGATTACAAGAGCTAGACTAGTTAACAAGAAAGATAGGTAACAACCCACAAAACCTCATTACTATTATTCCCATTACAAATACCTATAGTAGGTATTTCTCAGGTAAATTTTTGCTTTTTATGTGCATTTATTACTTGCATGACTCACTATACCTGCTTACGTATCTAAACAAGCCAAATAACTCAACACTCACATCCTATAAACCCCTGGTATGTCAAGCATAAGATCACCACAACAACATAATAAGTAAAATACCAATCTAACACACTAAACATATCACAAAACCCTAATAAACCTTAATTAAACCCTAATTAGGTCTATGTACTTATATGCTTAACTAAACTAGATTGAAAGTATCCAAGGCTTAAGTATGAGTTACCTTAGGAACATTAGAATACCTTAGGACCATTAGGCATTAGTACAACCCTTAAGAACTTATGTACAAGTCGCTTAAGCACAAAACTATAACTTAGTCAAAACTTCCTAGAATTAGGTCTAAACTATCCCAAAACTTCACCATATGTTACCACCACTTAGTAAAAGTGATTGTACCTAAAATGGTCAACTAAAGTCAACCACAGAAGTGGTCAATATAGTCAAACAACTTAGATCCAATCTCCATGGATAGTACAGAGTTTCCCCGGGTCATTATGTCCCAGCGAGATTGAAATGGTGTTTTCAAACGTTTATGGGAATGAGTGATACTGAGGACAGTGATCAGATAAAGATTTGGATTTGAATTACACTACGGATTGCTTGGTATTAAGATAATACAACAGTATTAACAATTACAGAATCACAGATATAATTAAACGTAAACAAATTAACAATCAAAACGTTTATAGACAGAAGAAAAGGTGAGATTTTCACAAATTACAACTACAGGGGGTAAAAATGAAAATTTTACAAACTTAATATTAAAAGAAAATTAAATTAAAAAGAAAATTATTATTTTTTGATTATTTTATTATTTAATATTAATTAAAAACTATTTTAACTATTTAATAACTAACAAAAACTAATTTAAATCTACTTTTTAATTTCTAATAATACCTAAATGACTTAGAAAATTATGGAAATTTTTATAAATCTAATTAACCATCACAGGAATCCTAAAAAATTATAAAAAGTTTCTAAAAATTATATTTAAGCTAATTTACTAATTAATTACTTATTTATTAATTAAAAATTACTTAACTAATTTAATTAAGAAAAATAGAAAATGAACAATGGAAATTTTTGCTTTTTATGTGCATTTATTACTTGCATGACTCACTAGACCTGCTTACGTATCTAAACAAGCCAAATAACTCAACACTCACATCCTATATACCCCTGGTATGTCAAGCATAAGATCACCACAACAACATAATAAGTAAAATACCAATCTAACACACTAAACATATCACAAAACCTTGATAAACCTTAATTAAACCCTAACTTGGTCTATGTACTTATATGCTTAACTAAACTAGATTGAAAGTGCCCAAGGCTTAAGTATGAGTTACCTTAGGAACATTAGAATACCTTAGGACCATTAGGCATTAGTACAACCCTTAAGAACTTACGTACAAGTCGCTTAAGCACAAAACCATAACTTAGTCAAAATTTCCTAGAATTAGGTCTAAACTATCCCAAAACTTCACCATATGTTACCACCACTTAGTATAAGTGATTGTACCCAAACTGGTCAACTAAAGTCAACCACAGAAGTGGTCAACATAGTCAAACAACTTAGATCCAATCTCCATGGATAGTACAGAGATTGAAATGGTGTTTTGAAACGTTTATGGGAATGAGTGATACTAAGGATAGTGATCAGATAAAGATTTGGATTTGAATTACACTACTGATTGCTTGGTATTAAGATAATAAAACAGTATTAACAATTACAGAATCACAGATATAATTAAACGTAAACAAATTAACAACCAAAACGTTTACAGACAGAAGAAAAGGTGAGATTTGCACAAATTACAACTACAGGGGGTAAAAATGAAAATTTTACAAACTTAATATTAAAAGAAAATTAGATTAAAAAGAAAATTATTATTTTTTGATTATTTTATTATCTAATATTAATTAAAAACTATTTTAACTATTTAATAACTAACAAAAACTAATTTAAAACTACTTTTTAATTACTAATAATACCTAAATGACTTAGAAAATTATGGAAATTTTTATAAATCTAATTAACCATCACAGGAATCCTAAAAAATTATAAAAAGTTTCTAAAAATTATATTTAAGCTAATTTACTAATTAATTACTTATTTATTAATTAAAAATTATTTAACTAATTTAATTAAGAAAAATAGAAAATGAACAATGGAAATTGAGAAAATATTTTCTAAAAATACATTATGATTTATAAAACCTAGGAAAATATAAAAAGGTAATGTTGTTAAAAAAAATTAATAAAACTATTTATTATACTAATATTACTTAATTATTAGTTATACTAATATTAATTATAATAAATACTAAATTAAAAGAGAAAAATCTGGAAAAATTCCTAAAAATACCTTAATATAAAAGAGATTTAAGAAAAATATAAAAATGAAAAAGTGCTTAATAATAAGCTGAGAAAAAATTTAAATAGATAAGTCCTATTAAATAGAAGCTATCACTATTTTTAAATTTGGTTTTTTCTGGTTTTTCTTTTTGAAAACTAATTTATAACTAAAATTAGGAAACTTTTATGAAAACAAAAATCTGGGAACTCAAAGATAAGCACTTTGAGTGCTTATTTCCTAGGTAGTTTGACTTTTGGTCAAACTAGCTAAGAAAAAGCCTGAAATAAGCTACAAACTGAGACACAAAGGTAAAATAAGCTACAAGGTATTGAGATTAACACAAACAAACTGAAAATAAACTAATAAGCACAAGGAAAAGCTGGGAGGAAACAAATAAGCAATACAAAAAAAACACAGACCAAAATAGTCCAAATCAAGCACCTTTGGACCTCTATGGGGTCTACAGAGGTGAAAGGAAGTCCATATTGAGAGTTGACCCACAAATTTGACCTGGCCAACTTCAAAATAAGCCAATAAGCTGCGCTTATGGCTTATTAATGAACACTTGGGAGGGGTGACAACTAGGGGGCAAATACTGACTACTCAGTGTACTCAGTAAAATGGACAAGGTTCAAGCTAATAGCAGCCCTAGCAAATAAGCCAGAAAATGAAAAACAAGCTATGATCCTTAAAGATAGGTTGATTGGCTTTCCAAAAAGCCAAGTATCACTCCCTGGGTCCCACTATTGAATACTAGGGGAGGGTAAGAAGTTTGGTGTCAATACTGAGTCACTCAGTATGGTTTTTGAAAATGGCAAAGTTTGAGGTCTATTAAACTAGGGTGAATAAGGTCTAGGGTCTGAAATAAGCACTACTCTAATAATCTGAGGTGAATGGCTTTTTAAAAAGCCAAAAATCAGGGTGTGGGTCCCACAGGGGAGGCTTGTGAAACTTGGTCAATTACCCTGTGCACAGGGCATGTTTTTGCCCTGTAAGCTTAAATAAGCTCTTGCATAGGCCAAAATAAAAATCACAAAAATAAGCCAGATATGGATTTTGACTGATAAGCTGATAGACTTTGAGTTTTGAAAAGGTCAGGGCCCAAATCTAAACACAAAAATCATAAAAATTCTTCCAATATTTGGATTTCTGACAACTATGAAATTTTGACTTTTTGATTTTTGATGCAAGTTGACTTTTGTGAACTTGGATTTGAATCTAATGGACTAAAAATGATATGATAAGCTGAAATCAGGATAAATTAAGCTAAGTTAAACTCTTGTGAACTAGTATGTAAGATTGTAAACTCTAATTCTAAAACAGATTATGCAAATGAGCTTGGAAATGAGATTTTGACTTTTTTACAAAAGAGACCTAAGTTTTATGACCATACTATCATATATGCACCTAATGAAGATTACTCAGGCTAAATGAACAATGAAACAACAACAGGAACACAAAGATACATGCACATCCAAACACCCCTATAAAATTATGCAAATGAGATTTTCAAAGACATTGCTGTTTTAAGAAGTTGAAAATGTTTTCAAGGGACTTATTATCATGTGATGAGCTTATGTGTGTATAAAAACACAAACAATATCAGCTAAATCTCATGAATTACTACCTTGCTTATTTTGACAGTTAAGTTGACAATTTTAAACACAATGCACAATTTTGAACCAGTACACAATTTTAAGCACTAATGTGACTATATAGCACCTAATAAGCACAAAGGGACCAAATAAGCAGTAAAATAAGCTATGCTACTATAAATCACAATTTTAACTAAAAATAAGAAAATTGGAAACTTACAAAGGATCTTTGCTCAAAACAAGATTAAATAGGCTCGAGGAGCTACTCTACAAGCTCCTAGCTTATCAGAGATAAGCTAGGTATAGTCCATCTGCTAATTCCATTACTTGGCACTTCCTAAAGCTTCCACAGTCCAGTGCTTAAGGTTCCCTGCTTTGTTTTTTGATTTTCTTTCCTTGTTTTATGTTTTTTTCTTATGTATTTAGGATCTTAAGTGAGCTTGTGAAACATGTGTGATAACTAGAAAGCTTAAACCATGTTTTAGCCTACACTTAAATTTCATGATGAAACTGAAATGAGAACAAGAGCTTGAAATAAGAACTCAAAAGCTTATATTAACTTAAGAAAACAGATTACAATCTAAAGTTTGACTGGAAATTAAAAGTTACAACTTAATTCGACATTAATTTAGATAAGCTAAAAACTACACTTTCTCCTTTGCCTCTTCTTCCTTTTATAACCACTTTCGGGGTCTTGTGGGGTCCACTTGAGCTTTCCCAGCTACAATCTTGACCATTGGATGAGATTGGAATTATCCTAGCCTTTAAACTGTTTTTGGCGCCAAAAAAGAAATTGCAACTTGCCTCTGATATATAGCAAGGGGGTGGCAACATTTATTGCATTTGGCCTGTTAGGTGGATAGTGGGGTGATTGATTTGGGCGGTGGAGATGGTGGGTTGGTGAGGTGATGGCTACAGGGTGCAAGTGGGAGGGAAAAGGGGTGAGGGTGGTGATGAGTTTGACTCTGTGTTGACCCTGCGTTTTTAATACAAAGGGGTGTGGTTTGGTTTTGGGCTTAGGGAAGGTTGGGCCTGGGTGGATGGACTGCATTAGGTAGGTGTTGGGTTTGGTTTTGGTTCTTATTAATAACAAGGGTCCGTTTGGTTTGTAAAGTATAACAAGGACCAACTTTGTAATTTGCTGAAAGTTGAGGGCTGGTGTTGTGATTTTCCCAAAGTACTCATAAGGTTCATTCTTGCCATATTTGAATAGTACAAGGACCAATGTTGATTTTTCCACTTTTTGAACTTTCCCAGGGACCAAATCTGCCAACTTTTGAAACTCCAGGGACCAAACATGTAATTTATCCAAACTTTTCACCCAAGTACCATATTTGCCAAAGATGAATAGCACCAGGACCAAAATTGATTTTTTCAAAGTTTTAAATCCCAAGGCCCATTTTTGACAAATTTGCAAAGTACAGGGACCAAACTGGACAACTTTTGAAACTTTTCACCAAAGGACTAATTATGATAACTTGTGATTTCAAAAGGACCTTTGGTGACTTTTCTTCCAATATAAATGCTCAGGGACTAGATTTGACAAGTTTTGAAAGTTGAGTGACTAAAACTGCCAATTATACAAACTTTGTTCATTTTTTCATCTGTTTTCAATCATTTTGCGTCAGAAACATATAAAACACAGTCCTGTGATATTTTTAGTATTTTGATGCATATTTGAGTGTTTTTGGATGTTTTGGCAGTTCAGATGAGACAAAAATGATGAGTATTTACACACTCATCAATCATCCTCACTAAAATATTGCTAGTCCCTAGCAATCTTTTATGAAAACTTAATGGATTTGATGTCTCTTTACCAAAATCCATTACTTCTGGAGTAGCCAAATGTTTCAGTATGTGATACTTTGGTACACTGATAACCACATGATTTTGAGCAAACCATCAGCTGTCAACGGATTTGATTTGTCTTTACCAAAAGCCATTTGCTTCTGGACTAGCCAACTCTTCGTGATTAAAGATATGGTGAGTTGAATCCCATAAAATTTTTGGCAAATTGTCAGCCATCAACGGTTTTGAGTTATCTTTACCGGGAGCCGTTTGCTCTCGGATTAGCCAATCCTTATGTGATTTAGACATGGTGGACTGATTACCATTTGTTGTGTTTAGTACGATGCACTTCCACTAAATTTTTTTTGGCTAAAACGGGGTATTATGGCACTAGAAGGTACAAAATGTGATCAAATTCGCCAAAATTTCCCCCCCCCACACTAGAATTGAATATTGCCCTCAACATTCAAAGTACCGGCTATTATGCCGATGTTTTGAAAAACTTGGATTTGAAAATTTTAGATTTGGGCAGGTGTGGGAATAGCATTTTTTTTAGATTACTTTATATACAACAGCATGGGTAATTCCCCCACACTAGTTTTTTATAAAAGAGAAAGAAGTCAGAGATATGGGTGAAAACCCATGTTTTGCTAATTTTTGTTCACCGAGTCACAAGCTTGACACGATCCCCGAATTCATTTATCCATGGGGAAAGTTTGGAGATCCGGGACAACCATGGATGGTATGTCCACTCCAAAATAGTGTTTCAACCGATGACCATTCACTTTGAAGTTAGGACCGTCAGGTTGAGATAACTCAATAGTCCCATATGGAAATACTTTTGCAATAGTGAATGGTCCAGTCCATCGGGTTTTTATTTTGCCCGATAATATCTTTAACCTTGAATTGAAAAGAAGGTCTCAGTCACCGACGTTGAAAACGCGGCTCTTAATCTTTGAGTCATGGATCTTCTTTGTCTTTTCTTTGTAGATCAAAGAGTTCTCGTAGGCCTGATCATGAAGTTCCGTTAATTCATAGAGTTGAACTTTACAGTGATCACCCGCTTTATGAAGGTCGTAGCTGGCATGTTTCAAAGCCCAATAGGCTTTGTGCTCAAGCTCAATTGGTAAATGACACGCCTTCCCGTATACAAGCTTGTAAGGAATACACCCGATGGGTGTTTTGTAAGCTGTACGGAAGGCCCAAAGGGCATCATCTAGTTTATCCGACCAAGAGGCACGGTTTTCATCTTTTATACCACGGTTAGAAACTTCCACTTGCCTACTAGTTTGTGAGTGATATGCAGTGGAAAGACGGTGAGTGACACCGTACTTAAGCATGACTTTTGCGAATTGATCATTGCAAAAGTGTGTACCGCGATCACTAATGATAGCACGGGGAGTTCCAAAATGAGCAAAGAGGGATTTCAAAATTTTCACAACAACTCGGGCATCGTTGGTGGGTAAGGCTTTTGCCTCAACTCATTTTGACAAATAGTCCACAGCCACGAGTATGTACTTGTTTCCATGAGAAGATGGGAATGGCCCCATAAAATCAATGCCCCAGACATCAAAAATTTCACAAACTTGAATGGAATTTTATGGCATTTCGTTCTTTTGTGAAATATTCCCGTGACGCTGACAAGCATCACAACTTTTGACTAAGTCGTGAGCATCCTTATAAATTGTGGGCTAATAGAAACCGGAGTCAAACACCTTTTTAGCGGTGTAGTTTGGACTATGGTGTCCCCCGGTGGGTCCAGCATGGCAAGCCTTGAGAATATCATTGGCTTCCTGTCCATAAACACATCACCTGATGACTTGATCGGCACAGATTTTGAACAAATAGGTGTCGTCCGAGAATTAATGTTTAACATCTTTAAAGAATTTGTTTTTCGGTTGGGACGACATCCCTTTCACAATGAAGTTACCCGCATAGTAGTTTGCAAAGTCGGCAAACCATGGGGTAGAAGAGTCACCACGAAAAGAAACCACATTGAGTGTCTCGAGAGGAAATGTTTCATTTATTTCCTATTTCTCGGACACATCCTGGTGAGGATTTTCTAATCGGGAGAGATGATCAGCAGCCAGGTTCTCGGCTCCTTTTTTATCACGTAATATGATATCAAATTCTTGCGGGAGGAGAACCCAACGGAGTAATCTCGGCTTTGCATCTTGTTTTGCAAAGAGGTACTTCAAAGCCGAGTGATCCATATACACTATGCATTTGGTCAATATCAAATAAGGCCGAAACTTTTCAAAGGCATATGTGGAAAACTAGAAGGGGGGGGGGTTGAATAGTTTTACGTCAATTTTTATTTCAAAACTTTGTTTTCAAAATCTTCAATACAAGATTTATTGTAAAAATTTACTCAATCTAAATGATCAATTTCACTAGTATATGTGTATGTATATATTGTATCTTTTTAGGTTATTTATAAAAACTTTATTTTGTGAATGAACCTTTTGTTTGAACTTTGTGTGGAATCAATTTTAGCACAATATGACAAGCTACAACTAGATGCAAATATATATGAGTATGTAAACAATAAAGATGTAAATAGGATAATGAACAAAAGATGGAAAGATCAAACCAAGACACGGCGGATTTATAGTGGTTCGGCTATAAGGTCTCCTTCCTTGCCCTACTCCACTCCTCGAGTCTCCTACTCGAGAGTTTTCTTCACTAACACAACGAGCTCCCTTTTGGCGGAGAAACCTTACACAACTTTTGCTTACACCGATTAACGACACTAAGCTAAATGTCGAGTCCTAATAGTAGCTAGAACCAATCTCACACCACTACACACCTTCTTCACAACTTATACACACCACTACTACTACACTACTTCTCACACCTTCACAACTTCTTCTTCACAACACAACTATTTCTTCGCTACTTCTATTCATAACAACTAACCCACCTAGATCTATCAATTACACACCTTCTACACCTTTAGAAATAATTTATACAACACCTAACAATTTACACAACTCTTCAATACTTCTAAACAAGATGTTGGAGAAGTATTCTTCTCTTGCACTTTGAATGAGGATGGATAATATCACTTGAAAACAAGAACTAATATGTTTATGATCAAAGGTTTTAGGAAGATGATTTGAGAGAATTGGAACAGAAAGTTTTTGTGCAAAAGGTCAGGAAAAATTTCAGATTTGAACCAGTATTTATAGGCAAAGAGTTCTGACAGAGGAGCGTATGCCGGCCCCCTTAATTGTGTGTCGGCCCCCTTAAAATTAAGGGGGCCGCCCACTGTAACGGCCTAAACATTTTATCCTTTCTGGGGAAAGTTTATTTGGTGAAAATTTAACTGAATTTGGTTAAAAATTTGAATTCATTTATTTATTATGAAATAAGCATTTTCCCTTAATTACCAAAAATGTTTTTCTTAGATATATAAAATGTTTATACCATATTATATAATTTGTAATTAGTAAATAAACCTTCCTTTGATCATAAAATGTATTAGGCACTTGTTTATTCATACCTTAAGTGAATTAGTTGGATATAATGATATTTTGTCACTAAATACTTATTTACATAATGATTTTACGTTTAGTGATTTTACATATTGTGATCGTCAAAACATAGGGATATCGAGAAATATTAATAACGTTTTTACGCATTATTTATATCAACAATCTCCCCCTTTTTGATGATTACAAAATCTAAACTCATTAAATAAAAAATTATTATATATGCAAGTATTTAGTGAGTTCATATCACTTCTCCCCCTTTTTGTGAACATCAAAAAGGTTGTCCCGTAGTCGGATGAGCTCCCCCTTGATGTGTACTCCCCCTTGTTTTAAGGTTACAAGACAAGTCGAGATATGGAATGCTTGCAAAAATATTTAGAACATACAATATATATGCATGCAACAATTATATAAATAAAACAAGCAATATAAGCATGGAAGGAAACAATTCAATAAATTGATGAAAATACAAACAACATACATCCAAGATGCATGAACAATACAACTAATAAACTAAAGCCTTAAGGGCTTACAAGCAACCAAAACTCTATTAGAAATGTTTTTCCTAGAGCTTGCCATCAAAATGGTTTAAACATTTTTATTTTCCAAATATGAGGCATGCTTAGTTTGGGAGGAGCAATGTTGTAGGTGGAGATGATGGATTTGATGGAGGTGTGTTTGATGTTGATGGAGGTGGAGGAGTGGTTGATGTTGGTGGTGGAGGTGTGGACGTTGTTGGTTGAGGTTGAGGTTGAGGTTGAGGGAACAAGCTTTCAAGATATGAAAACATGTAGTGGATTTCATCTCTTAAGCCAAAGATGGTGGTGCGGTTATGGATGCAACAAACGCAAGTATCACCATGAGCTTAAATCAAACTCCATGGGATGGGATTGAAGTTTGGTGGATTGAGTGGTGATGGTGAAAATTGTGCATCAAGAGGTGTGATGGGTGATAATGAAAGAGTGATGTCTAAGGTTGCATTTTCATGAGGTGGTAGTGGTGGAATTCTTGGTGGAGGTGATAGGTGAGTGTTGATGTAGTCATTGATGGATGATGATGATGATGGTATGGAAGAGGTGGAGGTTCCATGTGTTGATGGTGTGTTGGATGGTACATTTGGAGCACTAGGAGATGAACATTGAGGTGGTGGTGATGGAGTGGTATTGTCTTCATTAGTGAGATCAATAAAGAGTTGTTTTGGTGGGATGATAACAAGTTTTTGTTTCTTGGCTTTGTTGGAGGTGGTGGTTTTTGGTGATCACATGATGAATTGGTTGAGGTTGATGAATGTGATGGTAATGGAGTGTGGATGAAAGGTGTAAAAGGGTTATATAGCATGGAATCATGTTTAGAAGTAGAATTAATTTGAAATTGCATTGTTAGATTCCAAAATCAGTTTAGTTTTTAAGGGAAATGGTAGCTGGGACTAGCAAAAGGAATCACAAGTTGCAAAAGTAAACAGTGTAAAAACTGTTCCAGGTGGCCGGTCCCCTTAATTCTTGGCCGGCCCCCTTAAAATTAAAGGGGCCAAACGTGTTAATTAAGGGGGCCGCCCATCTGGTAAAATTCCAGACGACCAAATTTCAAAAATTTTCTAAAAATGGTTTATTTTGGTTTTGTGTTTGCAGCAAGCTTTATTTGAACATTTTATTTTAGTTTTGGTCTATTAGATAGGCATATATAATCATGAACTAACCATGCAAACTTAGATAAAAAAAAACAAGAAGAAAAGCATGCATAAACACTAAGCAAATAATATTAATAGAACCTAAGTCACATTTACTGATTATTAAAGTACATTATGTTAGAAACATAATCATTAGTACAAAGGCATACATATATGTTTATACATATATGCTTTTCTGGCAAACTACATTAGATATAACTAAGTTGCCGACTTGAGATCTCTTGAACTTGCATGGGGTACAAACTTTTGTGGTGAATTTATTAGAAGATGGAAACATGGTGATTGGATTTAGTGGAATGATGGTGAGGGATGTGGAGCGGAAGGAGTGGATCTAGGTATGTTATACCTAATTAATGGAGGTATTGGATGTGGACGAGTGAGGAGATATTCGATCCATGAAATATCTTCGCTTAGGTCAAGGATTTTTTTTGGAGAAAATAGCAACAAGCACAATAGTGGGTGTGGTTGATGACTTGATCCAAGTTAAGGGAGTGAGGTAGGCAATTTGAGTAAGGAGAGGATGGAGTTTTGTGCAAGTTGCGTTGTGCAAGTTGCATTGTGCAAGATGCATAGCATTAAGATCACTAAGATCACGGATTTGGTTGATTTCTTCACGAAACTTTTGCTTTTCCGTGGTAATGTGGAGTGAATCATTTGGTGGAGGTGGATGAATTGGTGTTGTGTAGTTGGGGTTGTAGTTAGATGATTAACAAAGTGATATGGATCATTGTAGTTAGATGGAAATGAGGATGTATGATTTGGGATGAAATGGGATGATTAGCCAATGTGGTAAGGTTTGTAGAGTGGTTCAAAGGAGTGTCCTTGCGATTTTGGAGTGTAGTTGGGAAGGTAGGTGTTTGGAGGTGTTGATTGATTACCAAACCCACTTGTTGTGATGGATTTGTTTCGAGGGCTTTGTTTCTTTCTCCACGTGGGTTTTTCAGTCATCCTTGCTAGCTTAGAGGATTTTGATTTTGGTTTGTTGGGAGAGGTCATGATGGAATGGTTGAGCAAGGATATGTTATGATGAGAGGTATTTATAGTGTGATGATTATGTGTTTGTGGAAGGTTAAATAAGTGGAGGATTTACTAGACAAAATGTGTTTGTGAATATAGGGAAGTGAGGAATCAAAATAGGATGAAATGAGCTAAAAAGTGGAAAGCAAATAGGGAACCTCGACCATTAGGTGGCCGGCCCCCTTAATTAATGGTCGG
The DNA here is from genome assembly GCA_030686995.1 of Artemisia argyi. Taxonomy (NCBI): domain Eukaryota; kingdom Viridiplantae; phylum Streptophyta; class Magnoliopsida; order Asterales; family Asteraceae; genus Artemisia; species Artemisia argyi. Next base: position 107,911,480 of record CM060690.1, on the reverse strand, counting down.
CCCCTTTAATTTTAAAGGGGCCGCCCATTATAATTATGGGGGCCGCCCAATGTCTGGTTCCCAGATTGCCAGAAATGGTTTTTGGCAGAGATTTTTCTAGAAAGATCTTTGGTTGGAGGTTTGGTTTTGGGCAAGTCCATCTCTTTAGGCAACTTAATCAAGTGTTATCTTAATGGAGTATGCAAGTATGTATGTAGGTAACTAAGCATATAATATCATGCAAAGAAAATCATGTAAAAGGTCAATTAAGCAAGTCATATATTCTAAGGTAACAAACTTAGTAAAAGAGGCCAAGGCAACTAGTGAGTGAGAAGCTACTGATGGAACAAATGTGACAAAATGACTTATGTCATAGTAATAATTTGTGTCTAGATTTAACATATGTGAAGATGCGATTGCTTCAACTCCTAATGAAAAAAAAAATCCTAAGAAGCAATCCAAAATCTTCCTGATTTTATTTGTTGAACCAACGATTGTCAAAAATATATATTTAATTATATAATATGACAATTATAGGTGTAGAATCAAGTATGATATATGAGAAAATGTTTTTAGCATTATTCAACAATGAGTTTAAGAAAAGTTTTTGAAAAGTAGTGTATAATCAAAGAGAAATTTCATAAAGAGGATTTGTAGTAAAGGGGTTATATTGTTAATAAGGCATTTTAATCATATGGAAAGCATTTAGTTATGAAAATTCTAAACTCGATTTGAAAGAGCCAAACTGATGTTGATGAAATTGAAGTGAAATACATAATGATGATTATGACCAAAATTTGATGAAATGTGTTATGAATGACTTACAATATTTGTTGCTAAAAATGTGAATAGTTTAGATAGATTGAGTTTAAAAAAAATCATGCAATGTAAAGTTCTCAATCTTCAATTTTTGTGTGAAGTAGATACCTAGACTCAAGAATGAGGAAGATAAAATAAAACAATTTTATGCAATAATTTATTTATGAAAAATCATTAGAATTTTGTCAATTTGCTCCATCATTCCTAATCCTAAACGCTAGTGATTAAGTCGTACATGCTAAAAGGGTTTAGTGAATATATCCGCAGTGTAAATAATACAATAAACAAAATTATCACACGAACATGCAATTAACAATCTTGGAAATTTACGTTATAATAAAAGAGAGAACGTACCTTGCGTCTTAAAGTGAATTAATTCAATAAGACATATGAGAAAGTGAAAAGAGGAAGCAACGAGTACCAAGAAGATCGTAGAGAGAAGGCATTGCAATAGAGAGCCCGTAACAAGATAACATCATAGTATCGCAAGCAAGTTCTTTAAGCATAAACACGTGAAGGTTCAAATACACGTCTCAATAGATCGTCAAACTTCACGTATATGCAAGTGTGCCAATCCACATGATTAAGATACCTAACATGTAAAACAACTTGGTACCCAAAGTCTTATGGGTCTTATTAGTCACAACATCCATTACATTTAAAATGCATATGCTATAGATGTTGTTAACAAGTGCAAGAATTTCTTATCAATATGTTTCCACACAATGATAATGTCCTTCTTGTATCAAGAGATAAACAATTGTTATGATTAGAGTAATTTTATAAATTTCTCCACTAGGTTTTACAAACTCTATTTGCTTTGATTTATTTGTCAACGTATCATTAGCATTAAATCCTAATCCGGTTTTGTCACCAAAAGCCTTTTAAGTATTAAGTAAGTATATTAATGATTTGAAGTTATTTTCAAATTTAGCAAGTATTTTTCCTTTTTCAAAATTTTCTTCAGTAGATGTTGAAGGTTCATTTTTAAACGCGATATTTGAGTTTATGTTGCAAAAACTTTTGAAGTTACTTTCTAATTTTGAAAACTCTAATATGAATTGATCATAGTAAAAATGTTTGGTTCCGGATTGTACCTCATTTGGGCTTTATATGCTTCACAATCTTCACATGCTATATAATGATCCTCTTCACCTTCCATGTCGCTCCATGTTTCATTTATAATCTTTCTTTGGATTTGGCTCATGTAATCTTAGTCGTTAATACCTTCAATGACCATGTTTGAACTAGTAGCACTTGTATTTAAATCAATTAAATGTTTGTTTATTAAATTTTCTAGAGCAATTAATTCTTGTGCAACATCAAATATATCATCTTCGGCTCGACATTTCCATTGGTGAAAGTTTAAAAAACATTTCCAAATATCATTTGTCGTTTTACAAAGGAAAACTTTTTCATATTCAATTCCAGGTAGGATTTTATAAATCATTAAATTTGGCTTTAGTGTTTTTATCAATATTTGTTTGGGAGTAATTGTATTGATTTTCAAAATCCGTTTTTGTTTGAATATCACCAATTGAAATAATGTGCCAAAGATCTTGATCCATTGATTTCACATTATTTTCAAATTTATTTTTCCATTCACTAAAATTCTCATTTTCAAAATATGGTGGTTTAAACGTCATTTTTCCTTCTAAATATTTTTCCGATTCCATCGATCGATTACAAGTTTTAAAATACAATTTATTTTAAAAAATCTTGTTTGACGTAGCTCTGATGCCAATTGTGGAAAACTGGAAGGGGGGGGGGTTGAATAGTTTTACGTCAATTTTTATTTCAAAACTTTGTTTTCAAAATCTTCAATACAAGATTTATTGTAAAAATCTACTCAATCTAAATGATCAATTTCACTAGTATATGTGTATATATATATATTGTATCTTTTTAGGTTATTTATAAAAACTTTATTTTGTGAATGAACCTTTTGTTTGAACTTTGTGTGGAATCAATTTTAGCACAATATCACAAGCTACAACTAGATGCAAATATATATGAGTATGTAAACAATAAAGATGTAAATAGGATAATGAACAAGAGATGGAAAGATCAAATCAAGACACGGCGGATTTATAGTGGTTCGGCTACAAGGTCTCCTTCCTTGCCCTACTCCACTCCTCGAGTCTCCTACTCGAGAGTTTTCTTCACTAACACAACGAGCTCCCTTTTGGCGGAGAAACCTTACACAACTTTTGCTTAAACCGATTAACGATACTAAGCTAAATGTCGAGTCCTAATAGTAGCTAGAACCACTCTCACACCACTACACACCTTCTTCACAACTTATACACACCACTACTACTACACTACTTCTCACACCTTCATAACTTCTTCTTCACAACACAACTATTTCTTCACTACTTTTATTCATGACTACTAACCCACCTAGATCTATCAATTACACACCGTCTACATCTTTACAAATAATTTATACAACACCTAACAATATACACAACTCTTCAATACTTCTAAACAAGATGTTGGAGAAATATTCTTCTCTTGCACTTTGAATGAGGATGGATAGTATCACTTGAAAACAAGAACTAATATGTTTATGATCAAAGGTTTTAGGAAGATGATTTGAGAGAATTGGAACAGAAAGTTTTTGTGCAAAAGGTTAGGAAAAATTTCAGATTTGAACCAGTATTTACAGGCAAAGAGTTCTGACAGAGGAGCGTATGCTGGCACCCTTAATTGTGTGCCGCCCCCCTTAAAATTAAGGGGGCCGCCCACTGTAACGGCCTGAACTTTTTGTCCATTCTGGGGAAAGTTTATTTGGTGAAAATTTAACTGAATTTGGTTAAAAATTTGAATTCATTTATTTATTATGAAATAAACATTTTCCTTCAATAACCAAAAATGTTTTTCTTAAATATATAAAAATGTTTATACCATTTTATATAATTTGTAATTAGTAAATAAACCTTCCTTTGATCATAAATTGTATTAGGCACTTGTTTATTCATACCTTAAGTGAATTAGTTGGATATAATGATATTTTGTCACTAAATAATTATTTACGTAATGATTTTACGTTTAATGATTTTACAGTTTGTGATCGTCAAAACATAGGGATATCGAGAAATATTAATAACGTTTTTACACATTATTTATATCAACAACATACACCACTGCTAATAGTTCTTTTTTAGTAGTGGTGTAATGACTCTGAGCCTCGGTCATTGTTTTGTTTGCATAGTGTATAGGCTGAAAGTATTTTGCTTTTTGTTGCCCCAAGACCGTACCTATGGCAAAATCACTTGCGTCGCACATAAGCTCAAAAGGTAGGTCCCAGTCGGGGGCAACTAAGATGGGTGCTTCTGTAAGCTTTTTCTTCAATGTTTCAAAAGCTTCGATGCATTCAGGTGAGAAGATAAAAGGAGCATCCTTCTCGAGAAGATGGGTTATAGGTCGGGCGATTTTGGAGAAATCTTGAATAAATCTTCGATAAAAACGGGCGTGACCCAAAAAACTCCTAATACCTTTTACGGTAGTGGGATGAGGTAATTTAGCGATGACATCAATTTTGGCTTTCTCAACCTCAAACCCCTTTTTTTGAAATTTTATGGCCGAGGACAATGCCCTCTTTAACCATAAAATGGCTTTTCTCCCAGTTGAGACATAAATTCGTTTCTTTGCAACGTTTCAGCATTTTCTCTAAGTGGGAGAGACAGGATTTGAACGAATCTCAAAGACCGAGAAGTCATCCATAAAGACCACCATAGTTTTCCCGATCATGTCGAAAAATATGGACACCATGCACCTTTGGAATGTGTCGCATTACATAAGCCGAATGGCATACGTCTATAGGCAAAAGTTCCGTTTGGGCACGTGAAAGTGGTCTTTTCTTGATCCTGCGGATCAATGGGAATCTGAAAGTAACCCGAGAAACCATCGAGGAAAAATAGTACTCGTTCCCTGCTAATCCCTCGAGCATTTGGTCCATAAAGGGTAGAGGAAAATGGTCTTTACGGGTGGCATCATTTAACTTACGATAGTCAATGCATACTCGCCACCCCGTAACCTGCCGAGTTGGAATCAAATTGTTTTCTTCATTTATGACAACAGTTATGCCACCCTTTTTTGGAACGCAATGAATTGGGCTAACCCAAGGACTATCAAAGATGAGGTAAATCAATCCGGCATCAAGAAGTTTGAGAACTTCCTGTTTAATAACTTCATGTATTTTGGGATTAACCTGTCTCTGTTGTTGGACTGCTGGTTTGAAATTATCCTCCATTAAGATTTTGTGAGTACAGAATTCAAGGTTGATACCCTTGATATATGAGAGTTTCCAAGCAATTGCTTGTTTGTGAGATTTCAAAACCGTTATGAGAGCAGCTTTCTCCTCATCTTTAAAATATTTTGCAATAATGATGGGTAATTTATCATCACCCTCAAGGAATGCGTATTCAAGATGGTGAGGTAAGTTCTTAAGCTCAACCTTGGGGAAATCTTCATTTTTTTCAACATTTTTGATTTCCTCTTTATGAAGTGTTTGTGAAAGAACGGGAGGGTGGGAGGGATCTTGATTGAGTAGCTTCTCAAGGAGAAGTATATCCCTGTCAGGGTCAATCTCCTGGTTATCAATTCCTTCGGGAATCGAGTCACTTCGAAGAAAGGCCTCTATTTCCTCCAAGACGAAGTCACTTCCCTTAAACGGAGTGAGGGAAGGAGTAGAATTAGCAATTATGGGATGAGAGGAGGGAGTGGGATTGCCACTCGAAGAATCATCAGCAAAACCAAGAATTTCTCGAGAATAATCCTCTGTAGCAACATCAATAACATCGATGCGGTTAACATATTTGGAATCATAATTTGAGGAGTATCTCGAGGTTTGATCAAGGTTGAAGGTTATGGCTTCGGAACCAACACGTAATGTGATTTCCTCATCGAAAACATCGATTAGAGCACGACCCCTCCTGAGGAATCCCCGTCCAAGAATGAGGGGAACCCTTGGGTCTGCATCGAAATCAACCACCAAGTTTGCCAGAAAATAGAACTTTCCCACTTTGAAAAATACATCCTCGGCAATACCGAGGGGACGAGATATCGAACGATCTGCAAGCTCGAGAGTCATGCAGGTGGGAGTGAGTTCTGGAAGAGAGAGTTTCTTCCATACTGAGTGAGGTATCAGGTTGAGGCTAGCACCAAGATCGGCCAAGGCATGGCATTCAACCATTCCCGGGAATATACATGGAATGAGAAATTTCCCGGGATCTCCCAGCTTTTCAGAAAGCTGTTTCAACAAAACCGCAGAGCAGTTTTCATTGAGGGGAGTTTTTGCTATTTCGAACAGTTTTTCCTTGTTATTTAATAGATTTTTGATTGTGGATGCAAATTTGGGCATTAAGAGGATAGCATCCGCGAAGCTGATATCAAAATGAAGATTTTGAAAGATTTGGAAAAAAATTTGCATTTGATGGTTTGCTTTTTCACGGAGCTTTTGATCGTGTAAACGTGATGGATATGGAATTGAAGGTTTTGGGTTTGGTTTTGAATTTTCAACAGAGGTCTCGGGAGGTTTAAGTATGACCATAGTTTTACGGTTCGGGAACGGGATAACTGGAGGAGGGATGTCAGTGGTACCTCCATTATTAGTGAGAAGTACCGTATCCGTTGTGTCCTCAGTTTCACGTTCCTCTACCTGAACAGGAGAAGAGGTAGACGGGACCGTGGGTCCTTTATAAGAAACTGCACTTCGGGTTGTGATCGCCTTAACATCGCCCCTCGGGTTAGCGATCGTGTTGCTCGGTAGTGTACCTGAGCCTTAGGGTCGATCATTTAAAGACTTCTTAAGTTCTGAGATCTGGCTGACCAACAATTTATTCATTTCTTCTTGGGATTTCATAAACTGTTTCAACAACTCATCGGATGATGGTCCAGTTAGAACAACGGCTTGATTTTGATTAGGAACATTTTGAGCACGGTTGTTTTGAAAATTCCCTTGATTTTGATTGTTATGACCCTGAAAATTATTTCTCTGATTGAAATTACCCTGATTGTAATTCCCTTGACCTTGATTTCTTTGAAAATTTCCTTGAAAACCTTTGTTTTGATTGCCATTTTGAAAATTATTTTGATTAAAATGACCTTGATTTTGGTTCTGATTTTGGAAATTCGGGTTTTGACCTTGGTTAAAATCTCCTCGATTCTGATTTTGATTCGGGTTACGGCTTTGATATTGATTGAAATCGGGTGGCCCGAGAAAATTGTTGGAACGATAGCTTAAGAGATTATGGTTCCCCTGTGGTTGGTAAGAATTACCCCCCCCCCCCTCCATATTGTAGGAACCTTGAGCAACATAAACGTTCTCTTGAGGGTAACTAGCAGTGGTTGGACACTCGGAATAAAGATGTGGGCCTTCACAAGTTTCACAACTTCGGGCAACGGCTTTCACTTGTTGATTTTGGAGGGTTTGGTTCATCCTCGACATAGCCGTAGCAAAATGGTCCATCTTTTTAGTGAGAACTGCGATGTCAGGAGATGTCGAAGTGACAGATTTACATGACTCATCCCTCTCCGCAGAGGAATCCCAAAAGTTATGGTGGGCAGTCATGTTCTTAATCAGAACATAGCACTCTTCGGGACGTCTTTTCATAAAAGTCCCACCAGCTGCAGCATTGAGAATATCTCGGTGCCTAAATGTTAGACCATTATAGAAGGTATCTATTATGGTGACTTGTAACATGTTGTGGTTATGGCACCGATCAATTGCGAGCTTATAACGTTCCAAAGCCTCAAACAAAGAATCATCGGGATGCTTCCGGAAGTTGCTAATATCATTACGTAACTTGGTAACCATGGAAGGTGGAAAATATTTGGCTAAAAACTTGGTTACCATTTCTTCAAAGGTATGAATCGAATTCTTGGGGAGTCGGTCAAACCAAACGGTGGCATGATGGGTGAGAGAATAGGGGAAGAGATTTAGACGAAGGGCATCATCGGAGATACCATTCTGTTTCATGCTTTGGGTGACGGTAAGGTACTTGTTAAGATGTTTGTTGGCATCATCACCAGGTAAACCGTGAAATTGGCACGAATTCTGGACTTGCTGGATCATGTGATGTTTGAGTCCAAAATCCGTAGCCGTGATGTTGAGAGGGGCAATAGGTCCACATCTCCCTTGCATGGTTGGCTGACAATGCTCCTCCATCGTTCGGAGATCGGGAGCTGCCTCATCCTTGGGAGGGTCAGGTGGTGGTCCGTAGTCCATTTCTGTTTTTGGTTCTTCAATAACAGTACGTAGCCCGGGTATGTTTTTCTGACTTTTACGCTTTGTTTGTGAACGAGTGCGCATGCGCTAAAAACAATTTTCAAAACAAGATCGAGGCAAAACCACAGTGAACTTAAACCAATAATCTCAAATGAATGGCTTCTTTAGAAAAAGTACACCACTCACAAGGATACAATTACAAGTTTTAATCTTTTGTTTGGGAACTTATTATGTTCACACCTCCAGTTGGTAGGTGTTCTGCCTTGGTTGGCTGTGGTAATATTTTATGTAACTATTATTCACAAGAAAAATACGAATTTTTTGGTTTTTGGGTGTGTGTGCAGAAAAACTTTTGGAAAATATTTTTGGTATCGATTCGTTAACCGAAATCGTTTCCTTTGAAATTACTCGCAGGGTGGCGGGAGAGAAGAATAGATCTCTCTTCAGTTCGCAATTTAATGTCAGAACTTCTGTATTCCACCTATGTAGGTTGTAATTTTAAAGAAACTGAAGTAATTTAACTTCACGATTGTTTTGTTGTTTTTGATTTTTTTTTTTTTTGTTGTTAACACTTTAGGAAAAGTGTTAATGAACTTTTTGATGTGATTAAGATTTTTACAAAAACTTTTTACAAAAGTGGTGAAATTTGTACAAGGAAGGTTTTGAAAAATCACTAAGCCTAAAAACGTTTTTAAACACGCAACAATCTCCCCGGCGGCGGCGCAAAAAATTTATTGTACCTAAAACGGTCAATTAAAGTCAACCACACAAGTGGTCAATATAGTCAAATAGCTTAGATCCATTCAAGAGCTTATTTTACAAACTTAATATTAAAAGAAAATTAAATTAAAAAGAAAATTATTTTTTTTGATTATTTTATTATTTAATATTAATTAAAAACTATTTTAATTATTTAATAATTAACAAAAACTAATTTAAAACTACTTTTTAATTACTAATAATACCTAAATGACTTAGAAAATTATAGAAATTTTTATAAATCTAGTTAACCATTACAGGAATCCTAAAAAATTATAAAAAGTTTCTAAAAATTATATTTAAGCTAATTTACTAATTAATTACTTATTTATTAATTAAAAACTATTTAACTAATTTAATTAAGAAAAATAGAAAATGAATAGTGGAAATTGAGAAACTATTTTCTAAACATACTTTATGATTTATAAAAGCTAGAAAAAATATAAAAAGGTACTTTTGTTAAATAAAAGCTAATAAAACTATTTATTATACTAATATTACATAATTATTAATTATACTAATATTAATTATAATAAATACTAAATTAAAAGAGAAAAATCTGAAAAAAATTCCTAAAAATACCTTAATGTAAAAGAAATTTAAGAAAAATATAAAAATGAAAAAGTGCTTAATAATAAGCTGAAAAAAAAAAGTTAAATAGATAAATCCTATTAAATAGAAGCTATCACTATTTTTAAATTTTGTTTTTTCTGGTTTTTCTTTTTGAAAACTAATTTATAACTGAAATTAAGAAACTTTTATGAAAACAAAAAGCTAGGAACTCAAAGATAAGCACTTTGAGTGCTTATTTCCTAGGCAGTTTGACTTTTGGTCAAACTAGCTAAGAAAAAGCTTGAAATAAGCTACAAATTGAGACACAAAGGTAAAATAAGCTACAAGGTATTGAGATTAACACAAACAAACAGAAAATAAACTAATAAGCACAAGGAAAAGCTGGGAGGCTACAAATAAGCAATACCAAAAAAAACACAGACAAAAATAGTCAAAATCAAGCACCTTTGGACCTTTGTGGGGTCAATAGAGGTGAAAGGAAGTCCAAATTGAGAGTTGACCCACAAATTTGACCTGGTCAACTTCAGAATAAGCCAATAAGCCTAGCTTATGGCTTATTAATGAACACTTGGGAGGGGTGAGAACTAGGGGGAAAATACTGAGTACTTAGTGTACTCAGTAAAATGGATAAGGTTCAAGCTAATAGCAGCCCTAGCAAATAAGCCAAAAAATGAAAAACAAGCTATGATCCTTAAAGATAGGTTGATTGGCTTTCCAAAAAGCCAAGTATCACTCCCTGGGTACCACTATTGAATACTAGGGGAGGGCAAGAAGTTTGGTGTCAATACTGAGTCACTAAGTATGGTTTTTGAAAATGGCAAAGTTTGAGGTCTATTAAACTAGGGTGAATAAGGTCTAGGGTCTGAAATAAGCACTACTCTAATAAGCAGAGGTGAATGGCTTTTTAAAAAGCCAAAAATCAGGGTGTGGGTCCCACAAGTGAGCACAGGGGAGGCTTGTGAAACTTGGTGAATTACCCTGTGCACAGGGCATGTACTTGCCCTGCAAGCTTAAATAAGCTCTTGAATAAGCCAAAATAAAAATCACAAAAATAAGCCAGATATGGATTTGGACAGATAAGCTGATAGACTTTGTGTTTTGAAAACCTCAGGGCCCAAATCTAAACACAAAAATCATAAAAATTCTTCCAATATTTGGATTTCTGACAACTATGAAATTTTGACTTTTTGATTTTTGATGCAAGTTGACTTTTGTGAACATGGATTTGAATCTAATGGACTAAAAATGATATGATAAGCTGAAATCAGGATAAATTAAGCTAAGTTAAACTATTGTGAACTAGTATGTAAGATTGTAAACTCTAATTCTAAAACAGATTATGCAAATGAGCTTAGAAATGAGATTTTGACTTTTTTACAAAAGTGACCTAAGTTTTATGACCATAGTATCCTATATGCACCTAATGAAGATTACTCAGGCTAAATGAACAATAAAACAACAACAGGAACACAGAGATACATGCACATCCAAACACCCCTATAAAATTATGCAAATGAGATTTTTAAAGGCATTGCTGTTTTAAGAAGTAGAAAATGTTTTCAAGGGACTTATTATGATACGATTAGCTTATGTGTGTACAAAAACACCAACAATATCAGCTAAATCTCATGAATTACCACCTTGCTTATTTTGACAGTTAAATTGACAATTTTAAACACAATGCACAATTTTGAACCAGTACACAATTTTAAGCACTAATGTGACTAAATAACACCTAATAAGCACAAAGGGACCAAATAAGTAGTAAAATAAGCTATGCTACAGTAAATCACAATTTTAACTAAAAATAAGAAAATTGGAAACTTACAAAGGATCTTTGCTCAAAACAAGATCAAATAGGCTCAAGGAGCTACTCTACAAGCTCCTAGCTTATTAAAGATAAGCTAGTACAGTCCATCTACCAATTCCATTACTTGGCACTTCCTAAAGCTTCCACAGTCCAGTGCTTAAGGTTCCTTGCTTTGTTTTTTGATTTTCTTTCCTTGTTTTATGTTTTTTTCTTATGTATTTAGGATCTAAAGTGAGCTTGTGAAACATGTGTGATAACTAGAAAGCTTAAACCATGTTTTAGCCTACACTTAAATTTTATGATGAAACTGAAATGAGAACAAGAGCTTGAAATAAGAACTCAAAAGCTTATATTAACTTAAGAAAACAGATTACAATCTAAAGTTTGACAGGAAATTAAACTGCTTTTGTACACACATAAGCTAATCGTATAGCCACTTCTAGGGTCTTGTGGGGTCAACTTGAGCTTTCCCAGCTACAATCTTGACCATTGGATGAGATTGGGATGATCCTAGCCTTTAAACTGTTTTTGGCGCCAAAAAAGAAATTACAATTTGCCTCTGATATATAGCAAGGGGGTGGCAGCATTTATTGCATTTGGCCTGTTAGGTGGATAGTGGGGTGATTGATTTGGGCAGTGGAGATGGTGGGGTGGTGAGGTGATGGCTGTAGGGTGCAAGTGGGAGGGAAAGGGGTGAGGGTGGTGATGAATTTGACTATGTGTTGACCAGGGTCAACATTTGACCCTGCGTTTTTAATACAAAGGGGTGTGGTTTGGTTTTGGGCTTAGGGAAGGTTGGGCCTGGGTGGATGGACTGCATCAGGTAGGTGTTGGGTTTGGTTTTGGTTCTTATTAATAACAAGGGTCCGTTTGGTTTGTAAAGTATAACAAGGACCAACTTTGTAATTTGCTAAAAGTTGAGGGCTTGTGTTGTGATTTTTCCAAAGTACTCATAAGGTTCGTTCTTGCCATATTTGAATAGTACAAGGATCAATGTTGATTTTTCCACTTTTTAAACTTTCCCAGGGACCAAATCTGTCAACTTTTGAAACTCCAGGGACCAAACATGTACTTTCTCTAAACTTTTCACCCAAGTACATTATTTGCCAAAGATGAATAGCACAAGGACCAAAATTGATTTTTTCAAAGTTTTAAATCCCAGGGACCATTTTTTACAACTTTGCAAAGTACAGGGACCAAACTTTACAACTTTTGAAACTTTTCACCAAAGGACTAATTATGATAACTTGTGATTTCTAAAGGACCTTTGGTGACTTTTCTTCCAAAATAAATGCTCAAGGACTAGATTTGACAAGTTTTGAAATTTGAGGGACTGAAACTGCCAATTATGCAAACTTTGTTCATTTTTTCACATGTTTTCTATCATTTTTCATCTGAAACATACAAAACACAATCCTGGGATATTTTCAGTATTTTGATGCATATTTGAGTGTTTTTGGATGTTTTGGTAGTTCAGATGAGACAAAAATGATGAGTATTTACACACTCATCAATAAGCCTCTTAGAACCTAGGATTAGTTATTAGACACTCATAGGACACTAATCTAGGCACTAAACCCTAGGATAAACCATAATCTCCCACTAAACACAAATAGGTCATTTAGGTCACAAAACTAGGTCAAACCTTCCCAAATCTTTCCCATAAGTTACCATCACTTAGTATAAACCCGTTAGGACTTAGGATTAGTCACTAAACACTCTGAGGAACCTAACCGAGGCATTAAACCTTAGGTAAAATCTTAAACTCTCACTAAGTAAAAACTAAGTCTAAACTTAAACCTAAACTAGTAAAACCTAAACATAAGGAAGCAAGCATCCTAACACCACTCCCTAGCAGCTTACACACCACCTTGTCACTACCAAGCACCCTACCACATACCTCCATCACCTACTTAACTAAACCACCCCTAAACCACCACTAATCACCCTAAACCACCACTAAACCACCCAAGCAGCTTATAAGCAGCTCACAAGCAGCTTCCAAGCACCTCTCCACCACCTTGTGGCCACCAAACCGCCACACACCCTCCTCGTCACCTCCTTCTCACCCTAAAACCAACCCGTGGCCAAAAACCCTCCACACCACCCTATTCTACCACCATAGCTTGTAAGAGTCATCTTATAGCTTCCATTACTCACCCTCCCCCTCCTCGACACCACACCACCCCATTCGACACCTCCTACTTCCCTTCCTTGGTCGCTATTCCAAACGAGGGGTATAAATTCCCTCGTACACCCTCACTGTCCAAACCACACCTTCATGTCACCTCACCTCAATATCTCTAGTCTTGGTAGTAGTACAAGAGCTCTAGGAAACTTAGAACTCGAGTGGTATAGGTCTTGCATGCTTGTCAAAGTAGTTTTGCCCTAGAAACCCTAGTTTGCCTACGTTAGGACTCACACGACCTAGGTAAGCCTCCAACTTGTTCTATAAGCATTAGTTTAGTCTTAGGATAGTATTAGGATGCCTTATATCCCCTAGGAACCCTTGCCTAAGCCATAGTCATAATCATTTACTAGTTTTTTTTTAAAACCCTAAATATAGATAAAACCCTAATTACATGCTATAAGTCCTTTTCATAAGCCCTAAGCTAGTTTAGATAACTTAAATAAGCAAGAAAACTTAGTTGTTACATAAAAATATAGTTTACATGCATAAGGGTATATATCGTAAATTCCTGAAACAATAAAGTCTAGGGACTATGTTTGACATTTCCTAGAAGTTATAAGTATAAGGACTCATTTTGCAAAGAATAAAACCTAAGGATAGAAACTAAAATAAGTTATAAACTAAAAAGGACTATTTATGCAAATATTATAAAGTTAAAGGTCTAAATGGTAAATATAGAAAACTTATGAGTCCAAGGGTTAATTATGTTATTTTCTAAAAATATAGAAGTCTAGGGACTAGTTGTGTCAAGTATAGATAGTTATAAGTATAAATAATATAAGTATTATAAGTTTAGGGTAGAAAATGTAAATATATAAACTATAAGGGTATAAAATGAAAATATCATATAAATATAAAACTTAATAAAAGTTAGAAGCATAACATAATAGTATGGAGCTTCATATGAGGAGTACCATGTGGATATTTCATTTTGGCAAGTTTACTGGGTATACGAATTAAAATGCCCTGGCTCCTCAAACGATTATTGCATGTACTTCTAGATTATGATAGCCCGAACGGTGTTATGATTATAACTTAACTTAATAACAATATAGCTCAATAGTATGGAGGTTCATGTGAGGAGTATTAACTTCTGAATTATGATGGCCCGAACGGTATTATGTTGATAACATAATACAATACTAGGGAGCTTCATGTGAGGAGTCATATAATTCTGGATTGTGATGGCCTGAGCGGTGTTATATTATATCTAAAACATTAATGAACCTAAGAATAATAACTTAAGAAACTTAAACAAGATCACTAAAGCTTAACACACATCCAAACCTACAACGCACTAGGATACGTGAGTAAGGCAGTCTAGTTCCCGAGTCACTTTTGCATCAATTAGATTTCCCAAAGGCCAGGTGAGTTCATAGCCTCATACTCTTTTTAAAACTTTCACTCTAAATTCTTTACAAACCCTGTGAGGGGGATACATGCTACTTGCTTTACTTAAAACTGAATACAAGTCTTTTTCTTTGGTTGTTGCACGAGTAAACTAACTGCCACCACTACATAACTAAAATTCATGAATCTAATCGTTTGGGATATTTTACCCATGCGAACACGAATATAGTTGATAGATCTATTGGAGTTTGACAACTCCCGTTGGTATTAACATCTTACTGGATGGTACCAATAAGTACTATATTTGAACCCTCT
This sequence comes from Artemisia argyi, assembly GCA_030686995.1. Lineage (NCBI taxonomy): Eukaryota > Viridiplantae > Streptophyta > Magnoliopsida > Asterales > Asteraceae > Artemisia > Artemisia argyi. The sequence continues at coordinate 107,896,450 of CM060690.1, read as the reverse complement.
AAAGGTTTAACTTTGGCAAGTTATCCTTCCCATCCCCTCATGGTTGGGTCTGTAGCCCCCATGACCCGGATTGTTAACATGTGGTTCATGAGCTTAGTGCAACATACCCCACTCATGATAATTGTGCATGCATCACAATTATCACACACATACTACATTTTCCTAGATGGGTGTAACAACGGAACCCAGGGAACTTGTATTCACTAACACTTAAACCTATGACTCTCACTCAACACCTAGTGTTGACTTTTTAAACATGTATTCTAGGTATATTACTTCCACGAAGATATGGCAGAAGGAGGCACTGAGCTTGGAGGACTTTCAACCTGGTTATCATTCAAACATAACTTAACACCTAGATTTTTGGGACCTCGTCAAAAGTAAAAGTATATCTTTTACTAATAAAACTCTGAAAATTAAATGAATGATAACTAAATTTCTAAAACGTCTCTTTTCGAGTCGTTTTCTATACTGTAACTGTGATTCTATGAAATAATACCCCAAACACTTAATCCGCTGCGATCAGTGAAAAATGGGGGTATTATAGATATGCATCAGAGCTTCAGTTGTAGAGAACAAGGTCAAAACCTAAACTACAACTATTTTTCCTAAACCCAAGAAAGTCCTCAGTACCTCTGCCATCCTCTGTAACTATACGTGCTAAGGTTAGTATAATAATTGACTGCTTAACTGCTAAATTATTTACAGTACTTTTACTATTATATAGTTATGTCTACACCCCACTACCGTACCCTTGTCTCATCTAGCTTACCTACAGAGAATGATCTTCTCTCTCCGAATGTACTAGATTATTCCCCTAAACCCTATATTCCCAATCACTTAGAAGACTCTAGGAATAGTTTAGATATACCTTCACCCTTAGGATATACACCTTCCTTAGATAACCCTTATTTAAAACACATAAGAGATTTCTATACTAAGGCATCTCCTATACCTCCCCTAAACCGTGTTATACATCCACCATTCCCCACATCTAGATTAGAACCCCATGGTTTCTTTCTCTCTAGAGAACCATATATACCTAGAAATCCTATCCCTACCTATACCCCTAGATATGACCTTAGGCAACCCTACACCTTAGGACCTACGCTTTACTTAGTAAACCCTCCCATTTCATCTTGGAAAGATGAATTTGGTGAAAAACCCTCTATGACAACTTTAGAAAATGGGGAAAATCAATTAGAGGAAATTTTAAATAACTTATATGAGATTTTCCTTGACCTTCTTGAAAAGATAGAAAAAGGTCATAATAATAACTTAGATAATCAACCTGACTATAGTAGTTTAAGAAACAATTTACAAGAAAACCATTTTAGAGTAGCTAAAATACAGAAAAACCAAATGAAACACCACCATAAAATAGCCTTTGCTCGCTTTAGGATTTGCACTTTAGAAAAGATAATAGATAATGATGAGGAAAACTTTCAATCAAACCTAGAAAACACAAGCTCTTGGAATTAGGAAAACCTTATAAACCCCTAAGTAATAAGCCTTTTATACCCTAGAATAGTTAGTGCCTATAGGATATGTAAGATATGAAATCAATAAAATAAGTTAGGTTTTAGAAACAACCTAGTACCCCTAGAAATAACATTAGGATATCCCTAGAAAATATAAGCTTAAGTATAAAATACCTTAGATCACTAAGATAGGCTATTTAAGAAACCCTTGAGGAATTAGAAAAATAGGATTAGAAATCTTTAAGGTTTTATAGGTTAGAAACCAAAATCCCTACACCAATAAATAGAAAAATTAGGAAGACATCCCTGTAAGATAGGATTTAGCTTAGAAATTCATTAGGACTAGAACCTAGATTAAATATAAGGAATATTAGGAAAAACATATGATTAAATAGTAAAACCTCTACCATAAACCAATAAACCCCTAGTTTAGGATAGACACATAGCAAGCTTCTACCATATAGGAATAAGTAGTTTTAGGATAAAATTGCCCCTACCTAGTCTCTTAGGATACCCACATAAGATATTTGAGAATATTAGATTACATCTTAGGATTTGACATTTCTTAGAATACACATTAGTAAATTCTACTTAGGAGATACTATGGATACTACCCTAGCTAGTTTCAAGTACCTAGGAATAGTAATACTTATAATAATAGTAATAATGGTAGTAAACAAAAGAGAAAACCCGAAACTACACCTAAGAATAAGGATACTCCTAGTAAACCCTTAGGAAAGAAAACCTCTAAGACTACACCCTCTTTAAAACCCTCTACTTCAAATGAACCAAACACCTCACCCCCAAAAATTAGGATTAGTTAGGAAAAACTAGAAGAACCTTAGGGGGAAAACAAACTTTGGAAAGGCATCTAGTTAATCTAAAAACTCCATTAGGATACTATCTTTCAGGTATCCTATACTCTTACTCTTCCATTTAATCATATCTCTCCGTTTAAATCCCGTTTAAATCTCATTCTCCCGCCTTTTCCCACTCTTCCATTCAACATCCCATTTTCTCGCCTTTTTCCCCACTCCCCTATTAAAATCCTACTCTTCCTTTTTCCCCACTCTACCATTTAATCTTATACCCCTATACTTTTCCACTTCACCAAAACCTACCCTTCCATCCTTCCATTATCTTCCATTCTTTCATACCCTCCTATTTCTTCATTTTCCTTCTTTCATCTTCCTCACTCCTTCCTACAGAAATCCCTCATTCCATTTCCTTCCATCCTTTTTATTCCTCCATCATTTTATACTCTATTTTCTTCTCTCTATATTCTCTCTACCTCATCCTACAAAGTTCTAAAAGTAGGACTTGTATTTCTCGTCATATCACAAGTTTCTATTAGTTAGAACTTGTAAGAATATCTACACCAAACTGTAATCCTCATTATGTTCGACTATGATATTAAATCTCGCTTTGCAAAAGTTGCAAAAAGGAGATCTTCAACGCCCGTCATTCTAGTCATAACATGGGAATTTACCATGTGACAAGTTGCTAAACAGAAAGACTGTAGAACTTGTCTCTATCATCACTAGAACTTGTCTCTATCATGACTAGAATTTACCTCTAACGTAGTTAGAACTTGTCTTCACCATGACTAGAACTAGTCTTCATCATGGTTGGAACTTGTCTCTAAAATATTCCCGTACCGAATTTTCTTAAGTGTGGTAAACTCTCTTCGTTTTCCACCGATACTACTTAAGGATAATTTATAATAACTATCCTATTAAAATGAACTAGGTCGCTCCTTCATTTTAATGAGCAAATTATAAATCAAATGGATTATGAATTTATACGCTCTTGTTTACAAATATTGGGATGCCTTTATTTGCAAACAAAGAGATATAAATGAATAAGCCTAAGTATCCGGCAACTGTGCAAGCATTTCCTACTCCGCTTGTGCGAACTTTTCATTCTTTTCATACCACTTTTCTTCGGTACCAGAAAAATCCTTCCTATAACTCTCTTCTTCTTCTTATCTTTCTCGACTTAATCTTTCCCTTTGCCTTTTTAGATAGCTTATTAGACCAACTCTACATACCAGTGCTTATTTTGGATCTGTGAACCTTTGCCCATAGCTTAATTGTGCCACCAAGTTATACTGATAGCACTCAGTATACTGAGTACTCAGTGTAGACATACATTTTCACAAGCCTCCCATAAGCTCATTATTAAGCCATAAGCTCTGCACCTTGGCTTATTTGAAAGCCCTCCAGGTTACCTTTTTGGATCATTCCTTAATTTGGACCCTTGGTCACCTCTGTGGAACCCACAAAGGGCTGCTTATAGCCCATTTTGGCCTGTTTGGCCTTTGTAATTTGCATAAGTGCTTATTTGATCTTCTGGCTTATTCCAAAGTGCTTATTCAGTCTTTTGTGCTTATTTTGTGTTCATCTTAGTAGTTTATAGCTTATTCAGCCATTTGTAGCTTATTGTATAAAAAAATCTAAATTCATAAGCTTATTAAGACTTCTGTCTTATTTTTAGGTTTGCACACTACTTATTATTAAGCTTCAATTAAGTTGTCTTTGTAAAAGTTTCATGTTTTTAGTATAAAAATAGTTTTGTACAAGAAAAACCAGAAAAAGCCAAATTTAAAAATAGTGAGAGCTTCTATTTAAGCCATTTGGCTTATTGCTCAGCTTTTACAAAAAGCAATTTTCCATTTTATATTTTTATTAAGTTTCTAATATATTAAAATAGTTTCAAAAAAAATTTCATAATTGTCTGAGTTTATTTAGTATTTATAATTATTAATTTAAGTTTAATTAGTTTTAATTAAAAAACCAAGGAATTAATTTTTTTTCTGCTTATTTTTAAGCAAAAGTAGCTTTTGATATTTTTCCTAGGTCTTATAATTCATAAAGTATTTTCAAAAAAATTCTTAGAATTTTCACTGTTCATTTAGTATTTGTCATAATTAAATTAGTTAAAATAGATTTTAATTAATAAATAAGTAAATAATTAGTAAAACAGTTTAAAAATAATTTTTATAAACTTTTTATAATTTTTTAGGATTCCTATAATGGTTAATTAGTTTTGTAACAATTCTCATATTTTTTTAAGTCACTTTATTATTTTTCTTAAATTTAAATTAGTTTTAATTAATTATTAAATAGTTTAATTAGTTTTTAATTAATATTAAATAATCAAATAATCAAAAAATAAATTTTCTTTTTAATTAAATTTTCTTTTAATAATAAGTTTGTAAAAATTTCATTTCACCCCATCTAGTTTAAATTTGTTCAAATCTCACCTTTTTATCTGTTTGTAGTCGTATTTGATTTTAATTTGATTTACATTTATTTATATCTGTAAACCTTGCAATTTTTTATACTGTTTATTTATCTAAATCTCAATCAATCAGTAGTATAATAAACTCCAAATCATTATTTGTTACTATCCCTAATCACTGATTCCCTTAAACGTTTCAAAAGCACAATTTCAATCTCGTCGGGACATAACGACCCGGGGATTTCCCTATACTTCCATGGATTTAATATCTTGCACTTTCTCCCTTACTGCTTGACTTGTTGAGCATTCCTGGTTAATTTGTGAGGTTGGTTTGAGAGGAATCAAATTTTGGAGCCGCTGCCGGAGAGGTTGTTGCGTGTTTTTAAAAACGGTTTTAGGTTTGGTGATTTTCAAAACCCTCCTTGTACAAATATCACCACTTTGTAAATTTTTGTAAAAATCTTAATCATATCAGAAAAGTTCATTAACACTTTTCCTAAAGTGTTAAAAACACCAAAAAAAATCGTAAACAACAAAACAAATCGTGAAGTTAAATTACTTCGTATTCTTTTAAAGGAAACGATTTCGGTTAACGAATCGATACCAAAAATATTTCCAAAAGTTTTTTCACACACACACCCAAAAGGCCATTAACATTTTGTTTTCTGTTAATAATAATTACATAAAATACATTGTCGAAAACCAAGGCAGAATACCTACCAATTGGGGGTATGAACATTAATAAGTTCCCAAACTAAATATTAAAACTTCCCTTTGTATCCTTGTGATTGGTGTACCTTTTTCAAAGAAGCCATTCATATTGTGATTATTGGTTTAAGTTCCCTGTTGTTTTGCCTCGGTCTTGTTTTAATTGACATTGTTTTTAGTGCATGCGCACTCGATCACAAAAAAAACGTAATCGTCAAAGAAACGTACCCGAGTTACGTACAGTTATTGAAGAACCTAAAATAAAAATGGACGAGCCCCCACCACCCCCACCTGACCCTCCCAAGGATGAGACAGCTCCTGATCTCCGAACAATGGAGGAGTTGTGTCAACCTACCATGCACGGGAGAGGTGGACCCATTGCACAACTCACTATTGAGGCCACGGACTTTGGACTCAAGCATCACATGATCCAGCAAGTCTAAAATTCTTGTCAATTCCACGGATTGCCGGGTGACGATCCTAACAAGCATCTCAACCAGAGCATGAAACAAAATGGCGTCACTAAAGACGGCCTTCGTCTGTATCTCTTCCCCTATTCTCTCACTCATCATGCTACTGCCTGGTTCGATCGTCTTCCAAAAAATTTGATCCACACTTTTTATGAGATGGTTACCAAATTCTTGGCTAAATACTTTCCACCATCTATGGTAACTAAACTGAGAAATGATATCAATAACTTCAGACAGCTTCCCGACGAGTCTGTGGAAAACTAGAAGGGGGGTTGAATAGTTTTGCATCTTTTTCGTTAATTAAAACTTTGCTTTCAAAGAATTAATGGTAATCGTAAACACCTTTGAGGCTAAAGTATAGATACAAATTAATTTACCTATATCACATAGATACTACTTATTTAAAGTATTGAATAGAAATTATAATTTCATATAACTCACTTAATTATAAGTAAGTATTTATATATGTATATGTGTTTTAATAATTGTATATACTTATATTTTACTAATTGTGTAATTAAGGTTTTAAATGGAAACTAGTTTGATCTTTATGTGAAATCAATATATGCACAACACACAATAATAATAATGTACGAGAAGCAAGTAAGTAAACAAGTAAAGAATGAGAGATGGAAAGATCAAACTGAGAGACAAAGGATTCATAGTGGTTCGGCTACAAGGACACCTTCCTTGCCCTACTCCACTCCCCGAGCACCGAACTCGAGAGTTTTCTTCACTAAGTCAATAGCCTCCCTTATGGCGGAGAAAACCGTACACACCAAAAGCTTACACCAATTAACGACACAAAGCAAAATGTCGAGTTCTAATCGTAGCTAGAACCAATCTCACACCAAATATCACACCACAACTTCTTCACACCTTTTACTTCTTCAATACTTCTTCACACCACAAGTATCTTCGCGCCTTCACAAAATACTTCACGACTTCAATGTCTTGCAACTTCACAACTTCAAAGCACCAATGTCTTCACAACTTCAAACCAATAATATCTTTGCACCTTCAAGTCACTAGAGTCTTCACAACCTTAATCTACTAATGTCTTCTAGTCTTCTCCACTTGGAAGCTTCAATTTCTTCACTACTAGTCACTATTGCTACTCTCTCCTATCTTCACTACTATCCAACACTACTTCTTCACTTCAAGTTCCACTTCACACTTACAACAATTCTAGATTCTACAACTAAATCTAGCAAACTAATACATATACCTTATTCACCAAAATATGAAAGATCAACAAGATGAAACAAATAAACAACTTAGATAGCAAGATGATACTAAGTTGTAATACTTCTAATAGAAGTATTCTTCTCTTTGCACTTGATTGTTGAGGCTTGAATCACTTTGAAACAAAGATCAAAGTATATAAGATCAAAGGATTTTTAGAGGATGGAGAAGGATGTTTAGATCAGAAAGTTTTTAGTGCCAAAAGGTGAGAAAAATATGTGAAATGATCCAATATTTATAGGGCCATAAAATACTGTTCTGGAGGGTGCCGGTCCCCTTAATTAGGGGGCGGTCCCCTTAATGATTAAGGGGGCCGCCTAGTAAAATTAAGGGGGCCGCCCTCCTGAACGTTGGATTTTCTTGTCCTTTTGTGAGGGAAATTTTTCTGGATTAGATTTGCCATTTTTGGTTGAAAATTTGAATTCACAAATTTGTAATGAATTAAACATATTCATTTAATTCCAAAAATGTTTTACAAAATATATAAAATGTTTTGTGACATTTTATAAATATCTAGTGATTAACAAAAGTGTTCCTTTGATCTTGTAATACATTAGACACTTTGTTTATTCATACCTTAAGTGATTAAATGGTAAAGATGAGTATTTACCACTAAATACTTGTATATGTTATAATCTTTGGTTAGATGAGTTTTCGTTTTGTGATTATCAAAACATAGAGATATCGAAAGATATGAATAACGTTTTTAGTCATTTATTTATATCAACAATCTCCCCCTTTTTGATGATTACAAAACCTAAACTCATTAAATCCAAAAATTAATTTTTTACAAGTATTTAGTGAGTTTATATTCACTTCTCCCCCTTTTTGTAAAATCAAAAAGGTTTATGCCAATAGAAAGGTAGCTCCCCCTTGATGTATGCTCCCCCTCGTTTGAGGGCACCAAGGGTTCGAGAATTGGAATTCTTGCAAGAAAAATATTAGAAGCACAAGCATGGCACAAGCAAACACATATATCATAAAACCAACAATTAATAAGCATGGCAAAAGGTAATAAGGAACACATATTAAGTCATTCATAGATAGAAAATGATTATGTCAACCCATAATCATTGTTACAAAAGCCATAAATATAGAATACTAAGACTAATTATAGCATCCTATTGTGCTAACAAGGAGTGTCACCAAACTTTCTTGAATCCCAAAATGGTTGAAGAGTTTTATTTGAAAATGAGAAACATAAGCATATAAAATGCTTGGTGGTTTAGTGGAGATAAACTTTTGGTTGCATGGATGTTGGTGAGTTTGGAGATGTGGAACTTGTAGGTGGTAGGTTAGAGGTAGGGTTTGTTGATTGAGGGTTTTGATGTTGTTCAAGTGATGGTGTTTGTTGAGATCTTGTAAGAAGATACTCAATCCAAGTGAAGTGCTCATTCAATGCAATGGTTTGTTGTTGAAGGAAGATGCAACAAGGGCAATTGTTAACATGCTTCTCAATTTGGTTGATGTTGTGTGGTGATGATGGTGAGCTTGATTGGGGTGGATCCAAATTGCGTTTAGCAAGATGTAATGCTAAAAGAACACTAAGCTCATGAGCCTCTTTTAGCTCCTCAACGAACTTCAAGTGTTCGGAGGAAGGTGTTGTTGGTGGAACATGATAGTTGTCTTGGGTGAAGGTTTGAACATGCAACATAGGAATGGCATGTGAGGTTGTAGGATGTGATGGTGGTACTCTTGGTGGTGGAGACAAGGATGAGCTTGGGTAGTCATGAAAACATGAAAAGGGTGGAAGAGTTTCTTCATGAGTGAGTGGTGTTTTTGTTGAATGAGCAACATGTGAAGTATTGATTGAGATGTTGGGATTGTTGTTTTGGGATTGAGCATGCTCATCATAAGAAGAAGCATTAATGAGGGTATGAGTGGAAGATAGGTTATGAGATGACTCATTAGAGTGGGTTTGAGGTTTAGTTGTTGGTTGATTTGGAACAACATCACTTGAGTTATGACAAGAATCAAGTTTCCTCCTCCAAACGGGTTTGACGGAGATCCTTGCGGTTCTTGAAATCCTTGGTTTTTGGTTGTTGGGAGATGACATGTTTGGGTGTGATGGCATTAATGATGGGAAGAGGGTATTTATAGTGTATGAGAAATGTGGTTTAGGAAGGAAAATTTGAGGGATAGTATGGGACAAAATATGTTTGTGAATTTTGGGAAGTATAGGTTAAAATGGGTCAAAAAGTGATAAAGAAAACAGTATCCCCGGCCATCAGATGGCCGGTCCCCTTAATCATTAAGGGGGCCGCCTTATATAATTTAGGGGGCCGCCCATCTGGTGATTCCCAGAATGCCAGAAATGGGTTTTTGGCAGAAAATTTTCAAAAAGGTTGTGTTTTTTGGATTTGGATTCAAGTAAGTTCAACTCTTTGAGGCAATATAGGGCATACTATTCATGAATGTAGAGAGTGATATAGAAATAATTAAACTAGGCAATTAATTTCTAATAATCATGCTATCTATTAATTTATCAATTAAGATATGCAACTAAGGAGGCAATAAGGCAAATAAGTTAAATGTGTAACTGTATGAAGATGATATCATTTAGTCTAGAGCAAACATATAGATGATTGTTAGCAAGTAACAAATAGGTGGAAATGATTATATGGACTTCAAGACTTGTTACAAACAAGATCCATATAGGCAAGCCATGATTCTCTTTAAATGATTTGATTAAATCGTGAATGTCATTTCTAATAGAAGTGTATGACACATGTGAGAAAATCAAATGTTTTTTAAGCAAAACATTTTTAGTTTTATTCAACAATGTTTTGAAGTGAATTCATGTGTGCATTACAATAACACAAATTGAATTTTGTTTCACAACGTGAAAAGAAAAAAAAAAATCAATCTTGTTTTTGATTAAAATAAGGTTATGAAAGAAATTTTAGTTAAGTAAATTGTTTCAAGAAAAATAATACAGATATTTAAAAGATTTTCATTCAAGAAGATAAAAGTTTAAAACATGATGTTTAGATCATGATAATCAAGAAATTGCAAGTGAAGGATTTAAAATAGAAGCTTATCATGCTCAAGAGAATCGATTAAGCCCATTGTCACACATAATCATCTCTAATGACACCTAAAGATATGAAAGAGAGATGGTAGATATTAATGATCTAAATGCAATGGGATAGAAAGGAGCAAAGTAAATTGTTCATGGATACAAGATACACATGTGTGTGTGTGTATATATATATATATATATATATATATATATATATATATATATATATATATATATATATATATATATATACAAAGAACATCATAATATCAAGTTGTTAACAAGTCTTAATTATAATACATCTATTTATGCAACTAGTAAGATCATATAGCTTAAGTGGAAAGTATTCTACTATAGATCATAGAAGAATAAGAAAAATGATAATAGACTAAACAACAAGAAGGTTAATAATGCTAATATCATATATGCATATATTAGTCTTAATGATCTAAAGGCATGGCAACGTATAAGTTAAATCATATTCACATACTAATTAAATCATTCTAAAATATAATGTAATATTGGCAAGTTTTTGAAAAGAAAACTTATCTTAGGTCCAGCTTTTCTTTAAGAGTGGGCATGAGGGTAATGGAAGAGATCTTAAAGGATTGTCCAAAACATGTCGAAGTAGCCAAATAACAATTCAAAGCACTAGAAATCAAGGGAGCTAGATCCGAGATGCTTAAACGATCACACCAATCATCACAAGTCGTGAAGGCAAATAAAACTAGTGCTTTGGAGGCTTCATCTTGAAATAGTAACGAACACACCATGATATCAATACTCCAATAGTGAAGAACAAAATGCCGAGACAAGAGGATTCCCGCAACGACGTCATAGGCGAATCATTTGCAGAATGTGAAACAACGTGATAGAAACCAATAGCCGTCAAAGGTAATAGAGCGAGATGAGTAAATCAACACGTAATAGACTCTTCGTTCGTTAATTGCCTAAACATGATAAAACGCTTGGTACCCAGATTCTCATGGGTCCTAGTTGGTTAGATGAGAACATCCATTGCATTTGAATGCACATGATGAGGATGTCGTCGATAAGTACAGGAGTTCATCAATAGTTTGTTTTAATTAACAAACAATGACTTTCTTGACTAAAGTAATAAATAATGAATGTTAATAGTATTAGTTCTAAATTTATTCACTAGGTTTAACAAATTTTATTTGTTTTGATACATTTTTTGAAGGATCATTTACGATAAATCCCAAGCCGGTTTTATCATAAAATGACTTTTGAATGTTGACAAGATATTTTAAAGATTTAGAACTATTTTCGAATTTTGCCAATGGTTTTGCTTTTTCATTTTCCATTTTAATTTCATGTTTGTAGTCTTGACATTTTTTACATTCAAGATCGACTTCAATATTACTTTCAAGTCTAGACATTTTATCTTCTAAAATTATTTCTTTTTCAAAGTTGTTTTCAGCGGATGTTGATGATTCGTTTTTAAAAATAATTTTTGAGTCAATGTTGCAAAAATGTTTGAAGTTGTTTTCCATTTTTGAAAATTCTAATATAAATTGATCATAGCAAAAATGTTTGGTTTTGGATTGTACCTTATTTGTAGTTGTACATTCTTCACATGCTATACGGTGATCAATTCCATTTTCCATGTCGCTCCATGTTTTGTTTGTAGTTTCGCTTGGATCTAGAAATATGTAGTTCTTGCCATCAATACTTGTGTTCACATTTGTTTGAATATTCTCATAAGCCGTATTATCATCGTCTTCTTTGCACTTGTTGCATCATGATTTATTCACGCTCTTTCTTCAGATTTGGCTCATGTATTCTTCGTTATAGATACCTTCAATGATCACATTTGAACTAGTAGTACATGTTTTTGTTTCAACTAAATATTTATTTACTAAATTTTCTAGATTAACTATTTCTTGTGCAATATCAAGTTTATCATCTTTGATTTTACATTTCTCTTGGTGAAACTTTAAAAGACAATTCCAAATATCATTTGCCGTTTTACAATGAAATAATCTTTCATATTTAACTCTTGGTAGAGTTTTGAAAATAAGTAATTTAGCTTTAGTGTTTTTATCAATTTTGGTTTGAAGATTTTTATATTGATTTTCAAAATCCATTTTGGTTGGTTTAAGATTACCAATTGAAATGATATGCCAAAGATCAAGATCTATTGATTTCACATAATTTTCAAATTTGTTTTTCCATTCAAGAAAATGATCATTTTCAAATAATGGTGGTTGTTGTGTAAATTCCGCTTCTAAATATTTTTCAAATTCCATAGATCGTTACAAGTTTTAAAATACAATCTATTTTAAAAATCTTGCTAGACGTGGCTCCTGATACCAATTGTGGAAAACTAGAAGGGGGGTTGAATAGTTTTGCGTCTTTTTCGATAATTAAAAGTTTGCTTTCAAAGAAATAATGGTAATCGTAAACACCTTTGAAGCTAAAGTATAGATACAAATTAATTTACCTATATCACATAGATACTACTTATTTAAAGTATTGAATAGAAATTATAATTTCATATAACTCACTTAATTATAAGTAAGTATTTATATATGTATATCTGTTTTAATAATTGTATATACATATATTTTACTAATTGTGTAATTAAGGTTTTAAATGGAAACTAGTTTGATCTTTATGTGAAATCAATATATGCACAACACACAATAATAATAATGTACGAGAAGCAAGTAAGTAAACAAGTAAAGAATGAGAGATGGAAAGATCAAACCGAGAGACAAAGGATTTATAGTGGTTCGGCTACAAGGACACCTTCCTTGCCCTACTCCACTCCCCGAGCACCGAACTCGAGAGTTTTCTTCACTAAGTCAATAACCTCCCTTATGGCGGAGAAAACCGTACACACCAAAAGCTTACACCAATTAACGACACAAAGTAAAATGTCGAGTTCTAATCGTAGCTAGAACCAATCTCACACCAAATATCACACCACAACTTCTTCACAACTTTTACTTCTTCAATACTTCTTCACACTACAAGTATCTTCACGCCTTTACAAAATACTTCATGACTTCAATGTCTTGCAACTTCACAACTTCAAAGCACCAATGTCTTCACAACTTCAAACCAATAATATCTTTGCACCTTCAAGTCACTAGAGTCTTCACAACCTTAATCTACTAATGTCTTCTAGTCTTCTCCACTTGGAAGCTTCAATTTCTTCACTACTAGTCACTATTGCTACTCTCTCCTATCTTCACTACTATCCAACACTACTTCTTCACTTCAAGTTCCACTTCACACTTACAACAATTCTAGATTCTACAACTAAATCTAGCAAACTAATACATACACCTTATTCACCAAAATATGAAAGATCAACAAGATGAAACAAACAAACAACTTAGATAGCAAGATGATACTAAGTTGTAATACTTCTAATAGAAGTATTCTTCTCTTTGCACTTGAGTGTTGAGGCTTGAATCACTTTGAAACAAAGATCAAAGTATATAAGATCAAAGGATTTTTAGAGGATGGAGAAGGATGTTTAGATCAGAAAGTTTTTAGTGCAAAAAGGTGAGAAAAATATGTGAAATGATCCAATATTTATAGGGCCAGAAAATATTGTTCTGGAGGGCGCCGGTCCCCTTAATTAGGGGGCGGTCCCCTTAATGATTAAGGGGGCCGCCTAGTAAAATTAAGGGGGCCGCCCTCCTGAACGTTGGATTTTCTTGTCCTTTTGTGAGGGAAATTTTTCTGGATTAGATTTGCCATTTTTGGTTGAAAATTTGAATTCACAAATTTGTAATGAATTAAACATATTCATTTAATTCCAAAAATGTTTTACAAAAGATATAAAATGTTTTGTGACATTTTATAAATATCTAGTGATTAACAAAAGTGTTTCCTTTGATCTTGTAATACATTAGACACTTTGTTTATTCATACCTTAAGTGATTAAATGGTAAAGATGAGTATTTACCACTAAATACTTGTTTATGTTATAATCTTTATTTAGATGAGTTTTCATTTTGTGATTATCAAAACATAGAGATATCGAAAGATGTGAATAACGTTTTTAGTCATTTATTTATATCAACAATCTCCCCCTTTTTGATGATTACAAAACCTAAACTCATTAAATCCAAAAATTAATTTTTTACAAGTATTTAGTGAGTTTATATTCACTTCTCCCCCTTTTTGTAAAATCAAAAAGGTTTATGCCAATAGAAAGGTAGCTCCCCCTTGATGTATGCTCCCCCTCGTTTGAGGGCACCAAGGGTTCGAGAATTGGAATTCTTGCAAGAAAAATATTAGAAGCACAAGCATGGCACAAGCAAACACATATATCATAAAACCAACAATTAATAAGCATGGCAAAAGGTAATAAGGAACACATATTAAGTCATTCATAGATAGAAAATGATTATGTCAACCCATAATCATTGTTATAAAAGCCATAAATATAGAATACTAAGACTAATTATAGCATCCTATTATGCTAACAAGGAGTGTCACCAAACTTTCTTGAATCCCAAAATGGTTGAAGAGTTTTATTTGAAAATGAGAAACATAAGCATATAAAATGCTTGGTGGTTTAGTGGAGATAAACTTTTGGTTGCATGGATGTTGGTGAGTTTGGAGATGTGGAACTTGTAGGTGGTGGGTTAGAGGTAGGGTTTGTTGATTGAGGGTTTTGATGTTGTGAGGGAAATTTTTCTGGATTAGATTTGCCATTTTTGGTTGAAAATTTGAATTCATAAATTTGTAATGAATTAAACATATTCATTTAATTCCAAAAATGTTTTACAAAAGATATAAAATGTTTTGTGACATTTTATAAATATCTAGTGATTAACAAAAGTGTTTCCTTTGATCTTGTAATACATTAGACACTTTGTTTATTCATACCTTAAGTGATTAAATGGTAAAGATGAGTATTTACCACTAAATACTTGTTTATGTTATAATCTTTGGTAAAGGACCCCTGAAGAGTGCTATGATTTGATCGAAAACATGACCGCCCATCACAATTTTTTGGATTCCTCAGCTGAGAGGAATGACTCATGTAAATCAGTCACTCCAGCAAACAATGATATAGCTGTCCTTGCTAAAAAGCTTGATGATTTGTCTATTGCAGTTTTACGTATCCATCAGTCAAATCAAAATCATCACGTCAAAGCTGTTATCCCAAGTTGTGAAACTTGTGGCGGTCCCCACCTGTACAATGAGTGCCCAGCCTCCGGTGGCTTCACTCATGAACATGTGTATGCAGCTCAAGGTTCTTATAACGCGGGGGGTAATTCCTACCAACCACAAGGGGACCATAACCCCTTGAGCTATCGCTCTAACAACTACCTTGGACCACCCGAGTTTAATCAAGCTCAGAATCAGAATCAAAACCGGAATCAAAATTTTAATCAAAATTAGAATCAAAACCGAATGAACCAAGGTTTTCAAAACCAAGAGAAGTTCAGTTCCGGTCACAACCAGGCTTTTCAAAATCAAAACCAAGGAAATTATAACCGTAATCAAGGTCATTTTAATCAGGGTAATAATTTCCAACAGGGTAATTTTCAACAAGGAAATAATTTTCATGGTCATAACAATCAAAATCAAGGGAATTTTCAAAACAACCTTGCTCAAAATATTCCTAACCAAAATCAAGCCGTTGTTCCAACCATCATCTGATGAGTTGTTGAAACAGTTTATGAAATCCCAAGAAAATATGAACAAATTGTTGGTCAGCCAGATTTCCGAACTCAAGAAGTCTTTAAATGATCGACCCTCAAACTCAGGTACACTACCAAGCAACACGATCGCTAACCCGGGGGGCGATGCAAAGGCGATCACAACCAGAAGTGGAGTTTCTTATAAAGGACCCACGACTCCGTCTACCTTTTATCCTATTCAGGTAGAGGAACATGAAACTAAGGTTACAACAGACACGGTACATCCTACTAACAACGGAGGTACAAATGACGTCCCTCCCTCCAGTTATCCCGGTCCCGATCCCCAAAACAAGGGTCGTATTTGAACCTCCCGAGACACCAGTTGAAAATCCAAAACCCAACCCAAAACCTTCAATTCCATATCCATCACGTTTACAAGATCAAAAGCTCCGCAAAAAAGCAAACCATCAAATGGAAAAAAATTCAAAATTTTTCAAGATCTTCACTTTAATATCAGCTTCGCGGATGCTATCCTCCTGTTGCCCAAGTTTGCATCTACAATCAAAAACTTATTAAGTAATAAGGAAAAACTGTTCGAGATGGCAAAAACTCCTCGCAATGAAACATGCTCTGCAATTTTGTTGAAACAGCTTCCCGAAAAGCTGGGAGATCTCGGGAAATTTCTCATTCCATGTATATTCCCAGGAATGGTTAAATGCTATGCCTTGGCCGATCTTGGTGCTAGCATCAACTTAATGCCTCATTCAGTATGGAAGAAACTCTCTCTTCCGGAACTCACTCCCACCTGCATGACTCTTGAGCTTGCAGATCATTCAATATCTCGTCCCTTCAGTATTGCCAGGGACCTATTTGTCAAAGTGGGAAAGTTCCATTTTCCAGTAGACTTTGTGATTGTTGATTTCGATGCGGATCCAAGGGCTCCTCTCATTATTGGAAGAGGATTCCTGAGGACGGGTCGTGCTTTGATCGATGTATTCGATGAGGAAATCACATTATGTATTGGTTCTAAAGCTATAACTTTTAACCTTGATCAAACCTCGAGATACTCCTCAAATTATGATTCTAAATCAGTTAACCGCAACGATGTCATCGATGTTGCAACAGAGGAGTACTCTCAAGAAATTCTTGGTTTCACTAATAATTCTCCGAGTGGCAATCCCACTCCCTCCTCTCAACATATAATTGCCAATTCTTCTCCTTCCCTCACTCCGTTTGAGGGAAGTGTCTGCGTCTTAGAGGAAATAAAGGCCTTTCTCCGAAGTGACTCAATTCCCGAGGGGATTGATAACCAAGAGATTGACCCGAAAAGGGATATACTTCTCCTTGAGAAGTTGCTGAACGAAGATCCCACTCCTCCTCCCGTTCTTTTACATACACTTCATAAAGAGGAAATAAAAATGTTGGGAAAACTGATGATTTCCCTGAGGTCGAGCTTAAGGACTTACCTCCTCATCTTGAAAATGCATTTCTTGAGGGTGATGATAAATTACCCGTCATAATTGCTAAAGATTTAAAAGATGAGGAGAAAACTGCTCTCATAAAGGTCTTGAAATCCCACAAGCAAGCAATTTGTGGAAACTCTCTGATATCAAGGTATTAACCCTGAATTCTGTACTCATAAAATCTTAATGGAGGATGATTTCAAACCAGCAGTTCAACAACAGAGACGGGTTAATCCAAAAATTTATGAGGTTATCAAATAAGAGGTTCTCAAACTTCTTGATGCCGGATTGATTTACCATAACTCTGATAGTCCTTGGGTTAGTCCCATCCATTGCATTCCAAAAAAGGGTGGCATTACTGTTGTCACAAATGAAGAAAATGAGTTGATTCTGTTAGGAATACTGATGCGTGGGAATCGCACCTTGCTTTACCTCTCGAGGGATCTCGCGAGGCTTACAACCCCCACCAGGCAGTGTACCTGATCGTTGTAGTATAGTATAGTGACAAGTACCGGGGGATTGATCGTTCAGCTTAGGAATAGTGTCGCTAGGATTAGAAAACCTAATTAATAGTTCTAGAGGTGAAAGATGATTATTTTTGTATTTTTATATTTTTATTAAAGCAAGTAAAATCTCTGGTTTTGAAGGAGTGGGCGGAATTAGTTGCTATTCAACTAACCCAAAGCTAAGATGCAATCAAAATAAAATAATAAAAATGAAATTAAACTAAATTAAACTAAGGTTGTGAGCAGTGGTTGGAGAAATTGTGTTTACTTAGACTTCATTACTCCCTAGATATCTTTTACATGTTAATTACTTGTTACACTTGTATGAATGACGGGTTGTATTCCTTAATACCATTCGTGGAGTGGCATACATAACTCCCCAACTCTATGAGCTCTTATCTCCTCCTACACCATGACCCAGCACAACTATAGGGATTGTAAACAGTGGCTCATGCATTAAATACAACCAATAAAGACCTAGTACGCCTCGGTTCATGTTTCTTAAGACGTTCAAGCATGTTACCATTTGGAGATCTGCCAGTTTTCTTAAGCCTAACATATAAATCATTCATTCAAAACAAGAATAGACAAGTAATCAACACATAATCAACATCTAGGTTTCATTAGATCTAAGCAAACACAAGAGAGATCTAGCCTAGCATAGTAGAATTGAGACAAGAACAAGAGATAAACAACCAACACATAGACATATTGATTGAATTGAAAGTACACTTATCTCAATTACAATGCAAGGTCTCAAGGGTTTGGAACCCTTGAAAAACCTGTGAAAGAGGCACCAAAATCGTCTTTAGGGTTTCACCAAAACTTCTCTCTTTTTTAATGAAAAAACTAGAAAACTATATATAGGAAAATCGTTCTGACGGCGTCAAGAGTTAAATCTGACGCCGTCACCTCGCCGCCATAAACTTCCTCGGACGCCCTAGATCCACTTGTGACGGCCTATGTGACGCCGTCACCACCTACGGTATTTTATTCTTGGCCACTTTGACGCCGTCACCTCTCCATCTGACGCCGTCACCAGCTACGGTAAATTATTCTTCATGTCTGACGCCGTCAAGAAGTAAGTCTTGACGCCGTCACCTTGTATGTTCAGCTTGGATTTTTGGTACTTTGTCGTTTTCTTCACTTTATGCTCCAAAAACGTCCAAAATAGCCTCTTTTCCAGAATTCACCCTCCAAACACCTAAAATCACAAAAGGAACGATTTAGGGCAATATTTGATCAAATAAATTCGGATTCGGGCTTAAATGACCCCCTAAAAACGGATCATTTTTCGCCTCATCATATACCCTTACACTTGAGATTTGCTTGTCCTCAAGCAAATGAGCTTTTATTCTACTCAAAAGACAAGTTAGGGGTCATTTAACACTAATATAAAAGTAATTACAACAAATAATCGTTCCACTAAAGACCAATAGACAAGCACGGAGGTCATACACAAGCACCTCACAAATAGTGTTTAGATACTCACATCTCTCGGGTGTAATAAAGTAATATAACATTATGGAAATGGAAGATATCTCTCACTACCTGTCATAGCAAAATAGATTACCATAGGCTTGGGAAAGGATCAAACCTCCACCACATGGCGTAAGCACCTAGGATAAACTATCAAAGAGGTCTTTTTAAAGGGTTATATCGTTAGGTATAGGGATATGAATTACACGGTTTTGTTGGATAAAGGAAGTTTTACTGGTGGCGAGTTAACAATCTTAGTTAATTACATGTACAAGATGGCGTTGCTAAGCCAAGACTAGACTCGACTTTAGCTAATAAATGAAAAATAACAAAAACATAAAATAAACATAGAATAAAAACGGGATGGTAGTCCGTATGTTTTTTTCTCTTTTTTTTTTTTTTTTTTTTTTTTTTTATTTATTTTTTTTTTCTTTTCCTTGATTTTTCGATTTTTTTTTTTTTTTTTTTTTTTTTTTTGCATACACTCTTACCCTACCATCCAAAATAATACATCATAGGGGATGAGAATTCCCCTTACACTTGAATCTTTACATACTTTACATTAAACTAATCTAATGACTCGAATTAAGAAAATCAAAACACTTGGAGCACTTTTAAGATTAACGTACATATGGGGGTAATAATATTATGTTCTTCCCCATTACTCCATAAAATAAGTACTTACCCATGAGTCCCAATCGTCCCAAAACAATATGTACAAGGATATGACTCGACTTAGCAACCATGTAATCAATTAGAAAGTTAACTTAGGGTTTAACAAATAACAATAATGCACTAAAAATGAGCGCATACACGGAAGGCTAAGGCGATTTGGGTGTACATTTAAGTGGGGTGTAACAAATTCTTCCTTTAAGTAAAATGCTTAAAGTTAGAAACGAAAAGATAGGCTCGGAGGGGTGTACTAGGGGTATCGTGTACTAAAAATGAGTACAACGCTAAGGGTGTGGGAAAAATTAGTTGACTTAACTAGCCAAGTAATATGACTTAAATGGTCAAGTAATTGTAATACGGGTTTAACACAAGGGTGATCCTAATGCCTCTTATCATGTAGTAAATCCTACTACACGAATGTAGTCTTACTAGCGGTCTCGGGATGCATCACTAACGCAAGTTCTAGAATCTAAATGCTACCGGTACACTCATAAGCACCAATAGTAAATGCTTTTCCTATCAAATCTAAAGGCGAACCTCACATTTTTGGGTGGAAAATTTTTCTGAATATACGGTTATGTGCTAGTCATACAACCTCCTATCCATGAGACGCTTGCTATGGCTAAAGTTTCACTCCTAAATGTTGTAAAAAATTTTAAATTTGGCGCTAAAATTACACTAACAAGTATTTCTCGTAGTTTTATTACTCATCTACTATCAAACAAAACAAACTCAAGCGAAAGTGCATATGTAAGGTATCATCTTTTTACCCTCCCCTTACACTTAAGATGAACATTGTCCCCAATGTTCAAGTAAAGAATGTAAAAGTTAAGAAGTAAAGAGAATGAAATCAAATACTCCCCTGATTCGCTCGGTATGGATTTTAGTTGACCAGGTTAAATCTTCTTCCAAGAAAACGAACAATCAAAGCTTCCCTTCCAGAATATAAATCATCTTCTTGTCACAAATAACCTGTAAATCCTGACAAAAGTAGACAAGGCAACCTCGCGTAAAATCGGCGGCATCCTATATAAGTTACTAAATCCTAGAAAACAAAGTAAGATATAATGCTTGTGGAATGAAGTTTGCAGATTTCCTGGAGATTATAAAACTTAATAATTCACAAAAACCATAAGACTCCGTTAGAAAAACAAAATCGGTAAAATTTCCAGATTTTTGACTCCTGACGCCGTCAAGAGCAATGCCCTGACGCCGTCAGAATGAACCTGCAGAAATTCTTATGTTAAGTTTCCGGAAAATTTCTGGAAAAACTTCGTCCTACTTCCTGGAAAATCCTGCAAAACATCATTATGACTCAATACAAGCATTTGACTCTAACAAATACGAATATGCATGTTCATTAAATATTGTGGATAATCATGATCGGTTTGTTTCTTAAAAACATATTTGGGGTTTCCCCTTACACTTATCTTTTGCAAAAATACCTCTAGGTTGAAGTTAAGACTAGGCTAAACAACATAATAAAGTATTTCACATTTTAATTGAGAAACATGATCAACCAACAATAAAAAATAAAACATGCATACGGAAGCAAATAACAATCAAACAAATAAAAATCACACAAAACATGGGTTGCCTCCCAAGAAGCGCTTTTCTTTATTTACGAGTCTTGTAGCTAGACTCAAAGTCGTGGGTTACTACGTGATTTCATCATTGGTTCCATTCTCTAGGTCGTCTTCTAAACTAGTATCACTTTCATAGTGTAAGTACTTCGGATCTTCGAATTCGAAAACATCCTGTCGATACTTAGAGCCAAGCTTACTAACATCCTTAAAGAACCCACATGATAAATCAGAAATATTTCTACACCCTCTCCTAACATCATCATCACACAAGACAAGTTGGGAGCTCATCACATCGAACCTGTCGCAATCTATTTCCCTAAGGTCTCTGCGTTTGTATGGCGTTTGGTATGAAATCCTCCTAATCCCTTCAGTGAAAGTCATGATTCCGTTCAAGTCATCCACTATCAACTTAGTGATTTCACAAAAGGGTGCTCCAAAGACGACTTGCGATAGCCTAGGGTCAACAAAGTCCTCTATGTTGTCCACAATCGTGAACTCCATAGGGAATGCCATATTTCCTACGAACACTTGGATTTCATGATCCTTACCAACCACCTTCTCTCCCTTGTAAATCATCCCCCATCTGCAGATATTGTTATAATGAAACAGTGACATGAAATTCTTTGGCAGGAATACATTAATGTATATGTTTTCGAAGTACTTATGACCGATCATGCAAGGGATTTTTAGGTTATTCGGATCACGTCGTTTGATCTTTCTCAACTCTCCATCCTTTGACCCATATAGATTCCCCTCAAGGGAGGGACGATACTCATAAACCTCCTCACCATCCCTACGAAAAATTACCGTTCTAACACCATTGGTAAGTAATACACTACCATCTTTCTCGTCAAGGATAGCTCCCGATTCATTGATGAATGGCATCCCAAGGACAAGGTTGGTTAATGTTTGATTGGCGAGAGGGTCCATGTCATCAAACACGGTGAGGTTAGTATTGTAAACAAGCTCTCCAATCTTAATTGACAAATTCTCTACTACCCTTTTGCACACAGTGTGTTCTGGGAAAGCCTTGTGATATAGGGAAAGTGGGATTACGTTGACTGGGAAGCTAGGATCTATATGACTATCAATTAAGACCTTTCCCTCAATGGTACAGGAGATTTTGAAAAGTTTAGAACCGCCCTCCTCGGTTTGATTGCTACCTATACTAATAACATCCTCTATTCCGGCTTCTTATATAACAGATTTACTCAAGATGGTTGGGCCTTTCTCCTGTTCCTCCGATGTCTCGCTCATTTCATCCGGTTTGTCGGATTTCTGCGCGGTGCATTGCTCGGGTGAGTTAGTAAGTTTCCTTGCAGAAGCGTGGTCAACCTTTGAGATCTCATCCTTCGCTGTCTGACTGAGTTTGTCAGCTTGTTGTTGGGTTGGATCGGATGCTGCAGCTGATATTATGGTGATGGTGTTTACGAAGTGGATTGGTCCAGGGGGGTTGATAGGTCCTTTTTCGTTAGGAGATAGATGTTTGAATAGCTTACAAGGACTTTTTATTTTTACAGGGGATGCTGGCGGACTCATGACGGTAGCAGACTTAACCTCATCAACGTGAATGGGCTTATTGTCAAAATGCTCTTTGATAGCCGTCAACAGATTACAAATCTTGTTGTTCACGTCAGCCTGCTGTTGTTTGAATTTTGTCTCGAGTGTAGTGAGCTGCAGTTCTTGAGAAAGAATGAATTTTTTTAAATCATCTTCACAGCTTCGCCTAGGGGTACTTTGCGATGGAAAATGTTCGGACCAAATGAGTGGTGAGGAGTCATTGAATGATACACTTCGTGTTTGATACCCTCTAAAATTAGGTTTATCCTTCCATGCCTCATATGCTTCGGCAGAAGTTCGAGGGCCCTGCCCTACGTGTGATGATGTGAATTCGTTATAAGCACGTTTTGGAAGTTCCATGCAGTTGTAGGTCTCATGAGGGCCATTGCACAGTTTGCATGTAGAAGCGATTCTGCTTACTTGGCTTGAAGGCTTATGAGCTCCGTAAGATTTCATAAGAGACTTGACTCGACCTTTAAGTTCCATGATCCTACGGTCGGGAGTGCTTGAATTATTCGAAGGCAAAGATATTGCCTTGACCGTTTTGTTCAAATCACGGGGATCATTCCAACTTTCGTTGTCATAGAGAGCAAGATCTTCTATGAGTTCCCATGATTGTTCCGCACTAAGATCACGTAGCTTACCACCGGCCGATTGGTCAATGGTTCGCCTCGTGGAGATGTCGATATGGTCATAGAAGATTTGGACTTGGAGCCAAAGATCTATGCCATGATGAGGGACTTTTTGGAGTAAGTCCTTGAAACGAGTCCATGCTTCATAAAGAGATTCATTTTGACGTTGTTGAAACATCAAGATGTCATTCCTAAGTTTAGTAGTTCTCCCCGGTGGGAAAAATTGAGCAAGGAAACGAGTGGTGAGATCATCCCATGTGGTGATGGATCCCGCGGGTAAACGCTCAAGCCATTGACTAGCTTGATCCCGTAGAGAGAATTGGAATAGGCGTAAACGGGTAGTCTCTCTAGTTTCAACACCTAGGTCTATGGAATCTACGATTTTGAGGAAGTCCTTAAGGTGTTGGTTTGGATCTTCGGAACGAAGTCCATGGAATGCACATCCGCTTTGCACCAACCGGATGGTGTCGGATCGCAAGGGGGTCACATTGGCTCCGGTGAGCTCAATGGTGTTTCGGTAGCCTTGGTGGCTAGGTCGGGAATACTCTCCTAAGGTTCGGGGCCTAAGGGGTTCTAATGGTGGGTTTTGTTGTGGTGAGATGATGGGTTCAAAGATGTTACCACCTTCCATGATGTCGGATGGTAAAGAGTTACGAACAAAAGCACGAAGAAATAAGATAGACTAAAGAGGACCTAAAAATAAAAATAAAAATCTTACTAGAAAGGAATCTAGCAAGTAGACCTAATAAAAAGAAATTCTAACCTAGACAATAACTATTCCCCGGGCTGCGGCGCCAAAAACTTGATGCGTGGGAATCGCACCTTGCTTTACCTCTCGAGGGATCTCGCGAGGCTTACAACCCCCACCAGGCAGTGTACCTGATCGTTGTAGTATAGTATAGTGACAAGTACCGGAGGATTGATCGTTCAGCTTAGGAATAGTGTCGCTAGGATTAGAAAACCTAATTAATAGTTCTAGAGGTGAAAGATGATTATTTTTGTATTTTTATATTTTTATTAAAGCAAGTAAAATCTCTGGTTTTGAAGGAGTGGGCGGAATTAGTTGCTATTCAACTAACCCAAAGCTAAGATGCAATCAAAATAAAATAATAAAAATGAAATTAAACTAAATTAAACTAAGGTTGTGAGCAGTGGTTGGAGAAATTGTGTTTACTTAGACTTCATTACTCCCTAGATATCTTTTACATGTTAATTACTTGTTACACTTGTATGAATGACGGGTTGTATTCCTTAATACCATTCGTGGAGTGGCATACATAACTCCCCAACTCTATGAGCTCTTATCTCCTCCTACACCATGACCCAACACAACTATAGGGATTGTAAACAGTGGCTCATGCATTAAAGACAACCAATAAAGACCTAGTACGCCTCGGTTCATGTTTCTTAAGACGTTCAAGCATGTTACCATTTGGAGATCTGCCAGTTTTCTTAAGCCTAACATATAAATCATTCATTCAAAACAAGAATAGACAAGTAATCAACACATAATCAACATCTAGGTTTCATTAGATCTAAGCAAACACAAGAGAGATCTAGCCTAGCATAGTAGAATTGAGACAAGAACAAGAGATAAACAACCAACACATAGACATATTGATTGAATTGAAAGTACACTTATCTCAATTACAATGCAAGGTCTCAAGCGTTTGGAACCCTTGAAAAACCTGTGAAAGAGGCACCAAAATCGTCTTTAGGGTTTCACCAAAACTTCTCTCTTTTTTAATGAAAAAACTAGAAAACTATATATAGGAAAATCGTTCTGACGGCGTCCAGAGTTAAATCTGACGCCGTCACCTCGCCGCCATAAACTTCCTCGGACGCCCTAGATCCACTTGTGACGGCCTATGTGACGCCGTCACCACCTACGGTATTTTATTCTTGGCCACTTTGACGCCGTCACCTCTCCATCTGATGCCGTCACCAGCTACGGTAAATTATTCTTCATGTCTGACGCCGTCAAGAAGTAAGTCTTGACACCGTCACCTTGTATCTTCAGCTTGGATTTTTGGTACTTTGTCGTTTTCTTCACTTTATGCTCCAAAAACGTCCAAAATAGCCTCTTTTCCAGAATTCACCCTCCAAACACCTAAAATCACAAAAGGAACGATTTAGGGCAATATTTGATCAAATAAATTCGGATTCGGGCTTAAATGACCCCCTAAAAACGGATCATTTTTCGCCTCATCAAATACGATTATTCATATGAAGACTCGGTCACCCCGAGTATAGTATAGGATATTGTAGCTCGTAGTAATTATCATATTAGTTAGTATGTAGAGTAGTATTAGTTAGTATTTGTGGAGTCGGGTCGGGTCTCTTACCCACTGTCAGCCCGCTCTACAGCCCGTTTCAAGGGGCGTTTCCATTGTAACTATATATACCCTTTCCCACCCATGGGAAAGAGTTGGACCTTCATTTGCAATCTAACATATCACAAGTTTCTCTCAAGGTTCCCTCACTTTCTCTCTCTAACTTCTCACTAGAAACATAACCTAGAATCAATCTAATCACTCAACCATCCATGTTCTTATATTAGAGTATATTACAATTGGTATCAAGAGCCATGGTTCTATCCTAGGATTCGTAGTATGCTCAAATTTACAGCTTGGTTTTGTGTCTTTAGATGGTTCGAATGGTTTTAGTTGTGTTCTCACTTGTTTGATCTCGTTAGGCGTTTCTCTTGGCACTCTTCTTGTACTTTCTTGCTTAAAAGTAGTGTAGACACCTTCTAGTAACCTTGGTTTATTCATTTCATCACTTGAGTGGACATTGGTGGCATTTCGTGAGTTATTTCTTGCCAGCGAGTTGGTACTTCCTGGTAGAGAGTTGGCATATTTTTGTAGCGAGTTGAGGTTAGAGGTTTGGCGGGTTGCTATTTTTGGACTTTAAGACAAAACGCTAGACAGTGACGTTTCTGTCTTATTAGTCTAGCGATTTGTGACCTAGCGAGTTGAGTAACCAGCGAGTTGGCATAACTAGAGATTTGATCTGATTAGCGAGTTACTACTTCTAGCGAGTTGAGGCTTTAGCGAATTGGGAATAGCGAGTTGAGCAGTCAGCGTTTTGTTAGACTAGCGACTTGTCTACTAGCGAGTTGTCAGATTTTGGAGTTTTGTGGATCTGGCGAGTTGATCATTAGCGACTTGATTAACAGCGAGTTGACTGTTAGCGTGTTGTTCACCAGCGAGTTGACTATTGGCAAGTTGATCCTAGTCTAGCGAGTTAGTGCAGTTCCATAGCGAGTTGAGTTGTTTCAATGACTTGGTATTTGTAGCGAGTTGTTGCCTTAGCGAGTTGTGACTATCTTAGCGTGTTGACATTTGTGAAATTTGTGTGCTGTAGCGGCTTAATTTGTTACATCTACTCCTTCAGTAACTTGACGTTGCAAGACTATTCCCACAACTTGACTTGTTATTTTAATAGTAACTTGATATTGTGAGTTTAATCTTACGATTTGACTTGTTTTCTGAGAAGTGATTGTAATTCGACTTATTGTAACAAAACACGACATTCACGTGTGTTTAACAGTTTGATACGTGCAACTACTCAGTCTTCACAGCATGGCAAGCACTGCATCAGATGACATTCAGGCAGCTGGGTCGGATACTCGTCCTCCTATGCTGGACAGGACCGACTATGAATCATGGGCACAAATGATTCGTCTATACTGCTTGGGTAAGGAAAATGGTGTGAACATCTTGAAATCCATTGATGAAGGACCTTTCCTCATGGGGACAACCAGAGACAAAATCGCAGCTACTGATGACCATCCTGCGGCAGTTGGTCTAGAAAGACCTCGTACCTACAATGATCTTTCTGATGAAGATAAGAAACGCTATGATGCTGAAATCCGAGCTTCGAATATTGTCATTCAAGGGCTTCCTAAAGATGTCTGCAAACTCATCAACTTTAACACAGAAGCCAAAGCAGTTTGGGACAATGTGAAGATGCTTCTTGCAGGGTCTGAGTTAAACAAAGAAGATAGGGAGTCTCAGCTGTATGATGAATTCGAGCACTTCAAAATGAATCCAGGTGAAAGCATCACTGACTACTACGTCAGATTTCACAAGCTAGTGAGTGACATGAGAGCCATCAAGATGACAATGCCCAACATTCAGCTCAATTCAAAATTCGTGAATAACATGGCACATGAATGGGATAGGTTTGTTACAGCTGTTAAACTCAACAAAGGTCTCAGGCATACTAATCATGAACAACTTTATGCATATCTCCAACAACATGAGAAACATGCAGCTTATGATCGGGTTATGCGAGAAAAGCTCAGTCCTACAACAACAAATGAGTCTCTTGCCTTTGTGTCTAATGTTCAACAACTCACTCAATCTTCAAATGATCAATCTCAACCACCTTCATCCATGTCTACCTCAACTAATGGACAATCATCAACTCCCTCACCACCTGCCTTAAACACCCATCTTGACTCTGGATATTCTCATACCAACATGATGATTGATAACCTCTCCAACCAAGTCTCCTTATTAGTCCAACAATTCAGAGCCGTACTTCCACCAACTAACAACCAACTCAGGACTTCGTCTAACCCACGTAATCAGGAAGTCATTGAATATGGAAATGTGGTGGTGCAGAATGTTCAAGGAAGACAAAATGTCAATCCAAGAAATGCTGGTAGAGATAACGGGCAGTATAGAGTCGGGAATGCGCTTCAAGTGCAAGCTAGGCAACCTAAGTGCTATAACTGTGGAGGGTTGGGCCATATAGCTAGGAATTCCACTCGTCCAAAGCGTCCTCAAAACTCTGAGTACTTCAAGGACAAGATGTTGCTAATGCAGGTGCAAGAGAATGGTACTGCTCTGGATGAAGAAGCTTTGCTCTTCCTAGCTGGTGATGACAAGAATACGTTTGATGCTGATGTAGATGATCAACCTGTTCTGGACATGGCACTAAATGATCCGAACATCTTTCAAGTTAAAGACTGTGATGCTTTTGATTTGGATGTTGATGAAGAACCCATAGCTCAAAACATCTTCATGGCTAATCTGTCTGCAGCTGCATCATCTCCACAGCAGTCTGGCTCCTCCATCACTTCTGCTATCTCTGAGGTACCAAAGCCACTAAATTCTAATCTGAATTAATCTATCAATCCACAGGGGGCATGTGACTCGGTACAACCCAAGAATATTGACAACACAGATATCACTAATATGGGAAATACCAATAATATCTCATATGAACGGTATGTGAATGACAATAAAATGAAAGTTGTACAAAGTGATATGCCGTCAGTTGATGCTAGAGAACTTGAGTTACATGAGCACACTATATACAACCCTGATGACTCCTTGATCACTAGAGTTAACATCCTTAAGGATCAGGTGGCCATATACGAGCAGCGTGCTAAATTTGAACTTAATGAACGTGAGCAGAAAATGGAATGGCAAATGCGTACTTACATATCTGAAAACAATGCCAAACAAGAAACATTGAAAAAGGAGTTAGTTTCTTTAAAAAAACAATTGGATCAGACTGTCAAGCAAAGACAGGAAATTCAAAAATGGTTGACTTCAATTAAACTTGACTACCAAGAAAAAGAAACTAAACTTCTAAATGATTTTTCAAAACTTAAAACGTTGAAAAACAAATTGGAAGATAAGTTGTACATGCAAGGCCAAACCATTCAATCTGCTCAAATGATGCAAAACCATAGGAAACTAAGAGATGAATTTAGTGAACTAGATGCCTCTAAGACTAAAGCCAAATTTCTTAGAAATGGTATAGGTGCTCAACCTGCACTATATGATGCACACACTATGCTTGACCCTAACCATGCCCCTCCTGATGTGAAGTCATATGACGAGATTGATGAGGCTGAGGATAGAACTAGGGAAAAACTTGCTGAGCGACTTAAGGATCCCCTATGCATTGCTAAAAATATTGTGTTTCACCATGATTATACAAATGACAATCACTCAGCCATTTTTGTCCCTCAAAAGAAACTCCTCCCTGAAAAAGTGTTTTGGAATATTGACATGGAAAAAATGAAAGCTGAAAGAATCATTGGTAACACACGTACCATTTTTAGGATTGCTGACCCTACCATCTATCCCCTACACACACTCCAACATTTGGTACCATATACTTTACCCACATAGTGTAATACCCTAATTGCGTTATATGTTCTAGGCCAATTGTTCAAGGACTTTGAAAAAACATGTAAAACAAGAATTACACCAACGGGGATTACAGAAGGGGAAAGGGATTTTGAGCAAACAAAGCAGTGTTACCTAACTGAAGTCATGCCATTTTTCGATCTTCTTAAAGAACATTTTGATGGCCTTAAAACTACCATTAATAATGATGTGACTCAAATGGAAAATGTCTTTAAAGAGGTGGAAAATGAGGGTAACCAATTGGCAATCGATCTCAAATACAGTGAAATTGACAGAAAAAACATTCTCATCATGAATGAGAACTTGATTGCTAATTGCATTGCACAAGATGTCTTTTACACTGTTACTGGCTCTGCCCTATCTGCTAAGCAATTTCATGAAATGTCAATTACTTTAAATGTATTTCAGAATCGTGTGATTGAGCTTGAGGGGAGAATTACAAACTAAACTACAAAATTCAAAACGACGACCATGATAACATGGTCAAGAGCTTTTCAAAACTAGAATTTGATAATTTTAACTTGCAACTAAAATACCAACATCTGAAAGAAAACATAAAAGTATCAAATGCCAAGACATCTTCGGATGCTCCTGAATTTGACACATGTTTTGAATTAGCCAAAAAGGATGACGTAATTCAAGCTCACTCAAACACGATTCGGAAGTTGAGGGTCCAAATTGCACAATTAAAATCGAACAAAAGCGATGTGGCCAATACCAATTACCAGAAGTCGATAGATTCTCAAAACTTTCAGAAACAGGGCATTATCAATGAATTACAACATGAAAATGAGTGGTTTCGTGCTGAAATGTCAAACGCTAAACAACGTTACAAAGAATTGTTTGAGTCTATTAAAACAACACGTGACCAAAACAATGAAAGAGTCACTTCTTTGTTAAATGAAATTAAGAATCTAAAGACTAAGGTGAACGGTAAAATGCCCGTCGTTTTATGTGATCATGCAATTTCCAATGTACATGCTTGTAAGAAATATGCATGCGATGTTGTGAATGTCTCTCTTCCCCTTAGGAACAATAAGTTAGTTCATAACAACTATCTTAGAAATCTTAAAGATTGTCTGGCCATGCTTAGAGAAACCATTGAAGATGAGAGTATACCTAAACCACACAATGATGTTATTATTGGTGCTTGCTTCCTCACTAATAGAGCCCAGGAACTATTAGAATATGCTATAGGATCATGCCCCAAGAATGATAACAAGTCGGATAGGTCATTTGCATCGCACCCTAACAGTGGCAACAAACATGTTATATTTGATCATCCCCAAACCATGTCACAATCCACCATCATGATCACCGGTACACAAGTAGCAACTAATCATACTAATGTTCCCGTCATTGCTTTTACAGGAGTAAAAGGTGTATATAATGCTAGCAAGTCACAGCCTAGGTGCAATACAAAGAATGATAGGACTTTGCCGGCTAAGAGTACACTTATGAAGGAAGTAGAACAATCATATAGGAACAATAAAGTTATGCTTAATGAAAGGAATCGAGTTGATTCAAACATTTTTGTTAACAATGATGTAATTAATTCGAATTCTGCTGCTATTTGTAAGACTTGTAACAAATGCTTATTTTATGGTAATCATGATGTGTGTGTTGTGTCCTTTCTTAAATCCACTATGAAATCTCCAGTTATGAATGTCTCGAGTGTTAAACGGGTAAAACAAGTATGGAATAAAATAGGAAAAGTGTTCACCAATGTTGGTTATCAATGGAGACCTACTGGAAGGAAATTCACTCTAAGGGAAAAGTGGCCAATGACTAGGATCACTAACTCCAAAGTTGTGCCTATTAAGAAGTGGAAACCTACTGGTAGACAGTTCCCAATAGAAGCACTTAGTACCACTTCTAGTTCTAGTGCATCAAAATATGAAAGTTCCAGTGAGACATCTGTGACATATGATAATCCAATATTTGTGTGTGCTAACCAAAAGGACCCCAACTGTTTGTGGGGCTCCAGCTTTTTCAGTTATCCACGATTGTCTGGTTTCAAATGCAGGTCGTACAAATCGTCCTTTGGTATTTGGACTCAGGCTACTCAAAACATATGACTGTAGATCGCTCGCGGCTCAAGAATTTCGTGGAAAAGTTTATTGGTACGGTTAGATTTGGGAATGACCATTTTAGATCTATAATGGGTTATGGTGATTACGTCTTTGGAGACAGTGTGATATCCAGAGTTTACTACGTGGAAGGACTTGGGCACAATCTATTTTCTGTTGGTCAATTCTGTGATTCTGATCTTGAAGTTGCTTTCAGAAAACACACCTGTTTTGTTAGAGAATTAGATGGTGTTGATCTCCTCAAGGGGAGTCGGGGCACTAATCTTTATACCATCTCTATCGAAGACATGCTATGGTCCTCACCAATTTGCTTGCTTTCTAAAGCCTCCAAGAACAAATCATGGTTGTGGCATCGTCGTTTAAACCATTTGAACTTCGGTACCATCAATGAACTCACACGTAAAGATCTTGTTCGAGGCTTGCCCAGACTTAAGTATGAAAAAGACCATTTGTGTTCTGCATGTCAAATGGGCAAAAGCAAAAAGCACACACATAAACCCAAGACTGTCAATTCCATCATGGAAGTACTACACGCTCTTCACATGGATCTCTATGGACCAATGAGGGTTCAAAGTATCAATGGAAAGAAATATGTGCTTGTTATTGTTGATGATTTCTCTCGATTCACGTGGGTAAAGTTTCTACGATCAAAAGATGAAACTCCGGAAACCATCATCAAACTCATAAAGATGTTGCAAGTTCGTCTCAACAAAATAGTTAGATTCATTCGAACTGATAACGGAACGGAGTTTGTGAACAAACAACTCACTCAATTTTATGAAGGTGTCGGAATTAGTCATCAAAAGAGCATTCCACGTACTCCTCAACAAAATGGAGTTGTTGAAAGACGCAACCGCACATTAGTTGAAGCCGCAAGGACTATGCTCATCTTCTCCAAAGCTCCTATGTTTCTTTGGGCTGAGGCAATTGCGACTGCATGTTATACACAGAATAGATCCTGGATACATCCTCTCCACTGCAAGACTCCATATGAACTGGTTCATGGCAGAAAACCAGATTTTTCATTTCTTCGTGTATTTAGTGCATTATGCTATCCAACGAATGACAGTGAAGACCTTGGGAAACTCAAGGCCAAGGCCGACATTGGTTTCTTTGTTGGCTATGCTCCAGAACGAAAGGGATACCGAATCTACAACAAACGTACCAGAGACATAATGGAAACAATCCACGTCACTTTCGATGAGCTGACAGAGCAACTGGTTCCTGGACAATCAAGTTCTGGACCCGTACCTAACCTCTTGTCTTCTGGACCTATAAGCTCTAGGATTGTACAGAATCCCACTCCTGCTACTCCTTTCGTACCTCCTACAAGTGATGATTGGAAAAAGCTATTTGACCCCATGTTTGATGAATACTTTGAACCTCAAAATGTGGATGCTCCAGAAGCCTCAGTCATTCCACAACCAGCTGGGGTAGCTAATGTCCCAGATGTTAATTCGGGACCATCCACTTTGTTGTCATGGGATCCTGAAGTTCCCACCATCAGTCACTCTATTACCACATCTAATGGTCAATCATCTTCTGTACAACGAGTTGCAGCTATAGATAATTCTTTTAATGAGAATCCCTTCGCTCCACCCGATAATGAGCCGTTTGTTAACATCTTTGCTCCTGAATCGTCAAATAATGCTACATCCTCAGATGAATCTAACACGGCTACCTCAGTTCCCTACTTTCAACCTCATGAACACCTTAGGAAATGGACAAATGACCACCCAATTGACAACATTATTGGAAACCCATCACGTCCGGTATCAACCCGTAAGCAACTAGCTACCGACGCCTTGTGGTGCTTCTTCAATTCTGTCCTCTTTAAAGTTGAGCCAAAGGATTTCAAGGATGCAATGTCTAAACACTCATGGTTCACTGCTATGGTGGATGAAATTCACGAGTTTGATCGACTTGACGTGTGGTAACTAGTACTGCCTCCTGAGTGTGCTATGATCATTGCTCTCAAATGGATATTCAAAGTGAAACTTGATGAGCATGGAGATGTATTAAAGAACAAGGCTAGGCTTGTGGCAAAAGGATATCGTCAAGAAGAGGGTATTGACTTTGAAGAATCCTTCGCACCAGTTGCTAGAATTGAAGCCATAAGAATATTTCTGGTAAATGCTGCTAGTCAAAACATGGTGGTGTATCAGATGGATGTTAAGACTGCATTTCTAAATGGCGATCTTAAAGAAGTGGTGTATGTAAGTCAACCCGAAGGATTTGTGGATCCTGAACGCCCTAACTATGTGTATCGCTTGAAGAAA
Source organism: Artemisia argyi (assembly GCA_030686995.1). Lineage (NCBI taxonomy): Eukaryota > Viridiplantae > Streptophyta > Magnoliopsida > Asterales > Asteraceae > Artemisia > Artemisia argyi. The sequence goes on along the minus strand of CM060690.1, from coordinate 107,862,208 downwards.
GCCCTTTATGGACTTAAACAAGCACCTAGGGCGTGGTACGACACCTTGTCAAAATTCCTTCTTGCCAACAAGTTCTCCAAAGGTGCTGTTGATCCTACACTCTTTACCAGAAAAACGGGCAAAACATTCCTTCATGTGCAAATTTACGTAGATGATATAATATTTGCCTCTTCTGATCCCAAAGTGTGTGATCGTTTCTCCCAAGAGATGAGTTCTGAATTCCAGATGTCCATGATGGGTCAAATGTCCTTCTTTCTAGGCCTGCAAATATCTCAGAATCCCAATGGGATCTTCATCAATCAATCCAAGTATGCTAATGAAATTTTGAAGAAATTTGGATTCGATTCATGTGACGCAGTTGATACCCCTATGATGGAAAGATCAAAACTTGATGAAGATGATGTTGGGATCCCAGTTGAACAAACCAAGTATCGAAGCATGATTGGTTCCTTAATGTATCTTACTGCTAGCAGACTAGATCTTCTTTTTGCAGTGTGCATGTGTGCTCGGTATCAATCCAAACCTACCAAGAAACACCTGGATGCTATCAAGAAAGTCTTTCGGTATCTTAAAGGAACAATCCACTTAGGCCTATGGTACCCAAAGGACACTTCTATGGCCTTCACAACCTATTCGGATGCTGACCATGTGGGTTGTCAGGATACTCGTGGAAGTACATCTGGGGGTGCTCAGTTCTTGGGCAACAAGCTAGTTAGTTGGTCTTCAAAGAAACAAATGAGTACTTCAATATCCTCCACAGAGGCTGAATACATTGCCATGTCCTCGTGCTGTGCTCAGATTCTATGGATGAGGTCTCAACTTTCGGACTATGGCTTCGTATGCAACAAAATTCCCATGTATTGTGACAACAAAAGTGCGATTGCGCTTTGCTGCAACAATGTCTAGCACTCATGAACTAAGCATATTGACATTCGACATCACTTCATCAGGGAGCAAGTTGAGAAAGGAATTGTGGAACTTTACTTTGTGAGGACTGAGTTCCAGCTAGCTGATATCTTTCCCAAAGCACTTTCTAGGGATCGATTTGAATTTATCCTCCCTCGCCTTGGTATGAAGAGTCTCACTCCAGAGGATCTCATAAGTCTTCAGGAAGATCAGGAGGATTAAAGGGGTTGCTTCACATATCCTTTGTACATAATATTTAAAACAAAAAGGAAAATAGAAAAATACAAAATCTTCAAAAACCCTAAAAAATCAGAAAATCATAAAAAACCAAAAATATTCTTCTCTCGACATGTCTCTTGTCTAATCAATATTATGTGCGCTTCTAGAAATGTCATTCAATAATGACACGGAAACATACATATGCTTGAGCAAGAGTTCCTTTATTAATAATGTCCTCTAAAACATGTCGTATCTAACACTATTCTCTCAAAATGGTTTGCTATTACTTCAGATAGCAACCCGGTCTTAGTATTGGGGAAAGTTCGTCGCCATAAAGACGACTGTTCCTAACAAAGGCATGAATTACTTTATATTCGTGCCTTTCCGGTTTGATGTACGCTTAAGTGCATCATTTCTGGTAAAAGAAGAGAAGTCTTCTTTACATCTCAAATACTTTTCTTTCAAAGATTCTTCCGGAAAGTATTTGCTCCAAACTTGGTGGTACCATGGTTTTTGAAGATCAAACAAACCTGAAGAGTTGTTTAAAATTTAGCACTCAATCGATGCTATAAAAATTAATACTTTATGCAAAATGTGTAATTTTAAAATGTGTCATCGATTGAGGGGGAATCATCAAAACAAATATCTTTGTGCATAACTTCAAGTGGATTAAGTGCAATTGTTATGTGTTAGTATATGAATTTTTCATGAGTTTATTGCTAAACTCAAAATCATTTATAAACTCATCATCCCTAACACATAACATACTCCCTCAAGGTTTGAGGGGGAGCTTAAATGTCGTCTCAAAATCAGTCATTCTTAAAAATGTCACATCCTTCTCCAAAACTTTATACTTATTTAAATCACTTGGGATCACAAATCTCAAATTGATTTGAAATTTTTGATCGGGGGAGAAGAGGTGATTTAAATATGAAAAACTGATTCAAAACTGATGTGTTTGAACATGAAAACAAAAATCTGCTCTTTCCTATGTGCCAAACTCTTTTGCATATCAATGCACATAATGAGGGGGAGCAAAATGATTTGTGTAAAAGGATCCTTGCATCTCAGTCTTGACTCATGAATTGACGAAACATAAATGTCCTGAATCGAAAGGACTAGTCCTGGACGGGTAATAACTTCAAGCTGGTTTAACCAGTGATGTAAGCGTGTCTCGAAGAGGACTAGTTTAAGTAGAATGTACCGTTTCGAGAAACCTTGGGTGAATCTGATCGAGCTGGGTAATACCTTCAAGCTAGTTCATCTAGTGATGTAAGCGTGTCTCGAATGCTCGGTCATGTTCACTCAAGGTAGATCAATTCAAAAGTGCAACTCTTCCCGACATGTGCAAATTTTCAAATCAATACTTATGAGCACATGTTAAGGGAGAGCATTTGAAAATGACAAAACTCTCAACGTGTTAACAAAATGAGTTTCTTAATCATAAACACATTGAGAGAATTTTCAATGATTTGGTTTATGGCAACATAGGATAGTCATGAAGTTATAAGGTGGCTAAGGTTAGGAAAACCGTCCTATGATCCGCCAGAGCCAGAGGGATCTACCCATGGACAATACCAAATAGATAGTATTAGAAAGTCCGTAGGTATGATTATGAAAAAAGGAGAAATGTGAGAATGGAGAAAGAAGGGGTTGAATAATTAAAAAGAAAATGAAATGAGAAAGGGTGAAAAGAAATAGCCCTCCAATTATTCAACCTTAGGGCAGAAACCGGGTTCAATTCATAATCTACTAATTGTTGCTAAGGCGACATTGGTATTGAAGACAAGACGTCATGGACCCAGTGACGCACTGCACTAAACCTTCCAGCCACTCAAGTTCTCTTAAAAGAACTTGTTTCATTCTCACGGGGAACCGTTGTAACCTATCGATGTATCTCTTAGAGATGGTCGATATTGAAGCAGGAGACCTCTCCCTAATCTCCGCATAGGAAAACCAAATGTACTAATTGAGTCTAGAGCCTCGAGATACATTAAAAGATCTCATAGGATCACGTGTTACTTCTACCCTGGTTGTTCAACATTAAGGACACCAGTGGTAAACTTATGAGTCCTACGCAGATCTTAGCAATCTGCTTGAACATTTATGAGGGATGTTGCGTTAGTAACTCCCAGTGATTGAATGGAAATTCCTGCCAGGGTCAACATCATGCAGCCCTTAAAGCAGGTCACTTCGGTAATTTCTTATAGATTATGCTTAGTGGTCGCAGCGGTTACCAATGGTCTACAGTCGTGGAGTGAACTCCAGCGACTCACCCAGTCGTTGATTTACTTAGGTAGATCATGTAAGTCCTCTCGGGGTTTTGCCGATTGGGAACGGTCTTGGTGAGGATTAGAAGGAGTTTTCACACTATGCTGTTGACAATCTCTAATTCTAAACCTATAAGTACCGAATGATTTGTTGCTAACTGTCTACTTGCAGGAATTTCTAACGGTTGCGGGTGATTGCTGAAAAGATGTAGATCCATCAACACATGCTCACACTTCAACTTCATAACTCAAAAGATATCATGATCATTGAATGGGCTTCAACCGTGCTTCCTCAACTCTGATGAAGAAGATCATGATCCTGAAAAGTGTGAGCATGCCAACACAAAGAGGTTCATATCACATGGAGACATTACTACTCCAAGATGACTTTCAAACATTCTTTTGGATGATGCAGCTGATGTTATTTCCAAAGATCATCCATCACATTGAAGGTGTCATCTAGAGTTCACCAGTTAAAGCACAAAGATCTCAACAATGAAGAATCAAAAGGCTACGAGCTACAAAGATGTCGTCAAAGACTTGAATGCTATGATTCAATATTTATTTTCCGGGGTGACCTCCCGTAGGGGGAGATTGTTAGGAATACGATTATTCATATGAAGACTCGGTCACCCCGAGTATAGTATAGGATATTGTAGCTCGTAGTAATTATCATATTAGTTAGTATGTAGAGTAGTATTAGTTAGTATTTGTGGAGTCGGGTCGGGTCTCTTACCCACTGACTGCCCACTCTACAGCCCGTTTCAAGGGGCGTTTCCATTGTAACTATATATACCCTTTCCCACCCATGGGAAAGGGTTGGACCTTCATTTGCAATCTAACATATCACAAGTTTCTCTCAAGGTTCCCTCACTTTCTCTCTCTAACTTCTCACTAGAAACATAACCTAGAATAAATCTAATCACTCAACCATCCATGTTCTTATATTTGAGTATATTACAGATTCCAACTCGACTGGTTACGGGATGGCGTGTGTGCATTGACTATCGAAAGTTAAATGATGCCACCCGTAAAGACCATTTTCCTCTACCCTTCATGGACCAAATGCTTGAGAGATTAGCGGGGTATGAGTACTATTGTTTCCTCGATGGTTCTCGGGTTACTTCCAGATTCCCATTGATCCGCAGGATCAGGAAAAGACCACATTCACGTGCCCTTACGGAACTTTTTCCTATAGACATATGCCTTTTGGTTTATGTAAAGCTCCATGCATAATCCAAAGGTGCATGATGGCCATATTCCATGACATGACCGGGAAAACTATGGAGGTCTTTATGGATGACTTCTCGGGCATTGGGGATTCATTCCAATCTTGTCTCTCCCATTTAGAAAACATGCTGAAACGATGTAAAGAAACAAACTTGTGTCTAAATTGGGAGAAGAGCCATTTTATGGTCAAAGAGGGCATTGTCCTTGGCCATAAGATTTCCAAAAGTGGCATTGAGGTTGATAGAGCCAAAGTTGATGTTATAGCTAAACTACCTCCTCCCACTACTGTCAAAGGTGTCAGGAGTTTTCTCGGTCATGCCGGATTTTATCGTAGATTCATTCAAGATTTTTCAAAAATTGCCCAGCTAATGACCCATCTTCTTGAAAAAGATGCTCCTTTCATCTTCTCACCTGAGTGCATCGAAGCTTTTCAAACCTTAAAGAAAAATCTTATCGAGGCACCTATTCTTGTTGCCCCCAATTGGGTCCTGCCCTTTGAACTTATGTGCGATGCTAGTGACTTTGCTATAGGTGCAGTCCTGGGGCAACGTAAAACAAAACACTTTCAGCCTATACACTATGCCAGTAAAACTATGACTGAAGCTCAAACTCACTATACCACTACGGAAAAAGAACTCTTGGCCGTGGTGTATGCTTTCGAGAAGTTTCGGCCATGCCTTATCTTGACAAAGTGCATAGTGTATACGGATCACTCGGCTCTGAAATATCTCTTTGCCAAACAAGATGCAAAGCCGAGATTGCTCCGATGGGTTCTCCTCCTGCAAGAATTTGATATCATTATAAGTGATAAAAAGGAGCTTAGAACCCAGCGGCTGATCATCTATCTCGACTAGAGAACCCTCACCAAGATGTCCTTGAGAAAAAGGAAATAAATGAAACCTTTCCCCTCAAGACACTCAATGTGATCTCTTCTCGTGGTGATTCTACTACCCCATGGTTTGCAGATTTTGCAAATTACCATGCGGGTAACTTCATTGTTAAAGGGATGACGTCCCAACAAAAGAAAAAGTTCTTCAAAGATGTTAATCACTACTTTTGGGACGATCCCTATCTATTCAAAATATGTGCGGATCAAGTCATCTGGCGGTGTGTCCATGGCCAAGAAGCCATGGATATCCTCAAAGCTTGTCATGATGGACCCACGGGGGGGACAACATAGTCCAAACTACACCGCCAAAAAGGTGTTTGATTCCAGGTTCTACTGGCCCACGATCTACAAGGATGCCCACGAGTTTGTCAAAACCTGTGACGCTTGTCAGCGTCACGGGAATATTTCTAAGAAGGATGAGATGCCTCAAAACGCCATCCAAGTTTGTGAAATCTTTGACATCTGGGGCATTGATTTTATGGGTCCATTCCCGTCTTCACGAGGGAATAAGTATACACTCGTGGCCGTTGACTACTTGTCCAAATGGGTTGAAGCAAAGGCTTTACCCACCAATGATGCCCAAGTTGTTGTAAAATTTTTGAACGCTCTTTTTGCCAGGTTCGGAACTCCACGTGCCATAATCAGTGATCGTGGTACACACTTTTACAATGATCAATTTGCAAGAGTCATGCAGAAGTACGGTGACACTCACTATTTTTCCACTGCATATCACCCCCAAACAAGTGGGCAGGTGGAGGTTTCCAATCGTGGTATTAAAAGAATTCTGGGAAGGACAGTAGGAGAAAACCGTGCCTCTTGGTCAGATAAACTAGATGATGCTCTCTGGGCTTTCTGAACAGCTTACAAAACACCCATCGGATGCGCTCCATACAAGCTGGTTTACGGGAAGGCGTGTCATCTACCGATTGAGTTAGAGCACAAAGCCTATTGGGCCTTAAAACATGCCAACTTCGACCTTAAGACAGCGGGTGATCACCGCAAGGTTCAATTAAATGAATTAAATGAACTTCGTGATCAGGCTTACAAGAATTCTTTGATCTACAAAGAAAAGACAAAGAAGATCCACGACTCAAAGATTAAGAACCGCGTTTTCAACGTTGGTGATCGAGTCCTTTTTTTTAACTCAAGATTGAAGATTTTCTCGGGAAAATTAAAAACCCGTTGGTATGGGCCTTTCACTATCACAAAAGGGTTTCCATATGGAACCGTTGAGTTATCTCAACCCGACGGTCCTAACTTCAAGGTGAACGGTCATAGGTTGAAGCACTACTTTGGAGGGGACATACCACCCATGGTTGTCCCAGATCTCCAAACTTTCCCCACGAACCAATGAATTCGGGGATCGAGTCAAGCTAGTGACTCGGTAAACAAAAACATTAGCATGCACATGGGTTTTCACCCATGTTTCTGACTTCTCTCTTCTTTCTAATAAAATAACGGGAAGAGGGAAACCTCTTCTGCATCTTTTGTTGTGGTTGTTGTTGTGTTTGTACAAGTAATTGTTCCCGAAGCATGAAGGCTCTCGTGCTCATGTTTTTGTCCTTACTTCATAAAAAGCTTTATCGTTCAAGAAATCTGATATCCTTTACTAACGTTATCTTTTGGCATAATTAATAATCAGCCTTAGAAACAATGTAGGATGACCCTCGCCTTTGAAACATTGAGGACAATGTTTAACTTTAGTCTGGGGGGTATCTTCGATTTGACTTGCACCTTTCATGTGCCGTTTACTCATGCAACTTCGTTTTTTCTAAAAAAAAATCTAAAAAATTGAAAAATTTCATCAAAAAGTACCAAAAAATTGAAAAAAATTGAAAAATTTTCTCCAAAAATATAATAAGTTTTGACACTTTGTTCTGACTTTCCGCTCGGTAGAGTAGGAATAGAAATTTTGACCTGACCGGGCGCAATGAGCCCTAGCTGTTCCCTTAACTTTTTAAGGCTAAGTGTCCGCGAATCTCATTTCTTGAAGTAGTGACCATCCGATTATTAGATTAATTGACTAATCACGCCAGCGAGCTAGTGTGTGACTTGGTGACCATCCGTTATGCAAATAACACGCCAGCGAGCCAAGAAGTGCACTAGTAACCATCCGTTACTTGAAGCGTCGAAATATTCCTGCCAACGAGCTACTAATATAGAGTTTGGTTAGAAGTTAGATGCTAAACCTTGAGTAGTTGGTTCTCTTTAGAGTTCATCATAGGTACTTATGGCTTTTTGCTCCTACAAAATTGTCTCACCCTATATCTGTAAAAATAATAATTAAAGACATTATGTTCTAACAAAACTTAGTTCTTTATCTTCTTAAGAGAATCATTGTTTTAAAAATTGGGTACACATCAAGGTCATTCTGTGAGCTGCAATTCTAAAAACGGGACTTTGAACCTCTTTTCGGAAATATGTGAGGTCTTGATCTAAAACCTTTGGGTCTTCATTTCAGGAACGTCTAGAGTGGAAATACCCCATGTTATGTAGGAAAAGTTATGTCATCAGAAAAAAAAAATTATGAATAAGAGTGAGTTATGTGCTTAAGTGTTCGACAAAAGTTGATGGCGCGTGAGGTGCATGTGCAGGGTCCTAGACCAGATACATGATGTGCACGTGTATTTCTCCTCAACTAATGTCTATGAGTCTGTATAAATCCCAATTCCTTGATGTGGACCTCATTTTCAAAGCAGCGATTCTCGAGAAAAGATTGAAAACTACTTAGCGTCTTAATATGGTATCTTTATCAGAATAAAAACAATCGAAACGAGAAACTATGAAGAAATTCATATCTCAAAAAAAGTAAAATAAATAGAGGAAAATAGGAAAATGGGAGCCAGAAGTTATTACATAAGTAACTTCCATGAGTAGTGTTAGCATCTAACTTGTGATTAAGCTATGACTTCGTTTTTACGTTTAGCATGGGAACTCGTGAAAAATCAGGAACGATGAATTCTATCTGTATGGACACTTCTCTCTGAGCTGTGTTTTTTACTCTGTGACCCTAAACAATATTAAAAAATGATGAAAGTCAAAACATCCCGTTACATAACAAGTGTAAAAAGTACGTAAATATTAGTGTAGGAAATAAAGCTGAAAAACGGAGTGTTCTCAAGAATAAATCATTTTGTACTCTCTTTTGAACATTTTGCTACTTCTTCAATGTTAGTAGAAAGAGTGATGAAAGTTATTTATCTTCTGGGGCGTGAATTGATCCCATTGCGTGAGGACACGCCAATACCTTAGTTTGGGGGGATTTGGTGTGTGCTTATTCACACTCCTTTTTCTGTCCATTTTAAGACCAAAACAGACACAAACTAACTGTAAATTCCAAAGATATTGTGTTTTTGTGTTTGTGATCGTGTAGGAACGGATATTTCAGAAATTGGCAAAAATAGGCCAAAAAGGACAAAAACGAGCACGAGTTTGGAAATCATATCAAAAGCCAAAGCCGGGGAAGCAGATTACCATTTTTGAGCTCAAAATGTCAAAACACGCCTTGGAGAATCACCAGATTCCAAAAATAGTCCTTGGAGCAAAAGTTTGCAAAATTGGCAGAAATGGTCCCTCAAGTTTGTATTTTGGCAGAAATAGCGCCTGAGCATTGGATTTTTGACAAAAAAGTCAATACTGGTCCTTGGGTGAAAAAATTTGAGGAGTTTACAAGTTTGGTCCATGAAGTTTTAGATTTTGGCAAAAATGGTCCCTGGAAGTTCAAACATGGAAAAAATCAAATGAGGTCCTTGTATTATTCAACCTTGGCAAGTTGTACCCTTGCAAGTACTTTGGACACTTTCCAAATCCAGCCCTTCTATTTTTAGAAGATTACATGATTGGTCCTTATGATAATTCCTAAGCCAAACAGACCCTTTTTGTATTATTACCAAAATCCAAATCCAACCAAAACACAAATCCAATCCACCCACAAACCTAGTCCAAATCCTAGGCCTAAAAGACCACCAGCCCATTGCCTTTTAATATTAAAACAGGGTCAAACTCCCATTTGACCCTGCCTTTCCTGCCACCTTCTTCCCACTTAACCCTGCAACCATGTCACCTCAACCACCCCCCACTAGCACTTCCATCATCACCCTCACCCCTCCATTTGCACAAGAAACCAGCCACAATAAATGCAAACCCAATCCCACAAGCAATAGACCCCAATTGGTATCAAACCAATTTTCCTGCCAAAAACAAGTGGAGGGCTTAGATTGCATTTCAGACATCCAATGGCTGTGGGATTAGCTAAGAAAGGTCCAAGGAACCCTAATCTCCCCTATAAAAGTAAGAAGAAGCAGTGTGGAAGTGTATCTAGTGTAATTTAGTTTAACTTAGGTCGAATAGTGTAATTTTCAATTATCAACTGTAATTTCAAGCTTTCAAATTGTATTTCCAGTGAATTTAGTTAATATAAAGTCTTTTTCAAGTTTCAATTTCAGTTTGTTTTTACAATTTCAGTTTATGCAATTTTAAAGTTCAAAATTCTAATCTAGGTTAAATAGTGTTGATACTTGTTGTTCTGGACTCAATAGCTCATATAAGCTCCTTGTATAGCTTTTGAAAGCTATTAGAGATATTAAAATTAGTAATAGTTGTCAAACTAAAAAATTCACAAAAAAAAAATAGAAGAAAAACAGAAAAAATAGGTTTGAAGATGATGATGGCTAGAGCACTGTGAATTTTGGATGGCAGTAGGTTAGTGGCTTTATGGAAAGCCTATAGGATTGGTTCTTGGTTCATGGTGAATTTGCAGGAAGGCAATTGTAAGGGATCTCTCAATTTTTATGTTCTACTATAGCACTGCTTATTCTCTGCTTATTCTTGCTTCTTTGTGCTTATTAGGTGTAATCTAGTCATAATATTGCTTAATAAGTAGTATTAGTTCATTAGTTTTCATTGTGCTTAAAGATCATAGTTTCACTGTCATTTTAGCATAATATAGTACCTTAAGTATCTGTGGTCTAAATTTGTGTTTCTGTGCTTATTATAGCTTATTACATCATATTAAGTTGTTTTCAATTAGTTTCATAGTCTTAAACATTTATTTGGTTTGAAAATAAAAAATCAGTGAAACAAGTCATTTTCCATTTAACTCAAGTTCACTGCATAACCTTTGTTAAGGTTGGTTTTTGGTTTAAAATCAGTTCTAATAGCTTATTTATTAATCCTATATAAGTGGTTAAGTTTGTCTCATCATTCTGCTTTGAAAAACCAAAAATCATGTAGTAATTCAGGTTGTTTGGATTTTCCTGCAACTCTGTGTTCAGGGTTGTTTCTGTTGTTGTTGTTGGTCTACACAAGTTACATTAGATCATAATAACTCATTCAAACAATAAAAACCAGGTCCTATTTGTTTAAAACTCAAATTTGCTTTTAATCTCATCATATTTGATCATTGTTAGGATTTAAGTGTAGCATAAGCTTCAAATCACCTCACAACTAGTTAGAGTAGCTTAAATGAGTCATATTATAGCTTAATATACCTTAACCAGTCAGTAGGATCAAATCAAAGTTCACCATAGTCAACTTTATTTCAAAATCCAAAAGTCAAAATTGCATAGCTTAGCCAGAAAGTCAATTTTTCAAGGAATTTTCCTGATTTTTATGTTACAAATTAAGCCCTGAGCTTATTGGAAGTCAAAATCCACCAGCTTAACTTTTGAAATATCATGTTGGCTTATTTTTAAGATTTTTTATGTGGCTTATACTAGTGCTTAATTAGACCTGCAGGGAGAGATCCCTCCCCTGCACCAGGGCATTTACCCAAGTTTCATAAGCTCATTCTGGCTTAACCAGTGGACCCGAGCCCCCAACTTTTGGCTTTTTAGATAGCTTATTAGACCAACTCTACATACCAGTGCTTATTTTTGATCTGTGAACCTTTGCCCATAGCTTAATTGTGCCACCAAGTTATACTGATAGCACTCAGTATACTGAGTACTCAGTGTAGACACCCATTTTCACAAGCCTCCCATAAGCTCATTAGTAAGCCATAAGCTCTGAACCTTGGCTTATTTGAAAGCCCTCCAAGTCACCTTTTTGGATCATTCCTTAATTTGGACCCTTGGTCACCTCTGTAGCTTATTGGTAGCTTATTTTGTGTTCATCTCAGTAGTTTATAGCTTATTCAGCCATTTGTAGCTTATTGGTAGCTTATTGTATCAAAAAATCCAAATTCATAAGCTTATTAAGACTTCTGTCTTATTTTTGGGTTTGCACACTACTTATTATTAAGCTTCAGTTAAGTTGTCTTTGTAAAAGTTTCATTTTTTTAGTATACAAATAGTTTTGTAAAAGAAAAACCAGAAAAAACCAACTTTAAAAATAGTGATAGCTTCTATTTAAGCCATTTGGCTTATTGCTCAGCTTTTTCAAAAAGCAATTTTTCATTTTATATTTTTATTAAGTTTCTAATATATTAAAATAGTTTCAAAAAAAATTTCATAATTTTCTGATTTTATTTAGTATTTATAATAAGGGTAATAGCTACAGATTACCAACAAACTTACAGATTTGTCCCAGATTGATTAACCGAATAATTAATTACCATATTTAACCATAATTTTAAAAGTTTAGTTCTAATATTAACCATTTTGCCACTTGACATATTCCACGTAGATTATCGTTTTTTTGAGTAAATTACACCGTTCGTCCTTGTGGTTTGCGTTGACTGGCGTCGTTAGTCCCTTGACCAAAAAAACTGCACCGTTCATCCTTAACGGGCAAACGTTTGGCGTCATTAGTCCTTCCCCCACTAATGCTTGTTAAGTGTTGTTACACCTGATGTCCCATGAGGGTATACTAGTCATTTCGCAAACCAAAAGGACGAACGGTGCAAACATTTTCATAGGCTTTCGTCCATTTTTTACGTTTTCATACGCAAACGCTTGTTAAGTGTTTTTACGTTTTTGTTTGTTTTTTTCGTTTTCGTCTCTTTTTTTATGTTTTCCTCTATTTTTTTACGTTTACTTCCGTTTTTTTTACGTTTTTGTCCATTGTTCTAACGTTTTCATACGCTTTCGTCCATTTTTTTACGTTTTTATCCATTCTTAACCGTTTTTTTTTTTTGGTTTTTTCTATATTATTACATTTTCCTCCATTTTTTTTACGTTTTCATCCATTTTTTTCATTTTCGTCTGTATTTTTACATTAACCATTGATAAAAACGTAAAAAAAAAATGGAGGAAAACGTTAGAACAACGGATAAAAACGTAAAAGAATGGACATAAACGTAAAAAAAAACAGACGAAAACGAAAAAAAATTGATGAAAACGTAAAAAATGGAGGAAAACGTAAGAAAAAGAGACGAAAATGAAAAAAACTGACAAAAACGTAAAAAAAACAGACGAAAACGTATTAAAACGGAACTTACAAATATATTTAAAAAAATTGCATTGTTCGTCCTTTTGCACCGTTCGTCCTTTTGGTTTGCGAAATGACATAGTATACCCTCGTTGGACTTCAAGTGTAACAACACTTAACAAGCGTTAGTGGGGGAGGGACTAACGACGCCAAAAATTTGCCCGTCAAGGACGAACGGTGCAGTTTTTTTGGTCAAGGGACTAACGACGCCAGTCAACGCAAACCACAAGGACGAACGGTGTAATTTACTCAAAAAAACAATAATCTACGTGGAATATGTCAAGTGGCAAAATGGTTAATATTAGAACTAAACTTTCAAAATTATGGTTAAATATGATAATTAATTAGTTGGTTAATTAATCTGGGACAAATCGGTAGGTAAGTTTGTTGGTAATCTGTAGCTTTTACCCTTATAATAATTAATTTAAGTTTAATTAGTTTTAATTAAAAAACAAAAGAATTAATTTACTTTCTACTTATTTATAAGCAAAAGTAGCTTTTTATATTTTTCCTAGGTCTTATAATTCATAAAGTATTTTTAGAAAAATTCTCAGAATTTTCACTGTTCATTTAATATTTGTCATAATTAAATTAGTTAAAATAGATTTTAATTAATAAATAAGTAAATAATTAGTAAAATTGTTTAAAAATAATTTTTATAAACTTTTTATAATTTTTTAGGATTCCTGTAATGGTTAATTAGTTTTGTAAAAATTCTCATATTTTTCTAAGTCACTTTAGTATTTTTCTTAAATTTAAATTAGGTTTAAATTAGTTTTAATTAATTATTAAATAGTTTAATTAGTTTTTAATTAATATTAAATAATAAAATAATCAAAAAAATAATTTTCTTTTTAATTAAATTTTCTTTTAATAATAAGTTTGTAAAATTTCATTTTCACCCCCTCTAGTTTAAATTTGTTCAAATCTCACCATTTTATCTGTTCGTAGTCGTATTTGATTTTCATTTGATTTACGTTTATTGTATCTGTAAACCTTGTAATTGTTTATACTGTTTATTTATCTGAATCACAATCAATAAGTAGTATAATAAACTCCAAATCATTATTTGTTACTATCCCTAATCACTGATTCCCTTAAACGTTTCAAAAGCATAATTTCAATCTCATCGGGACATAACGACCTGGGGATTTCCCTATACTTCCACGGATTTAATATCTTGCACTTTCTCCCTTACTGCTTGACTTGTTGACCATTCCCGGTTAATTTGTGAGGCTGGTTTCGGAGGAGTGAAGCCTCACAAAAGGTTTTACTTCTTAAGGGATCTTGAGAAGCTTTGCAATCCTCCAGGCAATGTACTTGGTCATTGTAGTGTAGTATAGGTATGTCCAGGGGATTGATCATTCTCTAGGGGAATAGTGTCATTAGGTTGAAGTGTATGTAAATTTAAGCCTACAGGTGAGGGATGGTTCTTTTTGTATTTTTATATTTTATGAAAGCAATAAAATCTCAGTTTTGAAGGACGGAATTAGTTGTTATTCAATTAACCCAAAACTAATAATTAAACTAATGACAAAAATTAAATAACAAGAAAATAAAAGTGGTGGACTACTTATAATGAGACAAATGTGTTTACTTAGATATAATTACTCCCTTCTTATCATTTATTGATTCGTTGATGTCATAGTGCAAATGTTTTAGTTGAAGCATTGTATTCCTTAATACCAGTCGTGGGGATGTGCAACCTTCCCCAACTCTACGAATATCAGTTTCTACTATGACTCCGCATTAAGCGCCCTATCATAAAATCACTAACATCTATTCATGCATTAAATACAATGAGAAAATCCGTAGTGCACATACAATTATGTTTTCTAAGACATTCAAGCTAGTTACACAAAGGAGGTTAGCCAGTTTTCTTAGCATAATGTGAAGCAATCAACTAAACAATAGACAACTTATTGACAACTAGTAACTAGGTTTTATTTTATAAGCAAACACTAATATACTTAAGCTAGCATGTTAAAAGAAAGAAAAGAAAAACATATAATCAAACAACACAGAGACATATTGAATTATTAAAATAAAATTTGACTTCAATTGAACATGGAAGAAAAGAGGGTATGAAAGCCCTAAAAATCATCTGAAATTGGTACTAGGGTTTATGTCTCCAAAGTTGCACACTAATGAATGAAAAATCGAAAAGTATATATAGATTTACAAGGCTGACGGCACCAGGTTATAAATCCTGACGCCGTCAGATCACCGTTTTTAGTGTTTCACCTTGTGCAAGATAACCTTCTAACGTCGTCACGTTATAACTGTTCTAGCCGTCTCTCTTTAAGCTAATTCCATACGGTCTACTTGTAAAACACCTGAGGCCGTCAGGTGTAAATCCTTCAAAAGTTCACTGGAGCATCATGTGTAACATTTTCAAGCTCCATTATTTTCAAGTGACGGCATCACCTATTAAGGCGTGACGCCGTCAGGTGCCATTCCTGACAGGTTTTCCATGACTTTGCTGTTTTCTTCGCTTTTTAGCCCAAAACGTCCAAAATGCTCCAAATTCCAGAAATCACGTCCTAAGTACCTAAAATGAGAAAACAAATGATTTGAGGCAATATTTGATCAAATAAACACGATTTAAGTCTTAAATGACCACTTAAAAATGTACCAAATAAATCCTTATCATAGGAATATTTTTATGCTTGGTTGTTTAATTATCGCAGTTTAGATGTTTTATATATTGCTTGCATGATGATATGTGTCTTATAGTCAATACATTGCATGAGAACACAATTTAGGTAGTCGTTTTGATTATTTTTTAGTCTACCACACCTTTGAAAACTTTTTGTCCATTTTATGCAATTACATAGATCCGTGGATCCTCTAACAAGGATACGTCAGTGTTATTTTAGGATCCTTAGGCTATCATTAGTGTCCGACCCAAAAACAATCTGGGCTGATCTGTGGATCCTCATTGAGGATCCACCTGTATAAAATGAGGATCCGCCAAATCGCCAGATTTCAAATCTTATTTTTTAACATTTAACACTTTCATAGTTTTTCATAGTCCTCCTCCTTACTCTTTAGGATAAAACATTAAACACACTAAATCCAAAACCTTTAGTTTAATTCATTACACCATCTTCACTTTATAATTACCTCCTCCCTTCACATTTTAAGTTGCACCCCCTAGATCTTAATCTTCATCTTCTTTTATATCTCCACCATAACTTGTTCATCCAACCCCTCCTACACACTTATCAAAAAGAAGAAGAAAACCGCAAGAATCAGGGTAGGAAAACCTCACATTATCAACCTTTGCACTTCAAGTGGAGACAACTTTAGCTTGTCTACACCATTCTCCACCACCCTTTACCACTTCTCATTCCACAAACACACCCTCACCAATTAATTTTTTTGTGCTTGTTACTCCTCTAACAACAAAGGTGTCACCATTTGAGCCTCACCTACACACTTCTAAACTTCTTAACCCTTTTATCAATGACATCAGTGAAGCTCCTACAAGGATGACTGTAGAACTAGAAAAATTGAGCTCCCAACATGGCTAAAAATATCGATAAAACTCCTTGTCCAACCAGTAAGCGTATAGCTTACGGGCTCTAAACAAAACATTGTTAGTTCCACAATGTTTTCCTAAACTTTATGACTCAATCTCATGGAGTCTCTCACTTTCAATTCTGAGTCTTTCCCCAAAACACTCCCGTACCACATTTCCTTAGTGTGGCTAACTCTCTTTTTCCTGCCGATACTATACGAGGATGGTTTATAATAATTTTATTAAAATGAATAAGGACGCTTTTTCATTTGAAAAGAAAGTTATAAATCACTAAACCATATGTTTATAAACCCTTGTCTACAAAAAGTGGGACGCCTCGGCTTGTAAGCAATGAGATATAAACAAATGAGTCTAAGTATTTGGCATTCGTACAAACATCTTTCAATCCGTTTGTACAAAACAATTCCCTTCTTCCGTCGGTCTCACCCCTTTCTTTCCCTAGAATCATAAACTTGTTCTTTCTTCTCCGCCCCTACTCCTATACTCAACTAAATCTCAGGACGAGATTTTCTCTTAGGGGGTAAGACTGTAACCACCCATATTTTCATCAATACCATCTCCACTGCAATACCTATATTAGGTATTTTCCCAGGTAAATTTTTGCTTTTCTTTCCTTTTCATTGCATGCATGACTCTCTAGACCTGCTCACGTATCATCTTAAGCCAAATATCCTTACAACCATAACACATGAACTCCTAATCTAAGATCACTACAACACCACAACAAGTAATCTATCACCACAACATACTAAATCTATCATAATACCAGAACAAATCCTAATCAAACCCTAAGTGGTTATAGTTATCTCAAAAACCCTAATTCCTAAACTAAACTAGTTTGAAAGTATTCAAGGCTTATGTAGAAGTTACATTAGCAACTTTCAGATATCTTAGACTCCCTAAACCTTAGTACAACCCTCTAGAGCTTAGGTACAAGTCCCTTAAGCACAAAACCCTAATTAAGCTTTATTAGTCCCGAAACTAGGTTAAACCTTCCCAAATCTTTACCATAAGTTACCACAACTTAGTATAAGTATCCTAAGTCCTAATCCAAGTCACTAAGCACCCATATAACCCTAATCTAGGTACTAAACCTTAAGCTAGTCCCTAATCACTCACTAAGCTAGATTAAGCCTAAACTAAACCTAAGTTAGTACTAAGCCTAAACCTAAGCACCTTAAGCACCTAGCCTAGCACCTTATGCACCTAAGTAGCATACAAGTAGGTAGATCACCTACTTGTCACCACCTTGAGGTCGCGGCTAAACCACCACCACACAACCCCTACACCACCTCCTAGCCCACCTTAGTCACCACATTAGTTCTTAATAGTCACCAATAACTGTCATGAGTCACCTCCCCCCCACCCTCTCGCCATCTCACCTCATTTTTCTTGCACAACAAACCTATCGAGCCCAGTAAATAGCTCGACACCCCCTCTATTTCAAAATCACACCACCACACCTCTCCACCTTAAAACATATGGTCTTAGTAGTAGTACACGAGTGATAGTAAGCCTAGGAATCAAGCTAGCCAAGTCTTGCACCATTGTTGAGTCCTTTTTCCACCGAGAAACCCTAAACCATAGGAAAACCCTCGTTAAGCCCTCCCCTTATCACGTACGCTTTATTTCTTGTTCTAATAGCTTTAGTACAGTACTAGGATAGTTATAGTTTTCCTTAGATCACCTAGGAACCCTTGCTTAAACCTTGAACATTTTCATTTGCTAGTTTTCATTTTGAAACCCTAAATATAGTCAAATTACTAATTTTATGCTATAAGCCCTTACCATAATCTATAAGCTATTTTAGGTAAGTTAGATAAGCTAATATTAGTTAATCATAAGCTAGGAGAACTTTTTGTTTCATAAGAATATAGTTTGCATGGTTTTAGGACTAGTTTTGCAAAGTTTACCATGCATAGGGGTATATACGGTAACTTTCTGAAAATATTAAGTCTAGGGATTGTTTTTGAAATTCCTTAGAATTATTAGGTATAAGGACCCTTTTTGCAAAGTTATATAATCTTAGGATGAAAGGTAACATAGTTATAAACTTATAAGGACTAGTTTTGTAAATGTTATTAAGCTAATGGTATAAAAGGTAATATTTGAAAACTAGTAAGTCTAAGGGTCAATTCTGTCATTTTCTCAAAATATATAAGTATAAGGACTAGAAATAAAAAGTCTAGAAAGTTAAAAGTCTAAATTATATAAAGTATATAAGTTTAGGGTAGATATTGTAAATATATAAACTAGAAGGGTATAAAATGAATTATTTTCATAAAAACAAAAGCTATCTTTTACTTAAAAACATGACACAATAGTAGGGAGCTTCATGTGAGGGGTTTCATTTGGGTATTCATTTTGACGAGTTTGCTGGCTTTACGAATTAAAGTGCCCTGGCTCCTCAAACGTTTACTACATGACCTCTGGATTATGATGGCCCGAACGGTGTTATGTTATAACTATAGTCTAAAATACTGAAAAACGTAACACAATAGTAGGGATCTTCGTGTGAGGATTTATATACTTCTGAATTATGATGTCCCGAACAGTATTATGTTATACATAATACAATAGTAGGGAGCTTCATGTGAGGAGTTATACTTCTGAATTATGATGGCTTGAACGGTATTATGTTGTAACTAAATTTAGAAACCCTATGAGTAATTACTTAAGAAACTTAAAAAAAAACTAAAGAACTTAACCCACACACACCTACCAAACTCCCAAGACACGTGAGTAAGGCAATCTAGTATCTGAGTCACTTTTCACATCAATCAGATCATCCTTACGCCCAGGTGAGTTTTCATAGCCTAACTTTTAAAAGCTTTACAAACCCTGTGAGGGGGATACATGCTTTAAACCGAATACAAGTGTTTTTCTTTGGTTATTGCACGAGTGTTACTTTCTGCCACTATTACATAACTAAAAATCATGAACCATAATCACTTGCGAGTGAACGCGAATATAGTTGATAAATCTATTGGAGTTTGACAACTCCCGTTGGTTTGCCCCATCCGGGTACCAATAAGTACTATATTTGAAAACACCCCTTTAAGTTTAACTTTGGCACGTTAACCTTATTTCCGTCCCGTCATGTAAGGGTTTGCAGTGCCCCATGACCTGGACATGTTAACGTGCGGTCTCATGAGCTTAGTGTAATAACTCTCTTTTCATGATAATTGTATATGCATTGCAATTATCATAAACACTACATTTTCCTTGAAGGGTGTAACAATCGAACCTGTGGAACTTGTATTCACACTATCAACCAAACCTATGACTCTCACTTAACACATAGTGTTAACTTTTAAGCATGTATCCTAGGTATTTAGCAGTTACGGAATCCATGGCACGAAGCGGCACTAAACTTGGAGGATTTTCAACCCTGTTATCATTCAAAATACTACTTTCACACATAGATTCATGGGACCTCTTCTTAATAAAAACTCTGATATTTTAATGAATGATAACTCATTTTATAAAAACATCTCTTTTCGAGTCGTATTCTATTATTGTGACTGTGATTCCATAAAGTAATACCCCAGATCTAAATCCGCTGCAATCTGTGAAAATGGGGGTGTTACATTATAGCCTTTGAAGTTTTGAAGAAATGAAGTCAAATCACAGTGAAGAATTGAAGTCAAATCGCAGTGAAGAATTGATGACAAATCGCAATGAAGAATTGATGCCAAATCGATATGAAGAAAAAAAATTTCGCAGAATTTCGCTTAGGCAAATCGCA